>CANTUZ010000003.1:62362095-64862095 GCA_947846985.1 Fratercula arctica
TATAGGACTTCGGGCAGATAATAAGGCTGAGTGCCAAGTCTTTGGAAGCATTATTTAATAAAGGCAATAGAAGGGCATAGAGACCATCAACAAGAGGAACTGTTTAGAGATAAAAGGAGAGACTGAAGCTTTCATTTAAAAAAAAAAGACAGGCGTCTGCTGAACATCATGATAAACCTCTTTTATTTTACTCTGGAGCACTATCTGTATCCAGTTCATAGTATGTCATTGCACATGTAAGAAAAGTGGGCTGGACAAAGCACTAAAAACCATGAGTATTATGCTAATTCTGCAGTGAAAATGGGAATAAACTGTGTTACCTAATAAAACACTGAAACTTTAAATTATGTGGGTTCGCAATTTATAGAAAATTATGTTTATCACATTTAATCAACCATAACTTTTACAGTCACTTTCTTTGTCCTTGAGTAATCTATTAGTAACCTAATAAGAGGAGTAGATCAAAGTCCTCAAAAGCAGTAGCACTCTTTTCAAACTCCCTCATTAAAATGATTTCTTGCCAGATATTTTCCCCAATGAAAAGTATTTATGCCATCACTATTGCTAACAGTTCAGACAGGTGAAAAATACTTTCCAGACTTACAGGTTTGACCTTGACAGTGTGAGCTTCAAGGGTTTTTTCAGGTGCCTGGGGCAAAATGCAAGTTATACCATTAAAAACTGGTTATGCCTGACTCTCAGCTTGTGCAGCCAAACTTGTGCACAGGCAAGATGCTTTACTCTGAATGTCACAGTGGCTCCGGAGGCACTTTTGGCTTGAACCAGCAAGGGAACATTTTCAAGCTCCAAGTGTTGTTTCTGCACCACAGACTTGGCAGGAGCCAGGCTCGCTATGGTGATGTCTACAGAGCTGGAGAGAAGAGGACTAGTGCTACCCTTGGTCTAGACTGAGCTGGTAGATCTGCCTCAAGTCAACTTGAGAAGATTTTAATTTCACATAGTTGTCAGTTTATTTCTCTCAAACTGATTTTTAGACAGTGAGTAAGCCTTACTGCAATATTTTTCATCCTTTGAAGAGGCTTTGCAGATGAAATATTGCCTGTAGCTTCACCTTCTGTTCCTAACATGTGATTTAAAATAATTATTTTAACATTTAATTTGCATATTTTAATAAGCAATGAGTAATTTACTTGTAAAATTAGAGACTTTCCAAGCGCTTTCCAAACAATTTTTGTTTAAGAATATTTGTGGGTTGTTTATAACTTCATTATCTGTTACTATATTACAAAAATAATAAGTTAACTTCTTGCTTATTTGACTATAATCAATAAGTTATGCTGAAGCCAAATTGCCTAAGGGCTTTTTCAGTTATTTCCTCTTTTCCCAAGCTTCTTACAGAAGTTATGTCTTCTTGACATATTGTCAAGCCAACATGTTAAGTATGTTGCAATCTTAGATGTGAAAACCTACTGTTGTATTGTCAAGTTAGACATTAGGGACAGATCTGACAGTGAGTTGGAGTTAAAATGCCATTTTAGGCAGCTGAAGTCATACAATCATAGAATATCTTGAGTTGGAAGGGACCCATAAGGATCATCGAGTCCAACTTACTGTTCCTTGCAGGGCTACCTAAAACTAAACCCCATGACTAAGAGCGTTGTTCAGAGGAGCGAGTCAGAAAAAATGCCTTAGGTGATTTCAGGCAAAAATCTCTGGTAAAACAAAAAACCCCAGGCATCTCTCTGCCCAAGTTTCCTGAAGATTTCAGTTTGCTGACTATGCTCAGAACATGCCTCAGCCTAGCGCTGAATTCAGTTAAAAATGTATGATGACTGTGATGGTCTTCCACATACTAGAGGAGGGATGAGAAGCCCAGGACTCTTTCCTTGCCAGCTGTGTGCTCAGACTGCAAGACTGGTGTCAGCCTTTGACACTGGCCACTTCCCTACCAGACCCATCATTTGCACATTCTGGCTGCACCACGGCACCATTCAGAAGGAGCAGCAAGCTACCCCATAGCCTGGGTAAAAAGGTGTTCTCCTGGAAAGTAGGATCTGTGAGTAAGGACCACAAAGACTGAGATTCGGGCAGAATCCAGCTGTCTCTGGTTGCTGCTTACTACACAGAAATTGGACTGCTTCTGTTTGCACCAGGAATTAGCCTTCCATTGTCATAAACCAACCATTTCAGTTGGTGTCACTGAAACCTAATACTCAGAATACATAGATAATCACTGGTGTCACAGATAGATTATATCTACAGATGTTTTTCCATAATTTAAGAAAATGCAAGTATATGAATGGTATTTACCATTGAGAAAAAATTAATATTTTGCCATATTCTGTGGTTCTCTAGTTTGGATAATTTTAACTCTGGAAAACTTAAAAAGCATAAAGAAGTTTTGTGTATCCATCTAATTAAGATCACCGATTTAGACGGTCGGAGACATACCTGTACCTTCAGAGACCTCTTCCACTATGTGTAAACCTTTCATTTTGTGGAGAGGTGGGCAGAACACCTCCTGGCAAATATCTACTGCTCAGTCATCTTGTTTAGACTCGGGACTATTTAGATATCCTCCCGACAGAGCACTGGAAAATAAAGGGGATTATGCTTCATCAGATAGCCACATCTTCTGGATTTTCACCTGAAAGTCTGTGGTGATACAGATATCACCGGGCCTTTCTGACTTTGCTAATTAAGTGGAGACACAACACTCAAAGACAAAACTGGCTCCTGATGTGAGGGAGCAAGGACACAGTGACTCCTGTCTTCATATGAAGTGTTTGTTTCTGCAGAGGGAGTGAAGTCCCATCTTGGCTGTCCTCAAACCACATGATGGAAAGGGGCAGAACTGTCAGCATTGACAGCATTCAAGATGACTGAGCTTGACTGCAAAGCAGAACTTGACATCCCACTCCAATATGAGCCACTTTTCCATCTTCAGCTTTGCGTTGCTGATAGGAAAGCCCTGGTGTTTTGATTTAGCTCAAATGTTAGTTAAGGCCTATCCTTTTGGTAATCTGTCTTGCGTTTCTTAATAAAAGGTTCTCACTTTGGCTTATGATTTTACAGCTCAAATGTGAACCTTTTAAAATGCAGAAAGAAGTGAGCTTTTCTTCTAGCTCTGGTAACTACTGCTTAGCTGTGTTACTCCTATATCTGCAACAATATATAACAAAAGAGCTGAGCGTTCCTCACAGAGTTTGCTGTGAGGAAGCTAACAGTCTCAGGTTAGATCTTTCTTTACATTGAGATTTTGTCATTGTTGTTAATAAAAGATAGTTAAGCAAGCAAACAAACCTACAAAGCCACAGCTTCAGGTTGACTTTTAGAGGACCCAGTCCTATATATTATTACCAACAACTGAAATGTTTGGAAAAAATAAGCACTCTCAGCATGTTCTTAATTTTAATTAAAAGTAAAAGTATTCCAGCTAACGCTGTTGTGCTATACCATCAAACCATAAAAATCCAGTGAATCATGATGTCAATAAATTGGCAGAATGGTACAAAAAACCCTAGTGAATATTTTATGAATAACGCTAGAAGCCTGACTTCCGTGAAATCAGTGAGAGTTTTACTATTCAATGTGACAAGGTTTCACTGAAACAGAATATTTTGTTGTTATTTATTTAGTATTTATTATTTATTTATAGTGTAGTGCTATTCAGAGGCTTGATAGTTTATTCATAGAAGAGTTGTGAGACCCAAAGCGAATTCAGAAGTTTACAGAAATGAGCATTGGTTGCATTTTGTCTTGTTATTCATTATTTATTAAGGCTTTCTTGTAGCAATCTCATGTATCGACTCAGAGGACAAAAACAATAACGTGACTCAGTGAGTGATACCATATTTCATGTAAGTGAGCACGGAAAAAGCTATCCAAAAGCTGAAATTTGTTTGCATAAATTATTTGGTGAATAATTATGACTAACAAGAACATTGAAACAAAATCTGGATCATTGCAGAAGATGGCAAAGAAAGAAGCAGCCAAGGACAAGATAAATTAGCCCACGCAGAGCGCTGCAGTGCCACAGCTGAGCTGCCACTGGCCCTCTGGCCACATCACATCAGGCTAGCCTGGGTACTTCTCCAAGTCGCTGCTGTCTTGTCTAAATAAACCATTTACAATAAATGATTCGAACAATTCTAAATCTCAGAACATGTCAGTTTAATGGCAGATAGTGACTTCAGATGTTTCCAAATGTCTGTCACTCCTTACTATGAACTTTAAACTTATTTTTTAATTAACACGTTTAATCATAGAGTAATAACACAGAGACGAACATTGTTTTACAACTGTTTGAAAACATAGAAAAAGAACAACTAAACAAGAATGCATGAGCTATTTTTTCTCTGTGGTACTCTTGTTTGGAACATGCAAAGAAAGATCAGGTTTAATTTGCTGCCAGCAATTTCTCCAGTATTCTATTCTTGTTCTGCCTAGGTTTCCCTATGGCTGAATGGAGGTAGTACAAACTACCTTCAGAAGGAAGTACCACAGTTTTGAGCTGTGTGTGTCCTGCTAGGTTTTCTACATGGACAAATCAAATACAGTCTAATAAATCCAAATACATTTGAAATATTCAGCCTGATTTCCATATTATTGGAGGGAAACATTGCTGACTGAACTTAATTTAAAAGAGGAAGCAACATCTATAGAAAATGAAGGCTCTTGCTGGGTGCTACAGAAAGCACCACCCCTGTCGATTTCTGCCACTGGGTATCGTCAGATGTTTAACAGAAGACAAGTGCAGAAAACAGAAATCATTATATTAATATCTAGAACCCCATGAGGTAGAGATAGAAACTAAACTCTGTGGATGATGTTTCCTTAAATTGAATATGAAGCCAGAACATACTAGCCCTTTTCTCTTACATTACTTAACTTTTCCTCTCATGGAATGTAAGCTTAACACAGCCTTAGGTCAGGATAAAAATATTAAAGGCTGCATCTTCTGTTGGGTGTCTGCTTCCATTTGAGAAGACCTCTTTGCCAGGAACAAATACTGACAATTTGATCTGGGATCTACTCAAGACTCTGCTCTGAATTGTAACATCATGGATGACCAATTTATACTACAAAAGGGGTGATTTATGTTTGAGCTGTAGTTTTTAGTTGTGTTTTTTTTTCTTCCATCCCCTCCCCCCTTTTTTTTACTACAAAATCATAGTAGCTTTTGCCGAACAAGGTTTTGAATTAGAAAGTTTTGTATATTCCTGGAAAAACAGGGCTTTTTCCTCAAATGGCAGTAAATGGTGCAATGTTTTACTTATTCCATTTGCGATTTAGTTGAGGCTGAGTGAACTTGCTGATCTACTACAAAACATATTGTAAAAACTCAACAAGTAGCCTGGCTCTACGATGCTTCTGTTTCCTTACAATGAGATCATAAAAGTATTTCTCTGTCTCACAGGGGCTTCATAAAAATCAACACATCAAAGAATGGGAGTAATATAAATTACAGTAGAGAGAAGGCAGACAACAGCTTGGACAAAAAGTGGAGGATAAAAAAGTTATTTCTGTGATAGCGCCAAAGGGCCTCAGAATTTTATTCAGGAGGAGGTTGAACTTAATTTCCTTGTTTTAAAAACCTCGCTGAGGTTTTCTGTAGGTTGCAGTGCTCATTGTCAATAGTTTCAAGTGGCCATGTCCACCCAAACTGCAAGAAGGTTTTAGTCATGCAAACATCTTTTTTATTTGCACAGTCTAAAATATAGTCTGTACCTCCATATACGTATTATTTTAAAAGGACAGAAAGGTTCATATATACTTCAGGATTTTGTAAAAGTAAACCTTTGAAAAACTTGAAATCATTATAAAAATGTTTCCAAGATTTGTGTTTGTTTTTTCAAATGCCAGTGAGGGTCTGTATACATTATAGAAATATATTTATATAATGTAATAAAATGGGGGAAAAATCCTTAATCCAAACGCATTGAAAATTACACATTCTTCTACGGCAAGTTTGTTCAGCTGCTGTCAATAAGGTCATTATTTAACTATTTTCTAGATGGAGACAGTTTATCTTATGAAAAGGTTTTATTTTGTTTTTTAAAGGACATAGTTCAACTTTGGCTTGGCTTTTGCAGTGGAGTACAGCAAATCCTTTTTCTACAAACAAAATGTTCTAATTTACTGCCCTCAATAAGATCCCCAGGCTTGCTTAAATTGTTCAGAGTGTTAGAGGTGTAAACTATGCCAAAAACTATACTAGAATAAATATTGCATATATTTTCAATTTGCGGGTGAATGTAATGCAAAACAATTTTGGTTGTTAGGCACATTGCAAGCAGGCTCTGTGCAGGCTTCCCACACACAGTGCTACCAAAGCACTTCAGTCCTGACAGCTAACACCATATGATATTCCACTCTTGAATTACCTTACGAGCAGCAACTGCCAGCTTGGTCTGCAAGTTTTGGAATATTTGAACCCTAAATAGACCTGATGACTTGTTGGTTTTTTGGTTTGTTTTCCTTAGCACCATGCTTTTTACACACTAATGCTATGAATATCTGCTCACGGTGAAGAATTTCTATTGCGTACTTAACTTTGCCTCCTAGAAAGCCAATTTTCCTCAACCTAATTTCATTTAAAGTCGTGGGCCACCTTCTTTCTAAATGAAGCTACTGGATTTTTTCTCCAGCTTCTGTTAATATAACAGCCTTGTGTTTATTGAGTATGTGGATACGTACATTGATCTTCTGTCTCTTTCCAAAATTTCTTAGAGCATAAGAAAATGGCTAACTATCTGTACAAGTTGACTCTCTTGACTATTAGAAAAAAAACTCAGTACTTTGAAATGGGCATGGCCCAAAAAGTGTCTCAGATGAACATAAAATATTCTTCCTCCAGCAGTACTGGAAAGAAAAAGTAGCAAGTTGTGGGGAGAGAAAGGACAGCACGCCTGGTTTTATGCATTAACTTGAATTTATATTGGCTCATTCTGCATTACAGACCAGACATTTTCCAGTTTTGTTCCACAGTGGTCAGATGAAGAAATCTTAGAGGATGGAGAAAACAGGCAAAGTGAGGATAGGCTGCTTTGGGAAGACACTGAAGACCAATAAACAATTCCTTCATTTTATTCAACCTTGCCCTCTATCATTTGTACTAGGAGAGCTCGGCGTCGCATATGGCTTTGGAGCATTTGTCATAGCAACCAAACAAATTTGTACATGCCTAACAAGACACAGTGTTGTCCACTCATACTTCCTTCAGAATCTTGCTGTCAAAAAAGGTTTGTAATAAAGACAGCTATGACTATAGTCTATCCACAGATATTTCAGAGAGAAACTTCAAAAAAATCACTATTAGTGCATACATGCAGAAATACTTTACTTGTTTTGGAAATGTAACCCGTAGGATTAGAGAAAGCTATTGAATTAATGGTGTCAGAAAATCTACCTACCACTTACACACCAGTAGAATAAAAGATACAGAAAAACATATCCAGCTGAAGCAGAACAAAGAATCCTAATTTTATTCAACAGGCAAAGTATTCTGTATGAACCTAGGACCCTATATATTTAACTCGAAGTCAAATCAAGTGCACTAAGGATTAAGGGTGTTTTCAGAAACAAATCCTGCCACAAGGCACCACCAAGGGCATGGTGACTATTGGATGGACGTTCAAATAAAATTCAAGTACATGATCCTCTTTAACATGTAATGGCTATAGAACTCATCTGTTTAGTTTATCTGCTTTAGGTGCAGCTTTTCCTCCCTCCTTTGGCTGGTCTCACTACCTCTCTGCTTTCCAGCCTTATGCCTCTCCCGGAGCTGGAATGGTGTGGTTCTCGTGCAGCTTAAGGTTAGACCGCAGCACCTGTCCACTGCGCTTAACTGGCACGCCTGCTGGGTTCTGCTTTTCCATCTGGTTTTGGCAGTATGAGAGAGGTGAACGCGGCAATTTGACAGTCTTATTGTTCAATGTTGCTCAAATATGGTTAATTTCTAAAATTAAAAACAGTATTTACAGGAAGACAATGAACTAATAGCAAGCTGGTTTTATTCCATCTACAAACACCTTGCTTAAATTTATTTGTTCGATTTCTTTGAACAGGTCCTCAGTAAAAGAGATTATGTTCATCCAGCCAAAGTTCCTCTACTCTGGTTCATTCTCAGGTTTTGCCTGTTTGTCCAAACCAGTTCGTCAGGCTCACCAGGACAGTGAGCCCAACCTTTTCAGCCCAACAGTTATGCCATTATCGTTAACAGCAGACATATGTTTGCTGAGGTGTGACTGATCTTGAATACATCTTCCTTCCTTGTTTTTATGTTTAACTAAAAGAGTTGATTTGCAAAAGAAACACCTCATTAGCCCAGTCAAACTCTGCTGCTCCGTTCTGAGCCTCACCTCAGAGCTGCTCTTTGCTCCTCTGTGTTGCCCTCCATCCTTAATACCGGTTCCTTCTCATCTTTCAATCCCTTTGCTAACTGATGCTAGTCCTGTGTTCAGTGTGATTATATTTGGTCACTGTTTCAATGGACATATTTTAAGAAGTTCCTGCATGTGGATGCACTCAGACGGATATTTGCCCACTGGAATCATTCACCTGTGCTGGCTCTTCAGAGCAGCAAGAGAAATGAAGTGAAATGGCAGAGATTCTTCTCCCTTTTGTGAACACTCCTTTACTCATTTACAGGTCTGTGAAATTTCACCTTTACCCTGCCTTATTCTTGTCCTTTCTTCAGTCACAAATACTGATGGGAGATGCAGAAAAATTGTGCCACTCACGCATTCACCGCAAGTAGATACAGTAAGATAAAAGTCCAATCACCCAGAGAAAATCATCCCGATGCACCTTGTTAAAGTCACCAAAGGCAAGCAGCAGGCATCTTAGCTGAGCAGACAGTGCTGCCTTGAATGGCCGTCACAAAAGAGAGGACTAAGAGATTATTGATAATGTGGCAATTTAGGAGGCAGGAGGACTGATGTACTGTTCATGTTGACATAGTTCAGCGATCTTTTCTACACAGTGTGACAGCCATGCTAATCCTCTGTGAGAGCCTGACAGGCTTCCCACGTGAAAAACTGCATAAAGATCCCGTGTGAAATAATGTTTTGTTACAGGGTTGCTGGTTTGGGGGTTCATCATACCTAGCCATGCTTCCGTAGGAAAATAAGATAGTATTCAAAGATGCTAACTTGCCAAAGGGAATAGAACAAAGTATTTCTGTGCCAATTCCCATGTTAGGCTATCAAGATACAGCAGTGTCATGCGTGTAAGAAAGAAATTAAAACTGATGTTTAAATGTAAGAATTTTTTTCATTTACCACTCAGGAAAAAGAGTTTTAACATAGAAAAAAAAATGCTTTTCTGTGCTGGTCTGATTATATGTGGCAAGAGAATCCTACCTGTTCTTCAGATGGAGTGAAAAAGCAACATAATTCAACTGCAGACAGTAAATGAACTGGAGAAAAAGAGTTGAAAAAGACAGTGATGCACTACAGGAATCCTCTTGTAATTACAGGATAACTCCTGTACTCTTTATAAAGCATTTTGGTTTAGGAGAATGGATGAAATATAATTTAACCGCAACAAGATTCAGTATGTAAATTCCTCAAGGCAGAGATCATGTGGATTTTTTTTTTTTTTTTTTGGTATTTACATAGATCCCAACACCCACTGGAGTTTCTGGCTGGTAGTATAATACAAATATTATTGCTGCTAATATTACTTCTACTGTAGTCAATGCTACAGAAACATTTATAAGAAACTTAAAACTCATAAAAATCTTCTTTAGAGAAAACTAAAATTTAAAAATGTCTGTAAATTCATTGGGATACACTGGGATTATATCACTTGGCTGTTTATGGTTCCTCTCTCCTTTGGTTCCTTTCTCCTTTGGACCATTGCTGAATTAAGCAAGCTAGGTGAGATAAGGGGGCTAGCATAAAATTTTGATCCTGTTAACGTGAGAGCTGCATCATCTATTTTCTTATGGATAGAGGTTAAATGGTGGCCAGTAGAGATCTATTTGGCCCAGGCTAACATGCTCCATCTGACACAGATGGCACAGCTATCTCACAATTCCCAATGCAATCCACCCTTAACCTTGCATGCAGTCTTGGGAGTGTGAGGGAAAAAGGTGTCCCAGCTTGGGATTATACGGATGTTTGCTCTTGAACATGGCATCATTCTACTTCTTGGGCTTCCAGCATCTCCAAGTGGCTCAGTTTGCAGTCTGTTATTGATCACGCATGCCACAAGTGACCGAGCAGACTCCCAACCAGTCACAAAATTGGGGTAATTTTTTGTCCCTCCAAAGTTGAGTTTCCATCATGCTGACAGTGGTCTCATAATTCAAACCAGGCTGTGCCTGGACACAGAAGTCAGCGCTCATTTCTGTATTAGGGGACATTTCCAGGTCTGGAGTCACACCTTTTCTTGTCATAAACTCCCCTTCCTGAGGCATGAGATCCTCCCCTGTCGCTATGCTCTAGCAAGTCTTCTTTCCAAGTGCTACACCCAGACAGCTTCTCTCCTGTGTGTGGCATCGTGTCTTATTCCTCCCTGCTGTCGCCCTTCTGGATCAGTTACCCCCTCCAAGCATCAAGTGACACCATTCCCTCCAGGCACTGGTTTCCCTCCAGGCACTGGTTTCCCTCCTCTGTGTTGCATCTGGTGTTTATTCCATTCCCCACGCTATCCTGGAAAGGGGGAGAGGTACTTTCCAACATGCACCATTATTCCAAAGTTTCTTCTGGATTAACAATATGCCAAATTTCCCCTCCTCCAGTCTCCTTTTATCTCTTTCCCTTTTCTTCCCCCTCAAATAACCCAGCTACTTGAAGATCCCCTGGCTAGTACGCTGACATGAAACTCACATGTCATGCTGACATGCTGCTATCTTGTAGAGGAGAAATGAAACTACATTTTACTGTTTAGAATTTTAAAAGCATATTTTATTCCCTTCCCCCTCCATATTTCCTTGCCAGCTTCCAATTTGATTGCTAGCTTGGGTTTTTTGTCCTTCTTGCACACAGCATTCTGCTGAAAGCTTCTGTGTACCTTTTTGGATGCAGAAAGCTGTAATGTTCCACCCACTGCATTGCAGTTGTGATTGATAAATAGTCTGTAAAATACAGTGGGTCTCCCAGAAGATCTGAGACGCTATTATAAATATATTTAGTGTTAATATCTTATGATAATGTTTATTTAGGAATCATATATGACATTAAATAGTGGCATTTTTGCTCCCCACAAGGACTGTACTCTCCTCCTTTATTTGAAGAGGCTCACTATTTTTTTATTTCATTTCCAGTCAATTTTCATGAAAACAGCTAGCAGCTTATTCCTTAGCGACCACTCTCTTAGTGAAGAAATTGTTGTGTAACAACATGCTTTATGCCTGAAAGGCAAAACTTGTCCTCAGTCCGAGTCCAAGTGAGAGGAATGCCCACCTTAGAATGGTCCTCCACTTTCTCAGCAAGTCCAGCCTGTGAGCCATCGCTACACGTGGTGTAGTGGAGCTCGCAAAAAGTCTTCTCGGAAACAACTACCCTAAAGTAATTCTCAAGGGGCCTGAAGAGTAAAGCCCAGGCCATTACAATGGGTCACGAGGTGGACATAGAGAAATACTGTAAGGAAGATAATGTCACGCTCTCAGATTTTCTCCAAAACACGGGTTACAATCATAGGAACCACCAAAGCAACCACCTAACTTAACTGTGTTGCCAACAGATGAGACTTTAACATTTCATACATTTCATGTACTTCAAAATTATTTTTCTAACAATATGAATATTATTCTAACAAATAATTGAGCTGGCCATTACATGTTATTTTAAAATGGATTTTCTTAATTGTTGTGCAGTAGTTTAAAATGAAGGAGCCACAGTACACAGAGGAACAGCGCTAGTCAGGTGTCTTGCTGGGAGGGGAAGGAGAGAAGGAGGGAAGGGAAGGAGGGAGGAAATGAAGCTCCCTCTCTTCATTTCTGTCTCTACCCACCCCCACTGAAGCAGAAAGTGATGTAATACTTCGCTTTTTTTTTTTTTCTTTTTTTTCAAAAGGCTTGCAATAGATTTTGCTTCCAAAACCTTGTATACCTGATATACAGGGGACAGTGTTATCATAACAACAGAACTCATGACACACTCTTCTTTCCCTATTGTCTATTTGAAAAACTAGCTGTGCCAAGAACTAGTTTATTATGTGAAGAAAGTGCTCACTTTATTTTCTGGCTAGACACAATTCATTGTTTTCCTATGGGTGATGACAGGTCTCCTCCCTGTTGCAGTTGAAATCTGGCAAAGAGTTATTTGATGCTGTTAGAAAAAATCTCTAAGACAAGTAAAGGAAATGCAAGCCTGATTTAGGAACTCCTTTAGAAGGTGAAAGGCAGAAAGATGTCTGTTTACAGTTTAGCAGGGGACAACAAATCAAGGTTAAGTGAAGAGTATTTTAACAGTCACCTGTTTCCTATTTATACTAATAATTTTGGACATGTCTTTTGTACATGTCTGTTATGAAAAGATTTCTAAATGCGAAGCATAGTTTGGCATTTTGTGTCTCGGCACTTATAGACCCTGCGTGCAAGAAGAAGATAATTATAACTACATATATCATAGCAGTATTTTATGTTAATTTGATATGGTACATTTTACATTGATTTCATATATATATATGTGCATCTATGTAAAAGCCTCTAGGGAAGACTAGTATTACATTTCATGCTCCATAGTATGTCTCATGATCTTTAACACTACATTCCTTCTCATTAGATGATGAGCTGTTCCTGAAAACTTATTGAAAAATCAGGAGACAGTTACTGGGGGACTGCTGTAATGGTTATTCAGTTGTGATTCAAATTCAGAAAAGCTTTTAACCTCCTATTTCTGTCCAAAACTGAGAACTGTCCATGAGGTAAAATGAATACATAGGAAAAAGAAAGGTGAGTCTTCAGTCTACAAAAAGGTTATTTGGTTTGAGTTAGTGTTATAAAAAAGGCTTCTTAAGTGACGTGCCAGGATGTTCTTTAATTAACAGATAAAGCAGAATTCTAGGACTTACTGCCTTTGGTGCAAAAGCTGATGAAGGATTCACAAATAATTTGGCAATACTTTGCAGAAGATACACCAAACATTCTTCATCAGGAATAATCTACTCATTGAATTCAGTAGCTTCCTCCTTGAAAGAGGTGGTGGTGACACCACCTCGATAGATGCTGACAAATCTGCCTTTTACAGTTGTTTTCATTTTGAAAGATTACAGAGTGATTGGAATCACAGCAGCAAAACTACAGCAGGCTTTCCTTACTCTGTATTCGGCTGGTGAAGCCAACATTCAACACTGATTTGAAACAGATTTCCCAGAATACTTGGAAATCTTGCCAGGCATTTATCATCTTGACCACACCCAGTATAGTAAATCAGAAAAAATAAATTGTATTTGATCTTTTGATTATCCTCGTCTTGAAGAGGGTATCTGGTCTGGGTGGCTTGACGCCCCCCTTCCTGACAGTTCTGCAGTTGTGTGCTACTTAAAAACACAACCTACATCAATGAAGCAAATCCAAAACACCTGGGATTTGAGAAAGTCAAAAGTGTGGTGATTTACGTTGTGCAAGCAAACAGATATAGCAGGTATATTTTTTTTTTTCCGGAAAATATTTGCTCCTCTAATTTAATGTGTGTAAAAAAGCCCCATTCATGTTACCTACTACCTGTAACTGGAGCTGTAAATCCTACGGGAAAAGATGTTGTTTGACAAAAGAAAACAATATTGCTATCCTGGTCTTTTGCAAGGATTCTGACATAAAAATTAAACAACCATGCCCCCTCCCCCTGCCTTTTTTTCCTGCTATCTTGAGCACAAAGTTTTTATATAAATAAAATATGACACCTACAGCTGAGCAAAAATACAGTTAAACTCTCTGGCCAGATAATAAAGACCTCAGGAGACTATTTTTTTTTAGGAGTGATGCTTTGAGCAATATTTGCACATCCAGAAACTGAGAAGAAAACTTGTCCAAACACTTGTTCTTAGTTATTCTATCATTTACCATTCTGAAATTATTATTCTAACCAAGAGCACACGAAAAAAAGCTTCCTTACATTCCATCCTGATTTATATCTAAACTCTAACGAGAGACTTTAAACTCTCTTCCCTTACCCTACTCGTATCTCAGCCTCCTAAACCCTCACTTTAGTAATACAGTATGCAGTCTGGCTTTTTAACACTCACTTTGTCATAATCTCTCCGGCTTTAAGTGTTTGGGCTGAAATATTTCCTGCTGAGTATCATCTCTGGACTGAGTTTTTAAGTAATAAAATCATGTGGGAAACCAAATGGCCTATTATTTCCTGTACTTAAAACTTATTACAACAGTTTTGTTCAGAATCTTTTTGGCCTCTATGCTGTGAAATGAAGGTGGTGATTATTTCCTTCAGTGTCTTTTTATTCCTCAAGAAAGACCACTTCAGCTGGACAAGCTGTAAAAATCTAAAAAATCGCAATTCATGTATGTTTAACATAGACTGGAGAGAGCTCTTTAGCTTGATTTTCTAAAACTTCTGCCTGTGTTGAGCATACTCAAAGCAACACAGACTTTTCTGCAGACTGTTGTAGGACCAGACTGTAGGACTGAGATCAAGGGAAATAGCTGCCTTCTGAGACTGTTCCCCTTGCTGAGGTCCAGGCAGGTTGGAGGACAAATTAACCATTTTGGAGAAGAAAAAAAAAGGAATCATGTGAACCTATAATTAAAGACTTACTGTAAAGCATATGCAGAAGTAAGCCAACTTATTGGAAATCTCTACTTTAGTGTTCCTTAGCTTTGGTCATCTTTTCTGAAATTTTACGTTCTTTTCACATTTTTGGAATAGATGTTATCGGTCAGATTTATTTTCACTCTTCAGTTGTCTACCAGCAAAATTCTTAGTAATTTCAGTGTGGAAGCATTGTGGAGTAAGGCCCTCTTCTGTTAATCATTGAATGATTCATATATATGAGCAACTTAAAAAGTAATTTATGTAGATTTTAGCGCATATCACCTCAAACCATCTACAAGTTATTTCTCAGCACAGAAAGCCAGGCTACCTATGGCATCTTTTCTGTGATTCTGTATGTGCCCATAGGCAATGGATGATGATCGGTGGCTAAGTCAAGACCACAAAGGCACTGATACTAGTTTGTCTCATTATTTCCCACTATAATCCCAGTGCTACTCTCTGTATTCACTGTCGTTTGCTCATAGCTTTCCCATTTTTACCCTACAAAATGGCAGCATCTATTTACATTCTCCCATTATCTGAAAGTATCAGTATAGTGCCACTCTGTACTATAAGCTTTAATGAACCCTCAAAATACTTGAAGTTTTCATGGACCCTATTTCATTAACATGAACAAATCCAGGGCCTCACGTCAAGGTAATTAGTAGCCTAAACTTTTGGTTCTGTCCAAAGTCACAGCTCTGTTCAGGCATATTATGGATGATTTTTTTGAAACCAACCTCTTCAGTTTCAACTACAAAAACTTAACATAAAGCACTGACACCAAGGAACAATTTCTCATTGTTTTCTAAAAACCCAGTTTCCTGTACACACACACAAAAGCTGCATATATCCATTTTTTCAATCACAAATATAGGCAGCAAAATTTGCAAAAAATCATTTCAAATGTGTTCTAATGAAAATGAAGCGGTTGAAGCCCTTGCAGCCCCTTTAGGAATATTAACTGTAGCACACTTTCGCAAAACGTGCACCAAAAAAAAAAAAAAAAAAAAAAAAAAAATCAGCCCTGAGCATAAAAATTCTGCAGCAAAATACATTTGCAATTTAGTTATCGATATCTGGTAACAAAATACATGATGAAAGCACATCAGAAAAACACTGAATATGGTCAAATGTTGAGTTAACTATTTATGCTGATTAATTATAAAATTGTCAGTGCCTTCTGTGTTATTTTTAGAACCTTGATTTAATACAGAGGAAGAGAGTGTGAGAGGGGAGAACTTGGTGCAGGATAAAAGACAGTTTTATACTAAATTCAGCATTAAATGCTAATAAATATGCCACATTAATGCCACAACAACAACAAAAAAATAAACAGCATGTAATGCTTTCCCATGCAAAAAGCAGCAGACCGGCTTTCCATGGCTATTGCTCTTTGTCTTTCACACCCGCCTCATCTCCCAACTGGATCTATCTCGAAGGAGAGACCTTAAATTCCTGCGAGCAGGCTGTACGGCACATGCAGTAGCAGCAGTGTACTGACATTTGCTAAGCACCAGCGTCCCTCAAGTGACTGGGAGCGAAGCCATTGACGTCACTGAACAATAGGCAAAATATTTCCTCCTCCTCCATAGTCCTGAACTGTAAACACCCAGCTTGCACACAGCAGGCTGAACATTTGGGGAGAGGCGGAGAAGGAGAATGTGAAAAACTCTCAAGTGATGCTGCTGAAAACAAGCAGCTGTTCCTGCATAACCAGTCTCTCCTTATTCCTTCCATTTTTGCTGTGAAGATTGCTGGTGTCCCCTCAGTGTAGGTCACATGCCATAGAAGATAAATCTAGAATAAACTATAAATAAAACTGTGTCTACTGAACGCACAAGGAATTTTTGGAAGTAAAATACCTAATATTCATCACCAGAAAAGAGCACTCTCGCTCTTTCTCCCTCTTTCTGTCGCTGTTATGGATAATTACAGTATTCTAACAGTCACCCATGTATTATTTTGGGCAAGGTGTGGTGGACAGAATGTAAGAGAATTTCCATCTCAGTCACCCTCCTCCATGCACACACATTATTGCGAGCCAAAAAGAAAAAAAAAATAAATTCAGAAATATAATTACAAAATCACATAGTTCAGTGTATGCTCTAGATTCACAGTAAAGATGGTTTTACTCCTTGAGTTGGAGTGTTATGCTTATGGCATAGGCAGAAAACAAAAAGGCAGAGTTAATCCTGAAAATGGAAACCTAACCACAGCTCCTTGTGTCTGTATCTTAAAAATACCGATGCATGGATTCATTAGGATTTGTCAGTTGTTGAACAGAGTATTTTACACCAGTATAAATAGTTAAACAGTGATGGCAAATAGTAAATGCAGGGAACCTAATTCAGCTCTTTTTTCTGCAGCCTCTTGGAAGAAGCTGCTATCCTACAAGTTGTAAATCTTCTCTGTTTCCAGAGCATCCCTGGGAAGATCCCTAGAGTGGAGGAAAAGGACACCACTAGAAACAGGGAGCAGTGTGGGCTCAAAAGAGCTCAGAAATGCTGTACCTCTTAAAAAAACCCTCAAGGAAACCACTGAATCAGAGAGCCCTGAAAGCTGCTGTAAGCTACCTCAGGCAATACACTGACTTATTTGGTCCATCAGTGTAACCTAGAGGACGAATTTCATTTGGAGTCCTCAACCTTGGATTCGAAAGCCAGCATTGAAAGAAACCTGAAGACAGAGTTCCATAAAGAGATTAATTTTGTTTTTAAAGGCTTGTCTGAAAATATCAGCTTGATGTGCTTGGAGAGAACCTTGAAATGCCAAAGAAAATACTTGTGTCACCCGATTGCTAACTGAATAGTCACCTCCATGGAAGTCAAAGCTGTCCAGGCGACCATAATTTCTGTCTTCCTTTTGCTTCATTTAGTTTTTGCTCACTTAGTCCACAGAAAGTGGTGAATAAGCCCCCTTGCATCATATTTATTCTCAAAACAAAGACCAAGGAATCAGCCCCATTACCACGTTCTGCAGAGGGCAGCATGTAAGAGCCAGGGAGAGACACCTTTTTTTTCCTGTCCAATGCTGCTCTCTGTTGAATGAAGCTGTAGGTGGCACATCACATTTGCAGCATATATTGATTTATGATTTCAAAGTGCTGAACAAACAACTCATTTTTTTTCCAAGCAGACCACAACTAATTACTCATTATCCCCCATTTAATAGGCAGGAAAATTAGGTGGGCAAATAACCTAGTTTGCTGTACAGTTAATCTACTTGGCCACAATGCACTAATGATGTTGCTTCATGTTCAGCTGCTCTGTCTGTGCTCTCCATTGATTGAAGCATCCAACCGAAGGAGAATGAACGTCATCCCCTCTTCAACATGCGCAGCAACAGCACACACGATCGATTGCACTTCTGGGGTTCGAGACCTATTGTGCACGTTTGCCCCGTTAGTCATTGCGCCGGCACTGAACTTCTGCACCCTGCTCGTGCTTTCTCCACAGCAAACAATGCCTGAAATGCAGCTTCTCATCTTCCCAAGGAAAGGGCATGTTGCAAAGTAACACTTTGCTGCATTGCTTTCCCTTTCTTCTTTCTTTGTCTTTTTTGGCTTTGCACGGGTCAGACACCTCCTTTCTGCTAAGCTAGGTGGCAAAATGTAGCATGTAGCGATAGGATGAGGGGCTTTAAACTAGAGCAGGGTAGGTTTAGATTAGACATTAGGAAGAAGTTCTTTACAATGAGGGTGGTGAGACTTTGAACAGGTTGCCCAGAGAGGCGGTGGAGGCCCCATCCCTGGAGACATTCAAGGCCAGGCTTGATGAGGCTCTGAGGAACCTGATCTAGTTGAAGATGTCCCTGCTTACTGCAGGGGGGTTGGATTAGATGACCTGTAAAGGTCCCTTCCAACCCAACACATTCTATGATTCTATGAAAATCAAAATGTGGGGAAAAAATGACCAGATTAAGTGAATAAATGGCTGCCTGGCATGACCAAGTATGTGTCAAACTAGCATAAAATGCGATATTTCTGATCTGATCGAATGTCACTCTTGCTTTACTTATACCTGAACAACCACCTACAATGCAAAGCAGCGTGCTTTCTTCATTCATGTACATCTCGTTGGAGACTGGGAAAGCCTAGTACTGCTTTGGGAAGCCAAGTATGCTGAGGTAAATTTGTAATCCTGTGCTTTACTGGATGTGCACTATCAGAGAGTGCGTGCCAAAGCCAAGGCAGAAATGTGAATGGAGGCCTGAGTGTAGCCTGTGCTGCACAGCTGAGAAGGTCTCAGATCTTGGTGTATGCCCTAGCTCCTACCCTGGTCCCAGAGTGGTGCAATAGTGAGGTATTCAGCAACTGTCTTTAGCAGTATTGTTTTCTACAGGAGGAAAGTTCAGGCATCTGGATTTGAATGGGACCAAGACCCTCGAACAAACGGTAAAAATATTTGCCACTCAGTCTAATGTCTATCTTGGCATCTTCCTCGAGTAGTGCTATTGCTGGGAGCCAAGAGCAAACTAAGAGAGAGCCACATACTCTTTGGGGAACAGGCTAAAAGAACAGCCTGAAATGTTAACTACATTTACTTCATTCATAGGAATGCACTTTTTAAGCATACCTTTAGGCAAACCGTTGTGCGTCTAAGTTCTAGTACAAATATTCACAGAAAATACATCTTCTCATGGTTGCTTACCCACACAGATATGAATACCATTTGATACATTCTTACTCCTGATAACTTCCAAGGTTTTCCACCTTTTCCCTTTCACACAGCTGAAAGCATGTATTTCTCAGTAAATATTGTGTGTAGGACACACAAACATTTCAAGTTACTCCCTGAATATGTGTGTTGAAGGAATAAGGGATGGGGGAAGGAGTGACAGAAACAAAAGCAAAGGAAAACTTCTCTCATGGAAGGAAACATGCTTTTTGCATTTTGATAACTCAGAGTGTGTATAGCGGAATGGATTCTACACAAATTCACCTTCAGGCAGAGCCTGAGAAAAGGAAATATGGTGAAAGTACTGGAAAAGTGTGCACTGTAATGAAGTCTCCTATAGTTTTAACCTCATTGAATTTGCATAGAATTAAAAGATAATGGAACATAGTATTTCCTCTGGTTCCCATTTGAGCTAAAATGGTAGAAAGTGTAATATATTGAAAAGAATGCAAGCAGCGTTTTCCCTTCTGTTAATTGGACTGGTGACAATCAGAAAAACCAAAGGTAAAGCTGAACCACGTGCGTATAATTCAAAACATAAGCAGATTCTTTAGCTTATGCACATAGTGTCAGAGAATACTTCGGTAAATAGCATCACTGTGCTCCCAGGAAACAACAGCAGAGCCATTGCATGGCTAAATTTTCATTGGCTAATGTATCTTTACAGAATTGTCTATAGAAATTTGTTCTACAGATCTTACTTTAGGATCTATCACATTATAGGCATGTTGAATTACGACTTCTCTTTCTTTAATGAGTCCTTCAGCAGTCATGAGAGGGAAGTTTATTAAAAAACAGGTTTCTACGTGTCCATAAGTTCTTGGCATCCATAGGTTATTTATGCATATACCCTTATCAGGATTTAGAAATCTAAACTTGAGACTCAGATTGTGAATTTTGGCTAATATGGTACAACCAGAGGTCTAGACAGAAATGCAGTATGTGAAGCAGTTACTGCTACTTAAAGTAACTGAAGAAAAAATTATCCTCTTCACAAGACAGAATTTTGACATGGAAACCAAAGTTTTCTCTGAATAGCTTCTTGGGCTTCTCTGGATGTCACCTTGAATTCATATTGCTGTTGACACACAAGAACTTGATGACTGGGCAATATTTCCAGTCCTTACTTAACAGCTAGACATTTATTCCCAGAAGGAGTACCTATGTTGTAATCATAAAGGGGACACAGTAGGTAAAAAAACTTATATACTATCAGAAGTGTCAGAAATTAGGCCAACAATGATAAAAATCAAAGATAGGATGATGTTACATACTTCTTAGCTGTGGGTTTTTTAAATGCCACTGATATACTTGCCTCAAAAATTAGTGCCTTGATTCAGGAAAACCTCAAGAGCTGTAAAATTAAAGCAGTGTGATTTATACTGCTTGAGCCAATTGGACCCAGTAGAGATATTGGGAGAAGCATCTCGGTGCTGCTGGCCCAGTTTTTAAGAAAGTCCAATGACAATGTGAGTGAACACGCACCTAATAAAAGGTATTCAGAAAACCTTCGTGAACTGTAAAAGAAAAGTTGAACTCAGTCTTTCATTGAGGACCTAAGTTAGCTTTTAACTACTTTTAACTACTGAACTGTAGAAACTTGATTGTACTTCTGCTGAAGTCAGTACAGCTTTGACACGTTAAGGAAATGAAGCACAGGTAGGTCTATTGTTCTCATTCTGACTAATTGTATGTTTAAAATTAGACATTCATTAAAGAACACTTAATTGAAGTACAGAACTGCAGTGGGAAGAGGATTAGTTCCTACAAAAGTGTCATTATTCACTCCTCTGCATATAAGCAAAGCTTCTTTTCTGGCTCTGTGTCCTACGTGGTAGGTCAGAGAAGATAAACTTTTACAGGGAGCACAGTGGCTTCAGCTCACGGAAGCTCACAATGTGGCTACAGAGTTTACCTTGTACCAGAGTATTGGTGCAATTCCCTTCATCATGAATCATCTGTCAGAGACCTACCGAGCAAACCTCCTAGGAAACCTTATGCAGCCTGGAAATATTTGCTATTTTTAAAATTTTCCTAATATGTAGCAAAAAGAATTAAACTTCAATTAATGTAAAACCCAAGAAATTCCATGTTTTACACAAATCAAACACTGATAAAGGCTAAGATGTTGACATGCAAGGCCATAGCAGCTGTGCTGAGATTTGGCTTACCCCCAAGGCTGTGCTGACATTCCTCATGTTATTTATAATTGTGGAAGTTAAGAGCAGATTTATTTACTTAATAGGAGACTCAATCTATTGCTCCAGAGCTACCTTAGTAGAAAGACTGATCAAAGGCCGATGTTTATGGATAGCTGAAAACATAAGGCAAGCAAAACAAAACAGACTGAAAACTCACCAAGAGTTTTGAGATGTATCGGTAAAGAACAACATACTTCTTTTTGCTAGATATTCACTGTGGATTTAGATGAAGAACATGATTTCATCCAACATTTTTGTGGTTAATTTGCAGCCAGGATGTTTATATAAAGCAAATAGCTGGAATTGGAAGTTTGATTCTTCGGTTACCGGTAATATCTCAAATTTGAAATGCATTTCATGGGTTTCGCTCAGAACCTGCCTTATACACAGCTAGAATTTTACATTCACATCTAGAACTCACTTAGTGTCTTTCTCCTGACCCTTATTATTCATTACCATCCATCCCTTTCACGCAAATGTAAAGGAAATAGAAAAAGGATATAAAATATTATGAAAATGTAAAATGCATTTACACGCTTTTAAAAAAGTGCAAGAGACAACCATGCAAAACCATGAAAACCAGTTTAATCTTCATTAATTTTAGAGGAAATTATAGTATGAAATGACATCACAGCATATTTAGGAAGTAGTCTTTGGTGTGATACTCTTTTAGGGACAGATCAACACTGTATATCACCCTAAACCAGCAACTGATTCAACTGAGCAGTAAAGAGGATGTGGAATACAGTTATCCTGTATGATACTGACCTAGGGAAAAACAGACAATTCAACGTCATGCCAATATATCTTTTAACATCAGATTAAAAGTTCTCATTTTTTGCTACCCCTCTTCCTTCTTCAGGTTGTTTTTTAATTTCAGAATGATTGTATTATCTGGAAGATTTTACTGCACAAATGGCCTGGATTAAATTTAGTCAATAAAAAGTGTTTAAGAAAAGTAGATTCTGGTTTTAGAAACCATGTCAAATGGACATTAAATCAGGCAACTGTAATCTAGAAGTGAGACCAGAATATGAGGATTCAACCAGCGATTACATTTCTTTTCGTTTCAAGTATTCCCATCAAATACTGTTATTGGTTGCGGCACAGTTTTTCTTGAATGCTACTCTCAGTCGCGCTGAAAATTCTGCTGTTGTTTTGCTTTAAATGAAGGTAGCTATGAGAAGGAGCAGTTTCATTTAACAGGTTTCTAGAGGACACTCTAAGAGAACAGAAGTTAAGCCTGCACGAGAGTAACAGCACGGTCATGTAGCGTTTGCCTCTGGCTTTAGGCATACGCTACCAAAGCTGCTAAGCTTCAGACGTTGAGCATCAAATATTCAGAGTGAATATTCCACACGAAAATGCAATGAAAGAAGCTAATTCATAGCTATCGATAACGACTTTGAGTCTTACTTATTCACAACCATGCAGTTGCAGTCTCAAGCCATGTGATTTCCAACTTGCCACAGGGTTTTACAATTTTGAGAGCATTTTCAGCTTTGCAAAGGTGAGAAATCTGAAATGGAACATCATATCTCACAATAAGTATTTAAAAGCGTGCCTCCATTATGTGTCTGCATAGTTTTTTATTAGAAACAGTACTGTGGCCAAGATCTTAATGGGTTCTATTCTTTTTGCAGAAAATACCGACCTAATCTTTCCCTCAAGAGAAAAAACATTTGTCAAAAAGATGCACCTTAAACTGGCCCATGCAAAAATGATACTTTTTCTGATTAAGGCATTCATAATACATTTTTTTCTAGTTCCAAAATTCACATTTTAGTAATTCTTAAGCACTAGAGTGTTTTTCATAATGCCGTACTATTGTTAATCAAAAGGTCTCCTCTGTATTTCTTGGAATAAAGCCAAAGCAAAATCACATCATGCCTGAAGGGCAATGCAAATGATCTCTCTTGCTTATCATCTATTTAATTTCAATTTTTTTCAACGAATATTTGAATTTTCTTTCTTAAATTACATTAAAATGCTGTTTTATATGCCTACCTCTACCATTCCACTGCCCTCTGCTGGAAGGAATATATCCTATAGCCTTTTTATGAAAAAGTAGAGCGTGTGGTTGAGTAGGGCTGGTGTTTCTGGACCCAAAAACTGGGTGTTCCTCCCCCGGTGAAGCCTGCAAGCAGTTGTCTGGTACATGCTGTGTGTATCCACAGGCAGATGTTTGATCATTATCTCTCTCCAGCACAAATAAACGTTCCATTCAAAAAAGTAAAAACACCACGTTAAGAAAACATGAAGACTGCACAGTTAAGTACCCAAAAGTCAGAAATGCCAGAGGTAAAGTTTCACGTGGAAAGGTGTCTCTAATCCCATGCACATATGTATTTGCAGTGCAGATTTTATTTACATGGAGGAAAACCTTATTATTTTTCTGCAGGGTTTAGGGGTGCTCTCAATTCAGGTAGTTTTCAGTATGGTTAGCCATAGGTAAGGATTTGTCTTTTCTCTATACTAAGCTCTCCAAAATAATTTCAGGTGCTTTTCTGCTCTTAGTTATTGGAACCAGCCCATCTACAAACATAAGATGCAAGTTAAATTAATTCATAAACAGACTCAACACACAAAGTCAATTTGAATTGTTTGAATACTCTGATCTTCAATTAACAAATTATTTTGTAGAATAATACATTTAGTCACCACTTGCTACCAAGTCAAATAAGTATTCGTAACTAGTATTTTGCATAAGCAAAGGACAATTAAATCAGGACTTGCCTCACTCTGTAACCACATAACTGCCTAAAGTGAATGAAGGATGAATTACACTCACTCATACAAATGCAAAACATTAAATGAAAACAAGTAGATCTCTCTAATGCACTATCATTGTAAAAAAATAATCAATAAGGCAATACTGATTGAACGTTTATCCTCCTGCATTTCAAAATTTTTCCATTTTTTTTGACTGGTGCAACTTCTCACTGAAACCTAAATTACTTTCAGGTCAAGAGGCTGTCAAAAGAGACTGGGAAACAAACAGTAAACAGAAAGGAAAATCTTCCTATATTTCTTACTTCTGTTTTTTATTTAGCTTGCAATGACAGATCTGGAAACCACTTCTCTTATTCTGATTTCATTCTGGCCAACAGAAGGGAAAATGAGAATCAAAGACCTTACTTGTTTCAATTTGAGTTTTCTCACTAGTTTCTCCCTAATTAAGATGTATTTACGAATTAACAATAAAAAATGATATGTGTGCTGCTAGGTTCAAGGTACTACATAACCTGTAAGTGACAGAGCTATAAAATCTGTTTGTAAAATCATTTACATGTATTTTGTCTACAGTTTTGCTATAAGACAACTGAAGATAGTCACAAGCTACACACAAGAAATACTTTTGTTTAAGATCATACCCAGCATACAATCCAGTCATTCAAGTTTTCATCAGAAACTGGTATTGTTGTTCACTTGCAGCTGCTTTTTGTCAGACTAAATTTTATTTTACAGAGCATTACAGTAACATGAGTAAACTCCTCCCGGCAGGAGTTTGTTACAGACTGGAGAAGCCCTTCTCCTATGTTACCTGGAGGCAGCACAATGTCCCTTGGATCCAAGTGGATGTGGTGGGAAAATCAAATTAAATGGATTCTTTTTTTTTCTGGGGCCAGTGGTTTTTGCATTGCTCTGGAGCAGAAATGCTAATAAAGCAGTGATAGACCCAGCCGTGTTTTGCTGCCGAGGAGTCAGGGTACAGAGAGTACAAACACAACATGCTCCCAGACCTCGGACGGGGAGACGTGTGTGACCCGGCGTTACCAGCACAGTCGGGCAGCGTAACTTCTCCTCTCGAAGGCTTCAGTCACAGACCTTTAAGGTTTGTTCCTGTAATTTAAACCCACGGAGGAAACCAAAACCATCCCGACTTCCTTTGCTGAGGGAAATTCGTGATTTGGGTGCGCCTGTTTGACACGTGCTTACCCGTTCCTCCAGGTCCCAGAGCTTTCCAGCAAACGAGCCACAAAGTTGTTCCCTGCTTGTTCAGGCAGGAAAATCTCCTGGTACAAGAACATATTTTTCTTTCCCTTCAGTTGAATCTTTGCCCATCTTCACGTTGTGGGCCTCACTTTAATAGAGGGATTATTCCCTGTGTATTTAAATACATAGGAAAAAGGAAATTGTCTAGAAGTACAGAGTGATCTCATTGCTGTATCACTTTTCCCACCAGTCCATTTTGGAGGCAAAGGCAGGATCCTGGGGCTTGCAGCTCAATGCCTCTTGACCTAAGAGACTGATCATCCTTGTGTTCCCTCTCTGGGTTCTCAGCACAGTGAAAACGGCCCAAGAAGCCTGTAAATGTTTTGAGTAACATAATATTTGAATGTCAACACACATGATGTTGCCTTAATTAGTGATTTCCTCGACAACCTGGTGACATCAGGGAATGCAGTGGAGTGCAGTGAAAACTGATGGAACAATCTGGGTCTTAAATCTAAATGAAGTTACATGTATGTGTACAGATCTAGCATAAAAACTAAGTTTAAAAACAAGACAAAAAACCCAAACAAAACCTCAAGCTAACTAGAAGGGTCTGGGGAATGAATAATTTAAAAGGAGATTTTAATTTCCAGAACCAATTTAAACCATCAATGGCTAAAACCAGGCGTGATAGTATTAGGTAACCACTAGTCTTACAATAGCACCTTACAAGCACCGACAGGTGTAATAATACATAAGATTTCTCACATTTCTGTCTTACAATACAAGAAAAATGCAAAAATTTCTAGAACATTGGGAAAGACATGGGATTATTCTTGCATACATTCTTGCATCCTTATGTGAATAAGTTATTAAGGGGAGCTATGTTAAAGAAAGGAGCTTTGGTATTAAAATACTTTGTTCCAGGGTCATAAGGCATGGAATAGAGAGCAGTCTTCGGCCATGAAAATTCTCTTTTTCTCAGAAGTACCTGTTGGTTCATTGCTTATATATTTCAATGAACTTTTTCAATGAGCTTTTGTGAGACTGTCTTCAAAAGAAGAATCTCCCTCACCAGTACCTTGAACTGGTCTAAGTTCTGAATCCCAACCCCAAAATCTTCCAATTGCCTTGGAAGCCTGTACATGCAGCAGAACACCAGGCTGGTGAGCTCTTTGCAGTCTGTGTTGCTAAGGAGACCAGGAGCTGATTTTGGAGAGCAGTGTAAGTACATTTATATAACAACGAGTTGCAGGTTTCAGTGCCACAAGTGTACAGATTTCTCCAGTAACATGTACTGGATATATTTGAGAGGGTTGTTTTTTTCACTCCCAAAAAATTGATTCTACCTGGTAGAATAAATGGAGGAATATTTTAGAACTTTAAGGGTATTTTTCATTTTTTTGTATTTATTTATTCTTGATTGAATTCTATCATAGATTGAATTCTATGATCCTTGCTTTCACACTGTTTGGGTAATCAACAATATTGGACGAGCCAAAAGATTCTAAAGATAAGAACAGGCTTAATCTAAACCAGGTCCATACAAAATACTCTGTGAAGACTGTACACTTCTCCAGGCTCATTTGAGTGGCCAGTCGTCAGCTGACAGGCGGCAACCAGCTGTCCAGTGAGGATTCATAGCTCTGATCCATGAACATGCTTCTTTCCTCACCTAGCAAGTAAAGAGAGGTTGGGCTGACCGTGACAGAATAGCTGCAACCTGGTGTTGACTCGCTAGTGTTCTTGCCTATCCTTAATTTTCAGGTACACTGGATGACCAGGAATGTTCAAGACAAAACAACTTTTCTAAAGCATTCTGCCTCTCTTACCCTGGTTCAATTTTGTCTAACTTTTTCCATTTCAGCTGTACATTATGACAGGGTATTGAAAAGGCCATTCTTCTCACATTTGGTTGAAAGGAGATGTAGAGTTTTGTAGGTTATATTAACGGATTTCCTATTAAATAAAAAAAGAAATAACCCTAGCATACTAATAATTTCTATTTCATTTAATAATTTCAATGCAATTTAATAAATGAATGACATTGAAATGGATTTTTCTTTTTTGTTTGGCATTTCACACGAAAATATGCAGACGTGTTTGTATATTGGGAAACATGTTTGTGTATTGGGAAAGTACTTGCTTTTACCACCAACGTTGTCCATCAGTTTTGTAGTTAAATCAAGACTTTTGCTAAAACACTTATTGAGGGGAAGTTAATTTGAAGAAATTAATTTTGCGTTTAGTTCCAAAAATTACTGGCATTGTGGGATTATAACGCTGCTGCTCTAAGAGATTTTTGTGAGGACTGATTTCATATTGGAAGGTACTAGTAGAGATATTAATACATCCATTACAGAAATAGGTGTGAATAGTTCAATTTATTCACTTCTTTACATAGATAAATAAAATTCTGCCTAAATGTGGGAGACTCAAATTTCTTACAACTGGCTACTAAAGTTAAAATTAATAACAGCTGCACACACTTTCCCGCTTCCCATGTTGGTTGGGAAAAACATTCTTTTCCGCTCCCTAAAATCCAGATTTGCAAACAAATCATAGTCCTTCTATCAAGATCCTGCAGTTGCAGAATAAGATACTTCAAACTATATTAATTTTTGTTCTATTATCTTGGTATTTAAAAACCCTAATGAAAGCAGGAGCCAGTCACTGTAGAAGCACGTGCAAAGTGACAGCATCTGAGTCAAAGTACTTACAGACTAGTGGAGAGTGTCACAGGCAAAGGCTGGAAGAACTATTTCCCTAATATCTTATTTGTTCAATGGCAGGAATAAGAATTCCTTAGGCTTTATAATCCCCAAGTGATTTAAAAGAATTAGAGAAGTATTACTAAAGAAAAATTGTTCAGATGTATATTGCTAGTTCTGTGTTGAAGGAGTGGCCCACATGAGAAAACAGATTTAGCCCAACCCATATAAAATAAGCCGATATGACTCGTAGCACCTTGTTGAAGACCAGTGGTGCTGTACCGAATCTAAACGGAAGGGCTTTTATTTGATAGTAAGCTCTGTCTGTTGTAAAACCTGAGAAGCAAGTATTTAGATATGAGAATATGTCCTGCATGCTGAAAGGCACAAACCAATCTTTCCCAGAACAGGCAAAATAATAGTGGACAAAACTCAACTTCTGTATAACGCAATAAAGGCTTCTTAAATCCAGTTGTTACTAAATAAAGCGCCTTACTTTGGAGCACTTTACTTCTATAGCATTGTGGTTACAAATAACAGATTGTTTCCAGTTTGTTGGATAAATCCAGTGTGTATTTCCTGTTATGCTAAAGAGATTGGATGGGTGGCAACCAAGAACGTTGTATGTTTTTTTCCTCACTCTGGCTCCTGCACTCTGAGTCAGATTGAAACTTCTGGAAAGGAGAAGGAAGGGGGTAATTGCTCCTTTCCTCCAAGGGCGAGCTCAGCTCTGCAGAACTTTTTGAATGCAGAGTGGAGAAGGCAGTGAGAGAAACAGTGAGCAGCATGAGTACAGACTGGGATATTCCTGAGAGGACCAAGCTGCTTGCTTGCCTGCAGTGTGGTGCTGACTCAAAGCTGAACTCTGGAGGAAACAGAAGAGAGAACCATCCCTAAGAATGTAGAGAAGACTTCAATGTTTATTTCAACCCACAAAGTCACTGCCAGCAGCTAGCCTTGGAGAAAGGACACCCATCCTGCAGTAAACACTGGTTGGGATTGATGTTTTCATGCTTCCCTCATCCAGTAGGTCTGATGTTCCCTACTTCCTCAGTTATCACCTTCAACTGTGTTTGCTTCTGTGATAACATCACAAGTAGCATTAGTTCGGAGTCTTTTGTAGCTTACATAAAAGTGTGACAGGAAGATAGCGGAGTGGTTCTGTTTCAAGATTTTGGCAAATTCAGCATGCAGAGAGCCCTAAGTAAGAAGTAACCCCAGGCTGGAATGTCAGGACCCAGTTATCCACTGTGTTCTGCTAAGGCATTTGTTATTAAGCTCCTCTTCACCTGACAAGGATTATAGGATTTGCGGGATAGGAAACGATGACACTAAGCAGTTCAAAGGGCAGCTGCATCAAACAGCAGGTATCACAGACTCTGCTGAAGACAGTCTACCATCGAAAGGCTTGAAATATGAAATTCTTGTGGCTAACTCATCTGTACAGTGCTCAGAGCCATTTTTGACGTATTCAGCGTCACAAATAGCAATGTTGTAGTGGCTGACTGGGCCTTGGAAAGAGTTCTTGAAAATAGAATATTTTCCACTAGAATTTCTGGGTTGCCCAGTATTTAGTATCTGCTCATGATCAAGCCATTAGGTTTCATAAGCATTCCATTCCTATTGATCATTAGCCTAAATTTTAAAAGATGCCAGATGTACATTTGTTTCCTTGTGGAAAGAGGTAAAAGAGAAAAGACTGATTATTTTTTATTAGCTCTTTTTTTATTTTCACTAACTAGTCCTTTTTTTTTGCTTTTTATTCCAATCAGGCCACAGACAAAACTACTAAATTAAGGATTTTCAGTATGATTTGCTGAAAAAAAGTTAGACATTAGGTCTGCATTAAAGCAAATTTAAAAATCCTGTGCAACAGACATTAATGAACATGCACAACACTTTCATAGATTTCTGAAGTAGCCTATGAGGAAAGAGATTTGATCCTAGCCCTTCAAGGTGACCTTTCATTTGGTAGTCATAGGAATCAGATCACTTGTGGTCTCAGTCTAGCAAAATGTTTCATCCTGATAAGAGTATAGGAATAAATCCTAATCAGAGTAGTAATGCGTTCACATCTATATGTTCTGCTAAATTCTGTCTTGAAGGACCGTAGAACGTAAGATGAGATTAAAATTAATGATTCAGCTCATTTGCATTCCTGATGACAGATGATTTTAGGAAGAGTGGTAGTGAGATGATACTGGAGTTGTGAAGGAAAACAAACCATTCAACAATTGAAAAACAAGATCAGAATTTGTTACCAGGGCATTTTCCAGGAGAATAACTACATAATCTTTCAGGTAAATCATCGTCTGGTTCTAAAGTTTGTTTCTGTTTTCCAAAACCATGAGATTTAACACAGTATTTTTTTTTTTAGGGTTAATGAAGATTTGGGGTGAAGTTATCAACAGCATCTAAGTAATTTAATTTTCAAAATTAGCATGTTGATAATCTGAGGTGTACGTGCTGTTATAAATGATCTTTCTGTCGCCAAATCCTAATACTTGCTTGTAACACTTTCAAACTAGTTCTTATACCTGGCAAAAGACATCTCTCAGCTTCTAGCAGGGAGGAAGGTTGTTGCCTGCACAAACACTTTTACTGGATTAGTTACTCTCCAGACAAGTCCTTTTCTTGGAATCTTCTTTATCCAGGTTCACTCTTACCCAGATTCACTAGAGAAGCTTAAAAGTGAAAACAGAAGTTTAATCAGGGGAAGCAAAAGCTTAAGTTCTTCATTTCAAGACTGTAAAAGTTACAAAAGTGAAGGAAACAAAAAAACCACAATTACAAATTATATTTGACAGTATTATACCTTGTGCCTTAAGGGATGATATCATTCTTACTGAAGGAACAGCTTCGTACCACTCCATGCCCATCCCTGCTACTGCTCATGGTATGCATTAGCAATAGTTTGAAGATCTGAACAGTTACCACACTGCCAGAGTTCATCGAAGATTTTTGTGATTTATTTTCTCCCTTTACTCAGAACAGAATCTTGCCCCTCTTTCTCTTCCCTGACATTGTTATTGCGTAGGAACTGTTTCTGGATCTACACAATAATGACTGTGTTGACTCCACTCCTCCCACCCTGTCTTTCAGAAGAAGCTGTAACAGGAGTTTTAACTTTAGGTAATTGGTGAGTATACGAAGTGCATGGGATCACCCACAGTGTTAATGCATATGGATGAGTATTGAAAGAGAAGGAAAACTTACTTCCAATGACTGTAGTTCTTCTGCATTCTTCTTCTGCACCCTGTCCAAGCCTCTCCTGCAGGTGCTCCTGTGGTCAAAGGGAACTGCCCTCTTATCTACCTGGCAAACAGGAGAGGGAATATGTGTGCCCTTCCAGCACTGTTAGGGCAAAAACTGTGTACTGCTTTAATAAAACGTATTATCACTCACTACAAGACTTTTCTCTCACATTCTTATTTCATCATATGTGCAACAGCATTAATATAAGCCTGGTTTCTAGACAGCTTCACTGTACATGCACTGCAGGTGCTTTAACTCTGGCAGTGCACATCTTTATCTCCTATAGAAAGAAACTACTTTGGTGGTCTCGTAACTATTCCTAACATAACATACTACCCATCTGGGCAATCTCTTCATAAAGATGGGTATTGCCATTTAATTTTCTGTCAGTTGAAACACACAGATATTAGAAAATACCAAAGTGGACTTGTTCCATGATTAAACCAAACTAGAACTTGAGAATCCTGGCTTTATTGAGTCAGCTAGTGACTATCAGGGACCGAAGATCTCAACGTTTCCAACTTAACATAGTGAAGGTGCAAGAGCATTTTCAGCGTCAGTTTAGAAGACCTGACCCCCTCAGAGTGGGGTTCATCATCCTCCAGCATTGACAATAAAGGTGGATTAGTAGTCAGTATGAGTGCCAACTCGTCTTGACTGTTTGCAAGACTCTTGAGTACCTGGATTCAAAAATAAGTCTAGGCAAGACATACTTATGAAGGTACAATTCACACTCTGCTTGTGTCCAGGAATTAAAAAACCATCAACTTCAATATCTGTTCAAAATTTAACCATAGGTGTCTATGGCTTGCTGAAAGATGGGTAGACTATGAAACTACCTGCAGAAAATGGCAAGGTCATGATAGAAATATGAAGGTAAAATATTAGTTAACTGGAACGGAAATTCCCAGGTAACATGGGGAGAAAGGGCACAAAAGGTAGTGTGTGGTCAGAGCTGAGTGCAACCTTCATATTGTTTTACAGAGCTGGAGAAATGAATATGAAACAGAACAAAACAAAGGCACTCTCCCCCAAAAGCTGTGAATAAAATAATATACAAAGAGTTTTGTTTGGGGAAAATTGTTTCATTTCACTGGCTAAGTGTTTTGATTCAGTTGAGTAGCTGAGACAATGTAAAGGACATGGGAATGTGGAGGAAGAACAGCTTCCAGGTGTATCTGAGGCAAAACACAGTCTGACTTAAGCATCTGCAACATAAAAATCACTTCAGAATGTGAATATGCATGTAGACAACACTCAGAAGAGAAGTGCTTTGCTTTGCATGTCTCAGCTGAGGAGGCTTATGGAACATTTCCAACTTGACTGACAAAATATGTCCATCTAAGCCTAACTTTCAGCACGACTTAGACTTTTAAGTGCCAAAGTCTGTTCTAAAAGTGACACTTATACTTAAAAAAGAGTCTTAGTAACCATTTCTTAATGCAAATGTTGTTGGCTATCGTCTTGCTCCAATAGGATTTAAAGGTTTGCTAATTCAGATCTCCAGCAGTAATTGCTTCCCACTCAGCGGGCATTACCACACAACTAAATCCATTCTTCTTTTGAAAATTCAAAGCAAAGAGAAGGTTGAGGGCAGCCCACGGCACTGATGAAAAACCACAAATTAAGTAACTGAATGAGAAAAAGAGGAGGCATTTGGCAAAATTTTTCTTTCACAATAACCCACACAGAAACTTGATTTCATTTTTACACCAAACATTCAGAGGGTTTGAAATCTAGGTTATTCAAAACTAGAAACAGGTCTTCAAACAGGTTTGTTCAATCATTTTGGGACAATATTTAATAGGACCAATGCTGAAAGGCAAAGCTGGAAGACCTCTAAGTTCCAGATAGGAGATGAAAGAGCAAAACCTCTTTTGTTTAGAGGTTTCCATTGCGATTGCCCTTCACTGTACCTAAAATGTAATTTTCTTTGATCGTGTACATTTGAAACCCAGAAATCAGAAAAAAAAAAAAGAAAAAAAAAGTAAATCAGACCTGTTCACCAAACAGTAGGAGAGGACCCAGATTCTGGAAGTTCTGCAGACATGCAAGTCTATCATGCCTGGAAGCCAAACAATAACTCCAGAGAATAAGTGCAATATTCTGGTCTTGCTTGCCTATAGATACTTGTATTTGTATGTTTGGCCATGAATACTGGATGCTGCTCAGTGTGGGATGTTGGACTGGATGACCTCTTGATGTCCTTTCCATCTTTGTGCTTTCATGGTCCCCTGATTATGGAATGACTACGACAGACAGTTTTACTTCAAACTGTTTACAAGAATTCGGTTATAATTAAATACTACCATTATACCGCCAGCTATTCGCAAATGTTTAACTAAAACTGTGCCATTGTATCTCAAGGAAATCACCTGGAGAACAACCTGGTCCACATCATTTCTGGCTAATGAATGATGTCATATCATTTCAGTGTAAGGTTACACAGTAACAAATCTTACTTAGTTAATAGCACAGTAAAACTCTTCTCTGTGACACTGATAGTCCTGGAAACTCTCCCTTCCTACACTCCCATTAAGGACGCAGGAGATATTTCAAAATACTGATCTTATGCTTGTGCCATGTCACATTATCGATCAAATCAATTTAGGTCGTGTCTATCACTGGAACTTGCTCCTAAAGTTGCTGCTGTTCTCTGGTCAGCTGCTGCTAACCTACTCTGTCAGGTAGAGCTGAGCTGGAGGTTGACATTCTTTTAAAATTTAGTATTTCATAGGCTTCACTTCTAACACATTTTTCTAGTATCTCATGATCACTAGAAATCTTATAAGGATTTTTTTTTGTTCTGTTTGGCAAATTTATTGCAAGCAAGATGCTTCATGCAAAGGTAAAAATCCCAAAAGTACAAAAATAAAATGGTTGCTCCTTTCCAGAAATCTTTTCAAGTTCTCTTGTTTTATTTTTATCAGTCTTTATACAAAACCACGCAAACTGAAATCAGAAAATTTCAGTTTTATCTAAAGGAAACGCCCTAATCAATTATACATTTTTTACAATTTTCCTTCAGAGGAAATTCTGAATTTTTAATATTTCATTCTGTATTGTAACAGAAGATACTGAACTTGTGAAAAATCTGCTAAAAATCTGGTTTGTTCCCAATTCACATAAAGCTCTCATTTTACCTGCATAATACATACATTACTCTTTAAAACTTTAATAACAGAATGTAGTCTAAATATTTAATTTTTTAATTCTCCCAAGAGCAAATTAGTCTTTTTGCCACATTCAAAATTATACTAATCTTTTTTTTCCTAAGAAAAACTTCTCAGTATTTTTTAAAGTTATAAAGAAAATCTATCATTCCTACAAACTCTACTTTTTACTGTAGTCTTATCTTCATTTCCAAAAGCTAATATAACAGTCATCAAATAACTCACATATGTATCAATGAAGTCAGACCTGAGAAATATCAACAGCAGATGAGTGGGCTGTGGCTGACTATATATTCAAAATACAAAGAGTTGGTTGTGGAGAAGAGGTAAAAGTGCTTGCAGTGTACAATGTTTGGGTGTTGAAATGTGAACAAAGGATATGTACATTGCTGCTTTGTTTGATTTTCTCTTTTTTTACGCTTATATCCCCCTCCCACACACACAGCCAAACACAGACACATTCTATCCCAAAGAACTTGAAAGTGATTTTTAGGTGTTACTGTTGGCACTGTCTGGTGGAATTACACACTAAACTCATTAGCTTTTATTCATCAGCAACACAACTATTTATATCTATTCTTCTGAATCCTTTAAAATACCAGGCTCTGCACATGCAGATGTGGAAGTTCATCTACAGAAAGGTATCCCCATATTACAGCTTGGTTTAACCAAAACGTAGTCAGTAACTCTCGACAAAACTTACTAGACCAGTGTGGTTCATCAGAGTTCTTCCACAGCAATTTGGCAACAAATTAAAAAATTACTAAACCTTGAATTTGTGGACTAAATCAACAGAAATAAGTAAGCCCAGCAAAACAGCCTGCAAGTGAATTCAGAGTTGATTTGGATAGGAGTCTGGCCAAAAGAAAGGGATTAGCACTTCTTTGAATAATCACGTAGACTGGCAACTCATCCTGTCTTTTTGTTCTGCGTGCCTGTGAAACTTGGCATAATGAGGTCTGAGCCCAGGCCAAAAATTCATAGGTATTACAGTAACCCAAAGAATAAAGATTTACAATTACAGAATGATTCTGCAACAAACTACAACTGAAAGGAATCGAATAGCTCTCTTGATGTCTTCAAATCATATCTGAGTGTCTTTTTAAGAACATATGCTTTACCGTAACACCAAGTCAGTACTGGAGTGAGAGAATGAAATTGTATGGCTTATGCAGGAAGTCAAGCAAGATGACTTAATGGCACCAGCTGGTTTAAAAATTTGTTAAACGCAAGTCAGAAATAAAAGATACCTATGGGCTACATTTTATCAGAAGGTAGTAATCACTGTGCTGGCTGCTACAACGTGATGACAGGAAAAACAGTTTTGTGGTGCAGAGCCTGGAAAATGCTCTCATGCTTTGTGGGAGTCTTTTGATAAACCAGTGACTATATACAAAACCTAAATTCAGCTACTTCGAAAAATCTATTCGCCTCTCCATCATCCTAACATAATTAATTGCAGACATATGTCTCTTTTTTTTTTTTTTTTGTTTGTTTTTGGAATGGTGTACACCATTCTGGATTCAACACTGCTTTTTAGGTGCGATTATCCACTCACTTGAAATCAATGAGAACTGCACAAACACAGCCAAAGGGAAAGTGACACCAAATGCCAGGAGACCCAGGAAGTCCACAGCAATATCCTCTTGAGAATATTGTTAATGGTGACTCCATCTCTCCTTTGGTCAAACCGGCAGCTGTGCTGATACCAAAGCATGGCATCAGAGATACCATGATACCATCAAAGAGAGATGAAGGGGAGAAAAGGGTAAGTGTGACCACCAATTTGCCTCCAGCTCTAATGAGCTGCGGTGGGAGTGAGTGTTGCGTTCTAGCACAGTTGGTCTGGTGCAGTCTCTGAATGGAGTGGCAAACCAAAGCACTGTCAGATAGCATCAGTTTTGTACTCTGCTGCCTTTCAGGATTTAATAATCAAAATAAGGAAAGTTTTCATGGTTTAGAGAGAGTCAGAGTACAGAAGGATATAGTATGCATTGCTAGACCACACAAGCTGAGAACAGCTGATGAAATAAAGGAGGTGGGCTGAGAGGGTACGACTCTTCTAGCTGAGGAAGTAACTGTGTGTATTTGGTTTGGGAAAGAAGAAGATTTCACAGAATCAACTGTGAAACTCACCCAATTCGAATCTTTTCTTCCTGACCTTTTATTTGCTGGTTTACTTCCAGAGATAACCAGAAAGAGAGCCCTCATCTGCACCTTCAGGGTTTTCCCCTAAGAATTCTTGTCAGAGAGCAATGAGACTTTGCAGCAAAATGTAGGACCGTGTTTCTAAGTGCCCCATTGCAGTAGCTCACCTCAGGGAATTCGGAAAAATAACCTGATTTAAGGACTCTTTCAGGGTAAACCACATGGCTCCAAAATAACCATAGGCTTTGATGAGAACTGTGATTAACAGCATCCCAGTGTCATTTGGCACTGCCCTCACCACATTCACATTGCAGTTTCAGTGATTTATAGAATATGTGTCTCTATGATTACACAGTAAGCTATAAAACACTTTCTTACAGCTGTTTTTCTATTTTGATAATGCATCAAATATTTTTGAAGGCTCAGATAGGTTTATTTGAACTGCTTTTTTCTGCCTTTTTTTTTTTTTTTTTTTTTTTTTTTGTTTCTGCCAAAACTAATGTCAGTTCATTTCAGATAGTGACAAAGGATGGTAAAAATTCATAACAATGGACATAATGCCAGAAGGATGTGCTTGTGAAGTAGGCGTGGCTACCCAGCAGCACAGGCAACGCACACAGAGCAGTCAGGTGTTGTTCCAGTGAGACAGAAGCTCTTGTTATGGGTATTTCCTTTCCAGCTCTGAGAAGTCTGCCTTAGCTGCATTACCAAAAAAAAAAAAAACCCAAAAAAAAACCAACTGAAGAAAGTGAAGCGGGCAAGGTAGCTTGGCAGACGCTGAAAAGAACGTGTGCACGCACACACTGTTTGTGCCTGTGTGTGAGCGGGCACGTGTGTGCAAGCACATGGGTGGATGTCTTTTTTTTCCACCGCATTGTGAAAGTGGAGGGAAAGGGCACTGCCCACGCTCCCCTCCCAGGACTTGACCCCGTGGCAATGGCCTCGCATTCCTCAGCTGAGAACTGCGTCTGTTTGCTTGAGCTGAACCAGATGAAAGCAGCTCTACCAGGATCTCGCTTTGCCTCAGGCCCTTGCTTTTGAAGGAGCCAACCCTGCTGTTTCTCTTTGGGACTTATTCCTGGTTTGAGAAGACTTGGCTAAAAGGAAAACCTTCCACTTTGCAGTTGCCTTTGTAGCTTAGTAAGGAGGCAACATGTATTTTTCATTTGCAACTTCATTTATTTTAAATATAGCAATAGTTTGAATTTTATGCTTGAAAATTGCAGTTAAATCCCCCAAGCCAAATCAATGCTTTCATAAACTGGAACATGTTCTGCATAAGACAGCTTCTTACAGTTTCATTAGTTAGTAAGAACATGTTTTAGCTCTGCTATTGGTCCAATATCTCAGTAGATGGGGCATTAGGAGTCACATTAGGCAGTTTTATTCCTGGCAGTATCACTGGTCAGCTGCTTGGGCAAGTCCTCTCACTTCATTCTGCATCCATCTTCCAAGGAGAACACATTTCTGTCCGAAGCTATATGGTGGATTGGGCAGGGTGGGCACTTTCTCTTACATCTACATTTTGTACTGTGTTCAGTACAGTTATAGTTAAAACAGATCGATATTTTTGTACTAAATGATGGTATCATTTCTCTGAAGAGGCTATCACTGAAATATTGAACATACTAATATCTTTCTTGATATGACCACCCTATCACAAAGAAGCCCATTTAGTGGAAGCCTCATGTCAGATCTTGTGCATGGGATATGGGACTCTCACAACAGTCTCCCACGAATACTCTCCCAACCAGATCTATACGTTACCATAATGCTGTGCAGTTCTGAAGCATCTCTGGAGTGTTGTGACTCACATCTGCTAGAAACAGTTGGCCAAGCAAACTGTTAACCAGATGCATCTAGCATTTTAGGCCACGACAGGAAGAAACCAAAGGATGGTAATGCAGCAGGGAGATGTGCAGCCCTTCTTCCCCTATTACTTGCTTTGGTGCATTCATTAAATTATCTAATAATGCCCTGATGCACTTTGTATGTTTTGCAACGCAGAGCTGCTGACACATATCATACGAAGACACAATTGTGGGAGATCCCAGCAGAGCTCTCCACATACAGAAGAGTGTACCACCATGGCATTTTTATATTTTTTCTATATATTTTTCTTATAAGAGTTAATTGTAAAAACTTCAAAAAAAACCCTAACAAACACAACTTTTTGCTTCCCAAGGTAGAAATATTCCATGGGAACATCTCTGTCTTTGAAAACACACAAAGCTTTTTCATTTAACCTGTATTTCACTCATCACAATCGCAGTTCATTCTGAAGTGCAATCCTTCTGCATCCGAGACCAGCTGGATCTTTTTTTTTTTTTCATTGGAAGAAACCAAGGCTGAGTCAAATGATTTCAGTGGCTTTTTGTTCTTTTCTAGTGTTGTCTGGAAGCAATTTTCTCAAGCTTTGTAATTTATTTGTCATCTTCCTCAAAATCCCCACGCAAGAAAGAATGAGAGCCTTTCTTTGGAATTAAAAACAAACAGAAGAAACCTTGACATTTGATTTTTGTACATATCTTTCATATCCTGAGTGTAATAAATAGATGTTTAAAGTACTGATGGCTGGGAGCTTGAGGAAAGGAAGTCATGACTGAAGTCATGTCTTCTGGAGAAGAGAAGTGATGCTTGGTGTCTCCAGGGACTCAGTCATGCATTACCTAATGAAATGCAAGCAACTACATGTTTTTATGTTGTAAAATCTAACATAAAAAAGGAGAGTATATGTCCCAATCTTTAACCTGATCTTTAAAGATTGCTTCTATACACTCATACCAACAAAACAACTCTACAATAAAAATAAAATTTGACAACATTGTCCTATCTTACAAATGCCATTTTCTTCTGTTTTTTTTTCTTTTTTTTCACAGTCTGGCTAAAGAGGTTAATGGTCTCTTGGGCACACCAGAAGATTAAACTTTGGTAATATAAGACCAAACAAGAGACAGAAAAAGTTAGATTCAAAGCTGAAGGTCCCTAAAAGAAACGAAAATCCTTATCTTTGTTCTTTCTCTTATGTTTTTACTCATTTCTTCTTATTTCCTGATCCAGTTCAAATGCTTCCACTGAACAGAGCTGTGGCAGAACGATACAGGGAATAAAACTGTTTCGGAAACACGTAGGTTCTAAATCATTCTTGCAAAATAATCTGTATCTTCAACTGCATCTGGAAACTCGCACAGACGTTTGTGAGAATTCAGTTTGGCCTGCCTGTACGCTGCCAAGAGTCAGTGCTTAAGTGTCAGGTGTCACAATGTGTACCAGCAATGGTTTCTGGATTGATTTAAAGTTCAGTCCCTCATAATACGTGCAAACGATCTAATCTCAAAACGGAAAAAAACGCGGTCTGTGTTCAAAGCAGACCAAAACCATCTGCAAACCAAAGATGGGGAATAGCTTTCCTCAGCAATACTGGAATGGGATTATTTTACAGCAGCTTTGCATCAGCACTACAGTATTTGGTAAACATGAGTTATGAAAAACAGAACCATTCAATAAGAGGAACAGGTATAGTCTCTACATATATCCAATTACCTTCTATAGCTTACCAAGATTTTCTCAGGCTTACTGGACTGAATGCTAGTCAATTAGTTAATATCCATGCACAATTTGTTTTAAAGAACAGACACCATCACTCTCAAATATTACAAACAAATAGTGGCATTGAACTCATTTTTTGCTATCTTAAATTCAATTCCAGACAAATCCTAGATAAAACAGTAATCATGGTCTTCAGCCATTTTGTTGCTTCTTTATGTCTTTCTCACTGAAAATATATAAAAGCAACAAGCTGCATATTTCCCCCTTAATCCCTGTGCGTTCTCAAATTTTCCTCCATTACCCAAGCATGGATATTCTTGTCTTTCACTAAAAAGTCATTTTTATAACTGAAGCTTAGGTGGAATTATAATGTTGAATTTACATAGCTGACAACATAAAAGCCTATCAATCTCTTGCTGTTCCATGTCATATAACCCTTTTCATGAAGGAATCAAAAAGTGTCTAAGATGCCTACCGACACTACTCCTACTGGAATCCTCTTTTAGACTCTCGTACCTTTGGTGGTTAGAAACTTTATTCTAATCTCCTGCCTAAATTTATTTGTGACAAGTTTAATAGTTATTCTCTTTTCCTGGTACAAATGCACCTCCTCAGTGCATTTATAGAGAACAAATGTTATTTCTTCTCAGCCTTCACTTTGCTAGGGTAAACAAACCAAGCTCTTTTTCTCATTTAGTATAACAGTCTCTCCATATCCTTGATTGCCACTGCAAGCCTCCTTTAGATCTGTATTTCATTTCAAGAAATGCACCTAAAAAATAAGCAAGTGAACTGCATACAATTTTCCAGATGAAGGCTTTCACAAGCTACCTGATCTTTTCTAGAAGATACCTCTCTGGATACAGCTTGGGATTGTGGTTGCCTTTTTTTCACAGCCAGAACAAGTAGAGGACTTGTGGCCATTTTCCAGTTAACTAACCTATGCTAATTTTTTTCTCTCGTTTCTTATCAGCCTGGAGAAGAGAAGGCTCCGAGAAGACCTTATAGCGGCCTTCCAGTACCTAAAAGGGGGCTACAGGAAGGATGGGGAGGGACTCTTTATCAGGGAGTGTAATGATAGGACACGGGGTAACAGCCTCAAACTGAAAGAGGGTAGAGTTAGATTGGATATCAGGAAGAAATTCTTTACTGTGAGGGTGGTGAGGCACTGGAACAGGTTGCCCAGAGAAGTTGTGGATGCCCCATCCCTGGAGGTGTTCAAGGCCAGGCTGGATGGGGCTTTGAGCAACCTGGTCTAGTGGGAGGTGTCCCTGCCCATGGCAGGGGGGTTGGAACTAGATGATCTTTAAGGTCCCTTCCAACCCAAACCAGTCTGTGTTTCTGTGATTACCAGATACTGAATATTCATCCTACAGAGGAAATTCTCATTATTAACAAGATCACTAGTTTCTACTACTAAATTTCATTTCATTTTAAATTAATACAATTCTTCCTTAACAGTTTCTCAAAAACCCCGCATGAATTAAAAAGACACTCTAAGTTTATAGAGAAAATGAGGTAGGGAAGTTGAGTGATTTGACATCAAAGATAGCATTAGAAAGATGATTCAGGATTTAAAACTTGCTGTTTCTGGTACTTAAATCATATTGGTTTTGTATTTTTCATATATTCAAATTTTTAAATTACTTGTCTGACAGAGAATATTCTTCATAAAGCTAGACAGGAGGGGGAATTGCGGTTGCATTTCTCTAGTTCCTACATTAAAATGTGGAAATCTATACAACTTTTTCTTTCCTTTCTACTCCCATCTAAATATGTGTATAACCCAAAACCCATGGAAGTCAAATGGCTTTAAGTAACAAAGTAGTTAGTGACTGAGAATTGCTGCAAGATGTCCTAGGACATTATTCTTTAATGAGTTACTGCACTTCTGGCTGTGAGATCTGAAAAGAATGTCGATCAGCGTGTTGGTATACCTTAGTAAGAAGACTGATTCCGGGAATTAAAGTTTGGGGAAAAGGAATATTTTTAATATCCCTTTTAAAATCTTTTTTTTCCCTCTACTTTTATGTTTACTGGATATTGCAGATAGGCTTTTGTTCATATATTGAGCATGAAATATATAAAACAAAACACAGTGGATGAGGGGTTTACATCAACATCTTGCACTGGTGACTCTGATATTGTTTTCTGTAAGTGAAGGTATTCTTATTCTGAATTGAAAATCATGTCTGCTTACAATTCATGATTCATTGGTGCTATTCTATAAAACAATCATGCTAAATACAGGTTGATATTAAATTTTGTGTCCTTTTTCTGAAAGCTCTATGTTACTTTGACAGGTTTTTTCTGTTGTTTAGATGAAGGGACAGCAGAATCCAGTGGTTACATGTAGAAGCCTCTACTTCACTACAAGCCATTTAATTCCATGGTGTACTCCACAGATGTCTGCCAGTGTTTACTATGCCAGTTGTGGATATCCAAAAAAAAAAAAAAAAAAAAGTTTTTTTTCAGTACAAGCCACTGTGCATGTTAGAACATCCTCGAGGGAGTGGGGATAATGTTGAGCACATTCTCTCTAGCTTATATTTTCAGTAAGCATGAACAAATCTATGTCTAAATTGCAAGAGGGCCACTTTTTCCCGTGCTCCCAACAGGAGATGTCTCCTGATTATTCATTCTGCATGTGTGGCAAGTCAAGCTTCTGCAATATTGCTGTTTGAGCCCTTTAGAAAGTATTTCTTGTCCCTATCATGGATCCTTAATTCTTAGAAAAATCCTCCCATATGCTTTTCTTATGTTCTTAATTTGTAGGCCACGTGTAATTGCATGAGAGCCTTTAATAAAATTCCAGGAACTATTAAGAACTCCTAAAATTTGTTTCATTTTCCTGTGAAAACCCTAGGGCCCTGACAAAAAATTAAATCATAATAAGATGAAACATTATCTCCCTAGAAAGGTTTTTAGTTGTACCTAAATGTGCATTGCGTCTGTTTGTTACTTTTAAGGGTGTATTCCTGAGTCTTGATGATAAATTGTAAAATACTTATCTATCTGTATAAAATTTCTCTTTTTGTAGATGGAGGAAATTTTTTATAAAGCAACTCAAATAATTTTTGTTCACATAAAGTTCAGCACTTCCATCACTTTCTTACATACAACAAGAACTTTCCAGAGGGATGTATTTGAGACAGTTGAGTCTTCAGGTAAACAAGGCATTTTAACCTGATAAAATCTATATTTTGCCCCTGTTGTACTGATTCTATTCCAGTTTGCTATTTACCTATATATTTAGTACGAATAAACACTTAATGGAAACTGCTGTATCTGTGTGAATGTCATGGTTTTGGCCTCAAACCAGGACAGTGACCTAGGTTTTAACCACTTAGCTTCTACAACCTGTTGCTTTATTTTCCTTGATAAATCATTGTTCCATATATGATATTGTCTCAGGTTTAAAATTAATGTTTCCTGGTTGTTTAGGCTGATAACATATTCATCTTCTGCTTCAATGTTGGCCATTGACCACTAGAAGAGTTCCTGTGGTAGGCTGACGAGTGTTGGCCTGCAGGAAATACATGCAGCTACATCTTGTGGACTGGGACATGGAGCTCACTATGCCGTTCTGACCAAGTACTCTGTACTTGCAGTATTTTGCATTTTCCATAACACATCAAGCACTGTCCATCATGTTTAGTCTTTATTCACTTTTATTCCAAACATGATGACTTCTTTACCTAAACATATTTCTATCTTTTTTTTGTTGAGAATTCTCCACTAATTATTTTCATTGATATCTACTAGTCCAAGAGCACCTTTACTTTCATGTGTTATAAGTTAACTTGTGACTTCTCCTAATAGCAATATTGCGCATGATTTTTCTCATTAGATGAAACACTTCATTCTTTCACCAGTGCTTATGTTACAAATATGGTATTAGCACGTTTCAAGCTTAGGAAGTGCAGTAGTCCCCGGGTTTCCCTCTTGAGTGACTGAATGAGCACATCAAGAAGAGACTAGTATAAAAAGTAAGACTATTTTATTGCTGTTATCATTTTGTAATGTTTCCTATATGAAGAGTGAAGTGATACTTAGATTTTCTGTAGTTGTCCTCTGCATTCCTAGAAAACTTTTTATCTGCCTTGCACTCTAGCCTATGCAGTCGAGAAGTGACCTGAAGGCAGGGACCTCAAGTCAAAGACATGGACAAGGCTATGTCTTATTCACTGTTTGACTTTTAAGGAATCAGAGTTGTTTAACATGAGCTTCCACAAGACAACCATATCTGATCAGCTTCTGCTGGAGCCTCAAAAGGTGCAGCTCCCCACATGGCCTTTTTCTTGCTTGTCAGTAGAAGGATTCATTGCAGACTCCAGTACAGGCTGCAGCAGATCCTACCATATACTCTCTCTTTTTTGTTTCCTCATTGCACATGAAAGCAGACAGGAGCCCTTATCACTAGAAAGAACATTATGAAATGAGAAATTATTTAAAAGTTATTATGAGACCAGTTTTTGTTTAACTTCATATATTACAGTTTTTATTCCAAAGTTACTTCAGCTCCTTTAGAAAGTAAAGTAGAAAACTAACCTCAGTTAAATCTAGTAAAAAATTAATCCATTAATTGTAGTGTATTATATATTTGAAAGTATCAGTTAAAATCTATTTTTCCATTTCATCAATAGAGCTAAGACACTATTCTTTTTCCTTCTGCTTCCTCCATACATTAATTAACAATTGAAATTAAAAGGAGAAGGAAAGACAACTCATCTTTTAGTGCTTTACAAGAAGAAGCTGCAAGGAAGACCAGGCTTCTGCTTTCACAGTGGATGATCAGTTGAAAGTACGTGACTCTAATGAGGAGAGAAAGTAAGCAGTAATAACTAAGGAAGCAAGAAAGCTTGCAATAATAGCACGGCTGTTTTGAAAAAGAAACCCCCATTTTGCATTTGGGGAAGAAATCACTCTGGAGGAATCATAGGTGATTTCTTGGTATAATTTGTTTATTCACAAAATGTTTTGTTGTACACAAACTGTCAGGAACTACATAGAAACTTCAGCTAAAGAGCTACCGTTCTTCAAACAAGAAGCAATTGTGTTTGTTTCTGTTCCTCTTCGACACTCTGCCTAATCTGCTCCAGACCTGCTCCAGATCCTGAGTTTTAAACCTGACAAGCATTTTAGCTTCAGGTTCTCTGTGGGAGAAGAGAAATGATTTTTATAAAAGTAAGTCTTTTCCTCTTTAATTTTCGCTGTCACGTGGAGGAATCTCATGGATTTAATCATGAGACGAAAGAAAAATCTATCAAGACAGAGTTCTTACTGTTACGAACATTCAAATATTCATTAATGACTTCAAACATGAATCCTAGCAAAGATGAATACTCTGTGAGGTTTAAACATTCTAGAGCAAAGATTATGTGCAAATACAGTGAACAGAAATGAAGAGACAAGTGCTTAAATATGTAACTGTTTTTTTCACATATAGTATATTGTTTTTATCTGCAAATAACTAAACTTGAGTCAATTTTCTGTGGTACAAAGTTCTTGTAAGGAGAAAATTCAAAACACCACCTCTCTTTTATCACATTCCACAACAAAAAATAATGAAGTGTTAAACTAACACAGCTTTCTGAAATCAGATCATGGTAGGAGGTCTTAAGCTTTTAGCAGCTTTCTAGCCTGTAAGACGCTGTGCCAGAAATTCTAGATCTAGGTCTGCTGTGACCTGAAATTTAATTGTATAACTGTAGCAAAATCACTTCTCACTCATTCAGCCAACCTTCTCACTCTAAGCTTCTTCTACAGTAAACAAGATAACAGTCATACATCACTGATATGAAAGTGTTCTGGTTTTGGTAGTGGCCCTTCCCATAACGATTTAAGGACTATATTAATTCTGAGCCATTTCAGAAGTTTAATTCTTCTCCATGAGTCTACATGGTAGTATATTGTCCTTAGGAAATTTTTTTTTCAAGTTTCAGAAACCTTTCATGATTTATGTGCATGTTAAAATGCACACCAAGGTGTAAAACAAACAATTAATGTAGCAAAATCTTTCCTCTAGCTTATTTTCAATAATGATTATATGCCAGGACACTATATAGTATACTGTACAGTATTGACAATGAAGTTGTCTTCACACCAAATACAATGAACTGTACTGACAAAGAATGAAAGTACAGAGAAAAAAATAAAATCATTTTGAATAATCAGTTTCCATGTGTCACACAACCTCCCTCTATAAACTTATTCAGAATTTTTAAGGCTGTTTAAAAAACCCAGTCTACCCAACATACTGGAATTATATGGTTGTATTAGAATTGAACAACTTCATCTCTGTCTCCAGCATTTTTTATCTGTGTATGTCAAATGTTAAGACAACTATTGATAGTTTGATTTTTCCATTTTAAAGGCAGGGAAACTGAGGCACAGAACAATTAAACCTTCTCCCCAGGTTCAAAAGAGTCAGTGCCGAAGACAGAGATACAGCCTGTTTCCCAGAGCCAAATTCTACCCTCCAGAATCCTGCCTTGTTACCAAAGGTTGTACATTGACAAGGTTTGTTCAAAATTATTCAAAAGATCTAGATAGATAAACTAAGTATTGTAACAATAGCTCTAAAATGAATGGGGAAAAAATTGCCTGTGCAACAGAGGCACATCTTTTGACCGTCTTCGGGAAATGAATACCAGCCCTGACCAGAAATTTTTCTGTCACATAGTCTTGTTTGAATGTTGTAATCATAAATAACCTACAATGAGTAAAAATATAAACTGGGGAGAGAAAGGGAAACCTGAGGGTAAGCTGAACAAAAAGAAATTGCTGCAAGATTAACAGCATAATGAGATGGAAAGAAAAATGATCATTAAATTACTTTTAAGTTCTGTGAACTTTGAATACACATCTCCCTTCAGACTCTTCTCAGGCAAGACTGTGTAGGGGACAAACTCCTCTTCAAAATTGTCACCACTCTAGCTTGTAAGAATCCTCATCTAGAACTGTAGCAAAAGCCACATCTTTTATTGCCATAGCAGAGTAACGTAAGTGTGGCAGAGGAGTGAAGGTTGTGAAGTGGAGAGGAGTGAAGAAAGGAGTGAAGAAACTGCAGTTACAGACATTTTAGACAAGGGAAAACTATCCAGATTATGGAAACCGTTGAATAAAGTAATCAATAGATTTTAATATGAATTAACTGCACTCTTCTCTCTTGGCTATATCTTGTGATGTAAGGATATAATGGACACTAGCATTCCTTGAAAGGAATATACTCTGTTAACCTCATAAGGAAGTCAAGAGGACTATTTGTAGACTTGTCTGTGTGGAGAAATTCCTGCATAGTGAGATAGCTTGAGAATTTACAGCACATGAGCTTCTTTGCATTAATTTCTCAATTGAAGAGACTTAGATTTTAATTAATCTTAACTTCATTTATTATTAGGATCCTCATCTGACTCAAGAAGGTTCCATTTATTCATCTTTAGAATAGGCAGAAGTGCCCTTTGGAAGAGCTCCTTGCTCTCCATTGATCATAGAATCACAGAATCATAGAATTGTCTAGGTTGGAAGGGACCTTTCAGATCATCTAGGCCAACCATCAACCTAACACTGACAAAATCCATCACTAAACCACTAAACCATATGAAGGGAACCTAGCTTAGCCTAGGTGACTAACTTTCAGATATTTCTCATAAAGTGAGATTATTCTCAACATCACTACTCACTAAAGATAAGATCGTTTCCTCTTGATTACTGTGTAATCCAGTGAACAAAAGTAGCAAAAGCACTGTAAGTCCCATCCAAACATATTGTGTAGTACCATCCAACTGTAAATATATTCAAATATGTGAATTTTAGACATGACAAAATGATTTAGACTTCAAAATCCAACCTCTGTCCTATTGGCACCAGATCACCATCCTTTACCCATACTCAAAAAATAGAATTTTTAAACTTTAGGAACTAAATTAGAACTTTATTTCATCTCTTAGCCTCTTTCTAATTAAAAAAGCTACCAAAAATTGCAACTCATACATAAAGCAAAACAATCTATAACTTTACTTTTATAATTTCACATCTCTTTGCATTCTATGGCAGAGGAATCCAGTACATTCCTATGATGACGATGAATCTAAATTAGAACTTTACTTCATCTCTTAGCCTCCTTGTATTTAGAAAAGCTACGGAAAATTGCAACTCATACATCAAGCAACACAATCTATAAAGTAATTAAGGAAAGATATTTAGTGGTTAAAACAAAATGTGATAATGATGATGTGTTCTGATATAATTTTACTGTTATAATTTCCCATGTCTTTACATTCTATGGCAAAGGAATCTAATTTATGCCTCTGCTGATGCATTGATACTTAGACTTCTGCTTCTGTTTGATACCTTTACCTCTGCTGATGTGTTGGTACCTATAGAGTTTGCAAAGTAAAATCTCTTACTCCACAGATCATCTGTTCCTGTGGTCCCCCTGATTCAGTATATTTCACATTTGTTACAAGTGTCATTCAATTGCTTTCTTTATTTTATTGACTCGTTAGCTTTAATTGGTGCAGTGAGTTATATATCAGTTTCGTGAAGAATTTTACCCTGTTCAGTATGCCTGGCACCCATTATATTATGTTGTCTTTATTCTACTGCATATGTTACCATTTGGTAAATTTATTCAGTGTATTATGTCAACTCAATTATATGTTTAATCTGTTTCTTTGTGAGTTATATCCTTCTTGGAACATGTCATATAAAAACTTGGTATTTTCCCACTTACTGCTTGTATAACTTGCAATATGTTACGCACCCTACAGCATGTTAATCTGTAGTTTGCCACTTTCTTTCTCTACTGTGAATGCATTTTATCAGCTTTCCATGCAGAAGGAAAGTAAATAGCTTTCTGATGAACAAGTTATTGTGCATTTTTCAAACAGCTGCGAAGTCTGAATTAAAAGTTTCTAATCTTTTTCTTAAAAGAAGTAATTTATTAATGTGGCTCTAGTGCTGAAACTGCTTTCTTTTAATGTCGTATTTACCAAATAAGTAGAAGACTGGGATAGTAAGACAAGAGCGCTTGTAAATGTGTAAAATTCAGTAGCCCAAAGGGATACTGTCGTTCTGAGGTCAGCAGCCGCCATCAAGATTGCTCAAGAGCTGAAAGTTTTAAACACCTCTTAGGTTTGTCTATCATAGAGAATAACTTCCTTGCAAAGATCTCAAAGATGCTAGTTTAATATTTACTGACTTTGTGCTGAAATACCTGTGCTTCCTGAATCACTATTGAAGAGTGCCTTCAGGGAGGAAGATTAGCAGATTAACCAGTAATCTTGATGCTCCTCAGGCTGTTCAGATTTCAGGACTGCAGCCTAAACAAGGAAGATATTCTTCCCAGACAGCAGCATTTATAGAAATAAAGCAAATCATGATCCTATGTGTGAGATTACACAGAGGCTATTACTGCTGATAAACAGATTTGTGGTAATTGCCTGCAGAGTTACCTTGTTTGCTTAAGCACAGTGTCCATGTCAAATGCAGTGGGAATTTTCAATTTTTTTTATATAGAGACTGACACTAGCAAAGCACCAACTAATTGTGAAGACAGAACAGATCAAGTTACATATAAATTTACCCAGAACTGATGACCTTATTGATAGGCACATGATTTTAAGTTTTCATTTTCTTTCAATTTTGTCATCTATAGCCATTCAAGTTGGTTTTCTTTTCCTTACTCTGTCAGCCTTGACTTTTTTCCCATTTGAAAAAAAAAAAGTTTAGCTCTTTCTTTCAGCATGGTTGAAGAAATATAACTTTTTTTACCTTACTAAACTCTTGCAAATGTTTCGCTGATGAATTCTAGTGTCTCCAAACTTTGGAATACAAACCTAAAATTTGGCAGAAGCATCTTCCAGGAGTCAGGTAGTCACATGTTGGTTCCATCACCAAAATTATCCAAACTGTAATTCAGTCAAATCTCCTAACCAGAAAATGCTTGGTAAAACACTCCTAGACTTCAGAAGAAAAAGATACCTAAAGATTCTCACACAATTTGGGCTGATCCTGCCACAGCTCTTTCTAGCTAATGAAGAATTCTATGGAGTTAGGTGCTAATCTCTTTCCTACTAGTGTCCAGGCTTCAGGAAGAAGAAAAAAGTCTATACAGAGATGATGAAAAAGCAAGAAAAGGAGAATTACTGAAAATCATGCGGTAGTAAAGGACAGTAGTGACAAAGGGTAAAGCATGTTTAGGAATGTGAAATAATGATTTGTACACCTTTCCACGTATGTTTGCTTTAGTCTGACAACTTCTCTCTCCCCACTCCCCATTCTACTATCTCTAATCCTAAGCCCTCCAGCTAAGTGTGTTTTAGTGCCATTTTAGTGGCTTGCTTTTTTTTTTAATATGGTAGCTAGTTACCTGGAACACACCCATATAAAATGGAACTTAGTCTCATAAGATATTATATCTATCTGATTTCACAGCTGTAACAACTCCTTTGTACTGTTGCTGCAGCACATATATGCACTCACTGCTGATACATACACACACACATGCACTCACACACAGGGGTATACATATATATGCCTATATATGACTTTCAAACGCTGTAAGCATGTATTCACATTTGGACTCTCACATTATATTAATATTCTTCTAACTAAGGTCACAAAAAAAGTATAGCACTCACAAGTCAGATGGCTTTTGGTGTTTCTGTGGGTATGAATACAACAGTTTATTGCCATTACCATATAGTATTAGAACATGAGTTTTCTTGTGGTAGTAAAAAGAACTTGTGCTCTTAATAAGTTGTACGGAGTATATCTCCCTTGTGTTCATTGCTAAGGGAAGAACACAAAATATATGAGTCAGTGCAAGAAGAAAAAGCAGCTGTAACGAACGAAAGCTACCTTGGAAAAATGAATTCTGTCCTTATTTGTGTCTCAAATTTCCCGCTCTAGTGTTTCAGCAAGTCAGTTAAGCTATTTTAATAATAGCCTTCATCAAAATATATTAACCTGCTAGGGCACCTCGTGCCATCACAGCTCCACCGCTTTGGGTACTCGCTCTAGTTCAGAGCCACTGCTAATACTCCCCCACCTCCCCACAGAGTGTGCCCATGGCAGACAATCTGCGTTTCAGGAGGGGACCCTGTTCTAGCAAACTTGATCCTACTGGTTCTTAACTTTTGAGATTCCGGCTTGCAATTTTGACGCTCTTTTTATCTACATCAAAAAAACTAATATTACCTAAAAGCATTCTTCAGTGAAACACCATGGTGCAGCAAGGGCCTGGGCTGCCTAGGGGATGGGGAGGCAGGACCTGAGCACAGTATGATGGCCAGAAGCTACAGGGCCTCACCAGGCCCACGATGCCTGAGAGATACACCTGGGCTAGCTTCAGCTGGGACTGCTGCTCATTAGGCCAGTTCATGGTGATGGGGCAGGTCCAACGTCAAGCTGGATGGTCAGTCCCACTGGTCAGGGCCAGGTTTGGTGAGGGTAGCCTGAGTGGGACACCATTCTGGGATCACTGGGCAGGTCAGTAGTGACAAGACAGGTCCAAGGCCAGTCCACAGGTCAGGGACCAGGCCAACAGGGTCCGTGGCTGAGCTGGAGACTGGTCCTATAGCACAGTGGCTGTAGGACTGAAGGTCCAGGGGTGACCTGAAATGGAGCTCCTGGGACCACAGGCTGGGGTGGGGTGGAGTCCTCCGTGCAGCTTGTCAGGGCCAGCAAGGCCCTTAGCGCACTCAGGGAGGGGCCTGACATGAAGTTCATGAAATCAAAGCTTCTACATTAAAAAAGCCAATCAGAAGAGGCTTTTTATTTATCATTTTTAATGGGAGATTGTGGCAACTGCTGATTAAATGGATGCGCAGTCTAAAAGCATGTGCAGGCTGCCCACGTGGTTTTGATATTGTTGGCTCGTTTAAGAGAGTGCCCTTGAGGAAGTACAGCATGTCCCGCGCAGCTGCAGTCCAATCTGATGGGATAAACTAGGGAATGCATATCGCCAAAGCACTTTATGAAAGTCAGTCCTGCTTGTATTTGGGTTTCTAAGAAAAGGAGAGTGAGAACATATTTTCGGTTTTACGAAGGTTAGCAATTAATGATGACACCCACAGACTGACAGCGATGGCCAGAGTCCAGCGCAGCACGCCCTCCCACTGGCACAGCACCTATTGGGTTCAGGCTCACGTACTTTGGGCTTGTGGAGTTTAAGTCATGCTTTGAGCAGGACTTAAAAAGGCAAAGCTCCACTTCTTATATCAGTTCATGACAAATGGAATTTGCATCATCCTCCAAAAAAGCACTTGGACCCTTATTACAAAACCTAAATCTAACTTTATTATTTCGCTGAATTCACACATTGGATAGAACTCAAACACATACCCGTGAAAGCTGCCTACTTTTCTTGGAATGTCCCTGGAGAGCCTGTTCAGGATTAACTTCCTCACTCCAGAGGAAAGCTGCCACCTCTCCTGGGTCCTGTGGGAACTGAAGAGCCACATCTGCCAGAATGAACAAGCAGAAGTTAGTCAGCATCTTTTTGCAAGTTTTTGTGATTGCCTAAAAAGACATCTCACACGATAGCAGGGATTTACAGATTTTGTCTGATGAAGTATCAACATCTGTTACCACCTCTACCTTCCAAATATTTGGGTCATATTCTACAGTCTTTACAGAAATTTAGAAACTGTGATTTTGGGCTAGGGTTTTGATAGGAATAAACACCGGCACAGTGATTTCAATAGCTACATTTATGCTTCTTTTCTGGAGGCCACTTTCTGACCTTACCCACAGCCCTTACACCCCTGTTCTCCTGACCACGTTTGCTGTCCCACAACTCCTCTCTTCCATGGTTCACTTGTTTGAACCTCTGCATGTCTCAGCTCAGCTACTATAAGGCCAGCTGTAAAACACAGGAACACTTTGAAACAGCAGAGGCTCCTGCCTGAAGCCGGCTCTGGAAATAGACAGCATTAACAGGCACCCTTTAAAGCTCACTATCCTTCCCCAAGCACTCACAGATTTATTGGAAAACTGAAGAGACTGTAGCCCCCATTTGCGCTTCTGAGCTGACAGCAGTGTGACCTACAGTAGGTCCCAAGGCCCCTGCCCTCATATGTGCTGCTGGTGCCTAGCTTGGGAGCTCAGAAAGCAATTGTATGCCTATACCAGGCAAAGAAGATAGGCTGCTGGAGCTCTTATACAAATCTGCTTCTGGGGTAGATTTATAAAATGAGCTCATAAAATATACTGATAAAATAAGTGCATTTTTTCAGGTCCTAATTTCTAAAAAGCACCCTCCCAAAGTGATTTTGAATGGGTACTAGACATAGCCAATAACTCAAAGTAGAGATGCCATTATTTTACCTTATTTCACCTCAGTTTATGGAGTGTGCAGTTTGCGTACATCTGCTTCACTATGAATTGTGCTGTTCTCATTGAGTGTATTAAGGCAAATGGGTACAAACCGGCAGAAAGTCAATGCTGATCCATCCAATCTTATAAGAAGTTTTAAAGCTGCACCTTATCTCTACCATCTGTGTGCAGGTTGTTTAACTCTGCAGTATTTAACTCCTAATGGCTAGCCCTCTTCTTCAGTTGATCCCAGTACAGGGAAATACGTAAGAATTAAAACACACACAATTTTGCTCCCAGTGGACTGTATGGGGCAGGACAAATCTTGCCCCGCAAGTCTGCAGCTATGCAGAACAATGTCACAATTTGTAGTGAATGAGATTTGCAAACACTGCTCTAACACAGCCTTTGGTTAATGACAAAATCAATGGTGGCAGAATCTGACAGTTTGTGTACAAAATACTCTCATGAAGGACTGGGAAAATAAAATTCCTCAACTGACCCATAGAAATGAAGAATTTTACAGACTTGCAGCTTCATGAGATTTGAGAAAGGATACTCCAAAGGATTCAAATGAAATATCTCGTGGGATTACAGATTGCTATCTGAAAGTATGTAAGAGACACTACCCGGGAAAACCTGCAAACTTCAGGTTAGGACCTACTTTTTCTAAATTCTCACCTTCTGGTAGAACCTTCTGGGAGAAAAGCAGGCAGAGCAGGAAGGACACAAAATCTAAATTCCAATTATCATGGATGTTTTCACACAGAACAAGACTGTAGTGATATTATTTGCTAAAATGATGGACAAAAGATTAAATCAAACAATCCAGTAGAGAAGACTGAATATTTAAAAAAAGTCTGCAACAATTCACTGACACAGGTTCTGCCATAATTTCCATTACAAGCTTTATTCATGTTTGGACCCCTTGCTTTGGATGCTATCCATGGATATCAGAGTCAGGATGAAGTGGCTTAAACATTCTTTGAAAGTATTACATTAAATGTTCTAGTGTTGAAAGTTGTTGGGTTTTGCAATCACATGGCACAATATTTTTTCAATAAATTGTTTTTATATTTAACCTGTTTGAAAGTGAAAATTAATCCATGTGACATTAACAATGAAACAACTTACTGAAATAAATATCAAATGTTCGCATAACATTTAGAGTTGAATTGTATCATAGAATGTCTGAGTACTTCTGAAAAGCAAGTGAGGAAAGTGGGATATGATTTAGTTATCCTGTGCAAAGAAAAAGAAGTAACATTCAAATTATTCACAATGTATTATTCACTTGGGTTTAATTTCAAGGCTAAGAGCCTGGCCAATTCATTAGCCCTGAAATCTTTAACAAAATATTTTAACACACTTTATAGCTCTATTCAAACTAATGGCATTTTTGATAAAACAAGTATTTTTGCCTGGGATCATGCTGCATACACCAACTTTTCACAAGGTTTACCCAAGCAATCAGTGCCTAGAACAAACAGCAAATTTCACTGAGAACATTTCAAATGATGCCGCATACCGTCTAGCAGCTGCTGTACTAGTAATACCATAAAACAAATACCAACATCTTTTATAGTGATCTTCTTTCACGGATTTGAAAGCGTCCTGCAATGAAAGACAAGCACTGGCTGCCAAATTTGCCCCCTGCTCCTGTGCATATACACTTCAGTCGTGGCTTATCTTGTCATTGCAGGAGACAGAGCAAACAGCAGGTGGAGGGAGCCAGCGCTGCGAGCAACCAGGCTCTCGAATTCTGCTTAGCAATTTCAGGCATCGATATGAACTGAATGCTTGAGCCACCCTCACCCAGCTTGACTATCGGAGTGCTGACTGGGAAAGGCATGTGAACTGTAAAGCTTGGCTGTTTTTCTCAGCTATCCAAGGAAACTACGTGTCTTTCCCTATTAGCTTGGCCTCTTGCATATCCCTGCACCATCATGGCTACTGCAACACTAGTGCCACGGCAGCTTTGATCTAGTAATGAAGGCAACTAACTTTGCCTCTTGAGTTCTGCTAATGTAAAAATCTGGTGGGATGGGTGTCAGTAATTTCGAAGTAAATTGGTCAGTGTTGAAGGTAGCAAAAGTAGCAAGTATTAACAATTTATTTTGATGATCAGAGTTTCCTCTCAGTCAGTTTTAGGGCAACCTTGATATTAATCTTCATCCCACTTAAGTATTTATTTTCATAATAAGTCAGTGTTTCTTTTCTAAATATACTTACCAGTTTGTTGGTCTTTTATTCACCTGGTAAACCTTTTCCTTCTTCCTTGGAAAGTTATTCTCATCAACTTCTTGTACAGCAGGCAGCCAGCACATAGAGGCTGTTCCTCCTATTCAACCATAACGTCTCCTGTGCAGTGTGTTCCTGGATTTGTTTCCTTAGACTGATCAAAAGTAGTCTCAGCTGTATCCTACCCCCTTAGTGGAGAAGGCCTCTTAATCGCCCCCTTCATTTTTCACCGCAGGCAGCTCTCCCTTTTCCATTCCCCTTCCCAACCCTGTGGTTTATCTTTCCTGAAGGTTACAGCATTCTCCCGAGATTTAGTCAGACAGCGGCAATGAAGACCGGTCTTAGGAAATTAGGTCAGATATCTGTAACTTTTAGGATTAGCATCACAGATGCCATCATGTGAGTTCATGCATAGGTACATGGCAGCTGATTATCTGCAAATCAGTATTGAGTTTCCTGATATTAATATTCTCTTCTTATTCCCTAGTGTCCCAAGAATGCTGGTCCACGTATAGTCCTCCTCTGAACCCCCATGCCCTTGAGCAACTTGATAACCAGGGAGGTGGATAAGCAACACGTCCCCAGCAACTTCCTCGGGTTTCTGGAGGGCAAGGGCTGGCAACCGCCTGTGAAGGCTCAGACTCATTCTGAAACTACCCTGAATTCAGAGGGTTGATCACAGGATGTGATCAACGGCATGACACACTCAGGGAAGAAGTTGCCAAAAGGTTATGTGGTGAGTCCTTTTACGGAAGAAATGTTGCTTAGAAAGACCTCACAAAGGAGATGTATAAAGCCAGTTCATGCTCAGGGACCTGGCAGCCTTTCCCTGTACCTACCTTTCCAAACAGTGGGGTATGAAGACATGGCTCCTGTCAAACCCAGTTAGCAGAACAATCCACTCTCTGAATGCCTGCAACAATCTTTCCTATTCATCTAACCATTTTCACATCCTTTAAAAAGTCTTTTCTTACTCCCCCCCCCGCCCCGAATGCCCCTATCAATGTACTCATGTTCCCATAGCACTTTCATTAAACCTGCTGTTGTCCCAGTTCAATGACTCCTAACAGCTAATCTAATTCCAGTTGCTTTGAGTAAGTAGTTTTTCTACTGTGTCTGCCTCTTGGCCCATTCTCTACGTGGCTAACAAGAAAGTTAAGAGCTGAATAAATAGAAGCCCTGTGGCTTTTATATCGATGGATGAGCCTTTGTTCTTGTTCCTAAATGAATCTCACTTTCAATTTGTGTGCTTGGCTTAACTGGGTCTGTAAACTGTAAAGAATGGCTCCTCAGGTGTCTCAGCTGTGGATTATGAATTTTGCTGGGTAAGAACTGAAACAGGAACAGAGATAGTGAAGTGGATTCAACATGTGTACAGCACATATACAAGAGAGGTAACTTAAACAGCTGTGTCATAAACATTTTTCTGTGCCAAAGGCCATATATATATATATATATATATATATATATATATATAATGTAGTTGTTTGCGGGCAAGGGAGTCAGGGGTGAGCAGTAAGGCAAAGATGAATCTGTGAGATTTAGGATTTGGTTCCAAGTACACTTTTTCTGATAATGAAGCTATATTAAGAGGCTATCTACTGCTATTATCCCAGCCTGCTTGTTCCTTCCTTTGCCTAGCAATTCATAACTACTGAAATAGTACTGATATACAACTTGTTTTGATGTCAATCCATAAATTGCATCATGGAAATGGCCAGAGTAAACAAAAAAACAACTTTAACCACTTATTCCTTTCTGCCACCTTTAGCTGTGTAGATCTTGCCTTGCCATGTGCCTTAGGAGAGATGAACTTCTTGGCCAAGTTTTGCAGTTCCTGTCAGCCAGCTCAGTTCCACCACCTGGCGCTAGACTGAAAAGACAGAACAATGACCAGACTCCACCACATTTCTCTCTCTGCTAAACTACTTTGGCACTATTTTCACCGGTACTCTCTTCACTAAAAGGAACGGAAGGAAGAAGCTTTCCTTCTAAACATCCTAACTCTACAGGCTTAGTAACAATCCAGTGCTGCACATATGATTCAGATGAAGCTGGCAAAATCAAAATGAAAAACACGGTGTTAGTAACACACATCTGGCCATTGGCATGATGTGCCAGCACCATAAATGAAAAGTACAAAGGACAGAGGTTTGTTAAATTAAGCAATCCTTAAACTACATGAACCATGTATCCAGTTTGGCTAACCACAGAGAGACAAGGGCCTATTTTGAGAAAAGGCAGGAAAGATGCTCAGCGTGTAGTCAGCAAACAAATATTTCCCTAGTATATATAAACTGAGAGATTGGCTTTTCCTTTCATATATAAAAAGAATTCCTACTGATATCATGTATGTTTATATCAAGCACAGACTGGACTAATTTTGTGCATTGGCTATATCAAATCTTCCTTGCTTTTAATGACACCACACTGTTAAAGAACTCTGAAAGTAAGCTTAATCTCTATTTTTTTTACGTCTTTAGCTAATGTGCTTGTTATTATTTGTGAAAACAAAACTTCAACTGAAGAAAAAATCAGACTGCCCTTTCTTCCTTCCTCTCCTTCCTCCAGATGAAAAATCAAATACTGAATTACGCAGATGAAGGCTTTAGCCAACAATTTCAACATCATGAAAACAACAGTCATCACAGTTAGCACGGCTGTGAGGTATGCTATCCAAAACACCAAGGGTGGAACAAAGAATCAGCATTTCCCCCCTTAGAACGGACTCCTCTGCTGTCAGATTTGGAATCCCCCAAACAATGGGTAGACCCATGACTTCAAAAGGATTACGTGAAAAACAGAATATTTGCCAAAAGAAGGACAACAGACACTGACTCTATGGACCATAAGTAGGGTGCTATGAAGCGTTTTGATCTCTTGCTGCCCTTGAGGTATCTGTGCTGGCAGTAGACCTCTTTAGCACCCTGGAGGTCAAACCAGCATATTTTCCAAATGCTATACTAATACAAACATTTTCAAGGAAAACTAAATAATTAAACAAAACAAATTATGGAAAATGTTGATCCTATTGAAATCACTGGAAAAAAATGTCCAGTGATTTGAATCAGACTTTCACTCCCTTATTATGTATTTAGCCTAGCATTTATCTCACCCTGAATTCACTCTCCTCCTTCTACTGCCCAGCCCTACGCTGTTAACCAAGTTGGGAGAGAGCTGCCCACTATTAACATAGTTCTTAGGTGCTTTGAAACTGAATTATCTGAGACTGTTTGAGATGCATCATCACTTTTTTTCAAGTTTGGTTCTTTACAAGAGCCTTTATTGAGCCTCTTTTGAGGCTCAGTTGTCTGCATTCCAGGGGTGAGCAATGCAAAACTGAACAGGGGCAGAAACTCAGGCAGCATTAACATTTGGGGGGGGCACTTTTAGTTTCCACTACCTTAAAGATCATGCTTAATACTTTAGAAGTCCATTGCTTCCACCCAACATGTAGGCTAAGAATCACACCCCTGGAACACTCCATCTCTTTTCTTATTAGGACACTATTCCCTTTCAATTTTGTAGTTGCATTACCACTCTCCTTCCTCCTTCCCACCTGGATCCGAGGTTCCTGTCCCAACACAGTGAAGGAAGAGCTCTCTGATCCTACTGTTCCTCCTTCTTTCTCATACACAGAAATCATAGAATCACAGAATGGTTGAGGTTTGAAGGGACCTTAAAGATCATCTAGTTCCAACTGCCAACCCCCTCCTCTCCCTCCACATGCAGCCATGGGTTTCCAGACAGGCTGGCAGCACAGGAGCCAGCCCCCAGTCTACAGGGGGATATTTGGCTGCACCCTTACCTGTCTAGTCATGGCCATGGCTCCCATACATTCTCCCTTCACCAAAGGTGACACACAGACTTAGTGAAAAAAGATCCCACAAATTAAGAACTTGCGGGGGAAAAGGAAGCAGCCAAGAAATTCAAGATGATTAGTCTTGGTGAGGGTCAGGGTGGAGGATAGACTCTTCCAGGTCAATATTTTCCACATCCAAGCCCCAGTGCTTGCAGACTTCAGGTCAACTCTAGAGATGGTTGGAGGCAGCATCCGCTACGGTTCACAGCCTGCTTTCAGCCCCTGATATGTGAAAGGAAGGATGGGCTTTGTGTTGGTGTGAACACAGTGGCTCCTCCTCGCTTGCCAGGTCTTTCATTCTTCCCTTCTACCTTGAAGGTGTTTGAGGACCATTTCTCTGGGGTGCTCTGGCTCCCCTCTGTGTGACCTGTATTGCTTCTTGAGCTGGTGTTTTCCTACACAGTGAGAACTCAGACTAACAGAATGGAAACCCTCAGTTGTACGACCAGCTTCCTCATATTGGTGCAGCTGCCAATTGAGGAACAACACTCTGCTCTGCCTCAGATGAATGTCAGGTTATAACACCCAGCCAACAAAGTAAGACAGTATATTAAATGCTAAAGCACTACCTTGATTAACACTACTTAGTGAAGTGTTAGCATTTCTATATGCAATTTTTAATGGAATTACAATCCAGATGAATAATTAACAAAATCTTAGGGATACATGCTGCTGTTCTGCGTTTTTGAGCAGCTAATGTGTCCTATACCATGCTTCAGTAGCCACAGACAATGGTCGTGAATTGTAGTGTTTGAACAATACCTTGCTTTTTAAGGCTGACAAAAATGTGGACTGTATCATGTTATGCTAGATAATTTGCAAACACTGAAATAATACAGCCCTCATCCTGAAACCCTTATGAAAAATGAAAACCAGAAAAAATGAAACAGAAAAAATGAAACAGAAAAAATAAGAGAGAGAATGCTTGATTCCTTGCAAAATTCAAGTTAACTCAGTCATCTCTGGCTTTACAAAATGTTTTAAATTGGGTTATTTTAGAAGGGAATAAGTTTGAAAAACATAAGGGAAAGGAGAGCCAGGAAAGGTGGGAGCAGCGGATAAGCAGGTGCAGGCACTGGAACAAGCAGTCAGGCATCAGAGAAGACAAGCCCTGTCAGAAGAGTGCTCCAGGAAGCAGTATTTTCTGCAGCTGCTTGGCCACACTGAGTTGTCGGTAGGTTCCAACTGCATTTTTTCCCCATGAAAAATCTACCTGTTTGCGCAGCACTGAGGAAATGCCAGACAGGCCTTAATATCTCTAGTGCTAATGCCCCAGCCCCCAGCCTTAGCACAGCAGTAACCATATGAGCACCCTCCTGTCAATGTTGAGGCATGATCAGTCTCCAAATCAAATAGGAAATAAATATGTAGATATAAAAGATCACTATAGTAAGCACAGTTCTGCTGTGCTCTATCATATTTGTGTTACACCAAGGAACACAGACGTAGTGTAAAGTCCTACCATTCTGATTCAGTGATATTCAATGCTTGCTAAGCAGAAGGATTCAGAACTAAAATCTTCAGGCTAAAGTCACATCAAATCTTATATGTATATTGATTAACTATGCTGTACATATTTACCACTAGTTATTTCATTTATAGCTTGGTACAATGCTTCAGTTCCTAAGACTTCAAGAGACTCAATGTGGGTGTAAAGCATCAGACTTGTGCAAGAAAGTTTCAGAGCTTCCAGAATGGAGTGGATTGGTGCAACGATGATAAGTAAGGATCTTTTTCCTTTTAAATCAAGTGACATAAAACAAACATTAAATATTAGATACTAGCACTGCTAATGTAAAACAAGCAACAAAGAGATGCTATATTTTGCTTCTGTATCACATTAATAACCAAAACACATCACTTTCTGTATTTGGCTTGATGTCTCTTTTGCTACCTTCAGTCTTAATGCTAGAATGTTGTCCAAGGCATGCTTTCATTCAAAAAAAGAAATATTGCTAGTTTTATTCACCATTGAATTAGATCTCTTCTTTATTAGGTTAATCTTCTTTGTACTGCTGACCTTGGTGATTCTCTTCTACTCTTAAAAAAAATACGAATCAGTGTAGAGCTACGTAGCTAGCTGCTTAACCTAAATTTTTCTTCCCAATTGTGGTGTGGGGAATGGCATATGAATGAAATAATTACCCAGAACATGCAATCAGCCTGGGATTCATGCCATGAATTATCATTTAGGTCAAGAGTCCAGCAGAACTCAAAAAAATCTTGGACGCGTGTGGATAACAAGAACATCCAAAATAAGCATTTCTGAAAGCCCACAAGAGTTAGTGGAGGGAGCTAGGCTTCAAGGCAGATATCTACATCTAACAAACATGGGTTAAGAAGAACATTTCTGTGGCCAGTTGATTCTGTAACATTTTCTGAAGCAGCTGACAGAGGTCCCTGTCAGAGACAGCACGTTGTACTACTGGCTATTGGCACGATTGTATATGCCACTCTCAGATTTCTTGCTGCAAAGGGGAGATCTGTTTTCAAATGTCCCAAAATCCAAAGTAAACATTTCTGATGGTAATGAAGCTAGGAAAAGTATTTCTAAAGGGCTACTTAGTGAATGTTAGTATTTCTCTTTGCAAATTGACTCTTTTCTTTGCTTTCCCCTGCTATAACACATGAAAAAAAATCTTAAAGTATATGAGATGTTTCCGACGTAAACAATTTCATTACTGCCAGAGGAATGTTATATGATGACAGGGTGTGTGAAATGGTTACAGTGATCATGAGGCACTGTCTGCCTCTGGGTTTAGCGTAGTCTACCCAAATGGTTTTGGGATCTCTGTGATGGAACATTGATGCAAAGCAAAATCACAAGCACTGGGCAAACAGGAGCCTTCCAACAACCTGACACCATCAGGGCCTAAAGCTTTGGTATACAAAGTATACAAACTCTTTGTTGTTCCCAACACTAGTTTAGTTGATAATTAAACTGGTTTTAAATGGTTTAAGAATGGCATAATTCACGTAGTGTGCTCATTTTTCTGCAGTTCTGGCAAATTCTCTTGGGACACAAATAAGTTCTGTGCTGATGTCAGAAATCTTTGCCTCTATTTACACACTTCAGGGACCACATCTGTCCAGCACTTCATGGGGAGGGGTGACAGAGGAAATGTCAATACTGAGCCACAGCAGCTGATTTTTCAACACTTTTTTGCAAAGGCAGACAATGTTCCTTCAGAGTGAAGAAAATCTTTTACTTTGGCTGCTTTTGTTTGTTTTGATAACAGAGGAAACAGAATAGTGTTTAAACTTCAGTATCTTTGTTTAATTTCTCAAAAAAAAAGTAATGTAACCATGATATATGTACAGATGGCCATTCTACAGGGAAAAAACCCAAAAATGACAAAAATTAATCCTTAATACTTTTGAGATACCAACTGTGCTGACTAAGACAAATCAAAAAATGGTATGGATCCTGTCTTAAACAAATTCAGCCAATATGAACATCCTGTGAACTCTGAAGGAGCAGTTCATTTACATCTGGATACTCTGGTTTAATTGGAATAGCACATGCTGGGGTCCCAATGAGCAAATGATAATTTCCATGTCATGAGTTTCTCAAAAAAAAAAAAAAAAAAAAAAAAAAAGCAAAGAAAAAAGGAATAAAATTTTGCACTACAAAAATACTGTAATTTTATTTCAAAGGGTGGATCAAATTCTGCTCCTTATACACTGATGCAGCTCCCCTTCCACCAAAGTAACTTAGACCAGAGTATGATTTTCTTTTTCTTAGAAATAATGGTTTGGTTTATTCTCTTTCTTTTCTTTTTTTTTAAACTTTGGAATGAAAAATGATCCATTCAGTGTTTTTTGGAAACATTTTGGAAAGAACCATTCAAAAGGTGTTCACTGCCCCAGAGATCTGAAGTTAGGCAATAGCTGCAGAACTGTGACAATTAACATGGGCAATACTAAGTTAAAATTCAGTGGTTTAAAATCAGCACTGAGGTTTAAACAGATCGGTTCCACTGATCTTACTGGAGTTTAACCCTTCATGCCATATGTTGTACCATGGGATGTCTGAAAAACCCACCTCCACAGATATGAATCCGTTCAAGATCATTATGAGTAGCACAAAGGATCTCTTCCCATTAGTGAACTTCAGTGACAACAGGCACTTTTCATTGCTCTGCCTATGCCTTCTACTTCTCCATCATGTGGCCATTGAACAGTAAAAGTTCAGTCCATCATATACTTCCAAGACTCACATGGATCATATGGGTCATGTGTATGAATAGTGCCAGGTTTCTTACAGAGAACTAGAAGACCAAAGCACATGCTCTGTTTTAGCACCTATATTAAATCACCATTACCTGTTACAGAGCTGCTGCCTACATTACTGTATCTGCATACAGCTGGGGAGGAAAATGAATGTACTTGATTAACACATTGGCAACTGTAAAATAATGGTTTCAATACATATTTTAAAGCCAAAGCTAAGAGTAAAACCTATTTAGATTCCCTGACACCTCCTGTTTAATGGCCCCTTTTCAGGTACTTGTAGCATTGCCAAGCTTCAATCATTTGCGATAAAATTTTCTACCTTAGGTGTCTCCACTGACCAGTTTTGGTTTTTTTGTTTGTTTATTTGGGGAATATTACAGCAAAAATATCTCAGCTGCTTTCAAGGACAAGGCTATGGAAAAATAAGTTTTGTCCATGTGAACTAGCTCCAATGACCTTAAACTGAGTGTTTCAAGTTTCAGATAAAAAACCTGGGATAGAGGGAGGTAGGAGTAAGCACACTTTGTATCAAGGATGTGCCTTTTGCCATCCCTCTGAAATCTGACCCTAGCTGATTAAATTTCATACTGTTGGGGGAGGGTGGGGAAGGAAGCTCACACGTGTTCAACAGATTCAGATTTTAACCGTTTAATTCCCCAAAGATGTCATCCCCAAGGGACTGAACATGATGTTCTCATGACTTGTGCTGTGAGTGCTGAGTCTGAGCACCTAAACTGAGTTCAGGGTCTCAAAATGATACTTCTGTCTCTGATTTAGGGAGATAAAGTGGAAGGGGAAAGAACCTGGGGAGAGGGAAGGGAGTAAATTGTGATGGGAGTAAGTCACAGAATACTACTGAGTGGGATGGAAATAAGAGATGAGACAGATAGGCAGATAGGATACAGAGGGGAAGGATAAGGATTGTCAGTGTAACCATAACTGATGAAGTAAAAACAGGCTTGGACAAGGAGCGTGAGAGATTTGAGGTAAGACTAACTGCCATCTTAAATTTTAACATTTCATAGCCTCTTCTCATAGTTTTCATTTTTTAAATACATCTTTGTTGTATATAATTGCTTGTAGAGATGAGAAAATATTACATATAGCTCTGTTTCGCTCTCCTTCATCCTAAACCTCAATTTAATTATCTGCTGAAGTAAATGTTGATAAGAAAATATGAATAAGTTCCAGTTAATTCCTAAGAGAAGTTTCTCTCTCTCAGGAACTACAAGAAATATTACTTTGCAAACAAGTATCCAAACACTCAGAATCATTGTAAATTACTTTATTTCAATCATTGTAAAAGAGAAAGTATTGTGAATAATATAAATGACTTTTAAACCTGAGAACTTCAGGTTTAAAGAATGGAAAAACTTCAATGCTTTGTAAGCCATTTCAGACCAAGAAGCCTAGGGCAGCACAATTCAAATGGATTCAGGTTCAGACAGTGACCTCATGAAGAAATACCCCATACCTCAGTAAAAAGGAACTGCATGCCTGCGATTTAAAATCTCCATGGCTATTTGGTCCTCAGATGCTCAACACAGAGTGCCAAAACTGATTTGTGTATTCAAACTGGCACCAGCTCTGAGGACAAAGGTATCTATCAGTCATCCTCGTGCCAATTATCCCTTCTGTTCTCAGAGACATCTTGAAATCCTATCTTGCTAATCATTTCTCTTTTCTGATCTTGACCTCAGCAAGATCAGTTTTTGGAGACTAACTGAGTGTGACCTGCAAAGCAATTTGGCCATGATTATATTTTCCCACATACAGCTTCAAAAACTGGTGTTGGACGTGTTTGGTGATTGCCTCATCAAATGATGGACAGTATCATCTCAGTCTTTCACAACGCTGATACCAAAAAAGTATGATACCACCGAGTACTTTGATATTAAATCACACATGTTGTTAATAAAGTGGTTGCTAGAACTACAGAAGAACGTAGATGCCTTCCTTCTCTTATTAACATCCCTGACCTCCTGAATATCTCCTGGAGACCTAGGATACATCCTTGAAGGATGACATATCATTATGTACACTGATGAGTTAAGTGGTATTGGACCACGCCTTCCACTCCAAGTCCTCCCTAAGGTATAGAGATTATACGGTGTCTTGTCCCTTTAGAATATTGCTCATCATCACCTATGCCCTATTGGTAGATGTTTCTGGGTTTCCTTTTGTACTAAGTTGTCCTGCAGAAATACTTCTATTTGCAGAAATACAGAGCATTGCAGCTAGAATCCATACTTTTTTCCCCACTGCTTATGTCTTGTGCTTTTAAACACTGCAGTGCAAAACATCTGTGTCACATAACTTTCTCTCCAACCTTGTCCTCTTCCAAATTCTCTCCTTTTACTACTGCCAGTGTCCTAGCAGATGAAGCAGATGAATTGTCTGCTGCTGTGTTGAGAGCTGAAACACTGGAGAAAAAGGATCAGGCATACTGAAACAAGATATTTTCTGCTGGAACTAGACTATTGTGTCTTGAGTAGAGCCAGTAAAACTGTATTTTATCTTCTACAGGCAATTCTGATGAAACTTATGGCAGAATTTCAAATACTGAAAAATTTCAAATGAAAACCAGACTTATTTCAATTTCAAAATAATATTTAATGGGACCTGAAGTTTGCATACCTCATGCCTTCATTTTTCTCTATGTGATGGACTCAGACGTGAATATTGGGCCAGACAAATATCCCACCGTATCTTGCTGTGTCCCCTTCTGGAGAGGTCAAAGAATCAGATGTTAAAAAGAAAAATTCTGCGTAAGCAAAAAGTACTAATAGCTTAGTTCAATAAACTGTTTTTTTTTTTTATTATTAAATGAAGATTTATTTTTCTTCCCAATGTGTATCACATAAGACAACTGGAGGACAAGGAAAAGTAAATAATCTTGCTTTTCAGTATTTTTGAATGGAAACTCAGCAACATTTGAAGAAAATTATAAAAGCAGTGAATAACACTGAACTAGTTACACAATCTTGTGAGCACTCTCTTCACTCCTTGCTATGTCTGCAAAACCATGGTTAGCATAAATCAGAGACATCATGCCTGGCATCAGTGCCACCTACCAAGGTGGATGACCGCAGGAGTAATATTTGCAAAACAGGATCGTGCCAGGGGGTGAGTGGCGATGGCGTCTGCTACAGTGGCACCAGATAAATTAAACATTATCTTAAGATAATCTGCTTGCTATGGAAAAGTAATGGATATGATAGTGTTTACATGATCTAGATTTGAAGAGACTGAGAGCAATGGTTTTGTCTGTGATTTGTTTTTCATGAAAGAGTAAAAACACTAAACCCCTAAAATTTCTAGTTTAAAAGTTATTCATAGTACCAACTCAGCTGTTTCTTTTTGCTAGGAAAAGGAAAAAAAGAGCTCCCTAATATAGCTATAAGGTAACTTGCCATTGGTAGCATATTCTGTATGCTTTATTGACTGTACTGCTGAGAATAGAAGTGAAGCCAAAGATAATGCTGAAAAATTGTCTTCAAACACAAACACGAGTGCTAAGGCTATTGAAAAAAACCCACCTCAAAAGCAAATAAAATGTCTAGCATTTAAAAGGAATGAACTGAAGTTAACTGGAAATGCAGAGTATTGAAGCAGGTGACCTACCTGAAGACTGCCAAAAATCAATCTGCTTATCCTGCTCTTTCATAATATGTAAGCCAAGATGTAATCCAAAAAAATCTCCACATTTGTTTTTAAGATATCCAGATATTGACATTGCAACCAGTTTCTCATAAATTCTGTAGGGGAATATCAGCGAAGTCCATGAAATTGGGGCTAACACAGAAAACCCAAAATAAACAATGGAAAGGCAGATACATTTATTATTTGCACTGCAGATCAATCCATAGTTTATAGCCTCAATTCCTAAAGAAAATTTGTATTAAAAGCCCTTGCTGTCAATTTAGTGGAGCTGTTTTTTATTATTTTATTGTCAGATCTGCCTCCACTAGTGATGAGTAACTCCACTTGGAAATTGTTTATATAAAAAATAATCTTGTCACGTCATTGACACAGACAGTGTCATTGACACAGACAGTGCCAAGGCTGCAAAACTGCAGACCAGTACAGCACCCATATGGATGTGGTCATGTGGATCTGGCTTGATAAGGCTCTTTGCTAAGCTACCTAGACTAACTGAAAAGCTGTATTCTGACAGTATAAAGTGTCTGAGGAAATATTTAAATAGTAGGAATGGCTCTTCTTGAATGTGCCACCTCTAAGTTAGTTTAAAAAGATCCGCTGTTTCTGTACCTAATACAGAGAGACATTCCATATTTCTAGACTTTCTGGGAAAAGCCTTACATCCTACAAGCCAGCACAGTATAAATTAATTTTACAATATTATGATGATTTACACCAACTGGTATAGGGTCCAAGACCGGTCAGAAAATAAAGAAAAAGAGAAAGATTTAAGATGCAGGAAACAGGTTTCAAGCAGTGTCTGGACACTGTATATAATTCAGAGGAGAATCATTCCAGAAGAGGAAGGCTTTAAGGCTATCAACTTGTCTGGCACTTTTCATAAGCGTTAAATTATCTTAAACAATGAGTAAAAGTCTTCTTTTTCTGAGGTGATACGCGAGTGATCCAACCCTGACTGATCTAAGTCCAGAAATGTATCATAAGATACACTTAAGAAAGAAGCGGAAACAAGAATCAAGAATCTCTAAACCTTTAAACCCTCTAATCCTCTTTGTTTTGGGGCTGTGGATATGGTTTTAGTCATACAATTAATTATACACAGGAACGGCGATTGCTTTCCAGCAGGATGACAAAAAAGCTTTGCTCTGAGAGGTCACCAAATCCTGTCTCACTTTGAGCCTTTGCTTTTACTAGCCACCCTGCTCTCCGTGCCACCTCCAGCACCAGGAAGCAGATGGGACTTCCTTTCCATCCGGTTGCTGAGCAGGAAACCTTTGACTCTTCCACAGCCATGAACAGACAGCCAAGAGCCATGGTGGAAGAGCATGAGAGGAACTGATGGGCTCTCCGACACTGCAGCGACTTCTGACTGGCGGGTCACGGAGATCACATACACTATCTCCCATCCTACCCAAAACTGAGCATTCTTGAAACATTAGAAATGTGGACCTCGGGTACAAATGCTGGAAATGGGACCAATTAGTCTGGAAATACAGCTTGAGAAAAATCAGTCGTTCATATTATCCAGACACCCACTATGCCAAGAACCATCCTTGCTCTAGACTATGTGCCTGCTGTCCCCTTTGTTCTACAACATTTTTTTGGTCAGTACATACTGCATTTTCATTGTGTAGCCAACCCCAGTTACATTTGAAATTTGATTTTGCTTTCTCGCTACATCAGTACAAGGGAGAAGTTTCTTATCAAGGTACAAAATAAGCTGGGCCTCATTAATGTATAAATCTGTAATACATTCAAATTCAGAATGACCTACTGCGAGTAGTGCAGTATGGGATATTTCTGGACTCTAACATGAAATTGCATTATCTTGAGTTTCCAACTTTCTTGCAATTAATTCTGAGCAGATCTACAGATGTAAATACAACTCCCCCATAATATTAATGCTAATATCAAGGAAACATAGTCACAGATGGTTTACAGATCAGCTGAGATTGGAAGGCACCTGTAGAGATCATGTAGTACAACCCCCCTGCTCAAAGTGAGGACAACTAAAGCAGGTTGCTCAGAGGCATGTCCTGATGAGTTTTGAATATCTCCAACGATAGAGACTCCACAGGCTCTCTGGGCAACCTCTTTCAGTGTCTGACCACCCTCACTGTAAAAAAGTTTTTTCTTGTGTTTAATGGAATTTCTTGTGTTTTGGTTTGTGCCTATTTGTGCCTATTGCCATTTGTATATTCACTGGATACCACTGAAATCTCTAGGTCTCTAGGTGACCCTGCTCTGGGAGGGGGGTTGGACTAGATGATCTCCAGAGGTCCCTTCCAACCCTACCATTCTGTGCTTCTGTGATTCCGTGATTCCGAGAAATAACATATATATATAAAAGTAAGTTCACGAAATACTAAGATCAAAAGGGATAAAGAAACAAACTACGAGCCAAACAAAATGGGAGATATTATAGCTAATGAAATTTATGACACTCTTAGGTTAAGGACAGAAGAGATTAGTAGACCATTTCATATGATCCTATAAAACACAGGCAAAGAATTCTTATCAGGGGATTCCTTTAATGACACTGTAGATTATATGTTGTTGAAAAGGGCATCTGGTCTTGATAGCACAGAAAGCAAAAACACTTGCATATTGAAATAATTAGGAATTTTGCACCCTAAATTTCCTCCTCTTGCCCCACATGGATGGAAATAGGTCCATCTGGTTTAGGTACTTAATCTGTTTATTCATGTATTTATTTGCTAGTATATATTTTCGGTTTTGTTTTTTAAATTCCTGGACTCTGCATTGAGTATTACAAATGAGAGAGTCCTGCACGAGCATCCAGTTTAGCCTGATGTCTGTCAAGGTGGTTGGAAGATTGAGCACCGTGCGGAGATCCTGCTGAAATTCTGTTTTAAAGCTTGACTGACTTTTCCACTTCTGACTTTGCTAACTTCTTTGCCATTCACACTGTCTGCCTTCTTTACACTTTGTGCTGGGTTCTGCTTTTGTTTCAGCCTTCATGACTGTTAGTGAGATCACACATAATCTGGTTTGCCTCTAAGTAGCTGGTCTCTAGCTTTGTGTAGACCAAGAAACAAGTGGCTGTCCATTCTCCCCCAGCACGGATATCTATATTTTGGGTGTATAATGAAGCAGTCTTTGTAAAGGAAACACTTAATTTTCTCTATGGTCAGGACAACCAGGTGCTTTTCAGCATCACTGGAGGCAATTCTGTTAGCCCAAGCCTAGTACGTCATTTAAGCTAACTGGATCCCACCAGATACCTTCTAGGAAGGCTATGATTACTTTGTGCCTGTGCATTTCTTCTGTATTTTTAGACTATTGATTCTGCATTCCGTGGCTTAGTGACAACATTGATTTTACGATAAACTTTTCCATCTGAAAAGTGTTCTCAGAACATTAAAATCAGCTATGCTGTACCATGACCTTATCTCTTTGCATGTGCCTTTTAATTGCTGAAAAATAAATTTCCACAGATATCACTAGCAGCAGAGACTCATCAGTATAATGCAAGCCACAGCAGAATACAAAAATGGGCTTTAGAGCAGTTTTTTTCCTTAATTTAAAAAAAAACCAAAACAACACCTTGAATCAACTTGCTGAACAGTTAAGAACTGAAATGTAAGTACTGGGAAATAAGTAGCCTCTATTTAGCCACATCACAACTATTTATGCCTTTCCATGTTGCTAAACCATTCCCAACAGAGCTGACAGCCCTTAAAAACAGATCATGGATTAGTGTCAATTAATCCCTTTCCATTTGGCAAAAATTACATCATACCATGACTGCTGAGGAGGCAAGTAGTTATATTTGACATTCAGTTCTATCATTGTATGAAGCACTCAGAAGCTATTCCAGTTTTCAAAAATACACTTATGTGTACCTTTAAAGTGACATATTAACAAATATCTGCCCTGAGGTGCTGACTGGCAGTAACTATTCATTTTATGTGAATTATTGTTTATCTCCTTCTAAATCCCAGATAAATATCTGAAATATTTCAAGCTGTCCAGTACTAGAGAGGTAAATCATAAGAAATGAATTCACCTATTCATATTCCAATTTCCTTTTCTATTACATAAACACAGATATTTGCCAAAGAAATATCTACACAGTGCGTGAATCCAACTCTGTGACTATTTTAACACTGTCCAGCAGTACAGCAATTCAGAGCTCATATGCTTTTGCGTTTGCCGTGGTTGACTTGCATTAACTATGATGGCATTTTTGTGATGTGGACTCCCACCTTGTAATAACTAACTTGAAGAAAGGTGTTAGATCTAATTGCATACCATCACCAGCTCTCTTCCATTAGTATTTAGAAGAAACTTTAGAGAGCTGATGATGGAAACCCGCAGGCAGAATTACCGGTTTATGTATGTAAAATTTGTGATACTGACTGAATCAGATTCTGGCAGTCCAGATGAAAAGAAATTTCTCAATGCAGTTGTAGGAAAAAAAGCAACTAGTTCAAAGATATTCCATCAGATGACAAAGATAAGGATGACATTTGTTTTTATCTAAATCTAATATGATAGTAGAATATTAGGAGCACTTCAAATGTCTCTGCTGCAAGTACCTAAATTAAAAGGTATACTAACCACCTCTCAGAAGCTCACCGTTGAGCTGAGTTCTTAATTTCTAGTATTGTAAGATTCAGTCACATCTGAAGAAGCAGAGGTTTTCCCATGAAACATAAACTGAAACTTCACCAGTCACTTGCTGTCAACATTTTAATGTATGTGTGGCAGGTGTGCTTTAAAGAAACAGGACATTAAGAAGCCTTCTGCTTTTCAGTGAAAATGCTTCAGAAAACTGCTGCACATTAGTCTGAAATATGAATATGAAGGCAAGTGCCCAAATTTACAGCCTAATCAGGGTGACAGTTGATATCATCGTAGTTAACATAAGATGAAAGTTTTAGTTTACAGATCATTTAGTCATTGATGAGCTGTGGAAGATCAATGTTAAGTCTTTCAGGGGCTAATTCTAGGAATGGAGGGCTACACAAGACTTTAAATGGCCTGTAGTTTCATAGTCCAGTCTTCCTCAGGAAGAATACAAAATATAGAGGAAAATTGTTGGGCTATTGTTATATTTTCTGCTTACTATGATGGGACTTGGTGCTACTTGCTGCTGTATGGTGTACAGTTAAAAAAATTACCAATTTCATGAAAGAACAGAAGTCATCATTACTTATAATTTTCTTGTTTAGGTGAGAATCACGTCTGTTTCCATTGACAAGATTTATACTCTAATGGAAGTAGATGTAACATGAGGAGATTGAAAAATAGTCTTCATGCAACTTAACTGTCATTTAGTATTCGCTATAATGAAGATTTAATTTTACATGAGTAAGTCCAGAATGTTGAACAGTTACAGTAGATCGCTATTTCTGTCTCTTCGGTGAAGATATTTTATATGATAGTTTTGTGATTTAAATGACACTATGTCTAAAATGTCTCCAATTTAATTAATTATTCTGTATTACCAACAACTCACAGCAAAATTAGGCATTCTAGAATTGCATCTTGTTTGTCTGTTATAGAAAGACCATGCAATCAAATATATATACCAATAAAAAGCCAAAGCCTCTTGAGTGACTTAATTAGCTACCATCTCGTCATTCCCTGTTCAGTATCTTTCCTGGTAAAACCATTTTTAAATCGGCTAAAAATGAACACACAAATTATATTTAAAAATTAATTTAGTTTGTATAGGTACATAAAAATAATTTTTTCTTCACTGTTCTCTTTCTTGGCTTCTATCTACCCATTTTTCTGAGGTAGTTACTGTCTATCCTAATTGTTTAAAATATTAATCATGAAGAATGAATAATATAGTCCATATATTTGAAACAATATGTTATGTTATTATGCTACATTGATGAATTTCATGCTAATTTTAAAAGCGACCATTCAACATAATCTACAAATTACATAATGCTTAGGGCATATGTAGGTATTATACAATACCTAGATAGTGTGGTAGAAGGTGTTACAGGAAAACATTGAGCTGATTGTAGCTAGCTGAAGCACTACTCACAGATACAACTAAAACAGATTAAGTATTTCCATTTTAAATTATTTTGTCAATCACTTATATCTTTCTGAAAATTTCAGTTCTTGAGCTGGGATTACCCATACGTGATTTCTCCTTGTAAGACAAATAGAAATACTTGAAAGTTTGAGAACAAATGGTTCATCTTTTTCGCTTCTCATGGACAAGGAGCTCGTTACACATAAGGTAGTTCTTTTGATTTTAGGAATAAAAGCCCTGTGTCTGAAGACTGAAAAATTAAAACTTGGCATACAGGTGTACTTTTGAATATTCAAGAGAACACTTTTTCAGTTTCACCTAGCTGTGACTTTTTGAAAATTGAGGTGAGACTTTATGACAAATATTACAACAATAATCATACTCCTAAAAATTTGGGACACTATTTTGAAGAATTAAAAAGATAGATTGCTCATTGTGCATGCGAAGAATTAGCCATACAGTCAAAAGTATATTAATAATTTCTACTAAATGATGTAGGTTTCATCACAAGCTTCAGTTCAGACACAAATTACTCCCTCTTTTTCAGAAACAAGCACTCGTTATAATAAGGTATCATCTCATTGGAGAGCCCTTCTCTGAGTCTCTGCAAATGTTTTAGATTTCATTTCGGTCAGTCTTCGGGTGCTACAGAAAGAGATCCCTGCTCTGTGCTGTTGAATATTTACTGATAAGAAACAATAATAAAACATATAATACTGGATATGCTACGTTACTTCTTCTTTTAGGCATAGATTAATACCACAAAATCTTCATTTCTGTTATTACGTATCTGATTCTGCACAATGCTCGGCAGCCTAGGCAGATACACAGCCAAGATCAGCAAGGCTTTCTTTCAAGGGTTCCTGGTTGCAAACAGAGACACAGAGAAAACCCTCTATGTGTGTAAGGATACAGGCAAGCAAAACCTTACCCACACAGGCGGGCTGCAGAGGTGACATAAGCAATGGTGCACAAAACAAATCAGCACTAAAGAGCTTTCTACAAACTCCTATGTCTACCCTGATGTATCTGACTCTGCTTAAAATTTTGGAAATATTACAGGATGCCATACTAGATGCTACGGACTTCTTAATTTCAGCATTTTGTACCTGAGATACTAACCATGACTTCATAAAGTTCTTTCAGGACATTTTTTTGTGTGTTTAGTTGTGGACAAAAAAATAGATAAGACACTGAAAAGTTTACAAGTTACATCACGAAACAGCTTCTCTTCTGCTCCTTGCCACACAGAAACTGTATTTAACGAAATGTGAAACAATGAGGCTGAAAAAAAGACTCTTTCATCAAGTGGATTAGCAATTTGGCCCAAATAATAAGTATGCATCTGAATGTAAAAACATGGGTTGTTTCTTATAGATGATGTGTACATTGAGAAGAAAAAACAGACTAGAAGGTTTCAGAACTACTGCTTTAGTGTCCAATTACTGTTTATAGAGATTGCTGGTTTTTTTGTATGTTAACATTTGGGCAGTGGAAAAAAACCAAGCCAAACAATTGGCAATAACAAAAGCGGGACACGACTGCTGTTTGTTTAATTCACTGCACCCATATCCAATCTGAACTTGCAAATGGAAAAGCTTGAATGGGTTACTGTGAGCCTCTCCATTCTGCATAAGGTCGCTCAACTAAAATCATGGCTTACTTTATGTTCTGGCACTCTGAAGTTATAGCCTCAGCCTCAGACAGATTCCAAATCAGATAAAAGCCCAAGCCTCAGTATTACTGGTCTCATAATCAGCTATGAGTTCTCTCACTAAAGCATATGATTTGTGTGCATCTTACCTAGCCAATTGACAGGGTATGGAAGTCTGTAACTACAGGAGACAGGAATGTATTTAACTAATTTTTAGCATTTAGACCTATGAAAACCTCTTCAAAATTTTCATGACATAAAAGGTCATTTATACATATTGGTCAGCATAGAAGTACAAAGAAAATCACATAATATTTCCATAGATAGCAGTATGTCCATTTATCTCTTAAATTTCCCCTTTTCACATTATGTGATGAACATACACCTTGATAAGAAAGTATAAAATAATGATTTTGCATGTAACTGATTTTTAATAAACTGGGTGGCATCTTTGAGCTCATCTTTGACATTCTTTATAATGAGTTTTTCTGAGCATTGGCCAAATTATCTATCATCAGCAGTTATTAAAATAAAAGACCAGTTTCTTTAATTGCTGCAAATTGCAGAGTTGCATATATAACTGCTGTGAATTACTCTTCATCCCAGTCTTGTCTTGCTTGTATGAACAAACCTAATGACATCTATGGGAGACCAGTCGACAGAAATAAAAATCTATTTAACAGGAGCCTAACTTAACACAGTTTAACAATTGCCTGTGATCCGTACTAGGAATGACTGTCAAAATGAAGCAGCAATCTTTATTTCAGAGTGATTTTGTGAGTAGCAATAACTTTCTTTGTTATTTTGGAAGGTGTCCTTTTCATTCCAGTATTACTTTCTTAAGTACTAAACAATAACATACCTCAGTTTGTGAGGCTTTCTGGTCTGGCATCCTGAATGCCTTGAAGTAAACTCCTTGGGGAAGTCAAGGCGACCCTTTAAGGTAGTACATTTGAGTATGAGGCCTAATCCTTCTGCAGGCCAAATTAAGATTATTTATGTAAAAACACAGCTGTCTTGATAAAGGAAGCCATGTAGTTTTGTCAGACCACAACATTTAGCAGCACGCTTGAGATCTCTCATCCTGTTGCTTCAACCCTGTCACCCTAGGAAAGAAAAAGAAAACAAATATAAAAGAATGGAACTCAACATCAGCAAAATAAACACCTTTCACATAGCAAGGCTGTTAACAGAGCTGCCAAGCTACATGGATGTAAAACCTTCCATTCTTGCACTGGAAACAGAGGTAAAAATACCCTTGTCGCTATCTTTGCAAAATTGAAAAGCTTTTGAGCCTGGGGAGGAATTTTGTGGTTCGTTCTTTGTTTTCCGTAATGAGTTTAACCACTTCTTGTCTGTGAGAACATGCAAGTCTTTTGAAGACCGATTCTCCCAAAAACCATTCTTGAATCACCGAAACACCTGTTAAAGTGTTTTCATCTTCAAGACAGCATATGCTTAAGTGTTATCCAGAGAAAGGTTTACTAAACTGAAGCCCAAAATAAGTATCATTGGTTCCTACATAGAGTCTATATATGTATATGAACTCCACTGACACTCCAGACAGATAAAATCCTTATATCTGACATTAATTTAATGATGCCATATAGAAACTGTCAGCATCCAAAGAGGTTTTTGTATTCACAAAAGCATTTTTTTTCTCTTTCAATACCCTATGGCCAATAATGAAATATTGAAACTACTACTTAATAGGTGTTTTCTTATTTTAGATACCAAAATGTCCCTTAACATCTTTCCTTGGTTATTCTATTTAAACCACTTGAAATGTGCTTAATTCACTATCTGCCAGTAGGTACTCCAAAAGTCCAAGTTTAAAGCTAATAACTTAAAGGATAGTTACAGTCAGAAGTCGCAGTCATTTTCTGTTAACCCAGCAGCTACATGTTACAATACCCTGGTAGCACCTATCTGTATTTTGATAATGAACAGCAATTTACCCCTAGCAATTTCACCTAAAAACTGGAAAGCAATAATGTTTTGGAATTACTGTGGTGGGAAGGGAGGCAGAAATTCAGAAGATTACCAATTTTATATAAAAGTATTTTATATTTAAATATGAATATTTATGCTGATCATAAACAACATTTATGGTCAACATTTAAACACAAACGGTTCAAAATCATCCTGGGTAAAGTTTTAAAAAGTAATTCCCCTTCCATTTCCTGAAGCCATATCAGGACCTCATATGACCTGTATTCCATTCACAGTACTGCGGTAGAGATCTTCCCAAAAGAGGGCATTCTAGCCTGATGACATCTGTATGTATAGTAATTGCACATGAACCTTAAGAAGACCATAGGAGCAACGTTAATCACAAGCAGAAGAATGTAAGAATATGGAAATTGTGCAAAAACTACAACAGTCACTGTTTGAAGAAAAAAGAAAGGATATGTAGGAATCTAACTAGATTATATCTGATAGAAATGCTTAGTGTAATATAAATGCAAGCAAAACAAAAAACTACCCATGAGAACAATACAGTCTGACATAGCTGCAGCAAAAATAGCTAAAAATTACCAAGATGTTTTTGAAGGACTCAATCCCCAGGTACAGCGTATCTCAAACTGAATAAACTGACTGACTCACAACATTATCTGCCTTCGGTACTATTTCCTAAGTAAATGAACTTCTGGAATATGTATATAATAGGAGTAGTTAATGAATATAACAGTAGTAGTTAAGCACATGAAAAAATGCTTCCTCTTGACCTCTTTAGAGTAACAAACCTCCAAAATGGCTCATCATCCAGTGAAGCGAGGCAAAGCCCAAATAACGTAAACAAAGGTACTAAAGAGATATGACCATCACATGCCCACAACTGAAGATATTACGGATATGGCAAAAATAATATTTTCCAATGTCATAGACAAGTACTATCAAATACTAGTGGATGAGGACACCAGTCTTCATCTCATTTCAGTACACAGATGATTCTAGAAATGTACAGTGGAAGAATAACACTATTGTTGCTGTTATCTGTGACTACTAATTTAGTGTCATTAGTGTCAATTAGTGTGGCTACTTGTTTCTGACAGTAAAACACATCCTAAGAGGATTTTCAGAGCTACCTTTCACTTTCTGGTATAGGAACACAAAGATCTCATTCCTGCCATTAAGAGGATACTAAATAAATCTCAACTAAAGAAGGGAAACTGTGATATGATACTTGCAACCCCTTCACAGAGGGCAGTAAACAAAAGGTAAAAGCAATCCAGCATAGGTACAGACCTACAGGTACTAATTAATGAAGAGCCTATCAGAATTTGTAAACTCCCAGGGCCTTTCATATAAAAAAATATGTGCAATGGTTTTTACATATGTTAAAGGCTTAAGCATTATGCTCAAGGAAAAAGAGATCATTAGTGATTCATGACCACTGAGATTACTGAGAGCCACACACCAGAACTCTGAGGCACTCTGATCTTATTACCAAAACTACACAGATGCAGTTTAGACAAGTCACTGATGTGCACAGCTGAATTTTAAGCTAAGGCAATCTTTGAGCATGAAAATATGACAAGTTAACATGGTCGTCAACTCATTTGGAAGCATCAGCAAAGGTAGTTACAAGCCCATTTTAGCAGCAGAACTGTGAAGAATCCAAAAGCAATTATACACACAGAAACTGATAGCTGCATAGCCTCTGTTGAGATGGACACAGGCCTTGTGAGAACGCTGGAATTACGATGATGAGATAAGCATATGCGCTGCCAGAAGCAAAAAGACTCAAGACCCACAGCATTAAGAATGAAATTATCTCCAAAGCAGAAGTATAAGAAGTGATAAACTGCCCCAAAATTATAACTGAGATCTGCAAGTAGGTGAACAACTATTATATATGTGCAGACATACATCTAGCTACAAAGAGAGTGCAAATTTGCCGCATTTTTTTTACAAATCTTTCAGCAAAGTAGGGATGGACTTCTCACCAAAGCTAAACAAAATTACAATTTCGCTGCAGAGCACTGTTCACTCCTGGGGATGCTAGCCAAGATATAAAGTACTGCACATTACAGCAAAACTAATGAAATATTTCAATAAACAACAACATTATCTGATTTCAGATGACAGAAACTGAGAGGAGACAGACCATTTTCTATTTGCCATCGTGCCACACAGTAAGCGTTCACAGTACTGAACCCAGATAAATTGGTTAATTCAGGCATAAGGTATTCCTGCAAAAAGTTTCAGTTGTTAACTGTTTATGATGAAACATCATCGAGTCAAAGTATTTTCAACCGGTTCTGTAAAATGACTAAGTTGTGTACATATTCTGCCTTAGAAATACATCTTCCTCTACTGGCAGTGGTGATAAAAAAAGAGAAAAGATGACATGTAGGTCAAAGCCTATTCTGGCAGGCAAGCTAATGATTGCCCAGACAAGCTCTACTGTCAAACTAGACACAATCAGAGAATTTCCTGAGCATAAACCACACACCTGCTATCAGGCTTTACAGCTCCTGGTGATAGGTATCGAATTTGATCTAGTCCCCAAAAAGAGTAGCTTGCCTTTTCTTACATAGTTTGATGGCACTGACTAATTTGTCCCCGTATGGTATCCTACAAGGATGTCTGATGGAACAGTACCCTTCATGACTAGGTTGTTGCCATCCAAATGGGGATGCGTGTCATGACATGGCATTGGCATGTGATGCTCATGTCTTAGATATTTCAGATGAGGATAAGCATGAAATGGAGTGTAAGAGAGACAGTCATTAAGAAGGACTTGTCAATACTGAACTACTATGTCAGTGAGCTATGACTGGTAATCAGCAGCATGTTTGGAGCGTGATATGTGATGCTAGCAAAGCCCATGATGCCTGCTCGGAACAATCAAGATTCAGTGAGACTGAGCCCACTGACAACAACCTCCAAAACCTCCAGCCACTTCCTGAGGCTCAGAGGGCCCTACTATGCAGTTACAGGAGCACATCTTCTATCAGATGGTGGCTGTCTGGCCTTGCAAAGAATAGCACAGTCTTCCCCTCCACAGGGGCAGCTCAGCCTTTCATGTCTCCTGCTCTACCTCTAGCTTTTCCTGGCACTCACTAATGTGTTACAACATACTGCTTCACAATACTAGCACAGACGGGATTTTCCTTCAGATGGTAATAGAGCTAAAAGAAACAGATTTGTTAATTCTCTCAAAGAGAAATACCCAGAAATAGGTTTGAAATTTACTTGGAAAAAGGCAATACTCTATCTGTAAGTCTCTCTGCAAAGAGAAGAATGGCATCAAGCAGTACTATTGTTTGAATTAATTTACCTGTTTTAGTTTCCAGATCAAAAAGGTATCTAGAGAAACAATCATGAGGAGCTGTACTAAAAAAGCCTAAGAAAAAGGTGAAAAGGATATTTCAGCAGCAAACGTGCAAGTAAGTAAGCTTAACAGAAGACTAAATACAGAGAGACCACATGACATAGTTTAAAGAACTATCACATCAATGGGGTTGTCATCTTTAGCGAGTCATGAAAGGCTAAGAAGAGACTCATAAGACATGGAAAATCTAATTTTGAAGACTATGATATGAAGAAGTTATTTAGAAATACTGGCCCTTCACTCGTCCACACAGCCTTCAAGGTCAAGTATTCCTTATGAGCCCCTCAAAACACAAAAAAGAACACAAGTTAGAGAACTGCATTTTAATTGAAATATCTGCTTTAGAAGGGTGAGTAAAAAATGTAAAGAGTCAGAAAGCTTTTTGTGATTTGAAGAGATGATTAGCCTGTAAAGGTGGAGAAAAGATGGACTAAGTATCTCATGCTACAAATTAAAAATGGATTCCCATTTCTTTCACTTGGGCTTTGTGGTTCTTGTAACTAAGACATGGATAGAACATGGATAAACACATCTCACAAGATCAAGATTATGTAAGACTGCAAGCTAAGAAGATAAATATTTGTTCGTTTTTCCCTTCAGATTCTTGCTTACCTGAAAGAGGCAGCCTTTTCAAAGTCAATGACGTACATGAAATGAAACTGATAGGAATGACTGATACTAGAGCAAGAGCGCCACTCCTCAAACTACTAATTCACTCATTAGGTACATTATAAAAGGTATTAACTACAATTACTGCCTCAATAAATTAAAAGCCCTCAGTGCTCCTAGCAATTTGCAGTAAAGAGGATGGACATCTTTCACTGAACTCTTTCATGTTGAATTGTGTAAGTTTGAGATGTCTGGTGGAACTAACGAGTTAGAAAAGTGAGAAAGGCTAAGGGAGATGCTGAAAAAAAGGTGACACAGAAACCTAGTGTTATACAACTTCTACTACCACAAAGTATCAGAACGGAGAGTCTAAAAAAGAAATTCACATTATAGAAAACGTTGTGTAGCTTTTTAAAAAATAAAAGCTATACACTTATATGTTTTTATTCTTATTTTGTTTGTTCCAATAATCTACTGTTCAGTATAAAGCTATGCATGTGGCACATTGCAAAGATAATATTTCAAAGAGCCATAAAAGCTCTCCTGCATTATCCCAGAAGAATGCTCAAATACAGCAGGAGTTGTAGTAATATCTTCAGAGCCAGCAGTGAGTAACCTCATTCAAAAGTATATATTATTCTGGTGTTAGCTTTCAGAGGTGTGACTTAGAATTAGTACCACTGCATCACCTGTTGCCTGAGAAATAAAGATGTGATTTTGGCCTACTGTCTTAACAGTGGCAGCTATTTGATACAGGACTGAAGTTGTCCCTACAGAGACTCTGATACAGTACTTGAAACAGAATAGCTGATAAGATATTATCAATCACTCCAAAGATTTCTCGACTGTGTGGCAAACTATATACCAGAGTTTTACAAAGAAAAAAGGATTCAGATCATAATACGCCCTAAGGATATATCATTTAAATTTAAAGAATAATCATTTCACTGGCCAACATAGGAAAATGTTTTAGTCACTTTGCTTCAATTAATAAAGTTATGGGAGGTTTCTTTTTAAGCTATAAGGTAAAATGACAAACAAATATCTCAAAAATTACCTTCAAAAATGATCCAGTCTGGTCTAGTAGCTACTGGTTTATTGTAAAAACAGATATATAAATAAAGTGTACAGCAAAACACTACGGATGCCTCCTGCTGACTGTTAAAATCAATTATTGTATGCTAAGAACCTTTTGATATTTTTATTTCTGCTGTAATTACATGCAGTATTAAAAAATAGCTTAAGTTACTCTACAAATTAAAATATTTCCACAACTTTGCCTTATTTGCAGCTCAGAAGAGCAAGCTGATACAGAGAGGTCAGGGGTAATGCAAGACGCTTCACTATGTTTCAGGTCTATATATTTTCTTTACGGTTCTAAGGAAAACAAGCAACTCCTAGCATACGAAGAAAAAGTAAGTACCAAGGAAGAAATTTCCACATCAGAAATGTGGATATTTTTTTCTTTCTAGAATATAAGAAAGAAAGCATTCACAGACTAAAAATGCAAAGAATTGTTGACAAGATCCCAGTGTGCTATCTGAATAGTTGAGGCACTAACATGTGGTCTGATCAGCCATATTGCCCTTACACACCTGTAAATGATAATCCAGTTCAGTCCACTGTTAACCTATAAAACTCTTTAATCAACTTCCCTGAGAAACACCATACCAGGAGGACTTTGCTGAAAAGTCAATAGCAGAGAGTGACCTTAAAATAGGAGCGCATCAGCTGCTGACCAGATTAATCAACTGGTAACCAGCCCAGCACCTGTTAGGGGTTTTTATGATCCAGGGGCCAAATACGAATTTCTATTAACCCTGCCTTTTTCCTGCTGCCTCCCAGGGATGATATCACACAATACTCAGCACTTTTTTTCTCCAGCAGGGAGGGCATTTGATGGCCAATACACTCTGATATAAAGCAAAGGAAGATTTACCGATACTGCCGGATGAAATGCTTGGCAGTGTATCTGCCAGGCAGTATATCTTCAGGATATCTTTCAGAAGATGGGTATTTCCCCATCAAAGGTAATAAAAATGTCAATACCACAAACTGTAGAAGTGACAGCCATATGGAATACAAATGAAATCCAGCATTTAATACTCTGTAGCCTAAAAACTATTGCTCCAGTGCAGCCCAAATCTAATTATGTGGAATGACTAATCACTATTAATGCTTAAAGTTTCTTATAGAAGACCAGGCAGTCTTACCATATTTTTTTAAAATGTAAATTATTATTTAAATTAGTGTTTAGTCTATCATCCTATCAGGCAGTAACCACAGCCTTACAGTTCAGTGCTCAAATATGATTGCTCAGTGCAAAGGAATTTTGATTAAAGTCCCAGGCAACTTAAAGAGAGGTGCCAGATGCATTCGGTTTAGAAGTGGCAAGACAGTAAAATGTGTATGTTACATAAGGTTTGCTCAGTGATACAGCAATTGTAAAAGGATTTTAAAAGTATCTCTACCATGTGATACAGCCCTGTCAATGCTGGTGCTGACCTGATCTAAATCACCCACATGACACAGAACCAGGCAGAGCTGCGGCCCTGAAACAATCTGGTAGTGGTAAATTGCGTTCCAGAAATAGTGCATTCATGAGAAAGTAGAGGCATCTCTGTGCTATGTTCCACTGTGCTATATAGATACACTCCTAAATCTGACAAGCCCTCCGAATTAAATTGTCTTACTTCTATTCTCAATATTCAGTGCGGATGAAATTCAAAACTGCTACAAAAGTCAAAGTCACATTTATCTTTAGAATGACCTATTTGAGGCTGCTGCCCCCAAGATTATTTACCATTAATTTAGAAAACAAAATGCTCTTTATTAACAAAAGAATCTCTGAATGCCACACCACAAATTCATAAATAAGTTTTGCAGCTAGTCCTAGAATTGAATAGATCAAAGTTCAGTTAGATAAACCTGACAATGATAGTGATAAGTAAATTGCTGATGTGAAGACAGTGAGAGTAGAAAGCCTGTCTGTTAAATAAGAGTCCGTTTAAGTACTTCCATTTATCATAATTACTATCTTATACTACAAGGGACAGGATGGTCTCTGAAGTTGACAGAAGCTAAGCTATTTAAACTTTTTTGGGCAACAATGTTTGAAATATAAACATATCAGAAATGCTAGAAGTTAATGTTAACAGGGGTACAGATTTAAGACAATAATTATTTAAGTAAAGAAAAATGTTGCTTTCAAAGTGAAAGCATAATTACCAAGTGAACCTATTCTTAAGTTACAGCAATCTACTATTTACAACGGAAGGGACGAAGTCATATGCTGTCGTGGTATGCAGCTGCTATGGTAAAATAAAATACATTTTCTGTATGACTTAGCAAGCCAACCATCACACTCTACATCAGTAAAATTTCTGCTTCATCTTCAGATGTAACATAAACCTTGATGTTGCAATCACAGGGAGAATCATGGCAAGCTGAGGAAAAGCCTGTGTCTAAAACGGTAGATGGCAACTTCTTGCTTATGAACAGACTACCAAAAAAAACCCCAATAGAAGTTATGAAATAACTATCAGTATTAATCACTACTTGCAGATGCTTACTTGAAAGCAGGAGATAGTCCAAGGTGACCTCTTAGTTGCTAACAACGTCATGGGTGTAAATCCATTATATCTCTGGATACTTCCCACAGCTTGTAAACATTGTTGCTTTCCCCTCAGGGAGAGAACTAAAGAGCAATTTTATTATACCCCAGGAAATATAGGAATATAAATGAATCTAAAAATGTAAGTATAAAGTTGGTTTACAGGAAAAGGAGACGACTCCTTATTCTAGGGTGGACCTTGGTCCTGCAAGTAATGCAAAGGGAATAAATGCAAGTAAAGAAGGTACTGGCTTTAAATCCTTGTTGCTTTCCTAACTCCTTTCTTATCAGCATGTAAACTCATATTTTTTTGCCCATTTACAGTAATGACAAATCACTGTTATCTGTGTTAGCTGGCTGGGTATCTTACATTATTAGTGAATTGACTAACGATAACTGAGGTACCTACTGATCTGAAACGGAATTGGTTGAGTTTGTTTGGCCTGTGTCTTTTCAGGTGTTACATGGGACTGCAAACTACCAGGATTAGACAATTACCCATTCTAGTTACTTTATTACACTTCACGTGCATCACTAAACTGTTACTGAAGTCACAAGACTCGGTTCTAAAATGATCAACTTGCAGATTAAAGCTTCAAAAGGACCGGACTTGTCTCTAGTTGCCATAGATTTTAGCATTAAAGCTTCAAAAGGACCGGACTTGTCTCTAGTTGCCATAGATTTTAGCATTTCTTTGTAAATCTCATTTTCACCTGGGCTTTGAGCCTTCCTTTCACAGCATAAGAGATCCAAAAAATGAAATCTTGGGTTAAAACTTGGTCTGTATTAACAAATTTAATACATGATAAGCTCAGACACGGCATTATTTCCTAACAAAGAGTATTCACTACAAAAAGCTGAGGTTACGAAATACAATCAAAGCATTTATTTGTAAAACCATTTAACGAAAATAACAAACTAAAAAAGCAAGGCCAAAATTATTTACACATTTCCATAGAGACTCCTCATTAAAATGCTGTTTTGGTGCTTCAATGTTACACTGCTGAGTGTTTAGGAGAAACCCCACATCTAAAACCCCTTGTGCTTGTTAATTCTTTCCACATAAAAAGCTATTTTATGTTGTATGACTTAAAGTACTTTTAGGAAAGAGATTATGTTCAGCATAGTTTTAAATTAGCATGGGCATAGATGCTAAAAGTAATTAGCAAGAAGGCATTGAGACTTCCTGGGTAACACAATAGTTTATTGCTTCAGAGATTAAGATTCTGTTCTTTTCTCTTTCACTGACTTCTTTTGAGATGCTGAAACTCAATTATTAACCTTTCAAACTTTCCACACAGTTTCATTTCTTGAACAATTACATGCTCATTTTATGTAAAGAAAATACATAACAATTAAACAGAGCTTTTGTCTTCAGGACTCCTCCACCTTTAAGTTCAAATTCTGATTCTGTTAATTTTAATGTATTCTTCTTGTGGTATTAACTTTAATGGAACTTCAGCTGGGGGATTTTTTCATGTTTCTCACTATTGGTTGACTTCAGCCTTCAGAATACATAAAAGTCCTTTTGAAACTGACAGTTTACCAAAGCATGACATTTACCTAGAGTGGTAGAAAGCAATGTTTTGGAGATGTAAGATCAAGGACTAGTCCTTGCCTTGTACAACTTATCATTACAGAGACATTACTTTTCTCTACACCCATTCCTACTCCATAATAATTACAGTTTAAATCCTATTATAAGAGTGAACAAACTAAATCCTATTGTAAAGATGAGTCTAATCTCGCCTTAAGACATCAATTTATCTATTCAATACTCAGAACATTGGAAAAATTTCAGAAGGGCTTATGAAGAAGGTGATTTTCAAGGACAAGCACAGCAGGAGTTTTAAGAATTTGAAAACATCTGAGAACAGTTCAAGACCAAACTTTCTATCAGTTACGGAATGGGAAGGAAAAAAATATGGATCTGATACATGTTCATTGATGATTTTCTTTACCTTCTTTCTGTATAAATACATCCCTTAAATCCATTCATATTATTTTCCAAATATGATATTATTCAACCTGAAGCCTATGGAAAAATTTGGACCTGTTGCTCAAAACCAACAATATCTTGCAAGAATGGCATATTTAGCATTGCAGGAAATCCTGCAATTTAAAGGTAAATAAGCCATAACTATAATTACAGGATCAGTAATTTCAGATTTAAAATTACTTTAAAAATCAGATTTAATTGAAAGCAAAAAAGACTCTGACTCAGAAAAATATGCAAATATTTTTATTAACTGATCTATTCTGTGAAAAATAAACGAGCTGTATCCCAAACTACAACTTTAAGAGTGGACGTCTCCTTTTTCAAAGTAAGTATGCTTTATACAATGGGAGACAGATGTTTCCATGTTTTTGTATAATTTAGCTTACTAATTTAGATCTCAGTTTATTATTCAGATGTTTGATGTTGTAACTATGCTATATTTATCTAATGATCATTAAAAGAAAGGAAACGATGTAGTGTATTTTAACAACTAGCTTGGTAACAACTAGGTTTTAACAAATAATAGGTTTTAACAAACAGGTTTGAAGATGATAAATTGTTTATGACTTTGTATGTGACTACGCTGAGACAGATAAAAGTAAATAGAAATACATTCTGCTTTACACAGTACAAAAAATGGAAAACAAAATGGGTTAAAACAAGACAGCAAAAGCAAAACCGAAAAAAATCCTGTGCAGTGCAACAGAAGCGGGTTTTATTTCATGGTATCTGCCAAGATTTATTGATTAGATTTTTTATTCTATCTGTACTAGGAATCTGCCAAACAATCAAAGTAATCTACTTTCTAATAATTCAGCCTATAACTAAATGTCCAAGACGGCACTTGATGAAATGCAGAGGAATCACAGCTCATGTTTAATTTTGCTGGTAATGGGAAATACTTTTCAGGAGGAGCGCAGAACTGATAGTCTCCAAGCCTCTTTTTCCATGCTCAGTTATTCATCTTCCAAAGATTTCCCACTCTCATCTTCCCACTCTCTTTCTGAGGTGCTTTTCTGCAAGAAGATTGAGGAACATGTTTGGGATCCCTGCTCAAATTCCCCAACGGACCCAGCCTCGGATTCTCCGTAACAAATAAGCCAACCTCTTGGAATTGCTTCTAGAAAGGTTTTCAAAAGTTCATTACGTAAGTTCTCATCTATCTCACATTACTCTAACCCCGTGATACAAATGTCAGCATGCTGATGAATAGGTCACGTCCAACCCTTTCCTTCGTCAAATGGCTGTGCAAGAGCCTTACAGAATCATGCACTGTAAAGGTTTCTGCTACAGCTGAAGCAACCAGAAGACTAACTTGTGTATTTATAGTGTTTCTAATTATGTGTGTATTAAGTAGCAGTGGCACTTAAGATGTGCTTTAGAATAACTTCCTTTTCCACTGACAGTGTTTTTTTCCAAGCTGGCTCCAATTATCTCAAGGAGCTCGGCTCGACATACTAACATACCACTCACACATACGCTTAGAACAGACTTGGGATGGTAATGTCACTGTGCCTAGAGACTAGCAACTTTAGAAGAGATGTTCAGATACCAGTTCAGGTAACCTAGAGAAGTCACGATCGTATGCAATGCAATTTCAACATGATTGTCTTTCTTCTCCTCTATTTTCCTAGTTGTTCCACAGTAGGATAGCAACAGTGTTTTGCTCGCTATTACTACCACTGCTAGTCTTCCTTCAGTCTTTTAAAATACAATTCTGACATTCACTTATATGATTCCATTGAGACTCACTGTCACAAAATTCCGTGGATCATTACAGTTCTTGATTTTTCAAACATCAGCTTACAGACTAATGTGAAAAGTTTTTGACATAACCATTACAATCAAGAGGGAGTTTCTGTAAGAGATCAAGGGAACTTTCAAATGATGACAGCAGGAGATTAAAAACAAAAATCTGCTTTGTAGAGGTAATAGTTACAATGCCTGATGTACTACTTTTTATTTAAATTTATTACCAGAAATTACATAGCCAGAATAAACCAGTAGCTGCACAAAGTGTGTCAAATTCTGTCATGTTGGATAATTATTACATCCATTGATTGAAACAGAATACACTTGATTGATAATTCAAGATTTAATCCTCTGAATCCACTCTTCTATGATTTTGTGTTTTGAAAATCTTTCAGTACCAATAGTGGCACTGTTGTTGCCGTTTTACCTCTTCCAGAAAGAAATCATGAGAAGCTAATTTTGCTTTGAAAAACTGGGGATGGAAAGGAAAGAAAGCAGAGAAGAAAGGTGCAAGCTTCCATTTCGTAGTCAGCAACAGCGAAAATAATTTAGTTCATATTTAACTATTTGGTAACTGTACCTTTAAACATTACAGTGACCTTGTTTGAACAGAGGATTCCCTTCATAGTACTGAACTGGAAAAATGTGTATTTAAGTTTTGAACCCTAAGGAAGAGTCTCAGTGTTTTCTTAAGGAAGTAGTTTTTGATGGCATCATTCTTCATGTTGTTTCATTATTTCAGATAGACTTGCTCCCACTGTAAAAAAAGACTCACCAGCATCTGGTAAAGTTATTTTCCTATTTTTGTGGAAACAGGCCAAGATGTGCAATAGCAGCTAGTAAGTTTGTAGTAATGAAGTAACCGTTTCCTGGAAATTTAGAAGTTTAAGAGTATTTTCAAATAAATATCTAAAAAGCAATATTACAATGTAGAAAGCAGAGTTCATTGCCTCACTCCTTTAAAAGAAAAGAATAGAAATGTGTGTACTGAAGGAAATGTTATTACACAGCATGTTATTATTTAGTAGATACAGAGTCATACTGCCTACTTGCCCCGGCTTTGCTAGTCCACATACCTATATCTAAACTGCAAAGCAAGTAAAGATCTGGGTCTGCAATCATTTACAGGCCTGCCTTGCACATTTTTTAGTATGAACAGCTGAGCAAACTTGCAGTTATTTCAGGGCACACCCCCAAAGTAGGGAAATCAGGGTTACGCCACCCCTTCATGAGGACCTTGGCACACAATCTGAGGCATGGATTGGGCAGATATGCCGTGTTGTGCCGTGCCCTGCTACCTCTTTGGATTTCATCTGCGCTGCAGAGATGCCACGTTGCCGTAGGATCCCTCCTTGAAGGGCCACAAGGTGGTCTGCTGTGGTGAGCAAAAGGAACCACTGGGCAACCTGAAGCAAGGTGGCTTCTGGGGTTACATGCACACCTGCAGCTGAACAGGGTCAGGGTGAGCACACGCATTTGCTGACTAATGCAATAGCAGTGACAATATAGTTTATATGAGCATGAACTGTAGACAAGATATCATAAGTAAATGTGTCAAAAACATAAGCTGGGGAAGTAGGAAAATCATTTTACTTCTCAGTCGTTATTGTCAACCAAAATCCAAGGAGAGAGGTGGGAACAGAAACCAGACCTCCTAGACCCTGTCCCATGCTAGACTTCCCCCCTGCTCCTCTCTAACTATTTTTTTTTCATCTTGTTGTGGGTGGATTTGTTGTTTTAGAAATATCTTCAGCACTATTGCCGAACAAGCTGAGGCTAACAGAGAACACTGAAGTATTTTGTTTGAACTCTAGACCTTATTCTGGCACATCTTCCTTTTATTGTGTTACTGTCTCCTCACTTACCATAAAAAGAATGAAAATGTATACTAAGCATTTTAATTGGATTACAGGGCTCATGATGACTTTGACAACTGATGTATGTTTTATAACTACATGGCAGTCATTTATTAATGTTTTGGTCAACATTTCTCCACATTTCATTCCAGGAAATCCTTCTATTCAATCCCAGTCTCCAGAGGTGGATGAGCTGGGTGTGGGTACAGCTTGCTGATCTCACCAAGGTTTTGCTTATGCTGCAAACTGATGATCTGGGAGAAAACTCCTCTAAGAATGCTAAAAATATTTTAGCTTCACCAGTGACTTGATGTTCTTGCTTCTCTCTCTGCTTTGGTCCTTTTCTCTCTTATCTTGTTTCTACATATACACATAAATGCATGAACATCACTACCCACACTTGGAGCATTCCCTTATCTCATCTTTTCTTACTTCTGTCTTCAACACTACAGTACTTTACTCGAGGAATCACATTTGACTTCACTCTGCCCAAACCCTAAGATTAGTACCTCCCTGGCACTGTTTCTCATGAAGGCCGTTCTCTCTCTCTCTCTGTGGATGTGTACACAGAGGAGGGGTGAAGAGCTGACAGGATGTAAAAAGCAAATCTTTGCACACTGTGTAGATTTTAAGGATAGCTGATGCAGCCTCGACAATCTTTCTCACCAGTGCCATCCCTACATTCAGATGGATGAACTCTGGGGTAGCATTTCAGAGGATCATTGTGAGATTTCTTCTCATAAAACTCATGGTAAGGAACACTAGAAACGAAGAAATAATCCATCTATACACATATCCCTGTGTATATAATGCTCAAAAGCATAGTCTCTCTAGGCTAGAATTCTTGATCAGTGGTGAGAAAACAAAAGAAGATCTTTTAAAAATTTTCATCTTGAATTTAACATGGACAGTGTTTTACAAATGTTAAGCCAAGGAATGAAGTTAGATTGTTTGGTTTGCTGGTTCCTTTTCATCCATCTGCACTTAAAGTTCTATCCAGGGACTGAAAATATAGGATCAGAAGGAACAAAACAAAACAGGGAGTTTTCATTTTCCCACAGGTTATGGCATATTTTTTCATCACAGAGGATCCCCATTTCTCCCCCACTTTAGGAAATCACTTATTTACAAACGTTGACCATGGGATTAGTGGGAACATGGAGCACAGGGAGATATACTTCCATTTAAGAAGCAGACACCTTTTCAGGACTCTGTCCTGAATGAGTGTTCTGCTGACACAGCAAAACAACTGAACTACCTAACCTCCTGCCATACTCTGCACTGACTAAAAGTCTCTTCCAAGGTTCACGTTTGTATAACTCTAAGAGCTGTTTAAAAAATATTGGTGTTTTCTTTGATAAACACTTTCTAACTCAGAAATATTAAATGCCCTTTGTGTTGCTGGATAGTTGCCAGATACAAAATCTTTAATCCTGCTGAAAATTTCATCTAGCGATGTCTTGAGGGGAATTATGGCAATAAGAATCACACTTAACTGAGGGTAAGCAACGAGAATTTTCTACAAAAAGGCAGATATTTGCAAGTTTAATTTTCATGGCAATCTAAGAGTTTAGTAAAAAGGAATTATATGTGATGTAGTGATTAATATAGGTTGTCCTTGCATATGGCCTACCTGTTGCATCTTCTTTATACGTCCTAATTAAGACACTTCACTAAAATAGGTTCTATTATGCAGTTTAAAGAAGACACTGAATGCAGGGTTACTGAGGTTAGAGCTAAAAGTCTAGAAAGGATTGTCAGGTAATCAGCAACGTATTATCTGTTTTAGAGCACCTGGATTCACATGAGAAAACTTACAGAGAAGTCTAAATGTTAGTTTGATTAGATATCTGGTTATAATTTCATATGGCTCAAACCTGTTGAGAATTCCCCCTCTGAAAGCCTTACATTCCTGAGGTATTGCAATAAATGAAACCACCTTAAAATCACTAAGAGTGAAATTACTGTTCAGCAGTGCGCTCATGATATGTTGATATAGCAATTTAACCTACAGCACTCGTATTCCAACTAATAAATTTGAAGTGATGAAGTAAAATCAATACAATGTAGAAACCTAGTTCTGCAGGAACATATAGACATCTTTGATTTCAAACAGTGACTTAACATGTGTACACAGACATAAGGATTTTCCTAAGTCCTTGCAGTATTCCGTCCTAAATGGAAAGAACAGAGGTGGAACAGACTGAAGAAAAAAAGCAAAGCAGCAAGTCAGAATGGCTTTGTGGGCCAGATGCAACAGACTACTTAGATCCCTAGCATGCCCCTAAGATTTAGATGGTGATTGTGTACTTAAATCTGATTCTCAAACCCAGACACACTCCACTCATCATGCTTTCCATTAGAGTCCTCTGCATTCTTCTGAGGATGATGAGAATTTTCCAGGTCTCAATGAACTTGGCAATTCAATGCCTGGATCGATTCCAGGATCCAGAAGACATATATTTCTGCTAAAATATGTGAGGTGCCCAGTCTGACAGGTATTCTTAAACCATTCATAAAACACACCTGGAGCACTGGGGTCCCTACAAATGTGGTAGCAAAGCTGCTTTCTATTCAAAAAGGGGACCTGGAGAGGAGCTCCCGCCCATGCTCTCTACATTATATCCTATCAGCTAGGACACTCTTCATATTGCCTTCTATTCAGGACCACCCTAACTACCATCTGAGACCACTTTAGTATTTTACTAAATAATTCTTCCATGTGAAACACCAGAGTGCTGCTCAGAATAGGCATTAGGGACCATGAGTTTTTGCTCCTAGAGAAATGCAGTAAGTAGGAAACTACAAAAGATTCCTGACTCCTCATAGATTTTGTTCCTGGCTCAGTGATTCTCGATTTTTTTCCTGTACACTTTTAGTAAATGAAATTAAAAATGTTCTACTTTACTATTCACTAGTCTCTGATTAGGATTTTATACAGGTGGTGAAAGTTGTCTGCCGTTAAGCAGAGAAAATCACTGACCAAAACCTCATACTTCCTGTATAAGGGTTTTAAGCAGTGACCTATAGTACAAAAGATGGGCACCACCAGCTGTGCCTCTGGCCATATCTTAAAAGAATGAACCCTGCCCAGGTGTTTTTTAAAGCAAGAGCTTAGAGCTGTGCTCTGAGTTTTGCGTCTCTGCGGAATAAAGAGATCCTTTTTAAAGCCCAGAGCAGATCATCTCTGGGGTCCAGAAAGGAGAAACATTCAAGATGGGTGTTTACCCTCGGTAGTTCCTTTTCCAGCATTCCTACCACTTTGTTAGTCTTAGGCAGCTGCCTGTGGATTTTCGGCAGTTGCATTCTCAAAACACTGCAACTTCTTAATCTCATTTTGATGAACTCCATTCCCAGAAACACTGCAGAAGGAACCCTGATGCTAATTCAGTGTTCTGAATTCACCAAGAGAAATGGACTGAAAAAGGATCAGGTGACAGGTAGGTCTAACCTGGGCCAGTGCAGATCCTATATTCACCAGAGAAGCAGCTTAAAGCAAGGGTGAGACCACCTCCAGATGGTGAAATACCTTCAACTTTTCTAGATTCACTAGTCATTTCCCGTAAACTTACTTTCCGCATTGAATTACCTTCTTCAAGCCAAAGAGGTTTTACTGTTGAGGCAACCAAGAGTAGCTTTGCTCAGTATGGCAAACTTTTGCTGTCTCATGACTGAACTGTGATTAGGAAGCATCTGTTTCACCCAAATTTGAAAATCTTCCCAGTACCAATTGTAAGCAGAAAAAAAAAAAAAATTCCAATCTTGTAAAACTAGTGAAAGAAAAACTTAGAAATTTGAGGACATGTATATATCTCTTAGGTTTTCTTTAGGAAAAGATATTGAGTGGAGTTTCTAAAAATTCTCAAATTAGCGGCAGCAGTAACAGTTTGCTTCTGTTAGTGATTTATTCACAGGAAATGGCTTTACAGCACAGCAACACACCACAGATAGCATAATTAGGTACTGTGTTTTGGGCACTCACAGTAGGTTTTCCTCTAATATACCAAAAGAGGAATATTTTAAACAAAACATTTCAGAAGCCTTCTACATCTCTTAACATCCGGAATAATAAACTGTCTTGCTACCTTTGCATAATCTGCAACTCCCCAGTATCTGCAGGAAATCCACAAGAAAAACCTCACTTACGCACATATTCACCACAGCAAAATCACGTGGTCAGCAAGGTGAAAATAACAGCCGAAGCCTGATGCAGCTGGAATACATTTGAAATATAAAAAGACAAAACCTCCTACTCCTCAGCATTATTTTTTACATATATATAGTTACATTTTATTGTATTATAAGCATGAATAAAACCTACATACACAAACACACCATTAAAATGTACAAATAGAAATACCAAAAAATTACAAATATTTTAATGTGAATTTTTAAAATTGTTAAAATACAAAATGTGTATATGCTGGAAGGACACAAAGCACACTTAGTCACTCTATGTTATTATAATCCTCTATGTCAATAGAAATCTTCTGTGCTGGTTCTGACTTGTCTACTTTGGAACCATCTGAAATTGATGTTTGATCTTTTGGATTTAAAATGTACATATATATCAATTTATATCCACAACTGCACATTTTATAAAAGAAATCACTAGATAGCTCTCAAGAAAATCAATGAGACCCTATTTTAATTTAATGCAAGTATTTTTAGCCCTACAAAGGAGTTTCACATTATGTTTAGCGTGTTGAGTCTCACTGTATAATACTGTGTCTTCATAATGTAAAATACCTATGTCAGAGCTTTATAACAGACAGATTTACAAAAAGCGCATAGTTAACTTCAAAAAAAAGGCATATTAGTCTTTAATTCTGTACAAAAATGTATCACAGGAGTAGGGAGGGGTGAACTGGTGCTGTCCAAACACAAGCCAAATATGAACCTCTTCTGGGGTTTGCAAAGGTTACACTAAATTTGCGTGTTTGTTTTCTTTCAGTTTTATGCACTGTGGCACTTCCTAGATTCAGGCAGAAGCACAAATATCATACAGTGCTAAGAGAAAAGCTCTTCCTCTGCTACTGTATTTCTGGTCTGATGAGAAACAGGAAATACCAGCAGTCTCATGAGAGTGCCTGTTCTCCAAAGATCTCCACCTCAGATGGGGATCATTACACAAACCCATCTGAGCCTGAAAACCTTTTGAAATTGGCCTATAAGTGGCACACAAAAAATCCTGGCAGAATGCAGTAGCTTCATCACTTGAAGACGCACATAAATAGGACGTGAAACAATACTGTTTGTCTGACATGGCCACAACAAGCATTAACTGTCGATAAACATTGAATGGAAACCTTTCCAACTCTATATACAGATCTCTACATATAAAACGTGCTTTAATAAACAAATAAAAGTAAACATTTTCAAATGGGTTCATGTCTTTACTTTGTGATAGCTTAAAGGGACTAGATTTTTACAGGCTGTATGATTGCCTTTTCTGACAAGCAAAATCCTTCAAGTTTTCTAATCAAGTATACAAAATCTCAACAACTCTATACTGTAGTTTTCAAATCCTTGACTAAAAGCTTTAAAACTGAAAAGGTATTCAATTTCGATTAACAAGCGAATGTATCACCAGAGTGGCTACACTGGTGCCAAAAGTAATGCTGACGACAGCCAATAGCAAATGCTCAGAGAAAGAGTGAAAAACAGACAAAGAAAGCGATCCTTTCTCTCAGAAGGATTTTGGCAATGTGGTAAGGGACCTTCTGAGACAGAAGGCACCTTTGGGCCATTATGTTTACTGGCAATATGAATCTATCCTATGTATATTTTTAAATTTCATTTTGAAAACAATCATATTTTTGGCCTCAAGATCTTGGGGTGATGAATCCAACAACTTAACTATGCATTGTGTGAAAAAGTGCTTCCTTTGTTTTGCTTTTAGAGTTCCTGTGTTACAAAGCGCATAATCATTCCTTACTCACCTTCTCCATGATTTTATTATGTGTTTTCCTCTCAACACACCTCTGGTCTTTCCAAACCAAAGGGGTCTCTCCCAATCTATTAACTCCCTCTGTTCCATACTCCTAAGCAACATTTTTGTACTTTATATCCTAATATTTACTTTCTGTAATAAGGTAACCAGAACTGCACTTAATGTTCAAGATATGAGCCTAACTTGGATTTATTTACTGGTGTACTGACTGTTTATTTTGCTCTCTCTGTTCCTTTCCTCATACTTTTCATGTTTTTGGCTGGTAATACATAAGCTGATGTTTTCAGAGGCCTGCCCAAGGAGTCCAAGACACCCTTCCTTAAAAGTAACAGCTCATTTAAAGTCCATTGCTTTGCAGACATAATTATGGTGTTTTTCCCCCTCCTTGTACATTATTGTTACTAAGACTCAAACCCCCTTACTAACAATTATAAAGTCCTTTGGCAACTAGCTGTAGTTTTGGCCATCCTGAATGATTTTTGATTATTGGAAAATTTCTTCATATCGTTGTTTCACCACATTTTTCAGTCTCTTTATGAATAGCTGAACAGATTTCCCAGCGCATACCCTCGTGACACTCCAGTGGAAACCTCCCACCACTCTGAAAACTTACTCATCTTTTAACCAGTAATTTATCCTTGGAAGGCTACTTTTTCTTTTCTCCTGGCAAAATTTGACCTCTTCACAAACCATTGTGAAGGACTTTGTGAAAAATTTTTGGAAATCCAAATACGCTTGATTCACTAGACCACCCTGATCCAGATGCTGTTGACTCTAAGAACCGCAATACATGAGTGAGAGTGGCTTCCCTCTACAAAAGCCATGTTAACTTTTCATCTATATATTTGGCTATTAGTTCTATTCGTTATTATAATTTATAAAGCTTTGGCTGGTAATGGAGTCAGACTTCTGGTCTGTAGGTTGCCAGAGCACCCACGGACCTCTAAAGTTTGATATCACATTTACCTCCTTCACCTCCTCAGATACAGTGACTACTACAAAAGGCATGTTACACACATTTCTTAGTTCCCTGTTGTCATAGCTGAGCTCTTTTAAGACTCCAGGGTGGCTCTGGTAATCTGATTATTCTTATTTGTCATTCTACAAAACATTTTAATTTCCTTCATAATACAGTGACAGATTGGCATAAAAAAAATGAAGGCATATATCCTGCAGGTTTCCCATGTAATCCTACAGATACCTGTACTATTCTTCCACAGAACTGCATCTTCCCATGGCTTCTTGATGGCACCCATGCTAGGGACTGTAGTTGGTATGGGTAGCTTAGTAAAACTGTTTTCTAAGACTGTAAAATGTGAACACGAAAACCCTCAGAAAAGTAGCTAGGCTAGGTCTTAAGAGAGCTAAGTATCTTTAAGAGAAAGACTAAGCTGAGCTTGAATCACTGACTAAAAGAGCTAGCACAGGCTGTGGAGAACTGCAGTGAATCTGGGAGTATGTGCAAAAGCTTCTGTCCTGTCCACATACCACTGAAAGCGAAAGAACCACCAAGGATAGGCAGCACCACTGGATTAACAGAGTTTTACAGGCAGCTCCTTAAAATTTTTAAGAGCTTTGTCATTGTGGCTAATGTTCAAACGATTTGGTACCAATTTTTTCAGCCATAAAGAGGTTTTGGAGGATGAACACAGAACATAGGAACTGACATACGAGATCAGACTAGGAACTGTGATTACCATCCTATTTGCAGCAGTGCTCAGTACATCTGCTGCAGATTCAGGGTTAAAGACTACAGCAAAGTGCAAAAATTACATCTCTTCTTAACTTTCTAAATCTCATCTAGGTTTGTTTTTTTATATTCTCATTTTATACCATCTTGAATCCTCATTATTTCTGGACTATTCTGCTTTGTGGAAGTCCGTTCCACTAAATGTCAATTCTGTGATTATTCGTAATCTATTTTAAATGTACTACCTTAAAATGCCATTAGCATATCCTGGAGTTTGTATCATGAGAGAAGATATACAAATATATCACTATCTCACCAGACCAGTTTTATCTAAAATGTCTTAAATCTAATGAGTTTGCATGCTAAATTTCAATCAATCATTACATATTTCATATAATTTTATTTTCACTCCACTGATATTTTTTTAGCTCTGGTCAGAACGAGACATGTCAATACAATAGAAATGTTGTTCCACAGCAACTCGTATTCCCCAGGATTAGTACAGATTACAAGAAAGAAAGCCTCTAAACACTTCTACCTTGAGGTTTTAGGGTCCACAGTTTAGATATTTTTGACCAGATTTAGAAAAATACAGGATCGGGATGATGATTTTCAGAGTAGATTTCTCAAATCTTCACACCTCTGTTTCCATGTAGCACCTTTCCCCTTCCCTTTACTCTCACACTGGTCCATTTCCTTCATTTCTCTCTTGTTCATGTTCGATGTTTTCACTCCAGAAGCATGCATGCAGATTTTTACAAGGTACTTTTTCTTCTGTCGCTCTGTAAAAGCACTAGACAAAAATACACCTGTAAAGACCTTTTTCTAACACTGTTACGGACTGCCATTTTAGCAGCATCAACTATCATCTTAATAATGTCGCTGGTGCAAGACCGCAGCAGCGCATACCTCAGCCTGTAACAAATCCTGTCAGACAGTCCTGGTAAGCTCCTTTCAGCTGGAGACTATTCAGACTGTACTTAGACACAGTCACACTAGGCCTGCATACCTTCAGTTTTCCCCTGTCCCCTGTCGGCTGGGGAAGCCTGCCTGCTCTAGAATATTTCCTGTACATACCTTTTCTATACGCCCCCCAGGCCAGTCTTCCCAGGCCTGCTAGACAAGGGCTGACACCAGGCCCATCCTCCCTTCGCCCTCTGGAGACTCTGGTGTTAAAATTAATCCTTCGAGAACATGTGAGGTTGAGGCATTATCTGTATGCGTCTCCTCGTTGTAGATGACTTTTCAGCAAACTTTGGGCATTCTTTCAGGTGAGGCCATAGGACTCTCAGGAGACTAGAAATCCAGTCCAAACCCATCCTGAATTCTGCCAAGGGCTTCTCCTCCAAATCACGGGATCTGCCTTCCATGCGGCCTGCTTTCCTCTTTCTTGGTGGGCTCTGAAATGAGCCCCTATTATAATAAAAATATTATCTCTGTTTTTCTGCCTTTCCTAAGCTTCCTGCCTGAGACCTTCACTGGATAAGTCAACACAAGATGTGACAGCCTTCTGCAGTTATGGCCTTAATCTTGACATGCCCTGCAGACCGTCCACCTTCTCCTTACACAGCTGTTTGCTGGTGGTCTGTTGGTTGTGACAGTTAATATGGGGAGGTATCTAACAGCTGACTGTACCCCCCCTGAATTCAGAATCGCATTTGGAGGTCTGCTGTCCTTAATGACCAAACATACTGTCTTGAGGGCAACTGTCAAAAGGCCATTTAAGCTCCCCTCCACCCCTCTGTCGGAGCTTGCCAGCAGTGCGGTTTTTAAAACTCAGCATTAGACTGTCATTTCTTTGTCTTCCTTTCTGGGGGATTTACACATTCAAACCACCATCCCCAGCAGAGCTGTTGGAGAAGACTGACGTCATGAAGAATGTGGCTATCTCATTGTTGTAAGTCAGGACAACTCAAGCTTTTTCATCACTGTAGGCAAAATTAAACACAGAGGAGGCAAAGCGACCGCCTGAGGCTTCATACCCCACTCCATCACCATTCTGGTAGCCCACTAACAACGCAACCTCTCCTTTCAGCTGTCAGGAGTGGAGATAGGGACCATGCAGAATGGGGCTGAGCATGCACGTTGCAGGGCTACCAGCACCCATTAATGTGGATTTTGCTTGAGCTGCTCAGTGAGAACTTTATCTACAAGAACTGCTCTGCTGCTGTTATTACCAGTTAAAAATAACACGGTTTCAAAGTTGAACAGCAACTGGAGCCCAAGAAGATGAGAATTCCTCTCAGACTTTTATTTAAGGACATGATTTGGCCACTCCTTTTGGTTTATCTCTGCAGATACCAACTTCAGTTTGGTCATGCTTACACCCAGACAGAGCTTCAGCGTCCTCCCATCTGCATCTGAGGGATCAAAGCCCGATGATCCTGCACTGTCTACATCTGCCACAGGAGCCTGACAACATCTGGCTAACTCCACACACATGGAACCGTTCCCTTACACAGTGATTCACAACCGGTAGTTCCAGAAACTGCAACTGCACTTCTTACAACAGATAAAATGTAAAATCCAGAGCTATAAGCAACAAGACAGTGTGGATAATGTTATTTATTATCTTATACAGTACATATATGGTACTATACTGTGTATTACTAATACTGCAATGCACTGAGTAGTAGGAAGAATATGTTCTTGGGCATAAAAAAGTAAGTTTGGAACCTGAATACATAATCTTTAAATCTGAATTTAAATCCCAGGAACCTTTTCCTAAAATGGAACAGAGCTAAGCACAGCAGCCCTAGGTTTTAGGTTTTTGCGTTGTCTTTTTTTTTTTTTTTTTTTTTTTTTAAGTTGATAATAAAACAGTAAAAGTTGGATGGCAAAGAAAAAATGTCAGTCTTACTCTACAGAGCCTTTCAACACTCCACATGTTTGCCTCTAAAAACACCTACTTATCATCTTCTATATTACATTGAGATCAAGGGATGATAATGACAGAAGACTAGAAAAATGCAGGCAATATTATCTGTAAATTATTTGGTGGATAAAAGATAATCAGAAAAAAGACATATGAACTGCAGTTTCCTTACCTTTTGTATATCAACCCACTTTCTGTCAGAAGGCTAAATTTTGTGGAAAGTGCAATAAAAGCAATTTTGCAAAAGGTCATAATTGCAACAACTGCTAGCATTTCCTAACTAACCTTGGGGACTCTTCAGTAAATTACAATATCCAGTAGATGACATCTCTCTATTAATAGATACAAAAAATGTCCTGCTCTTCATAGTACATGTGTATGCCACATATGGAAGTAATTTCCTGTTACAGTATTATCTGGACTATGAAAAAGAAGACATTCACTTCCAGGCGGCCTGACTGACAACTTTTCTTCTATTTTCCAGCAGGCCTGGATACATGTTATGAAAGCTCTGAGGAACAGAGCTTTTACAGCCTATTTATTATCTTTTTAATAGGAACAGATTTGTAGCATGATGAGACGAATTAGCATGGTCATATGTGCATTTCCCTAGCAGGAGAGAAATACTATTTTCCACTGCAGCTACATATGTAACAGCAAACATTTTTATTCTTCAAAATAATTTGTGTTAATGAATGTTAGCTACTTAATATATGCACAGGATTTAAGTTTTGTAAATACAGTTATTCTAGTTAGTAAACGAAGGTTAATCAATTAAACTGAGGTCATTTAAAGCAGAGTGTCAGTCTGAAACAGACTGGGGAGTCTTGATATATCTCACGCTGCCATACCTTGAAATGCTGTCAGCCTTTAGGATCAGGTTGTATTTGCTGCTTTGCCTGTGCCATACTCTTTAAAAGAAATCAAAACCCGGAGATTAATAAAATAAAGTAAGTTCAGAATACTGTGCTTTCAGACAGACTCTCTGTAAGATACGCCGTTAATTTCAGAGAGTTAGAAGAGGATTAACAGAAAAGTGAAATTACTGAAAAGAAAATTGGTTCTGTTTTACCTCAAACCAGGACAGACATAAACATGTAGAAGAAATAACACAGATTTCCAGGAGGGAACTTCCTTAGTACAAGACATAAACTGGTTGAAAACAGTGTTAAAATCACATTTAATAATGTTTTATTTATACAGAATGAAGTACTTGGAAGTGAACTTTATAATAATACACAGTGGAATAAACAGCAACTATTCTGAGAAAAGAGAGGAGGTGGATAGTTGCGACCATGTCGCTGCTGCACTTCTGCTGGCCTGGCTGTACCTGACAAGTGAGCGGTTTGCAACGCACCAGGCAACAGCCTCACGGCAGATGCACTTACAGGGACAAACCTGGACCTGCGCTCAAAGATCTTACTTGCCTGGAAAGAGGAGGAAAGCAGGACAGGGCGCCACGTGGAAGAAAGCAGTTCTGCTGCTCTAAGCAGCATTCACGCTTAGCACTACTAACAATATGGAGCTGCAGTAAATGCACGAGCGAAGCATGCCCAATATAAATCCCGATAAGATGACGCTTGTGCTTAGAAGGAGTGTGAACTAAATATAGTAACAACAAAGTACTACATATACCCTTAAAAGAAGGGTACAGTTTAGAAAGAAGGAAACTGAGAGAGAGATTTCTAACTGTAAAGAAAGTAATTATATGCATTTAATCACCTAACAGTAAAGAGATGAAGACAAAATTACCGGACTTCAGCAAAGCACTATGGTCTTTTGTGTGAGTATTCTTACGGATTATTAAGTGGCCTATAAATAAGAAAAGAGGTCATCAGGGTACTTTTAAAAAACAACAAACATGCTAAGTCTAGGACACACTGCCTATAAAACTAATTATAAGCAGGCTGCATCACATTCTCTCTCATAAAGTTGCACATTACAGAGACAAATTTAGGTTACTTGTGTAGCTGGAGGCAAATGCAAAAGCATTCCAGTCATGAGAAATGTTTCCCTTATTAAAAAAAAAAAAAGAAGAAGAAGAAGAAGAAGAAAAAAAGAAGAGAAGGGAAGAGAAAAAAAGAAGCATCTCCGGAGGTTCACTCCTAGCTTAGTTTCTGGTTTTTGTCAACTTGTTTATATCAGCTGCTGATTTGCGTCACTGGCTTGGCTTTGTGGTTGTATCTGGGGCCTGATGGACACCCTGGTGCATTAAGAAATTCACCACAACAGTACAGCATGTTAAGATCAGATAGCACAACCTAATGTTGTTTTCTTAAGCACACACACCACACACAACCCTACTAAAAAATTACTGGAGGCAGCTAAGAGAGGCAGACTATCAGTTTGATGCAAACCAGTTTTAAATTCAGATAACAAGGAAAATTTCCATGCAACATCAAAAAAGTGCATGCCAAATATTTTTAAGGGTACCAAAAAGTTGTACATATATTTTTTAAAGGGTTTGTATTTCTAGGAATCAATATATCTTACATCTCTTCACTTCCTCTAAGTTTTTTAGTGCAAGCAGCTTGAACTACTGCATATTCACTTTGTTGTGCAGGGAAATTTTTTGCTTTGAGATGTAAAACATAATTTTAGCTATGGCTTTAATTAGCTCCTTGGAAATTAAAAAAACCAAATCCTGAATATTTAAGCTTGAACATCTAATCTGATCATTTGGAATACTGAGCACAACATAACCCAAACGTGTTGCTTAAAACACACGTATTTTAAAATATATTCACGGTTTATAGGGTGCTCATACAGGAGTCAAGATTACATTTTAAGCCCTGTGCCTATGATCAGGCAACACATGTTCACACATAAAGAACTGCCTAACGAAAATGCCTGTCTAACTGAGCACTTCAGAAATGACTAAGAGGTAGTGCATGATGCTTTCTTGTTATACCAGATGTTTATGGCTGAAAACATTGAGCTGGGACTACCACAATTCTGAGCATCTGAGGCAGAGTTCATACAGTTCATACAGTTAGATAATGTGATAGACATGGTATTGAATTGCAACTATTCTTTTTAAAAATGAAATGCTTAGTTACAGATTTATATACCAATAGACACCTTTGTTCCCAAGGTCATTTTTTTCCCTCAACACTATTCATAAGGTGTAAAACTAATAACCTTTTACTTCAGCTGATGTTCTGCTTCACGTTTTCCATCCAAGCTTCCACAACCAAACCTTACAATTCTTTCTAGTTTTGTGATAGTTCACAGAAGATCTACTGAATAAACAAAGATAATACATGTCCATAATCTTAACAGAGAGATTTCATAAAAGAATATAAATTTTTTTCAAAACCATGTTTGCTTTATGCAAACTTCATTTAAGAAACAATGAAAGTAGTTCCAAGAGCCTCAAAATATTCCATGAAGATGTTCCTGAAATAAAACATGGATTTTCTGTTTAAAAATTCCAAATTTTATCAATTTTTTGTTAAGATATTAAAATATCTTTCAATATAAACATTACATTGAAACGTTTTGATCAATCTGTTTTATTTCTCCTTTTCTTTCTGAGAATTTCAAAATATCTGGCTGTTGCCCAATTTGAAACGAAGTCAGATTGTGAAATCTCAAATTCTTGAGTTAAGTAGAATCCCCTAGGTTGTTCTGATAATATACCATATTTTAGATGGAGGAGCTGAAGTTCTAGAGATTAAACAATAAGTCCAGGAAGGCCCATCAAAGCAAAAAACCTTACAAAGAACAAGAATCCAGTTTTTAAGTAATGGGTCCAGGAATGACCCAGAAAAAATCATGTCCCAGTCTGTATAGTCTAGAGCTTGTTTTTGGAAGTATATGGTTCATTCCAACAGAACGCGCTAACAGCTTATCTGCATCTTCTCTTTCTTGTCTTGATCCCCACAAGGAGAACCAGAACTGGTGCTGCTGCCTGCACAGAAAACGGAAGGGATGGTCACGAGAGCTGCTATATCAGTTTTACACTTCCCAAAAGATTCGACAATGCGGGAGTACCTCCTTCAGTAGTGAGTAGAATTTCACGGGGGAAGGTGTGCAGTACTGCCGCTGTGAAGTAAAAAACGTGACCTCCATATCTGTCCGAACACACCGTGGTCATTCTCGTCTTAAGGATCTTCCCTCTTTTCCCCCTCTCCTATATGTTAATGTTAACACAAAGCAACATAAAGTGTCCTGATTGGAGGGTATTAAGCTACAGTCATCACTCTCGATGGATGCCGAGAGCCTCAAGAGGAGCTGAAACACGTGGTGTCAGAGAAATGTATCATTTGGCAGCTTGGTTTGCTGTGTTTGACCTGCATTTTGAAGTAAACAGCAGATTCCATGCAGGGTTGCTACGACTCACTCTTTCACAAGTATAATCAAAAAGCAAATATTAGAGACAATTTTCATTGTTTTGGTTTTGCTTTTTTGCCTTTTTTTTTTTTTTTTTTTAATTCGTAATCCCTGTTAAAGCATAGTTGAGAGAAGCAAAGGAGTTTTGATTTCATTCAACACATTTTGTGAACATTTCCACATCTCTGTCTATATCAAGACTCCTCAGCTCTGGAACTGGGAGCGTCCAAAAACATTGTGAAGTGTTAACACAGCTGGTGGAGTCCGCCACACCAGCTGGAAGAGGCACACTGAGGATCTGGTGAGTACGAGTAAGCCAGAAAACTGAGCTGGAGTAGCTCTGTGGTTTCAGGGCTGTGGCACAGACCTTGGGCTTTAAGGTCTGCTGGCTCCAGCGTAGGAGGGAAGGACCTGGAACAAAGGAACAAATGTGGAGCAGTTTGTCCATAGTGTGAAGACTGTACTCCCCATGTGTCCAAGCCCAGCACAAGGCGGATGGGAAGAACACAGAAGGAACGAGCCAGTGGTCTGCAGTGGTAATCTCACTGGATTGGTGCACCAAAGAGCACCATTGCCTCATCCACGTGGGAGCTACTTCCCTTGGGGGCTCCTCTGCTCTCCAACACTACAGTAAGTCAGGAGTTTTGCCTTCCCCATGTTCTCAGGTCTCTTTTGCTCCTCATTCAGCCATCCCAAAGTTTCTCTGGTTCCCAAATTCTGTCCTTTCAGGCCTCCTTAAAAATAGCAGAAGGGCCCTGAAGTATGCCATTATGACAGTCAGAGAAACTTGGAAAGGAGAGTTTGCAAAAATATTTACTGTGTGAACTCCCTTCTGCCTGTCTTCATAGGAACTGAACTAAGTGACCAAGGGGGAAATTTGAAACCAAAGCTTCTAACTGAACCCACAATTAAATACAAAATCAACATGCCCTGAAATGACAACTGAAAACTATGTCAAAAGCACAAGTCTTCACTGTCTTCATAGCTTTACAGTCATTTTTTCCAATTTGTTTAAGTATGTACTAATTGGATAAGAAACACAGGAAGATGACTCTCTGGTGCTTTGCTGACAGCTTAAACTACTTCTATTTAGTTCAGGGGGTTGACTAACTGCTTATTGTCAACTCTGACTGTTAGTCACTCTCTTTGATGTAGCAAAGTTGGAAAATGAGAAGTTAAGTCAGTCCTTTAGTCCAAAAATCCTCTCTAGCTGAGATCATAAAAGCATGCAATCTTGGCTGTAATGCTTACATTTTATTTCCTCAACCATTTCAGTATTGGGAGATAATTATTTTATTGTAGGAAGAAGGTGTATATGATTTATTTTGTTTTAAAATAGACGAGTAACCACTTTTGAAGTAAACAACTGAATTGAAAAGTGGACATAATGTTGTTTGAGTCTTTTCACTTCGTTTTTCACACTCCTACTTAATTTTATATAACTGACATGATAAGAATGATACCATGGGTGAGGCAGAGTTCATACAGTTAGATAATGTGATAGACATGGTATTGAATTGCAACTATTCTTTTTAAAAATGAAATGCTTAGTTACAGATTTATATACCAATAGACACCTTTGTTCCCAAGGTCATTTTTTTCCCTCAACACTATTCATAAGGTGTGCAGACAACCGGACATTCCCAGCATGCTGCACCAGCTGGTCTAAAAGGGAGAGATACATCCCACGCCCACTGTGCTTCTCAGCCTCAGAACTAGAAAACTTCCAAATAACCCCAGGGAGAGAGGTGGAAGGGTGGTTGTGAATGTACGTATAAACAAAGTATCTTAAGAAGAACTGTGGATGGCAATCTTTCTCCCATGAGTACTTGTTTATAAGTATTTTCACACTGTGTGACTCTATGAAAGACACCTAAAAAAATTATCCTTTACATCAAGAATGATCCTGGACTTTGAAGCTGAGTAGAATGTCTTCTGAAGACAAACCTCAGGGACGGAGATACTTTGCAGAGCGGTCAGTGATGTTCACTTTCAGTCTAAAGACCTTGATGGTTACAGGCGTACTAAAATAAAATTAACTTTTTTATTCTGGTGTATCTATAGCATCTTTCTGCCACTACTGTGAAGAGGGGAAATACTTTTTAAACATAAAAAGTTGAAAGCTTGCCCATCAACAAAGTCATGAGAGGCTGTATCTTAGAAAATAATTACATATTAATCTGGGATTAATCTTCTGACTCAAGCGAAATGGAAGACGACCTCAGCAAGAAACTCAGAATGGGTCTGGACTGTGTCTTTGTCCTGAAAAATATATCAATAGAGATCTGCATAGACAGCATTTCTTACTGAGGCCTTGGGAAGCTTTCTTCATCAAAAGATGAAAGAAGGATTAAGTAACTGCCCTCACAGCAAGGTCTCTCCCCTCATACTGAAGCTTCATGGTATCACATTGGGCCTGTACAAAGGGTGAAGCCAAGAGACACTTCCAAACACCACTTCAAATAGCAGGACATGTACTACAGTGTTCAATTAAGTTTGAAGTGTTGAGGAGGGCGGCCTTTGCCAACAGCAAAATAACATCCTGGTGAAATCTGTGCAGCTGCATCCTGATAAACCATGCCAGATGATAAAGCATTTTATGCCAGATGTGGCAAAATGGGCCAAGTCTTTCAATACGCATAACTACACCAACGCCAACAAGAATCAAGAATATTTAACTGAGGCCAAAGTGTGCATTGCCAATCCTGACTTCTTTGGTGATGTTCCTGTAATGTAAATCATGCTCAAGCAAGAGTAATTAGGTTCAGGAAATAGAGTCTCTGTGGAGCTTTGCTCCACCATGACAGAAATAGTTACAACAATGTAGGAGAATGTCATTGTCAGCCCAAAAAAGTCACTGCTTGGCACCAGTGAAAGCTGCTCTGATGGTATCTGAAAGCCCATTTCAGTGGCTGCAGGCACATGGCTTGTTCATAAGAAGGAATATTAGGTACTGTTCAGAAGAGACTCCTGAGGCTGAACACTAGAAGAAGAATCAGATACCTTCAAAGGGAACTAACAAAACTCACCCAAAACAATGAATGGTATAGATTTAAATGGTCAGATTTAAAAGGTTGAGGAGAATAAAAAATATGGAGTATTTGGTTCTTCATTCCAAAGAGCGGAAAGTGGGGGAGAGCTTGCGGGTATGCCTCATCAAAGGAAAAGTTCTCCCATGGCAAATGTTTGGCCATATGTACAGGACAGTGTGAATGTAGATAAGAGAGGAAGAATATGAAGGAAAATATGGTTTTGCTAAACAGTCTACCAAAGACCTGCCTTTCTTTAGGGCTATTTGTCCAAAATTTCATGTTTTTAAGCTGTTGCAAATCAGAGAGAATACAGTTTTGTGAGAAATATGTAAACAGGTCAGTATGACACTCATCGTATGAATGGATAACTCATTTTAAGAGAGAGTCAAAAGCTGTAATGCAGTTATTGCTCAACTTACGTGTTTAACTGGTGCCAGTATCACAGAATGAAAACACAGTTTAATATATTACAATATCCAGCTTTTGGCTTGGTGACCACTTCAGGTCAAAAATTCAGTTTGCTTTCTCCCTACAGTTTAACAGAACACAGGTTTGAGGCTCAGAAGAGCAGAATTCTTTTCCTCAGTCTGCCAAGTGACCTTCGATAAACCACTTCAGTGTGCCACGATTTCCCTACAAATTAAATAAGGCATAACACTTGTGATTCTTAGCAAAGTACTTTCAAAGCAACAGATTAAAGTTTTGGAAACTGTTCAAGTGCCATTGTGTATATTTATTTGAATGCATCACTTGGCATGTTAACATTATTAAGCCCATTATTTCTGTGTAAACACATACGCAACCCAAATTCTTAATTTAATGAATACATTCATGTAAGTTACCGCAGTTGTCTTTCTGGTAACTTTTTGAAACTCCTGGATGATGCAGAGTAGGGCTGCTCTCCCCCCATCACTATTTTTCAAGCAATCTATATTTCTTGATTTAATCTTCGTTTGAGCTAGTTTCCCTCATGCAGGCGGAAGGAGTCTAACAGAGAAATACTGGTGCAGCTAGAACAGGCCATTTAAGATGCTAACCCTTTCACCCATCCCCTTCACATCCCCACTGGAACTCTAGCAGACTTGGTAAATTGGAGCAGGCATGCACTTTTCAACTGTTGCTGTGCACAATCCATCAACTCAGAGCAAATTCCTCCTCCCTGCTGTTAAAGCCAAGGCTCCAGGCTGAATCTGAACAACTAGTACCTTCATGTCTTGTTCTGTTAACTCTGCAACAAGATGTTCAGGGAAAGTTAAGGCACAACACGTAAATACTCTGGTGTTCATCAGCGAGTTTACTGGCTCGTTATTTTTTAAATTCATTGGATCATAGGATATTCATATTAGGACAGGATAACTCAGGCTGGAATGCACCCCAGGAGATTTCTATTCCAACCTCCTGCTCAAAGCAGGATCAGCTGTGAGATGAGACAAGGTTTCTCTGGGCTTTACCTATTCAGGCTATGGAGAACGCACAGCCCCACTGGGAAAATTGTTCCAGTGTTTGATTGTGCTCATGGTAAAAGTTTTTCCTTACATCCAGTCTGAACCTCTCTTGCTTCAGCTTACACCTGCTGTCTTTTGTCCTCCACCACACAGCACTGTGATAGAGCCTGGCTCCATTTTCTTGATAACCTTGTCATGGCTAGGGCAAGGCTGTTGTTAGGTCTCCCAAAGCTTTTTCTCTTGTAGACTGAACAAGCCCAGATCCTTCAGCTTCCCTTTGCAAGGCAAGTTCCCCTAGCCTCCTGACCATCTTGGTTGTCCTCTGCTGAACTCGCTCCAGTTTATCAATAGAGGGGCCTGAAACTGGACACAGCTTTCCAGGTGTCATCTCACAAGTAGGTATCTCATGAGTACTGAGCAAAGGGGGATAATTCCTTCTCTTGATCCTGCTAATATAGCTCAGAAAGCTGTTGGTTTTCTTTACTGCCGGGGCATGCTGCTGGCTCACGTTCAGCTTGCTGTCTGAAAAGACTCCCATGTCCTTTTTTGCAGACCCCTTTTACCATCTCTGTCTAGCAGTTCCTACTGTCCAAAGTGGGTCTTATGCTCATAAAAGCCAAATTCCTGTCAACGACATCAGCTGTTCAACCCATGGAATCTGTCTGCTCCTCCCCAAGCCTTTCCTCTGCACTGTCAGGACTCAAAAGACCACCACTTGGGCCTCTATGCCTTTGACCCTCATTCCCAAAGCCTTCCAGTCACTCCTGACATGCTCAAGGCTCCTGCCCCAGATGTATTAATGCTGCCAATGTAATTAAGCAGCACGAGAAATAGTACAAGGGCCAGACAACCCTTGGCAGTTTCTTTGCAACATGCTGGATCCAAGATGCCAGCAAGTAACAGATTTCCCTAGACAGCAAGTCACATCAGCAAATTGGGCCTTCTGTAACTCCAGAGGTGAGTCCCCCACTACTGTCACACGTGACTTCCTCTTGGTGCTAATGCATGGCTCATCAGGTGGCTCTGTTGCTTCCTCATGGATAGCTTTCTCTCCTTTGCCTGCTACCAGCACACTGAACCAGTTCTGCAACTGCAGATCTGCTGCCCTCCTCTTGCCAGGAGTCACAAGCTTCCTGCCCTTCCCAGCCTGGGACTCTCCATTTGCCCCACAATGACCATGGTCTCTGGCTGCCCTCCCTCTGTGCAGTTACAGGTTTGTGCTTTTGCCTCTGCAGGATCTCTATGAAGATGCCATCAACATCTTTTTTATGTTCCCTGATGCTGTGCAGTTTGCTCTCTTGCTCCCCACAGCTCCTTGTCTTGGCAAAATATCTCCTCATCTAGCGTGCACCTTCTGCAGGTGAGGACACTGTTTCCTCCTGCTCCAGCCTTTGAGAGAGGCACCTGGGTACTCCCTGCAGCATGAGATCTGGAGAGCTTTATCCTCCCACTGGAGCTGTGACTTAGTAGAGGCTTAGTAGAGCTTCCGCTATGCCAGGGGAAGTTGCTCCATTCGGTGCTGGGAACTGTGCCCTGTGGTGCAGCTCTGCTGTTGATGAGTCCCACATGGCCTTCAGCAGATTTCTGGCACCTTTCCATGTGCCTTTCTGAGCAAACTGCTGCTTCTGAGAGCTGTGCCCTGGGACCTATGCTCTGGGACTGCTAACTCTAGCTGCATGGGTACTTGGCCCTCCCTAATCAGGATCAGCCTTTCCTAGCAATAGAGGCTGGATCTGAGGATGTCAGAAAAGAATCTCCCAGGAAAGCCAGGAAAGCCCAGAGCTGCTCGGTAGGGGTGAGCACTGTCAGAAAACAGGAGCCTGAGAAGCAGCTCAGCTCCTCAGCACATGCCCAGTTCCATGAATTGTCAGACTGAGTGACGAGTCTCTCTTTTCAGCTCCTAGTCACTGCATTCTGCATTCCTTGAGGGACACTGCTGCTCCAAGATTAGGCTGGCTCCACTGTGGGGTCCCTTCGCTTGAGGCTAGAATCCCATCTAACACCTCCTGACACCAGTTCAATGTGCTTGAGAACTCAATCCCACTGCCTGCACTGCCTTCACAGCAGATAGAAGCCTGGCACTGGTAACAGCCACTCCAGGATGAGACGCTCCCCTCACCCTCACCGGTTGCGTCCCTTGCAAGATGACAAACCTGCCACAGAGCACTGGTCACTCACGGAGGCAATCACCACTCACTCATATCACCTCCACAGCAACTGGAAACCCACCACAGGCATCTTCTGCACCTCACCAAGGTCCTTCCCCCACAAGAGCCTCACCTAACGAGATCAGGAGACCACCCGAACGCCCTCTGAGCAGGGGTCACTTAGCTCATGACTGCAGCTGCTGCCACTCCCTCCTGACACCAGTGCTGCCCTCATAACATCTGAAAGCCAGTGGGATTCCTGGAGAAGTTGTCACTTGATTTTTAAGATAGATTCATATTTTCTACTTTCCAACAGCAGTTGGCTTTAAAGAGACTACATACTTTTGTTAGCATCTCAGGCACTTCATTCCTAAATTCCTCAGACCCCTTGGGTGGAGAGTATAAGGGTCTAGATATTGCTCATCTTTTATAATTATTTCACTCCAGTACATAACTTTCCATGCTTCATTCACTGACAAATGCTTTATCTTACTTAAATGAAGAGTGGACAGAAAGTCCCTTAAAATGTCATTTTTCCTTTCTTAGGGACTTAAAAAAAAAAAATAAGCCACCCAAAAAAGAAATTAAGTTATAAAAGCAGATAAGTTACACATATAAGGTCATGCCATGTCCTTCAATAAGCACGTACTGCTCCATCTGAAATGAACAGGTTGCATGCACGCCGAAGGGTAGGCTTTAGGTTAAAAGACTGATATCCTGTTTAGACTAAGATAGGTATCGTCAGAAGTGACAGGGTAAAAATGTGACTAAATATTTTTCTTGTATCTTTTTACAGTTTCCACGTAATTCTCTGGGCAGGAGGGTCAAAACAAAATAAAACTCAACATTTTGCAGCTCTACATAGGCTAATAAAATAAAATAAATGCCAACACTCGTAAGTTGTAACAAACTACTATGAGATGGAGAAAATATTAATAAGAAAAATATTTCTAATCCAGAATGTCAAATAGACTCTCACAGATGACAATGAGGAAAAAACACTTTAAATACAAGAAGACTGTGCTTTAAAATAAAGTAGAATAATAAACTGAAATTTAATAATAAAGCAAGTAAGGACTATGATTAACTAAACTATGCCATTTGACACGTTATGAAAAGACTTTGAAGGAGGAACAGTCTTTGACAGGGGCATACACAGTTCTCACTGCTGTTGATAGAATTTGTCTATATATATCAGAGACAGTGTGGTTCATTGTATACAGCAGAATTGATAAATAATTAGGAAAGGTCCACAATAATGAGGAGCAATGATTTTCCATTGCCATTCATTGAGCCCTCTGACTTCCCTTATCCAGTTTACATGGACTGAAGATCTGTGAAGACTCTTTACTTACCACCAGGAGGCAGGTCTGGAGTCGTGCATTGTCCATGACAGATAAAACTATCGCCACCACATCCCCTCAAGTTTCATAATTAATTGAAGGATTTGTATAAAAAGTACTTTCTTAGACAGGGGGGTTCTCCCAGAAGATAGAAGCAGTGAGTATCCGCTACCTACTTCTTGCCACTAAAGGATTAAAAACTTGACTTTAAATATTCATATTGTGTCAAAAAGCAAAGTATTTGGGGATTTTACTGGGGTTTTAGTTCTTCACAAATGGGTACATACTTGACATTTTGTACCAATGTGGGATGAAAAATATTTCCAAATCTTGAAAATTTTCACAGAACTGGTTAGGTTTGCCAGCGTGCAGTAGTTAGCACAAAAGCCATTTCAAAGGAAAATGCCAGTATTTGATGTAAGTATGGACAAGAACACATATTTTAGAACACAAAAGGCTAAAGTAAACTTAAGCTGTTGTTTTTAACAACTAACAAATATTTTGTAGTCGCAGGGAGTGAGCCCGAGAGGCCTGGACACTGTGTGCATGTACTGAGCTCAGAAGCGCATCAGGATGCGGTGCTTGGAATCGCTCCTTCCTGCGTGTTCGTTGCACCAGGGAAGGAAGGAAGAAGCTCTGAGAAGGCCACTGATATCCTACACCTCCAAACTCACTGTCTTGTAAAGCCAAAACCTTTATCCCATGGCTTAACAAGAGGTTTCTCAATACCCAAGTGAATGAGTAAAAAAACCCTTAGTTTTCTATAGCAGCTGAGCTGCTTGTTGAGTTTAGGGAGATTCTTGGGGCAACACTGCATATAACTGTTGGAAATGCCTGTACTTACCAATGGCATCAACTGTTTTGGGCATCATAACAGTTATATACTTTGCCTTCTGCAGTGCACCTTGATCAAGCTGGCTAACACACAGCTTTGGCTGAGGAGAATGAGACAATACCTTTGTTAGGAGGCTGAGTGACCTTATAGGACTTAATGGCCTTGATCAGCCCCACCTGGGGACTCCATCCATACTCTGCCCATCAGCTCAGCAGTCCCATTTAAGCTCTGGCTGTGCCAGGTTATCTGGGCTGTCACTGCCTAATTCCCTCCCTTCTTCCTTCTCTGGAGTTGGCAGATGGTGTTTTTAACTGCATAGTCTCCTTATATTTTGTGTATTTACTTTTATAGTTGCTTATTAAGTCGACCAGAAAGAATTTGCTGTAAAACTAGAAAAGGGCAGCCTTGTAACGCATCACACTCCATCAGCTTTTTAGGATGATTTTGTCAAGAAGCAAGTTGCATGTGCAGTAATACATTTGTACTGATAAAGGCCAGTATGTTCATAGAGACATAAACTGAGTAACACGGCACTGTGAGATTCCAGTGCAATCCACCAAGTTTTCCTAGCTTGTGATCTTTAAAGTTTCTTAGTAAGTTAGAATTAGTACTATAAGAGGTCCTTTGTTACTGCTACCATATCTCATTATTAAACACACATTAAAAAAATAGTAATGACTAGCTTTTTCATTCACCTAGTGAAACTGCTTCTGCATATAACACTACTTATAAAATGTAAATAACTTATTAAAAAAAAAAAAAAGCTACCTTAGTAACTGGTTTTAAAGTGATTTGATCTATTTGGGATCCTGAGATTGTAGCCAAACAACTTACCTGTTGGAGACGAAATACGAGGCAAAATACTTCATGTGTCAGTTTCCACCCCAAAATCATCGGAAACAAGTAGTGCTAATAATTAAAAATCCCAATTCAAGTATCAGTGTACCTATTTCTTTTTCAGTTCCTAAGTTACAATAGTATAATCACTGTGCAGAGAAAGGCATGAATAATCTTGTGGTTCTGAAGCTCTGCTCACAAGTATCAGTCGGCACAAAAGACGACCTTCAATTTTTCTTCTGCACCAGTCATTTTTCCCATTAGCAACTCTGAGTAAGCTGTATAGCTTCAAGCTATAAAATCTAGTTCTTCACAGCTAAAATTTAGCAACTGCTTGTCAAATCTGAGAATGAAATTTTGCAGAAAAGCAACTTAGTAACTTATCATAACAATAAAATACGGCAAGTATTAACAGCATGCTTCCTTTGCTGCTTCTGTTTACTTTAAATGGCAATAATATAGTTCCGTTAACAGAAATGTACTCCAGCTAACCTATGGTGATATGAAATAATTTTGCTTTACTGGCAGTATTTGAAATGAGAGTTCTATTGTTTTATGGAAATGCTAAGAGTTAATCTAACTTTGCTCACCAAAATCAGTACACAGTTCCTTGAGAACAATGAATCCCAAACACTACATGAAATTTCCTCTAAAAGTCAGGTTTAGGACATAGCTGAAGACTTCTTTTCCCAGTGAAACTCAGGGCTGAAAAGCTAGGCTTACCACCAGGCCTGCAAGGCTGGCCAGGAGGCTGGAGCTGGTGAGTGGGCTTTGGCTCGGCGTATGGGTTGCTGGCCCGAAGTTAAGGTCAGGGTTTGGGTCCAATTGTGTCAGGGTTTGAATTAGGGACAACAGGGACTGAAGATCTACATTTATCCTGGAAATTGCAGGGAGACTCTGGTGCTGATGCAAGCGGCAGCAATAAAAGATTCATGGCAGGTCATTGGGCATCTAGCGGTCACTGGGCTGTAGTTAGCTAAGATCAATGTTACGCTTAGGATTTAAGACAGCAGAGCCATAAGAGCTTGTTTTGCTGCTGCACTGTGTGAGGTTAAGAGAAGTAGTGTAAGAACTTGTCCTGGTTTGAGTGACACAGGACTAATTTCTCTTCTAATGCTTGGGAAAACTGCACTTTTAGAAGACTCTGGTGCCTGAATTCGTGAAAATATTTACTTTATAGCCAGCTGGCTATGTTGGATTCAAGGTCTTGGTGTTTTCAAGCTTTTCCAGGTGCAGGGATGAGGAGGAGCGAGACCTGGGCACTTGACCCAAGCTGGCCATCAAGATTATTTCATACCATGAACATCACATTCAATATAAATTAGAAAGTTTGCTGTGTAGCGCTCTCTCTCCCTTTGTGGCAGCTGCCTAGAGAACTTCTTGCCCCGGTGCCAGACCCCTGAGCCCCTCCCTTCCTCCCAGGGCTGTGGCGCTTGCAGTGTCCAGCATTTGCTGCCCACAGCTAGGAGTGCACAGCTTCCTGCTGATATAAGTGGCTGAGTATAATCCTTGTATATTTTATATTAGTATTGGGATCAATACTGGTTCTTTAGTATTATTGTTAATTATCTAGTCTTATCCTATTAAATCTATTTATATTTCAACCCTTGTGTTTCCTTCTTTTGCCCGATTCCCCTTTCCAGGTGGGGAGGGGTCATCAGGTGATAGAATAATTGTCTAAATGACAATAAATTGTTATGGGTTCTCAAACCATAACAGAACTAATAGTGGCAAGGGTGAGTGGGGCCAGCTTAGCGTTGCATCAGAGTCATTTGGCAACAATTATAAATGGTTTGAATTAGGTTTAAGGTTATGATTTGGCAGAGTATGGGCTGAAATGTTTAGTTTTAATGATGTCCCTTATAGCCTGGGGTGAGATCTGATGTTCGGAATGTTGGAAATCCTGAATTGCTTATGGAAGCTTCTAGGGGAGTGTGGATCCTGCAGTTATGGTCAATTCTCATATTGGAATTGAAGTTTAAACAGCATTGTGTACTGGGGTCTTGTCCCTATCTTGTTGGGAGATGGCATTTACCTGCATTTGAGTTGCAAAGTAGTAGTGGGTCTTACAGTATGAACAATGCTTAATTCTGCAATACCTACAGCAGTAGAAAATAGCTAAAGTTGAGAGAAACAATGGCTTATGATAGGACAATTATGGACTGCTTGGCTATTATTAATTCTAGGGGAAAAAAAATCTTAAGTTATTTGCATAGGAGTCACGATGGACACAAATATTTGGACTCGCAGTGCCAATGAGTTACAAATCTTGTAACTTAAATTTGTTACAAAACACTCAATACTTTGCCATCGCTGTCATAACCATCTTCCTACCTTTGTCCCAGCAAAACTGACTGACTTCATTAAGTCAGTATTTAACATCTGTAAGAGAATACAGAAGACACAAGTTTTCTATGCTAGGGAACTCTGAGTGGCAAAATGGTATGATACATGTTACTTGTATGTAGATTGTTTCATTTCTCTGTTCGGTGTGTTTGGATATTAACATCTCCATCTATTTAATAATGCTTTTGTTCTTTTAGCATCCAGAACCGCCTAAAAAAAAGTGCTTGATGAAGCCAGACAACTGGTTTCTCCCTATTTCTGTAATTTCAGAACATCTGACTGTGTTCATTGCATGAGGATTTTCAGAGGATAGATAATACTACATCTGTCACATGCATCTGTGCAAATGCAAAATATATTTTGTGACTTAGTCAAAAAGTCTCAATAGCATTTTTCCCATTTTTGTTTAATAAAAAACCTGAGAGTTGGTCTTTGCCTTTCAGTCAGTAGGACTACAAAGTTGTCCAAATTTGAAGACCATGGGAGTAAACACAACACTGGTGCATCTTAGGAGACAGAGAATTTGTTTATGAAGCTTTTGCAAAATCAAACAATAGATGAACTTGCACCTGCCTAATTTACTATTCAAGACATAGTGGAACTCCAAGATGTAAGCAGATGAACAGTTCTATGATAGGTAATTAGACAGTAGTAATAATAATACTGTCACCTAATAAGTACTATGCCCACAAGTGTCTCAGGCAAGGAAGTTTACTGAAATACTTAAAAAGAGGTGGTTTCTTAATATTTAAACAGGTACATAATTTCATTACATGACCATGGTAATGAAGTCCTTTGTGTTTCAATTTGTTGCAAATTGGTAGCTCAGAAATGAAAAAAAAAAATAATAGAAAACCAGAAAATTAATGGGTTTTTTTTTGCCCTGTTTAAGTGACAAAGGCCTCAAATGTGGAATATGATTTTCTATTTAATGATCCACCACATATTTAACTTGAATATCTAGTTATACAGCAAGACTATTAATAGTGAATTTATTAAAGCGTGCCAAAAGTCAGCATGAAATTACAACTTTATTGAATAAAACTATACAAAGTACCTAACAGGTTTTGCAAATTTCAAATATGAGTTGTATTATAGTCAACTACTTTAGTGTGAAATAATTAAGTCTACAAAAAACCAAATCCTCAACAGTTTCTCGTAAGTCATGACCTTGCATGTAACCTCTTAAAAAAAAAAAAACAAAACAAAAAAACGGTGCGAGGTGACAAAACTGATATGATAGATTTAACAAGTAATTGCAGCAGGTAGGATGGTATTGGATTGATTCATTACTGCTCATTAGTCTTCAGTATCAATTAAAACAGTCCCCCTTCATAGTCAAAGTGTGCAGAAACAAAGTCATTATGACTATTTTTAAGCTGAAAATATTTAATCTGGGTGTTAAATGTGCATTGCTGTCACCAAGTTGCTAGGTTTCCTTAGGCTGCCCCAGAAAAAGGAGGGGAGAAAAAAACCCAACCCCAACCCAGAAAAACCCCACAGAAAATCAGCCTGCTTTCATCACTTCGTAAAATCTCTGCTAGCTTCTCTCTACAGTATTTTCTCTATTTTCTCTTTTTCTCTACAGCAGAGTATAGAAGTCCATCATAAGACACTTTAGAAGTAAGAACAAAGTTTCAATTAAACTTTTATTCAACTTTTCTATTCAGTGCATTTGGACAGTAGTAAGTGGAAATTGGTATGATAATAATGAGAAAACAGGACAAAAACTTATCCAGGAACTTGCTGAACTGATCAATACACTTTTGTTCAGAACATAATAATGTAGCACTCTATGAGAAGCGCTGGCATTAAACCAAAAGCTGGATGCATATGAAGTACTGTTTTAAATTTATAAAAAGGTGGTAATCCTTTCGGTTTGATTGACACACATGGAAGTTGGAAATTTATTTTTTTAAACAAAAAGGCATTGTATTTTTATTTATTGCTCCATACAGAACTCTAGGTACACAACAGAAGCACTGTTGTTTTCTGACCTTAGATTGTTGCCTACTCCTTTGAAAAGGAGCATTACTTTTAATATTTTTAACTTCCACTCAGAATATAATATTCAAATAGAATCTTTTTGTTTTAAAATAAATACTGGGGTTTTCTTACCAGTACACCACGTATTTCAGTAATAGTTAGGGCTGTACAAAGTTGTCATAAAGTCAAAGTAAAACCCATGGTCTCATTCCCTTGAGAAAAGGAACATGCAGAAGATCCAAAGTATAGATGAGAAAAAAGCTGTACAAACAGTAAATTTGAGCATATCTTACTTGGTTTCTGTTCAAAACTGTAGCAGTTTTAAACAAAAACCACATAAGAAATACTGGCTTTGCATTCACCTCACCCAAGAGGAAACTTGGTATCTTTATGGTTTAAGATTTTTGTGAACAAGTAGCTCAGTTTACATCCCTGTGTTTGCATTGCGTGCCAAATCTGAAAGGCGAGGCTTCTGCAAAACAACCGAAAGAGCTGAAGTTAAACGTCTTTTGTCATCCTCATGTGCAGAGCGACAGTGAACTACCAGCAAAACGTTCTCTCTCTTCTCTGAAGGATATCTTAACTAAGGAAATGTTATAAGGTTTCAGATGAAAACTCCCTTCACCTTTACAATACCAGGTGGACACTGAAACTAGGACCAATTGAAACTTACTCTTCCTCTTGTTAGTCCATTCTTGTATTTGTATCTTTCAGTCTCTCAGGGTGGTCCTGAGGTTCTCACAAACAATTTTCATACAGCAATGACACCCACCCAGCTGATTTCTAGACCATTTCTAGCATCACAGAAACCTACATGAATACCCTGACTTTTCTTTTCAGAAAGCAACCACTCCTTCCCTGTTTGCCACAAAACCTTTTTGTTCTCCAGTCCCTAAAATGCCATCCTTCCCAAGGAAAACTGAGCATATACTATCAAGTAAGCTATCTTGAGCTCTTTTGTGTATGTTATCCAGATTCATAAATGGTCCTTAACTTGAGGACTTCACCATAATCACTCTTTTCACCAAGAACACTTTGAAAGCTTATGGACAGCAGAAATGGTCAAATATTACAAGAGAAAAAAAATCTTTTCTTTTTTATTAAAGAACATTTACTGTGTTCTGATTTGGGGGATCTGACTTTTGCTAAGTTTTTTTTCCTAATTTCCCTTGTCCCTGAAGAATGTACATAATAGCTCATTAACTTCATTAACTTGCCAGCTTTGCCCAGGGTATGAACTGGACAGCTTAAGGTCATCCTTGAATATCAGATCCTCTCTCCCTAGAGTTAAGACTTTTCTTCATATTCACTAAAAGAGGCTTCTTTCCCCAAATCTGGCACCCAAGTTGCTAGCCAGCAATCAAGCCATTTCTGTTCACTTGAGATGTTCCCACCAGATTCTTGAGGACTTCCCAACCTCTATAAAGGCACGATGCTCCAAGAGGAGTCCGGACATGCTACCCATGGGAGGAAGGGAACATCTGTTATTTCCCAATGTGAAATCACATGTAGGACCAGAAAAGCTGCAGGAGAAAAGTAAAAATAAACTTATTTCAATACATTGCAAAGATTACATTACAAAGAATACATTAATACATTTGGTGAAAAACACAAAGACACATGACAAAAATACACAGAGTGTCCTTTGGATGCTCTGTTTGGAATGTCTCTGCTCTGCCTAGTTGGCAAAACTAAGACTTGCAACTAACAGAGAAATTTTGCAGTGGTTAAAAGTGTAACCCAGTTCTTGGAAGAACTGCACCCCCAGGCACAGCCCTCCTGAGTAAGAACTACTATTTGGAGTAGGAGTAAGGAAACCCCCCTGAGTGTAAATATACCCTTGCATATTTCCTGTAATCTTTAATCTTAGTAGCCATTTTAATAGAGATAACAAATTTCAATCTCTGTGCTAATGAAATGCAGTTCGTTGCCCAAAAAGCAGCCTGTTGCTGGATAGTTCTAGAGGGATTTAGTACTTCATTTATCAACAAAGAAACACTCTTATACTGACTTTTCTGTGTAAACTGAGTGTGACAGGTAATTTTTAGGACTTGTGCACACAAGCTCACTTCACTATACAACTTTTCCATAATACATACATTTGAGGACTAGTTATTGTGTGATATTTTTATGATAATTAAGAAAGCACTTTTCTATCAGCTCTTTGTGACAACTATACGTGATCATGAATGAGCGAAATGATGGAGGTAAAGATATGCTTGTATTAGGCACATCTGAATCACAGCTAGATTAACTTGAAATGCAACACTATAAAAAAGAAGAGAATTTCAGCTTCTGCTACAAGAGTTCATGATTCTGTGTATGTCAAACCCCTGGGCCCCAAACCAAACTTGCCCCCAAGTTCATTCTAACCTTCCCTGTCTCACCTCTGCTTTCTCTAAGCTATCAATTTGGAGCATTTCCAACTCCTACACCAAGAGGAAAAAGAAAGATGAAGAGAATTATTTTATCAGTCATAGATTAAGAAAAAACACAGAACCCTTTCAAGCAGCTGGACTTTCTACTTCTTCCTTTCTGGCTTTAAGACCAATCCGGACTCTTGGAGTGGTAAGGAGAAAGCAGTACGGCTTGTCTCCCAAGGCAGCGCTGCCACCACAGAGACGAGCAGGAGAAGCCTGGCCAGTGGCTAAGGATACTCTTTCAAGCAGCTTGGGAAGACAGTGGGATGGGAACCACAGTTTTTAGCCAAAACCCACCAATTGATGTGGCACCACTGTGGCAGTCAGCGGTGCAGATAACAGCAGGTTAAACTGTGATCCCTCTCTGGCCTTGGACCAGTGTGAGGTTTGTACAAAGCACAAAGCCTATGAAATGCCTGACTAAATGTGAGAATATTGCCTATGAAATGCCTGACTAAATGTGAGAATATTACCAATAAAATCAGTCTGACACAAGGGCACAAGACATCAGTGGTTCTGTCAAACACGTTGCCTTATAGCTGAGTAAAGCAGGGGGAAAAAAGCATGAGAAAAATAGAATTTCTTTAAAGTCTTTTAATTGAAAAGAGATTATTATGTAAAGATACAACCAAGGCAAAGTTTAAAAGAACAAGGTGTTTTTCAGTGAACAAAAAAACTCTGATTTCTAATATATTTTTACATCTCTGTGTTAGTAAGAAAAATAAGCAGTACACTTATTCAAAAAGAAATATCTGACGATTTTTTTTTTTTTTTTTTTTTAATCAGAGAGAGAGAGACTTACATCTGAAGCAAGCAAATGCTGTCAGCTGCAAACCACTTGAGAGATGATTAAGTTCCACAGCATGTGTGTGTCACCGGAGCAACAGTACATACTAGGGGACAATTTAGTCCTCCTCTATGGCTGAGAAACATGGTGATGGTTTGAGTATGCACTGATCACTTTAAAGTTTAAAGTGCAAAGAGGACTGTGAAATTGAAGTGTCTTGTCTTTAGCCATTTAGGGTCAACAGCTAATTCCCTAAAAAGATAAAAAATTCAATACATTTTCTATTTTTATGTAAGTGATCTGGCAAATTTTCCTTTTCAGGATGCTTCTAAAAGACATGAGGCCAACTGCCTTACTCCACAAACACGGCTTTGTGTACTCGCAGTGCAGTGGTTACGAGAAGGTAAAGTATGCCTTTGGAGTTCTTTTTGCAGGAATTCTTATCAGACTGTCTATCAAATATAGTAAAAATGAAATAGTATTCAGCTACCTTGAAAATATCACAGCATTCAGACTTTTTTTTTGGTTAAGAGAAATGCATATTTCCTGAGTTTAATTTAAGCCTGTAATTGTGATTCAGCTACATGTAAAAATTGATGCTTTTTAAGAAGTGAACATATAAAAGATGGATTTTGTAAAACAAGCAAGAAAGTCTCTCAGTTGACTTGAACCAACAGAAATTGATCTAATTATTTGCCTCTAACAGGGATCTTGTGTTGCATGAAAAGAATTTCCAAGTCAGCTACCCACAATTATCACTTGCCAATATATGGCTTCATATCAGAGGCTGCAGTGAAGTGTTTGTTTTTATTGTGTGAAATATGGACTTCTCCCACCAAACACAGAATTGCACATTAATATAAACCTGGAGTAAAATAATCAAAAGGGAATACTTGTTAATGCCAGAAAATGAAACAAACTAGAAATTCTGAAGAATTTTTCTGTGATAGATTACTCTTAAATTTCACAATATTTAAGAACTGAAAGGACCATTAAATTGTCTAATCGACCTACGGGGGTAAGAGGCCATTAGATTTTATCCAGGTACCTGTGCATAAATCTTAAAGACTTCAGTAAAATGTTTCCATTCACAGAAGATTAAGCTGTATGTCCGAAGCAAAGACAAGGGTCTGGCTCTCAATAGTGACACATGCTGGCTAAGCCAAGACGAATGACATCAGCAGGCAAACCATACTGGTAACTGCTGGAGGAAGCAAAAGTTCTTGTCAGCCCAAGCCAGAGAAAAATCTCCTTCCCAGTTCCAAAGGTAAGGATTAGTATGAGCCTAGCAACCACCTCAGCCTTGAAAGTACCTCGGCACAGGCACTTATGTCACCTCAACTTTCTTTCTAATAAACGGAATTAGTCCTACATCATAACTCTTCTTCAGTTCTGTTTCTCTGATCCTTCTTTGGACCACCTCTAGGAACTTCCAAAGCTCGGCAGGGGCAAATACAAAAGGATAGGGGAAAGATTAAAAGTGTTGCTTGGATATTACCTAACAATCAGTTTAGCAGCAGTTCCTATTAAAAAAGAAAAAATAATCATGGAACTAATAATCAAACCACTACATGACTGAAGTAACACTCATCATAGTTGTGTTGAAAATAAATTGTGTCAGATCAGTTTCTTTCTGTGAGAGGGTGACATGCTTTGAGAGAATAACAAGCTTTGTGCATAAGAAAGAGACAACAGATGCCAGATATCCACCTTGTAGAGTTTTTTACACTCTCTCGCCTATCTCTAGCTTGTTTGTGTAAATCATAGAATCATAGAATGGTTAGAGTTGGAATGTTACCTAATCTAGAGGAAATAAGTGTATAGATGGTATAGAACTGGTGGAAAACTTGTCTAGAAGCAGTTATCATTGATGCACTATCAATAAGGAAGGGTCTATCAAGGTGACGTTTGCAGGAGTCTGCCCTGGGTCTGACACTATTTGACGCATTAGTTACTGAACTGGGGTGAATAATAAAGAGGAAGCTTTTTAAACTGGCAGTTACACCAATCTGTGAGGAACTGCAAGTGTTTTGGACAGGAGGGCTATAATTCAAAGTGATCTTGACAAATAGGAAATAAATCCGAAAAAGGAGACCACAATTCAGTAAGGACATGTGCAGGACTTACACACACAGCAGTAAGCGTGCACACAAGTTGGGGAATGTGTGGCTGGCAGCTCTGATGAAAAGGATCTGAAACCACACGGTTCAGAAGCTGTATGTGAGTCAACAGCATCATTGCCGTTGGGGAAAAAGCATACATAACTATGATCCAGAAGACTGGTAAAGCTGTTATCTTACGTTTTTCAATACTAAGGCCTTAGCTGCAATCCTGTCTTTAATTCAGGCACATTTTAAAAGAGATTCTGACCAATTCCAGAGTCTAACAAAGAGCAGCAGGCATGACTGAGGGTCTCTAAAATACCATCTACAAGGAAAGATTGAAAACACTGAGATTGTTTAGGCTGAAGAAAAGACTGAGGAGAAAAATTATTAACTGTTCAAATTCTGAAGAATGCTCCTCTTGACTGATGCAAAGAGGAAGGCAACAATCTACTCTCTTTGCAGGGAACAGGAGCAATAGGCCTAAATGGCAGCAAAAGGGGCTTTATTAGCAGAGATAGAGATGTGATTGTCCCACCCCACTCAGCACTCATCAGGCCATACCTGCAGTACTGTATACAATTCTGGTCCCCACAAATCAAGAAAGATGTGGACAGCCTGGAAAGGGCCTAAAGAAGGGCTACAAAGATGATCAAAGGGCAGGAGAACCTGCCTCATGAGGAAAGACTGAAGGAGTTAGGTCTTTTTGCCCTGGAGAAAAGAATGTTTGGGGGAACATCATCACAGTATTCCACCATTTAAAGGATAGTCGCAAAGAGGACAGAGGCTCTCCCTCTATCAAGACAAGGGGCAATAGGTAGACGTTGCACTGGGAGAGGTTTCATCTTGATATAAGAAAGAAGTTGTGAAAACAATCAATCACCGGAACAACCTCCCCAGGGACATGGTAGAGTCCCTGTCACTGGGGGTTTTGAAGACGTGACTGGACAGGATGCCAGATAAGCTCCTCTAGGCTCCTTTTCACGTGAAAATTTGGACCAGATGATCTTCTGAGGCCTCTTCCAACATGGGTTGTTCTATGAACTCTCTAAGAGCAAGGGTAAGAATGCACCAGGGCATGGTAGGTGAATAGGCTGTGGAAACTCCAGCTCTGGAAGATTTTTTAAGAACAGTCTGCCATAATACAGGTATAGTTTACCTTGCCTTAAAAAAGACAAATAGACTGCAAGTCCCTTCAGAGTCCTGTATTCTACAACTCTAGGGAAAGTACGTCATACAGACTTTTCTCTCCAGAGCTCGTTTGATTACTATCAGTTGCTGTAACTACCAAAAGCGGTAAGTAGAATTAATCCAATGAGCTAGCCTGAGATAGGCAGGCTTTATCAGGTCATAGAAAAATTTAGTTCAGGTAGTGCAAACAAAAGGTGAGCACTATGAAACATCAAAATTACATACTAATGCAAAGTACACTATGCAAAGTACACTAAAAAGCATAGTGAGAAATTAAAGTCACTTAATATCCATTCACTAGTAACTGGACTTATATATGTTATACAGGAGTGAGGATTAAAGTGTTCTCCAGCTTTTTCCAATAACACAGAGAAGAAGTGGGCTGTGGTGTGGAAATGGCAAAACAACCATTTAGACAAGAGAAGGTGATTCCATAAGCAGTATAAGACAGCTTCAGAGAGTTGGGGTATGATAAAAATTTTCGATCCTGCAGGGATCTGCAGGCCCAAGGATCAAGAAACCAGAGACGTGTAAAAGTAGAATAACAAGATGTCAAATGTTGAAATAGAGAATGATGGAAAATTAGTGTATCTGATAGTAGAATCAGACTGCATATGATCTTAGGAAAAGACTGATAATACTATAATGACCATAGGCAAGAAACAGTTTGCAAACTGTCATAAAAACATCTAGCAAGAAATCTTGCCCATCAAAATACCAAAGAGATGAGAGTAGCAGAAGTATCTTGTAAGTATTTCAGGAGTAAATCAATTAACATCGATACTGTTATTTTCCAATACACTGGTATTATGCAAAGTACATTTTCCATTTGACTGATTTATGTACGTGTGTCTGATGTCTTTGCCCCTCATGTGATCAGGTTGCTATGTCCTTGTTTTACAAGGCTTTTTTGCAGTGACAGGAAACCAGTGGCAAAACACATGGGTATTAAGTTCTATGTCCTGAAGCAAAAGACTTAGCTCTATTCTCTCGCTGCAACAAGAAAGAGTAGCTGCCTTTAGATTACCTAGCTTAACAGAAAGAGGATACAGAAAGACCATAAGAAGAAGCTGTACCAGGCAAGAAAAAAAAGGTACGAACATGGAAAAAGGAGGCAATACCATGTTAAGTACAAATTCTGACTGCATTCCAAGAGTAGTCAGAGAAAGCCTGATAGAAATCCAGAGTGTAGAAGGAAAAGAGGGAGGATCAAGGACAATACCTAGATTTCTCATCTCAGAAACAAAAGAACTGAGTTAATAATTGTATACTGAAATCGGAGACTGGGAAAAGAAAAACTATTTCCAATAACTTCTTTCTAAATGAAGTCATGCCTGTACTCAGGAGGTAACAGAATCAAGACAGGCATGTAAGTAGGAGTTAAAAAATGTAGAACATCAGTTCAAATGTACGTAGATGCGGTTAAAATAGATACTCATTATGCATTGTGACAGGGTAAAGATATACAAAAAATCTGCCAAGGGGGGATTCTTCAAGACCTCTAGAGATGGGGAGAGAAGGTTGTAAAGCTAGCCAACAATGAAAATTGAACAGGTAGAAAAGTATCTTCAGTCAATTCCTGGTTTCCTGCTCAACAGAACAGGCAGAAATGGGAGAACAGAAACTTACTTCTTGCCTATGCTGAGTATCTGAATTGCAGGATTTTTTTTTTAAACTATAAGCATCCTTAGAAGTAATTTGTGTTCTTGCTTTGCACATTAGTTAGGGAGGAACATTTTATGAAAAATAATGTGTTCTGTTCATGTTGCTCTCAATCATCAAATCATTTGCATGTTTAATTAGTCATGTTCTTCACTAAGTTTCATTTTGAGTTCATTTTACTCAAAAATGAATCTGAAATGTCAACTTACACTGATTTCTAAAGCATCTTTATAAACCTCATATGTAACTTTGACAGAACGGTGTGTTTAAGTAAGCCAAATTAAAGCTGAAGTTTTTATTTTTGCTGCGCAGATACCAAAATCTGGCTATACCACAGTACCAGCACATCACCCTAATAAAGGCAGAATTAGCTAGTAAGTCAGTGCCCAGCATTGTAGAAACAAAGTAGCTGCACATTAGGTTGAATGCAGAATTTCAGTACAAAACCAAGCTGAGATTTCTCATGTTATTTGGTCCCAGATTGCTTCACAACAAAGTGAGACCCAATCAAAACTTACCCTGTCTTTCTTGGAGTTTGAATAAATTTTAAAAGTCACTGCAAGATATCTTTTGACTGCTATTCAGACATGTTCAAGCCCAAGCTGCTCTCTACAAAAACCAGCTCCTTCATATGCATTGGCCAAGTGCAACACAGTCCACTGGATCACCTAGAGTCCGCCTAGAAAGGCAGACTCTTGTACTTCAGTACAAGTCCAAAGTTTCATTACCCCTTTGCTAATCACGAAAGGAGGAAAAATTTTAATGGCTTTGATATAAAAATATAAAGTGCAGAAAACAGTAATGTTTTTGACAAATATGGCTTCCAAAATTGCCATGAAGGCAAACAAGTTCACAGTTTCATTTACCTCTCGGATACCTTCAGTGAAGCTCTAGCAAGACTCCACAACAGGTTGATTAGAACAAGGATGCACAACAACATATTTGCAGTGGAACTACTAAAGTTAAAAAATGGCAACTCTTTTGCTGACAAGACTAGTGATTCTTACTTAAGAAACCACTGGAAGCATGGGAAGAGATGAACCTTAATAAAATACTGAAGTATAAAATATCCCAGTGACATAAAAAATAACGATTAAAAAGATAGGCTTGAAGGCTTTGTAGATAGAGTTATGAGAACCTACTGAAGGACTATGAACCAAAATCTCCAAACTAACCTGCTAAAAAAATAAAACCCTTTAAAAGAAAGCAAAGATACCAGAGGAAACACAACAACAATTACATTTTAAAGAATAAATTACTTTTCTAAAGAAATAAATTTTAAAGAATAAATTACTTTTCTAAAGAAAGATTGTGGCAAGTGGTCTACAAATAACAGACTATTAATCATAGGACACAATAGGGAAATTTTAGAGATTCATTATTCTTTATTAAAGCTTATTGTATAGCTAATAAACAGCACAAAAGGAAAACAATGTAATTAAAATGTATGAAAAGATGCATTAACCATACAAGCGGAACAATTGTATTTTGAAAAGTTAAAAAGCAATAATGCTGCACTTCGTTGCAGGAAAATTCGAGCTCCAGCATCCAATGTTTCCAAAACACTTCAGAAAAATTAGACTTAATGACATGTGCTGTTATACTGCCATCCTGTGGCAGTATACTGCCATCCTGCAGCTTTCTGTGAACATAATACAGTTTTCCAGATGATAATCTGCTTTCAAAAAGACAAGACTTAGCATTCTTGTTCTGAAGACATGAAAACATCACTAGAGATTTACCTGTACCTCAGGATATATTGCTCAAGAAACACTAACTCTACTGAAATCACAATGAAAATTTCACTTCAGAAGGCTCATGACTTAATTGTCTGGAAAGACAATTTGAACCTATGGCTTCTGAAACCTAGTTTTCTGGCAGTTAAACTAAATGAGTTTATCTTATTCTTTTCATCATGTTGTAAAAATATAACACATTATTATAAATAGGTAATCTACTATGTTGAACATATTGGTACACAATCTGAGACACGAGGGAGTGTTGATGTGACCCTCCCATTAACTTCAGACCATTTAAAATTAAATTACTTACTTATTAAAAATTGAGGAATCTTACATTTCCTATTAATACCAGATCCTAGGATTGTGCTACTTCATAGTTTCAGCCTTGCTCCAAGTCTCTGCCTTAATATGACAACTAAGGCTCGAATTTCTTAAAACATTTCAAAGTCCTAAACTGGAAACATCTTCAAATAGAAAAAAAAAAAAAAAGGTTTCTTTATAAGTTTTGCTGAATTTTAATACAAGTAAAAACTGTAGTAAACTGTGAAATAAGTCTTATGCATTACAGAATTTTAGCTTTGGGAGAACTGTCACCCACAATAAGGTGATAAAACAGAAGAAAAAAAAAATCCATGGCAATAATTGTTTCTTGTCCCTACTGAGGAAAACACTTTAAGATGGTAACTATGGCTCCACAAAGTCAAGGCGGATAAAGGACATTCTTCAACACATGCAAAAGCCCTCTTCTGAGAAAGGACTGAGTACATTACACGCTTATGTATCCCCCTAAACTAAGGGCACTCACTTTAGGAATAGGAGCTGAATCACGTATTGAACTAACATGGAAATCTTTTCAGCTCAAAAAGTTGAAGCTCTCCGAGAGAAGGCCACAGAAGTGTACACTGCCAAATAAGCTTGTACAGACACGTATACTGCCAATATCTGCATATTTAGGGAACACAAGCTTTCCAAAATAGTTAGACCTTACGATTTGCTTTCAAAGCACTAAAAATTTGGCATGCAAAATACAATAATCTCAGGATGCAAAGCATCTGGCACAATTGGTCTCTAAGTTTATTAAATAAGTGGGTGATTGACTTTAAAGTCATTTTTGTGACATTTCTTTTCTTATCAATGTCATTAAAATTCTTCTATGAGTTGCCCCATAAATTACTCCAGCTTCAACTTATGTCAAACAATCAGATCGTTTCTTCACAGAATCACACAATTGTAGGGGTTGGAAGGGACCTCTGGAGATCATCTAGTCCAACCCCCCTGCCAGAGCAGGGTCACCTAGAGCAGGTTGCACAGGAACGTGTCCAGGTGGGTTTTGAATATCTCCAGAGAAGGAGACTCCACCACCTCTCTGGGCGGCCTGGGTATTCTTCAAAATACCCAGTAACAGAAACTGACTTATATTTGACTATCAAGAGAAAGTAATCCACTGATCAGTTAAACAATTAACTTCTGCCAAAATATCACTGCATCTTTAGAGCAGAGTTTCCCAACCTCAAATCCTGTTTCTATTTTATACACTCAAGTGACACCTAGAGGTTTTCCCCTGCATGTGACAGAAAGTTAGGCTCTGACAAGAACCTTGATCCATGCTTCATTATTCTGGAATTCCTGCGAGATTTTCAGAACATGTCTGATACCTACAGACTTTCTACGGGCACACTACAATATGTCATCACCGTGCATGTCCCTTTCTACTTCCCACACATAGAAAATGTGAGATAAGTAATGGGAAACCTTCTATATACAAGCCCCTGTGACTGAAAAATCAGGTGAACGCAGTGAGCACATGCTTTCCAATCCATTGAAAAGCTCCATGCATCCATATAATGCTTCAATCTTTTTCAAAAGTCTTGTTTTCCTCCTTTCATCAGAACAGGATTTGCACACTTGCGTATGCTTTTGGGCAGGATACGTTGTGTTTGGAATATGCTTTCTTTTCTTTGCTCTGTTCCACAGGCCATCAAAGTACAGACAAAAATCATCCTGTTATTTTTGGGGCTGTCAGAGTTCCCTGGATTTCTTAGGTGCTGCTCTTGACGTCCATTGCCTTTGAGATAATGAACAAAGTCTAAATCTTTTTTTAAAAAAAATCCACTGGCAGGAAATGGAACAAAGGATATTTGTGACACTGACATTGGAATACATATTGCAAGATTTTAGCTGTAGTGAAAGTGTTATTAGTAACCTTAAGAACTGCTTAATATCAGGAGATCATGTTATGTGCTATGCCAAGTACATAGGAAGAACTATAAGACATACAACATCATAGGAAGAAACATGGGGAAATCTTCTTTAGATCAGCATGTTAAATCTTGGCTTACGGTAGCTTTTAATCTGGAATATTCTTAACTCCACAATAGTGATTTTTAACTATCCCAGGCTGAAGGTACCCAATTTAATATAGATGTATTCTTGGCTGTATCACAGAATCTATTTTTTATAACTAAGAGCTGCAGTGTTTCCTTCTGCCTGTTCCCCCAAAAAATCCAGCTGAAGAGGTGAGATGGAATTCTTCTCCAACATGGAAAATGTGCCTGACCACTAGTTGCTTACAGAACTCAGACTGCAAAAAACCTCCGGGTCTTTCATAGGTGTAATGGCCACAGAACTCTTTAAGACGTTCTCATGAAAAAAGTCTTCCTGGAAACTTGACACAAGTTTGTACTAGTAATAGGAAAACTTGTCGATGTCTAGTGCCAGGTTTATTTAGAAGGCCTTGTAGCCCATTACTGCCACTGACAGGTCAAATCTTGGACAATATCAAATCTGCTTTCTATGGCAATGACTAAAAATTACTGTGTTTGAATTAGCCATAACTGAGCCTCCCAGCTGCCATTTTGCCACTTGCTCTGCCAGGCTCAGCCTTCATCCAAGCCCTGGGGGACTTGTATGATCTTTTACCTTTTAACAGATTTTAAAAGTAAGATCTTTCTACAGTCCTGCTGTCAGAAAAGCTCTCTGGCAATAGCCTCAACACTTACCCTTCTAAAAATTACAACCCTACATACCCTGGGATTTTATTTGGTGGGCACAAACCACATCTTAGTCCCATGAGCCACGGAAGAGTCTCATTTAACCCCAATCCTAATCCTCACAGGAAGCCTATTTTCAAGACTGACAGCACTCTTCAGGATTTACCATAAAATATTAATCACTTTTCATTTCAACCTGCCTCACTTTCCACAGGCCTGTTGGTTTGCTGCATCCAGCAATATATTCTACAGCTCCTGCTGTCCCAACTATTAGAAGAACTTTAATCATAACCTAGAAGCTTCACTATAGTGAAGAGAACTCCATCTCCCATTTCATTAGCCACGAGTCTGCCCCAGAAAGTCTTCTTCCTAAATTACTGCCATATGGTGTCCAGCAATACCATTAGCTTTACAGTCCCTTCCATCTCAACCGTACACTAACCACAACACCAACACAGAGAAATGACTCTCAGTTGCCAAAACTCCTGCCTTGCGTCAGCTGTTTTGCTGTCTGCGCTAGCCTCAGAGGATACAGGACCACCTCTTCAGCCCTTACTCTCCAAAAGCCTAAATCTAATTCTAGGCTCTTCCCTCATCTGTAAGCAAGTGATTCCACTGTATGGTAGATATACAACTGAACACCCTCAAACCCCGTCACTACAGCCCTCTCCCTAGCAGTGTGGCCTCGGGGTACTGCGCAAGATGGTACCTGGAAAGCTTATGGGAGTCTGCCTTCACCAGTCACTGTCCTGAAATGGATTCTCAAGAACATGCCTAGTTTTCAGTACAATTTGGCTGACCACAGCTGACAAGCTAGGTGTGGACCTATTAGTTTCTTGACTGTACTGGAGTTGTTAGGATTGGTACTGACATTTATAAAGGAAGTATTGAAGAGGTAGCTTTTCTAGCTGCATTCTAAGCAACTCATAACATATCACAATAATCATAAACCAGTATTCTCTTGGGGAACCATTCTCTCTACATTGAAAGTTGGGGCTAGAATTTGGATTAGAGTTACAGTGTACAAAAAGATTTTTTTTTTTTAATCCTGCTAGGCTACAGACATAGTTATAGTCTATACAGACAGTTACCCTACCTATACTGAAAATTTGGATAAAGCTTCAATCCTTTGCTGCAACTTGCTGGGACCACAACACTAAAACAAAGGTGGCCTTTGAGTAGGATGTCTACCTTATGACTAGCCCTGAGACGATTTCACGTGTCTTGGCTACTCCAAGAGCTAGCACTAGAACTGACATATATGTTAATTATAAACATAACAAATAACGTCATAATCATAAAACTTAGTTAGGAAGGAACATCTGAATTTCTGGTTCTCTGGTCCAATCTCCTGTTCAATGCAAGGCCAACTTCAAAGTGAGATCAGGTTGTTCAAGGCCACTATTAATCAAGTCTTGGGTACTACCAAGGATGAAGATATGCAAGAATGGAGACATAAGGACAGAAAGCAGCAAAATAAATGCTGAAGGGCTACCTTCGTTTTGTTTGTGTTATGCCAAGGCAATCCAGGACACTTGCCTTATGAAAAAAGAAATAGCCCTACCTATCAGTTGAGTGAGCATTTGAGAAGGTGGGGGGCAGGCAAGTACCAGAGAGAGACAATAGCATCTGTCACTAATACTACTTGAGAAACAAGAAAGCAAGGCTTCAGAATGTGTATTCTTGTGGCAGCTGGTGTAACTTTTGACAGAATTTGAGGGACACTACACTTGGGAACTGTGAATGTCATGATCACAGCATCACATGCATTAGCCCACCTCTAGGCTGTACAAATAGTACACACGCGGACAACTCAAGGCTAATTTTACTCCACTTCTGAAACGATACCGCCACATTAATCCAAAACCTGCATTAATTTCTCAAGCCTTTTATTATTTCAATTTTTATTTAGTTTTTACACAGAAGAAATGAACAAATAGTTCTTTCATGCCAGTAATGAGTTATTATTCAGAGTAAAAAAACCAGTGCTTAAATTAGCTACTAAACCAGACAGAAAACAGAAATTGCTCCAGCATCTGCGTAGCTTCAGGAGATCCATTTGTGCTGCCATTTGCAAAAAGCTGATGTCCATTCTAAACATCTGACAGACAACCTCCTGACTCCAACCGAGGACATTACCCAGAGAGTTTCTTCTTCTGCAAGCAGCTTTGTTAGTCTGAACTCAAGAGAGCTGCTATGTACTTTTGAGATTTTTTCAATGGATGATAAAGTATTCCTGAACGGTCCCCCTGTTTCTAAAGCTTGTCATAGTCTCTCTTTTTTCTGAATTCCAATTTCATGTTTTCACTAAGTCTTGTGTAATCAGCTCATCATCCATGAGAGAAAAGCAACACTGCAAGCGGACGTGGAACACGACAGGAGGTACTGCTGAGCTCATTACTGAGATTTTTCCATTTTGTAAAACACACTGCCCTAGTCTCACTACATCTTTTGAAGGCGCACCGTTTTTAGATGAAGAGGCCTCTCCCCTTTACAGCCCGCAGTCACGTATGGGCAGCGAGAGAAAGGCGGGCGCTGCCTGCCCCTTTCTGGGCCAACAAACTCCTGGGCGGGCATGATCACTCCGAAGAGTGTTTTCTTGGCTCCCGTCCTGCCCAGCTCCGCCAGACATCGCCGTCCCGCCTCCTGTGGCGGGCCCGGCGGCGGGTAGCTCCGCCGCGCCTCCGGGCCGCCCCTCACAGGTCACCGCCAGGGGACGGCGGTACCGCCGGAGAGCGGCGCCACCAGACGCGCGGCAGGAGCGCCCGCACAGGCGGCCCAGGAGGCTGGCAGCCGACTGCCCCTCCCTCCATCGCCAGGCCTGGCCCCGCTCCCGCCGCCTCAGGGCGCCAAGGCCGCATAGAGCCGCCACGGCAGAACACCCGCCCGACGGGAGCTCGAGCCGCGCATGCGCACAGGGACGGCCTAACCCCCCCCACCGCCCTCGTCCCCACGGGACCGCCCCTACTGCGCATGCGCCTCGCCGCCGCCGCCACTTTCCGGCGGGAGAACGCACGAGGGTGCGCTGCCGGAGCCATCGCGGCGCGCATGCGCGCCGTTGCCTTGGCAGCCGCGGTTGTTTTCGGCCAAACCACCCGCGCAGCGCTGCGGGGGGGGGGAACTGCGGGGGAGACCATGGGCGGGGGGAGGCGGGGCAGCCGGCCGGCCGCGGCGCTGCCACGGAAGCGGACGGGGCCGACGTGAGTGATGGCTTCGCGCTGCGGCCGGCGGGCGGGCGGGAGTGGGGCTGTGTTGGGTAGGATCCGCGCCGCCGGCGGGGAGGAGGCCGCGTTAGGGCAGGGGTCCCGCCGGGAGCTGCCGCCGTTAGTCGTGGTGCGCGGCTCCAGAGGCGGGTAGGCTGGGGCACGCCTCCCCGTCCGCTGTTCCCTCCTCCGGCTCCCCTTCCCTCCCCGCCGGCACTCCCCGCTCTTGCCGCCGGCCCCGGGGCGGTGGGCTTGGCAGCCGTTAACGCGGTGGCGCGGCCGCTGGCGCGCCCGGCAGCGGCGCGCGCGGACGGCGTGAGGCGGTCGTGAGGGCGGCTGGCGGCCTGCCCGGCCCGGCCCGGCCCGGGGAGCGCAGGGGTGCGCGGGCAATAGCGGGAGCTGGGCCCCGCAGCCAACGTGCTTGCTTAGAGTAACCGCGGGGGCTGACCGGGAGAAGAGGCGGCCCGGAGAGGCCGGCCTGTGGCGGGCGTCTTCTGGTCTCCCCGCGGCGTGGTGGCATGAAGCCCTGCCGCGTGAAGCCGTAATCCCTTCATTAGTTTGTTCCCCTCCCCCGTCGGTACAAGCTTTGTAGTTTACTCGTGTGAGGTTGCACGGTCAGTTTATACCCGGCAGTACACGAAGATACCGTGTTTATCCGTGCCTGACACGTTAAGCCTCAGAGCAGTGATGCCTCCCTCGAACGAGGAATGCGCATCCGCACGTTAAGTGCGATTAATCCCATCGGTTTAACCTGCTACGGTGTGTGCTGGGAATGTTCCTTTGCTTCTTTGTTGTTTACCGTTACTCCTCTGTGCAAAGCAAAACGCCACTTTGGAAATTAAAATTCTTCGGGTGGTCCCTTGATGGGAACTCATTTTCATAATTATGATCGAAGATAAGGCAGAGATTTGAAATGTATTAAACAATAAAAGTCAGGTGTATTTCCTTATACAGAGCTGAAGTCCATAGTTTTTCCATCAGGGCAGACAGAGACTGTTTTCAACTGACCAAATCTCGGAAAAAAAGCCAGGGTTTTTGTCATCGTTTACTGGCAGTTTACTCTGAAGCTGAAGTTTTCTGATATGTTACTTCTGGAAAACTCAGATGGATAGCACCAGCTTTTTTAAACGTCCTTTTAAATTAGTGTGAACACAAGGTTTTTACAGGCACATCTCAACTGGCAGAAAGCTACTGCACTTTATAGTAGTGTTTATTTGATATGCAAATACAGAGGTATTACCATCATAATATCAAAGCTGTCTTTCAGTTTTCTGGACTTAAATAGTGAATTTTCATTAATAAACCCAGATTGTTTGTTGATGCCACATTTATCATTAATGAAGAGGAACAGATTTGTCTCAGTGTTATTTTGCCTTATAATTCTGAGTTAAAGCTTTTTCAGGTCTTGAAGTAATGATACCTACAGATAGCTTTAGAAACCTACTAGTAAAACCCTTGCATTTTACAAGATTAATCTTAATGATAACTGAGTTTATTCAGATTGGGGCACTGTGGTTGCTGAAGTTTGATGTAAGATTAAATCCTATTTTAAGATGAGATTATACTGAGTAAACAGCCTTGTTCTTACCCTTGTTGATTAGTGATCTGTATTTACATAAATCTAATAGTTGCTTTCATGCACGTGTCAAAGGTCGTGTAATTTGAAATTGGAAATGTGTATAAAATAATAGTATTATCATTAGAGGACTTTATCTCTTAATTTTATTGCCACAAGAGGATAGACTTTTATTGAATAGATAGGGGTAAATAGAAAATTATGTACTCACTGGTGAATTAGGCAAACCTATGCATTCTACAGAGAGTGCTGGTGAGCCTAGCCTTTGGAAAGGTGTTTGTTTCTTTATAAGCAAAAGTATCTGCAAAATTAATTTACCTATAGTTCTTTTGTGGTGTGATTTATTTAACCTTTGACCATAAAATTATTTATATACTTGAACAGGTATGCACTTCACTTATTTTGCTGTGGTGTTCTATATTGTCTCTCATATTTTGTGTTTTAAATTTAAGAGCATTTCAGCATTTCATTTGTTGTTTGTAGTTAGTTTTTCTGAGGGATGGTTGAAATCACTCAACTAGTCATAAGAGATTTTCCCATGTTCCTCCAGTCCTCAGGGATTTATTAAAGTTATAGAATCTGTATTTTATAACTATATTTAGTTTTCTACTCTTTTAAATTATATTTTATAGCCAATTGTGAATCGACTACTTGAAAAGCGCACTTAATAACTATAGTACTTTTAAAATGATCTTTTGGTATAACTAAGTATAAATTGCAAAAGCAGCTTTATTTTTCAATAATATTTTCTGTTTTCATTTATTGTAAGAAGTGTTATTTCTAACTGTTACTGTTCTGGTTGTGACAGTTGTTTATGAGTCAAAACATATTTTAGTTATTGAAAATATTGCTACCTTATCAGTGACATGGTGAAGCACATTACAGAACAAAACATTTTTTTTTCTTCCTAGGAAGTCCCTTCTGGTTGTCCTTGCTCATTTCAAACAGCCTGAGATGTTGGATACTTAGTGTAAATGCTTTACTTAATACATGAAATAAACTAATGACACCTGTCGACTGACTAATCAACACTTCTATAATCCCAAACCAACCCTAACACTTGCTTTTTTTTCTTACTTCGGTTTGGTTTGGCCAGACAGCAGACCAAACTGCTGTAAGTAACAAATGTGAAATGACCTGAAAGTATGTAGCGAGATGAGAGGGATCTGAGGGTACTGTAGCGCAAATGCCTGGGGATGTAAGTGTAGCCTCAGCTCTTTCCTATAAAGGTAAGCTAAGTGTGCCCAAGAGCAATTTTCAGTGTTGAGGCCAAGTGGTATGTTTGTCCCAATTTAATACTATTAAACTCTTAGCCCCAAATCAGAGTGGCTGCATGCAAACTGCCTGTTAATAATAATCCATACTAACTCTTAATCTGTACCCAGGAACTGCTTGGGTGAGTGTTAGGTGGCTTGGACCAAAATGGTGCCAAGCATAACGCAACCATATAGGCTGGCAGTATTTAATGCTATGTCTTAATTTATTAGGATAGATACAGTCCGGGGTGTCCAGTGAATGTGAGCTAGTGGTGTCTAACAAGGTGCTACCTAGGGAGAACTTGGAGCTATTGCCTGATGGGCTATCAGGGAGATAGGTGCGATAGTTTATTGCAGGGAAGGCTAAGGGGAACATAACACATTCATAGAAAGTTAGGTTTCATTAGTTCCGCTGTTTACAAAACAGCTTTTGTATTAAAGTTTTTTGTAAAACATTCTGAATTTTCTTGATGAAAAGATAAAGGTGTGTAATATTTTTATTTGCCTTCAAGCTTTGTTTGGGTTGGATTTGTAGGCTTTTCTCCACAACCAGCAGGGCCTAACATTTTTTCTTTAGAGAAATGAGTTTCATGTAATTGCTTGTCTGCTTTATGCAAAAATACAAATGCTTTATGTAAACATAAATATTTAGAGATTTGTAATAAAGTTAGATTTGCTGGCAGATACTAATCTTTGCATTGAAAGCTATCAGCTGGCTACAACGTGACTTCCTTGATGATGCTGTCAGGTTAGGAACCTGATTACAAAGGCTTCATGGGTCATTATTATTTAAATGAACTGGAGGTATTTTTAGAAGACTGGAGCACTATAGTACTGAAGTATTTGGCTATTGCCCAGAAATATATAGCTAAAACTGCTGTAGTGTTGTTCTTTATTTACTCTCAAATAACAAGTATCAGATAGATGCTAAGAATCTTGAGCTGAGATTTGATGGCAGAGAACTTTTAATAATTTAGACAAATAGTCTAGAAATAAATACTTCCCTAAAAGACCTGTACTCATCCTTGATATTAATTAGCGTGCATTCAATTGTTAGCTTCAAGCCTATGGACCAGTTATGTTAATGAAAGTTGTTAATTATTTTAAATAGAATGGTGAATTCTGAGGAAGAAGCAGCTGGTGTGTTGAGCCACTTCTAACTGGGGACTGAAAATGCCAGCAGGTAAGAATACTGTGTGTTTGATTTCCAATACATATTTTATAGTCAGAACTAGATGCAAATTATAGAAGTTCCTTCTGTTTATAAGTTTTTAATGCTGCATTGCCTCCATTTTGAGTCTATGTTTATAGCTGATTTTCAGTGTTGGGTTTTTTTATTTTTTTTTATTTTAAATTTTGGGGCTTTTGTAAAAATTGTAATTACGATGGTGAATATGCTGTAGCTGTGGGTTCAACAGCCTTTTTCAGTGGTGTGCCAGATTGCTTTTTTTAATTCTTTAGCTACAAATTAAGCATTACCTCAGGGGAACTAGAACACCTACTGCTTCAAGGGTTGAAATACTGCTGATAGCAGTATTGTGATTCACAGAAAGGCAGGGGCTCTCAGCTCCAGCTGATTTTGGATCCATCCATGTTCCTGCCTCTTACAGATCTGTCTCAGGGTGGTGCTCCTCTGGCTTCCAGGTTCCGTAAGGAACCCAGAGCTGCTGCTTCTTCTGGAGACAGTGTGTCACCTCTGTTACCAGAGTGCTACTGTTCATAAACAGCAATGGCAATAACCTGTCCTTTGCGTTGGCTAGGCCAAGTTTTATGCTGATCCTGATGTGTGTGCTCTTCAAAGTGTGCTTTCTTCAGGAAACAGAATAGATGGTGCTGACTTCAGCAACAAGTAATAGCCTGGTGTGTTTGTACAATGCTGCTGAGTTATCCTTGCATGGTTTATGTTGTCGGTGAAAATTCTTAACTGAATAAGAAGTGAATTTCTTGGTAACTTTTCCCTGATAAAAAAGTTCTTGTCCTTTGCTTTTTTTAAGCAATGGTAATTATTGAGCTAGTGAATCATACTCTAGACTTTTTTTTTTTTGCAGTTGAAAGTGAGGCAAAGGCAAAAACCAAAGTCCGCTTTGAGGAAATCTTCAGACATCATGCTGGCCTAACAGAAAAAAAGAAATCAAAGAAAAAGAAGTTTCACCCTCAAGAGAATATTGTGGTGAGTTTGAACACATGCAAGCTTTGTTTGGTTGCCTTCCTTAATGGAAAAAAGATCAGGAAAATGTATTGCAGAAAAAAGGTGTAAGCATTTAAAAAAAAAAAAAAAAGTGTGACGTATATTTCTGCACATATCCTTTGTTCTTGATGTGGGTTTTATTTGTGTTTGCGTACCAGCAATGCATCCTTGTAATTTGGAGATATGCCAGAATTATATAGAATACAATACTGGTTAAAAGAAAGTGGTACATGCAGGCATGCACTCATGGAAAATTTGCCAGTACTTTTTTTTTTTTCCCATTCACATTTTTCAGAAAAGTTTTAAGTTTTTCAAATTCAGTATTGACTTCAGTGGGAATTTGAGTGAAAGGCTAGTAGAGTTATGGCTGTAAAAGTAATTTTGAGAGTGCTACATCTGTATAATACAGGTACATCTGTGTAATACATCTGTGAATTAAGAACTGATGAGAATTTGTAATAATATTAGAGATAATAATTAACTTTTTTCCGTTTCCTAAGAATTACTGGTATAAGAATTTGCAGACAACGTTAAACAACATGTGACACTTTTTTTTTTTTTTAAATTTGATCTCCGTAATCGGCATATTTCTGCATGTACTGAGCTTTGTGTCTGAGTGGTCCTGTGTTTACATGACTACTTAGGCAGTACACACATATAAAGATTTTGGCTTTAGCTTGTGACTTGCAGATTAGAAATGATTCTATTACCCTGACCTTATAGTTAGATGATGTTTTTGTTTGTGGCATATCTGTCATCAAAAGAGCCTCAGAAATTCCTCTGAGTTATGGTTCATGTTGTAGCTTTTTTCCTGAAACCAATTGTTCACTTACAATATTTGGAACTTCAAAAGAAAGCAATTTGCTTAAAAGATAAATGTTCTGGGTTTTTTATTTTTCTTTTGTTAGGTTTTGTGTTTTCTATCTTTTGTCTTGCCATTGCTGGACATGCTGGAAGTGAATGTTCATTATTTAATACTCATTTAAGCAAAGGAGTGGTATTTTATATCATGTCAGAATATTACATGTATTTATTATATACAGTATATTTGGAATAGTTATATTGAACTTCGTATTGTTATGCTGAAACATATTTTTGTATTTAGATTGACAAATTGAAGTTGATATTTGTGTGGATTTTTTTTATTTTGCATTCCTTGAAGTATATGGTATTTAGTCAATACAAAGAATCAATGCGACGTCTAAAATATAGCATAGTTAGAGGGTGTTCTTTTCCTTTGTTTTGCTAGCATATGTGTAACTATAAGACTAAATTCTTCCTTGGCTAGGTTTACTTTTTTGATGAAAGGTGGGTTTTTAAATCTGTACTTTATGATATAAGTATTTTTGAGCACATAATTTTATGTTCATATGTAACAACGTATTACTCATAAATATTTTAAGCTTACTTTGGTTTTAAAATTGGTTTCCATTCCAGAAGTTTAAAACTAGTGTAAAACACTAGTGTTTTGGAGTTACCTAAAAACACTTAAAGTCACAGTGAACTGAATCACAAGTTAATGGTATACACACAAATTAAGAAGCGCTTTTAGAATCAGTGTGGAAGCCTAACTTTATGGTTTTGTTGAAGCCGTAGATTTTTACCAATCAAAGCACTAAAAAAATAAGAACTTGAGGAGAACGTGTATTGAAACCTAATACTGACCATTTTGAATATTTTCTTAAAGTGTGGCAAAGTTGCAAGAGCTCAGGTTGCTATTTTCCATGCTGGTTGCTTCAGCAAATAACCAGTCATTTCTTTGTAAGAAATAAATGTGTGTGGGAGGGGAGGAAGAGGTCGATATAGAAGGTTGGCTGATTTTGTTCCAGTTTTCTTTACTTTATTGGAGTTTCACATATCTTGAAATAATGTGAAATTTATCAGTGATGCTTGTCTTTGTGTCATGCAGTTGCCATAAATGGTCTCCCAGTTTTGATCAGAAACAGGTCATGGTTAAGAGCATATTTCTGCTGGAAATGTTCCAGTCTGCTTCTTTTTTTTTGTCTTTACTGAACCTAGCCTTTCTTAGATTAATAAAACCTTTTCCATCATAATCCACTGTTTCCTTGAAACCTGAGTTCAGGAGCTGCAGGAGATTACTGTGATTTTAAATGACAGAAGTGAGGGTAAGGGGATTACCTGCGCACTTGCCTGCTCTGCTCTATGTGCCCATTGCCTGGAGAGAAGGGAAACAGCCTGACTCAAAAGGAAAGGCTGATGTCAGTAGGGCAGGATGAGTTCGAACTCACAACTGATAGGAATGAAGGGCTTGTAGATGGAAATAGACATCAGCTGTGGCCAGGTCTGCTTTGTTGTTCAATAGACACAGGTGCAGTGGGTATAAGGCCTGAAGGCATGGCTGAAAAAACAAGAAATTGAAGACAGTGAATTTGCTAGTATCCCTTCCGGGGCTAACAGTCACCATATTTATTTTTTACCAGTTGTGCCTCGTATTACAAGTTGTTAGAATGAGGCAAGCCTCAGACCAGGCAATGGCCAGACTGTTTTGCCCAGATAGATTAATCTGTCTAAAGTCAGCATGAAAATGATTGAGTTTATTTGGTTCAATCTAAATTTCATGGTAGAAAAGGGCATGTTTAACTCAGAAAATGTCAGTGAAGCCTTCTACCAGGTGAAAAGCAAGATGCCTATATATGGAGGCAAGAATTTCTTCCCTAGATTGTAGTCTGACCAGCTTACAATATTGGGATGGGTACACATTGATAACTAAGGTTTTGTATTCAAGTCAGGACTGCAGCAAATTTATCCATTTGAAGCTTTTTACTTCCTACTTCATTGAGTCCGCTCCTTCCCTGTCTTCATAAGGCCCTGTATGAGAGGTTGGACTCTGGAGGTTCATGAGTGTACAGGTGATAGTAGTATAGCTCCAGGCTTGAAAATTCTTTTATTATTTTCAACAAGATGGATATTTCACAGGTTTCTTCTGACTAATTCAGTACTTTACCTTCTGTCTTAGATGTAAAACACAACCTGCGTAGCTTTGAGGTTGTAGAATTTTCCCAGGGTCTGTTTCATAGCCTACTTTTTTAGCTGTTGTTGAGATTATTGTTGAGATTTCCACTTGGTTTTAGCCCTTTGTTTCTTATATTTAAAATAGAGAACTGCTAATAGTTGACCATACACATTTTCTCAATGTTTTCTGTTAAAATTTGGTGAAACTTCTCCAAGTTCATCCTATTTGTAAATTAAAGTTCTTCTAGCGTCTACATTTTATAGTCTTATACGAACAATGTCAGTAAAATTGGTTCCCTAGTGCATTAGAATTTTTTTAAGCATCCCACCCAAATAGCCAGCATCACAAGTACATTCATTACCAATTCAGTTGTAAGTAAAGTTGTAAGTAAGTTCTTTTACAACCAGTACATATCAGCCCTTCAGTAGGCTGGCAATGTCTATTCCTAATTTTTCAAGGTGTGCCTGTGTTACAGGAAGAAGTTCGGGTACCTCTGTAAACCTGGTTATCTGAGTTTCCAGATACCCTGGGTAAATCACTTTATGTGTTTCCAGGTTCTACTCGCACATATTTGAGAAGCCTTTTTAAAAGGGAGTAAGATTATTAGGCGTTGTCCCTGCTTTTAGCTCTGGAACATGAATGGCAAGTAGTGTGACCTGGGGTTGGCTCATAGTGGTACAAGATTTGTGTGTTAGTCCACCTGCAGTGCATCTTGGCTGGAGCCCATCTCTTACTCCTATCAAGCCAGTAGTGCAAGCAGATCTGTTCTCAGGGAAGGCTGCTTCCCCTACCCTGGTGTCGTAATGTGGCTGTGGAGCTGTTTCGAAAAAAAGCCTTCTCATTTGTTCCATGCTTTAAGCCGAAGAGGTCAGGTTCAGATCAGAAACCTTTTGGAGTTACTCCAGAGACAGGCCTATCCTATGAGCTGCTTTTCCAGGCTAACTGCTCTTTCTAACTCAGTTCAAGTGTGTTCATATATAGACGATTGCTCTTAGTTGATCTCTCTCGGTCCTGCATTTTCAGACAGAGAATCTAGAACAGTAGCCCTGCCTCTGCCTGCGACCTAATATGATGAATTGATTTTATTAATGTCTTGGCTTTTACTTTATTATTTTGTCACCCTGTCCCATCTTTCCTCTCTATTTAATTATACCATGTAATTACAACATGTGTAAAAATTGTCCTGAGTTAAGATCATACAGGTTATGTATCTGAGGAATTTGTGTTTGAACTGCTGAAGCAGCTTTGTACTGCCTGCAGTATCAATAATGTTCCTGGAATTTGCTGTAGTTTGTGTTTTATTTCATTATGAGGATGTTCTGTATTTTTTTGCCTATGAGTAAATTTGCTATAATTAAGTGGCTGTGTACTGCTACTATTCATGACACGTATTTGTAGACATGTTTCTTTGTTTGTAGGCAAAATAAATAACAAGTTCTAGTAAATATTTCAAGCAAGTTTTTGCAACAGCTAGGTTTCTTTGAGGAAATTATTCTTGAATATCAGCGTTATTTTAGAAACTCTTGAACAGGTCAAAGACAAGGGCTTTTTGTTTAGGATTTCTCAAAGAGTTCTACTTCTTGGGCTTAATGGATTAATGTTCTATTACAGGCAAAAATCAGTATGACCTTAGCTTTGGTCACTGTTGGGTCTTAATTGCCAGTGTGTTGTAACCTTCATTCCTTATACTCTGCAGTTAAAGCTATTTGTAATAGTGCAGATAAGGAAGTGGACAATCTATTAGAGAGCCTTATTTTGTTTTTTTAGTTTATACAAAGCTTGTTGCTTTAATTTATTTTAAATTTTGTTACTCTATTCTGTATTTCAAGTTATTTACATGAAATATTCCACATCCTCTTAAGTCATTGACTTATGAATAAAGAGGATGTTACTGGTCTATTTAAGCAAGTAAGAGGTGAAGGTACAAAGACAGTTTTTTTCGTAATTTGATACTGAGATAATTTAAACTATTTTCAGACATAGGATGCTAAAAATAAAGATACTTACTGAAAAGATATATGAATGGCTTTAGATTTTTCTGATGTATTAAATAAGCATACTTGCATGAAATTCTGGATGCTTTCATTTTTAACTCATACTTTATTAAGACAGTGTCATTTAGTAGGTAGCATTAGTAAGTCTAGTTAGCGCGTTTTTCTGTACAAATAATAAACTTCCTTGATTTTTTTCGCTTTTGTGTTCTCATGTACTTCAAACTTTCCTTTCTTTTTTCTTCCTTCTCCTTCTTCAGTACTTTCCTTGCTCTCTGTAGTTTCTCTTCAAATGTCAGACATGAATAAAACAAGATAGTGATGAAGGTTTGCAGGCTCACATAATTGAGGGCATACAATATGGAGGCAGATGACTTGCACATTTAGTGTTCTATTCCATGACTAGAAGGAAGATTATTCATGCAAGTGGGCATTTTTAAGTCAGGATCCACCCTCCAAAGTGTGATTGCCATTGCAACTTCATTCTCCATTTTTTCTTTTTATAAACTTGTATATTTTGGGGATGACTTATTACGTGTATTATCCCTTTTTAAAAATGTTTGGGGCAAACATGATTCTGTAACTGTGAGAAGTATCCCAGCTAGACGGGGAAGATGTCTGTGTTTATTGAGGGAGGAAGATGGTCTTGGCAAAAAAAAGGTTGTATGCAGATACTTACATTGTCTCCAACTTTTTTTAAAATTTGCTTTCTTTGTGTTTTAAAGTCCTTTCTAATGTTTCATGTGGAGGCTCCAGAGAATTTTATGTAAGACAACAGAGTAAATGAACCTCAGCGACTTCATAGAAGTTCCATCAAGGAACGGAGATCTGTTTGTCAAGCCTTAGTTACTTGCTGTGTTGTTTGGAGTTGTTATAGAATCATAGAATAGTTTGGTTTGGAAGGGCCCTTTAAAGGTCATCTAGTCCAACCCCCCCTGCAATGAGCAGGGACATCTTCAACTCTTATCAGGTTGCTCAGAGCCCTGTCCAACCTGACTTTTGAGTGTTTCCAGGGATGGGCCATTACAACCAGGCATTTAGTAACCAGGAATAGAAACCTGAAGGAGGGGGGAAAGTTTACAATGTGTCCTCTAAAAAAACCACCAAAAATTGTCAGGAGGAGTGCACAAACAAATGCCTTAGCTGAAATTTATCTTAGCTGTTTTTACTAGGCTGGTCTTAGATTAACTCTTTGTCATTCTCCTAAGAATATTGAGGGAGGGGAGTTCAACTTTATACTTAAAAAAAAAAAGTATTCATGGAAATCAGTTTTTCAGTTTTAGCACTTTCGAATATAATTTCATTGTCAAACTTTGGCAAGCAACTTTCAGTAAAAGAGACTAAAAACAACTTAGCCTGAAGCCTGTCTCTAACTTGCATTTTAAATGGATGAAAATACATGATTTTGTGCTGTAATCTTCAAGTTTTCAACAGTCTAAAGCATTGGCATCTGTTTATGGAGTAGACTTGTTGATTTCTTTTTTTACTGGATATGCCTAAAAGTCATTTAAAACCCTAGTGAAATAAAATCGAGGATGAAGTGCTGAAACACAAAATGGGGGTTTTTTTCACCGTGAATTTTCTGTTGCCCTTCCATCTGTCTTGTTAATTTTAAACATGAAAATAACTAGATCTTTGATTTAATTTTACTTTGTGTAACGTTACTAAAGAAATAACATAAAGTACAATGTTCATCCTTAGAACATAATTTTTAGTACAAGTATGTTTTATGTTCTTTTCATTTATAGCTTGACACCTTTAGAAGTAATATTGATCTAGCTAAGGAAAGTGTGAATGATGAAGCAATTATAAACAACACATATAATCCTGAAGAAGAGAGTCCCCGATTTACAAAAAATAAACTGAGAGAGAAGGCCTCAATTGCAGAGAAAATAAACAATGATGTTGTTAGCGGAGAGGAGAACAAGCAACCAAAATCTAACAAGAAGAAAAAGAAATCACTGTTACAAGAACAATTTAATGAGGAAGAAAATGTATATGAAGCTAAATTGGAGAGTCTTGAGAAAAAGATTTCTGATTTTCCAAAGAAGAAAACAAAAAGTAAATCACAAACAGATGTACCTCATCAAGAAGGTGATAGAAAGATTAAAAATTCCTTGACTGAACAGAGAAGTGTAAGTGAATTAGATGAGGAAGAAGAGCTAATTCGAGCCTATCAGCTGCAAGTGGCTGAGGATGAGGCAAATGCAATTAAAAAGAAAATAAGAATGAAACTTAAAGAACAGATGTCCGAATTTACATCCAGTGTTCAAAGCCATGAAGTTGTATTGAACAATGAAGTAGGCAAAAAGAAGAAAAAGAAGAAAGAAGTAGCAGTTTTAAGTGAAGCTGAAACAAGGTACAATGATAAACTGTATACTGTGTGTCTGTGAATCTTAAGCAAAATGTTTCATTTCGTTTTAAGATAGGCAGAAGCTTTCTGATAAACTGTACATATGTGATGAACTGGATGATTCTGTTATGAAAAAAATATTACCAAATATTTTTTCAAAATGCTGTCGAGATTAATATTAAATGCACGGATTCAGCTTAACTTTTTTTAAAAATATCCTCCATTACTATCTGATGTTTATTTTCTGTGGAATTCACTCTCAACTAACTTAATTTTGTGCATGGTTCTTTGGTGATGAGTGATGGCCCTGATCCAGCAAAAGACTATTAGCTTGGCTCTATTCACATGAGTAGTTCTGCAGTTATCTGGAAATTAGAGGGAAGAGGGGAGACAAATAAAAAAGTCAAGACACTAATGTTGGGGGAGGTGGAGTGTTGCATTTTAAAGATACACAGATGATGAGTTGCAGAGCTAGAGAGGAAATTTAAGTGGGTTAATAGTGGCAATAAGCAATTCTATCCATATATGTGTTAGAACACAATTGCTGACAGTAATCCCTTGCGTTGCAGTGCCATGTCCCTTTCTGAGCTACAGCATCATCCGGCAGAAGATGGCAATGAAAATCAGTCATTGGAAAGACTACTTACATCAGAAGGACAGAAATTGGAGAAAACCATGGAAAAACAGAAACCTAAAGCAAAGAAGGTTAAAAAGAAAACCAGAAAAGGTTTGTCAAGAAAAGTATTAGAATGGTGTGCTGCTTTGCTGCTTTATCAAAGTCTTTTTTTCTTTTCTTTTTTTTTTTTTTTTTTTTGCTGCTAAAGAAATATTTGTCCATGGTAGTAACACAGAAGTGACTGAGCTGTTGAAGTTACTTATGTTTCTTTAGTTACTTCATTGTACTTTTGTTCTTCCAATTTTGAGGCTAATTTGTGAGAAAGCTACTTTAATGTATCAATCTAAAATTCATTTACTGTAAATATTTTTGAAATTGATAAATAGTTAGAAAGTGGGGGTTTTTAAAGCAAAATATTATATTATATATATACCACATTTACAGTATATTACTTAGATGCATCTTCTAATTGTCTTTTTATTATTGTATCATTTTTATTTACTTTGTTATAAATGGTGTATCACCACTGTTTTAACAGTGATGCTCAATTCAAACATAAGGAATGCTTTTTCATGCAACACGTCAAATTGGAGAATTCATTTCATCAAACGTTGTGGAGGACAAAATAAGAAAATAGTTTAAAAAATGGAGATTACAGAAATAGATGAGGAGTAGGTCTTTTGATATTTACTAAGTGTGGTGGTCTTACTGTAACTTGTAAATTAGGAGGTTCTGAAAACAATGTTTCTGCTTATGTTGTTTTTTATGTTTTTCTTAAAAAAAAACAAACAAACAAAACCAAACCAACAAACCCTAATGTAGGCTGTAGTTCAGAGCAGGATATTGAACTGTATGGATTTTAAGTCATTGTGGCACAGAAGAACCTATATCAATCAAGAGGAAGACCTCTGTTTTTAAATAAAAATGTTTGTTAATGGGTATAGATTATATTAATGAATGTAAATTTGTGTGTATGCTCATATGTGTTTAAAATGCTGCAAATTTGATAATTCTATTTTAACCTATTACGTAAAGAACACTTCAAATGTTATTGCTTTACTATTGATTGCTAAGGCAATACGGAGCATTTTTACTCCTTTAAACTGTCACTGGTGGAACATAGTAACCTATATTTACTTTGTTCCAATTTCTAGAAGAAAACATGGAAGTTACCGCAGAAAATGATGAAGAAATGAAGAATTCAGAAATTTCAACTCAGTCTAAATTTGGTTTTGATGATGATCTTGTGTTGGGAATTTATATCCATCGATCTGATCGACTTAAAACTGATCTCCTGGTATCTCATCCCATGGTTAAAATCCATGTTGTTGATCAGAGAAGTGGCTTATACGTCAAGAAGGATCATAGGTGACTTTTAATAAACTGTTTTTGTTATCAATGATTGCTATAAATACATAGATTCTTCCCTAGAAAATTAAATATGAAAATGAAAATAATGCTGAATTTTAAACTTGAGAGGTCATTCATTAGTTTCTGCATCTATCATATAGATACAGTAACCTACCTATATACCTACAGTAAATTTGGGTGGTATTTTTCTTTTTCTTTTTGGTACTTTTAAATACTCTGAACTGCTGTGTTGCTCTCGAGGTTGCTATATTTACAGCGCAGTTCATTCTGTATTATTTTCAGAGAGAAAATTTCCGAAATCTCAAAAATATGTAATAGCCAAGATTAAAATAAGTAAGCAAAACTCTGGTAGCATAAATAATATCTGTCTTTTCTGTTTTATAAAAGACCTTTTAAAATCCTGAAATTTAGTTCTTCATATTTCTAATTGCTTCAGTTACTTGTTTCCACTGTCATTATGCGTAATTTTCCTGAAAACCAAATTTTAACAGTGCTTAAGCAGTAGACTCTATGATGATCATTATGCATAAATTTGGTAAGAGTAACATGATTGTTAGGATTTTGAACTTCAGCCTGTAGCATTACTATATACATTGGGGATTGTCTTAAATTCTGGGTGGTTTTAGACCTTTTTTTTTCTAAAATAAAACAAACAGTATCTTGTATCTTTCTTTGCTTTCAGTAATTGAAAATAATGTTTTGTTTGAGTTGGTTTTTTTAAGGTGCTATAACGATTGTAACTTTTTGGAAATTTTCAAACAGCAAGAGGAAAGTTTCATCTTATTATGAACAAGAGCAAATAGAGCACATTCTTCCTATTATGACAAAACCATATGACATCAGACAGTCTAAATCAACAGTTCCAGAGTGGGAGGAGCAAGTCATATTTAATGAGCGTTTTAGTTATTTTATTCAAAATACTGAAGAAAGCCCTTGCGTAATCCTGTTTTTTGAGGTAAGGTTAAATATTTTACATCAAATTTATGCACATTATGATTTTCTATTTATTTCTTCAACAGTATATGTTTAAATGATTCAGGTGTTTTATTTCAGTTATATTGGCTTAATAGCATAGCCTTAAGATACAGAATTAAGTGGAGATAGCAAAGCGTTATTGGTGATTGCAAAATGTTTTTAATAGGAAAAAACCCCACTGTTTTGATAGTAGTAAGGAGGACAAATCTTTTTTATTAAATCAACTGTTAAACTTCTGTGAAAGGCTGGTAAGATTGTTCCAGATCAGGAGGGGTGGCACCATGTAGATAGGGTATCACTTTTTCTTTTTTTACATTCTTGAAATCTGAAAAGAACCTCAAGTACCAGAAACTCAGAGATGGAGTTTGCCTACTTTGTAGCAACACCTCTTTTCCCTTGACATTTTAGATGTCTACTTCTCCTCTCCCATTCTTCACACAGTAATTATTAATTCTCCCTCCAGTACAATTATGTTTAAAGGAAAAATTGTAAGGTATATATTCAACATGATTTTAAGCTTAAGTATTTAAATATTTGTAAAGAGAGATTTGGTAGTATTAAGCTGAAAATGGGAACCTAATGCAATAAATATTTTTTTCATTCCTTGTTTTTTGTGTTTCAAATAGATTGTATATACAATATCACCATATGTTTCTTTATGTTCTGTGATACTCATAATGAACATATTTGTAGAGTCCGTAGTTGCTTAACACAAAATTAATTACATTTATATGTAAAGATTCTTCATGGAAATCATGTTGGTGTTGCGACCAGAAGTATGACTATACTGAAAGCATGCTGTTTGACTTCAGTGTGGTTTATGAAATACCAATTTGAAGAAAGCATGATTCCAATTTTTTTTGCATGCCAGATAAGTCTCCAAAAGTGGCTAAAAATGAGAAGATTCTGGTCACTGACCAGAAAAATGAAGAGACGCATGGACATCATTGGAAGTGTTCAAAGTCACATTGGAGAGGGCTTTGAGCAACCTGATCTCGTTCCCACGGCAGGGGAGTTGTACTAGATGATCTTTGTAGGTCCCTTCCAACCCAAACCATTCTATGATTGATTCTACAACATAAGCGACAAAGCTAGGAAAGGAAAACTTACTTTTTGACTGCCATTTTCCAGCTAGATTAACATACAGATAGTTTTGGCTGCCATATTTGTGATCTGTATGATTCCCTAGCTATACAGGATTTATGAAAATTACACATGAACACACTTATTAAGACAGAAGGAAAGCAAGAAGAGGGTTTTTTTTAAGACCAGACTTATGTTCTTTTTTTAAAGCAGGTCATAAATACTCATCAGGTAAATGTATAGGGATCTGTTATTTCTAATTGTTTATGTGAAAGAAGTACTGGTTTTGTAATTGCTTAAAACTGAAATCCCCTTGATTTAGTGAATCGCATCTAGCATGTTTTCAACGTGTTTTTTAATTATTGTGAAGGATATATGCATGAGAAATATATTTATATTCCTATCAATACTTTCAGATCCTTGATTTTCTAAGTATGGATGAAGTGAAAGCCAACTCTGATGTACAAATTCAGGAATGTGGTTTACGAAAAATTTGTTGGGCATTTCTAAAGGTATTGTAAATATTTAAATGAAGAAACAAAATTTATAAATCTTTCTATTCAATTACCTAGAAGATGCTAACCGCACAAAGTGTGAAAATATTTCTAATATTTCCAGGCAACAGAGATGGAAAAACAAATTCTTGCTTGGCTGTTCTCTCCTTTCCCTCTTCCTTTACCCCATAAAATTCACAATAACAAGCTTGACAGTAAAGAATATGTATTTTTCAAGAAAGTATAGAATGTGTAAAAAAACTTTTTTTTGTTCATATAGTACAGAAGGAGGTTTTCTTTAAGGGTTTTCTGTGTGTTCATGAGATTGTCTCTGCAAAGAAAATGACAAATCCACTGATTTGCGTACCTCAGCTTTTCTGCATTCTAGTGGCATTTTCAGTTGGCCAGTCTTTGAAAAGACTCCCTAGCCTACCTATAAAATGCCTGTCATTTTTAATTCCAGAGTTTGAAATGCTGCAGCAATGAGATACAGGTAATTTGGCTAGCACATCATATACCTTTTTACCCTTTTAGGAGAGACTTGAATGTGCCAATTTGGCCTTTGAGAGCTGGCAAGCTTTAATTTGCCTGAGGATTGTTCATTTACACCTATCCTTGTGGAAGGTAGATCTTGACAGTCATTGTGCAATCTACATCATGAGAAATACAGGAGAAGATAATGGACTGCAAGTTTAGAGGAAGGGAGAGGGACCTCTATATCATTAGATGCAGAGTCTCTTCTCAGCTCTGCCAAAGATGAATCTACCAGAATCAGAGGTCCGATATCCTGTGTCTAGGTATATAGCTGTGGGGACTGTGCATCCAGGCGTTCAGTACAACCTACTCCTGAACAAAGGGAAGGCTGAATTTCCAGTGCATAAACACAAATAAAATTATGGCCTGTTCTTCATTCCTACTGCATCTGTCTGCCTTATCCTTTCATCTGTATCAGTCAAAGTAGAAATGTCCTGATAAACAGTGGTCAGCGTTAATGGCAGTAGGTACACTTGTTCTTTAGTTCAATAGAGAGAACTCTTATTTCTTCTGAAGTTGGAAAGGTTACTGCTTTGTTGTATCTTCTGTTCTGAGTCAAAGCCTTACCTATGACCTTTGCTGCAGGGTTCAGAGGGGACAGATTTGGAAGAGGCTCTTTGTGGATTGACAGTCCTTTGAGATTCTGGTGATTCCAGCAAGCAGTAATTTAAAAAAAAGAAGAAAAAAAAAAAAAAAAAAGGGTACTGCAGAGGTCTTCCCACATACAGGATATTACTGTTGTGCATATGAAACATGTTTTAAAACTAGGCTGCCGTCTAAGCTTTAATCTTGGTGATTTGATCCTGGGGGTGTTTAATACATGCTTACTTCATTACTACTTTTGGGGATAGTATATTTCCCCAATGGGAAGTAGATTTCAGAGTTTATACTGTAGTTGTTTGAGATATTAGAAATAATCAATGACTTTTATTACTTTTATGTTAACATAATACATTTTTTTCCTCTTTTCAATCACCCTTCCAGCTTGTAGGTGCAAATGGAGTTCGAAACATTGATGGAAAGCTCCGTCTGCAATTATATTACCCACCTCCAAGGATGAAGTCACATTCGAATGTTATTGAGGTTTATGACTGGTGGGCAAAATGTCCTAGAAATCGTTACCCATCAACTTTATATGTAACCATAAGAGGCATAAAACTGCCAGATCATGTAAGTTAAATATTTAATATATAAATATATTTACAAATATACAGACTTTTCTGTAGGAAGTAGTAACGAGCTAGAGTGTGTGAGTGTGTGTGTTTGTATGCATGTTTATAAAAGCTGTACTTACAGTATATAAAATAGCTAGCATGTAACTAGCTATAATAAGAACTTTGCATCTTAAGATATGTGTTCCAAACTCAGCCCTTCATGCCTATCTTTGAAAAATAGGTGTACTTTCCCATCTGCAACTTTGCATATTTTGCCATTGACAGTCATAAAACTTTCAGGGTACTTTCTTGGAGATTGATATTCCTTCTCATTAGAAGAAATGCCATTTTAAGTCACTGGACTCACAAAGGTGTGTAAATTCTACAAATGAGAGAAGATGTAAGTCACTTAACTCTGATTCCCTGCACCTTCAAGCTATGATGAGTCTTACTTTTTCTAAAATGAAAACTCCTTTAAAGACAGGCTTACATTGGTATGTGCAGAGATGTGCATTCAAGATAAATACAGCATTTATTGTTCTACAATGTCAGTATAATATTGTTCTAGTACGTAATTTTCCATATGTATTTGCAGTTGTCATAAGTCTTTCTTCTGCTTTCTGTTCGTACAATCAAGGGTGATCTGTGGAAGCCTGGTGAGATGTGGTCCAAAGCCAAGCTATTCTGTGGGATTAGTTCATATGTTTTGGGGACATTTTTCTAATCTGTATACTGGAATGACATCCGCAGATCTCTTGCTCAGTCAGCTGCTGAGGTTGTTAGGAATTCTATGCGCTTTGTTTGAGCAGCTGTGCTTCATCTTTCTGGAAGTGTTCTGAGCCCGTCTTCTCCATGGTCTGAGTGTTTTCCTGGTATGTTTAGGTGCTGTCACTGGTTTATAGCTGTCCCTATTTTACAGTCTTCTGTGAAGCTCAAGTGATGTGATGAATTTGCATATCTTTCTGAGCTGTGCTTGACTTGAATCCATTGACTACTGATATTATTTCTTTCTTGTTCTGATAAATGCTGGATTTGCCAAGGCTAGGATTGAGCTCCAGATAAAAGCCATAACATGATACAGTTTTCTATGCATAGATTTCTGCTTCTGTTTAAGATCTGCTACAGATCCTGCATAGTGCTTAGAGATATGGTTTAGTGGTGGTTTTTGTCAGAGTTAGGTTGACGGTTCAACTAGGTGATCTGAAAGGTCCCTTCCAACCTAGGCAATTCTGTGATTCTCCAGAAGGACCCAGATCTCCCATACGTCCGGCATGGGCTGGTAGATACGAAAATATATGTCTCGGATAAAACAGGGCAAGGAAGTAGACATCTGTGTGGGCAACTGATTTAAGCTCCTAAATTGCTTTCTACTTGCATGGTAGGTGTCCAGCCTCCCTTTTTAGTTACAAGAACCTAGACAGTTACTCACCCTGAAGTGGATACCTAGCAGCTGTCAGCCTGGAAGAAAACAGTACTTTTTTTCCTGGTATTCAGCTGTGTTTCGGAAGAGACTTCTTTTAGTGAAATCAATCAGAAATGCAGCTTCTGCTTAATGGCCTCTGTGCCCCTCAGCCATGGGGCTGCTAGGCTGCTTCACAGTATTAAGGCTTCCTGTGTGTTCAACCTTGGTGTAACATGTAAGGTTCAGTAAGTGTACTTAGAGAAATTTGGAAAGTGTATATGCTTTATCTACAATTAAAATCACAAATGTGGTCAGTCCTTTTTTCTTTACAGCACTTGAGCAGTTTGTTCAATACACAGTACTGGTAATATCTTTTGGTACCATGAATAGGTTTTATTGCCGAAGCAGTATTCTGATCTGAAGGTGGTAGGTTAACGTCACTGGGACTATTTGCATGCTGGAATGCTTTATTTTATACACCACCTTCACCAGGTGGTAGAGTATTAATAATTTTCACTGACCCGGATAGTTTATAAAAATAGAAAGATATCAATTATTTGAAAAATCTTTTATACTGTCTGATTGACACAACTTTGGAAGCTCCGGTTACTTTTGGACTTGCTGGCTACTTTAAATGAAATTTTTGCTATGTTGTTTATATGTATTCAGCTTTTTTCCAATCTCTGTTTTTCAGGTGTAAAAATACAGTGCATTTGAAAAATACCTTTTAATCTTTTCAGATACAACACTGTTAATTTTAAAAATGTTTTTTTCTGATACTTAGTTTCATTTGCCTTAAGGTTGCTCCTTCTTTCCGCTCTATGATAGCTGTTCAGCAGGAACAAAGTAGTGCAGCACTGTGTGAGCTCCAGAGCGAGGGATCTAAAAAATCATGTGAACCTGTTCCAGAGGAGAAAAAGGAGCCAATTAAATGGACAAGATTGCCTGGACAGGTGAAGTGTTTTTATTTGCTTCTTAAAGAAAAATAATTTAAAGACATACTATCTTTTTATAAGTTTATTTTTATTATATAAGTATTATGAAGCAAGTCATTCATTAAAGAAAATTAAATAGTACACAAAATACAAAACATAGGGAACTCTCAGAAATAATAGAGGATTCTTAGCTTCTTACCAAATGTAGGTGATTTAATATTTTTTTTCCCAGAAGAGTCAGGTATTTTTATCTCCAGAATTCTCTAGGAATTTGAAAGAACGGGGCTATTCAGGTAGTGGAAGTAAGACAGGAAACCAGTTCTCAGATTACAGCTTGATTGGAAATATATGTTCTTGTTTGATTTTTTTTTTTCATTTTTCTTCTTCCCTCAGTTAAAGGGTTGGGTTTTTTTTACAGAATAACAGAACTATGAAGGAACTTTCATTGAAGAACCTGATTAAGAAGGTTCTTGCAACCTTCATCCTAACTCCTAGATCACTGTATCTAATGGAAATCAGCAATCATAAAAAGGGAGTGTTTTTGCAACTACATATAGAATGTCCATGCAATGATTTCATATTTTTCTGTAGATTGGTGTTTGTGTAAGCTCATGGTTCTATAAAAATTTGAATAATAAAAGATTTGTTAGCAAAGAATGTTGATTTTTATTTTGATGCCATACTGTAGTCCTTTACACAGATACTTTCAAAAAGAACGCTTAAATACACACAGGCTTAATTTTATTTTCCAGTAATGTTTGCTAATAATAAAATAGGAAAGAATAGACAACTGTTTTTACAATGGAAATTTTCTTATAAAAAATGGAAGTATACCTAAAATGTGTATTTATGTTAATTTTCATTACTTTTTAGAAAGTTGCCATTCTGAAAATAACTCTGTAATCAAAACCAAGAAAAATATGATCCTAAGAATGTTTGCCTACCATCATCAAATAAAATGTGGCAGCTCCTTAAAGATCATCTTGTTCCAACCCCCAATATAGTTTCTAACAAGATATGTTTACCTTTATTCTGAAGTGAACAGTGTATATTCAATTATTTCATAAGTAGATCTATTTTTCTACTTTTAAATGCATATGAATCTGTTTATGCTCGTTTTTCATTCATAAAGGTAAATCAGGTTTAGGTTAAATAATCACATAACTACTCTGGATATTTTAATTACCCTTAAACTTTGGATTTCGTTCTGGAGAAAAAGCCCTTGGCTGAAAAAGAGGAAATATTTTGGGAGAGAGGAAGGGGGACTATAACACCTGTGCAATTTTTTGAAATGTTTCATCTCGAGTTATGTTTTAAAAAAATCAGGAATTGAAATACAGATGAGGAATGCTAAAGGTGATTTTGATTGTGTGTAGTTAGTCTTCTGAGTTCACACTGCAATCATTAAGTTACAAAAAGTTGTGCTTAGACTCCTTAAACAATCTTGACTTACAGTCTAACTCTACAGCTTATATTATTGACGATAGTCATCATTAAGCACTTCTTAAGATTAAGGAATTGATTTCAAATTTAATTTTTTGTAGGTGTTTAAAACTAGTTGTCTGTAATAACGAGGCAGAAACGAACATACAAACTAGATGTGTCCTAAGTTATGCAGCAGAACTGCCTCTGTTTATAAGGTTGAACTTTTTTTTAAATTCCCTTAAGATGTTAGTAGCTTTTAAAAACTTATGCATGTCAAGAACTAAGAATGTGTTTTAAGCATTGAGTAGTTAATATTCATAACTGTGTAATCCCAATTCTTACCTGAAAAGCTAGGTTTGCCGCATACCGAACAAGCATCTGTTTTCACTGCGAGGTGGAGATATGGGCTGTTTTTGTATTCGTTTCTCTCATGGTGGGAAAACACTGGCAGCAGCATGTGCAGGAAGGAATGGCTATCCCATTCTTTGTAAGTTAAAAATTTGTTTTGTTGTTTTTTTTCGCATAACTCACATAGTTTGAAATTAAAGGGCAAAGGATGTATTTTTAAATTGTGTTTTGTAAATTGTTCTATGCATTAAAGAGCATTGAGGAAAACACTCTTTCTGTGTTAATAGGGCTGGAATTTGCTTTTCATACATGGTAATGTATATACAGTTTGATGGTATGAAATCACACTTTTTTGGCACAGAGGTCTAACAGAACTACTAAATCAGTTTGCAAAAGGAACATATTTTCTGATAATAAGGTTCTAAGTGAAATAGCTTCTCTGGCCCCCCACCACATGCTTTTTGTGTACATTTTTCTCATAACCTGTCATGAAAGTTAGATACTTGGAATACTGTCATCTCCAGACTGACTGCTGGAATCTGCTGTCTTCTCTGGTCCAGTTTGGTTGGAATTACAAATATTCCTTATTACTCAAACTTGGGGCTGCTTCTTCACAGTAGCCTCAACTGCATAGTTCTTAAGCCCTGTGTAAGAATTTTGAGATTTAGAGAGAATAGTATTTCAAGTGTACACAAAGTAAATGTTTAAATGCAATGAACGGTAAATCTAGATTCTCTTATTACACAGCGCTAGAAAATGATGTCTGTGTTAATCTATTTCAAATATTGGTTGGTTAGCTGTCAAAACAAATTAAAAAAAAAAAATCCTAATCTGGTTCTAATAATTTAAAGCAAGTAGGCTGTTTCTTAAGGGTTAAGACATTTGTGACATCCATGAACCACTAGATGGAAGTATATGCTTGCTGTCTATGCATATCTAGCAACTATTTGATCTTGTTCTCTGAAAATGATAAAGAAAATGAGTTGACTTTTGCTAGCAGAAACTCAGCCCGAGATTAGACTAAACTTTGCACAATAATTGCATATTATTGATTGTAAATACTTAAAAAAATGTTATTTTTCCATTTAAACTTCGCTAGTGTATGAAATTCCTTCTGGACTGTTCCTGAGAGAATTTTATGGTCACCTTAACATAGTGTATGATCTTTGTTGGTCAAAAGATGATCAATACCTTCTTACTGCATCCTCTGATGGCACTGTCAGGTAAGTATGATGAAGTTGTTCTGGCAGATAGCATCAAGCATAAAAGAAAGTGGTCGAGTTTCATTTCTTACTAAAAGATGTGCTGTAATGTTTTAATTAAAGATTTTAGTGCAGTGTGACTTACTCTATAATATTATAAAAATTATGATGGAGTTAATCACACTGTATTTACTATATTAGTTTCTAATGTATATGTATTTGAGATGACAGCTTTTCCAAGCTTTCCAACTGTAGTGTCTAAATCTACAGCGCAGAAAAAAAAAAAAGACTTTGTATTTCCAAAAGTCACTGAGACAGCTGCAATATTCTATCCTTGGAGAAACTGCGGTATTATGAATGCAGTATTAAGTTTGCAAATTTGAACATGAAGCAGGAAACTGAAAATTTAAGATTCAAGTATAAATTGGCTGCACTGTACATATATATGTAATTTTAAATTTTTTTTGGACACGTTTAAATAATTCAACTTAAATTGCTGTAAATGTAATTTGGTAGTATTATTTCTGAGACTGAAAGCATACACATTTTCCTCTACAATTTAAAAGTGTACTTCAACGCAGTGTTAATGTTAAAATACTAATCTGTTCAAGGTTTAAAAGCAGAACCCTCAAAACTGTAGAAAAACATAAAAGTACGGTTGTGACACGGTGTAATTTTATTACATTATGAGCAACTTCATGGGTTTTCATAGGGCTTTTTTTCTTTTTTTTTTTTTTTTTTTTAGCTCTTCAGATCCCTATCTCTTGTTTGTGTTATGCAACTCAGTAATGCTACAGGCGGTTGCGTAATTAAAATGCCAGAAGAATTGTTAAATGATATATTGTATGTGTGGAACTGTTTTCTTTTTTTTTTGCTGCTTATATGAGGAAAAAAAATATTTTAACAGCTTGTCCCACGTTTTTGCTTTTTATTTGGAAGCAGATTAAATAATTTTTTTTTATATTGAAGTAAATATCAATTTCAGTCATTTATGCTACCTGTAAGTAGCCCCAGCTGTTCCTCAGTTCTTGAATTTGTGGCAGCAAGTTGAAACTGTAGTGGTCTGCCTCCTTTTCTGAGTACTATGCATAGTCACTGCGCAAGTTGTTAGTTCCTGTATTTATTGGCCATTGCCTTAAGCTCCTTAAAAAGTCTCAGTTTAGGCAAGGAGTTTCTTCTTTTTCCCTTTCATATCGGGAGTATTTTGCCATTGAAACATGGTGGAAATGAAGGATGAGGACCAAAAGGCACCCCATTGCTTTTAAGTCATTATCAGTTTATTACCTGGGTTATGTCTCAGACTGTGTTCTAAGGCAACTTGAAGGGAAATGTAGGAACTAATGTGAATCCTTCTTTATATAGTGTTTTGTATGTTATCCTTGAGCCTTCCCAAGCTTTGTGAGCATTATTTGTGAGCAATAAATTAACCTTTATGTTGTTAGAGGAAAACCATTCTAAAAGATTGAGGTGCTGGAGTGGGTCCAGGGAAGGTCAACGAAGCTGGTGAGGGGTCTGGAGCACAAGTCTTATGAGGAGCGGCTGAGGGAGCTGGGGTTGTTCAGCCTGGAGAAAAGGAGGCTGAGGGGAGACCTTAGTGCTCTCTACAACTACCTGAAAGGAGGTTGTAGAGAGGTGGGGGTCGATCTCTTCTCCCAAGTAACAGGCAATATGACAAGAGGAAATGGCCTCAACTTGCACCAGGGGAGGTTTAGACTGGATATTAAGGAAAATTCTTAAACTGACAGGGTTATCAAGCATTGGAATAGGCTGCCCAGGGAAGTGGTTGAGACACCATCCCTGGAGGTATTTAAAAGATGGGTGGACATAGTGCTTAGAGATATAGTTTAGTGATGTTTTTTGTCAGAGCTAGTTTGGACTAGATGATCTGAAAGGTTCCTTCCAACCTAGGCGATTCTATGACTCCTTGTTACCTTTGCACATTAAGTTGCAAGTTAATCGCTATACACTAAGGGATTGCAATTTTGTAATGAAGTCATCTCAGAGTAAGCTTACAATTCTTCAGTAGCCACCAGAAGTAGTCACCCCACCTGGAAGGGTGGCACTCAAACAATTAAATTCCATATTGTAACTGACTGCTCTCTGAAATGTGCTACCCACATGTATTTCATGATCCAGGTACCATTCTATTCTTTATGTACTCATCTTTGGGGAAGGCTCGATAATAAAGTATATTAGCATCAAATGAAAAACACATCCTAAGGAAAATCTGATCTTACAGCTATGGGTGGTGAAGGATAGGAAATAGATGAATAGTAAGAACTGAATTTATGTGAAGAAAACATCCTTGAGATCACAATTACTGTGTGGTAGGTAATTGTTCTTTTAAAACTTTCTGGGGTTTTATTTATATTTAGTGGTCCTAGGTGTTCCTTTGTGAGTTTTTTGTTCTGACTGTTTTTTGTTTTTTTTTAAATGAGTGATACCCCCTAAGGTCTTAACAATTTGTTTATCACTCCTGAAAAAAGGAAACGGATCCATTCTATGGAATTCTTTATGTGTATTTTTAAATGTGCAAAATATCCACTAAATGAGTAATTAGTCATGAATTTACTTTGAAGACAGAGTACTATGTAAAGTAGTAAATGTATCTTAATTCTTGCTAGAAAATACCATATTAAGGGATTAAATATAGGTGGAATAAAGTGGTAGGATAAACAGATGGTGTTAAGTGTTTCCAAGCATTTGCCTCTAAAACCACTAGCACAAAATATGGGATCAGTTATACCTGTGCATGTGATTGCTTTATACAGTAGATATCCTAACATCCTTTCATTTTAGAATGTGGAAAATAGAAATTGAGGCGGCATCTGCAGTGAGAGTTTTCCCTCATCCTTCATTTGTTTACACTGCAAAGTACCACCCAGTTGCTGACTCCTTCGTCGTGACAGGATGTTACGACTCAGTGATTAGAATCTGGAATGCAAATGTGAAAGAAATCCATGGGCAGCTGCTACGGGAGCTTGATGGTCACAAAAGTTTCATCAACACGCTTTGTTTTGACGCAGAAGGTATGTATTTAGTGTTACTTTTTTCAAATAGTCTTCAGTTGAAGACCAACTTGAGTGTTACTAGTTTGCTTTATTTCATAGAAGCAATGTGAAATGCTATAATAGAATAGTTGTAGCTGTGTTTGCAATTAATATGTTAGTGTGATGCCTTATTTGGATGAACACAAAGGGACACAATCTGATACAAATTGAGAGTAGTCAGAAAAGGTAAGTGTAGAAAGGACACGCAAACAAATGTGTAGGGATCAGGCAGTGATGACTGGAAAAATTTTGGTCATAGTTTAGTTTTCATTGTTCCTATAACTAGCAATTGTTAGTTAGCTAACATTTTGTACATACTGCAGCAAAACTTAGCAGAATATAAAGCACAGATGCTACTGTTCAGAGGAGACAAATGGATCAGGATGCAGGTGAAAAATCTAGCAGTTACTGTAGAGAGGTAAATTGGAAAAAAGTCAGGTTTGGCTAAAGAAGTAGGGGGGTGAATTATGTACTAACTTAAAAGCAGAAGCAGGAAATCTGAAACTGGCTTCTAGAGAACTCACAGAACAGAACATCAGAACAGGAGATTGCATGATCAGAACAGTAGCAAAGACAGCTCCACCATATTGTCATTCAAACTTATCAACTCTATGTAAAGAAAATGAGGTAGCAGTAGTTATATTGTGAAAATTTTAATGCTAGACTGAAGAAGTGGGAAGGTGATGAGCTTTTCAACATTGACAGAGTATGAGGAAAAACTGAGAGAAAAGGACAGAGATTTGACCATTGTGAATAATGTTAACTGATAGATGAATAGCTGAAAGTGAGTGAGAGATGTACTGACATGTACTAGTGGAGAGTGGGAAGAGTTGAAGATGGGTGAATGAATAAGATACTTGGAAGTGTTTGACTTTTTCTGGTATTAGTGACATCATTAGTAATTAAGTGGTTCCTTTTTGGAGGTATTCACAGGGGTAGGTACTATGAAGAGGAAAGAGTTGCGTTTTTATAAAGAGTAAGTATTTGTGCTTAATTTAAGAACAACTGTTGGAAAACAGTATTTGTTCTTGTTCAAGATGCTCTCAGTGACTGTATAGGTAAGCATTGGGCTATCGTGTGAAGTTCAATCAGCCATAAATGCTCATTTTTTGCTGGTTCTAGAATGTAAGAAAAACTGAAAAAAAATAAACGAATATTCAGCACCCCAGTATATGACTTATGTGCTGAATCCAAATCTATTGCATCAACTTATGTCATGGAGTATGAGTAAAAGAGAGGCAAGAATTGGTGCTCGCCTAGTCACAAAAATAATAGAAAAAAAGTTTCTTATTCATACATCCTTTTCTATATTTGTTCTTTCATGTGGTGGTATTCTACTTATAAGACGTTATTATTTCACAGGGCTCCACATGTTCTCAGGAGATAGTTCAGGAGTGATAATAGTTTGGGATACACCTGTCAAAGGAAGTTCTCAACATGTGTTTCAACACTGGAAGGCTAATAAGGTATACAGGTTTCTTAAACTAGCATTGTAATTTTTATGTGAACTGTTCCAAATCTAGTCATTTGATCTGAATTCAAAATTTCTTATACATTAACTTTTGTTTAACTGAAAAGGTGTCTTTGCTTTAAATAATAGTACAAAAGAGATGATAGAACATGCTGTGATTCACTGACAAAATTTTTTAATCATTTTGCAACTTCCATTTTTTATATATAAAACATGAAAATGCTTGAGGTTTAATAGTACTGTATTAACACATAAATGTTAACGCATTAGCTTTGTTCTCTACAAACAATAAAACAGACCACAGGCTTTACAAATCACCTTTGTTCATACCTTAGAGGCCTAATGTTCAGTTAGCATTTCTGTCATCAGCTGTGTTTCAGAAGTTCAGAGTCACGGTAGAATCTGCCTTGTGGTTGTGAAAAGTTGATTGCCTAGGATGTAATGCCTTCATACAGGAACAAAGTTTTTCCTTAACCAAACAGAATGAAGTGGGCAGAAGTGTAATGCAAGAGAAAAATGAATAATAATGTGTAAAAACATGAGTTTTAAAACAAAGTAATTTTTTTTTTTTACTGTGTTTTCCTTCTTCCTGTAGGAAATAAGAGAAAATGATATTAAAGGAACACCAATAAATCATTTGGAGGTGCATCCAAATGGAAGGCGTTTATTAATCCATGCCAAAGACAGTACCCTGAGAATCATGGATCTCAGAATGTAAGTAGATTGTTGGTGACAAGTGCGTGCTTCCTTTTTGGTTTAAAATTCATTTGAGGAAATAAAGTGCCATAAAACTATTGAATGTATAGCTGTGGAGAAGAAAGATGTCCTAATAATCCGGGATAGCAATACTAGAGTTAGGAAATGGTTTCAAAACACTACTGTGTTACAGACCTTTTGTGTGATATTGGGTAAGTCTTTTAGAATAGAATATCCAAAAATAACTAGATTACTTTGGAGATCAAGGTGACATGAAAGAGAAGATGCTAGTCTCCTAAAGATTGAATTCACTTTTAAAAATGCAATCTGTGCCTGAAAATAACTTTGAAATTATAAAATTTATTTTTGCATTAGTTTCTTATTGTTAAGACTCTGGGAATAGTATTTTGATGATAAAATGGAATGAAGATTGTCATAAATACTGAAATATGCAGTGATGTAGGTATTATGGTACATTAAGCAGGCAGTGATATATTTTTAACTTAGTTTTTGATGATTTTCTTATTTTTAATACTTGTGATCGTGATTCTTTAATAATAAACTACAATAAAAACCAAGGCAATCACAGAATCACTTGAGTCATTGAGATTGGAGAGTGTCCAGTCCAATCATCAAAGCATGAGAGCATGTTATGCAGGTCTTTGTCCACTTGGGTTTTGAATATCTCAAAGGATGGAGAGTCTACAACTTCTGTGAGCAACGTGTTCTAGTGTTTGTTCACCCTCAAAGTAAAAAAAGTTTATTCTTAATTTTAAATGGAATATCCTATATTTCAGTTTACATCCATTCCCCCTTGTCCTTTCGCTGGGAGAAACTGAGAAGAGTCTTACTCCTATCAGTTACACATATTGATAAGATGTACCTGAACATTGTCTTTTGGAAAATCACATTAAAGACATAAATGCTCTTTCTAAATAATCGTGCCTAATTTCATGGGTCCCCTTCCTTGCCTCACCACACAAAAACTCAAAGGTCCCTGGTGTTCTATGTGAAATTACTTGGGGAAAATACCTCTTTATGCTCTCATAGCATAAGGAACTATGTTCTTTTAGAATATGCTTTATTACATACATATAGTGTCTTAGGAAATCTCACACTTAAATAAAATATTGGGTTGGATATTTGAACTAGCTGAAGACTTTCCAGTCTTACAGCGCACTCTTCATCTTTTACTATAAATGATAAATTATAATGAACATGCTAGAAGGCTAAACTATTCACTCAGTTGAAGCATGAAATCTGTGTATAATAGAGGGAACCAGATAGTGCTCTTCTATCGGTACCATTCCTGAAAAGTGCAGAGAGTTTTAATTAGAGAAAAATGGACATGCATATTGATCTCAAAGAAAGGGTTAATATGGTGTGCAATTTCACAATTATTAAGCCAGTTTATCTGTAGGGACACACCATCTCCTCCTACGTCCCACACCTTTGGCCATGTATTCCTAGCATTTCCTTTTTATCGGCTCTAGAGATCTTTTGATGCAGTGTAAGTCAGATTGGTGAACTGATCCGACTAAAAATCAGACTACAAATACAAATGATTAATTTTCATTTTAATCAACTATCTGATCTAACTCATCTGATAGCTGCCCAAACACCAGAGAAGAAATGAGGGAGAGCCTGGGAAAAAAAGGGTGGAGAGGACAACAGCAGGACTGCTGCTTTGACCGCAGCCCACAGTTACATTGGCTTAAGTCTATCAATAAACCACAGGGTCAGATACCCAGCTGTGATAATTTTACACGTCAGCATTAACTGTTCATTCCCTGCATGAGAAAAGAGGGGGTGGAGGTCACAGATCAACACAATTCACTTTGACAGCTAGTCGTTCTTAACTTTCCTCTTTCAACTTGCTTTTTTGATCCTTTGGATAATGCTGTTGTCCTGTCACTCAGGTATGTGACCAGGGATTTGATTTTGGTTCAGACCTCTCTTTAGGGTTTCATACGCAGGTTGGTTTTACATCTTGCAGAGCTCTTCTACATGACTTCTCAGAGATACTATCTATCTTATTCACACAGCTCAAACTCTTACTTGGGCTATTATGGTCTTGCACTGTGATCGTTAAAGCATCCTTTTCTCTTGCTTGCCAAATAGAATTGTATCTAAGGTATGTTTATTCAGAGTATTTGTTAAAAATAGTTTTCCTGTCTCATTAACTGCATTGCACTTCTCCCAGCATACCTCCACTGTTTCTGCAGTAACATATTTGCAAAATTACTGTCTACTGGCTTTGAGGGCTGTCATGGCCTATTGCCATTCTTGCATCGAATTCTGTATCTTAGTATTACTGCTATATTAGTCTCCATTTTGAACTTTCCTATCACTTTCCAAGCTGTACCTCATGTTTAAGATAGCCTCTTACAAGCTGGCTTACGCTTTAAATCCTTTTGCAGATTCTCTTTTATTTGATGCCTACAAACTCTGAAAGTAGTTCATTAGTAGGTCGTTATTACTATGCTGCCCAGTAGTGTTTTACTGAAAAAAGATTAGGATACCTAAGTAGCACAGTAATATTAAAAAATTTAATGTTAATAGTAAATCAACATTGATGCCTGAAATTTGGTGATTCTACTGTTGGTTTTCTATCCAAAGAGACATTAGTCTGAAGAGCTAAAGAGAACTGCTGGTTAAATTTAAGCACTACTGCCATGTAATCAAGCTCAGGGAGTGTAATGAAAACTTTTTTGGTAGAGCTTGGAGTAATAGTGCCAGTTTTACAATTTTTTTTGCAAAGCCCAGGATCAAGAAAATGCAAGTTACTACATCTATATCCCTTCTCTAGATCTGAGTGTTTCTATTTTCTACTGAGAGATGAGGATGTACGCTTTGATCTATAATTTCAGGTGCATTATGAAAGCCAGGGAAAAGAAAGGGCTGCACTCTGCAAAAGGTGGGCGCTTGCATATCTATTTGGGATGCAAGGTGTATTCATTTTTCTGAGGAATAAAGAGGGAGACTGACACATAAACAGATTTTCTATCCTGAAAGTATCTGCTACATTTGCAAACTATTCTTTATCTTTAGCTTGGCTACAAAGAAATACATAGGTGCTACAAATTACAGAGAAAAGATTCACAGCACCTTAACACCATGTGGTACGTTCCTATTTTCTGGAAGTGAAGACGGAAAGGCTTATGTTTGGAATCCAGAAACAGGTAACTAATTATTTTATTGTCTTACGCCAAGTTGTCGGAACTGAGGTGGAAAGGGTTTTGTAAGCTTTATGGAAACACTTTTGATGTGGAATAAAACTTCAGTAAGATGTTCTTAAATCTTGAAGCCTTAGCTTCACCTTTTAAATAGCTATTATTAATCTCTAAGATTTAATTCTATAGAGGAAATTAATAGGCAGAGGTAGCATTTGTAATATCCAGCAGGAATGGAGCACCTTAAGCTCAGCTTTAGTCAAATCAGTCTTTCTGTTGCAGTTTTTGGATTTGGGAATTAGACTTTTGTTTGGAACCACTTCATCTGCTTCCCAAGGGTGATCAGAGACTCTGAATATTTTTGGCCTTTGGAATATAAGAGTTCTTCATGAATTATTCCCCAAATCAAGTAGTTTCAAAGTAGCTACCAAAATCTTTCTGGAAAAGTGTTAAGCAAATGTAAGATAAAGACTTTGTCATCCTTGTTGTACAGTGAGGTAAAAAGGACAGAAATAGCACTAGAACATTGGAGAATACACTTTTTGGTTTTGATGACGTGTTCTGTCTCTGATTATCATCTAAATAATTTTTTTAAAGGAAGATGTAAATATTTTAAAGCTGGCAGCTAACCAACAGTTCTGTTTTGAATTTCTTTCTGCATTTCTATCTGTATTAGCTTACATCTATGCCACTACTTAATTTGTCTGAAATAATAAAAGTAAAAGAAGGGAGAAAATTTGTTAGCAGTATGTTTTCACCAGGCATTGACTGTTGCTTACACACTGTACTTGCATTCATAATGCCATCAGCTGAAGAGCTAATTTTTTTTTTTTTTTTTTTAATAATTTTGTGCTCAACTTTTACTCCTGTTGTCAGTATTATATAACTGAAATCCACAACTAAGATAGCAATCTCTGGCAAAATGCAAGCACAAACAAATACTGTGGAACGCCACCTTTCCAGAACTTGCTTATCAGAATAAGAGAACTCAGCTAACCTGATGCATCCTCTAGGGTTTCCTGCAGCTATTGCAACAGCACTAACTTTTCTGACTTAGTCAACAACTTAAAAGCATGGAATATTTTTTGTCTTATGCCAAATATTACTTTTAAATAAGGAAATGGACTGAAAAATATTTATTTACAGTGGCAGTCACTGCACTGTGAAATACAAGCTTTCACCAACTCTTACTTTGCTGTACCAAATATGTTTCCGTGGTGTTAATAAACATATTTCACTTCTGCAGGGGATCAGGTGGCCGTATATTCTGAACTCTCCTTTACATCTCCACTTCGTGATGTTGCCTTTCATCCACATGAACACATGGTGTCATTTTGTGCCTTTGGTCAAAACCAGCCAATACTTGTATACATATATGATTATAAAGGTACAGTACAAATTTTCTTGATACACACCTGTAAATATTTTATTTTTAGAAATGATTTGCTAGTGTTTGTACTTCTTTCGAAGGAAAAAGAAAACAGTCATTTGGTGATAACGATATCTCTATCCTGGGAGATATCAAAACCCAACTGGACTGACACTGAGCAACCTGCTCTAGGTGACGCTGCTTTAAGCAGGGGCTTAGGCCTAGCCAATCGCCAGAGGTCCCTTGCAACCTCAAGTTTAAATGTGTCATTGTATATCATCCTGTGTGATTCTTACACTACTTTATCATATATAGGCAGCGTCATATAAATATTTAAAAGTCCTTTTTCAGTATCAAGGTGGATTATGGAGCCAGAAAATACTATCGTTCTGAAAATTAATGAACAGCTTAATATAAATCTCATTATATTGTGCTGGCTACGTTACAAAACAATGTTAAGGAGTTGTATAGAAATTAATTAAGATGAGAGAGTATAGGTTGTTTTAATAAACAAGTATTATGTCTGTAGTGTGATTATGTGAGAGAGACGTTTATTCCCCATGTTAAAGAAAAGATAGGGATAAATGCTAGCTTTGAATTTTTGATAAACAAAATAAAACTCAGACTGTCCTTTTGGGCTTTTCTGATGTTGTTTTTGTGGTTAGCTTTAGCACTCTCATTGTTTCAATTAAGGACATTGTTTCAGATGTCATGTTGCATCTAGACAGTATAAATGTTAATACAAATTGTGCAATAAATTTAGCATATCTGTAACAGATTTGTGTTTGAATTATGTTTGCAGTGAACATAGTTTTATAAAGCTAATCCTGGCTTTATACATTTGTTTTTTAAATAACATGTACTAATGAGATTACTCATATCAAATCTCACAGTTTTGGTTATTTGTTGAACTGGTTGACTCTTACAGGAAAATAAAGTGGAATGACTTTACAATAGATTTTCAGTGCTAAACTTCAACCCAGTAAGATATCTGCATTCTAGAGAGCAATGGAAATTTTTTTGGGTGAAGGATTTCTTTAAAATTTTTTGACTATTCAGCAGACAGTGAGTCTTTAAAAAGCTAATAGGGTAGTTTAATATATGCGTGTGTGTGTGTGTATTTAGAGATCACACAGATATCACACTGGTAGTTATTTGTATCATCTGCTTAACTAAGTCACTGGTGACAGTAAGATTTTGCATAGGTTGTGGTCTTTTCTACGTTGTTAGTAGCTGTTCCTTTTTTGGTTAAAAGCACACACTTTGCTTTCACAAGATAGTCTTACTGTCTTAGTGTTGAAAGAGTTAATCATACAGTAATACTAATTTTAGTCACTGACACAGTTTTTAAGACTCCAACAGTTTGAGTTTTACATACACCAACAGTGTATGTTGTCCATTATATATTGTTGTAAAAATATACACTGTTGTCCAGTGTATATTTATGAATATCCTGGACAAAACTTTCATGAAGAATTCTTTTAACCTTTGTTGGCTTGAAACCACAGTACAAAAAATTGCAAAAGTCAGTTTGTTTAAATGACAGTGAGCACAACTTTCATTAAAAGTATCCTATTCTAGAGCAGGCTACCTCCTAAGGATGCCTCCCGTGCCTGTATATGTATCTAGCAACTTCTGAAATTCTATTGAAGTATAATAAGTTCACTTGAACTAGGCTAGAAAAAATGTGAAACGTACGTAGTAAAATAGCTGAATTGAACTCAGTGCAAGCTATATAACTTTCTTGCTGTTGAAAACATTCTTTCCTTCTTTTCTCCCACCCCTACCCCCGTCCCCCAATATTTCTGCATGGAGACTAACGCTGTTTATAAGCAATAAAAAAAAATCTGATTCTGTGTGAGAGGTTACTGAACACAGATACTAGAAGGGAGACCTGATCAGGAAGAGTTAAGGGGGAAATGGGGTAGTATGGAGAAAACTTCATGTCATTTTCAGACTTTTCTCTATAGCACTAATAGTATGTGTTTCACTGAAGACACGTCTGGCAAAATGACAGTGATCATTCAAATACATTTTTCCCCATGGTAATATAAAGTTTCACCTGACACATTGATATTGGTTATTTCTACAGTTGCACAACAGGAAGCTGAACTTGTAAAAGACCTCAGTTCATCACTTACCACAGCTGCACCAAGACGGCCACAGGTTTTAAGCAGTTTGTCTGAAATTCCTTTACAAAGAAGTTCAGTGATGTCTCCGGCAGATCAGTTTGTCAGTGTTGCAAGAGCATCAATGAGAATGCAGAAGGTGAAACAAAAACTTGATTCTGTTATGGTAAGTCAAATGTAGTTAATTTCCGGAATCATATAGTCTTCTCAGCCAAAGTTCGTATTCTCGAACTGGTAATAAAACATATGTATGTAGTCTTGGCATCCGTTCTTCAGAAGTGAATACATCTCTCACTAATATTACCGCACCTGTAAGTGGCTCTTTAGAGGAGATTAATTGCATGAAAGTCAGTTATTTTTGTTTATCAAGTATTGATGACAAGGGATGTTTTCTGTCAAGGCCCATTGCCATTCATATGATTTACTCCATAGATCATTATGGCTGAGCTTTAGAAAAGTCTCTCCTTTTTCTAATTTATTTCTATTAACTTTTAGAATTGTATGTTGCAGGGGTTTTGTAGTGGGGGGGCTGCAGGGCTGACCTGTGTGGGAGGAGATCATGGACTGCCCTGTGCTGGGCACAGCCATTTCCAGCCAGCTCCATGAAGGAAAATATGCATCCACTGCACAACTGAAATTGGAACCAAACAGAAGAGCATGTGGCACCTCTGTGAAAAAATATTTAAGAAACGTCAGTAGTTATGAGGGACAGGAGACACCAGCGCAGAGGAGGAAACGCAAAAAACACGTTAGGAGGCACAAGTGGATATACAGGAGGAGGGATGTGAGGAGGCAAAAAAGTGATGAAGGAGACACAAAACAATGCACAAATGAAGATACAGGGGGAGATAATGGAGTAGACATGAAGGGAAAGGTAGGAGGAGATGTGTGAGGATACACAAAAGAAAACACAGAAGGAGGTATGACTCTGAAGGGACTGCAGCCCATGGAGGAATCCATGCTGGACAGGTATAATCCCCAAGGGGATTTCAGCAGGTGGAGGACCCAGACTAAAGTGGTTGAAAGGAGTAAGAAACAAGGAAAAGCAAAAAGAGCAAGCCACTATGCACTAACTCCACTCTCCTGCACCACCCATCGCCTTACCAGAGGGACTGAGTGTAACATAATGGTAAAAGCAAGGAGACTGGGGACTAGGAAGGAGGAGAGAGAAGTGTCTGAAGTGGAGACAAAGAGGGAGGAAAAGTATTTTCTCTGGGTGTTTATTTGTCTTGTTTCTTAATGGCCAAATCGGTAATTAAAGCATTTGTAATTAGCAATAAATTTAATTAAGGGAAATTCCTCAACTTGAGACAATTTTGCATGCAACAAGAATGCAGAATATTCCTGAATAGTGCTGTACAGTTATAATTACTGTTCACAATTACATGAACTGCATTTGGGTTTGCGCTTGTTTTTCATTTTTAAGTACTTTTGAGTGCGTATAGATTTAATTTTTTTTAATGTAATTTAAGACTTTGTCTGCATTAACAAGTAGTGAAGCACAAAAGAAGCAGGTGAGTAGGTGAAGGTAGTTGTTGCTGAGGATGCTGTAGCTACTCTCATCATGCTTTAAGGGTTTTGCTTTGGATTAAGTCTAGTATGGTTCCCTGGCCTGGACATCCCCATTAGGCCTGTGCTTTAAAACTATCCAAAAGAAAGCTATCCCACAGTCCCTTGTTTTCTGGACTGTGAGCTCCCAGTGGACTCCTTTATGAAAACTGTAGTTCACATGGATAATGGTAGCACGTTGCTGCTGCCTCTACAATTGTGTGTGGCCTCGCGTAAGGAAGCAAGCCATGTTTCTGTCCTCTGTTTATTTTGTTCCTGCTCATCTACAAGTAAGCCCTAGGGCCTTCAAGTTGTTCATCAGTCAGAGAGACACACCATATGGAGAGAATGGAGCATGTAGTCTTATGTCTGGGAAGACATTCCAGAAGAAGTTATTTTTACTCTTCTGGATGCCTTATCACCTGAGGAAGAAGACAGGGATAATGAATTTGTGGGAGTCTATCATTGCAGCTGTTTAGCCCTGATTAGCTAGGGATTCTGGGCTGTGAGAGACAAATCTGGTTTAGCAGAACCATAGAGCTAGGTGAAATAGATATGCCTACTATGTTTGAGAGAATAACTTTGAGCTACTGGAGTTTTGTAATCCTAGACTCCCATTACTCAATAACCAGTTTGGGGTGAGTAAGTCCACTGTGAGCAGAGTCATGATCAATGGACAGCATCCTCCAAACCCTCTGTCCATGGACCATATATATGGGAGATGTCAGAAAGGTCATCTGAGTCTTCTCACTGTGTGGGTTTCCAAACAGTATGGGATGGCACAGTTGAAAGTGTCCACATCGCCTGATGTTAGTCACAGAGCAGTGATGCTTATTAAAACTGAGAGTGCTTCTTTGCAGGGCTTTATGAACCACTGAGACACTGGGAGGAGATTTCTTTCCATTGAAAGGACTCTTGATACTCATCTTTTAACCAATCCAACATGAGGCTCAGGGGACAGTAATACCTCCTTTCCAAGCAGGGATAGGATCATTTCTTGCACGTGGGTGTGCAGTATTGTCTTCCTGCGTTATCAGAGATTCTGGACAGTACCAGCAACGTAACAACACTAAAACTTAAAATTTCTACTAATTTGTAATTGGGAATTACAGCTTTGGATGCATATGCATTTACATGTGCACAGCTCCCTTTTTATTGTGCGAAATGATGCATGTATGTAAGTGCATTCTTTGCTAGAAAGCTTATTAGAATGCGTACTCGCATAAATGCTTTGCTAAAGTGTTTGTCAAAGCTGTTGCTCAGCTGCATAGGTGAGTATCTGCTCATACATCTGGATACCGACAGGTGAAAAGAGAGAAAGGAGTCTTTATTAAGCCGCTCATAGGGTGGCAGGTTGGCCTGTGATAAGGATGGAATATGAAATTCCAAATGAGAATGCAGGTATTATCTTGTATGTATTTGTCTGTCAGGGAAAAATAAAGAGGAACTGGAGGCTTTTTACTGGTCTTTTTGTCATGTTTGCATGCCAGCGCCTTGTCACAAACACATAGGGATTACCATGTTGGGACAAGCATGTTAGCAGCATACCTTGCAGGCAGTAAACATGGCCTGAGGTCACGTTTGGGGTCATGTTTTATGAGACAAAGGCACTGGAGCCTCCAAACAGCAGATTTGCCAACACAGGGGTCTCTCGCTTCAATGTATGTGAACTTAACCAGCAGTAACTAGTGGATATAAAATTAACTTGTAAGTGCAAAGTTTGGAGGTCTGCATCTTAGATACATCGTTTGAAAATGTAGTGTGAATACATTAAAAATTGTTTTAAACTAGATAGAAATAGAGAATATTCTGATCCTGTATGACCTTGGTTTTTTTGTGTTGTGACCAGTACCCCTTTTCCAGGTCCCTTTAGAACCAATGTTATTTTCTTTATTTGTTTTTCTTCTTTGCTACCTAAACATATGATTGGAACCTAAATGAATGCTAGAGGAAGTTTCTTTTCTTCTCTTTTTTCCTCTACAACATTAGCATTCTTGTCAGCCCAGAAAACGTGTAATTAGAACCAAGAGTTGAATATTGGGCTAAAGCTTTAGTAATTCACAAAACCTAGGACATTTTTTTACAAAAGGTGAATATAAATTTCTCTATGAAACCAGAATGCAGAATTGGCTTCTTTACCACTAGAGAAATTACAGTACAGTGAATCTTGGCAGCAGTTATTACTTACCTCTGCCTCAAGGAACTAATACTAATGTACGTTTCTATTCACAGAAGTTTTTGATAGGGAAACACTTAACCCATCTCTAGTCATAGAAAGAACTCTTAAGTGCTTTTGATTCAGTGTTACTATTTATGTATTTAGTATTTCACTTCCATCTGGCAACCAAAATACTTGTTTGTAACTTTGCATAACAAAGGGGTGATATACGTCATGTAGATGTGGGGAGACGGGCTTCTTTTAAAGGCATAATATCCTAGCTCTGAAATTGTGATTTTTAGATGTCAAAACTTTCATGTTATAATTTGAAGGATTAAAAAACTTTTGTAGCACTGAAGGACAGAATGTGTATATATATACTCTTGTACTTGTCCTGGAATCAATTATATGTTGGCTGCCTCATCTCTTAATATGTGCATACTTCTAAATTAATTAAAAGTATGTTTGGCTTTTCCAGTCTTTACTTCTCAATGTATTTCTGGAAAATGTTATTATAAGGTTATCAAAGTGGTTACCAAAATTCTGATACTCAGAGGGTTTTAAGTGCAATATTAGACAAGTAGAATGTAAAAGTATTCTTTCCTATATACAGAACTACTTACAACTGTTTGAAATTTTTTTGTCCTTTGAGTGTATTTATTACTATGCCACAACTCATTAAGAGAGTAGGTACTGTGAGAGAATCCAGAAGCTTATACGTTGGATTGTGTCAAATGTACTCAATTTTCATCATTAAGCTCTGTGACTATAAATTATGGTCATATGATTCTATGATCATATAGGGTTGGAAGGGACGTCTGGAGATCATCCAGTCCAACCACCCTGCCACAGCAGGGTCACCTAGAGCAGGTTACACAGGAACGCATCCAGGCGGGTCTTGAATGTCTCCAGAGATGGAGACTCCACCACCTCTCTGGGCAGCCTGTTCCAGTGCTCTGCCACCCTCAGGGTAAAGAAGTTCCTCCTCATGTTTAGGTGGAATTTCCTATGCTCAAGTTTGTGCCCGTTACCTCTTGTCCTGTCCCCGGGCACCACTGAAAAGAGCCTGGTCCCATCCTCCTGACACCCACCCTTTAAGTATTTATAAGTGTTGATAAGATCCCCCCTCAGTCGTCTTTTTTCCAGACTGAAGAGACCCAAATCCCTCAGCCTTTCTTCATAAGAGAGGTGTTCCAGTCCCCTAATCATCTTTGTAGCTCTCTGCTGCACCCTCTCCAGCAGTTCCCTGTCCCTCTTGAACTGGGGAGCCCAGAACTGGACACAGTACTCCAGGTGCAGCCTCACCAAGGCAGAGTAGAGGGGGAGGATGACCTCCCTTGACCTGCTGGCCACACTCTTCCTGATGCACCCCGAGATGCCATTGGCCTTCTTGGCCACAAGGGCACATTGCTGGCTCATGGTCATCCTGTTGTCCACCAGGACTCCCAGGTTTCTTTCTACAGAGCTGCTCTCCAGCAGGTCAGCCCCCAACCTGTACTGGTGCATGGGGTTGTTCCTCCCCAGGTGCAGCACCCTACACTTGCCCTTGTTGAATTTCATAAGGTTTCTCTCTGCCCAGATTTCCAACCTGTCCAGGTCTCTCTGTGTGGTGGCACAGCCTTCTGCTGTGTCAGCCACCCCCCCAAGCTTTGTGTCATCAGCAAACTTGCTGAGGGTGCACTCTATCCCCTCATCCAGGTCATTGATGAATATATTGAAGAGGACTGGACTCAGTACTGACCCCTGGGGAACACTGCTCGTCATTGACCTCCAGCTAGACTCTGTGCCCCCTAATCATGACCCTCTGAGCTCTGTCTTTCAGCCAGTTATCTATCCACCTTACTGTCCATTCATCTAACCCACTCTTCCTAAGCTTCCCTACGAGGATGCTGTGGGAGACCGTGTCGAACGCCTTGCTTAAGTCAAGGTAGACCACATCTACCGCCCTCCCCTCATCTATCCATCCAGTCATGCCATTGTAGAAGGCTATCAGATTAGTCAGACATGATTTCCCCTTGGTGAGTCCATGTTTAGTACTTCTGATAGCTTTCTTTTCCTCCACATGCCTTGAGATGACACCCAGAATGAGCTGTTCCATCATCTTTCCAGGGATGGAGGTGAGGCTGATCGGCCTGTAGTTCCTCGGCTCCTCCTTCTTGCCTTTTTTGAAGACTGGAGTGACATTGGCTTTCCTCCAGTCCTCAGGCACCTCACCTGTTCTCCAGGACCTTTCAAAGATGATGGAAAGCGGCCCAGCAATGACTTCTGCCAGCTCCCTCAGCACTCTCGGGTGCATCCCATCGGGGCCCATGGACTTGTGAATATCTAAATGATCTAATTGATCCTTCACTCGCTCCTCCTCAACCCAAGGGAAGTCTTCTGCTTTCCCTGTTACTTTACCCAATGTCTGGGACTCCTGAGGGCTGGGCCGAGCAGTAAAGACCAAAGCAAAGAAGGCATTCAGTAACTCCAGCTTCTTCGCATCCTCTGTCACCATGGCTCCTGTCTCATTCAACAGTGGGCCCACAACTTCTCTGGTCTTCCTTTTGCTTCCAATATACTTTTAGAAGCTCTTCCTGTTGAGCTTGACATCCCTAGCCAGGTTAAATTCCAAGGTGGCCTTGACTTTCCTCGTTTCATCCCTGCATGCTCTGGTGGCATTCTTGTAATCCTCCCAAGGGGTCAGTCCCTTCTTCCACTTACTGTAAACTTCCTTCTTCCACTTAAGCTTTTTCTGAAACTCCCTGCTCAGCCATGCAGGTCTCCTGTGTCCCTTGGGCGATTTCTTTCTCTTAGGGATGCACCAATCCTGAGCTTGGAGGAAGTGGTCTTTGAATATCAACCAGCTTTCTTGAGCCCCTTTGCCTTCCATAGCCCTAGCCCACGGGATCTCTCTGAGCAGTTTCTTGAAGAGGCCAAAGTTAGCCCTCCTGAAATCCAAGGTTGTAATTTTACTTCTTGTTGTTTTATGCATAGTACCCATGATCCTGAACTCTATCATTTCATGATCACTACAACCTAGGGTGCCCCCAACCTTAATGTCCTCCACCAGTCCCTCTGTGTTTGTCAGTACCAGGTCCAGGAGTGCTCCTCTCCTTGTTGGCTCCTGTACCACCTGTGTCAAAAAGTTGTCATTAATGCACTGGAGGAGCCACCTGGACTGTGCATGCCTGGCTGTGTGGTCTTCCCAGCAGATATCAGGGTGATTGAAGTCCCCCATGAGAACCAAGGCCTGTGATTGCGAGGCTACCTTCAGCTGTCTGTAGAAAGCCTCATCAGCTTCCCCATCCTGATCAGGTGGCCTGTAATAAACACCCACAACAGTGTCCCTCATATTTGCCTGTCCCTTAATCCTCACCCATAAGCTCTCTGACCCTCTCTTCATCCGCCCCTAGTGAGAGCTCAATGCATTCCAAATGCTCTCTCACATAGAGTGCAATTCCGCCACCACGCCTCGCTGGTCTGTCTTTCCTGAAAAAGACATAGCCATCCCTGACAGCATTCCAGTCATGCGAGCTGTCCCACCATGTCTCAGTAATTGCAATGAGATCGTGGCCCTGCAACCGCACACAGACCTCCAGCTCTTCCTGCTTATTCCCCATGCTGCGTGCATTGGTGTATAAGCATTTCAGAGAGGGAGTCGTGTGTGTAGTTTTGACCCTTGAGATGTGGTGTGCCTTCTGGCTCTCAGAAATACTGGCACACTGACCCACGAGTGCTGAGCAACTACGCACCTCACCAGCAAGCCCAGTACGCAACTACGCACCTCACCAGCAAGCCCAGTACCATCCCCACCCCCCTTCAAATCTAGTTTAAAGCCCTCTCAATAAGCCCTGATAACTCTTGTCCTAGAACCCTTTTTCCCCTGGAAGTCAAGGTATTCCTGCCTGTTACCAGCAGGCCAGGCGTTTTGTAGATCAGGCCATGATCAAAGAACCCAAAGTCCTGCCGGCGGCACCAAGCTCGAAGCCAGGCATTGATCTGCTGGCTCCTCCTATTTACCCCCTCATCATTCCCCGCAACTGGGGGGATAGACGAGAACACAACTTGTGCTCCTGATCCCTTGGCCAGGCGTCCCAGGGTCTTGAAATCTTTCTTCATTACCCTTGGACGACTTCTTGTTACCTCGTCGCTGCCTACCTGAAAGAGCAAAAGTGGATAGTAGTCTGAGGGCCGTACCAGGGAAGGCAGCATCCTCTTCGCGTCCTTGACCTGGACCCCAGGGAGGCAGCACCTCCCTACGTATCAGCTCCGGCCTGCATACTGGGTCTTCTGCTCCCTTCAGTAGGGAGTCACCTATGACAAGGACATGTCTTTTCTTCTTTACCGCAGAGGTTTTGATGCAGGGGGAGGTCTGACTAGACCTTGCTGATGGCTCCAAGGTAGAAGAAATATTGTGCTCGTCATCGTCCAGGTTCCTCTGCAGAGCACCGTACCTGTTAAACAATGGCACCCGAGAAGATGGGGTAGTTGCCAGGCAGTCTCGAGTGCGGCGCCTGCTGTGCCGTGCAGGAACTTCCTGCCATTGCCCCTTGTCCTCCAGGTTACCACCTTCAGTTGAGGTGACAGAGGATAGGGAGTCCTCTGTTGCAGGGGTTCTGTCTGCCTGCTGGGTTTCTGTTGTGGGATGCAGGATTATACTCCAGGAATCTATCTCCCTCTCGCATTCCCTGATGCTCCTCAACCTACTTACCTCCTCCCTGAACTCCATCTCTAATCGGAGGAGATCCTCTACCTGGGTACATCTCCCACAGTCATGCCCACCGCTGCCATCTGACACCGGCATAAGAGCGGGGCACTCCCTACAGCCTGATGTCTGTGGGGTAGCATATTCCCGCAAAAGCTCCGTCTGAGAGGCTGCATCAGACCTGGTGGTTGTGGAGCTCATGGATGCCACAGTTTTCTTGCGAGTAGTTACCATCGCTACCTGGCCGGGTTGGCAGTCTTTCAGCGCTATCCTGCACAAACTGCTGTGCAAACTGCTGTGATTGGACTGGTGTGTCACACCCTGTTTGGCCACCCTCTTCTCCAGCCTAGGAAGTACACTCTTGTCGTGGTACTCCTGGGTGGTTCTGCGGGTCATACCCAGGGAACGCCCACTTGCTGCTCATTTGCTCAGTGCGCAGCGACATATATATATGATGCTTTGGTACATTATACAACAAATACTATATTGTGTAGTCCTTCCAGATGGTCCCCTTTTAGAATTTAATTGAGGTGCGAAATATATCTCATTGTGTGAAAACGGAACAGAATTTAAAGCCGCTGCTTTTCAGAAAAAACATGCAACCTTTTTAGTACCAGTATCATGTTTATGCGTTCACTATCTAAGCCATCAAGTGGAAGAAGCTGGAAATTTGTCCTTTTGTCTGCAAAAAAGACCTAGAGGCACAGCTTGAATGCCAAAGTGGTGTGTATTTTTTATGTTACCATTATCAGTCTTGCAATAATCTGTCTTCCAGGTCCTCTTGGCTTTGGTAAATTCTGAAATGCCATGCTTGGCTTCTGGGTTTTAGTGCAGATTGGGAAGAGAAGAGTTCTATAGTAATTTACTACAACTTCTACCTGAAGATGGAAAACTGAAGGGTTGTAGTATATTAAGTACTGAGGACTCTTGTTAAAAAAACATGACCAAAAATGTTCACAGAATTGGCAAAGTACAAGGTGATGCTGCAGTGTCTGTGCAGGCTGAAGTAGCTTTTTCACTTGAGCATGCCTGCAATACAAAATTTTTATCTACAAGCTGTCAGAGGAGGTACTGATATTCTGTAATCTTATCTGTCATGTGTATAAGAATTTTGCAGTATTTTTAAAGCCTCTTTTTCACTGTGTAACACATATGTCAAGGCATAGAATTGTCTTAAGTTTCTCTTGTTTTTCCCAAAGAAAACTTGGAAAATTAATAGGAAGCCAATTTTTTTTATAGTGTGTATACCATAGTTAAACAAAAAAAAAAAAAAAAAGAAAGCAAAAAAGCACTTAATTTTATTTCTTAGTAAAAACAAAACTGTAGCTGAATAGTTTTTAGGAAACCGTAAGTAAGATCCATTCCAAACTGAATATGAGGAGGATGTTTGTGTGTTTCTACTTAGGAAATCCAGGATGAGCCCATATATTCAACACTGTAATTAGTTCTGGACACCCCTTCTGAAAAAGAATGTAGTAAAATGAGCAGAAGCTCAAACAAGAGTAATACAAATGCCAAAAGCTGTTCAGGAGTTTGCATGTACCAGGATTAAAGTGACTAGAGCTCCTTGGCTTGCCAGATTGTGCGGTTGGAGATGAGTGAAAGTTGTGATAGAAATATAAGAAATCATGAACAGTACTGGAAAAAATATTGTATCTCACATCTGAAGTGAGTACATGCACTGAAGTTACATACACAGAGTGCTGTGAAGCCCAGAAGTGTACATGGGTTCACAGAGATTTGGGGCAAGTTTGTAAAGGAGGCATTCAGCAGAAGCTATTGGCCGGATGAACCGTGGTTACTGCCAGCTGATGCTCAAGATGTTCATAAAACGTTGAGTGATGAAAGTGGAAGGGCCCATAGGAGAAAGATCGCTCTAAACTTACGCACCTTATCTACTACAGTTTACTGTTGAAAAACATGAGGATGGATCTTTGATCTAACACAGCATAATTATTCTTATGTTATGAAGTATACGTGTAATATGTGCAAAACTTATACTGACAATTGTGTGTCGTTATCATGTTATTTATGAGTGAGTTGTGTGGTAATTCTCCATAAGAGTTACTAATATTCTTTTCATTACATCAGATTAGTAAATAATATATAAAATCTGTTAAAAGGTCAGTTAAATTTTAAGATGTTTAAGGTTACTTTTCTTCCAGTTTGCTTTTATAGTGATTTCAAGTCAGATCCATATGGCCCACTGCACAATAGGTTTGGGGTTCAGTTTATTAATTATCATATTAGTGGATAACCTGATCCTGTAAAGTAGGCAATCATTTTTCTGATGACCTATGCAATACATTCCACTGGATTGAGGGCTTTGAAATTAAGCAGGTGCTTTTCAGTAGTGCTGTATACTTCTTCCTACTCTTCTTCAGAATGCTAGGAAATGCTTTTCTTACTCTAGGAATTTCTGTCGCAATTATTAATTTAAACATAGCTACTCCCAGCTGTGTATTTATAAGGATGTGTTTCATAAGCCATGGTGGAAGCACTTTTGAATTTGAAACCCTATAACCCTGTGCATTTCATTTACTTACAAAATTTTCTTATACATCTTTGCCAAGCAGATACTGTTGAATCATTGTGACTGAACAAAGTGATTGTTGATTTGAAATGGCTGAAGTATTATTAGAAGCTTTATATAGGTAAAATAATTAATATCATATGAAAGCTTTGCCAGAATTTTACTTTGTATGTCTTTAAGAAATGGTTTGTTATAAAGTAAGGTTTTGGAAATTGTAATGAATTTTCCTTGTCAATTCATTAAATTTGCCAGTTTTAGTTAAGTTGCCTGTGTTAGAAAAAGTTGAACAAATAACTATTTCTTTCTTTATACTTTTAATTATAAAAGTCAATGAGGAATTGTGTACATCTTTCGTTGGTTACACAGATTCCTATTATCGTAGGGAGTTATTACAAATTTTACTGTGAATATGGATTTTAAATCTGCATGCTTTCAGCCTTTTAGTCAAGTCACGTAAGTGACCTGTATGAATCTAGTTAGAGTATCAGGACAGCAGTACTTACACAGCAGTGGTCTTTCATCCATGCTGTAAGCACTGGATATCTGTCTTTAATTTTTACTTAGTATTTGCTGAGAGAATAGAGGTGTAAAGTAGCAATAACAAACTGCAATCAGCTGTGACAGAAGATATTGTTCCACTTTTTCAACACTATTATTTCTGTCAGTGGCTTATGTTTTATGTAAGAGGTTTGTCAGACACGAGAAATAAATCACATCTTTTTTTAGCATAAAACTATATCCATCGTAATAATTTTATCAGAGGGTAAAATAAGGTGGTGTTAAGCATTTTTAATGTGTGTGAATTTTACTGATTGGTCCTTTAATTTTATTTCCAGTTTTACCATCTTAGTTTTCTTGCCATAAGCGTTCGTACAGTGTTAAGGAAAAGTTACTCACTTTGTTTTCTCCCTGCTGAACAAAGTAAGCAGGGACATCTGAGTAATATTATGTTTGTTCAATTCATATTTTAGAGCTAGATTCACTCATGCTGGTAAAAGACAGCAAATTATATTTCCTTGTGCCAGCTGGCTTATTGTCACCAAGGTCTGGAGAAAGCAGCTTTTATTAAGAACTTTTTATGAAGCAAATACCATAAATGTGCCCTGAGTCAATTAATTTAATGACATTGTTGACAACTTTTTTTATTAATGGTTAGTGGGGCTGTGATAGAGTTTCTTACAACATGTTGGGTGCAGAAGGGAACATGTCCTAATGTCCTGGCTAATCAGAGTAAGAGGAGTGTAGGGAGCATCAAGGGAACACACGTGATTCAGACAAGCAAAGTATATACGGTTTGGTTTTACTTATGTGTAATGGGATGATATCTTATTTTAGCTGTCTTTGTTTTATCCCATTTAGTCTAGAAGTTACTTAGGAGCATAATACATTAGTCTCTAAGTGATTGCACTACACTTACTGCAATAGAATCCCAGCCTTCGTTGGAGCCCTCCTAACACTACTGTCATAGAAATGATTGCATTTTTACAGAGATGTAAACTCGATTCGAACTTGCATCGCAAATTTAAAAGCTGTAGTACTGTACTCCTACTTTAAGCATTATTGCCAATGTATTTTATTCTAGCATTGAGAAAAATAGCAGAATTTGTGTTTGGTTTTTATTTCAAATTCAATTGTCAACTTTTAAATTCTTCAGAATCATGGTTTAATGATGTTTTTAAACTGTCTTTAAAAACAGTGTCCTGGAGGCCTAAAGTTTTCAACGGGAAGCACAAAACTAAAAGAATAAGAGGTCGTATATAGCTGGCCAACTTGATTTGACTTGCAAGTATACATGGAAATGTCGATTATATTCGTTGCAAAGGTCATAAAATTGCATTCTCAGGAAAAAAGAGAAATTGTTATTGTCAGCTTGTCAAGTCCTGCATTATTCTGTTTTTTGTCTCATGCAATTTACTTTTAATGTGAAAACTAGTTCCACGGAAAATGTGTGTTTGCATAATTTGCATAGAGCTGCCCTAACACAAAAAAGAAAATGCAAATCAGCTTTGTTTAAATTTGGCAAAAATTATGTAGGTATCTTTTTTTCCACTACAAAAACTACAGGAATGTTATAGCTCTTAGTTTTACTCAATTCAGGATAGTAGTAAACTGTGTCTTTGATAAAGCTGTGGTTTGTGCATGAAGCAAGCGGAGACTGTTGTGAAAAATAAGTAGATTGATGGTTGGCTATCTTAGCCAACTTTGCTCGTTGTTGTAAAGGTATTTAGCAATGCCTTCCCACAGCATGCATTTCAAAAAAAATGATTGCTTCACTCTGTTCCGTAGGTAGTCTATGTCTGTTTGTTAGAGAAGAATTAATTATTCTTCATAGGACAGAGTACTTCATCTGGAAAGAGGTCTACTGAATCATTAGTCCTCACGAGCTGAGGGGTTCCTTCTGTTATAACATTGTGGAGTTTTCCCCTATTTCGGCCTTTTGTAGATTTAAATAATATTTAAGAGCTAATGGCAGAAAGATCATAAAAACTCTGATTTTGTGTTTACTTTGGATGGGCAGTTTTTTTATAGCTCACCTGTGCTGAGCTGCACTTCCATTGAGGGGAAGAATGAAATGCTCCAGTAAGACTGCTTAAATTTAAAACTTTTTCTTGAATATCTCTTATGAAAATGTCTTTTATCTTGTTTTTAAGAACTTGGAGAGGAAGCAAGAGTTGTGAGGTAGAACTTAGATGGCATTTTAAAAAGGCCAATTTTTCTTAAATCTTCAGGAGCATACATTCAATCTTCTAACGTACATGCCGGTTGCATTTGATTTCAAAGCATGTTATTTGTCACGTATAATGAGAGTATTTGGGTAATACCTCAGGAAAATAAAGAGAAGGGGATTAAATGCTGTACAGGAATAATTTACATACAGAGTTCCATATCTCTTTATAATTCATTCAAGCACAACAATCAAGACAAGTTTCTCCTGATAATTTTTTTCCCTCCATGATGAACCAGGAAAGCATCTCTTGAGTGCTCGTTTTGAATAGTTTGCTCTGCTGTGTTTAGTTTGATTTCAAAAGGCTGCTATATTCAACCTGTCTTCATTCCCTGATAGTATCTGAGACCAACTTTTTGATCACAAATTTGAAAGAGAATTCTAAAAAGATTTCATGAGAATGCTTGACTGGAAAACATACGTTTGTATCACTGATGATGTAATGTGCACGCAGCAAGAAATTCATGCAGGGAGGAGATCTTCTCATTTGTATTATTGCAGAAGGGCTCTCACTAGAGCTAACCGTGCATAAAAGAAGATGAAACACTGGGAAGCTGAGCTCAACACATTTGCAGAACAGATTATTTTTCTGTGTTTGAGTAAACACATACCTAATGGCTTTCCATCATATTTGTGTGTATCAGAGAAAACTTTATATTAATGAAACTTAGTCACTTGCATATGTAATACCAGAAAAGCAAATTGATTTTGTTGTTGTTCAGAAAAACAGGCCTCTCCATTCTGCTTACATTTCACAATTAGTGTTTTCTAACATTCTGTTAAATCTGTACATGGCAGTAAAATCTAGCTTGTTCAATGTTTTGGTTTTTTTTTTTTTTTTTATCATGTTCAATGGTTGATCTGATTTTCTGTCTTGCTTTTCTGTCTGGTCGGTTTTGGAGTATAGTCATTATGATTGCACACAGTTGCTGAGACAGCGCTTGACTAGTAAAAGACATTTTTCGTAATAAACTTCTTTCGGTAGAATTAAATCCATATTGCTACACAAAACCCAGATATGTTAAGATGAAGGTCTAGTGTAGTAATACAGATAAGACGATAGCAGATATCCTCAACGGCCCAGTCAAGTTATTCAACACACGGTTTTAGTGCAGTATTACCTGCATCCCTGCCAATGCCCAAATGCTTTGCATTATTGAAACCTATTGAATTGTTTAATATATATTAAATGACAAAAATAGTACTTATATAAATTATATCACTTCTGGAAATAAGCCACTGATTCACTTTGGTTTAGCTGTCTCCTTTCTTTAATGAGAATTTAGAAGCCAGTAGATGGAAAATTTGCAAAATATCATTGTTCTGTTTTGGCCCACAACTAAAGTTTAAGGGTCTGATCTAGAGTTTATTGAGGCCAAAGGACATGCTCCACTGAATGTTGGGCTTTTAGTTTGATTAAGTGACCACATGTATTTATTCTAGAGTGTGGAATAGGCTTGACTTTTGAAAGACTCAATAATTATGTTGGTTTATGTAAATGACTCTCAAAAACTTTACCATATGAACTTATTTTGTTTGAAAAAAGTTACAAATATTTTATTTAAGGCCTATTTTCCCTTCCCTTTGACTGTATTATCAAGGCAGCCAGTGAAAATATGTCTAACAGACAGTAAAATTCTCAATTGGATCATGTAAAAACCTAAGATTGTCATAGTGTATTTTTTACATAGACTCTGAGATAATATGGAAAAGTGAAGTTTGGGAAAGGTTTTTCCTTTGTAATAAGTGCCTGTATATCAAGAAACTCCATAGCAAACAAAATTTTATCTTTGTTGCTATGGAAATTAGGACACAAAAGCTTTTTTGTGTAGCTTACATAAAGGAAGTGTCTGGTGTTTTGGTCTAAGTATGCTTTATTGATTTGTAGAAATCAGTTTTGTGTTAGAACTGGTTTAAGATATTTTTTTCCTCATTCTAATATTGAGTAATCTCTTTGTAGTTGTAGTGTAGTTTGAGTACTCAAAAATGAGAAGTTATTTTACATTTATCGGTTTACAACCATATATAAATGTCATTCTATTTTTGTACACGAAGATGCAACAAGATGCCAGTTCAAACAGTTCCGTTCCATTGTTTGCACTGCTTGAGAGTTTGTGTCCATATGTAAACATGCAATTAAATTTATAGCTGTGTCAATAATTTTTCCAAGTCTGTCTCCAAATATTAAAAAAAAACCAAAATAACCAACCCCATCTGTTAAAATTGTTATTTATTATCAATTTGATTCTTAATTATTTTCCTGGAATTTAATAGTTATTTACAGCAAGGAAATATTTCTCTTCTGGCTGTTGCATCAGTAAGTAACCCAGGAAATTACACTTCGCTTTCTGATTTGTCTTTCCTATTACAGGCAAGCTCAAATCTCTTGCTTCCTGCGCCATCATCGCTGTCACCACACTCCCAGCTTAGCCTGCCAGGCACTCTGAGCACTCCACTGAATCCTCTGTACTCTTTCACTACTAAAAGTGGTAAGTTTCATTCTTTATTTATTCACTCTCTGTAGTGAGTGGGTAATAACTTCCATGAGGATTTTTTTCTGCCTTTATAGATTTTGATGTGCAGCTTTTTCAGGGAACATCCTGGTTGTTGTATGTGATAATTGTTTATAAAGGGCAGTGTGATACAGTCCGATACTGATAACGTGTTCCCTTGTAATGCTTTTTTTCTTTAAGCTGTACACTTATTTATTAGTGCTGTAAGTTCCTAGAACAGTATGAGACTGCCAGCTATTCTTAATTTAATATTTTGATGTTTCAATACTTACTAAAATATCTTAAACACAGGTACTGAGAAACAATAAAATCATATTTTTAGAAGCATATGTGTTGATATAAGAAAACACTTATAAGAAAAGCACTTCACTAAGAAGTATAGTGCTTGGTACTCTGTTTGCAGTTATGTTTAATCTGGTTTTAGGGGTTTGTTTCTAAAGACGTTTTGTATTCAAAGATTTTGAGGAAAAGTTAAGCAATGAACATAATGCATTTTTTGTGATACTTTGCTAATAATATCTGTTGCATTACTAATCATAATATTTAATAATAAAATTGATGATTTCATGCCTTTTTGTCTCTTTCTGGGCACCTATAAAATAAGACAGAAAATTGGAACCTTAGTTTCTAAGTGTTTTTGTTTGTGTCCTTGAGAAGAGTAAAAAGAAGTCCAGGGGGAGGGTGGAATATATAACGAACTAAAAACAGGTAATAGAGATTTAAAATGTAGATAGTAAAGATAGGAATAGTCTCTATAATTACATAGAATTGTCTCCTAAAGGCAATTTTCTTCACAAAGCAAGTTATGATTACTTTTTCTGAGTGGCAGGGGAAAGAGTCCTTAGCACAATCTAAAAGATTGACCACTAGTCTGAGAATTGCCCTTAGTAACTAATTCACAGTGCAAATGACCATACACCAATTAACTTCTGTAATTCTGTTTTTCTGCCTTAACAAAAGAGCTTAGAGCCATAATAGTATTAATCTATCGCACAGCACATGCTTATTGTTTCCAGAGTGTGTAAATCTTACAGAAACAGTAGAGTACATATGCTGTCTTACACATTGTGATTATTTAAAATAAGTGGACTAACCCTTTAAAGAACATCAACATATACTTTAAGTTGTTTTAAATGGCTATACCTAATATTGCTCAAACCAGTGCATTTTATTGTCTTCAGTTTTATATTATGCAGAAGCACAGGTAAATGTGTTGATGGAGAACTTAAATAGCATGAACAAACATAGGTATATGTTACAGCTATTTATGTGTGCTCCCAATGTAGTCGTTTCCAAAACTGACTTCAAGATGATCCTCGAGTACAGGATATTATTTATACAGATGAAATGCAGTAAAAAAGAGGTACATTTTAATGGTCTTTCAGCAGTCAATGAAAGCAATGAGAAAATGAGATTCTTAGGGGGAAAAGACCATAAAAATGCTAATGGACCACTGAAATTAATTTTCCTGTAAGATAATATATTAAAATACCACTTCTCTGTCATTTTTGGGGCCTTCAAGTTGTTCTACTGTGATAGAGTTGCTTTCAGTGGAACATATGAGAAAGATTTACTCAAGTATTTCATCTTTCCCCATTGGTTACAAAGTGTGAAGACAGGTGCTCGTTTTCATAGCTCCTAACTGCCAGTTTAATTTTACTTATGAATAATAGAAAATCTGTACTTACACAGATCTATCCTTTAATGGATTGTCCTGGAAACACAAAACCTTTTTTCTTCTGTGTTGTTTTCATATACATAATACATCTGCTTTTCTGTACTTACGTTATTTATTTACTTATGCTATTGGGATCTTGCATCGCTAACTGCCTGTAATACAGTATTCTTGAGGGTTATATTGGCAGTTCTTCAGTCTTCTTACTCTCACTCTTTCCTATTACCTTTTGCTGTGTATTTAGTGCTTCTTTGTGTATTTCAGTCTGCATTGGTTCATGGGATGTGTGGAATCCCCAAATGAATGCAGGACTTTACATTTCCCTTTGAAAAGCAAAGTTGAACTTTGCGAGGTTCTTGTTGGCTTATTTCTGCAGCCTGTCAAGGTCTCTCTGAATGGCAGCACATCACTCTGGTGTGTCAGCCACTCCTCCCAGTTTTTTATCATCTGCAAATTTGCTGAGGGTGCACTCACTCCCATCATCCAGGTCCTTAATGGAGATGTTAAACAGTGTGGGTCCCAATATCAACACCTGGAGTGCACCACTAGGACTGGTCTCTGATTAGATTTCATGCAAGTGGTTACAGATGTCCGATCCCTGCAGCTCAGCCAATTTTCTGTCCTCTGCACTATCATCTGCTTACACAGTCCAGACTTCATCAGTTTGTCTATGAGAATGTTATGGGAGACAGTGTTGAAAGCCTTGCTAAATTCAAGGTTAACATCTACTGCTTTACCCATCCATGCGATAGAGTACTGTGCAAGAGAGATTGTCCCAGTTTGAGGTAAAATAGGACCAATTTTCTGTTCAGTAATTTTACTTTTCAGCAAAGCCTATTCTAACTAACTGAACTCTCTGAAATTAACAGACACTTTTCACTCGCAGAGTGATAAGACCTGATTATTTGTGACTTATGCCAAGGCATGGTATGCAGAGAGGTTCCTGTTTATTGCTATAAAAACCAAAGTCAACTGACTTTGTTATATGCCCCATTGGAGGGTCGGAAGCGGAAAAGTGTAAAGGAGGTTTGCACCTGCAGGGAGGAGTGGACAGGACAGGTGACTCAAAACTGGCAAACAGGGTATTCCATCCCATCTGCATCATCCTCAATATGAAGCTGAGGGATCAAAGGGTCAACTTCTTTCTTCTATGGCCAGCATCTGAGGAGCACTCTGTCTGTTTTTCTGCCTTTGATCCCAATACAGGTCTGGAATCCAGCTCCTGTCCATCTCTGAGTCCAGTCTGGGACTTTCCCAGTGCTTGCTGGTAACATTATTGTCAACCTGGGAGCTTGATACGATTCTGTATATATTGTATATATTTCATTATTTTCTTTTTACTTTATTATTAATATTTCATTAAGAGTAGTTTAGTTTTTTCTAAACTCATAAGTCTCTTTCTCTCTCTTCCTCTTCTCCCTTCCTCTCACCATCTGGGAGAGGTGGGTGAGAGCATGTGTCGTTTGTTTCAGTGACCAGTCTGGCCCAAACCGTGACAGATACATTTAGAGTTTTGTCAGGAGTACATTTAGAATTACTAGGAAAAAGTAATGAATTTTGACAAATAGTAATTAACAAAGTAGCACAAGTAGATACAAGAGATGGATGAACTTCTTTCTTATGCATTTGTGTAAAGCACTTCATTAGAGAGATTTCTTAAAATTTAACAAAATTAATTTAAATTTTAGACAATGTGTTTTGTACCTTCCTCTCACAAAGATTGTGTTAAATTTCAGAGGAAGCAAACTTAGGTTTTCTTACTGTCCATCCTGATAGCCTGTCATTTGGAACTTTTCATTAGTAATGTAACTCATTTTGCCATATGAGGGTTTTTTTCTGTCTGCCTCAGTAAAGCTGCAGCTGTGCTGATAGCTATTTCAATGGTTTGAAAAAATTGCTAGATGTGTGTCTTTGGAGAAAGTCATCGCCTTTGAGTTGGTCCTATTTTTCGCTGTACTCAAATTTCTCCATGTTGTGTATAGAGCAGATTACTTTATTCTTACTTGATTATTGTTTAGTACGCTTGAGGGAATCTGTCCCCAAAAATATGTAATGTTTAAGCTTGCTGACCTTCTTTTCTTTTTTTTTTTCTTTTTTTCAAATAAGAAAATTCATCTAAGATTTATCTTTGATAGCCAGAATTGAGGTTTTACCACCCTTGTGCTGTACAGCTCTGCTTAGCCTCTTGCTTCGGTGCTAATTTATCATATCCATCCTGTGGTGCTACTCTGCAGCACTGCACTGTAGCATTATCCAGGACTCTGTCTTAGACATTCCTGTCTTATCTTTGTCATGTTCTCAACTTTATACCTCCTTCCAGCACAACCCATTTCCTAGTTGTTATTTTTTAAACTAATAAGAAAGTAGCAAAAGCTCGAGCAGTCAATTACTCATTCTGTGAGAGACATTAAAATCCCTCCTGGTTTTGTTTGTCTTCCCTCCTTAAGATTGTGAGCATCTTTGGACAGTGAAGTCACCTTCCTATACTCTCAGACACTGTTTTGCAGATCTGTGGCATGCCATGAAAGAAATGGATTGCATTTTTAGTCTTTATTCAACAGTGACTCTTCAGTAACTCCCACTATGTTCAGGTGTGTTTTCTAAAAGAAGTTTTAGGTTTCAAGTAATTGTAATTAGCATTGAACCTAATTGTTAACTATGTGGGAGATTGACGCTCAACTATAAATACTGCACAGATCTTTTCACTAAAATTTTTACTTCAATAAAACCAGTTAATTAAACTTGCTCTTAAAAATTAATTACGTATGTTCTAGAAACGTGATGGTTCTTGTATCTTTAAAAAAGTCTCAAAAACAAAAAACACGACGCTTTGGCAGGGTTGAGAACAATTAGAAATTTTCTCTCCATTAACACAACTGACAGTCAAAGGAATTTTCCACCTGTATAAAGTGAAAGTTTCAAAGTAATCTTTTTTGCTCTCTGAAGATGCTAACAAAACTGACTTTGCAATTATATGTCCTGTGTTATATTTGAGAGACTATTTAAAACTTCTTTTTTGAATCTCAAGCAAACAGTAAATTTCTACATCAGAGATATCAAAAATATTTATACATCAGCTAAATGCTCTTAAAATACTATTTTGATTCTTGCTTTTTAGAAGCAAAAAAAGGACATACATCAAGTAGCAAAATTCACATTTTGGCAGAGATACTGTGGAAACACTGACAAAAGTTGTATCTTCAAATGTGTGTTGGTATCATTGATTACTTTTTTTCAATATCTCATACTTTCTCCCCAACTCTATAACATCTCTATCTTCAGTACTATCTGAGTACTAGAGGATTTTAATGGTTTTCTGTGTTTGTTTTGGGGGTATTTATCTTGTTCCTGACATAATTTTGTGCCACTCAAGGAAGAATGTGTGTAGAAGGCTAGTTCAGTGTGGTCTTATTCTTTTCATATCTTACTAAGAAACTGTTAGGGAAAAAAAGACTCATGAAAACTATCATTGAAAATATATCAAAAGAACAATTGAATTCCATTTTCCTGAATGGCTTAAAATAGCTTAGTTTACTAATTTGAGAATAAACAGTAATACAATACCCTGAAGAGACTGATATAAAATACCTTGAAAAAATAAAAAACAAAATATCCTGAAAAAAAATATTCTTAAGAGATGTTTAAAAAGATGACAGAGTATATATTAATCGAAGGTTGCGTGTATGTGTGCTATATAGTCCAAGAATAACATGAAATACAGTATTTGTAGTGTATCTCTGGCTGTGTTTGGATACAGGTTAGTGGCATTTTCAAAGAGGATTAAAAGAACTGATTGACAAACCGAAGATGACTAAGAGAAAGCCTCTGGTACAACCAGCAGTGTTGCTGGCTTTCCCACACTATTGTGGTGAAGTTAGATAATGCTGACCTTGGGGGACTAATTTTGTTTAGTGGGAGTGCCAGTAGGAGCGCCAGTTGGAGAAATCTGTTTACTGGGGTTTGGTCCGTGCAGGCGAATTGAGTGGCACAAAGATCACTGAATACCTACATCATTTATTTTTGTTATGCTAACATATTACTGTAAATGCTGTATTTTATCGAATTTTAAAATAGGAGTGGAATCTCTTCGTATTAAAAATTTTTAAGAGAAATAGCTTGAGTGTGTGTAAAAGACTTCTTGTGGAGAAGATAAAGGTAAGAAGAGAACTCTCAATTTTGTCTTGAAAGACTCCAGGTATATCCATTCCCTGTTAAACTGTAACGTGTGTTGCCTCATTAGCTCACCCAACAGCTTCATTTAGGTTTGCTGTTACAGGGAAAGCAATTAAGCCTGCAGGGCTGCACAGATCAGAGCTATGGAAAGTTGCCATAATGCCTAAGTCACTTTGAGATACTTCTTTTCAGCCCCACATCTTCTTAAAATTGGGGCAGGAGCATATTGTGGTGAAGAGTCCCAAATATGTACCTAAAAGTGGTTCAGTACCTACACTGTTAGTTGAAAGGGGTTTGAGTGTAATACAAGCTGCTAGGAGGAATAGGTGGTGATGGAAACTAATTTTCATTACTTTTATGTATGAGAATGCTTACAAAACGAAGTAGGTAACATTTAATAAACTCACAAAGAAGGTCTCTCAAAGTCATTAGTAGCGGTGAGTCTGCTGGGCTTTTTTTTTTGTGATATTAAGAAAATAATGAAGTGACATTGTGAGGATGTCACAAAAGGATTTTAGGAGTTTTTTATTTTCTCCTATTAACCAAAGGTAATTCCTTAATATTCATTGCAAGGCTTTATTTTAACCATAAAGCACTGCATAGTCACAGAGAAATTGTAACAGATTAAGTTTTATATCCAGTTACCAGAATTTCTCTTTATTTTTCAAAAGAAGGTAAGACAACTGAGTAGAGACAAAGTACTAGCTCAACACCACAGAACAGATATTCAGCAAGTGTGAACTGACTTAACTACACTGAAGTTAGGTAAAAATATTTTTACCAAAAGCAGAAGAGCATCAGGTCTAAAATGTTTTTTATATATATCTGTGTGTTAATTTGAATGGGAACTCCCCTGGGGAAAATGATCATTCATTTTAAGATATTGATGTCTCTCACTTTTAGTTAGGGGAAAAGTATAAGAGAGAAGGGAGAAAGAATAAAACTTTTTTATTATTTGCTCATAGCAGAATGGAAGAACTGTAAAATTCAACTTAAAAATATTTTTCTCAAAGTTAATTTTCTTTTAAAACAACAGAAACATCCATCACAAGACTTTTAATTTTTTTATGCCTCTCTGGTTCTTTTATAATCTATTTTGCTGTACTATTTACATTTTGAAGGGAAGGGACTTGAAGATTGCATCTCAGTTTCTTAGTGCAAATAGATTACGAAGACTCGATTGTCACCTGCAGCCAATTTTTACATGTACTTCCCTCATCTTATTTCTTCTACTTAGTCACTAGAGCCACCTCCGGGATGTTCCACCTTGCAGCTGACCTAGGCAGTAAATAAAAATTAAGAGTACCAGGACACAGCCGTGCCCTCACCGTGAGTTGCAGGCAGCTCTGGTGATTCTGCAGGGGAAAGGGCTTTCTTACAGCTCTGCGGCCCTCCTGTGCCACCAACATCAGTTACCAGTGTTTTGGCTCAAGATACAAATACAGGACCTTGTTTTAAAGTAGGAGAGCTGAGTGTTTACAGTTATAAAATGAATAGTAAAAATGAATTTTTAATTTGAAAACAAAAGATGTATAAATAGATTCATCTAACCACAAAAATGTTCCAACAGAATAGTAAAGACATAGAGACAAAAACATTAACATTAATGACAATCTAGTTCTTCTATTTTAAAAGGTTGGTTATACAGTTTCCTCTATCTGATTGATAAGATGTTATAAATGTCAGAAGAGTTTGTATTTTCTAGTTAAACTTGCTAGAATTGTTTATACTGAGATCAAAGATACACATGTTCCTTTATTATATGTTCTTTTTCATCTTTCTTCTAGGCAAGTTAATTAAAATATTTCACTAAAAATTACACTAAATACAGAGCACAATAACAGCAATCTTTGAAGATTCCAAAAACTTTATCAAAAGAACAGCATTTATATTTACTTGAAATTGGTGTATGTTAGGGTAATTACTGCTGTGCCTTCAGGGTAAAGGAAGTACTCTCAGCCAAATTATACAAGGGTGTGGATTAAATGAAGCATTACTCTCTGTTTGGCAGCAGTGGATATAGATTGCAAAATCAGGGTGTGACGTAGTACTGTGAAAAGACTCTGCCAAGAGTGATTTGGCCTGAGTATGCCCTTACTTTCTCAATTATGTGGATCCTAAAACAAGCAAATCTAATTAATTCCTAAGTAGAGAGGTCCTGTTAACTGTTTTCAGCCTGAGCTTGTCTGTATTTTCAGATAGAGCTTGTCTGTAATTTTTGAGCTATTGAGCCACAAGACAGCAAGTGTTGACAAAGAGCATGCTTAAATGCAATTCTAGCTGGTTTCAGAGGTGGAAACAGTTCTGCCCAAGGACTGTGCAGTAAAGTATCAATTCTCTGTCCAGCAGAAAGTTCAGGTCAGCGAGGATGCTGTCTGTACAGCAATAAGCGTGAGTGAATAAGATGAGCAAATTGATCCCTCCTTGTTTTGCTCCAATCCTTCTGTTCCTATCATTTCCAGAGGAGCTGGGAGGACTGTGCAAAAGACCCAGTAGCAGCCATGGTGTACTGGAGGGACGCATCTCCCTCTCCCAAGAGGGGACCTAGGTCCTTTGACTTCATACCTGGTTTTGACAAGTGAGCAAAAACCAAGTAGATTAGAAAATAAATAAAATTGTATTTTTAAGATACATTATGCATCCTTTTTTGGTATACATACATACCTTTTCAACTGTGTTTAAAACCCGTTGCTAATTTTGTAGATAGCCTTTTATCTGTGCGAAACAACAAAACTTCCATGGATTCGTATGCAGCTGCTGTTACCCTTGTAGCTGAATCATCAAGTTCAGTGAGAGCAAACTTCCCTCACATGATTCATTCTACTAATATAACACCTTTTAAATTAACTTTGGGTATCTGTGGTTCGTATTATGCTTTGCAATAGACTGTGGTACCAATGTAGCTTGATGCTGACCATGTTGGTCCTATAGAAACTAATGATAGAGGATGGTGGCTTGGGAAAGCGTTAAGAAAGCTGAAGGCACATACGGAGAAGTTAAGACCTCTATGGGTGTGTAACTTAGATGCTGTTGTTGTCGCACAACCTAGTGATTTGGTATTATTTACCTCAATGTGCTCCTTTGATCCAGATGAAATGAGAGCTTCACTGGAGCCTGCCTCCTCACTGTTGGCTTGCTTTCTTGCTCACTGAAGATTGTAAGGAGCAGTGACTCATTGCTTGCTGGCTTCAAATACGGTGGTAGAATTGCCTTACAAGTTTTCAGGAGTAGAATTCTATTTGGGTGTTTTCTGCAACCTTATGGCACGCTCCAGTGAAGGAACAGATTGCACAGGTTCCTTCCTTGTCTTTTCCCCTCACAAGTAGGGCTCAGTCTCTTCAGTTTTTACTTCCTCATCCAGAGAAAAAAGATCTCAATGACACATAGGCAAATTGAAAAAAAAACCTCTTTAGTCTTTCCTGCTCACTTTAACCCAGGCTTTGGGGTCAGAACTTGTTTTGAACTGTGTATTGATTAATTAGTGGTAACTTTTCATCTTTTGTGTCCAGCAGTTCAATCTAACAGTATGTTCAGCCCAAATATATTTGCTTCAGATTCGTCTGTTTCTGCATAAAAAGCAGAACCTACAGGAGAAGAAAGGTAATTGTGCTACTGTTATTTGGAAAATCTGGAGTGCAGTGCCCACTTAATAAACATCTGTAATATACCACATCATGTGTACCTTGATAACAGTACTTTATTGGAAAGTTGTTTTCCTTGTGCTAAAGAGCATAAAGGACAGTTTCATCTTTTTTTGGCTACTTGTACGTGTAGAGGATCTTCAGCAATTGAAATTGTGGTTTGAATTAAGAATCTTCCTGCAAATCAGCTTTTCTTACCAAAACAAATTATTTTCAGGGTAAGTTCCAGGAATCCCACAAAGAGAACAAGGTGTGTCCAGGGTTGTCTGTATCACCAGTGCTTGAGTTAATAATTTGGCACATGTGAATGTTTAAAAACCATCTAGGAAGATTTAACAAACAACTGTGTGCTTTTATGTGAAAAAGGCTAGTAAAGCATATGCTTTGGGAGTCTAAAACTCCTAGAGTGTTACTAGACAGTTTTCTGTGCTTTGTACAGTTGTTTGGTCCTTTTGAAGCATGTGTAGCAATTAGCAATTAAGTCAGTTTTAAAGAAACCTAGATATCTTTCACAACGCATAACGTATAGAAATGGGTTACTTTCATAATAAGCTATGGAGAAGAATTCTCTGTCCTTGAATATTCAGACCTCAATAATGCCCTTTTTCTTACCTATGAGTATGGAAACTTTGCAGTTGCTGCTTTCGTGTGGATTTTGGGTTACTGGAGATGCAGTATGAGCATAGTCAGTAGTGATCTTAGCTGCTGCTAAGGATGAGGTGATGTAATTAAGCTTATATGTTAAAATATTGCAGTTTTTATCAGTTTGGCACTACCTGTGTGATGATGTGAAAAAAGCTCTCATGTTGTAACTCTCATTGTATTTCACGATACTATAGAAAATATTTAGTCAAATTATATCTCTGTGTTCATTCTGAATTTAATTTTCATTAATGGTTTTGTTTAGACTTGCTGTGCAAATACTCTTGTTTGTAAAATTCCTATACAAATAAGATACAAGTTCACTGGATAGGACTGTAACTTTTACTTGCTGGCTTGATGCGAGATAGTGTAAAGTCTTACTTTCTTATAATACCAGTTGCAGTGATTTGGGTTGCTGATTGAACCTTGGAGAGAAGTTTGTTCTCTCCAGGATATCCAGAGTTCTGGAAATGTGGTCTTAGCCCAAAGCTGGGCACAGTCTCTCTTTATGAACCTGTGTCTCTTTATTTTCCATCTTTTATCTCTCCTCAGATCAGGTACCACTTTGTACAGGAAAGGGACTATTACCTCCTAATGTTCTTTGCAAATAGTTTCCTTTCCGTGCTCATTTTTTGCATATCCTCCACCTACGACCCAAGGAAAAATCTGTCTAGAACAGTTTGCTTTTCAGCTCTTCATCAAGTGATAATTCAAGCTTTCTACCAGGGTCTCCTGTACTAGAAGGCAATCCTTAATGGCCAAGTCATCTTTTTTACTTACTCCAAACTATCATAACATTTGTTATCCGCATATTTGTATAACCAGTGTAACTTCTGCTAGAGTACTTGCATGGTAGCTGAAGGCTGAGAGTGTAGCAACAGTGATACTTTCTAAAAAACATTCTAAAAATCCACTGCCATAAAAGTAGTAGCAGGTTGTTCTTGCATTCTAGAAAACTTTGCGGACCTTGTAAATGAAGGAAACTGAAAAATCAACATCATTGAAATCTGTGCGCAACTGGATCCGCAATGTGTTGCTTTAATGTTGGACTTAACTTTTCAGCATGTTTTCCTCTGTAATGCATGATACCAATATTAGTCTCAAACCTTTTGTCATATATTGTTTACACAGAAGTGTATTCAGATTTTGTTACCAAAGTTGCTACAGGCCACCATTTTATTTCCATTTGCAATTGGAAACAAATTGGAACTTAGTTATTCATACACGTTCTAATCACTGATATGTAGAAAGACTCTTCTTGTAGTTTGTTCATAAATTGTCTGAAAACTCAAAGCGTGCATGCACAAAAACTTACATTTGGTAGGTTGGTTTCGCTGCACACGTTGTCGTGAAATATCTGAATAATCTAGTTCCTGAACTTCAAATGGAAAGTAAACTCGGGAATGTATTTTAAAGACATAGCCTTCTATTTCTGAAAATACAATAATAAGTGTGTCTGCTAGAATTTTTTTTTCCTTACTCTTTTGATTTTAGACCATATAAAAATTCTTATGTAATGGTTTCCTGATTTAGTGTCTGCCAATGGTCCTGCATTTTTCAGCTTTAATAATTTATGAATTGTTTGGCAATGTCATGGAATTTTCTGGTAATATTTTCTCAAAGTTAATATTCAGTACTGGCTGAAAGTGATAATTTAATGGAGAAAGTAGGCTCAGTACTAACTACTTGTGGCTAATTCTGGTCATGATAAAGACCTGAAATATCAAGCTGACTTATTTTTTCCAGTATATTGCATATGATGTTGCTGATACTATTTTTCCTTGAATGCAAATGTTAGAGAAATGCTACATATATTCTTCAAGCAGTTACAAGATTATTTTTTTTGGTCAAGACTTGATTTCACATTTTGAGGCTACTGGGTAATATAGAAACTCAGTAGTTCATGCAGTAACTGGCTTTTTTTTTCTTAGCTGAGAAGACTTTGCATTGCAAAAATGTTAATGGCTGATTTTGAAAAGTATTTGTGGTATTCTAAGCATATTTTCAAACCTACAGCTTTCCATTTGTAGAGCAACAGGCTAATTTAGTTTAAGTAACTATGGGTAACTAGCTATTGCTGAATTTCAGTTGTGGAAGGAACCATGCGAAGTAAATTACTTTGTTTTCTTTCCTTGCATAATATTAATTCTTTTATCCCTATTCAAGTATGGTTTTTAAAGACATGAGTAGACCTCCTGAGGTCAGTAGATACTAGACTTCGAGAGTTACAGATAGAGTTAAGTTCTGTTTAGTTGTATTACATAGAAATTAACTGTATTAATAAGCAGAATTTAACTGTACTACATATTTTTAGGAAACAGATAAGCATAAATTCTGCTTAAGAGTTTCATGTCATCTGATTCAGGGAGGGTAAGCTAATGCAGAAGCAAAAATATTACCTAACCCAAAAGTGAGGGTTGCTATTTCAGTGTTGGACATCCACAACTCTAAGGGACTGCAGTTTCTGTATTTCATGAAGTATTTTTTGATAGGGTAACACCACAAGCTTTATTTAATATAATACAGAATAAGTTTCTTTTCAAATTTAATTTAGCTTGTTTGCTTTTAAATAGTCCTGGTGAGCTTAGAAAAACTAATAATGACTTTCTTAGGATATCTGCAGCACTAGAAGAAAAATAACTCTTATTAATACAAAGTATGTGTCATAGTCTGCATTTTCCTTACATCTTTTTTTATCTGCTATCTAGAACTTGTAAATAATATTGCCAATCTGATTTCAGAATGCTGATAATATCTGTGCAGGCTTATTGATGTTTGCTGTAAAGTCACTTTCTGTTCTCTGCATTGTAGAAACAACTGGATACTATAACCCCTGCTCATTTTCAGTTGTATCTACTGCCATTATGATGTAACGTTAGAGGTTGTCATAAATTAGCACGTTCATGATTAGCATGAATTCAATAAATGTTCTTTACTTCAAAAGAATGCTTGGGACACGTGCTACTACTTGTATTGTTTATATATGGTACTGCAGAAACTTAGCATTTGCAAGAAAAATGTAAGATGATGATTTGATAAGATTACTCAGAAATAATTAGGTGGGTGTGTAGGCTGCTAAATGTATTTGATTTTAATCTGTAATTAAAAAGTTGGATTTTTTAATTGTTTTTGTGATGCAATAGTTTTTACTTCATTATACCTTTTGTAAATAGGGGCCAAATTCTGCTAGTTCATTGTGCCTAAGCACAGGATAAATGTACTCATATGAAACAGTATTCTTCTCAAAGCCAGTGACAGACTATCTCCACGGTTTCTTCTGGAGGATTAGTCTAAGGTACAGGGCACATATTTGTGCCCTTGTACACCTTGAACCAGGAATGAAAATGATGGCTAACCTTGAATGAATATCTCTATGCATTCTTTTGGCTGATGGTAGATATAATTATGTTGTGGGATTCGGCACTGCCAGAAGCATAGTGTTTTCTTTGTGTTGGTGCTGTCTGATTCTGAGGTCTCTTATATGAAGATTGGAATTAGATGATGTTACAGTGAAGGTATCTGTCTGTGGATCTACAGGTGTGAATTCAAGCCTTGCTCCATTCCACTGCTCCAGCATTCACTGAGCTCTGCTGCAAGGGCGTACTTGGTCATTTGGGCTGGGCAATCAGAGACAACCAGATGCAGTAGCTAGAGATAACTGCACCGGTCCTTGGTTAAGAAAGTTACTGTGTTTAAGCAAACTAGACCAGTTGTCTTTCTCAGTTTAGGAAGACTGTGACTGCCTCATGGTTTGAGAAGCCAGAGTTCTCCTAATACCTGGAGTTGAGGCATCTACTGGAAAATCAGGTGCTGGTGTGAAAGAAGCTGCAGCAATATGTGTGGAACTGCATGGTACTGAATTGTGTAACTCGCTAGAGTTACTTTTCTAGATCGCTGTTTTTAATACCAGCATTTAGTAAACAATTGGTTAAAAAGGTAAATATTGCCCGGGGAGACCTTATAGCAGCTTTCCAGCGTCTGAAGGGTGCCTACAAGGAAGCTGGAGAGGGACTTTTTACAAGGGAATGTAGTGATAGGACGAGGGGTAATGGCTTCAAACTGGAAGAGGGTAGGTAGATTTACACAGATATCAGGAAGAAATTTTTCACTCTGAGGGTGGTGAGACACTGGAACAGGTTGCCCAGGGAAGCTGTGGATGTCCCATCCCTGGAAGCTTTCAAGGCTAGGCTGGACGGGGCTTTGAGCAACCTGGTCTAGTGGGAGGTGTCCCTGCCTACGGCAGGGGGGTTTGGAACTAGGTGATCTTTAAGGTCCCTTCTAACCTAAACCATTCTATGATTGCATACTTTTTAATTGAAAACTTATCCTTCTGTGCAGACTTTTCTTTATAGTATAATACAGTATAGTGTTGTGCATGGCAACCGCAGCCTGATCTATTGACATAAGTTCCCAAGTTTCTTTTATTTTACTAGTTTACAAGTTTTCATTGTATTAATGGGGATGGGAAAGGGAAACAATAAGTTTCGCTTTTCTGCCTATCAGCACAGTTCTGTTTTGGCTTAATTGTGTTTGGGGGCTATTGTTTTTTTGTTTTGGTTTGGTTTTTTTGTAATTGCCATGTAGATGAGTCTCTGCACTAACTGGAGGAGTGACATCTGGCAGCAGTAGAGCTAAGGTTTCTCTCATTTTTTTTAAATGTATGTAGCATGAAAACAGCTCTCGTGTCCAACTGGTAAAATAAATTAACTTAAGTTTCTCTACATAATTTATAGAAAGTACGACAGTAAACGAAGAGGGATTTTATTTGTCTGATAGATTTTGTTGTTTGATTTTAAGTGGATAGATTTAGGTTAACAAATTGGAACCGCACTTAGGAAATGAGAATGACATTGAGGAGGTAGTTTAGTCTTTTCCAGATGCTCTGATAGAAGAAAAAAGTGGGGAAAAGACAGGGAGAGGGCTAGCAACAACATGGGCTCACCTGACGTCGAGTAGACTTCTGTCAGTGCAGAATACATTGGAAGAATCTTATGGGTGTTTGTAGAAGTCCTTTGCATTCAGTAGTGATGCCATCACAGCACTTTTGTATCTACACTTAAACATAGCATGTGAGAACGGTCTATTTTGAGAATATACATTTTAAGTGGCTTGCAAGATATGAGCTCTCAAGAGAATTAACTGTTTCCTTTGGCGTCGTATTAGTTACAAAGAGAAAACCATTTTAGAAACAAAGCTAAAAATATTCTGTTCCTTGTCTCACTTTGAATTGCTTTTGAATGTAGTTTTCTTGCTTTACCTTCAGCCAAATGTGTTCCAAGTAATTTTAAAAGCTATGATACATATTAAACTTCATTGAAACAGTTTTCAGTACGCTTCCCTTCTGTTAATTCTCGTGCTCAATTTGGAATATGTTCAAAATCATAAGTGCTAGTCTAAGTTATGTAGAGCAGAAATTGAAGTGGGTTTTCACCTACAGCATTGGATATTAGTAAAACAACTGTTTTGCTGGTAAAACAAAAAGGTACGCCTGTGTTAAGTGCACGCATCCATTCCTTTAATTTTATGTGAACTGCATCTGAAAATGTTTGCAGTGGGTTTTGAAAGTATTTGTGATCCGGTGTTTAAGTAAAGGAAAACAGGTTCTTATCCAATATATAAACAATCTTTTTATTTAATGAATTCTGTTTGATCTATTAAAGCATAATTGTTGTGAGGATAAAGCCTTTGAGGGAAGATTAATATATATTTAGATCATTACAAAATGATCTTCTTTCTCTTATATTATATCTAGCTTGAAAAACAAAATTACAGAAAGAACTGAGTAATACTGCTCTGAAAGCTTTAACTTTTGAAAAAACCTCAAAACTTTCCTTTGAAGCCCAGAGTAGAGATTATACTGCATACTAAAAGGTCTTTTGGTCACAAAGGTCATACTTTTGAATAGGTAACTGTGCTGAAAACTTAATTCTGTTTTACTGGGAACAGTTTTAAAACCACAGAAGATCAGTAGGAAAAGGACTGAGCTGATATACACATAATCGTCTCGTATCTGAGTTGACTTTTTTCCCCAGTGTTTGTTGTTTATTTGCATGTATTTTAACTATGCCATGTTGCAAGAGGCCACAATATTAATTATAAGAAGAATGTCTGCAATAAGAAATACCATTTCCTAGAGGCATAGTTTATTTTCATATTTTCAAGATTTGTTTGTGGAGTTTTTTAGACATTAATAATTAGTATAAAGTAAAATTAAATTAAAAATAGAATAATGTTAGAACTGGAATAGGTATGTTTTTTTTCTCTCTGTATGCTTTAGAGGGGTTCATCACGGAAATGTCTGAATATTACCTTTTTTCAGTTTTATTAGTTATTTGTTCATTGGTGTTCTGTGATTTTCTGACAATTTTTCAGTTTAAACTTTTGGATTATTTCATTAATTGTAGATTCCAGGAGACTGTAATCCTTGGAGATTTGTGATGCACAGATACCTTTATTAATAACCAGAATTAATTTATTAAGAGCATTTCACAAAGGGAGAAAAAGCCTTCTTTTGAAAAGTTAATTAAAACAGAAATTCTGTAGTGAACATTCTCTCAGTGTCTATTAAAAGAGGAAATTTTCATATAAATGTTGAATATTAGGTGATTCTAGGCACCCAAATAGCATAGTGCAATTATTTGACTCCCTAGAAGGCTCTGTTCCCTGTTCTGGCTCTTTTGCTATTAATTAAAAAAAAAAAAAAAAAAAAGCTAAAGATGCTGTAATTTAATAGGAAGTGGTTTTAATTATTACAAGTGCTATTTTGGGGCATTGTTGCTGTTACATAAATTTCTGTGTGAATCTAATGTGTTTGGAAGTGAACTCATCTACTTCCTGTGTATTTCAACATGACTATTTACAATTTGATCAATTCACACTGATGTGCTTATATAGAGCAGAGGGTAGTTTTTTACTGAAAGCATGCAATAAAACTGGGGACTTGGTAGTACAGACGTGTTTTGGACAGGAGGACAACTACTTTGTTTCTGTTGTCTTCTTTTCTCTTTGTAGTTGCAGTTCTACTGGCAGAGAATATATTGCCAGAAGTGACCCAGGGGAACTAAGGATAGACTTTCAGTTCACTGTTCAAATTGTACAGGAAACTAACACAGTTTCAGACTCCCTTCTCAAGGCAGACAGCTACATTGTTTTTAAAAAGGTACCAACTCCTTGGCAGGCATTTACCTAAAATCAGCGCATCCTTAGATTCCCAAAAGTATTGTAGCGAGAGGGTTATGTGGACCATAAAGAAGAGCTGTACTGCTGTTAAATTGTGTCAACACGAAATTCTGATCAGTTGAGAAAAAGCAATGGCATCTATCATTTTGAGACATCTAACATTGCATTTAGACATTAGCAGTAGGTTCTTCTAGAAATAATTTATTCTTCTCATGTAAAATTCCATATAAAGGAAACCACTGAAGAATCAATGCAGAGTAATAGGAAATACAGTAACTGAAAAGTTAATACTTTCATAGGGAAGATTAGCTTCTCAAGACATACAGGGTTTTGAAGGTGAAGACAGCAAATGCTGTTAAGAAAGAAGATTGTTGGAGAGTTCAAGTAAACCCTCTGAATCAATAAAAATGCTTCTTTATTAGTGATTCTGAAGCATTCTTGAGAGAAGACAGTCTAGATTAACCTGGGTGTCATTTTTTTCAGGTTTGACCTTGCAAGGGATTTAATGACCTTTATATAATCTCAGGCTAAGTGAGAGTCCCAACAGATCACACTGTCCTGTAAACTTCATCTATGGATGAAGTGGAAGTGTCCTTCTGCGACCCTGACCTCAATTTCAATACCTGACTATGGTAGTTGAAAAAGTTTGCTCAGCCTGGATCAGAGATAACCAAAGCAAGCACTGCTGAGACTGTTAGTCACACCTGCTTGGTGTCATTTACATGCTTCATCAAGCATGGAACCACGTCAAGCCAATAGCTGTGTAAATTGCTTTAAAAATCTACTGCATTAATTGAGAAAGAAGGGATTGGATATTCCCTTGGTTTTGCTGAATGGACCTTGTTGTGTGAATGAGGCAGACTTGAACATGTTGGTTTGGGGATTGTTTTTTTTTTAATATGACTGTTCTGAATGTAGGAGCTCCTAAAGGAATGCTTGATAACTCAAAACAACTAATGAATGACACTAAAGACTAGTTTGGGGTAACCAATAGGCATGATCAATATGAACAAATAGCATTAGCTCTGTAGAGCCTAGAATATTTGGACTCAAGTATGATGTGGTCTATTTAGTGTTTACACCTCAAGCGAAGTAATAAGAATTTCCTTCTTGTTTTGGAAAAAGGTACCAGTCATGGAAAATGCTGTCAAAAGCAGCTGCTAGAATTCAGTACAGCACTCCTTATATCTTTGAGTTACGCATTTGTCTCTTTCCTATGCTTGCAGCAGAACAGGTCTGCACTGCCCTTTACTTGAGGCTTATTTGGAGATATCAGTCTAACCAAAAAGTTTTCACCTGACAAGCATAGGAGTACTTGCATACATAAACATACAGTCCAGAAGTACTTGGAGGTAATACATCTCTTCCTTAGAACAAGAAAGTCAATTATATTACTGATAAAAGTAAAGACTAATTTTATTTTTTTTTTATTTAAAGTTTGAAGATTTTTCCAAACAAGCAATTGCTTTCATAATATATTTTCTATAGCTTTTATCTTAGAATGGGTTTTTATGAACTGGCACAACACTACAATGCTCAAATGGAAAATCCTGTGGTAGAATACTTAGCTGTATGTAAAATATTTTTTTTTATCATGCAGACATTTCATTGGTTTGAGTTTGCTGGGTTTTTTTTATTCAAAGAATTGATAACGACACTTGTATGCAACAGTATATCCATATGTAGTATCTTCTCTGTAGTGGTTTATTTTGTAACTCTATGAGTATGTAGATAAAAAATATTAATAGGAGTAATATTCCCACTGCCTTTTGATGTTATTGATGAACAAATGTTTTAACAAATAGCTTATTTGGAAAAAGGTAAGCTTCAGGTCTACCATCTTTGAGTATGGGTTGAATTCAGAAAACGGTTTCTATTCTCATCTCTTTCCTCTTCTGAAAAGTGATGGGAAAAAGTAATAAAAATCAAAGTAAGCCTTTCAAAATTAAGTATTTTGTAATTTATACAAGCTTCTTTGAAATTGAGAGGACAAATTTTTTAATTCATACACAAAATTGAAAAGCCAAGTGTTGCACTTGTTTAGGATTTCTCACAAGTAAAAAATTATTCGCATGCAGAAGATCTGCAGAAGCGTGGTTTAACTATGATTGATTGAGCTTGCAGCTTTTATTATATTTAGAAATATCTAAATAACTTAATGATTAAACATTTACAAGTAAATCTCCTGTGAAAGTCAAAACCACGAGGCTTTTGAAGGTCTACTGTGGATGGAGTTGTTCAGGCTTCCTTGTGGAGCTGTGCCAGTACATGGGAATCTGAAAAGTCCTCTTTAGTCAGATACTGGACTCCTTAAGAGTAGGCTTTTGGAATGACAAATGAAAATGAATTTTCAGAACTTATTTCTCTTTGAAAACAAAACTTGTTTCAAATCTAATATCTCACCGAGAACATCCAGTGAACTTAACTCTGTGTTGTCTGGCATCTCTATACATGAGAAACCATTCTCCAATGAAGCGGTAGCATTTTTCACTGTCGCGTTCAACAATTTTCAGATTTTTGTATCTTTTCTTTTTAAGATGTTTTCTTAAGTATACAGCTGAGGAGACCAATAACAAAAAGATAAATCCATAGATGATGAAAGCATTTTCCTGAGCTTAGTAGTTAACATAATAGTTTGAAAAGAAAAGAATTTACAAGTACTTGTTCAAATGCACTATACGTAGAGAGTGAATAAAATAAACAGCAAGATGTGTTGTGATAGGACTCAGATGATCAAAGGGAGCTACTGAATAGGCATAGTTATTCTTTCAGATAAAATAAGGAAGTAATTCCTTTGAGAGTTTTTGTGATCATTTCTGTTGGAAAACTTTGTATGCATTACTCAGAAATTCAATGAAGAGAAAAGCAATACGGCCTAGATAATAGTGTCAGCTTTGAGCACGAGGTGGCATGTGGACATAGCTTGAGCTATTTCTCCAAATCATTTGAATGGAAATATTGGATTAGTTAACCTTGTGTCAGGTCTGTTAGTTAAATAAACCCTCCAACTGTTCCTGACTGAAGGATGCATAGTTGTGACTGAAAGATGCTGCTGCTTTTCATTAGAATTTTGTCAAACATATCCTGCTAACATAATGATTTTAAAATAAAATGGTTTATTCGATGGAAAAGGATAACAAGCAGAAAATTCACAGCCTTTTCTTTTCACAGGGCGTTTCAGCCCAGTAGGAAATCCTCTTAGCCGAACGCTATTGGGTAGACTACAGACGGTAAGGAATTCTGTCTTTGCATTTTTTTTAAATTGATGTTTAACTATCAAATGTCATTATTCACAAGTTCTCATTGTGGGGAGGGTTTTTTTTTATCCTGTCTTTATCTACAAAAGAGGTATCTTCAAGCAAATTGTCTACACGAGCAAATAAGCTTGTGCTGCAGCCAGCTGGTAGTGAGATCAGATGTCTGCAAATTAAAAGCTTTCTATTTTTTCATGATTTACTTTTTGTTGTTTAGAAATAAATAAGCTAAAATCACAGCCCTGTGTTTTTGATTATTACTAAGAATACAGGCATTGATAAGTAGGGAGAGAAAGCTGGAACAACAACTTGAAATTGAATCCTATTTGCAGAGCCATGCTTTCATTGTTTACTCATACTTCACCTTTTTGTAACAAGGGAAATCACGGCCATCCTGTTTATTTAATTGCTTATCTGTTAAATATTGATTGGACACTTCTAGTAATTATATTTGTTCCTTTCTTTATTTTTGGTTTCCTGATCACCGTAATAAAACCCCAGCAAAATCTGTAAATGCCATTAATTCCAGCTATACACTTGATAAACCTGGATGAAACACAAAACATATGAAGACACTAGTGATGGAAGAAAAAGTTTTGCTTCTGAATACTGAACATGTGTGGCTGTAGAAAGCTGGGCCTGTTGTACTGGAGATGTTAATCCTCTTGCACCCATGGACAGAATGCCATGATTTAATGTTCTGTCTTAATTGCATGCTAATTGTAATTTTTCAGAGAAGTGTTAGAAATGGACATAAATTAACTTGGATCGTTTATAGCTGTTTTACAGTTTGGACTTGGGCTTTTGGTTTGGTTTAGGTTTTGTTTGGACCTACCTTATTTAACAGAATCAATGTTAACAGAGTTGTGGAAAGCTTGTAAGATACATAGGATTCACCAAGAAATTTTGAAAGTATGGTTTTACGCTGCTGGTTTGTTAGTGGCTAAATGGTTCTTGTTTTCACATTTTCAGTTTTTTAGCCATCAATATGTAATTTTTAGGAAAAAGTATAAATTGTTCAATCAGTATTTAAGTGTTCTCCATCACAGAAAGCTCTATAAGCATTTACAGGATGAACTGTTTTGTAAAATACTAAATAGCAGCAAATTTAAAATATTTTTTTCCTCAGAGGGTTAAATAAAGTTTTTGAATATTTTTGTTACTTTTTCTGTTATAAATGCAACCATATATATGTCATAAGCGCAGGTAAACTGAGTAATTTATATCAAAGTAGCGTATTTACAAATGACAAAATAGTTGAAGAGGTTTTAAATAATTTCAGGAGCTGAAGTATTTCACATGCTTCTGAATTGATCTTTTTTTTCGCTTTTTTTCTTTTCTTTCTTTTTTTTTTTTTATCCCTGTAGGCTTAACTGCAGCAGCTGTGTTTGCATTTCTGTTTTCTATTTGTACATTGCAGGTTTCAATAAAGTGCAGCCTGGCACAGTTTTGGGTTTTTTTCCTCTAGGCAGATTATAGCTTCCCATGCTCATTAAATATGGAAGGACTGTAATCAAATAAGGATAGTAGTCATCTGAAGCCTAAGGAAGTAACTTTACAGTGTCTACAGACAGATTAATTAGGGCCAAAGAAGAGTATATTATTCTTAGCAATTGATACTTTTAGAATCATTTTAATTTACCTATTAATACTGTCCTTGAACTTCTGTTTCCCGTAGACAAAATTTGTACAGTTAGGTGTCCTGAGCTAGGAGTGTGTTGACAATTAATTGAACTGGAGAACAAGAACAGAAATATGACAATGCTAACAATATTCAATTATTTTATACTGTCTCAGCTTATTTAGCGTTTCATTTAAAACATAAATTACTAGGGTAAAGAGATTGCATGACATTCTTAGGGAAGGAGAGGATTAAGTAAATTTCTGACCCTCGGGTTCATAAAGAAAAATGAAAACAGTGGAGCAACTGTAAAAGCACAGGTTGATTCTGAAAATTTTTACAAGTTTTAAATACTACCTCACCTCTAAGCCAGTCATGGCTTTTTGAGCACTTTAAGTTCATTTCTTATTTTGTCTCCTTTAAAAAAAAACCCAAACTGCCATAAAACAGCAACAAAAAGAAGCCCAAAAGCTAACAGTCTCAGAACCTAGGCTATTAACACACTGAGGCACTGATTTACTGAACAGACAAAAAAAGCTTTAACACTCATTCCCTGTGTCTTTACTGGAGTGTTTGCACAAGTAACACTCCCAGTTTCTCGTCCATTCTGGTAGATAGCAGGTATAAGGAGGTGGAGTGGAGAGAAGCTGTGGCAGCACCCAGGAAATAGGTGTTTGTCCTTCACGTCACCGAGTCTGTTATTCTAAAGGGAAAAGAAGGGAGAGTGACTTTGGCCCTGTATGCACACACATTGGGGTTCACTCCAGCATGTGTAGTGTCTGCCTAAGATTAATCTTAGAACAGCTTATTTTCCAAGTCTAGTTATTAAGAGTTAATAACTAATTACAAGTGGGACTTAATCTGAATGTTTATTCTGCTACAGTGAAGAAGGTGTTTACATATAAGGAAGAAGCATATGAAACCACTGGTAGACTGTACATTTTTCAATATTTTTTTTCTTTAAACTTTGGTATTGTGGTATTTGAAATATATTTGTTTAGTAGTAGAAATGAAGTGCTGAAATTTTTACAGAAAAGGCATTAATAACATATCACTTGTTCTTAGTGCTGCTTCTCCTAAGGGAATGAATGCTATCTAATGCCCAAATCCTGTTGGCCGCTACATATGAATAAAAGCGAAACCACAATCACTGAAACTGCCTAATTAAAAAGAAGCCATAAACTTTTTAATTAGTGCTATTATCAGGAATCGGTGACACTTGATATAGCAACTTATATATCAGTTTGCTCTTACCTGCAATGCTTTTCTGTATTAGTGCCTTAAAACATTTTTTGTTTGTTTTTGTGTTAGAAATGCCAAGGCTACGTGGGTTAGTCGTGAATAATCAGCATGATGTTCCACAGTCTAGAACTCTGTGTCAACTGCTGGATCTATTTTTCTTCTTCTGAGGGTGTTCTTTACACTGAAAGCTCCTAACAGCTTCTTCAACCAAAATCAGTGTGTCGCAGCAGGCTTTTTCAGCAAGCATTTTGTTCCTGTTTCTCACAGATGGTCTGCCTCCTAAAAGACCATCTCCTCAGAACATAACTGTAGCCCCATGTCTCTTCCAATGCAAAAAAAAGGATTAACTAGTTTCCATCTTGCATTGAAAAAAGGAGACGTTAATATTCTATTAGGAATGGTGTATTCATACACTTCAGTATGTCTGTCGCTTTTTTGTAATCCTGAAAATGTGGCTTAATCTTGTGACACAACATAAAATGATGTTTCTAAACTGAAAGGTCAGTAGTTTTGACTGGATGTTAATTGCAGTGTAACTGGGAGTTGGCACTATTTGAGAAATGGCACGAGACACCAGAGGCAGCTCTGCTGCCTTGCAGTAGCTACGCTTTTGGTAGGCAGCCGTAGCAGTTCCCCTCTCCCACTGGCGGTAGGATGTGTGTGCAGCCCATGACATACTCAGTGTATGTCTTTAAGAGGAAACTCTTTGGATTGTTGTTGCCTTAAAAATGTAACTTGGTGTCTGAGAACATTCAACATAGTCTCAGGATGACTCATGGATTTTAGCTTGTTATTTCCAAACAGCTCCCTCTCTTCAAGCTCTTCTTAGGTTTAGTGTTTGAGAGCACATAAATACTTTATTAAAAAGAGAGAGAGACAGATTGAGACACAATAATGGAGCAATATGAGTACCTGAACTAGATACCTAAATAAAACTGCTAATAATTCTGATGAATCATTTTTGAGCAACAGGAGGCACTCCCATCCCACAGGCTAAGCACATTGCCTGCACAATTCTACTAACCTTGAGAATGGAAAATGAGAATTAGCTGAAACCTGTAAGGCAGTGCAAACTACCAGTAGACCACTAAACAAGCCACGTCCTCTGAACTGCAGCTCCACCATTCTTTGTTCAAAATTTGTTTATCAAATCAAGCAGTTACACTTCCCCCCCCCCCAGTGTATGTACATAATTATTCAGAACTCTTTAGGTGGTAGGCTTAGATGTTCTGGTAGATGATAAGAACTGAGTGCAACTGCTTGCTTGTATACTGTGTTCATCTGTATGTACTGCGTGTGTCGAACTACTGTGGCAATACTGAAACAATCTGGAGAGTGGGTGGAACCTCTGTGTTCAGGATAGTCAGTGATTTCTTTCCCATTTGGGATAAGTCTAGCTACGTTAGGACAAAAACATTGAGGGCAAGAATCTCTTCTAGAGAATGGCATTTATTCTGCTGAGCATTGCAGTAATGATATTCCTTGGATCACCCTGATAAAAAACCCCAGAAAGTAAAAGGAGCTATAGATTTTAGACATATGTTTTTAAAAGGCCAGAGAAGAGAAAGAAGTTAATGCAAAAGGAGGGGCTGTAAAATACGAAAAAGGTGAAGTATGTCAGATAGAAATTCTCAAAGTTAAATGTTGTTCATGATGTGGTATAATCTGTTATGGATGGAAATCCATAACATGGATCACAAAGATCACATTTGATTCTTCTTTTCTAAAATATTTGAATTGCTGTGTAATATTTCTATTCTGTATTGTAATTTGTATCCTTTGACGCACACAAAATCTAGGGGAAACTGGTTTCCCCTTTGTAAAAACAGGTCATTGGAAAAAATTAAGTAACACCAGCAAAGGACTTCCATCTCTTCCCGTGTTCTAATTTGTTGTTCCCCTGCTAATTTTCATAGTTTTTCTGTTTTAAATCTTCTTTCGACTGAAGAATTCTGTTTGACAGAAATAAAATGTTGTAGGTACAGGCACACCCTAATTACTGCATTAAATCCCTGCTATTCCTTTGACTTTGTTCAAAGTCTGAAGAGTAAGTGGTGAAGATAGAACAATTAGAATTAAATCAAACGTATTGGTTATTAAGACTAACCTGAAATTCTCCATTATATGAAAGTGACATCTTTTGCATACTGGTTCAGAGGTAAAGTTCACTGCAACAACTTCTTAAACATCTACTGTAGTGTTTGCAATGCAAACAAGCTTAGGTTGCTTAGTCATCGGTCCTCTGTCTTCCCCCATGTTGTCTTTAGTGTAGTGTACATACTTGAAAAACTTAGTATCTTTTTCTAAATATCTACATAGCCAATATTACTCTGTGTTGCTTAACATCACTTCTGCTTTTTCTTTTTAAAAAAAAAAGCATTTTATTACAGATAATTCTTACTGTTTTACAGTAGACATGAATACTCAAAATGATAGTTTATCAAAATGCTTCATAATAAAGTTTTAAAATAATTTCTTCTTCTAGAATGATGACTGCCTGACTGCACTGGGGGTGAGAGGAGGAAGCAGTTGTCCACTCGGGCAAGAGACAGTAAGTATTACGTAATTTTTTTCAGTATCTTCTATACCTGTTACACTGTACCTGTGCTTTTGAAAGCACTTTTTTTTTTTTTCTTAACATGATCCTAAGGACGTTTTTTGCTACTCTAGATTTTGTAATTCTAACAAACATGTTCATAACGGGCATAAGCACATTGCTGCTGTTCTTATATCACTCTTGGAAAATAATTTTGTGAAACTTTGATGAATATAGATTGGGGTTTTTTGCTTGAACTTGGACCTAGACAGAACTTAACATGTGTCTGAATGTCACACCAGAAGAAATTCCATTGCTTTGGGCATAATTGTGAATGTTTTACATTCTTGTTTGGTCCTGTGGTGCATTTCCTGTATCCCCTTATGGTCATTTTCTGATCGTATGTCTCCAGAGAATATAATGTCAGTTTCCACATTTCATTTAAATTGTCAGGTTTCCTAAACCAGTTGTATTACAGGACACATTGGTATTTTAATTTTTTATTTCTGGGGGACAGACAGTGGGACTTGCTTGATTGGTTTGAACAAAAACCAAAACATTTACACTAGAACTATCTTACAAAAGACGCTGCAAAAAGAAGTATTTGTTGCTCTGCCTTTCATTGTTTTTCATGCTGCAGAGTAATTAGTGTTACATTCTTTTTTTTTTTTCTTTACCTTAAGTGACCTCATGATTTTCATAGTACTGTTGGTAAGGAAACCAATGTCATTTAACTGAAGTGGGCACTGTTAGAGCACCCCTTACTGGACGTGATTGTGTGAGCTTCCCGTTCTGTACTGTTTCTCTATGGTGTGTTTAGTGTGTTTTATTTGGTTCTGTTCCATAGTTCATATTTCTATATTGTCAACATCACCTGTAATTACTGTATTAGCTTTCCTAATGCAGGAAGGAGAGTTTTGATGAAGGATATTTCATTGTTTAGCTTCTTTATGGAAGTTCAGGATTACTGAATGCATATTTAAATAAATTTCCCATGTACTGAGAACTGTGCTGACACTAAGTCTTTGGTGCTGACCAGCTCACAAATTACCACACAGAATTTACAATGGTAGAATCATTTCCATCTTTTCCCATTCTTAACTGATTTAATCTGTTTAATTGGTGACATGGAATTATCAAAATACAAGTGACATTGTCTATATTTTTACACACATAACTCACAGGTGATCTTACTCAAAATAGAAATACACATACAAAAAGCACTGGATATTTCAGCAATCTTAGGATTTAAATGCATGTATGAGTAATAAAAAAGGAAGTTTCTTCTCCAAATCCCTATCTTCATAACAACTTTGCTGTCTCCTTCATTTTCCTATAACCTCCTATCACTTCTAGCAATCCCTGCTTCTGACCTCTTTGCTTAAAATTTCATAGAGGAATCTGAGGTAAAGATTATATGTAGGGAAGTAGTGTTCCTTGTGTAAAATAGGTCATAATTTTGCTCTTCACTTACAATAAGGGAAGTGAGCAGTTGCCTTATTCTTTCAGTTCACTTGTTTTCAGTCTTTTCTGCTCAGAATTCATCAGGACAGATTTTTGTTCATAGGGCATGAGAAATAAATAAGAAATTGTACTTGATATTTTCATATTCAGGGTAGAAAGCAGGTTTTTGGTAATACATTCTATGTAGTATGCATGGTGCTGACCACTGTTAGTACTTTTTTTCCAGAAAATTATAGATGCACTGTCTTTCACTGGCAAATAGATTTATGTGAAATGGAATATAAATGTATTTTTGGCAGATATTCATAAAATTGTATATGCAAATCCTTATTTCTAAACAAAAAGAAAAAGTGGAGTGATCAAAGCAAAACTTTGCAATGATATTTTTTTGTACTAAATTTTTCCTTCTGTAAAACTGTCATACTGTTGAAGTATTTATTCAAACACATATGCTTCATGAGCACACACAGAATGGGATCTGAAGGTGGTGTAACAATTCTGAGAAAGTGAATGTATGAAGTGGTTTTTTTTTTTCCTTTTTCTTCACGAGTAAATTGCTTATAAAACTAACAGCTGCTGTTTTGAAGCTAATCTTAGTGAATTGAATGTTCTTAACCATTTCTACAATCCCACAGTCCTTTATCTTGCCTCTCCTGCTGCTTTCCCACCACCCCTGATCCCATTAGCAAAACTTGAGACAGCCTCAGCTTTTACCAAAGTGCAGCTTTGGTTTCAGCTGCTTTTCTGCAAGAGGAAGTGAATGTTGCGCTTTTTTCTCTGTGGCATGGTTGTGATAAAGCTGTGGTGCTCTTATCTCTCTTTTAGGTAGTGGCTCTTTATGACTACACAGCGCATCGATCAGATGAGCTAACCATCCATCGCAGTGACATTATCCAAGTGTTATACAAAGATAATGATAACTGGTGGTTTGGCAGCCTAGCAAATGGACAGCAAGGCTATTTTCCAGCTAATTATGTGGCTGGTGAAAGTAAGTTTACTGCTGTCTTCCTGGTATACTGGAGTGGGTTTAACTGATGGTCCAAGATTTTACCATGCTGTACTGCTTATTGTTCTGAAGATATGAATTTATGTAAGACACAGATGGCTTAATGATGATTTATTATGATGCAGAAATTGCATAAAGTTAGCTAACCACTTAGCAAATTGACATAGCTGACTTAAAAAGGTATTGGCACTTAAACATTCCAGCTTATATAGTACTGGCTTAATTATCAGTCAACTGGATTGATTCCTCATCTCACATATAGACACCTGGTTCATGTCCTACCTTGGCAATGTTTTTGGACACATCAAAGCATTTCACAGACATCTGGGGTTTTTCTTAGGCAATCTGTGTTAGATCTAACCAGTTACTTTTGTAAAAACTCTTGATTTTCACCCTTCTCTAATGGAGAATGCTCAGTTCCCAAATAAGTGGATTTCAGCATGAAGTTTTAAAAGATTAATGGTTAAATCTCCTATCTGAGCATTGAACTTGCTACCAGGTCCTTGTCATTAAACCAATTTTGATGAAACTAGTACAGACAAACCTAAACGAATCTGAACAAATAACATAGGAGCAATCCTACTGAGTCAACTGATGTACAGATGCTCAATGTCCTGACAGTTGTTAGTATTTAGCTTATGGACGTAGTGTGTGTGGTTGCAAGCTACAGGAAATCCATTTGCCTTCCTAAACTATCAAACTATCAGTTATACTGGTGTTTAGAAATCTTTTAACCCAACATTTCTCAAGATGTTTTCCCCCCATTTTCTAGTTCCTCCCTTTGTCTTTCAAGTGAAGTCTAGTATTTATCCCTCTTTCCTAAAAAAAAAAATTTGAATATAACACTCTGCTAACTTGGTGATGGTAATTAAAGTTAGTTTAACTACTACCTTTCCCTTTGCACATCCTCTGCATTTTCTCCTTTCTTTTTTCCTTGCAAAATAAGCCAGAGAGCAGTCTGTAGGAAGAGTCTTCAATGAAAGCCTATTCCTAAAAAAAAAAAGAAAGAAGTTAAATAAAATTAAAAGAAAAAAAAAACCAAACATTTTTGAGGGAGCTGTCCAACTGTGAAAAAAACCCCTGGTATATAATTTGTTATTTCAGTTGGTGGCCATCTTATTATTGAATCAAAAGAAATGCATATGATACATTTGTTAAGATACATTAGTTGCATTGCTATCAGTACGAACTTTGTTTTTAGTCATGTAAATGTTTGATTGGTTTTAGTTTATATAATAACCTATATATAAATTACACTTAAATCTAAGCTTACTAATATAAATAAAAGTTAATGAGCAACTTCTGGTAAATTCTTATAAAAGTTTGGCTTCAAACACTTCTTACCTGTTTTGGTTCACATTCTGCTATTGGATAGATTGTAATGTCGTGGTTGTTCACATAAAATAGATACTTTCATGATTCTTTCATGGCTCTCATAATGCTGAATTATGTATCCTGTTTTCAGAAGAATATGAAGAACAACCTTCAGCATTAGTACCAGATTCTGCTCCTCTCCTACCTGAAGGACCAACAGAAGCAGAGGAAGGTTCTCCAACACTACATAAGGTAATAATTTGAGAAGGATGGATTCTGTAAGTAGTGGTGGAGTATGTCTTTTGTGTGTCAGATGGACTGCATTAATTTTTGATACCTTTTGGAATAACTTCTTATGTGTAGACCTCGTTCCAGGCAAGCAGGAGGATTTTCAGCAGATGTCTAACGTTTGTCTCATGTGAAACCAGCTGTTCCATCATGTGGCAATTAAATATTCTGCCTACTTTAGCACCATTGTAATGAGTGGCAAATCTCCAATTGACTCTAAGGTTTACAGAAGAATCTCTCACGGCTACCTGGTGTAAATAATGGTTGAAGAAACAACATGGGTTTGTCAAAACCTGACATGCTTTTGGGCACTTGACTGTCATTCTTGGAATATGCACTGCCCACAGATCCTTCAAATTTTCTGCCCTGAAATTTTCTTATCTATCAGGTTGCTTAGGAAAAAGTTGTGATGTTTTACTCTTGAGAGTTTTTCAGTCCATGTAATAATATCCTAATTAAAGATATACGAAGTGATCATAAAGCCTTATTACCAGACCAGGAGATATGCTGCATCTAAACATGCTTACTTGTCAGTGGATGTTTCTGTTCAAACATGTGAACGACTGCATCCATCCTGTAGATTGTTCAGGAGGGTGGACTATAGAGACTTCGTAGTTTGGAGGAGCAAAGGAAAGGAGGAAGGAAAGGAAAGAGAGGCTCTTGTCTTGACTATATCTAATACCTCTCCAGTCCCACCATATGCTTACATGGGGTTGCAGTTGTATATGGCAATATGTTGTTGTTTACATATCACATGCTGTGTTGTACGCAGATGCATTCCTGTTTCTGTGATTTTAGTTAGCAGTCAGAATATAGTGCGTACAGAAGAACAAAGAAACATCAGCCAGTTTTTAGTCAAGGAAAAAATGGGGGGATTGATTTTTATTTTAATTTTTTCAGATCTTTAGAGATACTGCTGTGTGCAAAGCAGGCCAAATGACTCTCACTTCTCCAGACAAACAGAGATTAGAAACTCTGCACAGCTTATGTTCCCCTTCTGTGAAGTAAGACTGATGATTGATTTAAAACATGGGATGCTTTGTAAGCAACAAAAAGTAATAGAAATTATTCAATAACTGTTAGAATTTAATAATTTTTTTATTCCAAAATGTTTGTGTCCTTCTTAAGTGTGCTTTCCACAACTATTCAAGTAGTCAAATGGTACTAACAGAACTACTTTAAAAGTGACTTTTGTTCAGATTTCTTTCAAATGACCCAACTTTTCCAGGTACTTTTCTAAAATTGAATCTAATATTTTGCATCTGATTTGCAAGACTTAAAACGTATGCTGTGTTGCTTAGTTACAATTTTTTCTTCTTTCAGATGATTTATCTGATCTTTGCTGCATAATATATATTGCAACGTTCAAGGTTAACATGCTCAAAGCTACTTTTATTAACCTTTTTTATGTAGCTTTTTTAATAGGTGAGTAGAGAGGGGTAGCATTTAATAAATTATTGAGTAGAGATTACTCACTTGGCAGTGTTGTTGAAGCTGGCTGTCTTGTTGAAGCCAACAGCTATAAATTGAATTACTAAGTGTTTTGTTTCTAACTATACTTGAAAAACAGAATTAATCAATACACCGAGTAGTAATAATTAATCTGAAGTATCTTTTTACCTCTTTGTAGCTGAGAAACTCATAGCCAAGGCATTGTCCAAGAAAGACAAAGGTGCATTACTTTCAGGTACTCCTGTAAAGGCAGGCTGGAACCAAATATAGGAAAAATTACAACATTACTGGAAAGCAGGAAGATTTCTTTCACCTATTGTCTACGTTGCTGAAGGCAAGGAAGGTATCCCAGAGGGAATATGTTACTGCACTCACCCAGTTTCACTCGTACACAGATTAGAAAAGGAAGAAGTGCTCAGACACTTATTGTCATTAAAGGCTTGCTGATTTTTATCCACATCTTCTTTTCTGTTTTCCTCTAGTAGGGATCTAGTTGATTTACTGGATCAAAATACTTTTACATGCACTAAGTAATATTACCAACATTTACAACCAGTATTTATTAATCAGCTTTGTGAGAAGTAATGATTAGTTTTGATCACTTATATTTTCTCAAATATCTGTGGTTGACATGTTTTTCGAGCAATAGCTTTTGTATTAATAGTAGCACCTTTTTAGTAACACTCAGTAATATTTCATCAAAATATTCTTTACTTTGATTCTGGTACTTTGAATTAAATTGACTGCATATTTAATAATTATTTGGAATTTTGTAGCAGTCTGTATAGTACATACAGATATTCAAAAGACATCATGAATAAAGTGTACAGCAACAGTCCAAAACCAAGCAAATATGTTATTTTTTATCTTGCACAGCATGCAAGGGCACTGCAAAATCATAAAGAGTCCAGAGAAAAGTAATGCAACATTTACAAGTCCTGGAAAACATGGTATAAGAGGATATACTTGCAAAATTAAACTAGCAAAGAATGAGCAGTGAAGAGTGTATAAAATAGTACATGATGTAGAGAGGTGAATTGGATGCACTCTTTTTCTTTTTTTCTTTTCCCTTCTGCTGTTAAACAAGATCAGGGAATATTAAGCTGAAATGGAACACATCTAATATTGGTAGAAAGACGTTTTGTTTATACCATGCTTAGTTAACCTGGTGAACCTAGCTACTACAAGACACTATTAAACTTAGGCGCTCAGGGATTAATTTTTTTTAACATATTTTAGGGTGAGGTAATGGCTGAGATTCCAAAAGCATCTAAATGACTGAGAAAGACAAATCTGGGTGATTTTTTTTTTTTTAATTATTATTTCAAGCTACATAAACACCATATAAATCACCAGGAAGATAGTGAGTTGAATCAAATGATGAATCAAATCTCTGTGTAAGACTTGCGATGCCTTGAAGGTCAATGGTTTTACAAAAGCTGCAGAGTGCTATGTAGAAGAAACAAATTGTCATTCAGCTATTTGTTATAATGAAGGAAAGTACTACAGCACTTTGGCTTTAGGCAATACCAGATACTTCTGAGACAAAACTGCTAAGACGACCACTGAGGGGGCTGATCGGTTATGGCAGTTCCTGTGTTGCAGCAGTGACACAGCAACTTTTCTTCCTATTCCTTTCATTTTTTTTTTCAGTATTAGACCTGAAGAAAGTAAATGCCAATTTCTTTTACATGGTAAATATGAAAAATCATTATTTTTTAATACCCTATGTTTATTTTTCTTGCTTTGACAGAAAATGAAGTATTTTTTTTTAATCCAAAAATATTTATCAAATAATTAACTTGTTACCACAAACAGCAATTGGGTTGTGTTTGGATTTTGGCCACAAGCATGTTTTTACCAAATACTTAGTTATGTCCAGGTCTTCTATATCTGTTGTTCTTTCGGGTTTTTTTTGAGGAATACTTAAATATTTAGCTTTGTTAAGACTGCAAAAACACAGTTACTGTGTAAGTCATCATAGCAGTTACTCATGAGATTTTGCTACCCTGGGAGACTAAATAGGGCACTTAAAATGTAGAAGAATACTATGGTTTTAATTACTAAGAATACCAGCCTAATTAAAAATAGTTTTCCAACTGGAGATATTATAAATGCATATCTAGCTAATCTACAGAATTTTATGATGAGTGAATAAAATGGAATCGACATTAGAAGAGGGTGTAATACTCAAGATCCAATATTAATCTTTGCAAATAATAAAAAAAAAGTTGTAGTTCAAAGAACCTACTTTCAAAATGCTTTCTACCATCAGCTTTGCATTCATAACATAACAATTTTATGCAAACATTGTTTTCCTGCCTTATGAGTTACTTAACTTCTGAGCCACAAAATTAGGTCATAATCATCTTTAATTACAACATACATCTAAACTGCCAATAGAAATTTCATGGAGTGAAGTTCTCAGTGCACTGATGAAGAATCCCAAGAAATAGAGATAAACTTGTCATCTGGCTGCTCCAGGAAATGTGCTGCTTTCAGGTTCCTTAAGCTGATGGCAGAAAAGACAGAAATTCAGATGGAGTTGTATTAGAAACCAAAATTTGGGTTTTGCAAAACTTTGGCAAATCAGAGACGTTTCAAATTCAATAGAGTGTCTTTTTTTTTTTTTTTTTTTTTGTCAGAAGTGTTTTGCTGCCTATAAAATCTTGTGAACATGTTTTATAATTTAAGATGGCCTACCACTCACTATATAAAATGTATTTAATTGGTTTCTGAATGTTAAGTACTCAATGCTACATTGTGTGAGAATACTGGGAAGCAGTAATAGAAAAAAACAAAACAGTAATTTAAAATGTTCATTATAAGTATAAGACAATATTCTTTCTAGTATCTTTATCTTTGAAAAATGATGGTGAGATGTAAAATAACGATCATAAGCATGAAAAGAAAAGGGTTACCTTCAAGAACAACATTATTATTGTACAATTTGGATAATCTACCCAGAGATCGTCAAAACTTGATTCTATGTATATTTAGAAAAAGTTTGGGGTTCTCACTGTTCACATAAATAATTCATGTTCTCACTCTTCTTCCCCTAGAGTAGTTATTTGTCAGACTTTCTAACTACTTAGCCTAGCGTGTGTGAAACAAACCTGCCAAGCAACTGATTCTTTTCCCCTGGGCTTGAGCTCTTTCAATGTGGATGTTTTTGTGGGCTCAAAATCTATTTATTAGATCTAAAAATTTAAAAAGCATAGAAAACTTGCTCACAAATATTTCCAAAAAATACTAGCTAGAAATTTTTCTATTAGTTTCAACAAAAACTTTCATTTTATAGTTTGTGCTGTTTCTATTTTCTCCTTTAATGGTGCCTTTCTTCAGGTTACTGGGGAACACTTCAGTGACTGACTGTTTTTTAGGAAGAGGAGGGACTAGGAAGATGTGGTCATGTTAATGAGAGAAACATTAAAGAATTAATACAGTGGAACTCTTGCAGTGAATGGACCTGGAGACTTTCAACTCTTCATGAAGTGTGTTCATTTTCAAGGTTCAGAGAGGTTGCAGACCCACAAAAATGTTCCAATTGAATTACTCTCCCTTAAGCGTGTGTGGTGCTACTTTATTTGTAAGCTGGTAGCTCTTTCTTTTCCAACTCCAAAACCACCTCTGTGGTTCCTAATGTCTTCTGTCTCAAAAAATGTTTGTGCCTGTGTCCGTACTATTATTTGAGTCATTGAAAGAAAAGGTATTTGGTTTGTAAGCAAATTAATATCTATTGGGGAAAAAAGGAAAGACGAAGTGACATTCATGGTCATTTGCTGTAAGTAACTGGTCTGTTTAAAGATAGGAAGAATCATACTGAACTGGTCAAGCAGAACCAAAAATACTATTGAGGGATATTTATATTATTAAGATAGCTCTCAGAAGCAAGCTAACTTCTCATTGTTTTCTCCTTGGGTCCTCATAGCCTCTTTCTGAACAGGATTGAACTATTTTTATGCAAATTTTAATGCAAAGCTGTAACCACAGATAAATTCCCAGAGGCCAAGACTTCAAGACTGAAAACAGCTGTTCTAAACCATAGTGCTTCAGTCCAAAGTATCTTGTCTCCACCCTTCCTCCTCTTTCTTTTACTGTCCCTCAAATAGTCATCTAGTTGATTTGATTTCTGAGATGCAGTATTTGCCAGTGTTGAGCCATGACTACAGTTTTCACCCACCAGATTTCCTGTTGATCTCTCCTAGGCCTGAATGGGCCCAGGATTTTGCAGTTTCAAGGACTAGACAAGGCAAAGTCCTCTCTGCCTGTGGCTCTAGCATTCAGGAATGGAGAAGCTAGTGACTATTGCCTTAGTCCTAAATACTACAGTGCTTTAGCTCTTTTTTATAGAAGAGAAATTCATGCCAAATTCTCTGTTGTATACAGAGCCACGGTTCTGCTAGATACTCACAGCTAAGTTAATACTGTTAGATGTAAGGGTTACAATATGGTGACTCTGATTTGGGTAGTCTTGTTCTTCAAAAACACTAGAGAGGGGAAAACAGGCAATTGTAAGTTAATTGCATTTTGACTAGGAAGGTCATGGCAAAAGAAATACATGTAATTCCACTGGCAAAACTCCCTGACAGTTGCTCATTCAATGGGGAAATGTGTGGAGGGGTACAGAATAGCAGACAAAAAATGTGCTGTGGTTTTACAGCGTTTCTCCCAAACTTGACTCGTTAGAACAGTTTTGACAGGCATCATCAACATGGTTCTGGGGAGTTAAGTACATTGCTATAAATCTTTTATCCATGGACTGTGTAATAGAAAACAAAATACAATCTCAATACTGAGCTTAACATCCTAAGGGCTAGTCTGAAAAGACAGACAGACATGTTCATTCTTGCCATCTGTGATCCAACGAATCTTTAATTAGATCAAGTTCTGTAGAAACAGCTTCTATGGGAGAGTTCTCCTGTGCAGAGTAGGCTATAGAGCAAGCGCATTTACCTTCAAGGCTTGAAACACCTAAATAGATTGCCTGCACCACTCCAGTCTGTCCATTTGCCTCTCCAGACCATCAGCCTTAGAAGCAACTCTGCACAGCCTAGAGGAAAGCACTACCAAAGACGTAGACTTGGGATGATACTTTGTCCCCGATATTTCCTTCAGATGCCCTCTGCTTCAGGTTTTGCTATGAAGTGCATTCTGTTACATATGGTTGTTTCCACAAGTTCCACAGGGACGGTTTAGTGCTTGACTTACTGCTGTGGACTCTACAGCGCAGGGATCAGGAACTGAAATGCTTTTGTGTGTTTAGCCTTCAGTTGTTTTGCCTTGGTTGCTTCTTATTGGCAACACTGACACAATATTAAGTATCAAAAAATCTGAGGCCAAATGAGCTGTAAAGCAAGCAAGTCCTCTAGAAAAGTATATTTATTACAATTGTTACGATTGTAAACAATCTAAGCTTCTACAGTTGGCATGAACTGATGTTCTCCTCTCCTGGTGGGCTATATCTTTCAAAGGGTGAAGAATTAGAATATGGCAACAAAATTGAACACTGTTAGTGTCACTGAGGAGCTCGTATTTTGTCCTGTGTTCAGTATTTGTTCTTGTGAACAGAAAAGTTCGAGATATTCATAATAATTATCTGACACATTAATTTTTTTCTTTAAAGCAGACAGAGCCCTAATAATTCTGTATTAATATTTAAGCTCTGCATTCTCAATTAATTTAATAGCTACCGCTGTATCTGTTACAATGCTAGGTTTGCTGAATCTTAGTCCAGATGCAGTGACAGTAGTGCGGAGCTGCCTCTTCAGCCCCTCCATACTCTAGAATTCTGTGGCTTGCACCTTCATTAGCACATCCTTGATGTTCTCGGTGTCTAAGTGTTACGACTGCCGCCTCAGCTGCATTCCTCCTGCCTGTTTTCCCAGTCTCCACTCACTTATTCACTGTGCTTCTCCTGCTGCTTCAACCCCTTGTTGCACCAGCTCCTGCACTGCCTTCTTGCATCTGCTGCTGACACCACTTGTTCCTTCAGTACTGCTACTGCTTACTCACATCATTGGGATGGGAAAAGTAGTTCATGGAGTGCGCTGAGGGACACAAAGGTATGTGGGATAGGGAAGAGAAAGTAGTGGCAGTGAGATCTGCTTCAAAAAGATGTAGTATCTAGTTCCTGCCTTATTACATACTTGAAAATTTGTAGGTAAGAAAGGTATCATACTTGAACTCTGGAGAATCGGGAGTCTGTCCCTACAGACCCTAGGAATTCTCATTAGTTGTCATGTTAGGTGAACGCAGCTATTCCAAGACAATCTCTAATTGTGTGCTTTTCTTTCCTTGGTACCCATACTGACATGCTGTGTTTGAATATATGAAAGCCAACATGATGAGTAGTTTTTTAAAACAGATCATAAGATCCTTCAGTTAGGAGGTTTAATGTAGTGGATACTTTAATCTTCTAACTGGGAAACAAGGATAATTTTCTGTGTTTTGGTATTTGTAAGTATTAAAAAACTTAGTCTATTTTGTTATAAGACAAATCGGTCTTCTGTAGTGGCAGTTAAAGGAATTCCACCAAACTGTGCTCTCAAAAGGTCCATATTTGATTATAGCATTAGTACAATGTCAAGATTCTGTTATATTTACTCAAAAAGGAGGGTAAAAAAACGAGTTCAACATAATTCATGTAGGATTTTCAGAAAAAGATTTTGTTTTAACTGCAAGTGAAGTGAGTTCATTACTGTATGGCAAGGAACCTCAAGGTTATACCTGCTGAAGGAAGTATTACTTCCTTAGAGTCATTCCCTTTACAGCGCTCCCTTGTATTTTCATATCAGTGGCATTATATTTCCTTCTTTTGTGTTTACTTTTACCATTGACTTAGTCTCAAGTTTATTACTGTATTAACAACGATTTTTTGTGTGAAGTAGAAGATTTTTCTTCCTAGCCCCGCCAATGCTACCTTATTATATTCTAATAGGCTGACTTTTTTCTAAACTAATCCAGCAATCTGTGTTATTTCAGCAGACTAATTCTAATGACTAATATTTAAACATGGTTGTTGTGAGCAGTGTGCTTATATTAACTCAATAGGCTGGTGGGAGCCTGATCCTGTTTCTCTTAAGTCAGCAGGAAAATAATATTAAACTAATAAAATAATATTAGGGAGCAGGACCAAGACAAAAAAGTTCAAATTTCATTCAACTACTAACAGGGACTAGATGTTTTTTAATTAATTCCATTTAGAGTTTAAGAAAGTAATTAAACTGTTTAGGGCCTAAAACTGAGGTTTGGGAGAGATGGGTTCTGGTTCCAATATGGTCTTTATTTGTGTGTGCCAAGACAATTTTCATCTGTGCCTTGCTTTACCCCAAATTAAAATTGGACAATAGTACTTGACAGGGGAATGTTAAGTTTTACACATTAGGGCTTTGAAATCTGTGATGGATAAGTTTTGTGTCTGAAAACAAAGTATTTTTGTTTCATTTTAAAATACTGAAACTAATGCTTAAGTGATAAAAAGGACCGCTGTGAAGCAACCCTCTGTTTTCTCTCTGTTTAGTTTAAATATGGAGGAGCCATGGTAAACCTTGCCTGTGAGGTTACACAAAGTGAAATGAACAATTGGCGGACTAGAGGGTCAAGAACTGTAATTTTTTGATTCTCTGTTGCTTCCAGAAAGCTCTTGTTGACTTTGTGGCTACTTTTTTAGATGCTGTGTTGTTGTTAGACTCTCCAGAGCTGCTCAATGATACTCTCTTCCTAACACTGCTCATTTTTAACTGGGCTTTTAGAGACAGTAATGTCAGTAACCGGCTGTTTCCTGGAGCAATTCAGGCTATAGCAGAACATTAAACATCTTATTTACAAGCAGATGAGTACCTCTGTGCTTGGCAGAACTGGATGGACTGATTTTTTTAACAGTAAGGATATTTGAGAAATTCAGAAACAATGTAGTAGGTTTTGCTTTAGGCTGGCTATGAATCTGAAATACAGCTAACAGTCAGAAGATCATAAACATGGTCCAAGTTTTGATGGTTGAGTTAGTTTCAAGCCCATTCTTCTCCTTTACTCCCTGAAAAAAAAAAAATTATTTTTTGGAAAGTACCAGATCTAATTTTTCCCTCCCTTCTCTGGCCCAGGGCTCCATTATCCTGAAAGAAACATTTTCTCCAGCTTTCCAAAGTCTTCGTAGGAACCGGTCGCCACTCTTACAATGCCTACCTGCATATAAATACTGTTTTTCTTTCATGCATGCCATACCAAATGGACGCTTACAGAACATAGCTGTCCTGTCAACCTGAACTAGAGATCCACAACAGTTTTTCACTGACAGCGTTGTGATCCTAGGTCTGAACCTACAGTGTGCTGCACTGCTTTCCACAGCTTTTCTCCTTGGTTGTGGTGCTCCGGAGGCCTGAAGTTCCTGGCTGGATGTGTAGCGTATGCCTGGTTCCAGAAAAGCAAATTTTGAGTTAGACATAAGGCCTATCAGTTGTGTTGGCTTCTGCCCTCTGTGAAAATGAAACTACAAGGGTAGTTACCAGTTACCTGTGAACATCCTGGAAGAAAGGAGAGAAAATAATCTGTCCCGGAAGACAGTAAACTTGGGAAGGGTACTTATGGGAATTCTTGCAGTAAGTATGAGACTTGTTAGAATTAGAAGAGACCCACTTAATTACATTGGAAATTAGAGAATTTACTTAAGCTCTTCCAGGTTGGTTTGGTTGGTTGGTTTTAGCCCTGAATTGTAAAGTAACCTGGAGTAATTTGAGCTGCTTTTCATTGAAACTTGCAGGGTTAAAAAATAGACAGGTTTCTCTTGTTCAAACTATGCAATAAGATGGCTTTTTAGCATTCTCTCTCTACTCATGCAGTAGCAGAAATAATATAATTCTTTACGGACCATGTGTATTTTAAGCTTACTTCAAGCAGATTCATAACCTTTTGTTTCTACACATACCTGAAAACTGTCTTTTATTTGCAAATAGTTTGTTTCATGGTTGTTTTTTTTTTTTTTTTTAAAGGACGGTACTGTTTTCTTGCTTGTAACCACATAGGAGTTAACATTTTATGGCTGATAGACATTCTTTTTCAAAAGAGGTATATTCTCTCCTTATTCAGGAAGCTGGTGGGTTTTCTATGTACATGTGTTGGCCCCATTGTCTGTTTTCTTTTTACGTTCCTGCTTTTTCTTTTTCTTTTTTTTTTCATCTTTTACAGATGTCACCAGTCATCAGTAAGTCAAGGGACCTAAAATGTAGCTCAGAGCGTGGCACAGATAGAGACTCGCCTGCAACACAGTAAGCAAGAAATACTTAAAACAATTTGCAGTGTTCTACACCTGCTGTTAGAAACTGTGAATAATGTTGGAAGGGTTATTTTGTTTTAGCAAGCAAAACAGGAAGTTAGCTTTAGGATAATCATTCAAAAAGTGCTTCAGACCTGAAATATGAAGGAAATAACAGTTTGTATATACGTGCACACACACATATGCATACACACATTCTCTCCCCCGAAAAGAGCAAGGACTATAATGTACATGAGAATCAAACCTTAAAGATATGGGATTTCCCTGTGGCACCCCTTAGATGTGTATTAGGTTTTATTGCTACAAACTCCAAATTATTTTTGCACCTTCTAAAAATTAATTAATATAAATTGCAAAAGGAATTTGCAAGAAGGTGCAAGCTAGAAGATGCAAGCTAGCATCTACGATTGTGACACTAGCAGTTTTTAAAAATGCTATCTCTTTGTTGTTTGAAAGCTGTAAGCAGATAAGATCTCAACATTTTGAACAAGAGCTTCCACAATATCTTTAGCTTAGCTATTGCAACCATTTATACTGAAAAAAATACATCTGAAAATACTTCCTGTGATTGTTTTCCAAACTGGTCCCCTGCCCATATAAATAATTTGTGCATATACAGTGTAGATGCAAATACATATCTAATTTTAACTTCTCTTTAAGTCTTAATTTTCTGTCTCTAGCTGTGTCTAGATTTGAAAATAAATTGTGAGTAGAAAGTTTAACCCTCATGTATGATGAGGAATGGGCTGTATAACTACACATTGACAGAATTCAGTGTTGAATTTTGGGCATAGCTATTCTGATAGGATGTACATTAAGGAAGGAAATGCTTTAAAAGCATGGTTAGTATGACGGTTGATACAGTCTGTTAGAAACCAGTATCAAAAATTTGGTATGACTCAACTCCATTAGTAGAACTTCAGGAAACAATTATTTTGAGTGACCTTTCCAGGGCATCCGCTGAAGAATGCAGGACCACAGATTTACAATGTGGAATCACAAATGATTTAATAAAATTCAGGAATTTCGAGTCATATTAAATGCGAAATATTCATTTTAATGGAAACTAAGGCTGTCCTGAGAAGAGGTCACACTGAAGTGTCTTATTGAAGAAACAGCGCCCCAAAACCGCTTCAGTTACTTTTCAAAAAGGTAAGAGAAGAAACCTACGTACCTGAGTCACTGGAATGTGCTCCCTCCTCCAGAACTATAGGGAGCAGGAGCGTCGTGGAGATGCCAGTCTGAAGTCACGCTTCATGTCATTGCTGTCCCACCTGGGCAAAGAGCAGTGTTGCAGAGCCACATTCACAAGCTTTCAGGGTACTGAGCCCTTTATACCTGCACATTAGTGAAAGATGCCATAAGGTAGCATTTGATGTTACACCTTGTCAGGGGAGAACTAATTTGAAAGGGAGGGAGATAGACATGTCAGTACTACAGGTGCTGTGTTTTCCTTACATGTACAAGACATTCTAGGCTTTATTACATTTTTGCTGCGTTTGTCCCCAGTGCTTGCATTTTGTCTGACGTGGAGAGGGCAGTTTTCACTGCATGTTTTAAGATCAGAATGCAAATCTGTGTAATATCTATTCCTGATGTAAAGCTTGAATCTGAAATTATTTATTTTGCAAGCTCTGCTATGAACTAGAACATAATGAAATGTGATTCACTTGCCTTTTTAATTATAGTAGTGACTGCACATAACAATTTTTTTTTCAGAAGAGACTACAAGGTTTTGCCTTATTTTGAGAGCTAGACGAGAGAAGGATCTTCTGGCGTTTCTGATGCCAGTAGTTTGAAACACCGTTCCCTATTTCTGTTTATATGTAGAACAAATTAGATAATAAACCATCTCAGAAGCATGGCTGCATATTTTTCATGAAAACTCTCACTTCTTTATACCTGAAACCATGACCTGCAGGGTCTGTGACAGAACTGTAGTTTTCTTGTTCACTGTAGTTGATGTGTCTTGAAATAACCTTAAAACATTACACGCATGTAAGTGTTGCGATCTTAGCTGGAAAAGTTTTCTATTTTAGCATCTAAAAGCTGTATCAGCATGACTTGAGGACCAGTCCAATCTGTACTTAAATAGTTGCTCCACCTAAAACATTCTATTATCTACCTGTTTTCTGTGAAAATATACTGAATATCCATGTCACGTGCTAGTATGTAATAGGAATTATGCAGTAAATAAACTTTGTAAGAATCAAGTGAGATGTGATTGCCAAGTACGCATTTTGACTATGGAGAAGTGAAACTGCACAACTCACTATACCTTTCTTTGAGCCTCCAAACGGATGTTTGCTCTTGTGCCTATTAGAACAGTATTCAGTACAGCCACAATACCTGCTGTAAATGAAAGTAAAAGGCAAGCCCTTTATGACATGTCTATCTTTCAGAATTTCTGGATGGAAAATATGGTTTTGCAATAGGAAAACAAATCTTATGCAAGGTGGTAGTAGATTTTTATCTTAACCAAGCAGTTAACCTGTCTTCTGCAGACTCTAGAAGAAACAGCGGTCTCCACGTAATAGATGCTAAGTGAACTAAAGTTTTTATCTAAGTATCTCAAAGATTCGATACATCATCACAACTGATGTTCAAATAGTAAAAAGATTAAAAACTATCTCTCAAAGTTTGAGTAGCTTTATACTGAAAAACTGCATAGTAGCCTCACCCTATGAATATTAATGGTTATATACGATCTGTCAGTACAGTCATTATCTCCTTAGATATATTCCCATTGTACAGTTTTGTTGAGGTACACTAGGTAGTGCTCTTTGCATAAATTTACAAGTGATTACACATCAGACCCAGCTGAACACTCTGGTAGGTTGGTACTTATATTACTGATTAATTATGATTTCGTACCCTGCTTTCCTCATGCAGCAGTACTTCTCAAAGTGTTCCAGGAATCCTAACACAGAGGGTTTTAAACTCCAGAACCTTTTACTTCAGGATGTTCTAGTATTAGAGCTGCAGCAATTAATGTGTTCATGAACACACAATTTAGCTTAAAAAAAATTCAAACTATAGGCAGATCGTCATCAGCCCATTAGCAAGGATGATGCGTAAAAACTTTCTTCTATAAAACATGATTACATTAGGACAGTATCACCAACAGTAATGGTCTTGCAGCACCCTTTCTGGGGAAACTGCACACAGCTCATTACATTCTTTAGTCTTGATTCATCCACTCACTTATGTGTTTCTGCAGCTTTCAACATAAGAGTTCTGATCACAAACTGAGACCTCTTTGTGCTAGGCACAATACAAATTTTGAACAAAGACAGTACCTGCCCTTGAAGGGTTACAGTCGAAGCATTATTACATATTTATAGTTAAGAAAAGTTAAAACTTCTGCCAATAGTGGAAATTCATGGTAGAAGTGGTATAACATCATCTGTAAGACCAGTCTAATTCCCTTGTTAAAGGCACTAACTAGAAAAGATACAGAAGCTTGACTGATGCTTTTGGCATTGTATGAAATCTGATAAGCATGAATAGACATTAAAGTGATTTCTGATTCTACAAATCTGTCATGGTTCAGGTAAATTAAAATGGAAGACTAATCTTATGCGCTTTGCCTGCTTGTCTTATTCTTGTTGAATAAATAAACCAGAAATCTCTCTTTAATTGCAAGTATTTTGGTGTTTGAGCTTAGGAAAAAGAAAAAAAAAAAAGTGCAATAGCTTTTATGAGAGGAGGAGACTGGTAATTTGTATTTTCTAATTACATCTGTTGACTATTGATCAAGACTAGCTGATTTTTAAGATCATGAGCAGTTCTTTTCAAAGCAATGCTATGATATGTTGAAAAGTAGACGAGTGGAGTGGTCTCATCTTGTCTTCATGTTTTTTCTGCTGTGGAATGGTATTTTTTTGTAGCTGTTTCAGCATTGTACTCAAGGGATACAGGCAGACAATTGCTCTAGCACATCAGCTGTGGATGGAAAAAGCTCTAAATTTGGGCTAACTTTGTGTTTCTTTTACTCTTTTTATATCCAACTTCTTCTAGAGGTGCGAAGAAAAAGAAGAAAAGGATACAGAAGAACGAGTTAGAAAATCAGCACAACTTAATGGGTCTCAATACTCCTGTACCATCAGTTACAGCTAATGGTGTTGAAAATGAACCTATAGCCCATGAAGTGGAATTGAAGAAGAAGAAAAAGGCAGTGAGAGGCTCAAACTTAAGGATAAATGGAAAGACAAATATTGCCTTTGAGCCTGAATGCTACGATGTATAATCATAATTTAATTCTAAATACTGGTGCGATATTTGGTATACACATTGAAGGCAGTAACTATGATCTCACTTCTAGGATTAACAAGAAACGAAGAAGTTAAAGTACTTAAATACACAAAATGGCGCCAGTTGTGACTTACCAATGGACTTACCAACCTTTTTTGGAAGACTTTTGCCCTGGGTTCCACGAAATCAACAGAACTTGAATGTTCAGCTCCTCACTGGACTGGTAAAATCCGAAAACGACTTTCATATTTCATGAGAACCCCACTGACAAATACAATGTTAACCAATTTAATATCTGATTACACCTTAACTTAGGCTAAGCAGGCATTTCTGTAGATTGTATAGCAGAGAAGCAAGTGAAAAAATGTGATGTAGAGCAAAATAAGCCCAACCACAGCATAAGTTACTAAATTAGTATTTAAAAATGTGTTGTAAGAAAAAAAGAGGAGTGTACAGAATGGTAAAATTCCAAAGGAACACTGACATTACAGTGTACCTGAAAACAAAAGCTTATTTTTAAAAATACTTTCCTGACACCAAATATTCACTTGGACTGCATTTTGCAGCTCTGCAGCAAATTGTTGAGTAACTACCTATGCAGCTACACTGTCTTCAGTGGGACTACTCACGCTTCCTAATGTAAAGAAGTGTTACAAATTCCAGGCAGTTATATTTTTCAAATGAGGTTTTCTGCACATAATAAAGGTGCATTGCAGCTTTGTCAGAGTTCCTGCCTGCTTTGGCAGCAGTCTTGCCAAATATCCTTTCTTTTGTCTGAATGAAATATTTCATATCCAACTGTGCTGTTTGTTTTACTTGTAGTTCTTATTCACTTTTAAGTGTCATTAATCTGTTTTTTTACTTGAGTATTATGTTGTGAACTTTTACTAGTGACTTCACTAATTATCTGCAGTGCTAAATAATTTATGGTTTATATTAAAGGAAACACTTTCTATCAGTTAGTGCTGGCATTTTTTCTGGCTGATGATGTCCAGTTTATTTTTACTCTACTAGGAAATTCTTCCTCCTCCCCCTCTGAAGCAATAAATAACATAAAATTAGAAAGCCCTTATTTAGTAGACAGGGCACTTGATTCCATTAAAAAAAGAAGTGAGAATAACAATGTTGGGCGCTGATGTGTGAAATGCACCCAGATGCAGAGGACTAGTTGCTATATATTGTAATATCTTCCCCGCACATGTTTTAAAGCCAAAAAAATCTGTAAACTTGTTTCTTTTGAGTAAAGCGTGGCAGCAAATACTCTTTTTTTGGTTCCACTGGTAATTGTTCTTTGCCAACAGTCCTAGCTTTGCTTTGCCTAGAGCATGTGTATGGAGTTCTCCCCTAAATGGCACTTGCGTATGTGTACTGGAAACTTATTAATGTCTCTTTCCCCGGTCAGATGTGGTGTAAAATTATCTTAGTCCTGGAACTAGCCTTCTAGCGAGGTTCCTTATCTCTCTGCTTTTGCAATATATTCCAACTTATCATTCTGTGTCACGTCTGGGATTTAAAGATTTTATAATAGAGAAAAATCTCAACATCTTACGTTTCCTAAAATGTCCTGGATCACATTGAAAATAAGGGCAGAGCATGACATCAGGCTCCACGTCAGGGAGAGCTGAGCAGTAGCCAAGATCTGGGAGCTCATTGGAAAGCATTGTAAAATGTTAATTTGGCATTGTGGACACTGAAGACAGAAATAACACTTCAGATAAACACCACAGAGAGATGGTAGTTCTAATCAAAGGCACAGCACCTCCTTTCATGCTTGCGAACTAGGGCTCCAATTATGTTCACTGCTCTGAAGCTGAATAGAGCTGCTTTGCCACACTTTCCAAATTGAGAGGAGAGGCAGCAGTAGCGTCTTCCAAGGCATGGTTCCAAATAACAATTAAGCAGAAGGAATCAGATAAGAGCCAAACATGAAAATGCAGGGAGTTGAAAATAAACTTTTCAGAATGTTTTCTTGTAATTGCAATAGCTTTTGGTTTGTTTTGTTTTTTAATTTTTTTTCCCTTCCGACCATGGGGTTGTTCAGAGACTTCTGTTGCTTTATATACCATGTCACTGCGGTACTGGAGTTTTCTGCATTCGTTTAACAGAAAATGAACAAAAAGACCTGAAATTAAAAAAAAAAAAAAGTCTAAGTGATCCTCCTGTATTAAAATTAGAACCTTCAGACTAAAATATCTTAAGTCATTAACATGGCATAATGGCAAAGTTTTTATCTTTTGTTCAGAAATATGGCCAATACATTCGTTTTAAGAAAAACTGCTTTTCTCTTCAGTGTTAGTAGATTCTTTATTTTTCAGACATTGCAGTTGAGATTTTAAATTTACAAGAAAGGGTAAAACTTTTGAACAGTTTGGATTGGGGCAGTGGTTAAAAAAAGTTTTAAAATTAAACTTTATATAATGTTTCTTGTTTCTGTGTTAATGCAACCTAGGTTTTTTAAAATCACTTTAAAATGAACATTGTGTACATTTCCTGAAAATTGTCCAAGTATTTAAAGGACTTAAATTTCAGTGGAAGAAAAGAATTCCAGAAGGATTCTGATTGCCTACTGAAAATTTTCCCTCTTTTTTTTTTTTGGTTGAAGAACTACCTTAAGTATCCTAAAACATGAGTGCCCTGCAAAATTGCTCCCTGAGGCGTGAATTAAAATGCAGAGTTATAAAAGTCTATGTGAAGAGTTTTTAGAGGGTCATACAAGTTCATTGCTGGAACAAAGCAGATAAAACTGTGTTTAAAAAAGGGTAAATATTAGATGTTTAGAACTGCCTGGTGATAACAGCATAGTAGGTCTTTCATTGTTCTGGTGGTTTTAGGTTTTGTGGGGGTGGTTACAACATACAGTTCCTATTACATTTTTATGATATGACAGAGACATCGAGAACAATGCATAAATTAACAAAACAGAAAAGAAGGGATGGCGCATTTTTCCTGTGTTTTCCCAATGGCCATCAGACTGCATTTATTTTTTTTTCCTTAGAATAATTTGAGGAACAGACATCATAAAACACAATAAGTGTATTTGTAGCATCACTTAATTCAGAAGGCGGTAGGGGATGGATCACAGTCAAACAAGGGCTAATGAGAACACAGAGGAACATGACAACTGAAAGTCTCTGTTGACTAGTGAACTAAATCTGCCGGCTGGACCCGATTGTCTGATGGAGAATTGAATGTCAGGATCATTTAGGGTTAACAATGGCCCATTACAAGCAAAAGCAGACAGCTATGAAAAATAGCCGGCATGGTAGCCATTCTGCAGAGACCCTGGGTACAAACTTGATAATGAGGCACTTCATTCACTACATCCTTCTGCTCTAATTGCGAAGGTGAATAGGAAATACTTCATTTAAGGCGGGAATAGACTAAAGCAAAAACACTTGTTTGGTAAACACAAAGAGTGGTGGGGTTTTTTAATGATCCTTTTCTAGCACGTATGAAATTAGTATGTATGCGGTGCAACCTATTTTATGGATGTGGAAATTGGGAGGGGATAGAAGTATTTTCTGAATAGTGGAGGGAGGCTAGACTGAGTCATGCACAAGTTTCTACTGTGGGGCTTTTCCCTTCGCGTTCTCTTCAATGACTAGCCAGAATGTTTTGGACAAATTAATTTATGGAGGTACACCTGCACTTGTAAAAACAGACTGTTGTTAGTTCAAGGAGTTTTATTGCTTGGAGTATAAAATATGTACATTAGGAACAAAACTGCTGCACGTAAGGAATAGAAACAAGAGGAGGTCTGAGAGAGGGAAATAAGCAACTTGAGAAGAAAACTGCTGTCTGGGGGAGACTTGCATGAATGTGGCAATTAGAAATTGGAACTTAAGAAGAAGGAACAGAAGACAGCGAGAAGGCATGTTACAGCAGAGCTTTGGTGGCTTCAGTCATGTTTTTTAGACTTCAGAAATTAAGATTTTTGACCACTTCATTTTTTAATACATTTAAGTTTTGTGCTATTTACAGGGGCTTTTTGGGTGAACTCTTAAAACCCATGAGGAATATTCTCCCGTGTCTCCCCAGTAACTCATAACTCGACACTGTCTTATCTCTGAGATACAACCTGGAAAGGTCCATGTCTTCTATGGCTTGCAGTGCTGTTGGGATAGCTGGAGCTTTGGCTCCCTGACTTCTGGCACAGCTCTTCAGAGGGCACATTTATGGTTGTTGTCTGTTGCTACAGGCACCTCTGCCTTGATTCCATCTGCTCCAGCCTCTTCATCCAGCGCAAAACAGGCAGAGCAGAGACGAGAATTTCACACCAAGAACGTTAAATATCGTACGGTCCTTTTCTTACACGTAGATGTGCTGTACTTACAGTGGGTTTGGCCAGAGTTTTGTCCTTTGTTCGGTCTGTTGTGTGCCCGTCGCTTGCTGCCTTCCCCTTCAGAAGGGTCTGTTTTCCAGCAGTGACATGTAGACGTAGAGTCCCTCTCCTGCAAGCTGCTCAGGGTAAACGGACCCCTTTACTCAAAGCTCCAGCAGAGTCGGTAAGGATTAGGCTTTCAGCAGCAACATCATGGCTGTAGTTTATTTATTAAGGTACGCTAACTTTAGAGACTTGGAAAAAAAATTTCTAGCTCGCACTCATAAATGAAAATGATAGCTCTGTGTTTCATCTAAAACTCTAGCACCCGAGGTTTTCTGAGGACTGTGTCAGGCCAAATGAATTTGCACCACGTTTGGCTGTGGCAAGCAAGTTTACAAGTCCTGCCTAATGCTCAAATGCAAATACTCGGAAGAAACTGCAGATGCCACTTTTAGCGGAAAAATGTTTCCACACCGGTAAAGCAATATCAGTAAAATCTATACTCTGAGCAGACATCAAATTTTTGTTGCGCTTATATCGCCTGCACAGGCAGGGAGTATAATAAACTAGTGTGTAGCAGCTGTAAATTTTCTGAGGATTTATCTAACCACAAATACATCGAAATGGGGAAATAGGGCTATATTAAACTGTGCAAGATGCTGCTGGAACTCGGCCATTTCTGCAACATCCTGTAATTAATTTATTATGACAGGTCTGGCAAACTGAAACACCCAATACACTTGCGACAGACTGTTATGATATAGCTGTTTGAAAACTCTGTAGTCACACAAAATGCAGGTATAGCTGAAACGGAAAAAAAAAAAAAAAAGAAAAGAAAAAAAAAGGCAGAGCACCAAATATTACCATTATTTCTCTGAATTTAGAAATTTTTCCCAGACTCACATTCACCAAGACCATGGAGTGTCCGTGGCGAAGTCAGTGCAGGCAGAGGTACTGGCTGGAAAGGAAATTGTTACAGAATATATTGGCTTAGATCCTACTCTTCTGGGAGTCAGAAAGAGAGTTAATGAATTTCTGTGGAGATGTTCAACTGAGGAAACTCTTTTCACACATTTTGTGAGTCAGTGCAGCCCGTAGCCATGTGTTTTGGTGATGAAATTAAGAAGTGGAGCCGAGACACTCAGTGGTTGTTTAACTTTCTTCTTTATCAGTCCATATTTTTGTATCTCTGCCCATGTTAAAGACGCTCAGTTTTCTTTAATAAATAGTGAGACAGTTCCAATGAAATTGCCTGTGAGTTGAAAAGAGAATTAGTACAGATTTCTCACAAATCAATTTTTTAATGTCTCTTACTGCTTAGTTCTTACAAAGGTGATTAGAGGAGGTCCTCCTGGCATTCAACTTCTTATCCTGTATTTGTTGCCTCAGCTCTCAGTTAAAATGAAGAAATACTGAATTTCATCTTTTGCTGGGAGTACCTTCAGTCTTGAATACCTGCTATTAATCCGCAGCTAAATGTAGCCAGTTTGGCACTGCAGAAATGTATAATATGAAGAGAATTCATCTTTCTCCGCTCCCAAATTTTGATAAGTAGAATAAGGTGTTTTTCTTCCTTGCTTGTGCTGCATGTCTTAATGTGTGCAAGTTAAGCCTTTGCTTATCCATTGCTGCAGGTGAGAGGTGCAGAGTAAATGCAATTAGTTATCATTGCCAAGTTATCATCATCCCTTGGCAGTGTTTTTTTTTATTATGGACTGTAATTGTTCCCTTAGTTCCACTTCAATGTTTTTATTTTGCCATTGCATCATCAGCCATTTTTTTTCTGCGTGTGTCATCGGGATTTTGACACCTTTGTATAGACACTGTATAAAGCAACTTAATTTTATGTTCTGCATAACATGTGGGTGTACAGTCGTGGGCGTACAGTCATGGTTGTAGTAGTGACATCAGCCCCCGGCTTATTAAAATAAATGCCATCTAAAGCCAAGCTCTAGCAGCCTGCATAAGTCTATAATAAGCTTATACGGGGGTGGTTAATCCCCATTGTGATTTGGTATAATGTCATAATGAGAAAGTGACATCAGGGAAAGGGCAAAAGGGGCAGTAAATGCACGCTGCGGTGTGGCCGAGGGCTCCTGCCATCCCTCCTGCTTAGCCAAGAACATGACGGGAGCTGATCAGGTCTGGGTTACAATGGAGGGTGACTAAGAATGGCTTTTCTGTTAACCGAGGCAGAATGCTATGGGGCAATAAGTATCTTGGGGCATCTTCCCTCGGTGATGCAGCATGGACATGCACAGGTGGAGAGAAGGTGTGGAGCAACACGCGACCCTCCGCTGCCTTGCTGCCCAACAAAGGGTACGGCCTTGCAGGTCCTATTCACTGAAGGAAGCATCCCAGAATCGGGAATCACAATTTACACCCCAAAGCTGCTAGTTTGTTGCCTGCTTCCAAAGGTTTGGATGGGAACCAGGTTGGCTGCCCTGGGGGCAGGTCCGTAGGCAGCAGGGCACGCTCCCCCCGAGAGGGGGGACCCAGGGCACGGTCCCCAGAGAGGGAGCTGCAGGTTGGTGCTGAGCCTGGCCAGGGCCTTGGTTTGGGGACATGCTGCAGTCGCTGAGACGGCACAGGGAAGGAGGGTGGAAGCTCCAGACAACACTTTTTGCAGCGTGCTTGGTTGAAGTGTGGTAAGTACAGCTGCTTTTTTCTTGCCGTTCTTTCAGTCAGGGTTAGGTTTTCGCTCTGAGAGCGGAAAAAGCCCTCGATGGCAGCTCTTCGAGTTCAGCGTCTCTGGCATTTTGCCCTTTATACTCTCTGGCAACAAAAATAATGTAGGTTTTCAGGTCATATTTGGAAACCTGGGCAGCTGACTTTTGCTGAGAATCACTTGAGGCGGTGTTTTTGACATCAAGTTCATAGTCCAAAGGGGTACAGATTTGGCTGCCTCCAGCTAGGTCCCCAAGTAGCCTGAATTCATATTGAGGAAGGGTGTCTGGCAATTCCCAGGTTCTGGTTGTTGGTCAGGTTCTGTGTGGGAGGACAGAGACCCACGTAGACATGGTCTAAGGCACAGTTCCCTGATTGGTTTGTGCTATCGTCTAGCAACAGCTGGATTCAGTTTGGTTCATCCGGAGAGCCAATATTTTTGACAACGCTTAACATCCGCTGGTGTTTTCCATACCAGTGAAACAGGAGGCAATGCAGGACTAGTACTGCCGATGGTCAGATTGTACCACTGCCAATGAAGATTTCTCCTGGGCCATGAAAAAATGGGAGGTTTGGAGGAGAAAGCTGTAAGACTGAAATCCCTTTCAGCCTAAGGGGTAGGTGCACTTAGACTGGGCCTGCCCCCAAAGGCGATAAACCTAATGTTTAGCTCAGGTTGCTTATTCTAGGGACAAGTTTTGTATGGAGAGGAAAGAGTGACTGGTTCAGCACATCGGGGTTGACACACTGGTCAAATGCTGTGAAGGTTCGATCTGTTTGTAGGCTGAGGTTGCTTCACTGAGTCATTTGAACTCTGCCAGTTTCCCACGCTGAGAGCAGCGCTGTAACATCTGTGAATGTTTTGGGCTACCTTTTTTCTGTTGTTGTTCTGGTTTTGTTCCTTTTTTGAATGCGTGGTAATACATATTGGAAACTTATCTCTGTATCATTAAAGAAACCCGTTCCTAAGTCGTTTGAACTGTTGGTATCTTTTTTCTGGAACACGGGTGTCTTTTCCTAGAGCTAGAAGCAGCTAAGTTTAGATGCCTGCTTTCTTAGGACCTGACAATGGACTGACACAGCTTCCAAACTTGAAGACACGTGTATTTGTGCCTGAAACTGTAGCTGAACGGTGGTTAACCTCACTCGCAGAGTTGCCTTGTGACTTGGAGTTTCTTGGCATGAGTACATCTTGCAGGGTTCAGGTTGAATCCTGTGAGTTGAGTAAGGCTTTAGTGGGAAAGAAAAAGAGGCAAAGAGAATTTGGTTGTCATTTGAACCTGTGCAAAACCAGCGGAGAAGTGCTTGAGCGGCGCGCTGGTAGTCTCTTCGCTGCACGGTGCAGCCGCGTGGAAAACAGGCCCTGCTGTACGGGGATTTGCAAGCAGTGGCAAATGTCACACAGGATTAAGGGCTCCTGGAAGGACACACAATTTGTGGTGCCGCTCCCATTCTCCTTCCCAGCTGCCCCCAGTTCCCCGCTGGCCTCCCGCCTCCTCTGGAAAACTCCCGCTGAAATGGAGAAATCGGATGGGTGGCAGCGTGCCAGATGCCCGGGCATTGAACGCCGCTTATCTCTCTGACGGACACTCTGCCATCCGTCCCCGGGGTGACTCACTTCTCCGTGCACTCATGCCTCGTGTAACTCAAAGAATTATTCACTCCTGGACAAATTTATGCAAATATTGATATAACTGCCTTGTTTTGTACCGGCCTTTTTGAAGGTTGGCTTTTGTGTTTAGGTTAGTCGGCTGGGTTGAGGTTTTTTTGCCACTATCGTTCTGACTTACTTTGACTAGAAAGGTGTGAGTAGAGCTGGTTTTTGCTGCCTCTGTCCTAAGGTGCCAAAGTATCTGCTGTAGGGTGAAAAGCATTTGGCCACATTAAATTTAAAGCTGTGGTCTGGAATCTTATTGCTGTCTGAAAACCAAGAAAGCGATTTGTCAAAAGATGTTGAAATGATTATTTGTTTCCATTTTGTTGGGTTCAATTTACATCTGGTTTTGTGATTTTAACTGAAATAAGATTAACTGATTTTAATCTGAAACTCTTACCTAAATACTCAATGACCTAATTCATTATCACAAGTTATGTTTTATCAGTATTTAATAAAAAATACCAGGAGTGATTTTACAATAATTTTGAAAAAACTAGCAATTACATTGTCACGGGAAATGTTGACAATGTTGACAGTTTTTCACAGGGAACTTCTGTGCTTATTTAAAGATCCCTTTTTAGGAAAAAGGTTTGTTTGAGAAACACTGATGTTGAATGCTCAAATGAATTTGCTCCTTTGGCTGTGTAACTGGTCTAAGTGAATAAGACTACCTATTAAGTGTGACAAATTTGGATTTTGCTAAGATTTTTTCATACTGTCTCATATGATATTTTTTACAAACAAAGGGGGGAATATGGTCTAGAGGAAACTGTCACGAGGAGTTGATGCATAACTAATTAAAAAAGAAAAGCCGCATTCAAAAAAGAGTTACCGAGGTTTAGTTATCATACCAGGGAGATATTGCAAGTGAGGTCCCTAAGGTCAGTTCTTTGTCACTTCTATTCACTATTTCCATTAATGAGCGGGACGATGTAGTAGTATTTATAAAACTTGTGCGTGACACCAGGAGTTTGCAGGCTCTTTGTGGGATGTGATCGGAATTAAAGATGACTTTGGAAAATGGAAGTAATGGTGCAAATCAGTACAACAGCAGCCAATAAGATTTGTGCAAAGTAGAGGAAGAAGGAACCAAAGGCAAAAATACACAATGCCTTTTCAGTTTTATTGCAGAAAAAATGTTAAAGGCGATAGGTTCAAATGCAAACTCAATGAATCAGCAACACACTATGTCTGTTTGAAAAAAATGTCGTCTGAGTGTTGGTTTTAGCAGGGATGAAATGTGTAAGATAGAAGATGATTATTCCTTTCCAAATTAGGCTGATGAAGCTTCAGCAAGAACACTTTGCTTTAGTTTTGGGCACTGCATACTGAAACCTGTAGACAAACTGAAGAGGGTGCAGGGAACAGCAGTGGAGGGTGACAAGAGCTTTAGAAACCTAGGAGGAATGTGCAGGGAATTGGATTTGTTAGTGTAGAAAAGAGCCGAGGAATGGGAGACACGATAGCAGCGCTTAACTGTGTATAGTTTTTTACAGAAAGTAAGAGGTTGGGCAGCCCTGTTTGGTATGATCTGGGTTCATGTGATTTCGTTACAAAGCATGTCTATTATGTTTTCTCCCTCTCTCTTGTGGACAAGCTTGGTTTTATCTGACAGCAGTGTGACAGAGCAAAAAGAAGTATTTCTGGGACCATTTAAATTAGATGATCATATAGTTCCTTTCTTTCTCTGTGTTATGTGTACTATTATTAGTTGCCTTTTTCCTCCTCTAAAATAGCACCTGGAAGACCCACTAGATCGGTGTTGGTGCCTAACAACTGTTCTTTGAGAAAGAAAGACAGTGAAAGTGGTTTATTCATTATCTCCTCTGTCATAAATCTCGAACTGGAGCAAAAATCCTGACCCTGAATCTTTCTCCAGAGCTCGTGAGCCCATGGCTAGTCAGTTTTAATCCTGCTGTTCCGATGATTTATGGCATGGCCTTGGGTAAATTGAACTTCCACCTCAACTTCCCTGTCTTTAGCTGGAGATACTAATATTTGTCCTGCGGACAGCCTGGGAGCTAATCTGTGTAAGACTGCCTTGACAATGTACAGTCCTCAAACCCTTGTCTAGCAGAATCTTAAAAGTTTAGCTGTCACGTACCTATATGACTCAGTAAGTAGTTGGCAAATAGTACATATTTACGGTGGGACTAAGTTTTGAGGTGTTTTTTTTTTAAAAAAAAAAAAAAAAGTACTTTTGTAAAATGTTTTTCAGTCGTATGGCTTGGATAGGCAACTTTGATTATCTTATTTTTCGGGCTGGCAATATCAGCCACGAGATGAAAAAGCTCTGAAGAAGGCCTTTATTTGTAAGGGTGGATTATTCAGCTGTAGCTGGAGACTATAACTTATTACTATACACTCTCCCCTGGCAGCTATAATAGACTGTAAAGCAAGCCCCACTGGAGCTCCAAAAATCTGGGATGGGAGTCTGGCCAGAAAAACTCAAAGCCTTGAAGTATGTTCCATGGCAAGGAAAAAGAGGTTACTTTTCCCCTCAGGTTTCTTGCATTCATAAGCGATAATTACCATCAAAACAGAGAGAGGAGATAAATGCTGGATAAGCTGGCAAAGAAAGGACCCAGGTTGCTGTCCCCCCCAAACAGGAATGCCTGCCTAGCGTATAGGATGGTGTGCTGATTTGATAACAAAACAGAAATGCCTTAAGAAGTAGTTGAGGAGACCGTGCTCATTTTGCAGCAGGTGAGATAATACCGCCCTATCGAAAGATCAGAGGGTCAGGCTGCAATTCCAGCGTTCATCTCGATTGTAAGCACGCCCTCATTAAGGAGTGGAAGTATCTTTGGATTGAAAGAGGACTAATAAAGGCTGTAACCACTTAGGCTTTTGAAAAATATGCAGCCCAACACTATGACAGGAGAGGAGGGTATTCCTGGTGGGTCCTGACCTATGCACCTTCAGTTCATGAATTCACTGAGCGATACGTTTAAACTAGAATAAATACCGCAGTCCAATTGGAGATGTCTCATTGTTGGAGAAGTTGGCTTTTCTTCATGTCCATTCTGCTCCTTTTGTGATCTCAGTCGGTGAATGGTTTGTAATGATCTCACATTTTTTCTCAATGGAGGAATCTTTCTCCGCAACACAAAATTAACACTATTTCTGTTCAGGAAATAATGTAGTCAGTGAATGCAACCATTTGGCAGAAAGGAGGGAAATAGCAGTCAGGAAATTAACCGCACCATGTTTTGGTTGAGTTGTTTTCCCCACCCTTTCCCATTCCCACATCCCTCTGAAAGCACCAAATCTACTCCAAGTATCAGGCTGAGAAATCACTTTTTGCTTGCAAGTAAAACGTATTCGCTCCAGCTGTATTTTAGTTTTATCCTACATGGAGTACATATGGATTTTATGGCATATACGTTGAATAATCCCACCAGCCATTAAAATAATTTGGGGTTTGGTGGCAAATGATGGAAGCTGGACATTTCTTCTAAAGGGGCTGCTGATGTACAGTTGAATGCACTCAATCAACATAATTGATTGCCCACAGTGTGCTGCACACTTGGCCCTGAGAAGGCTCTTTCCTCCACTGTCTGCTCCAAAGTGCTGGAGCAGCTTTAGGGATGGAGGGTTGGATTAGATGCTCTCCAAAGGTCCCTTCCAACCCCTACCGTTCTGTGATTCTGTAACTGACTTCCATCCCACACTCCTTACCCAGGCCGAGCCCTTGTTAACTTTAAAATGTGGAAGTTCTTCAAGTGTAAATATGTACACGCTTCATTGCTGGGCAAGTCTTGCTGAAGTCAGCGGGAGCTGCTGGGCTTAACTGCTCTGGAATATGCCAAGAAGGGCTCTGATTCACCTCCACCTGAGTTTTAGCAGCGGCTTCCATGGCAGCTGGATTTCAGGAGGTCTAAATAATGAAGACGAGATCAAACAGGCTGGGCCTGAGTGGGGCCAGCCCCTGGCCCAGCCTTCTGCTTGCACAGCGTTTCCTGGGCGCCCCTGAGGCACCTGAGGTGCCCCTTTCCTGCTGCCCGCCACGGCAGAGGGAAAGTGTAACTTCAGACTCCGGCTTCTCCGTTGCTGGTACCTCGTGCAGGTCATGCTGACAGCACCTATTGTTCTGAAGCATTTGAAGGGCATCCAAGTTTTGGCATCATTAGATTATTGCCATGGTGCTCGGGCTGCAGATCCTGCACAGTAAAGGAGTTTTTGCTTTATGTTCAGTCACTGTGAGCTGTTATCTGCAGCTTTCATCTAGTCTCCATTAATGAAAGAACAAATCATTCCAGGGACTAAATAGATGTTTGACCATTCAAATATATGCAAAGGGATATGATTTAGGAATGGGAGGAAGTCGTTTTGCAAGCCTAGAATTCCATTTGCTGTGGAATTTCAATTTAACAGTGTGAAACCAGTTAAATCCTGAAATATTAGACTTAAGAGCCCTTTACAGCCAGAGAACAGGTTTTGTCATACTACACCACCAAGCTGTACTGCCTTTCAGCTGAAGGCTTCTAATGACTGATACATCTCAATCTTATTCCATTTCATTAGAAGACGATTGTTTATTAATACTAACTATTAACATTGCTGTAAAGAGGGAAGTAAACTATTCTCCATGTGTTTTGCTGATGAAAAAAGAAGGATTGGGCTTGACCTGCATCAAGGCAGACAGGTAAGACTTTGAGAAAGCAGCACATTAAGAACAGAGAGGCCTGAAGAAACTGGGCATCACCACCACTGAAGACATTCAAGAAAAGGTTAAACAAATCTGTTGCAGGAATGCTTCTTAGGCTTGATGCTGCTAGAAAGCACGGGGACGAACATAATGACCTCTTGAGATGCCTTCCAACTGTAATTTCTATTTCTATAGCCAACAAAATGTCCAAGACTTGCTGTTGAAGTGTCTTGGCAAGGGAAATGTTTTCCCTTTCACTGAGTCTGTGCGTGGCATCCTTCAAAGCGAGGGATGTGGAAGGCACCACTGGCACATCTGTGCAAGCTTAACCGCGGCACAGCCGGCGATTGCCAAAGCATTGCATCACGGCCCGGCTTTCCAGCAGTTCCAGCCCTGTGGGCAGGCTTCCACCTCCCGGGTCCGGAGGCATCGCTTTCCTTGATCCTGCTCTCCAGACGCAGAGTGGGCGGTTTCGCTGAGGGCCAGGAATGTGACTGCAACTTAAGAATCCCCAACTCCAGGCTGGCGAGGTGTTTTGAACTGGCTTGTTTGAAGCGAATTAGGCAGGGCTGAGCAGCTCTGACACCAGCGCTGAACTCCTGCCGTACCAGCACGACTGAGCATTTCCCCCTCTTGCAGCCTGCCTTCTCCTTTTCGTCCCAGACCTATCCATTACTCTCCGTTTAACTAAGCTGCCTTATTTACAGCTACAGAGGCTTTGGCGGATCTGAGTTTGGGCTTTGTCACAGCTGGAGAGCAGACGCAGAGCGTCCTTACAAACTCTCCCCCCTGGAAACTGAGGTACAGAAATCGTGAAAGCGGAAAACTTGGCAGAGAAGCAGAGCAAGGCAGCGAGCACCTCCCTTATTTTTGATTCATACTCCTGTCTCTCCTCCTAAGGTGGTCGTACCAAAGAATGAGGGTAAAAACAAGCCCAGATGCTGCCTGCCTGTTTGACCTTTCTGTCCTGATGTCACTTGGCTTTTGGTGGTGCATAGGAAGCTGTCAGTGTATGACTTTTTATGGCAAATCAGAGGTGTGGTTAGGTCTAATTCAAGTTGCTATGGAAAAACTGATGTTGGGGGAAAACGTAGCCTGGACCAAATATACTTTCTGCAAAGGAAGAAACTTCCCTGCTAGTGAAGCTGGACATGTGCTCATCATGTGATTGGAGAAGGGGAAAAAGACCAGTGCAATTTGAGAGGACCAACGCATTTATTGAGGTATCAGGCGACCATGGCAAGAGGCAAGGACCTTTCCCCCTCTGTGGTGGCGGTGAGCCTGGCCCTGGGGGGCTGGAGGCTTTCAGAACAGCTCTGCCATCTCCGGCAAACGGCTTCCGTGGAGGCTGTCAGAGAACTAAATACACCTTGGTTAATGACAGCCATTTAGCTAGAGAGGAGGTAAAAATGACAAACACACAAATAACAACACTGGACGCTTTCTTTTTCAATGGAGGAGGTATAAATAGCAGGAACGAGATGAAAATGAGAAGCAAAACTTAGGCTATATGTAAATGGAAAAATCCTACCATTGGGATTGTGGAATCGTCTCCCCAGGGGAGTAGTGGAAGCCCGTAGTTTAGGGCTTGAACAACCAGACAGAGAAGGAGCACGAGGCACCGCATCGCAGGGAACAGTCCTGCCTTTTGCACAGATCATTTGGATTTTCCCTGGCTACTTTGAGGAACAAAGTTAAAAGTCATAAGGCTCCTCGGCCACCACTTCTCCTTGAGGATCTGAAGGAATGTTTAATGTTGACGGCTCAGCCGAGCTGCAGCTTTGGGAATTCTTATCTATCCTCAAATTCTTATCTTTAGTTTCAGTTGTTTATATTTCCTGACTTCCTGTCTACAGCCCTTATCCAAGTTTATTGTTCAGTTTTACTATTCCTTATTCAACAACTGCTCCTTTACGCTCTGGAGTTGGCAGTGCTTCAGCAGTGAGTGATTTCTCTGTTTATCTTTACCACCTCATTCAGGTGTTAGAAGTACCATGCTAACCTTGGAACAGCCTCAGCCATCCCAAGAGGCAAAATTTCCCCATACTTTCGCTGTTTCTTTTTTACTATCGTAGCAACTTTTTAATTTGTAGCACAGTTCTGGACTAGGCATGATTATTGTATTTCTTTACTAGTGTAGTTTTAAGCTTGGGTAGCAGGATGGTGGGGGGTTTGGTGGTTTTTTCTCTGGTCTATCCTAGGCAAAAAAGGGTTAATTAGCCTCAGTAAAACATTGACAGTCACCAGGGACTGCTGCGACTGAGATGAAAAACAAGACTGCACCTGTACGCTGGCAACTTCAGATAGATTCTGGTCAACTATTTTTCCCTAGCACTTTGTTCTGCCAGCTGCCTCAGTGCTTTGGATGCAGGTGGAAGGACGGACTTTGCTATCTATAAAAAAATTTAATGGTGAAGACCAACTTCCGCCTCACCTCCCCAGGGATCAAAGTTATTGCATTGCCACATAATGTGGCAGAGCACGAAACAGGCAAGAGGCTGCCCGTGGCTAGCCACCGCGTGGCGGTCTCCACTCCAAAGAAATAGCTTCAGATTTTTCCCTTCTTTCTTCCTTTCTTCCTTTCCTTTTTTCTCTTGAAAGACACAATGAATGCAGGGAAGGAATCCCAAACTGAGCGACCCTACGCAGAAGGGACAAGCCGCCACTGTATAACACGTAGCATGCAGTATCACTAGTGTCGTTCCTCGACAGAGGAGCTGTTGTAGCTCTTCCAACAATCCAACGCAAGGCTCAGGAGCACTAACTGTATGACTTGGTGTATGCTCGCAAAAGAGGTTCTCACAGAGACCCTATAGATTTATGTCATAATGTGCCAGCACACGATGAAAGTAAATAGTCCCACCTGCCCCTGAAGGTATCTCTATTGCCCATAGCAGATCACGTACAGACTCTTTGAAGGGGCAAGATCTCACGACAATATAATACGGTTAATTAAATCTTGTAACAGCAAATTCTGCTTGGCACAATGGGAACTTTCTGGGCTCGTGTTACACTGTGTCATACAATAAGGCTCTCCCTGACATTTTAGACTGCTGTTGTGATAGAAAGAAACAATATTTTAATAGCATTATTGAGAGCTGGGGTATTTAAGTGTGAGTGAAACACAAGGCCTGTAGGATAACAGTCTCCATGAAAGGACCTTTAACAGGGGGGGAAACCCAAAATATCGAATGGAAAACTAAAGACGCCACACACTGTTTGTGTGGGCTTTGAAAATGCTATCAGAAGCAAAAGACATCTGATTTTTCCCCACTTTTTTCAATGATATGAACAGATGCTTAATTTAGGTTGTTTTCTAAGATTGTTGTTTTACATCACTGCTCTATAAACCCACGCCTTCAAAGTGCCATAAAAAGAGGGAAAAAATACAGAAGTTGCTAAATGGAGACTAACGAGTTACAGGAGCTGCAAATAACCCACATGCATATTGCAATGAAATATGGGGGGGCTTTGGAGGAGGTAGCTGTTTGGGTTGGTTGTTGGGTTTTTTTTATTATTTTATTTTGAGCTGCCTATGACCTTCTCGTGCTAATCTGTCTTTAAACAGTGTATATTTATGTGCATAATGTGGGTAGCTGGCTACAACATAACACTTGGTATTAAGAAAGATTAACAAAATCTCACATGTCAAGACGTGCAGTACCCCAAAAAGAATGGCTTTCCCTCTTCCCCACCACCACAGAAAATACTCAGCTGATTTACAGATAGATCTCACCCGTCTCCACAGCATCAGGTACCACCACCTACTGTGTAAGGCAGAATAGGATAACAGCTGAACCAAGGATCTTACCTGGTTTAGTAGACAGTGTGCTCCTACGCGTCCTGTGATATTTGGACTTTCTAACATGTGGTGTTAACGCCACATTTAACTTGGTGTAGGAGGGTCTTGCCAATGCTCATTTTGCACCACTAGTTTCATATGTAGTCACGGGACATCACTTTGTCCCGTGTGTGTCACGTAATTAATGAATGCTCTTGTAGCTGTGATTGCCTAAGAGTGCAAGTGAGATTCTGTTATCTGCTACGGAGAAAATCAAAGTCTGTAATATCTTTGCCTTAGTTCAACCATTGGTCTAAGAAGCTGTATCAGGTAGTCTAATAAAAATATTGCTCTGCCTATAAACCTTGCCTTACTCTGTTGTAAATGAGTCACTTTTCATGATAGCTGATGAGAACTTGCATGTTGCATTGTGCTTGGATGGGTTTCTGAACTTTCTATCCACACTCTGCAGTTTTATCTTATGTTTGGCAGAATATTGGCATAATTAAGATAAATGACCTACTATTTCTCTTTGGTTTGGAGAGTTACATGAAGCAGGTAGTTACAATGCCATTCATATGCCTCGTTTTCCATCCAGATGTATAAGTAATAGCTGATTATTGTCTTACAGACGGGTTGAATTTAATGTGACATTTACAGTCTGTACTTTTTACCATAGGTGCTATTTGTAAATAGGCAATTTTATGTTGTTGTAAGCTCATATTTTACATAGTTTCAAATTGTTCTCCAATACAGTTGTGCATTTAGTGTAAGTGGTATAGTCTGTGTAAAACGGTGGAGCTGAAACCTGGAATACCGTAATCTGTCAGCAAATAGAGGTAACTGAGCAAAGTGAATGCTGATCGCTTATACAAACGAGCAAGTTTTTACCTCCAATGGACTGAGCCTGAAAGGCAAGTGTGACTTTCTGAAGAGAACTTCCTGTTTCGATGTACAAACTTTGCATGGGCTGAGTTCGTGGAGAAGGCCCGAGTTAAATGCTATGCTGTTTTGCTGTTAGCCTTTCACGCAGTAAAGCTTTGGTTTTAGCCTTTATCGAAATGGACTTGTATGTGAGGGTGTGCTGGGAGTGGCATTTGATTGCATGTGTTTTGTAGTGTGAATGCAGGAATATTCTTGATAGACAGGGGATACCGGACACGTCTAACAATGAGGAGGGGTTTGGTACTCCTCTTACAGAGCATGTTAATGGATTCCCTACTTCATCCCTTTGTGGTCTACACATTTTTGTCTCTCCTATGAAATACCAAGATTTTTTTCTAGGCAGAAATCCCAGGGCTACTAATGTCGTCCTCGCCATATTGAAAAATGTCCGTTCAGTCCAGGATCCCTGCACAAACCTACGCAAGACTTTTTGTACAATGAAATATCTAGTTAACTCATTGCAATAGAACTGCATTTGGTAATGACCAAATCCATGGGAGTGTATGAGTAGCACAATGGTGATTTCCAAAAGGAAAAACTACGTAATGACTCCTGACATTGACTTAGAGATAAAGGGACTGCCACAGTCCTTTGGTTACCTGAAATAAGATCAAGTGAAGGTGTTATATCATTTTCAGTGCAAAAGGTGGATTTTGACTGTCAGGAGACAGTACTGCACAACTATTGCATTTTTGTTTTCAACGGTACTCACCTCTGAGACTTTCCTTGGTGTGTGAAATACACGTGAGTCTAAGTGATATGAAGATGTATTTTCTTTCCGCCCCAAAGTATAGGGGTTTCTGAAGCATTGAAACAGTACAGAAGTGCTGAAGCAGCATAGGTGTTTCTGAGGAAGTTTCACAGATCTCCTCCCTATCTTTGCTCTATCTGCAGTTCTCTTGTAATGCTGTTGAGCTATTCCAGTAGCCTTAATATGTTCGTATTATGAATATGGGTAAAGAATGCTGATCCTCATGATGAACTAAGTGCCTAAAATATAAATAATAGTGTGGCTAGTGAAGCTTTGCCTATATTAATATGTTTGTTCTCTTTACCTGTGCTTAACTCAGAAGGGCATTCTGCATATCTCTTCATTAAAGACATTTGCATCTTTTCAATTACTTTGCTTGAATGTAAATTGTTGGTGTAAAATGTTGCCCATCTCTTGAATAATCAAAAGGTAAATTATCATTTAAAATATAAATTGAAAGATCATTAAGGCTTGGGAGTGCAGTACTTCAAAGTTAGGGGAGTCAGAATTGAGGTTCTCCATGCAATTAATTCACCCCCCTCTTACCCCCCACTTTTCTGTACACGCATTGTAATACTAATCTTAATTACACACGTTTATGTGCGAGCACACACGCATACACACATTTACATCTGGCTCCTAGCCAGTAGTTCCCATTGCTTCCAACTTGTCTCTGCACCCACCTTGCTCTGCATCCCTCCATGTTCGTGTCAGGCAAAGGCAACCTCCTTCTTCCCAATGTCGGCTCAGCAAGGGGCAGCAGGAGGCCCCCTTAGAGACGGAGGCAGCAGAGCTGAGACGCTGTATGACACCACACCGGTCCCCAAGGATGAGGAACAGGGTCACGGCCAGCTGCAGCCCCCCAAGCCTCAGATGGGTGGTGAGGGTCTGCAAGGGGTGGAGCTGCCAAACTGGACTGAGCCTCTGGTACTCCTGTGCCAAATGAAATGCTCAGAGGGCATGACTTGGTCAAATTTATATGGTTCTTCACAGGAATAAGAGGCACAAATGACACTCCCGTGTAAAATTTCAACTCCCTGTTCCACTGTGTGGAGGCAGGAGAGCTTCTTAATTGAAAGCGATGTAAAAATATTTTAACTGGGTATCATGGTTTATGACCAAATAACAGCGGGGAGCCTAAATGGATTTTTAATCGCAGGTATATGCAATGCAAAACAAAAAGTCAGTTAAAGTTCATGGGCTCATGCTAGCAGCTATGCTAACCAGGCCTACCAAGGCAAGGAGAAACCAGTTTTCCTCAACCTCATTCTCAGAAAGGGCTAAACCGTTTTTGCTACAATTTTTTTTTCCTTCGATATTTCTCTTTATTTGTTTTCCAGTCTAGAGTGTGTGCTCTAGTCATTCTCCTACCTGTGGTTAGTGTTATTCAAAGAAGACACACTCTAACTGAAACTTTGAGTTCCCTGCAGCTAATCCACTACCACCTTGCTTGTCTGAGAATCCTGAAAATACTTAAAATAAACGTGTTTTTCAAAGTGGACAAGGCTGCCTTTCTAAAATGAATGAGAACAAGTAAAAGAAATCTTAGCTAAAAAGAATCTCTTTTTTCATCAGAACTTTGCATATGGCCAACTACCCTGAAATGTGTTGATAATTTAAGTAAATATTTTTCTACTGAATAACATTCGCCAAGTACATTTTTGGCTGAATATCAGCAATTTCGCAGCGTAGGATGATTGTGCAAGGCAGCAATAAAGACGAAAATGGTTCACTCTTCCCTGTGTGTAGAAGGAACGTGTGGCTGAAGTGTCATGTCTGGAGTACAAATTCTGATTTTTTTCAGATCTTAGCAGTAACTCACGCAAGCCTAAAATAATCAGGGCTCAGACTATCAGTATTTTGTAGTATTCTTAGCATCTAACAAGTAACCTACGTGTGCTTTTTCACACAACCTTGATGAACAATCCTGAAAAATAAAGCTGTGTAATAAATTACATCAGTCCCAATGAAAACGCAACAGTTGTGCAGCTCTGAAAGCCAGACACTCGAGCCACGATGGGAGGCCAAACATTCACAGGATGTCCTGGAGCCCACGATTTTTTCAGTGACACTTTCTAAGCCCTCCTGAAGAAGATGGCTGCGACACAAGTTGACCAAGCATGTTGTCCGATCAGCATGGGCAGCTGTGGCTTTAAACAATGACAGGCATTGTTAGGTCAATTTTAAAGTAGGTCCTTAAAGTTAATGCGATTATGCAAATGTTGCCCTAACTACCATGGCTGTCTTATATCCTTCACAAATGACTGCATTGTCACTTTTCATTACGTGCATACAGTCCTGGTGGTTTGGTGGTATCATTATATCTCTTGGAAATGGACCATGTAAAGGCCATTCACTGTTGGCACTGCATTGTGCTTTTCCTCAAGCGGACCAACCTTCACCCACAAATGAGGGTGGTAGGGATTTTCAGGCCGAAACCTGCGTGTGTTATTCACATGATTACTCCCATTGACTTGGCTGGAAACTCTTGCATCAGGCGTGGAAGAATTAGGTTAAAACACAGTCATGAAATTTAGTTCAGTCAACTCTAAACTGCAGCGTTATCTGGACAAACCTCTGACAACCTAACTTCTAAGACAAATGTCTTTGTGTGAAATCACTTGCAACATGAATTCAAAAATTAATCCATTATTCACTAGGGAAAAGAAAATGCCTCGGACCACTTCAGTATATGTTTTTCTCCGTGGTGTCTTTATTATTATTAATTTGGTTTCAATCATGAAATACCCTTTTACAGAAATCTGTGATCACAAATGAGGAAGCTGAGAGATCTCAGGATCCATGTGTTCTGGAAGGTGGGACATTTCAGACGACTCATCAGTTAGGGGACATGACTGATTTCAGACTCTTGGTTGCATTGCTTTCAATGAAAACCAGTGACTTGCAGTTTCAGTTCTCATCACAGAAGATGTTCTCACAGCAATCTCTTGTTTGGATCGTTTTCTCTTTTTCTGAACGCGGAGTCTGATGTTTGTCTGAATTCTGTCCTTTACGTTTTTGGTCTGGTGGCCAAGAGTCTCCATGACCCAAGCACACAATATACAGCCTGTGATAGATCCAGACTGCTGCTGGGATTTGGGCCTCCTCAGTAAAGCATCCTTCCTTTATTTTTAATAGAATAAGTAAGAGTATATATAGAGAGATACATGGATGTATTTGCATGCACCTATTTAATTAAATGTAAAGGAAAATCACCACCTCCCAGGGAAGTCAATGCTTCTCTTTTGCTGACTTGCAGCAGCTCTCTAACGAAGGCAAACTTCCTCAGGAGATTCAAGGACTTGGAAACTGCAAGGTCAACACACTGTGTTGCTCGGTTGTGTTGTTCTACACGCGGCTTCTCATAACATCCTCATCACAGTAGCGCCTGAACGTAGCTCCAGAAGTAGGGTGACCTTGGCCAGCCTGTGTGCACAGCCAGTGGAGATCTGGGAAGTCCAAACCTACCCATGTAGCAGCTGGGCTCTTCTTCTTCCACAAAACCTGGTTCTACTGGGAAGTTTGGATTAGGGTATGAAAACCTGCTTTGGCATAGCAAGGCTGAAGCTGTAGCACCCTCAGCATCAGCTTCCAGAGAGTGCAGGAGCATGTTTGGGACATAGAGCCTTCTGGACAACTTCACGTGCTCTAGACAAAAGTGGATTTCTGTTATTGGAAATCCTTTGAAAAAAGTCCGTTATGGGTGTTAAAGAGGAAGGAAGGGGAGCTTGTACCACTCTGACAGTTAGGAAGGCAAACCAAGGTATCATTTAAAATTTCACATTCAATCCATTCAAGCTGTCACATAAAAATCTTGTTGCTCCATTGATCAATTGCCAGAGAGGATGGTAACAGGTATTTTTTGGATGTCAGACAGACAGCGCAGCAAACCTCAGAAGTGACAGCTTAACAATGGGGAGGAAAAAGAAAACTCCAGTGGCTTATTTTAATCATTGTGTAAGCGAGTTTGCTGCTTTGCGATGCCTGTGGCAAAATCGCAGGGCAAGTGTGTGTCAGGTTGACTCCTCTCTTGTGTCAGTAGGGCTTTTTTTGGAGATCCGAAGAGCAGCTACACCAACTGGATGCAATGAAAGTCTGCTCTACGGAGCGATGGTTTTTAGAGCAGTGATGGAGGGGCGACTATCACATCAGTTCTGTAGCTTATCATCATACAAACTGTGTTGGTAGTTGTTATGGGTTTTCTGTTAGAGGATGTGGCCACAAATCAGAGGTTGGCGAGGAAAGGATTACTCTAACCTCCTTGATTAGAGAAAGTTAAGGGTGCGCTTGTGTCGGTGCCAACTCAAGAGGTCTCCCCGTGAGTTGCTGCTTCTGGGGTGCCACCGTGGAACCTTCATGGGGCAGCAGGAGAACTTGTCCCCGTCCTGGGCAGGTGGGCAGCTGCTGAGAGGGTGCCAAAGCTGAGCCTACCATGGCCCGTCCTGCCCATTCCCGGTCGGCCTCCCAGCCTGGGGCAAATCACCTCCAATGAAAGCCTTTTGTGCAAGGATGGGGCTTGACTGGAGGATGTTGCTCGAGGTACAACTAGAGCTTCCTTTTCAGTGTAGGTGATCCTGAACCTCAGGGTAACAGAAGTACTATCGTGACTGCACAGGGGCCTCTCCTCAGTGGGCAGGGAAATGATCCATGTCCTTAGCCCTGACAAAGCGTGGGCTTGGGCTCACTGATGTCACGGAGACCGGTGACTTTTTTCAAGCAATTTTCAGCGGGGTTTGGGCCAGACCCCATCAGGGGTGTGTGCCTTGGCGAAAGATCTGAACCCATCAGAAGCAGCTAGGAGGGCAGAGGGGACGGCCAGGAGGATAAGCAGGGCAGAAAAGCAAAGCAAAGTATCGTCTCTTTTCTTTATTATTCCACTGGAAGGTATTGTGGGCCTTTGCAGCAAACCACGTCTGTTTCTCTACTTAATTCTTAGGTGGAGCGAGGCTTGGCTGGGCAGGTAGGAGCTATCGCCCCGCGCAGATTTCCATTTCCCTGCCGGCAGCGCAGGCTTAGCAGCGCCTTTATCTGCACAGGAAGGCTGAGCCGGCGCCTCTGAGGTCTCCGCCTTGAGCTGGTAGGAGCGCTGATACCAAAAACCCATCGCTTAAATAGTGGCGGCCTCCCTTCGCCTTCAGATAACTCCTGTGCCGATGTACGCTGATGAGAGAGTTAATGAAACATTAGAGGCAGCGGGGAGAGATAGGCGCGGGCAGGAAAGCACACCTGCAGGCACCCTTTCAAGGCTCTCTCGGGGCTGACTTTATCGGGAGGGCCACGGCAGGCTCGCAGCTGGGCCGGCAGGAACCGGGAGATGCAGAGGTGGTCTCTATGGTTAGGGTAGAAACCTGTTTGGGGAGAGCTTCCTGAAACTTTCTTCTTTGCCGTTCGCGAGGGCTTCTCTGACAGATGTGTGCACAGAGCGCATCTCGGAGCGGCGGCCAGAGGTGGTAATTTAATCGAGTAGTAAAAGCTGTTTCCCCATGAAATTAAATTTCCTCGGGTATCAGTCGAGCGAGTCTGTAAATATGTAGCCGTGCAGGCTAAGAAGTAGAGGCTCGTTTAAAAAACAAAAAAAACAAAAAACCAGCAATTGTTCTGATACTCAAATGGATTGCAAAAACGCTCTGTAGAAATGTAACGTATCAAGAGGGATTGTAAAAAAACCAACAACCTGATCACAAATGATTTATGGAAAAATAATAGGAGATCTGCAGCCCTTAACAAAGAGGTGTATAACCACTGCCAGCTTGCAAACATGGCTGACGGCAGAATTTGGACCTTGATGCTCTGTCTTCATTGTCTCACCCGCGTCAGTCACTGAGAGCAAAATAGTCACAGACACGTGTATGCTGGTACTGGGGCCTCCAGTGAAAACTGCTGAGACATCGAAGTCAAGTTCAAAGAAAAGAGGCAAACAAAGGGAACAAATGCATTTGGTCAGGAAACACGACTTACGTTTGAATTACATTAGCTTGGTGATTGGAAGATGTGGGCAGTGTCTTCCCTTGGCCACCCAGGCAAAATGCCACCATTGCTCCTGAGCAACATCTGGGCTATTGACTGACTCCATCCCTGCTAGGGAACAAGGAGGCAAGGAAGATGCAGACCAGTGCCTCAAAATCATTCTTTCCTGAACTGAAATAGTTTCAACATGCTCTTTTCCATTTTTTTGGTTTTAAAAAACATATTAAAAAAAAGATTTCTAGGAGCAAGGGCTTTTTCTGTCCATCTCAAATCAGGGCTGAGGTAGAAATACATTTACATGTGGCAGGAGTAAGAGGAGGTGATGAATTATGATGCTCCAATCACAGCCCTACAGAAACACCCTTTGCTTACGTGCCTGAGTGTACGGGCTTGAGGGAGGGCTCCTGGCCATTGACTTAGTTGGCCTGGATAAGGATCAAGATTGCAAATACTGAAAAAAAACCCAGCTTTTCTTCTGGCTTTTTTGAAGGATCACTCTGTGCTACAGAAAGTTCAATGCTGCGCTCTGTGCTTTACCCTCAGCAGACCTGTTATTTTGTCTCCTAACTACAAAGTCTGGCTCTTTTATTCAAGCTGTAATGTTTTTTCCCAAACCAGTCCAAGCTCTGGCACTTTTTCAGTTTAGGCTTATAGCTCTCACATAGGTCAGACCTGTGGGAGCTGAACCCCTGGAACTCTCTGCATAGAGGGACGGAGAATTACAGGGTCTAGCTGGGAAACACCTCACACCAGTATTTTCCTTTATTTTTGCGCTGGCTCCTTTGCCTCTTCATTTTTAATTAGTGGCACATGCTGAAATGATAATTTAAATTCTTTTCAGAAATCAAAAGAATTCCCGCTGACAACATTATTAAGTTATAATTACAGCGAAGAAAAAGGTTAATAAGAATTTGAGCCAAATATCTACTCTCCATTAAATGAGAACTTGACTGAACCTGTTTTCCCTTCATTTTGGTAGGTTACTCTAGGCTTACATGGGTCGGGGATGGCTGTACACCTGTGCAAAGGGCCACCACGAGGCCAAATAGCCATCGCCAAGACCATTTAGATGGACCTGTCTGGGGACAGGTGTTGCCTGACCGATGCTCAAGATGGAATTTAACAGACTGGTAGGACTTCTCTTGGACTTCTGAAGGGAAGATGTGTGTTTCAGACAGCAAGCAGAGCATGGTCACGTGGGGACATTTGTGTGAGAAAGACATGTAGGAGGTGGCACTTTGTTGCAAAGGAAACTTAACGAGTATTGGTAGGGGAAAAATAGTCAGGCTCCGGGGCTACAGCAGTCAAACAAAGCCTCTTCCTTCGCTCATGCTGAGCGCCACATGCATGCAGAAACATATGCAAATCAGCCTTAATCTACCGAATGTTTTGCATTTTCAATGAAATGAGAAAGGGGGAAAAAGAAACATTTTCCTCTGTATTAGCTCTGAGTGTGCCCATCAACAAGACAATTATTGCAATGGTTTTGCATGTTAAAAAGGGGTTTTAAAGCAACTGAAGGTGTTGGGGGGGAAAAAAAACCCCAATCCTTACGCTGGGCACCTGCAGGGTGAGTCTCCACATTTCCCGGCACTGCTCTGCACCGGGCGCTAGAAAACCAGCTGTTTAAACTCAGCCACGCTCGGCGCAGCTACAGCTGGAGCCCTACAAGGCAAAAACTTTGCCTTGAAGACCTGTTGTAAGCTTGCTGGTTATTTTTCCCTTTTTTTTTTTTTTTCTTTTTTTTTTTTTCTCTTTTAAGCTGTAACACGTTGCTTAAGCTGTGGCATGCCTCAAAGGCAGGCCTTTCTCTCTTCCCAAGTTGCACACCATCGAGTCCTGCAGTCCTCCCTCCCATCTTGCACAAGCGTTTCTATGGGGCGAGCCCGCAGCCTTTCCACGGGCAAGTAAGCGCTCCCACAGACTTCCCCTTCTCTGCCATCCGTACCCAGCACCGACCCGGGTAACCGCTGCCAGAATAGCTCGGGACTGGCTCTTCCCCTTCCCCCAGAACCAGGTGAGAGCCCGAACCCCACGTGAGGGGCAGATGGGAAGCACAGGCAGAACTTGGAGGGGGCTGCTGCAGGCGCCAGTGCCTTCCCAGGCTGCAAGCCTAAAGCGCATCAGAAGAGATGCAGAAGGGATGCTGAAAAGTGGAAAAGGACTTTTTGCTCCTCCTTTTCTGCGCACAGCATGGCGTGAGGGCACAGCACATGTGTGGCTTGGGCTGGGTAGGCCAGCGGGGAAGGAGTAAAATGGACTGGAAGGCGCTTCTGGGGGCTATCAGCCCATATTGGGTGGCTACACAAGCTTGGAAATTGGAATTATTTCCTCAACGGAGCTCAAGTCTGCTCTCAAGATTATCAGCCTGACTTTTAAGCGCTTGCATCAACTTAAATTTCAGCAATTTATTTTCAAGCTACTAAATAAAATGTGATTTTTTTCCTGGCAGGTTGCATCTTTTTTCTCTTTCTTCCTTTGGTTGGCCATTGCTTTTACTCCCTAGCGTTCCTGGGGCTGAATGTCCTCAGCACTTACGCTGCATGAGGCTCTGCCCGATTGTTTGCTGTGCAGCGTTAATGCACCAGGTTTCAACATATATTTTCACCTCTGGTTTCTTAAGACAAGCGTGAAAAAAAAATATCTGTTCTACAGTATAGGAACGTCAGAATATTTGGCTCTTGTTTGGTTGGTTCCTGACCTGGTGGTCTTGAAGAAATAATTTAGCCAGCACTTAGGGAGAACAGCAATTTTGCACGAAAGGTGCAGTCAAGCCTCCCACCGGCTCAACCTGACCTGGACCTTGGTGTCACTAGAGACGTGCCTCGAGTCCACAACATGCTCAATACTTACTGCTTGGTGCTGTGCTCCTTCCACTTCCTTAGCAATCAATGAGAACCGAGGATGCTGAGGCTACCTATGGTGTGCAAAACTCTATTCCTTACTTATCTAAGCGTGCTGGAAAAAACCGTCTTGGCTTGATTGTTGCCTATAACAGCAGCACCAAAACACTAAAGACAAACAAGATGAGACCATGCCAGTTTAAGTAAAAAAGAACACACTTTATTTATCTACAAGGCAGTACATCGTCGTATAAAAAATTAAGTGCAGATGAAGCTGCACCAAATGCTATTAAGGCAGCAAAGTCAGAGGCTGTTATAAAAAAACCCAAACAATAAAAAAAAATAATATAAAATCAGTGTTTTGCCATATCGATAAAGATTTGGTATGGCAGTACGAAGAACCATGTATTTCTAAGAACCTGATTCAGTACACAAGACCCAAGTTAGGGAACAATTAGCTAGACATGGAACAAAACAGACAACATGAACAAGACAGTGTTCTCCCAAACATATGAAGGTGCAATGCATGCTCTTACAAACCAATGAGAAACAAAACAACACATCCAGACACAAAAAAAAAAAAAAAAAAAAATCTCCCAGGAACAGTGTTCAAAAATATTGCTTATAAAAAAAGGGGAAAAAATATAAATGATGTAAAAAAAATTAAAATAAAAAGGTCTGAAATGCTAGTGCATAGTCAAATTAGCTAACATCGACATTTGTTTTCTTTCCATATAAAGCTCTACTGCTCCTTTTACACTAGCAGCATGTCTACACGCTAAGGTCTGTAGCAGCAAAACACAGTATTCATTTGGCATTTACAAAATTAAATTACTGAATAAAAATATAATTTTTCTCATAAATCTATGTTTCATACAGTAATATTTTTTAAAGCAAGCTAATTACCCACCCACCCCCCCCCCAAACAGAAACACACGACGTATAATGGTCTAGAACCATAACAGAATGAAAGAGTATTTCAAGAGGCATGGATGTTTGAGCATTCACAATCTTGATCAGTTTTCCCCCTTCGCACAGACTAGCGTTTGTAGTAATGCTTTTCACTTCGGTATTTTACACCAATGCATTTTGTTCAGTGATTTAAAATATATCTGTTTGAGTACCTGCTCTTTTATTATTAAAAATAAAAAAATAAAAAAAGAAAGAAACAAAACCCTATCCCTGGCTAACGCATCACTGAAATAACAATACTGGTGTATTAGGTCTGCTTGATCTCAAAAAGTACAAAAAAATTACCTTTATTGTAAGTCTGCACTTAAGATCATTAATTACTGATTCAAACGTAATACCTAATAATTTAGGCAAGTATCATTTATTAAAAAAAAAAAAAATCCTCTTAAGTTGGGTGAAATCCAACAAGAATATATATGCTGCGTGACTAAATGCACTTTGTGCTGCTCCCAACTGTTGTACCACAACAAAGATAGGCTCTTCTCCCATTCATGAAAAGTTTTCATGCCAAGGAACAGGAATTTCCCAGCAGAGGTGAAGTGTTCTCGAAAACCATAATGCTTCTCTGTCCGTCGACCCTTTCACATCACCAGAGTCCGGGTGGGGAAGGTGGTCATGTACTTGCGGGCCTGATCCGTCAGGGCCATCTGATCCTCGATCTTCCCGCAGGACGCCGACTCCCAGCCGTTGTTCAGATGCTAAATTAGAAGCGGGCAGAGAGATGTGGGGTGAACGTCTTGTCATTTATTTGTAGCCCCAGCCGAAGCTGGGCCCGCTCGTTGCATGAACACGCGGTAGGACGTTCTCCCATCTCCAGAGAAACTGAAATCTCAGCATGACGGGCAAAAAAGTATCATCCCCCACTTCTCGGTTAGCAACAGCAGGGGTGGGCAGGCCAGATGACCTGCAGAGGGGCACACCACAAGAGCCAGGATCCAAACCTCCCCACTTGTCTCTCAAACAGTGTCTCTTCTCTACCAGGCCATATCTATAGACTTGCCTTTAATCCTTCCTTTCCGTGAAAGGTCTTAAAAGAGAATTGACTTGCAGGTGGACTTTACAGATGGGCCAAGTCCACCGTTACAATGTTCGGTGCTATAACCACGCACAAATTCCTGCCGAACCTCCATTCTAGAAATACATCTGCACTGCCCCTGCACTCCCTGAATGGACACGATGATCTTGAGAGCCTGACCACAGCCAAGAAGAAGTCCCGCGCTCAAAGCTGCTTTCACCTGTGCGCAGCGATTAGCACGTGCCCATCAGCAGAGCTCCTCCGGCAAGGGAGAAGAGAGGGCGGGGGGGGAGGCGGGGGACATGACTCTCAGCAGAAACAGCATTTTAATTATCGTGTAAGCCATTTCACTTCTTGTGGTATTTATGGAGGTTACAGACACCATTCAGTATAATGTTAAAGTGAGATAAACCTATCTGCTAGAGGGCTGTGTGCACTGTATTTATTTACTCGCTACACATGTGAGATGTTTCTCATTGCCTTGAGCTATAAACAGTAATGAAATTTCAAAGCTCCTGGAATTTACCAGTATACACACACATTTACACACACTTATTTTTTTTTCTATTGAACTCTTTCACTTTACTCAGTGTGTCTGTGTTACCACATTGATACATTCCCTAAGCCTTGAATCAAAACTCTATTATTGTATAGAGCTAGTTGTATGAATACCCTGCATTCCAAAAATGCACACGACTGTGCTTAATGGAAAGCTGCCTGCCAGCAAGGGGATCCCAGTACTGTTGAACATTGAGAAGGTCTAGACCCAAGATGCACCAGCAAAGCCAAGGCAGAAGAAAACCTTCTCTCTTTTCCTCTGCTTTCAACAAGGATCAGCTTTGCAGTGCAAGATCTACATTGCCCAACGAGATGGCCAAAGCCTTCCCAACACCTAGGACACTGGGTGAAGCATAATTAGTGGACTGCAAACCATCTGCTAAGAGCAGAACTGTCCCGGCGTGCCCATGGCTCTTTACGCTGCTCCTTCCAGTTGCTAACTGTGCAAGAGGATCCTTAAATTATTCTCTGGCCTCTATGTTTAGAGAATGCTCTTCTGACTGTAAACAGTGTTATCTTAGACATATGGATAGTAAAAGGCTGGGCAACATACAAAATACAGATAACTTTGCCCTAATCAGGGCACTGGTACAAACACAGGGACTGAGGTTCCCTGCCTGGGAGGGCTTACAGTCTAAAAGGGACAAAAGCAATGGATAAGTAAGCAGCGTGGCCAAGATGAGGGCAGGCATGTTAGTCCTCTGTAAACTTCTGCAAAACTCCTTCTGAGCTTCAGTGGAAGTTCCCCCATGCAAAGGAGAACCAGGTCAGGCCTCAAGCCATTAAATTTCTGCAGCTTGTTGTGGAAAAGCTGCATCTGTGAAGCAAACACACATGCCATGCTGGAGCAGTTCACCTTTTTCTTGAGTGGTTCAACCTGGGCTAACTGCGTACCTTGTGCTGTGGCTCAGCCTAGGGCACAGGCCACAGCCAAAAAGCAGGTGTGACATACTTTCTGCACGCCGCAGACATGCATGCGACATGCCGCAGCTCCTTTTATGTTTTGGTTCAGCAGCTTCCAGGGTGACTTTTTCAAAGGCACCTACATCAGCTGGGAACCTACAGCCCCCTATTGATCCTCAGCGGGACTCGGGCACCTGTGAATATTTTACCCTGTTGTTTTAGAGGTATTTGCATCAGGGACCAAGTTAATGCCTGGTACAATGCCATTGGTCTTACTTAGAAGTCAGATTTGGTCCATACACCTCAAAAGCAGTTGGTAGTTCCAGAATATCCATCATATCAAAGGACAAAAATATGTGTCCAAACGTTATTTTCCTGTGATCCCCCCCAAAGCTTCAATGGCCTGGTCTAGAAACGAGAGATCAGCAGTCCCTTAAATGACTGAAAACATGTAAGGAAAAGTCCATCTGTCACAGTATGTCAATTTTTAAAAAACAGAAGTAACTTCAGGCAAGGAGCGTCCCAATTTCAGAAACTAGGCTTAATTGTTAGTATCTACACTGAGCTCTTTGTATTAACAGCCATGTGCTTAGAAAAGAAAAAAAAAATAATAAATCTGCATCCTGCTATCTCCAGGATCTCAGCAGGCTGCTACATGTCACTCATTCCACGGAAAGCCTGGTCTTCGCTGAACCTGATGTCAGCGCGGCAGGAGCCGCTGGGGCAGGCAGCACCCCTCTGCCCTCCCTGCCGGCTCGGCCCCCCCAGCGCCCTGGGGACACGGCAGGCAGCACACACAGCAAGCGGCGGGAGGATCAGCTCAACCCCCCCCCCAACAACTCCAGCCTGCTTGGAACAACTTACTCAAGTTTTGCTCTAGAGACAGCACGGGAGAATCTCCCCACAGAGTTTTGACCCTTGTATTATTTTCCCAGAAATACTTTACGCTATTTTTTTTTTCACTCTTATGACAAATTTATAAAAAGAGACTCACTTTGCAAGTCCCACTGACGGTGGTGAGAGCTTTGCCCTAGTAAAGAAAGCCGAATTTGACCCAAAGTAGTATATTCACTAAAGCAGTATATTTACTATGACGGTTTTCAATTCTGTCCTGGGGAACTAAGGTAACATTTAAAGTGGGTACTTTTAATAAACATTTTCTGTCTGAAGCCTTGGCTCCTGGCAGCCAACACCAAACAAGGCACAATGCCTTTGCCTTGCCAGCCCTGCAGCGCAGCGCCGGAGGCACGTGTGAAAGTCATCCCGACGGGGGAAGTTTTCCTTCCCTCCTTGGCAGGGAGCGCCGGGTCCCAGGACCCAGGCAGGGTGCTTTGCCGGGTCTGGGTACATGAACTCCCCGATCCCTTAGAAAAAAGGGGAAAAGCACAACGCCTCCTTGCACGCCAGCATCGCAGTGAGTATTTCCCGGGCTCTGTTACAGGAGAGAGGCAGCAGAAAGCAGCGCTCAGCAAAGGTATCGAACGAGGAGAGACGCAAAGCGAGAGGCGTGGAGGGAAGCAGCACAGGATCCCAAGTCGGACCACTCCTTTTGCAGAACTCTCGTTGCATCTCCCCTTACCACAGTTAAAGGTCCAACTCTGCAAATCAACAGATGGAAACGCAAATGCTTTGTAACGAGAAGCCAAAAGGCCTGACCCAAAACCCACCGAAATTGATGGGCATGTTTTTATTGATTCAGTGGATTCATCCTACTTAAAAAATTCAGCCATCTAAGAGTGAGGTGTTCATTTTGGCAGCTGAATCCCTAGCCAGTGGGGAAAGAAAGGCATTTCCGCAGTAGAATTCATTCCTTTTTTTTTTTATTGTGTCAAAAAGAGGGAGACTACTCTTTTGCTGTCAATTAAAAGAATTTAAGCCTTTTCAGCCAGTACTTCCAGCTGTATTTTTCTCTTCCACACACAGCAGTTTTCTCTCTTTAAGTTAAGTTAAAGCAGGGAGCGGGGTGGAGAAGAAGGCATACTGCTATGAGTTCCCATAGGATAAATTTACAGACCCATGGTACAATTCCAGCTATGTCATTCTCCCTGGCTCTTTTTTTTTTTTTTCTTTTTTAAACCTCAGTAATCCTACCAGCACATCCTTTTCCTGGCAGCAAAACTACCTCACTCATCCTGTAACGCGCCTTCAACCACCCTCAGGCAGATGCGAACTGTAAACAAACTGTCAAAGCTGTAACTGGGATATCCAGTTAAAGCACTTTAAATAAAAACTTGGACCATCTAGACAAAACAGACCAGAGTAAGGAAAGAAAAGACACTGGAAAGGTGCTTTTCAAACAGAACTCGTCCCTCTGCACTCAGAGCCTGGACCGCCTTTTCATGTGCTGTCTGCACAACTTAAGAAAGCTCCTCCCTTACGACACCCTGCCTGTCAGGAGAGGATGCCAAAACCCAACGCTGCTCCAGTCCTGCAGTACCGAGCTCCCAAACTGATGGAAGTGTACTAAAAACCTTTGGGCAAAGAACTGCCTTAGAAGACAGATTGTAAATCTGCACTACACTGGCAGGTGTCTTCAGCAGCTCCAGCAAAGTTATTGGTGTTACATACGTTCCCATTAATTTAGCCAACTTGTGCTGGCATTTAAAACCAAAAAAAGACAAAATGTTTGAAATATTCAGAAGGGTCAGACTATTAGAAGGTATCTTATTGCATTTTTCTACTGCAAAAAGCTGATTTCTTGACAGTTTTCCCTTAGATTACACAGTACGGATAATTCACAGAACATGCTGATGAACAGGCAGCTTGCAACAGAAATGCAGTACTCATTCTGAAACAGTAAAACAATCAACGCCCTACTCAAAGCAATTTCCTAGCAGAATATGATGCGTATCCTGTAGAATAGTATGGCTTTCTATTCTTGTAAGGATGCAGAACCAAGAGAAGCCCTTTTACTTATGAAGACCAGATAATAAAGACTAATTAAAAATTCAAGTGACCATAAACACATTCTACTTCATTTGCTAAGGCAGAGCGCTATTTCTGCTCATGTTGCTAGTTCTCCTGCTCCGAGACATGGGACCGCCTTCTCCTAAATGCTGGGGCTTCCCCAGTTGCTCAGAAATACAGCTTGCTAAATATGAGAGAGTAAGATGGTCCAACTTTTCAGTTTTTATTATAAGCCTGATACCAGAGCTAGAAAGAGCTATTTGGTGGTGATTTCAAGAGCTTAACTCTGTAGCCTTTACTCAGACAAAACTCCTGTTTGAGATATATGAGCTTTCCAAGTAAGATTAATGGGGGAGGTACGGAAATGGGCTAAGCACCTGCAACTCACATAAGGATATTCAGTCCCTTCTGCTTTTGTCCTTAAGTATTTCTTTTTTATTCACAGATCAGAACACATTGTTAAGCTGTCACTTTTTCTTCTTTCTGAGAGACCATCGCCTGCGTGGGGCAGCCTGCTCCGTTTGCCACCTAAATTCTGCTGCCCGGGGAGGAAAACATGCGATGACTGATCTGTAACTTCCAACAACCTCCTTTTGCTTCCCTCACCTCCTGCACACATCTGTCACTGGCCAGAGAAGGGCCCACACAAGTGAGGGACACCCCGCCAGGCCACCTTGCCTTGCTGTGCAAACCTTAAACCTCCCGGGACCTGAGCACAGCCTGCTTCCCCCTCGCCCTTCACTGAACAAAGAAGAGTAGGAGACTTTGGGATCTTCTTGCCCCAAAAAAAGAACCACGGTGGAAAACCAGAGAAAGCCTGTGGCTGCAGGAGAGCGTGCTGCCTCGCCTATACATTTTGTCTGACAACCAGCTGCAAATGAAATTCCACATTTCGCTTTTTAAACGGAGAAAATTAAGCTTAATGACAGCACACACTCTTGAAAAGGTTAACCAAGTAACTGTTTTAAAATCCTTTAAACTTACTCTTTAAAGAAAATGGTTACACAAAACCGCTGAAAGTCAGGAAATTCGAGCTGAAACGTGTCAGTCTGTGGTTAAAAAATGGAAAGTGACAGGAGCTAGGGGTTGAAGAACATTCTCTTTAGCTTGCAGGGCTTCTACCTTGTGTTGTTTCCTTTGTTACTGGGGGAAGAAGATATCAAAGCAGCGCTGTTTTCTTAAAAGGTTCCATTTCATGGTATCTTTTGATAGCCTGCAGGGTTAGGTGGATGGTCTATGATTTAGCCTACTTTTCTAGCTGTTAAAATGTCTATGTTAGGACAGTTTGTATTATGTACAGCTACTTGTTTGATTGGCTACAGAATATAATGTGAAATAAAACATAACTTTTACACAGGAACAGCCAGAAAGAAAGATTTTACGTAACCTCTTACAAGACACTATTCAAGCAAATGCTCAGTACAGGTCATCAGCCTGCCTCAGTAAGGGCTTCGCATGTTATCCCAAAGTCTTAACCCTTGGAAAAGTTCCTAGGGAGGCCAAAATCTCCCTACAGAGAACCAAAGTATTGTCTGAGTGACAAAAATACAGGATGCAAAAATATAGGTTGAAACTAACTCCACCAGTATAAAGCAGAAGTATTTGGGATCCATGCAATGGAGCATAAGAGTAATTCCACCCCAAGGCAACACGTGGGTTGGTGAGACGTCTCCTATTCCTGCCAGGGAGAGAATACCCAATGCACAACCGTGAGATTTGCCGTGCAGGATAAAAAAGTTGGCTGAACCTTTGTACCTTACCCGAAAGACCCTACACACAGCTGCCTTTACATCCAACGTTTTACATAGGCTCAACCAGGGGGTCAAATGAGGATTAAGGCCAAACTCTTCTCGGGTCTAAGGGGACTCTTTCTCCCACTGCACTAGCGCAACAGTGATCCCACCACATTCCCAGTGTAGTTATACGCGGCTACCTGACCTCACATGCCTAATGATGCAACACGCTGTTCCTCCTAAGTGATGGTGAATCACATTATGCTATCTGATATGGTCATCAACTATTATTTACCAAGTTACGTATGATCAGTCGTGTGTCCAAAATGCAGTAAAAAATATCCTTAGGGATTGCTTTGAACATTTGTTACTCTTGCCTTCTCTGGAACTTAACAGCAAAACAGCCAGTAGTCAGGCACTTTGGTGAGCCCATTGCTAGTCAAATATCTTTTTCTTTATGTAAATGCAGTGTAAGTTATTAAAGCAATGAAAAATATTACAGACTCGTAAGCGTGCTACCTCCCTCTTACGTGAGTTCAAATTTAAAAGAAAATGGAATTTTAAGAACCAAGCATATTAGAAGCATAGGGGGAAAAAAAAGTTTAGTGCTCTCTTTCCCTCTTCACACACACACATCCCAAGGTGCAGAGAGCACTATAACTCGTACTTGAACTGAAGTCAATGAGAATTTGCCTAAGTAAGAACAGTTGGGTCAGGCCCAAAAGATTAACAGCAGCAATGTAAACATATGGAGACACAATTAAATTTCACCCAGCTGCGTTCCCTGCTGTTTCACATCTACCTGCGTGCAATCAGTGGATTTAATCCAGTGTTTGTGTGTGCGTCCGTGCGTGTGTACGTGTATGTGGGCAATATACCAAATTATAAACTAAAAAGCATAAGAACGTGCTAAAAGCTGGTCATGTACAAAATGCTGCCAGCCAAAATCAGGCGCAAACGCTAACATTTTCAATTGCTTTGCACCCTTTAGACATGCTGTGTCCTCATCACAGACGTCCAGCTCCACTGGGACGGAGGGGAAGAAGCATTAGGGCAGAGCCGCAGCAGTTCCTGGTGTGAAGCAGAGCCAGCCCACGTGTCCTTCCTGAGCTGTACAGGGCCACTTTCCCTCCGACATGAAGCCAAGCAGCCTTACCAGAGGTGAAGCAGATTCTCCTGTTTAACCATGACACTAAGTCCAAATCAGAGAGCGCAGTGATCGGCAGACAAGACCTCATTGTTATAAAAAGTCTGTATTTCATTCCAAAAAAGCTATCTGTGCCACCATCAGAAAAACCCCTAGCCTTGTTCTTCATTTAGGATTACATTTCAGCTGAAACGCTCCATGTTTCTTCATTGGCAGAGAGAATGATTTTACCTTCATGCTGGTTCGCCATACATACTGCAGAGTATGCAGTTCACAGCTGCATACTAAATATTCATTTGGGGGCTTGTTACAACTGCTTTTTCTTTCAGTTCAGTGTATTTTAAACACTGAGATGAGTTGGGAAGTAATTTTTAACTCATTTCCTACTTAAGGAAAAGTCCTCTTTTTCCACATAATAAGAACACCTGATTTTAACATGCAAAACTAAAGGCTTTTCCTGACCAAGGACTGAAGAATGGGATCGAGAATGGCCCACAAATTGATTCGTGTAAACTTCCTGAACAAAATCAGAGTGAGTGAGGAGAGATGGTTAAACAAGCCCTTTCATTTACAGCAGCTTGTAAAGAAATTATTTTTAGATAGCAGGAAACATAACACTGTTACGCCAAAGATCAAAAGATCCTATTTTACAGTCACCTCAGATGCTTCGTCTTTATTACAGGCAGAGTTCAGGGAGCTACCACTCACAGGACAACCCGCAACATACTCTGTGCAGCTACCTGAAAATGTTGCCCTATACCTATGGAGGAGCCCGGAGTTTGCCTGGGGCACATGGCCAGGCATCAGCGCGCTGGCAAGGCAGCGGGACCAGCACCCTTCATCCACGCACCAGCCGAGGAGCTCCATCAACCCCCTGCAAAGCTGGAGCCCTGGGCTCCTTTGCCCTGAGATGGTCTGGATTCCGTCCCTAAATAACTGCCCTAACCCAGGGGCAGTGGATCTTCAAACCCTCCTCTGAGCCACCTACCAGGGTGACACTAAGAAACACGGTTCATGAGAAAATAGCAAATAAGCAACAGGGGGTGTGAGTCTTTCTTCGGCCCCTACGGACACCCCCACACAGAGGGGAGACGCAGTCCCCGCTCTCCATGCTGCTTTTCATCAAATGATTCTGCAGTGCAAAATACAAGCCTACTCTGTGGCAAACTGTGCCAAAGGGGGACATGTATGAAATTTTAATATCTCACTTTATAATGGCCGGCTAGAGATGCTTAATCAAAACCAGGTTTTGTTCATTCCTTCTTACTGGAAATAAGCCCTAATGTAAATTCTGGAAAGAGGGAGGAAAGAAAGGATTAGCCATGTGGACTGTCTGTCTGAAAGTCAGGGACTGTGGAGTTGTAATTTCTTTTCTGACAGTGACTCACCCTGGGGAATGAGACACTTTCCCTCAATTCACCCGTGTGGAGAAGGGATATAAAATCACTTATTCATCTACCTCAAAAATACAGGCTGTGGTGGAAGGATAATTGATCATTATCTACGCTGCGTTTCGTTCTCTGAATGACTTCTGTCCACAAGGGTTGACAAAGAGGCTGCTAATGACTTTGGTGGGCTTTGGATCAGGCCCTGTGTAACAGCTATATTTTAAAGTACAGCAAATGTATATGTTTGTTAACACTTGGAAAAAGCATAAATATGTAAAACCCAGCCTCACATCTGGCTTACTTTAAACAAGTCGCACATTTAATTCAATTCAGAGATCCCAAGACGTACAACTGGCCACAAGTGTTACGAGGCCCCTTCAGACCACCGATTATTATCAGACCACCACCAGAACCACATTTCTGGTGCCACCTTAGCCTGCGCTCAGGGAAAGGCCTTCCAGGTGCTTGGCTGGACAGGCAATACTGACCACATCTGTGCCAGACAGCCGGGCAGTGCCAGAGTCTCTGATCTTGCCCTGAGGCCAGTGACAAGTTCTGGCCGCCACACCACCCTGCTCTCCAAAACAGCAGAGCCGCCTACAAGAAATCTACAGCAAAAAGCCTCTGGCCCACACTAATTCTCGATCCTACCAATTTAACACTGGAGCCAGCTGAGTTACAATGCCCCACGCATGGGGCTTTGCCCTGTTTAGCTTCCCGCCACAGCTGTAGCCTCCACGTCCTCACGCTCCAGAGGTAAAGTGAAATTCTCAACCACATTCATCTGAACGTTTCATTCTTCCATACTCAAAATAAGTCTGTGAGAAAGCAATACATACGTATATTTTTATATAGAAAGGGTATTTTTAGCGAAGAATAGTTACCTGCAGAGGACTAGCTAGTGGCCTGTTCCTAGGTACTGCAAATGTTTTGTGAAAACTACCATCCTCTTCAGACATGGGCATCTTTAAAATGGAGCTGGTAAGAAGATTCTGAACAGGAAAAGGAAAAAAAAAAAAAAGAGAAGAAAACCGTTTTCAGTAACTCAAGAGAAAAACCTGAATTCATACATATGAAAAGCAAACTCAGCCTGACTGCAGAGGGTGCATCACTGGGCACGGTCCCAGCAGAGCACTCAACCTGGGAGCAGACCTCAGCCTGGGGTCCCTGGGACTTGGCTCCGCAGGAGCATTGCCACACGCAAAGGTTTTTCATGCAGTGAAACTCCCAAGTGCAAGAATAACAGCAATGCTGAATAGTCCTGGCGAAGCAAAGGGAACCGTGCTCATGCAAGGTCTCCTTTGCACAAACCAAAACAGACTCTCTCTTTCTTTTACCAGTTTTATCTCCCATGACCTAGTCATTTCTATACACAGGTGCAGGCATCCTCCAAGTGCAGGCTCTTTACACAGCCTGTGGGCTGCACAATGACTGCATCTTCTGCTACCTTCTATAGGCATTACAGTGATTTAATTAAGAGCAGGAGTTTGCTTCTTATGCTTAATACAGGAAAACGATACGGAAATAATGAATAATGCCTACCCGTGAGGAAGTTCAGACAAAGTATTTTCTCTTTTGTGTTTAAGAACTAAACAGGGATGTAAAACAGAGAAATCATTTGGTGGTGTGAAAACTTGCACTTACTGGCATATCTTCCATAGCAGACGCATGTGTAAAGAGCTGAGTGTTCAGGTTTTCTCCTTCCCAGTGATTCGAGCAAAAAAAATTTCCAGCTTTATCTGTTGGAGACTCCACCTGAAAGCACGAAAGGCACCATGATAAAAACCAATACCTAACTGACTAGAAGGAGACTTAGCTGTCAGTTGATTAATAAACAGAATAAATCTTCTTCACAGCCATGCATAACGCATGTTTACAGTACTGTCTTTTACAGCACCCTTGCTCTTTGCAGAAGAAAAAAGTTCAAGGTTCTCAAAAAATTCCCCACCTAATAAAACTTCGAATACTTGCACTCAGCGTTCTGTCAGTATTCAGAAGTTTAATCCCCTAGAAAGGATTGAGAATATATGTATTTTTAGAACTTTAGTGACAAAGTAATATAATGCAATGTCCTCAAATGTTCAGGTTTCTAAGTCACTCCATGGAGCTTGGTCCCCATGGGGTACTTTTATAGTTTTCACCAACATTAGAAAGATTCAATCCAAATTCCTGTCTAATTTTTTTTTTTTTCTTTTTAAGTTTCAAACGAAAACTGCATTAGAACGGTCCAAGCAAACCCCTGCTGAAAACAGCAGAAAGACTTCTATGGAAATCAATGGGAGATGAATTAGGCATGCCTAGTATACTATATAGAACCGACACTAAGATCTTGGGGCTCACATAAAAGAAAAACAGACACAGCTATTTAACAGAAAACGCATTGGTATAAGTTTCTCAGCAAAGAGTGCTGAATTAAATTGCCTCAGGTAAGTTTGAGATTTACCTCTTGTTTGATTTTCTTCAGCAAAGGGGGTCCACTTTCATGTAGCCCCGCCACTATTGCAGATTCCTCCGACTCCTGCTTGATAACGTCCTGCAGATCTTCTACGAGATGAGTCGGAGTTTGAGGCTGAAAGGAAGAGACGTTATATCCAAGTCCCAGAACATCCCTCTGCACTAATATCAAAGCAACTTTTATCATTGTTTCCTTCTTACCAGCATCTTCAAAGGACCATATTTGATTTCCTGAGCTGCAAGTGCATTTTTGAATGGAGTGGGTGTTCTTGGAGAGCTCTCTAATATCGACCTCTTGATTGCTGGAGTTCTGAAACTTTCAAAAGAGGGAGAAAAACCTTAAAGGAACATGCTTGGAAATATTACCTCTTTACAGAAATACGTGCATACAGGCAGTGGCTGCTGTAAGACTCGGACAGATATTTTCCTGCAATCCTGTAATCCATTTTGCTTTTCTGGCAGAACATCTATTTAACTGTGATAAGGTGGAATGGCTTTATTTAAAAACCGGGTAAGTCTGTATGCACGATTGTTCTGTGTTAACAACCTACCTCCACAGTTACAAAGTGGAGATTTTACTCCGAACTAAGAAAAATCTGAACATGTTAGCAAACAGCTCTGCAGGAAGCATACAGTGACCCAGCACTTTGCTTGTGTGCAAACCTGAAGAAATGAACCCTCGTGAATCCGACAAGACAACGTGACAACACACTTACACGTGATTTTCCTTCTGAGCTTTGAAAGTCTGGTCCCTGTGGAACGGTGTGGTAACAGCCATCTTATGGCCACACACCGGTGTGGAAGTTAGCGCAGGGTTGTCCAGGTTCGGGTTTTCGTGACTGGATGAGGTGTTTAAGAACTGCAGGTAAGGAAAGGAAAAACCAACAGGAACATCCAGATTACAAGGCTGACTTCTTAAATTGATGTTATTGAACAAAAGCAAAAGAAATTATTTCCTTCTAAGTGATTCTCCTGACCCTACGATACGGGTAGGTGTATGTGGGGTACCTGCCTACACGGCAAAACAATACTCAGCAGTTTGACCGGAGCGCTCAGGAAGCCAAACCCAGCATTTTTAGAGGGGGAAGTTATAAGGAAAATGACACTCCATTCCCATGAGAAACACTCTCCGCCACTTTAAGAGCCAAATCTTAAAAGCCTGATTTGGATTTTCTGCAAATAAATTCTAATTAATATGAAGAGCAGTAAGAACTGGGTGAAAATAAGTAAGGGGTATTTCAGTAATAAACCCACATGAAATGGGGCTAAATTCCACAAAGATTTATATGAGAAATCTAGGTGCTTTTATGGCAGTAAATAAAGCGTTTACGACAGGAAAATAAATTTCCTATCATCTCTCTCAAAACAAAGTGCTCCATTTTCACAGCATAAAATGAGAACTGCCACCTGTGATGGGTACATAGAGTGTTTTGGAATGGAAACAGCTGACCGAAAAGGAGGCGGCAGTAATAGTTTGGAGAAAATTGCTTTTGCATGAGTTCTGCCTAGTAACCTAAAATATCGTTTTCATTTCTAGTGTCTACATATCTGTGAGCGCAGCGGTATCCTTTATTCTGACAACGATTCACTGTATTACCTTCTAGACTCAACTTGCATCAGATTAAAATACATTTCATAAAAATGTGGCATGTAAGAAAATACAGATTTCACTGAATAAATGATATATGATTAAAATACCTAATAGGTAATGGGAGATACAGTGGGAGATTGTTACATGCAATCTTTTACTATCCTTCATGAAATAGTGTTTCTCTGACTTCAAGGACTAAAGCCAAACCAAGGCAAAACCAACACAAACAGACAAACAAAAAAAAAAAAACCAAAACACTTTTAAATAGTGCTACAGCTGTGAAACAAAGCAACCAACGACAGGAATTTGGAAGTGCACGCCAGGCCATTTTAACAGGCCATTTTCCTCCTCATTCCTATTCCGCTCCACCCGATATGGCCCGGGCTAAGGATGGTGAGCCGTGATTTGAATTTTCTGGTTGTTGTCAGTTTGTCTCACAACCTGGATGCTATTTAAATGCAGTTTGGGGTTTTCTAGGTCAATGAATCATACTGTAAGTGGACAGAGATGGAAAGTATTACAAATGATCAGAAATGTTAAACTCTAGTAGTTGAAGGAGTTAACAGCAAGAGCACAGCAAGCAATTGTATTCCCCTACAAAAATGGTACAAATAAAAAAAAAACACCCAAACCCCACAGATGAATTTAAAAGAAGAGAATCAACAGTTAGCTTGCTGATGATCTAAACTCAGCGGTGAAGACTAAGAGCAGTGAGAAGATTCAAACACGGAGTGAAATCAACAAGCGCAACGGTAATTAGTCATTTGTTCCAAAGGATTAGTTTCTAAATTGTTAAGGCTGGGGTGACTTTTGAGAATTAGTAACATCTGTGCAGAAGTCTTGATCTACCTGCGAGGGAGAGAAGGGCAGGCTTTTGACAGGGGAGCGCTTAGGAGGAGTTGAGCTGCTGACGTCAGCTAGGACCAAGGTGCTACCGTGGCCACTGGCTAAGGGGCTGGAGTGCCCTCTCCTTTTGCGAAGAAGGACCCATGGAGCCGCGCTGCCCTGTGAGGCAGATAAGGACTTTGGTGAGCCAGGAGGGCCCTGACTCGACATGGTTTTGCTCAAGTTTGTGGTGGGGTGTCCTTGAGGTCTACAAGCACTGGCCCCTCTTTGCTGAAGCTGCGCGACTTTGCCTGAGGGCACTCTGCTAGCCGAAGTGTCTGTGTCTTCAAAGAATTCAAAACTGCTGAGATCACCCCATGATGAAGGATCCTGAAACAACGTGGGAGGCACGGAGCTATAAGACAGTGTATAGTGCCACCTCATGAAAATACAGCGCTAGGATATGCCCCTAACCAACAACAACAACAAAGTCTTTCCCACTTCAGTTCAGCTTGACCCTGTTTATTTGAGTAGTAACATTGTGAACGCTTATTTGCGTTTTCAATATATACCTCGATCACATCAACCTGTTTAACATACCAGTAGTGTTGCTGGCAACGGAGTCCCTAAAGAAACAATGAGTCAAGTGATGTCCTTACTATCTACTTGCCCAGAGTTTTCTGCTTGGTATGAAGACAGTGCCTTTCGCTACCAAAAAATATGTGCTTTGGGGTCTCAACCGAGACTGGTCTCCTCCTAACCTGCATGCCTGCTCTGGACGTGCTGAACGGGATGTGGTGCTGCATGAAGCAGACACCTCTGCTGCTGGAGGAGGGGGCCACCAACAAACATATTTCAGCGTGCCACTGCCGTTACACATAGTATCCCAGAGACCACAATGAGAAAAGGCCCATGTCAGTGCCAGTCAGCTACTTGGCATTTAAAATGTGTGTTTCCAGTTCTTCACATATGCCAGGGCAAGCTCCTTAAACTTTGAGAAGCAGCTATTGAAGCTACAAGACAAACTTTTAGAAAATGATGCAGATACATGAGCAGCCACACATAAACCTATGGCATGCGTCACTTCAAACATAAATAAGTATCATGTCATTGTTTAAGACCTTTCACGGTATCTGTTATTTTATTTTAAGGAGACTTAATACTGAGAGATCGTTTCAAGCTCCTATTGCGCAGTTGGCTAAAAATCACACTCCCATACCAAGATGTAGCAGGAAAGGGAGACACCCACAAAAAGCATATGCATCCACACTCGAGGGCTTCATTTATGAGCAGCCGCCTTTTGTTATGTCAGAAGCTAAGCTTCGGATCTTGCAGCAATTAGAAGTTACTCGGAAAAAAAAAAGAAACACATTTAGGACTGTCCCCGTTCCTCTCCCCTTACTCCTTGACCACGCACGAATCCACCTGAGGTGGCAAATCTACTTACGGAGTCTATTAACTGGAGTGTTTCTGCAAATTCTAAGAGATTCTTAACATTATCCAAGATGTTGCTCTGGTGAACAATCATGCACCGTGCAGGGGATGCACTTTCCTCAGGTAAGCAACCGTGATCCACCGGTGGAGATGGAGTACAGTGGTGATGTTCCCCCAAACAGGAAACAGGTGCATTGTCACCACTGGTCCTGGTACTGTCAGCAATCGTGGTGCTGTGCCAGCCGGGGTAGTTTGATGTGTGGTTCTGTGTCTAAAGGAAGGAGAAAAAAAAAAAAAAGAAAAGGAGGGGGGAGAAGGCAGAAGGAACTTAGCAACGAAATTGCACAAGGTGTCAGATGCCACTGGAGGAAAGATAAAAGTAGTTGCATCATCATCTAAGAGCTTATGCCTATGAAACAATTGTCAAGATGTTTCCTTTCATCAGTGCAAGATCTCGTTTTAAGTAATATCGGCATTGTATTTGTTATCCCCAAGTTACCTCACAATTTACTTCCAGGATTATGGGCATATATCATTACTAACGCATAATCAATTCATACTGGGTTACTCCAAAAAGCTCAAAAAGTGTCTGCAGGTCATTTTTTGCGAGGAGCAAGAAACGGCAGGATTTCCCTACTGAGCACTCAGCACTGTAGAAGGCTGAAGGGTTTAAGAGTTAGAGTTGCTTTTGTTTGCTTATCTCCTTTTCTTCTTCTATCCCTGTCTAATGCTACAGCTTACACCAATGCAATGAAGAGGCTGTCAAATCAACGTGGTTAGGAAAGCAGAAGAACAAATTAACAGAAGTTTCTTTCCAGTGTGATCATGCAACAGAAGAAATTGCAAAACATTAACTAAAGTTAAAAAGTGGCCAAACTAACGTATCATGCATGCAGTTGTTTTACTATTAATTTATATATTACCCAAAAAAAGAATCTGCTGGCTATCACCTATCTTCTAAAAAGATTCGGGGATTCTTGGCTTTGGTGATGGGTGATGGTGTTAATTAATTACGTAAGGTTTTTCACACATTAACATCCAATGGCATATACAACCAAGTGTGAGAATTCAGTAATAGCCAGCATTTGTTCCACACATGCAGTTATAAAGAATCTAACATTATTTGGAGAAGTAAAACAAACTGTCAAACATGCACCAAGCCTGAAGCTTACAAAGTGTATAAAACACAGCTGAAAGAAAGAATACAACAGAGAGGAAAAATCTAATACACAGGCACTACATTTTCATCACATGAACCATTGCACACTTTCAGAAATGCAGATCCCATTGATTTAAGATCTGTGGGATTTTTCATCTTTGTACAATCATCGTGTTTCCAATATTATATCACGTTACAGAGCCCGGCCCTGCTCCCACTTTGCGAAGTTAAAACACCTGCAAATTGTTTGCCTTTTTTTTCCTCAATAAAAGAATTTACAAAGCAAATACAGATTACACATGTGCTATGTTTCATACTTTTAAAACGGAAATATAGAGCCTTGATTAGTATTGAAGGCAGAGGGGGAGTAAAAAGTTAAAAAGACAAGCACTGGGGTAATGCTGCTATCCCTCCATCCAAGCACACAGTGACAATCTTACTGGTAATGCCTGCTGCCCTTTCAGTTCATTCTCAGTCGACATTAGTAGCAACTCTAATTCCTTTATTCGTTTTTCTTTCTCAGGGTCTTCATCATTATAGTGTCTCTGAAATTAAGAGTTAAGGGAAAAGAAAAGATAAAGGTCTGATAGGATGTAGCAACTAAAATGCTTATGGCTTGCCGTCCTGTGGTTATAATAGCCAAATTAGACTCAAAGATGAAACAAACGTCAATTGTGTTTTCCACTACTAAAGTCCCTGCTGAATTTCAGTACAGACATTTGAAACGGAGAAAGTGGAAGCTATCACACCAGATGGCAACTACTGTGTTTTATATCCACTTCAAAAGAAGCAAATATTAGCCATGTTAGAACACCCCCACCTTCCCCATTTTCTCTCTTTCACACTTATTACATTAAAATGTTGCCTTAACGTACAATATCTGCTTTTTGACTTATCCAACGTTTAACAAATTGACTCTTGAAATGATGTTCAAGTTATCTACCTGAATAGCTGCAGCAGCTGGCTGAGGAACATTGACAATATTTACATGCAGTGCTACTGGATATGGGATCTGACCAGGGACCTAGGCCAAAAAGCAAAAGACACTAGAAGTTATTATTTCTATCATGATGTCTGCCTGCACTGTAAATTTGTGTTAAGCATACTTTGGTTTTAGCTACTTAATATTTATAATCTATGGAGATGAAATAGAAAAAAAACCCCAACAATATTTACAAGAGAAGTAAATGGTTTTTTAGGAATATGACAGTGAGCATTACAGAGGAAGAAAGAAAATTCATATATGAAATATCTACCCTTCCTGAATGACAAAAGATGAATAATTTATGGATGCATTTGTAAGTTTTTGCTAAATTGAAGTGAAAGTGCAAAAGATGCAATTTATTATCATCTAAAACTCTACAATTAACTGTCTGAAGCAGCAGCCTGTTTCATTATTAATCATTAATAGAAAAGGAATCAGATTAAAAACAATACTTGTTTACTTGGTTCTGACATGCAACCCACAAACAGAATATTACTGAAGGGAACGTGGGAGATTTTGACATAGAACACAGAATTAACCTGATTTGACTGATTTTCAACAAGTGTAATATTCACCCCTAGAAGAAACAGTACTGCTTATAAGATGTTAAAAACGCTGAACCTGATTCCACCACCTGAATGCCTGCAATCAAGTTGAAATGTACGTATTTCCATCACTGAATCAAGTCAAAGTCGAGGTCAAGGTGGTCCTCGCCCGACATCAGACACACACAAGTCCACCAAGACTGGGAGAAAACCCTTCACGCTTCCTGAAATCAGGCATGGCAAAAGCAAAAAACAACGAAAACCAAAAACCCCCAAAACCACGTTTTCAGGCGCTTACGTTTTGTGGCTCAGAGATGTGGTAGTAGGGGTAGTCACTGCTCAGCGGGGGCTGGCCGGCCACCGGCAGCTGTGCAGAAGGCGGGTTGTGAGAAAAGGCCATCAAGTGGTTGCTCTTCTGAAAGCCAGCGACGGCTGAGGAGTGACAGGCTTTGGAGGACTCCTGCAGGTAGCCCTCCTGCTCGACCTTTCGGCGCATGGTGGAATTCCAGTGGTTCTTGATAGCATTATCAGTTCTGTAACACAAATACATACGCTTGAGGAGTTTTAAAAAAGAGCGTTTCCAATTCAAACTGAGATTAATGGGCAGGAAACTGCTACTGGCATTTCTGTTAAAACCTCGAGCTGTGCTCTGACCTTCCTCCTGCCCCCACCTTTACACATGCTGCTCTCAACTTCTCAGGAAAGATGCTCAGTATAAAAGGTAGGGGAGAAGAAAAAGGGCTACGGCTGTTTGTGTACTTTTTGAAGCAATCTCTAAGCCTTAGGTCCTCAAACTGTAAGAAATGAATAACTTCAGCTTCACCTCATTCCCATGAAGTGAGGTGACAGCAAAGGCTAACACCCCTTTGAGGCTTCCCTAAAGGGCTGCCAACATCGTCGTCCTATGTTTTAATATTGCACTGGAGTTTTATTTTATCTCATTGCTGGAAAGAAAAGACTGTGGAGAACAGCTGTGAGAAGACTGACTTCCAAGCAACTTTCCAACTGTCCACCTAGACAATGACAACATCACGCTATACACACAAATTCAGTAAACAAAGCTGTTGGGATTTTTCTTAGCTGCAGAAAAACTGAGATGCAAATTCTCACATCCATGAGTCAGAAAAAAGCAAACTTATCAAGCCTGTGAGATTTTAAGAGTACGCTTAGAAACAGCTCCTTTGTTTGAAAAACATCACCACCACCACACGGTATTGCTGAAAGCGGTATCCGTGACGTGTGGAAGCTATAAAAAAAAACTTTCTAAGGACTAATGCCTTTCTTGTTTTCTTCTAGAAGGTGAAAGCAGCCTATGGAATGCCACTTAAAAGGCTGTCATGATCTTAGCCATTATATTTAGATCTTGAAGATGCTTCTCCAAATAGCAGGAATAAAAATGGGAAGGGAAACCTCTCCCTTGCTTACGTTATTTGCTTGACTACACTTCATGTTGAGTCACTTTTCCTCACGAGTGAATATATAAAACACTGAATCTCTGAAATTATATGCAAGCTCTGCATAAGCTTTCAATGAGACAAGTATTTCCAGGACCAGAGTTTGAGGAATTCAGTTTCTCCTGGTTTACACATGGATTTTTAACAGGTCAAAATCATCTGGGTGATTCAGGAGCAATTACAAAGGTTGAAGAAACCTTCGTTTAAATCATTTTGAATAAACAGAACGGATTTCATATTAAAGACATACCCTTAGCTGAATGTAAATTAAGTTCCACTTGCAGAGCCTGATCCTTCACTGTTAAATCAATTTGAATTTTGACAGTTATTGCAAGCACAAATAAGATTGCACAGACATTTAGGAAACTGTTACCGTCTTGCTCTAGTTACTGGTTTTTTTCACCTATGGCAAACATCAAAAGCATGTAAAAATAGCGTACTGTTCCATGTACTGACCAAACAGAACAGTTCCCCACTGAGAAAAACGTACATCTAATGTCACTGGCTCCCCAGGGTTTGATTCCAGAATTTTTTGATTTATAATGTGCAGCCAGAGGCAACTGAAACAAACTGCTCAGACCTGCAGCTTTTTCCTTTTTTTTCCCTATTTAAGAGCTAAAGGTATATGTCATTACCGTCCAGGCAGCAACTTTGCAATTTCTGCCCATCTGTTTCCCAGCCTCTTGTGTGCCTGGTAAATAATTCTATCTTCCTCTTCTGTCCAGGAGGTTTTCTTCACTTCTGGATTCAAATGGTTGTGCCACCTCTCCCTGCACTGTTTTCCAATCCTTCCCTTCAAATGCTTAGCAATGACAGACCAGCGCTTTGGACCGTATTTCTGCACGAGTTCTATTACCTTCAAAGAAGGACATAAAAACTGCCTGTATTTAACGATGCATAATGAATCAATGAAATTTTTCTGTGGTGGAACAACATTTTCAACGACATTTCTCAAAATTGCCACGGTAAAACTAACCCACAGTTAAGGTTCCCCACTTCCCACTTATACTTTTACCCAAAAGGAAAAATCCGGTAATAGTTAAGACATTTCTAGACTGCATTTCTACATTACAGTGCTGTAAAGGAACGTTAATTAATTTGCGTAGAAAAATACACAAATACTAAGCATTGAAACCACAGGATCAGTCTGCTTCTGGCCATAATAGTGTTGAGACCACCGAAGTCTCGAGGAGTTTTGCCCCAACACATGAAATCCACTATTAAGGCACTAATCAGAATGAAAGGAAAACTGATTACCCTTTGATCCTCCTCTTTAGTCCATGGACCTTTGATAAGTTCTGGGTTTAGTACCTTCTGCCATCGGTGCTGGCACTGAACATCTGTCCGATTCTGGTGAAATGTAAAATATGCAAAGTAGATCGTTCATTAGACAAGATGAACATAAAGTGGTAATGCTTGTTCCCTACGTATTTCAACTACAACTAATAAGCAATATGGAGTGACATATATAATAATAATACATGGAGTGTCTGAGAAGAAGGTGCTCAACTATCACTTTGCTCCCTGAACTAGATAATATTTCCATCATTCCTGCAGTGATGAGCGTGTCACCAAAACTGCACAAACTGAATCTTCATGGTCCGGCACAATCGCTGTCATGCTTTCACATGCAGTATTTCTACAACAGCCAAAGTGTTCACAAAACAGTTACCTTCTAAACCACACTTACAAGTCATCAAAGCTATTTTTCCTCTGTGCCGAGACACTTTGTTTCAGTGTGGCATTGACCATCACATGTTGCATTGAGGCGCAACACCCCTCCAACCCCCATTTTTGCTTGTTTGATTTTTTCCAACCCTTTCTGAGAAATGAAAGGAAAATGAAGGTAAGGGTTTCCACAGTATTCTAACTAAATTTCTGAGGTGTCCATCTGGGGAGGTTTTATATCTCCTGCAAAAATGTAACTATAAAGCAACCACTCCCCTTTCCCTTACTTGGAAACCTCTGATAAAGAGCTGTCACTAGAACTGGAAACAGAAACCAATATCCACCTACAGGAAGGAAATTGGCAATGACTTTCCAGTCTTCTGTGCCATTCTGCTCCACAAGCTTCTTCAGTTTCTCATCCTGAATCACCAAAAAAAACCCATACATAATTAATATTGCAATCACTTATAATGCAAATTAAATACATTGTAAAAATTACCTCCTTCTAGCTTTTTATGCATCTATTTCTGCATCCTGAGTGTAAGGGGGGATGGTCCGTAGTCTTCTCATATTTTTAATTGCCTAAACCAGGAGGTTTTTCTACTCCTGTGGATTTTGGTAGGTTCTTTACTGTGTTGCAGGAGAAAGACTGACTTTTTCCGTGCTGTTCTTTGACTCCCATTATACATTCCCATTTTACAGCTCAAAGCAATGTAACTGTTATTCTTGTACTAGATTTACAGGACAGCATGGATGTTTAGATGCCAGGCATCAGAATAACAATGAAATTCAGTAACATTCAGGCACTCAGCTGTCTGGGGACCTCTGAAAATCACAGCCGTAAGCTTTGTATGTCTTGCAAGTAATGGGAGTTCCAGTAATTTGCCCATTGCCTATCCATGTACAATGAATGCACAATAAAGCTAATGGCTCCTTTTTGCTCCTCATCGCTGTGAGGGAGTCTTGCATACTCACAATAGCAAGAAATTTGGCCCGGTATTTTTAAGGATAAGGCCAGAAATATAGACTCTAAAGACAAAAGAAACCAATCGCATGTACTGGGAAAACTCGAGATAGCGTAAGACAAGCAAGAACTGCCCCAAGAGATAAGAGGAGGGGAGCAACCTCTCAAGCGCCTCCCAGTATGCTCCCAGTTCATGTGACAGAAAAGTGGCCATTGGGCTGCACGGCCATCCCTTCCTCCCAGGCCACGTCGCAAACACATCCACACCCGCAAGAGCAGACGATGATTTAAAAAAAATTAAAAAAATGCTTGCAAGAGGTGACCTGCCACTGTTTATATATCAATATACATTGTTAGAGAGGAGAAAGTCAAAACATAGCTTAAGAACTGTATTAATGTATTTCACAATAAACTCAAACCAGTTAAATGGCCACAGGATATCCACCTGGCAAAGGAGGCTAATACCACAATTTACCCGGAAAGTCAGCACAATGGTACTGTGACTAAAACGCGTTTTGACCTTCAAAAAAAAAACACATCTTGAATGCTCAATTTTGGTACTGCTGGATTTCTTTCTTCCAGCTTTTAATTTATTTCCACTCAGAATCATAATGCTGCAATTAAAGGGCAAATTTCAAATGGCACAAAAGGACTGCAGCAGTTTCTGCCACAGTTGTTTGCTGCTGTGGGACACTGAACACACGTCAGTTCTCGCATAGCAACCATTTTCAAACAAAAAGAGGCAGCAGTAACAATCAAGCATTGCTGCAGGTGACTCTTGATCTGTTTCTCCAACAGGGATTACACAGGGACTCACATACCTGTAACATAGACCTTGGCGGACATAAAAAAAAATGGTGCTTATACATTTTATTTAAAAGACAAGAACGATCCTCAAAGTTCAATAAAACACTGAGTGTAGCTAAAGGGCCGAAAACTTTGTCCTCACTCATATACATGGGACTGCCACTGAAGTTAGTCTGCAGATAAGCAACTCGGAGAAGAACGTGGTCCATGCTCTCTCCGTCTTTTTTCATGCAGGAGATGGATGAACTTGGATTTACCTCTTCGCGGGTCCACCTGGTTTTTCCTAAGTGCCGTTTTCCAGTCTTAGGAAGCAGACCATCATAATCGTGATCATACATCTCAACATCTTCTTCGTCATCATCACTACTATATATACTGCAGAAGGAAACACAGCGAGACACAGAGTGGAACATGAGGACTTGAGCTGAATTACAAAGCACAAAAAAAACACTACAATCCTTACAAAGGTTACATAGATAAAAGTTTTAAAACTTGCACAACAAGATTTTGTTCTGCATTCTGTTGTTCTAGTATTCTGAACTGGTTCTGCTGTTTTCGGTATCCACAGATACAAGCAAAGGGCTGGCAACCTTCGTATTACTGTGCATGTTTAGACCTGCTCCTACTGTTAGATCAGTGGTGAATTACACATTTGGCAAACTTTCAACCAATGAAGGTTTCAAATTAAAATACAATGTTTGGGACAATAAAGAGAACTAGAGGCTGTGTCCATTACACAAGTGCATGTTCAAAATCTTTAACTCCTGCCATACATTCTGACAAATGTTAGCATTTTTGTACGTTTAATAGAGCTATTGGTAACAATATAACTATCTGTTTTAACAGATAGTTACTGTTATAAATAAAACAGACTGTGCATAAATACCAAAAGTTATCCAATAATAATCTTGTTTGAGAATATGGTTATGGACCCTATATGTGAAGACAAAGGTGTCTATAATTAGGTAAAGCCAGTAAGCAGTAACATTAACATGCAATAAGCTCTAATATAAAATGTTATATTACAGCCCATATACTTATGGGTCCAGAGAGACAAGAGCTGAGGACAAGTATACTTAATATCCTGCAACTGACAAATGAATGATTGAGCCCTTTTATACTCTCCATTTCTCTAACTTAAGACTTTATTACCTCTACTCTATTTCTAAATACCTCATACTGTTTTTGAAATACTCTGCTACTCACCTAATTCATGACTAAGGGATTTCCCCAGAGGCTATCTATGGGTAAAAAGGACTCTATTACTCTTTTCAAACAGCAAACAGCACTTGCTCTACCCAGTTAACCAAAACTAAGAGTGTTTTGCAACAAGAGCTGTCTTTTTGGTGGGCAGCATTTTATTTTTCATATTTAAGATATGGGCAGCAGTTCTGACACTTCAGCTAAGAGATGATAACCGCAAGTGCTAGAAAGGAGACAATGTCATGCTATGAGTCTTAAAAACTGTGATATATCTGATGGTATGGTATGCTGCGGTATGTTAAGGTATGACTAAGACATTAAAATAAAGGTATTTTGTAGTAAAATGATAGGGCATTGTTTATCCCGTTAACCTGTTTTCAGGAGCTCGCTTTTTAAATTAAGCTGCAGTGAAGCACAGAGACTGTTAGTCAAGCTGCAAACACCTCCAAAACGCAAGCTGTGAAACAGATATTCTTTTAATCACACCTTACATCTTCAACCCTGTTTTCTGGCCTGTGGCATGTGCCATAAAAACTACGCTACCTGTAGGAAGTTTTCCAGAGCCTGCCGTGATGTGTGTGGCCTTCCCTCAGCCTCTGCCGGGTGGCCCCTGACTCACCCACCTGGCCCCTCGCTTGCCACCCTCCTCTCGCCCCACGGTGCCGCAGTCCTCCAGCCTGCCCGGCCCCACCGTTCACTCCCTATTCCCCGGCCCACGCAACCATGTGGGGGAAGCCCTGACTGGTGGTCCCCACTCTGCACCCCAAGGCCAGCGCACACCCCTGGTTTGCAGCTGGAGCCTCAGCAAAGCTCGCACCCTCCAGCTGCCACCAATGGGACTCCTTCCCCTGCCGCCGCTCAAAGTAGATTCACTTTTCTAAGTGACAGAGAGAGACAGCTGTGCGACTGCCCATTTGCCAAAGGAAGCTTTGTGGCTCAATTTCCAAGTATCATTTTGAAAATGAGTTTCGCAGAGAGTAAAAGCACCAGGTACACATCCATCAGTGACGCTTCCTGCGGCGGCGACGTGTTTCGGGCACAGCAGAGAGACGCCGCGTCGCCAACGGCAGCAGAACATCAGCGGCGAACAGGTTAAAACTGATTTAAGTGCGGTGCCAGTAATGTAACCGGTTTATTTAAATAACCGGGGCCTTGCTGGCACCGCAGAACTGAGCAAACCCCGCTGTTATTACCTGCCTTCTCCAGCAGGAGAAAAGGGCCCTGGGATTTCGGGACGCTCGGTAACTGCTTGAGCCAACCGGGCCCTCAGCGCAGCTCTAAAACTTTTAATTCTTTTGCACCTCCGGCCGCAGCCCCGCAGCTTCCCCCCGCCCCGAGCGGCGGCCGGGGACGAGGGTCGGAGCCCCCCTGCCCGCCCCCGCCGCTCCAGCGCTCCCCCGGCAGCAGCGCTGCTGCGCTTTTCGCCCGGGCAACCGCCTTGTGCAACGATACACGGGGAAAGGCGGGGTGGGGGGGGGGGGGGCAAAGGAGAGAAAGAGAGAAAAAAAAAAAAAGAGGGGGTGGAGAGGAAATGACTCGCTGCTGCTGCTGCCGAGATTGAAGGAATTCGGGCACCAGAGCCCGTTCCCGCGGCAGAGCCCGCGCCCGCGCCCGCTCCCGCCGGGGCGGCCCCGCTCCCCGCCGCTCCGCTCCCCGCCGCGCCCCGCGGGGCAGGCGGGCACCGCGCCGCCGTGGCGGGGCTGCCGGCCGAGCCCGGGGCGGCTCCGGGGCTCCGCCGTGTCCCTGCGGGAGGCGCCCGCGAGGCAGGCGGCGGCTGTCCCTCTCCTTCGGGGAAGACGGGCCGGGTGATTCATCGCCGGCCCCAGCGACAGCCCCGCTCTGACGCTTAAAGTACAGCCCGGCGCTGGCCCGGCAGGCCCGCTGCCTCCCGCCGCACCGCAAAGCCCCTCTGCCTTAAAAAGAGCCCCCCCCCCGTCCCCGTCCCCGTTCCCAACCCCGCCGGACGGCGCCGGCAGCAGGGCAGAGAAAGGCAGGGCTGCGACTTTCTTCTCTTGTCACAGGCCAGCCAAAGGGGAGGGGAAGAGGGGAGGATGCCGGGCTGCAAAGAGAAAGAGAAAAAAAAGCCTCCACGTGTCCGACCCGCCGTTCCCGGCTAATTAGACAACAACCCCGCTCTCTGCGCCCTCCCGGCGGCGGCGGGACGGAGGCGGCCACGCGGCGCTGCCGTCCCGTCCCGTCCCGTCCAGTCCAGTCCAGCCCGCCGCCCCCGGGGCGCTGCCGCCCCCGGGCCCCCGGCGCGGCAGGGCACGGCTCGGCGCGGCGGGGATCGCCCTCTCCCGGGGGCGCGGCGGACGGGCTGGCGGGGACGTGTGACAGCTCGGTCCCGAGCGCCCCGTCGGAGCCGCAGCCCCCGCAGCTGACCGCCCGCGCTGCCGCGCTCCGGCATGTGGCGAGGGAGCGGCGTGTGCGGGGAAAAGCCAAGCCCCGCAGGGCGTCACTACCCCCGCGGGGGAGAGCCGCCCTCCCGGCGGCAAACGGGCCGTCACTGCCAACAATAAATAAAATTAAAAAAAAAAAAAAAAAGACGAGGAGGGAGCGAGCCCAGCCCCCGCCGCCCACCTGCCGTCCCACCCCGCCGGGAATGAATGAATGAATGAGACGGGACGCGCTACCTGCCGCCGCCGAGCCAAACCGACATTGTCCTGCCGTCCAGCTGCGGGGCGGGCAGCCCCGCCGGGCTCCGCACTGGCCCCTGCGGGCAGCGAGCCCCAGCCCCCCGCCGCCCCTGCCGCGGGGCGTCCGGCAGGCGTGCGGCGCCCGGCCCGGGAGCCCCGTCAAGCTGGCGGCTCTGCGGCGCGTCCCGCTGGGCTGCCGCTCCCCCGGAGCCTCCGAGAGGAGGGGGCCGCTTCGCCCTGCGCTTGGGGGCCAGGGACAGAGTAGCCCAGGTGCGCGGAGGACGGGGGGCTGCCCGCCCCGTCCACCTGGGCAAACCTGCCGCCGCCTTCCCTCTCCCGCGCCCCGTCTGACAGGCGCGGAGCGGGAGCGGGGCCGGCCGCCCCTCGCCCGCAGACAAGCGGGTTACCTGTGCCGGGGTCTCCGGGCCATCCTCGCACCGGCCGCTGGGGGAGAAGGACGGGGGAGCCCGCGCCCGCCGCCGCCGCCGCTCCCTGCTGCCGGGCTGCGCCCAGGCGCTCCGCCGCCGCGCACGGGAGTGCCGAGGAGCCGCGGGAGGAGGAGGAGGAAACAGGTTGAGATTAAAGAGTAAACTCTGTAAACAGAGATGCCATCAAACAAAGGGCCCTTGGACACTCCCCCTCCCGCCAAATCTGGCGCCCCTGCAGTGCGCAGGCGCCTGGCGCCGGGCGGCGGGACCGGGCGGCGGCGGCGGCGGGGCGCGGGGCGGGCGGACCTGGGCCGCGCGCCCAACGGGGCCCTCCCGCCCCGCCCCGGCGGGGACACCCCCCCCCCCCCAACACACACACCCCCCGTGCCAGCGCCGCAGCCCCTCGACGGCGCGGCCGCAGCTCCCCCGCCCCCCCCCCCCACCAACTCCATTCATCGCGGCGTGAGGCTTTGGTTGGGGAAGCCGTCGGAGCAGGGGGGGCAACCCCCCCACCCCGGACACGGCGGGTGGGGAAAGAGGAGTCCCGCTGTGGGGCGGCGCGGGCCCCCCCCCGGGGGTATCGGGGACCACCAGCGGGTGGCACGTAGGTGCCTCCCGCCGACGGGGGGGTGGTGGCCCTTGGCGGGTGCACCTGCTCCGCTCCCTGCGTGGCGTGCGGACTGCAGCGGCGAGCAGCCATCGGGAGGCGAGGGGGGGGGGAGGGGGGCGGGAGGACGAGCAACCCCCCCCCCCCCCCCCCCGCAGGAAATATCAAATAAAAGGGACGGCGGGGGACGGGGGGGATTCCGGGGGGGCCGTGAGCTGCCCGGTGCCTGACTGCGGCTGCCGCGCCGCGGGGGATTTTTGCTATAGTTCCCCTCGCCGCCGCTGCCAGGCGGTGGATGGTGCCTGCCGCCGCCGCGGCGGGAGAGGCGGTGGGTGTCCGATGAGCTCCACAGAACACGTTTTTTTGATACAGAAATGAGTCAGGATGTGAAAAAATGGTGAAACATGCAAAGTTCCCAGGCTGCGCTGCCGCTTGAAAAATCGTGGCTTTGCAGCGGTTTCGGCGCACTCGCCCTTTCCTCAAAGGGCCCGCGGCTCATCAATGAGCCGCCGACGGGGCGGGACGGGACGGGGCGGAGCCGCGGGGCCGCTCCCGAGCCCGCGGCGCCGCTCCCTGAGGGCCCGGGCGGGCTCCGGGCCCGCTGCCCCGCGAAGCGGAGCGCCCCGCAGGGCACAGCGCAACCACCGCCCCGTCGGGTCCCTCACGTCCCGTAGGCTCCGTCATGTCCTGTAACGGGATTCAGCGGCGTTGGCAGCGCGGCGATGGGCAGGCAGCCGGGCTGCCTCACCGAGCTCTGCGGATGCGTGGCTTCCTGGGATCACACACACCTTGTCCCCAATTTGCCACAGGGTGCACATCATTCCTGCTTTGCCCTACCTACGTCTCCAACAGGAGCTGCCCTCCCTCCTGGCCTCTGTTTGCCTGTCTGTAAAATGGGTCTGCTGCACCGGGGGACCAGCATTAGCGCAGGGTGGAGGTGCTTTGACAGTGACACCTTCGTGTCCTTGCAAAGCATTTCTCTGCTATGAAAGGGGGCTTCAATGCTAATGGCAGCAGGAGAGCTGGAGAAACAAAGACTAATTCAGCTCTATTCTCCACCTGGTCAACTTTATAAAGTGCGTACTGGCATCAGCAGAGAACAAGGCTACTCAAATCCATCAGGGTTTTGAGGGTTTTTTTCTGGTAAAGATGTATTCGGGGAATGAAGGAAAACAGAAGGCCAGAGAAAATACGGAAAGGCATCTTGGTGTCCTTGCTGTAGCTAGACACCGATGCCAGGTGTTGGAGATGTTACTGTTGCAGAAGCAAAGCTGATAATAATCTACAAGACTATGCATTTTTTTTGTGTGTAAAATGTTGCTTTCATTACTGATAACGGGAATGATATTTACACAGCTCTGCCAGAATCTAATCCCAAATCCTTTACGGAAACTTATTTAAAAGTAAGAGCGAGTTCTGTGTACTGCTCTGCCGGCGAGTATTGCTTATGTACATAGGAGGCCCAAAGCTGGGCCTGTAGTTAATGCAACTGTAGGGCTATGACAGGATACCCAGGATCTGCTGTGAAGGGTAGCTACTACTTACTCTGCGACTGAAAATGTATGTTTCATTGAAACGGTGTGGTCATGTTGCCTATAGTTTCCCACAGAGGTACCAACTAAACTGTGCAAGGTTATCTTTCCCTGCTTCCACGGGAAACATTTTCCCTTTTTGATTTTTTTTTCAAGTATTTCAGTGTTAACTGAGACAAATCCAATATCTTCCCAATTTAGATGTAAATTTGCTGAATAAATGCAAAGAATGTCTATTATTGCTCTCAAGAGAACTGTTAATATGCAGAATTTTCTTCTGAAGGTTTTCTGTAAGACTACATTTCTTCTCCAGTGATTCTGAATAAATAAGTTTTTTTCTTCCCAGATTGGAAAAAAACCCCACACATTTGGTTTATAAGAATACTTAAAATTGCAAATAAAACATATTTTTACTATGTTCAAAATAAAGAGGGAAATGACACCTCTGGTCCAGGTTTAAAGATCAGTCTTCACCAACTGTGCATATATAAACCCCACTAAAATCAGTAGGGTGTGTGCATACACTCCACTGGTCTTGCTTCATTCTTAATGTTTAAATTTTTGCTAAAAATGAGCCACAACTCTACTATTTTATTTTCTTTCTCGAGCATCTGTAGCCTGAGGCCATTTGGGGTGTGAGGGTTCTTTATAATACATCCTTGCCAAAGCCCTAAAGAAAGAGAAATCACCCCCTTCTGCATCTGAACTCAGAGATCCTGTGCCCTAGATGTGCGCTAGCAGACTTCTTCTTATATTACCCTTCCAACTTCATTAATTAATGATGTCTCTGAGCCTATTTATAGTAATTGCATCAACTGACAGAGTAATTGTAAACAGTGTAACTGCATGTTCTGGTGATCTTTTACTTACACAAATTATAGAAGTAATTTAATAAAAGTAATTATATAAATGGTAAATACACATTGAATTACTTGATTTCCTGCACCTCCCCTACAAACACAAACCTCAAAATGGAGTTAAAAGCATGTGAAGAAAGTTTCAGGAATCCTAGTTAAACATCAAACCCAAGACGTGTTGTGTTCATCCGTAATGTTTTCCTGTTGTGTTCTGCTGTTTAGCTGGCGTGACTTGGGCTGAGTAGTGCCAAGGTTAGCTAAGTAGGCATAACCAAATAGAAAAGGAATTGTAAAGGAAATTTATCTGGGAGAAGAAGTGCAGTAAGCCCGAACACAGGGATTTTCCAAATGGATAGGAGGTAGTTGCATAAATTCTTTTCAGACTTTGGAAAATCCCAGCAGCAATCTCTGCCTATGTGTTGCTCCTACTTTTTCTGAATTTGCCACAGAATCTGCAAGGAATACTGTGAAATCAGTGTAACTACTTACGTGACCACACACACAGACGCTTTTTTTCCTATCAATCACAAGAGTTTAAATAGCCACCTTTCTTTCCCTCCAGTCTGAAGGCATCTTAGCATGCAAGAGGCATTTTTATAAATGCATCTTAATATGTGCTTTTTGTTTACTTTCTGCATTTCTCTCAGCTTGTGCAGTGAAAAACAACAAGCAACTTTCACTTTTTTAGTTTCACTTTTAGACTATAGTTACTGTAAAGTTTCAAATGCAGTTGTGGTATTTTTATCATTAAAAATCAGACATTTTTTGATATTTTGGTCAGAAATATTTTCAATAAATATTGTTAACAGATTTGAAGCAAAATAAGAATGTATGTTTTCCTTTAATGTGGACTTCCTAACATAAGTTCCTCATAAAAGAAGATAAGAAGGTTGATTAAAAACTCTGGGGAAGGAGGCAGGAGACTGGGGTTTGATGCTGCTTGTATCACGTACCACGTCACTTAGAGCCACCTGTGGATATAAATTATGCCTAATAATGTGCATTAACATTTTTGTTCCAGTGACCTGTGTAGTGGGTGAAGGCCAGCCTGGTGGCTGAGCTGCTGGTGGAATTCCTGAGGGGTACCTGCCTCACAGGTAGCTGGATGTGTCACCACCCGGATTTGCATGTGTGCCGGGACTCCGAGAACAGCAAACACGTAGGTGTGAGTGGCTACCACCCGCCCTACTGAAAATGGACATTGTGTGGACCTGGTTAGGGCCAAAAGAGATGGCAAACCATGGGGCAGCAGGAGATGTGGCTACCTCCACACCATCATGCCCATGTTTTCTTGCAGCCAGGCTGAAAAGCCAGAGAAAGGGTAATGAGCTGAGAGGAAGCTGTTCCAGCAGCTGGAAACAAGATCCCCTCCTGGGCTATGCAGAGCCTCTCCTGGCTGAACCATACGGACAGCAATGGCATGGTCTGTGATCTCTCCTGCGCTGGCTGCGGGACCAGGCTGCTGTTCCCTGTCAGATTTTGCAGCACATCCATGTGTTTAGAGAAAGGAGGAGGTGCTCTGCTGGCTCCTACTGCAGCTGTGTAGATGGCATAGCCAAGGTCTTCAGGTTTGCACATCTGGTTTCAGCACATGCAGTTCTGCTAGACCTGCAGGCCTGCTAGACCACTGCTATCCTGTGGTTATACCAGAGACACTACACTGAAAATATGCAGCATGTTCTGGTACAGAGCTGGAACAAGACAGCAACGATTCAGACTTACCAGTTGACTGCATTATTACTTTTTACTTATTTATTTTTAAAGTGTAGTTGGCCTTAGCCCAGGCCTGGTAGCAATAAGAATCCAGTGATAAGGTTAGGCTGAATCAATCAAAATTTTATATGAAATGGATTATCAACAGGATAAGAACTCTATTTCCTTTCTGATAAAACATCTAGATTTTCCTCATGGCAAAGTCTTGGATGATCCTGTTGGTTTAAAAGGTAAGGGAAAATCAAGAGGGACCTGTGATGTTGCTGGGAGAAAGCTGTAGGTTATAGCTATATAATGTAGAAAGAAAGGAAGGGGCATAACTTGACGAAATTAGGCTCTTGAGTGAGGGAGCAAAGGTAAACCTTAAACTTTTCAGCAGAGGTTCTTTTTTGTGGTAAACCCTCTTTGTTTGTGTATGGCTTGGAAGGAGAGCAATGCCTAAGGCCTTCCAACTGCAAAAATAGAGTACTATAAGAACTGAACATATGTTGTACAAAAGCTATTATTTCGTTTGTTCTGAAACGGCACGGTATAGTAGGTGCAAAATGAGGCTTGGGGCAAGTGGCACCAGTTCCTTCAATGCCAGCAGAACCTGGCATCAAGTGGGCTGCCCAAGCACAGTGGGCTCGGAGGTGCTCTGAGTGAGGTGACCCCCGTGACAATTAGCCCCGTTCCAGGTAAAAACATACATCATCACCCAGAATGATTTGTTTATTTGTTTTTTTCTTTTTAAAGCACGGCACTATCAACAGGAAGCATTTGCTGTATGTGCAGCTCCACCTTTTTAACCTGTAGCAGGGCACTGACATTCGAAGCAACAGAAAATGAACAGTATGGTGGGGTATTGACATTGCACGTGGTCAGCATTACCTGGGGCAATGCATCCTTTCTACCTACTCTGGTCACGTGGGAGATCTGTGTGATTTCTTGCCTTTATTTCATTGCTAGCATCTAGTATTTCAAAGGCAACTGTGGTGTTTATTTATTTATTTAGAACGCAATGTGATAAAAATATTAGACAAATTTGATTAATAACAGAGGAGAGGACAAATAAATGTAAACACAGGCAAATGAGTTTATTTTCTTAAGTGATTCATTTAAGCATACTAATAGGTCAAGAAATAGCAATATGCCTTTCAAAATGATAAAGTAAACCCTATTCACAAAAGAAGTGATTTGCTCTATGTACATGGTTTACCTAGAAGGGTGTGGTTACTATAATGTATGCCTGGCTGGCAAGCAGAGAGGCTTTTGTTCTGGAGCTGCTTTGAAAAGTGTCCTCTGACGGAGGTGCACCTTTGCACTGGTTTAACAGAGAATTCAGCCTGCAGCTTCTCTCCCCTTTTTGCTCTTGCAAATGCAAAGCGACTCCAGTGATGTTTATTGACTTACTCTAGATATACCCGGCTGTATCTGAAAGCAGAGCTTAATCTATAAACCATAGTAGTGTAGTTGAGGGCAAACGTGTAAATGAGTTTAGCCACTTACTTGTGCGATTCGATTTGGAACATAGCAACGTCCCATAGACAACAAGTGCTTATATTGACTCTTTTTTCACTGTCACGCGGCCGGGGAGGCCTGGTTCCCCCTTACGGCAGTCTTCCTCCCCTCTTGTTTTATTGATTTTGGTATACTGGAAGGAAATAGATTTGATTTACACTGGTTTAAATAAAAGCAGGGGCAGCCCCTTGTATTGTCAAGCCCATTGTCTATAAAATTCATTAAGTCCTCCTCGTACTGGAAGATATGCAAAGGAGGTGTGTCTCCTTCTCTGGTCCTAACTCGCTGGTTGCAGTCTTTTCTTATACGTTTCCTTTTTTAGGTTAACCTATTGTTAACCTCATCTTGTAGACTTGTCGCGGACGCTTCCAATTTGCACACAAACCCCTATTTTCCACTTAGTCCACTATCATCTTATGCAAACCCAATATTTTATATGCTTATAACCTTCCCCCTTTCAAACTTTCTCCCAGTGTTGGACTAACTGAATATTGTGAAGTGGAATCAATGCCTCCCTTGTTTTTTATTATTTTCCTTCACGCTTATTCTATCACTGAGGTAGCCTAATATAGGCTAGATGGCAAAGCTTTGCATTTCTCACTATATTTGTTTTACATCCTCAGGCCCTATGTCACTCTTTTCTGTATTAGTCAGTAGGAGGTGCCAAAAGATTGGCAAGAATAGTAATATTTTCAGGCCACAACAGAATTAATCACCTCCATTTTATACCTTGCAACCCTTGTTAGGCACTGCTGTTCAAGAGCTAGTCAAATTATGTTTGCAGTAAGGCTGCGTATACAAATAACGCAGTGCTCCTTCCTGTCTTCCTTGTGCCCATAAGTGCTGCCATTTAATTCAATTAAGCTACTCCTACATCACACCATTAGTTTTGAAAGAAATTTGCTGGCTCCTAGCTAGAAGCAAGACTTGAGAGGTTAAACAGGTGATTGCTATCGCTTAGACAACTCTGAAGCAATTGCTGTTATTACTGAGTATTTGTGTCCGACAAACTTTGTGTGTCATGTTTGAAAACGCATTCACCAAATGTTTTTTAGCCATAACTCTTCAAATTGCATGTAACATTGCATCTGCATCTTCATTTACATGCCCATGTTTTCCAGGGTTGGAAATGCTTTGAGGACCTGCTAAAATATTTCCTGAGGCACCTTGCAAATGTCGCTTGACAACATTCGGAAACTTGTGGTTTGAGAGCTCAACCAGATAGGAAAAGGACAGTCAAAAGTATTGAAAAGGCTTACGCTCGGTTTCCTGAGCAGAGGGTACCTCAACAGTGGCTGGGTGCTCAGTTTTCTTTAGGGATTTGAGCCTGTATTGGGTTTACATGGCAAGGTTAGCCTGAAAATTAGCCTTGGTGGCTGATTATACAAAGATGTTGGTGCAGCGGACCGGTGACATGAGTGAGCAGAAAAGCAGGTCTGCGGCCAGAGTGACTTGTTGACAGTGCTTGGCCTTGGGAGCTCTGCTGTGCAGGAACTACAAAGATAAATTGCGAAAATGAAAACAGCTTTAAAAGACAGGTGTCAAAGTGGAATTTTCTGTGCTTTCCTTTACTTCTCCCTTTAGTGAAGGCTGGTGAGTTATATAGAAAATGATAGTTGGAAGACTCTTTCAGACATTTCTTATTTAGATACCTTGCTCTTTTGCTGTGTGCTCTCTCACACGTGTAAAAGAAGCCATTAACTTTTGCATTCACACTTCCAGTGCTTTCATTACGTTCATTACTGATGATTGCACTTTCTGGACATGCTGGTGTTTATATCCCTATTCTTTAATGTTTTATTGCTTCTGTTTTGTGCTTCCCATATGTTTCCGGGGAGAATTCCCTTCTTTCTTTTACTAGTCTTGTTTCTGCTTGCTCTTTCTATGTATGCCAATTAATAATGAAGGCTATGCCTGTGCTTCCCCTCCCTATGGCACAATGTGGTTTTCTCTAGCTCTCACTTTTTGTGAAAAGTAGGCCATCTACTGTTGCTTTCTAGTATGGATTACAGATTGCTCAGCAAATGGCCATATTATGCATATAGCTTCAAAAGGGGACTTCACAAGTGGCTATTCTCCTGTTCATAGGCGATTCTTATTTTGCAGGCGTACTGTGATGCAAAAGTCTCCATAGCAAACTGAAATCTTATTCCTTTTTTCCTTCTTTTGAATAGTAACCAATATATTTGGGTCACATGTTCAGCTGCCATAAACTTACAGTTTTTCATTTTGTAATATAGATAGTGTTCAGTGTTCAGGTTTGTTAATCTAAGAGTTTTCCCCAAAATGGATGTTTTTCATAGTTATACATCAAGCACCTTTCCCCTTTCCCATTCTCGCTGAAGTTAGAGGACAGGAGATGACCAGCTAATGATTTAGACAACTATTAGTGACAGTTATTGTCAGTTTAGCACATTTTTGTTGTATGGTGGTTGTTGGTTTGTTTTTTGGGTTTTTTTTTTGCAGTGTGGTTATGAACAGAAAAGTGACTTTAAAAATTGAATCTTGGTAGTACACATATCTAGTCTCCATATGTCTTCTGAGTCATATCTGGATAGTATACTGCCGAAAACAAGCTCTAGTGTTGTCAGCACTGTAAAACACAAAGAGCCGTGAAAAGGGAGCTGGCTCATCATCTGCCTGTTGTACCACCAGCTCAGCAGTTGGGTTCTGATTCCTCAGTTATTTTTGGAGATGCTACAGAAACTGAGCATCGAGAGTGCTTAACTTCTTGTCGGAAGTGAAGTTGCTGTAGGGGCAACTGTTTGGACTTCAGTTTGATGGGGATATTATTGCTAGATTAGAATCAGATGCAGCCAAAGACAGCTTTTCTGGTCTGTACTTTTAGGTCAAAGTTGGATATTTCTTTCTTTCCTTCCTGTGAAAACAGGCAGAGGGACTTGTCATGCAACATTATTATTGGAAAAAATTTCCTTTACTTAGTCACCTATTAGCCTTAAGTCTGTAATAAAATATTTACTACTTGGTTCATTAGGAATAAAGCATGAGTATAATTATTTTATTACGCTCTGTTCATTTTTTGTTCACTTGCAATCATATACGATTTCTTAGTGCCTTGCCTCGCTTTATGTTTTCACATGGAACTTTCATTAAAATTGTTTATTCCAGTCTTAGGTAAATTGCAATTTTCAGGGATATTCCCTTTTCTCAGTGAGAAATGCAGGTATTTCGTAGTTCCTCTGGGGAGTGACTTTTTAAATATGGCTACTTTACATAAGCAAAATTACAGAACAATTCCATCTCCTTGAGTATCTGACTCTTTAAATTGGTTATCAGCAGAGAGGCAGTCTTGCACGGGGTGTGATTGCTGTGCAAAAGAAAAGGAAAAAGAAAGTAGGTAAAAGTACATTTAGTAGCTCTGAGAATGACAAAATGAGATGGATCCTTGGTGCTTTGTGGGTAGAAATATAAGACAAGTAGAGGCAACTCACTTTTTTTAAAGAAGACAATTAGGGAACCAGCTAAATTGCTGGGAGGTGCATATGAATAAGTAAAGCATTCATCCTTACTGATCTATCACTTGTCAGATGTTGTTTTAATTCGATGAGGAGGCCCATGTCTGCCTATACCCCCACTCGCTCCACAAATGAGCAGGACTCAACTCTTAGGGTGAGGTACTAGAACTCAACAGTGGCAACACATCAGCTAAATGCCATTATGGAGCTGTGACAGATGACTTCTTGACAGACACGCAGGAGCTATCTGATTGCATGGGAAGGGGCATTAAAATTAACCTCAGATGCCCTAAATCTCAATGTAGTAGGCTAACACACAAATTCTCTCCTCTGAGGGGCCAGTGCCTTCTATAGGTCAAGAATGAAGCTGAAGTTAGAAGAAGCAGCTTGGGTTAGAAGAAATGTAATTCTGGAGGAGTTTGGACAGAACTGAGAAACATTTTTAATGTTTCTAAGATAAATTACAAAGTAGTCAATGACAGTGTCGAAATGGTCCATCTCTAATTTCAGATTTAGCCAAATGAACGTCATGAGCTGATTACAGGAGCTGCTTCTTCGGGCTGCTTTAAACATAGGCATAAATCCCGTACCAGTTCATACCGCACAAGTTCTTTTGACTATGCAACTGCAGGGGATAAAAACATTCAACTGATGTAGATATGTATTAAAACTATTTTCATACTAACAGAGGTTGCTTCTGTGGCAAATTGTGTGATTTTTTAACCTCCGATACCTGTCGGCTTCGCAAGCAATAGAGGCAACATTACTGTTTCTGTCTAAATGCGCAGTTTTAGGTACTGCTGACAATACTTCAGCATCTTTTGTAGAAAAGTACTCACACGATATTGCTGAGACAGATTTTCCTGTGATTTTGCAGACCTTTGCTCCTCACCTAAATTCCCATCCAAATCTGAATGTTCCCGAGACAGCTGGACATTGCCATAATATAGCCTGTACAACCTCTATCTTCTGTAAATAGATAGATAGGTAGATAGATGACAGATAGATAGATGATAGATACATAGATAGATAGACAGACAGACAGACAGAACTTCTTTGAGCGTCAGTCACTGAGATGGCAAGTGCTTCTCTGCGAAGTCTGTTTTATTTAGTTGACATAACAGGAGCTGATCTGTACATAACTGTGCCAAGGAAGGATCATCTTGTCTGCACATTTCTTCCAGTCTCTGCCTTTGCTTGAGGATATTGAGGGCTGGTGATAATGCGATAGAAATTATATCTTGCCAAAAAAGCTTTGAAACCTTGCCCTATAAACCATGGTCCCTTTTTTTTTTTTTTTTTCATAATAGTTCCTCTGGAATTCCCCAGTAACATACTCTTAACCTTCCCAGTGACATTTTAGTTGTACTTGGCAGCCACACAGTTCGTAAGTATTTTGGCTAATATTCTAGCCCAGCTGGCTATTTCTCTCCCTCTAGTGCACAAAGATTGATATCCCCGCTTCTGGTCTTCCTCAAACAAAGCTGGCATTATCAGAAAAATCACCCTTTTCTTTTTATTGCCTTTATAAAGTGTCAGAATTCAAAGATTCTCTGGCTTTTTTACATGCTGTAGGCTACTCTAGAAATAGTGGGTTTTTTCAGCAGTTTCTAAAAGCCTCAGGGCCATCCTGTCTTCTATTTTCAGTTTCCTCTCCAGGTTTTAGGGATTACCCTAAACCCACAAAAGAATATACTTTTTTTTTTTTTTTTTTTTTCTTGTAGCTAGTGACTCACTACTGTTTGAAAAAGCAGGGGGTATTTTTTGACTATTTGCTCAGTAAGGTTCTGGTCAGGCAAATGCAGCTTTGCTCGTTTTGACTTTCCCAAAGAGCTATTGCCTGTAGATTTCCCTGACCCTGTGGTGTCTGCTTTCTTCCACAGGATAAATATATTGACATTTTTGTTTCTGTAACTGCGTGACAGGTTGGGATATCCATTGTTATCAAAACATTCCATAGGACAAGGTCATGTCTGGCTTTGGAGTAATTTACCCCGATATTAGCAGAGATCTCGTGTAAGGAATGAATCATAAAACCTTCACATGGTTTCATATAAGAGAAGAGGACTGTTTTATGTGGAAAGTAGCAATACCAAAAATATTCTTTGTTTTACAAGAAACATTTTCAGGCAATTCGATACGCCACACTATTTTTTTTATGGGTGTTGGAAAGGCCCCGTCATTCTGTATTCCTTTCCTTTCTGATACAGATGAGCTGACTGCGGAGAATGACCTCAGGGTTACTGTAGTCAACACTGAAACTCACAAAAGATTCATTTGTAGAATAAGTGTCTTCCACTGGTGTCATTTCACAGGAGAGCAGCACGAAACACACCAGCTACTTCCCTTTGCATGAGGAAGATGCTCTCCACTTGCAGTTATCTCCTGCACTCTCTGAATTAGTAATGGTGATGTAGGCCCCGCTTCAGGGAAACGCTTGTGCACTTATGAACCTTAAGGAAACACTCATCTTCATGATTTCCTTTTGATTAAACACGTGCTGAGTACAGAAGTGCAAAAGACTCAGGCCTTCCTCAATTAGCCTCTTGTGTTGGAAGGGGGGGAATATTGCCAGTACCAAAAGACTAATTTCAAAATTAAAAGCATTGGGAGAAATCTGAAAATAAGAACTCTTTGCAAGAAGGAAGTTCTGCCCGAGCCCACGTGAAATGCCATATCTTGGGGAAACATATCTGCCTGTCTCATGACTTTGGGAGAGCAGTTATCTGAACACGTTGCTGTCCTGTCAGGATTTTGTCAGTTTGGTTTTGGTCTAGATGTATGCTGTGTTTCATCCTGCAGGTTCTGTTACTGCAGCACTTGAATCTCTTGGCTAGATCTTCCAGACCTTGTTGAGAAATGAGATTTGATGCTCTGCTTGCCTCTCCAGCTTTTCACCCTTCTCGCCTCACATTTCAAGAGACCCATGGTCCTCAGAGGCTCCCTTTGAACTGTTGTATCAGTTGCGTTGGTACGACACCACAGCTCAACAGACTGCTAACCTGTACCCTTCTGTACACTGGGTCTCAACGAACAGCCACTGTGAGTTGTCTCCTCTGTAAACTGCCCTTTCAAGTCCAGTTCTCCTGCTGAGCTACCAAGGGCAATGCTGGTTTATTTTCGTTTGGCTTGTTAGTGAAGATTTCTGTATACTGGCTCTGATGATAGAAACACCAGGCCTGTTTTAAAGCCTGTATGCTTACCATGAAGTAGGAAATCTACTTTCCAGGGTTCACCAGACTTCCCAATCCAAATAATAGAGCCTGAGAAGAATGGCTCTGTGTGCTTTTCCTAAGCTCCTCCTAGGTGCCTTTTGTTCAGCACAGGACTGAAAAATGACCTCCTCTGGCATTTCCTACATTTTGCATTTCTAGCACGCCTGTGATCAAGATCAGTCTTCAAGTACTGTCTACTGCTTTGATCACATATGCTTGATATGCTTTTCTGTGTCCTTTCATTAGTCGTAAATACTTTCATAATGTCTGTCTCAAATACTTTGTTAAATGGCAGTCTTCATATTTCTTAGGGTCATCTCAGTAGTGTTTTTTAGAGTGCCGTGAGTATACGACTAGAAAACCATCCATCAATCCTTTTCAGAAATAACAATTACCAAGTTGTCTCAAATTTAATTATTCTCACAGAGTTACATCTTGGCAAATACTTTGCAGTCTCCCTTTGGCTGTATTGCTATCTCATAAAGCTTTATTTGGACATAAAGTTATAGTTAAGTTTCCTGCATCTTTCAAGGCTTTCATCTTCTTTTTGTTTTCTTCTCCTCTTTGATTAGGAAAGCTGTGATTGGCAAACCAATGTTCTCCCCTTCCTACTCTACTGCAAACTGAGGGATCTCTTCCCTACCTTTAACTGTCCTCGCATTCAAACTTGGTGACCTTCTATTCCTTTTGTTTTGGCTATTCTGTAACTTCGTCAGCATTTTAGTGCCTTGGAGTACTAAGGCCAAACTTAGGTTTTCATCTTTACTAAAGTTACAGTTATTTAGCTTGAAATCACACTGGAAAACAAGTTAGTGAAAACAGCGCAAAACATGGTATTCTTTTTGTTCAGCCTGACTCGTATTAATTTAGCTTTAACTGTCCTTTTGGGATAAAATTTATATGAATCACACATTTGAATTAATTTTACTGCATCAGTTTAACTGAAAATGCAATTTTAAAACTATATACCTTTTAATACAGACAAATCTCACTGGTGATATCTAAACAATACTACTATTTAATCTCCTTAATTACCTACACTGCTCAATGTACTGAGTTAGTAAAATTTACAAGCCAAAGTACTTGGAGAAATTATTAGAAACTTCTTGGAGATAAGAAGTGGCTGACTTAAGTTTTTATTGATTAGTTGCTTTGTTCCTTTATTGAGGTTTGGGCATACAAACTACAATTTTAAAAGCTCCCTTAAACTTTAGAGTGTCAGAGATGGTGGGTGAGGGTATGTAACAAATCAGGGAAAGGAGGTAAAAGAGTAAAGTGGTGTTAGAAGCTGTTAAAAAAAAGATGTGTACATATGTGTATATGTTAGGATATATGTCAGTTTAGACAGAATTCAGACTCAGATGCAACCCTGAATTTAGTTGTTAATTCTTGAACAGACTCCTTGCACTAGGTCGTATGCCTGCTTCTGTTTATAGCAGAATCAAATCTAATCATCTAAATGAGAGTAGGACAAAACCCAGAACATAACACATGAAGCTCAGTCCTAGATGCGATGACTTCCAGAGCAACAGCCAGCAGCAAATCTCACAGGTACCACTTCCTCAGGTGTGACCGTGGAGTTGCTGAGCTCACTTGTCAGGCTAAAAGCTTAGAAGAGGACTGCATGCTGCCATAGATCCGTTGCATGTCATCTGGCTTCGGCAGGTCCAGCTTAAGGACTGTTACAAGGGGTAGTAACATTTCCATTCCTTAGAGGACGTTGCAAAAGTTAATCCATTAACGTTCATGAGAGTCACTGAAAAGATCATGATATGAATCAAATGGAAAGTTACCGAAGCAAAAAACCTCTCTGAGAGATATCTTTCTTTTAGAACAGTTTCTCTGGCTCCGCTTCCTTCTTTCCACACAGTGGAGGTGAACAGGGACAGAGACAGTCCTATTAATTTGTGTGATCTCTGCAGATTTTTATTACATAGCATTTAGGCAATTTTCTAAAAGAGAAGCAGTATTTACGCCCTTTTTTAGGCCTTCAACATCTCTGGCCTGAGAAAGTTCATCTTGGGTTTTTATATCAGATATTTAGGTCTGTTTCTTCCTGGAGCATGATGCAACATGAAGGATAGTGGTATCACTGTCACCCATACAAGTGAGACCCGATTAAATAAGGTGGGACTTCTTCTTCCGTCTAAATTATTCCAAAGTCTTTTTTCTTTAACACTTAATCACCGCAAGTGCCTAAACTATTTGTGAGAGAACCTGCCTTGTTGATTTTTAATATTCTTATCTTTCTGTTGAGGCTTCAGAGATCTCAAAACACATGGAGGACCTCAAACAGGGGAACACCTGATATATAAAAGCAGCAAAGAAAACAAAGCAAGCAAAAATTTGCATGAAATTAATGTTTTTTTTAAAACAGCAGAGAGAAACGTCCCGTCCCATATTTGTTCTAATTCTTACAAAATGTACTGTACAGCGATGCTCAGAGCCTCCGTTACAAGTGATAATGGTAATAATATTAATGTGGGTCCTTATCTAAGACCTGCTGAAGTCAGTTAAAGGCCTTCCATTGATTGCAGGGGATATTAGATCAGGCCCTTTCAGAACGTATTTTGGTCAACTCTTGTCCAACCGTTATTTTATATAGGAGAAATGGGTTTTATCTCCCTTCTGCACTCCGGGCTTCTATCAGCAGTGTGACATCCAAGTGAGTGATCCAAACACGAGAAAAGCCCAGGCTGTCCCGCTGGTGAAGTACGGAGGGTGAGGCAGTTTTTAAAGAGCCTCAACACAATGACACGTGGGAGAGAAAGACAGAGCGAGAGACAATAAATCATAGAGCAAGACTGCAAGGTAAAGACGTAGAGATATAAAAGAAGGTCTTCAGTTTTTCTAAACCAAGAATAGCCCAGTCATGTTAAGACGTGAGCAGGTGGGAAAGTACAGCTTTGCAGCTTTAAAACTGTGTATTGTTTTTCAGCTGTAACACAAAAGAGAGTTTGAAAAAAGTGAAAAACATTCCAGCAGGTTTCGGAGCAGGAAGGAGGCTATGCCAAATTATTGCTGATGTTCACTCTTTACAGGTGTGCTTTCTCCTTCGCCTTGATGGGAAATCCCCTCATTTAATCTCATAAAATGTAGCAGAATGATCGTAAGCAACTTCCTACCCGGCGTCCTTTTCTTCTGCTTTTCAAGCCATGGTGAGGCAACAGGAATTAAGACCCTGCAGGTTACAGCAGATGAATGAAACCATATCAGCTCGCACAGCATCACTGGCCATGGGGTTCTGGAAGGACGCCGACAGCCCTGCGTAAGGAAACATTTAGCAGAGCAGGGTCCAGCTTAAGCTGTTTGCTGTGGCTTGGTCTCCTCACATGTTGTTGCATTTCAGCAGGGAAGTGCTGAGTGTAAGTGGGATGAGCATTTGTTTCACGTTATTGTGGAATAAAGACGATTCACAAGGAAAAAGATCTTTAAAACCGTATCCTGTTATATCCTGTCTCCATTATATCCCCAATATACACAAAGAACTAGATGCTAAAATCTCCAGTTGCACATTTTATTGTCCAAAAAAACAAAATGACCAAAAAAAAAAAAAAAGGAAAAGTACGACCCAAATGTATCATTTCCTTATGATCTTCATTATCAGATTCCTTCAAAATATTGGAAAATTATCAGTAAATGGTACTCTGCTGGCAAAATACAAATATTTCACAAGATTTTATTTATTTTTTAAATAGTTTGAATCTTACCAGCCATATCAGCTTCTATAAGTTAAGTTTTCTTGTGCTATTTAATTTTTGTTTGATTCATATTTTTATTTTTTAAAACCTTTACATTAGTGCTAATATGATGTCTGTATTCTGTTTAACCTGAGAAAGAAAAATAACGCTTTGTGTTGCTAAACTGGCATCATGTAGCAGAACCATTCCAATATTTATCATTTCGATACAATTGTTTTGATGTTTCCTCAGAAACCTTTTGGAGTTTGTTTTATGAAGCAAATCTCAATATTTTGACTCTTTGCCCCAAATTGGGAAATGCAATTTCTTCTTACCTGGCATTAAGCTGATAATCAGCATGGTTCTCTTCCCAGTTTTCATGGGGTATATAAGAGATAAGACATTCTTCTTGTCTCTTGTTTTCATTCCTCTGACCCCACTCATTCCCATCTTAATAGTAAAGCCATAAAAGCAACACTAGTCCTCTTCCCTGTGCACTCACCCAACTGCCTGGGACTAGAGCTGAGATATTTTTCCCCTCCTGTAGGAGCTCAGACTCTGAGATCCTGGTAAAAAAACCTAGATAGCTGGAAAAAAGCAGGGCCACATCTTAATCCACATCAATTTTGTGAGATACTGTCTTTTTTTTATTCATGATTTATTGGTATAAAGGAAGGAATGGGAGATGACTGGAAATTCAATGAGATCTTGTATTAATTTTGCAAACATACCACAAGAAGATGTATACATCAGAGTATTTGGTAGCAATTCGCATATACATTGCCACTTCTGCATGTGCGATGGAAATGTACAGCGTATTCCTCTGGTACTATCATTAGAAAATGTGAATTGTTGAAGAGCTTATTACAAATAGAGAGAGAAATATTCCATTAATTTTAATTTATTTTTAACCATTACTGTTTTTACTGTTTTTTACACCGAATAAATAAAGTATTACAAATTATATATTTGGCTAAACTGAACTAAACAAGTTAGAATAAGCCTTGAGAAAAAAATCTATTAATTATTTTTGATTAATTTCCATCTCTCTAGATTTTTACTGTGATGAAATATATAATTAAAGATTTTTCACCAAAGGCCTGATCCAAAGCTTGTGAAAGGTAATAGGTGCTACCACAGTTTCATTAAAACTAATTGGCAAGGCTCCTCCATTAGGAGGAGCAAGATTTTGAGCATGGTAACTTGCCTGAATTTTGAAAATTCAAGCTTTATGTTTTGATGTTAGAATTCCTGTGAGATTAGAATTCCTGTTCATGCAAGCACAGCCTGTAAAAAGTAATGAACAGAAAGTTGGGTGGAAATCTTGACATGCTTGTTCAATTAAATAAAAAAAAATCATGTGAATGTACTGATTTTTGTAATACTTTTGCAAGAAATTACCCAAATGGCCTATAATTTCAATTTTCATATTCTATATATTGATGTACTAAATACGAAGGGCATTCTATATTTACAATTGTAGCTTTTTCTATTGTAGCATTAGCCAAAACCTCAAGCCCCAAAATAAATGTTGTGACTTAATCAAAACAAATACTCGCAGCATATTTCAGTTTGAAATAAAATTAAAATCTGATATTTAAATTTTCCTGCTGATTTGGGATGAAACAAAATATTGGCATCTCAGAATCTCGCAGGGAGTGACAGTTCAAGTCACACATCGGTGGCCTGCTTTCTTTAGTCACGCGTGTGGCTTATGAGCCTTGTTGAAGTTGATAGAAGTTTTGCCATTGAGTGAAATAGAGTGATAGCTAGGAACTTTATTTTCTTTCAAATAAATAAATATCTTTCTTAGCTTTTCCTTTTGCCTTATCACCTCCTTTCCTCTCTCATTTCATAGTGCTGTGACCATTTCATACTTGAGAGACCACAGTGGGCTCTGTGCAGCTTGTTGCATGCCACGTGGACTTTCGTGATTGAAGTGTCTCCCTTTCAGGAAGAGCTGACTTGTTACAATGCCTCTCAAGGCCCTATGTCTCGGTGATCAAAATGTGTTTCTGTTATGCGAATTTAAGCTGATTCTGACCAGCCAGGAGGAAGAAGAAAAGAGGAAGGACACTGGTGCGGTTATGGTGTTAGCCAGAGCCTCTGGGGATGAAGGTGCATTTCCCTGCTCTGCCACAAATGGCTGTGGTGGCTTCAGACAAATTATTTAAAGTGCTATACAGGTCCCTAAAATGCTATATAGGCAGCAAATCATAGAATCATAGAATGGTTAGAGTTGGAAGGGACCTTGAAGATTGTCTAGTTCCAACCCCTCTGCCATGGGCAGGGACACCTCCCACTAGACGAGGTGTCTCAAAGCCCCATCCAGCCTGGCCTTGAACACTTCCAGGGATGGGGCATCCACAGCTTCTCTGGGCAGCCTGTTCCAGTGTCTCGTCACCCTCACTGTAAAGGATTTCTTCCTAATACCTAATCTAAATCTCCCCTCTTCTAGTTTAAAACTGTTACCCTTCGTCCTATCACTACACTCCCTCATAAAGAGTCCCTCCCCATCTTTCCTGTAGGCCCCCTTGGGTACTGGGAGGCTGCTGTAAGGTCTCCCTGGAGCCTTCTCTTCTCCAGGCTGAACAATCCCAACTCTCTCAGCCTGTCCTCATAGATAGGCGCTCCAGCCCCCTCATCATCTTTGTGGCCCTCTGCTGTACTCGTTCTAACAGGTCCATGTCTTTTAATACTTTAAAAAATATGGTCCTGAAACCACTGCTGGTCATGGCCTGAAATTCATCAGGCCCCTAAGCTTTTGTTTCTCCCTGCCTGTGTAAGAAATGCTTCAGTGTGGACATGACCGAACAGCTCAGTGCCTGGCTCATGCCTGAGCTTGCCTGGCCAGAAAGCCTTGGCACTTCTCCACCCACCTCCCACCAGGGACGGGGCCTGGCTGGCAGGCTCACCTGCTGCCAGCCCACCCAGCTGGGTCCCAGGCGAGGGGACAGTCAACGTCTTCACTGTAGATTCTGGTCACATGTTTGAAGTGAATCTCCTCATCATCCCACCCCACTTGCTCTGCTCCAGTCTGGGTGGCAGAATGGCCAGGGAGCGCACAGGCTGGATGTTCTCTGAGGTGGAAGTAATCTGGGAGTGCATGGGAGGAGCACACCTACTGCACTCCTGTGCTAATTGGCAATTAAAACCTCCTGAAATGCTCAGTGGGTGGATATGGGTCCCGAACATCAACCATTTCATGTGCTGAATCCATCCCTCTTGAGCTGCTCTACATGCAAATGTAGACGCAGAGTGGGAATCACGTGTGGAGGTGCTCAACTGTGTCCCTTTCGTACCTAACCTCCACCTGCTCTGTAGCTCTTCTACCGGTCCTGTGTGTAGTCACTGGATTTCACCCTGTGGTTGTAAGCCAGGTATTATCTTACTTGAGTAAAGACTTCATGAAAAGAAGAATAAATTCTCTTACAAAGATAAATATTAAGCCAAATTCTGTGCTTAGTTAAATACATACAGTAACCAAGATCTTGGAATTTTCTTACTCTTCTTCAACCTTTGTAAAAAGAGTCAGAAAATCTGTCAATCTGCCCCAATTTCCTTTACTAAAAGGCAGGCAAATACCGACCTGTTTTTCCAACAAGACGGCTCAGGAAGGGTAGGAGGTCAACAATCTGTTTTCAGTGTTTTATGGACTTTTCCATTTCCCTGTTTTTTCTTAAATCAACTCTTCTCCACACTTACTTTCTCACAGGTGTATTTAACTGATGTACATTTGACCTCCTTTCTCACCTCTGTTTGCACTCTGCCACTGTCAGGTGGTTAGTCTAACTTCTCCAAAACTGTCTTTCTGTCTATATTGTTAAAATCTTTTATTTTCATATCCTGAATCTCCTGGTGGTAACTTAAAAAAAAAATTAAATACAGCCTTTCTTTTACTAAGAAAAGGGATGCATTTCAAGCCATGTTAATTTCTCTTTGATAAAATCTTGAGGAAGACAAGACAATTGGAGTTTTTAAGTCCTGTTAGCCAGTGAGGGGGAGCAAAGGATTTCAGCAGAGCTGTAAATACAAAAAAAAGGTTAAGATGTTTTGAGTTTTAAAACTTATGCAATAAGTCTTTCAGGGAGATGAAAACTGAGGTAGAAGCCTGGCATCAGAATACTTGAATGGCTGGTATCCAAGTGACACTGATTTTTTTTTAGCTACAGAAAGACCAAGAAAACTCAAAAAGCCTATATACACTTTCTAAATACCAGTCAAAATTATTATGGTAGGTTCCTTGGGTGCTCCTTGACTAGCTGAGAAAGATTAAAGATTGTTTTTTCCTTGGTTTCAGGATTGTAGCATAGATCATGAACAAACTGGATTAAAATCAGCCTTCACATTATTTTTTCCTTTTCCTTTTTAGAGAAGACAGTCTCTGTATACTAAGTATCTACCCATCTGCATAGAAAAGCAATATATAGTTTCAATATGAAAATGACCACCTATCTGCCTCATAACCTTGTAACATATGCATTATACTACACAATCTGGCATATGTTGTGATTGCCACTTCCAGAGATGTGAGAGTCACACAAGCCGACCACATCCTTCAGGTAATTTTGGATCAGGCCCTTGGTTGCCTTTCCTGACTTGAGCACTAGTTCACTCAAAATCCTTGAACAAGTTACTTGGGGAAATCTTTTCTAAAAAGTCCCTCACATTTTGGGTTCTTCTTTTTTTAGATAGCCTAATTTAGACACCTGCTGGTAAGTGTTTAAAGCCAGACAACCGTAAACAGAGGCATGCAAAGTCAGTGAATACATTTGAGCCCTTTCAGCCTTACGTCTGTATGGCTGATTAATTTCTGGTGTGATTTGGGAGGCCCAGATGAGTTACATCAGGGGTAAATTGTGAAATTTAAGTTTGTACGTATAAAATTTGTTGAGGGTTTGCGTTCTTTTGTTGTGTTGTTTTTTTTTTTTTTTTTCCAGAAAAGCTGATCAAGATCTTCAAACTGTAAGGACTAAAGGTAAATCCTCAATCTACTTGTCTATCTGCCTATGAAATATGGCCTGCTTTGATGAAGTTTTGTATCTCTTGACCAAACATGAAAAAAAAGCATATTTGTTAGCTTCCATAACTTCAGGAACGTAAGTTTGAAACTCACCTGAACCGCTCACTTCAGACTGTTATTAGCAACCAGAAGTCCTGAATTGCAACTTAGTTCAAAAATACTAAGGAAAATTGGATGAGGAGAAAGCAGATTTGGTGGTCACTTTCTTACTGCTAAGCTTATCTCTGTCACAGGGAATTAAAAGCAAAATCGAGAAACAAAACATTGAAAACAGAGAAATCCACAAGAAAAAAAAGAATCTGACTCATGAAAGGGATGCCCTTATTTTCCCTATTGGTAAAAATGAATCACTTCTGTGTGTGAGAGCTAGGTGAAAAAAAGATCAACTGTAAATATTGGTTTCTTTTTCCTCCCTTTTATCCTGTTCTTGCACGTACAGGCTGTGGTTGCTATGAAAAATAAATGACATTTTCTGAAGTGATATCCACAGAGGCAGACTCCCCACAACACTCAGCCAGCTAACCTAGAAGTTAATCTAGGGTCTCTTATTTTGTTCAGTTGTCCAGACTTTTGAGTCCTTGATATAGAAATTTAGTGCTTGCCATTTTAGTTGGCTATGTTTGATCAAAGCCTCTTGTGTCTTTGTGCTTGTGAATAAGCCTCGTCTTTTCTCTGTGCAGTCTGTGATAGTAAAATAAAGAGATGGAGAGTGAAAGGTGATTTGACTCTAAAGTGAACAAAAAGTATAGGTCTGATTCAGTGACTAATGGAAATCCTGCCCCTAAGCTTGACTTCAGTGGTTGTTGGCCTATGACATAAAGGCCTAAGTACGTGATATGTACCAATGTTTGGTAAAAAAAAAAAGCAAACCAAACACTATCAATTAATAGATTTTTTTTTTTTCAGTAAAAGGTGACATACAAACCAGAAATGTATATATATTTTTCTTTTTTTAGAGACTGCTATAAAACCCCAAAATATTCCCAAATAAAATAGCACCAGTTCATTCACATAATGCAGACTGACATGTTAACATTTGAATAGCTGGGGCCAGATCCAAGACCTCTTATAAATCAGGCAAACTTACTTTCTCCAAGCGGAGCATCTGGACTACTGTTTTTAAATTACCTGAATGTAAACTAATGATAGAATTGTGGAGCCATCCCTAAAAGACTATTGTCACTGAAGTAGACACAAGTGTAATTGCTAGATTATTGTCTAACCTGTCCTTGAAATACTTCAGTCACTCTGCTAGGGAAGTGAGTAAAGTCTTCCAGAATCTGTCTAAAAGACTTTATCACCCATCTGCATACCTTTATCACTTGTATTAACTGAAGTGGTCTTTGAGACAGATCCGTGGATCCATTTATCAACTTCACAATACAATATGCCTCTTCAAAACTCCCTCACACAGGCAATATCCTTCAGCCTCTTATTGAACAGGAGAACCAGGATGGCTCCCAGGGTTTGCAAGACAGTTGAGAATCAGAATACATCTGGTACGCAATATGGATGTGAGCAGGATACTTTTTGGGGCCCATAGTATCAACACAGATAAGGAGGGCACCATCAGAAGTCTGCCCAGCACAGAATAAACCAATATTTGCTTTTTTTCCTAGCCACGTGATATTGTTGTCTCTCATGCAGTTTGTGAGGCACTCCAGCTGTTGGTCTGCTGCACTGCTTAGATTATTCCTCCTTTTCTGTTTGCGGCATTCTGCTCCTGTGCAGCATTGTGCAGGTTTCTTCTTTGATTTTCAGCACACTCCATGTTGACCATTCTTCCCTTTTAAAAAGATTAGTGCGAACTGTGATCCTTTTTATCGAAGTATTTGTGGCTGCCCACAAGTTTTTAAAGTACAATTTCTGTTGCACTGTGCAAGTCGCTATAGAAACAGTAAATATAACTGGATTCAGAGGACCCATGTCAGAATTGCGTCCACTTGAGTTACTTTCTTTATTTGGTGGGGTACCACTGAAAAAAAGATTTGAAACCATTTTTTTTCAGCCAACCTGATCTACCTGGTGGTGACTATATCAGGATCCTGCTCCACCCTGAGAACGCCATGTGGACAATGACAAAGCTTTACTGCAGTTGAAATATAGCCTAGCTTCTGCTTCTTCCTTCTGTGTTACGTCTATTACCTATCAAAGAAATAAATTAGTTTGGTTTGAAGTGAGCTGTTCTAGACACACCTTTGTTGCCTGTTTTTATCACTTTATTATCTTTAAGACACTTGACATGGATTGTTCAGTAATTCATTCCAGGATTTTTATAGACTGATTGGTTTATGATGCTCGGCATCTTCACATCTTCCTTTCACCCTCTTTAAAAGGCTTCTGCCCTTTCTTGTTTACTGGAGACTCCTTTGTCCTCCCCAGGTTCCCACAGGCAATCGCTAATATTTGGGAAAGTATCTTGGTTAGTTGCAAAATAAGCTAGTTTGTCTGCTTCCAAGTTTTGCTAGTTTTGTCTATATTAATTTTCATCTAGCTTGCCAGCTAGAACATAACTCATTTATCTAAATATGTTCTTTAACCTGTTTTTTCTCTGCTCTGTCTGGTACTCTTTTGCCCTTGTTAAAATATATTTTCTTCCAAGTGGCTGATTGTCATTTATCTTTCGTGTTTGTGTGTGTGTGTGAAGCCGCGCTTGCTTTCTTCCTACACTATGCAGTGGATCTATATATTGTTTTGCTCTTCTTTCTAATACATTCATAGCTACTTTTTTTCTTGCCTTTTGTGCCTCATGATAATTTAAATCTGTTTTCCATCTGAGGTTTTCTGATTTTTCCCCACTTGATCATGCTTGGAAATAATGCTTAGAAAATAATATTCCTTTCAAGAGTGCTTGCTGTAGCAGTGGAAATCCTAACCTGAAGGCCAGGAAATACAAGTTTAAGTACTACTTAACTTGCAAAATAAAGTTTCAAAAGCTATGAGAATTAAAGTGAATGGAAAACAGACTGCAGTCATTGTTCAAAAAGAAAGTGACCTCTTCATCTCACTCAAAGCTGAAAACCAGTACCTGTATATTATATGGCATTATGAACTAACTAAAAGATACTGGATAAAATACTTGTATTTATAGACTTTGTCTTTTAATATAAGGAAACTATAGAAAAAATAATGACTGAAGTTATTAGGAAAATGGTGTTAAGACTACAATATAAAAAAATACTTCTTTTTTCTATAGAAGATTATATTGTAGGTTTGACAAAGGAATACCATAGCTATATCATGAGATGGGTTGTGCTGATCATGTAACCGACCTAAAATGTTTGAAAAGTATCATATGTACTTCACAAATAGCTTCTGTGAATACTTATTGTCCCTTGTATGATCATGCACCTTTCTCTCTTTTGAGAAGCCTAGACTTTTCTAAAGAGGCTGTGTTTTCTTTTAAAAGCTGTCGTGATATGCCTTTGAGCGTGTTTCATTTGCTGTTTTGACTGGCTTGACTTCTCACTTCAACAATACAGCTGAATTACAAGTCTTGCATTAATTTTAATTCATCCTTTTGATAACATTAATAATAAAGAAGTCAGTCTTATCAGGAGGATCAAGGAGGATTAAGAAGATGAAGCATGTGGGATAGAATAGAGCATGAATCAGGTCTGCCAGATGGAAAATGAAAAGACGAAGAGAGGGAAGTAGGGGGAGGCTCATGCAATAGCGGAGGAGGATGAAATTGGGGAGCAGAATGTTACTGTGAAACTTCAGGCTTTGTGGGAATTCACAAGCTATCATCAGATTTGCCTTCAAACATTCCAGCCTTTTTTCAGAGACACTATGGGTATAGGCACTGCAGTTCCGGTATTATTACAATAGAGAAAGGTGACTAATGTTGTTACTGTACTGCATGAAATTGGGAGCAAGTTGCATGTGGCTGCTGTGGTGAGATCACGCGATATGAGTCTGTGCTGGGGTTTGAATTGCTGAGAACTCCAGGATGCCTAGAGTAAAAAGGAGAGGAGGTTCAGATGCGGGCTGCCTCATCACCTAGCTCCAAGCCCTTTCCCACCCATTCCAAAGGGCACTGGTGGGACAGCTGAAGGAAAAGATGCTTCACCTCCCACCTGTCACCACATCCTCCCCCAGGATCCCTCTGCCTGTTCTCTGGAGATATATACTGAGCTTCTTGCCCTTGGCCACATGCAGATTATTTTAAGTAGCCTGAAGGAGCAGGAGAATTGGCTGCAATAGATGGGTATGATACAAGCCAGGTCAAAGACTAGCTATGAATTTCTGGATGTTGTTGTGGACACATTAACTTGGAATAGGGACTAAGTCATTAGCATGTTACTATTCATAAAGGAATTTTCAAAACACTGAAGGACAGTTAGTGCCTAGTCCCCAGCGAATGTCAATAAGGGCTAGACACCCGACTCAGCTGAGCAGCGCCTCCCTTCTGAACCACTTACAGGGTTGACACAAAATAAAATTTGGGAAGAGGTATACCAGGGAGTGTTGCAAGGGTGAGTAGGAATAAAAAGCAGGAGGACGGGAACAGCAAAACTTATCCATACCTTGGGCTTAAAGGAGTAGTACCTTGACAGGGATTGGCAATCAGCAATGGGAAGTATGGGAAGCAGGAAAACACTTCCGCATGTAGTTGTGGATAGCAGTAATTTTTTTAAACAAAAGAGTATTTAATGTAATTGCAGGTTCCATGTGTTAAAATCAGTTGTTGCTTCATTAGAGCGCTTGTAGTGTGGCTGGTCAATTTGTAGATATATATAGATACCCTTTGGAGTCCAAGCAGCTTTTCTCCAACTTCTAGTGTTATGGTTAAATAGCACGATGGCTGATACTATAACACAGCTTTATCATGGGCACTATTTAAGTCTGCCAAAATAAATGGGGATGTAAAGGGAAGAGAGGGACGGTGGCTGACTGAGTAATGTTCAAACTGTCAAATTCCTTATGAACAAATTTACTGATCCTAATCTAGTTGACATTGGGAAACCGTCCAGGATATGATTTTATTTTTTTTTTTATATAAGATGACTTTTTATTGGAACTGAAACGACTGCTTCCTTGGCTCTGATTACATCCTTCCTCACCACAGAGTGCTTGGTACGGCTAGCAGAGAGAAGTCTTATTCCTTGTCTTACACATCCTGCCTGCACACCAATACAAAGGGTTTGGGGAAGGGAATAAGGAAGACCTCTTCGCTGAAGGCAGCCCCGAGAAGAAAGCCTGCAGTAGGCTGATGTAGATGTGAGAACACTAAAGCATTGCTAGAAGGCTAAGTTAGAGCTGGGCCATTCCACCATAAAACACCAGCCAGGCTTTTGTCGTGATCTTTCTGAAATGGGGCCTTTCCTTTCCCATCTACTTGGAATAATTATGTGCTCATATTTTGTCCTCCTTGAACCTGCTGGAATCAAACCCCTGACAACAAATGCATGGAAGATAACTTCTGATGTGAAAGACTTCTGTTGTTGAGTTATGTGGGTGAGCTGTGCCAGCTTTCAGTCGTCATGGGAAATCTCTCGATGTGCATATGATGTGCTTAAATGTGGTGCTTGGGAGAGCTCTTCAGAAGTCTGTTCTTCAAGTTTTGTTCCAGTTCCAGCAGGCTGGTCCACCAGCTCAGCTTTCTGCTTGAAGAATGAACAATTTGTTACTTCAAATACCTTTGGGTTATAGATTAAAAGTGAGGTTTGGCTAAGTATCAGTGGATGGTTGCTGGATGCTGGGGAACTAAAAGGCCACAACCAGAGGGAAGAGAAGGAATCTCACGTCTTCTGTTCGGAAACAAAGACAGAGAAAAAAGAAAACCCTTGAAAGGGGAAAATTAAGAGTTACAGCAACCACATATTAGAGCTAATTGCCCAGACACTTTACGAAATTTGATTTCAGTGTGGGGGGAACTTAATTTGCTCTTGGCAACAGGGTAGAATGCTTGATTCAACCTAACAAAAATACGTTTTTTGAAAGAGGAAACAAGACTGACAGAATTTTGGCATGTCAACAAAAGGCAAGAATATAAAAAGAAAAGGATTAGTGAAAATGAAGATCAAGAAAGGATCAAAAATTTATTGGCTAGAGTCCAGGAAACATTTGTTACATTTTATAAGCAACGCTATTCTTCCCAAGTGTGTAGAACAGAGGAACTAGCTGATCTTTACCTAAAGCGATATTGGCCACCCTGCGTGCTAATGAACAGATGTCCCCACAGGAATCAGAAAAGCGTTGATCTCCATACTGTAACTGAAATGGCATAAACTGCCAGGTCCACATGCATTAAAAACAAATGGAAAATTCATAAAGACTTGCACAATTATATTGATTTATAAGTAAATAATAATGTCTAATACATTAAATATGACACAATAAACTGGTTTTACATTTAGTAAAAGCTTTTCTTGTCTTCTCTTTCTATTTCTTACAACATAAGGACTTGAGCCACTCCACAAAATGACTAGATGTCAAGCTTAAGAGGAGAATATTTTTTCAATGATGTGATGCCCAAGTGTCTTGTGGCAAAATCAATGCCACAGGACAGCAAAAAGGCAAAAATATAGACCAATTAAAAGAGATCAGTCATATCAGCATAGGATGGGTCCATCAGGAGGTTTCAGACTGAGACACCCCCCTAAACTGCTGATACATCCCAGCATCACTCAGTGCTTCGTCTTGTTCCTTATATCCTCCACCTTTTAGTATTTTTGCTGGTGGCCAATGCAGCTGTTGAATCCTGAGTCTTAGGTCTGACCCAATATGAATACTTTTACAGTCTACTCTTGCATTCCTATGACCTGATTGTATTTCTGCCATATTTTTCTAACTAACAACTTAGGAAAAATTTACTCTTGGCTGTGACTCGCAGCTGAGACTTGGTAACTAAATATATAAGCATTCCTTTATGAAATCAAACAGATCAGCTCAAACCAGGCTCAGAGCGGTTTAGTTTTAGTAGTTAGCCTCTTTGATAATGCACTGATATGGACCAGGAGGCAGTGATACGAGCAACAAATAACCCAAGACAAGCTTTTTTTTTTTCCATGTGGTTGCAATCACTGATGTATGCCTTGGAGTAGAATAAAAATTCAGAGCAGAATTACTGGAAGAATTATCTGACTATTGATATTTCCCATCCAGAATTTTCATATTACCTATGTGTAATAAGATGCAGAATGAACAGACTGAAGAAATTCTTCCTGCAGTCTAATCTAGGAAGTGTATTGTTTATTTTATTCAAATAATTTATCTGCAAAGCAGATTAAACTTGAATGACTTTCCAAAACTATTCAAAGCTATTCCAAAACTGTATAATGTCAATTTTCAAAAGTGTTGCCTGCAAAATTTGTCTGGATACCTTGACACTGCTGGGACATTTTTTTACCATGCCTAAATTCAGATCAAGTGAGGAAAGAAAAGGTTTAGGACAGAAGACTATGGGAACTGTCAAGAGGACTAGTAATTATAGAGCCGAGTCTTTCACTGCTAAACTCCATCCACATGGGCACTGTTGACTGTGTCGACTTTGATTTAGCTAGACTCAAATAACCCCCAACTGTCTCTTTCTGATATGGAAAAATTTTTTTTTCAGTTTATATTAGGTCGTTTGGAAAGGGATTCATGCTTGACTGGAAGGAACATTCTCATACCTGACAGAACTTCCACTGAGCTATTTTTATCTGGGCAATGATGCTGGTGTAAGCAAGTGACTAAACATTCCTGCATAAGCAAGGCACTACTCAGAGGCCACGTTAGTAACCGAGAGATGTAATCTGGTGGCATTCCAGTGGTCTACTAGCATTTGCTCTGTTCCCTTGGTCCAGTTCCTGGGAGATTACTACCACCACCGGAATTGCAAGTAATTTAGTCTGCAATGGAGCAGTCAAGATCTAGAAATGGCATTCCAAGATACAAGGAGCAAGAAATGTAAGAATTCTTAACCTACTACAAGCCCACTAACATGGCTGTTTAGAGGACTAAAAAGAAGAAAACTAAATCGAAGGCTTTTGATATGAAAAGCTGCCCAAGCAATTTGTTTGCAAAAAAAAAAAAAAAAAAAAAAAAAAGTTTTTTGGAAAAAACTAGAGATTGTTATCAGAGTTTTAAAAAATGGCACTGAATCATCAGAAGTCACTTGCAGTGAGTCATGCTGTGGTCAGAGTTTTCATATGTCAAGCAGGTATTTTTCTCAAAGAATACTTTCTGGTGTTTCTTTTTTTTTTTTTTATTTTCAGTTATTCAGGATATTACTTTGTATTTAGTCTTCTACAGCAGTCCATACTATGAGCACACAGTCAGACTAGCTAATCGTGCAATGCTCTGTTCAGTACCCCTTTCAGTTCAGCTATTACAAGCTTTGAATAGTCAAAACAAAGAGAGCTGAACTCACCTTTGGATTACAGTGTTTTGAGAGTAAAATCTACATGTAGGTACCCAAGAGGCACTCTCTTGCTGATTGCTATAGGATGGGTTGCGTGGGCTTCTTCCTTTCCCAGGCCCGGAGTGCAGCTTCCCTGCCTCCTGACACCTGGACCTAACCCAATGCCCACTGAAGCCCACTCACTTTTGACCTCACTGAGCTTCGGATCTGGATTCTCGTGCAGAGTGTAGCAGCGATACTGTTTGTTGACATGACCGCTTATAACATCCCCAGGGTGATTTTAGCTGCCTGCTGGAGCAGTACCAAAACTCTGTTAAGTAGAGGGATGCAGTTGTGCCCCAGACTTATTAACCTTCTTAGCTCCTGCCTTATTAACCACCTGTGCAATGGCAGTTCTTAGAGGTTCAACAGCAGCTAGGTGGATAGGATTTCATTTTCCTGTAATGCATGATTTAGTGTGGTACCACGCTACTTCCTTCAGGATATAAGCCTAAAACCACTCCACCCCGTTTTCAATAACACCTGTTAATTATTCAGTAGAATTTTTTATTTTGACTGTACTCAGTCTCTGGGGAAGAGTCTTGTTGCTGATTTTAAAGATTATTTTCCATTTGGCTTGCTTTTTAATCTTCTTTAATATTTTCTGTATTGTACATGACATGCTTATCTTTGGAATTTTTCATTATTTTAACTATTAGTGCAGAATTGTACCTAATAAATGTGATCTATCAATGTTATTCCTTATACCTGCAGTCACATCTGGAAGTTGTGAACATATATAATAAAAGGGCTAGAGAGTTTCTCTGAACATTTCTTTAGAAATTGAAATATAAAAAGAAGCATTTTTTTAAAGCTGCTGCAGATTTTTTTAAAGAACTTCATTATTGGTTAATTTTAAGGTAATGGCTTCATTTTAGAGAAATTCATTGCTGGTTTGTTGATCTGGGGAGAAATATTCTTCCCCAGGACAATGCAGTCTTTTACATAGAGGGCCTGATCCTTTATGCAGGTTCAATTTAAATCAATATGATTAAAGCTCTAATGCAGTTTTGCCAACAGTTGCCCCCACACTTCTCCCTCCTGGCATTCTTGGAGTGAAATCCAAGGGTTTGCCGTGGGTGGAATAAGCACGTCTTGGGCAACAGCTCCTGGGGCACCACAGCATCTCTGCTGGGGAGAGGGGCCAGAAGCATGGACTAATCTGCAGCGGTGACCAAGATGACTCCCCACTGCCCTTGTTAATCCTAATCTCGTTTACAGAGAGTTTTGCCCTTTTGTCCGACTCACCAAGGCTTGCACAGAGCGGCACGTGGCTGGATTTGGGGAAGCAGTCATTTTGATTCTCATCTTCTGACATGTTAGAATAAAGCTGTGGAAGCATGTATGAAACAGTGTAGTCTACGGATGTGTTATCTCTTTTCTGTTGTTTGACAGACACTTGATCCCCGGCTGACTCATAAGAAAAAGAGTTGGCAAAGAAGCCACGATGGACCATGTGCCCCACTGGTGATAGCAATGAAAAAACAGTGTCTTGGACTGAAACTTTGTTTCAGCCTTTGTTTCAGAAGATACCTTTCATTATCAGTCTTTGCTTTGAAACATATATTCTTACAATTAATTATGTTCCGTTTTGGTCTTGTACTAATTTTGAAAGTCTTACTTTGGTAAATATACGTATATACAATATATCAAAATACTTCGGGGACAGTTATCCTTTTTTAATAGGACTTGAGATTTTTGTCAGTAGTCTGGAGAAAATCGATAATGGTAATCAAACTGAAATGATAATCAGATTTTCTGGGTGCCTGTATTACAAATGCTGGAATTGTGCATTGTATTTGTATATGCAAGTAAGCATTTGAATGCTTAGAATTGATGCATAAACATATCAACATATTCCTTAGCTATTTTGTACACATATTTAATTGCATTTAAAGATGCATTTGGGGTACTTCTTCATGCATATGCTTATTGAATAGCCTACTGCATGCTGAATATTTCTGATTGCAGAGAGGTTTTGTATGTGTAATTAATAGGCGGTTCCAGAAGCAGAAGAATTGCTGGCTTCCCACAGATTCCTACAGATTTGAATCCTTTGTCTCTTAACTATTTCCACCACAATGGCCCCTGCTCAACGATAATTCCTTGAACACCTCCAGTGCGAAGAAGATGTTGATATTGTGGCTGACCTGGAGATATTGACGTGCTTGGTGGCCAGTCACGATGTGCAGGTTCATTGGCCAATGAGGCAAGTATTTTTTACAACTGCTGAGTTCTCCTTCCTTGCTCTACTGCAGTACTAATGTGGGATGGTATTCCACCCGGGAGCTGAATACCAAAAAACACTTAGGATCCTAATTATCATTGAGATACTTGCCACACTTTAAAATTTCAAGAAACTGGCCAGTGAAATCAGAAGGCATGGGGCAGGAGACATGCAAAGGAAGGGACAGACAGACCTCTGGAGAGATAGCATGATCAAATCCTCATTTCAGGCTTGATTCAAGGAAATTCAAGGAAATCAAGCTAAAAAATAAAGAGAAAAATTTATGTCATTTGACTTGCAGTATCTGCTCTAACTTTTCAACAACTGTAGGACTGAGTTTGCCCCAGGCCCTATGGTTACCCTGGAACCCATGTCCTGAAAAGAAATTTTCACTGAAAAGCTACAACTAAAACAATAAAGACAAAGTGTTGCATGGCTTTACTGTTGCAAGCAAAACCTTCCAAATAAAGAGCAGTAAATAAAGTTTTTTTCTACTTAGTCCTAGTGAAAGTCTGATGTAATAGAGTAAGGAAATCTTAAAACCACACGAAGATATGGGCTATAAATATATTGTTCTCACACAGTGTTTCCTCTGGTCTAGTCGGAATGACCTATAATTCTCTTGTCTTGGGTTCTTTTTACCTTGAAAATAATTTTCAAAACTTTTGGTGCTTTTGCATCTCCTTGGCCTAACTTCAGTCTCTCTTCTTTTTTTTTTTTCTTGCTTCTAGTATTCAAGGTCTCTTAGCACCTGTTGACTGTCTCATTTCCCACACTTTGTGTCATCATGTGATAACACCAGCTGAAGGGCTTCTTCTAAAACAACAACCACAAAGGCAGACTGTGGTTTTGAGAAAGGCACATCTTGCAGAGTGTGACATCCAACACTACCATGATGCCACCTGCATCTATGTTTGAAGTAGTCTCAAAAGTAACGTGAATCATGTCTGACTTTGTATGGGTGTCAGAGGTCCAGCGTAGGACCTTGAAAAGAAAATTAGCTGGCTTTAAAGAAGTTAGTTACTAGCTAGCAAAAAGGAACATATTTTAAGCACTGAAGTCAATTACCTCCATTAAGGAAATCTGAGACCCTAACCATATCTTCACATGCCATGACCCCTATTCTTTAGCTCTTTCCCAAAAACTACAGCCCCAAACTCTGTATCACATTCCCATCCTACCTTGGGATCCCAGTAGCAGCTGTATCCACAGAAGGTCTTTTTGCTTGGAGCTGCCCCTCATTCAAGTACTGTGAACGTCTTCTTTCCTAAGACCTCATTCCATGCCTTCAGACATATTGAGTGAAGAAGGAATTCACATCTTCTGCATACCTGAGAAGAAAACTCACCACCATCATGACAGAATTATGATTGAGCAGCAAAAGTCAAGAACTCCTTCCTCCTTAAACAGCCAGATAAAACTAGGATGGTATCAGTAGGTGTCTCTCAATGTTCAAGTACTTCAGCTTGAAGGGTTGGGTCTTCTCACATCATTACTTTTTACTAGAGGATATGACGTTTTTTGCAAGAAAGTACTGCCAAAAAGACCCCCACGCCATGAGAAATACTGACAAGAATCAGAAGATGCTTGGATGACTAAACACAAATTTCAAATACTTTCTATTTCACCCCCCCCATGAATGGGAACAATGGATAGACCCCTCTGCCCACCTGAACCTGTGGAGAAAATTCAATGCTATAAAAATTAACACTACTCAAATTCATCCTGAAAGGTCATCTACACAGTAAATATTGATTTCCTCCCCTCACAGACCAAAAATAAGGTTGATTTTAAGACAGCTTCAGAAGACAACAGTATAGAGTTAGGACCAGTTTGTCTCCTTCAGAGTCATTCATTTTCCTGTAAATGCTCAGGATTTTCAATTCTCAAAATGCTACTTTGTCATGTTATTACATTTGCCATGATCTCATAATCCTATGCACCAAAGCTGTGACTGTTCCCTCACACGTTGTTTTCATTTGGAGTAAAACCAACCTACCATCATCGGTCAGGATGGACAACAACCTGTCCATTTCCTCAGCACGTACAGTCAGCTCAGCTAGCTGTTAGCCCACTTCTAAGGATAGCTACCACATCACGTATTTACTTAGGGGAACAAACAAGAAACAAAATACGCAAGAACTGGGATGCAGGTTGAAACTGTGAGCACCCATCCCGGAGATCCTGAGGCCCCCAGAGTGCGGTAGGATGTACTAGATCAGTTTATTAGATACACAGTACTCAAGACAAATACAAGGGAGGAGTGAAGGGAGTAAGGACACAGGGAGTGTTGCATAAATGACAGAGAAGTAAATTGCAGATGGAGAAACCTAAGAGAATGACTGCAAGTTTAGATAAAGGTCACTGAGCTTTTCTTACCCTTGTGAATAAAACAGGGTCAGAGCTCATACTCCTGCACCCTTCTGCAGTTGCTGATACTTTTACAGTTTTAGCACACTTCCAAGCATAACTTTGGCCCTTGCCAACTAGCACGACTACCCTGGAAAATGTGTGGGTGTCGCTAAGTGGACAGCAGGTTGCATGAACCTTTCCCATTAGGAGTTTTGGATAAAATTAATCTGTTTGAGATGGGGTGATGGGGGTTTTTGGACCTGCATTCAAGCTGTGTCTTTTGTCTTCTGGGGCAAAGCACAGTCTCCAGTCTGTTTTGCTTAGTAGCACACATGTAGCCCAAAATACCTGTTGTAGAAAGGCAGACAGAAGGCAGTGGTCAAGGGTTTTTTGGATGCAGGCCTCAACCTTTTTTTCCTGGCTTTGAAGCATTTCCTCATGAGATCAGGATAAAACAATACATCTAAAAGCCATGCACCAATTCAAATAAGAACTGATTTGGGTAGTTTTTGTAGGAGGTCAGATTATGTGATAACATTAGTCTTGTCTTGATTTATAATCTGTAAAATGATCAGCATTCCTGGACGAGACAGAAAAGAAAGTTTGTCAGAAAGGAATAATAAACTTGCAGAGAAACCATGTACAGCTAAATTTAATTTGTGTGAAGATGATAGCTGCCTCAAGGTTGAAGGTACTTCCATTATTACTGAATGTGGGAGCTAAGTAGAAAATCAGCAGGAACCTGTGTGTGGGTCATAAATGAACATAAAGTATCGTCTTCCAGATCTCACTGGTGTTACCAGGAAAAGCCTCACAGTCCTCACTGGCTGTTGAAGCACAAACAAGTGCAATATTTCTAGTTAAACAAATCACACGTATTATTCTTGATGGATTACTTTTTGTCTTTTGCTCACAGACCAGAGGTTTCGTTCATCTTTTTGTAAATGTTTTCTTGCTTTTATGGAGATCGCTGTTTCATTTTGCGATTTTTTGAGGGGAAACGTTGATTTTTTAGAATCAGGTGGGTTGTGAGAGCAGAGATGGAAATACTGAAATCATCTCAATTTTGTTTCTTAGTGGGAGGCCCACAGGGAAGAGCAAAAACAAGTTTCCTCAGCCCAGACAAGTTCAGCAAGATAGTGCGAGGTGAGGGCTGAAAAATATTCTCTGATCATCTCCAGGCCATGTATCTGATGAGCATAGAGCCCTTATTGTTGGTGGCGTACAAATCCCCCAGGAATCGTCACACTGAAATTGCATAACCCGCCACTCGGTGTTCAGTAAAACAAATTTACACTAATGAATGGGGAAATTCTTTGAGAAATATTATTATGGGAATTCTCACGTCCATGAATCAAACAACGAAAAAAAAAAGTTTCTTGTATATAGCTTGGTTGTTTTGGTTTTTTTTTTGATTGATAGTGGCGTAGCTATAATCCTTTGTCAGAAGGGACTGACATGAGTGCACCGTTAAGACAATGGTCTTACACAGCTGCCTGCAGATCACCCACATCTGTTCCCCCCCTCACAGACAGATAGACACCCGAAGGACAGTGTCTGACCCTTGCTTCTTCCCGTGATCCCATCTGACTCTCCTACCAGTGAGTCACCACAATATTTTCGTTCTACCTTCAACCACCTTGCCACTTGAAAGGCCGGGTGCTGGCTTCACTTCCTGGTTTCCCGGGCTAAGTTTAGCTCATGAGAGGCTGCTGTACTGCAAACAGGTAAGATGGAGCTGGGGCTCACCGCAGTCGTTAAGGGTGAAGCCAAGGTCACTGACAAACAGCAGGAAATCACCAGCTGAAGGCACAAACTCTGTTAACTTGTTAACATGTTAACATAAGGGCTCTGCAACATTTGGGAACGTACCTGTAACTGGTTATACTCACAGAGGATGGATGGATGGATGGATGGATGGATGGATGGATGGATGGACGGACGGATGGATGGATGGATGGGTGGATGTACAACACATTCCCCAGAATGAGCACAGCATTCCACCTTCCCTTGCCGCTCATGCCTTCTCATAACCTGTGGAGGACCCCGAACTCCTACCAGCAGAAAGCCGAATAAAGAGTAATTATAAGCTAATATTTGCACACACTGACCACTGAGATCTACATTTTGAAGCACGTGCTTACTTTTCTCCACTCATCAGCTGAACTGTGGTTATACAAGTCTCTCTGTACTTTGTTTTTCATTAGACATTTATCCCTTAAATTAAGAAGGGAAACAGTAAATAGTAAACAACTACTTATGTACTGCATAGAACTGGCAGAAATGATTGATTTTTAAGTAATGATTTAATCAGTTGGCTTTTAAGAGGCAATTATTTAAAGATTTGGAATCTTTATTATTACAAATGTCCCTTTTCCTTGAAGATTCAGTCACGGGGAAAATGAGTATAGAAGAATCCATTATTCCCTCCTTCCCTGGGGCTGCAATTATAATGTTAGTCCAGATAGTACCTATTACCTGCCTGCTTCCTGTTATTTTTGGAATGATCTTAAACAGGGTGAAAGTGCTTATTCAGGGTGTGGGAATAGGAAGGTTTTATTTCACCTCTCCGAATATAAACTCTGTATTGAGCCAGTATTTTACATGACAAGCTAAGGACCGAAATCCATTGAATTTTATGCGAATCTTGCAATAATGTCAAATAAATTTGGAAGAGACCCTGAAATAGCAAGAATACACATCCTGTGGGGATCTGGAGGAGATGTTGCATTATTGTCCTCAGCAAATGCAGTGCACCATGTGGCAGTGCTTGCAAACAGCACCTTTTTCACTTTCTTAACCTCACAAAGTATTTACTGTTCACACAGTTAAGTGTGTCAGGTCTGTATTAGGCTCAGACTATAAATAATCACATCGTTTAAACCTTGCACAGATTGTTTGTTTGAGCATTCTTATGGAATAAAACTTGTTACATCGAAGGAACAGGTTCATCCATTCGCCAGCTATAATGGTGTAACTTTCTCCTCAACCATGCCGATGCAAAGAGGTCACATTTAAACTATATTGAAAGTCTGTCTGTATTTTACTTTTTGCTACTGATATAAAGCACTGTAAGAGACAACTTTAGCTCCGCAACAGAGAGACAGGACAGTATAACGACTAGTTTGGGTAAAACTGAATGTAGACCTAGTTTTACAGATTTTGCCCTTACTGAAGGAGATATATGCAACCATTTTGACATCCCTCAATTATTATTTTCCTTTCTTCATGTATACATTTTTCTCATGGCTACATTTTTGCCCTTCATTCTCATTTGTTTGATTTTCCCCTGGTTATTTCCAATAGAAAATCATCCCCAAAAGATTTCAAGAACTCATTTTGTGCCTTGGAAGCTCAGAACCAGTGTGACTAATTCAGGCTTCTTCTGCTTACAGTGGTAAGCAATGCAGTTTTCTACTATTTCACACATAGCTTGGGATTCTTCTCAAAATGAGTGCATGATGTAAAGGACAAGAAAATCAGTTCCTCTGGGCATATACCTGAACATAGTTTTCTTTAAAAATATATGGTTGTTGCATCCAGGTTATGAAGTGGAATTTTTAAATCCTGCAAATTTAATGTGCAGCCACATTAAAAGTGTCTGCAGATTCTAGAAATGTTTCTCATTTGAACAATGTTAATTTATTTCAGAAGCCTACAGAAGTCATATAACTTGTACAAATGCAAAACTGCTGTAACATTAAAACTGGACTTTCAATACATTGACAGTCTTTTTGTTGGTCATAAATATGTATGTGTTTATATCCATCTTTGAGATACCACTGTTTTACTGCTATTGCTGTTGCGTTCCACTCTTGTAGAAGAACCATGCTGTACTCAGCAGGGTAAAAATACACACAAAAAAAGACATGATCCTTTTTCCAAAGAGCTTATAACCTGAGACAAGCATTTTTTCTGGTTGAAGAATAGCTACTTTTCAACATACAAGGAGGGTTTTTTTTTTAAAAATCAAATAAATGGATCACATACACTCCTTTTCCTCTTCTTTTTGAGAGGTGATCATTTGTCTTGATATGCGTTCAAAGATAATGTGTCAAGTCTGCTTTAAAATACTGGAAAGCGTCATGTCTTTATTCCAAGGTGAAGGAAGTCTTGTACAAGCACACAGGATTTGCTAAGCCCCTATATTTTTGTAAATTGGCAGGCTCCCTCTCCAGCCAGGGAAAAAAATCCGGTACCACACCCAAGCCTCTTTAAGGCCCTTCCCTCAGGCACAATTTATTATCTGAAATGCAAACTTTAGCAAGCAGCACAACACAGGGTTATTTCCCCGAACTAAAGCTACCCCCAAGGGCCCCTACAACCAAGAGTCAACGATCCAGCTGAGTTTCATGGTCCTTAGGAGGACTCACTCGATGCCTTCCCTTTTGGTCGAACGATGGCTCAGGAAGGGCTGGTTCCAGTGCTCCTCTCCCACCTCCTCAGGCCCAAAAGGGCAGCCTTGCTTATTCGCCTCCTCTTTGCTATGTTTCACTTTTTTTTTTTTTTTACACAATCTTGTGTTTTCACAGATAACATCCATGGACATTTTCTCACTGCCTGAGAACATAGATAAGAAATTTTCTATACCTATTATTATCTTTTGTTGCTCAGCTCATGGTTCCTCTAGCAGTGACAGGGTGTCTCTCTAAAACAATTTACTCTGCTGGAACTCAATGTACCGTTTTTCAGTTTTGTTCTACCAAAATTCTCTCCTTTATATGTTTTGTTGGTCTGGTTAGTGTCAAACAGATTCATGAAAGCCAATGCAATTATTTCTATTGACTTTCATGAGGATTGGACCAGGCTCCAAATGAATTTCTATAAAAAGTTTACCAGAATCTTTTAGTTGGAGAGTATTAGTAAAATTCTGTAGCATTTATTGACAATCAAATGTGGATTTCCACATGAGCACAGCCGAATTAAAATGCAGAAGGAATATTTTTTGTTTCTATTGCTAATAATGCTCTTAGTGATCCTGCTTGTAACTTTTCCACTCATTCTAAACTTTCTTTCAACAAAGTTAAGTGACCAATACAGAGTACTGGCATTGCATCATAGCTGTAAATTATGATCTCAAATTTATGAAATCCAGGAAAGGACTGATGCATCTATCTAATGTTCTGCCAGAATAAGGTTTCTGAATGGCAAGTAGATATTAAAATTTATTGTTATGGGTTTAAATTCACTCCTGATTAAATTTCATTGAAGTCACTTTTACCTGCCTTGACAAATCAATTATACTGATTTAATTCATCCACTCTTAATAGTGCTGAGTATCAATTATTAAACACTGAATAGAAGTAATTTCATTATCTCCTGAATATCCTACCATCAACTTAAGTAATGTGGATGGACTGTGACTATTTATATTAAATTCTTCAGATCCCAGGAATAGCTTCTGCCAAGTAAAACAAGCTGCTCCACTAACAGCGAAAGGATGAAACCCAGATTCTTCTGCACTGTGTTTGTTGTCCGCCAACTACACTGGCAGTAACCAGAGCTTTCTCTGTATCTCTGTGACATCATCACTTGGCCCATACTGTGGCTAATGTGAAACTCTGCACACACGCAGGACACCTAACAGTTCAATTTTAGTTGTTTTTCCATCTGAGGCAGCACTAGTTTGAGTCCCTCTCTTGTACCTCACCACTGAATTTTATGAAGATTGAAGGAATATAGGAAAACTCTTTTACCATAAGCCTTGCTTCTATAGATGTTTGTGAAGAACCCCCCACCCAGATTACTGATGTAGAAGGAAAATTAACTTAATTCTTGATTTCCATGAGTGAAAAAAAGAGCGAAGCGAAGACAGACTTTGTGGCTGCAGGGATCTGCTCTGTTCACAGACGATGTGGTTGCTGCTGTAACTCAGATGTGTTAGCCTCTTCAGAGGTTGTCTGCAGGAATGGCTGATGCAAGGTACACGTGATTCTATATGAAGTCTTGTGGGAAATGATTTTTATCCATAGCAGGACAGAAAGAGCCATTCCTTTCCATTGTGTCCATGCATGATTTGGGAAAAATTACTTTAAGAGTAACTGAATTTGGCTTACATTGCAACATTGTTGTGTCTTTCAGGGAATTCATTGCATATAAACATAAAAAAATTGGTGGACTTCAATGCAAAGATGAAAGCTCACCACATCTCCAATCATCAGCAACAAAATCACATACAGCAAATTATAACTTTAAGCATATTAAGCAAAATTTTATGTAGTTAACCTGTCCTCAGAGATAGCTTAGAAAGTGAGACAACAACCTTTTCAGAAGGGGATACTTTGGAGGTAGAACAATGTTCAAGTAGAACTGTTACATCAGTTAAGCTTTGACACCAGTATTAAAATGTTGATTCATAAGGCCTTAAGCCATGTTTGTTTTTACAAACAGTGCAGATATGAAAACTGTGGAGATGTGTAAGTTATCTCCAGTTAAACTGAAATCCTGCTGTCCCCAACAAGGTAGCTGCTGTAGCACCGTAAGACCAAAAGCTTACATGTTCCTTTTTGTTATATACAGTGTACAGACTGGGGAACTTTGGACTGGTACTGTCTTTTTTAATTGGTGTTTCTCCTTTACGCTTTGTGGCTAATGTTTTCCTATTATCAAGGTCTTGCATATTTTCAGCACCCACCCAACTCTGTGGTATTATATGTATTTTTTAAAGGTCTGAGTGACAAGTACATTGATATAAGTGAATCACCATTTTGCAGGCATAAAATTTTATCAGATTGGTTTTCAAGTAGATTTATACATTTATGACAGTGCATCTGCCATACAAGATTAGCTCATGGAAGATAGGACATTTGTTCTAATAGCGAGTGATAGAATTTTATACTTTAAACATGTGGAGCAAACTAGATAGTAAATGAGCATCTTGTTAAGTAGTTCCTGCTTATCAGATAAAGTAAACAAAACTGAACTAAAAGGATATAATTGGCAAGATTAGGCCAAGTTTCCATTCACAGCTAGTGTCCGGGACTACATTTGACTCGAGGATACGCAAAATATAACCAGATGACAAAGCACAGAAAGCAAAATAAAAGAACATCTGAAGTGCATTAATTCCTGTGATTGCAGGATGAATTAGCAATACCTGCTGTGGGATCCTTCAGTCTGCAGTACATGAGAATTAATTGAGAGATAAAGAGGGACTTGAGAATTTCATGTACAATTGCCCCTTTAAAGTGAATTTCTGAGGCGGGGCAGAAAACAAAGACTTTAGTCAAAGACCAAAGTACAGTATGGAATGAAGCCACCCACCTCGCATACTGTGTTCAGTTTTGGGTCCCTCACTACATAAAGACACTGAGATTCTGGAGTGTGTCCAGAGAAGAGCAATGAAGCTGGTGAGGGGTCTGGAGCACAAGTTTTATGAGGAGCAGCTGAGGGAGCTGGGGTTGTTTAGCCTGGAGAAAAGGAGGCTGAGGGGAGACCTTATCGTTCTCTACAACTACCTGAAAGGAGGCTGTAGCGAGGTGGGAGTCGGTCTCCTCTCCCAGGTAACAAGCGATAGGACAAGAGGAAATGGCCTGAAGTTGCACCAGGGGAGGTTTAGATCAGATATTAGGAAAAATTTTTACGCTGAAAGGATTATTAACCACTGGAACAGGCTGCCCAGGGAAGTGGTTGAGGCATCATCCCTGGAGCTATTTAAAAGATGGGCAGACATGGTGCTGAGGGACATGGTTTAGTGGTGATTTTGGCAGTGTTGTTAGGTTGATGTTTGGACTCGATGATCTTAAAGGTCCCTTCCAACCTAGATGATTCTATGATTCTATGACTTCCTATTCATCTAATGGTTCTCCCTGTCACACAATAATACCATATATCTCTTTTCAGCCTGACATATCCCAATTTTACAGATTCAGTTCTGAGTCTCATGCGCAAAGGAATGTGATTCAGGAAAACTCTGCAGGTAGCAGATTTCCAAGAGAAGTGAGTCTAGAGGGTTTCCCTGACTCAGTGGCCCTGCCATCCCGGCCATCAGGATGCCTGTAGTTTGCCCCTTCTGCATCACACAAAGGAGACCGAACCTCAGGCTGCCTGCAGACTGCAGATGGCCTTGCAACGCGGATGCATGGCAATGCTCCACACTCCCTGGTATGGAGGGGCAGCAGGCTGTGTGTGCCACCAGTAAGGCTGTACTCAAAATGAGCCCAACAAACACCACCTAGCTGAGATTTCCCTTTCAGGATACCCCACGACTTGCACAGACCCCATGTGTGAGTCTGCACTTCAAATAACATGGATACGTAGTCACCGAGTTTGACACAGCCTCAGCTCCAAGCAATATCAAACAGTAATTCTTCTGGATGTCTTCTGGAACTCAGAATTTATTCTTCTGCTGGAAGTCTTTGTTGTCTTTTCTAAGTGTTCAGCAATTCCTCCCCCCACCCCCTACCCCAGACAGTTGTTTTTTTTAAGGTCAGTAACCAGAAAAGGCAAAAAATAGGTCTCTGAAAGACCAACATATGGAGTTTTCTTGACCACATATTCAGTCTGTTCTGCCCAGCATTTATAGTGGGGTTTGCCAAAGGCACGTCCCAAAAATTTAAAAGTGTAGAACACAGAAAACAAAATCAGAGTAATTGTAAGATAATGCTTAGAGTTTAACAAGCTGCCTTCCCAACAAACCAACTCTACTTATGCCTCCCACAAGCTTACACATGTCAGCATTTGTTTTTACTTTAAGGTCTACATGAAGAGCTCAGTAGTGGAATGTCCCAGTCAAATTTGTATCACGAATGACTTTATCCAGAAAACTGAGGGACTTTTCAAACTGTATTTGCCTGGCTTTGATTTGCATTTCTGGATGCTTGTGGAATGTTTCTTAAAAACATTTTTCAGAATCTATGGTGATTTTTTTTCTACTGAGGCAATAGGAAATAGTCCCGCTGGTGTTACTGGAAGCTTAACTGCATCCCTATGTTCAATAAATCTACCTCACCGCAGACATGTTGGTGAAGACACAGTTTATGGTAGCAGCCAGGAACCATGACAAACTTTTTAAAGTGCCTGCTTCATTGATGTGTACAATCACATACAACAGAATGCTGCCACTATATATATATGTGAGTCATTATAACATGCTGTAGCACAGACACGTGCATCACATTCAACTGAGTCATAATGACAGCCTTCTGTTTTGTCTCTTCCTTATGTCTGTAGCTCCCATTAATTTCTCCTGTCAGTCACCTGTAACAATTAAAAGTAGACTGAATCACTAACATGAAGATTTCCATACCTTGCAGAACTTTTGTATAGATTTTAAATATTTACTGTGATCATGTTTAAGTATTCTTGTCATCTACGCAGGTATCTAAACCATTTGAATCCTACTAAGTTTTTGACCTCGATCATTTCTTCTGGCAGTGAATTTTAAAGTCTAATTCTGTGCTAAATGAAAATTGTTTACTTTTATCAGTTTAAAATTTGCCTTCTTTCAATCTCAAGGAATTTCCTCTTTTACTATGAGGGGAAAAACAATGGCTATTTATGAGCCATTCCCTAGTATACACTTTGGTCATGTCCCATTTTATACATCTCCTCTGTAAAACAAATTCTTAGTCCTTTAAATCTTTCTTCGTGTAAGAAATTTCCCATGCCCCTGCTGATCCGCATGACTTATCCCACTCTGTATCAACAATATACTTCATAGACCTACAAGAAGTGAATGCCGATCTCTGCTGTAATCATATCTTGTTTTTTTTAATTTGCATTCAGTGGTAAAAACAGTTGATCAGGGCTTTCAGCGAGTGCTTAACAACGGCTACAGCTACCATGCTCTTGGCAACCGCGCTTGAAGTCAAACTCCTGCTCTCGCAGCCCCTGTGGTTCAAGGCGGTTCCCCTCCTTGCCGAGGCTGTTGGGTCACTGCAGACGAGAAGCAGTCTGAGATCCAGCAGGAAGGCCGTAGCATGACAGGGGAAATTGGGATTACACCCAAAGTGTTTCGGGAAGTACAGACATAGCTAAAGTCACTGAAATATTTTATTCCTTATTGTAACAGTAACTTTACATACTTGTGAGGAACACAAATGGCTCATGTTAAACCATCCAAATAAGCAACTTTTCTAGATCAGATTGCCATTACATTACCTATGCAACTAACTTAGCTAGATCCTGTTGAAATTGTATAAGGTCTTGACTAACATAAATCACTAACTCACATGCGAAACTTGTTGTTCTGCAGACTGATCCATTCTCAAAGAAATAATAAATATATTTAACAAGCTCATTCATACTGTGGAAAATTGGAGACACTTGCTATTTACCATATGTACAAAATGATCATTTATTAATACTCTTCACTTTCTGACTCCTAAATCAGCTTCTGATGTAGATGGTGTCATTTTAAACAAAACCAGACATGTAGTTATTGGCTGCAGTTCTTTTGATCCAGTCAGATCATTTTTCAGCTGGAAAAGTGCTTAGTGACATTGATAATATCTATATTTTAAAACATAACACCCACACTGCATAGTGTGGTATAACATCTGGAATTATGCCATTTTTTCCCCACACCATATTTTGCTTAACTTTGGTTTAAAAGGAAACAGTATTGAAATAGACTGAATGTTTTTTAACTAAGAACTTTAAAACTACCAAAAAGCTGGGTAACTTCAAGAAGAAATAACATCATTCAAAAGACATTCTGCTTAGCTAAATGAAATTACTGAATATTTTATTGTTTCACACTGTTACAAAAAGCCCTAGTAGTGCTGGGGCTGGGAGTGCCCAGGCGACTGCTGAGAAAAACAGGATTACCAGTGATGCTGTCAGCTGGATTAAGACTGCTGGTTTTAGTTCACTTCTTAATGAATACGCCTTGAAGTAATATATAATCTCATTGGGCAGGAAGGAAATGAACGCTCATAGTGTTTACCAGAAGTGACCTGGTTGTCATTCCTCAGTCCGAGCTGCTGGAGCCAGACTGATGAGGTTTTCTGATGGTGCCTTAATTGCTGCTGGAGGAATAATATTTAGTTATAGACTGCTTTGTTATCAGATGAACACCTTTCATGAAACTTGCATTCACTTACAAATAACACTACTTGAGGTATAGCTAGGGCTTAAGGACTAAAGCTTATTATTTCTTGAACACCTTTCCCTAAAACATTTACATAGGTCTTAGAGTTAAGAAAAGGAATGATCACAGTGTATTTATGATTCTCTGAAGATACTGCTGTAATATGAAATAATTGCGCTTCTGTATTAAGTTGTTGTTCTTGGTTGTTTTTTTTTTTTCCTCAGGTCTTCATATGATATAACCTACTACACTTGAAGAAAAATAGCAACCTTCCAAAAGTCCACTGTTAATGCCGTGGAAAGACTACATAGTGTATCATCTCCTATGCTGGGCTTAGATAATCTTTATATTTTTACAACTATTATTTATTTTCTTTTCTTAAACACTGTTCTTGAAATCTTGAAAACAATGTTACATTTGAATATCAAGCAAATGAAATGTGGGTCGTATCCTTGGAGGCCACAGTCACTGAAAATCAAGAGTGGTAACATAAGAAACGTGAATGTAAAATTCAACCATGAAAAAATGATTATTTGATAAGCAACTGGTGATTTGTGTAAAAAGCATGAATAGGAAGGATACAAGAAACATCTTTGCAATAGGATGGTCAGGTGTGAAATGAGAAACGTCACTACTTGAACGAAAAAATGCTAAATTTACATGATTAATATTTACTGGAGTTTTTAACATTTTCAAAATGGGATCTAAGTAATTTTGGAGGCTGGAAAGAGTGACATTTCCAAGGTAAAGCTGTTGGAGGCAGATTGGCAGGACATTGTGAGGGTTGTAGTGCTACAGTATCTTAAGTTACTTCAATAAAGGCTCAGCACACACTGGAATCAGGTTTTGAATTTAGAAGTGTATCGGCCCGGCTTTGTAATATTAAATCATAATGTATGATAGCAATTCTTCACTTTTGTGTCTTTCACCCATATCAAGAGATTGGGACAGATAAGGATCAACACAACTTCTGTCAAACCTCTGCTGTAGAGAACATTTGGGTCACTAAAGGTCAACAGGACACCAGTATGAATTAGAAATCTTTGTTTCCAATTCGATTTTAATCTCAGCACCATATGAAAGACATTATATAGATCCTAAGTTTGTACAGCTGCACGTGCTATTCTGTACAAATTAGTTAGAAGTATGCAAATAACATAAGGAAACAATCTGCACATTTGCATACAATTTGTATACGAACACAAACTTTGGTTTATGTTTAACACACCCTGCCTCTGCTGGTGACCAGGAAGGATGTGGAGTTGCAGATAGTGTCAGTTTCGGCATGTGGGCCAGGATGAGACAATAGTTAGGTGGCAGTTACAAAACCAGGGTATGTGTGTTTGTAGGGATGTGTGGCTATGTGGTGGGATATCGGGGGACACCTGGGGCATGCAGGTGGCTGGAAGAGGCTCCATTTCTGCTGTTGTCAAGACCAGATAAAAAGACGGTAAATAAAGTCTTAAAGGTCTTGAAGATTGAGACATCTGACTTGAAGCATAATGATGGGGTCATCAGCCTAGCAGCTCCTGAGCATGTAGATGAATGCAGGTACGTGAGGAACAGCTGGGCTGGAGAATGTAGAAGCAGCCGAGTCTGTCGGAGCTGGAGCTCAGCAGGGAGCACTGGTAGGGCCTGTGAATATGAGTGTCTCTCCCACCTCCCACTGCCACCGAAGCTTACAGTCTTCTCTGCTTCCCCTTCTCTCTCTGACCCAGCAAGAGGAGCAGCTGTAGGGACATTTGTTGATTACCTGATCCCTTGGGACTGCAACAGTACTTGCAGGCTGACACTCAGTTTTAGATGGTGCCTCCAGTAATGTGCCAACAAAGTCAAATCAAGACCTCCATGGAGCCTAACGCTTTGGCATTTTGCTGCTTAGCACTGCCAATAAGAATGCTAATTAATACAGTTTGCATTTACCCACACCCAGTTCATTTAATCCCAGCCACTAGTTACGTCACTGGATTGTAATGGCTAATGGTCACCAACAAGCCAGGTTAACTTGAGCTGTTTCAGATCCAGAATTGAAAAAAACCTTTTAGTTCACGTCAAAGCCTTTCAAACTCTGTGCCTGTGGTTGTACACAAATACAGAAATGGTATCTCAACAGTGTTTCAATAAGCGTACCCTTCAGTGAACTTATGCCAACCCAAAACGCTACATTGTCATCGATTACATTGTAATCTTAAATATGCTTGCTTAGACGCGTGCAGGTAGGGCTGCAGGAGTTTCGCACATTTTAAGTCTGGTGTGTCAATAACGATGTAGAAACGCGGGTTACACCTCAAATGCCAAGACCGCACCCGATAGCAGCATAGGACCCGTGGCAGGCTCAGTAGCGGGGTGGTTGGACGCCGGCACTCTCAAGTGTCAGCCGCAGCATAGTGAGGACGGGGGTGTTTTCGCTGACAAGGCCGGGTGAGGTGTAAAGGCGTTGCCCCGGGCCGGGCCTGCCCTGCTCCCCGCAGGGCTGAGCACGACAACCCCGGAGACCCCACAGAGCGCGGCGCCGGAGCGGCGGCTGTTCCCTCACCGTCTCTGAGGCGGCCGAGAGCGCGGTGAGGGGCGCAGGCCCCGCGGCTGCCGACCCCCTCGGCCGGGCCGGACCGGCTGACGTGGCCAACGGCCCGGCGCGGGGGCGGAGCGCGAGCGGCCTAGGTACCCCGCCCCCCTTCGCCCCGCGCCACGAGCCGAGCAGGAAACGGCCGGGCGGAGGCGGGAGAGGCCGCGCATGCGCGGGAGCGCGAGGCGGGCGGAAGGGCGCCCGGCGCGCCTGCGCGGAGGGGGAATTCCGTCAGGCCTCGCCGGACACCAACATGGCGCCCTAGGTCCGCCGCGCCAGAGCCACCGCGGGCCAGTGAGGCGGCATCCGCCGCCGCCGCCATCATGTCCCGGCACAGGAACGTCCGAGGGTACAACTACGACGAAGGTAGTGGCGAGGTGGAACCGGCGGCAGAGCTGCGGGGGCCACCCTGGGGGCCGGCCCCATCGCGCCTCCCTCCCTCCCTCCCCCCAGGCCCGCACACCTTCCCCCGGCGGCCCCTTCCGCCCGGCTGGGTGGGGGGAGCGGCGGCGTCCGCGGGAGGTAGCGGCGGGGCCGGGGCGGGTGGTGGCAGGGCGGGCGGGAGGGCGCGGGGGGCTGTCAGGGCCGTGGGCGGGGAGAAGCAGCCGCCGGCCCCGCCTCTTCGCCGGGGTTTGGACGAGGCGCCGTGCGAGGCCTCGCCCCCCCCTCTCCCCGCCAGTTTCCCGCCCGAGCGGCGGGAGGGGCCTGCGTGTCCGCGCTGCCGCTGACCATCGTGGCTGCCGCCTGCGCTACCGGGGGAGCCCCGCCGAGGGAGCGCGGCTCCGGCAGGGTTTGCCTGCCTTGCCTTAAGCTGACGGAGCTGGCTGCTTCTCCGGCGGGTGGGAGTGGCTTGAAAAACCAGCCTCGGTACAGCCCAACCCGCTCTTCTCTGCTCTTGTGAAAGTTAAAAGTTTGTGTTCCCGGCCTCACTCTAGCAAGTTGTTGCTGGTATTCAGCCTTAATGATAAAGATACAACAGCCTTTTCTTGGAGTTGAGCATCTTAAGAAAGAAACCTGTTTTTCAGACACCTTGCTGTAATATTTTACTTAAGCTTGCATGAAACCTAGTGCTTTTGTTAGGAACCTAATGAAGTTCAACAAGGGGAAATGTAGGGTGCTGCGCCTAGGGAGGAATAACCCCATATACCGGTACAGGTTAGGGGCAAACCTCTTGGGAAGCAGCTCTGCAGAAAGAGACCTGGGAGTCCTGATGGACAAGTTGGCCATGGGGCAGCAATGTGCCCTTGTGGCCAAGAAGGCCAATGGTCTTTTGTGCTGGCCAGCAGGTCCAGGGAGGCCATCCTCCCCCTCTACTCTGCCCTGGTGAGGCTGCATCTGGAGTACTGTGTCCAGTTCTGAACGTCTCAGTTCAAGAAGGACGGGGAACTACTGGAGAAAGTCCAGTGGAGGGCTACAGAGATGATCAAGGGAGTGGATCACCTCTCTTATGAGGAAAGGCTGAGAGACCTGAGTCTGTTTAGCCTGGAGAAGACTGAGAGGGGATCTTATCAATGCTTATAAATTTCTAAAGGGTGGGTGTCAAGAGGGGTGTCAGACTCTTTTCAGTGGTGCCCAGCAACAGGACAGGGGCCGGTGGGCATAAGCTGGAACACCAGAAATTCCATCTCAACATGAGGAGGAACTTCTTTACTTTGAGAGTGACAGAACACAGGAACAAGCTGCCCAGAGAGGTGGTGGAGTCTCCTTCTCTGGAGATATTCAAAACCCACCTGGATGCATTCCTGTGCAACCTGCTGTAGGTGAACCTTGGTAGGAGGGTTGGACTAGATGATCTCCAAAGGTCCTTCCAACCCCTAGCATCCTGTGATTCTGTGAATGAAGGAGCTCTTGTGGCTCGCAGTGCTGCAGCTTTCTTTGTGCCCTGTCCCATTAATTTAGGCAAACTGCAAATCGCAACTTTTGTTTTCAGTGGTTTTGTTTGTGTTGGCCTGGGCTGTGGAAATATGGACACACTTCCAATTGATATTAGTGTTTTAAAGAACCCTTTGGTATGGGAGCAGCTATTTCATTGCCTCACTTTGTCAGATTATATACAAAAATTGCACAAAATACTTCTGCCTGCCTCTGGGCTTTTGTTGTTGAGTGGACAGATGCAATGTGTATATGTATTATAGTAGCAAATTGGGGTTTGCACTGTGAGCTTACAATTTTTGGGGAAGTCATGTAAATCCATGTGAGTCATGACATCTGTGTGGTCTACCTCACAAGTTTTACTAGTGCAAATTTGCCTAATATAGGCAAAATCTTAGATTAGATTGGGGATTTTACTGCTTGATTCTTTCATCCTCTAGAGATTTCCTTCATCACAGATTGGTTGAAATGTTGATTTCGGCTGAATCTGTGTCATCTGTGAAGTTGGATGCCCAATCTGTAGAATTCCTTTCACTGTTTGTACACTCATTAGAGTCTCTCTTAATGAGGTTGCTGAGATACATAGTAATTTGCTGTAGCCATATGAGGCTTAAGTTGCTATTGCTATTTGAAACTTCACTGTTGCATTATGCATCAGGTTTAATGACAAGTGTCTATATGTGTGGTCTTTATACTTACACTGTATACTACTTTCATAGTGGCATACAATCATTTCTGTCCCAAATGAAGTACACTTTTGCGTCTTCTTTTTTTATGTAACCTAATGCCATGTGTTCTTTTTATGCCACTTACTATTCTGTAATGCTTTGTCTGTCCCCATTATTTGTCTCCTTTCTAAAGTAAATATTTGCAGGTTTTTTTGGTCTCCTTTTGTAGGAAGGCTTCTGAGGCCTTAGGTCCTTTATTGAGGCCTTTATTTGACCATATTCTGTTTCTGCTCTCTCCTTTTTGAGGTATTGTAATCGGAACTGAATGTGATACTCCAGCTGAGATTATGTTGGTGATACAGCTGTTGGTGCTGTGGAATGCTTCTGTGGCTTCTACTCTGTTCTCTGTAATTTGTGTAATTTTTAAATAATTATTTTTATGGTCAATACAAGCTGAGCCATTATCACTGAAGTGTCTTTACTTAGTCTAGAAATTAAACCAGTATGGGATATACGAGCCATTCAAGTAACGCACAATGACAAGACTTACCTTGATTTCACTCGCTACTAACTGTGAATGTTAACCATTCCCAGAAGTCATCTCGGAGTTCTCCTTGATATTGTCCAAGTATTGGCCAAACTACAAAAATGTTCTTACCTTGGAAAAAAAAATGTATAGCTCTTCTCTAGACTTTTTACAGATTAATTGGTCCTAGCATGGAACCAGGAGAGTGTGTCCTTTTCAACGTGGTCAAAAAGTAAATAACTATATGCTCTGTTTTTTAAGACAAACAATCAAAACAAGCCTATAATATGATTTCTTTGTCCCATGATACTTAATTTCAAAAACAGCTTCCTGAGTCTTTCACTAAACTTTTCATACGCTTATGCCAGCCCTGTTAGCTACTACTTTTGGTTGGCATTTTTTTTTTTTTTTGAAAATTACAGTGGATTATAGAATTAAGTTTATTTTGATTTTGTTGTTCCATGTTGAGATATAAATGAACCTTTCATGCCCCAAATTCTGAGCCTTTTATAGATGGATACAGTGTTTGTAATATCCCAGGTCTGTAGGTTGATATCAGAGTGCAGATTCTTTTTAGCTGTTAGCTACTTTTTTCTCTCATTCTTTTGAAACAACAAACAATACATGTAATTTGTGAAACTGACAAGTGTGTGTTTAACATCTTTAAAAATATTTAATTACTTTTTTCATGTATTTCATTGTTACTTAGTGAAAATTACAAATTTATTTTCAAGATATATATAATAAGAGGATTTTTTTCTTTTGAGGGGGGGATAATTTACTTTCTCTCTGTGTTTCCTGGTAACTGATTCCTAATACCTTTTTTTAATGGGGAAAATATATGGCTGTGTTTAAGTAACTGTAAGAGTCTTCCTTTTTGGCTGAAACAATTTTGCATATTCAAAAGGAATTGTGAATTGTGGTTTTGCCTTCCTGAACTTGAGCTGAAAGTTAGATGGCCATGAGGATAGACCAGAGAAGAAAACCGAGAAGTTGATAGGTGTGGAGTAGAAATGCTGATGCTGAGTTGTTGGAGTAGAGATTGTAATTCAACTGCCTGTGGTTAAGACTTGAGAGGTCAAGCAGAAATATGAAGAGAAGTGCCATGGGTAAAGATTTGTGGAACTATATAAAGTTGGATTTCGACTATGAGGGCAACCTTCCAAAGAAGATGATGGAGGACGTGTGATGCATGGCAGCTTCTGAAAATTTTCGTCTTTCCTAATGAATAGAATATTAAATGTTAAAATCCTATTATTGTAGCTTAGATTTTCTTACCTAGTTAAATATCAGTATTTAACTGCACTTCTGGAATGCTAGAGGTGTGTAATTTCTTAAAATCTTGTGTAAAAACTACTCTTTGAATTATAATATTAAGTATTGTGCAGACTGATTTTACTGTTTCCGCTTCATAGATTTTGAAGATGATGATGTGTATGGCCAATCAGTAGAAGATGATTATTGCATTTCTCCTTCAACAGGTTAGTTCAAATGATTACATGTAAGCATTGTCCAGTGATTCCTACTCTAATATTTATTTCTAGAATAAAACGATATTTAAAAGCTAGTGAAACTTTTGAAAAGTGCCTAGCGTCCATAATCCTGTTAAAGTCAGTTAGGTAGTGTTAGGCATTATTGTACTTCTGGAAGTCACCTTAGACAAGTGGGCACGTCTTCAGTCCTACAAGTATATTATCTTGGAAGGTCAGAATGTACTTGATAATGTAAAAATCTGGGAAAGTGCTGATAGTCTTGAAACATTTACTATCTTTGAAAAGTGTTAGTAGGATCTACCTGGGCTTAACAGTTGTGATTCTGCACCTGATAGCTGATGCCTTTTACACAACTTTGAGTAAATGGGGGGTAGGGTAGGCAGTCTTATTGTGGGATGCAGCGCTGGTCCTCGCTGGCTTCTGTACTCATGCAAGATCATGCGGAGCTATAAGGCCTCCAGCATCGTAATGGTGCCAAGTAGGTGTAAAATAGTGATGCTGTGTGCTCAGGTAAGACATAATTGAAGTGGCTCAGCCCGGCTGAATTCAACCCCTCTGTAGAACCATTAGGTTGTGTTCTCCAGTCAAATCTCTGGCAAGATTATCAGTTTAGGGTTTCCCCAGATTTGGTGGCAGTGTTTCTAGAGCTGAGTAGGCCCTGAAAACAGTAGGGATGATGTTGATATGAAGCTGTGCTACTACAGGTAACTAGGCTGGGTCTAAATCCACCATGACTGTGATGTAGTCTGTGACCTTTGGCCACAGGTACTTGGGTTAATTAGGTCTTTAAAAATCTGTGCCTCTGTCATCCTGTTGATTTTAGATAAGTGCATCTAGGTGTGTATTTTTATTATTTGTAGCCACATTCCCTGATTTAAATTCAGATTGTCTTGCATTCAATTTCTGAGTTTAATAGAATTTATCAGCCTTTTCTAAGAATTAAGGTAGCCTTGTATTTTGTGATGAAAATGTGCAGTGTTTACTTTTCAATTAAGTGTAAACTGCTACATTGCAAAACTAATTCTTGTTTGTGCACAGTAATTTTCCTAAGAATTCTTTTTGTGTAAGCTTCATTTATAAAATAATCTGATCTGGATTGGATAGCAACCTTTTAATAGTTGCTTCAGTTATGGTGTTTGAATATGAAATGGTATGCATTTGGGAAGCAGTTGCTAAGGCTATACTACTTCTGGATATACATATGCTTTCAGTATGTATTTCAGAGCTGCGGAGAATATTACATAACACAAGGAAATTTGTTTATATTATACTTTGTAAGTTTCTAAGAGTATGTAATAACTGGGGCTTATGTTCAGCAAGAAGTTTTGTCTATGTATGCCTTAACATGTTGCTAAATCAGAGTGGAATTATGCACTTGTTTAAAGTTTTGTGTGAATATATGTTTTAACTTAGCCAGACTATATTTCTAATGAAATTCCAAGAAGAGAAGAATGTGTTTGTTTCCATTAAATTGTTATCAGTAGTTTGACAGTGCCATACTGTAAAAGCAACGTTATTTTCATTTTATTTTTTTTTTTTTGCTTGTAACTGAGGTTAAAAAAATAATCGTGGAGTAAGGTTCTGAAGACATTAGGTGATAGATGGTAATTCAATATAGAAAATACTATTTTTCAAACCTGGTGTATATTCTTTTGTTTGAATACTGAACTATTGAATATTGAATTACATGGATACAAGAATATTACCCAGCCTGTTGTTTCACTGTGATGATGACTTATTTATATTGTAGGATGAATTGGTGTATGCTCTGTATAGTCTTCATCTAGTAGTCATTATACAGTAGTGTCCCATACCTGCACCCCTCACCTCCCCTCGGAAACCACTGCAACAGGTCAGCATCCTAACTTTTTTTCCCTTTAGAGGCTTTGTACTTATAGGAGGAAAAAAATTTTCCTTTTTTTTTTTTAATACTTTGGTTTTTTTGTTTACCTAATGCAGCAGCTCAATTTATCTACTCCAGACGAGATAAACCAGCAACGTTTGCTGAGCCACTAGAAGAAGAATATGGCTATGAAGGTACAGATGATACTGCTGATTATTTTACATCCAATCATCAGTTGACTGAAGTTGACAGAGGTAATTATAGAAAATAAATAATTCTCAAAACAATCTCTTTTATGAATTAAGGACTTACTAAAATAGTCTTAAATTAATGTTTGTTACTTGACTGCCACGGCTGACAGTTTTGTAATCTTGTTGTAGAAAATACTCTTCATGAGCTTAGCTTCAGTGGTGATTCTTCAAGTTAGTAACTACCTTTTGTACACTACTTGTAACTTTTTTGCATACATTGAAATATGTTCCTAGTTTCTTATGAGCAATAATGAGATTTGATACAAAATTCAGGCATAAGAACAGCTTTACTGGCTCAGGCCAAGCATCCATTTAGCTCAAGGTCTTGACTCCGCAAATGGACGCTTAGGGAAGAGTATTAGAAACAAAGTATTTGTAGATGCTTGTATTGCATTCCAAATTATGGCAATTAGCAGTATTTGAGAGGTTTTCAAAGCCACACATTTCCTTGAAACCGTGGCCAATATCTTTAGATACCTCTATCTTCTACAGTCTTTTCTTACCCTGTTTTGAATTCATTAGAGTTTGGTTTCCATTCAGTCCTGCAGCCCTGAATTCCACGTTACAATCCAAGTTCTGAACTGAGTGTCTGGGGAAAAAAGTACTTGCTTTCATTTTTTAAACTTGCTGCCTGATAGCTTAATGACATGCTTTTTGAAAAAGATTCACAAGTCTCTTTCCTAAGTGTTAATAGTTAGCTTAGTTTTGGAAATAATCAGTGTTATTTTTAAAAGGTTCATAAGCTCAGAGTAAAGTGTGCTGATGAATGAATAGACAATAAAATGTATGAATGAAATTTGCTATTTAGATCAAGTTGCAGAAAGTTCAGAAACAATAGATAAAATAGAAACAATCTAGATTCCATGTCAAGTAAATTGGTGGAAGCTATACTAATGCCTAGACATACGAGTAAATACGATAAATTGGGGTGTAATGTGCATATTTTTACATCAGGAAATAATACTGTAGAGGACAATTTGAAAGAATCAGCCTCTATGTGGATATGGGTGATCTAGACAATATGGTACCCTGCGTTTTCAGAATGCTTTTGACAGGCTCGATCAGTTAAGAACTGATTTTGGAACAAGAACAAAAGTAATATTCTGGACTAAAAAAGATGGAAAAGAAACCTAGAAAGAACCATTTCTACTGTGGTAACAGCAGCGGTCCCACAAGACCTGTTACATTTGATGTAGTGTGTAGTGTTGGCCATGAATGCAAAATTATTGATTGCAGTCAATCTGGCTACAGCGAGTTTGGCAAGATTGTCCTTGCTGAGTGCTGGATAATAAAATAGCCAACCAGCACACTGTGCAGGGCTCTTACAGTACTTGTTTTGCAGAGCAAAAGTCTGGGAAACATCGACTTGCTATTTGGATTACAGGTCAAGGGTGCTGATTTAAGTAACCTCGAGGAAGCTGGCATTCTGTGGTGTTGGATTCCCTTAGCGAAGTTCTTTAAACATCACCATCTTTGAGGAGGCGTTCAAATAAAGAATCTGAGAGTTGTCTTCCTGTTGTTCAGTTCCTGTTTTCTAAAATATGAACTGGCAGAAACTGTGATACTCAGGAGGATTTTCTTCTATTCTCTTGTGTTTGTGTGTCTGATCAGCACACTACTTCCAGTGAGTGACACCCTGGTGAATTTTCAGTCTCTTGTGTGGCAAGTGAAGACTTAAGAAACCTATCTTAGTCACGGCTTCCACTACTTGGAGAAATATGCTTCAAAGAAAATTGTTTTTATCTGTCAAAAAATGTATTACAGTTTTAGGAAAGGTAAAGACTGCAGGTAGTTTCAAACCTGGTGTGTTGATCCAGAGTTTTCAACTTCTAAGGCCTGAGGCCTCCGAAAATGCTGTTTTACTTTGGGTGTTAAGTATAGCATCTGTAAACACTTAAAATGTGGCATGCAATGGGATTCCACATTGAGTTACTAAATTACTTTGGATAATTTTAAGGTGATTATTTGTATTTCTTCTCTGCCGTGAAGTTAATTTTACAACATCAAAGTATTTCAATATTGAGACTTTATAGTCTCTAAATGGTATTTAGTGGTATGTTCCTTACAGCAATATATGACATTAGTCAAATATTCTGCAGGGTTTGGGGACAAAGTTTATCATGGCAATAAGTGAGATTGAAATTAATTTCTAAAGGTTTTATCTCTTACTGTGATATTTTTCTCCTGTTTTTGTTAATCAGATGTGTGGTGCTAGTGAGTAGGCCACAAGACTTTTTTTTTTTGGTGCAGCTTATAACAGTAATATGTCTCTTTTAGCCCGTCTTAATTCATGCCTTGATCAAATGAGAGAAGTTTTGGCAGAGTCTGTACCAGAGCAAACAATGGTGCAAGCAGTACTGGATAGTAAATTTGATGTACAGAAGGCTTTGGATCTTGTGCTTTCACAAGGCAGTAAGCAAAATGTGAAGACCAAGAATGAGGATGCTGTGATTGTAGGAAAGACGACAAAAGGTATATTTCTATTTAATTGCTTACATTCATTTTAATTGTTTACATTCAAGATGATTCATTTCTGTGTACAGTTTAATTTTGGCTTTACAAGCTGTGAAGAAGCTTGTTATCGCATTAGTCATTTATTAGAAAATTAAAAAAGGCCAACTTACTCTTCTATTTCTGTGTTCTAAAAACATTTAAAGGAAACAGTAGCTTTTCCTGAGCTAGAAGTCAAAATAAAACCTTAGCGTCAGCTTAAATTCAAACTGCAACTATCTACAGTTCACAGTACATTTCTGATTTATTGTAGATGTCTTAACTGAATGAATAGATGTCCTGAAAGTTGGACACGTTTGAGTTTTATGCACTTCCATTATTTGTTTGGTGAACTGACATCTCCCATCCCCAATACCTCCCTTTTGTCGGTAGCATCTGTACAGTAACTTCACTGGCATTCTTTGCTGACTCTTAAAATTTCATAGGTATTTCAGTAGATACCTGTAATTTATTGTAGAACATTGCATATCTTTGGATAACACTTAGTAATTAAATGCCTTTTCATGTTTCTTCTTGATTTTTTTTTTGTTGCTGCTGTCAACTTTAAAAAAACTGGATATTTCGTTGTGACTGCACTTCCATCTGAAAATTTTTGGCTATTGTAAGGTAAGGAGACTTACTTTGTTGTCCAGAAATGTGTATTGACACAGAGAATTTCTCTTGTGCAGTAGAAAATGTTGTTGACAACACCAGCAAACCTCAGTTTGGAAACTTGACAGACAAAAGTGGTTCAGCTTGTTACTCTTTAATTACAAATGACAAAATGCTCCTTAATGCTGAAAAATCCAGTATACTTTCATCTGAAAGGAAAGGATTGAAATCCTCTTCACTTGTTCTGTCATCTTTCAGTGATGATTTGTGTAAAGGATCGTTTTGTGAACCTGTGAATAAACAGGCAGAGAATCAACTACCAGAAAGTGCTAATGCAGTAAGTTTGATTTGTGACAGTGAAGATGTTTATTCTAGCATAGGAAGTAACCCATCTGGAAATTCTTCCTTTAAGAGGTTGGAATGCAAGGAAACACAGGACTTGAAATCCTTGCTGATGCAGAATGTGGTTTGTGATTCTCTGAGTCCTGAAGACAGCATTCCTCTTGTTTCCTCAAATACTTCTGATTGTAATAGTAATGTAAATTTTTACAATCCTCCATGTTTAACAAGTGCTTTAGGAAAATTGGCTTTTGATAACGAAGTCAGTCACACTGTAAATAGAAAGAATGAACTTCTTGAGAATTTTTCTTCACTTGTGCAAAGTAGAAAACAAGAAAGCCTTTCTTCAGACTTGGCTGCTTTGCCAGTATTAAGGTCTGGAAGTACATCATTGGCTGACTTACTTCAGGAGCACCAGGAAAGCAGTGCTAGCCCCTGTTATTCTTTGGCTGATCTTTATACCCAGTCAACAACAAGTCTCACTGATATGAAGTTGGGAACCTCACCGTTATCACAACTAGTAAGTCAGCCCCAAACTTCAGGTGGGATGCCAGAGCTAACAGGATCTTTGTCTTCTCTAGCTCTCTCTAACGTTTCTCCACTAAAGGAGGTTGAGAATTTATCACTCTCGGATTTAATAGCAGAGACTATTGAAATAGATGATAAAACTCAACAAAGGACGGACTTCCCCATGCTCAATGTAACTGAATCGAGGCCCTCTAAAAGAAGCAACATTGATTTAAGTGTCCTTGTAAAAAATGCAGATGTATCTGCAGAACAAAATGTGGTAGGACAGTCAAATATCTTAAGCCCTGAAACAAAACTTTTAAAAGAGAAACAAGGAAAATGTTCTGGTTTTGCCAAAACAAATAAAAAACCCAAAAGAGGGCTTACTCCTAAAAGGCAGGATTTGTCCCTTTCATGGATGAAGGCGCTGCATGCAAGACCTTCAGCTTTTGCTTTAACCTTGTGTCTCCGTTATCCTCCAAAAGGTTATAAGCGGCGCACAGTTGGTATACATAAAGCTTTCTTATACAGTAGACAAGTACAAGACGTAAAACCCAAGGAAACTGATCCTATAATAGCCATAACACCATTTGACTTCAAATCAGCATCTCCTGATGATATTGTGAAAGCTAACCAAAAAAAGGCTTTTACAAGAGAGTAGTGGGGGGGGGGGGGAGAAATCAGCATTTGTATCTTGGTATATTAAAAATAATTTTAATTACATAGGACCTATTTATAATCCAGAATTGCATTTTTGTATTTTTTTTAATTTACATATTACAGTTCTCACTGTTTGGTAGCAAATTTGTATGTGAACTTTTAAGCTGTTGCACTGAATATCTTTATTTTTGCCTAATTTTCACCGTCAATTTAACATTTTTAACTTTTGCAAAGTCTTGAACTTTAGTATATAGATATTGCATGTCCAGAATTCTATAAACACCATTAGACTTCTTGAAACATCTCTCTGGGTGTTGAAGCTACAGTTCGTTGGGAAGAACAGTGGATTATTATTTTGTAAAGTAATTTAGTTTTGCTATATGGTGTATAGTTTGGGGAGCAGGAACCTCCATTTACATTATGACTGTTTAATTAAATGTTCTTAAAGTTAGATTTTCTGATAAGGTATGTTATTAAACTGCCAGTTTTGTAACTGATATTTCCAGTCAATGTCATTATTTTCTTCTGTCTTTATACTGATTGCAATATTACAACAGAAATACACTTAGTTTTTAACAGCCTCACTAATCTCAGGTTTTGACAGTTCTAGTTGTGGTAGGACATGTATAGTTTTTGATAGGACCAAATTTGTAGGGGAGCAAGCAATTAAAATTGTGTCTCCCCCCTGCTCCCCTCCAGTCAGCTGTTAAAATGTGATGTTCAGAATTTTAAACCAGCTGTTTTGTAGGTGTGGACATGGTGCATGTATTTCATGAGGTTTTGCTAGGATTCTACGGCTTATTCTCAAGTCCTTCAGAAAAGTATTGGAATAACAATTCTTTCAACTTTAGCGTGAAAGTCTTTGCTCAATGGAAAAAAAAAAAAACAGGCAAAGCATAAGTGCTGTTTGTGTCTGCCTCTTGTCTGTTTTGAAGAAAGCTTCCTTTAGTAATGGAAATATATTCTCTTCTGTTTGTACCCGTTGATGTTACTTTGAATTGTTAGATGGAAGATCAGAATCAGGACATTCTGGATTTATTTTTTTAGCACCAGATTCTGGTGCCCCTGTTAGACAAATTAGTAACTGCATGTATATTTCAACTTTCCTTTTAGTACACATTACTACTTTTAATACCTTTCCAGTGTCAATGTTAGTATTTTAGATCCTGAACAGCAATAAGTGCAATAAAGGTACTGCTGCAACTAGAAAAATATGCTTGTTCATATACTGCCATACGCTTACTCATGCTAAACTTGGCAGCTAACATGGAACTGTAGATATAATTTTCATTTAATTTTAATGGAATTTTTGTTGAGCATGTTACATCAAAAAGGAGACAGAAACTTTAGATTTATTCCTGACTTCAGGTTGCACTACAGTTTTGTTTCTAAATAAAGATAAAACATGTTCCAGTGCTCTCAGGTACAAATTTCATGTTCTGTGTATTTTGCTTGTTTGTCTGGTTGATGGTGTTGTCATTTAGGACTATGAGCAGTGTGACCTCTGACCTTTTGAATGAAAGTAATGTTTCTTACCCTTACTAATAAAAGTTTTGTATAATGACAGTGCTGCAGTGTTTATGTTCTAGTTGACATCTTAATCTAGCCACCTGTATCCTTACTTATTTTGAGTGCCTTAAAGCATTGAAGTGTAAATAATACAATCCAGTGTACATACTATGATGTGGTAAGTTCATGAGCAGGGGTATACTTGATTTATTTCCTCAGAAGATTTCCTATAAAAGTCTGGCTGATGCTGATTATATACTGGTTATGTTATTAATTGGTTTTAATAGCAAATTCTGTTTTTTGAACAATATGAAATGCTTTTTAGTGATCATTTTCTCTGTAGTTTGTCCAACTATTAACTGCCAGCTGCTTAAAAGTCCAAGTCTGTTTTTCCCACTGAGACAAAATGTTTTATTTGGAGAGTTTGTAATTGAAGTTCACTTTTCCCAAAATCATGTGTACTCTTAAAGTAGAGAAAGTCTAATGTTTAAAAGTGAAATACTAGTGCAAAGCTTGGCATCGTCATGCCTGGTTTATTGTTAGGTGGTTTTACATTCTTATTTTCCAAATACTCTTGAGGCTGTAATAAAGGCCTCAGTGTAGGTAGAGATTTCTAATACGTGCATTTTTTTTCCCTCTAAATCTTTTCTCTTGTTCTTGTTGAACTTCTCTGGTCTGTTTTCTCATTGCCCTGGCTGCTCTTCTTTGCATAAAACTTCTTGGCATTTTTAATAATTTTAGAGCCTGAACTGAACATATACACCTAAATGTATGTCCTATGGATTCCATTGGAAAGTACGTACAAGTAGTAGATGTCAGTGTGTAGTACTTGGAGCTCGGTTTTCCCATGGGTTTCATGCAGATTAAAGTTCAAACAAGTGACTGAAGCCAAAGGCCATCAGCATTATACATTTATTGTGGATCTCACTGGGGGATTGGTACCTTAGTAAACAATTTTGGTTCTTGTTGGGTAGCTATATTTTCATATATGAATACTTTTTCATTTGCATTTGTTTCAGTGTTGTTAGTGATCTGGAAGAAGCAATACATACTGTTCAGTGTATAAGGAGTAGGAGAGGGATTTTTCTTCATTTTGCAGTCCTGAATCCTGAAGTGAGCCTTGAATTAATACAAACCTGCAGGCTGAACACTGCAGAGGTGCCTAAGAGGTGGATAAACCTGAATTACAATTAATTTTCAGCAGAGATTATTTATTTCTATGCTTGGAAAATTTTACAGTTTTATTTTTATAAACAAAAGATAACGTGTTACTATATTTGCTTTTTAAATGAAACATATTTTAATAGCTTCCTTAACTAGTCCTTAATTTCCTTGCTGAGAACTGGGTTTGTGTCATTAGTGAAAGGTTTAATTGTCTTAGAATACTGCATGATATTATGGTATATGGCATTTTTGTATAAGAAGTCTGTGTTTGGACTTTGTATTGAGGTATTTCTGCCTAATGAATGTTAGAATTCTTGTTAACAAAACTGTCTATGCTTAACACAGCTTATTTTATTGATGTATGTATAAAACTCTCTCCCTCCCCACCCATTTTGCAGCGAGTGTGTATCTTTGTCTAATGCAGGTAATTGTTATTTCTTCTGGAATGAACGTATTAACATTGCAAAGTACTTGTGTCTGTGTTTGCATATGGACATAAAAAAGATAATATTAAACTACATAGACATAGTACTTTTGGTATTCAGACTGTATACTCCTAAGGTATTTTGTACATAATTTTTAAGTGGCTGCTGAATAATTTAATATAAAATTGCCTTGTGGACATTGCTTTATCTACCTAAATAAAATGCATATTCTTAAAGGACTGACTTAATTACAATTTCTTATTAACTTACCTGATAGAAACAGAGTTGTGATTGAATGTTCTGTAATGATTCTACCTATTGTGGAAACAGGCTCCAGTTCTTTTCTAGGTTTGCAAGGGCATACTTCTTTCCATGGAATATTCCTTTGGAGAAAGTAAGGCAAAAACTGGCATCTGCTAGTCTGTCTTCAGATACCATATTGAGGCTCCAGTTTGCTTTTGGTTAGAAATGGGTTTGTAAAGTTTTGGTGGTTTTAGATCATTTTGTTAGCATTTATAAACCTTATTTGGATCTTAAATAGGAAAGGATATCAGTGAAATAGGAAAAAAGCAACTGTCTGATGTTAGTTTTCAAGCTCGCTCTTATAGTAGAAATTAGAGCTACTACAGTTGATTTCTTAAAAATCAACATTCTTAATGTGTCTCTAAATACCTCTTCCATTTTTCTCTTTTAGGTTTCCTTTTTCTAGGTGATTTCTATCTGAACTTGTTTTGGGAAACTAGGGCAAATTGAAAGTCAAAGTATAAGAAGGGTAGGAAAATAGCAACGCCCATTGGGATATAAAAAATGATTGATACTTTGTGCTCTTTGGGATGTGGTTTAACATAATTATATTTAGCTGTATTTTAATTACAACAGAAAACACTTTTTTGTTTTGAGAAAAATACAGAATGTTAGGAAGATAAGCTTCAGATTTAAAAAACCCAATGTGATTAAAACTTCACATACCTGGTTTTTACTTTTCATTCAGAAATAACTATACGAGTCATTTCTCATTGACAATTCTCAGGATCTTAAGCTTCAGAGGCAGCAAACTACTTGATTTTCTGGAACTGTTGCACAATAGTATTTCAAAATCTCATTTCTAAGAGACTAAGTGGTGGTGCAGTGAGGTAGTCTTTGCAGTTTTGTGTTTTGCCCTATTTCCTCTAATCACATTGTTCAAATGCATTTTTCAGTAATTGACAATTTTGAAAATCCATACTCATGCAAAAAGTTATAGAGCAACTACTACTACTGCAGAAATGAATAGGTATACAATGTATTTGTATGAAGATAGGATATAGGTTGTCTTTATGAAACGTATGTACAAGGGCAGTATTTTAGGGTTATAGACATAATTATTCACATCTCAACTCTGAAGTGCTCAGCTTTTCAGAGTTGTTAAAGCGTTTTTGTATTAAATGTTGATTATGAATTGTGGTTGGTAGAAAAAAAACCAAACCAAAACAAAAATCCCACTGTAATTTGTGCAGTAAAAATAACCTTCCTGAAATTCTCAAAGGGGATGCTTCTCTGCTTTTTTGTTTTTTTTTGAAATTGAGTTGAATTTTTATGGGTAACTTAAATCTTTTCTTTTGGTTTGTGTGTAGACAGCTGATAAACTCTTAAGTAGATTTTATGTTCAATTCACTATGTCCAAACTGCTATTCAGTTGATGAGGAAATGTCATGAGTCCAAGTTACCTATACTTCTGTGTGCGCTAATGGTTTTGACCTTAGAGGATTTTCTGTGGGGAATTAAGAGAAACTTCTTCTGTGAAACTGTTGTGTTTCATTTGCACTAGAAAACAATGCGATGGAACAAAAATCAAAGCCAATGGTGATTTATTTATTTATTTCTTGAAGCAAGGTGTTTTGGTCTTCCCAAATTGCTGTTTTAAAGCAGTTGAATGGGAACGGGTCTCTATTGTAGTATTGCTGTACTGTACAGCCAGTTGCTCCTTTATGCAGACTGTTTGTTGAAGTATACGTTTTTACCAAAAGTAAAAGCTAATTGCAGGTTGTGATTTTGGATGATTGCCGAGATGAATGATTCTTATGAAATGGTTCCTCGGTTTCTGGTGCCTGTGTCTTCATGGAAGTTTTCTTTATCTGGTTTGTGGACACGTTACGTTTCATACTTTAAAAGGCCCATTAAAAACAATTGCCAGTGACTCCTGAGGTATGTCAGTGGTTTGTTGGTCAAGTAATTGATTTGGTTGCTTAGTGTTGGGAGGATTCCTTTAGAAAATAACCCATTGCCCTTCTCTACAACTTTCTGGAAATAAAATGACTAGATGACTAGAACCCGTAAAATGGTTGTAGACTGCAGAGATTAAAATGATACATTTTCAAAAAACTCATGAACAATTTGTTAAGGATTACAGACTTACGAAGACATAATGAAAATTGTCTTACTCTTTTTATAATAAGAATATGGAGATTGTAGGGAAAAGTTGCTTGTGAAGTATTTATTCATCATCATGTCAATATATGGAGGTAATAACTGATGGAGATGGATATTATTTTAGTATTTCTATTGGCTATTTTGAGTCTTTTTGTCCATAAAATCAAAGAATGAAATCTTAATATAAATTTCTTTTTAACTGGTGACATAGTTTCTTGACATATGCAGCATTTCTCAGGTATCCACCACTTGATCTCAGCTGTGGGTATTAGTGATGTTTGGAGATTGCAATTTGAAATGCACTAATGTAGTAAGTTTGCTTTCACTGTAGTCAAGAGAAGCAAATAATTTTATTTGATACTGATATTTGTGGGTTCTCTGAGAAACCTTTCTTAAAATTAAAATTTCTAAAAAATGTTTATGGGAAAATGGTACGCTCTTAGTCAAAAGGATCTGCATTCTGTGCATATTCATTTCATTTCTGCTTGCTTTTTCTAGCTAAACTGCATTTTCATTTCTTTTTACCTGTGTTAGTATTGCAGAACAAATACAGATACTGGTGAGCGAGCTACATTCTATTCCATTTCGGGCACCATTAACGGAATTGTTAACCGCTTTATGACACGTAAGATTTTTGGTTTTAGTGATGTACTAGCAAGAAGGAGGTCAGATATCTGTAAACGTGCAGTCCTTGCAGGAAATTAAAACTACTGTGAACTGAGCATGTTTAGTTTGACTGTTGTTATGGTAGCAAGGAATCTAGTCTTTTTTTAATGAAGTCATTCTTGTAGTTGAGCTGTGTTTGTAGGGCCACTGGCTATTTTGCGTTATGGTAATTTCTCAGGAATAGCACCAAGAACAGGGCCTTCATAAGGCTATGTGTATAAATATTTAATAAGAAACAAGCTTCACAGTAATGAGTCAAAATTGAAAGTAAGGCACAGGAAGTTGAAAAGCCTTACTCATGATGTGCCAGATAATCTAGGAATAAAGCGCGGGTCTCAAGCTCAAGTCTAGTTTTCTAAATGTTGGACTATACTGCTTTGCTTGCAGCTGTTAATAGAAAAGTGGGTATTTCTTCACTGGCATTTATTTTTGATTTATGATTTTTTTTTTTTTAATACTGCATGTGTTTAGGTTTTTGACGTAGCTATTAAGGCAGTGTGGGTAGTTTCAAGGATACAAGCCACAAGTAAAATTAGTAGGTGCTTAGCTTGCACTTTGTTAATGTTGTTTATCTTTCAATTTGCTAGAATTCTTTTTTCGCATCTCCTGTATGAATAGCTTCCTTCATTTTTGCTTTATACCAGTAACAAATAAACAAAAGTCCCACAGATGTTACCACAATGTGACTTAATGTAATTAGCTTTTTATTTTCTCTTGGTTGAATGCAGCAAAGTTTGGTTTTGCTTCAGAGTGATGGGCGTTTCTCAGTCCATGGACGGATACTTATTCGTCTTCTGTCTTTTTATGCTACAGGTGGACACTGTGATAGCAGTTGCTTCCTAGTGCAAAGTGTCAGAATGCAGATTATTGTGCTTTAACAGATAACTTTTATCATTTCTGCTTTGTGGTTAATGGACTAGTGAAGTTGGGAGTCTTAAATGAAAAAAACCCCTAAACTGATACTTTGGATTTTATTTATAGGGAGAATTCCAAAGAAATCTTGGAGGAGCAAACATTCTGAAGTTTAATGATGACATACAATATATTTTCATTAGCTTAGAGTCCCTAAAGTTTTACTTCGATTTATCATACTGGGCTCTAATGCTTTGATTTCACACATTTGAAAATGAAGTATTTATACCCGGGTAGCTCAGAACAAATTTTTGTCCCCAGCTTCCCAGAACTGTTCTCAAAATGCCCGCTATAGTGATGAGAGCCCATTGTACTCAATGATACTCAGTTACAGCATGTATTCAGTCTGTGACAATGTGTTCTTTACTGAATGGAAATATTTGAAATCTGACATGACTGATGATACAGTTATATCTTAAATCATGGAAAGTAATGAGAATTTAAGACTTCCGTGTTTTGTGTAAGAAAAATATATACACAGACTTTGAGAAGTTACTGAATCTTGACACTGAGGTACTGTGTGGGTTTTAGAAAGGAAGTGGCTTATTTCAGGGAAAAATGTGTCACCAGCAATGAAAAGCTTTTAAAAATCCTTTGAGATACCTTTTTGAGATTCTCCTCATACATACTGTACACCTACACTGGAAAAAGTGACACTCCAGGCTTTTTCTGAGTTTTTTTTTATGGTCCTTTAACACTAGTTTGGTTTACTTTTTTTCGGACAAAGTGTAAATCAATACAAAGTCAGTCATTTTCATAGTTGACTGTATCATGTATGAAAGTTGGGTGTTTTGCTTGGAAGCCAAGAGAGCTTAGATAAAACTAAAAATGATTGTGTCCTTTTTAGAACTTTGGGATTCCGAAAGAACCAGAGATCCTGGGGAAACAATAGCTCCACTTATTCTTACAGCGGCCTTCTTTCTCAGTCCCTTCAGGTCATGGTAAAGATGAACCATCAGTTGGTTTTCTCTGTGTCTTTAGAAGGTAAAGTGAAGAATTTAATAGTTTTGCAGATGTGATTGCTGGAGTGCCAGGAAAATATGGTTGGAGTAACATTTTTTTAAAATTCTGTAAGATTTTAAGGATGAAGGATTGCTACTGTAGTGTTCTTTTGTGTATGAATTTAAACGTTTTAAGTCCTGCCTGAAGTTTACCCTTGAGTACTCAAAGATGGTAGTATTTTGCAGTTGTAAACCAATGCATTTGAGCTCTAGAAACTAGAAAGACATCTAAACATTAGAAGTATAGGCATATCAAATCCAAAATTGTGGGAACAAAAGAAACCATTTCAAATATATGAGTTACTGATGAAAAGGAGCTTGAATGCTAATAGGAAATACATGTGAAAAATAAAAAATGAAGTTCAAAGGTAAAAGCCAGGAAGGTGTAAACATGCAAGCTTAAAACACAAAATTACTTTACAATGTCTGTTTATGCTAGTTGTCTTTCACTGCAAATACCGTTGTCCCTTCCCTGTAAAATTTGCATTATCAATACCTGCCTCATCTCTGTACTGTCTTCTGTATGTGTTTCTGCAGTATCATACTTTTTTTTTTTAATTCTATGTGATTCAATATGATTATAAACCATATTAGTTGCGTAGTCTAGTGTATTATGCCACATACATACCAACAGAAATGCCACCCACCCACTACTTGTGTGCCTCTATTTGCACCTGAACGAGTTTGTTCTTGGGTGACAAAATATTATCTGTTTTTCATTATCTCAGCTTCTGTATTCTTTCATAAAACTAGCATTTTGGTCTTCGGAGCGGACAGATACAAATGCTTAACATGCTAGGTTCCTCCCTGCTTGTGACACTTGAAATGGCCATTAAATTTAAAACTCATCAGTTCACTGTCAGAATCCCTGGTAGAAATCCATGCTTAAAATGCCAAAAGCCTGTAAAATTAGGTAACTTTAATATGGAAAATACCTGTGTCTGCAGAAGCTGTGATGCCAGTTGGCAGAGACATGGAAGAGCTTTGACTGGTTGTTGCTTCCGTTCTTCTTCCATATTTTTATTGCATATAAAAGCTCAGCCTAAATGGAAATTTTATATCTAATTAATTCCAAAATGTGAGTTGCAGTTGTTTTGGGTACTCCTTGTTTGAGTCCTTGTTACACTTTTTGTGGTTTTAGAATCACATTTTCCTATTTTTAATGTTTTCCTCTTCCCTATTGCTGACCCACATAAACAGGAAAATGACTAACTTTGCTTGTCAACTAGGCAAGATGGTGAAACTGCATTATACACCAAGTGCTACTGAATGCTTAAGCTGAAAAAAGGAGGAAAAGTGCCACTTGAAAAATGTTTACTTAAAATCTTTAAGGCACAAATGTGATTTGAGTTGTATGCTTTTAACGGTATTTTTCTGATAACGTATGTATATGAATGAACGAACTATTGTACGGTTGTGGATGCCATCTGCGTGCGTGCAGGTACTGCTGTAAATGTGCAGTGTCTAACTACTCTTTCACTGTATCAAGGAAGAGGAAAACATTAAGCAATGAACTTGAGTCCACGCAAGTTCCTCTCTAAAGTCATGATAGAGTGAAATGCACTGCTTCAGACTGGCAAATGAATGTTTCCTGGCATTCATCTGCATCTGATAAATCTTGCAAAGCTTATTTAAAACTGTAGCTTACATTTTACTATAGTCAGTTTTTCTTCTAAACTCAGCTACGCAGCTTTTTATAAATCAGTTCTTGTCTCTGAGTGATTCTGGCAATGAAGAATAGAGCCTCCAGTGCTATGTTTAACATCACATCTATATATAGGTTTTTATTTTCCAAATATAGGTCTCCCTTATTCAGACTGTGGCGATGTTCAGTTTGTTTTTTTTTTTTTGGACATAAACAAGTTCATCTTTGATAACTCTGGAATTCAGATATATGGTGCCACACTTTGGATGGTGCCGGAGGAGTTCATAAGAAAATGTGGAGTAAAGAAATTTTCAGAGCAATAATACACATAAATAATGCAAGTGTAAGTAAGTAATGCAGATAATGTAAAATATGCTGTAATTAGAAAGGGAAAACTTAACTATGTTGGTGAATAAATTTCTTATGCTGAAGGGTGGGGCAATTTTATAAACTTTTCCTAATTTTTTTTCCCTAGGTTTTATTTTTTTAAATATATATTCTGCTTCTGAGGCATATGTTGCTATGTATCTCAAGCAACCTTTCTTACTTTGGCTTAGCCAGTATCAGCACTTCTTGCAGTGGTTCCCCTGATAAATCCAATTAGGACTTAATACTAGGTTTTTGTCTCAGTTTCTGAAAGCCCTTCTGTCAGCTTAATTGTCTAATTAATGTTGGATTCTCTATATCCCTAATAATGTCCATTGTTACTGGTAGCATCCATAATGTGTTTCTTATGGAATGATGTCTTTCTGGTATATAATCTGTGGTAGCTAAGTGTTTGTACAATCAGTGAGGTGTACAGTGGTGGTCCAGGAAAACTGTCTTCGTGTCTTTTCAGATAGCTTAAGATTTGTCTCTAAAATAGTAGGAATAGATGTGTGAACTCGTTGGCCTTTTTTTTTTTTTTTTTTTTTTCTGCTAATACGTTGTTTTTAATACTGGAGAAGTTTTGGACTGCGGATAAATTCAGTACCCTTGATCAGCCTACTGCATTGATGCAGCTTGAGTTTTGTTTTGCAAGTTAGATTCAGAGATCTTTAGCAGTTTCACACCTAGGTTTCAAAGATTCTTTGTCTGTAAGTGTCTTGCCACTAACACATTTAAATAACAAAGAATGCTAAAGCTTTTCTTTCTCCATATTCTTTGTATTTTTTAATAGCCTACCTCATTTTTGCCCTACCTCAGGTGTACTCTGTTGTAGGAACAGGGCAAGATAGCAGCCTGGCAAAGTAATTCTGTTAGTTTAGGAAATCAGCAGGGTGCCTTCAATTAGAATTAAAGGAAGCAGCAAAAGTAGATGTTGAGGCCTGTTGATCTTACAGAGAAGACAGACGATTTGACAGAAACAAACTAGAAGAGAATTATGTGGCAGTAAAGCATGCCTTAGTAGTTCCAAACTGCTTTATCTAACAGCTTGCATCTCAACTGTGCCTTGAGACTGTGGTCATGCTCTTCTGTGGATGTATTTAGTTAAAGACAGCTGCTGTTGAATAGGTTTGTTTGTGATCTATTGAACTTTCATCTGTGTAGCATTGAGGACAAAACTGAAATTGTACTCTCTTTTTCCAAATGGCAGGAGTTGCTCAAGTTTAGGAGGTACATACAGAAAAAAGTCCTTTACAGCACAGGAATACCTGGAAGGTGTACCAGCAAGAACTTCTAGTGGTAATGTAGCTAGCTATATCAGAAAAGCTGAGCTTTGAATCCCAGTAGTAAGGTAGAATAAAATTCTGGTTCTGTAGAATAGTTATGACCCGTCAAGGTCTCTTCCAGTAGAGAGCAGTCACATATGGAATAACACATCTTCATATATCCCATTGCTATAGACATGCTACCAAAAACCAGTAGATGAGAACGTGACCAGACTTTAAGCTTCATTTCCCTTTGTTTGTCTTCTGATGTTCCACCATGAGTGGAAAATTGCATTAAGGAGAGGAGTAAGACTCTGGATTATGGTGGGAAGATGTCTGATTTTTAAATGGTACCTTATATAAAAAATAGGGAGACCACACTGGTAAATAGCACATTGTAAAATGTAATCTTTACTATTGAATTGATAGGTTGTGAGCATATTGTAGAAACGTTTGATGATGCACCTACAGCCTTTGGTGTCATGATGTAAGAACACATTGAAAACAAAAGTCAGCTAAAAGGAATCTGATGTGTTTTCTCCTGGTGTTATTTTTTTAAATTTATGCTGAATGTCTACAGAATGCTTAAACTGTCCCATCTACTCAGAAATAATTTAGAAATCTCATTTCTTTTTAATTATCTTAGGTTGAATTGGCTGTAAGTAAAAGTGTTAAAACTTTAAGTGGTGTTTCTGAAAATTTCTATTGAAGAATTGTGATCCTGCAGTTAAATTTTTTTAAAAAGCTACTTAATATTTTGTGGTTGAGGAATAACGGAAAATTGAACTAATGGCATAAAACATCACCTCTTAATCTAAAACCTTGGAACGGTTAAGGAGGGGAAGAGCAGGTACTCGATCAATATTAGTCTCTAATTTGGAGGAAAATAAACAAAGGAAAAACAGCACCTTGTTAATTATTTTGCTTGGCTTTGATAAGTGTATGTGTTTTGCTTCATTATTTTACATTTAGTCCTAGTAAAACGAGTACTATAAAAGGTGTATGTTCACTCAGCAAATTTCCTTTGAACAGATTGTGTGAAATGTTTAACTTTTTCCTCATTTACATGTGCAAAGGAGAACAATGTATTTTTAATGCCTTTTGTTTCCAATTTGTACTTTCTTAACATTTATTCTTTCGGATACATTACAAATGGTAAAAATCTAAACATGTTTAACAGTTTTCTCTTCAAAGTAATTGTTCAGGTGACGTTTAAATGTATGTATTAAATTGTTTTAAGATTCACAGCTTTTTAAAATAAACTCAATGTATCATTTAACTTTTTACAAGGTTATACATTTCTAGTAGCTTCATAAGTTTTGGATATTAAGAGGCTTGTTGGAATAGCAAAAGAGGTAGGATTTTCAAGTTACAGTACTTTTGAGCTATGCTGTTTTGTAAAACTCTGTAAAATGTCATATCTCCTACTCTATGCTCCATCTTTTAATACAGCTCTTTTGTAATCAGGGGCTTATGAGCTGCTAGGTCTGGAAGTTCTATGTATTTTGGGCTTGTCAGCTATCAGAGTTACCTTTTGCATCATTCCATCAGTTGTATTCTTAGTTCATGTGAGCAGACATCTTCATTTTTTTCTTTAAAAAAATTTATTTATAATAGTTAACTACTTATCTTAAGTAAAGGCATCCACGTCCACAGCTGCAAATACTTGCTCTGAAAAAAAATTCCCATTGTCTTGGGAGTACATGGGCAGATGCTGTTCTGCTAGACTGCCACTTTTACAAAGTGAGAGCACCTATTATGTGTATCATGCTAGTTCCTATTTCACTGCTTATTCTTGTTCTTTCAGAATTTTTTTTTCCATCCAGAGTAAAAGGTGTTGCTTATTCACTGAGGCTTCCCATAGAACGCGGTTGTTTCTGCAAAGCAGGCAGGCTTGTAGAGTGTTAGTCTTGTGTTTTGCTGGTTTCATCTTCATCGGAGCCTGCCTTCCAGCATTATTATTTCCATTCTGGTGAATACAGACAGCTTTTTCCTTGTCACTTTCCTCAATTTATTAAAATCACTTATGGTCAAGAAACTCAAGCACTAAACATTGTTCTGTGACAATTCGGAAAATGACTGTCTACTTTCTTTGATCAGAATAGTATCAATGATTTTTATTTTGGGATTTGTAATGGCACAATAGTTTTCACCACATTACGGGTTTTTTTTGTCGGCAATGAATTTTTGTTTGTGTTCTTGTACCTAATATAGAGAGTTGCTGTACTTTTTAGCACAAGGTTTTTTTTATAAGATTATTTATGGTTCATGTAGAAGAAGTTCTGTAAGTTTATTTGTCTTTGTACCTTAGTATCTTTTTCTTCAATAGCAATTTTCTGTCTTAATGGGAGCAGAGCAATGTCCTGAAGCAGTTCTTGTTGACTTCAAGTCTCCACGATGGTTATGGACTGTAGAATCTAACTAGCATTTAAGTATTAGTACCAAAAATGCGAGATAGGTCTGCTTTGAGTTCTGTATATGAACAAATACTGAACATACCACACAAAGATGGTTGTTTCTCAACTGAGGCTCGCACCCAAAGTGGATTAGTAGTCTACAGTGAAATATTTTTTAATTGAAAGATTGTAGCTTGCCAAACTGCAAAAAACCCCACCAAAACCCAAAAAACTGTCAAGAGTCTGAACATTCACTGTGCTGTGGACAATATACATATTATCTATAGTTTCTGTTGGTTATGGTAAGGACTTCGTGCTTACTTTTACCAGATACCAGAGAAGTGTCCTAACTACTAGGTTGGGAAGAGGTCTCCATCTCTATTGAGTAGGAGGTGGTGGGCATGGTGAGCATGATCAAGAAGTCAGTTTTGTCACGATGCAAAGTAAAAACCCTTGAAATGTGAGCTGTTCCACGTAATGTGCTTTCATCTTTTCAGTCCCATTCCTGTTGGCAATCCCATACCACCATTCCTACTGTTCTTTACCTTTAATGAAATTCTAATGCATACCATCATTTCCTTTCATCTTCATTTATAGTTTTCAAAATCAGAGTCTTTGGCTGACTTTTTGTAAAATATGTAAATAGAGTATGTCTCTCTTGTCTTTTTAAGGAAAAAAAAAAAGCACGAATGAAAGGGGATGTCTCTGAGGATTTGCTATTTAATTACCATAACCTTGCACACAGAAATGCAAAAGTCAATGTCAGTCATTGAGTCTGTCTCCCTTGTACTCATGAAAAATTTCTATTTTTCGTTACTAAATGCATTTGTGTTTCAATTTACAGTAAGGAGAGTGTGTGTATATACATAATATTTTCAATAATTGCTGTACTGCTGGGCCTTGATTATTTTTTTTTCTTTTAAACTGTACTCAATCTGTTGAACATTTTTGATTCTTTGAAATCATGTCTTATGTAAGTCCCTAAACTGTTTTTTTCAACAGCTGGTGAATTCTTGATATAATGTTAGGTTATTCTTTTGGTCCTCTGAAGCCACAAATCTTCCACTCTGAAATGTGCCCTATGCACATTGCAATCTGCACTGCCATCCCTGAAATTGTGGAGGGCCATCAAGTAATTGTATTTTTCTTATACAGGGCTAACTTTGTAGAGAAATAAAAAAATGAATGTGTGGACAAGTAAAAACTTGCAAATTTGACTGACTTCCAAGAAAAAAAATAGATATGTGAGCCCTCTGGCCCAGTCAGTGTCTAGTGTAGTTGTAATGTCACCATCAGAGTGGGAGAGTTGAAAATTCAGAGAACCTAAATTAAATTAAATAATGTTTTAGCTAATCTTACCTTGAAGTTCTCATGACACTAAAAGTTTGCAAATTACAATTTTCTAGAACTTATAAATACTGAAAATATTTGCAGCTTCAACATACTTAATTGTGCACAACTAGTAAATATATTTTTCCTTCTGCAACTTTAAAAGGCCGTTTCATTAAGTTTTTGGAGAAAATGTGCAGAATGGTTGTGAAAGAGTTGAACAGATATAAGGTGATTTTACTTTTAATATACTATCAACTTGCTAGTATGCTTTTTTTGTTCACTGTTCTTCTTGCATTTAAACTTCTGTTTCATACTGGACTAATTTTGGTGCATAAATAGATGTTGTGGATCAGGAAAGCTGTGTTTTGTAGAATGCTTGCACTCCTGCAATGCAGTCAAAAGGAATGTACTTGCGTAGAGAATGTCAACGTATAAAAGGCGTGATGTTGTTTCTGAATTACCTGGGTGATGTGCAGGCAAATAGCACCATCCTCTGGCATTATACTAGTTAAGAATTAAACCTGAAATTGCTGTCTGTTATTTTTGGAAATTCAATATAATTGTAATAGAATGTACATATTGTACTTTCAGTTTTACATACTCATTTGGGGCCAAGGTTTTAACAGAAATTCTGGTAATTTGCATGGACTCTGTGTATTCTGTTCAATTAAGTTACTGGCTAAAGGGGGTATCTTTTTAGGGTTATCCTGCCCATAGTGCTGACTCTGCTTTTTACATGACCATTTATGGTAGGAAGTTGCACTTCAGAAATATCCGACCGAGCTTTTTCTAAATCTCAGTGAAAGACAATTCACAGTCATTTAAGAAAAATTCGTTGAATTAGAAAACATCACCAACGACTTAGGGTTGTGTATGTGTGGGGGAGTAAAGGTGCTGTTACAGAACAACTGCAAATGTCTAATAAATTATTTTTACAGCAGATCGTAGCTTCAGTTACGGATTGAGAAGGGGCATTGTTGGCATTGCTAGAGTGCAAAGCAATACACCTCCCCCAAATAAGGTTTCGGTAGTTACAGGATGAGTTGTACTGAGTTACGATGATGTGAAGGACTGGATTTTAGTCCACTTAACTATAAGCAGTAGGCATGAGAAATACCACAGGGACATTCTTTTCAAAAACTTGACGGATGAGAAAGTCTCTGTTTTGATTGTTGTGAATTCCTATTGGACCTTTGCAATTTTACGTATCAGAAACATCAAAAGGAGGCAGCTGATGTTTGTGTAATCTCTAGAAGAAAACAGACAGACAGACACACACACACCCCAGTCCGCCTTTCTGTACAGCAGATCTGCGTTCTTTTACATGGGGCTTAGTATTGGCTTAGTGAAACTGGAAATCTTGAGTTTTACCCCAGTTGACAGTACCTTTCTTTCCCCTAATGTATTAATTGTGAACGTAAACCAGACCAATTATCTGTGTTTCTGGAAAGACCATACCAATGGTCTATGTATAAAGCTGAACTATGCGTTCCTTTGTTGATATGTGTTGCTTAAACATAAATTCTTACAGATAGATGCTGATCGGAATGTCGTGAGACATACAAGTTTAATTTGCTAAAACACTGAATGCTCCCAGTTGTAACAGAGGTCAGTAAAAAGTTTTATATAAAAATATATATTTTACCGTTCTCTGAGACATTAGGTTTCTGTGGGACATCAGATTCATTTAATTCTAAATTAAACGAACACCATTCAATGGAATGGTTGCAATAGAGAATCACAGAGAAAAAAATCACCTATTTTTTTATTATAGTCTATTTATATAGGCTATAATATATGCACTGTTTGAGTATTTGAATACATGTGATTTGAATAAGTTCTGATGGCCAGAAAAGTTCCACGGGAAGGTATTTGTTTTGGGTAAGAAGAGCAAGAGTTTGCAGCAGTAGCTGACTGCTGTATTCTGTATCATTTGGCTTCAGTTGGGGAGGAAGTGTTGATGGCAAGAGAAAATGGTGAGACTCCAGAAATTTTGGCTAAGTTCCAGGCAGGAAAGAAAATGTGTTATTGCCTTGTTACAACACATTCCACCCCATCCACTTCAACCTGATCTAATGTCAGTGTCTGTGTCCTTCTCATACTCTAATTTATTTAGTCATGTTGAGATTTTTTTTTGTTTAATTACCATTTGTGCCCTAAACACATTTCCTCCTGTCGTTCCAAGTTTTTGACTGCAGTACCATTTTTCCACTTTATCATTCCAATTCCTTATCTAGCCATTCCTAGTTTCCTACCTATTTTCCAGTCATTGACCATGATTATTTCCCATGTTCACTTTTTTCCACCCATAGTTTGTGTTCATTTTCAGTTCTAATCCTCTTCTGCTTCCTTTGTTCATGTTTAGCTCTGTGTGTGACTTGTCACTGAGTATGTGGCCTCTTGCTTTCTCACTCTCTTTACACACAGTTCTTCCCCAAGTTAGGTTGTTAACTAATGTTGCCAATCTTTTTGTGGTCACTGTAGCTTTCATTTCATCATCTTTGCTTTATTGGTTTTCATTCTTGTAGTCCTTGTCTATCCTTGATAATCTGCTTGCTTGGTAGTCTTGCAGCTTGCCAATGCTCACTGTTGGTTTTCTTTTTTGCCCCCAAGTTTTGTTTACTTTTTATGATTATCTGAGGCAGATTCACACCTCCAGTTTACTGATGTGGTAGGAAGCTACGGAGACCACAGCAGACGTAGGATTTGCTTTCAGGTGACACAACTGAGTCCAGCCTGGTCAAATACAGCCACAGCAGCTACGTATTGAATGTTGATGAAGTATTTTGGGGGTTTAGTTGTTGAAATTTAAGCCATAAGAGCTTGTGCAAACTGTTTTCTAAGGCCAAATTGAGTGTATTTTCAGGTGAAAAGATCACTTGAAGGATTTCATTTATGCAGGTAATATTTTCTTCAGGTGCCGTTTTTGAAAATAAACCGTTCTGTCTGATCTTTTCTCTTCCAGTTTCCCTGTTCTCCCTGTCTGGAAAGAAAAAAAATGTCAGCCCCAGGCAGGTACCTCACTTGAACAAATTAATTTTTGGACTAAAGAGTTCAACTTGCTGAAAGTCGCAAGCATTGAAATTAAGCCCGAGCAACAAGACGTGCCAGCTAACTATAACAGGCGAGGCTGCCAGCCCTTCTCACTGTGCCTGCTGCACATCCAGTTGTTCCAGCTGCATGTAGTGAAGCAAACAGTTTCTGGAACTTCAGTCTTGGGGTAGCAAGTTGCGCTATTTGTTGTGGGCCACAGAGAACTGGCCCATGTTGGACATACTCAGAAATACCACTTAATAGCCTGCTGTATCCCTCCTCCCTACTGCTGTATCAAACCCTAAAAACAAAACAAAAAAAATCTTGTAGTCAGCTGCAAGTAGACATTTTTATTTTCAGCATTTTTCAGTGAAAATGTCTACTCCCAGTTTCATGAAAAAAAGAAAAAAGTCATATTCACCATCTGAAACTTTGCAGAGAAGGTAATAGTTATAACAACAAGACGAAGCTACCTGGAAAACCCCTGACTGTGGTTTCTATTAGGAAATAACCTCTCTTTTAAAAAGAAAAATTCAGTGTTCTTGTTTGGAGAATTGTTTTCAGTAGTGTCTTTAGAATGGCTGTGTCTCAGCAGTGGTGCTGTGGATGTTCAGTAGCATCCATTTATATATTGTCGTTCATAGTAGTATAATGTTGTGCATTTTCCTGAAAGTGAATACTTTGAACTGGTATAATTTAAATACTAAAGTAACATTTTATTTAGAAATTTTTTCACGTGTCATTTTTGTTAGAACTAGGTGGTGTTTCTTTGCTATCAGAGGTGTTCCTTGGAGGGCTGCTGATGCTTCTGGGATCATAGAAGCAGGAGAGACTTTCCTAAATAATTTAATTTTTCCTTTCCCAGTTATCCTATATTGCTTTATACATTTGCATAAGAAAGGATTTCTCTATGTTGAACTTCTGACATGTGTACCAGACTTTGTCACTGATCTGTTACATCCAAAGAAATTTAAACAATGGGCTATAGTGATGAGTGCACAGCAAATTATATGCAGGCACAATGTTTTAAAGGTTAGCGAACTGTGTAAATTTAGGAAATCTGGGATGTTCTAAGTTCAGTAGTCATGTTATGTACTGGTAGGACATGGTTGAGAATCCTGGACTTGTGATAACTATTCCCAGCCCTGTGATGTGTTGATAATGCTAATACTCAGTAGCACTGCCACTGAACATCCCAGTGTGCTCTGTGGCAAATGTAACTAAACTGTGCTGCAAGTTGCTGCCGTGTCCTACAGCATTTTGTAGATTTTTATGACTGTCAAATAATTCAGTTGAATTATATAAAAAAAATATTTTCAGTAGCGTATCTCTTTCATTTGACAAATGTTTATATTTCCTTGTGGTGTTGTTTTTCCTGTTTGCTGTGAAATTTGAAGGGAGAAAAATACAGTTCTACTATTTTTAAGGCAAATTAAAGTTTTTAATGAAAGGTTAGAAGTTGGTGAGGTTTGTGGCACAAATAGAACGATAATAAACAGTTTGAAATTTGTTAACCAGGATATGTTACAGTCAAAATTTTGAAATAACTGATTAGAACAGTGGATGGATGTATTAGAGGCTAATATAAAGCCACATATATGTGGGCAAACAGGTGATACATGCTTCTCAGCATGAAATTGTATGTAATCAGACTGGCATCTCTGCACCTGCTTGTTTCATGTAGTCTATATTTGTAATATTTTCACAATTCCAGGGCCTTAAAATTAGTTTTAAATCATAGCACAGCATATAGGAAGGGAATTATCTTTATAGAGGCCTCAGTTATTAAATCTGCTTTTCAGGCTGAAGTGTGTCTTGTCTGTGCTTCTGTTCTTACTAATACACTCAATAGTTGCACTGCCAGTAGTGTATGCAAAAATATATTTTTTTTAATCAGTGAGTCACAAAATGTACTTGGAACAAGCTCATGACTTGGTGCACAAAACCATTGCACTGTCTTTTTTTTTTTTTTCTTTTATGCAGTTGGTGGCTGTTGCTGTATAATTAGTAGACAAAGGTTAAGTGGCTTGCTTGTGGTTATATAGAAAGTCTGTAGCAGAGTAAGGGATGCAAACTGTATCTTCTAGATCATAAGGCATGGTGTTAGATGTGTTTTTTTCCATGGTAGTGCTGGTTTAGACAGCGCTAGGAGGACCTGCTTAAGTAAATTAATTCTGTCTATTAAACATCAATAGCTTTTAGGTTTCCCAGCTCCATTCAAAATTGAAATAGCATGCAGCCTTCTTCTTTAAGTGCTCATACCACTTCTGAAAATAAAAGAATCAATATAAACCAAGTAACAATTTCAAAAGCATGTAAATGATTTGAAGCTTTAAAGAAAAAGAAACTGCAATCTGACTACAGTTAATTAGCACATAATTCCCTTGGAGGTGTATTCCTTTGCCAGTGCTTTTACACTGCCAGTAGTTGTTTTGTGTGTAGACATGGATTTATTTAAATGGGATTGCCATCTGAAAAGCACAGACTAAAGACATGCCTAACATATTGACATTCTTCCTTTCTTGTTTTTCAAGCTGAATTCAGGCATATTGAGAATTCTGGTTCATCATATCAGAAGCAGGCTTCTCTGTGCCATGGTGTAGTTGAGCTTAAACTTTCAGTGCAATTATAGAATTTGATGAGGGGAAGACAAACCGAGAGAAGCCTCTGTGCATAGGAATCGAAAACGGTGGCATTTTGTTTCTATGGTTGAAAAGGTATGGCCGTTTGAACAGAGCCAGTGTGGATTTAAATACCCAGTGCTAGTATGCTTTTCTCCAAATAAGCCAATATCCCTGCTTCCCTGGGTTATCAACATGTCTTTCCTGAGATGGTGGTTGTTTAACAGACTCCTGTTGTTTTTATGTACCTCTAAACTGCCTGGGAACAGAGACAGTCAACTCTTCCAAGTACTGAAAAATAACTTCCGTACCTCCGACAGAATTAGAGAAAAGACCAATTTTTATCATCCTGTTACTTTCAAAGTAAGTATATAAACAAACAAAAACTGAAAAAATAACTTCTCATGCCTGTTATGTATGATAAAGAATCCAAAATAATCTTTTGATCTGTTTGTTTAAATCTTTCACAGGTGCTCCTTACAACCATTTTTACAAAGGAAATCCAAAATCTAGGGAGTTGCTTACAGTAAAGGAAGATGGTTGACTATATCCATACACTTTTGCTATTCCAGCTTGAATACCCAGAGAGACTGTTTTCATTTTTAAAGACTGTCCCTATGTTTTACTTGCTTCCTGCGTATATATGTGCCTATGTCGTCTTCATCAGTCTGCAAGCAGTTTGTTGTGCCATCAGATTTTGGGGTTGTACTTTTAATAATTTTGAAGTTACAGCAGGTGTCATTAGTAATACTTTTTGACTAAATCGAAAGGGTTTTAAGCCAGAAGACCAAGTGCCAGTCACAGGAAAGGTAAAAGCAAAGAGAAGAATAATAAAGGAAAGAGAACTTTCACTGTCAAGTTGTCACACATTGCCATAGTTGAACTGGAGTAATGTCAGTGCAGGTGTGTCTGTTCCCTTTGGTATTAGGCTTGTCCTAATGTAATACTGAGACAAGATGCATGAGTGCATGTTTTGTTTTGTAATAGTGTTTGACTCGTAGCTACAGTCTAGGTAATCTGATGTCAGTGCAGTCTAAATACCAAAGATCTGTCTGAAAACTAACTACTTTGCTTAAAATAGGCTGGAAGTTTGGGTTTTTAAACATTCTGAATTGTGAGAACTATCATGCTGACAAGCCTTTACATTTTTATAATTTATGAATCTATACTTTGTATTTTCATGGAAGGAAAATTTCTTTCAATTTTCCTGGCGTTAATTTATTGAATTGCCAAAATGTTTGTGGAGTATCCTCTTCAGTAAAATCTCTTTCTCTGCAATTTGACACCATTGGCCAATTGATGCATTTCCTTACATGTGATCCACCCTTACTTTTGCTTTTTGCAATGCTGGACTAAGTGAAATGTAGCAAGGAGGTATTGGGGTTTCCTTAAGAGTTTATGAAAGGTGTATCTGTCTTTGTTTTTATTTTATGTATATGCTTGATTTAGGAAACGTATTGTCATCACATTGCTTAGGTATGTGTTTAAGAATGCCCAAATGGCAGTAGGCCTGAAAAACTCGATGAAGCCTTTCTCAGCAAAAGCTTACATAGTCTATACATCTATACATCCTTCCCTTCAGAGGTTAATTTTCCTCATAGCTGCTCTTGTCCTAATCAGATTTGGATTACTGCTCCTACACTTTTCCAGGTTTGTAGTGCACTTGAGTTGCCATAGGATACTCTGCTTGTTGATTAAGAAGTGTTTTAAGAATTATATCAGCATTGTGCATTGACTTCCCTTTAGTTCTAAGGTGCAGTTTAAGGATTTGCATACGATCTGTTAAGTGCTGAATAGCTTTTGCTTTGCCTGCTAAAGCAGATAAGAATTTATCATGCAGTTTTCTCCTGTGCCCTATAGATTAGATAGTAAAGTATACTCCTTTCCTGGCCTTGTGTCCGTTGTAATGAAGCCCATAATTATTAATCTTTAATGGTACCTGCAGTGCACAAAAGACAGACTTGTTCCTTATCTCAGATGCGCTGCTTGATTTTATTGTACTTGGTTATAAAAACATTGAGGTCAGAAAATTATATTTGACGCTTCTGTCAGTAGTGCTGCTAATAATTCTTGCATTGTCTTTGCATCTATTTGAATGCTACCATTCCAGGATTATCTTCTATGGTTTGGTTTGCCTTTATATGATCCTGGTCTGCTTCCTCGCTTCACCTATGCTGAAGTATTAGTACAAAAATAAATAAACACCCAAACTGTCAATGCTGTGGATGGACAATTACTTTCCTTTTTCTTGGTCTTTGTAATTTTATTTCTGTATGTTCTTTCAACTTTTAGTGTTTCCTAATTTCTAGCTTTAAATTTCTGTGTTTTCTGTGTGAAATACTTGATTTGTTGAATGTATTTTGTCTATTTGTACATTTAACTTTGGATTGGTGTCAAACACCCCAACAGTATTTGTACAGAGTGAAGCTTAATTTCTAAAATGATGGGAGAAGATGTATTTTTTTAAAACCATTGACTTTTGATTTTGGATCAAATGTAGCAAACGTTGCTAGTAGATTGCAAGTTATTTTCAAGTTCTATGATATGAATTGTTATCTTGGTTTCTTTCAGCTAAGCTCATTTCAATTTCTTTGTGTTGTTTGTAATTATTAGTTCCTATCAGCCAGATTTCAAACATGGTATTTTCTGAGAATTAACTGTAATTCAGCTTTCAAATGACAGGTAAAGCATTCATGTTTAACTGGCAGTTGAAAGTGATGGCTACTTGAAAATATTAGAATTGAAGTGGAAAAAAACATACCAAGTTTGCAACAAAAGTAATGTAATTTTTGCTGTAACTCAAGATATTGACTAATTATTAAAAAAATGCTGTAGGTGACCTATGTAAGGAGCTTGAAGATGAAGCAAAGTCTTTGTGCTTAATTAGTAGTCCTTGTCCAGTGATCTGAGAATTTTATATTCTGAATCTTTACTATTTGTTTGTCAGTTACATAATTTGTGAATATGGCAAACCGTGATTTCTGCTGTTGCCTTTATTTCTCTTACTGTTTTTCATGATTTACAGTGTACTTGGTATGCAACTATTAATAATACATATACAGACTACTTCTTCCAGAGATTTCCAGGTGACATATAAATAAAATGACTATCAACAGATAAGGCAGATGAGGGAGATGAAGACCAAGTCATCAGTTAAATAAGATTGTCTCAATCTATAGTGTGATTGTTTAGAAAAAGTTGCGCGAAAGCTTTTTTGGGATGCTGTCTATTATAGACACATCTGTGGCATTGTGTTTCCTTAACTGAAATCTTCATCAGCCTTGATTGCAACTTACGTATAACCTGCAAAGCATTATGATTCTGTCATCTTAAAGGTGTAGCCATCATACTTTAGAACGCAATAGTTAACTTTAATGAGTAGGACCAAGTGACTCCAACAGTTCATCTTACAGTAGTAACCTAAAGTACGTAAAAGGTTAACTTGTGATTCAGTGTAAGTATTCACTTGACTCTATCTGAATTGTTCTATTAGTGGAAGAGTAGAGGCATTTTTCTAGTTTTCAGATGTATCTGTATGTGAAGATTGTTTAAAACTTGCAGCTTAATTCTGAATTCAGGCTATTGTCTTGCTTTCCTGTGTGTATCACACAGAATCATAGAATGGTTTGGGTTGGAAGGGACCTTAAAGATCATCTTGTTCCAACCCCCCTTCAGAACACAAGGTACAGCTGCTGTCACTCACACTGTAAAGCTTGAAGTCTTTTTTTCTTGAAGGGAGAAGGGATCCTAACATATTAAAGATGGAGCTGTGGAAAGAAAAGAGCTAATACACTTCTTTTATTTAAATTCCCCCTCCCCAGAGTAAATAATTTTTTTTTTTTTTTTTTTTACAGCTTGACAAGAAACTAATAGCACTGTAGTGCTACTAGTTATGAAACTGTATTTTCACAAAATTAAGAATGAACCTTACTGTAACTGTTTTCATTTAAGTTATGGTAAAAATTGATACCTTTAAAGTAATTAAGTTACTCAGTTCTGGTAATTATTTCTAAATAACCTTTATATTAGCTAGCTTTTGGGTATTGCTTGGCTACTTCACCGTAATTCAACACGAGACACCTGTTTCCAGCTTTCAGGGAAGACCTGGTAGCCCACACATAGCTTGTGCTGCTGCTAGCAGTACCTGACGCAGACATATTTTTTTTTACCTTACATTAGCCTTGAGGCTCAACAATGTTAAGGCAAAAAAAAAAAACCCTCTGAAGAAGAATTAACCTAATCGGCTCGTGAGCAGCTGCAAAGCATTTCTTCATCCTTATATTGCATTAAGTGCTTCTGGCATCCTGCATCAAAGCTCTTGAATGGTGTAGGTGTCATGAATGCTTGGAGATACAGATGAGATTTTCACAATAAATAAAACTGTTTGTAGATTATTTTGAATAAATATGTAACATATGCATGTAAGATACTGAAATGTGAGAATTCATCATCACAGCCTGGTATCTTTGGATTGAAGAGAAGTAACGTAACTTGTTAAATTATATATATATATATAACACCTGTTAGTCACAACCTTAAGTTCAAACTTACTTTTTGTCTATTACTAGGAAAAACAAGGGATTCCCACTCAGCCAGAATGGAATCTGAAATTGTGCCAAAGGTTACCAAAATGACAGTGTCTGGAAAGAAACAATCTATGGGATTTGAAGTTCCATGGTAAGCCAAGCCCTCGTACATCAAGGTACATCAGCAGCTCTTCTTTCAGACTGATGCACCTGTAGCGAGTTTTCTTCTTCTTTTTTTCTATTTTTTACAGCAGTTTTAGTGTCACTCTCCAGAACTAACCATCTCAGCTTCTTATTTGACTCAGAATTACTTTCAGAAGATGGTACCTCACGTTTTGAGTTTAACAAATCCTTTCACTATGAATAGTGCAGAGAGATATCAGCTAGTCAGATTATTTAAACATCCGCTTCATAGAATACTGAACTTTCTTGGGGTTCGTTTATTTTAAATTTAGTTCTCTAAGTGGAATTATGAAATCAATAAATCTTAACTGTAATTGCTTGTTCTTCAAAGGAAGTAATACATTTAAGAATAATTTGAAAACAATCACTTATGGCTAAACTTCGCCTGCCTCTGCAGCTTTTATTAACTTTAACAGGTGTCCAGGGTACAACTGTTGCAGAGAAGAAATCGGTCCTCCTTATGCTTAGAGTGGTTAAGCAGTAGTTCTAATTTTATCCTGACTTGGAACTGTTGGGGGGATGTCTCGTGAGAGCATGAAAACAGACATCTGAATCAGAGTCTACCTACAACAGTAGCCAGCAGTGAACACTTAAAGAAATACATAAGGACACAGGGTATCTGTGTTGGGAATACTGTCTGTGAAATGTCATTACATGTAGCATTCTGTGGCTCCCCACCGTATTATTTTTTAATCAGGCTATTTCTATTAAGAATGATTAATGGATTTTTCTTACTTGGATGTGCTTATTGTTTTTGAACCCAATCTTTTAATAGCTACCTAGTCTGTGGCAAGAAATTCCATAGTTCATCCTCAGAAAAAAAATTGCAAGCTTGAACAGTGCCAGCATGGCCTCCTTATCTCGCAGTGTTTGTAGTTCTGTAGTTTGTAGTCTGTAGTTTTTGGGAGTAAGAGGGCAGTATGGTCTTTATTTTACAGTATCTTATGCATGTTTGATAACTGGAAAACAAGCAGTTGGCGTCTACTTAGTCTCTTAAGCACATTTACTATAAGGTGTGAAGCTGATGTTGTTATTCCCTTACTGCTGCTAAATGCCATTGCTAAGAGACATCGCTTTCATTCAGCTACTTAGATGCGATAAGTTCCAAATGAAAAATTTCTAGGCCTTTCAAAAGCCTCTTTCTGTGCTGTTTTGAGATTTGCAACATACAAAAGGGAATATAATTTTTTTTTCCCCTTGCCTCTACTTATCTGTGACTCTGGGTGTGACAACTGGACTTCATCACGAAATTCCTGTCAATGTCATGGCACCTTCATCTCTGGTGTTTCTACTACGCCTCTAAAAACTTGGAATTTTTCGTGGGGACTTTTATGGATTAAATTAATTTGGATAGAAGTTTATAAAAAGAAAGGCATCTTAAGTGAGTGAAAAAGATCTGCCAGTTAGTCCTGGATAGTAGTGATTGAATTTTTTAGCTGTGATAATGACTGTTTAAAATGTTTGTTTATAAAAGAGAGCAAACAGAATTTTGTATCTCTGATACTTATTTAGCAGCTGCCACACTTTGTGTATGCGTGCCTATTCCATAGGGAAGGAGGAGATAAGAAGAATGCTTCTTCATCTGTTCCTGGATAGGCTAGTGATGACTTGGTCTCTGAGGAAAGATGGTTGGTTCTAACATGGTTCTCAGCCACTCTGCTTCTCTTCAAGGACCCTGAAATAGTTTGTATCATGCTTGCTTCCAGTTTAGTGACGTACTATTTTTTTGTGATAGAAAAAATTAGCCTTCAGGACCTGTGTGGTAATCCCTTTAGATAAATCCTCAATACTGTGAAGGTGCTTTTTAATTCATCTCACTTCTTTAGTGGTACTGCTGAAATACTAATTGAGAACAAGCCTCTTTTGCTGTAGAAATTGAAAGCATATTAGGCATTTAGCTTTAAGTGTGAGAAATATGAAAGAAGTGGAGTGGTTTTTAAAAGAGCATGAGATTTGGAGTACAGCCAATCAATGAATATGGAAGAAAGCACAATTTAAATTATATTATCTGCACGTCTAAAGACCCCTGTGTCAAAGGGTCTGTGATGGGCTCCTTTCTTCTTTCCTCTGCGGGCCATTGTGGAGGCACTGCCAAGGCAGCAGGACGACATGAAGAAGGGGGGGGGGGGGGGGGGGAGGCATATTTTTCCCTCTCTGCTGTAGGACAGTGGCATTTGCTCTCCGCATTCTTTTCCTAACAGTTGGAGCTCGACTAGCTCCTTTCCACAGTCTCTCCATAGTCTGTACTAAATATATTGTGGTGAGCTGAAGCACCAGCATTGTCTTGCCAGCTTGTAATGTCTTTGTACACATCCATTTCTAAACTTGAAAAGCAAAACGAAACATGAACCCCTGCCTCAGCTCCATGAGTATCAGAGTTGTTTTTTTCTTCTACAGTTATCTTCTGGATTATTGACAGCATAAGGGTGAGTTGTCAGGGAACAGATTGAATCTGTGTTTATTAACGCCTAAGAGGCTCGTTCTTTTGACTCTTTTCAGACCCTTTTTTTGTTACATTTTAATGTTGCATTGATAAATGTACTGCAAAGGGTTTATAATAATACAGGTTTCTAAATACATAGTTTATATCACTGACCAAAAGCACAGTGTTATAAATTATTCGTAGCAGTTTGGATTCTAAACCACCTCATAATTGTGCCCCCTACTCTCACCCCCACATATTTGTATAGTGTTGGTGCAGACACCATTAGAAGGTGATTGTATAGTATGTATAGTACGGATTGTATAATATGAACTAGTTTTTGTTCTCACCTTTTATGGGATCTTAAAGGTAATTTATGGACCATGTTTTTAAAACCAGTGGTCTAGCATTAGCAAAAATAAAGACTGAATGGCTAGTCAAAGAATGATTATGATTCAATCTTATTATGAGGTATGACCTCATAACATGACCTCATAATAATAAATTAATCTTATTTAAAATGGATGGATTATTAGAAGTCATGAATTGCTTTGAGCATTGATTTTTGCTGGGCATTCTCAGTGGGATTGTCTACAGAAAATGGAGTTTGCTCACTTCTGACAAACTGTTTTTCTGATGCTCTAGCAAAACTATTTACCAGGCTTTTTCTTCCTGTTAAGTCATGAAGGAAGGCAGAAGTTGTGAGCAAAAAAGGGTGATTATTTTAACCAGCCTGACCAATATTGCATAATTAATAATTTTGAAAGGGGAAATAAATGTAGACATTCCTGTAATGACTGTAAGTACTCCGAAAGAGTCGGTTGTATAAAAATAATTCACTAAGCGTCCAGACTAGAAGATTGAAAATAATGTTTAAAAGCTAAATTATGCAGAGTTAATCTTCAGCAGATAAGCTTTCGGGTTCTTCTTTGAATGCATGGTAGTGTGAACCTTTCAAAATTTCTGTGAGATTGAGTGTCTTCTAACATGGCTTATAACAACATATGTTGTATTTCTTCATTTTCTCCAGAAGACAGTGATGTAACCATAACATTTTAGTCGGTTTATTCTTACCGTCCTTGTTGGCAAAACAACATAGGAAGTTTCTGGCCTGTCAGTTTTAGTTTTGACTAAATGTTGGTCCTTGCCAGGCTTTTGTCTGCTGATTTCCTAACAAAAAGCTGTGGTAAGCTTTCCCGACACTTGTGCCTGAATTGCTGGTGGTCAAGCTTCCTTGAGTACATGACCTCAGTGCAGATACAAGGTGCTTAATGGTTCTGTCCTTTCAAAGAAGTCAAGAGTTGCTTAATCAATGGCTGCACGTTAGTGGCTAGCAGTGATGTGTCAGACAGGCACAGATATTGGCAAACTACCGTTCTTGGTAGTTCCATTAAGTTCTCATACAAAGATGCAAGCAATTGGTTAGGAAGGCACTTTCTCCAAATGCAAGTTTTTCTTGATGTGGTGGTTCAATATAACTCAGACCAAGTTGGAAGTGTGCTACTGAAGATGCTTGCTAATGCAATTGACTTGTTTATACCCTCAACTGCCTGCACTGGAGACATGCTAGGTACCAGTACGCTATCCTGTGTGCTCTGTCTTCTGGCAGAAATTTTCAATTCAATAATTTTGAAAAATCTCAGTGGAAAAGGCTTACTGAAAAGCACTTTCAATGTCATTAATTTTTTCATTGACTGTTAGAGATGAAGCTCCTTAGCATTTTTCTGAGCTGTAATCAAACTTCTAGTAAGCTACTCATCTGGTTGCCATGAGGATTAACTAATTGTGCCAGGGTCTTATTGTTGCATCTCTCTCCATCTACTTCCATGAGACTGGAATTTTACACTTCATCTGCCCATCTTCCTGTTTAGGTACCTAGCAATAAACTCACTCTCCCTTCCCTTGACATTGGTCAGCAAAAAGCTGAATTACCTCATCAGAGGTGCTCTGTAAGTAGATCATTTGCTCTATCCATTCTGATGCTTCTCCTCTGAAATTACAAGTCATGGTTTATCATGCCACAGGTTGTTTTCAGGTTTCCAAAACATGGTAATATCTGAAACCTGTAAAACTCTAAATGGAGCAGTGTACTGACTGTCCAAATATTGCACCCTCGAAAAAGTAGCAAGGTCTAATGTTCTCATGGCTGGAGTCATGCTTTAGTCATTATTTCACTTGTATCTAGCACTTTTTCTTTGCATCACACAAAATAAAAACTATTTGGCACCCCTAAGGAGTGGTAGTCACAATAAAAGCTACTTAGAGTTGAGAGAGTAGTTATTTTATCTGGCAATAACCATGATTCTTTCAGGTGCTGTAATTCTACACTCAGCATCCATCCTGGTTTTTGGAATCTTTACTGACATAGGCTTTGGCCTACAAGAAGATCTGAACACCTGGGTTTAGAAAAAAAATCATTACCTAGCTAAAAAAAAAAATAGAATTTAGAAACTTACAAATAACCTGTCTTTCAAAGTACATTTTTGTCTTTTAATAGGCTTGATGTGACAGTCTTTGAATTTATTTTGGAAAGCTTTCCAAAAACATGATAATTACATTTTTGGGTCACATTACTTGCAGCTTCATCTAAATATCTTCCTTTTAATTTTTTTCATTTTTAAGAATTTGGTTTGGGAAGAAATGCAGATGTTGGAAAGGAGAGAAAACTATTGCCAATTGCAAAGGCTGTTTTGATATGGCTTCTTATACAAATACTTTTCTCCAGAACTTCAAATATTAGAATTTCAAAGAAGAAAACTTGATACCAATGTAAAATACCATATTTGCATTACAGTGTGACCTTTGCATATTGGCACTAGTCATAGTATTACAGCATGGAATTGCTAGATGTTACGCTGACACTGAACTGAAGTTTATCTGAAAAAAGGGAGAGTCTTAATCTTGATGAAAGGTGTCTAATGCAAATTAATTGTAAATATATGAGGCTCTCTTAATACATGATTCAGGAAAAAATGATCTCATGTATTTAATATCATGCAGATGATATTAAATATGTTATTAAAATATGTAGAAAGCTTTGTCACCACGATTCTCTGCATAATTGCCTTCTATCAACTTGATTGTTTTCAGTCAATTTTTGTGAAGTAAAATGTCCCTGAAGAGACATTGGAGAGACTAATTGTTGTGGCATTCCAAAGTAGGTTTTCATCTTGAACTTAATGTACTATTTAAGGAATTTTAAAAAATAGAGCCTTCTGTTCAGCTTTATACAAATGTACTTATATTTTTCAGTAAAAGAAAGCACAAATAACTCTAGTGACTATTTTTGTTTGGAATAGTTCATGTGTGATCACCTTTCTTCATAGCTACATCTAAAGCAATGATGACCCACTAATTTTTGGAATTTAGAGGATCAAGTGTATCTTCTTATACAGGATATTCAGCTTGTCAACATACGATGTTATATACTGGAGTTTGTCTAAAGCTGTACTTGGTGATACAGTACAGCTGGTTTCATAGTGTCAAATCTAAAATGCCATGATGTGTGACCTAAGGCAGTAGTTTGATATAAACTTCTCCTTCTCCTTCAAGTGGTTTAGAATATTCTGATAGGATAAGTTCTTGTGAGTAGACTTTATACAGAATTGTATATTCATTATGCAGAAGTGCAGGTACCATCTGTTCCCCTGCCACCAGCATGGCTGGCGTAAACTAAGTTCTTTGCTTAACTAATTTGAGAAATGTGCTTGTGTATCCAGCCTTGATGCAAGACCCTGGCCTTGGGTTGGGGAACTGTAGCCAAAAAACCCGAGTGGTCGCATTTCTGCTTTGGGGTTTCACAGTCAAGAGGAAAACTTGGCTTTGGGCCCTATGAAGGTGTCAAAATCAATGTCTGCTGCAGTACTGATTGCATAGGTAGGTTCTGAAATGAGGGGAAAAAGGGAGATCTATAAAATGTCCCATATTGCTTAGTGCTATAACGAGAGGCTAATTTTGCATTCAGTCAGAACACTTTCTAGGTTTAATTTTTTAGATTGTAACTCTTGAACTGTCTTGTTCAGTAGACTAATGTGCTTGGACTATATTGTTTCACAGGATATATGTAACGGAAAGGGACTAATACAATGCAAATACTCCTATGCAGACAGAAAATGAGAAGTAATATCAAATAAAAGCAGAGATGTCATGATGTGGGATTCTGAAGTACCAAAATAAGTAGTTTTATTTATAGAAGGTGAAAAGAGGAAAACTGGGAAGTTAATTGTGGTATGTAAACAGAAAGTGGAGAGTCAAAAATTCACACTGGATGTGGAGACACTTGAGTGTCTACTCTTTATGCTGTATTGCTGTTCTCAAGATAGAACATTGCAATGTTGAGCTGTAATACTTGTAGCGTATGTGGAAGCTGTTTTCGGATCAATGCTTCAAAGTTGACTTGGGCTCTTACTTCAGAGACGACCAGATCTCTGTAGTTGTTCTGCACAGCTGCCCTTTCCCTCCCTGTTAAAAGAAGTGGCTGTGGGAAGCTTTTGTTTATCTGCTTCATGTATTTTAAAAGATTACTTCTTATCTTGCTTTTGTACACAGTGCTTTTCAGACAAGATGTTCAGAGCTGGTATCTGTGCAGTTCGTATCCAGCTGCTTATCATTTCCACCTTAATGGGCTTATCACATACTCTTTGTCTGGGGCTTGCATGATAGTGAAGGGAAAACAGTTGCTCTCCTATGTTTCTACGGCTTCTTTGTCATTTGCATTCCTTGTGTTTTCTTTTTTCCCCTAGTGTGATTGCTGAAGAAAATGGCCATGCTAACACACCTCAGAAGGGACTGTTAACCGAAGATGCCAGGGTAGCTTCTGGGGTACTTGAGGCAGTCTCAAAATCTGCTCTTTCATCCCAAGTAGCACAGGTTTCAGAAGAGCAGAATATGGTGCCTACTCCAGTAAAAAAGTCAAGCAAGGCAAAACCACAAATCGATGTGAAAGCAGAGTTGGAGAAGAGACAAGGAGGAAAGCAACTGCTTAATTTGGTGGTAATAGGTAATATTGTTAAATTACATTTTTGACAAACATAGAGATTAAAAACTGTGTTGATTGAATCTGTCTGTGATCCAGAAGCAAAACCCATCCTCTCTCCAGGGAAGGGAAATTTCATACTGTTTCCAGTTGCATCTGCTTGACCATTATTCTTTGGAGGGAGTACATTCAGATGTCCTTGACTAGGACAGTGAAGTTGACTTAGTTTCCTTTTGACAGTAGAGTAAAATGTACTTTGGTTTGGTTTCATTCTTGCAGTGTGTTCTTTTTACTATGAGTTTGGAGGTGCTGTATGGCTGTCATGCTAACTGACTGCTTCAATAAACTGTCTCTCTGTATCTCTGTCTTACAGGATGGTGAAATTCTGTGGCTTGCATAAGCATTATTAGTGCATGTGATTTTCATGTGTTTTAGTATATTTCTTCTTGTACTATATTTAAAATGCGTAAATTAATAAAATTGATATATTTCTTTCCGTAGGACATGTTGATGCAGGTAAAAGTACTTTAATGGGTCATCTGCTCTACCTTTTGGGAAATGTGAACAAAAGAACTATGCACAAATACGAACAGGAATCTAAGAAGGCTGGCAAAGCTTCGTTTGCCTATGCATGGGTCTTGGATGAAACTGGTGAAGAAAGAGAAAGGTAGAAATATCTTTTAAAGAGAATTACCTTTTTTTCCTGAAAGAACAGTATTTGTTAGGAATTATCAATCTACTAAAAACGCGTTGCTAGAAGTATTCTAAATGTTCAAAGATACTCAGTACTTACTAGTAAATACTTTTCTTTGTCTGTACGAGTACATGTTATCCAAAGAAAAAAAAATAATATCCTTGTTTGGTTATAAGAAATGTGAAAGAAAAGTTGAGTATTTCTTCACATATTTCCATGCTGTGGAGTGCAGGGTAGGACTATATACAATGCGGAATGCTTCTAATAGCCAAATTAGTTCATTTAAAGCTGCCTTACTGGTTTATTGCTGCCAAATTTCTCAGTTTGGTTATCATTGTATGGGAAAGGTCTAGGTTAAATTTTTCGATGAAAGGGTGCCAGAATTATAAACTAAGCACTGAAATGTCAGTTCATCACATGTGACTTACATTACATTGAATATAAAATCTATAAATTGACTACATTAATAAATTATGTTTGTATTCTTTATAAACTGCCTTTATTACATTGAAATACAAAATTTAAAATTAAATTTTATCATATTGAAAAAGTATGTAATAGGGAAGCAGTGAAGCTAATTTAAAAAAAAATAATCTAAGAGCTTTTAAGAACACTAAATGATAGTCGGTGTTCACAAAATAATAAAAAAAAGCATTTTCTTCTGTGTTTATATTTTTACAATCACTTGTCACCCATGGTTTCATAGCATATAAGCTCTTCTGGTTGGAAAGATAACCTTCACAATGTAAACTGATGCTGAAGAACATAAAGTAAGGCAGTCCCTATTGAGTGTATAGCTCTTGTTGTTTTTAAAGGTGGATATGCTTTTGCGGTGTCCCTGTATATAGCTAAACTTTTGCCTTTGTGAGTCCGTTCATTTGCAAAGTGCACATACAAACCTGAGTAGGGGTATGTGTGTTGGGGGGTGCAGGTTCAGGGAAGAGGGGGAACAATCCTGACGTGACCAAACACAAATTTTAAAAGTAGCTTTACATCAGTTAGGACTGATGATACTGTAGTGGTTGTGTTGTCATGGATATATAGTCTAAGGATGTAAAAGAGGAAAAGCTGATGGGGGAAACATCTTTTTCTTAATCCACGTAGATGCTGCTGGGTTGTTTGTCCGTAAACCAGACAAACTTTGAAGATCATTTCCTTTCACAGATCTGTTATAGAACGATTAAACACCATATTACGTATGTTATTTAATTATACAAGCTACCTTTGGTAGGTTGTAATTTACATGTGAAACCAGAAATAGAGACAAGTATTTATTGCCTGTGAAGAGTAAAATGTTTACAGAAAGTAAAGTTTGTGGAATAATTGTCATGAGCCTTAAAAGTGATATCCCTTGGTCTAGGATTTTTTTTAGTATCAAATAGCTATGCATTTAGGTACCAGACTTCTCTTCAGAAGATAAATTGTAATTATAAAGGGAAAAGTTGTCTGAATTGGTATTTTTAATTGATTCTGTTTTCTCTTTGAGTTTTGTATTTTTAAAGAAAAACTTTCTGGAGCCATCTGTAAATGTTCAGAGTTTTGGCAGGGGGGTGTGTGTGTGTTATTTTATTGTTGGGGTTTTTTTTGTTACTGGAAGTAGCCGTGCTAATGTGAGAAGTTTTGTCCCTTGAAAGTACCTGTCTGTCTTCATCATCTCTAAAGGGAGATGCAGATGACTAACCCAGATACAGACGTGTGCATGAGAGGTGTTTGCATGGGATCAGATGAATCCTATCCTATGTGCTGTGCAGAACGTGTGGTTTAGTGAGGTGTGGAACCGAGTCAAAGCACTGTGATTCCTCCTTCATACTCAGTAGTTCTGCATGCGGATCTTTGCAAATGTATACCTGTATTCCTATAGTCCGCTACCTTCTATTTTTTTATTCTTGGCTATGTTTCTGTTACTCTATGATGCCCTTTTCTGAAGAGCAAAGTATTAAAAGTAGAATCAGTAATGATTTAAATATGCAGCACAGTTTTCATGTTCTCACTGTGCTTGTTGGGACATAGTCTATGGGTGCATGGAGCTAGAACTGTGAATTCTGGCTGTTTCTTTCTTCCTGACTAGAGTTACTGAAAGGCAGCTCTAGAGGTCTGCTTTTCCAGCAAGCAGGTTTCTTTCTATTTTTTTGTGCAGGCTAAATCAAATGAAAGCTATGAAGTGTATGATTTCATGATTATGTTTTTAATAGCTTACTTTATATCTGTATGAAGCTTTCAAAGCAGTTCTAATGTTGTGCTGCATGTATGCTTTGTTTAAGGGGAGTGACGATGGATGTGGGTATGACCAAATTCGAGACAAAGACTAAAGTAATTACACTGATGGATGCTCCAGGCCACAAAGACTTCATTCCAAATATGATCACAGGAGCTGCACAGGTAGAGATGGTCTAAAACTCTTTTTCCAATAGCGTTATTATTTATAACTTTTTCTTAAATTGGTTTTCTTCTGCTTTTAAAATCTAAGATGAAATGGAATCATTGATGGTGCTAAGATATCTTTGAGGTTTTCACGAGTCTTCTAAACTTAAAAAAGAATGTGTTTGTTTAACGGCAGTTGCTTTTTTTTTTGGACGTTAACTTTTTGGAGGAGAGTTTTATTAGGGAAGTAATTTGAATACTGAGTTGCAGTTTGATAAAATCAGAGTTGAGCTTTGAAAGCTATTCAAATGTGGCATATGTCTACTCAACAAGAAGTTCTGTGAAAGTGGTCTTGTAGGTAAAGATTTTAAGTGGTTTTGAGCTTAAAGAAAAAAGATCTGGAGAGGTCAGACAAATGCCATTCTTCTGTTTAACAATGTATTTTATATGAGATGAGAAAACATGACATAGCCAAGTTTATGCAGAATGCGTATGTGTTGTTAATAGGACACTTGCAGAGACTACGTGCTGCTTGCTTTAGGAACAGTGAGTAAAGTCAAAAGTATTGGGCACTTCCCATCGAATTCAGCATGGCACTTGCCATTCTCATAGACGTTAGTTATTTAATTTATGGAAATAATAAATCAGAGGAGGGGAAGAATAACATGTGGTTGCATGACATAAAATGTGTGAAATTTTTTCCACTTAAAGGCACCCTTTTTAAACAGTAGAATTAATTGTCCAAAGTTGCGGTGTAATCAAACATATTTTTTTTCCTAAGCTAAACTACTGTGTAGAGGTTTTTGCTTTGTGTCTGTCATTACAGTCTGAAGTGTGAGTTTTATCTTAACATATCAATAAGGTTGGGTATCGTTAGTATGATTTTACAGATAGAGAGCTATACTGTAGGAAGACTGGTTTGCCCCAAATTCTGCTTTAGCTCTGAAACAGAGTCTGGGTAAGAATTCAGACCGTGTGACCCAGCGGTTAGGCTGAGGAAGAGTCAGAAGTTGGCAAAGTATTGTGTAGAGCGTGTACAGTAATCTGTATTGTGGAGCATATGTTGTAGGTAGTTCAGGAGCTTTAAAATTAGAAATGGATCTTTAGTTTCATGACAGTGGAAAATGTTGGCTCAGCCATGTCGTTTTCTTTACAACCTTAATTTAAATTGGTTTGTCTTTTGGCGGAAAAGTAATACAGGCAGAAGTGTTAAGAGAAGACTTGTAGATCCACCAGCAGTTGTATCGCTTCAGCAGAAGATGGGGCTGGCCAAATAAGACTTGGTATCTCTGTGTTCCCTCCGCTCTCAGGATGGTGAGGAGCTGGTCTATTCCGAAGCCTGTTAAGGAATCACTGAAACTTTGCAAGTTTCTGTTGCCTACTAGAGTAGGCTCAGCGCTGATGCAATGGGTGGAAGAAAGCAAATGTGGAAAGGGCTCTGATGCTTTTTATCATGGAGAATTCTGTTAGGAGGTGAATCCCCAACTGCTGTTATGCAAAATGCAAATCAGCCTTATCAGGGCCAGGATCTAGCCTTTGATACATATGGTTAATTTACGTAAGTCCCGAGGTATGGGTTTTATAATTTAGAAAATACAGGAGGTCCTTTTTTTTTGTGGGAGAAGTTCACCGCAATACACTTCTGAGGCTGAGAGCTGTGGGGAAATTCATCCCTCAGCCTTTTCCCATTCTCACACTTGCGTTTTCTCTGTATGAGCTGTGGGGATTTCACGCCTAGGACAAGGTGAGGGGAATTCAGAGCCAGGACAATGTGCTGTCTCTGATCCTTCTCCTGGCATCCTGAAGTGTAAGCATGCACAGAAAGGGAGAAAGTACAATTTTATTTTTTTTTTTTCCTCCTCTCTTTCCATGATGTCCATCTCATCAGTGCTATAAAATCATCTTACACCTGCTTCTTGACAGCAGCACCTTTATTCTTCATGTCCATTGTCGTTGCTTTGTATATGATAACGGTCTAACTGGCTGTTACTTACCAAAGCAGGAAAAGTTGAAAAAATTGTAGCAGCATTTAAGGCTAACAGCAAAATCTGTGTTTTTTCCCCTGTACTTACTTGCTGACTTTTGTGCAGTGCTGTAGACTGCGTGATACCTGTTTGCTCTTAATGCTCTGGCAGAGAATTTGCCCAGATGATAAAATAGGCTACTTCGTCTTTTCCACCTTGTGATTTTGGCATGCTCCAGTGTGTTGAGTGGACTGTGAAGCAACTAGATCCAACATGCAGTCGACTGGTTGTCCCAGTTGTAGAGTGAGGCGATTAATCTGTAAGTTTTGCAGTTTCTCACTATGAAGGTGTCCAGGCTGAGGCAGGGAGAACTGGACATTGTGCTTGTACCCGTTCTTAGGCTTCTGGAGCATGGGCCTCTTTTGTTTAGTTGAGGTCTGTGTGGCACATCCATAGTGGGCAGTTTGAGGAGGATGGGTTTCCTAAAACCAAGAGTTGGCATGTGTTTTACAGGGAATGGTGGTTTATGGCATGACATGACATAATGCTGTAATATCGCCCTGAAGTGGGCACTACACAGATAGGACTGAGAAGTTTCAATTACATTTGAAGCATGTCAGGATTCCTCCTGTGTAAAGTACATTTTGTGTGAAATGTTGCTGATTGACATATTCACCCAGATTATTTCCACCTCTTAACCACTTTTGATTGTATTTTTTTTTTAATCTAGGCTGATGTGGCTATTCTGGTTGTGGATGCTAGCAGAGGAGAGTTTGAAGCAGGGTTTGAGACGGGTGGACAAACTCGAGAACATGGATTATTAGTGCGCTCTCTTGGAGTGACACAGCTAGCTGTTGCAGTCAATAAAATGGACCAGGTACATCCTTACTTTTTTTTTCATTTAATTGAAGGGCTTCCATCTAGGATTGTGGACCCTAAGTTTAAGGATCAATGTTCTGAAACTAATAATGAAGTATTGTTTCTTTCTTTGATTCTCAGCTCTGTCTCTTGTGTTTGGACTTGACAATACTCTATTATTTTTTAATGAGTGTATTTTCAAACCACGCAGAAGGATAGTTTTAGTGCTAAAATTAGTAGGGATCCCTCTTGTACTTGTGAAAAATTTCATATAAGCAGTTAACCCAGTGGCATCTGCAAGGGTATCTTGGTGGTCATTCAGGTCAAGACTCCAAGAGCTTTATTTAAACCTGTAGGGTGTGTTAAATATTAGTAGTTGTATTTTAGATTATTACCGTGTTGTATATATTCTTGCTGAATCTGAATTTTGTGTGAACTTAGAAAAAAGGTGCTGTTCAAGGACAAATCAAACTAAAGGGCCTTGGAAGTTAAGTGGTGTTTTATTTGCTGTCAGTAATGTGTATACTCTTATGTATTTAACTATGAATCCACCTGGAAATCTCATAAATTCCTTAGGGGCTGTGTGTGAAGAACACCTACTGGTACTACAGAGTTGATGACATGCAGCTGCATGTTCGAGTCATGGTTAAAAATCTACAATTTTATTATCATAATCTGTTTTCTATTTTAGGTCAATTGGCAACAGGAGAGATTTCAGGAAATTACGAGTAAGCTCGGCCAGTTTCTTAAACAAGCTGGCTTTAAGGTAATGTCAATTTTGAAGACCTTTGTTGCTTTGTTTTGGCATTTGGGTAGGATGAACTTTTCTTACAGTCAGGTTGTTTTGTGTCACTTTCCTGCTAATACTATGTGCACACAGTATAGCAGGTTCCTTTTCTTACTGGTAGGGTGTACATTGAGCCCTGGATAAGGTTAGTCAGTTCTTTGATACTCTTTCTGCCATCATCTTTGTTTAGGTCTGTTGAATCTTCGGGGCACTCACCTCATTTGTAGTCTCCAAAGCAGAACAGACCAAGGATCATCTGTCTTAATGTTCAGGATTACATAAATGACACTACAGAGTTTTATACCAGAGCACATGTCAGTGTGGATTATGAACTCATAAGAACCCTCTCCATTTGCCATTCTCGACCGTTCTTCTCGCGTTTCCTTGCTTCTGACTACTATCCATTTGGACTCACTGTGGCATTCCTGAAATCCCTATGCATAAACCAGCAATTCAAACTGGAGTTTTCCCTGTCAGAGATGGAATTGGAGTTTGTTACCTGAACTCAGTTTCTAGTTGTTAGTGTTGCTGTGGTAATGTTTAAATATCTCCAACTCTATCAGGCAAGACGTAAACAGAAAGGAAATGGATCCATTGACTAATCTTGCCTTCTCCGGGGGAAATATGAATATGCCAACTGTTCTTTTATAGCTTAGATGCTTAACATTGAAAAAATGCACCTCTTGCTTCTTCTAGAAGATCCTATTGTTAATGTATGCTTAATTTCTGTTTCTTAATTAGGAATCAGATGTGGCTTATATCCCAACGAGTGGCCTTGGTGGTGAAAATCTGGTCACGAGGGGTCAGTCAAGTGACCTCACGCAGTGGTATAAAGGAAAGTGTTTGTTAGAGCAAATTGGTGAGTACAGTTTTTCTCATTTAAAAACTTATGTATCTTAGTCCTGTGCATGTCAAAACTTACATTTTGGGGGAAATGTGGACAAAGTCTTTGGAATGCAATATAATTGATTTATCCCTAAGTGAGAAGTTGTTGAGATAGTTATTGAATGCAGAAATTCTAAAAGGTCTTACCAATTTATTTGCAGATTCCTTCAAGCCGCCACAGAGATCAGTGGATAAACCATTTAGGTTGTGTGTTGCTGATGTTTTTAAAGGTTGGTTGTTTTTATAATATTTTCACCATAATTTCACAGGTATTTAACACAAGTGTTGAAAAATGATTTAAAAATAACACTTGAAGTAGGAGCTTTATGTGTATCAGTAGTCTTGAACAGGAATAGTAAGTTTTCAAGCACTGTTTTTTGTCGAATTTTAGATAATACCGCTGAGGAGAAACACACTGAAAGAGAAACTGAGGAAAAAAATCTGCATGACCAGCTAATTAATGACGTAATGAGTTGATGGTTCTGTGGGACAGAATTTGGGAGTTTCTCTTTCCCAAACTGGTTCTTGTTGCTTCAATGAATGTTTCTCAGACTTTTTACGAGTGTGACCTTCAGCTCTTTTACTTTGCACTCCTAGATTTTTAAAAAGTGTGACTTGTTCCTGTAACGTTCTTTGTTATAGTTGTAAATAATGATAAATTCCTTCACTTTCGTATAAAAATTTGAGGGGGGAGGAGGTGGAAGAAAAGGGGGATGATGGTGAGACTGTTACAACCAGCCAAGGATTTAATGAAAGGCAGCTAGCTATTCCCTAGCACTAATAGAGATATGGACAGCAAGTAACTATAACCAGTTCTTACTCCATTGTACAGAGAAAATAGACTGCCTTGAGCCCTTACAGTTTTCATGGTAAACATGATTTTTTTTTTTTCAGTTAACTGTACTTGTAATTTACAAGTAATTTAAAAGAAATAAGGTTTGTAACACTCATCCACTTTCAAATGTTCCATAAGTCCCTTGAGAAATGTTGCAAACTAAATGACAGCATGATTTGAAATGTTGTAAATATTTGTAATCAAATGTTATTATTGAAATTCATATTTTAAAAGAAATTTTACTTTATATGTAGGGTCTTTATAGGGGAAGTACAAACAAACCAGATCAAAATACTGATTGTAATCTGAAAAATCAGTTTCGTGCAATTTTCATGTGGGTCTTTGAGACAACATGAGATGCTGTACATGCCCTGGTTTAGCTGACTTAAGGCTCTGAAGCCACAATGTTAAATATTGAAACCTTGCACGAGAATTTACCACTGGTTACCACTAGTTTTGTTGTCTAGGCTGTCACTGTATTTTTTTTTTTTTAATTTTGTGAGCTGTGGGAAAGTGTGTTGGGATTATTGATTGAGGTCTTTCAAAATATTATCACAGCTTTTTTTCTCGCAGTAATCATTTTCGCATTGAGCTAGGTTTCACAAAATTACCAATTTTGACTAAACCTGTTCTGTGGAAAAGTCTGATTTTTTTGCCAAAGCATGCAAAAAGGTAATGACTTTGGAAAGGACTCAATTTACATATACAGGGTTTTTCACTAAATGTGGCCTTTTAGGTGTTTTTTAGGCTATTTTTTTCTTACCTTGTGATCTCAAAACTTAATTAACTTGGATGCCATCAGAGGAAGTAGCTGCAGGTACGAGTACATGAAGCAACAGTTGTTCTCGGCTCTATTCCAGTGCCTGTGCATGCTCAGGAGGAGCAGTCCATAGAAGTGTGTAAAAAGTGAGAGTGATGAGTGTACTCCTACATAGTTTGGAAAACCCCTTCCTTTATTAATGTTACCCACACGTATGATTCATCTACCTCAGCCTGATTTTAGCTGTTGTCCTGCATGGTCCTCCTGATGTTCTCTCCAGGCAAACTATCTCCTGATCAAAGAGGTCCCTGTAAATTCTTTCACCACTACATCAGTCCCCACTTATCATATTATAATTCTGTCTAGGGTATGACATGACCTGACTTTAGAAAAGCCTTGTCCAGCAGCCAAGTCCTGAGGACAAAGAACATGTCCTTGCAGAATCCAAGTACCATGATACACAGAAATCAGGCCATTTTTTATGCCCTCATTCTTTCCCCCACTATCCATTTTGTACTTGCAGTCATTTCATGGGGAGCTGAAGAAGCTTGACACTTTGCAGGAAGCAATCAGCATGGGAGAGGGCGAAGCTTCCACCACCACACTGGTTTACCAAGCCAGAGCTAGTGATGATGTGAAAAAAAGAGAAATGGTTCTTGATTGTGCTTTGGGGGTGGTTGGAACCTTGAACCAGTTCACATTTCTGGTTGCCTACAAGTGCTTGCAGAGCCAGCTTCAGGTTCTTTTGTGTACCCTATTGAGGTGGTGTTTGTACCATGACTTGGGGATTCTTTTTCTAGCAAGTATCTGCTGCTCCAGTTTTCTGGTCTTTTGACATCTGATGTTATCTGTTAATTGACTGCATTCATCTCATTTGCTGGAATGATAGAGGAAAATTAGCTTGCAGGCATACTGGTAATGCTTTTCCAGCTAGAGAGATGGAAGCATTCATCAATAATGGTGATGAACACAAAAGAGCAAGTTGGTAATATGTGACCTCAAGATTTGGGGTCAACTTGCACTTTTGAATTCAGCTTTTAACCTAATGTTACACACAAAATACTAAGATGCTCGCTTATCACTGAATTCTAAGCAAAAGGTATATTTATTGTTTGTATGGATACTGAAAATGTCATTGTGGAATCATTTCAGAGGATTCTTTTTAAACACACCTGCAAACACATACTAAGGAGATGAGGCATTTCTTAAGGTGTATGTGCATAAATGTGCATGCGTGGCACATCTATTGAAAATAACTGACATATCATTCAAATAACAAACAGAGTTATTAGGACACTGAAGAAGAAAAACTTTGCAGATCATTTATTCAGAAACACTGAAGTCATCCACAATTATAATAGCTCCTCATATTAAATAGGACTGAATCAATCTTTGACTTTCCAGGAGTAAAAGTAGTATGCAGACAGAGCATGTAGGATTCTGACTTAGTTGAACAATAAATGGCATAGGAATTGTCACCTGTATGCATGAGAATTCTTATGAGAGGTCTGTGGTATGTTTTTTTATCTGTAACTGTAGTGAGAAAGTGCTGAATTAAATAAAATTGCTAGAAATTAAAGGGCTTAATATAATATTGAAAAACTAAAAAATATTTCTTCATGTACCTACATTTGTTTAAACAAGGATATTTCTCCCTTAGTTCTGAAAAACATTAGATCTAGAGGTTTTGAATTTAATGTTTCATTTTCATTATGATGCACAGCTGGCTAACTTGCAAGTACTGAATGCTACTGGGGGAAAAAAAAGTCTTCATTATATTAAAAACTTATCTATGCGTTGCTAAAGGACTAATGTGTGTGAGAGGTTGATCTTATTATGAAGTTTTTTCAAATTTTTGCTGTGTTTGTTACAGACCAAGGATCAGGATTTTGTGTGACTGGTAAAATAGAAGCAGGCTATATTCAAGTTGGAGATCGACTTCTGGCGATGCCTCCCAATGAAACTTGCACTGCAAAAGGTACAGTCTTCAGAAGCGTGTTTACTTTCAGGTCAATACTGGGCTAGAAGCAGTTACTGAAATGGTAACAGACTGTCAAACTGATACTAACTGTCAAACATAAAATGTGAAAGCATAAAACGAATTTCTTTAGATGTGACTGTGTCTGTATAAATATGTCTATGAAGAGTATGTGAAATCGTGCATGGGGTTTTTTTTTTAACCTTTTTTTTTTTTTTTTGCCATATCAGATATTCCAAATGTTACAGCCTCATGACTTTTGACATTGCTTTATGAAAAACTTATAAAAACATCTGAGTTCCAGCAATGTCTATGAAAACATGCAGTACAGGAATCATTAATATTCAGCTTTGTTGTGGAGTGCTACTGCCATTAGGAAGTGCAACGATGTTGAACAACCTTTAGAAATTAATCTTATGGATTAGATGTGAAAAAGCTTGAGAATTAAGCCTCTGCTGCTTGATGTTCATGGGATTTGTCACTGATCCTTTCATAATATACAAACTTCAGGATATAGTTGTCCTGAGCAACAACAAAAGAGAAGAAAATTTGATTTAAATTTCAATATGTTTGATTTCCGAGAAGAGGAATAGCTAAGTCAAGACATTAATTGTTTAGCTGTTTCTTGATTAAGCTTGCTGTCTTCGTACTGCAGAGCTGGTTTTGTTTCATATGCAAACAGAAAGATAAAATTATGATTTTTCCTACATTGACCAGTGAATAAAAATTGACCAGTGAATAAAAAATTAAGCCCTGAAAACAAATTAATAGGTGTTTCCTTATATAGCTATTTAGCCTGAATTCAGCAATGTGCTGGTTGAACTGTCCTGTTCTCTTCCAGAACCAGCTCGTTCAGTGCTAATTTGGGAAGCTTTTCAGTGTGCCTGTTTATATGGTTGTGCGCACATTGTTTGCTTGCACAGGGATGTTACAGTAAGGTGGATGAATATGGGTATGAGACCCCTGTAGTGACTCCTCTGTTGTGCGAGTGGAGGAAATAGCATGGTAAAAAGATGTATTTTGTCTGAGTATCCCCAGTGGTACAATTCTATGATTTAATGTAAAGAAGAGATAATTTATCATACAATATTTACTAAAGGTGGCGTGCACATTAGGATTCCAGTTTTTTCGTTTCAAGAGGCTGAGTTTCACTTACTCTGTGAGAATGACACGCATATGTGAAATAATTATCAACACTGCTTAATAAACAGTACTTACCACGCTTGTAGCTGAATGATGCTTTTTGGCATGTTTTTGACAAGTGGTTTTGGGAATGGATTTGCAAATCAATAAATACAATCGGTAGCGAAATAGAACTAGATCCTAAAAATGTATGCAGTATTTGTAAAAAAAGTGGGTTTTTTTTCTTTCCTTCTTGGTGTCTACCAGAAACCTCAGAATATTAAGTCAGGAACAATTAGTTTTATCCTCACTCACCAGCCAGGTTATCTTTTAAAACGATTGAAATACATTGAAATCGGAATAAAATTACCGTTAAAGATGCTTTCTAAGAGACGCGGTGTCGTGAACGAAAGGCATCAGTTACGCTTTTTCATGAAAGAGTCAGCAAACCCACTTAAGGTAAATGAAAGTTGACATAGTACCATTAAAGTATATGAAAGATGCGGTCTAGGGTGTGCGTGTGCCTCAAAGGATGGGTGGGGCAGATACGGAGATATTAGTACTACGGCATTTTCAGGACTGCGTCATCTGCGCTGTGTGACAAGTGCCAAGTCCCCTCCTCTGGCTTAAATAAAGCCATGTTATTGTGCAGGGTGGGGTGAGAGAATAGTGAGTCCTCACTGAGGGGGGGGGGGGGGGGGGGGGAAGCTTCCTCAGACTTCTCAGTTAAAAAGCTTTTACTCTCAACCCATTCATACTGAAAATTGATGAGTAATGGTTGATGAAGCACAAATGGCCCAAACAGAGCTGTTTGTTTGTAGCTCAGAACCTAGGTACTTCACTGTGAGGTTCTGTTCTTACTCATTTCCAGGAATCACACTGCACGATGAACCAGTTGATTGGGCTGCAGCAGGAGATCACGTTAGTCTCACTTTGACCGGCATGGATATCATCAAAATCAAGTGAGCAAAACTGGGTTTCAGTCTAAGTAACGGTTTGTTTTTAATGAAAAGCTTTATAACTATTACACTTAACAATCAGCGGTTTACTTGAAGAATGATGTGGCTACCAGGATATTTAAAACCGAAGTGATGCCTATCACCTGGCTTACATGTACAAACGTTGGGAACATCTGTTACATGTACAACGGCAACCTCAGAATACTGTTAGTTTTCATACTTTGCCCTAGTGCTGACACTGGTACCTTCAACTCCTTTTTCCTTAAGACTTGCCCTTGGACATCTTAATTGCTGAATTAAGTAAATCCTAATCGCTAAAGAAAACAAAAGATTTTTGAAGAGCTTACTGAGTCATAAATCATTCTAACAAAACACATCCAAACAATTGCCATTGTGTACCAGTAAGTAAATCTGGACAAGTGGAATTGATGGAAACTGTTTATTCAACACATTTAGGTGCTTGTAACATTTGTTTTGGTAAATGTTTTGCTGACCCCTTTCTCCAGGGGGTTTGATACATTCAATGAGACACAGCAAATCTCTTTGTGTCTGTTTCAGTGTATGGGTTTCATGCTAAGCATTAGCCTCAGGCTTTTAGGTAAGTGTCAGTTGATGTTCAGGCTAGAAAATTGGATCCATAATTTGTTCAGCTTTTTTATGTTCCTTGGACTTCAGACAGAGAACTTTCAAGCTCCTGTTTGAAAACTCCTTGCATTGACAGTTTTGCAAATGTATGCTCTTGCTTTTAAGGGAAAAGTACAGGATTTTCTGTTTTGCCATTTCATAATGGGGTGTGATTCTCTGTGGTAAATGGGGGGGGAAAAGAAAGGTTGTCTTCTACTTGTTGAATGAAGGCTTGAGTCAATTCGTTACCTTGGTGTCATTCATCTTTTGGAGATATGTCAAGAAAAGGTACAAAGTTGTAAGTCCTCTTCATGCTGATGAAATTTGATTACATCTGGTGTAAATGTTTAATCATGCTGTTCCCTTTGGTCATGTTTTTCTGGGTGGGATTAATTTTCCTTTTATTTTAGATGGCTAAAAACAACCACTGTGAAAAAAACTTTGTCTAGTCTACCTTATTGACTCGTAACGAGCAGCAGCTTTCTTGTGACTCCATGTAGAGTTTTTTGGAAATGAGCACTGCTGAGAGCTTAAGTTTTGAAAGTCCTGATCATGATGCTATATCCACAAAATAGTTGAGTTACAGGCAGCAGCACTGCAGTTTTGGGCACCCTGCCGTATTTTATACTATTGGTCTGGAACAATTAATCTCTGAATGAAAGTCTAATTCTTCAAAATACCTACGCACAGGAAACAGTGACATTTTTAGAAACTGATTAGCAATGGACGTAATTGTTCACTGAACTAGACAGACCTCTTCATGCATACCAACAAAATACCATAGACATTGTCTAGGAATTAATTTCATTACAGGCTTTAATTTAACGTTCCTGATTTCCACCCCCCCCACCCCCATTAAAATGGTGCTGTGGTTGCTTTGCTTGTCTTAAATATTTATCTTTTTCCAGTGCAATGATTAATACTTGTATGTCAAGATACATATCAGTTTCTTTTGTTCTCCTCTCTTGTAGTGTTGGCTGTGTATTTTGTGATCCCAAGGAACCCATTAAAGTTTGCACTCGCTTCAGAGCTCGGGTTCTCATCTTTAATATTGAGGTTCCAATCACCAAAGGATTTCCTGTAAGTCTCTGTGAAAGTTCCTGTGTTCATTGCAGGTTGCTCAGGGCTTTTCCTCTCCATGTTCGGCCCCCCCAATATGAGAGGTATTTAGTGTCCAGAAGTGGTTCTGTCCTTCCAGAGGAAACGGATTCCTCTGTAATTTGAAGAGGATGTAAGGGGCTATATGCATGTTCTTATTGGCTTTTGATACACAGCTGAGCCATTTCAGAGAACATGAGTTGCACCACAGACAGGCTGGGCTGTCCTTTAGAAAGTTCACACCTTGTAAGAGTATAATGATGTGCTTAGCTGTAAGATACCTTTTAAAATAAATAAAATACCAGTTCATGCTACAGAACTGTATTGAAGTGGCAAAAACAAAACACTTAAGAATAGAAAATGTATTTGTGATTAATTAATACATGACCTTTGTGTCATAGCTGTAGAGGTCACAAAGTTTAGGAACTAGGAACAGTTCCTGCATGTGAGGCAGAGACTTCTGTGAGAGAAGTTTTACAAGCATTTGTTTAAAAAAAATCAGTCTTAAAAGAAGTTGATGTTTTCAGGTATTAACACTTTTCTGATTGTTGTAGAATGTTTAATAACTGAAAAAAATATTTTTAGGTGCTTTTACACTATCAAACCATAAGTGAACCTGCTACTGTTAGAAGACTGTTGAGTGTCCTGCACAAAAGCACTGGTGAAGTGACAAAGAAAAAACCTAAGTAAGTGTTTTGAATAGTTAATAATTACTCAAGAAATGGGCTCACTTTTGATCAATACATGGTATGTCAAGCAGGTTCTGTTATGAAGCAATAATGTGTGTATAAGAATATGTTTTCATTGTTAGTTTCATGTTTAGATTTCAGAGTACTTTACAAAGTGAAACCCCCCCTGCCCACTTGATTAAATGCTGAGCATCTGAGAAGTAAAATGACTTGCCCAAGGTCACTTGCAGAATTGGGAATGAATCCTAGATCACTGGCCCTGCTCTTAAAGGATTTCTTTTTTTTTTTTTTTTTTTTTTTTTTTTTACATTATTTCTTTTCTTCCTGTAGTAGCATGGGATCCTTGGTATAATTCGGGAGATGGGTTACTGTCTAAAATAAACTCAACTAGACAGTGGGTCAGAGAAAAAGAGATTTAGGGAGTCTTCCCATACAAGTTAACTGTGGGAACATCTCTCTAGTTATTCAAAGCTGTATTTGGGTAGAAATGTTATTTGGCACATACAACATTATCAGAATAATCCTTTTCCAGAAATTGCATGGCTGAAACTGTTGCTGAAAGGTAATGGGAAGAAAAATCATGACTTCTACAGAGCAATGAATTGGCTCTTTAGTCGTTGGGTTTGAAACAAGGCTTGACTTCTATTAGACATGAAAAAGCAGATATTAATGAGATACTAAACTTCAAAACTATTTGCTAAATGTTGTGGTGGATGCTCTTTAGAAGTTTTTAAAGACAACTCAGATGCCTTTTTAAAAGGTATGCTCCAGGCAAATGAGTTTTCAGTCTGGTGGCTTCGGTTATGCTTTAAATCAGGCTTGATCGTTTTCCTTTTGGCTTTCAAATTGATTTTTTCCATTTATTCACTGTTCTCTTTTTCATTTATGCATGCATACGTTTATAATGGAGTTTTCTGCTTATTTACCTGCAGGTTCTTGACTAAAGGACAGAATGCTCTAATAGAACTACAGACTCAAAGACCTGTTGCTCTAGAGTTGTATAAAGATTTTAAAGAGCTTGGGAGGTTTATGTTACGCTACAGTGGTTCCACTATTGCGGCAGGAGTTGTCACAGAGGTATGAAAATTTTGTAACAGACTTTCTATACCGTAAAGGAATGGTGTTAACTTTCACGTAGCATTTAGTTTTTATGGTTTTTGCCTGTTTTGCACCCTTTGGCCTAAAAAGTGAATTTATTCTGCTGAAAAAGAGACAGTACTTCAGAAAGATGTGAGGAAAACTTGCCACAATTCTGTTCAATTTATTAGGATCAAAAATTACTCTGTTTAGAATTTTTGAATTTTGTGCATTTCCCCCCCCATCTTGGGTTAAAAAGTAACCCTTCACTATTTTAACATACATCAGTCTTTCTGAAACCTAATTGCCTGTATAAATATACTGGAAGTAGTTTGTAAATAAGAAGTGTTGGCCATTCTTACTGTGGCTGGTTTGGGTCCCAGATCTTTTTCTGTTAGCATTAAAGACAATTGTGCATTTGGTTTTCACCGATGACTATAGATGTTTTCTGATCCTGTGTAAACGAGAGGAAGCAAAGGCTTTGGGGCTAAATAGTAATGTTTTGCCTTCTATTAGAAGCAAAAAATACGAATGTTCCTCTAGCTGTCACTTCCAAAATCATAGCAAGATCTTTTAATTAGAATTTAAGTTCTAATTCTAGGCCTGAGGGAGAGCAATTTAGTCACATTAACCAAGTTCTGGTACCACGACTTAAAGCTGAGTCATTTAATATCAAAACTTGGAACTAGAGCATGAGAATTTCTGGCTTCTCCCTCTGCGTGTAGGAATGATGCACCCCATCTGGCAGAGGCTCTGGGCTTTATGGAGCTTTAATGCTCTTAACAATCTGTCTCATCTTAAATAGGATCCAGAATGAGGGCTTTAATCTTGTACCCACTTTTCATTAAATTTAACTTAAAGTGAATGGGGACCTATTTAGATCTATGATGCTCAATGTTTGTAGAATTGGGGACTAAATAACTCTTTGATTGTTATTTGGAAATTACGATTTTACTACTTGTGATCTTGTTCCAGAGAATTTCAGAGCAAAAGGAATTATTTTTTGCACAGCTGACTATATCATGTTGAAAAAAGCTGGGATCATTTTATATTTAGTACTTAATTTTTCACCATAGGGTTTTCTTCCATTTGCTTATATTTTTAGATTAAGGAATGACAGTGGTGCTAGAACTTCCACCGTCCAACCAAAATGCAATCGGATATCCAAACTTCTGTTTAAGAATCCAGTTACTTCAGTTGAAGGAACAAGTGCAATTAATTGGGGAGAAGGTGGTGATGGCAAAATTTAAATCGTGTGAGACGTCTGGGGGAGCCCTTCATCCATCTCTCCCGCTGCAGAACAAGATGCCAACTGACAAGGAACTGCTAATGTTGCACTTCTCGATCTCAAGAATCTCATGTGTTTCTCCATGTGGGATTTAGCCCTTAGAGAGCTTGATGGAAAAATCTTAGGAAGTCAAATTAGAGAAAAAGATGATGAATCATCATGAAACAAACTCCATACTTCCAGACATAAATTGTTTACATATTTTCTTTGATTTGCTTCTTTGCTGCACATTAATTCAGTAAAGTAACTTTATTGGTCTAATATATTTTGAGGTTTGAGTTGAATGCATATTCAGGGAAAAAAGAACTTTTACTTTGGTTTCGAGAGAATGGCATGTAGTATTATCCCAGGATTGTTTTCCCTGTCCCAAAATTTATTTAAAAAAAGAAGTTTTCTTTTGCTGTGTAGTGGAAGCTGTGCCAACATTGGCTAATTTTATTTTTTAAACTGTAAGAATAATAAAATAACTTTGTCTGAGCATAATTTTTGTCTCCTTGATCTTTTGTTATTTAAACACTTCTAAATTGTGTTAAATCATTCTTTACTTTCCATAACTCAGAAGTTTCAGAGTAAACTTATGACTTAAAATGAGAAACTGGCATGCGACTTATCTTTCTGTGGAAATAATTTCAGTTTTTCTCACACGTTATTCAGTGCAGCTGCTGTGCGTACACATCTCTTTCATCCAGATTTAGTGCTCTTTTGAACAAAAGCTGGCAGTTTAATCTCGGGATGTATGCTAAACCCCTATTGTTGTGCTTCCTCGAGCCTGTAACTCCTTCTCGCTTTTCAGTAATAGGGCAGGCAAAACCTCACAGCTGAAAAGAGGGTCCTTCTGCCACCTCCAGCACAAACTCAGGACAGACATGCTTTGCTACAACTTTGCTACAACCTCTCCTACGAGGACAGACTGAGAGAGTTGGGGTTGTTCAGTCTGGAGAAAAGAAGGCTCCGAGGAGACCTTATAGTGGCCTACCAGTATCTGAAGGGGGCCTACGAGAAAGCTGGTGAGCGACTTCTTAGGATGTCAGGTAATGGTAGGACTAGAGGGAATGGATTAAAACTAGAGATGTGAGGGTTCAGACTGGACGTTAGGAAGAAGTTCTTCACCGTGAGGGTGGTGAGACACTGGAACAGGTTGCCCAGAGAGGTGGTGGAAGCTCCATCCCTGGAAGTTTTTAAGGCCAGGCTGGACGGGGCTCTGAGCAACCTGGATTTAGTGGGAGGTGTCCCTGCCCATGGCAGGGGAGTTGGAACTAGATGGTCTTTAAGGTCCCTTCCAACCCTAACAATTCTATGATTCTAATTTGGAAGGTTGTGGGGTTTTTTTTCAATAGGAAGTCTGAGGGGGCCTCAGGTATTTCAGGACCTGTACGTGAGCGCAGAGTGGAGACAGCTCTACTTGGACCATAGTTAGTAGTGTTGGGAAGGAACTGAAGTCTTTGCTCCAGAGCATAAGTTACTGGGGTTAACCAAAGTAAAGCTGTGCCCTGCGTAGGGAAGAACACAAAAAGCCTATGACTGTTACTTAGTTCAAAGTCATGTATGGTCCATACCTGCTCTTCCCACGTGCTTTTTTTGGTAGGTAAATTTTTTTTTTTGCACTTATATGCTTTATCCCCAGTTCAGCAGATACCTGCACCTGACCACATAGATAAATTGTACTGTTGACTGCATGCACATCTGCAGAAGTATCAGCAGTGCTTTATGTGGAAATGACTTTTATAAAATCTTATGAATCTGAAATATCTGAAAACTGTTCTTGCCAAAACTGAAGCTTATGAATAATCTCTATTTGTTATGTCTTTTTATAGTCCTGAAATTGCATTTAAATATGTAGCAGTTCCAACATGCCAGCCTTGAAGGTTTCAGTGCACTTGTTGGATTCCAGAGATTTGTCCTGCCAAGCTCCTGTGTTGAACCTGTCCCACTTGAACTTGCCTTCAAACCTTGGAAATGTTTAGGTGGCTTTTAACTCAGGGGACAGACGAAGTGCTACAGGCAGGAGAATGTGTCTTCAGTTTTAAGACTTCAGTAAATTCCTTGCCGTTTGTGGACAAGGAAGCGTGGTACGGGATGAACCCTTTTCACACATGGTTGCACTAAATTTTGAGACTCTGTATTCTGTGGTGACAGAAAAGCTACTGCATGCTCTCCCAGTTTGTAGCTTGGGAGAGCCAGAGGTATTACCTAATCCAGTTTCAACATGACTGCACTACCTTTCAGCACTGATTTGAACTCTGCCCAGAGGCTCCACTTGGTTGGCGCATAAAGGATCTGTTGTTGTGCAACAAAAACGTATCACCTTTATTAGATCAAAATGTATTTATGGGTTGATCCACAAGAAATTTGATGGCTTGGCAGTGGTCTAGGGTGCAAAAACTTTCTAAACTGCTGATGGAGATATTCACAGTCTCCTGGTGACAACATCCTGCTCTCCAATACAGATGTAGTCTTTTGAATATCTCTGGAGTGCAAGGAGGGGGCATGCAATCTCAGAGCAGTTTGATAATCTAAGCATTCTCTCTTGGAGAAAAATGTCTTTTAGACAGCTGTTACTGGACAGTTCAGGTTGCTTCCACTGGAATATCTATGGAAGGGAAAGCATGAAAGCTGGTGTCTTGCTTCTTTTTTAAAAACTGGATTTCTGACAACATACCACAGAGAGTAGTAGGTAGGATTGTGCTTCTCAGCTGTTTTGAATTGAAGGGCCACTCAGCTGTTAATATTGTTTGATGTTTGGGGAGGTTGGTGGAAGAAAAAGATAGTTTCTTACGTTTAAAATATTTTGCTTTGGCAGAACCATTGTTTTTGGGGTTACAAGGAAAAGTGTTGATGATGACAAAGCAGTAAACACCAGCTGCAGACACGCTAGTCCAAGTGTCTGTTTTCTATGTCTGCTGATGGTAAGGAGCAGGTCCCTGGCTCGGTATTTGGGTCTTGAATTATTTTGTGTAGTTGTTTCATAGAAACATAGAATGGTTTGGGTTGGAAGGGACCTTAAAGATCATCTAGTTCCAACCCCCCTGCCATGGGCAGGGACACCTCCCACTAGATCAGTGTCAAAATGTCTTTCTTCAGACTTGAGCTTGAAAAACTGGTATAAGGAGAAATTCCCCTGTCAAGCCATTCTTTTTTCTCCCCTCCTTCAGTATTTTATTTCCTATGGGCAGAGAGGAGCTGTTTTCTAACACCTTTGCTGACCCTGCCTCCTTGCTTCAACTCCTAAAAAAGACCCGAGTGTCACAGAAATAGTAATTTCCCCCCCCACGCCCCTTTCCTCTTTTCTGCTGTTGTTGCCAGGGTTCGTTCCCACTCGTGAGCGAGCGGTGCAGGGAAGACGGAGAGAGAGGGGGAGGAGTTCAAACTCGCTGTGCAAATACATACAGAACTACTAATCTAAATTGGCACCTTGTAGAAAAAAAAAAATCACAGATGAAGCAAGCGGCTAACGATGGCTCACTCAGAGGCTCTCTTAGTGCTGGAAAACTTTATAGCTGGCAAATTTGTTCCTTGTTCCTCCTACATAGACTCCTATAATCCGTCCACCGGAGATGTGTATTGCAGGGTGCCAGACAGTGGCAAAGAAGAGGTGAGTACTATCCAAATGTACAAAGAAGGTGGAAATGTTAAATGCACGTAACATCAATATTCTGAGTGGGAGAGGCTGAAGGTGAGAGAATAGAAAAACCCTGAAGGCTTTAATGCTTAAATGAGTAAATTCTTGATTGCATTGTAGTGCTGTGTAATCTATAGCTGCAGCAGCAAATAGTGTTAGTTTTTGACATTTTACTGTTAGAAAGTTACAGACTGGATCCTAGGCTGGTGTGAATCAACAAAGCTTCAGTCACTTCAGTGGAGCTCCGTCAGCTCGCATGGGAGATGTCTTGTGTGTAAGTTAACAATAACGCTCAGACTGGCACTGAGTATAAACAATCTGGAAAAGAGAAGAGAGTTTATTGATCTCTTCTGTAAATAAACTTAGAGGCACTGTATGCAACTGAATGTGTCTTGGTGATTTGCAGTTGTCATTTAAAAGGATTTTTGGCTGCTGGCTCTTCCCTGAAGCATGGTGAAAAGCTTCCAGATCTCTCTGGTTTTGATATTAGCAGTTGGATATGAAGTGGAGGTGATGAAGTGGCTGCGATGAGTGTACGTTTCCTTATAACGTAGCCTGTCCTCTGCATCAATGTCATGTTTCCTAGTGCTGTGCTCTCTAGTGGGATGGATGTCTCCTGGTACCTTATGTGTGTTCAGGTGTGGATGGGCAGCGTGACATTCATCTGGGCAGCTGCGGTTTCATTGATGCTACTTTATAAGGGACCTACAAGTGTGTATCTGACAGTGTTTCAGATTTACTGAGGAGAGAAATGGCTGGAAAATCTTGGGTAATGTGAAGGGCTTGGAAAATGTTGACAAGTAGTTTAGAGTATTTTCATTTTCAAAACGTTTTTTAAAACAAACTGCTACTGTGTGTAGCTGTTCCCTTCACTTGCATTTCAATCCTGTTGACATCTTTTATCTTTGCTTGTCTCAGCAGAAACCTTTGCACTGTAATTTCAACTGGGTAAATATTTGCTAGATGCTGATGACCAAGGGTTAAAGTGTAACAGGTTGGGTTTGCTAGAATACATCTGTGTAAGATCGTTCCAACCCTCATGATGCCTGAAAAGACTTCTCTTTGATGTGCAGGTGCAAATCTTCCTGTTCATTCATTTGCAAAATAATTAAAACCAGAGAGATGTGAGAATGCCGAAGCAGCCTAACAAAAATAGGCTGCTGGCCATTCTGGAGCTATAGTTCAAATATATGTTAAGAGCAATGGCTTTTCTCTTTCACATTGCCGAGTTAGTGGTTGCGTGTAGCAGTGGGAACCCAGTTAAAACACCTGTAAAGTCAGCAAGTGCTTTACTCCTGCCTTTAAACAACTATACAAGAGCTTCAGGCTCTGCAGAGCTGGCATCCACTGGTGACTGGTGGAATATGCTGCAGGAGAAAGTGCAATCACATACTACTCAGAGGGTATCTGCAGATTTCAAAATGAGCATCTAGACCCAGGTCTAACAAAGAACTCGGGATGCTGGTTTCTAGCAAGGCTCAATGTCCTGTTGGATTTTTTTTCTTGGTTAATTTTATTGGAGAGTTAGAAGGCAGAACAGAGACAGACGCTGAATCTGTTACTGACCCTGGAATTTAACACTGGGTCAGATGAAGGGGCCATTTCAGCCAGTTTCTGCCAAAAACATTGAATGTTTTTTCAGGGGTTAATTTGTCCCCTAGCTAGAAGTCTTAAATTCCAAATAGCAGCACCAAAGCAGGCTGAACAGGTGCCCTGTATCTCCAAAAGACAGGCTGATGAGGGCTAATTAGTCCTGGCAAATGTCTCCTTGGTCCTTGGTATCATCCTTGGTACCATCCCTCATCCTGCGTATCATCCACCGGGAAAGCAAATGTGGAATCATAGAATGTGTTGGGTTGGAAGGGACCTTTAAAGGTCATCTATTCCAACCCCCCTGCAGTGAGGAGGGACATTTTCAACTAGATCAGGCTGCTCAGAGCCCCATCCAACTTGACCTGGAACGTTTCCAGGGATGGGGCATCTACCACCTCTCTGGGCAACCTGTGCCAGTGTCTCACCACCCTCATTGTAAAAAATGTCTTACTTATATCTAGTCTAAATTTACTCTGTTTTAGTTTAAAGCCATTACCCCTTGTCCTATCATCACAGGCCCTGATAAAAAGTTTGTCCCCATCTTTCCTGTAGGCCCCTTTGAGGTACTGAAATGCTGCAACCCCTTGTCTTTTAGTAACTGAAATGCTGCAACATCATCTCCTGAGGACAGTTTGGGGTATTTTAGTTTCGTGTGTTCTTTCTCTGTCTTGTGCAGAAGAGGAAAGCAGAAGGAAGTGTTTCAGACACACAAGTTCATAGTTGAATTCTTATGCGTGTTTTCTTTATGGCTTGACTTCTTTGCTGCTTTTTGCTAGTCAAACTAAGTTAACTGTTTAACCTTTGAATGCTCTCTTACTTCTGGACGAATCTCTCTCCTTTTTTTCCTCTTGCTTTTTTTAGATCAACCTACTGCCACTTCGTTCCTTCCTTTGCTGATTGTCTTTTCTGCTGCCTGTGAAAATGTGACATCTTCCTTATTCTAAACCCACTGGAGGGTTAAAAATGCAGATGGCCTTAACTGCACACCAGCCCTCTCTTGATGCACTACAGGCTATGGAGGAGAAGGCAGAGGAGAAGCAGCACCACAATGGCACCTAATGACGGGAGGGTGGAAGAACAAGTTAATTAGTAAGGGCGGTATGGTTTCACAGAGGGTGAACCTTTTCGGGGTAGCGTGCCACCCGCACCTGACTCGCTCAAGAAGCTGCAGTTCCCCTTTCCCAGGCCTGCTTTGGCCCCGCTCCAGCTGCTGGGTGGCTGCCAGCCTGCCACCGTCGGCACCTGAGCAGTAGGTTGTCGAACTACAGTCAAAAGAGTCTGAGCTTGGCCAGTGATCCGTGTGACCTTGTGTGAGTTGGTTTATTCCCACCCTGGCCTCTGTACCACTACTGTTCTGGCCCTCAAACCCTGGCCCTTATTTTTAGGGAGACTATAAATTTTGAGATGGTTTTAATAACACCCATCACCATCTGAAGGAACAAATTTGGAACTTGGTTTTGTGGAGTTGATGGAAAGGACTCTTCAGCGACTGCAATGTGGCAACAGGAGAACAGGTCAGAATTATCTGATTAATCTTACATCAGCATCCTCCTAGTTCTTGACTTGGGCAGATTTCCAAAAGCTGAAGAAATTTATGAGCACAAACAATGGGAAACCAACTAAGATAGCTTTGGCTAAAAGCCCACCTTGATGCATATGCTAGATGTTGAAAGCAATTAAGAAGTGATACATAGGAAGCAAAAGCTGGGAAATAGGGCAGTAAATTAAGATATGGAAGGATGTTGGTAAACATCTTTAGACTGTTGAACAACATCGAGAAGGGATGTTGTTATGCAGATAACTTTAAGAGCCTGGAGGAAATGGCTGATGGAAGAGAGCACTTTTTGGTGAATTTTAATCCTTTGAAGCCTAGTCTGCTTCAGAAAAGTGCTGGTATTCTGCTACTATTCAGAAGTGTCAGGCTGAAGGACTGTGCAGTAGTTATGTACATCTCAAGTAAAATACTGGCAAGACTGGTATGCATCTGTATGAAATACATATAATGATCTTTCAGATCTATAGACTTGGTTAGGTATCTGTTGAGAGAACTGACTAAACCCCAAGAGTTTTAGAAATGAGCTAATTTTTTTTTTTTTTTTTTTTATGTGAGGCTGTTAATGAGTTCCTAGCTGTGATCAGGTAAGATTAAAAATTTTCTCATAGTGTCTATTCTGTAAATATATTCTTGGTCCTTGCTTGAACCAGCTGGGGGAAAGGGAAGAGGAAATCAAAGGCTAGCAGGGCATACAGTCTCTTCCTTCCCCAACCCCTTACTTTCATCATTGACCACTGTGGCAGAAGTCCCGTGTTACAAGGACTGTGGATGTTTACTGAGGCTGGATTTGCTCTGGGAGATTCTTGCACTTTCCCCCATGAGAAACAAGAGTCTACATGGGTTCAGCCAGTGGCTCTTGCTGGTCCCAGTTGACCGGCCTGTCATTTCCTCCAGGCCTGGGGAGTTGCCCACAAGTTGCTGGAATGTAGAGAAAAGCAAGAGTTACTGTGAAACAGAGTATCAGGAAAAGAAACTGTCTTGAGTTATGAGATAGTGTCTTGAGAAGGTGAAAATGGAGAAGCTCTTAATAGGCACGACTCTGAAGAGATGTGGTAATCCCAACAACGTGATCTGGATTGTTAGCCTCTCAAATATGAGTTCATCTGCTGATTGTTTGATGTTCTAAGGCCTACATTAATAATCACCATCTCTCTTTTGCTTTTTTAGGTGGAAGCTGCTGTCAAAGCTGCCAAAGCTGCCTTCCCAATTTGGTCCTCAAAAAGTCCATTGGAAAGATCTCGGATCCTGAACAAATTGGCAGACCTGATTGAACATGACCTGGAAGCATTTGCACAAGCGGAGTCAAAGGATCAGGGTAAAAATTGGAACTGTTGATCTCAAATGTACAGTGTCTTGCTGAATGGAGTATATGGAGCAAATTTTTAGTATGGTATGAGCTGTTGGTGCAAATTGGAGTTGATGTGAATGAACTTTGCAGAAGTCGCTGATTTTGGATTCCTGGGGCATTATTGCTTGTCAGAATTGCTGAGTTTTACTTTAGTTTTTAGGTATTTGGAATGCAACTGATATTTGGAGATATTTGGAGAGCTGTTATTATTGACTACGGTCGCACTGTGCTGCGGATTACTTGGGATCAGGACAAAAGACATTTCCCAAAAAACATGCAAATCAGCTTTCAGAGCAGAGTTTGAAGCACCGTTTCTGCCCATGATAAAACAGCAGTGTGCTTGGTTTTGTTTCAGGAAAAACTGTTACGTTTGCTAGAACAGTGGACATCCCTCGGGCCGTGTACAACTTCCGATTCTTTGCCTCTTCCATCCTTCATCACACGACAGAGTGCACCGAGATGGCGTCCGTGGGCTGCGTGCATTACACATCGAGGGCGCCTGTGGGAGTTGGTATGGGGGGCCCGAAACGCTGAAAAGCTCGGTAGAGTGGCTGCCTCAGCAGTGGCTCAGCAAAGACAGAGGATTTTTCAGAAGCGTTTAGTGTCTCTGCACCATGCGCTAAACACGAGCAGTCTGCTAAAGCATGAGCAACTTTATGTAAAATCAGTTATGCTGCTTCACGGTAAAAAGAATGCCTTATATGCCTTAAAAGAAGGCTAAAAACAAGGCTTATATGCCTGGTGAGACACTGGAACAGGTTGCCCAGGGAAGTTGTGGATGCCCCATCCCTGGAAGTGTTCAAGGCCAGGCTGGATGGGGCTTTGAGCAGCCTGGTCTAGTGGGAGGTGTCCCTGCCCATGGCAGGGGCGTTGGAACTGGATGATCTTTAAGGTCCCTTCCAGCCCAAACCATTCTGTGATTCCGTGAAAAAGCATTTCTTTTAACTGGGTAGCTCTCACCCTCAGTATTTCATGTGCGTTGTACGAGTGTGTCTGTGTGGGTAAGCGTGGGTTGCTGCTGTGGGATGAGCGGGGCGTCCAGAAGTACTGAGCTGCTTCTCCTTTAGAGACACCTGGATCCCTTTGGGGGAGCGGTAGTGGTTGGCAACCTGACATTTCAGCCTAGTACTGGGGCGCACACGGGTGCCTAAACCGCTTTTAGCTGGGGAATTGCTGAAGTCGACCGCTAGATGCTGCTAATGCTTCAGAAATAAAGTGGCTGTGCTGCGCTGACAGGTAGTTGAGTCGTAATTATTCCAATATTAGATATTTTATCTAAATATATATGAATGTTCCACATGCACACTTGAATTATTTAAAAAATAAAATTGCTTAACCTACAGGGCCCATTTAAAAGGTTTTTTTTGAGCAGTGGAGAACATGAGTACTTCTGGTAAAACTACTCTCATAAGGAAAAGTCCCTCAGTGCATCTGCTCCGTCAAACAGCAAGAAATCCTGTGGCTTTTGTGAGCAGTCAACCTAACAATTACAGTTTTTTTTTCACTGTTTCCTATAAATGTGTAAGGTGAAAGTATTCTCAAAGGCAATTACTGAAAAAAATTCTGGCAATTCAACCTTTTGTGGGAACTGCAGTTTGTACACTGATAAACTTTGTCACTCGTAATCTAGGCTAAAATTTATCAGGAAAACATGCCCTATATGTTATGCATGCTCTTTTTATGTTAAAATTGCAGGGGGAGGGGTTGGAAGCTCTAAAGAGCAACAGAAAGCAAGTCTGATCTGAGCTAGCAAGTTACCTTAACTTGCTGTTTGCCAGCATGGAGTGCTACCCCAGACTAGTTGATGTAAATAATTGTTATGGCTAACCTTGCATTAATGTTCAATTAATGCAGAAAACACTGAAAAGCTTGCTGTGAATAAGATTCTGCCCTGAAGGAGCAGCAAAACTTATTCAGAGAGTTTGGCTGATCACCTTTAGTATCATTAGCGCAAATCTTTTAAAATTATCTGGCTGCGAGAAATGTTCCTATCTGCAAATTTATTGTATGATTGTCTGGAAATAAAAGCCATAGCCAAATTCCCTTCGTAAATCAGAATTGGTATAACTGCGTGAGGTTAGAGAAATGAGTTTTGTATCCCAGCAGACTGAAATCCTGCCTTTTGTGCTTTTGCGTTGTAGCTGGTTTAATCAGCCCTTGGAATTTGCCACTATATTTGTTGACCTGGAAAATAGCTCCTGCCATTGCATGTGGAAATACTGTGGTTGCCAAGCCAAGTGAGATGACATCCGTCACAGCCTGGATGATGTGCAAACTCTTGGAGAAAGCAGGTAAGTCCCGTAGCATGCTAGGGAGGGGGAATGGGGTGGAACTGCTTGTCTCTGCACCTTTTGTTGCAGAAATAAGAAAGTGCTCAAAGAATTTGGGAAAGACTGTTGACTGTAGCTGAATGTTGCATTGGAGAATGAAAAGCTCTCCCTGTCCTTACACTGTCTCTCCACCCCAGCTATTCCCAGGTTTTTTCCACTATCTTCTCATGAAAAGTCTTCTTGGGTCCCCTTCCCCTCTCCTGCACTCCGCTTATGGATGTCGTACATCCATGGTGCCATCAGAGGAACTGTGAGGGTGTAAGAGAGTGAGAATCAGCTCTTAGTGGCTGTGTCATGGCTGTATTTGGTGCACTATAAAAAAAAAACACTGGCAGGACAACTGCTTCTTCCCTGAATGACTGAAAACTGGGTCTCTGGTGATGGATGTCTGGCAAGCTTGACCGAGCAGTGGAATTGGTTTTATCTTTTAATCCATGATCCCACGGAGTTATGAAACATCATATGTTTCAGCTACTACACAAGTTAAGGGTCAATCTTTGTCACCCTAGAACTATTGGTAATTTTCTAACTTCAGGGACAAACCACGGTGAGGTGAAACCTGCAGAGCAAGGGAGAGGGTACGATGACTGTCTGCTGTTCTTCCCATCAGGGGTACCCCACGGGGTGGTGAACGTGGTGTTTGGAACGGGCGCCAAAGCGGGAGAAGCCCTCGTCTGCCACCCCGACGTGCCTCTGATCTCCTTCACGGGAAGCACGCTGACGGCCCAGCGCATCACGGAGAGAAGTGCCCCCCACTGCAAACGGCTTTCGCTGGAACTGGGAGGCAAAAACCCCGCCATCGTCTTTGATGATGCCGACTTGAGCCAATGCATCCCCACCACCCTGAGGTCCAGCTTTGCCAACCAGGTGCCTCCCACCTCTGTAGCGTATAACCCCTGTTTGCAGCAGGCGCACACACCTTTGGATCCAAATCCTACATTGCCAGGGCCTGTTTCAAGATTCTGTTGTGTGAGCATATCCCAAGTAGGAAAGTATGAAAACGGTTTCATTATTCCACAAGGAGGGAAACAAAATAATAAAGGGCTCTTCTTTGTGCTCTCCATCAGAAGATAACAAGGTGTCATTATGCCTCTCAAAATACACATATCGCTTATCCCTGCAGGAAGCAACTGCTTTAAATCCCACCCTGCAAGGAAGTGGGAAGCTTGCTGATTTGCTAGAATTAAATCAGGAGACTTCCCCCAAAATTCTACCAATGTTCCTGTCCCCTCATCATCACTCTCAGGAGAGATCACCAAAGCCAAGAAACTGTATCAGGGCAAATGTGAAGAAAAATAGCTTGGTATCAGAAAGGGATTTTCAGGAAATGAAGACAGAGATAATTCAGAATTGGAAATCACATTTCCTATGAAAAATGTTGGAGAAGCCAACATATAATCAATGAAAAATCAGATTGACTTGCATTAGTAAATGACTGCACAATCCTGTTACTGTGGTTTTGTCTTTTTCTTCTCTTTTCCTTTTTTATCTGTGAAAGATCCTACTTTGCAGTGTTGGTGAATGTAGCTTGCTCTCCTGAGGATGTCGCGACACAAATCTTATTCTGGCATGTGACTCCTAATACTTGTCAGTAGTACAATGTGATATGAACTGATATTGTGGGTTTTCTTTTTTCTTCCCCTCCCCCGGTAGGGTGAGATCTGTCTCTGCACCTCCAGGATCTTTGTTCAAAGGGGCATATACAGTGAGTTTGTGAAGAGATTTGTGGCAGAAGCTAAGAAGTGGAAGGTCGGGAACCCCTCAGATCCTACAGTCAACGTGGGAGCACTAATAAGTAAAGAGCATCTAGAAAAGGTGATGTTACATGGAGTTTACATGGTCTCATCTCATCTTTTTAGAGGGCTATGAAAGGTGATTTCAGGGGTGCATGGAAAGGACTGTGTCCTCTCCAAGATTAGGTCCCAGCGGTGATGATTCAAAGCTATTATAACGTATCTTTTTGATAAGGTTTCTGTGGCCTGGGATCACACGATTACTGTGGAAAAATCAACTCCATGGGGAAAATAATTTAAATTGGCAAACAATATTTCTTCCTGATGGAAGTGAAATATATCAAAATGGTTAATTATGAATCCTGAATTTATACATACCAATCTTAGAGCTCAGCAACATTTTCGTGGATTTTAATATTGCATTTGCTAAGCCCACTTATTTGCCTATGAAAGTAGTTAACAAGGTAAAAATCTTATTTTTATGTCACTAGCAAATTCTGAGGAATACAAGCACACAGTTACTTAGGACTGCTTGCAGTAATTTGGAATTGCGTATGTGTGGAGGACAGCTGAGATGATGCACAGTTAACCATAGTCTGCTTTAGAAGCTTGTATGAAATGAATTTTTATGATGTCAGAAAGAGTTCAGGAGAGCAGATACTCACAACCCAGAACTATCTATCTGACACAATCAGTGTAAGCAAGAAAACCGCAGAGTGAGAGAGAAAACCAGACCTTTGTCATGCTTCCTGACACCTCAGCAGGTTCTCCAGCCCTGTTCTGAAACAGAGTGGTAGAAACACCCACTTCCCGAGGTCCTCGGTCTGCGGCACCACAGAGCACTTCCGAGTCTAATCTACCAAGGTGGTTAAAAGAAGAAAAAGAAGCCCGGTGGTATCTGTGTGGTGTTTCTACAGGGAGAGAAACCAGGCAGTGATTTCAGAGCAGCAGAAGCAGATCAATAGCATGGCCTGTGTGTTCAAGGTAGCATATGATAGCAGCAGGGTGGAAACAGCTTTAATTATTTATCGATGGGATTTTCTATAGCATTCATGGCTTCATCATCCTCGTGGCATGTAAACATTTAACAAGCCTGCCTGAGAGGTAGGAAAATATTACTGATTGGGCTCCTGGAAGAAGGGAGGGAGGCTCTGGGACCACTTGTGTGTTCACTAGAGACCCGATTCTTTTGAGGATACTTAGCAAGAAGGGCTAGTGGTGTTTACCTGCTAGGCTAGTAAGTGTTTGGAGAGAGAGAACAATTGTCCTACAGCAAGCAACACCCAGCCTTACTCTTACAGAAACAACAACAAAAGCTAGGGAATGGCCCTCTGTTGTTAGGAGGGAAGTAAAGGCAGCGTGATCCAGTTGGAGGTATGCAGGGGCTCCCATTGGTGTGCCCAGACTGGAGAGGTGAACGTTCAGGATTTGATGTCCTTTAGCAGTGATGTTTTCCTGCTGCTTCCCCAGGTAAGGAGCTATGTGAAGAAAGCCCAGGCTGAAGGAGCCAGAGTCCTCTGCGGAGAGGGAGTGGATGCATTGACTCTCCCAACTGGCAACCAGAAAGGCTATTTCATGTTGCCCACAGTTATTGCTGAAGTCAAGGATGAATCTTGTTGCATGCAAGAAGAGATCTTTGGTCCTGTGACATGTGTGGTAGCATTTGATACAGAAGACGAAGTGATTGAAAGAGCCAATGGTGTGAAATACGGTTTGGCAGCCACTGTGTGGTCCAGCAGTGTGGGACGTGTTCATCGGGTGGCGCGAAGACTACAGTCTGGATTGGTGTGGACCAACTGCTGGCTCATTAGAGATCTGAACTTGCCATTTGGTGGGATGAAAGCCTCAGGCATAGGAAGGGAGGGAGCAAAGGATTCCTATGAGTTCTTCACTGAGGTCAAAACCATCACAATAAAGCACTGACATATGTCAACGGAAGTATTTTAGGGTAAAATAAATGACAGTAATTTGCATTACCATAAATGGCTTTCTGGAACACTGACTGTGATTGTGGCCGTCTTTTTCTTGAAATTTGTCCAAGTAATATCAATGACAGCTGAAAATAGTCATCCCAAATGTAAATGTTGAATGCAGCCTTTCACATTAAATGCGATCAGTGGGGACTCCACAATCAACCCATCCCAAGAGAGATGGCTTGTTTATTTTATGGCTCCTAAAGCTTTTTGAGTGTTCCTGTCTCAAAAATCTCTCCCTCTAAGGAAGTTTTGAGAAAGAATGATATGTGACAGTACCTGTGGTTGGTGAATTACCTTGAGGGACAAAGTGGTAAGCACATTGTGAGGCTGATATTGTAATGGGAGTCAGCCCATTTCCACTATAAATGGTATGATCCACATACCAATCCATATTGCATTTCACTGATGTCCGACAACGACTAATGCTACAGCACACTAAATGCCTAAGGTGGTACCTTTAATCTATTAAGTGGTATTAAACTGTGGGTTCCTGAAATTCTCATGATGTACAGAGACAATAAACCTTTTAATTGTAACCTGCTTTATGGTGGGCAGCTGAATCATCCTAAGACTTGTTCTCTAACTATTTTGAAATTGCATCCCTTTGTCACTTCTAAGCCTCAGTGATGGTGTTTTTTACATCCCTGAACAAAAACTTGGCTATATCACGGACAGTGTCATTCTTCATTAATAAAGACTTGAAGTGACTCCCAAGACAACTACCTGTTGGAAATGTTTATCACCAAAATCTAAAACTTGTGGCAACTTTCCCTCATTCATTTACAGAGCTTTTATCTTAATCAGGTATCTCACAAACTTGTTCACCTTACACAAAAAGAGACATAAAGGTTGATGCACGTTTTGTCCCCCCCCCCGAGATGGCTACATTGCTATTGAATTTTTACAGCAGCCCTCCATGATTTGTTTTTCAAATTTTGAGCTGAATTTCACAGTAAACATAGCTGCATGGAGTTTCATAAATGCCTGTATTCTGAGAAGAGTTGAGTCATTGGGATATTTTTTTGGGGCTGTTGAGGAAAAAAAGCACCTCTAAAATAAATAAAAAACAAAAGATGAAAAATTATTAGTGTTGAGATATGAAAGAATGGAGGAGCAAATTGCTCTGCTGCTTCTCTGCACACCACAAAGAAAATGCAGAGAGATATTTGGGCTTAACAGAAAATGCAATTTTATTTTTTGTACAATTTATAACATTTTTAGAGGTGCGGAGCTATGATGTGCAGGGCTGTAATACCTTCTCAAACTGATGTAGCCAGTCGAGAGAAGGCTTGATTGAACACTAATCCGTGCCTTTATTTCGATATTTCTAATTAAGATAGGTTTTTTGAATAATGTACCTTTCAAGAGCATATTTTCCAGAGAGGTTGTATTTTTTCTTTCCAGAGTTTGGCCAAGCTAATACTGGATTTGCAATTTTCTTAGTAAAAACAAAGGTAGCAACAGGGTGTTTCAAATTATGCCTGCAGAAAGCTAGTCATTTCTCTCTCTTTAAGTGCTTTTTGGTCAGAGGAGTCACTCGAATAAATAGTCATGTTGTTGTCCTCCCTTCGCACAAGTCATGCCAGGGACTGCTCTGATGGTCCTAGAGTGAGGGATGGATCCCACCACCCCTTTCAGGAACATTTGCTATGTGTGTCCTGAGTTGGCCGAAAAGCTGATTTTTCTCTTTCAGCAGACTTTTTGAAAATAACTTGTACCCCAGAGCTGAGACCCGAGTGCGTGATGAACCTCGACATCTCTGGATCCAACCCGGTTGCAGGGCAGGCCTACCAGGTCATCTGATGGATGGATTTGGAACAAGTATCCCCAACTGGAGATAAGTTAAGGAAATACATAAAAATGACAGGCTCAGTGAATGGATGTATTCTGAAGAAGCACAAATATTTTGTTTTAATTTAAAACTCTGCCTAGGTCTACTCATGACCGTGTGGTGGCAGCAGAACACCTGCGTTGGTCTTTTTTTATCCCTCAGTCACTCATTTTGCTGTGAGGGGAATGAAGAGCTATATCAGTGCATGTTTCATTCTGCCAATTATTTGTGGTTGGTTGGGTTTTTTTGGTTGGCTTCTTTTTTTTTTTTTTTTTTTTTTTTTTTTTTTTTTTTTTTTTTTAACAAATCCTGTTTGGAAGAGCAAAAGAACCCAAAAGCTGTGAAACGCTGCATTAGTTTGTGGGGCAGGCATTTTCAGCAACAGCAGATGGGATATTACACAATTAGTAGGCTTGGATGGATTCCTTCCCCCACCTGGATCCAGTCTAGGTTCAGTTTTAATGAGATGAATTTTCTTTCAGGTGTTGATTTTGGCCTGGTGTTAGATGTGATGGGAGATTTCTGTATATATTTCATGTGTAGGAGACAAAGGCCTGTGTGTCATCTATTTTACAGAGAGCTGGAGAAGTAGGCGGGGAGGGGACAGAGCTCTGCAGGACCCCCAGATGAGAGGCATGGAGGTGGTGGCTCCATGTCTAGCATGGCTCTGAGGGTTTCTCAGAGGTTAACTCCTGGTGTGCCCCATTTGGTCATCCCTGTGTCCAGCACCTCAGAGAGAAGGGAGGTCTGCTAATGGTGAGGCCTCCTGAGGTCAGGAGGGAAAGCCCATATGAATATAAAAAGTGCTGTCCCTCTTTGTGTTTTCCATCTTCGATGGGCTCCTTCCTTCTCCTGTTAAGGTGCAGTTTAAGTACTTCCTTATTCTCCCACTTCTTGCCCTTTTAGATGACCAGAGTTTCACACGTATATATACACGTGTGTGTTACCTGGTGGGGAGATTTCTTTTCCTGCCTGTAGTACTGGGTAACTCTTGCATTTCACATGCCCACCTCCAGCCTCTCTAGCCCAGAAGAGAGCTGCTGGTGCTCGTGGCTGTGAAGAAGGTGACATGAGAGAAGTAACCTGCTTGTACCAGGGGGCTCACTGTGGGGACACTGAATTCTTCTACATACCATACCATATGAACTCTCCCCTATTTCCTTTATTCAGACTGACTTCTAGTACAGCGAGGCGTGTGGATAACTGTCTCCCATCTCACAGATGAAGTAGTCAAAAAACTTTTTTCCTACAGATGATGAAGATGCCTGGTGCAGCTGCTTTGTTTCTGGATTTTCTGCTCCCAGTCCCAGTGTGCAGCGAAGAGGATATCCTGGAGGATGAGGCAGACCGATCCAAGGCATCAAGCTGACAGCTCTTGCGGAGCTTTCTAGGCTTGGAATTTTCCAACTCGACAGCAAAGATTTTTTTTTTTTTTTTTTGTAGACTGCCCTGGCTTGTGGATAAAATCATGTGGCCATTGTGAGGATTTGTTTAATTACTGTTACGTAAAGCCCCAAGAGTTGCTCCATCTGTTAATTCTTGCAGATGGAGCAAGTACAGTTCTGTTTAACACCAGAAGATTATCTCTCTGGTGTGAGATGATTACTTTACATGAGAAGGTAGTAATATATTTGCCATACTTTACAGCTCTCAATTAGCATAGGGTTATTTTTGTTCTATTTCAGATATTTTCTTAGCATGTTTGTATCTGTACCTAGCTATTGTATAATGCTTGAAAGCAGCTTTGCTTAGAGGGACTCTGGGTGTATTTCAGAGAAGAGACACATCAGTTCGAATGTTTATATTCAAATCAAGCTACGTCCCTGTTCCCACAGAGTTTGTAACTTAGGCAAAACAAGAAATATTTGTAAAACTCCCAAGGATGAAAACAGACTTGACATTCTGGGTCAAAGAAAGTTTCATGCCTAACTTAACTTAAATGTGCAGAATTCGAATGTAAGTTAAGCTAGTTTTAAAACCTTAGCTTTGAATATTTAAACTTCAGAAAGCTATACCTAAAGATTCAGCTTCACAGGTAGAGTCAGATCTCCTGTCCCGAAGGCTTTCCTCTTACAACAACGACAAACGAAGAAGAAAAAAATAAGGGCAATGGAATCCTGAGGGAACGGTGAGGACTTCCCTGTCAGGCTTGTCCTCAGGGCTGAGGTATAAGTTTTTGCTCAGTCTGGAAGGATGTTTGCTCCACGCCTGTCTCAGCTCTAGAAGGGATTCCATCTGAAATGTCCAAGTACTTGACTTCAAGGCTCTTATTAAGCCTATGGATTTTCTGTGTGGTGAGAGAGTGAAGAATGAAAATTGAATGAAATTTTCCTAGGCTGGAAGAAGACCTGGGTCCCACCTTTCACCCTAGTTAGTAGTTAAGTATGATGTAGAAAGCAAAATGTAATGAATAGGAGAGACCCAGAATAGTTGCAGGAAATCCTGGTGAATGAGCCATTTTCTTCATTGAATTTTGTTCCCCTCCTTTCCGAGTATTTGTTTTTGCACCTGGAGGGTGATGCTTGTACTTAGGGGGCCTCAATGCACTAGTTTTGTTGTTCTAGAATATATAAAACGCTTGTACTTGAGGTGAAGAGTGATGTATATCAAGAAAAAGAGGGAAGTCCTGCAGTATTACAACTGGGTAAACTGGATGCATTTTAATGCTGCTCAAAGATAGTTACGCATCCAGAAACTGTATGTTTATGGCGCTGCCTCCTGAAAAAGAGCAGTTGAAAAGGATTTGGAGATCATGAGGGAAAGCATAATCAGTATGAGAACACAAGCCCAGCCAAACCAGCCTAACAGAGTAAAACTCAGCATGATCTCTGCTACACCATTGCGATTAACTGGGGAGCCAACATGATCCCAGAGAGGATAAGCAGAAGCGTGCTCGAAATGTGAATAATCTTTACCTTTGTATGTAGTATTACTGTCATGTTGTACATCTATTTCTGATTTCTTTCAAAGGACGTGGAGGGATGAAAATGTTTCCCAATTTTGAAAAAAGCCCTTCTAGCATGGGACTTAGACCTTGGACCATGTGTTGTGACGTCCTTTGGCTTCAGAAATGCTTTACTAAGACAACTGGTGTGTGTGCGCGCACGTGTGTGAGTTCAGATGCAGGGAAGCAATTACAGGGGTCAGTGACGAGTCCGGAAGGGCAAATGCACGCCACCGGGCTGGTATTTGGAAAAGCAAGTTTTGTCTTCTAAAACACAGGAGGTGATGGAGCACAGCTGACAGGTATCCTCTCTGTTATCCATGGCACAACCTGGCTTACGGTGTTTCCCTCTGGGATAGGGTGTCTTTAATAATTTCCTAGAAAATGCAGATGCTCCCACAGCAGGGAGCACAAGTGTGCTGAACTGGCTACAGCCTGTGGTTTAAAGCGTGCTGTTTATGGATAGGGGGAGACGCGGAGTCGTGACCTGTCGGGTGAATCAGGCCAAGTTTCTCACATGGTTGCGACCACACAGTCTTTGTCCTGGGCTTTGGGAAGATATGTTGGACCTTGCAGCTCGGCTCAGGTGAGGGCAGGGATGCCTGGTCCAAGGAGCCCATCGGGACATGAGTAGGTGAGCGACAGATGCTAAACCACAGTGAGACTGAGGCGTAAGTACATCTGCAACTGCGTCGTGGGCATGTGGGGCCTCTGCGCAGTTGTGCGCAAGATGAAATAAGAACATTTCTCTGTGTATGAGAGGCGTTGTGCAGTGCTCAGATATGATAATGATGGGGCCTATATAAATCCCCAAAAGAGCAAAAGGCTTCTTTCAGAGTAATGCTAATGAGAGCTATCTCCTGGTTTCAGAGAAGTGGAAGTAGTTATAGACCATTTATTGTGGGGAAGTAAGGGCACACATTCATTCACAGGGTGCTAAACTTGTCCAATTAACTCTAAGCTCCTGAAGTAATAATGAAAAGATTATGCTACCATTTTAGTAATTGAATTTTCTTCTGCTTTGGGAACAGTGCATATTAAAGAGAGTGTTTACCCTCGGTTACAGAGAGATGTTTTTCTTCAAGTTTGGCTGACCCAACGCAAAAGTCAGGCAAAAGTCACATTTTCTGCAGCTGTAAAATAACATTTTCAAGGGTTGATTTAAAAAAAAAGAAAAAAGAAAAAAGGAAATAAAAGGAACATTTCCTAATCTTGCCTTAATTTTTTAAAATGGATTTGTTTACATTTACTTGGCTTGAGTGAATAAACTGTGTTTACCTGATGAAAATGCAAGCTTTTGTCCTCAGGAGGAGCGCCAAAATACTTGTTGGTAGAAATAGCAGAATGTCAGTCTGGGATTCTGTTTGAGATTCTTGTGCTAAAATATCCATGTTTTCACATGAGTACTTGTTAGTTGCAAATAGATAATTTCAGTCCTGCTCAACGGCTGTCTCTCAGTTGCCTGTTCCCCAGGAGACACTGGAGCCAGTTTTCCATGTAGAGGACATTGAGTAGCTATGATAAGATAGTCTTGGAAGTTTGATTAGGAAATTGCCTCCTTCCTGTGCTGTTTTTCTCCCAGAACTACACTAAGCTTTTTGAGGGATGGAAATTATACTTTCGTAGCCCATAATTATATTCCTACAGTTAATAATTTTTATTTTTTTTTTCAGAGCTGTCAGTTTTGTCTCTTCAAATGCACAGTGTGGAGGGTTTTTTTGATCATCAAATGTGTCTCTGGACTTCGTGGCTTTGAGTCACAGGGGACAGGGGTGAAAACTGGCATCGTGCAACAGCCACATGCATGAGAGTTCGCTGGCGATTCGAAGAGAAATTTGCTGTTACAGCAGTGTGAGATTCCTCTAAATCAGTTGACCCCTGCAAGGAGCTTCAGGCTGCTTCCTCTGTTGGTGATATGTTTGGAAACCCTTGCTTTGTGTTTAAAAAATAAACGTGTGTATGTGTGTATGTGCATAACTATTCAGATATGTAGTTTCCATAATGTGGTGCTCGAGTAAGAAGGGCAAGCTGAGCTATTGATCCGTGCACTTCCAAAGAAATTCTCACTCTGGTCTCAGACCTTGCCTTCCTGTTCAGTTTCTTTCCATGAGCAGCCTAAAAGAAAAACAGTTTTTCAGATTCCTGAGCTCTTTATAGCACAACCTGCTATTTATTTGAAGTACTTAACACCATAGAATCATCTAAATAATTTAATTCCCTTATTTTAAGAACAAGGGTCCAGGGGAGGTCACGTTCCTCTCAGCTTATACAAACCAATGTCTAATTTTAGTCATCAGCTGGTGGTTTGGTCCTGGTTTTGCTCTCATCCTGCCTGGGACTCACTTTGCTTTTGCTCCCAGGGTCAGGTCAACACCACTTTTCCCCAGTGGGGTTAGAACATTGTTTGCCAAAGCACACCGCGCTTCTTCGCTTGAGATACGTGGCTTTTCAGCGCTGGGGGAGGAAAGTCATTCCTCCAGTCATTCTTCCTGAGGTTTGGCTGTGTTATTGCAGTTTATGGAGTTTGGACATGAAGACGATAGTGTTCTGTCCAAGGACAAAATTCAGCAAGAGCTGCTGAGAGGTCTGATTTCTAAATATGCCTAATCTTTCTTTCCTTCCTAATTAGTATTTGGAAATGAGATTTCATGCACTCGGATTCACTTGTTGTTTTGCTCCTAGATACCATTTCTCGCTAATGTTAGTGATATGAATTATTTAATGGACATACTATGCTTCAGAAACAGTATTTTCAGCTGGGCTATGTACTTGGACAGGCACAGAAAAAGATCGCTTTTTTGAGGAAGCTGTCAGAAATCTTCTGGATTTTAAACATCGAAACTGTGAGCCCTGAATGTTGAAGAAAATGTCATAGTGTCCTAGCAATATTTACTCTAATGTCCCATTTGAGTTGCCTGTCGAAAATAGGTAGTGAAATCACATCTCTGACTGAGATACAACTTGGAAATAGAAGTATCTAAACAATCCCTGAGGCTCCAAGTAAAACTTTGATGAATAATCCTACGATTGGACAGTTTTTCTGGCATACATTTTTTGTGCAACATCAATCTGCTTTTTATGTTTTTTATACCAGAAAAAATGGATTCTGCTTATCTGTTTTTAGCACTTCATTCAGAGGTCTTCCCATCTTCAAAGCAGCATATGAACTTTAGCTAATTAAGCCTCTTCGCACATCTTACATCTGGAAGTGTGAAGCATTTTTCGTTTTACTGCTGAGGCAATTTATGGACAGAATATACTCTACTACCCGCAAGATATTTTCTTCAAAGGGAGTTGAAGGTGTTTTTTTCCTCCTGCAGTCATACAGTCATACCCTGAGGGGTTTGAATAACCTTGTGCCAGAGAAGAAAGTTGCTTTGGAGGGGGGGAGCAGAAACTTCCTTGCTGAAATGTTCTTGTGTGTTCCTTTCTTTGGTTGTGATGTGGTTTATGTCCTCTCCAAGCATCCTGGAAAATTGTCACTGCTGTAACTCAAGGAAAAAGGTGTTGGCTGGTGTGTACTCTGGCTGCTGGGTATCTGGTAGGGATGAGATGGAAGAGAGCTGAGGTAGGAAAAGTAAGAATAAAAGCTTAGAAAAGTAAAAATGAAAGATGGGAGGTCAGACTGCTTTAATTCAGGCAGTCTGTCTGGGTAGTTCTTATTTCATTGTAGGTGACTCTTGTAAATCCATTTATATACCTCTATATCATAAAGAAACCTTAGAGTAACAGCAGATGGTATTTATACCACAAGAGCATTCAAAGTCATAAAGAACCCGGAATATAAGTGAGAACCAGATTCAGGTGAAGCCAAGAGAAGAAAGAAAAAGAAAAGGAAAAAAAAAAAAAAAAATTTACAGCTGGTGTTGGCTTTTGCCTTTGCGAGCACTCAAATCATGTACACAAAGGAAAAGCAACTGTTGACTCTCATACATGCGCAGGACAGGAAAATCACAAATTTACACCAATATTCTGAGCAATACTATATTTTCATTTGGATTTCACTGCCATAAAGTAGTGTAGGAGCTTAACTTATTTTGGTTTAAGGAAACAGCCGTTAAAGGCTGGACTTGAACTTCATGGAGCTGCCATTGGGATGCTGTCAGACTTTGATAGCTCTTGAAAGAGCTGTGTTCCTTGAAGCTCAGTCAGATCATTTTTGTGATTAGTTCACAGCATTATTTCTTTTTCCATGTGCAGACTACTTAGCTATTCTCTGAGTTAAATTTAAGAAAGGCGATCATTCAAAGCAGTGATCCTGCATGGAGAAAGCCCTGCACGGTCAGAGCAGCAGGAGCATTAAGCATGCCAAATCAGGGTTGTGCTGTTTTAACTAAACTGGAAGCTGCCCAGGGTTTCACAAACCTCATTTGAAATCTGTTTTCTTTTTCTGTGTGGCCCTGAACAATTTGCCATGCTTTCAATAGCTACGGGTCGAATTTTCTGCAGATCTCCACGCAAAACACTTGACATCTGAAACAGCAGGAATGGGAGTAGTTCTTATTTCTCTGTAGGGGAGACTGGTCCATACTTTGTTAATGGAAAAGTGTGAATGAGGAAAGTGCTTTCTAGTCCTAGGGAGAATGCTGGATGCAGCATTTCGTTCTTCTGATATAAATGGATGTCTCCCTACTGTCAGGGGCAGCTCTGCTCTGGATGGGTGAGCCTGGCTGTGGAGCTCAGAGCAGCCCTGCAAAGCTGGGAGGACTTAGCTTGTTCTCATTACTTTGCTTCAGGTCATCGCAATAGGAAGTCTGGCCAAGCACAGTTTAAATCTGCAGCTCCAGCTCTTAACTTTCCACTTAGGGCTACAGTTCTCCCCTGGAGTGGGCTGGGGGCAGAGGTAAAGCGACAGTCTGCGTGACCAAAGTATTGTTTAAAGGTGACCGTATATCCCGGACCAGCGGCTGTCTCATTTTCCCCCTTTCCCTCCACAAGCCCCCCAGAAGGTTAATCCGGTTCACGTTCTTAGGCAGCGGTCAGGCAGAGCGGCACTGCACCCTTTCCTCAGGATGTGTCCCCTGCAGTCTAATCTTTATAAAGACCGCATCCTGAACTGGGAGGTGAGGGTCACATTGCCACACATGGAAACCAGAAACCTCTCCCTGCGCTTCTTGTAAACGTCAAAACTAAGTGATGAGCCCAGTGAAAAGGTGAAGGGAATCTCCCTGCTCTATCCATGGACCTTTTGGCACCGCATTGTGTGGTGTGAAACACGCTCCGGCGCGGGTGATAACAGGAGCGCTGTTATTTCTGCTTTTTGGCAGTGCTGGCTCCCTGACGCAGGCTCACGGTGACAATCGGGCTGTGAGCTGCTCGTACAGAGCGGCCAGAGTGGCGGCTGCACTTTGTCCCTTGGTGGCAAGGCAGAGGAGGCCGTGCGGGAATGAGGAGTGGCTCTGGTTGGTAACAAGTACTCGTGGCACATCCCCAACTATTCTGAAGAAGAAATATGGGCAGGGTCACACACTCTTTCCTCCACAAACACCCTCATTACCTTGAAATTACAGTTTCCAAAGGGGCAGTGCTCTTGCTCTGGGTAATTTAAAATGATGGCTCTGTGCTATTTTTAGGGTGGTGCTTTATTTCTACTGTAAAATGTTTGCATTATGGTTATTTAGACTTGTTTCCTCCACCACCCCTAATTCTGAGGAAACTGTAGGGAGGTTATGAAGAAATGCTGCTAGATTTAATAGTCCAAAAGACCTAAATTTGCTCCTCCATGAGTGGAGGCAGATCAGGCAATAACTTCTGCAGTAGGGCCTCAGCTCTGCCCTGCTAGGACTGAAAAGAAGAAACTCATTCTCAGTGTGCACAGAAACTGCCAGCAAAGGTGCCGGCTGCCATGTTATTGCCGAAGGTTGGATCCAACTCATTCACTTTGTGATGCTCATCAAAAAGGCATCGGGCAGCACCAGCTTTCGCGCTACGGCACTAACTTGATCCAGGACTGAACCAATAGCCCAGCTAACAAAAGGTCCTGCAGTTTATGGCTGGCTCCAAGGTATCCGGGAAGGTGCAACGAAAATGATGTTGCTGCCAGAAGAAGCAGGTGTGTGTACACGCTCACATACACACAAACCCCTCCTGCACTAGTGTCTTCATAGTCTCCCTTCTGACAATGAATCTCTTTTAACCTCTGAAGTGGCAGCATATCTTTTGCTTGATACAGTGGTTAACTGCTGAGGTGTGTATATAAACATGTGTATTCTTCCTTAAATGTCATTATCTGGCAATTCTCCACAGTAGCCTGGACCTCATTTCATGCTGCTTTTGCTCCTATTAGAAGTCAGAGAAAGCAACTGAGCATGTAAATAAACTCCCCAGTTTTTTTCCACCCCACTGAGGAGCTCCCAGAGAGCACAAGCCTGCCATACAAGCACTCTTCTCTTGTAAACAAGCTGGAAAGCAGTAAATATCCCAGTTCCCCCCCCCCCCCCCCCCCCCCCATAAACCCATCATATTTTTGTCCTGTTCTGTCTCTGTACATCTCCAGTCACATTTGGGGTGATAGGGGTTTGATCTGCAGCTGCTACGTTTGGGCAGAGCTTCACTGGTTTACACTGGTTACCAGTTTGACCCTGTTCCTTGGGGTATGTCAGAAGGGATTCTACCAGGGCAAAAATACACTGCAGTCTGTTTTAATGCCCTTGCACAGTCACTTGTGTCTGCAAGCACTTGTGAAGCTGAGCAGACTTATACAGCCAGGTTCACCAAAGGCTCTGGATGGACAAGGCAAGACTTTAGGGCTACTTAGACAGTGACTTTTCATGTTGCAGTTTCCCAAGCCCCTGCTTAGTCACCACATAAACCTGCCGTCCTCTCTAGAATTTGGCATAAAAATGTTCCAGGTTTCTCAATTCTTTCACATATGTGCGTTGAGAGTTATTATTTGTTTAGCTTAAATAAGTTAGTTTTAATTTGAATAAATTACTTAGGGTTATAACATGGTATGATTTCTGCTGTCGGCCTAGCTTTCCTTAGCATGAGTAGCTAGATTTGCCGAAGACTATAGGCTGCAATGGAGTTAATTTTCTTAGTAGTTTTCCTAGCAGCTGGTACAGTGCTGTGTTTAGGTTTTTAATATTAGAAAAATGTTGATAACACACTGATGTTTGGGTAGTGTTTTCCCTAAGTCTGGGACTTTTCAGTTCCCCATGTTCTGCCAGCGAGCACAGGTGCACAGGAAACGTAAACCAGAAGATAAGGAGGCTCCAGCCCTCAGCAGAGACCGCAAATCAACAAGATAAGAGCGGTCAACACCCTGCCTGCCTGGACACAGAGAAAGAATGGAATAACGTGTTAGAAGACCCCAGCCCAAACATCACCACTGGACTAAAAGACGGGTGAAGAGCCCATGAGGGACTGGTGTGTAGATCGCAAGAGTGTAATTGCTCAGGGATTTCTTTGTTTGAGGTCATTCCCTTTTTGGAGGCACCCAGCCCAGGTTGACCTTGCTGCTGCACTTTTCGATTAAATTACTTATTTTTATGAAATCTGACACCTGAGACACTGCTGTGGGAAACCTAGGGTCGAGCCAGAAGAAGGAGGGCCTGAGAGTAAGTGTGTGTGAGGAGCTGAAAGGGGCACCCGTCGGCCCAGTGGAGTCACCCTCTGCGATGGGACCCTGATCTGAGCAGTGAAAGACTCGGGTTGGGGGTGTGTGTGTGGTGTGTGTGGGGGGTGTGTGTGTGTGTGTGTGTGCACGTGTGCGCACGACTCCAGTGGTGTGTGAATGCTCAGGCAGCGGCTTCTCCTTTAACATGTGTCTAGAAGCATCACTACTACTGCCTCTGCCGACCTCAGTAGCGGCCAGGTGGGAGTGGAGCGTGAAAATCCCTGATAAAGATAAAGATTTATATTTCATACATTCCCTAAAGGTAAATTGTGACAGAGCGGGAGAGCTGGGTACACAAAACTCTAATTTTCTTGCTTCCAGGACAGCCTGTCCAGTTTACCTAATGGAATATAAAAGCAGTTCTTAATAGAAATGCCTGCGGTTGTTGGAGTAGGAACCCAGACTGGCTCTTCCCCAAAGCCGAGTGGTCACATGTGCTTTCTCTGGCCTATATATCCATGACCAGCACCATGGGTTCTTCTTTGCATCTAAAAATTTGGAGCTACTATGCCTAGATTGCATGGGACTGTGGGTTTTCGTGTGGCTTCTTGAATGTTTTCGAAAGGTTAAAGCTGAGGGGAGAAAATGGTGTCATTATCGAGGGAAGGGAAGATCACACTTTTCCTATCACTCCGTATCTGATTGCCTGCTCTCTCCTTCCTCCGCCCTGCCCAGACTATGAATAGGGAGTTCGGAGGTGTTTCCTGCAGACCGACCGCAGTATCGTTGCTGGAAAGTCTCAGTTACAAGTGAAGAACACGGGCTGGATCAGAAGCGATGAGTTACTGGTGACTGATCTCAGCTGATGAGGGGGGAAAAATGACTCCTCGGTGAACCGGGCTAGTTCCCAAAAAAAGAATCCATCACTTTGGAAAAGAGATTAATGGAGTACATCCAGCAGCTCTGCTGGCCGGTGGACAGCAGTTTGCACTGCAGCCTCCGGATGAGGCGTTTTGTTGTGTCATCATGTGATTATTTATATCTTCCGTTGACTAGCACATTTGTTTCCCCAAAGCAGAGTGGGTGTATGATTTGCTATTTTTTATTCTTTATTAAGTTCTAAATATAAACCAGCCCTGAAGGGTGTGTAGAGCTGTAGTGCTGATTGATTTGGATGGGATGGGAGGAGGCTGAGGAACTCCCCTTGCCCGCAGAGGTCTCTTCTCCTTCTCGGCGTTCACAAACTTCTGAGCCAAGCAATGAATTTTCCTTTCTGGCTGGTTGCTGTTTATTTGAGGAACAGTTTGCCTTAGTCTGCAGAATTAAGATGATTTGATAGCTCTTCTGTCAAGCACCACGAAGAATTTTACCAATAATTTGCAGTGGGGGGTGTGCGTGTGTGTGTGATTTTTGCTAGAGCAAGCATATATTCTGATAGTTATAAGCTCCTTCGGCAGTACGTGGCAAGGAGGACTAAGTTTATGGAGTGTTTTAGTAGTGTTGAACTGCAAAGTGAAACCTTCTTGCGCCAAAGCTGTTGATAGCTACAGAAAACTTATCTGACTGATCATTTACGCTAGGAGAGAAAGTTCTCTCAGTTCTTTCCCTTCTTCTCTCAACAAGGTGGGGTTTTTTTTTTCAGTCTTGCATGAAGTTAAATGTTAGTCTTGTTCTAGTTCAAGTTTTAGAAGTACAAAATGATTGGTTACATGTGTATAAATCTAATGTTTATAGAAATTAAAAAGAGAATGCATGAAACAGTTCTACTACTTCTGCAAAAGCTGATTAATGTTGATACAAAAAAGGAACATCAAGTTCTCATACTGGGTCCCTTACAACTGTTTAAAAGCGTGAAAGATATGTGGCTGGCGGGGCATCCCTAGTTTTGAGCAGGAGACACAGGGTTTGTGACAAATAATTTCCTGAGGCTTTCCTGTGTGCCTGGCAAAGATGGTTTCCCAGCAAGTAGCTCTCTAGTGTTCCTCTGGACAAGGAGGAAGTACTGGTTTCCACCTCATAGCCCACTGATCTTTATCATAGGCATCCGTGTCCAGTGTTAAAGACAGGGAAAGACTAAAAATGTTTTAAAAACATGAATAAAAGAATTTAAAAAGAATTTAAAAGAAGTAGTTACCTGAAGCTCACCAACTTCTTGAACCAGATTTTGGTTCTGACATTCAAAACCTTTGTTCTTGGCTTTTTACCACAATGTTATCCCTGTCTACTTCACCTTTGCCTCTGCAAGTTTGAAATACCGAATAGCGAAAAGACAAAGGACTGAAAAGCTAGCAGGAAAGTTGCTCCTGTGAGAGGCCCTCGCCCCTAAGGTCTTAGACTGGTTTTAGACCAGATCCAGATGTGATATACTTTGAAACATCAAATCTTTGGAAATTTGCCTGAAATTGGTGTGAAACCGTGCCTGTTGAAATGTTCAGACATCTCTACTGGCAGAGTATAATTGTTATGTCCTTTCTTTCAGCTTCCTCTGGCTAGGCTGAGAGTTAAACTAGTGTCTTTTAAGTGGAAGGGTAAATGATAGTCCCAGTTTTATAAGACCTGACTCTACCATTATGAATTGGACCGTAGACATCAGGCTTTACAAAACACAGTTTGGCTGAAGCACGGCAAGTTCAGCAACAGTGCCTGAAGAAGCACAGCAGTATGAAAGAAGTATGTGGGGAAAAGCAATAAACGTTTTATCAGCCGAAAACAGGAAAAATCTAGGTGATATGATTGATTTTATGAGAAACTGTTTTTGACAAGTCCAAAAATAGGTAGCAGAGCCAAAATAATTTTCCACCCATATGTTCCCTCTCTGGAGTTAGCTTAGTTAAGCAGAGTTAAAGTGGCTTTTTGGATCGACTGTGAGGTAGCACTTACGAACACTGTTCAGTCTTTTTACTTCTTTTCTTAACAAGTGACCATTCTTTTACATGAAAAATGTCAGAATAAATGCAGATTCCTTTAGGAATATGCTATGGAAAGTACATACCATTTTTTTTTCAGCTGTACTCTTGGAAACTTAGTGTATGCCTCTTACTATCAGACATGTATTTGAATTGAATTTCAGGGATGTTGCCTCTGCTTTACTTTTGAAGTAGAATATCAGAGCATGATGAATCCCAAGACACCCTCAGGACCTCACTGTTTCTGTTGATGTTGTCTTTCGTAGCAGTGTATATTCAGATTGCATATAAATCCTGTACGCCTTTGTGGCAGGTGATAGCAAGATGCTGTGTAGAAATGATTCTAGAGTGACATCAAGGAAAGACATCTGACATTTTTCTACCAGGCATGGTCTCCGAAAGGGCAGAGGGAGCAGCTGGAAGCCGCAAAAGCACAACCATGCTTCAGCTGAGTCATGGGGACATGGTTGGGGAGCTGTGTTTTCACCCTAAAATTACCAAAAGGTCGTTCGGGACCAGCCTTGAGAGCATCTCCTTGAGATCTCCTTGAGAGCAGGCCATTTAGGAGTTTGGAGGTTTTTCAGCACAGAAAATAGTTTCAGAAATTTGTACAAACTTGCCTGTGACCTTCAGGCCAAACAGTAACTTCGCCCTTCCTATTCTGTCTTCATTGATATTTTTTATTCATTCTTTCCCACATATCTATTTTTCCTTCTGCTTAGTTGGGGATATTTCTCTGCTTTCGGTCGACAAGTTGATACTATATTTGTTCTTTGCTCTGTAAGGTTCTGATAGAAATCAAATGCATATTTTGCACACACAATAAAACTATAGACTTATGATCATGGATTGGATATCTCTTATACCTGCTTTGATGTGATTAGCATTTGCACAATAGAGTCTATTAGGTGCTAAGCTTTGAGGAGGGGAATGAAAAGTATTCCTTACCAAAGCAAAGATAGTTTCCTTGTAGATTAAATATCAGTTCTATAGTGTCATCTTTGGGCTGTTGTACAGGGAGTCAGTGCCTTGTTTATTCTGCAATACTAAATGGTCTTTTAGAGCATGCGGTGTGATTGTTGTCTTGGTGCTGCTTATCAGAGCTAATAAAGACTCATTGCGGTCTGTGGAGCCAACAGGAGGGACATTAGCTGCTAGTAAAAAAATTTAATTCTGAAGGTTTAAATCTTCATTTAATAGTCAAAACACACTGCCTTTCACCACAAGTGCTATACTACTGATTGTTGCCATAGTAGCTATGTTGTATTGGGAAAAAAAATCTGTACACTGAGTTAACTGCAATTTATTTTTAACAAAATTCTGACTGACCTCAGAGGACAACTTGCATGCTTAAATGTAAGTATATGCTTAAATATCTTACTAGAGTTGAACAACTCTTGGAGTTATTATTATGCCTGAAGACAAAATTTTAAATTTAACTGAGCAGAGGTGCCTCTTCAATATTCTGTTGTGGCAATAAACAATGGAAAACATAATCTGGCATTCAAAGTTAATAACGTGAGGTTAATGCTTGCTTATTTCAGAATTATGGTGTATTTAGAAAGGATGGAAAATAAGGAGCTTTGCTAGAGTAGAAATATAGGACGCAATTGCCAAATAATGTGAGATACAGTGAAGTTACTGCACTACTCAAGCAAGAGCATTACTGTAGTATTCAGTGGAAGTTGTCCTTGCTTGGTACCCTGTCAGCTGTGGACATATGAATAGCTTCACCCACGATAAGCCAAGTTGTCCTGAGTTAAAGACATTGACAGCTGAAAGTGATTAAACCGTCCCATTTACCCTTGGTGGCCATTGCCTCACACTTCCAAATACTTGTTTCCTAGTAAGCAAGCTACTCACGTGCAGTCAAATGTTTTAAGGTGATTCGCTCATGCCTTGAGACTGGGCTTTTGATATCCATATCTTCAGGTGTGTCTCACTGCATCTTTCCCTTTTTGATCTCCTGGCATACAAGCCTCTTCTTCCTTCTTAGTTTACTCACATTCAACAGTCACCTTCAGAAGTGGGTTAAACAGGAAAATGCCCTTGTTACTTCTAAGATAAGAGTGTCCACACATTAAGAGTTAAATATAATCACTGCTACATGTGATGCTCCGTGGCATTTGTGCAACTAGGCATCCCCTTCACCTCTGAGGAGAGTTGATTTCTACCTAGCAAGGGTAGGCTGGTTCTTGCCAATAAGTAAATTGCCAAAACCAATGTACTACTGACTACCTTGCCCTTCACGATAAATAGAAGGGACATTTAAATGCTCCTGTATGCAACGAAAGCTGCCTACAGATGTACAAACGGGCAGCCCTGCTTTTTGGGAGGTGATGGGTAAGGGGTTTCCCCCAGGACAGGATGCAAATGCAGAAGTAAAGGTGCCCGCTGGAGGGTGCTGGTTGTGGCAGTAGGCATCAGGCATCCCGGAAACAAAGTGAGAAAGTATGAAGTGATCATAGGCAGGGGAGGTTTAGATTAGATATTAGGAAGAATTACTTTACTGAAAGAGTGTTCAGGCACTGGAACAGCCTGCCCAGGGAGGTGGTTGAGTCACCATCCCTAGAGGTATTTAAGAAACGTGTAGATTTGGCACTTCAGGGCATGCTCTAGTGGCAGAAATTGTAGGGGGTTTTTTGTGTGTGTGTGTATGGTTGGACTCGATGATCTCAAAGGTCCTTTCCAACCATGAAGATTCTATGATTCTATGATCCCATTCCCACTGAAGCTGCTGGGAGACTTGTTAGCTGGGTGACAGTGTGTATCTAGGAAGAAAAAACAGATCTCCCAGCCATTTTCTGAATTCTGTCAAAAGTCCAACAAATGGGTGTTCATTTCTAAAATAGTGGTTGGAATATCTGCTATGATCTAATTTAGTTATTTGAGGATATGTGAAGTAGCCTACAAATCTTAATGAACTGATTTCCAGCAGACGTCTGGGGTGAGAAAAATATGATCTCTGTGTTACAGGTGGGGGAAACTGGGGCACGCAGAAGATCAAAGATTTAGCTAGGCCCTTTGGTTCCATTTTTAATTAATACACTTACCATGTACAAAATTACCCAGTTAAAAAAAGAAAGTTGTATGGAACTGTTAGCTACAAGTCAGAGAAACTGATTTATTAAGCAGAGTTATATAAAGGATGTACTGATCTCCAAACCTTCTGTCAGGGGGTTTCAAACATGGTGCAGGGACCATGCAGGTGCAGGGACCATCAAATCAGCCTGTTTTTCTCCTGGCTAATATTTTTTTTCTGCCCTGTAACATTACTTGGATGCCAGGGTAATAAGGTAATGATACCGTTATTGCTACAAAACCCAGAATAGAACAAGTATGGGTACAAAAAAAGTACCTTGAAATTGCCATGTGTTACATTAAAATCCATTAGCTTAATGATCTTGAATGCCATCACTTTGGGCTTAATTCCACCGCCTTTAGCTTAGTACCTTCTGATTTACACTACTGTGTGTGAAATTGGGCTGTACTTGTAATTTGAGTCTGTGTTTGCAGTTGGAAGGAAGCTCATGTATTATTGTAGGCTAGAATTTTAATATCAGAGCCTCATAGAGCAATAGGGCTTGAAGAACTTCATCAACTTGTCTAGGCTTTGCTTCTGCTTCAGGCCAGAGTAATTATACCTGTATGTTTATTAAATTTGTCCTTAAAAACCTCTGATTGTGGAGAGTCCATAGCCTTTCAGGCACCCTATTCCAGTATCGCTACCTATACTGCTAAAATGCTTTTTGCTAACATCCGACCTGAGTTCTTTTAACTGCAAATGGAGGTTGTTACATCTTCCTCCCACCCATGATGGACAGGAAGATCTTATATCTCTCCTCTTTCCACTAGCTTTCTTGTTAATTGTTTTCACTGTATTTCTTCACATACTTTGAGAAGTGACACCAATCCTGGCTATGGTGTTCAAGTGGGAGCTTACCAGGACAGAACAGGGCAAAGGACAGCTTTCTGTGCCTCGTGGAGTTTGAGAATTACATGTTAGTGCTGAACAAAGATCAGCTTTTAGATATTACAGCCTTCAGGATCTGTTCCTCTTCCACTTGAGAAGCATTTTCCCCATTGTTTTCAACAGAACTTCTCAGACTCTGTATGACCGTGATGTTATTATGGCCCAATATGCAAACTATAGTTTTCGGGAAAATATTTCCAGTCGAAAGAAAAAAAATGTTAGCAATGGGAAAAGGTGCATCAGTGCACCTCACTGCATCAAGTGAGGAAAAACTAGCTCAAACACAAATGTGCACAAGTTCTTGTTTGGTTCTGCATCAGGAATTTGACTTCTACTAGGATATCACTGTTTATCACTGAAAGAATATGGGAGAACAGTTACTGGTGATCCTTTCACAAGTATGTTCCTTCTTCACCAGTGCTCCTTTTATAGTGATGACAGAGAAAAATCATGTCCCCATAGGGATTCTCCTCCCCAGTATTGGGTTAATCCCGAAGTGCCGGGTCTCTAAGTCGACTCTGAGTTGTGCGGGCAACGGGAAAGATGAACACACCAATATGATGCAAGTCAATTCCCCCTTTATTCAGCCTAAGTGTTACATTTATAGTATTATGATTTCTGTTCACGCGCTCTAACTCCTACTAATTGGCTGCATGCTATCCTCACGAGCTGCTCACGCGCTTAATTCTTTCTTGTCATTGGTCGACTTTTCTTGACGTATGCTACTTTAAGTTTCTTTGTTAAACTTCTTTCTGCAGATTCAGTTCTTCTTTCTGCAGATTCAGCAGCCCTTCTGGTCAGCACTTCTTTATCTTATGTCCGACAGTAACTTTTCTTAAACTCATGTCAAGGCAGGCCTACAGGCCTACTTATGCTAAGGCCTACTTATGCTAACACAACTCATGCCCATCGCACACCACCGTCTCCCACACCGAAGTTCTCACACGGACAGTAAAAATGCATCAACCTTGCTGGAACATTTTCCTGAGATGCAGGCTTTCTGTTTGTAAGGAGTCCTTCTTCCTCCAGGTACTCTGGTGCTGTATTAGCAAGATTTAGCAATGCATGAATTCAGTGCTTTGACTTTCAACATGAAACATGGCTATGAAAGTGGTAATGAATGGTACCACTGGTGTTCTTGAATATTCTTGATGGTTTTAAAGGTAATATGTTGCTCAATGTTGAGTATTTTATTGCTCTACGATTAATTTTTATCTCTCAACATACAAATAGTCCTTTTTCTGTGTGAATCGTGAAATTGTTGACACGGATGTTATTTGGTCCCCAAAACATGAATTTTCAGTTTGTGTGCAGTTGTCAGGAAATTTCTGTTACTCATTTTTTGGTTTTCTAGTGCTACTAGACAATCCATGATAGAGACAGTGCTGTTTGGAAGAGTGCATTCAACACAACTGAGCAAAAACAAAACAAACAATCCTGTGCTGATCCTGATCACTTCCAACCCTGTTGCAGCCTCTGATTCCTGAGGAATGGCAGTGCCTCCCTTCACATACTGGTTGCATGCTGAGCACATCTTTGTTGCGGGATGCAGTGACTGGCAGAACCCGTTCTCCTCAACATCTTCTGTTATTTACAGCTGGAAACACATAAGGAAGGTCTAGTTTGCTATTTCTTGAATTCCAAGTAGGTAGGAATACCCTGATTGAAGGTACATACTCTACCTTAAGCTATCATTGTATATATATTAGATGTATCTAGTATGTTTGGTTATCTATATAGTATAAATATCAGGTAACTACTCCAGATTTGCCAGTGGAACCACTCATTTGCCATAGGAGGCACAGCTGTCTGCCAGCCTTTGAACTGGCTTAGGACCTTGAGGTCCTGAGTGCTATTTGGTTATCTTATTCCCTTGGGTGACTGACTTTTAATTCTGGTCCTTATTTTCCCATCTGCAAATTAAGACAATATTCTTAAATTCCTTCATCTCAAAGGCAGAGCCTTGTGCCCTCTGTTCCCTTTCTCTGGTCCCTCGTAGGTGCCTTGGGCTTTCTTTGTAGGTGAACGGGGAACAGGGGAAGAAGACAGCCAGGGGAAACAGAAGGGAATGATTTACTTCTGGGTCATACCTCAGAGTGAGGACTGGAGATGGCCAGAGAGTGCATTTGGATGTGGGAGCCAAGCAACAAACCTGTGCCTCATGTGCCAGAGAAACACAGGTGCACCACGGTCTGTGGTGGGCAAGGAGCTGTATTTGGCACTCCTAAATCCCAGGCTGATTGGCTAGTCTTCCTCTCACTCATCAGCCTCTCAGTTAGTCATAAAGAAGATGAAACACAGATTTGCTGGTGAGGGAAAAGCAGTAGTCCCATATCAGCACCTGCTGACACAGTGGACACATATGGTGGTCACGTGCTGATGTAGAGACCGTGCAACTGCACCCCAGTCCCCGCCTGTACGTGCTGCCTGCAGCTGCCTCCTGGCCCGGGGCAACTACGCAGCAATACAAAGGGATGGGTTTCTTCAGGCCACATGGAAGCAGAAACAGAAATATGTGGGATTCCCCATCACCAGGCCAGAGCTTAGCTTGTGGGGATGTGTGGCTTCTGGAAGGCACCCACACCATCACGTGAACCTCAGTTCACAAGGACAGGGACAAATCAGAGATCACTGAATGTTCGCGGTCTCCTATGTTGAGAAATTCTGTTTTTACTTTTCTTAAAAAACCCAAAAATGTTCCTTCACATTTTTGTAGTTTTCCACACCTGTGAAATAAATCTTTTGGATTTAGCTATTTAGTTATAGGTAGTTGAGACAGGTAAGCTCCAGTGTTGCAAAGCTTATGGTAAAAATCAGGATAGTTGGCAATATTTGATATTTTTCTCCAGGACTTTGGAATCACACATTAATGTCTTAGTCACTGATTTTATTAAAAACCCAACCGCACAAACCCCCACACAAACCTGTTCTCATGACTGGTCAGAAAAAAAAATGGAGAACGTGAACAAATTGAACACCAAGGGACCAGGAGTCTAGAAAGCTGTGTAAGAACTTCAACATCACTTGCTGAAAAAATCTGTATTTTCAACCCCAGCTGACAGTGTGAGGAGCAGAAGATGGGAAGCAGGAGGGGTGGAAAGAAGGTCCGTTCTGCTTTGGGATGCTTTGGTCCCGGCTGCTTCGGGGTGGCCATGCTGCTTCTGACACTGAACTGCAGCTTTTCTTCAGGCTCGCTCAGGCACCAGCTTGTAACAGCATTGACGTGTGGCTGCCTCCTGGGAGCTGTTATTTAGTGCAGCAGCAGCTAATTAAACCCTGGGAAGCAAAGTGCTGGTTAAATGAACCTCAGCTACATCTGCCGAGGATGCGCTGCCTGTCACGAGGGCCTTCGGAACCTTAAATCCGGGGCGTCATTGCATGCTGGCTTGCCTGAAGCTGGGCAGCTGATGGGGAGAGTCCAGGGCCGGCCACCGAGGTGGCACCTTGGGTCCCTGTCCCCGCAGAGGGTGGTGAAGGTGTTGATGGCTTTCAACCCAAACCTCCCCGGCAGCTATTGCCTGCGAGGGGGCAGCCTGTTCACACCCGCACCCTGTTGTGGGAACAGGATGCCTGCCAGACTCCCTCCCCTACTCCGAGGTGTAATTTAGGATGGGGTTTTTTTTTCAACCTGATGCGATTTGGTGGGTTTTTCTTTTTTTCCTTGAAGGAAGGAATCACTAGATGGCACTGCATCACCGCTGGACAAGCCACCTCCCTCCCTCTAGGATAGATGAAAGACATTGCCTACCTCTCTTATTTTCAGCTGTTTTCAATCTTTAAGAGGGGGGGAGGGAGGGAAAGCTGGGTCTGTGCTAATAAAATGTGCTTTAGCAGAGTTTTTCTCTCTAGCTTCAGCAGTGCCAGCCCCAAATCATTTGCCCATGCGACCTTCTGGTTAGAACAAAACACTTTACATGACTTGATTTCTACACATTTTTCTTTTAGCCTGTTTCTCTCTACTTGCTGTCGCCAGTGCAACAGACCCAGATGGCTCAGTGGAAAAAAGCCGGATTGAATGTTCAGTTTAAGACTGAACTCCCCCAAATGTGGGTGATGTTTGGGAATGCTGGTCTCCAGCTAGGCTTCTAAGTTCTTAAAACAAATGAAAATAATAATAAACGGATGTGCTAAGCCACATGCACATAAACAGCTAATTGACAGCCATCTACTGACACATGAGGATAGATAGCATTGTTCACTGAGCCGTAGTTTCAATAAATTATTGCTATTATGTGCTGCAAATATCCTTAATCAGAGGCTTGACCAAAATTACCTTCAGCCACCAAGCTTGCAAAATTGGGCTGTCTCATGACTACAGAGTTGATTGCAATAGTTTAACATTTCTATACCTAGTTCGGATCCATAAATTCACATTTTGGCAGAAGAAGAGCATTAAAATGCATAAAATGTTTACTTTGGTCTGAAGGCCAAATGAAAAGGTTTTGGTCATTTCCTATTGGCCCAATGAGCCTTAATATACTAGTGTTTCTTTCTTCAAGGAAGTAGTACCACTTGGAAGGAGTGGGTGTTTGAGCTCTTTGCAGTCTCGGAGAATCAGTTTTATCATTGTGCTGTTCTCATTAGTAGCTGCTGTAGCTGCAGCACAATTACGGAGGGCAGAAATCTCATTGTCGGGAGGGAGAGTAACCTATTTAGAAAATTTGCGAGAAATTGCACTGCACACAAAAATGTGGTTCTTGGATTAATGCTGCTTTAATCCATTTTTGTGTTGCAAGACCATTAAGATGAAAAATATTTTAGTTTTAAAAGTGAAAGTCTTAAAAGGAAAGGTGCCACCACTGTGCCCTCTCTTTCCTTATTAAGGGGGTTGGTTAGGTTAGAGCTGCAGCCTACTGATAGTGAAGGATGATAGATTAGAAGGACATGGGCCTGTTGGAATGGATCCAGGGGAGGGCCATGAAGATGATGAAAGGACTGGAGCACCTGTCTATGAGGACAGGCTGAGAGAGTTGGGGTTGTTCAGCCTGGAGAAGAGAAGGCTCCGGGGAGACCTTCTAGCAGCCTTCCAGTACCAAAAAGGGGGCTACAGGAAGGATGGGGAGGGACTCTTTATCAGGGAGTGTAACAATAGCACATGGGGTAACGGCCTCAAACTGAAAGAGGGTAGATTTAGATTGGATAACAGGAAGAAATTCTTTACTGTGAGGGTGGTGAGACACTGGAACAGGTTGCCCAGGGAAGTTGTGGATGCCCCATCCCTGGAAGTGTTCAAGGCCAGGCTGGATGGGGCTTTGAGCAGCCTGGTCTAGTGGGAGGTGTCCCTGCCCATGGCAGGGGGGTTGGAACTAGATGATCTTTAAGGTCCCTTCCAGCCCAAACCATTCTGTGATTCTGTGATTAGCTTTGTCAAATAATTAATGTTTGCCAGCTGTCATTGGACATAGATTTTCATAATTATTTTATTGTATTTACCCTTTAAATTCACAAATAGTTATTTATTTCTGTGAGATCTCATTGCAATTGGGGGACGTGGTACTTCTGTATGCTTCAGTCTCTCCATGGCAACTGTAAATGGGTCAAGCACTGGTGCAGCCTGGTACACAGCAGCTATGGGAAGGCAGTTGCAGGAGCCTGTCCTCGCAGTGCCCTACGTTATCCTCACCTGGAGCTCCCATGGATGATGCTTCCTCGGGCAGTACTGAGTGCTGCAGCCAAGAGGTATCATGGAAAAGTTCTTTTGGTGGTCACTAAACCTTGAGCATCCCCTGGATTTGCTATAGGTTCTATATGAGGCTACATGTTCAGGCACCTGGTGTTGCACAGACCCATGCGTCAGGTCCATGTGATTATTGCAGGTATGTTACGGTGCTTTCCCATACCGGTGCGGAGCTTGTTTCAACCCGTGACCAAGAGAGCCCGGGCTAAGGCAGTCTGAGGGAAGTGTTTGGGGGAAAGCGAGGATGGTGGTGAGACTGTCATGTGTGCGAGAGTGGGAGGAGAGCTACGGGCACAATGCATGCAGGCTCTGCTCAGTTGCAAGGTAAACTCATTTTCAGCACGCTGGGACGCAGGGAGAACTCACTGAGGATAGAGACACACAGAGAAGCAGCAGCAAGGAGGGGTGTCCCGATACCTTGGTGCAGGGGTACCTTGGCATTAGGCAACCCCATTTGTATCCCACATTATATGGCTTGTGAGGTTACTTACCTTCCATGTGGATAAGCAATTACATGGTCTGAAGTTAACATGATTCAGTGCTGCAACTAAAATGGACAAGATGAAAAAAGAAGCGGAAACGACCCGACTTTGCAATACTGTGAGAGTAATTCTAGACTGATTGTTGAGGGAGAAAACCCAGACAAGTTTAGCCATAAAATTATAGTTCTGCTAGAGGGATGAAATGAAGGCATGCATTAGAATTTTGTAACAGGGACACTGAGGGCTATTCCCCTGGCCAAAATGCAATTTACATTTCCAAACACCTGCCTGTAGAAACTGGAGTGGGGAATTCTAAACCTAATCTCCAGTGCCTCTAAGTCTTGTTAGAGGATCTTCTCATTCCCACAGCAGTCTTGAGCATTCAGTGGTGGGAATCTTTCTTCTCTGCTGATCTGTGACACGAGGTGTTATATTTTCTGAATAGTATCTATTGTGCAATAGGATCATAAAGTGCAAAGAAATTCTTCTGAACAACTATTTCAGTTGCTGGAGTAAGAAGCAGCCTTATCATTATGGTCTGTTATTACTGGTGTCTGCTGGGGAAACTGACGTCCAGTCGATAGTCCACATTATTGAATCTTGGTCAGGTGTACCTCTGCTGGGACGAAGAGACGTTGATTATCACATTGTTGAAGTACAAGTGAGTTTCTATTCACCATGGGGAAAAAAACCCCAAACCAATGTCAATCACAGACCTGATGGAGCTATTAACACACAACCTTCACTTGGAGAAATAATGTTTTTGCCTCTGTGGCCATGTTTACATAAGAAAGTAATCCCGTGCAAAAGAAGCAGATCAGTATACTGGGGCAGAGGGATCACCATATCAAAATTGGTAATGATTTGGGTATTTTACTCTGAACTAGATTTAATCTGGTCCTCTGATATCATGATCTCACATGTGGTTTGAGGCTGTCTGAAGGACAAGTCACTGATTTAGCCACTAGCAGTCGTCATCATGGACTGGGGTGAGTTTGGTGCATAGGTGGAAGAAGGAGAGCTTTTGGATGAGTTTCCTCCTCAGAGAATCTAGTTTGAATGTGCTAAAACCACTCTGCAAACCCAACTAGCAGGTGGTAAATTGGGACAGTCAGGGTTTCACTTCAACACTGTCCCCCCAGAAGGGCAGTGTGGTCGCAACCCAATGAATCCAGCAAGAGCGGGTTGTTGGGGTCAAATGCTTCTGGTGTCTAAGTGGAGACTGTTTTGTTCTCAAGTAATTAAAAACTCATCAGGGAACTAGTTCCTTTATCTGCAATATTGTCTAAATGATCACTTAGCTCACCATGGTAGTTAATCTTTTTTTCTTTTTAAAATGCATGTCATGACAACAATTGTTAGATCATTTGCCCTCAGGATGTTCTTCACACTGTTTTTCTAACCTGTTAGCACAAAACCCTTCTCTTTTGAGTCTCTAAACACATAGGTGAACTTATCTGAGTCATACATGCTCTCTTGTTCTTCAGCATCATGCAGTGATTAGAGTTATTCTTTAATTTAAGGACAGCTAATGACCATTATTTCAAATGCTTATATTCCCTTCAGGTGCAGAACCTGAGATACGTGGAAGCTGATTTTGGAGGGGTGTGGAGCAGTAGCAAAGCCATCCAAATCACTGGGGCTGTACTGCTGTAGCCCTTCTGAATATAATTGACTACTCTAAATTGAGCACCTTTATTTTTTAAAAAAAATAGATCCACAAATGAAGAAGTATCTCTTGATTTTATTCAGCAAATCTCACCATCACACAGTCTGTGTCTGTCTGCGTTTAATTAAATTAACTTGTGTCATTGTTAGTGGCAGAAAAGAAGAAAAAAAAAGAACAGCTGGTAGGGAAGTCAATATTAATATTTTAAGTTCAGGGTGGTCACCTTAGCCTTAGAGCTTCTCAGATCACTTCCTGTCCACATAAACAGCTATATATAGTTGCAAGTTAACTTAAGATAGTAATTACTTCACTACTTCATCTCCCAGTGTAGGATCAAACAACCTGAAACTTGGTGGTTTTTATCCTTTATATACTTGGTCTTGTCTCTGGTATAATTCAGAGCATATCAGAGGTGGCCTCTGTGCTGTAGTCCAGGGCAGCATGTGAAGTAGAAACTTGACAGAGATGACCATGTTGTAATCTTTTTCAGAGACTGTTCAACCTTCGTCTTAAGCCTAGCTAAATTTCTTCTCCTTAATTTCTACTGAGTTATTTGGATTTTACAGGACCTCACTGGTCTGCTGGTTAGATACCTTCTGTTTTCCAGATTCAAAGCCCTTTGTTCTTTGACAACACAATTCATTAGTTTAAGTTTTTTTCCCCTCACCTTTATTTTGGTATGCTAAAATAAACTAAGTTCTCCTTGTCTCCTTTTGTGAAGAAGGTTTTTCCATTCACCTGACTAATTTAGCGCTCATTGCCCCTGAAATGCCTTTTGACGCATATTGGATTTTGTTAAGTGTTTTGTTGAATGTTGAATGGAATTTCCTGTGTTTCAGTTTGTGCCCATTGCCTCTTGTCCTGTCACTGGGCACCATTGAAAGGAGTCCAGCTCCTTCTTCTTTACTTCCCCCACCAGGTATTTATAGACATTGATGAGGTCCCCCGAGCCTTCCCTTCTCCAGGCTGAACAGTCCCAGCTCTCCCAGCCTCTCTTTGTACGAAGAATGCTCCAGTACCTTAATTATCGTTGTGGCCTTGGACTTGCTTCAGTATGCCCACGTCTCCCATGTACTGGGGAGCCTAGAACTAGACCCAGCACTCCAGCTGTGTCTCACCAGGGCTGTGCAGAGGGGAAGGATCACCTCCCTCCACCTGCTAGCAACGCTTCCTAAGGCATGTTTGCTGCAAGGGCATGCTGCTGGCTCGTGATCAACGTACCATCACCCCTCTGTTTGTGCCCTTACCCTTTTTTCTTTTCTGCCAAGCTGCTTTTCAACCAGCCAGTCCCCAGCCTGTGCTGGTGCCTGGGGTTGTTCCTCCCCAGGTGCAGGGCTTTGCATCTCTCTGTTGGCCCATTTCTCTAGCCTGTTGAAGTCCCTCTGAATGACTCTCTGGTGTATCAGCCACTCTTCCCAGTTTGGTGTAACCAGCAAACTTGCTATGATTGCACTCAGTCCCATCATCCAGGTCATTAATGAAGATGTTAAACAGTGTTGAACCTTGTATTGAACCCTGGGGTGCACCCCTAGCGAATGGCCTCCAACTAAACTTTGTGCTGCTTATTGCCACTCTTAATTACGATAATTTTTTAGATAGTCAGAGAAAAAATCAGATTAGTCTAGTCTGATGTGTGCTTGCCAAATGCAAGTTGCACTTCATCCAGGTTTGGTTTCACCTCTCCATCTTTAAGAGGTTTCTAATTGGAAGTAGATTCCAATACCTGTACTTTGATAAGACAAATGTTCATAGGTGTGTTAGAGGAAGAAATCTGTAGGTAAGAAGGAACTCTAGGATGCTACTGTTGCATCAGATCTATGGAATATGGTTCAGCTGATAATCTGTAGGGCCTTTCTGGAAAGCTATTTTGGACAGTATTATCAGCAATAATAAAATTTCAAACAAAAAGCTTTTCTGAGCCTGCAGTTTAGCTTGCTAATCCTTACCTTTGGAATCAGGATTGCTTCTGAGAAGGAGTGCAGTTTTCATTTAGAAGGAATTTGCAGTGTAGAATATATAGAGTTGGAATGCATGAGGATACAAACCCTTCCTCTAGCTTTTCTACACTTATTTTCATTCCACATAAAAAACTTTGCAATAGATATCAAACAAACATAATATCTCTTGTCTGCTTGGGGAAATTTAACATAGAAGCATCTGTAAGAAGGAAATTACATAAAAATGAGATGACAGAAATAATGGAGATTTAGATGAGGAGAAATCATCTCTCATTATGAGGTAATAAGATTGCTTATCTAGCTGTGTATTAGAATGGAGTTCATCAATGAGATTTCTGTTGGTGAAGCTAGATAATGGAATGAACATCATCTTCTTGCCTTTGGAGCTGGTAATTTCTATCCTTAGTGAGTGTATTGCTCATGTGTTTCCAAACATTATGCGTAACACAAATAATACACATACAGAATTCAGCAAAGCAAGTATGATTGATGTGAACATAAATAAAATCAAAGTCGCTTCAGTTTAGTGAATCACATCTTGACCAAAAAAGAAAGCAGATGATCATGACAACTGGGGATTAGGAAAGCACATCCCCAGCAATATTTTGTGGCAACTGTATATCCTGAGATCCAGGAATTACCAGCTAAATAGATTGGACATACTGCAATACAGTCTTAAATATCATTCTCTGGCAGTGTTGTGAACTGTATTGGAAAAAGCTAACTATGGGGACACAGTATCTGATCCTGCAGATGCTTATGGATGAGTTTAAGCATTGATTTCTACTGAAGACAGGGTAAAGAGCTGCCTGTTTAACTAGGCCAAAATACATCTAAGTATTTGTCGGATAAGGGAGCCAGCTTTTCTTCCATGATACCAAATCCTGATATTGTCCATTAGTGGTCAATGGAAAAAAGTATACATATTCTTGATGACTGCTGTTCCCTGGCATTGTTTCCAGTATAAACGTCTGTCATTTTTTTAATTTCCTTTTTACTGCAAATGATAGCTCTGCATTTATAGACCTGGAAGTTACCCTGCAATACTCTGTCAGCAGTCCAGTCTCAATGTAAAAGCATCATGTCAGTAGGCAACATACCTGAGAGGGAGCATGGGATAGATACCATGTCCTCGGAGCTGCTCTGGCTCCTGCTGGTCCCGTGGGTGCACTTCAGGGTGTTTGTTCTGACACTAAATGGGTTGGGAGTGGAGCCACGTTTCCAAAGCTGAGCCCTTCTCTTGACTCCTTCTCCTACAAAAGAAAAGGGAGGGGAAAGTGGGCAGGGAGTTGTCTACTTTGTTCTAATTCCTTTGTTCTGAAATTCACTTTCTACTCTCTTTGACCCAGGCTGAACTTGATGGAAAAGGGGTTTCCAGGCTTGGTTGTTTGGGAACCGCTACTCAGGGCAGCTGTTACTAGCTTTCAGGGCAGGTTGCACGTCCCTGCTTGCTTCCCAAACCAGGACTCCACTCCCACCTATCTTGCCTTCCCAACCTTAAGCTCCTTGCTTCTTTCTACACACCCTTAAGCAACGGTTCACTCCCTGGCTCCTATTTCCTCCCCTTCCTTTCCTATCTGCCAAAATGAGGACTCCAATTCTACCCCTCTTCCTTAATTGCTCTTCTCCTTTCACCTCAGGGGTAAACATGATCTAGCCTTTCTTCTATCCTGATCCAATGTTCTCTACCTCATTCTGCCAAGTTCCTGCCGTTTGCATTGGAATTACAGGCATGGTTGTGTTGGGTGCTAATCGTACCAACTCCTGATTGCCCCTTGGGAACCATGAGGGATTTATCCAGCAGCTCCTGTGGAAACCTCCATGCCGCCATTGTCAAGAACTGCTGCTGCCACTTGACCCACACATTCACCTGGCAGAGTTTTCCATACCCCTCGTGGCATGCAGACCATGGATCGGGAACCTCAGATCTTGACGCCTGTTATGTGGGACTGCCAAGAAAACTGAAGGACTGGGGTTTTAGGTGTGACAGGTAAATGTTGTGGAGCAACTGCATATGCTAAGAAAGAATATACACTTAGTGAGAGAGAAGGGAAGAAGAGTTTGTACATATTTTGCAGGAATGGGAACTGGGCATCTATAGTATTTTTCTTTGTCCCATATTTTCCAACATTATATCCATTTGATCTGTGAAGTATGAACTTTCACTTAAAACTAACTGTCTGGGAGCACAAAAGAACTTGTCACTAAAGCAAATTTAATCTTTTACAGGTGTATGAATCAGCAGCTTGAAGTGATCACTTTCTGTCAGCATCAACCTTTACTATAGCTACGCACCAATTTTCACAATATAGTTGTTTATTTTCCATTCTGAAATATTTGAAGAATAATGGTGTTTCTGAAAGATACCAGGTAGCTGGCACCTAATTTCAGTAGCAATTGTACATCTAACTTAGACTGGTTTGAGAAAGTCAACCCTGTTGAAGAAAAACATCCCCAAGAACAAAGTATCTAGATGTTCAGTATTGTCTCACCCACATTTGAAAAACTCTACATGCTTTGTATTTAGGCTATGCTCAGAATGGGTCAATTAAGCCATCAGTGGACATTTAAATAAGCAGTTAATCAATTGTGAGATCCCTGTTGATTCTGTTATGTTAGCATGCTCTTTATAGCCATTGCCTATGCCCACATGTAATGTTTACTGCTAATGTGCTTCTATCACTCAGGAGGCACGCTTCTCTGATCAGTCAAACTTTTATAAACAAAGCAGTGTGTGTCATGCAGAAAGCTGATTGAAACCTGTGGCCCGCTGTGGCGTAAGATTCAGTGCAAAAGCTTTCAGACACACTAGTAAAGCATGCCCAAATGGCAGGGAACCATGATTTTTCAGATCAATCTTTGTAAAAGCCCCATCAGTATGTGTTCACAGAACTCTTCATTCATAAAGAGGTGTTGTCTGTGCCTTGAATGCTTATTTGTAGCCATATTTGAGAGGTAAGCAGCATCATTTTTTACAGCTTTGAAAGAAAGAAGCTTTGGGAGAGGCCAGGCACCTGGGGTCATGTACAAGGCATTGAACTAGGAGCAAATTACTTGAAGCTCACCTATTCTGTGTGCCATTGTCTCCTGAAAGATGGGATAGACATCTCTTCCTGCTCTTGTCTTTCCTTTTTTATCTTCTTTAGCTTTGTCTGTTTACACTGTAGCATCTTGGGACATAGAGATTCAGGTCCAATCCATCAAGATTACCTAAGATCTCAGGTGACTTTCAGAGGGGCCGGTCTTCTTTTCATCAACTCTGTCTTTCTAGAATGAATATAAAGGCAGTCTAACTTAGATGGCAGTCAATAATAGCTAATATTCAAGTTTGCTTCAACTGGATAGTAGGTTGCTATGTATGGAGTATACCACAGCTGGACTCTCCAAGGACATCTGTAACTTAAATGATCATTATGCCTAGAAGTGTTACTGTTTTACCTCTTAGCAAATATGCTGACTTTATTTTAGACTTTACTGCAGACTAAAGGTCTTAAATAATATAAATATATGTATTCCAAAGCCATCTGGGCATAGGCTCAGGCAACTGGCTCTAGATGACACTGTTTGAGCAGGGGGCTTGGACAAAATGACCTCCAGAGGTCCCATCCAACCTCAGCCATCATGTGATTCTGCAAAATATGACAGGAAATTAGAAAAGAGCACGCAGAAGGGGAAAAGGACCTATAACACTGTGGTGGGATAAATAGAAGCACTTGATGCTAGCTCATGAAGCTCTTTGCTTCAGTGGGAATGCAAAAACCTTTGGGATCTGCACAGACTGAGCTGTGATGTAGCTCTGTGAAATGTGGTGAAATGGCAATGGGGATGAACGCAGTCCATTTTGCCTTTGGGTGGAAAAGATGTGGGCAGCAGCTTGGGCCTTTAATAATTCAGTATATTGACCCAGAAGTGGAATTCCTCCCTCCCTCTCTGCCGTACACTTGCCCTTTTTTTATGTCCTTTGCGAGCCTGACACTGAAACTCAGAAAACATTATCTTACTCTAACAATGCCTTAATGGTAGCTGTAAGTGAAAACAGGCTTTTTTCAATTTTTAATCTCTATATTAGTCTAATATAAAAATAGATGGTACTTAACCACCATATGGGACTTTTTCCACTCCTTTGGATTAACATAACCAGTTAATTTCCTTACTCAATTTTTATGCCTTCCAAATTATTTAATGCGTACAGCCACCTCCCATTTTAGAAGTTGTGTGTCCAAGCTAAACATATTAAATGATTTTAATCTTTCTGCATAAATCAGACTCTCATACTGTATACTCTGAGGTTATATCAGTTGGAGGAGGTGAAGGAAGCTAATGTCATGGATTAACATTCCCACCCCATGTGTGCTCATCTTGTTGCCAGATGGTCGAGAGAAGAGACTTTGAATATATTCCTGGATAAAAACAATCCTGTTTGGTCAGGACAGGAATGCTTCTTATTTCCTTTCAAAAATCTATATGGTCCAGCAGTAAGTATAGTCCATGGGCTGGAACACCAGAATTTATAAGCAAATTCAGGAACGCCTGAATTTATGTCCCTGCTTCACCTTCAAACACCTTTTTCCTATTACTGTTGGCAAACTGCTCAGGGCTGGACCTTCAGAGGTGCTTGCACTCAGGTTTTCTCCTCAGCACTGCAAGACCCGACTCTTTCATGGCTGCTCCGAGCACTGAGTGGAAAGTGCAAGTTTCCCATGCCGTGTGCAGGGAGAAGCAGCCACCAGCGGAGAGGCAACCATGAGCGAAATGCACAGGAAAGTTTTAGGCACCAGCTTAATGGGCCTCATCAGAGGTGGGTACTTACTTCACAGGATTCCTATCTGTTGACACTTTTTCCTGAAGTGGGTTAATTGCTCAAATGCAGAGGTGTGGTATCAAACCATATGCATGAGTGGCTGCTGAGCTGCCCTGAAAATGGCCAAGATGACTGAGATAGGAATTCAGTTCTTTCCTTTGCTTGCTTGGGAGCAAAGACTCAAGGTCTTCCTCATCCTGAGGAGGTACTGCAACCATGGATAATGTTTCCCTGGTCCTTTTCTGGGAGGATATTTCTCTGCCCTTGGACTTCTGGTTGCTCAGGGCTTAGCTCTTGTGTAATGGCTGGGAACAGCCAGGGCAAGAATTGTGCCTTAGGAGCATTCCCAGAGACCCATGGCCCCAGTGGTTTGGTGAAAGCTTGAATGAGCACCAGCGATACCCAGGGCACGTGTGGAGTTTGGTGGTTGATAAGCAGCAGTCTCCAGCCTTTCCCTCTTGCCTGTGCTGGGAACTCGGGTCCACAACTTGTCAAAGGGTGCGAGCGGGCGAGGGACCGGCTTCCCTGCATCAGCTCACCTGGCAGATGGGGATAACAGTGCTTTGCTGTCTCTCTGGGGTACTGTGAGGATAAATAGATTAAAAGATTGTGCGGTGCTCGGAGGTGTGCGATGGGGGCTTTAGAAGAAGTTAAGATCAATAAACTGGCAGCAGTACAACAAAAGATCTCCATTTTAAGAACTGCAATATTAACACTATATTGAAAATAGCATCTGTCTCTTCCTAATGGAAATTATCAAAATAATTTTGCAGTTTTTGGAAAGGAAGCATTTCTGTCTAGCTAAAACTGCCTTTTTTATTTTTTATTTTTAATAGCAAACATGGGTTCAAATGCTGGGATATTAAAACTTTAATTTCCCTCTTTTTTTTAGCTGGGGGGGGGGGGGGGGGGGGGGGGAGGAGAATGGCAAAGAAAAGTCAGAATTGGCCACTTTTTGAAAAAAAATCCAGTGTGGGTTTTTTTTCCACACTGATATTGCTTTCTAATACAGGCAATTCACTTGAAGTCTTCATTGTTTGTTTGGTACCACCTGACAAATCAGTAAGAACCACTTTAAGAGCTTTGGTTTGTGTCTTTCAGCCTATCATCTTAACAACTGATGTGAGGAAAACTAATACAATCCTCAGGAGCCTTAGCAAGAGGCTTGTGGTCACTGTTTTATACAATGATGCTGTTATTAAGCAAATTATTTTTATTGTGTCATAGCTGTATGTGTAGTAAAGTGTAGTAACAGTTAAAATCCTTTCTTGATTCCAGGATGGTAACTTTTCTTTTGTATTCTTGTCTTTCAGTTTTATATCAACACCTGAGAATAGGAATTAATAATAATAATAATAATAATCATGATAGCACAAAGTGCATAGTTGGGTGAAGTTGCCAATTTTTGATAAAGATCAAAATCTGGACTTCTCTTTTTCCCTGATATAATCTAAAAGCAGTCAAGTATGCTGAAGCCCTCCCTGTTTTTCCCCTTGTGACATTTATTTATTCTAATTCTCAGGGCCTCAAAGACTTGTGTTTGTTCTCTGTCACTCATTAGCATGTGTGGGATTGGAATCTGTGGGATTTCTCTGTTTAAAAACACAATGTTTTCTTCTCCAAAGATGTCAAGCTCATCAAAGTGTTGATTTATTTTAATGACATACCTTGAAGTAGATGAATGATGAACATTACTCCTCTCTTTTCAGATTAATGATCAATTACATGGATGTCATTTATGTGCCCTACGTTTACACTGTTTCATCTGTGGTCATAAAGCATAGTAGGGCTTTTGTTTACTGGCTCTCTACTGGTAGGGCACTAGGTAGTGTACTTTTCATGGCACAAGTCAAATTAAGTCTAACTTGCTCTTTTTAACCCCGAGGGGATGTCTTCAAACATTTCTAATTGTCATTCTGGTTCTTTCAACAGCAAGTCTAACAAACAGAGCTTGTTTGCCTTGAGAGTGCATAACATGACTGTGAGGTTTTATTTTGCCCAGCATATTGCCCATCGCATTTTAATTTTCATCTAGAGAAGCAGAAATTGCCTCCTCAGATATTTGCAACAGAGATTACACTGGCGTAAGGCACAACGAGAGGTGTGCTCAATTTTTTTCCTGTGCTGTCTTGGGAAGTAACTTGCTCCCAAATAGAAAGCTTCTTGCTTTATATGTATTGTAGCATCTCTGTTATTTTTAGCAACATAGGTTGTTCTTAAAACTAAAATACAGACATGAAAAAGTGAGATGTAATGTAAAGTAAGTTGAGCTGATCATCTGGGCTACCTTTGCATAGGACTATATGAGGAAAATGTACAGAGAAGGAAAAAATTACAGAGAACTGGTAGCTGAGGCTCTTCCTCAGGCACCAAAATCAATGGCGAGGAGCCTGAAAGCTTGAGATCTGGTGGGTGAGTTAGTGCTGGTTATGATAAAATGCCCCAGAAACTGAGATGCTGGAATCTTTGATACCTTTAGATGCCCCAGAGGAAAAGTGGCAGGATGAATTCTGGACAAACTCCTGCCTCTCACTAATATTTGGCCAAAACTTCTTGGTTTTGACTAGTCAATAGTTTCCAATGAAAATCTGTTTTGTTGGGCAATTCCCCAGCAAGTGTAACAAGATCCATATTGAATTGTTGACATGATAACATATGAACGAGTAATAGCTCAAGTGGATAAAAGGACTGAGAACATCTACAAAAGGCTACGTTGAACTCTGTCATTCATTTGATGTACAGCCTGAAGAATGCCAATGTTGTTATTAGAGACTTGCTGGCTCCATAGACTGCAGTCCTCTTGAATGATTTTGCCCAAATGTCTCCACAGTCCTTCCTGTTGCTTTCCGTTTGTGTTTAATTACACAGACTTTTACATGAAGATAGAATGGGGTTTGCCCATGAGTTCATCTGCTTCTCCATTTTTTTGCTGGCTGAACTCCTATTCCCCCATGATATCATTTTATTCCTCATTTCAATTGTCACCCACTGGGATCGGAGCGTCTTTCATTTCTCCCCTCTGGATCAGACAGGTGGAAGGGCTCTAAAGCAGAGCCTGCTCTCTGGCTGAAGTGACGTCCAAAGTGAAGCTCCTAGTTCTGGAGCCCCTGGAAATAAATGCCAGCTGGGGTGCCAGACACAGCAGGGGCCATAATTGCTGTCAATTAATAACATGAGGGACCAAACAAGTCTCATTTATCTTTGTGTAAATATCCTTCACAGTATAGTGGGCCAGGTGAGGAGACCCCACACGATAGAAGGCAGGATTAGCTCAGAAATGAATGTCCTGAAAATTAAGGCAGCAGGGGTATAATGTCAGTGAGGGAACCTCAGGAACAGGAAGGAAAGGACAAGATATGTTTTTGCTCACAAAGCTGAAACTAATTTCACATACATGAAAGAACCTTGACTTACATACCCCTACATATATAATGTATGTATATTTTTTTTATATATATATATGTATATAATACGGGTATGTATGTATCAGAGGTACAGGTACTAACTGTTAAAAAGAAAGACATTCAAAGGATTTAATAATCAGGTTATTTATTTCTAGATTCTTCTTACCCTGACCAGGCAGGAAGTAAGAAGCAACAGTTTACGGACTATTAAGAAGATGATATAAGCTGTCTTTCTCGTAATATCTTAATTTTCATTGTAAAGAACCAGGGACTTGCAGAGTCTTATACGACACGCTGAGAAGCTCGTTCCTGCATGGCAGAGACACGGAGCTGCCTAAGGAACTCTCCAGTAAGCTGGCTGTGTAAAAACCTCAGAGAAGAATCTAATACAGGGTCAGTTGGCTTACTGTAGCTTTTTTTTTTTCCCCCTCCTGGTGACTTCCCCTGGGTGCTTAAGAGATTGAGAAAGAAGCATGAACTTAAACCCTGACTAGATCTATCTCTTTCCAAGGAGCAGATGGACAACTTTGCCTCCTCTTTCCTCTATGGAGTATGGGACCTGGGCAATGTTTGGGGATATTGCAGTTTAGCGCGCAAGACCTCTAATGTGGTTTTAAGCTGTGTAACTCTGAAAGAAAAGAGGTTTTAGGGTATCACAGATGCCAAACAAAATCTCCAAGAGACATATAACAAGGCAGGAGCTGCATTACCACAACTACAGAACAAAGGGTAACTTGGAAGGCACTGGTATGAAACAGCCTGGAGGTTTTAAAAAATCACCTCTTGAGTCATGCAACATATAGTGCTCAGAAGAGCTTAGGAGCTTAAGAGCTACCTAAATAAAATATTCACTGTCCAGTAGCCCTGGAGCTCATTATCCATAAATATTACAGGTATGCCAAGGAGGCAAAGGAGATGAAATGTACTTCTGCCTTCAAAAGGGGAATTAATGTAATAGTATTCATTCCTTTTTGTAGATAATACTGCTATTTAGGAAATCCTAAAGTACATGATGTCTTTGCTGATTAAATTTCCTGTGTAAGCAAAATGTTCATAAAGTTACATAACTGCATTTTTCTTCCTACCTCATTGCTGTCGGCAGCAGTACGGGTTTCTGGAGCGCTGCAAGCCTTGCTTCGCCTCCACTTCAAGGTGGCCTAACAGTGAGGGGAAAAGAATGGAGGGACAGCAGGGGAACAGAGAGAGAAAGAGTGATGCTGTTGCAATAAATCCTTCATTCGGCCTGTGTATCTCATATGCACTTCCTGCCTTCCTCTTGCATTCCCCAACAGACCTAGGCTCCCTGCGGCCTGATGCTTCCCACCTGAGGTCGTTAACACAATCCTGATGCAACGAAGCGGCCAAAGTAATTTCCCTTTTTATCTCTGGTGAATTGAGCTGAGAAACCAAGAGCACCTCTCCCACTGGGCTTGAGCCTGCTAGGCAGCTCTTTCCCTCCCGTTTATGCCCCACAGTCTCTTTTCCCATGATGTGGGGCCCCTTTCCCATAATGTAACTGTTGTTGGATGGGTGAGTAAAGAGTGTCAAGTTGCAAGACAGACGTTTCGCCAGAGGATGTCAGACAGGCATCCTCTGCATCATCTTCTGCGAGCAGTTCAACAGAAACAATTGTGGTGGGGAGCATTTTGGACATGTCCTCTAAGGCAAAAATTATAGGGGGTAATTTTGCTGCCTCTGGACTGGCTTATCTGACTTTTGTATCCCTTCGTGGTAGAGCAGGCCCTTGCCCTGTTTTTTTAGTCAATTTAAAGAGTGATTCAGGGCAAGAGGAATCTATTTCAAAGTTTCCATATTAATTATTATGAGTCAAAGTAAAAATGAATGTAAGATAGTTGTTTTGCTTAAGTACCACTGTCCAATTTGATTAATAAGTACCCTTCTGCTGACCTCAAAATATGTTGTAAAACTTCTTCAAGATAAGGACCAAAAAATGTACCCAGACACTTCTGCTCTTCTTGTATTTGTTTATTGTACTTCTGCTCCAGTTTCCTCTGCTGCCAATGGCTTTTAAATACAAGTGAGCAAACTGTGGGCCAAATTAAAGGAAAGAACAAAGATTTTTAAGGAAAACGGTGGGAGCTCAGCAGTGGAGTATATATGAAATCAAAGTTTTATTGTGTACAGTTTTGTAATACAGAGATTCCCTCTCAACAGATGGATCATTGCCCTGCCGTGTACAGAGAGGCGATGTCCTCGTGGCTGAACCCCTTGGTCCAGTGGACTTGGATAGGAGAGCTTAAAACATCCTGTGCAGGGTTTAAAAAGTCAAGCCCAAAAAGCTGTTAGCACCAGGGAACATTCAATCTGGAAACTGAGAAAGGGAAAAGAAGTCGCACGAGGAGAGGAGACACTTCTTAAAAAGACTCTAAAAACACCTTTGGTTTTCATCCATATTCCGTTAACTGTTATGTTGCATTTTTGAATCACTTGGTATGGGGTGATGCAAATCTGCTGCATGGCTCTGGAAGCAGCGAGTGAGCAGCTCAGCACACTCTGGCTGTTCATTTTGAGTGAAAACTAGAGATACAAACCATGCTGCAAGCCCTTTGCCCCAATAATCAGGAAAAGCTGCTCTTTTGTCCCATTCTGCCTCTTCAGGAATCAGCAGCAGCCCTCTCTCAGACAATGCTTGATGGAAGAGTCAATGTCCTCCTCTTCAGTCTAAGCCTTTCTCTGTAGTGCCGTTTGTCTCATTTTTGGCAGCAATCAGCAGTTTTGCTCAGTGTATGTGGGACACTTGCTGCAGACAATTTACAAACATCAGGGGAAAGAAGGGAGTTGGCGGTGTTTTTGAATTCCCATAAGTTCTTCTTTTTTTGTTGTTTCTAGCGAGTAGCTGAAAAACAAAACGAGTGTTTTATTTCCTGATGAACACAAATATTTGTCCAAAATAACTTAAATTGTTTATTAACGTGATTCCATTTGAACATTTCTTTTTTAGGCACCATGTGAAAGCTCTTATTTCTTCCATGATGGATATTTGTCATCAGCTCATGTGAATGTTTTGGCGAACCAAAGGATGGATTGTTCTGTTTTGCTTGCTTGGATTGTGAAATAGGAACATCCGTAACATGACAGGGCATGAAAGAGCCTGAAATGAATTAAAGCTGTACTTTAATGAATGGGCTTTTCATTTAGTGGATTCTTTATAAACAACTGTGGTAAATCCACTCTCAGTAAATCCAAAGGATGGTTGACACATGCATTTCATATGGGTGGGTACTGGCAGACTAGTACTGATGATGCATTTTTCGGCAGATGAGTGTGCTCTGGTGTAGCGCCAATACAGTATGTGCTATGTTTAATCTGATTATCTCAGCTCAAAGCCTGGATGGATGAGAACATTCTCAAGCTGGATACTCCAGGAATCATCCAACTGACGTGGATCTCTCAGCCTTCACTGTAAAGGGGGCAGGTTTCTACCTGCTGAATTATTTGCTAAGTTGGGCTGAAGGTAACTGAGCCAATGGATATTCCATGCTGAAGGTGGAAAAACTGGGCAGGCATATACAAGTAAAGCATGCAATAATGCCCAGTGCTTCATTCAAAGCTGTGTATCTATTCAGATGAGAAGTCCCTCTAGGCAAATCTTGCACCTTACTGGCTTTCAAGTTTTGAACCATAAACAAAGGTAACACCTAAAATCCATCCTTAAGAGAAAATCAGAGAGATCTGTATCCAAATGTGAGTATGATGGAAAATGTTGTGACTGTGCATCTGTTGTAAGTATTTGAAAACATTGAATTTTGCCAAGAGAATTGTGCCAAAAAATGTGGGTCATTAGAAAGCAAGAGCTGTAAGGAAGCACAGGCAGTAAGTTGGATCATTTTTCTTTGCTGATCTTTGCAGGAAGTACAGCAGTTGAGGGTAAATGTACTAGTTGTTCCTTAAGGGCTTACTAACCCACTTGAAACAGAACTTAATGTACATCTTGCCATCTAATTTCTCATGATGATGTGGGCTTACATCACTTTTTGCTTTCAGATACACCTCAAATAATAGTATGTCAGTTTGCATGGGAAGAGTTCAAGGCGACTGACGCTCGCTGTGTGCTCCTGTTCCCATCAGAGAACACTGGAGCTGAGCCCTACAGTCACAACCCCAAATAAACATCTGGGATTCCTGATTGCCAACGGGTTCCTTGGAAAGTCACGTACACACAGTGCTAGTCTGGAGAAATGTTTTTGTGGGATATGTAGCAAGAACACTCTTAATGATATCTGCGCCCCTTGCCTATGTCCATTTTTTATTGTTGAAAATAGCTTGGTTTTCAGTCCTTGGTGATCCCTTTGTGTTAGATTTTGTATTAACCTGCTATTAGCATCCAGTTCCAGCTACAGACACTGACTCACACCCGTAGAAACACCTCCTACAGCTCAGTGAGGCAATGGACTGTGAACAAACTTACCGTCATCAATCAAAATGATTTCACAAACTTGTTCCTGACTTTTTTTGACCCTACGTTTTCAGAGCTGAGAATGCAAAATGCAACCTTGGTAGCTCAGGGCTGAAAGTTTGGATCAGATAAGAGATACTGTTCCTTTGCACTCAAGTATAAGAGTACAATTACCACCAGTTTGTTGGTGCGACTACTTCAAGGGGTAAAATGTAAAATCCTTGCATGTGTAAGCATAAACTCCATCTTTGTAGACATTTTAACCCAGTTAAATAGGTGGTTGAATGTTTCCAAGAAGAGTGCATGAGAAGATGTGAACACAGCAGAAGACAACTTCTCTTGTCTTTTTTAAAAGATGCTCAGATTTTTCAGCCTAGCATTTGCACAGTTCTTGCTGGGCATAATAGCAGATATACCTGGTGTGACTGTAGGTTTACCATGCGTTGAAAGGCACCAGCCAGTACATTACATACATTAGAGTCTGTTAGTGCATCAGTGACCCAATTAGTGTGCAGTAAATAGATGCATACCCTGGAAACATTCCCATTTCCTTAACTATGTTAAGTCTGATTCTTTCCATATTTAATAACAAGTCATTATGATAGATAAGGCATGGAAGATACAGAATTCGGTCAAATTAGTATTTCAGGACTAATTTAACTATGGTAAGCAAGGGGTTAATGTGGAAATTAGATGCCAGAGTAGAGATGATAAAGCAATTTATCAAATTTAGCAAGACTGTCCATTCTAGTCTGACCATGATGTAGACTGACACTGAACTGAAGGTTATTGACCTGACCTGGTTTGCATCTGACGGTGCTGATTTTGAGATCAAATGAATTCTGGTGCCTACGAGCTCATAGGGCTTCCAGTTTCTCAGCAGATAAGCATTGGCTGGCCTTCTCTTTCAGACTGGCTTGTGCAAACACATCCCTAACGATTCCCACAGATCACGCAACTGGAGTGAAAGGGCTGCTGGAAGTAGCAGTTGCTGAAATCTGGCACTGTTCCTCTCTGGTTGTGTGGGACACCATGAGTACTTGCATATGCATTAGCTACGCATGTGTCTGCCCTCACCCAGCCTGTGCGAGGGGAAGGCTCACGCAGCAGTGCCGTATGGCACAGGGCGTTGAAAGGCTAGTGCACTCATCTAGCTCCCTCTGACTTTAAATTTTAGATGCCTAGAACTTACCAAGGAGTCTTTCCCCTTAAGCAGTGGCCCGTACTGATGCTAAGAGCCATGTAAAGTCAGTCTGCTCTGTAACCCTCTGTGCGGCACTTCCAGTTCTCCTCCTGCCGTGTGTCTGGGACTGCTGCAGCCAGCGGTAGGTGAGGAGGATGAAAACGTGCCTCCTTTCCACAGCTGCTGCATACCCATTGCGTGCTGAGCTGAGCTGCCTTGGGTGGCTGAACTGCAACCATCTCACGACAGAGGCTTTCTGCTTAGAAATAGAGCCAGCTGAGCTTTGGTTTTTCTAAGCCCTTGGTCTGCTTTACACCTGATGTAATCAGGGTAACCTGATATAACCAAGGTAACATTGATAGTAATTGGAAGGCAAACAATTGTGTTGAAAATAGCCCCTTGCAATGCTGCAACAATCTGTGGGGGTTTACTAGGGTTCGCTATGGACTAGCTTCTTTGGCTAAACTGACAGGTGATCCTAATTGAAACCAAAACTCCCTGAAGTACTATAATTTTTCTTAATCTATGCCTTTTTTTTTTTTTTTTTTTTGGAAGTGGAATTGAAAATTTGTCTTCATAGCATTTCAGCTACATTTTTGCAAATACATGATGGATTTAAGTTTAGTTTTGAGACTATTTCCATCACATTCAGAAAAAAAATAGCCCCTTGTTTAAACCAATATTCTGAATTTTTTAAGGTTTCCAGTGCATCTTAAACAATGGAAGTAAAGTGTTCTGCATAATAAGAATTTTGAGACAAACGTGTATATATATGTGATGCTGTGAAATTATTATCTTTTTTTTTAACTAAAGTAGAGCTTGATCTCAGCCAGGTATCATTCATACTGGTTTCTTGTGCGGGTTGTAAACTAGAAATAAATCTGCAGGGATAAACGGCATGCTCTGCTCCATTCGGTCTTGTGAAGAACATACTTGATGATTATGGTCTGAGGCCCCTGCTCTTGCTGCATCAGTATCAGTCTCAAGGGCAGATAGACAAGTGAAGAAAACTGTTCTTGAAAGGTATGGACCGGCATCAGTGACAGGGAAAAGGATCCATTGCGCCCAGAGAGTACCAGGGCCAATCGCCTGGGCAGTCAGAAGACTGAGACCACTTTTGCTGGTGGGAAGCTTCTTTCTGATTGTTTCTATGGACTGAGAACTGGGTTGGCCGTTTGCTTGTCTCTCTCCCCTCTGAGCTTCTGTTACTTGTGCTGTTCAGTGCTTTTCAGGAACCCAAAGTGGTGGGTTACTACAGTGCCTCTAAACAGCAGTTTCAAGAGACAATTAAGAAAATTGTTTTATTTGCAGCCAGACGGCTGCCCACGAAGGTGCAGGTCAATACATTGTCCATGAACTCTCAATGAGTAGCATAACATAATGGCTTCGGGTTTTGTATGGAATAAACCAGGGTGTAAATTTTGTCTGCCAGCTTACTCATACTCAGGTCCTGCCTGATATACACTGGGGCAAATCTAGTTGGATCTTCTTGGGCAGCAGCTATCCCATTTCGGGGTGTCTACTGAGGTCTTGATACGTCCTTTGGTTCCATACAGAAACAAAACCAAGGTCTTTCAAACATGTTTGCCAATCTGAGTTGTGTCAAAATGTTACTTTCCATCATAATCCCAACCCTTTGGGAAGTGCTACATGTGTCTGTTCTCATGTGCTCTGTCTTCCTCTCTCTTTTACTTTTTTCCCTACCCCACCTTCTTCCCTCCTTCCTGTCAAAACAGTGACAGTTTATGTTTTGCAATATGGGCAAGTTTTGACTTTAGCAAAATTTAAAATAGTAAAAAATTTTGGCTATGTCTAAATGTGTGCTTTCGTGTGTTGCACAGGGGTAAAAAGTACCTCCACCTCACCCCCCTACCACTGATAAGATATTAATACAAGACAATATAATGCAAGACAGTATATTCCTGTTAGTTAAAACATCTCTTTATTTTTCAGGCGTACAAGCAGAGTCCTTTCCTCGCCCTCCATCCTCCCCCCATACCAAAACAAAGTACAGGCCAGCAGGACCGGAGCGTGCGAATTCTACTGCCTCCCTCCTCGGTCGTGCACCCCCTTCCCTCCTGCAGGGAGGTTAACATCATCCACACATCATTCGAGACAGGAACAATATAACACAATCTCTTTTCAAATTTTCTAAATATTTCCCAACTTCCATTGCAGGCTGTTGTCTTCACACTGTAAATTCGTGCCAAGAACTCCCCAGCAGCATTCTTCTCTGCCTTCCTAAATGGCTCGGGCGGCAAACAAACCTTTCCTTGAGTCACTGATTTCTGAAAAAAAAAGTGTTTGTGTTTATTATATATGAAGGAAGAATGGCTAGACTGCAGATTTTACAGCTCGCAGCTCTCCAGTGAAAATCGTAAATAAGATCTTTGACAGCACAGAGCTGCTTTCTCCTCTGCGTCTTTTGATCTGTGAACAGGGCTTCTCCCTTCCCAGAGCAGCCAGGGTACTGCTGCGCTGGGTAGGAAACAACTGCCTGGCAATTTTCTATCCCCTCCGAGCCCATAAAGCTCTGGGACATGTTGTGCCATCTATAGTTGGCTTTACTACCTGAACAAAAAGCTTTTGATGTAATAAACACTGTGTACAGAGTGCAGTTTCACAGGATAATACGATCATCTGTATTGCAGTGAGCTATACTGAACGGCGCAGTCTAGACATGAATGTGTTAAATTAGTACTGGAACAATTTAGCAGACACTAGGATTAATTACGAGAGGATTTTTTTTTTTTTTTACTTTAAAGAATGTGAGCTATCTAGCACCTGATTATTAAGATGGACTATAGAAATTTTCAGTATTCATCATCAGAAGTACTTAAAGTGATCACAGTATGTGCTAAAACTTGTCTGTGAGGTCCCGTACACATGACAATCACAAAAGTTTGCCCTGCCCTGTATGAGTGCATTTCTGCCTGGCCATGACTATGCTTTGAGCAGGTGTAATCCTTCATCGTCTCCATTATTTTCCTCACTGCTCTAACAACATAGCACACTTGTATTTCGCTGTATTTTTTCCTGTGAGTCAACTCACCCTCACTTTCTACTTCTGTAAAGTGCTATTGGAGTGAGCGTCCTGCCATTCGGTGTTTGAGTTCCAGCTCTCCCGCTTTTCGCAGAGCTGTTGCAATACAGAAAGCACAATTCAGTGATTAAAGCAAAGAAAGGAGGTTAATAGACTGTGGTTCTGTTTCTCGATAGGGCATCAGTAGGTGTCACGTAAAACCGGCAAACAACTTCTTTAAGTTCCTTGAGCCAGGCTGTAAAACTCTGCGCTGGGATGTGACTCAGTCTGCCGGTGCTCAGCATCAGGCAAACGCAAGTGAGTTTCCTTTCCATTCAAAAAGCTTGCGTACCTGAAAGACTGTCTGATCTTTTTTCCCTAACCGTATCATCTGGTTTAAAACACATGCTACCTCTCCTTATGGCCTTGTATTTTTGTGCTAGTTCATAGTCCAAGTCAACATAAAGAGGACAGTGTACTTTCTGATGTGTGGAAAGCTCATATTATCCGCAGGTCTGAAATCACATTGCCCCAGCCTGGTGGCTGAAGTCTGAATATCTGAGTGAATATATCCCGATTTTGGCACCCAGATTCTGAGGCACCCATGTTAAATGCCCTCTAATAATTATGTCAGTTGGTCCAATTGCCTAATGCAAATGGAGGATCACAAAGCTTGATTTTTCATCCTTACAAAATGTGTCAGGGTACCTGTATGTAGCTGATGTATTGATATGAAACATCACCCTTATTGCTGTGGAATAGTTGTTCTGCAAATTTATCTTTTCCAGAATGAGATGGCTGAACTTTGTTTAATGTCTGTCTGCTTGATCCAGATGGAAGGAGAAGAATACTATTTCTGCCTGCTTTTCACTGAGCTTGGGGGAAAGATTGACAGATTCTGCATTTTGGTCTGTATTGACATGATCCAGTTTGAGCTGGGGATGCTCCCTTGCCAGTGGTTCTGAAGTTCCCAGTCACTGTTCATGGCACAGGTTTCAATGAGACCAGTCACTCCAAAAAAGCCTATTTCTAATGTCCATTAACAAGAATATTTTGCTGCCACTATCTGCAAATGTGTGTTAAGAGAGATGGAAAATGCTGCTGATTTACTTCAGGGGACTCTGAAGGCCACCAAGCAGGCAAGCAAGGCAAGACGTGGCGTGGCAAGGCAAGCAGAATACATTTATGCTAACTTCTGTGTGTGTGACCAAGGACAGGTTCCAGTCACTGTCTGTGCACAACTCCACATGTATCTCAGGCTCTGGAGATCCAGAGCATCAAGTGTATTGAAGATATACTGCAGACCTGAGTCTGTTCCTTTAAGCAGTCTGAGTGGATCAGAGGCGGGTCCAGGTCTCAGCACAGGTCTCTCAGAAGGCACACCAATCATTTCCAGAAGCAATTTTTCTTGGAGGGAGGGAATATGGACATCTCTTATGTGTTTGAACTCAGGTTGTGAATGGTAGGTGCCTGACCTGGACAGATTTGGGCCAAGCAAAGCCTGCAATGTGGGCAAAAATCTCAGAGGAGCAGAAAGTTTACGTCTGCACTTGAATCTGCTCCCATCTCTGCTTACCAGTGTCTGATGGCCTTTTAACAGAGCGCACTTCAGGTTTCTCCACCAGTATGAGCTAATACCGAGCTGTGGACAGTGTTGGCCATGCAGGCAATTCCTTTTGAGGCACTCTACTGCTAAACCTGCTCAATAACGCTCCAGAGGAGAGTGAAGACTGTTTTTACAGCTGAATATGGTGAAAGGATTGAACTATGGGCCTTTCATCTTGGAGGTGGCTCCCTACCGTATGTTTTTGTTATGAAAAACAAGGTCAAATCTTCCAAAGCTTGGTGTTACGTAGCTAAAAGTTTGCACAGGGCTTTAGAAAAACAAAAGCATCTACATTATTATAAAAACAGAGCTCTTACTTATATGTAATGAGGTAAAGTAAACATATTACAGTTTAGCAGCTGATTTGGAAAGTCCTTATCGCTGTTACCATAGTTTTAAAGCCCAGGAGTATGAAGAAATTTTGAAGAAACTAAGGAACTGTAATCGCAGTGGACAATTTCATGCAGGAGATGAACTGGCTGTTGGGAAGAACATTTCCCGTGCTGCGGGAGAACTTGCTGCTCTGCTGTCTGCCTCTTTCTAGCAAACTGCCAGTGCGGAGCTGGGGCGCCCCTGTTGGGGAGCGATCAATATGCTGCCACATACCATCCGTGATTCTGGAATTTGCTTCTCTCACCCACACCACGGTGGTTTCACAATGTGCTTTCTTATGCTGTAGCAGGGTCAGCCTCCTCAGGACGTGTTTTTCTTAGTCATGTGGATTTGTCAGATACAGTCTTTTTTCCTATTCAAATGAACTTTTCAGTGTGTACTCATTGGATATGCACCAAGGCTCACTTAATTGGTCCAGATGACTCCTTAAGGAGACTTTTAATGTCTGTAATTTACTGACTGGTGTTTTCTTTTCTTTGAAGCGTACCTTACTCCCCGCTCGGACTGTGTCACCCGTTCCAAGTAAAAATGACAGCATGGTCCTTTATCAGCAGTGAGTAATATTTCCTTTGAATATTTATGCTGCGAAACCGCACAAACAAAGGACTGGGCAGGGGTGGATAGATTGGGAAAACCTGTGGGACAGCACAAGGAATTATCGTGTGGGCAGCGTGGCTCACTGTTTAGGCTCGGAGACCCTATGGATCTGGCCCCAGCAGAGAGAGCCTGAGCTGATGTGGCCTGGTAGAGCTCTGCTACATTCGGTGGCACTTGCAGCAGTTTATGAAGTGTTAGCTGCTGTTTGTTTTTAAAATCCTGCACGCTGGTGACTACCCTGACTGGCCAAATTCCTTTTTCTGAGGGCGCTTTTCCTAGCTGTTAAATGTCAAATTATCCAGATGATTAAAAAAATCTGCCAGTAAGGCTTTGGTTTGCTTGCTGCGTTGCTGTCGGTAGTTAATGAGCAATGGTACGCGGCTCCGCCATCCTCTGGGGCTTAATCACCCCGTCGTGTTAGCAGGGAGTTATATCACAGAGGCCCACTGAATGCAGACTATTCCCTCTTGAAAAATTGCTTTCTCCCCTAAAGTAGGGGATCTGTGGCAAGAGAGGCATCTTGTAATGCTGGTTTAATTCTTCAGAAGATCTTGAATTTTGAAGGGACTATAACACAGTTCGTCTAATATTTAACAGGCCTTTATTGATTAGTGGCAGATTTGTACAGTAAATGGAAATTGAAGGTTACTTTTTTGTATCATAATCAATGTCTATATATATTTCTCATATATATATATGTATATCATACATATTTCACAAATCAGTGCTTGGAGAAATCACATCCTGGCCCAGCTGTAAAGGCAAAATGGTATTAGTCATTTTTTAAATAATAAATCTCAATATCTGAGGAAATTCTCCACCGAGATATGCAGAAAGTCTCCATTACTGCTGCATTACCAGCATGTCTGAATCTGGCGATGAACTCAGCTTCACAAGTGTTGCAAGTTCCCCCTGAATCAGCAGTCATGTCAGCCATCTCCTCCCTGCTAAAGTGGGAGTACTTCAAATCTTATCTATGGTTGTCTTTTTCTGACTTAGCTGGCAGCTGCGGATCTCTTTTGGCTTGGGTTTTTCAGATTCCCGTCTGCAAGGAGCACCGTAAGGTCCCACGTGTCCGCCTGCTGCCCTGTCCCAGTCCCACATGGGGCTGGTCCCCTCTGGGGTTTGGCCCGTCCGTGCGCTGAAAAGCTCATTTCCCAGCTGTGCGTGCATGTCTGGTTTCAGGTAAAACAGAACCAATTTTCTGTTTTGTAATTTTATTTTTTAGCTGGGCCTCTTCTAACTGACTAAACTCTGATATTTTTGCTTGTGAGCCAAGATTTTTAGTCAAAGGGGGAGGATTTATGAAGCTGGTATAAATTTGTCAATGTGTAAAACTTCTCCACACTTCACTTTTTATCATCCAACTCATTCCCATAAATAACTGTTAATTTGCAATTTTCAACATATTTCCCTCCTCCTTTTTTTTTTTTCTCCTATTGCCAAAGCTTCTTGTGTCCATCTGAACTTTGGCAGCAAAGTTCCATACTCTGTGATACTCTTAATCCTACAACTATGTGAAAGTATGTCACATCCATGCCACAGAGGGTGGCAGACACTGCCACTCTGGTCCTTAGTGCCTGACTGAATTTGCAAGCCAGTTCTACAGTGCATTTAGAACCAATCTGTGTCATTCTCTCTGTGACCGGGATGCTGTTAGCAATGGGATTGGAGGGCTACAGGTGCACTTTCTTCAGCACAAGTTTGTACCACTACTTCTCTTGGTTTTGGCAGAATTTTATACACTAGTGCTGGTAACTTGATCAAACAAACATGAAATCTCACTGAAGTGTGGGGTCAGCTTTGTCTGGCAAAACTTGTTTCCCTTTGCACTCCAGTCTTGTTAGTCATAACCTCCTGCTCCAGCTTTCCCATAACTCTGCCTGAAACTGATTTCAGCTATAGTTAAAGAGATTACCTCACTTGTTGGTTTAGTCCTTATACAACACTGACACGCTTCTGAAATTTTCACCTGTAACTGAAAATTTATCGACAGCTAACACCTCGTCCATCGCTTTTGGTGTTCCTTGGTATGAATTTTCTTGATCTACTGATCCAAAAATATTTCTCTCCATTTGAAATTGTTTAATATTGTTTCTGCTTGGTTGCAAATTGACTGGAAGTATTTCATTATTATCAGTCAGCTTGTTCTTGATTTTCCTTGATGCTGGGAAATTAGCTCATTGGCAACAGAAGTGTAAGCACTATTGATTAGGACTTTCTCTGATTTCCTATAATTCAGTCATGACTCCTGCTTATGAAGCAACGACAAGTGGTACAGGGGGAAATGAACCATTCACCCATGTGGTGTACCTGGGAGATCTCTAGATTCAGTACCGCTTAGACCCATATCACTATAACAAGTTCAATAACAGGCTATGCCCAGGTTGTGTTAGAAAGCTGCCATCTAAAGTTTTAGAAAAATACACTCATATTTCACTAATGTCTGTCTTTGAATTCTCTGATTAATTTCATTAAAGACAGGCACAGCTTCTCCTTTTGGCCTGTCTGGCAGACTTTAACAGTACCCTGCTTGGACCACGTACATCAGCGTTATTCAACATTAATAACTCATCTTTTGAGGCCCACTTGCAATGGTTCTGGGGTGTTTGTGCTTTAGAGCAACATCACTACTACTAGGAACAACTGGTAACACTAAAAAATAAGCAATATGGTACCACAGGAGGTGAGGTTTCCCAGCTGATACTCTTCGGCTCTTCATTTTGCCCGTCATCTCCCAATGTCTTTTTCCCAGACTCTCCCTCAGCCTTTCTTATGCACACTCCCTCTGTTTTTTCTAATCCCCCAGGATTTCTAATCCTCCAGGTAGGTCGGTGCTGGGCACTGTGGGATGGGCTGACAGTGCTCACCTCTGCCAGGAGTGCTTGCTGCCTGGGTGCCTGTGAGTCCCCTCAACTCTTGGGAAATTCCACACTGCACTTGCCAGCAGCCCAGGGCAGCAGGTGGGCTGCAGTGGGCAACATGGACACTTCACGCAGGGCATCAAATGGCGTTTGCAAGCAGGAAATGTAAAACATGTTGGTGTTCATTCCTTAGTTATAAATAATAGTGAATTCCTTGAAAAACTGTCTATATCCTCTCTTTCATTGTTCTTTATTTCCGCTGCAAATAACTTGCAACAATAAAAATGAAGGGATGCCAAACTTGCGTGGCTCTTCAAAGTAAATTCTTTCCTTGAAATGAAGTTCAGCTGAAAAGCCTGACCCTCCTCCCCAGCGTTCACGCAGGCCAGATGGGCTAGTGCTGTCCTTCGGTGTGAAGCCCTCCTTAGGGTACTTTGTTCCTCTTTCCTCCTGAGTCTGAAAGAAAGAGATCAGAAACGTTATGTCTCCCTCCTGCCTTGCAGAAATTTTCTCTGATATCTCCTCTGGGTGGAGTCACTTAAGGCCATATGCATAATGATCTATTCGCTGGCGTTGGCTAATATCCTACTCTCCAGAGCCATTCAGTCAGTGCTGACTTTCGTTACAGTTCTGTCCTCAGGTTCCTCAGGGTTTTATTTCTTTCTCACTAACAAGCGTTCATTATTTCTCCCTTTAACTCCACAGTATCCCATGGTGGATTTTTGCATCTTTTAATTTCCCAGGAGGGATATGAAGGGTCTACAAGTAAAATGCTTTGCTTGCTCTTATCCGGGAGATTACAGAGGGGAATCGGATAAAAGCAAGGGTTGAATACTCAATGCTTTGCCATTGTCAGCAGCAATGCACTTTTTGTAGAAAATAGCATTATCCTTATGCAGTAGGGTTTTAAAAACTTTTCCCAGGCATAAAAAATGGAGGAATCAAATTCTTTGAACATTACTCTCTGCTGCCCTGAAGTTCGTTTTCATTGCACTGGAGACGGAAAAAGGAAATGGAGTGCCTGGATACCCCAACTCCCATAAAATATTCAACAAAGAGAGGCTGTCCTTACCACATACCTGTTTCCCCAACATTGTTCAGACTTTATGTGAACGCTGGGTATCCTAAAGCCCACCAGCAGAAGCTGCAGGGCTGTTGTCACTTGTACAGAAGATCGAGCCTTGTCATCGATATGTAGAGTTTAAAAATTTCTGCGAGTACTTTGGTATCTGAACTTCTATGCTTGAGTTGGTGTCCCTTGCCTGCCATGATGAGAAAAAAACTGATGTCCTTGTAAGAGTGAGAAAGAACTGCAGGTCAGGCCCTTCATTAACCTGTAGCGCACGTGCCAGAAGAAGTATGGTACTGAGGAGAGATTTCCAGGCAGACCAAGGGTCTCATGAGGTGTTGTGAACCTCTCAGCCCCATGGCAGATTGCAGCCAAACTCTAAGTAAGTGTTTAAACTTCAAGCAGCCACCGAGCTCCGCCTGAAAGGAGCTGAACAGAAAGCAGCATCCGTAGCAGTGGGGTGGGCAGGTACCTTGCAGGGGGCTCACGCTGCTTGGCCACAGCACCGGCTGCAGGCTGTGAGCCGGGAGGGGGATGCAGAGGACACGGCTGCCCATCAGCTGCATGAACAGGCGGCGGCAGCCTGCCCGGTGATGGGGCTGGTTTGATCTGCTGCGCCACTCAGATGCCGAGTGGTAGGAAGCTGGGATTCACACTGGCATCTCAGTTCCTTTGGCCTTTTTAAAATTGATCATTGTGAACATCCACCGTCTTAATTGTTTTTGAGAAGTTGTAGTGAGCAGCCTTATAAGACTGTTGGACTGTGTTCACAATTAAGGAAGACTGCCTAAAGGATAAAAATGTCTTTTTCTTTTTCCACAACACTGATTGAACTCTGATAAAACACATTTTTCCTTGTTTCTCTTGATGTACCCTTATGTGCAAGATGAATAAATTACACAGTGGGAAGTAAATGAGAAGATTTCATACTGATAACCATGTGCGTGCTTTAGTTTTCCCTATTGTTTTGCTTCACCATATTCCCTGCCCTAAAATGAATGTGTACAGTTGTACACCTCTGCTCTCTCACAGTATAAATAGCCCTTCTTTTCCAGATGAAGTTTTCCTGCCACATAAAGTTGATCTTCATTCCTCTTTTTGGAAATGCCTTGAGAAATGCAGAATTGTGCTAAGAAATCTACAGGTGGTAAACGAAATAACGTTAAATGTCTGTCTCTGCTTGTCTTAAGCCCCTATACTTGTACCTGTAGCTGGAAAAGTTGCAGCTTAACTTCAGAACCTCACTGCCAGCCCTTCTACTTGCTTTAACACTTTCTCTTGTTAAATGTTATTGATTTCAGGTTGCATCTCACAATGACCATTATGCCAGGGGCTGAACTGGATGACTAGAAACCAGCTCTGCGCTCCTGCTGGTAACAAGAATGTGCAGGTCAGATGATTGCTTAAATTGCCAGTGGGATTTTGCATATACTCCTCATGAGCCATGGGGCAGGCAGATCATCCACAGTAATGGACTAACTCCTGCTGCCACCATATCGCCACAGCTGGGCTTTGCCATTTGTTTCCAGTTGGGGAGGGAAGGAAAAACCAGACTAGCTTTGAAGACCCAAAAGGAGGTAAGTATTGCCATTTGAGAGACAAGCGTATTAGTATAGGACATAGTTTTAAGCTCCATGGCGTTTTCATTCTATTTCTGCTCGTGTTAGGTGGGGAGGGAAGACTCACATTCAACTTCTGCACCTAACACTCATGCCAAGGAGTCTGGTGATCCTGGTCCTGTTTCCAGCCCGATGATAAGTTTCTCTCTGCTGTTGTAAGGTCCTGTTATCCCTCTGTGCTGGTATACAGAGCACAACCTTATGTCTTCAGCAGTAAAGTGGGAATAATGACTACAGGAGTATGGCAAGGCTTCAATCACCCATTTTTTTCAAACGGCTTTGATTATTTCTCAAGGAAAACAATGACATAAAGCCATGCACTATTAATAGTTTAAGCATGCACTCACCTTATAACCCAATTAATAAGCAAGTGTTTTGGCTTAGTTACTCTATACTGCATGTTAGAGGAATAAATGCCTTACTGACAGTTTAATCAGGATTCCCCCACAACAACGCTCTGTGAGCGTAGTTAATTGCATAAAAATTTAAAATTTGCAAAAATTTGGGATCAAAAGGCAGAACTGTCAGTCATGTCTCTGAGGGCTGCCTTATTTCTGTAAACCTGGCTTGAAGGATTTCAACAGCTTCTTTTCTTATTTAGCTTGACTGGTGAACATAATGATCACTTTGATTTTTTTTTTGTCATATGCTTGATTTTCTAAACTCCCAGAGAGTTCCAGGAAAGCAAGCTTCTTTAAAACAATGTGCCTCAATAATAATAATTTATAATTGGAAAGTGTAGAAAGCCTGTGGTTCTGAAGCAGAACTGGTTTTCATTTCAGTGCTCTCTCACAGTCACACATGACACACAAAAAATGAATCCACACAGTTTTAGTTGTTCCTGTGGGACTGGGATTTTAACTAAAGGAAAAATGTTTCTGTAATACTTGCTCAATCATAACACGGTTCAATGACTCGCTTATGATCAGATTAACTATCCTTATGCTTCCTAATCTCTTTCAAGGAGAGTCTTCTGTGAAAGTCAGCCCTGCACTGAAAGCTGGTGGCTTTTTCTCTCCTGGGAGGAGGAGCCAGACTCTGACAGCCACTACCCGCCAGCTGCCAGCCAGAGGCACAGCGTCCTGTACAGCGTCACCTACAGAAACGTACACACATGTGCATGGGCACATACCTATGCATATATGTATACAGCACAGGATTCTGTTTGTAAGGCTTCTTCTCTGAGGCTGTTGCCCTTTGAGAGAAATTCATGTCTCTCAGTTTGGTTGCAGGCATTTGAACTGATGTGACCAGAGCAGAGTGATGCTCCGGGTGGCGTCGCTGCGTGGGCGTCGCTGTGTGAGCATCGCTTTTCGTTCTCCATCCCTCCAGCATGCCTCTGACACGAGATGCTTGTCAGGCAGTGAAGGTGCAATGGTCTGGAAGATCTCTGCAATCACAAGTGTGATATGGATGTAGGTTCCTTTTCACCAGTGTTTGACATTAAATGGATAAGGCAGTGTGAGAATATAATAAAGAATCTTATTGCTATACTAAATGGCATTTTCTCCTTGGAAGTGACCATCAGTTTTATTTATTTTCTCGTTACAAAATAAATTTATTCTAAGTGATCTCTTTTTTATTGATGCAATATGAAAAGGCAGGGGTATGTCTATAAGGTACCAGGTATTGGATATCATTGATTGATTCTCTGTCAGCAGTTTTGTGGTGTAAATGTACAGTAATTTTGAAAAAGTGTCTCAGGATTGCTGTGAGAGAAATTGTGGTCAGAATCAAAAATCTAACTGTTTTGAAAAAGATGAATGGATAGTTCCTCCTCTTCTGTGAATCAGACACTTCAGGATTGAGCATCATACATCTCAGCCAGCGTGGAGAGCTGGGGTGGGGTGGAAGTGTTTCTTTCACTGCGATAACAGCTTTGTTAATTTTATTTATAACCTTGGTCATAAAACAACGATAAAGAAGGAATCCACGAAAATGTGGTTAGGGAAATGAATTCTGTTAGAAGCCAACTTTAGAATTGCAGTTGTAATGCAAGAAGCTGTTTCAGGCCTTTCCAAAAGGATTAGCAAACATATTCAGAAAGCGAGGTGACTTTGGAAGTCCATATTGAATGACGATCAGCAAATGGTGGACGAACAGAAACGATCCTCAGCAGAGTGTTTGGAGGGGCTCACCATAGCCAAGGAAGGGTAATCTCCTTGCTGTCTCTGATTGTCGGTGGGGAACAGGTAAGTCAGAGGGGCTGAGGATCCTGCTCCGAATCGTCCTCTGGATAATGTGTTTGTCTCTGGAGGCAACGAGGAGAGGAGCCTGGAGATGGAGCTGGGTCCCAGCTCAGTACAGCTAAGGCCCATGGCCCAGGGACACACAGACCTGTGGTGAGCACCATAACCGTATATTAACGATTACAGTGACAGACAATTAGATTCTGGTGGCTAGGAATTTCCACTGATTAATTTGCTAGCATAGGTTTAAAAAATATGTCTTAAAAAATTCAGGCAACCTCCTCATATTTGCCAGACCACAGCGTCATTAAAATGTTAAACCGGGAGGTTGGTGAGAATTTTCCAGTTCTCTGTGGAAATGTTTCATCCATCAGACAGCTGTGAAAAGCTGGAGCTTTGAAGGCAGTGGGGTACTTCCACTACAAAAATACTACCACTTCTGAACTGGTATAACTGGTAAAAGAGGAGGGGCCAAGGAAATGGAAGGTCTTTGAACCTGGTTTGAGATGTTTCTGGTCTTTTAACCTGGGTCATTTAGCACTCATCTTAAATACAGAAACAAGACTACAAGTATGTTTGATTTGCAAGAGAACAGTTTCATATATTCCAAAACAATTACTTGTGAGGCCTCCCACAGAGAAACAACAATATCTCTGTTACCTCATTGCTGGGGATTGCACTTGGAATAATAATGTCAAAATGAGAATCAGAAGCAGCCCAGAGTCTGGGTTTCTCCTTGCAGGGAATGTTCAGGAGGTGGCTTTTAAATGCATGGGTAGAGAAATGCTGCAGCGTTACACTTTATTGCCCACCTTTGTTTTACAAGCTCACTAAAAGAGTTGTTCCATGGCATACTTTTAAAGGCTTTCTGTTGTCTGTGTTATTACAAATTTGCTGCTTACATCAGTGTTGTGCTATGAAATTAAGAGAGGAAGATGTATATGATCCACAAACCTGTACTGGGCTTTAACAATGCAGTAGGAACTAGTCCTATCAGGCAGAATGCCCAGCCTTGTAGCTGACGATGGAAATGCCTCAAGTTGTCTTAATTATATAACCAGAAGTCTGACCGTCATAAAATGGTCATTGTCCTTTGCCTGGACAGCCTGGACAGTCATACTCCACCTCTCTCCTTCCTTAATAGGTGTCTGAAAATCCTGTCATTTGTCATGGATGACATTTGCCATACAATGATGTGGTATACCCACAAGAAAACCAGCACCTGAACTCGCACCTCTTCCCCTCTGACAAGACACATGCTCGTGTTTCAAAGGACTATGCCATAGTACTGATGGATCGTACCTTCCCCAAAGGCTGAAGATTAATCACACCTAATGCAAAGGCTGAACGCTGAGAGCCGCAGAGCTTTTCTGACTCCAGATGACTTCATGAGAAGCTGGAAAGCTGTGGCAGCTCCCAGGAAAAGACCCAGGCATTTCACAATTAGATTTGCAATACAGGTGTGTATGGCCAACTGAAGTAGCTTGGTGGGGTGCGCCCTGGCTCCCTTCTGCCCTGCAGAGGCAGTCCAAGGGAGAGGGATCACAAGCATGTCTCTTTCTAGCATAGAGATAGAACATAACTGGGGAGACCACATGGACCCAGCCTGGGAAGTGCTTGTTCATCCCACACCGTATACATAGACTTTGGCCCTGAAAACCCTCTGAGTTATATTATTTACCTTTATGCTCATGATAAGTTATACCTAGACTACATCCTGATGTGCCTTGTGTAAACATACTGCCATTCGTTCATCAGTCCAGCTGACACGCCTAGCTACAAGCAAAACAGAGGTGCCCCCATTGTAATTTAGGTAAAACCAGGGGTAGCCAAGACTAACAAAAAAGACATATGATGTAAAGTTTAATGTTATTGTAGAAGACTACATTGTAGATATGTTTTAAGGGAGGTTATCTACCATCTTATGAGCACTGCTATCAGTTGCAGTTAAAGCAGCTGGTAACTTAAACTCAGTTCTGCCCCTAGGGACTGGGGAGTTCTCAAAGTTTTCAGCATCTGATTCACATTTTGGTAAAGCATCTGTTTTTGGATACCTCTCTTCTCACTTGAAGTGATGTGGACCAAGCCTTTTCCCCTCATTATTGGGAGAACTCTCTCCTCAGCTCTAACTGCTCTTTCATAATTTCCTGGTAGCTCTGGGGGCTGCCAGTGTGGTGGGAACAATGATGGTTAGGATGGTTACGGTGTTCTTCAGGGATGGCAGAACGTGTTCTCTTTAGGCAGGGAGCACTATATGGGCAGTAAGAGACTACTTGCCTGTTCTATTCAGTGGGTTCATGTGCCATGCGTGAGCGTGCAGGGAGGCTCAGCAAGATCCTTGGAGGACAGATGCTGCAGAAATTACTAGCGTGTGGAATTAGAATCAATTGGACTTTGAATCCTGCCTAATACTGCCCTGTGCCCAGCAGATTGTGTAAATACATGAAAGGTTTTTTTCCGTGCATAACTGTAGTCACTAGCAAAGGGATGGACAATTATGGTAAGCAACATCATAATCTCAAGTTCCAGAGATGATTGCACATGACACTAGAGAAACAGAGGATTATCCAGTATTTCTCTAGAAGAAAAGAGACCACTGAGAAATAAGTAAAAATATAAAGAGAAACCTTTGTGCAAAAATGGCTGTAATGTTTCATGCAAGCCTAGACAACAGTAGCGCTCCTACCCATGTTTGTCATGGCTGCTGTGGGTTTCATATACCCCTAAGGCTGGCTGCACACAGTGGAACTGATGGATTTTCCCGTAGCCATACCTGTCTGCTTTGCATCACTAAAACCTCTTTTTAACAGAAGAGACTAAAAGCTGTTCTGATTTTTCCTGGCAATTAACACTCTTTATAGTGCTTTATAGCACTTTATAGCAGCCCGGATAGCAAGCTAGAAGTGGATGCCTCTGTAAAGTGCTTATATAAAGTACTTATGCCAGCGCAGTCCTCTGCTAAGAAGGCAAACTCACAAGGAGGATTGTAAGACAGGAGGATCAGAGCAAAGAATGGTGATGAAAATGTTTCTTAATTGAATTCAGCTTCTCAGGCCACTGCAATCATTTGTCTGTTATTTATGGAAGTAAGAAATGTACTACCATACTATTTGCATATACATTTGGCCATCCTTTCTCCTTGTATAGGGAAGTCTTTCCATGCATCTCTCTCCTTTGTTAAGGGCTGACATCTGCTATGTAGTCATCTAGATCCACTAAGTGGTCTCAACGCTGCTGTGAGGGAATGGCAGTGCTGGCAGGGGCTGCTGAGCGTTAGGGTAAGAAGTGAAGCTGGCTCAGGATGCAGGGCCTGTGATATGTGAGTGGGTGTTACAGGACTCAAGCTAGGGAACATCTGGGCCTGGGTTAAAGGAACATTATAATTACTCAGCACAATCTAAATGAGCCATTAAAAACCAGACAGCACCAAAATAAAAGGAAATATTGCTTTGCAGAAAAATTAAGCTTTCATACCACTAGTTTGTCAGCCAGGGTTGTGCCAGCCAGGTTATGTCAGTCATATTAGTTAACTTGAGTGGCTGTTGGGATATGGGCAGACGAGGCAGCATGGAGCGCTCTAATTTTCTCTTGAGAAGCAAGGTTAGTGACTGCAGTGTAGGCATGCCCTTGTTTTGATTCCCAGAAGTGAGTGATGTTCACAAATACTCTGTAAAATCTGCGGTCAACTTCAGTATAGAAAATGATTCCCCTTCACTAGACACTTCAGTGAAAAGCTTGCCTCCAATTTAAGCTTTCCTGCAAAAACTGTGAGATTGCACTTCAACTCGTGGACCAAAGTGGGTATTTTCCACATGTGATGTATGGACCAGTAGAAGTCAACAGATAAATTTTAAGGCAAGTGGATGTTTTGTTAGCTGAAGTAATTTTGCTTTTGTAATAGAGAGGACTACATCTTAACAGAATGAATAATAGAATGAATCTCTTGGCTTGTTACCATTCAGAACAGTAATATTTCATAATCTTTACACTGTTTTGGGTGGTAGATGACAGCACCAGATGTACAATATTTGTGAGTCAGATTTTAGGAAAATAATTAATAATGTTAGTTGAACAACTTAAAACCTGGTGTTAAGAGATGCTCAAAAGATAACAGCACAATTCCTCACAATAGAGGCTGAAAGAACTGCAATAGCTGTTGACAGATGAGCTCTGATCCAGTGTCTTCTTGAACATGTCTTTAACAAATCGTGGGTCCAGTAGCAAAGATTTTAGGAAGTAAATGACTATGTTAGACAGATAACATTGTCCAGGACTTTGGCTCAATTACAAGTACAGGAGCATTGCAAATAATAGCCAGAGGTGAGATTTATTCATTTTTTCATGAAGTGCGTAGCTCAGGAAATTCAGCAATGTGTAACTCATCACTTCTATTGATACACCTGACTGAATAAAACTTATGGTTAGCATGTAGCATGAACTTGTTTCTTCTTCAATGCAATAAAACACACGTTATCAACCAGTTAAGACTGCTATGTATTTGCCCCATAAAATTATCCTTTAGCTGCTTCTCTTAAATGTAACATGAATATCAATTTTGTAATGTCAGAAGAGAATTACTGGGCTATAGATTCAGAAGTGAAGAAAGCAGAAAACCAAGAAATGCTGTGTTTGTGGAGGAGTGGCATGTTTCTCACTGAGTAGGACCAACAGCTGAAAAACTTGGGTGTCCAGCTTCGGAAGGTGTGTCTATAAATTACTACATCAGCTAAAAGGTGAGTCTTAAAAGCCGGTGGCATTGACCAGCAAGGCTGGAGGATACACTTATTGAGCTGATACTTCAGCTGAGACAAGTAATGCTGTTAACTTCAAAATGTAGGTACAATTTAAGTCAGAAACCTTCCCATTGCAGACACCAGAGTCCAGATACCTCTGAAATGTTGGGAAATTAAAGCTTCTGGCAACTTCTCAACTTCACATCTCTAGAAAGAAGATGACAGCCTCAGTATTCAGGAGACGGTTATTTTAAAGGACTTTCAGTTGAATGAAGCCTTTATGGACTGGGCCAGCCTGTGTATCCAGGAGCAGAGCTGGGTATTCAGAGCTGTGTCCCCAGAGCAGGGCTGAGCCTCAGCACAGATAAAGGATTGATGTAAGTACTCAGATGAATGAAAGCATGCAGAGCTTTCTGAATTAAAAAAAAAAAAAATAAAAAAAAATTGGGTCAATGGGAAAAAAAAAAGTTATCCAGGCTGGAAGAAGGGATAAACGTGGGGAATTAGGCAGGCTGGGGAGGCTATGCATGTGTGACCCAGTCAGTCATGTGCGACAGTCCCTGCAGCTGCTATTAGTGGAAATGAGCTCTCAGTGGACCAAATGCCACGAGCAAGGAGAGGAAAAGAGGTTCCTGAAAGAATTTGCTCAGTGACAACTTGCAAGGATTTTTTTTTTGTTGGCTGTATTTTTTGATGTGCCCATTTGCCGTTTTTAAATTAATCCCTCCTTTGCATTTAGGAGTTCAGCAAGGGGCTGGAGGCCAAAGGCCTGGCACCTGCAGCCTGTCACCGTGCTGTTAAGCAGGTATTGAGAGGTGATGGCATGTGAAGTATGCAATACAAAGGCGAACAGAGATAAAACCTTGGTAAATTGTTCTAAAATGCAGTTGGAGAAAGACCTGTGAGGAACAGCATTGTGTGAAAGAGTATTTATAAAAAGAATCTCCAATATCCTTAAAACATGCTTTTACTTTGCCTCTCTACTGCCTACCTATCAGCTGTTCTCTTGCTTGAAGCATGTTTTTAGTGCCATTTAGTACATTTAACTGGTGGTCTTATGGCCTATAATTGTCTCCTGACAGAAAGCTGTTGGACAGTTTTCCTAATAGTAGTTTAAGGTAAAACCAAATAGGTTTTTTGATTTGGTTTTTAGTTTTGTCTTCTTTTGGGGGGGGAAGGTGGGAGGATGGGTATCTGTGTGTAATCTAATGAGTGTCTAATGTCAAATATGTAATAATTTCTGGGATCAGGGACTACAACACAAGTCTCCCCATGCTCTCTGACCTAGTGACTCTGGCTCTTCACCACTTGCTCGCCTTCTCCCCCAAGGGCTTTACACTCCCAGCTGCAGAGTGGTTCAGCTTCTAGGTGATGTGAAATCCTCTCTATTTCACCTTGCATCACCCGCAGCCCGAGATGGGAACTGGAGCCCCACTCCCTGCATGCCGGTGCAGAGAGTGGCAGGCATGGGGGGCTGTCCCGCACTGGGGGGGGGAGCTTCAGGTGAGGGCAAGAGCCAGCTTTGAGCAGTGGGGCTGCAGATCCTCTTGCTTTGCTCAAAGCCAGCACATGGAGCGCATGCACTTACAGCTAAGTTATTCTCTGAAAATCAGGTTGCAGTGCCCTAACCTCCTCCTCTGTTCATGGTCTCATTTTTCCGCCGGGCCTTTTGGAGTCTTATACAGAGCATTGACATTTCCCCGCCTCAAGTGTGAGTTATGACAAAATTTAAGTGAGCACAAACCACCTGGCTTCCCAGATCAGGGCATTTGTCCACATATGTCTGGGTGCAGAGACTCAGTCAGGGAGGGAGCTGCGCTCTTCTAAAGAGAGATGATCACGAAATTCAAGATTGAAGGCAGGTTTGCTCAAGCTCTGTCTTCAGCTAACTTCCAGCTAATTCTCACCTTGAGCACGTGAGGCAACAGTCTGTGTCGCTCTCTGTGTCTAGAGGTTGTACGGACATTTTGTGCTGGGAAATCCAATTCCTTTGTCTGGTTGTCAGAAAGTATGTGGCAAACATCAGGTTAATGTAAAGACATAAAGGCATTCGTTCGGACACTCTCCAGAAGTGGTTAAGGAATTTACACAATTCATTTCAGAGGCATTACCTTATACCTCCTGAGTTATGCCAAGCAGGCATAACAGCAAGGACATTTTAATGAACAATAACTGCTGCTGAGGAAAATAATTATTTGCTCTTAAGCTAAACCAGGTCGGGTATGTTCTGAGTGCCTGGTGACAAGCCCTTTTAAGTATGTACAATAGCTGCCAAAGGCGTAACTTCCAGAAGGTGGTAGTGTGTGCTCAAAGAGTGCCATATTTCTTAATCTTTCCTGATTTTGCTATGTTTTTTCTTATATACACATTGTTATATTGAACTTACTGATAAACACTATTTGTGGACAGAAACACTTAAGCTAATCACAGCAATCAGTGGTCACAGCGGCTTAGCACTGTTACAGACCTTGAGGCAGTACAGTAAGAGGGGTGCGACCTGAATAATGTGAGCACACAGGCTAAATTTGGTTTCATACTGGCCACAGTGAAAGAAGGAAACTGCAGAGAAGATTTCAAATGAGAGGGTTCAGCAGAGGAAGACCAGATCAATGTTAGCGATGCTATGGCCCAGCAGAAGTTTGGAGGAGAGGTTGTGAGACAGGTTAGCAAAATAGCTAAATAAACTGATGAATTTTGAAAGGTCTCACCTTAATTAGAGCTAGTTGGAAACCTTCTGGCAAAGCACTTAAACAGCCACTACAGTGGGTTGTTTTAAAGGTCTTGGATTCAACAAACTTCCACAGTGGCAGGGCAAAGCTCGGAGTCCTCTCAGGTCTTCCTGGAGATGCGGGAGGCAGGAAGGAGCCCTGTCCCTGCTGCGTGCGATGGGACTTCTTCTGAGATGAGATCTCATGCAGCAAGTGTCTTCCCTTCCACCACTCTCACCTTTAAATTCTAGTATCAGAGGTCTGACTGGTCTCACAGAGGGCACCATGGCAGCTGCCAGGCTGGCCTTGTGGCAGCTTGGGCACTACCTGCAAGTCTGCATCTCTGAAAGCCAGCCCTCAGCTCCAGCACAGGAGGCATCCACCAGTCTGACTGGGGAGGTCCAGCTGTGTTCACACCCCCACGCTCTGTCCTTTGGGAGCTTACCTCAATGCGGGGGCATTGTTTCTTCTGTATGGGAAGCAAAGCAGTACTTTAATGAAGGATTTTGAAATAATGAGCATTTTAGACATTTACTCAAAGATGTGAGTTTACATAAGACTTTCCAACCCCACTCATGGCAGCTCTGATTTGTGCTGGTCGCTTCTTTTTTTCAGATGGGAAGGTATGTGTCTTCTTCTAGATCATGTACATATTGAGCAAAAGAAAAGGTGGGAAGGGATATCCTTGTGTCCGAAGGGGTTCACCCTTCTCCCTTGATACTTTGGAAACATTCCTTGATAAGGCTGATGCTTACCCTTAGGTAATACTGTCATGGCCTTTAGCTAGCACAAACTTTTTGCTGCAGCCAATACCCTTCCCTGGAGCAGACCATCCAGCCCTTACACAGACCTTCCCTCGACCATCTGGAATGTGGGCTAAGGCAGGGTTGGGTCCAAAGTTTTCCATTGCCCGCTGTGGCCTCTGGAAGATGCCCAAGGGTGGGCTTGATTATGCTTCTTCTTGCTGCACAGCCCCAAGAACACAAACAACATCTATTGAAGTAAGCATGGGAGAGACATCTGTGTCCCATGGGAGCACTCTGGATGTTGCATGGAAGGGAGAGCTCTGTTGATAAAGTGGCAGGCTACAAATCATAGGAACAGTCACAGGAAAAACATTCCTGAAACAGCTCTCTCCCTGCTTCCTCCTTGCTCAGACTGACATTTCTATGTTCTGAATACCCAGTGTTAGCAATTAAATGCTTACAGATTATTAATTAATGATGCAGCCTGCGAGAATTTCTGCTACAAGGCTCCCTGGGCACCAAAGCGGCTGTTCTGGACACCCTGGTTCCCCTGAGCCTTTTCTTTCAAAAAACACCTTCATGTTAGTGCTGAGCTGGGTTTAGAATTAGTTATGTAGTTCAATATAGCAGTGATAAATAAATGAAAATATTTTAAGAAGGGGATAATAGTAGGATCGACATTTGTGGGAGCAAGAAAAAGCCAGGGGGAAATCTGGTGCTGGGGAAGAGCCACCCTCACATGTAAGGGGTGAGCTTTTCACAGGCTGCAGCCAAGTGCTGGCGCCTCACGTGTGTGACTGCAGGAGCTGCCAGCTTCCATGTGACCAGGGAGGAATGGTGAGCACGGCTCTCAGTATGCCTTAGTGCATGCCTGTGAAGTAAATTTCTACAGCTGTTATATAGTCAAGTGGATTTCTTTTATGAAATGCTTATGAGATGTGATTTAACAGCGTTGACATTGAAAAACAGCTCCTGTTCTTCCTCTTCTTTTATGTAAGTGGGAGTTTTGAAGCAGCTGAGCTTTTGCAGGGTACAGCTTGTGGATTTTTTTAAATGGCCATTTCCTAACCAGGTCTTGAGTGCCCTTGTCTCTTAAGAGGCCCAGAGGCCTGGAAAGCCCACACTACTCTGGAAGCTTGAGATTTCCATATTTTTATCAAAGGAGCATAGAAAAAATCTGAAATCCCCCAGACAGAAAATATCCCATGTATACACATTTTTCTGACTGTTTCTTGTCACCAGATGCCTTCATCTTCAACTGCAGCCCTTTGAGAAATGCTGGAGTTAGCAAGTTGCAGAGGAAGGGGCTGGTTCCACTGCGTAGTCTAGACATGTAAGGGTTTGAATTTCACTTCAAGGTCAAGTCTTCAGAAGCAAACTTTCTAGCAATTTAATCTTTATTCAAAAAAATCATCCCAGAAGAAATGCCGAAGGGATTTAAAATTGAATTTATAAATACATTTACAGTCATTATCAGAAGTTTCCTTTACAGTTGTACGTAGAAGTGGGATTTAATGTTACATTTGTCACCACAAACGTATCGTCCTAGAATAATTACTTTATGAACTCTTACAGCGAAAACTTTGCAAAGGGACTGACAGAGGACATCCTACAGACAAACATCAAGCAGTGGTGTCCAGTAGCCGACAGGACTTGGCTGTGGTCACATGGTGTGACAGATTCACAGCATGGGGTGGGAGAAGTCTCCATTTAACTGAGGTAGAAGCAGGTCAGGGCTCCTGCAGACAGCTCAAGCCTTCTCCAAATGGAGGCAAAGCTCTTGCTTCCCCAATAAGGAAGGGTGGGGGCTAAGCTGAAGGTGTAGAAGGGGGATTTTAGATGGGAGGTGAGGAAGGACATCCCTGAAGAACTGGACTTAGCATGTGTTCCTGTCCAGCCTGCTCTAGGTGAACCTGCTTTGGCAGGTGGTTGGACTAGATGATCTCCAAAGGTCCCTTCCAACCTCCTACAATTCTGTGATTCTGTGATGTGTTGCTGCGGGGCAATGGGATGGGCAAGGGGGAGTGTAGGCCATGACCCCCTTTACAGGGCAATAGAAGAAAAGCCTGATTTTCCTGGGCTGTGGTATAAGAAAACTAGAATACAATTTCTTGCCCTGACATTACAGTGCATGGGACAGCTGCTTAGGCCTATGGGTAGTCGTGAAGCTCACCCATGTTACTCTGCCAGCATCTTGCAATCATATTTAGCAAATGACACACTTATGTCCGACAAGGGTGTTTCTTTGTCAAGTCCTTTCCATCCTTCTGTCTTTGGAGGTTTTCGATACAACAAACAAACAAACTACCCGGTTGCAGATGTGCAAGGGCATTCTGTATTGTGGCTGCTGGAAACGGGGCTGAAACCACTGCCCTATTTTGCACATCATATTAAAACAGTAGGCAAAAAAGATTAGTCATTATTGTCATGAGGCTGGTGTTTAATTAGTGACCTAGCAGCAAAAAGTTCCCCGCTGATCATTCCAACAACTCTGAGAGCTGTCCTAGAGACTCATTCAGCGCAGGCACAGTTTGCTGTGTAAGACTGTTGGCATGCAGACAGCGTGCACACCGGCTGGGAAAAATGAAGTGGTGTCAAGAATGCTTTGGCTATATTAACCCTGAGTATGTCCTTGCTGCCCTGGGATTTTAGTTTTTAACGTAACATTGTTTGAAAGTGCTTTGTAGCTTTCAACATTGTATTCCAACAAGAGGAAAGGTATAGCACGCTGACTGCCTATGGTTATACTTGAGAGAAGATTGCCAAAAATGCATTTTGCTTGTTTGTTTTGAAGACATAATTCAAGGAATATGAATTTTATTCCTGAATCCTGGAGATAACCAGAAAAGGCCTTTTATATGCACTGACTGATTTATTAGCGAATAAAATCATCATGTTGCCAAATAACAAGATTTGGGGTATGTTTTCGTATTGATTAACCTGCTGAAGATCGCAGATATACCAAAGGGCACAGTCCATTCCAGCTGGCAAATTTATCTGGCCCTGACATGGAGCAAGTTGTTCACCTCTGCATCTTAAAGGAATGTTCTTTTTCTTGCTAAAAATTACAAAGCTCCTCCTCCTTAATGCCCAGAAGTAGAAGATTTAGGAGACTACCATTCAGGATACTGAGCTGCTTTGTCTTGTGCTCTTTGTTGTAGGACTGACCCATCACCACAGCAACAAATTTGGCACTATTTTATTGGATTCAGAGCTAGGGACCTTGCTTCAGAGATGGAGCTGCAGTTTTCTGAATAGCTCTCTCCAAAGACAAAATATCTTTATATTGGAAGTATGGCCATTTATTTTCACATGCACAATGTGAAACCTTTGCGAGACGAGAGGATAAATATTTCACTGGAAGACCCTTCTATTACCTGCTGTTCCTCAGTTATTTGCATTTATGCATATTCATTTTACCACATTCAAATTAGAAAAGAGCTTTTGGACAGTGAGTTCTTCTAGTTCAAGAGGGCTTTACAATGACAAATGACAAATGACAACAGAAGTAAAGCACAGAAAAATTTGGATGCCATCCTGAGCTCTCTTCAATAAATATGGCTTACGGTTAGCATTGCATGCCCTATTTCTAAAAATCAGGACATGGATGTTCCAATTAAATTCTCACCTTTTGAAGACTAAGATGATTATTCCAGCTTCCAGTTCTTGAGAAACCTCAAGAGAACTGCTTTCCTTGAGCTCTCAGTTGCATCTTCATTCCTCCTCAGTCAGGAATTGTGTGAATCTGACTGGAAAAGACATTTTCCACTTGTTTTATCAATTCCGTTAGGAGTATTATCCCCCTAGAGGGGATCTTTGCTCAAATTAACCAAAGATTTATGAATCCCCAAAGGGATAATTTAAAACTGTATCATGGTCCAGTGGATTTTGATTCTAGCTGAGAAAATTTGCTCCTCAAGTTTCATACTTGATTTTCTTCTTATCAAAATATAGAAGAACCAAATGGTTTGTCATCCTTTGCAAAACATTCCCCTCCCTCCCCAAATTTCCTGCAAGGAGTGTAAAGAAAATTAAAAAATGAACTGATTTGGATGATTTTATTTCAAAATCTGGATTAAAAGGGCAAGTGATGTTCTTCAATGTCTGTTTGTAAAGCCAGCAAACAGCCTACCAATACCAAGCATGAGTCTTTAATGTGTAGGACAGGTTTTTACACAGTGTAAATCAGTACTACCCTATTGAAGGAAAGAAGCTCAGCAGAGATGTATTTTTGGCACTAAATGAAAATCTAGCCTACTGTTTCTCAGTGCATTTAAAGAGGGTTGAGGAATGACCAGGTAGCCTCCAGGCCCAGAAGTCTTTGAATGATTCAGCCTCCTCCTCCTGTCCCATCCTCTGACTAGCTCCTCAGTCCCCTTATTTTAATTTCTGTTTCCTTTTAAAAGCATGTTAATCCTGCTGTTATTGCTGCCTTTCAGCTTTTCCATTCTTCGGGTAAGCTCTTGAAGATACAGTACTTTTCGTTAAGTTTTCCTCATGCAGCGAACTCCTGCAGTAGCCTTTGTTTATCAATTATTTGGTATTTATTTACCTAATATGATTTTGATCACAAGGAATTTATTTAGCATTTGATGAGAGTTCCACAGCTAATTACTAACACATGTTATAATTCATTGTCAAGTGAATGAGCCTTTCAAATAAAACAATGCAGAAATAACCAATGGGACCCTGCTGAGACTATTTTGGAAAAGCTGGAATTCAGACTTGACAATTGGAAAAAGCTTTCCAGCCAATTAAAATGGTAGATGAGATGCTGATTCTCCTTGCATCAAGTTGTTAGGCTGAGATGCTCTGCAGGATGTCTGTTCCAGGAACAGGAAGGAAGAAGTGGGAAAGTGTTGGGTTTTTGCTGCCCTGTACACTGCTGCCAATTTTCAGTCTGGAAAAACCTCCCTGAGACTTTCTTCAGGTGAAAACTGTGAGACTGATATTTACGATTAACTGGCTGGGGATGATGACTAGGATTATTGCTACTATTACTAATAAGGCATTTTACAGACAGTAATGAAATTATTAACTCAGAAACTTGATAGCACACACATGATATTCAAAGAAAGGAGAGAACTGAACACTAGCTGCTTCTGCTCATCTGTGTGCTCTGCTGACCCCAGTCTCACTCCCAAGGACATCTGTTCTCTCTAACTTTAACTTGTTCGATCCGTCAGCGGTTTTCTAGGGGAAGAGCTATATGGTCTGTAGAGTTCTTAGGAGAAGTGCATGTTCAGGAGTGAATAACAGTATGCCCATCAGGAGGGAATGTTAGTAACAATTACGGACAGAGAAGAAAAAAACACAGGATAAAAGTATTGGGGAAATGCTCAGCAAAGTAGTTTGTTGGGATACATGACTGGGAAGAAGGAGACATAGCAAAGGGGATGAAAAGCAGGGGACATAAGGAGGCCACGAAGACAAGCAGAAAGAAATATGTAACAAAGAGAAGCCAAGGAGAGAAGATCAAGGAAAGAAGACTGGCAAGAACTCCTACATCTTATCAATATGCGGAAAACATTAAAGGTTTGAATCTGGAGACCCCGCATGAAGGGGAGCTGGCTGTAGATTACAGGAGAAATAATCAGAATTTGGATGTGTTGCTGCTTGTCATGGGACCATCGTGTGATATCAGCATGTGGGGAGTCACGGACTTTATTTTTAGAGACTTATGAAACAAAAACTTGAGTCTGTCTTGGCATCTGCCAACCTTGGATGTACCTTGCTTTTTGAACTGTTATGACAGTGTGCTGTTGGAAGCTTTGAGAAATTTTTGGTAATGGTGTGGAAATGAGCACACCGAAAATGAACAGGAAATGTGCAACAAGAGCAAAGATTTAAATGTTCTTGTTTTTTCCTGTTACGCTGTTGTAGTTATGGCTGTTTGGCTTCTTCAGCTGAAAAGAAGGAAAATGATGGCAAACTGACAGATTATGTTTAACAGTTGGATGCAAGTATAGGGCATATGTTTCCTAAAAGACATACACGTTGACCTTGATTCCTCCTAGCCATATTTGGGCAAATAACCAAGGCTACACGCTGACCAGAATCACCATCCACAGTTAAAGGAGATAGACACCTCCAGAGTCCGATTTGGATCTTCATGAATGAGCTAGATAAAAGCTGTTAGGATCCTTTAATTGTAATTCTAAGAGTAAGCTGAACAGGGATTTGGTAAGCTAATGAACTGTTGCTGTCTATGACATTCATTTCTGCTTTCCTAAGGAAGAGTTTATGAGAGTTTGCAGTGCAGGAAAACTCACTGAAGGTTTGAGATTTCTTAAAAGCCCTCCCCATTTACTTCTCACCCACGGAAATAAACAGGTGAAAAGCGACAGATTTGGGGTGCCTGTACAGTTGCAGGCTTGGAATAACTATGATTCTCCACACCTGGGTAACTACCCTGAATTTCCTGAAGATTATTTTTGTAGAAGACAGACCTCATTGTGTATGCAGTCCTGTCTCCTGTAACAGCAACAACATCACTGTGCAATGGTTGCACGTTGTAGCCCATGACATAGAATTTCATTCTACTTGCATTATACTTTGATCTTTGTAAACTGTGTAAGTCATGTAACACGGGGGGAGAGCCCCACTCAAGTTACTTCATGGAGCAAACATCCATGGAGCAAACATCCATGAAGCAAACACAGATGCAACTTAATGCTGGTGAGGCTGGGGACTCTTCATCCTTGGAGATTTTGAAAATGTGGCTTGGGAAGACCTTCAGTAAACCGACCCTTGCTTTGAGTGAGAGATTGGACCAGGTGACATCTAGAGGTCCCCTTCAACACAATTTTTTCTATGATTTTAATAAAAATTTATTTGCTGGATAGTGCCAGTAATTTCCATACCTATTCCTGATTTTGAAAAAAAACCTGCATGGAAACAACTAAAGCTTTTAATTAAAACTGATTTAATGTTTCTTAGTCTAAATGAATTAACTTTTTGTCATTTGATTCAAAACTAAATGTTTTTGATTTAAAACTAAATGCATTATTTCTTACTTTCATTTGAAAGAAATAGGAATAAATATTGCAGAATTTTCATTTCTTTTGCAAAATTATTCTCAGACCAAAAAAAAAAAAAATCTCCTTGGTTTTTTGAGCATCAGTCTTGGAGAATGTTTCCTGTAAATGCCTCTCTAGAGATAAGATTTCATGAACTATTCCAGTTCCTGAAATCAGAAACCTGATGTGGGCTCTGAATAAGGCAACAGATTGTTGTTAACCATTGGGGCTTTCCCAGTGAGGTTCTGAACCTTTCTGATACCAGAAACAAACAAGTGGTTTTTTCTTGGGAAATAAATCAGGAGAGTTCTCTGTGTGGTAAATTTCTAATTGGTTGCATCATCTGCCTGAAAAGAGAGAGGACTCTGAAGACCCTTCCCTTCTCTACTGTGTGTGTCGTCCTAACGCAGCACATTTTGACAGCAGCTGTCAAAACCTCCTTACTGCACCACACCTGATACTCCTGATACTACACTGGGCAATTTGGTAGATGTTATATGAACACAGGTCCTTTCTCAAGGGGCATGGCACTAGTGTGGTTCTGTTTGCCACCTTCATCACCTCAACACTTCATTCAGATGGGAACTCTCAGTGTTCAAGACTGATTCTTGCGATGCTGCCCCTGTTGGGGCTTCCTGCCCACGCTGCAGCCAGCAGTCACTAGATGTCTTTCTGAGAGTCAGCATCTCCCCTTGCATTCCTAGGGTTATTTTCCCATTCATTCTGTGCCATAGGAACTGCTGAGCTAGTCCTATCTGTAGAAACATCAGCTTATTCTTCCTTTTTTGGCCTCATTACAAATGTTTGAAAGTATAAAAATATTGAATTCATTCATGTGTCAATAGGGACTCTGTTCAGGAGTGTAGGTAACATTAAGCTGCTTAGGACATATAATATTTCTCATAGTTGAGTCATGAGGAAGAAACTTTTGTCAGGTATCTAAACTAGACCTTTAATCAACATAGGTTGTAAGAGAGGCACCCTTTGTTAATAATAGTTGATATTACCACTCACTGAAGTAGCTGCAGGAACTTAGCTACTGCCATAGAACTGGATTGTCAAAGAAATTAAAAATTTCAAGTTACAAATTTTGTATTGAGTCATTTATACTTGATTGTGCAAACCTGTCAAGCTGTTTTGGTAATGGCGTGGAAATGAGCACATCTGTGAGTGGAGCCATGTAACTGTTGCTGGGTTCCATGTGACTGCTCAGCAGTGACTGACTCTGACCTACGTAAGTCAATCAAATAACCAAAGAGATTGCCTTACCACACAACTGAGCTAGCGCCAAGTGAAGTATCTGATGTATCTGTGTATCAGGTATGTCCTCTCTCTTGATTTTGGGGTGCTGAGCTTATGTCTGTTACACCCAGTGTGAACTAAGAGCACTCAGTACCTGGTACTCTCCTTTCTGAATTGCTCCTCTTGCAGCTCTGTTCACTGTCACATTATATCAATTTTGAAAAGGTAAAGTGGTTACACCAAACCAAACCATAAGAAATCAGCCCTAGTCCTTTTCGATAGCCTTCTGCAGCTTTCTGCCACAGGAGCTGATTTGCTCTCCAAGGACAGATGCAGCATAACCAGGATCCCATTACACTGGCTGTATAACACCTTGAACAGTTTGTCAATAACTTTTTTTCCTTCCCTTGTAAATAAGAATGTCTGAATGAACCAATAAAAATGGTGATTTGGAAAAGTTTGGGACAGTAAGATCAGACAGAGTTATTGATTTGAAGCATACCTATATGAATTATGACCTATCCTAGATAAGTTTTACACCAGAAAGGTGATTAGTAAGTTAATTATCTATAGCTTTTCCAGCTGCATGTATGAAACTACCAGGAAATATGTACAAAAGGTTTTCAAAAGATGCTCATCATTTTTCTCTTATTGATATAATTTTCTCAGCTCCTCATGAAGCGTGAGTCAGTCTTTTCTCTTTTGGAGGAAAAGGGCACTGGTGGGGATGTTAAGTGAGCTTGTGATTCAAGTTGGAAATCAGAGAATTTGCGTATAGTGCCTTAATAACTGGCATATTTTGTTAACACTAAGACTTATCCCAGTCGCAGCTGCCTAAAGTAAAAATTTCTCAAGAATATTGCTGTGTGCAGCAACACCTTCGAGTCACCTGGACCGAGTGTGTAGTGGGGCAGTCCCAAATCAGACGTGTTCAACTTCTCAGTAAGTATTTTTTAAAATCTGTTCACATCAACAGCTGCCCTGCATTGCACAGGTATGCTGTTATGTCCTTCAGGGTGGGTCAGAATGAAAGGTTTCTCTCTCCTCATTCTCTACGCCCTGTATTCTTTGGGTCTCCTCCTTCACTGTTTTGGGTCTGCTGTAGACTGCAGGGAGCTCAGAGCGGGGCAGATGTGAGCCTTGTTTATGAACACCTGCACTTAGAAAACTACTCCCTTAAAGAAAGGTGCTCATGGATCATTTCCTTCTTAGTGACTGGTGGTTCATACCAAATGCCAGCCCATGAAATTGGATTGTTGTCATTAGTAATTCTGGACTGTGGTTCGATGCGGAAAAATATTGCAGTCTTAGAAGCCACCATCTGATTGAAGTTGAGCTTAATCTGTTCTGGAGATCTTCCCCCAGTGTTGGTCAAAACACATACTGATCAGCATATTGGGACTGGCTGGTAGTGGTTGTGTATTTTTTACCTCCTGATTGCTTTCAAAATTTTGACAAGTGCGTGTGAAACTGTAATAAACAAGATAGTGTCTTGTCTTTCACTCACTTTATGCTGATGTAAATGACTTCCTGAGGTCTATAGAAATGAGTTCCCATCCCTCCAAAATAAAACTTTCATTTTTTTAAGGTCTTCTGCTCCTGAAAAGGAGACTACTGACAGCCTGGGTAATGGAAATCTCTTGAATCATGGAATAGGTTCAAGAAAAGCAATGGATGCACGGCTCCTCCTCTCTGTCCTGCCAGCGCTGCTTAGAACAAGGGCTACCTGCAAGGGACCTTGCAGGATGGGCTTCTGGATTCTCTATTCTTCATGTCGATTTTAAGAACATGACTGATTGGTTTTGTGGACCTGACTGCTGAGACTGATGATTTATTTCACGTGAACCATTGAACTCCGTTCATCTGCAGAGAACTTTGGTTTGCTGCTGACCTCAAGTTGAGTCAGTAACCAAGAACAAAATGTTCCCCTGCTCACACTGGGACCCTTGCATTCCTCTCTTTGTGTAATGTGAAGCTAGGCATATGAGTAAGTACTTTTACAAATAATAATATTTGCACGTCCAATGGCAATGAAAACAGGCCTATATATTCCTGTGCATAGTTGGGCTGAAAGGGAAAATGACAATCTGTGTAGTACACAGTGGCTTTAAGGCCCCTGCATGTTAAAAATATAAATGTATTGTTAAATATATGAAGCACATTTGATAATACATAATTTTAATGGTATATGAATATTAACTCAATATGAGAACTCATGGGATTTTAAAGAGTTCCTTTCACAGGAGCTTCTCATGCACTCTCATGTCTGTCCAGAAAAGTTTGTCTTTGGAGGTTTTACAGTATTTGAGGGGGACTCATTTGATCTTAAAAACATGCCTTATTTCTAGATTAGGATCAGAGCAGGTTCCAGTGGAAAATTAACCAGGGTTTTTGAGTGATCTATCCATATAGAGAAACATTTTTTGGTTAGCTGAGCCCTGAAATCTGATATAGATAGGAACATATAGAGAATGGCAGAAAAATCCTGTATACACGGAATAGAAATCGGCATGAGGAATGGGAGAATTGTGTATTCACGGGTCTCTGACTTCTTTGTTTCTAATCACTAACTCATCTCCCTTCTGGAGTACTGTCATTAAAAACTATCATATACTTGAAAGGACAGCAAAGAAAGCTCAGTCTACAGGAGAAGCACGACCCTTCTGCCTTCTCTCTCAGAAGGGCACCACCTCTTGACCTGAGGAGAGATGCTGAGCAGCCGCCTAAAAAATCATTTTCTTCTGATGGCTACTCAGCATCTGGCAACTATGAGGGGTAGCTGGAAAGCTTTTGTTAAATATCTCTTCCACGTGTTTCCTGAGTATTTTTCCAAAGCAGCTTAGTGGTATGTGATGAGCTCTCATTTCCTAATGCCAGTGACTGAAAGTGTATGCCGGGGGATAACTGCAAAGCCATGTTACTTTGTCCAGTCACATCATCTGTGCCCACTCCCTGTAATTCCTTGAGAAGGGCTGATGCAAAATGATGACACAGGAGCATCGCAAGTTTCATAATGCATGTCAAATAAAACACGGGGGTGGAGGGGAGCAGGCTACTCTTCTCTTTAAATAACTTTTTGCTTTTAGATAGTGAGTTTGCACAGGGCTATGGGCAGACCAGGCATTTTTACAAAGCTGAATAAAAGTCCAATTGGTAACAAGGCTAGGTGAACGCCTGTTATCTTCAATTTAGCAACTGTGGGTAATGTTGAAAATTACTGGATGGATAAAAAGTGTCTTGATCTTCTGGATCCCTGGCACAGTGTACAACTGACTCTGAGGTGCCTGCTGCCATATCTTAACAGCCACAGTTACCTGTGAATGAGAGGTTAAAGCTAGTGGAATTATGTCTACCTGTACTCCTAACACACCTTCATTTGCTATGCAGGCATGACTTTGACTTTGTCTCAGGCGTTGAGAGACAGGTCAGTGATTTGTCTTCTGGGTCTACAAAGCACCTCCTTTGGGGAAGAGCTTGTGAGCAGAACTGTAACAACATAATCCTGGTTAGAGCCGAGACACAAACAGCAATCGCATCTGTGCAGCCCCTTTGGAGTGTGAAATGTAATTACTTTTGCCCTTTTAAAATGAAGACATTTTGCCTTCTGACTTTCCCTGAACTATCTTTGCTCAAAGACTGCAAAAATAAAAGCATAACAATACACAAGAGCTTTAGGAGAGGAGAGAAGAGCAAAAAAAGGTCTAACGAAGATAAAGTTTGTTCTCAGACGAGTCTTGTGATAGTGTTGGTGGGAGGGTGCCACGTTGGACCACAGTGCTGGCTATTTATGAAGAACGAAGAGAGAAGTAAAACAAAGGGTCACTGTTGCACCTGGCCTTTCTTTTAGCGTATCTCTTGCTCTCCCACATGTCAAATCTTTGTGTTTGGGATATGGAGCCTGTTCGTCCTGGTGGGAGAGTAAGAGAGAGGCCTGGGGAGGAATTTATCATCCTTTTTTCAATACTGCATTTCCTGATAATGAAGGCAGGGGCAAACACCAAATGTAACAAAAACGTTTTCCTGCATGATTAACCCACCATGACAGATTTCTTCCACAAGCCTGAAAAATGAATGTTAAAGCTGGATTCAGCTCTGAGTCAAAACTTCACAAAATTTGAGGTGAAGGGAGAGGTTTGGCAGAGGAAACTGAAGAATGGGTCAGGTATTCGTGACTCGTATCGGTAACTTCTGTTTTGTACAGATAAATCAGTATCAGACACTGATAAGCTGATAATGGACCTAATACTAGTTTTACAAGATTTGCAATGTATTTTTTGCAATTCTCTTCCCACGCCTTTTTTATTTCTAAGTTGTAGTTTGTCAAATACTCCCTAGTTCTTTACTGCATGGATTCACTCCCCCTTGTTGGACTTCAGTGCTGAAAAACTTGCTTTGTTGGAGACATTCTCTGCACAGGGAAGAGAGTAACTTGTTCAAGTCTCTGTAAACTGAATGCCGGTCAAGAAATGGATTAGCTGCTGACTGCATGAACTTTGCTTTTTGTGTCACTGTTTTCTCCTCCTCCTCAGTGCTTTCTCCTAACTTCTATTAGAAGTTGTCCAACTTCAAAACTGGGTTTGTGATTTCTTTCAGTGCATAAGCAAAGGCTTCATTCTACTACCTATGAAATGACTTCTGAGCTGTATATGCTATTTTTCACCTGTTTCACAATTTATGGACCTTAAAGGTGGTGGGTTTTTTTCTACTAAGCTCTCTGCTTGCATTAAAACGCTTTGTTCAGCCTTGACTAGCGTGACTGTCCCTCTTGACCTTCTCACAGTCTCTGCACATCAAACTTTGCTGCATTTGTTGGCACCAGTTCCAAGTGACCACAGCTGGGATCTGGTGAAGCCGAGCTCTTTTTGCTACCACTGTTTATGCTAATACAAATCGAACTTTGAAAGTGTATATCTTCTTAATTTTCTTGTGGTGTCAGTACAAGTATAGCATTAAGAGTGCAAATCACCTCTTTGGGGAGGTGAGTGACTTTGTAAGCAGGTGTTTGGAGGTGCCTGGCTATAAGGGGAGGGCATCTGTGCCCTTCAGAGGGGCAAGAGGAGGAAGGAAGGCCTTTAGACTCCTCTCCTGTTGTCTTTCGTAGTTCTGGGTGGGTCAGCATATTTTAATCCCAAGGAAATGTGTGTGTTATATTCTGAACTAGGAAATTAGAAATTCCTGCAGTCATTGGTCTTCCTACTTTTGTAACACTGGTAAGACTTTGGTAAGTCTATGTCAGTGGCAGAGGGTCCCTTGTTTAAGACAGTACTACTTCCCAGGTTCCCAGTAGAGCTATATAGCTGGCTAACTCTGTGAGATAATAGTGTACCAGATAGTCACAAAGAAGACTTTGTGACTCAAAGATGAAGTGAAAAAAAAGTGCATATATATGTATACAAAACTAAATTATAAAAATATGTAGTAATCAAAATAAATGTCAGGTTGTGAAACACAAAAATTATTAGGGAAACTTAGACAGAAGAAAAATCTAAATCCAGGAAATAGAAGGATAAAGAACATAAATACCTGAACATGAAAGGAATTTTTGAAAATTAGGAGGCACATTACTAGCTGGAGATTTGGAAGAGGAAAAAAAAACATTAGATATAGCTCTGTGTGTCTGCAAAGAAGTAGAAGAATTCATCTTCATCCCATGGAGAATCTTACGGTCCCTTACTATCTGAGAAGGATGATGGCAAATAGCTATGGCAAACCCTTTAACATGAGTATGCATAGTTAGCTTGTACTAATATAGCATAAAGAAGTCGGCTGAAGAGATGACTGCTGTACCTGAACCAGGCATCAGCATGATCAGTGACTCTCAAGGTGCTTTGTCAGCACTGTTCAGTGTTCTGATTTACATATTAGTGCTGTTTTGTATCAAAGCAATGCTATAGGTCAAAATCAAGGTAAATGAAAAATCCTACAAGCTGTTGCAAGTGAGGAACCCTCATAGATTTTTTTTTTACCTCTAAGCGAGATACTGTCAAGACCGTCACAAGACTGAAACTAGTGCTTATTTTTAGTAACAGTATAAGTTCATTACCGAGAAAATATGGAGATAATATAGTGATCAGCAGACTGTTAAATTGAGAGGATGAGGCAGCTGATGGAGCGATCACGATCATGTGATAAGCAAGGCCATTCGAATGTTCTCAAATGAAAGCTTATAATCTGGGAACAAAGCAAGCAGGACATGGCCACAGAACACGGGCTTCGGATCTGGAGAGATGCCTGTGCAGACCCTCCTGTGTGCAGAGAGCAGCAACTAAGGCAGTGCTGGGCTGAACCAAGCAGCAGGACCGGGCAGAGGGCTTCTCCCTTTGTGACAGGGCTGCTGGGCTGTGGTGTTCAACCATAGAGACTGTTTTGCAAAAGGAAGGATGAGAAACTGGAGACACAACAGAAGAGGCACATAAAAGCGATGTGAAGGATGATTTGATTACAGTGGGTCTTCATAGGAAGTGCATACCAACTGTAAAAAGGCCCAGACAAGGAAGGCAGCACAGTCAAGGCTTAGCAGCTGATCCTGTACAAATTTGAAGGAGGAACAACTCATTAATGAAGTACATAAACCTTCAGGACAAGCTAGGAAGTGGATTTGCTGCCCTTTAAATTCTTCAGATCAAAATCCAATGTCTTTCTGTTGGCAGGTTGATGAGTTTAGTAGGGGGGCAATTGGATGAAAATCACATGGGATGTACTAGAGGGAACACTAAATAACCTAGTGGTCCCTTTAGGCCTTAAACCTTGTGAACACAATATGTGAATTTTTCTCACCAGCTGGCAGCAGTGGAAGAGGAATGATCAAATCTAATCACATGTTTTTAGAATTCTTAACTTACTATTTCATACCACCTGAGATACTAATTTGACCAGTAACAGAAAACAAGGTCTTGGGGACCTGTGCTGCTTCTGGTTTCAAGTGTGATTTTTCACCGTCTCATTTTACATTGATTGAACTAAAAGACTGCTACAGCCAACTCTCCTGCCACATATTTTTGAAAGAGTTCACGATTCATGAGAATTTTTCAAGTTTTAGAAAGCTGCTGCTGTTTATTCTGTATGTTTGCATTCGTTAGGGTAAAAAAATTTGCAAACCAGCAACCAACTAGTACTATATCTTATAATTTCTGGCGTCAAGTAGGAGAGCAACCAGCAGGAACAATTCTAGGGCAGATTAGGTCAACTGTGACAGAAAAATATTATTGGAGATTACTATTTGGTGAGTTACTTTTTATCAATGTAGTGAGTACTGCAATGATTGCTGGAATTGGTGGCAACTAGGAATCTCATTGCTGGAATTGGTGGTAGTTAATCTTATTGACAATGTAAGAAGATGGGAAAGAAACTGAAAAGAAATTACGTTTCTGCAGATAGCCGCACCAAGTGGACACTGAGGTCTATTAAGCAGTGCCTCTTCTGGAACACGTCACTCCTGGGACTTGGCTCTAGGGTCGTTGTGTGGTAAATGTACCCTGCTGTCTCAGGATTGTTTGGGAAAACGCATGCTTTAGGAGTGTTTCTTGGTGCATATACTTATAAGGACAGCTGAAGAAATAGATTCATGATCTTAAACATGGACCTAAGCCGGAAAATTTCTGCAACTGCTTCTATTTAAGCACATTACCGTAAAATTTAATAAAAATGAAGTACCTGTCAAACTGCACAAATCAAAATTCATTTTCAGCATGGCACTGGGTTTATGTAGATCATTTCCTATACGTGAGTTTACCTGCAGTGCTGGTGTGGGTGTACATAAGGCCTATAACCAGTAAGGTGGGGTTTCCCTGGATTGTTTGGGGGAGTGTCTGTGTGGACAGATATGAAATGGTGATCTGAAAGCTTGACAGCAGCAGTATAAAAACATGTTTATCAAAAATGTTAGGAATGTTTCTTGGTCTGATATTCTGGTACATTCCATGCTACTGTTATACAAACAAACAAGAACCCTCATCATGCAATTACTTACCTAGGCAAAGTTAAATGGTTTCTAAGTTACTTATGTTCCAAGACAGTGGAATTTGTAAGGGGATTTTTGAAGATATATGTCAAAACAGTAAAAGAAATGTTCATATGTATGTCTGTTATATCTTCTAAGGTGTGGTTCTATATACCATAGGTGGGCATTTGACTATGATATTGTATGGCATAACTATGAACTCTGTGAACTTTTTTCTTTATTTCTCATTTGTTTTTCTATACTAGAAATGTCAGGTCCTGATTTATCTTTATTGCCTTTGGCAGCTTTTGCAGAAAACCTGCCAGATAACATCATTTGTATCCAAGACCTATGATGCACTTTTCTTATCATTCTCAAGGACTGACAAAAAGGGATGAAGATCTGGGCTTCCAACTCCATGAAGCCACATGTGTTTCACGTGTACATGAAGTATGTCTAAGTCAGGGGCTTAGGTGGGGTAGGGATGCAAGGTATGTCTGCAAGCACTCCGTAACACTTCAAACAGACTTACAGACAGCTTTCATCTTGTGAATTTGGTTATTAACACCACTGCGACCATGCCAGCATATGCTGCATATATCTGCTGTGGACTACGTAGGGTCTGAAGCTAATTTTGCCATAATTGTGCCAGTGGAATCCAAGCCTGTGATTTTAATGAGTTTCATAAATTCTGATGTTTGCAGCAGTATCAATTTGAGACTGTGAAAGATTCACCCCGAAGACCTTCACACATCTGTATGGTCTTTTCAAGCAGTAAAAGGAAAGCAGAATCCATATCTATGTTTGAGATGGCTTACAAGTGAGCGTCCTACAGTCTTTCTATTGGGTGCTGCCTACAGTGTTGTGTAGATGAAGTGCTGCTATCTGGAGACCAAAGATCCCCAAAGTTATTAAACACATAACATACACTGTCTTCTGGTAGATTCAGGCATCTAGGTATGTTTAAGGACATGGTCCAGAGACAAAAGGCCATTGATTGTAAAGATACTTAGGCATTGTTCTTCTCAGTGTTGCAATGCTTAATTGGCTAGTTCCTCTATTTTGTTTGAAAAATTACTTGTGATTCTATGACTGAGACTTCGAAGGAGTGGGGTACTTAAATCAGTGGGTGGTCCAGTTTCTGCTTGTTTATCCAATAACTTTCTAATGGAAAATGCAAGAAGCCGCCATCGTTGCAAGTACTGAAACCTAAATTTCCTTCTTCCCAGATGAGTCTGGATGAATACCAATTCCAACTTCTTCCTTTGCTGTTTCTGCCTCAGTGAATCTTGAAATTTTTGTCTCATTGCAGAGCTTCTGTAGGGAGTTGGAAAGCTTTTCCTCTCAGTGCAAGAGATGTGGGTTTGCATCCCATTACACACAAAAAAGGATCTAAGCCTTCAAAACTAAATCAAATAATGCAGGACTGAGCAGACTCATGTCCCTAGAGACAACTCTAGGTAGTTAGAAATAGATAACTCTCTCTCTAAAACCTCCAGGCTTTCTTGATTTACCCTGCATAAATTTACTCGATAAGTGGGTAAAATGGTACCCAGCAGCAGAATAATGAATTCACTATGGATCTCCAATGTTTCAAGTGAGCGCTGTGAAAACTAGACCATTTTCTCCCAATTTGAGACGGGTTTTTAATGTGCTTGAGATCAGTGAAAAGTATTCATGAGCCCAAAGAAAGCTTCTCAGTATCTAAAACTTCATTAATATTTGAAATATTAAGCTTGAGCTCCTCTCTTTTTATATAATTTCCTAAGATTTATTGAATAGTGTTGCAAGCTGAAAAATCCACTTATGCATTTCTGAATACACTAGCTGTGTAATTAGGTAATGGAAACTTTGTAGCACATAGTGTGTAGTGTAATTCCCTCATCTCATAAGATTAAATACCAAGATCTCTCTGATGGAAACAATTATTAAAACCATCCATCCTTATGCTCACCTGAAAAAATGTTAAGAAAACACTAAGCTGTTGTTTGGGTTTTTTTTTTGTTTTGATCATGTGGCAGATTCTCAATTCTACCTCTCTAACACAAGAGCTTTTAAATTTGAATTATTTCTGGTAATATACTCCAAGGATAATAAAACTCCTCAAGTTGTAGGCTATACTAACTCTGTGAGAGAACTGAGAGAGTAATTTTAAGCCAACTAACTGCTGGTTAAATCACTGGTTACCATCTTTGCTTTTCTCAAATCAAAACTTCTTCAAACACATTTAATTATTAATATTTTACAGTGATGCAGAGAATATGCAGGGAAGCTTATGACATCTTTCAGCTGGTTGGGGACTGTACATGAAATGCAGTCCAGCTCTGGCTCCAAAGAGCTTTCAGCATCAATCAACAAGACAGATGAAGAAGAAGAGGAAGAGAGGCAGTGTTACTTGCCCAAATATGAAGTCAATGGGTCAGTGACAGAAAATGGAAAAAAATGTTTTATTTTATTTTTTTTTTTGTTTCAGATTTGTATGCTGATGAATATGCTATATTTAAAATCAAGCTGGATTTCTTTGTGATCACCAAATAATTAACAGAGGTGTGATGTTGAGTATTATGAACTTCACTATGTGAAGCCACTTCTCATCACACTTTCAAAACAAGAACCAATTTGTTTCCAGCACGCCCCTGGGTGAATAACTTCATTGTTGTGTAAGAGGTAGTAAGCTTGAAACAAAGTAAAGGTAAGGAAAAAAAAATATCCAAGATGATTCCATAGAAACAGTTTTCCTACTGTTCCATTGTAGTTGACAACAGATGACATACCATCCCGTGTCTGCAGCCTAACATGGAAGTACTTTTTTAAAAATCCTCTTTTGTTAATTTTTAAGAAGATGAGAATGCCCATAGGAAAGCCAGTGTCATAGATGAAGACTGGACTGGATAAAAATCACGTGAAGCATCATATCATTTAGATTTTATACTGTTCAGCCAGTCGCATCTTCCCTCCCCTTTGAGACACATGTATTTTGAGAGGGCTATTTTAAGTTCCAAAATCTATGCCTCGCCTTTACTCTGGCTTTTATATCCTATTCTTTTGTATGTGCATGAAATCTTTATTGATTGTAAAGAAAACAACCTTTAGGCATTAGACTAATTTTTTTTTTTTTTTTTTTTTTTTTTTTTTTTTTGCAACCAGTGAGAAAGAACATTTCAGATGACATCCAGTGATATTCATAATATAACTTTTGCTGGTCTAAGATCTCATATATTCTGCTGCCAAGCAAGAACAATATTCTGACAAAAGTAGACCACACCTGTGTCACAAGGCAGATGCTGGAATAAAGACACTGTCTGGCTAAGCCTGAAACTGCGTGCAATACGGAAAGCTTTTGTACAAGTTCCGGGTGGGACATCTTTTGCTGGTGATATAGGTCCCGTTTCTGCTAAGAGTTTACATTTCGTTTGTCTAAGCATAGAAGGCGCTCTTACACTGCTGTCTGCAGCTGGGAAAAGCTGTTCCTAGAGCTAAACTGTTGGTTTTGACTGAATAAAGCAGTAAATGGTCCTATCCTAGGACATAGAGCAAAGCTGATAACAAATAAGCAAACACATTAATCTGTATTTCTGCAAAGGTAAATACCTTTCTGCAAAGGTAAATAAAGTTATTTGCATTTAGGGAAAGAAAAAGTCCGTTGAGACATACCATGGTAAAAAGCTGTGAGTACTGCTACAACCCATGGTGTCTTATTCATGCAAGATCTCTTCCACGGATTGATCTGATACTCTGAGCTTTACACAAATCTTTCTCAAAGGCAAAACCACCTTTCCTCAGCAGACCTCAAAGGTACAGGTGTTTTGGAATAGATTTTGTATTGCATCAAATCCTGCCAATCAGGATTGATTTGAACTACTTGCACTGGTTTGAGTTGTCTGAAATTGTTTTGATAAGCAAATAAGAATGCAATGCAACATGTATATGCATATGCACATGTACATATATATATACAAGTACATGCACATACGTACACATATGTATATGTATATGTGTATATACACTGAAATGTAACTCTTCCTTACACTTATAAGAACAGTAAAAAAAATAAATAATTCAATTAGAGCTAGTTTTGACTTGTGAGAAATCTTCATTTGCTCTTATGTGGTCTGGAAAAGCAGGTGATAAGGCACCTCCTGCTCTGCTTCTTGCTCTCCTGGGACACACCCTGAATATCTCCAGAGAGCAGGACAGATCCATCAGAGAGATCACACCACTGGAAGATGTAACTAGGGGCTGAATAACAACACCAATCCCTTTCTTGTTGAAAGAGAAAAACCTCTTCTCTTCTCTTCTCTTCTCTTCTCTTCTCTTCTCTTCTCTTCTCTTCTCTTCTCTTCTCTTCTCTTCTCTTCTCTTCTCTTCTCTTCTCTTCTCTTCTCTTCTCTTCTCTTCTCTTCTCTTCTCTTCTCTTCTCTTCTCTTCTCTTCTCTTCTCTTCTTCCCTTCCCTTCCCTTCCCTTCCCTTCCCTTCCCTTCCCTTCCCTTCCCTTCCCTTCCCTTCCCTTCCCTTCCCTTCCCTTCCCTTCCCTTCCCTTCCCTTCCCTTCCCTTCCCTTCCCTTCCCTTCCCTTCCCTTCCCTTCCCTTCCCTTCCCTTCCCTTCCCTTCCCTTCCCTTCCCTTCCCTTCCCTTCCCTTCCCTTCCCTTCCCTTCCCTTCTCTTCTCTTCTCTTCTCTTCTCTTCTCTTCTCTTCTCTTCTCTCTCCTCTCCTCGCCTCTCCTCGCCTCTCCTCGCCTCGCCTCTCCTCGCCTCGCCTCTCCTCGCCTCTCCTCGCCTCTCCTCGCCTCTCCTCGCCTCTCCTCTCCTCGCCTCTCCTTACCTCTCCTCCTCTCCTCTCCTCTCCTCTCCTCTCCTCTCCTCTCCTCTCCTCTCCTCTCCTCTCCTCTCCTCTCCTCTCCTCTCCTCTCCTCTCCTCTCCTCTCCGCTCCTCTCCTCTCCGCTCCTCTTCTTCTCTGCTCCTCTCTGCTCCTCTCCTCTCCACTAGATGTGAAGGTAAGATTGTATCTAGTATCCCATCCACATGGAAAAAAATCCAAACATCTGTGGGACTTGGCACAGAGAACTGCTATAAACAGAAGAGTAATTCGGCACACTAGCGGGCTATATCATTGAACACCATCAAAAGCTGGCAGAGAAGCAATGGAAAATGAGTTAGATGTCATTCTGCCTTTCCATAGCTTGTCATTATGTTTTTTCGTCAGAGACATTAGCCAAGTTTAGCACATTTTGACATTACTCAATAGTCACTTGATCATGCTCAGGTATACTGATCTTTTCTGATTTGTTCTCCTTATTTTTTAGGGAAATAGGAATCTAATGTACAGATGAGAATCTTGGAACATATCAAGTATATGCATCTCTTTGGATGATCAAATCTTTTTTCGTGTATTGGGAGCCTTTGAAAAGAAAGGGGCACATAAGATAATTAACAGTTGAACAAAAGATTCAGAGGGAAGCTGCTTGTGAAATGAATACAAATCTATCTAAATGAGGAGCGGAGCAATAGGAGAGAGCAAAACTAATGAGTCTACCACAGAAACCCAGTGTTGTGATTACATCAATGAGAAACACCACAAAGGAGCTCTGGCACTACTCTTCTGATAAGATACTGAACTAAATCAAAATGGACCTCACTCCTTCAGCCCTACTGAAGTGAGACAGTCTTCTTGTACAGTGAAATTTTTTCAGTGTAAAGTGGGGAATGATAAACTAAGTATAATCTCTTGCTCTGTAACAAAGCTATGGAGTGCAACAAGAAGTGAAACCTAAGCATAGTTGGGGAAAAAAAAAAAAGTTTTTAAATGTTAGGATCTTGTGCATTTTCTAATGTTTTCAGATTTTTCAACTTCATCTTCCCAAAATGTGGGATGAAAGCACAGTTCTTTCTAAAGCAAGAAACCCAAACACATTCATATTTGTTCACATGATTCCAAGAGACAGAGTTATCACAGAAAAAGCACAGCATCATGAGATTCATAACAGCATTTGCAAAACTTGGTCACACTGGGTCATGTGAAGTTATGCTCTCGTCACATAGATCAGTGGCTGTTCAGTGCAGAGGAAGCTGCCTGTATGTCAGAATCATCAACTTTTTATTGCAGTAAAAGGCTTTTAAAAGCTTACAGTGGAATCTAAAGAAACTCAAGGATTAGATCAGCCTTTTTTTCTAAGAATATGCATTTGTGCCAAGTGCTTCACTGCAATCTACATGCCACCAGTCCTTTGATGATATATTCATTTTGCTCAATTGTCCATAACAAATACTTTTAACTTGAGATGTTGATGTTTCTCATGTGTCACATTTTTTGACGTTATTCTAAAGATCAGGAAGAAAATTTTTAAAAGTCACAAGTGGTAGTTAAGAACCTCACTACCAATAAGAAACCTGTGAAAACTAGGTGTGTAAGTGCCACGTGGGTTTTGGAGACCTCTGCAGATGCTGTAAACCATGCAGTAGTTTCTGGCAGAGGTCAGGTCAGCCTCATTTGTTGTTATTTTTATTTGTTGCACCCCATCTCCCAGCCTAAAGAGGAAGTTAAACATGGTATAAATAGCAAAATGCAGCAAGGTAGCCCAGGAACAATTGTGAACACTGTTATTGGTGTGTGCTGTAAAACAGACTGTATGAGCTTGTTGATAAAGGAGTTATTTACATACTCCTGCTGGACATATGCTGATGGACCCTGAATTATAATCCAGTAATATGGAGGAGGTTGTGGGTCATGGAGGCAGACACTAGTGTCTTTCAACAACCTCTATCCAAAATATTCTGAGTTTCCTGCTAATTCTCTGCTACTATGTGTTTGTAACCTGAAAAGGTGATCTGTACAAGTGCTGCACTCCTGTTCTTATGGATTTCATAAAGCAGAAAGCTTTAATGTTCATCAGAGGTCCTAGATTTAGTGTCTTCACTTGGCTGGCTTGGAGGGAAAGAAAACTTTCCCAGTGCTGTGGGGATTTAGACACATTGCTTTACTGGCTCCATTTCAGCAACTGGCTCTGTGCTCAACAGCTGATTTGCCTCTTCCTCCCGTGTTGTTTCTTGTGCCTGTTCACATCACATGATGTTGCTGATCTGTTTTTCTTGCTGAGTCCTACTGAAGTAAATGCCTAAATAATTATTGTATTAATGACCTTGGACATTGCTAGATAAGGAAAATAAAAACCTGCATCTATCTAAGAGGTGCCAGGTGTTTTTTTTCTCCACATTCAGTGGCTGGCAAGGATGCTGCCCACTGCGAGGCTTCTCATGCTTGGGACTGAAGGGGTAGGGGAATTTTTTCACTCTTCAGCTGTGTGTCTGTTTATGGTCTTTGCACTGGATGGGACAATGAATAGGACCCAGCTGTGTTTTCACACAAGGGACAGCTGAAAAGGTTTGGGCCTCCCAGGAAGCAAAAGCTGGGTTCTGTTGAGGCGATCACTGCCTGCAGCGCTAGCGTGGAGGGTAGATGCTTGGCTCCAGACAGGCGGCACAGGTTAATGTGACTAAAACATCCTGAAGTGCTATGGGAAGTCCTGCTCGGTAGCAGGGAGGCAATGGCAGTTGTCGCTGACCTATAAACAGGATGAGGGAGCAGCAGCAGCAAAGCGGAGAGACAGTCACTGGCGCTACGTTGACATGCAGACGCATAAACAAAGCGAGGGAGGAAGCTCTGTTTATATCTGGAAAAGAAACCCCAAACTATAGGATGCAAATGATGGACGTACATGGCTATAAATAGATACAAAAGCGTAATGTGACTTAAAAGATTTAGGTGTGCCGTAAAGATTCCATGCAGAATGGACTACATACATTTATTATTCTTTTATTTAACTGATGTGCTTATTTTTCACTACATAGTATTACTTATTATGCTTTAACTGGCCTTTTTATACCGGGAAAAAAATTGCATAAATCAAATAATAACCTTGTGTTCTTTTATAAAAACAAAGAGGCTAAAAAAAGTTGGGAGGCTGCCAGACATTTCAGCCAGTCACCTAAGAGACCCAGTCACCAGTAGTTTTGTGTTTGGGTAGAAATTACATTTTATTAGATTAATAATAATACTTTGGAAGCCAAAGGGTAAGGAGAACGTAAGCAATATTTTGTTGGGCTTATGATTGTGTTCTCAGGGTTTGGGGATATTAATCAGAAGGCCAGTGAGAGTGTCATTCCCCAAACATTATTCTACCAGAGGAAATGTCGATGAGAAACAATCTGTATGCAACCACTCCCAGGTGCAGGTAGAGATCTTCTTTCTACCTTTACACATAGGTAGTTAGGGACCTTCACCTCCAGCTTCTGCTGAACTACTAGATAGATCTCAGTACAGTTTTTGGATTCAGTTCAGTGGGTTTTTGCATCCATTGTGGTAGTTAAGAAGGTTGTGAACAAGAATAAGTCAAGATACTTCTATTACAAATAGTTTTTCTGCTGAACTGGAAGTGATGATATAATGCTGACGAGGTACGTATGCTTACAGCATTTGTGGATGTGGTCATTTGTTTCTTAGTGGAATTATTTATGTGGTTTAAAAGAATAATTGTGTTTAAAAAACAAACAGTCACTGGGAATAAGGTGCCTGGTGGTGTTTTTTTACCAGATAAGTTCTGTAACCTTTGAGGAATTTTGTCTAGTGGTCTTACTACGGGTTGCTATGCTTGTAGTTTTTAATTTTGCGTTTTCATTTGTACGCTCCAACTGCTTTCACAATGGTCTTTCTCGCTTTTTGAAAAAACCTAACGAGTGTTATTGCTTATACACACAACATAAAAAGCTGTGTTTCATACTTTCTGGTATTCTGTGCAGACATGAATACTTGGTTTAAGGAACAAATGAAATTAGCAGCTGTTCTGTGTTATGGTGACATGCTGTTTCAGACTTTGTTTCACAAAGTCAAGGACAGGTAAATCTTTTCATGCCCTCAAGTCACCTGGCCTAATAAATATTGCATAACAATTTCAGTTTCATTCGGGGTGGCATTGTAATTTCCAACTTGACTGTCAGACTCATTTCTTTCACAGCAGGGCGTGCTGTGCTTTCTGCACTCTGCAACTTCCACAGCTGAGTTTCTTTACTGAGGTTGAGAGAGGAAACGTCAGAGCCTCTGAAGCAACTTGGTTCTCAGGCTTACAAATGTCCTCAGCCTGTCAAATCTTTCTTTCACAGCTGCAGGGTCAGCCTAGGAAGAAGTAAGGCTTTCATTGTTAAATCTCTACAGGATTTGTTTAAACACAAAAAATTAAAGTTGTTAATGTGCTTTCTTTACAATTGTCTTTCTTCTAACTGGAGGGGAGAGTTTCACTCTGTCCTTGGCAGACCCTTTGGAACAGGATCTGACCAGAAGGTAGGAGCCCCCACAGCCAAAGGCAAATGCCTTCTTTTCCTTCTCTGAAGGAAAAGGAAAAATTGAACAAACAATCAAGGAGCAATCTTGATGGGAGGTAACACAGCTTTTCTTTTCCTGTCTGTGGTAGTGGGACTGGTATGATACATCAAAATATGGCCTACAACAATATACGTAATCCCTTCTAGCAACGTAGCACCAGTGTTGATGGCAGTGGCCATTTCAGCTCTTATCTTCTAGGGAGTTTGACTTTGAAAGGTCTTTTTTGCTCACTGTGTTCAAAAGCATAGGCTATGAGAGCTCCATAGAAACATGCCCACCATACCCAATTCCAGCTTCTGTGTCAGAGGGACCTGTTTTTGTTGAGTCTTCATACTTTCTTGAGGTCAAAAGGTTTAATCCAGTATTCCTGAAAAGCAGGAAACACATAGAAACTGAGGGAAAAGTTTTGTTTCCCCAGGGGGAACACATCTTGGAGGCAGTGTACTTGTGCTCAGTATTGCTGAGGATACATTGCATATCCATCCTATGGTGAAGGAAAACTACTTAGAGTAGGCATTGAAACAAAAGCAAAACCCGTTCTGGACAGGTGAGGTGTTTTTGTTAACTGTCAACAAAACAGTCAGAGTGATTAGTCATTGTTACTTGATTTTTGGAACTATTTGCCACTGATCCTGAGGCCACCTTAGGTTTACTCCAGTCCCTTCTCTTCTGGAGACAGAATCACAGAACCGCTGAAGTTGGAAGGAACATGTTGATATTGCCTAGTCCAATCCCCTTGACCAAAGCAGATTCAGCTATAGCAGGTTGCCCAGGACTGTGTCCAGGTGGGTTTTTAATATCTCCAAGAACGGAGACTCCCCAACCTTTCTGGTCCAGAGTGTTCCTGTGTTTGACCACCCTCATGGTAAAGAAGTGTTTTGTTATGTTCAGATGGAATTTCATTTGCTTCTGTTTATGCCTATTGCCTCTTGTCCTGTCACTGAGCACCACTGAAAAGAGCCAGGCTCTATCCTCCTTCCACCCTTCCATCAGGCATTTATACACATTGATAAGGTACACCTGAGCCTGTTCTTCTGTAGGCTGAACAGTCACAGCCCTCTCAGCCCTTCCTCATATGAAAGATGCCCTGTACTGGAGTTGTTTCAATGAGTCCATACCTATCTTGTACTGGGAAGTCCAGCACTGGACCTAGCACTCCAGGCGTGTCCTCACCAGTGCTGAGTAGAGGGGAAGGATCATCTCCTTGACCTTCTGGCAACACTCCTCCTAGTGCAGCCCAGGATATCAAGGTCTGTCAAGGTCTCTCTGAATGGTAGCAAAACCCTCTGGCATATTAGCCACTCCTTTCAGTTTTGTATCATCTGTGAACATCCATTCAGGTCACCAGTGAAGACATTAAACAGTACTGTCCCTGGGGTGCACCACTAGTGTCTTGCCTCTAACTGGCCTTTGTGCTGCTGATCACGACCCTCTGGGCCCAGCTGTTCATCCAGTTTTCAGTCCACTTCACTCTGCACTTTTCTAACCTGTACTTTGTCAGCTTGACTATAAGGATGTTGTGGGAGACAGTGTCAAAAGGATTGTTCTCTCAAAATCTGCCTTGCTTTTTTCCCTGCAGTAGTGCTGACATTTCTGTTTTGGTTTGCTTTGAAACTGTTTATAACATCTGGATTTGGTGGTTTGCTCTAATAGGGAGATTTCTGTTCTCTTTTCTGATGAGCAAAGTGTAATTTCATGTCTTAAAACCCATTGGCATTTATGTGTTCTGCAATTCAGTCACTGCTGTGTAAGCCCCCTCCCTTAGCTCAGGTGTTTTTGTGCCCAAGTGCTATTTTTCTTACGTCATTCAAGGGACCGAGGCTTAGACCTGGAAGTGGAAGACCACTGCCACAGGCAGGGACATTTCCCATCCACCAAACGCAGCTTGCAGAAGTGTTTACATGACATGAAAGACTTTCAGCTGCAGTTTTCCAACTCTAACATCCCTCTGATGCTTTCTGCATTTTACCCAGTATGTTTGTAATAGGTTAGTGGCATTTGGGCTGGATCATGAGTGACATGTGACAAGTGACCTAAGGGGAAGTTTATGAAAGACATAATTTGGCAGGTATTCCCCTGCCATGAAATGCTGGAACTTTTCAGGGTGGTGCACCGAGTCCCTGCTTATGGTTTTTGGGATGCCTTGCCCCAGCTCAGTATTGACCAAGCTCTATTCTGAAGAGCTCATCTGGACATGGGGTCGCTCAGTGCTCAGCATCCTGAACAGCTCTGCCACATTTCTAAATTACCTGCTTGAACCAGTCCATGTTTGTAGGGCTAATCTGGCCACTGTCATTAAAATAACTTCTGTTGCTCTGCTATTAAAATGGAACAATGCATTTGCAATGCAGATGTAAAGTGTGGCATTGGTAGCATGCTTAGCACTTTTATTAATCCCCTATTAGTCATTGAATTTGCATTCATTGCCTTAAGCTGTCTTAGAAAGTTAAAAATATAAGCAAAGAGAAAGTGTCAAGAAAATGCTCTGAAAACGTATTGAAATTTTCGCTTCTGTTCTTCTCAAATGGAGGAGTCAGTTGTTACGTGCTACTCTGCTCGGTGGATAGGCATCTGGCTACAGTAGGTTAAAAGGAAATCAAGGGTGGTGCTGGTAACATTCCACCCTCAGCTCCCTATTCACTTCTCGTCATCCACCCTTACATTTGAACTCAATCGTTTTACCCACCCACCTAGTTTCCATGTGAAATTGTGCTAATGGAGATCTGTCCCTTAACACACAGAGAGACTTGAGCTGTTTTTGTAATTTCCAACTTTCTTTTTGAATTTCAAGTGTTTCCGACTTGCTAAATCCTGATTTGGGTCAACATCCGGACCACATCCACGCGTGTGTAATTCAAGGATCATGCCACATTGAAGTAAGAGGCTGATTATTCATCAAATCTAAACTTCGTTGTGGTTCAGGGACATTAGATACTGGGATTTTGGTATAATTCTGTGTCTACCAGGAAGGAAAAGGCCAGAAAGGGATCTGATAATGACTTGAATGGAGTAGGACCTTGGACATTCATGTTCTGTGTGCCCTGCAAGCTCTACACACCCATTAGTGCTGGCAAAGAATTAGAGACATGCCTGGTGCCAGAGAGAGGTCAGTCCTTTCAGGAATACTTGCCATATTTTTATATCCTGTTGTTTCCTACCTGTGTCTTGGCAGAACTAGAGCGATGCAGTGTAAAACCAGGCTTTACACACCTTGTCCACATTTCCCTCTTCTAAGGTCTTCCACTTCCCCTTCTCAGTCCAAGCTTCCTTTTCTCTTTCTTTTGTATTTTCCTTTCAGTTTCTTCCATTTTCCTTCATTTCTTTTCTCTATTGGAAATCCCCCTCGATGTCAGGAGAGGCCAAAGCTGGAGTTGTATCAACGGGGTGTCTTGTAGGAAATGGGCACTGGGTTGCACTGTGAGTTTTTATGGTACTAGCAGCACGGTCTGTTTTTGCACTCAGCTGGTGGGACAAGGTGTGCAAGAGGACGTGGTCAGCAAGATCTCAGGGCATAGCAGTGGGGTGAAAAGCCCTGTGCAGAGCCAGACAAGACTCCCTGCCCAGGGAAAGAAAAACACAGTTTATCCTGGGCCACAGAGAAGTCTTCAACTCTGACTGGATTTAACATGCTGAGTGTTTTCTGATGCTGGGGCTTTTTACAGCTTTCGCTTAAATGTTCAGGAGAGGAGCCAGGCCGAGGTGACCACATCAGTACATTTATTATCAATGGTCAGAGCACACCTGGCTGTGTGCAGGGGACAGCAGGGACTGTGCTCTGCTTCTTTCTTCTGCCTACCATGAGTGCACGTTTTACCTAACTCCCAGTCCTAGAGACTGTCCCAGCTCCTAGGCTGTAGGTTTATTCTCTCTCTATTTTTCGTCCAATAAATATTTAATTGGTCTATGCAGAGTGGAATTACTTCAGGAAGAGCTGCCCTTTTATGTCTGTTTAGACCGTTCACTGGGGACATGCAGTCTTAGGTATTTTCAGGCTGAGGAAAGATCCTAAGTCTAAGTAAGGGCTGCTCAGCTGGATCAGGGACCTCATCTACTGGCAGGAGGGTTTGTCCAAGGGGAAGGTCCTTGTGGGGTCATTTTGAAAACACCTACCTGTTGGGTTTCTGCCCTATTGCTACAATTCAGGGAGCTAAAGGGTTGTTTAGACACAGTTAGTCTTGGGCTTGCTTTCATTTTTACACATCTGGAGAATTTAACTGTGAGAGATGTAGGAATTAACTGGAAGAAGGGCTGGGGACTTCAGGTGTATCCAAGCCCAGGGGATGGGAACTTGAGGAGGCAAGACAACAGACAGGTCCTTTTGTAGATCCAGTGCACGGTGAAAGAAAAGGCACGTATGTCATCCCTTCACAGTTAACTTAGGAAAACTGTCTCACTGAACTACACACCTTCCTATAGCTATTTCTGAGGCAAAGGTAGATGAATATGAGAAAAAAAAGAAACAATGGAAACTGCAACAACTGAATAAATTGCATTCTGACACAAGGCCTAGACTTCAGCGGTGTTTACTCTATCCTAAAATCCTTCAGCTTTCATCCTGATTGTCTCTCATTTTTTCATCTAGCAGAGCCCCCACTGTATGTGCTAAGATACAGCAGCAACCTGCACACATGGAAATTCATCAAGTCTTGTCATACGTCAGCTCTTTCTGCAGAACTGCCAAGTGATATTTAATTGTTAAAAAACTCTTGGCTGCAAAAGCATTAGCTTAAGTACAGTTCCTTAGTCTGACACTAACACTTGGCCAGGTGTTTAATGTTCATAGCTATGGGAGGGCGTTTCTCTGTCACAGGAAACATTTAAAAACCTGACAAATAATAAACAGAAGAATGTGACATAAAAACAAAAAACGGAAACAAACCCATAATTTAGGGACTGTCAGACTGTTCTGTGAAGTTTTGGTGCAAACTTTATTCTCCTTGTTAACAAAGCCATAGTTCAAAATTTGCTTGCCATTTCTTTCTATCAAAGCATGAAGTGCTCATGATCAAATTGGCTCATGCATCTTATAAACTTGGCACATCTCATTTTGTAAGAGCAAGCTTTCCTCAGAAACCTATTTTCCATTGCTTGTTGTAAATATAATGTTGCTAGGCAGTCTCTTTCATCATAAAAACCTGTTCTGGATACTGAAACTACTAGGATAAAATAAGAAATTGTCTGGTTTTGATCAAAACTGTTGAAGCTGAATTGGGGTGATTATTATTGTTGTTAGTCTCATTTTGAGATAAATTTCGTGCCTCCTGACTCACCAAATGTGAAAGATCTCTTGAAGTCTTTAGTGCATGGCACTTTACAGCTTCCAAATCTCCTGAACTGGACGATTTCCTGTGGTAATCCAAAGAGCAGAGGGACATCACTGACTCCAGCAAATCTGACATCAATCACTTTATGTAAACTGAGTTACTTGATATAACTGTGCTAAAAATATTCACAGTTAACTGGCTGTGTCCTTCTCTCTCCTTTGGTCAGCAATGACATGATTATTTTTTTTAAATATGTCATGCATGTATGTCTATTGCTATGCGACAGTAGAAAATTGTATTCTGTCATCGTGATTATCTGTTGACTGTTTTTTTCTCTTACCTGTGGTATTTTTTATCCACAATCTATTGTCTATTTTCAAAAGCCAAAGCCCAAACCACAATGATTGCATTAGACATGTCTTATTGGAAAGGGAGGCTAATGACATCCTGGGGTGCTGTATTGAGCATTTGTATTGAGCATTGACAGCAGGTCAAGGGAGGTGATCCTTCCCCTCTACTTGTCACTGGTGAGGCCACACTTGGAGTGCTGGGTCCAATTATGGGATCCTCAGTATAGGAAAGACATTGATATACTGCCAAGAGTCCAGTGAAGGGCCACAAAGATGGTTAAGGGACGGGAGCATCTCTCCTATGAGGAAAGGCTGAGAGAGCTGGAACTGTTCTGCCTAGACAGCAGCAAGCTAAAGAGGATCTCATCAATGTATACAAATACCTAACAGAGGATATAAACAGGATGGAGCCTGGATTTTTTCAGTGGTGCCCAGTGACCAGACAAGAAGCAATGGGGACAAACTAAAATACAGGAGGCATCATCTGAACATTAGGAAGCGCTTTTCTACTGTGAAGGTGACTGACCACTGGCACATGTTGGCCAGATAGGTTGTGGAGTCTCCATCCTTGAAGATATTCAAAAGCTGTATGGACATGGTGCAACTGGCTGTAGATGACCCTGCTTGAGGTGGGAGGTTGGACCAGGTGACCTCCAGAGGTCCCTTCCAACCTCAGCCATTCGGTATTTCTGTGATTCTCTCTTCAGTAAGGCTTAAGGAACCAATGAGGGAACAGAAACAATATTTAGTGTCTTCAGTGAGACGAGCAAGCAGTCACATTGGGTAAATATTGAAAAATTAACTCAATTTGCCAACAGTCTGCATCAATACATGGACCCAAAGAAAAAAACTTCCTTCCTTCCTTCCTTCCTTCCTTCCTTCCTTCCTTCCTTCCTTCCTTCCTTCCTTCCTTCCTTCCTTCCTTCCTTCCTTCCTTCCTTCCTTCCTTCCTTCCTTCCTTCCTTCCTTCCTTCCTTCCTTCCTTCCTTCCTTCCTTCCTTCCTTCCTCTCGTTCTGTCCTTGTCTTTCTCTCTTTCACTCTCTATTTCTATCCAGCCCTCCCTCCCTTTCACTCCCTCTCCCTTCTTCTTATATATGTTTAGGAGGAACTTCCTGCAATGTTTCCTGACCCTCCATCAAACAAATCACAGAGAGAATCCATTGGCCTCCTTTTCCCTATTTCACTGTGGCATGTGATATTTATCTTCTATCAGACTCTGTTGTGCAGTCCCATGGAGGCCACAGTTAACTTTGGCAGGCATTGTGTCAGTGACTCAGTCTGCCCTGGCCCCAAATCAGAGTAGAAACAGGAATGTCAGGCCCCTAAATTAGAAAAGATAAAATGATGAAAATGGGGAAAGGAAAGGGGTTAAAAATATTTATTCTGGGTAGGATTCAGAGAAGCCTCTGACCTTGGCCTCTTTGCTTACTGGAGAGGACACTGTCCTCAACTTGATCATGAGATAGAGCTGAAATGCAATGTAAAAGTGATTCCAAATATCTGTGGCCAGGAAGCAGATGACATACGAAATTGCTCTGTAGATTGAGTGCTTAATTCAGCGATTTCCTGCTGCAGGAGTTGCCAGTATACAACCATTTTGTCTTTTTTGGCAAAGCGGCTGCTTTTGGACGGCTGTCTCCAGTAGTCTTTCCTATGCTTCCTGTTGTAGGAAGGCCTGTTTCCTGCCGCAAGATTCCTGATTAGGCTCTGCACTATTTTAGTCTGCAAAATGCCTGTGTAGCAGGTTGCTTCTCCGCATTTGATACTGATTTGTGGGAAGTGAAGCCAGATCACAGTCTGGTCACAATAGAACATCCAAATCCTTTGAGAAATCTAAAAAAAAAGCCGTAGCTCGACTGAAAAGAACTGATGCTTAAAGTAGTATTCAGAGGTACAATGGAGTTCCAAGTATTTATTTTTTTAGTGAAGTTTCACTCTGTTTGTTTCTTTTGGTTTTGGTAACCAGGGCCTATCAGCTTCACACTGTCTTTTTAAAGCATCTCCCAAGGTTAGTTTTCTGCCTTTAATGTTCACAGGATCTCCTGGTCCAGATCCTTTGTACCTCTCAAGGGATAGAGATGTTTTCCATCTTCTACTCAGTATATTGTAGACTTAGATTTTTGTCTCTGCTGGTAGCGGGGGTGGGAATGCAGTCCTGACATAACTGGGAGGACTTCGCAGCTATATGACTTACTTCTTTTGACATGGGAGCATGTGCTCAACATCTGGAACTAAAAAGGAGTAAAAGACCTTTTATCCATCCCCTATAGCCACAACAGTGAGGTCCTATTCTAGGTCTGAACAAACTATGAGATAGTATTGCTCAAGTCTCCAGATATTTCCACTGCACAGTTACAAATAGCAAGAAATAAAACAAAATTCTGTTCTGACCTCTATTCCATGGACATGGAAGGGGACTAGCAAAAATGAAAATCAATTACTTTGGAATGTTGTTTCATTCATAGATTTTGTTAATACGCTCTGTTTCCCCAATGTTGGAAAGTTTCCCACATGCCTGGCCACAGATACCCCGTTGCTGCAGCTGACTGTAAGATAAGGACCCTTGAATTCCCAAAGGCAGAGAGAAGGCAATTCAAGAGGCTCTTAATTTCTCTTATGAGTTGGTCTTTAGTCTACATCCTTCTTCTGTAAAGCAGTCATGCAATGCTTGTTGCTTGCTCTTGTCATGTTTTCCATATTTAGGGGTGAGGAGAGAGATGCTGACTTCAGTGAGACTGGAGTTCCTGTTGTCTATGTTTCGTACAACATAAGAAAACAAGGCGCTGTTCCCCCTGGATTGCAGCATATGACATTCTTTCTTTAGGTCTCTTTCCCCTTCTGACCATTCACTTTTTGTTTTGTTTTCACATTATAATTTTTCTTTATCCTCCTATTGAGAATGTCAACCTCTTTTTCCTTTGCCATGCTTCATCTCTCTTCACTTCCCAGCTCAGAAGATGGAAAATATGAGTCTCTTCTGTGCAAATTTATTCGAATGATTCTTTAATTTTCTTCAAAAAAATATGAGGAGGTTAACCCCAGCAGTCCTTGTCTCATATTTTAGTAAATAAGAGGCTTAGGCAGAGGCCAGGAAATTTGAAGTTAATTTTACACTGATTGAGACTGTTGCATCTGTGGAAAAGTGATGCGGTTCTGTGGTCCTGGTGGAGGCCTGCTTTCACTTTAGCTTTCCTGAGCCCTTTATGGTTTCTTCTGTAGCATTGCTATGACTTAGACAGTTTTTTGTTGTTATTGTTTAAATAGATATATTGGTTCTTGGATGCCCTTGTTACTCCAACTCACTTTTGTCAGGGAAGAATTAGGTTACGTTTCAGCAGGGTCCACTGCAATCCCAATCTGAAAGTCCCTGTGGTTGTGTCAGGAGCACACAGGCACACAGACACACAGACTCTGTGCGCTGTACTAACTGGGAAGCTGCAGCCCTGGGACTTTGCTCCTCCCTCCACAAATCCAAGCCTGTTTCTGCTGCTGTGTTTGCCACTGTCTGAGGGCAGCACGACCTGGACTGACATTAGCAAATGTGCTCAGCTTGTCTGTGTTGGTCTTTCGGTAAAAAGTGTTGTTTTTGTGATGTAAATGAAATCCTCATACATTAGAGATCTGAGTCTGTATCCTTCTAGGATGAGGCTTCATGCAGAAAGAGTTAAAAATGACACTCAGTAAACTATTCCAGGGAGTCACAAGGTAAACAACATCCTCCTTTGCCATATGTTGTAGCTATGAGCCCAGTATAACTTATATGGAGAATATAGTAGGGCTTCTGCATTCATTTTAGGATTTGGAAGAGCAGACCAAAAAGGGTTTTTAAGCTATAAAACCTCAGGTCACCTGCAGAAGTCATCAGTCCTCTAATCAACATAAATTAGAAAAGGTTTCCCTAGTTTTTCTGCTCTAATGTTCTAAAGTTCTGCTTTAATGCCAACACTTCCAAGGCAAAGGAGCATAAGGTATCCTTTTTGCTATGTTGCTGGTTTCTTCAACTGTCAGTATTTGTTATTGACTGGTTTCCAGAGTCCCACCTGCCTTCTTGTTGTACCACTTGCTCCCTGAATCCCATGCCCTTGCCAGACACGCTTCGATGCTTGGTCTTTGTCCCTTCTGCCTCATTGGCTCCAAAGGAACAGTGGGCCATAGGGCTAGGAAATACGGGACAGCGGTCAGCATAGGGTTTATGGAATGTGCTTGTTTGAGTGAGGTATCACTGGGCTGTTACCACACCATACACCAGCATATGTGACACCAAGCAGGAGCTATATGTGTTGTAGTCTAGTCAGTCTGTCCTACACTGTCTGAGGAAGGTCTGGATGAGATTACTGGCATTAGCATAAACGTCTCTCTTTTAAACTGAGCAACTGTCAGGGACCTCAGAGGAGATCAGCAAAATCATTGGCAAATAAAGCTAATAGTATGAGACAAAACTGGGTGCAACTAATTGAACAAAAGATTGAAGGGCCATGACTACTTATCTGGCTTAGAAAAGGGCTATTACAAAGAAGGTGATTATTCTTATTTGCCAGAGGCAACACAGTAAAATTGCTGAAATGACTTAGTGAAATTGTGAGAGGAAAAATACAGCCTCCTGAGTCAGCTGAGCACTCTCGCTTGGGAGCACAGTCCTATGCTAAGTGCCAATCAATATTTTCTGTTTGCTACCTTTGTATGCCTGTCTAATCTCTGCTGGTATCTTAGGCTTGGCTTCCATCTCCCCTCCTATCCGTCTCTATTAACGTCACCAGCATCCACCTGCAGCTAAGTAAACGTTAGCTCTAGCAACAGTGTGCTCTTTAGAGCAAACTACCTGGCTGCACAGCCAAGGCTGGCTCTGCCGAAAATGTTAATCAGAAATACTTTAGGAATCATGGATTTGATCCCCTGGTGCAGGAAAACGGATCAGTGGCTGCTCCCTAAATGAGCCATGACAGGACAGTCTGACAAGAGTCGTCTCTTCATCGAGATTTTGACCTTTCATCTGAGGATACAGTTATATGGTTGACTAATGGTGAAGTCAGCGTGAACAAAGACAGGGGTTCACAATTTTTTGTTAAAGTCAGGACTCAAAGTTTCTGCCTTTTTCTTCATATTACCTTCAGAACCACGAGCCTTGGAGTGTCCTGCAAGGTCTTTACCTCCCTCGCGTTGCATCCCTGGCACTGCCTGCCTCCTCCTGTCCCCTGCATTGCCTGGCACCTCAGAGCTACCCTGTCCCTTGAACTTACTATTTTGCCACAGCCCAGTCCTGTCTTCTCCAAGAGCAGAACATGTGGTGTGTTCTTACCTTTTGATATTGACCAGCTTCACAGCCAAAGTATGTCTCAGTTTGGATGTGAGCATATAGCGCTGTGGTTACACTGCACTAATTGCCCTGGTAGAAACATGTGCCATAGATATGAAATAGTTTATTCTGCTTTCACGTAGGAGACAGGTAGTGCACACCTGTGGTTGGGGAAGAACTTGTGCACAGGGTGGTGTTTTGGAGTAGCAAATAGGCAAAGGAATTGCAGTTGGTGATTTGTTTAGCTGTGTCTATCGTTTAGCTAAATCATATTTCTGTGTTTCAGGTAGGCCTCTGTTTTCAATAACAAAATCCTGCATAGAGTAAAGACAGAGTAAACTGTTTTACTGTACTTCTAAGCAGTAATGACAACTGCATCTTCTCTGCTTCAGAGAAAAGTATGCCCTGTGGATCTCCAGAGGGGGCATTAGTATCTAAATTATGAGACTTTTACTATTTAACGTCAGTTTCTGGGCTTGAATTTTATAACTTCTGTGTTGGAACAAAACAAGGGGAAAAAAAATCCCAATATTTGTAACAAAATTAATAAAAATGGAATTCCTTCCACAAGAAATGCTTAATGATGGTTTAAAGAATGCATGCAAAACAAGACAGAACTGCATCATCGAGCGTTTTGTTTTGATGAAAGTGCTACCAATGTCGGGTGTTAATCTGTATTTTTTCCTTGCTGCCTTTGCAGACTTATTTGATACCTGCCAATATCTCAAGCTTTGCTTACATCCACCCTCTTATTCTTCCTTATTAACGTCACTAATCTCTACTTGAATTCCTTGCAAGCAGAAAGACAAAGTGCCAGTGTGCAGTAAGTGCAAAGAGTACTTGTCACCACAGCTAAGTGTTAACGTAAATCAGTAGCGTTAATACGTAAGCTTATCAGATGGCTTCAAATATGAGTGAAGTCCTAGCTGGTAATACCACTGCAGAACAGCTTTTCCAATTCTTGCATATTGCCAAAACGCAGAAGGAGCACAGAGTTTTCCCACTTGACGCTACTTTTTTTTTTTTTTTTTTTTTAATGAAATGTCAGGTATGACCCACAGTCTTTTCTTTCTCCCTAGTCTGCAGAGGTTGAGGAGCTCTGGTACGCACAGCAGAACAGGTATTTATTTAGGAAGAGTGAAAAAGAATCATTGCCTGGCTTTTTATGGGCTGCCAAAGGACAGCAGAGCAAACCAGACTGTAGGCATATATGCTGGTAGATGGTATAAGAGGGTTTATTTTTCTGTGTAGTCCACCAGGCTTTGAGAGGCGGAACATATGAGTTCTGAAAACTGACTTTAAGGGCATTGTATCACTCTTGATCACAGTACGATATGTTTCCTACTGACCTCAATGTTATGTATTTAGTATAAAGATTTCAGAGCCTCAGTTTCTCTCTTCCTTCAAGAAATAGTTTGTTACAGCAGAGCAAATCTCAGGTCCTTTAAATGCAGGTTCCTGTTCATGGTGCCGTGAAGGAAGGAAACCCCATTACTAATGCACCTGGTCAAACATCCAAGGCTTTAACACAGGGATGAAAGGGAGAGAGAAACCTATGCTGGCTGCAGGCAGCATAAATGTAGGGCAGTGATGCTGGAGAGGCAGCTGCAGCGCCTACAGAGACTTTTAATATGAGTATGAGCCACATCAATGACCTTGGTACCCAGGGCAGGTTAGCAGCTTAGTGAAACTCCTCTTCTCTGGCTTAAATAGAGGAGCAATGGGACTGTGAAAGGTCGTCTTCAGGGTGAGGACACATGGCAAGCCCAGGGCTGCTGACATCAAGCTGTCTGCCAGGGATGATGGCCAGCAGGCAGCTAGGAGAGGAGACTGTCACACAGGGCACTGCTCTGTTGGCTCTGGAGAGGAGGCAGTGACCTCTGGGACTGTCTGGAGTCAAGGGTGCTGTACGTGAATGAAGCCACGATGTCTCAGCTGGGCTGTGGTGTGGAAGAGCTCCAGCAGAACAGGAGCAGTCCTAGAAAATGCAAGATCTTGCTGCCCAGTTCTCTAGTTGCAACGTAAATAGTGGTCAGTATAGACATGATTAAAAAGCAGTATCTAAAAAAAAAAAAAATCCTGTGGTATAAATCAGCAAATGAGATCTCAGTCCTTTTTTTAATATTTTTTTCTCCCATGGTACTTGTTTATCACTGCTAGGTAGCTTATTAACGTGGGGTTGCTGGTTGACACTGATATGTATTTAATCAAGGCAAAGCATTGTTTCAATGCATTTTAAGCATTCACCTTTTGTCTCTTCCCTCCAGTCCCTGTAAAAAGTTACACAAAATTTAGAAATCAATATAATGAAAAGTGCAGGAAGATGTTAAGTCCACTGTGATAAGACAAGACCCATTCAGCTAATGTTGAGTGGTAGCTGAATTTTGTAGAAATCAGGGGAAATTGTATAGTTATGCACACTATTGATATTCTCTGGCTTTCACTAGACCTGTGAAAAAAAGTAGGTGCCCAGCAAAATTTCTTTGCTTGTTAGGAGCAAGTAAAAATAATGGTTTTAACGATGAAGGGAAATAAGTCACCAGTGATATGTCTCAACAGCGACCTAATTCAGTTTTTCATTTACACTAACATGTGTCCTTCAGAGTTGTGTGCAACTAGTGCTGAGACTTTGGGGTCTGGATCTTGCATTGAAAAACCCATTCTTTTTTGCAGCATTTAGTAGCTCACTTTTAAAAGAGAATTTAATTTGTTCTACCACTGCAATAAGTCATCTTCCTACATACATCAATAAGCCAAAGCTATTTAAAGAGCTAAGAGAAATATTTATGACAGATCAAACAACGAAAATACTTTGAGATCAGAAAGTGAAACTAGCTCATTTAAGAATTTACAGTGACATATCTTTTGTATTTTTCTTGTTGTATCATGAATAATTGCTTACCCCCAAGGTGTGTGTATTATAGGGCTGTACATTTATTTGGGGCCTTAGAGAAAAATGCAAATCATTCAAAGGTCACTTGGGAGCTCTCCAGGCCAGATGGGAGAGGTGTTTTCCCAATCCCTTTAGATCTAGGGTGAAATCAAGTACTCTGAGCCAAGGCTAAATTAAACACAGAGTTTAAACACTGTTTTAAAGTCATCTGTAGTTTTAGACCAGTATCTGGACTGCATGCTGGAATAAAGCAGAAGAGGAGTGTGACACAGTCAGCTGTTAGTCTCAGCTCAAAGATGACACCAAATTCCTCAAAAGTAAAGCTGGTGCTACGGCCTTACCTCTGAAAATCTCAGACAACAGTTTATCAGGATGCTAAACCAGAAGAGTCAGGGGATCACTGGAACAAAATCTGGGCCATTCATGAAATGCAGATAAAGCCCGTGCTTCATGGTTGGGTTTCTTAGGGGAAGGGACTGCCTCGAGCTATGTTCAGGTGAGCTTCTTAGTGCTTGTAACTGTTCTTGGGTTCCCAAGCTGGCAGGGAACTCGAGCTGTTTTATTTCTCAAACCACATCTCTGGGCACTAGATTTGCTACATATTTCACAAGCCACGGATTATATTTCAAAATCATATGACTTATGCTCTGTATGTACAGCTCAGAACTTGTTCTGCCCGTGCCAGAGCTTTTGCTACTTTGACCTGGCCAAGTTGTGACTCTCCACTCCCAAACTAAGAAAACTGGGTTGGCAGGAGGAAATGAGTATTTCTATGTTTTGGGCAAGGAGGTGTTTCAGGGGAATATGGATGTAACGCACTAGGAATGAGGATGGATTGGATTTTCTTTCTGCCCACACTGCAGAACTGTGCCAGAGTACTGTTTCTAAGGACTTCGGGTATGGAGCATTGAAAAGAGACCAACATAGACAGGGAAGTTAATTCTGGTGATGTAAGGGTCGGATTTTCACATGCACAGTGAATTTTATGCCACAGTAACACACATATGTGTATTAATATTCATGCGGATGCAATGAGACACAGCAAAACCCCATACTGCCTGACACCATAGGTATCATGTCACCCTGATACCTAGCCAAAAGTAAGCTAAATCTTCTGTAGTCCTGTTCATCTCATGAAATCCCAAGAGAACATTTTATTGCTCTAGTCAAGCTACTAGTTTCATACTTTAAAAGCTGCTACAGTATTGTTGTTATCATTATGACAAAGGGGTCAATGTTTTCTGACTGTTCTAGCTGCTGCCTTATTTGAATGGAGATCAGTATGAGACAAGTTACAGAACATTGCTGGTTTTGGTGCATCAGGACTGAGTAGACCGCTGTCATCACAGAGATCAGTCTGAATATCTTCTGCTACTTGTAACATCCTTTTTACTGTTTATCTAGGTATCCAAAATGAAAGAAGAGGGGGCAGGTGTTAATTGCTTTCTGCACAGTTGGTAATGAAGTGTAAACAGCAAAAGGATCTTTCCCAAACATCCTGCTAGATAATTGGCCACCTGCAAGTGCAGTCCTGTTTAAGGTCTTCCCTCCTACCCTGTTGCATCAAAGAAATGGGACAGCAGGATGCACAATTATAGTTACATTCAGCACAGCAGCATCTCTGCTACCAGTGAGAGCCAGAAACACATGGGAAAGCAACTTCTCCTGCTCAGGCAGCAGGCTCACGCTGCAGTGCATAGGGTAAGTTGGAGGAAATATGTCTGTCTAGGCCATAGTGCCCCTCCATCCCCTGGTAGCAACTGCTTCCGAACTTTATCTGCCTGTCTCATTGCACTCAGCACATCACCATTAAAGAAGAGGAGAAACAGACCTATTCATACAGGTGGAGGCAACTGATTCAAAACCCATCTGTATATTAACAGCCTACGTAAGGGCTGACTGAATGACCTGTCTGCGAAAAGTAGAGGTTTCTGTTTCTAGCTGCTTCTTATTCCCCATTAAAAGCACCTTTGTCACTTCATAGAATCATAGAATCATAGAACCATAGGGTTGGAAGGGACCTCAGGAGATCATCTAGTCCAACCCCCCTGCCAGAGCAGGGTCACCTAGAGCAGGTTACACAGGAACACGTCCAGGCGGGTTTTGAATGTCTCCAGAGATGGAGACTCCACCACCTCTCTGGGCAGCCTGTTCCAGTGCTCTGCCACTTCATTTATTACAGTTAGTCACCATAGTTACGAATAAAGTTCAGGTTAAATTACATGGAATTGGTGAAACTCAAATGCATAGTATAGCAAACAAAGAAATACCTTAGATGCCAGATGCTTTGCAGTTTCTGTACATTTGTACAAGCAAACCATTTCCTTAACACTGAAAATAGTAGTTAAGGCCTTTATTTTATTTTTGACCCAATCTGGAACATACTGTCACTATTTTGGGGATATCCATTTATTTTTCTTTTCATTGAGCATCTAGCAGTCCTACTTATGTACAAAAAACAGTGGTGGTAGGTGCAGTACAAAACCCAAGCATAGTTTGTGTCTCAGGCACTTTACAACCTGAATTATAAAGGGAGGAACAGGCATAGAAGTACAGTCAGAGTAATAAGTAGACACAGCAACTATCTACATCTTGACAAATTACTTTTATAGGCTTTATAGACTGCCATAAAGAGCTTTCAGGAGAGTCCTGAATAAGGGATTTTTGCACAAGTTTAAGTTTGTAGAGAGATTTTCCTAGGCATGGGGACAAGTCTAGAAATATAACTCCTTGGTGGTGTAAGCTGCTAGCAATGTCTTTTGGAAGGAAGAGTCATCAAGTCAGTAATGAATGAAAGATGGCAGATAAGATCACTGAATCATAGAATCACTGAGGTGGGAAGGGACCTCTTGAGATCATCTAGTCCAACTGCCCTGTTCAAGCAGGGTCAATGAGAGCAGTTTGCCCAGGACCATGTCCAGTTAGGCTTTGGATATCTCCAGGCATGCAGACTCCACAACCTTTCTGGGCAATCTTTTCCTGTGTTCAACCACCATCACAATAAGAAAGTGTTTTCTAGGGTTTACATGGATTTTCTTGTATTTCAGTGTGTTTCTGTTGCCTCTTTTCATATCACTTGATACTGCTGATAAGAGTCTGAGAAGAGGCATGATGGTCTGTGAAGAGCTACAAAGGTAAAAAGAACCTGTTTCTATTTCATATGTTAGAGAAAAGGAAGAAGTGTAAATCATATCTCAGATGAACACAAGGCATAAGAGAACAAGCTATACAAATAGAAATGAGTGGAACAAGACATACCTGTCCATGGCACAGCTAAGGATGCTACTGAGATGTGGGTTGTAAGAACTACTGAGATGTGATAACTTAGTGGAAGGTTTTAGCTGCATGGATGGACTCAAAGGCTATGCCTTAGAAAGCAGTCTGGACCACATGGGGGAAGTTCATGTTAGCTTTTGATCCATTTAATATAAATTAAGTCATGAATGAGCTTGCCTATTCTTCTACTATAAAATCCACTATATACGTAGAAGCTGGATGTTTGGATCCAGCTGCAGGATGTGACATGATACAGCTGCAGGATCTCTGACATGTAGCACTGACTCCTATTCACTGACTACTGCTGCTGAATGTCCAAGCCACCTTGGCTAGCTATTTCCAGCTTGCTAGTGAATTGTTGTACTGCCTCGTACATCAAACATAGCCTGTGAGCACATTGTAGGAAGGCAGGTGCCTTGAGGTCCCTTCCTTCCTACCCCTGGATATGTATCAGCTGCACACAGTATACTGATTAACCATCTTGAACACCTGGCAGTATTAAAATCTGAGATGAATTTAAGATTAATATAGCATCAAGACTATTCATATATATATGTATATGTGTGTACATGTCTGTGTATTTGTATATATATGTGTACATAATGCTGACTGTAACAATCCATTGCATATTAAAATAGCTTTTTGGGATATTCTTATCTTGGTATTCCTGAAACTCATTAGGCTCTTTTGACATCATTTATTTACTTATCCTCATTCCCAAGTTGTTTTTAAATGCATCCTGTTTTCTGTCTATACTGTTATCCACCTGATTTATTATAACTCATCTTGTTTTCCCTGGAAGTTGCTGATTAACAGCTAAACTGATGAAAGAGGTGAAGATAAGAGTGCCTCCCCAGCATGGGATTTCATTCATTTGCTTTAAGTGATCTTTTCATTGTAGACAGCTCTCCATGTTTGGATTAACTTTGTCTGTTACAGTGAAAAGGGAAGGGAAGGGAAAGGAGAAAGGGAAGGAGAAGGGGAAAGGGGAAGGGGAAGGGGAAAGGGAAGGGGAAGGGAAAAGCCTCTACAAATTAATGTTTGGAAGTAGAGTGCCCAAAACATGGGGCACATGACAATTACTCTCTCAAGGAGAGATCTGAAAACTCATAATCTTCAACTACGTTGAAACAAAAGTCAGTGGAAAGCATGTTCTCTCTGGACTGATGGGGCCCCTGTATGTCCCATACACTGCCATCAGACAGTTTTTTTCCTAGTTTCCATGAGCAATATCACTCCTACGTTTCCAGACTCCTTGTTACTTGCTGAGCAGTTGTGTGCTGACTCAGATGCAACAGCACTGCCCTGTCTGATGAGCTGCTCAATTCAATCTGCTCTGCTCGATGTTTACGTGACCTCTGGCAAGTTATCAAGGCAGCCTTCAAGTGAACAAAATCTGAAGATGAACTGTAGTTCTTCATAAGCAATACCCTGTCATGAGATTGAATATTGTCAGAGGAACTGCAATACGTTTGATGGAGTACTGTTCTTTAAGTCATTGATGCTGTTTGATAAGGCTGAGTGGGAAACGGGAGATATTCGTCAGGAAAATCTCACTCAAGTAAAACAAAGTTTAAAAATTCACAGTAAATCTATTCAAAACAAAACCATGATATTTTATGTCAAACTGAGATGAAAGTTTGTGACTTTGAACCAAATCAATATAGTTCTTCATTTTCTCATTCATCTATGCAATGATGCAGTGGTGATGATAAAACTTATAGATAACCAGACTTACTGGTAATTCTTTTCATCATTCCAGATCCCTTTATTTCAGAAGGTGCAGGTTTTCTATCCCTTGTGTAAATGTTACCATGACACAAAACACCATACCAAGTTATAAATACCACCTAACTTGGTGGTAAAGACTGCAGGAGGAATTACTGCATGTCATTAGCCCACCAGTAATGTGTGAAACAGTTGCTGTATTTCTCTCTGGGAGTTCTCAGGGAAATGTATGTCCAGATGTTTGGAAATCATGGAAAACTGGGAAAAAAACTGTCACATTCTGCACAAACCAAATGTCAGAGCAGAAAAAAAAGTTGTGTCCAGGAATCCCAAGAGTAATAGTGGGTCTGTAAACTGAGTGGTACTGAGCTGAATGAGATTTTTCCTATTGCTCTTTCATAGAACTTTGCTGTTAACTCCTGTGAAAAGATGTTTAGGTCCAGTACACCCTTTTTTTGTCCCAATAATAACAACACTGTTTCTATGTTTCCCTTTACCCAATAGAAAATCCCAGTCCAAATAGTTGGCCAGACAGCTTCCAGATTTCATTTAAAATAAGGAAGACCAGTTTTTCTCTCGTGGCCCTCCCCACTTTGTCTTTCCCAAAGTTGATGGAATTACATATATGCATGAAGGGCAAGAATAATGCCTACTTGTTATAGAAATAAAAGTGAGGGTTTGTTTTTTTTTCTGCTAAGAAAAAGACTAATAATCTATTTTTGTTTTTACTCTTCAGTCTTTAAAGAAAAAAAAATAGCTAAGCTGATTTAAATTAAATTTTACAAAGCATATGCTCCTGGGCAGAAATCTTATAAATCCACTTTCAGCCCAAAGCACATTTTTATGGTTGAGCTATAATAAACCACTCGGAACAAGGATTCCACTGGAATTGCTTACAGAATATAGTAGCACGAAAGGTATTATTGCTATAAAGCTTCACAGTAATCTTTGAATTTCGTTGACAGAACCAGCAGGGCCATTTTTATTTAGTTTGACCTCTCATCACAAGAACCTACTAGAATCTCATGCTACAGAGAATAGAACACAGGCAAAAATTCAAAGCAGAATAATGATTAAAATAATAAAGTGGAGGCCAGGGTGTCCCAATGCTATAATGCATTTGATGCATGAATGCTGCTGTTCAGAGTGTCTTGGCACAGGGAAAAAGAGATAGAAGCAAAGCATTTGTGAAGTAAGTTCCTGTTTATCAACAGTTAAAAGCCAAGGTGATCTGTGATGGACGTGGTTTTATTGCAAACTTAATTTAGCAGATGCCTGTTAGCTTACAGTGAAGCTCAGTTTGCAAAATAGGGTAATCTGTCTTGTGGTTACACAACATAATGTTGCATGGCAATACAGACATATACCAAGAGGATAATAGGTGACAAGGAGAATTTAAAAAAAAAACCAAACCATGAAATAGGAGAGAAGGCTGGGTGTTATCTGATGATTATGCAAAGTGCGTGTTAAAGGACTAATGGTAGCTGTTCACTATTGAAATGAAATGTTTACATAAAAACTTCCCCATACACATGCCTCTGTGTCCTTTGGGTAGGTTGCCAGGTTATTTAATGACCTCGTTACTCTTGTATCAAATCCAAGGTATGGTTTCTGTTTCACGGAAGAGAAATATGCTGGCAACTAAAATTGGAAGATCTTTTCCTGCCTTATCTTATGGAAGCATCTTAGTCTGACTCTTGGGAGGGGGCTAGGGTCACAAAGGAAAAGTTGTCAGAGCAAAAATACAGATCATGTGGCTGCATTCAGTAATCCCCTATGCTTGCTATTCTCCAAATTAGAAACAGTGCAACTGGTACAGCTCCCAGTATCAACAGCAGCAGCTTGAACATAAAAGGCCTGTTCTACATCTCAAACAGAGCAAATCTCTGCTTTGGTCTCAGCACACCACCATAGTCAAGATAAGGCAGTGCATACTTCTGTAATCCTTGCTACATGCAGAGCAAAACATTGAAGTTGGGTGAAATTCACCCTAAGCAATGTCTTGTACATACTAAAAGATAAAGACATTGCGATCGCAATTAATTCTAGTTAAGGAATAATATTTGGAGTAGCTCACACACATGGCTGGAAATGAAAGACAAGAGAGAAGGGGATGACAGGGGATCTCATAGGAGATGCTGAGGTTCATGGAGGGATGTGTTTTTGTAGGCACAATAACAGCTTTTAGTAGGAAGCCAGATTCTCACTCCCTGATGTGATATGAAGTAGGAGAGAGACAACAAGTTTGAATAGGTGGAACTGGGATGATAATTTAATCACAAAGAAAGGAAGGGGCATTTTCTTATCTTCATGTCTGAAGAATCTTTCAAACTGTCCAGAAAATGAAGATGGCACCAAAGATGGGCAAATAAGTCTCAGGAAGATGTACCTATGCCTTGTCTTTGAGAACCAAGAGGGATTGTGAGATTAACATGTTCTCAAACAAAAAAAAGCATGAAGTGAGACAGGAAGGGGCTGTCAGTCACGTATGCCCTTGTGATAACCACTTTGAAGACCTTCTCTCTTTTATTTCAAAGGGCTCGGAAGTTTCATGTAGCAGTAAGGGATAAATAACAAAATGATGATGCAAGAGGGGTGCTTGACTAATCTCTTCTGTAAGTGCTAATAAGTCAATGAACCTGTGAAATGAATGGTAGTGAAGAGGATGGTTGGTGCCTGCAGGATGAAATCCTAATCCTTCATTAGGGGAAGAGCCAGCCAGTTCTGTTTTCCTGATCAGTGAGCCAGAGAAAACTGCTGGTATGATGGGAACTTTAACCACCCATGGATGACAATTTAAAACTGACTCCAAGCAGTAAGATATCTCCCAGTCCTTGCCATCAACACTTATGGCTCCTTTGAGAGAATTCTCGGCACTAAGAATGGTGGTAATTCATATGTAAGGATTTCAGGCTGTTACCATCTCATTCAAATATCTCCATTGTTTTAAATTTTTTTATCCAGCTCTCAAGCAAAGAGAAAGAGAAGGCACTATATCTCTATAGAGTAATGTGCCTTTTTTTTTTTTTTTTTTTTTTAGCTAATTAGTTTTCTCTGAAAGTGTATTTGACCACCTTGGAGGTATTTTTGGCTGTGTCAAGTAAAAGACAAAATTCAGAGCTTGGTTTAAGTGAACAATATGTGCAGCCAGAATGTGAAATCTAAACCACAAGTTATTCAAGTTATTCAGACATCCTCAACGTGCATGTTTACCCTCAGAATCATCAACAGACTTCTTGCATAATTTCTGGTATATCTAGTTCCATTTAGGAATTGCTAGGAAAATACTTTGTAGGTAAAAAAATTCAGTTTTGGTATTGACACATGGAGATGGGATTTTTAAAAAAATTTCTGGGGTCTCAACATGCTTATTTTATTTACAACATGTATTGAAATCTCTGTAAGGTGCTTTTCCTCCTACCTGCTTCAGATAGATACAAAATGAACCAGCAAAAACTCTGGAGAAAGAAATCACACCCCTATGCATCACATACCTTTCTCTAACAAGCTTTCCTATTTTGGAAAGGATAGAGTGGCTGAGATGAAGCATGTGTACAAGAGCAATGAGGTCCTATTAACAGTCTGTAGCTCCTGTTTTCATACCCTTTCAAAGCTGCTTCCTCGCTGTCTCAAGCACAGGGTGAAGAGGCAGCAGTACACAGTGGGAGAACAAGTTGCTGAAGATACATGACTGTAAGTGGGCAGGTAAAAAGCAATCAGCTGTGCACACACTTCTGCTCTATGCTGGAGATCTGTATGATGGTTGGACTTGATGATCTTAAAGGTCCCTTCCAACCTAGGTGATGCTATGATTCTGTGGTCAGAGCTGATTCAGAGTGTACTACAGGCTAGAAGAAGGCAGCAGCCTAATCCAGGGGATCTCTGCAAAACCCTGGGAGTGGGTTTCCCAGGCTTCTTGGCACAGCTGTTTTTTTATATACGCTCTACAAGCCTAAAATGCAAAATACTCAAGTCCTTTCTTCTTCTGAATGTTCCTAAAGTTCATTCCCTGTCTCTAGGGAAAAAATCAGTGATGAATCTGTACATTCATAAAGGTTTTTGTGATGCTTTCAAGAAGTACTGAGATCATCTGTTGTGCTTAAAGGCAGAGATTCAGTGAATGTGAGTCTGAAAAACAAGCATTTAAAACACCTGAATTTTCGCTGCAGATAACTAAAGCATGCTCACAGACATTTTTTCCTCATTGTATGAGTATTTGAATACTTTGCAGAAAGATATTATTGAGAATATGACATAATTTGAGAGGATTTTACTGCATTACTTTTAAGAATCTCCTGCTTTTAAGAATCTTAACTGCTCCAGAGATTTCTTGAATAGAAGAAAGGACAAACATTTCAGTCTTGGTGAAACAAAAAGATACACCTGCTTGCTTCATTGGGTTTCTTTGTTCTTTCTTTTTTATTCACTAACTAAAATGAGAGAAACTTCTGCTGTCTCTTTAGATGTTTCACACATTTTGCATTGTGTGCATTTAGGAAGGGGAACACCTTGCGCCCACTGACTGACAGGCTAGCTGGGAGGCCATATTCAAAAGCAGAATCCTCTGGAAAGCAGAGCAGACCCATGTTGTAGCTGCTGCTCAGGATATTCAGTCCTCTTCAGGAGTGTGATTTAGAAGGAGAATGTTCCCAGTACAAGAAATTATGCAACGTGCATACACGCTCATTCACCCCAATCTTCCTTGCTGTCTCTCATTTTCTTCTCTACACACACCTCTTCTTGTCTGAGGGAAACAGGGAAAGCCTCTCCTTAACTGTTATTTAATCCTGGTCCTCTTCCACCAGTAAAGCACTGATAAAGTCACATTACAGCAAATTAGCATCTGGGCTTTCTATCACCATTGACAAGCTTAAGTGAGCTTGTGATAGCCAGACAGTGTTATAACTCGTGCGGTCATCAGTGGTGCCACAGAGAGAACCAATATCATCCACAGAAAACAGCTGAGTTTAATTTTTCAGCTTGAAATCCTGATTAATAATGAGTCTTTCCGTGGGGGCTTGCAGGCTCAGCGTCCTCTGCAGCTGACATTATTGCCCCCCTCCTCCCCCTGGCTGCCTGGCTGCCGCCTGATGAGAAACAGTAACACTAATCTTTGAATCTTTGTTATTTAGTAACTAGTTTCACGTCACAAGAATCAAATGTCTTTAAGAAACTCTCAAGAGAAATGAATATGACCCCTAGGTGCTGTGGGACCCATTCCGTGTGTGCAAGGCCCCACTGGGCGCTGCCGGGCCTGTGGCTGCCAGAAACCCCAGGCCGCGTCGCACCGCAGTGAGCAAGGAGGAAGGGGAGAAAGAAAAAAGAGACACATTACAAATGGACCCTCACAGAAATATTGTCTCCCTGTCTGTAAAAAGTGATGGTGGAATGAAACCGGTTTAGAAGGAAGGCCTGGAGGTTTATTCGTGAGGCGGATTTTGGCACAGAAATCTTGGCCCAGGTACAAGAATACCCAACCCCTTCTGTGGGAGCAGGGCCGGCTGGCGCCCCAGGCAGATCTTCTCCCCTTGACCCTGGGGATGGGGCTTCTTCCTTCTCTCTGGCCCCACAGAAATGCAGGGACAAAAAGTCACCTTTCCTCTTGCCTGGAGTTGAGTATAGGACAGTGTGGACATGTCTTGTCACCAAACCTTGTGTTGCAGACAGGGTGAGAGCATGGCCAGAGGCTGCTAAAATGCAGGGGACACCTGCCCGATGGTCCCAATAGCCTTCCTTGAGTACTTGAGTGCATTTGTTGAAGGCAGCACATCTTCCTTGCAGTGACAGTCTTGGAGATGAGGACACGTCAATCCAAACCAGCCTTTCCCAAGGATGAGGCTAAGAGAAATCGCTTAGCTCTTCTGAGGGGTTCCTAACGCACCAGTGGCACCGGGGAGGGCAGGCAGTTGCATTTCGGGGGAAACGAGCAGGCCAGGGAAGCCAAAGTAGGGGTTTGCTTGGGAGCCGTGATGGCCCTTGGTGTGCCCAGGGGTCTTGGAGGGGGGAAGCCTGAGGCTGGCCCTGGCAGGGAGGGGGCAGTGGTGGCCAAGGGCTGCACAGTCCTGCAAGGCTGCCATCCCACAGGGACGCTGCAGGCAACCAACCCAAACCGTTCTATGATTGTATGATCTTTCCAGTGCTGTCCTGCGAGAAGCTTCAAGGCAGTCTTTTTGACAGTCGCTCAAGAAACCAGAAACTTTCAACCTCTGAAAGTGTTTCTGAAACAAATTACATGGCTTTTTCCTCTCTACAGAACAAAACCTCATCAGAATTTCCATCTTGCTGGGAATACTGTTATTTTGTTTTTTAATTGTAACTTGAAGCACCTGAAAGAGAACATGGAAATTCCCTAGGAGACAGAAATTTTGAGCTTTGCCAATTTTTTTCACCTTTTTAGCTCCAGCTTCTGCAGCAGCTGAGGCAGAGAACTGCAGAGAACAACCTGTGGCATTGCACATTTCATTCTTACCAGAACAACTCCATTTTGTGCAAGTGACCAAAGGAAAAGGCCTGTAAATAAAGAACAAGTGACCAAGCAGCTAATGACTTTATCATAATGCATATGAGCAATGGATATGTATATATACATATATATATAAAATTTATAAGGTTTTCCTTCTGATGTTGCTTCATTCCTTCTGACCACTGGTCTTTGCAACCTTAACATTTTCATTTGGGCATACTTTGTGCTATTGGAACTGTGATTTGAAAATGCACTGTATAATCTAAAGGGATTTAAAGCCATCCCACTAAGATACAAAGAAAATGAGGGAGAAAAGAAGTTTTTCAAGTGGGGGCAAAACAAAGCGTGCCTCTAAATTAAGTCATGCATTTATGGTAAGTGCTACTCAAGAGTTTACATCCAAAACTCATGCTTGTGGTTTTTACAGGTGGAAAAACGATTGGGAAAAATAGTGGTACCTCATATAGTAGTGCCTAAAATTCCAAAGGGAGAAAAAGAGTTCTCCTGTATGAAGTTTCCAGATAGCAACAAGATCACTGGTGTCAGGACTAGAGGAGTGGTATAGTATCCAGTACTTGAAGAGTTCAGCACATTATTTTGTTGACTCTAAATTCAGGTCACAAGACAGATTAGTTTTATCAAGCAGTTCTGAAATAGGGGATATCTTTATTCTTTTGAAAAAACAACTAAATATGCAATATATCATTTATATCCAATATGTCCTTACATACCAAAAAATGTTCTTTTTTTTTGAGAGAGGATGTGAGGCTTTTGAGATGTATCATAGATAAATTGTTTTCAGCTGCCTGGTATGAGCTTACTGCTGCTTTTGTATTCATCTAAGCATGACTTTTGTCCTCAGTGGAAAGGGGGAGTGTTAATTATTTACACTACTATAAATCTTTAATTACTGTGATATGGTGTCTGTAGGCCCTTTATCATTCAGAGCAGTGGAATGGCTCTCGCTACGGTAGCACAAAATGGGATTTGACTGAAATGAAAGCTGTTCCTCACCAGCTTGTACGGGAGGCAGTTGTACGTCTTGGTTCAGCAGGCTTCCAATGTCTTCAGTGATGAGCACATCACTTTGTAAGCAAGCAGGGTGTGTGGCCGAGCTATTTACAGTGCACTGAAATAATACAGTGTGTATATGGGTAGCATAGGGTATGATTTAGTGTTTGTCTGCTGGTAACTGCAAAAGACACGTCTCACATCCCATAAAGGCGCTAGGCCTAAGCAGTATCATCACTCAAGCAGCCGGTCTGGCTTCAGATGGACTATCTGTGCCCTTACACTCAGGCCTCGTAAGTAACTGTCTTGTTGGATCAGGGCTTGTCTTGCCTTTGTATTTGGGGATTTTTCAGCCCTAGTTTGTACAGGATTCAAATGTCACCATGTTAATTACAATAAATGGAGAGTGAGATGGAAATAATAAGTGAAAAAGGATTGCAAGCTTTTTGTCATGGCTTTTATCTTTGCAGCTATAATTGCAAAGCCTGGCTGCGTACCTACATAATTCATGCAGCCTATAACTAAAGATAATCAGGGAAGCAAATGATATCAAGAGGGAACACGATAAATTCATACCCTCATTTATATAATGTTGTTAGTGTGAAACTGGATCCACCGTATCCCAGGTGGTTCTCTCCTGTCCTGTGTCACCCTTTTTCTCATCACTTCACAATATTTCTTCTGGCTTTTGCTTCCAGTATTTTGCTATTTATTAATGATAACCTCCCTTTCTGCAGATGAGGGCCTCTGCTCAGACCAGCCTTAGCTTCTTTCATCGTTTTCTGAACAAAAAGACCAGGTAGAGCCTCCTTCTTGAGCATAACCATTGCTCTGGCTCAGAATCACTTTAACATGGTGTTTGGACCTCAACACAGCAAAACATGACTACTACTGATATTATTTTTCCCTTATCTATGACAGACTGGTGGAGACCCATGAGAAAACTTTTACCTATATGCTAGAAACACCTCAGGATCTAACATTTTTCTTTTCTTTGGAAAGAAAAAGTAATGTTTTCTAGCTTAGACCATGATACTGTGACAACTTAGACTGTGTTAGTGTGATTTATCTGCAGACACTGAGAATATATGGAGCTGTACGAAACTAATAGCTGTTCTCCATGGGGACTAATATATTCCCTTTTTTTGCTTCAAAATGATAGCAAAGTGCTGGAGCAGATGAACTGGGGAATGGCTGGAAGTGCGAGGAGGTCCCTGGGAGCCCGGCAGGGATAGGCTCTGGGGAATGAGCTATGTACTGTATGCCCGCCCTGCCCTGGGAAGCAGGAAGGACCAGTGACGTCTCCAGCTTCCTTCCAACCTGTTTCTCTGTTATTTGAGTCTGTACATCACCTTTCTCTGCTCTCTACTCTGGGACTTGGAGTTCAGATGAATTCCCATATTGGATGCAAAAGAGAGAGCTGTCATTAATCAGCACTTAAACTTTGCAGTGGTATCTTACATGCACATGGTGATGACTTTTGGCTTAGTTTAAATATAAAATAGAGTAAAAGTAGCTTTTTAATGGTTTACAAGTGAAACCATTAACCAAGACAGCATTTGTGGTAGCCACTGTACAATCATCTGACTTAACTGAAGTGTATGAACTCTGATAAACTTCGGATGAGTTTTTATTTAACCACGTATTTGTAATGTACTTACTTAAAACGTCCCTTAGCACTGAAGTGTGTAAGCAGACTGTGTTTTTAACAGTAATACTGCTCTTGGTTATGTACACTTGTGTGACTTTCCTCTAACTCAGAAAATAATCTCTATTAGTCTAATTTGGATTAACAGAGAATTTTGTGTTAAAGTTCCAGTATCCCTCAAAATTTTTTTAACTTGAGTTTTAAAAACAATTTAAAAATTTTATTTTGAAAAAAAAAAAAAAAAAAAAGAAAGGCCCGGAAATCAGCTGCATTTCACTTATGAATTAATGTCCTAGAATATGGGCAAAATAGAATTGATTTCTGAAAGTAGTTGAGAGAAGGAAAACTTTTCTTATCACTTTCGGAAGCTCTTTCAGCTGTCATCATCAGAACACCTTTCTTTGTGGTTATGGAAAGGGAAATATCTTTAAAAACCTGCAATATACCTATAACAGTTTGTTTCCCGGGGAGTCAGAGAAGAAAGATCTCTATGGAAGGTTTCATAACTTCTTTCATGGATTCTTTGGACTAGGCTTCCTTTTACCTTCATTCTCTGGTAATCCTTCACAATTTTAATATTGCGGGAAAATGCATGTTCACTATTGCTGTAAATGTTACCCTTGAAATTATAATGTTAAAAGCTTCCTCAAGACCTCATGGAAGAAACCTGAACATGTTAACTTAGGAAATTCAATGGACATACAAATTAGATTGGCTAATTAGATGAACATTCATGTGGTTTATTCAACTTTGCTCATAAAGATTTATTGCTGCTCTGTTGCTCTGTTCGCTGCATTATACCAGTCTGCCAAGGAAGAGGAAGCACGGATATCGAATGGCTTTACTTCTTATTTTCACATTCCATAACTTGTATATCAGTAGCTTTTACCTGTATTTTACTTTTACTTTCTTTTTATTATCATCCATCTGAAAAAAAAAAACCACATTGAAAAATGATTGCTTTATAATTGATTGATGACATCATTCACTAGGGCATTAAAATCCAGCATATTCTCATAGCTTAGTATATGCATTGCTTTTGTAAGAACAGAGTTTAAATTCTGATTTTAATAGTAAAATGGTGACTTGAAATGTGACTGTTAGACATTTTTTTCTCAGTTATTTTCAGACTTTTTTACAGTTAGAGCACTAAAGATTGAAGTGTGGAAGAAGTATGCAGTTATCAGAAGTTAGCTGGCAGAATTATTGCATATTCAAAAGAAGATTAAAAACAGATTATTAACTATACAATACCTAGTGTAGTGAAAATTTGTTTTATCAGTAAACTGAGCAGTTAAGATGTAAAATGCAGAGGGAACTGGCAGCATGCAAACCTCCCATGAGAACATCAGCCAGATATGCTACTCTCTTTTTCTAACACATACGCATTAATGAGTGAGTGCAAATACTTTGTGGAGGGTGCGTGCTTCATAACACAGTCTTACCTTTGGCTTAAAATTTTGCATTCTAATGTTTTCAGTTTTTTCTCTCAAGAGTGTGCAAAGTCTGATTCTTAGAAACCATCATGCTCTTATTGCTCCCAGATAGATCTGTATTCATACAGATGCTCACAGCTGGCTCCCTGGTACAGTAGCAGTATGTTCCTTGAGCAGACACTACCTTAGTGTTTGCAGTAACAGAGGTAGCACTTTATGCTCATATACTTTATATGGGGTTTTATTTAATAAAGGAAAATTCTTTTCATTGTACTACAAGATTTTTTTTACTGAAGTATAAAATAAAGTCGTCTCTGAATGTGTGTAAAAGAGCAAGGAAACAGGTCAAATTTGATTAAATATTGTTAAGTCATTCTCTGAAGATTAGATTATCCTGCTTGACCACCAGAGAGTTAACGCACACAGGGAACAGTGTGTAGATGTCTGGTAATGGTCCGGTATTGACCTTTTATTCTTAGAGATTACAGCTTGCTTCTTTATCACCCTTTACTTTTCCACAGGAGTGTATGACAAACTTTGAATTTCAATTTCAGTTTCAAGACTGAAATAGAAATAGAAGATTAAAAAGTGATCATCAAAAGGTGTGTGGACTCATGAACATTGTAATTTTTGATGGAAAAAGGAAACATCATTTTACAATGCAAGATCCAGTTGCTTTTTCTGGGAGATTTAACAGAACGTTTCCTGGTTGCTTTGGGGCAAAGTGAGCGCAACAGGAGCCCTGGTCTTACATGTCTGTCTGAATGAGTTCAGCTGAAAGGCAGATTTGTTGCTCACAGCGTCTATATTGTTGTTCTCCTTCAGGGCACTGAAAAGACCCCTGCGTTTAGGGCTTTTTGTGTGTATGTTGAAAACATTTGTTTCTTTCAGTACCTAGAGCATGTTATGTAATAGCACATCAGCCTATGCAACGTGGTGCAACATTGCATAAGGTTATTGCTTTTGCCCCTTGGCATGGCAGAGAATAAAAATGGGATTTAAAGTGTTCCCTTCATACTTGAAATATCCCCAGGCACTTTTTAAAGTAAAATTCTAAATTATACGAAGGAAAGCTGAGTGGGTATTAGGTAACAGGCAACATCCTGGACATGGCAGCAGAGAGAAAGGCTTCTGCTTCCTTTGCAAAAAGAGAATTTGTGGGCCAAGACAGATATGTCGTGTTTGAAAGCTCCACATGCAGCTGACAATAAGAATTATTTTGCACCATCACAAGGGAAATGGATTTTGTGGTCACATCTGTGTATTTTTAGATATATTGAAAACACAGCAATTATGTGGATGCTGCTGCAATATTAATGCATTGTGTATGTATTACTTTCATAATTTGATATTATATATTATATTTGAGAGCTATGAGTCATTTATAGCTGGAGTTTATTTATAACATCATAGTCATAGGCCATAGTGCAATTATGCCTAGGAAATGAGATTAATATGAAGATTAAGAACTACCCAGCTTGATAAAGTCAAATTCACATTTTGAAAGTACAATTTCAGTCATCTCTGTCCCCCAAAATATTTCAGTGTAAAATTTCTGCAGTAAGAACTGAGTTCCACGAGCTGTAAAATATATGAAATATTTCCTTTTTTGTCTCTTCTGTGCTGTTTCTCTGGTGTCTAATGGGTGAATGCTTAAGTCTTTTCCTCTCTTCCTAGAGCCTGGGCAACTGGCTTCAGGTGGCCCTGCTTGAGTGGTGGTTGGACAAGATGACCTCCAGAGGTCCCTTCCAACCTCAACCATTCTGTGATTCTGTGAATAATTTGGATCTGCTTCTTCTTCCTGCCACTGATTTTCAAAAAACTTGTACACCATTACTATTTCAGAAACGTTGTCCCTGCTGTCAGCCTTGGCTGAAGCTGGTGAACAGCTTCCAAGGTGTTTGTAAGGACTCTGACAGTTGAGTGGCACAGAAGCTTTTGTCTTGATTCCTAGGAAGTCCAGTCCCGAGAATATATAGCATAAAAACATTAAAACAGTTACAAAGGGATCAGACAAAGGATCCATCTAGCCCTGTACCTTTTCTTCAACACTGGACATAAGTAGGTGCTTCAGGAACAGCGATAACAATATAAACTTCTCTGATAGGGCCCCCAGAATAAAAGGTTCTTTTCCATGTACTCATCAGATTTCCTGGAGAACTTAGCTAAACGGTAGTTTTTATGACTTCTTTGGGCAGTGAATTTCATAGTTCTAGCACCTGCTGCACAAAGAACCATTGCTATTGTTCACTATTATGAACCTTGCTCTTACCATCTTCATTTGATGGGCCCTAGATTTTTAATTGAGAGGGGGTGAAAACCTGATGCCTCTTCACTCTCTCCAAGGCACTTGTAATATTGCAGACTTCTATCATTTGTTGTCATGAGTTTTCTCTTCCCCAAGCTGAAGAGTTCCAGCCTACTCAGATATCCTTGTGCCAAACCGATTACCTATACTAGAAAATGCTTGTTGCCCCCCTTGACTCTTTCTCATTATTGAAAAAAATAGGACACAAAGACCGTGTGAGAAAGAAAGAGAGAAGTGATAAGCAATCTCAGCCTCATGTGGGCCTAGGCATGTGGTTCTCAGTGACAATGAGGGTTGCAATTGTACTGATGCAAATCTCTAGGAATAAACCTAATTACGTGTCTCAGTGCTGGTGTGCCGGCCTTTCAAGCATTCCTTGCTCTATTTGAAAACATGGCTTTAAATACGTTCTGTGACAGAAAAAATTTAAAGCAAACCTTTAAAATAAAGGAGCCACTGAGTTTGTGAAGGCCTTCCAAAGTGTCTGAGGCATAGCAATACCTGCGATACTACACTGAAAATCAAACCAACATTTCACAATGACAACAATTAAAACATTGGCCATGCTATATGAGCATAGCTAGGAGAAAAGAAAAGCTTGATTCTTATCAAAAGCCATTGTTATGTCAATGTATACAAACTCGAAGTGGGAACAGGCTACTTCTTTCTTTAACTCATTGGATTAAATAAAGCATATATAATCAAGAGTAACTGTAATTTCTGGTTTCAGTTTCTCCTGAAGTACCTCAACAAGCAATTCAAAGGCTATACTCTTCCATAAACTGCATTTGTGGTGATTTGGTCAGGATCTAAACTTGAGTCTTCTTTTGCTGCTGGAAGGAAAAAGCTTTGTCTTGGAAGTTGACATACATAGATTGGCCAACGTGCCCTAATATTCAGTGTAGCACTAATTAAGATGAAGAAATGCAGTCATCAGACACAATTCAAACACCTGAGTGTCCACTTTTGTTCAATAAAAGTTATGTATTGATAAAAGGAATTTGCTTTTTGCCTATGTCTATCCTAACAAATTTTGTACCTATGATGAGAAAAGCTTGGTTTGCTGCCAGGTCTCCTGAATGAACAGTACAAGCAATGGCATCGTAGTCACTGTTGTTCTAGTGACATCCATTAGTCCCATAGATAACATAGGGACATGGCCTCTAACTTTAGAGTTTATATTGAGACAAATCAGAAACATTAATAGGAATAGAGGAGTGGGAAAGACAGGATAATGGTTATAATAAAAACAATCTCATACAGTTCTTTAGTGCACAAGCATACATAATTCATACACATTTGTTCCTGGTCCTGCAATAATGGCTTTGGTGGTTCTTTTTCTGTACTAATGAAATTCCACTGGTGAGACAAAGCAACTGGAGTTTTTTATGAAGGACAAAATTGAGAGGAGGGAAGTCTAGCATATTTCAGGAAAGCCAAGAATCTGGAATTCAGACTATTTCTTTTAGAAATACCGAGCACATTTCAAAGATTTCCTGCTTGTCAGGTGACTGATGTTCCCTGGTATAGATCTTTATGTATTTAGAAGTCATTTTAGTGAAAAATGTTGTTTTCCAGAGTGCCTGAGCATGTGCCTGCAAAAAGAGGACAGAACAGAGAATGTTTTAGTAAGCTTCTGTGCTCTGTCCAATTATGCTCTTAAAAGATTTTTGAGGGAAAAAGGGAGTGGACTAATTTTATATGAAGGAGACATTGAATAGACTTGCCAGAACACTGATAAATGTCATTACAAACGACCGCACAGGTCAGCTAAGGATTATAGTGTGATCGTCTGGACTTCTGCGTCACAAAATTAGCACCTCTCTGCTGAAACAGTCCACAAGATTTATTCATTGGGATGTTGATTTTTAGAGTGCTGCTGTGTGTCCATGACTCACTGCTTTGAAATGAAAAACTCATTTCATACAAGAGAGCCACCGTGCAAAGTGGTCTGGCAAAAAGATAACGTGGTGTTTCTGTTTAAAAGACTGGTGCAACACCTACTGAATGGTGTGAGCTTATAGCTTCTATCACATGAAGACCTGAAGCATAAGAATAAGAAAGTGTGCGACTGAGGCACGAAGAATAGACAGATGCAATGATGAGCTACGGAAGACCTTTCAGTTCTGCCTGCCTGGCACGTCAAAGTATAGGTCAAAAGTCAGAGAATATTATTGTGGTGGTTTGACCTTGGCTGGCTGCCAGACACCTCTCCCCCACAAGCTGCTCTCTCACTTAACAGGTCAGGGGGAGAAAATATGGTGGGAAATCTCATGGGTTGATATAAAGGCAGTTTAATCAGAAAAGCAAAGGCTGCAGGCAGAAGCAAAGCAAAATGAGGGTATGTTTTCTCTACTTCCCATCAGTAGGTGATGTCCAGCCACTTCATGAGAAACATGCCCTCAGTATGTGGAGTGGTTACTTTGGAAGACAAATGCCTTAACTGCGCAACCCCCCCTGCCCCCACGCCCTTTCCCTCAACTTCTATTGCTGAGCAAAACATCATATGGTAGGGAATATCCCGTTGGTCAGTTGGGGTCAGCTATCCCAGTTGCGTCCCCTCCCAACTTCTTGCCCACCCCCAGCCTACTGGTCTTTGGTGGGGAAGGCTGGGGAGACAGCCTTGATGCTGTGTGAACACTGCTCAGCAACAGCCAAGACACCGGTGTGTTACCAACACCACTCTAGCCACAAATGCGAAGCACAGGTCTCTATGGGCTTTTATGAGGAAAGTTAGCTCCATCCTAGGCAGATTCAGTAAAATTATAGTAATGTAAATTTACACTTCTTTTTTTTTTTATACAATTGGGCTTATATCCAATGATGTACCACGGATATTTGCAAACCTGGGTACAAATTCCAAAGCAGATTGCTTTTATCAGTTACAATCTCAGTTCCCAACCAGGAAAATAAATAAATTGGCAGTTAAGTCTCTTTAAAAAAAAAGCTTGCTAAATGAATTCCACCCTGCCTTTTAGGGCCTGGGGCCAATGTACAATATCATGCTTTATATTCAAATGGGGTTTGTTGATATGATGCATTAATGTCCCCCTTGGTACAGAGAAAGTGGTGAAGCAACCACTCACTACTTGTAATGTGCCAGCAAAGCCTGAAAGAGAAGATATGTGTTTAAAGTACTGTTTTAAGTTAACCTGGCTTGGACATCATGAACTCTGCAACTCCTTCAGCATTTCTGGCAGCTTCCTTAACAAATTCATTCTGATTAGGCTCATAAAACAGGTTAAACTCTGCACGTCCTCCATTATTGATATTGCACAACTTTTTGCAAGCTTTAGCGAGCATGCTAAGCTTTAAGGAAAGGAAACCAGTTAATTAATACTGAACTATCACAGATTCCTACAATTATGATCTGTGTTATTGCAAAGGGGTTTATAATGAGAAAGCATTCTTTTAACAGGCTGTCGGCTTAATCATGTGTTCCAAATAAATACATTTCCCAGCACTGGTAGATTTCAGATTGATTTATATATTGAAAGCATACTCTGTTCCCTGAGTTAATTCTCATCATGTGGACAGCTATCTTCTGATATGAAACACTGTTAAGAATATCTATAAGAAATTATTTGATGTCTGGCTCTTCCCACATCAAAAGAGCTGAAAAGCTCATGAAAAGAATATACGTATAAAAAATAAAGTGCATTTAGCAATGCATACTAGAAAAGACAGAACACTAACTGTAGAGCATGGAAAACCATAGTAGAGATAAACAAAGAACTACTTATCAGCTGTCATTAGTGCTGGAGTGTGGGAGAGTGCTGCAGCCAAATTCTACTGGGTTTTGTACTCATTTTTTTTCAGTAGCTTTGTATTTTGGTGGCCAAATTCCCAAACTATATGAATTATTCCAACCTGACTTGGCTAAGGTGTGTATTTTTTAAAAAGATTTGAGAATATAAATCTTGTCAGCTATTGTGCAGATATGCATGGGTGCAGAGGCTGCCATCACCTGTCTTGCTATAATTCCTTCCATAGTATCAAAGGAGCATGACACTTAATTTGCTCTTCTTAGCTCTTGGGTGCACTTAGTTCAATCTCAGCTGCAACTTGACTTCAGTCATGAAATGGTCCATATATACCTACTAAGTATAGCACCTAACTGTTAGCAGCTTTTGATGAGATGACAGCTGTATCACTACACACAGACAACATTTTTTTTTGTTTGTTTTTAAATCCTGCAAACAATTATTTAGAGAAACAGCATTTGAGTATACCCTAGTTGTGTTTACCCCCCTTAATTTTCCCTATAGTCTAGTAAGACACCTAGTTAACATGTAGTCGACTTAACTTCTTGGACAGGGAAAAAATCCAAACCTGCTGGCTAAATGGACTAAAGGGAAGGGCAAACTGAGCCTACCCACTGCTTTAATGAGCTGCTATTGCTTTTTCAGTGGGAAGAGAGGAGCTTCTCTCTGACTTCACTGCACTCCATTATGGGCAGCAGCCTATGAGTCATTCCCTCAAGAAAGGGTGACTTATTTTAATTACCCTCAATGAACCCTGCATTTGCAGGAATGAGTCATAGCCTAATGCAATTTCATAATAATTATATAAGAAGTATTTTAAAGTGATGCCTTGTAGCTTTGCCTATGTTATTCATTCTCCAGGGTGACTGGAGAACACGATTCATTTTAAATGAGCCAGTATATATTATTTACTAGTAATAATTACTTCTGTTATTTATAGATAGAGAGTGTGCATGGTTCTATACAGATTGACAATATGATAAGGTTCCTGAGCGCAGGGGCATACAGCACATGCAGACATTGGAGTGATTAAAAATATGGTGGGTGAGACTGGTGCTATGATAAGCAGATAGAGCAGCTCTCTGAAGAGTGTTTTGCTTACCTTTTAATGAATAATGTGGAGTCAGGTCAAGTGCTCCCAATCCCAAAATATATAGGGGTGCTAATGGCCAGGGGAGTGCATGAAGCAGAAAGGCAGGCAGTGAGTTTGAAGGGAAAAGTGTAAGAACTAGGGGTAAAGACCTCAAACCTCATTTCCTTCTCTTTTACCACTCATGAATACCATTTGTCACATTTGCACTGTTTTGTGGAGGGTTATCATGTTGGACAAAGCATATTTGCTGGAAAGGATTCCAAGAGCTTGCTCATTGGAGCATGTTTTCTACTTGGTACTGGAAAGGATGTATTTTATTAGGTAACTGATTAGACAATGCTCTCGTAACAATGTGCTGCTATTAGGAGGTGGTATAACAATGTACAAGGTATATCCTTTTAAATGTTCACCAGGGATTTTTGCCTTAGTCTTTTGAAGGCAAGTGGGGGAATCATCACACAGCACAGTGGCATATATGCTTGTATTAGAGTGTGGAATCCCTGTAAGGGAACCTGTTACTAAGTAGAAAAGACTGGAAGGTTGGGGTGGGTTTTTTTGAACTGTAGAGAGCTAGTTTAGGCATGTTTGTGTGCTGCTGGGGAGGAGCTCATTTATGAAAAAGGAATTTTCTTTGTTTTCTATCCAGCTGCCCATTGCCTTGGGCTACCTTCCTTGGGTGGTGTCTATCTACTTATCATAACAAGGCTTGGTCTTCTTGCTCAGCTGGTGTTTGCTTGCCCAACACTCTTAGCATAGATATAGACTTTAGGGAAAGTTTGGTGAAGAAAGTTGGTGTAGACGGATAGTTACAACATCTCACTCTTTGTGGTAACCTAATTACTCATATATGCAACTAAAACTACTGAATGTGCTTTCTGCTGTCAAAATGAATTGTCCCAGTGTCGTTTGAAAGCCCTGTTGTCATAATGCTCTCTTTAGGGAAAGGAGAATCGAGACAAGAGGTAAGGTAAATGATTGGTACAAACTCACACAGAAATGTGTGTATAAAACTCTGCATAAAGAAGGGAATCCACATGTCTTCAGTCACAGGCAAAATGTCTTAACCACAAGACCATTCTCGCTCCTGTACAAACAAGCAGCTTGCTTTCATTTCTTTCTTGTCAGTAGTTATGATAGACAGTCCATGCATGAATGTTGGTGGCGGAGGGTTTGCTGTAAGAAACGTGTTTGGAGCTGACACTTGAAAGACGAATGAGTCAATGGGTTCACGGAAAAGAAAAGCTTTTTCATTTATATGAAGACTATTATTGCCTGGTGTGTCAATTTTATTTCTGAAAGGATTAGCTGGAGCTGGGAGGTTTAAGCTGTGAATCAAAATATGTACAGGTATTGTGAGAAACAGGGAAGAACAGACTACTTTTTAAATCATTCTGTCCATTTGCCTATCATTATTATGAAGTATGTCATCTTTCTTGGTTTTAATCAGGAATATATTTGAATCATTTATAACCATGGTGCCTGTGCAATAGATGGCAGAAGAAAACACTGACAGGTTTCCAGAAGGGTTTGGTCTAACTGTCAGCAACTACTTTTGGTTGTGGTTCCAGACTTTTTTCTTTTCACTCTGATTCCTTGAAGAATATGTCAATGAGCAGTGTTTCTTCCTAACGTGAGATCATTGAACACAGTAATATTTGCAGTTTGTTATCTCTGGCAGAGGGAATTCTACTGAGCATTTACTGCATGGGATATTGTATCATATTGTTCTTGAGAGTCTGAAAGGGAGGTAAACAGCCACTTGGAGAGAGAGTATAAAACCGCCATAATTACTCTAAGTTTAACTCACATCTGGCCTAACTAATTTGGCCACAAATTGTTTATCTGCAAACAGTTTTTTTTTCTCCCCTTGGAAGTGACTGCCAAGCATATAAAGAAGGGGCAAAGACCAGATTGCTGGTGGCAAACACGTTTGGTTGTAATCCCATCTGATGTTCAGGGAAGATCAATATTACAGCCTGCTAAAGTATTTTCTTGGTAGTTTGCACGCTGGGCCTGAAAATCACAGTTTCTGTCAGAGCAAGTGAGAGGTGCTGCCAGAGCTATCCTCTCTCCCTCCCCATGTCCTGGCTAGATTTGATACATGCTCTTTTCTGAGTGTTAACAGCAAACATTGCAGGAATGCTTATAATAAAGATGCTTGACACATCAAATTAAACTGCATAAACCCAGCCCTGCTTTTGAACTGTTTGCTCTGGTAAGGGGGGCTGTGGCCACTGGCGCCTGTGGCCGGATGACAGCTCGTTATACAACAGCAAAACAACAAAGTTGACTCCTGAGGAGCTCGGTGCTTTGTTCTACAAAGGCTGGGGGGGGGGGGGGGGGGGAGGGTGTGGGGTGGGGAAGAAGCGGCTGCTCTGCTGCTTCCGTGGAATAGCTCCATTGTTAGATAGACAATACTTGGGCACAAAGCACACATACCTTTTGAAGCCCCGGGGTGCAACACGGGTCTCTTACTTTCACTGTAGGAAGCACGTGACGTGCTTGGAAAAGAGACACACACAACTGGCAAAAGCTAATAGTGCTTGGGTTGGGTTGATGACTAAAAAACGTCTTTGACAATGTTTCTGGCTTTGGTTTTAGGACTTTCTACAAACCTGGGGTATGAAATCTGTGCATGTGAGAGTGGTCCACCCGCAATGCTAAGACTAGATGCAGCTGTTTCTAAAAGAAGTACCTTTTCTTTTTCCTTATTATAACACCAGAAAAAAATCTGCGAAGGTGGAGATGAACCAGAAGAGGTCATGGAGCGAAGAAATGTCACCCAGTTTTCTCAGGATACTCCTGAATTATTTCTAATGCTCTACTGCAGTGACCCAAAAGTGCAGCACCTGCCAGAAACAGAGAGTATGAGTGTTTTCAGAAAAGCGAAGCAAGGCTGATTCCAAGTGCAGTGAATAAAGTGCTCGAAAGCTGAAGCCTGAATATGTTTGTCCATTTCTTTACCTTGGCTGAAGATGAAAGTTTGGTTGGAATACTTATGAATAAATTATGAATGAATATTTTTTGTTAGCATATGCCATTTCACCACTGCCAAACAGCATTGTAAAGCAACATTGGCACTGAAAAAACTAGAGAGAGAGAGGGAAAGACTAAGAGATCTGGACTATGAGAAAGCAACTTTACTTCATCTAATCTAAAGAGACCCGGAAGGAAAGCTTTGCTTTTAATCAGAGCCAGGGTTTGTAACAAGCTCACCCACATGTTTCAAATTTCAGACTGAAAATAGACTTTTTGAAACAAATGTGGTTTCTGAAAATGGCTGAAGAGCATTGCTTTCAATCTGTGCTTGCGCAGAACTGGAGGATTGGTCTGGATTAATGTGCTGTTTCTATAGTATGGATATGTGAACTGGACCAGCCTTCTAAAACGCTGAGGTTCTGATGTCTCTGAGAGCATCAGACGTGCTGGTGAGACCAAAGCAAAAGGTGACAAGATGGGGAGAAGCTGTGACACCAGGGAACACATCCTCCAGGGTGACCTGGTCCCCTGGCTTTGTTGCAGCTTGCGCTGCAGCTTCTCCTGTGTACTTGGACTTCTCTGTCACAGACCTGGATCACACTTCTCCCAGAGAGCCGAGCCTGGCACCACAGGTCCTGCTGCAGGAGAGAGAGTGGTGCTCTCTGGCAAGTACCAGCAATGCAAAGCTGGATCGTCAAGGTGGGGTGTAAAGAAGTAGTTTTTGTGTTCAGTCAGTGGGATCTGACTGCCTTCAATTTAAGGTTTCTTCCTAAATGCTTAGTTTTAGAAATCTTTGGAGTCTGTTATACCATTCTGTCCTCAGTTCAGCCGACATCACTTGTTCAAGGTTTGTAATGGCATGTCCTCCCTTGCTCTTTGCCCAGGTGGAATGTTTACATTGACCTTGTGCAAGTTATAGAGTGGCTTAAACACTTCCAGTTTCCCTAATAAACTATTTCTGGCACAGAGGTTGGTCCTGAGGCTATTGTAAACAGGGCTGAGCTGTGCAAGTACCTGGACAATTAGACTATCTTTTTATGAGAACTCAGAGTACTCCTTTAGAGGAACATTTTCATTGTCTGATGAGTGCCCCAAAAGCAGGTAGGTAGAAGGAAAAACAAAAGACACAACACTTCAAAACATGAAAATTATGTCACCGTGAACGTCAAACATCCAAAGAGAACATAGCACTGTAATGTCATGAATCATTTGAGTAAAATCAAACCTCTCCCTGAACACGTGGGGTGACTCCTCGACACAGTTTCCTATGCAAATAGTTGCAGGAGGGAACCCTCCTGGTCAAGTCTGTCAAACTAAAGACAGGTTCTTTGTCTGAAGACAGGGAATTAAATCTCTCCAGACATTTTCAGCAGCTGTCATTTTAAAACCTATCTATTCATAAAAAACAAAATTGAAAAAAAGAGCTTTGAGTATATTTTTGAGGGTTTTAGGTCCTTCCCCTGTTTTCTTTTATCCCCTTACCCCCTTTAACTTCTCTTAGGAGATGAACTGTGTGTTAGATTTGCATCATATCTGAGGCTGAGGACAATGAAACTGTTCTGGTGTAAAATCTGTTGAGGTGAGGATCAAGATGCTTGGTTTCTCATGTTTTACTGGGAAATGCCTAACTAGAAGCCTGTGACCAGCTTCAGTCAAATTTTTAGGTGGATCACCTAGTTTTGTTACTGCCTGCTATTTTAAAAAAAATGATGTGGCCTGTTGGCTCATTCATGTTATGGTGGGTTTTGTTCACTCATTTGATACAAGGAACATCTGTGTCAATAGAAAATCGCTCAAGCCTTCTGTCACTTCAGACAATACCCAGGATGTGAACACAAAGTTCTTGGAGGCGAAAGGAAAATGCGTTATTCTGCTTCTTCAGCCGGCCCTCCACAGACTGACAGGAAACCAAAGTACACAACACCCTCTGCCAAAGCGGCCCTTATGTTTGGAAGAGACAAAGAAATAGAAAATGTTAGCCATGACATACGCCATTGGTGAAGCAAGCACTAGATTTTCCTTGTGCATGTTTGGTAAGGCCTTAAAATACATTGCAAAGTTCAAAGCTGATTTGCCCCATTCCAGCACTTTTCTAATGGTACTTCCAAATGGGGTATGAGGCCGTCCAATTGCTTTTTGTTGTGCAACAGCAGAAAGTATTGACTGAGTTCAAATCTTTCACAACTGGCCCCACAAGCAGTTAATTTTGAGAGCTCTCACTCTCGACATTTCAAAACAGCTAAAAAAAATTGTACCTCAGACATGACTAATCCTGAACTCCATGGAATGATTGGAATATCCCATCGTAGGAGTAAATCTTGGGAGATGATCTCCTTCATGTGAGAGGCAAGCCCTAACAGCTACAAAATAAATCCCTCCTATTCCCTGGGTTGCTTGTGTTAATTTGTGTGCCAACGGCAAGGGAAAGGACATACAGTGTAGTTGTTGCAGGACAATTTGGTATAGTTGTTGGAGAAGGATTTTGCTGATGGTGTTTCCTCTATTTTGCAAATAGACTAGTCTGAGTTGTAGCTACAACATCCCTTCTAAAAAACAGCCTGGAACAGAGATTACAAGTTTTAATGTCAAAGTGTAATTGTTGCAGGTTTTTAAGTTTGCACGAAAAGTGCAAAACAAGTGGCTTGTAAGAAGGTCTTTTCTCTGTCATAGCATCTTAAAATTTTTGCAGTTGTTTGTACAACTTGTCGTGTGGTCTTGCCAGGCACCAGCCGTGCTTGTTCTAGGGCTGCGTGTCACCCTGTACATGAACTGCATATAGAGAGCAGCGCTGAACCTCTGGTTCGAGGGTCGTGTTTGCTGTGCAGCATAAAGTTTGAATGGTGTTGTGTGTGCGGGACCTGAGACAAATACTTATTGTATCCTCCCAACCCAAATTCTCCACTTCCCCAGTCAGTCTTCTCTGCAGCCTTTGCTGGGTCTGCCAAGACCACAGATGAGATCTTTGAACTTCTCTTTCACCTTGTTACCTTTCTGGACGGAAACTGAAAATAGTTTTATAACTACCAGCTTTACATAAAAGGCTCGTTTCGAAGTTTCTGGAACACATCCAACTTTTGTCTTACTGGATGTTCACCAGATAACAACCTCGTTGTGGCTGTGTCTGGACTATTTTTGTCTCAGAGGCCTGGAGATGAATGGCTCTGTATGTTATTACAGCTTTACTGGGCCATTAAGCATTGCTCCCAGTAAAAATATCAAAATTCTGCATGACAGCTTTCACCCCCATAATTATATTTGTCTTTTGTTTAGCCCAAAGAGAGCAAGGATAACTTCCTGCAGTGCTGTAGGGTTCTTTTCTTGAGAAAACTTGAGGGAAACCTCTCCCACATGCATGTTGTCTCTACCATGGCCTATTTGTCTGTATTCTTGTTTTTAACCAATGCTGAGACTAATTTAATTTTGTAAGTATTCTCATGGCATCATCAAATTAATGCCTTCTGTCAGCTGATAAATTGTACCTTTTATTGAACATACTGCAAATTAGTAAAGAGTGATGCTTAAGCAGCATGTCAAAGCAGGTCTGACACTGGAGATCTATGAATCAGTGTGAGGCGCTCAACCTGCAAAACAGTTTAGAAGAAGAAGGGTTTCATTTCTATACTACTTATATTTGTATTGAGCAAAGTCATTCTCCCAGGGACCCCTGAACTTAAAGATAGACATGACAGACTAAAAATCATTTCTATGAGAAGAATTTGCATCAGATATACGCAGCATCAAAACCCCTTGCTTAGTGCCAACATGCTGCACTAAATCACATAAAGCCATGGAAAATATCTGTCTGGCTTACAAAATCTGTCTCAGGGAGAGCAGACTGTTTTGGTTTTGTACAAGCAGCCATTTCCACTGGATTATTTCTGTGCTTAATGAGTCCCAAATGGAAGCAAGGGCTTTGACTCCAGAGCCTTCATGTGAGGAGCACTTGTTTACCTTAGAGGTTACTGAATTTCATTAATAGTAAATAATCTTTTTGCAGATTGCCTTTAGGTATCCTGCTTGCATTGCCAGCTGCCTGTGGAGGGGTGGCTGATTAGTGAAGAGGGACAAGTGTTTATTCCCTCGTCCCTCACGGTAGGCCAGGATCCTGAACTGCTGTACTTGATCGATCTGTTCTGACACTGCATGGAAATTACAGTGTAGCCTTTTCTAGGGCAGTCTCCAATTTCAAAAAATGCATTTTAATAGCTTGATAGGTCTCCATGAATGTGGATATGTCCTGGCAATGGGCTGCTGTTCTCCCAAAATTACATTCTAGCATTCCACTGTATGCTATCAACTGAAAAGGACTGTATAAATAGGAAGGATAATTGGATTAACTGCAAAATGACAGTGATTAATTAAGATCCTAGCCCAGATTCTGGATTCTCTCTTTTAGCAACAGCTTCCTGTGTGACTCAAAGGAAATCGATAAAGGTTGGGTTTCTCCATACCCAGGGAGACCTGGGCTTTAATTTCTCGGTGCAATCTGTAAAGTGGGAACTGCAGCATCCCTTCATTGTACCAGTTCTCTAAGAGTATATGTTTTAAGAGACTGCTCATATACTGAAGATACAAATGCATATCTACTCCATCAATCAATGGGAAAAGTTAGGCTAAATCATATTATCAAAACACAAATCCTGATTTTTCTGGACTGTTTCACACGGTTTGAGAGAAGCAGAGAGAAGCAAGACAGGCCGAACTGGGAAAGTTCCTGCCAATGTGGAGTGAAGTAGTTTATGAGGAATGTCCTCACAGGACCGGGCAGAAGATTTGGTTAGATAAGGGCATGGGTGGGGACTCACATTTTATCTGCCTGCAACCTATACCAAAGGTAGCTCTAAAGCAGCCTCTGCCTGTGAGCATCTCTGTGTCTAAAAGTCCTTGCTCAGGAGCTATAGTTCTCTGTGTATCCACTTAGAGTGATTACCAGCTACTTTGCAGGGAGAAAAGACCTGAAGCTGTCAAAGGAATAGTCAAACATGCAAACTTTGAACAAATGCTGGAGCAACTCTTTTCTACTCCATCTCTTATGCAAGATGTGTCTATTGGGTGTCATCTGATACATTAAAAAAAATGATACCTGCTACTATTCACCAGAAGCGTATTGTCCTAAATCCAGCTGCTGCTTACAGCATAGTGGCGAACCATGGCCAAAAAAGTGATGAGCAATTTGTTTGTCTCCTTCCTGAGACATTTAAGACTTAATGCATTTTCTTTTGTACTGCTATGTATCTGCAGTATGTGAAATGACTGGACAGGAAAGGGCTTCTGTGAGATTATATGGGGATTGGGTAACATTAAGCTACGATTTCTCTTAGGAAGACCCAGCAAGGTCCAGCAAGAATGCTCTCTTTAAAGAGCATTCTTCTTCCCTACCCCATGGCGAGATGTAGGAGGTAACTAGAATAAGAGCTACACTGACAAAGTAGGTTTTTTTCTTTTTAATTTTCTTTTTATTTTAACTGGACGAGTGAGGGGAAATCAACATAATTACATGAGGAGACATAAGAACCTACCATTCAGTATGTGAGATCTGCCTGGTTTGGCAATGTTCCTGTGAAGCGTCATTTGTGGTATTTATCAACATGAGTAGCTGCTAAATTACGTTATAAATGTATATGATGGATTAAATGGATGACTATACAACCAGCTAAGCCTTATGCTGCTGCTTCAGTGCTCACCCTCTGGTTGGTTTTTTTTAGTTCTGCAATTCATCCAAAAAGAGCTGCCAGTCACACGGTACAGTTTTGTGGTTTAATGTGTCCTATATAGGTAATTTTTTAAAGGAATCAATGGTAAGTTGTCTTGATTTTCTAAATCAATATTACTTTACCCAGATCACTTACACTATGTGAAGAAAAGTATTTGCAAATTTGGGATATTTAATTGTCCATCAGTGTTCCAGGCTCATGTCAACTGATTTATGAGTTAACAGTCAGTGATAGCTGAGTGCTGCCTTCATTTCTAGACGAGGAGGTTATGCTTGGCAGGTATCACTGTTCTGTTATGTTCAGCCAATGAATACTTACCAAACCAGTACAAAATAGAGCAGAGTATGGAAATAACATTTTGAAGTAGAAAGTTCTGGCTAGAAATGTCTGGCATACATGGGGAGATGAAAAAACACTTGGTCAAATTACATGTTCTATCACAGACTACTAGGTTCCTCAGATTAATACGGTAGTACTTAATGACTAACATAAAGAACAAATAACTCTCCTCATTTAATCCACCCTGTTTGGATATCTAAACATCTGTGGCAATGACCACACGCATACGTGTGCTCCTGTAAAAACAAGCATTGAGGTTTATTTAAAAAACAGGGATGGATTCCTCAGGCCTGTGCCAAACCTCTAGCAAGGACCACGAAAAAAGTTTTTAAGACACTTTAGTCAGGTCTTCCAGTGATGCACATCTGGGCAAGTCTTTGCTCTGTCTTGCTTTTGCTTTTTCTCATACTTTTATTGACCTTCACTTAACCTCAGAGGCTTGACTTTCACAAGGTATATTTGAATATCTGCTTCCATTGCTTTTTTATGCCTTGGGGATTACACAGATTGGATGCTCCATGATGTCAACAGAGGATTTGCAATGTCAAACTTTTGGGAACTAAATTATGTGATCAACCAAGATATTGCAATGTACAGATCTCGCTACTTAGATGGATCAAGTGCAATCACGTATATGTGGGAATTAGAGGGTATGTATTACTAACTTAGGGCTCAGTCATTTGAACTTTATGATCTCTTGCTTATCACAAGATGTTTTTTTTTGTTTAAGAGGAAGCATTATGTTTCAAGCTAGAGCCTGAAACAACTAATTTCTATTCCCCATCTATTTCTATTGCAACCTTTGGCATCTTTTAGCCACAGTGCACCGCAGTTTCTCTATTTGTAAAATAAGATAAATCTAAAGGAGTGGGATGGGCACTTGATTGCATAATTTTTATTGCTACTGTTGTGTTGGGTTGACTAGATCTGAGGATTTCTTTGTACTGATATGAATAATCATAAGTTTCTATCTTCAAACTTGACACACTCCAGAACACCTTGAAGGTTCCAGATCCACAATTTCCTTCATGCCAATAATAAAAACACAAATAAAAATTAAATCAGAGTTGAGATAAGCTTTTCTGTTTGCCGCTAGGGTAGAGCCCTAAAGAAATGTGCCCCTGCATTCACAAAACACCTGAGAATGAGTCAATGTTTTGGTAATCTTGTTTACAGTATTTTCTTTTCAATTACAACAGCAGTTAAATATATTTAAAAGAAAGCTAGAGCTGCCAGAATTTAGTACCAAGTATGTTACACTGTTGGCCCCCAGAAAGGCGAGATGATGCCTGAATGCTTTGATTCTAGTCCCACCAAAGCCAACAGGGCCCCAGTGTAACACAAACCCAGTGGAAGCAGGACCAGGACAAAGCTGGTCTGGCTTCTTCCTTTCCTGCTGGGGACTCTCACCTGGTACTTCTCCCTCACCCAACCTGTCTCATGTGGGGTTTTGCAGGAGATTCCCAAGTGAGACCTTTCAGCAGCCACAGCCACTGACTGACTGTCTGCTGTTTTCATAGGCTTGCTGTAGTCTTAACAACATATGCCTAAAAATAGTAAGAAAAACAATCACAGTAATATTTTGTGCATGTGCCATCAACCCTAAGGACATGAAAGCCCGGCATCTATTGTGCTGACTTAATGATTGTTATGATGATTGGCATGAGAAAGGAACATCATAGTTCCTTTGATACTTCAGGGAACAAAGGCACGCTTTTCATCCCCGAGTTTACTTGCAAGGCTTAAGGATGAGACTGAACAGTGCAAGGACTTGGCACTGTCAGTGGGAGCGGGGAAGGGAGAAAACTACAGCTTTTATTTCCATAAGTAAATCTGGTTTGTTTTTATTAATTCTCCTCTATGAGTTGAGCCATGTGCTGCAGCACTGTATCACTTCAGAGGATGTTGTTGCAACAGAAAAAGGTATTTTCCAACTCTTATCCACCCACAAAAGTATTACCAAGAAAGGTCCTTCTAATATGCATGCCTCAGGAAATAAACCTTTATGATCCCTGATGTTAGAAATGTGCCTACTAGTACTGGCATGTTCTGCTTTCCCCTGCCTTTATTTGGACATTTTCCATTTTTTGTTCTTCTTATGGTTACTGGTGTAACCTTGTTCCTGCACTAATCTCCTTTATCATGCCCCTTCAGCTGAACCTGCAAGACAGCTTCAAATCTCAGCAAGTTTCAACTCTTGGATTACACCAGCATCCATTTGAATTGGGAGTTAACCTCACTGCAAAGCAGACAGGCACGGCCCTGTGCCTTTGGATGCAGTCTAGATCCAAGATGCGCTGATGAAGTCGGACAGGATGGATGTCACAGGCTATGAAGCTCCAGAATGTTATAAGATGTAAGTGGAAATAGTCGAGGGGGAGGCTGCAGGTCAGCTGTTGAGCAAAGAATGTAGCCAGACTCACTGATCAGCTTGTTTCAAAACACTGGGTTCCCCTTTTCTAGTTGCAAAATAGTTAGGCACAGAAATATTTTCTGTTTTCTAGAAATGGAAAATAACTGGAATACCAGCAAGTTTAGTGTCCTTATTGAAAGTAGAATTGCCATTACTTTGAGCAGAAGATATTAACTATGATATTTGACTTTTTTTCCAAAGGACTAAGAAAAAAGATCTTTTAATTACTACTGGTTTTCTGTATGTTACTGCATTTTCTTTTTCAATTGCCTCAAGGCTTTATTCTTTACCAGTCATTGTAGGGTATGGATAACTGGTCATGCAGGTTACAGGTCTATTGCTGATTTACCATCTCAGAAAAAATATTACAGAGTGAAGATGAAGTGTGTCGTGTAATTATACCAACATGGAATCGCTTCAATTAATTACTGCGGGAGTATACTCTAGGGCCTTTAAGTCAAAGCTGTGTGGTCATTTTCAATAAATCCACCATGCAATTCTTTACTGCTTAAGAGCATACAGTCTATACAGACTATAACAGATTTGAACCACTTGAATACTTTGTTTACCTTCATTTGACTGCTTATTCTGAGTCCAAGTGCATCTCACCAATATTTAGCCATTAGACATGGAAGCAACAGTTCTTCAATACATGTGTCCTTTTCCATGAAAGGAAAGACCGTTTCTTTAGCACATGAACTTGATAAATGAGAAGCACTAGCACTCTTCCGGACATCAGCCAGGGGGACGGAGATATTCCACATTGGAATGCTATGCTGTCTACCACCTCAGGCAGCAGTATATGAGCATTTAACTGTGTGTGTTTATAAATTTATTTCCAAATTAACTCACATAACTTGCATGCCAACTTTCCAATTGCTTGGGTTAAAGCTTCCAAAAAGGCCCTCACTTAGATGCTATTTATTCTTAATGTTTTAATAGTGATTTTTAGCATAGAGAGATTAAGGTATGACCTGTGGTATTTATTGCCATTTATGGTGACTCCTAGGAGAGATCTATCTTTTGGACAGAAAACAGAGTGAAAGAATGCTATACCAAGACTTTTTTCCACCTTACCTCTGTTTCTAAAATTCCATTTGACCATTCACTATGACAGGCTGAATATGTTTATTACTGATTAAAATAATTAATATTTAACATTAATATGAACATTTCAACTACATTCCCTTTAAGTTCCTCAAAAGAGGGGAATGTAGAATTGCAGCAGACTGTTCTTAGGTGTTTTTCTCTCTCTAGTGTTTGCATTCAAATATCTCAGAAGGAGAACATAAGAGAACAAGGTTACAGCATACCCTGCCTGGAGACTGAACTTCTTGTTAATCCGGCTTTAGAGCATTTTGAAAAAGAATATAATGTCATACTGTGACGGACAGTTTCCTGATCCTGACCACTGAGAAGTGTTAATATCATTGTATTACTGGAACAGAAGTTGTTCCAAAAGTTGTTGCGGAATCTCTCCAGCATCAGCTGCTGTTCTGCAGCAAGGCTGGACACCAATTCAGCTGGCTTCGCAACCTGACCTCCAGTTCCCTTTCTTTGGGGTGCACACAAGGCCCTACTCTGCCCCTTCTTTTTGCTGAGCTACATTTTTAACTTCCCAGGTAGTCTTCCATTTCCCTTCTGGATGTGTGAAATCGTAGAACCACAGAATGGTTTGGGTTGGAAGGGACCTTAAAGATCACCTAGTTTCAACCCCCCTGCCATGGACAGGGACGCCTCCCACCAGACCAGGTTGCTCAGTGCTCCATCCAACCTGGCCTTGAACACTTCCAGGGATGGGGCAATCATTTCTTCCTTCCTCCTTCCTTTCCTTGTGTGTTTATTCGGGATGGGAAATCAACACTTGTGCCGCGTTGTTGAAAAATCCTCATAAGCAGCAGCAGGAGCAGGGATGCTTAAGGGTGCTAGCCCACCCCGGCCACCAAAATCTCCCCGTGATCCCCAGACCTGAGCCGGGGTACCCGGCTGCTCGGGATGGGATGGGATGGGGGTGGGGGTGGGGGTGGCGCGGGGGGATGCAGTCACGGCGGCGAGCGGCAGGGGGCGGGAGGAAATCGCCCACGGCCACGCGGGGCGGGACGGGGGATGCGGCCACAAGGGACAATCGCTGCCCTGAGCCGCCGCGGGTCCAGCGTGATCCCTGCGTTAAAAAACGATATCAAATAAGATGACAGGGGACAACCTAGTGCTGCAGAGCATCCCGACAGAGCATCGGGGGTGGTGTTACTAAACGATCTCCCTGACATTTCTGTGACCTTCAGGAAAGCGTAACACCAGAATAAAATCAGAAAAAAAAACCCCAAAAACAAAAACAAAACCAAAACCAAACCAGCCGATTTTTCAATCTTCCCTGCAGAAACTGGAGTCTCCTTTTCGGTCTCCACCTTCTCCTTCTGCTTGTCATCCCCTTTGTGCAAAGATTGATCATGTGTCTCCAAATGAGGTTTGGCTCTTTCTTTTCCCAGTGTGTCATCGTGTGCCCACTTCCCAAAGAGCAGCCCACAGCAGTGATGTGGATTGCTGTCACCGTGATGAGCAAGACCAGGAGAGAAAGCACAAGGCTGAAAATCATTTGTAGAACTGTAAAAAAATCCAAGTTTACAGTCCTTACCGAGGCAAATTCATGTAGGGTACTAAACAACTTACCATATGCTGTAAACAGCCTCCTTTTAACATTTGCAACTAATTATATAAAAAAAAATAAAAATAAACTGATATTCATCAAGTGCTGTTAACAGGTTCTGTGGGGCAGAAAGCTTGCTCTAGGTGACCTTTTCCACTTTGCAGTTTGGGGGTTCACCTTATGCCAAGACCCAGAGCCAGCCAGCACCAGCTCTCCACAGGGCGAGGTGCCAGCCGGCTCCCAGAGATGCCTCCAAGAACAGCCAGGGGGGGTTTACAGGCAGGCTGCCCACTGCTGCCCGGTGCTGCCAGCAATGCCCCCCACCCGCCCTCCCCCCCAATCCCCGGGGCCAGCCAGGCCAGCCGCAGGGCAGCTTGGCACCAGAGCAGAGCTGTCCCAGTGCCGCAGAGGATTGAGGTCACTAGCTTTGGCCGTGGCCTGGATGACCTCCTTAAGCCCACAGTGGCCAGGGAGTTGAAGGGCTGGGGGTTACTGCAATGTCATGTTTGCGGTATCATGGTAACTTACACAAGATTTAGCCGCTCAAGCAGTAATTGTGGCAGGAACACTCAGGGCAGGTCATCACACTTGTAATTTGCCAGGCCCTCAATTCAGCTTCTGTTGGGGAAAATAAAATAAAAAAGAGCTGTTGCCTTGAGTACTACTGAGCAATAAAAAACCCAGTGGCTGGCTAGAGATCGTCCATGAGCTTGGTTTTTAAGAGGGTGAGCAACACTGTGATATTATTCCCATGCCGTGCTGACATTTAGTCCTGCCTGATACTAGAAGGACCAATTCCAGCAGCTCGGGTTGGTGTAGCCTGACACCCTCGGTTTATGCTTTCCTTGCGGAGGACACTGCTTCGCCTCTGCTCATTACCACACCTCCATCCTCCCAAACAGCTTCTTCTCGACTGTTTACTGAGTTTGGAAATGCTAGCCTTATTGCTTTATGGCCTGAAATATAAACTCTTACTCTCCGTCTGATCTTTTTCCTCACGCTTTCTCTTCACCAAATGGAGGTGAGAGGTAGCAACCTGTTTATAGCCACTCACTGCTTGGGTTCTCATATTTCCCATTTATTTCACTTTTAAAAGACTGTACTACACCCGCAGAAAAATGCAGACAAACTGACTGGTAGTGCCCATAGCCACAGCTCAGAGTGGCATTACCACGGTCTGCCCCTCTTTATTTGCAGGCACCTGGCAGGTGAGATTTACGAACACCCTTAAACTCAGGGCACGCCAGGACATCTCTGGGGTACCCGCATCCCCAGGAGATTTCTCCAGGAGAAATAAAGCCACAGGTCAGATCCTTCCCATGCTGGAAGATGTGTCTTCCACCCACAAAAATGCTGAAAAAAGAAGGTCACAGAAGGCCAGGCTGAAGATTTTCCTGCTAGTGGTACCCAGAGGTGTAGCAAGAAGTTTGGCTGTAACTTTTGCAGTACAGGAGCCTTCTGAAATGGGAACAGTCTGGTAGCACGCGAATTGTCTTTGGCACACCTCTCCATAAACTCTGCCCACGCTTTTTGGTGTTGCTGAGAAGAAACTGCAGATGGATACGTGCTCCCTGCGACTGGGAGCAGCTGGTAGGCACCGTGGAAGGAAGCGGTGTTGGGGCTGGTGGCTGCTGGAGAGTGCTCGTGCTGGGGCCAGCATCACTGCTTGCAAGCTGCAAAAACAAACAACGGGCCTATTATTGCTGTTATTATTGGAGAGGTTAAGAAAATGGCATGCATCCATGCTGGTGCTAAAACGAGTTAACAATCTCCGTAATTTACCTTGCTGTTCTTGCTGACATGATTAGTTTTCATGAAGACTCCTGCATGATACCAGATTTTGAAAATATCAGAAATTATTTCCCAGAAGACTTCCTTTTCAAAATTGGTTGGTTAAAGGTGGCATAAATTATATTCCTGATGCTTTAATAAACAGACTATTAACAGACGTTTTGACAGCACACACAGCTTTACTCAGCGATTCAATTTATGATTATGCCATATTGTTTTATAATGACCTGAAATTGTGTATTGAAAAGGAACTTACATTGTTTTAATTATCCTGATGACACAGCCAGCTTTATAAAACTTGCTACAGGTTCATCATTTCAGACCCAGGTATAATTTATTTTGGGCACAGGATAATTACTTAAAAATATAACGGCACCATTGATAACAATCATTACTCTCATGTTTTTTAAACGCAATAAAATGATCACATATTTAGGGTTGCCAACACTGGGGGATTTCCACTTTTCCCAAGTGGATAGAGCAGTTTTGTACTGTTTCCCTGCGTGTCTGTTCAGCTCAAGACCAGCCAGCCTACCTCTGCAGGTGACAGGTTGTCTGCCAAACCCGTTGCTTGACATTGCACAACCTTCCTTGTCCACCTGTACAAGGTTGTGGTATATGGTTAAGTGCTGGGATGGTGCAACCAGGTTAGCTAATGACCAAGAAAGACTGCTGAATCTCCATCTCTGGAGGCTCCATGAACAGCTGGGACACATCAAGAATGGTGTAGGTTGGTCTTTGGATAAAAGCGACTTTTTGGAGTCCTGCCCCTCTTTTTATTCTGTGATATATAATAGTTTTTATTGTACTGGAACACCTGCTTGACCAGTAGACATGGCCTGTCAGGATTTTTACTGGGGAATCTGAGGTTTTGGTCCTCAGTATGAGCCTGTTTTAATCAGTAACTAACTGTAATATTCTATTAATTTGCTCCCCAAGTTTCACTCACCTGAATCTGTGCCTGTGGAATACTTTCCAAGGCTCTACTTGCAGACACTGATTTTTGCAGTCATCTTTTTTCTCTGTTTTTAAATCTTTACATGCAGAAGCTGCATGCAAATGCAGAGTTCTGGCCCTAACATAGTTACGGTGTTGTATACAAACAAATCAGTTAAAGCTGCACTGTAGCAAAGAATTTACAAAGTACGCCTGGAACACAAGAATAATGTAATTTCAAGAGAATTTAATGAGGCTGTAACTCGAGAGACAGGTAGCGGGAATAACTATAACACAAGAGCAAAGCTTTAGTTTCCTGAATCCTAAAATAGATTCACTGCTTTAATGGATGTTCTTCTGAATATATGTCAAATAAAAGGCACGCTTGTTTTTACATTTCTTTCTCTGCTGCTTGCCTCATATCATTTTCTCATCCTCATCTGTTCTTTGGCTTTTGCCCTCCTTTTATGAGTTCCTCTCATGCTCCCATATTATACTGGTTCACAAAAGTTCACTCATAAAAATTTCAGTATTTATTTACCTTGTGCAACTTTCTTATTATATCCTCTCTGAATGTACTGTACATTTCTGATTCCGGAGTAGTACATGACGTTCAGAACACCTGGGTGACAAAGTGCATGTATGTATCTGGGCTTATGTACACTCCCCCCCCATTTTACAGGGTTCTTTTAAATCATGCTTACACACCAAACTACTGAAGTATTTTAGCTTTTTCTTCTGTTTTTCATAATTCCTTTTAAACTAAAGAAATATGATTTTGAATAATGCCATATTGCTTCTTTTGTTCATTAGAGTATTGATTTCTAGCAAAATCTTACTTTGCATTATTACATTTGCTCATTTAATGAATATACTGAAGTTTTACTTGGTGATTCCCACCCTGATCTATGCAGCTCAAGGTACGTTGCCTCGTTTTGCTCAGTAGTGAGTATGCTTTATTCTTCCGCTGTATACAAAAAAGATGCTTTTGTATGGGGTATGGTGCTGTATGGCGTATATATGGTCCAAAGTGCATGTTGGATTCCTCCAGGATGGCGGAAGCAGGAGCAAATAAAATATAATGCAGATATATAATATACATGGTGTTACATACCACAACACATACATTATTAATAAGCTATAATATTACATAAAGGTTTTATTTTATAAATGGGCAAAAATAAAGAAAAGGCCAAGAAATACAGCTTTTTCCTTCATGAATCCCATGTGGTTGTGTGGCTTCAGAACAGCAGAGCAGTGAAATCCTCAGTCCCTGCTGCTCCCTTCGATTGCACCAGAGAGACATGCCTTTTTATTTTAATTGTAGGTCCAAAGTTTCTTGTAGCAGGCTCGAAGGATTCTGCAGTTTGTAGTAAAGAGAAGCAAATGAGCAGAAAGCTCCTCTAAGTGTTTATTGCCTGTGAGTGGCTGGCTCTATGGGAGGGCTGGGGTTTGTCTGTACAGCAGACTCAGTCTGTTCCAGTCCCGTGTTTGCCACAGGTTCATGTATCTATTCCTGAGCATCAGCTTCTGCAGTTCTAGATTCAGAGACACGCAAACAATAGTTAAGCTGCTGTTAAAGTTCAACAACTTTACATTATATTTGACTTTTACTTTCTATTACACCTTTTATAACTTTTACCTTTTGTTGCTGTCTGTAGGCAGCAGGGTGTCTGGAGCACAGGGCAGAGGTCTGCGTTGAAATGGACATAAATATATGATTCCTTTTTTGATGTTAGATTTTTCAGTTTTCACTTTTCACCTATTATTCATTTTTTGTATTTAGTTCAATCCACTCTTTCTGTCCCCTTAAAATTCAAGTGGTTTGAAAAGGTCTCTGATTCGCTGTGCCACCACTTCAGTATAACACCAGCATCATTTAACTCACACATGAATAGTCACATGAATAGCTTTCATAGAAAAAAGGAGCGTAAGAGCCAGAAGAAAAAATGAGCTGCCGTCTCTCCCAGGCCACCTGCCTGCACTGGAGGAGGTAAGGAAGGAATTCCAGGGTAAGCTATTTTTTAAACCTAGCACAGCAAATACATCCAGAAGACAATACATTACAAGTCATTACAAAGGTCGGATCAGTTTGTCCTCTTAGGTCATAAATATGGTGCTGCCACTTTCAAAATCCATCTGGCAGCAACACCAAGCAATTAAACTCCTCTCTCCTGCTCCCTCAGGTAGCCTCCCTGTAATGCCCAGAGGTCCGTCCCTCCTTCCCTCCTGCTGTGAGAGACGAGAGCTTCCCTGAAGCTGGGCACCAGGGCAGGCGGCTGCGGGTGGCCCTGCGGTCAGAGTCCAAAGGGGCTGGTTCAGCCAGGCTGCTGGCCTGAAAGAAATGGCCTGCATCTCCCCACAGCTCCCTTCGTCCGTGTGCATCAGCCCTGGCACAGCAGTAGCTGGTTATTTTGCAGCTAGTACAGTTAGCTCACTGCCAGCCTCCTGAGCCCTGTCTCCTCCACATGTCTTGGCGAGCTGATGGGGCTTTAAACAATATTTGACTTGGAGGTACTACAAGGCAAACACACAAGCCATCAAAGGAATGTTTTATAATCATGGGTTAACATGATTCTTTTCTTTGGCATTTGACCAAAAGAAAAAAAGAGAGAAAAAAGAATTAAAAAAGCCTTATGATTTTAAGCATGCAGAATGTCCCGGCTTTCTATCGTTGTGAATCTGTTTTCCCATGTTGAAGGGGGAAGTTTACTTGGGAGTAATAAGCAGGTCCCGTGGGACTGCAACATGCTACTGCAGTCATGCACAAAGCCAGTCAGCCAGGAAAGGGATGTCGGCCAAGAGCCTGGAGTCCCTCACTTCAGGGCAACAGCTTTATTTTCTTTTTAAGAAAAGGATCTGATGAGCAGTTTGCTGCATTGCTAGTGGTGCTGCCGAGAGAGACTGTCCTATACACGTGGAAACCTAAAGGCATGATTCCTATCTTCTCTACATGTGCTGCAGTGTCCCAAAAAGGGGGACATCACGTAACAAATTTAAAATGACCATATGCCCAACCTCGTTACTTACCAGCCCTAATAGGCATCAGATGAGAATCAAGTTTGTGGGATGCTATTTCCTGAGGAGAGGTCATTGCTTATCTGTATCTCATCGCTTTGAGCTATTTCTAGGTATTTAATCACTCAAGCACTTAGGGCAAAGCCTTCTTGGAGAAATCTATTTTGGAGAGGGTTACATCCACATGAGGTAGGTCTCATTTACCTTGGCAAACCTCAAGAGCAGCACTGGAGATTACCTGTGGGTGGGAGGGATGCCTACGGGGATGACATGACAAATGTGCCAGTCCAGCCCTGCTGATGCCCCAAATCAGGGTAACGGAGCTTATGGGGAACTCTTTGAGCTGTTTCAGAGCCCTGTCTCTGCCTTGATAACCACTCTGAACTGCTGCTCTGCTTCATGATCATTTTGCTAATCCCAATCCCAGAACCATATGTGAAAGAGTTTTCCCAGTGCATGTGCAGCAGGATGCAAGCAGATCTGAGAGCTTGAGTAACAAAGCCTGCCCTCCCTCATACGGCACTCAAAATGAGGTGAATACACTGAGGCTGGGAGGTGGAATAGGATTCGGTACCTAATGCAAAGCCAATATTTCCTAATGAAAAGCAAGCAGTGCAGTGGAAAGGGCTGAAATAGTTTGGATCTTGATTTAGAAAGTGTCAGCCTCATGACAGAACCTGGAATTAGCACCCGTGGGGTTGTGCGACCTCATGGGTAATCTCAGCATCTGTTGTTTTGGGTGTCAGCATAAAAAGCATGGGTCTGAGGGCATATGGGCTCACATGTGATCTTTATCACGTTTATACAGGGTTTAGCTATAGCTATAGAGATATTTTCTTCTTAGTATTTTCCCTCCCAGTTGACAGGTTTAACCCACACTTCAAGAAATAAGACTTTTTCTCTATTGCTTTTAACATTACCTCTATCACTGCAAAACTTTATTTAACTTACCAGTGTCTATACTTTTTCATCAGAGACCCTATGATATGGTATCCAACTTTCCACTGCATTATTTGGAAATCAGATTCTGCTGCTTTCAAGAAAAACAATTTCAAATGGAAGAATTAATGACTGAGAACACCTAATTCTAGCTTGATCAAATATTAAAAAATGGACAGGCCTGAAAAAGCAAATCCCTTAATTGAGTAAGGTTCCAAGTTTTATTATTTTTGGGTTTTAGAGTTTGACGTTGCATTAAGTTCAACACTTGTATACAATCAGCTGCTGCTTTCCTGGCCATACCTGGTGACAGTTCTTCTTTCCAGTCTGAAGCAGAGAAGCCAGTGTGGGATGATCAGCTAATATATTCATCACAATGTGGGAGCCAGGGGAAGGAGGGAAGCGGGGATTTTGCAATCCGAAGGTTACAAGAAAGCACACGTTGGGCAACTGTGGAGTTGCCTAAAACTACATTACTTAAATTATTGGCAAAGGTGAAAACTTTTACATTAGAATTTACATCTTTCTTTGTGTTCTGTGTTAAAGAGCTCCTGCCTTCTGTGGTGTTCCCTGAGCAGCAGGTTACCTGGCTCTTGGGACAGGGCTCTGAGCTAAAAACACATATGTGCTTACTTCCCAGTCCATGCAACGCTCAGCTTTTTCATCACCTGAGTGCCAGCTAACACCCAGGCCTGGCCTTCTTTTCATGCCAGCATTTCAGAGAGATAAATCCCTCAACAGCTAGTCCTGGGTACTAATTTAGGGTGTTGCTTTGTGACTGAAAACTGGAGCTACAAGGACCATTTTTCCTGAATGATAGTTGATCTGCCTGTACCCAGAGTCTCGATTCAGCTACCAGCAGTGTTGCCATATTCTGACCAAGAAAAAGGAGCAGGCAGTAAACACTTACGTCTTCCAATTTGGTAAACTTATTTGTTACTAAATCTTAATCATGTGCTATACCATGACCCTTGACTAATTCTTTGATCTCAGACAAGTCTGAAAGACCACGAGTCCCATACATTTAAGGAAGAGCCATTTTCTTTTCTCAACAGAATATACAGTAGATTTGTAGAGCTACCTGGAGAAGAAAGCAGACTTTGATATTTCTAAGAGTATTTTAACTCTTTTTAGTCTCAGTGCTCCATTGCAGGTCCTCTCGAATACTGGAACACAAGAGGGGACATTATTTCCTGCAGAAGCAGTCCAGGAAACTTTCCCAGGGGGAAAAATATGAAGAAACCTCATCAAAGGCTCGGTTTTAACATTTTCATAGGGCTGAGCATGATTCACCATGTTTATGTCTCCACTTGGATGGGTGTGGGGTAAATGCTTACTAACCAGACAGAGGAAGCATCCAGCACACTATCTATCTTTTCATCTTCCTTTATCAGTAGACAGTTCAAGCTAAAACAAAAAATTAACTTCTTTCCTTTAAAAAAAATAAAAGAAAAAATATGCTGCCACAGTGGTTGATTTAAACTGTGGTCACATGTTTTGCTAGCATTACCAGGGAACAAGAAAAGAGTACAAACCTAGTCAAGGCTGAATGTCATGGCCTGAGCAACAGCTTCCCTGAATGACCCCGTGATGGAAGCTGTTAGACTTGGGTAGCTTAAGCAAAATCATTAAGGATGTTGTATTAATAGCCTAATTAGGAGTAAATGCAGAGATATTTCTTTTGCAGAAAGCAGGGGGATCATACTTCCAGACAAATGAAGCACCACTGGCCTGGTGAAGGACACTCTGAAGACCCTACACAGGCTTCTTGACCTCACCATGGTCTTAAATGTTTCCTCTGAGTGGGGTTCTGGTTCTCATGCCACTTGTCTTTTTTCAGGTACTCCAATCATTGCATTTTACATCACCTTTGCTTGCACAAGAACAGCCTCAACTCCTCTGAAGCAATTGCCAAATTTTGTATTCTTTGGCATTCTCTTATATTTTAGTCACCAAGTAGGGAGGAAATCAAGATGTACTCCTTCTTTGTATTTCTTCTTGTTAGAAAGATACCGGGTATCTGCAGTCAAAGCAGGCCTGCTGAAGTGTGAATGAGGGCACATTTCAAATGTCTCTATCAGAAAGGAACTAACACAAAAGGAAACCAAATATATTTGGAAAATCTCACCATTGTTCCTTAAATAAAGGGGGAAAAAAATTTCCCTAAATGTACCTCGCTGACCTCCCTCTGTGGTTAATTTAGAGCAAGTCCATCTTTAAAGGGTCATTTTGTGGGGTTTTACTGACAGCAGAATATGAGACTTTATGTTCTCCCTTCAACTAATCACCTCTGAGCAATGCCTTCACGGGCCAGTGACTCCAGAATTGATCAGAAGTTCCTTCAAGCATAAAGAGAGCCATGTTTGGCCCATCCCAGTAAATTCATCAAAAAGAGGAAATGTTTTATGTTGGGAAGTCAGTGGCCTGCGCAAGTGTGCATTTCAGCACGAAAGTTCACAGACAGTGATCTGAGGTTTTACAAGTCCATTTGAAGGAGACCAACAAAAAGCTTGGGCTAACCTTTTTGTTATTCTGGAGATCGGTGTTCCCCTGAGACTTCCTAGAGGGCATTATTAATGTTGCATGGCGTGAACACTTTGATCCGCCAGCAGAAGTCCTTGGAGCTGAAAACAGCTGCCTCTCATCTTCCCTTAGTGCTTCTCTACACTTTGGCCGCTGAGAACTTCCTTCTCAGAGATGAAAAGGAAAATAAAATCAACGAGGGAGGGAGGAGCAGCTAATTTAAACCTGTCTCCAAACTGTTGCTAGGTGCTGATGGTTTAATACCTGGGAAACAAATGCACACTGATGTCTCACCTGTCCTTTTCGGTTAGTCTTGTTGTGTCAGCCAGGAAGGTTGTTTTATTCCCTGGGAGAAGACTGGCTGTTCCTGGCATGGCGACAAGTGACTCAGGCATGACTCATTGGTGCAGGACAACCTGCCGGCAGCCAGGCACTCTCCTCCATGGCAGCAGAAGTCCTCTCTGTAGCTCAGGCATGGGGAACTGCATCAAGCCAGCCCGTGCCTGAGTGCTGCAGCGTGGCACTCTGATGGCACAGACCCAGTAAAGCAAAAGAAGCCCCGAGGGCGCAGAGCATGGCAACAAGTCTTCGCAGAGATGACCACACAAGGTGCCTTTCTTGGTCTTGCTTCAGCTCAGGGGGGTCAACGCTTCTGCAGGCTGAGTGGCTTTATTGTTGGGATAAATTTTCTTCCTCGGCTTTGTTTGCCACGGCAAACAGTGCCACAGCCCTCACAGCCATCACAGCGAGCGGGACACAGCTCCCGCCCAGCTTCCCCTTCCAGCCCAGGGCTGGGCTGTGGAGATGAAGAATGACGGTCCCTGCAGCAGCAGTCACAGCGGCCAGGGAGGCCATTCATCACCATTGCCTCCGCTGCAAAAGGCACCCAGCATGGTCCTTTCATGAAGCGGATCAAATGATCCTGGGGCTGTTCTCCTAGGACCCAGTTAAATACATTTACAATGGCTGACATTTAATTCAAGGAGTAGTCCTGATAGCTACTATGGATTGTTTAAAGAGTAGAACGTTACTCCTCGTAAGAGTTTCGGGCTTTGGTTTTTCCTGACACAGGCTGTTCCTGGTAGGTCCTTTTCCCCTGAGGTTAAAGGCTTGTCTTACTATTCTTCATGGATTTGATACTTTTCTGCTCTCTGTAAAATATCTAGACACAGCGATTAGATTAGAAACTGACAATCATTGAGGAGAGCTGAAGGTAAACTCTGCACACTCATGTGAGATCAGGAATTTTTAGTATTCTTGTTGCAGATGGCAATAGGAGAAAGGAACTGATTCTCCTGATGTCACATGAGGAACCCTTGTGAAACTGCTGGGGAAAGAAGGAGAAGTTAGGCAAGTGACAACTGCAGACGTGTTTTCCTGCTTGCCATGCTGAGGGTCACGCTCACAGGGTTAATATGCGAACCCAAAGGAGGAAAGATTAAAGATAGCCTCTCTGTTGATCAGAGATGCCATCAGCTGATCTGAGGCTACAGTCGCTCATGTGAGGCAGTAGCACTGCGTGCTGCCCTGTGTGCTGTCTTTGTGATACCAGCACATCCCCCCAGGTGCTGTGAGTTGTCCCTTCGGTGTGCCACTTGCCTCTATGTGAATGTGGATGCCTGCTCCCCAGGGCTGGTGTGACACCTGGGCCACTCTGCAGCCCTGCCTGGGGCTGGCAGGGAGACATCTCTGGTGTTGCTGCAGTGTGGCAGAGTGACTCTCTGCAGAAACCTCTTCATTTGGACTCTTAGCACTCTTCTCTGCTGTTGGATGTGAAAAAAAATGTCTGCTTGCAACCAAATCCTAATTCCAGCTATGAAAAATAAAATTCTGCCAAGTTCCTCCTCTGAGGGATGTCACCAGCCTTGGTGGTATTTCATAGGGGTCGAATGTGGCCCACTGACCTTAGAGATCAGGGGGTCCAGGTCCTGGATTTGAGTCTCTGCCAAACCAGCTTGACAGTCTTTTCCAGTGAAAGATGCAGAGACATGGGAAATGCGGCATACACAGTTTATCTGGATTTTAGTGATACTATGGGCACAGTAGCGCATGGATAGCTTAGAGCGACATTGACGGAGCATTGTTTGTCAAACAACATTAAAAAGGTGGATGGTACAACTGGCTGATGGGAGGGATACAGCAAGCAGTCAGCAATGGGACCTGCACCAAGCATGGTTCCCTTCAGATCAACATATGCTTCTATGACCACAATTATTCTGCCTAGTTATTAGCAAGCTGTGAGAGCAGTATCATTCAGCCATGGCTGAATGGGAAGCTGGTACAAGACACATTAGATGCAGAAGCATACAAATAAGATATTACTGGATCAGAGTTTTAAAGGCAGAAAAATGTGTATGAAATTATGTATTTAGGCAAGAAGTGTACAAGAAAACTAAATAGCTGCACTACAGAGTCTTTCTTCCACCTCTGATATGGCTCTGGTAGTGGTGTGTGAAAGGCTTCAAGTTAGATCCATGGGAAGATCTATCGGACTTATCGGACTTATCAGCACTGTTGACCATAAAATCTAAAATTACATCTTTGGAATCTGCCTGTTGGCTGTTCTTGATGTCGGAAACACTAGGCACTTATGCTTCCATCACTAATACCACTTGTGTGTCCAAGCTTACTCTACACACAACACAGTGATGGGTAAAAAGGTCTCCAACCTGGCTTCAAATGGTTTGGCACATGCAATTGCCACAGTGCAGTGCTGTGCAGAAATACCAGCCCGGGAAGCTGAAGCTGTGAAGGTTTGCTGGGCTGATGCTGCAGGCAGGCAGGCAAAATACTCAGGGCTAAACGCTGCACTGCAAAGGCTCCCAGAGTGCGAGCTGGCTTAGCTGCAGTCTGCTCGGAGAACGGCACCAGGCAGGTTAGGTGTGCCCTACGTGTCTGCTATGTGTCTCTGAGCAGAGCTGATGACGGTCTTTGCAGTGCTGTGCAGCTGGGTGCCCATCTCAGGCCCATGCTGAAGGGCTTTCACAAGCAAGATGAATCTTTCCTGCCCTTTCTTGCCCATGAGATCTGAGCTGATAAGAATTTTCTGAAAATCACTGTCAGATTAGGCTACGGGCAGGGAAGGTAGTGACTGTTTCCACCTATTGAGAAACTGCTTAATGCTGAAAGCATTCACTCATTAGGATGAGCAATGTTTAAGTCCTGCCTTGGTGAAAGGGATCCTGGACCTCGTCCAGCCTCCAGGAGATTGCCCCAAGCACAGAGTGACCATGCGTTGGGGCTCGCTGGCTCTCCTGTGCAAAGCAGCTCAGCCTCCCTGGCAAAATTAAACAGAGATAGACTGAAAAAGATTTGTGTTTGGGGCTTAAAATGCATCTAGAAAAGTTTTGGGTGTGTTCCAGCACCTATCTCTAGGTCTTGATACTGGACTTGTCCATAAAAACTACCCAGTTTGCTGCTTAAGATTCCTAACTCAGCTGCACTCCTGGCATATATAGAAAGCAGAGAAAGCCTCCTTTGCCAGACCTGTGTTCCCATGTAGTTCTGAACACCCTGGGTTGGGAGGTGGCATAAAGGTTGATTTTGAATCCATAAGTATGGATTTGCCTAACTTCTTTTGCAAATTATCAAATGAAGGAAAGGAAAAATGATCTTGTGACTGAAGCAGAGGGCTGGCATTCATGAGCTTGGGGCTCTATTCAGCTGTTCCCTGGGCTTCCTGCCTGACCCTGGGCAAACCACAATCTCTCCATGCCAAAATTTCCTTCTCTGTAATGTGTAGATAAGGGTGCCTATTTCACAGGGTTTGTGTGAAGCTAAATTCATTATAAAACTCTCATGTTTTCAGGATTTTTTTTTCCTGAGATTTGTACTCCTATTGGAAGCACAAAGAATTATTTTAATCATTATTGCTAACTAATGATGAATGCACTTCAGTTTGGAATGCGCTTGCTCTCACATGTTTGTTTATAACTTCAGAGTATAATAAATAATTCTGTAGATGCAATCTCTTCATCTTGTTCCCCAGCCCTCTGCTCACCCGGCATGAACCTGCATTTACACTGGCAGTCCCAGACCAGAGCTTTAGGGTTAGCTTGGGCTGCTACATTCCCTCATGGAGTTTATAATCAATAGGATGATCTCTAAGCGTAGCCTCCCTCAGCACAGTATTACCCTGCCATGGTTCCCAGGCAGCAGCATTTGAGAGGAGAGACAGGAGCGTATGTCTCCGACAGGTCAGCAGTGGTCTACAGCACTCCATAGGCAACGTCTTTGCTCCAGGGCTTATGAAGATCCTGCATCAACAGTGGTAACTGTCACTCCATGCTCCTGCAAGTGTGAAAAGTATTGCCCTTGCTATATTCTTGTGTCTGGGTGTCCTGATGGTTCCTCCTTCTCCCATTATAACACTCCCATAATTTTGTTTCCTCCTTCCATCTGTTTTTCCTGTCACTCTCCCCTGAGTTGTCCCAAATTGCTTAGTTTTTTCCTTCCTCTGATGTATCCTCCATCTTTTCTTCCTTCAACTTAGTGACATGGGCAGACCTCTGAACTCCAAAATCTAAGATTATCAGGAGTCCAAACATGCTTTAAAATGTGCACGTAACTTGTAACTTTATCACTGCACAATCTTCATATTTTTAAATTATTTTGTCAACTTTTTACTGATCTTTCATGCTTCTTCCACTTCAGTAATTTTGCTACCTGTTATTTGTTGCTTTCATTCACTGTCCCATTTAAAACCAGAGCCCCGTTTTGTAAAAGATATACAGCTGGCTTACGGTGTTTGCTGCTATCCAGAGTCCAGTGGTTAATTCCACTAAAAATGACTGCATGAGCTCTGGTCCTCAATGTGTCCCTGCCTTGAAAAAATCCCAAGAAAATGGGGCATGACTGTAACTTGAGAAGGACAAGCTGCCAGTATTCCCTTCACGCAGCATGGATGTATAACCAGTGGGCACCACACGGCATGGAGTGGGCAGGTCCAAAGAGACAAGGGAGACCACCATCCTCAGCCACTGACGCGTGTACTATATATCTTTTCTCTTTGATAATGTGGTGCATGGAGAAGAGATGTCTCTACAAAGTATTTTGTCATGCTTTTGTATTCCTCTTCTTTTTCTACATTATGTATCACATTTTTACTATCAGTTTTTCCCAATGCTGAACAAGGCACCATGTTAAAATCTTTTTGAACTGGAGGGGAATTAATCTCCCTGCCTTCTGTCTGACCTGTTCACCCAAGTCTCATAGTTCTGTTAGAATGTCAGACGCTTTTAACCTCACCTCCCAACCAAAGGAATTGCTTGTCCTTGCAGACCAAATCTTGATGACCAGTGATGAACATGATATGTTGTCTAGATCTGTCCCACAACATGTCCAGGTTGCATCCTGGCTTGTTTGTCTATTTGGGAAATCTTAGTTCTCAGTTGTTTTGTTGTGACCCTTTTTACATAGCGATGTCACCCACATTTGTTTGTTCCTTCAGTAAGCGTGACTGTGAATTGACACCTCTTACTTACAAGCTGAGCACTGAGACCGTAAGGCAGAGAGTGTCTTGATGTCATCCCAGAGCAAGATCTCCATGAACAAGATCAGCGTGTTCTGGCCAGCCCAGCACACCAGCTCCCCTTTCAAGTTGCATCACAGAGGGATTAAACTTTCTTCCTCTTTTACGTAGCAATAATGGAGCAAAGAAGACTCCCCTGTGAGAACTAGTTTGAGAAGATCTGTCCTTCATCAAAGCAGATGAGTTATCTTGCTTGGGGTAGCTTGGCCCAGAGCAATGATTTGAGGTAACTTAGTGTCTTGGAGGAGCTGCGCCATATATTTTCTGTTCTTCAGTTCCCCGTATGTAAAATTTTTCTGTTGAGAACAAACCCCTTCCCAGCTGGGATGCATGGGACTCCTTTATAGCACTGCGAATATTTAGCAGCTCTGTCTTGCTTTTTCTTTTAATGGTTGTCTGCCCGAGGACACTTAGAAGTGGAATATTCTGAATAACTGTAAATTCAAGTAAACAACGCCCTTCTCAAAAAATGTCTCTGGGGTAAAAACAACTATAGAAACAAAAATGTGGGGAAAAATGAAATAGTCAAAGAAATGAAACTTTATTATATGTAATTCAGTACTGCTTATGCTGTAGGTATATACATAGATGTGTTTAAATTTTCCACTACATAAAGACAAATATATGCAGTAGTAGAGATATAATGCAGTGTAAGGTGTTTATGGGTAAGCTTGCTTGCTGCCATATCTCTCAACAACAGGAAAATTTAAGTGTTGCAAATAGAAGGCATCAATATTTTTAATTTATAACTGTAAAAGAAAGTTATAGCTATAGTGTTCATAAGTAGTCAATGCTATAATGAATACAGAAAAGAAATACACTTCTAGAAAAATGTCTGGAAAAGGATATCTCTGTATATATATTTTTAGTGTAGTATACTCAGCTCAGTCTTAAGGTCTGAGACTACTACTGGTATAATTCCAGACTTTCTAGTAGTCATTAGGTATCTACACAGTACTTTATCATCATAAGTAAAATGCTGCAGCTGGAGGCAAAGTTAGATATTGTGTATACAAATACAATATAAATTAAACATCTTATGCAATAAAATAATCTTTATAATGTCTCCATAACGCAAGTTTTTCCTTGTAACTTCTCTAACCAGAATTGGATCTGGATATTCTGATCTTAAATTCTGCTCTGATCTTTATGTAATTCATCTGCAGTAGTGATTTGACACAGGTTTCCCACTCTTTCCACTCTCCCATTTGCAGGGAAAAAACACTGCATTAACATTTCATTTTATTTTTTCTCCAGATTTCTTGTTTTTTCATATCAGGCCTTTAGATGCCATTCCCAGAAGAAAAATCCCTCAAAACAGCAAGTCATCTCATCTGGGCTTCAAATCTCAGCTGCTGTTATTGTATAAACGATTCTGTTTAGAGACAGCTTGGCAGCATGTGACACTCCGTCATCAAAACCCAGCAACCCTCAGCCACACATTTAGTGCATCTTTGCACTCAGCATCTTTGTCTATCGCAATTTGTCACGTCCTTCAAAAAAACAGAAGTCCGATTTTGAGAACTTACACCTATTAAGTGCAGAGTTTCACAGAGGGGATGAGTTCTTATCTTTTTGGACTAAAAAGCACACTTGAAAGACTGTAGAAGACTTTGAGAAAGAGCTATGCAGTTTAGGCAGCAAGGCAACCTGGCAACAGATAGCAAGGTTCTGAATTTGGTAACAGAGGCAATAACAACACAATAAACTTTTATTTATAATTTCATAATTTAATTTTGCTGTTATACCCATGGATTTGTGTGAAACCCAACAGCCCAAAACCAAACTCAATTTAATAAAGACGTAATAACACAGCAAGATCCCATTGTATAATTGCACTAAGGCCATAATGAGTAACCAAATGAACCTGCTATCCTTTCCCTCATGCTTCTTTGGTGACAGTCATTTGTTGTGCAGCTCAAACTGAAGCTTTTTTTTTTTTTTCTTGACTGAATGCTCACATTGATATTTCACAGTGTCTCCCCTGTAGCATGTGTAGGTTATCTAAAACGGAGTAGAGTGTATGGCCTAAGCACTAGAAAAACAAGACCTGAAGTCTGCAAGAACTCTATGTGCATTGCGAAGAGACAGTTTCCTTTGCTTCAGTGATGGGAAGTCTACGGGCACGTAGGATTTTAGGTGGCACTTTGATGTGCTGTATTTGCATTATACGTGCAATCATCGGTTGATTTTTAAAAATACTCTACGTTCAAGAGGGTTGTGAGCTCTTGGCAAGCAGAAGGTTATTCACCTAGTCTTTGATGGACATGGTTACTGTCTTTTTTTTTTATTGTGGCAGGCACCTCTGGCAGTCACATGACTGTTTAGACCTCTTTTCATAATTTGGAATTCATGATACGTGGGCTGAGCTGTAATGGCCTTGTGGCCAAGAAGGCCAATGGCATCCTGGGGTGCATCAAAAAGAGTGTGGCCAGCAGGTCAAGGGAGGTCATCCTCCCCCTCTACTCTGCCTTGGTGAGGCCACACCTGGAGTACTGTGTCCAGTTCTGGGCTCCCCGGTTCCAGAAGGACAGGGAACTGCTGGAAAGGGTGCAGCAGAGGGCTACCAAGATGATTAGGGGACTGGAACACCTCTCTTATGAGGAAAGGCTGAGGGATTTGGGTCTCTTCAGTCTGGAAAAAAGACGGCTGAGGGGGGATCTTATCAACACTTATAAATACTTAAAGGGTGGGTGTCAGGAGGATGGGACCAGGCTCTTTTCAGTAGTGCCCGGGGACAGGACAAGAGGCAATGGGCACAAACTGGAGCACAAGAAGTTCCACCTAAACATGAGGAGGAACTTCTTTACCCTGAGGGTGGCAGAGCACTGGAACAGGCTGCCCAGAGAGGTGGTGGAGTCTCCATCTCTGGAGACATTCAAAACCCGCCTGGACGTGTTCCTGTGTAACCTGCTCTAGGTGACCCTGCTCGGGGGTTGGACTAGATGATCTCCAGAGGTCCCTTCCAACCCTATGGTTCTATGAATTTTTCACTCGTGGAAGCCCTGATAAAAAAATTTTGAAGTAGAGGCATGTGTGGGTGTTGCTTGCTTGCACACACGTTTAACACATTGGTATTTTAAAAGAACAATATCCTCCAAAAGAAGAACAGCATAGACTATCCACCATGAAGTTAATAGTATCTGTGGTGTGGTGCTGTGATGTTTCAGAAGAGCTCTCTGCAGCTTTACATTTAGCTGTGGGATGCTCGGAGAAAGGCCTGCACTTATAACATTTCCTCACCCAGGTCTGCAGTCATTGGGATTGAAATATAACGAGAGACTCGCACATATATTGTGTTTGTGTGTAGCCTTGTTTCCTGGTTTGCTTCTCTTGTCTAATTAGGCTGGAAGCTCTTGCAGGTAGAAAGTGTCTTTTGCTCAGTGTTTGTATAGCACATCAGGCTCCCAGTCCTGATTGGTGCCTCCAGGTGCTGCTAAAATAGTAATGAATAGATTCATTGCACATCTTTCGCATGTGAGCCATGGCCCTTGCTTGGCTAGGTAAGACTTTTCTTGCTCCCTAACTGAATAGACATTCCCTGCTGGCCAGAGTAAATTCATTTCAGATGCAAGTAATATTCAAGGATCTCTGTCGGCCTATTTGTGTTTTTTGTTTTATTCGACCATGTTCTTGTCAACAATCAGTTCAGCTAAACAGAGATAATGTAGATAGAAGGGAGGAAAGGTGTAGCTGAGCTGGTAAAACAGGCTTTCCTATGGAAAGTAGGTTGTTCTTATCTAGTAAGTAGAACTGAAAAGCTTGATCCTCCGATATCCTGTGTCTTGTGACACTGGTAACACTAAAGCAAATACCTTTTGGTAAGTTTTTCTATCCACTTTGAATTCAGGTAAATACTGATTAAAAGAGCCAAGCAAAAATTATACTATAAGAGCATTCATAAGAGAAAATAACGAGTGAAATGGAAAGACAAAGCGGCAACATGTACTCACTTACATGGCTCTTTCCTATCCCAGCTGAAGGTTAGCTTTCATAATGATGTTATTTCATGCTCCCAGTTAATGTGTAGCATTTCTAACCCATATTTAGGTAAATGTTGCTGCTCTCCACACATTTTTTAACCCATGATATAATAGCATTGCATGAAATGAACACCATGTGTAGCACAAGTGTACTCTTGCATTAAAATCCCATCATCAGAAGTGCATCTATAGATATTTATTTTGCCACTAACTGATCCATTTAGTTAACCTTCTTAAAGCCTGTGGGCAAAGGCGTTCAAAAAGCCTGAAAATTAGAGAGAGTTCTGGCAGAAGAGCAGGCAATAGTCTCATAGTTCATTTTGTTTTTCTGTTCAGGCAACAAAGAGGGCCTGGGAAAACTCTCCTGGGTTGAAATTACAGCTGTGTCACAGAAATGACACGAGCACAGGAAATAGTTGCGTTATAACCATTAGCTGGGGTCCCAGCTGACTTCAGTGACGTTCGCTGCAGCTTAAGGATGTGTGTGAATCACGGCGGCAGAGGAATGTTCCCAAAACCAGGGCTCCTTGGGCCAGCAACAGGCTTCTCTTCCCCCTTCAGGCTTTCCGTGAAGAGGTTGCTTGGAGCTTGGATGGTTTTGCAGGGGCTCCTTTACCACTGCCTTATTCTCTGCACAGAAAAGTTTCTAAAATGAGGACACTTCTATTATTTTTGTAAGAGAGAAATATGAAATACTTACATCTCTTTCCAGTTAATTAGGTAATTATATCGTTTTGTGTCAAAAGAGCTTCAAGTGATTAAACTCTTGAAAGTGGTAACCTCAATTACAGGAAGCCTCCAGGGACCACATTATAGCCGCAATACTAATAAATAATAATTATCATCATAGTAATAGATAACACAGAAGCATGCTACTTCTGAGTTGTCCTCATGACTGCATAACTTGATAAGAAGAATACCATTGCTGTAGATAAGAAACACTCGATACTTTACTAGGTCGAATTTAAATTACTCTTTTAAAAAAGGTTTTGTAAACAAAGCAATTTTTTTCTCAGGTATGACAATTTTGCATGCTTCCCTCTGAGAAAATTAATTATTTGTGAATCAAGACGTCTTTTAAAAAAAGTTTTGTAAACAAAGAAATTCTGTTCTCAGGTATGACAATTTTGCATGCTTCCCTCTGAAAAAATTAATTACTTGTGAATCAAGACGTGAAAAGTCACACAGGCCAAAGAAGGAACGTTTTAAATAAAAAATCACAATCAATCTATGTGTCAAAATCTCCTGGCAGACTTGATAGCAGCAAACAAATCAGTGATGTGCAGTTTTCATAACAACTTTGTAGTTCATCCTTAAGTCTAAAAGGAAAGTAAGCACATATAAGACAGTGTCATAAAACAGGATTGATATCTGTAAAGATCAGAAGATAAGTATGTGCATATCTTCTTCTATTTTGTTTTTCTTTGTAATTAAAAAATCTAAAATCAAATGCTGTTATCTTTTATTTACTGTTACTCCTCCTATTCTTGTATTTTACTACTGTTACAGTTAAACCCAAATGTCTCATTTTAAACACTTTGCAAATACATGGGATAAAATAATTCAGGAATCTTAATGGGCAGCTTTATGATGCATGTTGGGCAAACATAAACCAAACATCACTAGTATCTATTGTGCAAAAAAATTTAATGCAAGTTTCATTATTGACATTTATGCATGGTAGTCCTTTAATTTCTAAATTTTGTAGGTTTGATGTTTGTTTTTTTTTTTCACAGCTTCGATTTCTCTGTTTGGTAATACGAACTCATCCTCCTGCCAACTCCTTTAGAGAAGAAGGAACTGAATGAGTAGGGGAGAGACCCTGCAGGACTCTCCTATCACCCTGCAATTCAGTTACTCCCGTCTCTCTCTGTCTATAATGATATAAAGGAGTTCTAATTAACAGTTGTGTAACTGTTTGACAGCAACACAGCAAACCTTAGTAAAATTCTCCCCTGGCTCCAAACTCAGTTTCACATCATTACTTTTTATTTCAAGGTATCCCAGACTTCCAGATGAGAAAGATGACGGAGCAAAAATGGTGTTTTGTCAGAGACCTCACTTGGTATCTGTGGACGTCCTTCACAAGCAATTTCATCTTTGCTTTTTTATAAGAAAAAATTATCTTAATGGAGCAAGTTGTATGGTAGAGGGGAGGAAGCTAATGGTGTGTGGACAGAAAGGAAAATGTATGTGATATAGGTGATAAAGGAAATGGAGAAAATAGCAGGCCCCTTACTTCTTCAAATATACACACAGAAATGCTGCACTTCACAAATACTCCATAATTACAGAGAGATTTTGTAACACAAAAATAAACTCTTTAATTATATTTAGTACTGGTTGCAGATAATGATGAGGATTTAGTTGGGAACGGATTAAAGAGATATGAACATATTTTTTTCATTCAAGCACCAGTGCTTTTTTCCCTGCCAAGCCATTAGGACAAAGTAGGAGGCACCCATGGAACAAGGACCCTCTCAGCATTCACCTTCAGAGTTGGGCAGAGACTGGCTCTGCATCAGCCCCCCAACCCTCCCCTCCAAATGTCCTCCCAATGCAATTTCTGCAGAGTGTGACTGCAGCTTGTCTTGTGGCTCCTTAACAAAAGCTGTGTCCGTACAAGCTCAGAGCAGGACAGCACAACGCACAGGATCAAATGTTGGCTGTCACTGAATCCCTGCTCCCGGTCTGGTGCCTCTGCTGCAGGTGGAAGATCTGAAGAGGAAAAAAACCCAAAGGCCTGTAGTGGCAGGAGTTAGGAGAGCTGCTGCTGGCTGTCGATAAATACAATGGGTAATTGGTTCTGCTGAGCTTGCAGGACAATTCATGGAGTGGGGAAAGCCATAAATAAATTTTTCAGGATCCAGTTCAAGTTGGGATTGATTGTCCCTCTTCTCCTTTTAGACTAGAATGACATAGCTGATTTCAATGTGTAAGCACAAGCTTACTACTGAGTTTAGTAACCAAGCTCATTCAGACATTCCCTTCACTTGGAGATATGCTAACAATTGTGGAGAGCAGAGGGAAGGAAAGCAGCCTTTTCCCACCATGTGTGATGCCACAGACAGATTGCACCAGGATAGTGTGATTCAGATTCCCCCCTCCCGAACTACTGCGAGTCAGGCTAAGGCCAGATCCATAGCCCACACACAGTGGCTTATAAAATACTAAACCAGAAAAGATCACTTGATGCCTACTCCCACTGCACCTCAATCATGACCATACTCTTTCTTGCTCCAAGCAGGTGGCAGTGTGGGAGGGACTCAATCCCTTTGCTCTAGCAATCCTTCTTCTCAACCTCCTTCTCAACTACCAGCCTCCTCCCTTATTTTTCTGGAACTCACTTTATACATTTTAGGGCTGCCGCTGAGCAGACCATGGTGCCTATCCTGCCACTGGTGCTGCTCCTCAGCCAAGAAGAGATGGGAGCCAGGAAACGGCCCCATCCCTACCACACAGGACATCTGGAAAGTGAGGCTGAGGATGTTTGGGATCTGAGGTTACTTTTTGGGGAACGAGGGCAAAGGAAGCAGAGAAGGGCCAGGGCTTCCTGGAGGAGTGGCCACCACCAGCTGTCATGCCAGCACCAGCACTGGGAGCAGCATCACCAGCAAATCACAGAGTCATGGACTCACAGAATTGTTTTAGTTGGAAAAGACCTTTAAGATCATCAAGCCCAACCATTAACCTAGCACTGCCAAGTTACCACTAAAGCATGTCCCTCAGCACCACATCTACACGTCTTTTAAATACCTCCAGGGATGGCAACTCAACCACTTCCCTGGGCAGCCTGTTCCAATGCTTGATAACCCTTTCAGTGAAGAAATTTTTCCTAATATCCAATCTAAACCTCCCCTGGCACAAATTGGGGTCAATTCTTCTTGTCCTGTCGTTTGTTAGTTGAGAGAAGAGACTGATCCCACTTTGCTACAACCTCCTTTCAGGTAGAGAGATAAGGTCCCCCCTCAGCCTCCTTTTCTCCAGGCTGAACAACCCCAGCTCCCTCAGCCGCTCCTCATAAGACTTGTGCTCCAGACCCCTCACCAGCTTCGTTGCCCTTCTCTGGACCCGCTCCAGCACCTCAGTGTCTTTCTTATAGTGAGGGACCCAAAACTGGGCACAGTACTGGAGGTGGGGCCTCACCAGTGCCAAATATAGGGGGATGATCACTTCCCTAGTCTCTCCCTGCAGCCCCCTGCTGCAGTGCTGCACCTCTGCTCTCCTTCCCTTTCTGCGTCAGGCGCTGTACAGCCAGCACCTCTATTCTCAACCTGCCGACATCTTGCTCCTGCCGCAAGGATCCCTCAGGCGGGCTTTGCCCCGCGCTGCCGCACTCCCCCTGCGGCTGGGTTGTCTCACCCGCAACACCTCTGCCCAGAGCGTGTCTGCCAGGAGCCACACAAGGTTTGTGTGATGCTCAGCAAGTCTTACCAAGGCCAATTTTGAGACAGCAACGATGTCAACCTCCATTAATTGACGGTGTAAGTTAATTAAATTCACTGCAATTGCATCATTAGTTTTGACTTATTTTGCCAAAGGGAGAGGACAGCCAAATGAAACATTCAGGTTTGGATCGACTTAACGAGCGAGGTTGAGCCCAGCTTTGGACATCAATGGAACAGTCTGGCCAGACACAGTTTATGTCCCCAGCTACTGTGAGGCAGCCTAGCTTTAGTGAAGGTGAGACAGCGATTGCCACCCAGGTAAGATGATAAAGTCCAGAAAATCTAACTGCCGTCTGGTGTACTTAAAATGCAGCCTCTGCACTGGCATAATTTAGAAATACAATATTATTTTATACTGCTTTGCATAATTCCATATGGAAATTGAAAGGGATGTTGAATGACTGTGAATACAGTCATATTTATATGGCTGTATAGTGGCCTCTACTTGAGGGCTTTTACTGCCACAGCAATTCCCGTTTAAAAGAAATCACGTCTCTAATCAAAATAATCGGACCAGTAAAATATTTGAAGTGCAAAGCAGGCCTGAGTGGGTGTGCCTGTCCCTGTAGTCAATGCCAGTAAGATAGGAAGGGTCGGTGCTATTTTAAACACAACCATTAGTTACTTTTCCTGCAACGCCCCTGCTTGTACATCTAGCCTGGTGCACATTTAGCTCCAAAATGGGTAGTTAGGAAGCTGATAGATTTTGGGTGTGTTTGAACTTTCATAACCCCCTCATCTGATGTGCTGCAGTCACTGCAGCAGCAAAAGACTTCTTTTTCCCCGTGCCTTGAAGAAGTAAGTTCTCATTGCTTTTTCTGGAGTTAGGGATGAGAAAACACTTTTCAGTGTTACTTTTCACTTTTTCTGACTGACCTTTGTGGACACCTGCAACGCACTAGATCAATTATAATCTTTTTTTTTTTTTTTTTATTCTTGCTCATTATTTTTCCTTAGTTCTCTCACACTGTCCTTGGATCCTTGTCTTCACCCAGATTTGTCAGTCTTCCCTGCTGATTCCTCTGCATTTCAGAGCCTGGTCTTGTTTCATATCCTCCCTTAGTTTTAGAGCTTTTTCAGACCTGTCCATTCCCAGGGGACAGTTTGGAGTTTTAACCTGTTGACTCCCACCTGGCCCTCACTCTGAGGAAAGAGATACGACAGCACACAGGAGTCACACAATTTTGAATGCTTTCATGCTCTGGGAGTGCTTTGAGTCTATTTTCTTCCCCCAGCACTCACTTTTCCCTTCTTTACACTGGTTTTGTGAAGTGATTCCAGCAGTGGATTACTGCTGCAGGAGGAAAAGCCAGGCTGGCACTTGGTCTCCTGCCACCCCTCTGGGGCACCAGGCTTCTGCAAACCCTGCCTGACTCAGGTGCCACCTGACTTCAGCCCACACTTCTTGACAACAGCAATGAAAAATTGGTAGTTATCCTTCCCATCCAAGTATGTCCATGTGCTGTCCATGTGCGAATGAAGCTTTAAAGCATTTCTCTGGGATGAGTTGGTATATAGGAAGATCATGCAGTGAATAACTAGGAGGAAAAGATGAAGAGTTTAAGTCACTGGTCAGAACCTTTTTCCCTCTTCCTGCCTCCTTCCTGTGTGACCATGTACAAGTCACAACTTTTCTGTGACCGAGTTTCCACTTCTTCCCTTGGCAATGAAGTAACAATCCCTGTTTTCTAGGAATGCTATGAGGTTAATGCTTCAACTGTTGTGTAGCGCTTTGAGATAAGCACTCAGAAAGGTCACAAGCAACAGTAACAGCAAGAGCCCAGGCCTCTGTCATCTTCTGTTTTAGTTCTCAGCATGAAGAACCGTCTAGGTTCACTAGCCTCAGCTCTGGTGATATACACTCGCACTACCCATGTCTTAGGGTGAGGAAGTCAGAAAAAATAGTTTTCTGTGAGTGTATGAGACAGTACCTAAAGGGGGCCTATAGGGGAGATGGGGAGGGACTCTTTATCAGGGAGTGTAGCAATAGGATAAGGGATAATGGTTTTAAACCAAAAGAGGGGAGATTTACCTTAGATATTAGGAAGAAATTATTTGAGGGTGGTAAGGCACCAGAACAGGTTGCCCAGGGAAGCTGTGGATGCCCCATCCCTGGAAGTGTTCAAGGCCAGGCTGGATGGGGCTTTGAGCAGCCTGGTCTAGTGGGAGGTGTCCCTGCCCATGGCAGGGGGGTTGGAACTAGATAAATCTTTAAGGTCCCTTCCAACCCAAACCATTCTATGATTCTGTCGTTCTATGATATACAAGGCTTGTATGTTCTAACATCTTCTATAGGCAATATATGTTGTGCTATTACTAAGAGACAAGAACTTGGACAAAAGCAGGAAAAGAATTTAAGAAGTGTCTATCTGACAGTAAAACTGGAATTCCTCAGTGTGCACTTGTGCAGGGGAACAAGTGACCTGCTATAGAGAAATGCTGAGCAATTATCAGTTCCAACCCGTGGTAGAATGGAGTTGCAGTTTCTAATTTTATTTGAATAAGGATTTCATCTGTGATTTATATATCTGAATTCAGAGGAATCACTATTATGCCTTGTCCTGGGGTGGCTAATGAGCCTTTTCTCCACTGATGGGTGTATGTAGCTCTTGTCAGCAAGAACTGTAGTAATATTTTTGTACCAATGGGGAAATAACTCTCAGTGCTTAGCAGTACTTCTGAAGTGAAACGGAAAGGAGAAAGCCTTTCTATTTTATTCCTCTTCTCCTTTTGGGAGGGAACTCACAGCAGCTCACTGTGGCTTAGTCAGTAAATCCCCAGCTGGGATTTGAAACTCATGACACCAGAGAACAAAGCATCTTTGCTGTGCTAATGTAGGCAGCAATGATGTGTCATCAGCTACTACGCACATGTTAGTGTATCATGAGGGTTCAGTGCTGTTTTGGTGACAAGGAGCAACCTTATACTTTGGTACTATGTAAACAGTCAGTCTATTCACAGTCTCTCTCCTTGTGTAATAGTTCTCACATACAAAGTAGCAACATGAAAAAATCATTCTGCTGATGAATGAATCACTTTGATCGGTGCATTTTGTTAGTGTTCTTTATTTTTAAGTAGTGATAAAAGAAGCTGCTTTTGTATGAGAGTCACAGGCCAAGGAAGAAAAACCATGATTTGTATAAAGTGGCAACAGGAACTCATCCATGCAGGGGGGTTCCTAGAAACCAGAGGGTAAGAAGTAGCACCCAGAATATTCATTTATGCTACAGTTACTCTTTGAATGTCAGATGAATAGAGGAGGAGCACAAAAATTGCTGCATAAGCTCATGTCAACAGTAAGCTTAGCTCTATTTTCCTCTCTTAAACAGTACCAAGCTGCCACAAACTAAAAAATAATGGCCTTTAGTTAACATGATCAAGAACCCCAGCCACTGCTCAGTGCCTCCACCTGCTAAACGTTAAAATGTGTATAAAGTTTTTGTATGTGATTACCTGGTGCCAGCTGCTCTGCAGGAACTGTGTGTTTGCATAGACTCATCCTGTGCAGCTTCCTGCCGCAAGGTGAGGTCTCATCCCCCATTACAATGCGGGGAGAAACATCTGCAGGTGGCTCCCGTGCGGTGGTGGATGCTGGGTGGGAAAGCCCCTGCCCACCGCAGAGCGCCGGCCTCTGTCAGAGCTGCTGAGTACCACACGTGTGGAAAACACTCCATGCTGTGCTGTGCCTGCATCTAGGGGTGGGTAACCTGCCTGGAGGTTACCTGCCAGGCACTCCTGGTGCCGTCACCCTCAGTCACCCGTGACCAGTTTCCACCTTTACGCCGGCAGTGTGGGGTAGTGCCCTGCCTTGGGCTCAGCCATGGGGGGTGAAAGCCACGTGTGCTGTGCCCCAGCTGACCAACTGCAGCGTACGGTTCTTTCTGCTCTCTGTGACAAGCTTTTTGAAGGCGAACATGTTGGTGTGTTTTCACAGCCTAGCTTACATATGGGTTATATTTCCTGTGTTACTCCTTCATGTGAGTTGTCTTATTTCTGCTCCCCTTCTCCCTCTCCCTACTGCCTTTGATAATTCAAAACAGACTGTAGTTAAAGACTGATTTATACCCTCCTAAAAATCTTCTTACATTTTTATTACAACTCAGAGTATTCTTGTTATTGCCCCAGATCTCCAGGAATATAAGTAACTACTTGAGGGATTTTAAAAAGTCGTGTCATAGTCATTATTCCAAGGGGTTTCACCTTTACAACAGCAATTTTGAGGGTAGAGATGATCTAAGTAACTGGCAAGATTTTAATAAACTAGGTATTGAATCATAGCAGGAAGGAATCATCTTCTTCAAAGGTATAAATGAGACCTAGGAAGAGAAGACAAACACAACACACAAAAAATTGTTAGAATATTAGCTATCGATCCATCTGGGAAATACCTCACAGCAAAGGTGAGGAAGTCAATTTGTCCATCCTTTTCAGAAGCATTATTATATCATACAATAACATATGAGGGCAAACCTCATCTTTAAATAAAATAAAACCCCAAGTTAAACCTCTGCTTCATCCCAAATTATTGCCATTTCATCCCCTTTCCTTGAGTACTTTATATGTTTCAGTGAACAGTGCAAAGCCCCTGCATTATCATAAAATCTGGGGGCTGCAGTATTACATATTATTAGCTTTAAATGACCCATTGTCCTAAAACAAATGAACAAAATAAATAATATTAAAAGAAAATAATATTCAAACCATTGAAGTAAAGGGTGGAGGTGATAACGACTGTGTTTCTTGGGAATGAATTTGCAATTGTCCTGAGAAGCAAAAGTTGTTGTGCTCTAGTTGGTTTTCCCTGGTTTGTTTTTAAACAGTAAATCTCATTCCATTTTCTGCCAAGGAGAGGAAGGGGAGAGAGTGATGGAAAGGACGTTAAGAGTGGTGCAGCTCAGCCTGGGTGGCAATCTGCTGAGTGACACTTAGGTGATACAGCAAAGTGTCCAGTCTAAGAGCCTAATTAGAGTGGCACTGTGCAAATCAGGAGCCGCATTTTCTGTTTCTTTCAAATTTTATTTATGTGTGAAATGAAACAAAGAATTTACAGTAGCATTTCTTATAGTATTGCTAATTTTCTTTCACAATTCTAAAACATTATTTGATTAGGCTTTTGCACTAAAGTATTTAAATATATACGTTCACTTTTTTCATTAAGAATCGATGTCAGACGTAGCACTGTGACATTGTTATCTGAAACCCTAGGACTGCGTTATTAAGAACTATAGTGCTCTGAGCCATTAATCTGTATTTAGCCTTATTGTGGGCAACTGAGGACTTGACAGTTTCTGGAAAACAGCAGCAAGTAAACTGTACTAGTGCAGATGCTCAGTAGTGACAAAGAACACCATACTTAGTAGAAAGTGCTTGGATATCTTGCTGTGACAGTAAATATTAGACATGAAAAATCATCCTTGAGAAGGAAAAGGCTTTTGTAGTTGAATTTTTGAGATAAATCTGGGGCCTTAAAAGCTGTATGTAGTAGAACAAAATGCCAACCTTTCAACATAATGATACAATTCTGTAGGCACTTGATATAATACAGTAGTGACAGTCATCAGGGAAAGGGTAAGAGGGCAGCGTACAGATGCCATAAGTAAATCTCTACAGCCTTTTGTGCTTAAGTTTCCACCTGTCACTTCAAAACTGTGCTAACGTGACAAAGAAATGGTTTACCACAAAACTGCTTTATTTTCTTTTTTGAAATAAACCCAAATAGTACAAAAACCTATTCACAGAGGTTAAAAAGCATATAACTTACTTTGTGTCCTACACAGGTTTCACATTAAACAGTAACTCAGGATTTTCAAAGTGATGGAGTCATCAGAGAGGGGTTTCATGGTGTCTTGTCTAATAGTAGAATGATAATCTATTTAGTAGCTAGAAATAGCCCCAAAGAAACTATTGCAATGGAATAATGTGCTGGAAAAGAAATAATCAGAGCCCATAGAACTGGGAAGAAGCCTTCACACAGAAGTGGTTTAACAGTGATTTTTCCCAGCAGAACCGTGAAGCCTGTCTGGTCATACCTTCTTGAAGAGCACTCTTGAGAGGCACAGATATTCATGAACTTGGCTGGCAGCTGAGTAGCAGATTTTTGTGCCCCTAAGGAAACTTAAGGAGCATAAACTGCAAAAAAATCACCCAGAGAGAAATTAAAGGGTGACTTACAAGCAGTGATAGTTTACGGGTTCAAAGGAGTCTGTACATCCGAGCAAGTGCCCCCGCCCCGCAAGCCCAGACACAGTGGGGGGCACTGCTGTGACTCAGCCTGGCTTGCTTCAGCAACAGTAACGACCATCAAAACATGTTTGTGTGGGGGGAAAAAAAAGGATCAATTAGGAAAAAACATTTTCCATAATTAAATACACATCTTTCATCTGACTTGGCTTTCTTCAATGGTTGCACATTAAAGCACTGAGTTGTCCTAAATTTTGTGTAAGCCACAGGCTGAGGAGCACAATTGTTTCATTAGCAGTAAGTGACACCAGAGATGATGTTGTGAGACCACAATCACCATTGAACGTCCTGAGAGGCCAATATCTCATGCGGAGATCCTAGTGTTGGTATGGTAATAAATTGCTCCTGTCTTGCATTCCTGAGCAGCATGGGGTGCCAACGAATAGGCCCTCTCTTAATTTCCCAATTTTTTTTCCAGTTGCACTTAGTAAACTACATCTGCCCAGAAAAAATCACAGGGGATTAGTCAAAGCTTCTGAAAACTGTAGACTGGGCTATAGGTGGTATCAAACCGGCAAAGAGCTAAACCTCCTTGTCCAATTGCTGTCAGCAGCAACAGACCACAAGCAGTCGTTTTTAAGAGCTCGCTTGGCATTGCCCAGGATCAGCTCTAGCCCAGTGAAAAGGATTTGGAAGAATTCAGAGAAACCAGAGAACCTGCCCAGAATGAATATTTTTCTACACGACTTCTGAATTCTGAAGGTTTTAGAATTTTTCTCAGCAGGTCTCAAAATAAACCAATGCAATGATGGCTCAATGTCTTCTTAGGATAAAACACTTTGACAGAGTTTCTACTAGGTACATTTAAAAGAGCAAGGTTTGTATCCATGTGAGTAAATACATATTTTATAAGGGAACAATATCTAGGAACTGACATGGCCTCATTTCTCACTGTCTCAGAGGGCAATGACACATGAATTCCTAGAAAAGCAAGTAGGAAAAAATATGTCAGATTTGAGTTTGGTTTACATCCTCCACATAACACAGTGCAGATAGATAAGTATTTTGCTTAAAAACCTTAAAAAGTTGTCGAGATAAGAGGCACACCAGGCACTGACGATGCAGAACAAAGGAAAAGCCCTGAAAAGCCAAGTTCAGGTCAGTACCTAGTGCCGAACCCATCCACAGCCACGAGAGGCAGGCGTGAGTTTTCCAAGTTTAAAAAAAAAAAAAAAAAAAAAGCCACCCTTATATACATAAAAGAGCACAGGAATTTTCCATGGGGGTGGGGAACAACAATAGAAAAGTGATGACCTTGGGATGGCGCCTGGAGACTGAACAGCTTGGCTATTGTATGGAAACAGCTGACTTCTGCACAGGAAGCAATCACTGCTGATTAGAGACTCCAAACCCCTGCCTCTATTTTTTTTCTGTCCTTTTTTTTGTATGTAACGCAAAGCTTCGGAGGCCTCTTCAGACTCACGATTTCAGCCCCTCGCCTGCTGCACCCGGGTGCGTGCGTCACGGGCCGGCGGGGAGGGAGAGACCCAGAGGGGCCGTGCTGTTCCAGCGCCGCGGCTCCCAAGGGACACGGGACTCAAGGGCACAGGGTCAGCCGAGAAGGCACTATTGGGCTGAGATTCAGGGTTGTTCGGCAGTGAACCTGGGATCCGACCTGCTGTTTCTCATTGACTCTGTGGGTTTGTTCCCAGGTATCCCAGTTGAAGAAGGAATTTTTGGTTTTAGTGCTTTCTATGTTGATTCCTCCTCCAGCCTTTTTTGTAACAGTCAGGTTTTATCCATGAGTGAGATGCTAAATTAATGCTAGATGGAACACGCTGTCGATTTGAGGATGAGCTCCTTAACAAAAGCGTACTGTGTTGAAAAGCTTCAGCCTTTACTGACTCAGGGATAGGGATGAGGGGAACATAATGAAGCATAAAACCAGTCTCCTGGAGAGTAACAAAAATTGTAGGCTTAATTGCACACCATCAGTTTTGTTAAACGAATATATGCTGAATGCATGGAGGCAAGAAGACAACCACAGATGCTGCCACCAGCTGGGAGGAGGTCAGTGGGGAGGTGTTTGCAATTTTTATTGAATCAGGTGGGAAAACCAGCTCTTTCCAAAGATACAGGGGGCACTGAGAGGAGGTGAAGGCGGAAGGACAGAAAGGGGGAGGATGCTGAAATGCTGGTTGAAGCTCCCTCCTCTGCTTTCTTCCAGTGCAGCAACAAGGGAGGAAAAGGCAGGGGGGACAGCAAAGCCACAGAGTTAAGTTAACTGGCTGGAAAAGCTGCAGAAGAGAGCAAGCCTTGCTGCGCAAGCTGCCTTGGTCTCTACCTCTTCCTAGGAGCTCAACCCAGTGCTGCTGTGCTCCGCAACGCCACCTTTCCAAAGAGGAACGCAAGTATCATGAAGAATGCAAGCACCTCCAGGCTTAAGCAGCAGCAAAGCTGAGGTTTTTCAGATTTTAATATTGGATTTGTGTGTCCATGGAGGTAGTTAGGGACTTAAGCTGCTTTAAATTTATAATATTTAGACTGTAGTCATGCCGACATACTTTATCTAGCGACGCCCACATTTGGTATTATGCTGTTTACTCACCGCCTGCCCAACCCTGGGTAACCAAGAGATGCTGTGACTACTCTGTCCCACCGCGATGCTTTACAGATCTACTATCTGACAGTCTCAGATGCTGTGGCCAATTACTAAAGATGCAGCTCTGTGGTAAGCAGTTGAGATCCGTGTCGATGAAATGTGGTACTTAGTCACTGAATTTTACATGAAGTGATTCAGACCGATATCAGCTAAAGGAAAGGACAGACCAAGAGATGATAGTCCCCATCTGATAGGACTAAAGCTGTAGGCAGTTGTCTGTGGAAATAAAAACAGAATAACAGCAGTACACAAGAAGTCGTTATCATGTTTACTCTTTTACTGCTCTGTTTGACACTTTAGACTTTTGGTTAATAAACTGCTCTCATTCATAGTGATTATATGATTTAATTTCCACCATGTTTTAAAGCTTTCACATGAAGTGAAAGCAAGTAGAAGAAGCTGTTGAGTTCTGGCAAGCTTGTGGGAGGATGGCTAAAGCTGGAACTGCATAAATAACAATGCAACAACTGACTTAAGAGGTTATATTCCTCCATCGGCTCCCTTTAAATCATTGCCAGGACATCTCACCTTACTCTGCTGACCCTCCCTCTGTTTCAGGTACACTCTTAAGTGCCACTGTAAATCTTTCAGGCACTCACTTCTTCTAGAAGAATGGATTTAGGATTTAGGCAGATGTCTCTTCAGAGATGCATTGAGAATAATGAAAAATACAGCAATTCTCTGTACAGAGTCAAGAATCAAAAGAATTATTATATTAAATATCTCTGAGATCTTCAGCCTTCCAACACAGAGAGCTTTCTGTCAATGCAGAGAATCTGAGAAGCCCCAGAAAAGAGTTAGGCATGTTTGGAAGTGACACGGCTGCTTTCTAAACAGTGCTTACATTAAAGATATGTATTACTTTGAAAAGACACAGTCATCCTAAGACACTCTTTACCGTATGGTACTGTTTACCAGACAACTCCCTTGATTTCTGCAGTGTGGGAACAATATATTTCAGCAGCACCTACCTTCTAAAATGATATCTTAATCTCAGAAGCTTGGCAAATTAAAGGTTTGTTTTCTATAATATTCTATTCATCACAGCAATAATGCCATTTTTAGTATGACTGCTGTTCAGCTGAAAAACGCCAAGACTGGAATTTATTTCACCCAGCTTTAATTGTCTAAAAGTTATGGGAATAGCCTCAGTCTAAACAAGGATCCCCTTCAGTCAACTCAGATCAAGAGGAAAATTCACTCTGTCCCAGTTCAAGTCTATCAGTTCACCCTGAACCTCGCTGTGTGAAGTGTTTACAGTTCCTAATGATACCCAAATGTCAGCCATGGAAAAAACAATGTGTTGGATAGGTGTCACAGTACAGATGACCACATACATATGTCTACCTGGTAGTGGCTATTGTGGTTGGTTGTTCATCGGACACTCAGCTATTTAAAATGACTGTTGTGCTGAAGCTTTAAAGCTGCTCTTAGGGTAGGTTTTTATACGATGTTCTTGAATGCTATATATGCTTATATGGCATTACACACAGCAAAGGCCTAACTTGTCTGAAGTCTTTGGGTAGCATTGTAATCCTCAGTATTATTATCAAAGTTCTCACAGGCCATATTTTTTCCTAGCATTTGACCAAAAATTTCCTTTGGTCACTGGGCTGAGTTGCTTTCCCCTTGCTACAGCAAATTCACATTTTAATAAATTGACAGTCTCCTGATTTCTCTAACATGTGTCCTGCTGCCCTTGATTTAGTGTAGCCTGGCCTGTCTCAGTAAGGAAAACAAAAAATTACAGATCTTTATAAAACATTTAATTCCCTCCTTTTCTCATTTTTTTTTCTTGTTATATTCTTTGGTGTGATTTTCCTTCCAGTCTGCCTTTGCTCTAAGTTCTCATTCCAGTGGCTCTTCTCCAGCAGTATCATGGGGGAGGCAGCCTGCCCTCCTGCCTGCCCGCCCTGCCTGCCCGCCCTGCCTGCTGTGTCCCCTGCCCCAGCTCAGCCTCATCCTGTGGCTCTGAGCTCACCCAGGAAGCCTCATGATGTCTGGATCCAGACAGACAAGTGATCAAGAGTAAAAAAAGACATTCTTCTCCCTTTCAGGCTGGAAGGTGCTTGCTCATTGGAGGCAGATGGAAGCAAGGATCTTTTTTTAGAGTGTCTGAATAGGCAGCACAGAGGGGATTTGCCAGCAGTATTTCTAGATACGAAAATTTAAAAATAGATTTTGTTACCAGAGTGGACTATGAGGGGATGATGCTATTTTTTGTAATAATTTCCTCCTCCCACACAACATACTACCCAACCCTGCATACGCTCAGTGAATTTTTGGTCTGGCATTTTCCTTCCTCTAGAAACATCTCAGGTGATTAAGTCATGGCACTATCCCCAGCTACCAAAACCTGCTTGTGATCCATGAGCTGGGCTCAAGCCTAATGTTCAGTAATTAGTTTGTGACAGACAAGTTACTTCCAGTTCCTCCTTACCAATCTCATCTCACTGCAGTTTGAGCCTTCCTGAAATATTTCCGTTAGGGAGATGCCAAATAAGTAGAGCACATGTCTATCTTTTTCCACAGTATCTTATAGCAGAAATGGGGATTTATTCCATAGGATTTGATGAGAACATTCACTCTTTAGAAATGGCTACCTTTTGTCCTTATACTCCCATATTCAATTACACACTTCCTGCATGACAGACTCCTATGGTACTCATTTGTACTTGCAACCAGCCTCGGCTTAGGTCTCCCTTGCAGTTAATTACAAGACTCCATGATCCACCAGAAGTCCTGCAAAGCCACAGTCTGAAGCAGAAGACCAGTTTGTAGACATATGACAAGAAAAGTACTGTTGGGTTGAGTTGCTTTCCCAGTGTCTTAGTTCATGTCTGAAGTGACATCCTTCTCAACTCCATTTCTTGTATAATCCAATGTCTGTCAAGAGTGGTGCAACAATGGTGTGTAACACTCAGCAGTCTCCTAGCAGCTGTAGTCTGCCCCCATTTACAGTATTGCTCTCCAGAGCTTAAACTGTTTGGCGTCACAAATGTCCGTGGCCTTTCCTCGCTGAGAGAAACTATGCTTTTAAACCCTTCTATAACGAGCATGCTATTCATATGGAGAGGGAAGGAGAAGGAGGAGGTAATTCAACCTGTCATCCACTTCCACCAGAGGCTCCTGAGGATACTGTTATTGCTCAGGACTACTCTCTTCCGCAGTCCAGAATAATGCCCACCAGCCAGTACAATGTGTGCCTGCTTTAAGGTGCTGCCATCCATCCCTCTGGAACAAACAGAGGAAATGCATCAGGAGGCCTCGGCTGCAGATGGAAAGCACATCACCAAGCGGCGCTTACGCCGCGAGATCCCCCAGATGAAGGCCGATTTCAATGAGCATTGTGTTTCAAGGCCCACTTCCTCCGACTCTGGAAAGCTTAAGAAGGAACATCCCACTTGTGTCTGCTGACACAAAGGGCTGCTGTGGCTCGGGAGATGTTATCGGCCTTCCCGTGCCACGGCAGCAGCCTTCCAGTGGCGTCTCCCAAGAATTACTCATTGTTCCCGGGGAGGCTTGACTCCTCTGGGTGGGATCTCATGGCATCCAGTTCAGATGGAAGTAGGTGGTGCTGGGAGGCCAGCCAGGCTCACGACAAAGATCTCCAGCTATGGGGGAGCTACATCAGTGGACCAAGATAACAAAGTCCTTAGCAATCACAGATGTGGATACTGATTCATAAAATGTGGCCCTTTTTGTTGGTTGTAGTTAGTAAGTACTGTTTGGAGCAATCAAATCACTGAATAATGTGGGTCTCAGCTCCTAGATCGAGTCTGAGAAACTAAGATGTCCTTGTCCTTCTTTTTTGTTCACACTCTCAGGCACTATTAATTTCTTAAAACTCTTTTCCTATAGTTGGCAACTTGGAGCTTGATTCTGTCACAGACACCTTAAGTGGGGAAATCAGGAGTGATCCATACTTTTAAAGACCTTCATTTGAAATCCAGAGGTTCTGGGAGACACACGGGACCCTTGAAAGGCTCCAGGAGTGTTCAGTTTGCAGAAGCCTCTTGCAAGGTGGATGTATGCTCACATTATCCAAACCTCTTGTCTCTAAAATTAGAGCAGTGGTATAAAAAGCAGCTTCCCTGGGAGACTTCCTAGAACTGATGCTTCCGGTGCCAGCTGAAGATACTGGGAACAACTACTTTCCTCACAATGATTTGGCACCGTGGCTCCCAGACAGCACCTCGAAGCACAAAAAAGGAAAAGGAAAAATGATCTGAACATTTCCGGATTTCAGCAAAACTTTGATTTGCAGTCTGGCAAGCTCACATTTGAACTAAGGAATTTATTTGTTTTGTTTTGTTTTGTTTTTTTTTTCTTTCTCTTCTATCATTCCAGTAAATCCATGCCTGGCTTCTCTTCCTTATCTCTTTTTTTTTTTTTTTTTTTTTTTTTAGGAGGTCAGTGGGAGATAAACTGCAAAGAAAAAATGTCTGCCAGCAGTGATTTCTTACATATAAATGAAAAAAATTGAAAACATATGTTATGGAGAGGTATGGGAGAAAGGCAGCAGAGAGAGAAATAGATAGAGCCTTTCCAAAAAGAAAACATTTAGTCTGCCTTCCAAGCAATGGAAATTCCAGTTTTAGAAATTGTGCTACAGGCTAATAACGTACAACATTGTTGGCTATGGCACATGGAAAAAAAGAAAAAAAAAAAAGCTTTTGTAATTCTGTCCCTCTCGCCAGAAGGATGACGTGAAACCAGTCAAGCACATCAGGGAGAAATGCTAATTTTCCACAGATACAGCCGAAGAGCATTCAGCTAATACTGGTCATGCATAACTATGCCTTGTGCCTGTGCCATAGAAGTATATCATATTGTTTGGTAAAACATGAACTTTTGAGTTTTCCGTCCACGGCAGCCCTGCAACCTCCAGTTGGCATCCCATCAATCAGCATGTACGGAGCCTGGTGGACCAAGGACAGAAGTTCATTGCATAGTTCTCCTAAAATAACGTTGTTATTTTGTGTAGCATATGCCACAACCCCATGGCAACCCGGACAGGGAAGATGGTGACTGAATGGTGACAATGATGCTGAGTTATCTCCTGATAACCTCACTCACACCATTTCTGGACAAAGTGCCATGCTAGTCAGCTGCTGATGGCATGTTGCCACCAGCCTCCACCAGACAGAAGGAGAGAGAGGTTTTGAAAACTGCTGACAAATAAGGCCAAATGTATGCCTGGACTAACTTTTTAGTTTAGTGGTTACCTCAAGAGCGAACTTGGCTGTGTTTAAACCACTTTCTCAAGGATGCTGTGCTGTTTCTGTGGAGGCGGGGGAGATTACTTGTGACACATGAGCACAGTAATCAGTGCAGATATATCCTCTGTGGCTTCTGGACTGTGCCATATGGCTCATGGGGAAAGAATGATACTATTAACAGCTGACATGATGGCAGTGGGATGTCCTGGATGAACAAAAAAGAAATCATTACAAATGTGTAATACAGAGAAATTCAAGGTATCCCTGCATGAAATCCCCAGTTCATTTAAAGGCCTGAGCTGCAAATATTTGGTACAGTTTAACAAGAGAGAAAAGAATAAATCCGTAACTGTTTTCCCATGTTACTGACCAATTTGTGGTGGCTAATTCCTCATGCATGTCAGAGCAGCCTGAAGAGTGACAATGAGTATTGTTTCCTTTGGCCATGATGTGTCAGTTCAATAGTTTGGGATCTATCTGGGCTCAAGGCAGCCCTGGATGTACCCACTAGTATTTGGGTACACCTTGAGATAGCCATAAAAGTCCAACAACATACAACAGTGAAAACTCCTGTGGCTGGAAAAGCTGTCCTTCCTCAGAATAGTCAAGGTGGACCATAACTTCTAATCACACATATTGGTGCTTAAAAGTTATCCTATAATCTAATACAAGGGTGTAGATGAAATTAGGATATTCATTTAAGTGAAAATGTACAAATTAAAAAAAAAGACAAATCCTCCACCTGCAGACAGGCTTTTAGTTGTATTTGGGTGCCTTTGGAAGCAGAGAAATACTTGGAAAAAACTGGCAAGGGACAAAAACTATGAAAAGCTTAACATGCCACTACACTTAGAGCAATGGCTGCTAATTTATAGTGGTCTGGCCATGAGATATCCCTGGACTGAGCTGTGTGAAGGCTAAGGGAAAGGGACCTGCAAGAACAAATTTCTTCCCTCCTCAGCTGTGACACTACGGGACTGTTTTCTGAGCATCTCTCTCAGTGCCTGGGGGACTTTGCTCCTCACTCCTACAGGTGGTAGCAGTCTGGAGCCTCTGAGGCTTATGAGATTGTATTTAAGTGCTCCAAAATAGAGGATAGATAAAAGCTAATTGTCTAAACTTTGCACACCTGGCAGTGCCTAACTCCCACTGATTTGTGAGCTGGAGGATGATGCGCTTTGGAGACTCCCAGTCAGTGCCTATCTACATCTTTAGGCATCAAACTGCATTGACACATTTAGCTGACAACAATCAAGATGACACTAAAGGCAAACAGGAGCTAAAAAAACTCATGTGCTTGGAAGCAGCTTCAGGAAGGGGTCTCCTCAGTTAACCACAGTAGCATGCCCATAGTCTTCTGGAAAAATGCGGTCACAGAGGCCTCCTGGAATCACTTTGGATGTACTGATAAGGAAGGAGTGACAGCTCTGTTGCAAAAAGGCAAAGAGCTCCTTTGGGAGCAGTACAACTTTTCAGTCAGATGGTGATAAATATGGATAGCTTCTGGACCAGGCTAGAGGGCTGCCAGGGAAAGTGACTTGCTAAGAAAATTTGTGTACTTTTGTCACTATTCCTAGTCTGCAAGTTGAAAGTGACTTCCAGGCAATTCCAGACTAGGAAGGTCTGCAGCGCTGACAATAGAAACAGACGGACACAGCACAAGTCCTTAGCAGAACTGTAAAACAAATACTAAACCCCACTTGCTAAATGAACATGAGAGGTACCATTTTCTTGGTTGTGTACTCTTCTTCTCCACCCAAAGCCGTATTGATGACAAGAATATTTCTTAAAGCTTCCTCATTCAGCATTTCTGGTCATAAATTGTAAAAAGAAAAAAAGTATAAAAAAAATAAAAATTGGGGGCGTTCTTTTATCTCATTATTTACCTCTTTCCTGGCTGTTCCATTTGTTTTGGAGATGTACATTTCCAAAAGCACAGCAGCTGTGATGCTGCATGAATTGTCCTTCCCTAGCTGCCACTTGGGAACATGATCAATCGGCATCTACTGCTAAGGTTGTTTATAGTGCTTGAGCATTAAAAACATTTGCAATCTTAAAGAGACGCATCGGGTCCAAGGAACAAACTAAGGTGGTGTTTCCTCTTAGTTAATGTCATCCATTTCTGCCTGCAGACTACTTCTTCATATAATTTCCAGGCAGTTTGTGTTGTCAGGAAAAAAACATTGAAGAACAGTTTGTCATTGGTGTTCCCTTAGGAGAAATCCAGGTTCAGGAGTGCAGGAGTCCAGCTTTTCTACTCTGATAGAAATCTATTCAGCACAAGAAAGAAAATGGAACTCTTGGCTAGTTTTTGCTGCTTCTTAGCTGATACACCTCAGTTTGCTCTGATCCATGACCCTGGGCAATGACTGTCTTGACCACACCCAATGGAGATGCCAGGATCTGTCAGTACAGATGTGTAGGAGATCTGGCACATACGCATTCTTCTCATATGATCAATAAATCTCCCATCAGCTCTACGTGCTCAGCTTTGCTCCCAACTGACTTTCTGCAATGATGACACCATAACTTACCTGCAAGTAAACTGTACACCTTGTTCCAAAAGTTTTTGAGGGTCTGTTGCTTTCCACGTGGACAGTCAAGGCCTTCCATGGTATTTTTAGAATATCACAGTCTTGAAAAGTCCAGTAGTTCCAACCACCACAAGCAGCCTAAGGTTAATGTGTACAAAACCCACTTGTTTAATGCCAGGTTTTACAACAGCAAAATACTATATATAGCTTTGCAGGAGATAAGGGTAACTCAGCCTGATACTTGAAGGTGTAAAGTCATCAGCAGTGAGAACTGGGAAGAAATGCTTCACTCCGTGTGTAGCAATGCCTAATTGGGTAAGGACAGCACATTTTGTCTGTAATTCCATTTGATCACCACGTGCTACTTGTTACTACCGAGGCTGAATACCAGATAGGATTGAATAATAACTTCACCCAGCAGGCCAAATCTATGTTCTGAAATGATGGTTATTTTTAGGAATGCAAATCAGTACAGAGACTTACTGAATCAAATTTAGGTTTCTTGTCTTTACCTCAGAAAACCTTCTCAACTTTTTTTGTTTCTACAATAAAATTATCATAAAGCTCCTATCTTCTTCTTCGATCAGTGTCAACACTTTGGACCTCACCACCTTCTCTTTACATAACACAAATTCATTATTTCTTGCATAATCTAACATGAGAACTCCCTCTCTGAGTAGATCTCCCTCTTCTCTGTCAATTCCCCTCCTAAAGCCCGTATCTTCATTCAAGGTCTTAGGCAATATAAGCAGAGCAACTTATCTGAGCACTAAACTCAAAAGTTCTGTACTTGGTTCTGAACAAGCCCATCACCCATTTTATACCTCACTTTCCTCATTTGTAACTGCTACTGGCAACAGGTTTTAGATTTAGTAATGCACAAAAGAAACACATACTACAGCATAATGTCAAGACTGGGGTCTATCTGGCCGTGACCATATTGCAGACTAAATGAAGTGGTTCCTAAAGATGGCAGAATATTCTTCATCCACACAGCTCCATTCTGGTGCTTCTAGAGCAGAGTGGCTACGCTTACGCATTGTAGCAGTTGGCCCTGGGTCTTTTTAGGTCCCATGGGTTATGTCTCTGACTTTGAGACATAATGATTACCCTTTTTGTGCTTTTTTAAGTTCAAAGAGTTGCTTTGCAGCCCACCCAGCTGGTGGTTTTTTGTCCTGCCACTGAGGACATGCATGTTATGGCTCGAGGCTAGAGGCCATGTGCAGTCACCACATGGAACAAAGCCCACTGAAGGACTAGGTAAGGCAGGGGAGGCAACTCTAGAGCATCCATAAAAACTTTTGAGCATGGTCCGTTGAGTGACCTGTCACTCAAACTGTATTGTGAAATCCAGCTGCAGTGATCCAAACCGGACTGAGGTAACACTTGAGCAATGTAGACTCGTGTATGTGTAGTGCTCAGCTGGCCCTCTTCCATTTAGCAATATATCTGTTTGCAAGGGCATGTAGCAATAGGATGGGGGTAATGGCTTTAAACTAGAGCAGGGTAGGTTTAGATTAGACATTAGGAAGAAGTTCTTTACAATGAGGGTGGTGAGACACTGGAACAGGTTGCCCAGAGAGGTGGTGGAGGCCCCATCCCTGGAGACATTCAAGGCCAGGCTTGATGAGGCTCTGAGCAACCTGATCTAGTTGAAGATGTCCCTGCTTACTGCAGGGGGGTTGGACTAGATGACCTTTAAGGGTCCCTTCCAACCCAACACGTTCTATGATTCTGTGATTATCTCTCACAGACACCAGTGTGCAGGGCATCTAAAGCTAAAAGCAAAGGCTCACAGCAGGAAGCTCTCCAGGCTTATGGTCAATTGGCAGAAAAAAAAGCTCTATAATATTTACTCACCTTTGAGGTATACCTCTGTGTGTGAATGACAAGGTAAACTTTCTCAGAAAGAGTATCTGGAGGACACGCTGGTATGCCTCCTTCCCTGTTTCTTTTGATATCCACTTTGTACTGGAAAGGGGAAATTCAGAAGATGGATGCTTGCCTGTCATGTGGATGCACCAGCAGGGTGTTTGGCTAGGGTGATATCCTGCTGGGTCATGTACCAGCCAGTGCCAAGCTTCTTCTACAAGCATGTCATAAAAAAAAAAAACAAACCACCTTAGGAGTGCTTACTGCTTCTGCAGTTATCTTCCTTGCCTACTTTGTCTTTACCTCAGCCTTTTCTGGAAAGAGGTGCCAGCTCCAAAGCTAAGGTAGATACATGTACATGAATCCTTGCAGCCTGCGTATGATGCATCCATCTTGGCTTATGTGCAGCTATGGAAAGACGTGCCTTTCTCTCCTTGACATTTACTATTACTTATGCCAAGAGCTGTTCATACAAGTATGGGGACCAGACACAGAAAAGTTAGGAGAGGAGCATCACAAACTGAGGTTCCTTTGTCCTTGATCCTGCCTCAGAGATCTGACAGATTGATACACTGGTTCTGATTTATGTGTCTATCAACAGCAAATACTCGCCCTGCCCCCTTGGGCCTCCTCCGCTTCCCCAGCCTTCTCCGCAGAGACTCTGGCTGTATTAATTCCAGCTGGGCACACAAGTTCAGAGAGTGGAAGAGAAGTAGTGAAACAAAAGGAAGAGAGAGACACTCTCTTTTGGTGCTGCTTTGTTTTGCTCCAGGAAGGGAAGAGACAGCCATCCAGACAGTAGAAGCGACAGGTCATGGAGCGGGCACTTCCTACCAGACGGGAAGCCATAGCGCCCTTTACACAGGGCTGCGGCCGGCTGACGGCTCCATTCCCTCCTTTGGACTTTTATTGCCCCACCGGGCACTGCGGCGGCTCAAAGGCACCGCTGCAATGGGCAAGGCACCCTGCGGCGAGAGAAGCTGTTCAAACAGCTTTGCGTTCAGTGTCGGGTGCCGCCGTCAAGCAGAAGTCTCCGGGTGAGTTATGAGGAGTCGCGTGATGCCAGCCAAAGGACCTGGAGCGCCAGGAGCCCAATCACTGGCTACCGGAGGCGTGTGCCTGAATCGGCATGGATCATGAGCAGCGGTCTTGCAGCACCTTTATGAGGAGAAAACGGCAGCTGGCAGACACCCAAACTACCTAAAATGTGTCTTCATTGATCTGTTCACTGGTTTATGTCATACCCTAAATGTCTAGTAAGGTTATGAACGTGAAATGTTAAGGGGTATCTGAGGGGAGGGTAACCTTTTTTTTTTTTAATGAAATCGATTTTGAAAGAAATTACAACTCTGCCTTCCAGCATTAGTTTGTAGGATATATCCTATATTTATTACTCTTAGTCTAGTTGCTGTTTACATTTCACAAATGTTTGGAAGCTCCAGGCACGGACTGTAACAGTAGGCCATGTCCAAACACAACAAACTTAAGTCTCATCCAAGTATTGATGAATTACGGGCTAAGGAATGTGTATGTGTGAGAGAGAGAATTAATACATGGGAGAGGAAAATCTGGCTCCTGGCAGGAAATGTTTACAAATATAAACATGTACATTTATTTATGCATGTATATATTCAGTCTCTACTGGTTTAGTTGAAGGGGAAGTAAAAGAGGGTCAGCTGTGACTCTAATTTGGGACTCTCAGCACTCAGATTGGTGCACCCTGAAGGCTTTCCTACTCTCTGCTGGACAGTAATGGCCCTTTGCCACCTGCACATTGCCCCAGAATGGCTCTTTTGGGACTTATAGATGGTGGCTTAACGTTATACATACTAGCCCTTCAGAGCCTGTTTTGCTTCTGGTGCAACGAACCATCAGCGAGGGATATCTGCCAAGGGTTTTATTCCCATAGAAGTGCAAGATAGCAATTTGGCTTCATACAGCACAACTCATTTTGATTCAAGTGATGCCACCAGTTGCATTATAGGGAGTAATTCTGTCAATGCACAGACATTAATAAATACAGTTAATGCTGAGAAATATGGAGTTAATTTTCTATACCACAATTATTGGGCTGTCTTGAGCTCAGGAACCAGATGTGACATACTGTTTCAAAGTTTAGGTTTTTGAATGAACTTCTCAAGACAAAATACGCTAACATTTTAAATAACTAAAAGTGTGAAGCAAAACCATGCAAGTTAATATAGGAAAAAAGAAACCAAACTATGGAAAGACCCCAACCTCTCTTATCTTTCTGAAAAAGCAGGGAGTGTGGTGATATAACAAAAAGGGAGCGACGAATGAAGCTCTGACAGCCTCTAGGTTTTCAACTTGTTCCAAAAGTTGAGTTGTTGCAAAGCAGACAGAAATCTGCTTTGCTCTTGTGGTTTGTGCTGGAAAGTGTATAACTGTCAGTAAGAAGAAATGTGACCTAGTGAAATGCTGAGATACATACCAGTAAGAACCAGCTACCAAATGGAACAGGCATGGTTTCCAGGGCTATGGGAATAAGATGAAAACAGCACAGAGAGTTATGCAGGGAAATTACTGGAAATTGGTTAATTACAGGAGTTATGGAAATTGATTTTATATGAGGACCCATGTATGCATTTACTTACTGAACTGTGTGTTTACAGATGCATGAATACTTCTGAAAACAAATCTCATCTTTATTCCAGTTAAGCTGAGAGTACTGTAACAGCTCATATTATTTTTCATGTAAGTTCTTCCAGTTCTGAGTAAGCCCAAGGGGGTACTTCATTACACAGTAAAAGAACATAAAAATTGTTCAGAATATCAGTCTAAGTTTGTTTCAAGACTGAGTAGGTTTGCTCAAAAAAAAAAAAAAGGAAAAAAAGAAAAAAGAGAAAAAAACCCACCAGTAATATGTTAGGAATTGTTTAGAAAAGGTTCCTGCTAAAAAGATTACAGAATTTAAGTTGCTAAAAGATTTCAAATGGTGAAAGATTCAGGTAATTTCTGAATTACCAGAATTTTTCAAGATCTGTTTTCTGTTAAAAAAACCAACAACAACAAACAAACAAACAAACAAACAAACACCCCAACAAACCACACCTCTAATTTATTGTGTTTGGAAAAGACTACAAAAGCGCACCACTCTGATTTCATCCTGCCCATAAGCACTCTGCTTCCATACCAGTTTTGCTTTTTATAGTGTTGCAAAGGAGCAGGGGAAATTCAAGTGAATTATTTCACCTTCTACAGAGCAGGAAACACACTGGAAAAATTCCTATAATAAGTGCAAACTGTCACCCACTGTCCAGTCCCTTGTCCTCACTGCTGCACGGAGCAAGGGGGTCACCTAAGGAAAAGTAAAGCTTTAAAGTCATGACCCTGCCTTAAAATGGTTGTGCTGGGTAGATCACGCTACCTTGCCCTTTCCCTTTTGTAACCTTTTATACCTGGGCCAAGTATGTTTCAAGTGGTCCCATAAGTTCACAACTGCTTTGTGTTGCCAGAGTGTCACAGGGCAGCAGAAGTAGACGGATAAATTTGATTCCAGTCGGCTGGACTCAAAGGAGAGCTGGCCAGGGTCCATCCACATGATGCTTGCATTTTAAGTGCAGTATCTGCTTCAATAAACGATGTGCTGTGTTCGCTGAATAGGTCGGATTTCAGCTCAGGTGTCCTGGCTGAAGTGTGGTCCGAAACCAGCCTCAGCTGGGGTGGGAGGGCTCCAGCACAGAGACTGGGTTTTGGGTTGAATAGGCAGAGAGATGAGAACTCTGCATTTCATCACAACAGTGGTGAGTCTAGTCCAAAGGTCATTGAGGTTGATGGAAAAGCTCCAGCTGAATTCAATAGCCCTGGAGCAGGCTACCATGTGTAATTTATACTTCTCTCTTTTTTTTTTTTTTTTCACTTAAACTTTTTAGATATCCATTTTCCTGTATATAGCCACACCTTTCCTATTTCTAATTTCTTGTTTGCATTTGACAAATATTTAAGAGCTCTTCACAGGCTGGACAAGAGTGAGACAGAGGGGAAGTGACCAGATTTATTAGTCAGCTTGGAGATATTTCTTAAGTCCTAGGGTGAAAAAAAAATCCAATTTGTATTTGTTAGTCCGTACTTCTGATTTATTGTCATCAAGCTGAAATATTTGCCTTATGTTGCTAAATAAAAAGACCTTTAGAAAGCTTTGCAAAAGTATGTTTGTTAGTCACTGTTTGGTGAACTCTCTGAACATGAGAAATGCTAGCTTGTATTTGCTTAATTTCGTATTAAAAAAGCAGAACTTTTTGTTCCAAAAGGAGTTGTACATGTTGATTAAACTGATATTTCTGTGTTTCTCTTAAAATTGTTCCACTGGTCTCTTCCTCACCTAGAAACTCTCTCCTTGGACAAACCTAGAAATTTTCCACAGCCTTTTTAATGTGCAAAAGTGCTGTTTCCAGGCCTGACAACTAACTGCTGCCCTTGTTGTTAAAATTCATCAAAGAAAATACAAAAAACATTTTCCTTTTTACCAAAACATGATGGAGAATACATAAAATTGATGCTGTATTGAAACATTGGTGCTATCACGATGTATACCAGTCAAGTGTAGTAAAAATTTATGACATATTAAACAAAACATCAAAAACAGTGACTCAGAGAAAGCACGCACATACAAAACTCAGAAAAGCTGTCTCAGTGTGAAAGTCAATTATTTCCTACAGCTTAAGGAATTGGATGTCCAGAAATTAGCTTTTTGTTTTGCTGTAACTCTTAACTCTCTGTGAACGAACACATTGGCACTGTCTTACCATGAGGTTTGTGAATCCATTCGGTGTTATCCAAAGATAAGGAGAGATGTCATACGATGAAATGGGCAGATGTAAAATTCAACAGCCTGGTACATCCTTTTTCTTAGTCATCGTGTAAGGTGCTGTGCTACTACCTGGCCACATAGCAACTCCTCACTGATCAGGGTCCACATGCGGGTCCGCCATGCTGGCTTCATTGCAGCGTTTCAGGATTTGGTTTATTCCAGTGGAGGCTTTGACTTGCTCCTGTGGTGCACCACTCTGCATGTGGTTTTGCATGGAGGACCCTGAGTGTGGAGGACCATGCTCACACTTTGAAGGACCTGGGAATTTTGCTACAATTTCTTTTATTTATTCATTAGCCTTCCTGGTGTTTTGCCAAGAGATCATTTTGCTACCTTCCCTTCCTCAGTTCTGGGGGATTATATTTTGCTAAGCAAGTGCAGAACCAGAGGTGTGGGACTGAAACCATGGGTAATGACCCCGTCTTCATCCATTCTCATTGAGGTTATTTGAAATGTTGGTCACAGGGCACAGGAGAGCTGTGGGTAGAATATTGTAGGATGTGGGAAAACTGGGATGGACAGGAATGAAAAGCTTTCAGATTCAGATGCTTTTTTTTTCCCCTGGCTAGCAATGTCTGTTTTCAGCTAAACAGTGTGACTCGGCATAGGTAAGATGGAGTGTGGTCTTAGTTACTTTGATCCCTCCTGTCTCCTGAGGTCTTACCCAGCCTTGTGATGAGGAGAAAAAGAGCCTGCTGTTATCAAGGGGAGACACCCCCTATTAATGATGAAAAAAATAGGCTTTGACAAGATAAGGAGTTTTACTTCAGTTCCTGAAACTATTCTTTCTTTATTGTGGTTGAAGATACTTGTTGCCAAGAAATTGCTTTCCTTTGTATATATAAGAAATCCTTCAGACAGTAGGCATTCCTAAGAGATGGGTTTTCCTTTTAAGTTGATTTCCTCAAACAGGTTTAAGAGACATCACCATTTTGACCTGTCCTTATGTTCTAACATGTATGTACTTTTTGGTTACTTGGGAAAAAAAAATGGTTGCAATGGGAAGCAATTTCTAATTATTTTTAACATTTGTGGCAGTGTCTCTTTGTGGCAGTACAGTCTCTTGTAACATTCTTAAGTTTAAGTGCCACTAAGTGAATACACATGGGTACTCCTTTCACAGGCAGAACCGCAGTCATCCATCAGCAGTTGTTCAGTGAGGAGGGAATAAAGATTTTTTTGAGTGTAGCTATTTAATTTTAAAACTTTTTTTCCCAATCAGATGAAAAAACATTTCAAAATCTATGTCTGTTTTCTTGTTGTTCCCACTGGCAGGCTTAGCACTGAATAATTCAACAGACTGAGTAACCTATGCCAAGTATAACCCAAAATCCCCAGACTTACAAAACTCAATTTCAAGTTTCTCACCTTAAGCAATACATTTAATAAATTATGTATTTTTCCCTCTAATATGCATTTTCCAATGGATTGCAAATGCTGGAGACACTATCCCCTGATACTATTCATTTTCATCTTAAAGGAAGAAAAAAAGCTGAATATGTTTTAAATATTCTCCTAACCAAAAGCCTTACTGGTTTGGTTTTTTTCATTGAATCTAACCCTGGGAAAATGTGGCCATACAGAAAAATTTTTCTGAGTTCCTGTAATCTGCACTAGTTACTATTGCATGAAGAAAATGAGAGGTAAACATCTAATTAAATGTATAATCATCTCTTTGTGTAATTTGCCAAAGTTATAATTTATTCTAAATTTACTGAGAAAAGTACAGAAGAAGGAATAATCAGCACAGCCTGGTAATTAGGTATGTGTCCTCTGGCACGTGGCCTGGCATATTTTAGACCAAAAGTGGATCTGAGATGCACATTTTTGATGCAGATCTTGACTGATTATGAACTCTACAAAACTCAGGGTGTTTGGCTTAGGGTGCTGGCAGAGACCATCGGAAAGAGTACAGTAGCACCCTGCATCCGGTCAGATTCCAATGTCTGTCAACACTCACAGGATTTTGGATTGAATTTTACCCTTATCATGCTTTCAGTGATACATACCACAGAAAGCAATTAAGATGTTGGGCAATCTAAGTGGCTGTGAAGCTTCAGGGCTTGTTAAAACTGCTTGTTATCCTATGCAGGAGAAGCAAACATGGGGAAAAAAAACACCATAAAGAGCTACTATGACCTCTTCTGACCTCTCATCTTTTGCCTCTGAAAGAGAAGAGTGAAGAAACGTACAAGTGCCTGTGTTAGTAAGAGGCACATGTCCTTGTAGGTGGATCAATTCATTTCCATTAGCATCACAAGTGGAAACAGAGCAGTGGTCTAATCTACAGAGGCTTCTATCAAACAGCTTGCCTTAGTCTACTCCACTGAGCTTTCTGCTTTAGTCCCTTGCCAAATTAACCTTGAAGTTATAACATGACTTTCTAGATCCTACCCAGCATCTGCAAAGGAGTTCTTTTTCATTTTTAAATGCTGTAGCGGTGGGAGTCAAGGACAACAACATTTTGACATCATTAAATAAGTAACACATTACCCTTCCTTAGAATAATCTTCAGATAAGCAAGGACCTGATATTGTTATGCTGTGTGCTTCGTGGTCATATCCACAGAATGAGCAGAAATGATGATATCTGGCTATGTGTTCCTGTAGTCACTCTACAAGAGTTCTCTCTTATTCTGAAGACTACTTGTCTGTAGGACACAGCAAGACTACTGCCAAGGCAAAATACTATGCTGCATGCACCTCCAAATCTCTGTGATGAGAAATGACCTCCAGTGACGTTACTAGGAGACACCTTTTGAAGGGACAAGACATCATCGTCTTGCCAAGTGAGAGCAAAGGTTTTGGGATCTGTCTCTTGAGGGAATGTGATTGGAAAGGTGCCTTTGGCAAAGGGCATAAAAGAAATCTAGAAACAGTACAAACGAGAGGAACAGTTGGAAGGTCTCTAATGGGGAAACATTCTCTAGGAAGACTAAGAGGAAAGTCTGCTTTATATCAACTATTTGACAGATTGGTTGGACGTGACATCTGGAAACATGTTGTAGGAATTGACACAAAAGCTTTAATTTTCCTTGAAAGGCATTTTTATGTTAGACAGGACTCTCACTTTCAGTTTGTTCCACAGCACTAACAATTGCAACTTTGTCCTATCTGATGAAAATCAAAAGAAAATTCTTCATTGTCCTTTGTCTTTATTTATAACTTTAAGGTACATCTGAGAAACACTTTAGGTGGCAATGGGAAATAAGTGGCCACTTATCTTTTCTGGGAAGAGCCACTTGAGTTGACTCAGCTGATCCAGTCCTGTGGAGTTTAATGAAATAGGAAAGAATTTTTTCCATCCAGCACATACCACCGTTATAATTTGATGCTTGTTTGGAAATAGCTGCTATATTTCTTAAACCGGCTTTGTAGTATTATAAGACCTTCTCTGCTCTCTTGAGAAATATGGTTTTTAAGAGCATGTAAACTGAAAAACAAAAGACTGTATGAACTCCATTTTGGAGGAAGAAACTCTGTGCCTGGAATAACAAACGTTATCATGCCCTTAAGGCAGGCAATATTGAGAGATAGACAATAAAAGAAGAAACAGTGAAAAAAAGAGTCAGAAAGCCAAGGATCAAAAGCCACCAATGTTTCTCCTGCCTGCATACAGTGACATGAATCGGTATTCCACAAGTCAGCCCCTCTCTGTTTTCTTCCTCTGTCGATTCCTGAGGCTCAAACAACTACTGAACCAAGTCCCCATCTTCTTCCAGAGGGCCTGGCTGGTACGCAGCTGTGCGGATGCTGCTCTGAGCAGAGTCTCCCTGCACGGCCCCTGGTGCAGGTGACTCTACCTGGGCAGGGCAAGGTGCCTGTGGGGCTTCTGAACTCTGATTAGAAATGTGATCTGCTCCTCCTTCTTCTTACCAACATGTGATTTTTCTTGCTTTCAGAACCAGTTAGCAGATAAAAAAATATAAATCTTCTCCAAGGTGCTCCACTGTTCAGCTACAGTATTAGATGCAAACATTAGTTAATATGCCTGGTGCACTGAACAATATAAGAAAAGTGAAGTTGTATTAGACTATAAATAAAACCATAGGCATCCTCATCTCTGAAGACATAATGCATTTCTCTGGCTAGGCCTTGAGATTAAATAGAGCTCTTTCAATTAAGAAAACAAACTGCAGCTAGAGAATCTACTGCAACTGGGTCAACATTAATTACTTGATCATAAATGGTTAAAAATAAAATAGGCAAGGTGGAAAGGGGAAGAAAGGTAAACAGAGAACATGCTGCTCTGCTGGCTTTTTTTTTTTTCATCTCTTCAGAGCTATATGAAACCCTCCAGGAAACTTCTGGCACTTGGAGCCAGGAGCCTCTGTTGTTAGACTTAAAACCGCTTACTTGAATGGATGCCTTTCAAATTCGGAGAGCAGCCCAGCAAATGAACAGAGCTAACTATATACAATTAGCTCTCAGGACTTGGTGCACGTTGCTATGAAGTCTGAATGTGTAGGCGCAGATGAGCTGCTCTCACATCTGGATTTCCCCGGGGAGAGGATTTGAGGTGAGCTTTAAAACCCTCTGCAGTAACTCTCTGTGCTACGACACAGCTGAGCACCAAGAGCCAACACGCATCTGCCCCCCCGCCAGGCAGCGCTGCGCCTTCTTTCTAGCTGCTTCAGAGCCAGTGGGAAATTGCAGCAGTGGGGAAAGCCTGTGTCTTCCCCCCAGCCCCAGGACATGAGCCAGGGTGCACACATGGTCCAGCACGGAGGAACGTCCCGCTGGGAAGAGGCAGTCCCCTCTGTCTCCTCTTTATGGGAGCCGCATCTGCTGTTGGAGCCGCCTCTGTCCCCAGAAGTTGTGCTGGGAAACTGGTACCATGAGAGGGCTGCAAGATTCCGAGCGGGTGGGGAAAGGCTGAGGACTGCAGGACTTTGCCGAGGCAATAAAAGCATGCAACGTGAGTGCCCATCACCACCCTCTGGCTACCACACCTCACAGAGACTGGAAAGCAGGGGATGTGGAGGAAGATAGAGCGTGTAAAATAGCCTAATAAAAATCATAACCGAGCTTTAGTTACCATATAAATGTGTAAATTACTGGTCAGAGAAAGATGTGCAAATAATTTAAATTCAATGGAAACACAGCTTGAGAGGAGAAAGGAAAGATGGAGGAGGGCAGAGGACTGGAGAGGAAGGGAATGGAGATGCCTTAACCTGCACCATGTCGCATGAGAACTGCCCTAGAAGATACAGGATCTTCTGCCAAGTTTTTGTTTTAAATTTTTGCTTTAAACTCACGAATAAGTTGAAAGAAATAACTATAAAAGCAGAGAAGGGGAGGAAAAAAGAAAAGGGACAGCAGGAGGAAATCAGGAGGTGGCAGGCAAAGGGAGCACATTCCCAAGCCGTGGGAGAAGGAGCAGTCTGTCCAGCACGTGTGGGAAGCGGCAAAGGCATGGGGCACAGATACTGCAACAGGAAAAAGCGCTCCCCAGGCCAAGTGTTGGAGATGTGAGCAGGCATGTTGACAGGCAATTGAAGAGGAGCCAGTGCTTATTTACCCCATTAAGACTACTGCGACATCTTCTGTTACACTCCGATTTCCTTTTTGAATGCTGGCGTCTGTCTGTTTTCTCCTCCTGTGTGCCAAGTGTATAGTGACATTTTACACAGCCCTGTTCTCCACCGGGAAAATGCTGGAGAAGCGTCTTGGGCAGAGCCCGGGCTCAGCCCTGCCGCATCCAGAGGGGCTGGCACCTGGGTCACACTCAGCCGGGGACTCTTTCAGCCCAGGAGAGTCACTTTTCTCAACAAAAGCATAATAACCTCAGGTTTCACAGTGCGATGGGAACAGTAACCCAGACATTTCAGTAGCTGCTTGAAACATTTAGGCATTTCGTAAAACGGCCGGATAAAAACCAAGCTAGAAGGCTAGTCAGTTCACTGAAAGCCTGTTACTTTTACTCATTCCACTAACTGGATGACTGAAAAATGACTGGAAAATTGCTGAAAATTGTAGTCAGTTTTCAAAATGACTGATTTCACTTGCAACTCATCCAGACGTGCCGAGAATAGGAAATTGCACGGGGACTGTTTCTGCAACGGTGAGCTGTGCAAAACATAACTTGTCGGCGTAGTTTCTCCTCTTACAGAGCGAATTAGACTGAAATAATAGCTGAAAACAACTAAAAGGCAGGCAGCAAATCAGTGCCTTCTTTCTCAGCTTAGACTACCTCTAAATTTGACTTCACACTTTGAAGGAATTGTTTTTCTGTGCTAAGTCTGCTAAAACATAGTAATCCGTGGCAGCCGTGTCCTGAAACTCTCCTTAATGTACTGTCAAACCTGAGAAGGTCGGGAACAGCCAAAAACTGGGGGGAGGGAGGAAATGGGGGAAGAGGGTGTCTCTGACGTGCGCCATTCTGCTTCAGCAGATGCAAAAATACAAGATACCAAATCACTCTTTACTCTGTAGCTTGTAAGGAAGAAGAAAAGCCCACTCTGAGCTGACTTTCCCCTCACTGAGGGAGCAGAAGAGGAAGGGGTCATGTCCCCCTTGCATTTTCTGCAGCCATTTCCCAGCCCCACTCCACCACCCTTCTGGCTCCAGCTCTCCTGGTTCAGCGATTAGGCGAGATAAAAAAGTTTACCTTGCAAAAGGCCGTGTCCTTTTGCAACAGGCAAAAGCTTGTCTGCTGTTCACCAGTGGGCAGAGAGATGGCTTTGTGTCATGAAGGTGCTTGTTATTGCAATGGGTAAAAAACAGCCAAGAAATTCTAAGAATATGATCGAAGAAGGGACTTACATTGTATTCAAGTACGTATTAGTAAAGGAAGTACTTAGGTAAATATTTAAGTAAAGCTGAGAACTCCTGCTCACCTCCTGTCAAATCCTGTAAGTATCTAAGCTCCCTGACGTAAAAAAGATGTGGACAGGCTGGAGAGGGTCCAGAGAAGGGCCACCAAGATGATCAAAGGACTGGGAAGCCTGCCATAGGAGGAAAGGCTGTGAGAACTGGCTTTGTTCAGCTTCAAGAAAAGAAGGCTTAGGGGACACCTTATCACCACGTTCCAGTAAAAGGTGGCTACAAAGAAGATGGAGACTCTCTTTTTACAAGGAGTCACATGGAAAAGCTGAGCAACTGATGGACTGGCAGAGATGAATTTTAGGAAATGGTTTGGTTTCCAGCCTGTCTTATTAGTTGGTTCTAAGTAGCTGTTCATTGAGCAAATCTCGATGAAACCAAGAAACTCCTAGGATACTCTAGGAAACTCTGCAGACTGCCTTGAATGCCATTTTGAAGCAGCCATTTGTCCCTCTGTACTGGATAGTGAAACTAGGAATCCGACATTGAACTCTGCACTGCAAGGCAGGTGCTTAAAGCTAAGTACTGCAGCACCTAAAGGACATGCCAATATGGCACTGTCCTGTAGAAGTGTACCCTGTACCTGTTATTGGAGGCAGCCCTCGGTTGCTGTATGAATTGTCCTGGTGGTCAGTCATATTTAATCTTTGAAGTCTCCCCCAGCACTGACAGAGACGAAGGGTGATGCCACAGACATACAGTTAGGTCAAAAAATGTAAAGTTGGAGTTACCAAGAGAGAATCAGAAGGCAGCAACTCAGGTGGTGAACATTGCTGTAGTCCCACTTAGTTCTTTAATAGAGCTCTGTCAGGCTGGATGTCAGCTGCAAAAAGGATCCTGTTTCTTGGTGATGTAGAAGTGGTCAATGGCCATTTATCTTCATATTCGAGGTGGAAAGGTCAGGCAGAGCTCTTGAAGCCTGGGTTTGAAATCTTGACAATGGTGTTCTGGAAGTAAAAGTGGCAACTTTATTATTAAGCAATGCTGTTCTATTATTAAGCAATGCTGTTCTATTATTAAGCAATGCTGTTTTATTACTATATACATACAGTGCTAGGTAGGTAGGTATGTTTTTATATACAAGTACATGTACACACAATATACACTATGCCTTTGTCTATGTATTTAGCATACAAACAGATATCTTTAAATACAAACTTCTCTGCATTTTTTTGTAAGTGGAACCATTAATTGCATTCTTACAGACTCTGCATGCTGCTCTGACATTAAGATCAGAAACAGCTTCGAAAATGTGCAAAGTGAATTAAGAATTTTCCCAGACAGATTAGGTACATGCTTAAGTTTTATAAACTTAGTCTTAACCTTCTTTTTCAAATCTCCTTTTCTAAGAACTCCATTAAAGCGCGAAGAACAATGGTTTGATTATAACTGCTGCTGTAGCACAAAGAGCTGTGTTACGTCCTGCTGTCATGCTGCGCTCTAGAGTGGAGAACGATTTGATGCAGAAGCTTAGGGCCAGATTTTGTCAGGTGACTAGAAAGATGCCTTTAAATACGCTCACTCACCTGCCACAAAACTGTTTGTATGGCATGATTTAAAAAAAAAAAAAAAAACAACCACCAAAAACAAACAAGTAGCCCCAAGTCTGATAGGCTGGATGCCCTTGCTAGAGAACTGAAGCTACGTGCAAGGGAGAGGTGTACAGAAAAGCAGAAGGTCATGTCTGCATTTAGGTTTGTCAGTGGCAAGACTGACTTTTCTATACCATCTCCTTCACAGCAAAAGCCCCGAAGAGCTAAGTTTCTGAAAACCTCTGGAAAGGCAAGTGTGGCCGTGCTGACATTTTGGCTTGGTGTGGCAGCGTGTTTCTGCACAAATACCCTGGTTGTTCCCTGCCTGTGCTTTGGTTGGGTTTGCATCGTGGTGCGCTAGGAGCAAAAGAGGAAGGAAATTGACTGATCGCCTCCTGTTGCACAGAATTCCATACTAACGCAGGCACAATCTGTAACGCCCTGGAACAGCTCTCCTGCAGGCACTGGTGCTACATTTACCTGTGTAAGCAAAGGCCCACTCCAGATATACACTGGAAATAGATTAAGTATTACTTAAAAAAATAGCTTATTTGTGAAGGGTGTGGTAACTGAGATAAATACTGTTTGAACAGAACTGCAACCTGTCAAGCATGACTTTATGTTTGTATTTTTCATGCTATTTTGCCATTCTTTTACTTCTGAGTTCCCTGTGACATAGTAAGCTACGGCTACACTGCTGGAGACAGACACGCAGACAGACTACAGATGCACGGCTAGCTTGCTTAGGAGCCTGGTAAACCAACCTGCCTGAACTCTGTGCTACCATGACTGCTTGTCAGTTGTTCTGTAGGTTAAAGAACTTCAATGCAAAGCTCATTCCAAAGTCTTGTGACCGCGCCACTCTCCCTGCTGTCAGCACAGCCCTGTATACGATTCAGGGAATGCTCTCAGGTTTTGGTCCTAAATGGAGCAGAACTGATCCTCTGAGAGAACGGCTAAGAAATGAAAGCAGACATGATATTGCAGCAATATGTGAAGATGTGATTATATGTGCGAAATTAAAGGGTAGAATACTTGCCGCAGCAAAAGAAAAACAGCACATTACATTTTATGTAGCTGCATATCCAGTTGTAGATATCTGAATTTTGCATGTAATTTCACAAGAAGCTTTCGTGTATCGGTGACACATAGCTCTCCAGGCCTTCAAGACCAAATTTCTCATCTGTATATACTACATAGAAATTTGGACACAACTGTCTCATTGTCATATGATCCAGCCGTTCTTATGACCTGGAACAGTACAAACAAAGGAAGACATGTGAAATTAGTGGTAGACACACCATAGTCTGCCATAGGCTAGTTTCAATAACTCTCTTAACTGTTCTGGAAACACCGTAACAAGATTATATAGTTTACCTTACAGAGTGGCTGCATAATCTGGTGATCTGGTGGTGGTATGTAAATTTTTTTTGTTTCATACTGTTTCTAGTTGGTTGCTTGACCATATAATCCCTGGTATTCTTTTCACAATTGTCTTGGAGATACATCTCCACATTTGCCCCTGGTTAATTCTGAGAATCTGAACCTCTCTTCAGTGCCACTCCATCTCTGGGAACATTTTTTCTGGAGTCTCTAATGAGTACTTGGCGTGGCAGTGACTGCTAACAAGTATACTCATCGATCTTTTGATTAGAGGGGTTTGCAAAGGATTATGTCCATTCTATGAAAAATGTAAACATTTGAAATTTTATTTTTAGTCCCAATTGGGCAAAATGACATTTCAGAATGGCCCACAAAATACCAAAGGACCTTATAAAATTGCTATGTCAGAATGTTCTGTTTTGACTCCTTGTTTCTACACAAGTCCATCAGATGCTTCGCATGTATATTTATGAATTTTTAGAGAAAGGGCCCAACAGTTATTTACATTCCTGTGAAATATTTTGATTTCACTGAATCACCACTTTCTAACAGAATAGTTTTCTTCCAGAAAATTTTCAACAGGTTTTAGTTTTGGTTCCCAAACACTCTTTATCAATTATTATTGAACATTTTTCTCCTCTATTTCTTTGGAAATCCCACTATTTTTTCTTATTCTAGTGCTTGGTTATGATTTAGGATGTTTTTGTAGTTGACACGGCTTATCAGCTCAAATATTGTGAAAAATATGTTGTTCAAACTAGTCTGTACCTTTGGATTTCTAATCCTGTTAGTTAATGAGCGCACTGCACTTTCTTTCTCTAAACCTCTCTCACCCTTTGTTTGGAAGCAAGGCAATAGCGCTACTTTTTTGAAGGATTAGAAATTAATCTCATAAGTGCATATACTTGCTGTCAGTTAATTACCTGTTGATGCCAACAAGAGCCAGTTCTAGCAATATTTGGTCAGAAAGTTATGTAGTACAGTGAACAGGACAAAAGAAAACATACTCCTGCTGTTCTTTGATTTGTCCAATCTTTGCTTTCAAGTATTTTCCAAAATCACGTCATGGTTGTTATGTAAAGACCAGATTTGGCTGCTTGCTAAATAGGTTGGGGTTTGTTTTTTTGTTTCCTGGTCGTGCGCTGTAATTTATAATTGAATTGAAGGAAGTTTTGCCAAACAGTGGTCACATGGAGAAGATTTGAATGCTTCAGCTGATCTTTGGGTCCTTGAGGTTCTAAGACATGTTGTTGAACTGTCTGTGCGAGCGTGACTAAGAGAGCTAAAACTTATGCTGCTGTAATTCCTCCCCCTGAAAAATGGGACATACAGTGCGTTTCTTGCTTCCCCTGTGAGGACTTTTCTCCTTACAAGTTGAAAGTTTCAGAGTTTCATCCCTGAGGTGGCCATTGTCCCATAGGCCCCCTTCAGGTACAGGAAGGCTGCTATAAGGTCTCCCCGGAGCCTTCTCTTCTCCAGGCTGAACACCCCCAAGTCTCTCAGACTGTCCTCATAGGAGAGGTGCTCCAGCCCTTTGATCATCTTCATGGCCCTCCTCTGGACTCGCTCCAACAGCTCCATGTCTTTCCTGTGCTGAGGGCTCCAGAGCTGGATACAGCCCTCTAGGTGGGGTCTCACGAGTGCAGAGTAGAGGGCGAGAATCACCTCTCTGGATCTGCTGGCCACGGTTCTTTTGATGCAGCCCAGGATGCGATTGGTCTTCTGAGCTGCAAGCGCACATTGTTGGCTCATGTCCAGCTTTTCATCCACCAGTACCCCCAAGTCCTTTTCTGCAGGGCTACTCTCTATCACGTCATCCCCCAGCCTGTATTGATAACCAGGATTGTCCTGACCCAAGTGTAGGACCCTGCACTTGGCCTTGTTGAACTTCATAAGGTTTGCTCGGGCCCACCTCTCTAGCTTGTCCAGGTCCCTCTGGATGACATCCCATCCCTCTGGCCTGTCAACCACACCACTCAGCGTGGTGTCAACTTGCTGAGGGTGCACTTGATCCCACTGTCTAAATCATTGATGAAGACGTTGAACAGCACCGGTCCCAGTACAGATTCCTGAGGATATGCTGGGAAGTAGTGGGGGGGCTGGAGGGGAGCAGTATCACCTCCCCCCTCATCACATTCTCAGCGCTTGCAGTGCTGGGCCTTCCCTGTGTCCTGCTGCACCGGCTGCATGGGACCAAGGAACCATCGAGAAGCTGACAATGCTCTGCTGGCAAAGCTGAACTTCCTCAGCTGCAGCAGGAGACTGGGAAAGAGAAGTTAAAGTCTCTACGGTTGCTGTCAGAAATGAAGCACGTGGGAATTTCTCAATGCCAGTCACCTCTGTGCAGAATACCACCATGGCAAAAGCAGGGAGGAAAGGCCTGACTCAGTTCTCACATAAATCATTCATTGCCCCACTCATGAGAGCACATAAGAATTGCTCTTTTTACATTTTCCAATCTGAATGAATTTAAAATAAAACTAGTTCAAGATCCCCTGCCTCCTCCACAACTTTATGCACCTTTGTTCCTTCTTTGTGTGTAGCTCCAATATATGTTATAGCCTCATATACTTTGCTTTTGAGAGTGAAGACATTGAAAAGAGTGCAGCCAACAGAGCTGCAAGGAATTGCTTTGCCAGAAAGTGCACTCAGGGAGAGTGGAAACTATTTGTAAGTTGGATCTAAATCAGTAAATGGTTTCAAGCAAACAAGCAGTTTGCATTTGAATCAATCAGCTGAAGTTGAAGGGTTGTGTTACAAAAAAAAAAAAAAAAAAGGGAAACGTTCATGGTTACATTTTTCAAGAATTTCAGCTTCTGGTTTTGAAACGGATCTGATTTTACTGGGTAAAGTATCTCCCAAAAGAAAAAATGGAATATTTCATTTTCAATTGATCGCAGTGTTTCAACTTAGCAGAAAATGAGGTTAGTCAGATATTTCATTGAAAAAAGGAAAAACCAAAAAAGCGAAACATGAGAAAAAAAAAATCTGTTGTGAGCAGCCTGGACCACTTGGGATTTTTCAGTCTTAGCTTGGCTTTCCAGAGAAACACAAGCTTACATGAGTGCTCTGTATAACTGTGTGTGCACCTTACCTAATCCCCATCAACATTTTTTTGTGATCAATATCTGATTTGAAGCTGTCTTGGCTGAGCTCTAGATAGGCTGCAAAGATATTTTACTTTCTGCAAATTTTGTAAATAAGGGGAAATGAGAGAGAGACAGGCTCATTACAGCAGGAGACAGGCCAAAAAAGTGGAAGAAGCACCATGATGATCTCAATTGAAACCCAAGGTAGGACAGCAGTGCAGATTTTTGCTTAATTCAAGAAAATCTGGTTCAGCTATTAGGAGGAAAGGATGATCTGCTAGTACAGGTTGGTGAGAAGACAGAAATGAATAGAATTTCTGACTGACCTGTTAAAAGGTCAGTCACCTGCAAGGCAAAATCCAGAGGAAAAGAGACAGCTTTTGATGACTCTCCCAAATCCCCAGTCTTCAAACAGCTCTTGATTCCACATCATACATAAAAAACCTCCATAGCAAGCAAGAGTTGGGGTATTGTTCTACCTGCATAAAAAGAAAAAGGAAAAGTAAGCACATGGCATTCCGTACCTGCATGGAAGTGTGGCCACATCTTTGCTTTCGTGACGGAAAAACGTTTTCCTAATCAGCACAACCATTTTCACCATGAAACCATTGTGTTGTTTTCCATTCAAAGGAATCAAGTCACACTGACTCTATACTAACAGCTTAAAGATCGGCAGAAACAATGAAGAGAATCGACCTTACGTAATCCTCAGCTGATGCCTGGGTTTGAAGTCTTGCCCACCGCTCCCATGCCAACTTTAGCAAAACCAGCTCTTTCAAGAGGCTGTACTTCTATCCTTTTTCCAGATGTAGCTCTGGGGCAGGTGAAAGGGACTCAAGAAGGGGGATGAGGAGGAGCCACTAGAATTTTTACTGAACATATCTTTTACAGCTCTTGGGTTATGCACAGCTTTATTATTATGATATTTTTATTCATGGTTTAAATAAAGAGATAAAATATCCCTCCTTTAATTCAGTTAAGATTAGACAGGGAGACTAATTCTTTACATCGTGTTCGGTGGAAATGTGTTCACAAATATACTGTGCTCTTTAGCTTTGGGCTTTTACTGTGCTTCAAATTGTTTGCTGGCATGGGTTACCAACAGAACTACACGCGTAAGCCCTTCCCTGCCTTAGTGGTAGGTAGATTTAGCTTTGTCAATATAAAGGAGTCTTTGCTAAAACTTTCAGCTCGCCTGTCTTTCTTCAACATGATTCTTATGTCCATATTCCTAACCAGTATTGAGCACTCTGTGGAAGAGTTGGTTTTGGGTACAACTGAACGCCAGTGGACTTCTGTTCTGTGCAGATGGAGACATCCCCATCACACCCGTTCACCACAGAGCAGTGAGCTGCAACCACGTGCAGTTTGACTGCCACTGGAATCAATTTCATTTATGGGTAGAGCTGGAAGACTTGTAGAAGAAGTACTCTTTGAGGGTAACAGAGCACTGGAACAGGCTGCCCAAAGATGTTATGGAGTCACTTTCTCTGGAGATATTCTATGGACAGGAACACCTGGATGTGTTTCTGTCCAGCCTGCTCTAGGGCAGGGGGGTTGGACTAGATGGTCTCCAAAGGTCCCTTCCAACCGCTACGACTCTGTGATTCTGTGATTCACAACATTTCTTATAAAAATTGAATCACTTCTCAGCTTAATGTGAGCCATCACTTATTTTTTTCTCTCCTATTATCATACCCACAGCACATCTAAACTTTTATTGTGATGCAATGACCATTATTTAGGTTGTTGTTATTGTATCTACTGCATATTTACAAACCTGGATGTCCACTATGTTTGCTGCTGCACAAATGGAATAAAAAGACAATGAACTTACAACCCGTGACAAAGAAAGGCAGAGAAGAGGTCTGGTGACTTGGGCTTCCTGACCCTGCTACCACCAGTGACTGACCTGAGATGAGGGATGGCAGCTGCTGGGCCAGGATGACCCTGTTGCTTCTAGAGTAGGGTACTGCTCCGGGGTAGTTTCAGCTTCAGCTTCAGCTACAGTAGGTAGGTACTACCCATCCCTACAGAAGTCTTCATGAGCTGTAGCAGAAGCCAGCCTGGATCTCTGGCAAAGGCAAACTAGGCAATAAAATCACAGTCACTTTGCTGCCTGTAGCAGAAGACAAACTCTGAAGCGCTCTGGGTGATTCTTGATACCTTCAGTAAAAGCTTGTATTTCGCTAAGCACATTGAAATAAAGCAGGCATCAACTTGCTTTATTTTAAAGAGGAGAAATTATTTTTTGCCACAAGCTGTGAAATGTCTCTGTTAAATAACAAGAACAGAAGGTACGACTTGCAAAGCACTTTCGTGTGTAGGTCCCTATTACTAATTTATAATTTTAAAGATTGCAACGTGAGTACATTTTCACTGACTCTTGATGATTCATAAAAGGACACCTACAGTAAACAATTGTTCTCCTTTTCAAAACTTGGTACATAATAAAAAAAATGAAAGAAATGGAGTTTAGCAATTAGAACATCGATTTAAATATCTAGCCATTGGTGCTAGGCTGGTGTTACAATGGAAATTCTTCCTCTATAGCGTCACATTAATGTGATTCAGATGAAGTTCTGCTACTGAATTTCTTCCTCCCTCCCTCCTGAAAGCTTCCTTTCAAGATGTTTAATTTCAATATTAACCCCAGAAAATTTGCAAGCTCTTTGTTCTTGTGGTACGTTATTGCTTGGATCTAAATTAAGTATGGATAGCATTTCAGAAAGCAAGGTATAACTGCACCTATAAACGGTATAAATGAATTTACATGTATGTAAGGAACAACTGCACGTATAACTGAATTGACATGTATGCATGTGTGCTTATTCAAACTTACTGAACTTTTCTCATGGCACTTGGTTGTCCAGCAGGCTGTGAGTATCCAGATGCTTCTATCCCAAGTGAGAAAAATGGGTGAGAACACCTTGGCTTTATTGCTGTTCTTTATCAGGTTTTGCAGTTCTCCTGCTTTACATCAATCATTGTGAACTTTTAAATGGGTGGCAGGGCAAAAGACAACGAGTGAGACATTCTGCTGTGTGCTTCGTAAGTACTCTGGGAGGCAACGTGGCAGGCAGGCAAAGAGCCAGGGTCTTGTCAGTGCTCAGATGGTCTGCAGGAGCCGAAACCTGGCACAGGAAGGAATTCCTGCAGGATCAACTGGATCCTGCAGAACAGGTACAGAGAAGTGGCTCTTGCTCCAGGCCAGCTCTCTGTCTTATTCCCTGGTGCAAGCTGTACATTAGGAGGGAGAGTGAACATGTGAAGCATTTGCAGGACAGTAGTTCACTACCACTGCCCTCTGCGGAGATGATATCTTTATCACGGACATGGTGTGTGCAATATGAGCCCCTCTTCAGTTCTGTCCTTTGCATGCAATAAACAGGCTGCTGGTGAATGCTCCAAGGTGTCAGCAGCCATCAGCTCCCTAAAGATCCCCCTCTCCCTGGTGGAGGCTGTCAGTAGCAGAAAATCTTGTTGTGTGTTTTTTTTCCCCTGTCTGAGAACCAACAATTTCGCCTAACTTTCAGATCGAAGAGACTATTCTGAGCATGACATCTGACCTTCTAGATAACAGGGGCTTAAAAAACGGCCAGGGGAAAACCTAACAGGCCCAAGTGATTAGCTTCATTACCTGGTAAAGTAAAGGCACAGATGTCAAGAAAAGGAGGATTACAAGTTTGTTTTCACATATAAAACAATGGATATTAATCTGCCTAAACTTGCCATGCAGTTTTTATTAAATATATTGTATATTTATATATCTGTGTCTATATATCCATACATGTATGAGCTATTATATAATATTAGATTCTGACCTGCTTCATAAGACAAGGATATCTGAAAATGTGTCTGTCACTCGTCAACTGTCCTTTCTCTTATATATAAAACCTTAGGGCTCGCTTGTTCTGAGCATTCAGATATTTCAACTTCAATATTAACCAAAGTAGCTTAAGACATCCAAAATGTTCTACTTTGTCTAGTTTGCATTTCACTGCATAATACAAGTAAACATAGGCTCAAGGATAACGCATCTAACCTGGCCAGAGAGCACTTGAAAAATGACAGTTGTCATTTTACAATTTTCTACTTTGATAACTACCAATTTTAGGTCCTTTTGAAAAAATGTAATTTACTTATTTAAATATTGATCACACTTTAAATTTACTGTGATTTGTCTCCATTATCACCTTTTCTCAGTGGAAGCAATCATTGCTCTGGTAATAGAAATTAGAAATAAAACCAGTGGAAAATGTGAGTAAAGTGAAGCAATATGAGAATCTTAAAAAATGCTGCCACTTGCAAACTTATTTGAAAAAAATACTTTCTTTTCTACTGTGAAATCTGTAACAAGAGGTAATACATCATTTCTTATATACTGATAGTATTTGGTATTTTTCGCTTTATATGATGGTTTTGATTGTTACATAAAAATGGCTGATATAATCTCAGCTGTGGATTTCTCCATCCCTCCTATGACCAAGCAAAAGAACACAGCTGATAAAATACCACAAAATGAGCTAGCTGAAATGTACCATGCTGTACTTCTTTGTGAAACCCATTTACTTCTGAGCAATTGTGGTGGGAATGAAGCTACTGCCATTCAGTTTAGTAAATCTAGGCATAACTAAAAGCACATGTGGCGGTCTGTATATCATGTGAATGTATGAAGTTCATGTGATTATTATACTTACTACTACGAATAAGATGAACAAGTCCTTTTGACACACTGACAGAGACTAGAATATTAATATATTTATGAGATGTTGAAATCTATTGCAGCTGTTGTGAGTAGTGGCTGTAAAAAATGGCCCCTTTCTTCTGTCTGTGCTTGAAATTTATTACATTTAAAATGAGGAGCCCTGTGATCTTCCCCAAGTTTGCTTGCTACAGTGGAACATTTGCTAATATGTTACCATCACGATGAAACTCCAACTACAATCTGCCAAGAAGAGAGGTGGCCAGGTCAATCTTCTGATAAGTACAGCTGATTTGCTTCAATACAGCAATGGAAAATATACAAATTCACAGGGTCACTAATTACCCCACTGGGAAAACTTAAGCAACTGGTCTGAACTGTCCTGTAATTAAAACCATCCAGATAATGTAAATAATTGTCTTGTAAACATTTCGCATTGGAAACTTTCTGCAACTACTTATTCTGCGGCCTTGCTTCGTATTTGCCAGGTTCTTCAATGCATTTTAAGCTCATTAAGGTTTAGCTCCTGCCAAGGACTTTCTGTCCCAAGTCACCCAGTCCTCACAGGTGGCAGTCCTGGCTGGAGGCTTGCATTATTAGGCTGCTATCTATTCATAGCTGAGGGGGCAGCACATCACATGTCTGTGCTCCGCAGCATCAGCAAAACCGGCAGCGAGAAAGGGGGCAGACGGACTTTTCAGAAGCACCCGAACCTTCAACTGAAAGTACTGAGAGGTGGAGACGTAATAATGGGGCAAAAGAAACTGGGGAGGGATAGGGGCTTGGGATGCATATATATGAAAAGCAAGGGTACGAGGTGTAACTAAAGTCAGTTGCTTGTTATTTTGCTTTGTAAAAGCTCATGATTTGTTTTCTTGCCCCATTCCTGTCCAAAAGTGTCCTTCCAAAAATGTTATTAAAATAGTGAATCAAAAGACCCTTAGCCCCAGTTAGACTTTTAATCTAAAAAGTAACAAACCCTGTGCGTGTGGAGGAAACTGTAAATAAGCACTTTTATCACATGAAGTAACAGAGGTGGTTTTAGTTCTATATAGAGTGGGCTCAGTGATGCTGTGAAAATTGCTTTTACTAAAGATTTGCCATAGATCACAGTACTTCCCTATGTGACACGCTTTGAATACATGTTCTAGGCATCAGCTACTGGGCACTGAAACATGAAAGGCCAGGTTGCTTCCTTCCAGCTTCCCCAGCTCTCCTCCCTCCCAATATAAGAACAAATTCATTGGTGACCGTAGAGGCTCTCAGATCTCTTGGTAATGACTTGCAGAGCTCATTTATTAGCTTATGAGCTAATAAATAATATTGCCCTTGGAGGGGGATTTGGCTTGCGTGGAATGAGAGCCACTAGATGAGGAGGAAAAAATGTAGCATTCAGTAGCTGCTCACCAACTGAACATCACATATTTCAGGCCCTGAGTGAGGCAAGGGCCAGTGTAATCTGTAGTTGTAATAAAAAATAATCTTTGTCATAAGGCATACACCCAGAACAGCTGAAATAAGAATCACAGAATCACAGAATGGTAGGGGTTGGAAGGGGCCTCTGGAGGTCATCTAGTCCAACCCCCCTCCCAGAGCAGGGTCACCTTAGAGCAGGTTACACAGGAACACGTCCAGGCGGGTTTTGAATGTCTCCAGAGATGGAGATTCCACCCACCACCTCTCTCGGCAGCCTGTTCCAGTGCTCTGACACCCTCAAAGTAAAGAAGTTCCTCCTCATGTTTAGGTGGAACTTCCTATGCTCAAGTTTGTGCCCATTGCCTCTTGTCCTGTCCCCGGGCACTACTGAAAAGAGCCTGGCCCCATCCTCCTGACACCCACCCTTTAAGTATTTATAAGTGTTGATAAGGTCCCCCCTCAGTCGTCTTTTTTCCAGACTGAAGAGACCCAAATCCCTCAGCCTTTCCTCATAAGAGAGGTGCTCCAGTCCCCTCATCATCTTTGAAAGGATAGAAAGGATAGAAAACTGTAATCTTGCAGTTTGCTGGTTTCTTGAACACTTGAGTTCGTAGCACAGTACTGTATGCATGCATGCGTGTGTGCATACGTGTTTTGTACCAGAGACTGGTTACAAGAGAGCAATGAATCAAAATTCCAGTTGCAAGGGAGTTCAGCCAAATCTATGTTCAATAATGAACTTGAATCTTTATAACAGGCAAACAGCTGGAGTGAAAGACATTGTCTTGGGTGGTGCTCGGAATTCAGCCCTGAACCTGAATGCAGCTGAGCTGTGGAGCTTCAGTTCGCCTTGCATGTGATGTAAATATGGTTTCAGGAAGTCATTGGTTGATGGTCCAGAAGGTTAGAACTTTGTTTACCCACAGAAAAGGCACAGGAGAGACCAACACACAGATTTCCTTGGGCGTTATGCTGAGGCATCCCCTTCTCCAAAACTGCTAATTAGTTTGGCTGGTAGTAGACATCTCCCAGAAAAAAGGACTGGGGAAGATCAGGATTTGTGATTTGCCTTAGTTCCCAGCCTTCTTGAACAAGGTATCAGCAGAGCCTTTCAGAAAGTCTGAAACATCGTTTGCTGGGAGCTGCTCTTTTGCTGAGGCTCAGCTGCCCAAAGGAATTGCTACCGACCAGTATCCTCCATCAGCATTTCCAAAACATTTGACAGAACTTACCACAACTGCAAAATGGGGCAGGGGAGCAGGACAGGGACATTTTTTCCTATTCTAGCAGTCCGTATTGCTATTTCTCCAGTCTCAGTGTTAGGAATAGTCTGTAGTGTATAGTCACAGAAGAGAAGGTAGCCTCTTACCACAACCCAAGATGGGACAAAGACCCTCTTATCACATCCTATAAGGGGATGAATCACTTACTAGAAGCACATGACTGCCCAACCCTAGGCTAGCTGCCTAATTTTTTGATGGCTGGCATTGCGGGAGCTGAATCCAATCCCATCTGTTAAATGTTTCTCTGTGCAGACCCTCTGCAGGGTGCTTTAGTAGAACTAGCATGTTATTCTGTGGATTTATGGTGAACCCTAATTGAGTAAAAAATGCTCCTAGGGGGTTGATCTGGAGCTGCCTCAGTGGGCTTAGGTTGTTCTAACACCAGTGATGTGAGCATAGTGTCAGAAGTGGACTTTCGAAGTCCAGCCTCACTTCTTTTGTAGTCCATAAGTCTTTACGTGCTGGATCTTGATCTTACTGCTTTGTCTCCCTCTCAGGAATTTTCATTTAGAGATATTTCTACTGAATGTAATCTCCAAGGCAAGAGTTATATATTTGCTTTTTGAATTGATAAAAGCCAGCTTTTTGCAAAATTTGTGAAACAGAGGTGGATCCAAGCCTGAGTCAAATGACAGAGCACAGACACCACAGCACAGACACCACAAATGGTGAAGGACCTTGTGTCCCTCCAGCCTCTCCTAAAGCAGGTAGGGGACACTGAAGTCCTTTCAGTTCCACCTCTAGATCTGTGCTTGGTTAAAAAAAGAAACAGTAGAAGTAAAGCAAGGGAAGTGGTTGCAGTTTGGGCTACCAGAAGTATGTTTAAAGGCGTTTGTTAGCATTAGATACTTTTCCAGTCCAGAGCACAGAGAAAAGATGTAAATGTCTCAGAAGAAACTAATTTTCTGTTCCTCTGTCTCTCGTGCTGGTTGCCAAATGTTGTGGAAGTCTGCCTAAGGCTCTGTAACACTCATACAACCATTCTCCATCTAAATCTGGGGCAGCTGAAGTCGCATTCATATGTTCATTAGAGCTATTCTGGCAACAGAAAATGAAAGATTCTGAGGTTAGATTACATTGGAGAAGAGACCTTTTTCATTCTCACAGTGCTGCTGGGGTTATACCAACATGGCAGGGTGCCTGTTCTCATGTTAAATTAAACCAAGAAGAGCTGCCTACTATGACAATTAAATACCTGCCAGTACCCTAGCTTTTTCACTTAAAACCACCTGGCTAATCTGCTCTGCACTCTCATTCTTTAGAAGTCCTTACAGTGGCAAAAGAGTAGGCTCCATCTACGCTGCAGGAATTCTCCTGAACTGCTGGCTACTACCTAGAGAGCTGAACAAAGGGCCTGTTAAAATTCATCTCATTTCTGCTTTTAGGGGGTGGCCACACAAGTACCACAGAAACAGTTAAATCACTGGTAAGTTGCCAAAACATGATACAGTATCATCCTTCAAAAGTGATTTTTGATGCACCCAGAAAACTATACCTTCTTCCTCTCAGATATATTTTCCCAGATAGCGAACCACGTTTCTGAATATTTGCAATGTAAGGAATATCCAGTTTGTTGTTTGTTTTTTTTTTTTTTCTTTTACCTTTTCTTTATTTATCATATGTCTTGCTATCATGTTTTGAAACTACATTCTTTACCATTTTCATTGCCATGGAGTTCGGAAACCCAAGAAAAAGACCAAGTCGTCTTAATGTCAGGCATTATAATAACACAGGGCAAAAAAGGAGGGTGGCGGAGGGGGGTGTTTTACGAAGAGCTATAATGTAACTCAAAATTGAGACGCAAAAGATGGCTACATCCATAATAGGTCCAGTAACACAGTACTGACCAATGTGTCTCTGACAATTGCCTCAGCACATCAGCAGCTTAGCCATTGCCAAGTTTTCAGAATAAAAAAATAAATAAATAAATAAATAAATAAATAAATTACTTGGAAATATGGAGAACAGTTTCTTGTGGTTTTTTTTTTTTTTTTTGAGAACTTCCTAGTGCAAAGGGTAGCATGAAGTAAATAATAAAAGTTCTTATTTCCAAGCAAACTCAAATCAAAGAGGAAGGACCTGGGTAGTCCGTGGATGACAGAAATGTTGAGAAGGAAAGATAAGGAGTCATATAGGAGGGAGAGTGGGGAAAACTGCAGAGAGAAGAAATGAAAGAGGAGAAGGTGATTTTACAGTCTGGGGAGTGTGAGAGAAGAAATGAGCAGCAAAAGGACTGTCAGGTAGGTCTGGGTGTTTAGCATAGCCACAGCTGAAGGGAGCAGGTCACGCTGAGTTCAACAGTGCCAGATCATGGCAGAAATGAAGAAGAAACGATGCAAGAGAGCAATAGGCATGAGATGATGAAATTGTTAAGGGAACCAGACAACTGAGGTGAAGCGTGTAAGGCTGGAGAGAAGCCAGGGCTGATGGCAAGGTGAAGCCAGGCCAGGCCCAGCCAGGGGAAAGCAGGATGGCAAGGGCACGGGGTTTGCATTTGGCTTGATGGGAGGGAGGGGGAGATTGCAATGGAAAGGGTAAAACACAACCAAAGCCACAGAGACGTGATCCCAAAGGAAAAGCAGAAAGGCAGAGAAAAGGGAGAAATGAAAGAAGAGAGGAAGGGTGAGAACAGTTGGCAAACGGCAGGCAAGCAAGGAAGGGGAACACGCTGGAAACCTTTCAGCGGACACATCTGAGTAAGCCGATAGAGGGAACGTTCTGCAACCACAGTAATTTCCTGTGTTTTCCTATTTATAGGTATCTTATTTGAATGACCTAGATAAAATTGCAGTGTTCTCCATCTTATTTCTCTAGTACAATATTGACATTTATTTTGTGGGTGTGAAGATGTGCATGACTAAGAAAAAAATATTTCAAAGAAGGAAATGGCATTAGTTTTATCCAGCCCTTGCTGCTTGTCTAGATGCTTGGTATTTCAGCGGTTGTGTCTATTGGAAGAAATAGCCTTTTGTTTGGTGCAGGGGTATCATGTTGAACGGTGCATGGAAAATATTTTCCCTCATAAACACAGCAGGAACTCGCGCAATAACTCCTAAGTATTTCATACTTGCATATGAACCAAACCACTGGGCCTGATTCACCACTATACTGCTTCAGTTTTCCACTGCATGAAATCTACTGGCACAGGCAAATTTACACTAGCATAACACTGGAGTAATGCAGGAATGATTCCCATCTCCTAATTGCATTAGTGGGGCATTCGCTATTGTATAAACTCATGCCATTTGAAGTTTTTAAGAGGTTTCTGGGAACTGTAAATCTATATATGGTTTTTGCTTTTTAAAACAAACAAAACAAACAAACAAAAAAAAAAATCCTCCAGGGGCTAGAAGAATCAAGCTAGAGAGGAGCAAAAACTGGAATGTGCAAATTTAGATCCACATTTTTCCCAAAGCATTTGGTTTTGGCTCATTATAGGCAAAAGTGTAGCCACAAAAACCAAATGCAAATCAACAGCATTAATATGAAGATCAGCCGTTGGCCAAAAATGACATTGTAAAGAAGAAAACCAAAATCCTAGGGACACCGCTCAAGCCACTGTGCACTCTTGACTTTCAAAAAGATAATTTAGTCTTCAAGAGCACTGTTGGCTGTTCTACATGAACTGCTGTTCTACAGGAACCCGCCCATGAAAGCACGGCAAGATCTCACTACAGCTGTGAATCAATATATCACCATGTTGAGGACCACTTTGAAAAGCAGCAGACATCTGAGCCTTTCGCTGCTGTTATTTAGTTTGGTGTGTCTTGTCTAAGGCTGAGAAGGGAGACGATGGTTATTCTGACAAAACCCCTCACCTGGGACCACCCGTTCAGTCATCTGTTTTCGGAAGCCATTAGTTACAAGCCTACCCTAAACGTACATCACGGGGCTGGCCTTTCACCCTCTCACTCCATTATAGATTATTATATAAGCTTCCTTATATATGTTCTGCTTTTTGAGTGTGCTGGGATAGAAGAACACCATTGAGGACTGGGATCGCTATGCTGTGTTTGTAAATTCTGCCGTGACTCTTTTATGGCTTATTACCATGTCTGAACACATGCTTAATGCTGAACAAGGAAGAATACAGACTGCATCAATGCCAAAACAAGCACTGAAAATGCACTCCCAATGCCCACCAAGTTTAAAAGCACGTGATTTTAAAGAATAGCCATGCTGAGATTTTTTGGTTTTAAATCAACTAAGGATTCATATATTTTGGACTTTTCAGTGGTGTATCTAAAACTTCTTGGCTTTTTCTTACATGGATGTTGAGATTTCTCAGTAATCATTGGACTTCTGAGGAAGCCTTTAGGAATAATGAATCATAAGGCTGTGTCTAAAGTCAGCAGAACGAGTTACAACACATCCATACCCTAGAGATCCAGTCTAAATTAAAGCCAAGTTCTGCTCAAAGCTGTGGTGGTATGAGCATGGAGTAGCAGACATAAAGATTTACTCCACAGAAGCTGAAAACATGCATATAGTGAAATTATAAGATCCAGATGTATTTGTATGTTTTTTTCTTTATTGCTAATTAAAAAAAAAAGTAAACTGGTATAAATAATGCTATTTTGCAAAAACACAGACTATTTTCCAATTAAAATGGCTTCAGATATTAACCAGTGATGTTGTCTAGACAAACATAAGCTTGAATGTAGCCGTGAGCCAATAGTTGTTACATCAGTCTACTCAGGGCATGTTCATCCCCGGATGAAATTTAGTCTACTGAAGAGACCCAAGACAGTAAGTTCCACACATTGTGCAGTCCAGTCAAACAGGATTCCTTAGCCAGAGGATTCTCTGTGCCAGCACTTGGCTGACATGGCTTTTTAGTTTGTTTTCCACATAGTAAATGACCTGGCACTGCTGGTTCTGGGCCTGGCACAAGGGGTATGAACATGGAAGTTTCTGCATCTCCCATACCTTAAGAGCCCAGCTTAAAACTTGGGCATCTAAAACAAATTCAACTGACTGTTTCTCCTTGCTCTCCTTCACTTCTGGTGACTGGATCAGCACTAGCTATAGGCCACGGGTCCATATTCCTCTTTATCCACTTTGGGGAGACCAGACCTGGTGGGAAGCAACCTTTCCAATGTTTATGAGTAGATGCTGTGGCTAGCTCCTTTGCAAAGGATGCAGTAAGCAAAGAAAACCTCTGGTGCCTTTTATTCTTACTCATGTAATGCTAGCTGTATGTTTAACCCCAAATGTGCTCGATATATAGATTGACTTTTGATTTTATTGCTGTCAATGGCTTTAGAATTGATATATTTATGTAATGTGAGGTATATGCTATCTCTTTCTACCTGAAAATTGTCACTGCCCACTATACGATACGATACGATACGATACGATACGATACGATACGATACGATACGATACGATACGATACGATACGATACGATACGATACTACACTACATTGCACTACACTACACTATACTACACTACACTACACTACACTACACTACACTACAGTTTTGCAGCTGACACACTGTTGCTGTTAACCAAGAAACCTCTCTAGAACAAGTCAGATAGAGCAGGGAAAAAAACACTGAAATGTGGTTGCGAGTGAGTAACAGAAGAGATGCCCAGGCATGGAAGATGAGTGGTCATTAGAGAGTAAATGGAGTTATAAGTGGTTATTTAGGAGCGCCAAGGATTCCTGCCTGCCAGTTGTCAGTGCTAAAACCATGTATTGGATGGGACATGCAGAGTCAGCTAATGCCTGTGCCAGTACTCCATGAACAAGGAACTCGAGCACCGGTAGGTATGTGGCTGGAAGACTGATGAAGTCCTTCTGGCTTCCACTGGCTGTCTCATAGCTCACTGATATTTTCCCTCCTTCTACTTATAACTTAATCTCTGTCTGCAGAGTTGCTTCCTTTGCATGCTATCCTGTATTTATATACTTCTATAAACAGGATGATTATAGCATCCAAAGTAGAATATCTGGCCCTTGGTCCCTCCACGCGGCGTTGCTGTTCTACAGTGAGGGCAGGGTTGGGTACTAATCCCTTGCAGAGGGGCTGCCAGCTTCAGCCTCTTTCCCAGGTCTTCTTCAAATACGTACTTCAAACAGGCTGCATAAATCACACCACCTCTAGGCTCACTGTCCAGCCTGCAGCTGAATTTATTTTTCCATTTGTGTTTACTGAAAGCTGCAAATGGACACATTAGCCAGCCAAAATGATAAAGTCTTTGCCTCATTCCTGTGGATTATTTTTTTTTTTTTCATTTTCTAAGGAATAACCAGGCATTTCTAGCTTTGTCAGGGGAGGTGAATCACAGAGGCAATTCCTTTTCTCCCTTCCATACTCTCCCTTCTTGCCCCCAAAAATGAGAAACAAAATGATTCCTATTAAGGTAACAACAGATAAAACAGACCCAATTGCTTTACTGTGCTGGCTGAAAGCTGCCCTGCACAGAAATTGCCTGGTTTATGGTGCTGTTTGCCTTATGCTGAGGGAGAGGAGACAGATCTTCAGAATAAGGCCTTGCAAAAACATGGACTTCTATGGCAGAGCTAAACTGTAAGCTGCCTGCTAAATGTCGTATATAAATGAACCCCATGACAGTTCACATTACACTTATAAATATAAAAGGGATAGAAAAGGCCTGACCTGGCACCCCGGCTGGTTTTTGCGAGTGTTATTTTGCATTCCTACGAGTCAAGTGAAAATCCCCAAACGCTGGCTGGGGTCCAGTGATATTTCCCCGTGTCCTGGCTCACCTCCTTGGCCGGGTTTGAAGCGCAACTGTGCAATGCAATTGGTGGTTTTTCTGAGCCCATCCAGCCGGCGTGTGCAGCCAGGGAGCATAACTGTGGACGGCAGCAACTTAGAGCCTTGCTCCAAGGCTCTTGGCTGTGCAGGATACGTGTCCCCGTAGCACCCTACACGCACACCAAAGCCAGCCAGACACCAGGCAAACTGAATGTTGAGGAAATAGTGTCGCCCCAGTTGGTGTCATCTCATTTGGTTGGGAAAGTCATCGGGTTAGGGATAAGAGAGCATCTGAAATGCCAGGGAAGCTTTACCTATTCTGGGAGAGGACTGCTTCTTGTTTCAGTGTGACCTTCTGGACCTGCTTCGGAGTTGTCTGCAGCAAGGCATCAGGTGTCTTTGCATCTGAAAGCTATAATTTAAGTATTGTACAGAGAAACGAGTTAGGACTACAGGACTGAGAGGAAGGGAGTCTTACACAATGGTAAAAGCATGGGGCAGTGAGTCCAGAAGGTCACTAGCAGAGGCACATACTTGATGTTACTGACACCTCTGTGCCCCTCAGTTCCTCCCTGGTCAGGTTACCATAGACCTTGAGAGACACATTCATCCTGTGGCTTCTTTGCAAAATCCCTTGGGGAGCCACTGAGCAAGGTTGTCCTTGAGATATTCTGAGTATCACCCTACATGGCCACTCTCATGGCCAGCAGTAAGGTGTCTGCATGGGCCACTACTGCAACTCAGAGGAGAAAACAGGACCGCAGACCATCATCTGAGGCACTTCTTCAATGGTGTCTTATCCTCCCTCCTTGCATCACAGTCACTGGCTTCCTTCACGTCCCTTTGACCCAGACAAACACTGGAGCTTTCTATTAATTTCAACATGAAATGAGAATCTTAAGTGGCTGCAGAATCCCAGAAGACTGTCCCCTTCTACTAAGCCTCGGGGACACAGTGTGGTCTCTTCTGTAACTTCAGTCTCCCAGCCTCAAAGCAGGCTGGTTTTTTTAATGCTTTTATTTACTGATTGTAAGATCCCCACTCCACACCACACCCAGAGGATGAGAAATGTTGTGGGTGTGATGTTGGAAAGGATTCTTCCCTTGAATATATACTGTGGAAAGAAAAAAAGCCTCCTCAGTGACTCAAGAGCAGCTTCATTGAACAGAGTGGGGAGTTTCTTAGGGCTTTCCTAAGAAACTTCTGCTACCACAGCAGCCAGGACATCTTGAGAAAGAGGTTGTTTCTGTGTCACAGGAAGAAAGGGTCCTACAATTTGTCATTAAGGTCAGGATAAGCATCCAGGCCAGAAGTTCTTAACATCTTGTGGTTTATCACTAAGAAAACAAGGAGAAATGAGTCACAGCCCAAAATCTGAGAAAAGAGGAAAAAAAAAAACAACCCCAAAACTAATAAAAGCTTTTCCTCGTGCTCTGCGGTCCAATTTCAGATAGGAGGCTCTGTGACACACTGTGTAACTGCAGCTTGTGTGTGGCAGAATTCAGATGACTTGATTAAACCTGCCTGGCAGACACAAGCTGGAGGGGAAGGAGAAGTGGATAGCATATTTTGATAGACGTGGGGCAACTGTGTCCTGTGCTTCTGTTCAGGAGCTATTTTAGATTGCCTGTGGAGCAAACAAGGCAGTATCTCTGAGATAAAGAACTCTTTTCCCATTCCTTCAAATTAGAATTTTTACATGTTTAGGAAAAGAGAGAGGAAAAGAAAATTAATGCGCACACAGATGAGCCACCCTTTTTGATAGAAAATAATAAACAAAGCAATACTGGGTTTAGGATTAAGGAGTCAGGGCATGTATGTGCTGGCATACAGATCATTTCTGAGAATGTCTGAGCTGGAAAGAAGCCTTTGTTCACACCTGTGAGTTTTCCCAAGGGAGTAGAAAGCTCCCAGCTCCCTGCCCTCACCAGCAGGCAGTGCCCGGTGACAGTTCAGTGTTTTACTTTCCACTGACGGTAGCAACACCCCAGGACAGTGCTCTTCACCAGGCAGCCAGCAGGAAATATATCTTGATTTGGTCTGGCCACATTACACACGCAGTTAATCCAGCTGCAACTCCCGTCGCAATTGAAAACTGATTTAGATCCTAGGGAGACACTACCTTGCTATTTTAATCACCCACTTCTTTTTACGCTAGCTGTTACACCAAGGTTCAACTTGCAAACTCTTCTCTGCAGGTCAGACAGGTACCCACGAAGGCAGGGACCCACTAACAGGGCTGTCATCGCTGGCCATCCCAGTGCCAGCAACGGCACCTGCTAGCCACCAGTGAGATTTGTTGGCCGCGCCAGCAGGCAGGTGAATGATTAAGGAGCAGTTCAATCAGGGAGATGCTGTTGCAAGCTGTACTCACTGCTATCCAGCCGCCAGCTTCTTGCAGCTCTTATCTAAAAGCATCCCGCGTCAGCAAGGACACTATAGGTTCAGCGTGACTACAAAATGCATACCCTGCCCGGGTGCTGGGACCAAACTGTAGTCCACCAGCCACCTGGGTATCCAGTCGGCAGTGAGCAAGCCTCAGCACCAGCCCAGTCAGCACTTCTGGAGGCAGATGTAGCTCTTGGGACCAGAGCAAACTTTCTCACCTAACTTGCTGACTCAGGATGCTTCAAGACAGTGATCTCATGTCCCTTTTCTCTACTCCACTCTCCCCTTTCAGGAAGCAGCTGTTCGCTGCTCGCCGGCTGGCTGGCTGGTTATGTTGGCTGGGTTTGAAATCAAAGGCATCATTAGTTGCTATGGTCTGCCACAGATCCACTGGTACTGACCTTCAAAATATTCTCAGCTTAAGGGCCATCTACGATTACAGTCTAGAGAGCCAGTCAGGGATAGCATTTCTATTCCATAAGAATTCACAGTGATTTGACATTTGTTTTCATTCTGAACTGGAATGAAAATTCAACATGCTCAAACTTCCCATGTCACTGAAATTCTTAGTGTTACTTCAAAGAAAATGTGGGTTTTTTTCTATAATGCTGCAGCATTTGCTGAGGTAACAGTATTTGCCTTCAGTAATGCTGAAGTATTGCAGTATAATGCCAACACATTGCAGTATAATGCTGGAAAAAATTATGAAATATTAATATTTTAAATTTAATTTAGCGGTGCATTTAGATATATTGACTTCATAATGAAACATGAAAATATAACTAAATGAGGAATTCAAAATATTTTGATTGCATCAAACATAATTAGAAAAACAGAGGCAGCATATTTAAATCTGATTTTTGAAATGTAGTGGAATTTAACATTTTTGCAGCACCATCTTTCTGACAGGAGACATTTTTCTGTCTTCTGTCCAAAAGCTACGGCTGGTTCTAATAATCAGATGGTGTCCTGATTCAGCCAAATGGAGTATCTTACCCTGTTCCTTAGTGCAACAGCCCTAGCTTCCTTTCAGCCACTTCTTGTTCCTTTGCCTGTAGCTTCCGGGGACAGTTTCTGGGTGCGGGACGGTGATCAACAGTTTTCTGTGTGAGCCCTCCGTTACGCTCTGTGACAGACCTTTACAGCTCCCTGCTGTGACACGCTGCCAAATGCCTACCAAGGAAGGGCTCCCACCTTGCCCGTGTGCCGGCTGTTTCCAAGCGCTGCGTGAGCCCTGCCCCACGGCCCAGGGACTCGTCCCCACCCCCTGGGCTCACCTAGCAGCAGTTTTGCTGCTTCTCCTTTTCCCGCTGTTGGCAATGCCTGTATTTTAAGGAAATCTTTGGGAGCTCCTGTGGCAAGATACATGTTGGGACCATTCAGGCAGTGAAGAATACGTCTGACTTCAGACCTTTGCTTGAGGAAAAAAAACACAATAGGCCAGTATTCAGCACTAGCCTGCACTCTTTTCTAATTAGTTTCTGTTCTATGCTTAAAATGTGATCTTCTAATTCTACACCATTTAACGCTATGGGCCTCTCTCGCCCCAGAAACTACTTTCCCCTCCTTGAGACACAGTGGTTCATTGCAGTGAAAGGACCCAAACATGCTTTTTTATGGGTAAAAAACCCCATGGCCTAGTGGCAAGAGAAGAGAATAGAAATGTCACCAGAGTTTCTCTCCAATGGCATCCAGTCTGGCTGTCTTTCTGGAAGTACCAGAAGGTTTGCCTGTTCTCTTAGACTTCAATGAAGAAATATATGAGACGTGGTTAAAGAAGGCGATTTGGGAAAGTGACTCTAGGGCATTAGCACTGTGTGCTTTGCTGTGTGAATCTTAAACCTTATGAAAGTACCCAGACTTCTGGACAGGTGCGTTTTGTGAAAGTTAGTGTTAAAAGGAGATTAGGAAACAATTCAGATATGTGAGCTTCCTCTCCCTCTGCAGTACTGGATTTATGAAATGTTTAATGTATGACCTCTCATGATGGGTCTCTTGCTGTTTGTACCTTCTTGCTTGCCAAATTAGATTAAAAAGAGAGCAAAGATGCTTGTCCTGTCCTTTCTTTTTTTTTTTTTTTTTTTTTTTTTTTTTGCCATGAAGGTACTGTTAATTATTGTGTTAAGAAGCAGGGTATTACTGGAAGAACGTATGAGGTCACCACACTGACATCAACGATATCCTTTAAAAGAAGGAAAAACTGAGGCTAGTTCAGGGTTGTGGCAGAGCTCAGAGATAAACTTATCGAAGCATGAAAGGGGGCATCTCACGTTTTGGATTCCAGGTAGGATCGGAAATTAATAACAGGCTAAATCCAACTCCAAGAAGAGATTTAGACATTGTGAATAAAGTGAGCATCTGTGCATCTGTCTGATACTTAAAGCCTTTTGGAATGTGTTTGTGTATTTGTGTCCCTGCTTACTGCAGGGGGGTTGGACTAAATGACCTTTAAAGGTCCCTTCCAACCCAATACACTCTACCATTCTATGATTCTATTTTGCATTAAAAAGTCAATGAATAAAACCCATACAAGTAGGGACCGCTCTCTTTCAAGAGATATCACTGAGATACAGTTATGCTCCTCCAGCTTGCCATCACTCTCTAGCCTTGTGAGCTTCCTCTTGGCCTGTCAGTGGCTAATCTTGACCAGGAGACACCTTACCTTATTACTTTTCCTGCCACGGACCATCTTCTAAGGACGTGGAAGGTGAGATCGTGTTCCCCTCAGCCTCAAGAGACCTGAACACACACAGGTCTTTGCCTTTTTGCCTTTTTTTTAGAGTTAACACAGTATTTTCACTTTTTCTATAGTTGCATATCCTGGAAGTTTCTAAAAAATGTGCGTGTAGTACCCCAATCGATCAGAAAACTTTAGTTTTAACACTCTTTTTATGATCTGAGCTAAGCAATTTCAGTTGTGGCTTTTTTAGGGAAAAAAAAGAATAGAAACTCAGCCTTGACCCCAATGCCAATGCCAAACTTCCTGCTCATTTTAATGGAGCCAGAATGTCATGTAGGTATCCTGAATATTCCTTATTTGTTTATGTCTTGCGTCAGCTAAACCATCAGTTGTTTGTTGGTGGCTTTAAAATGAATTCAAATAAGTCTCATTCTGGTAAGTGGGTTGGTCCTTCCTTCTTCCTGTGCTGGGTTTGCCCTTGTCATCACAGGCATACAATAAGAAGACTTCTCTGCCACAGATGTTTACAATACAGTCTGTAAATAATGTATTTCCAATGTTTACTCAAAGTAAAAAAAGACTTTTTTTCTAATGCAGAGCTACAAGGTTTGCAGAGCGGGCGTCAGCCTCCCCACACACAGAGTCTCCTAGTTTCCAGGAAGAAGCCCGGGGCGTCCTCCCCTCTTGTAAAATGTTTCTGCCAGAAGCATTTTAAAAACGCTTGACAAAGAGAAACATGCAAAATGAAGCATTTCAAAGGAGGAGGAAACTAGAAAAGGGGGGTGAAAAATGGAAGCCTGCAGGAAAAGGCTTCAATTTGTCTAATGATACCAGTTGATAGAGTGTTTGAGGTCCAGCCTGTAAATGGTGACTCTCACACATAGAATTTATCTTCAGAAGTAGTAAACTTTTATACGAGGTTAAAACTGTACATTTTAAAGTTCTGTTCTAGGGATTCTGTTCTGCTAGCTTCGTACCAAAGTATCAAAGAGAATTTACATCAGAAAAAGTTTAGTCTAAAAGCCATGAAATGACAAGGTGTGGGTTTATTCCTTTGAATTTCTTACCTTTCTAATTCTGGGAAAGAAACTGATGCTCAGGAGTAACTACTCTGGTTATGGAGGCTCACGATTATTTCTTGGGTTACAATGTGCTTACAGTGGCTTCCTTTTATCACCATGCCCAAATGTTTGCAGTACTTTTGACTTAATTGAAATGACAGTTTGAGATATGCTGGTCAGCAGGGAAAAAATTTGTCACTGCTCCCACACCTGTTTTATGATAGCATTTGTATCTGGAGGCTATTTTTCCACTTCTAAGAACTAAAGAGATATAGGCATGATGATACCACACACTGTTACCCTCTAATTTCGAAGGTCCTGGCTATGAGAGTGGAAATCACAGCCTTGTCTGAGCCACTTGTTTTCCCAGTGCTGTGAACAGGGAGTTTAGAGGAGGGGAGACTGGACACACAGCACCAGAACCCGTAAGACAGCCAAGAGGCAAAGGCTGAAGAGTGGAATTAATCTGAAACCCTGTCACTCTCGAGGACTAAGATGCTTTCCTGCAGCTCATCCTGAATATTACACCAGAGTGAAAGAGGAAAATGTACTTCGAAGCTGCTTTCAAAACTTAGGCACCTGAGTCACCCATTCAAGCACAGCCGGCCACCTCATTCTTTTCTTTCGGGCCATACCTGCTTTTCCATGAGACAACAGGGGGTCAAATTAGAGAGCAAAGAGCTGAAATACCTCCATGTTACTTTCATTTTGATCAATGCATAATTGAATTGAAACTAAATTTTTCATTTAAAGCTCACCAGTTAGAAACTTGTAAACACCAGTGAATACAATCGAACAAACTAAAAATCAGGTTTACATATATGGGGGTTTTTTTTGTGGCCATCTTTCAGCCAGCAGGGAGTATCCTCTATGACATCAACCAGGATGTCGCAAAAAAGCCTCGACTTCAGCACAGAAAATGATGAAGTTAAAGAATTTGGATTTTGCTACTCAGAGTGAACCTTACTGTGTCTTACCCAGAATTTCTCTGTACAGCAATCCAAAGCTAGGAATAACATAGAAGCCTGTGAGATTTATTTGCCCAACTTCTACTGATTTTTTTTCTTTCTTGCTGATTTTTTAAGGTAAAGATCAAAGGTAAAGATATTTAGCAGCGTGGCTTGATTTGCTAAGCACAGATCATATGGCACAAGTGAACACACTCTATTCATCCCTGGAATAATTCTCTCACACCAGGAGTGGATCTTGCCTGGAGCTGTTTTAGCCAAGAACAATCTCTCCAGCAAAAGGCACTTTCTAGTGACTAACTGACAAAACAATTATTCTAATTGTACAAGCTGAAAACTGCTCAAGACATAGACTCACAGAAGCTGGAGACAGTTTGGTCATTTAGTCCCTTCCTGCAACAATGCACGATTATTCCCTACACATTCCCCATGTAATGTATTGTCCCAAGCTGATTTTAAACATCCTAACTTTACAGTTCTCCAGTCATTTTGCTGTCCGCTTCTATTCGCGGTCTAAGAGACCGTAGGAAATTGTTGTTATTGAACCTACAGTTTCCCTTTTTAAGTGTAAATCGTGACTCTCAATGCACCCCGATGATGCTGTCTCCTCTCAGCTGATCGATAGATCTTATGGACCTTCTGGGACATCATTCAAACCCACCACATTCCTGATAGCCAGGCTCTATGTATTTGGGGCTTCCAAGCAGACCAGAAATCACTGTCATCAAATATGAAGGAAAAGAAGAGAGAAAAAGATAAATTAGTTAAAGAATGCAAGCTTACGTCCATATTTTTCCATAGATTCTCCCTACAGTCAGACAGACGTTGACTGACCTGAAGCTGTGCAAGTATCAGTAGAAAAGGTCCAACAGGTATCCATCCAACTGCTGGAGAGGGTGCAGCAAAGGGCTACAAAGATGATGAGGGGGCTGGAACACCTCTCTTATGAGGAAAGGCTGAGGGATTTGAGTCTCTTCAGTCTGGAAAAAAGACGACTGAGGGGGGACCTTATCAACACTTATAAATACTTAAAGGATGGGTGTCGGGAGGATGGGGCCAGGCTCTTTTCAGTGTTGCCCAGCAACAGGACAAGAGGTAACGGGCACAAACTTGAGCATAGGAAGTTCCACGTAAATATGAGGAGGAACTTTACTTTGAGGGTGTCAGAGCACTGGAACAGGCTGCCGAGAGAGGTGGTGGAGTCTCCGTCTCTGGAGACATTCAAAACCCGCCTGGATGCGTTCCTGTGCAACCTGCTCTAAGGTGACCCTGCTCTGGTGGGGGGTTGGACTAGATGATCTCCAGAGGTCCCTTCCAACCCTATGATTCTATGGTTCTATGATTCTATGGCAATGTCAGCTGCTGCCTTCATTTGCAGAGTTCACAGACGGTGAACCTTGCTTTGTGCCTAATCTCAAAGGTCCAATTTCCCCAAGGATTTATTTTTAAAACACCGACTTACGGGGAAGAGACAAAAAAAAAACCTGTGGAATGTGTCCTGAACACCTGTAAGAAAGGAAAGAGTTTAGAAACTGCTGTGGCTGCCAGCAGATCTGTAACACTGGCCTTGAAAAGCCCGATCCCAGTCTCTGACTGCAAGCAAAAAGATAACATGCTTTGACATAGGCAGCGACGCTGCTGTCCCAAAAGGTCCAAGTGTAACAGCGGCAGAGTATGAAGCAACGTGTGATGAGAGGCTAACGTCATGACTTCCCCAGCGCCGAAGGGTAGGACTTCACCTTTGAAGGTACAGCCACCCCAGACTGGGATCCTCCAGCCGTGGGCTGGCAGCCAGGGTGGTGGACTGCACAGCGAAGAGCAGCTTTGTGCCTCTCACTGTCAGCAGTTTGGGTTTGCTGGAAATTGCCATCCTGAACCTTCCTCCACCCTTACATATCCAAAAGTAGATGCATGATTTTCCTGTACATACTATTCATCACATCCCATAAGATCCCTTATAAGAAATAATTGGTGGTTTTGTACGTTTTCCAGCAGAATAAATGTAAAACAGGAACTTCAGTGGACGACACTTTTTCCTTGATTTTTTCCTCAGAGTAGTTCTTAAAATTAGAGAAAATAGCCAAATACAGTTTCTGCTAATGATGGAAAGCTTTAGGTTCCTGTGGCAACTCCTATTTAATTGCCTTAATGAAAAGACAGCAAGAAAAGTTATAACTTTTTCCAGAAATATAGTGATTTTTGTCAGTTATAGCAGGAATCACTTATATGCTAATTACACGTAAATTATGCAAACCTCCTTCAAATATTAATATTAATGTATAGTATCATGAACTTTATGTGAAGAATGAGGAAGGAGATGTTCTTTTGGCATTCTATAAATGCGCATTTCTCACCTTAAAATAAAAACCACTAATGATGATCGTTTCAGCCTAGTTTAATCCATGCTGTTTTTCCAAGCATAGCCAAGCTGTCTGGTCTTTTAAGGGAGCCTAGGACTGGCACTTGGCTAGGTCTAGCCCCACAGTCCTGGAAAGGGAATAAATATAAAGTCAACTGGTGGGAAGCACTTGGTTAACACCAGGCTTGTTAGGAAATATAAGGGTAACCTCAGGTCCGTAGTGAAGAAAGGAAAGGAAGATTTTGCTGTGAATGTTTTGCTGCAGGCTGGGAAATCCCTCAGAAAAGGCGGTGAGTACAGCCTAGACCATGGCAAGAAGAGAAGTATGGGTTGGACTGAGAGGCACAGAAGAGTTTGTGAAGGAAACAGCATGATTTGTCAGGTCACTGCCACAGCCCGAAAGGAAGGGGGCAAAAGGCAGGTTTATTCTCCAGAGTGGGTGGACAACTTGTTCAAAAGGAGAGGAGAGTGCTTTGTTGGGTCTGGGTGCAGGGGAAGAGGGAGCTGGAAGTCAGAGAGCAAACACTGAAGATTCTGAGGGAGGAGAAGAAACTGCATTTTATCTGGATTCAAATAAAACTAATTGGTGAGATGCATTCCTATGGCAACCATAAATTTAGGCCTTACTCTGGCTTAGAAATGCTAGTGGCTAGCAGATGGGAAAATGAGGCAACAAGGGAGCAAAAGAACAGCCTGTTGAATTCATGCTGGGGGGTGTAGCTCTGTAGCTCTGCTTCTGTTGTTACAAATGTTTTAATTATATTTGTGAAGAGCTGAACCTCACTATCACTGAGGTCGAGGAACCACAGACTTCATCTGGCAGATGTGCGGTAGAATAAGACAAGACAAAGTCATGTTCACCTGGAGCTGAAGCTTTCGATGACAAGTTTGTATTTACTACTGAAAGCCAGTTTATCCAAAACAAAAATCAGTCTGAGTGAGAGATGTAATGAGGAATATAAAAGAAGCCCATACCCTGGAAAAGATGGACCGCAATGGAATTGGTGTCCTGCCCGATCTTTTGCAAAGCTTTCAGCTCAGATTTGATGAAAAATGCCATTGCTCTGCTTTTTGTTACTGCCTAAGAACAGATATTTTTCAGGCCCCTTTTCTGCAGCTGACTCACATCCTAGCTGTTTGGTTGTGATCCTTAATGTCAGATTCATAATAACATTATTAATAACATTAATTGATTGTCCTATGGAAGTAAATTTCAATCCAGTAGAGGCAGCATTGGGAGGCATATGGCAAGAAGCCTGAAGCAAACTAATCTCCTGCTGACAAAATCCCTCCCATCTCTCAATGCTTTAACTTCGCCAATGCCTTTGTTTTTCGGATCCAGGGCTTGAACTCTTCACTTGCTTTACGTGTATTTAGGGGAGTGTAGGCTTCTGTAATATTTTCCCCAAAATTAAATCCCACTGCTTTCATTCTGGAAGTGAAAATCCCTCCTAGAAATTCTTTCCAGCCTCTCAGTGCCCTTTATAGGTACCCTGCAGCTGCAACCCCTTCATAACACAGACCCCATGCATTTCGACTCAGCTGTCCAAACATGTGGATGACCTGGACAGTTACAATCACTCAGTGCTACAATCTGGTTTTGGAAACAACTCTTCATTTCCTTCATGTTTGTATCAGGGTAAGTTCAAATCAGCAGCTCTTAATCACAATATAGCACCTCTAGGAAGCATACTAATAATTGTTAAAATTAAGGGAATGAAGCAAGCAAGCAGGTGTTGACAGGTGCACGTAATTCAAAAGTTTAGTGTTACTGTGCTGGAACATAGCTGCCTGAAAGAGGGAGGAAAGAGCAGGTTTGGTTTTTTGCCTTAAGTTCCAGTATGAGAGTACCCCAAAGGACATAGTGTCTCTACAGCAGATATATTCCTTTTTGGTTTTTGAGTCCATCTGCAAATAATTCAGAACGTGTTTCAAAATTTGAAATCTATAGAGATTTCTTCATCCTGTGACTGCAAAATATAAAGAATTTTTCAAATATAGTCTATTGAAAAATGTGTCACTATGCAATAGATTTGCACATGGACTGATCATTGATTTCATTTATTATTCCTTTACAAAGGCAGAAGGGGATAAAATGAGAAATATTAGTCGGATTAACAGGACAGTTGAAACCACATTTGCTCAGAAATGAAAGTTCATGCAAGAGAGACAAGAAGGAAAAAAACCCAGAGAATACTTAATGACCTTTTCTAGTCACAATGCCAACATGGGCAACTAATGTAGATGATGCTTTTCAGCTGGCTTTGCACCACACATCTTCGCTGTGTTGTTAGTATATCATCTGCTGCCTGGAGCTTCATGAACTGCAGAGATGTGCTATCATAATATAACTTTGCTGTGAACTGTCTAATTGCAGTCACATTTCTCTCCACATGTGGTTGCTTTTTGGTGGTTGGTAAAAGCAAATCCTGCACATAGAGGTTAAAACTACACAATGTTTTCTGCTTAACAGCACTACATAAAGCTAAGCTATTCATAATATCTGTGTTATTAGAAGCATGATGTCACTTTTTCCAGTCAGATGGTGCCTGATCTAATGTCCTTCCAAGCTGATGGAAAGATTCCCATTAATTTAGGGGATACTGGATTGGCCCAAAACTCAAAACAAAAGGAAGGAAAGAGAGGAGACTGCAGGCAAATCTTTAGTGTGCAGGGTTGACTCTCCGTGCTTCACAGGAGTACAGATATCAAGGGCTTCCTAGAGTGTTTTTCTTCAGCCATGAAGGATCCAACAGATGAGGAACTGAAGGAGCTTGGTCTGTAATCCAGCGCTCCCTTGCCTGCCAGGTGGATATAGCCATCAGGTAGGGTTCTCCCTTAGGCCTTGAGGCACTGCACTCCTGGCTTTTCCATGACCTAATCTTCCAAACTATATGAAATCTTGCAGTTAGGGCACCTCCTCAGGATGTGGGAAAGGAAGTTTCAACTGTAGAGGCCAAGATGTTGCATTTTCTTGGGAAGAAAGTATGTGGGTGAAACAGATACCATGACTAATTTTGGAGGGCAGTGAGAGGGAGGCTTTGGACATAATTCACAAGCCATCTCCCAGATCAGACTTGGAGCATGTGTAAGAGCCTGAAGACCCATTCCAAGGGAGGCATCAGGCTAGGGAGGCAACTAACAAAAACAGGCACCTACACAGTAAGGGAGATTGCCTGGTACCTAGCTATGTGTTAGGTTTGTAAATCTAGGGTTTGGCAGATATGGTCTCATCCTTGACATGACCTTCTCCTAAGAGTTCTTATAAGAGTTGTCCAAACTCAATGGGCTGCCCTGGTGGCTTGGTGTTCCTGGTCAAACCTTTGAATGATTCTTAAAAGACAAACTGTAAACAGGTCTTACCCAATATGGATTTATTGTACTCAAGCACATCTCCAACTCCCAAAAGCAGCAAGTTTAGCTTGGGTGTTCATTAGACATTTCCAACTTCAGAGCTCAAAGGTGCATTTACATGAGATTGGGTATTTTGCACTAGCAAGAGGTGATATTTAATGACAGGTCTCAGCCAAGCCTTGTGTTAATCATTTATATAGATTCCTCATTCACAAATGCAAAAGAGCTACATTAGCACACCCAGGTTGGCTACTGATGTAGATGCCCCTCGCTTCATCTGATGCATAACTGGCTGAAAGGACTCCTAACTAAAGTCTCTTTGTTCTCGTGCAAGCTGCTGTGAAGATTCCTTAAGCTGTGACTGAAGATACAATCTGAGCGCAGTGACTGCTTCATTGCCAGGAACAATGACAAAGTTTTAAGACAACAAATTTGCATACTTGTATCTGAAGGCAGAATCTGGCTTTCAGTATCTTGATCACAAGGGATACATTAAAGAGAAAGCATCAACATAACCTCGATTGCCCATTGTGACTGACTGCCTGGCAAGCAGGAGCCTCACCCTTTCACCTGTCATCGAAAGTGATTTGATATGGAAATAAGGCTGGAATTCCACAATGCCATTGTCACAGTTATTCACATTGACTTCAATGGCTATTACCGTAATAAACATCACTCAAACACCAAGTGCCCAGTCCTGATGGATTGCTTCATTAACTAATATCTGCAGGCCATTACCAGCTTGATCCTGTACAGTGTGTGTTCTGTCCCCTTGAAAGTAACTCTCAAGTAATTACCTGGTTACTAGTGAAGTAACCATCACTACTATTTTTAAAACTTTCTTCAGAAGTTCAGAAAGTTTCTTGCAATGAACTTTTCAAAATTTGTTCAGAAAAATCCTTCAGTTTTAATAGTAAGTGCTCAGAGTCAGATGACCCCTTCTCATACTGCTATGGGGATGATAGATCTGTACTGTATAATAAATACACTTTAAGGTCATCTGAAGATGAAGCTGGTTTGGTGGAAATGAAAACCATACTCTAAACATTCACAAAAACATATATTCTTTTCAAAATACTAATAAGCATTTAATAGAATTTGAAGTTCTTCTAATTGAAAGCAGAGCATTGGTCCCACAACACCAAAATATCCCTTTGGGAATCCAATCACTGGAATAGGGTCTGCAGTTCTTGCAGAGCTGGATGGCTGGAAACCAGCGTATTAAGAAAGCAAATCAACCCACAGGTGTTGCCCAGATATTCCAAACCCTTTTGGCTGACATACATGCAGTTCCTGTCCAAGCCTCAGAGAATAAATCAGCGCTTACTACCCCGAAGCCAAACCAGGACACAACACAGGACATGTTGTTCTTCTTTAGAGTTTCCTCAGCTCCCTGCACAGTCCCAGTCTGTCTGTCTCGGCTCTTCCTGTTCCTGAACCACACAGCTCTTCTGAGTCCCAAACAAAGGATGCTCAATGCAAATAAAAAGATAGGCAGATAATGATACCTTCTAAATATTTGGTATGGGTGGGATTTTCCCCACCAGCTGACCAGGGTAAAAACCAGATAAGGCACGTTGCCTAAACCAAATGTCTCTAGCAGTCAGCTAGGAAATGCGTGCCAGTCAGCAGAAGGACTTTGATTTAAAGTATCAGTAGACAAAAGGAGGATGAGTAGAGAGAGGCCCCTGACATTAGTCACTGGTTTTGACATGAGATCATGTATTCTGGATCCATTTTCACTGTTGTAACAGCTCCATGAAAAGTCTTTTAGTGCTTTAAGGATCATCCAAGTGGTATGTGATTGCTAAGAGGACCCAGGAGGAAGGGGGCTGAAGGATGGGAAGATGAATGGAAAGGAGAAATGTGTGGAAGGCCCAAATGCCTGTCTCGATATAAACACAGCCAGCGTGAACCCCGTGACCTTTTGAATTGCCCACAATTGCTAGATGTTAAATCCTTCTGGAAGCAGTGCACTGCTGGTTTTGTTTTGCATAATTAAAGGATGTTTGCATTCTAATACCTTCATCTGTGGTGGTGTCACAAACCACGGAAACTCTTGGAGCAAATTATGCAAAATGGAGGTGTGACACAGCTTCCTGATTTGGTCATTTTGTGCTTATAAGCTACGGCAAGTCTCTTAACATTACACATAAAGTTAAGTGCCATCTATGAGGAACCACCTCAGGCTGGAATGTCATCCTCAATGATAACTTGCTTAATCAGCCAATTGAAGTCATGCCATGTGTTTTACCCCAAACTTCCTCAAGAGTTCCCACCATCGATCAGAAGGAGGTAGTCACAGGCACAGGAAGTGATCATGCTACCAAAACAAAACCAGCTTACAATGTGACAGTCTCAGAGGCTATTTATGCTGCACAGCACTGCAAAATCATAGCAAAAGCACATCGATGAAGACATTCAAGCCATAAGTATTTTTGATTATCAGTTTAAAATGTGTCATGCTACTTCATGCTTCACGTTTTCATCCAAATAACTAACTTCCTGAAGTTGATTATGCTGTCATTTTTCCTCCCTGGGGCTGAGTTAGAACAAATTGAAATAGGTAGTGAAGTCATCCCAGTCTGCAATCCACTGAGTGGTTAACAACTCAAGAGCCTCTATTTGTCTGGGTCCTAAAGCACTCTAGGAACTGGATTGAAAACAAGCTTTTAACAAGTTGATGTTGAATTTGCCTATGAGATTGCCTAATTTGTCTGGGTTGCAACTACACAGTCCAATACTGTAGTAGCTGATGTATAGGGTCATTTTCCCGTCTGGCTTTCTCCCTTCATAGTCTGCATGTAATATAATTTAATGGTCAAGCTAGATAGCCCTGTGGATCCTCCTGTACTTCCATTAATTGTATTAAAGCCTCCAAATGTTCTAAGTCATTTTCAGACTTCTATGGTGGGCCTAACTGACTTGATTGGGAGGCACAGGAGCTGAGGACATCCAGCTGGAGAAACTCAGTTTCAGGTAGGACAGATCACGAGTGAAAAATACTGAAAAATAGAGTGTCTATATATACATATTCAAACTGAAAAATAATGAGCTTTTGTCTTTTTTCTCTCTTATTGGGACTGTGCTCTCTTAGAAGAGGTTTCTCCATTTAGCACTTGGGCTTCCTTTGGACACCACAAGGTTCCTAGTAGAGCCAGTGGCAAATCTGATGTTGGGTTTGATGTGACCACAGCCATGCTAACACCTCAATTAGCAGCCGCAATCAAAAGATGAAAGAATAAACCATGAGTAAAAAGAGCTGCTGCTTGCTTGGCTTTGTCCTAATTGCTTCTCTGCCAACAGACAGCTACAACCTGCACTTGAACACGGCTGGCAATTCAGTGCCCCTCCGGCCCACAGTGAACAGGAAACTGTTTTTCTCCAGGAGAGGATGATTCCCCGGAAAGGCAGCCTGTGGCTTCACGCTCCAGTGCTGCTCCCGAGGACTGAGCAGTCACTGGAGCAGCGTCGGGAGGCAGGAAGTGGGGACGCCAAAATGCCCCAGGAGCAATTCAAATGCCTACGCAGAGGTGTCTGAGGTCACCTTTGGCCGTGCTGCTTGACCTTCTGCTGCTGCACCAGAAGGGTCTGCTGTTGGACATGAGTCACAGCTGAGTTTATGTCCTTGGTACCCTCAGGTCTGGGCACCTGGATTGCTCTGCTTGTGTCATGTTTGTCCATGTGGGTAAAATTGTCCTTCCCACTGACCTTCATCCTGTACCTGTGCTTTTTCAAAAATAAACCTAGCCAGACGTGAGGATCAAAACCCGATCCTTGTCATCTTCACTGCCTTCCAGAGGCTGACAGGTAGGTCCTGAAGCCTGAGAAGATTATCCTCATCCTCACCACAAAACCCTTACGACCAGCTTGGGAATTGCAGCATTGTCTTTAAATTTGCTCTTTATACTCAGCAGAGCAGGAACAGCTGTTTCTGGGTTTTGATGATATACCTGACATATGCTTGGAAATTCCAAACAGTAAACAAATAAACAAAGTTTGTCAGTTCTGTGAAAAAATTTGCGTGCTTAAAACTCAATATGGGAGGGCAGCATTTTGGCACAAGAACATTTGAATTCTGATGAATATTATCCATTTCATGGGAAGAAAGATGCAAAAAAAAAAAGGTTGTTTCAAAGTGACATTGAGAAAGAAAAACATTTTCATTTCATTTCAACTCACTATGTCAATTTATTATTCAAAGAACTTGTTGTAACAGCATGACTTTGGTCCAGACAAAACAGTTCTCTCTGTTTCTCTTCTCCCTCCTGCACTTTCCATATCTCTATCATTTGTCTAAAAAACAAATTCCTAAAACCAGCAACAACTGCGTAAAATTTATTAGGCAGCCAAGGGAGCCATTCTGGATTTTGTTCACATTCCACTTTAGCTCTGACTGAAGCTGATGGGAATTTAACTAGTAATCTCAACAGGAACAAGATCACGTCCTTTCAGTGGAAATGTCGTGACCTTCTTCCATAAACTTGCTCATGTAGAATTTGTTTTCTTTCAGAGTGTGTATGCATATGAAAGCTATTCCAAGAAAGAGACGAATTTGGAGAGCTTCCTTCTCCTCTTTTCAATAAACGACTGTCTAATGGGTCTCTGTGGAATGGGATTCACTTACGTTTCCAGGCTCCTGTAGCCTGAAATCTGCACCGCAGCACCAATGCTCTTAGCACTTAAGTACAGACAAAATAATGGTGCCAGTTTTGCAAGCTACATAGATGAACTGGAAAAAAGAACAAACAGAAGAGGAGTTTGTATCAAAGGCACACAAAAATTAGGGGAGTCTTTTAGATGTAACTTTTTTTTTTTTTTTAAACAAATTAATACATCCTGAGGAGTTTAGAAAAGGAATTTGCCAGTTTGACTTTTGACAATGTGACAAGCCTTAATAAGTTAGTCTGAGCAAAACCTGTATTTAGTTGCTGTGAAACTATGCCATTAGTAAAAGGTTGAATTTTCTGCATGTGAGAAGCAGAAAGGCAGCTGCTACTTACCTGTCCTCCTTTCGTGGTAGTGAAGCATGACTGGGAGATGTTCCTGCTTACAATGGCAGACCTAGGTACCTGCTATGTCCACACAGCGCCATTGGAATGCTAGAGCTTTGACCTGAATATCTTACTTTCTGGGAGGAGGAGGCGCTTCACATGTTACACCTGATATTTCTGTGTGTAACCATGAGGTAGTCTGAGGCACTTTCTGGAGTATAAGAGTGGGTTGTGCTGTTATGTCAACATGGCTGTAGTGTACATGTGAAAGAAGGGTATCTAAGAAGGAGGTGCTGAAGGTAGGTAGAATACAACCAGGAGCTTAAAGAATCCCTGGCTTTGAACTGGAATAAATCCAACTAACTGAAAGGTGAAGGAGGGGGAGGATTTATTATGGACTCCCATTATGCACAATTCTTCCTGACCTCACGTGCTCCAGTACTTACAGGTGCTACCTGAGTGGTGGTGACTCACAAATCGCTCTCTTCACTTCTGACCTTTTGCCTACTGTCCAGGCTCATATTTCTGGTTGTCACTCCAACATCTACTACAGTTCTCCAATACTCAAATTCAGAAAACTCTGCTACTTTTTCCTCCACAACAGACCTAAATGTTTTTCCTCTCCAGTTACATTTCTATCTGCTTTGCTCCTCGGCTTCTCAGTAGCTTCAGGCAGGCTGTTTGCTTGGCATCTTTGTCCTCCTGGGTGTTTTACCATATGTTTCCTCATTGTGGGTGCTACCTCCACTTTCTCATGCACTAAGACTTTCCTTTTCTTGTTTGGACACTTTTTTAGAAGTCTTTTATTCTCCCCCCCCCCACAAAAAAAAATAAAAAAAACCCCAACCAACCAAACAGTTGCACTTCTTTACATTGGAACTGCTACTCTGTACCTTTCAGACTTTGACTGCAAACACCTTCAGGCAATTTTGAGTGCAAAACCGGCAGTTGCAATTTCAAAGTTGCACAGTGCCAGCTCTACCTTCCTGCACTGACAAAATGTATTTGCTGCTGAAATGCAAGACTTTCTTCTCTATGATTCACCATTGCGTATCTTACTGTTTTCTCAGACATTACAGGAATTCAGAGACGAGACGTTTTCCCTTGAATCTGGGCCTTATGCATAAGCTTTAGGAGAAAAATAGCAGTTTTCTTTAAGTTACAAAACTGTTTGGTTCTATACCTCATTAAGCAGTATGGGCAAGTGTATAACCTGTGTTGTTCTATGAACAATAATACATTAGTCACAGAAGACATCAGCAGTTACTTAAGGCAACACATTTCCTTGGACTTCTCTAACACTGGCCCCTCCCTGTGTATTTTGCAACTATTTCCTGTTCCTTTACAAGGTGATTGACCCTTTGTACATTTTAGGTATTCTCATTAAGGGCAGTATTGAACCCATATCTTAAATAATGTTAGAACAAAAGAGTTCCCAAGAGGTTCCCAACTGTTCTGGCAGGGAGCATGTGACACTAAGTGATTCTGCACTCTACACTCGGAGACACTGTGCACCATATAAATGTCCTGCTGGCAGTTTTCAGGATGAGGTATCAACACACATCTTCAAATCAACATGCTTCCAAGTCTCCCTTTCAGTTTCACTGGGATTAGTTACCGTTTTAAAATCCCAAATCCAGAGAACCGAGCCCGGGTGCATTCAATTCCTACTCTGTTCTTGCCTGTGTAGGTGCCTCGTTTGCTGACACAGATGTGCCCACAACTATAAGGTACCTCCCTGCATTCTCATGGGGGACGTTGATGGGGAAATGGAGGAATAGGGACTGCAGAACTACTGAAAATAAACCCGGCGTTAACTTCTGTGAAAGGGGGGACAAGTCTAGAAGAGCTTTTATCGACTTGAGGACCATAGCAACAGGAACAGGCCCCCTAAACACAAGCACAGTGCAATAGCCATTTAGGGGTGTGTGTGCAGGGGATATGAAACAACTCAGAAAAACTGAGTGTGTGAAAATAGCTTTCAGAGGCACAATTATTCACCTTTCCACAACCATGTTTGGTGTTGCTTTGTCTTCTGCCCTGTCTGTTATATTTGTCTCTCTGTGCAGCTGTAAGATCAGCAAAGATGGTGATCTTTGAAATTATACAATATCTAGTACATCTGGAGCACTGTCAAAATTATTGAGTTATGACAGAAACTAAATCAAAATAAATTAGGAATGAATCTGTGCACTGCACTTCCCACTTCCTGTTCTCCTGTCCTGGCTGCACCTACTGTAAGCAAAGTGTAAATAGGAATAAAAGTTATTTATAGCAGCAATAATGTTGACTAAAATATGGAACAAAAGGTTCATGGGTGCCAAATCAGGTTGACTCTATGTCCACAGAAAAGGAGTTTACTGAATACAAAGTTAGAAATCTTCTTTTTTCAATCATCGTTCTTGTCTACTCCTAATTAATAAGTGATAAATATTTCCCCAGTGCAAGTGCTAAGCAAGTAGATCACCTACACTTGACAGTGGTGCATAAGAACCAGGCAAGAATATCCTGCCTGGTCCAACTGGTACTTGATGCTTATCCAAAGCCTTGTCTTCTATAAAGAAGAAATTGTGTGTGTACATTTTCTTGTCTGCCTACATCAGGATTGTGCTTTTGAAATGGGAGTCCCAGTCACCCCCACATGCCACATGCTATTGTATTGCAACTCATCTTGGGTTGCATGAAACAGACTCCTGAAGACATGCCCTGGCTGCCTGTGGATGTCCTGTCCCTGGGACCAAACCAGAGAAAGTGTATAGTGAAAACCTTGTAGATGGTGGGTCGTCCTTTTGACTGCTATGGGCGTCTAAAATAAGACAGAGTGATTTGCCCTCTGGAAGCTCCTGTTCTCCTCAATTGACTATGCAGGCAGCCGAAGTTGCCTTCTCAGATACAGATGACTGACTTAGACTAGGAAAGCTAGGAAACATAAATCCCACTGTAGGCATCTAACTCTAGGCAGCGTGAAATGCCCTTTGTTCTTTTAAACACAGTCACCATAACAGACAGGCTTAATCTATCTTCCTGTTTCTTTTTGTGCCTTCACAGTGCAGAACATACTGTTGACAACATGTTAAATAATGACAGGACAGGTAGACAACTGTTCTCACAGGGATGTGGCTGAGTCTCCTTTGGCTCTCGGAGAGCTCAGGGGTTGTCTGACTCCTCTGGTCTCACCTCACAGAAAAAAAAATCACCTCTCTGAAAGATGAGGAATGGCAAATTTCACATTTTACAACAGCTGAATTTTTTTTACCTTAGGACGTGACAATGGATAATGCTCGTACTGCAAACTGTCGTTATCCCCATGTCACCAGCCCTGACCTTTGGCCAGGTTGCTTCGTTATAGACCTGTGGACTCGAAGCTTTGCCATCAGCAGCAGGCCAAAGCACAACACTGTCATAAAACACCTCACCGTAAAAAAACACGTAGAACAATCCAGCCTGTCAACGGTTAAAAAAAAAAAAAAGTCCATGAGAGCGCAGGCAAGGCCATCAAGGAGTGCACGCAAGGTCGTCTGGCTCTGACCAGACTCTGCAGGCTCCTTGGGGCAATCAGCTGGTCAATGCTGGCAGCTGCAGGGCCAGTCGGGCACATTGGTTCCTGTTCCCATTTTGCCTCTACAACAGCTTTTTCCTGTCCACCTCTATAATTTTTTCACTGCTCTGACTCTTTTATACTGTGTTGGTTTTAATGGTTTTCTGTTACTGATATGCAGTCCCAGGATTATGACTATCAAAAGGAACAGCCAAGGATGAGGACATTGCTTGGGAGTTTTTTGAGCACTCATCCCTCAGATCAGAGGAGCTTTCAGTCAACCTGTCACTGCAATTCTTCTGTTACTGTAATTTCTCTTCTTTGCCACTTCCAACTACCCTACTTTTATCCTGTGGCTCGGCACTTATGATCATAATATTTAACTACACATAGAAAAAAAAAAGAAAAGAAAAAAAAAAAGAAAGAAAAAAAAAGAAAGAAAAAAAAAAGAAAAGCAGCTGCAGTTCTTAAAATCTGGTTACTTTGCCCATGAGTTGACGTTGAAAAAACCGTGTCCTTGGCGCTTGAACCTGTTCCAGTCATGAGAACAACAGTTCTATAATAGGAATGTTGGTCAAAATCATAGTCAAGATTTCCTACTGTGGTTTGCCACGTTAAAGTGGTAATAGACCCATCAGGTTAACTTCTAATAATCTCCACTGCACTTTGCTTCACAGCCCTTGGAACGAACAAGGTGTGAATGCATTTCCAAGGCTGAGTTCAAGCCCCAGATTGCCCCTAATTTTCTAATGAATTTGAGGAATATTTTCCTAGTTCAGCTTGGGGACTTTCCATGCACTGATGAAATCTGGGTCATGGCACAAATGTGTTCAGCAGTTCGACGTGTTTTAGTGTCTCACATTATGCTGCCTCCAGGGCTCACCTGTGCTAACCCCAGCCGTGACTAGGAACTAAGCTCAAAAAACACACATGGAGGGGAGACAGGGTTCAGCTGTCTCACTTCTTCACAGGAAAAATACTTTTCCCACCCAGCCCAGCAATCCTCCTCCTTTTTCCAGGAGAGTCAGAGAGTGAGAATAAGTTAGGCTATTCCCTAGAAGAGGAGTGGTCATCCACCCTGGTTTTCTGTGTTAGCATCCTCACGCATTACAAGAAACCTCTTTTATACAGCAGGTCTCTTCTCTCCTGCAGACATGCCATGTGATGTGTATATTATTGGTCATCTTTCTTCTCTTTTTACGTTTTTCTTCCACTGTGTTTCCCGCCTTTTGTCTTTCTCTCAAGCAGCATGAGTAAGGGTACTGCCCTGCTTTTTACTTGGAAAAACTGATTTTTCCTGTGATAAAGGGAAAAATTGCAACACTTCAGAGGTTAGTTATCCCTCTGGCATTTGGCAGGGCCAACACATAAGGGCAGGGGGTGAGCGGGGGTGAATGGGAAAACAAGGGGGAAACATGGGAGGCGCTTGTCACCAGTCCACCTGCTCGCATTGAGGACCTCTTGCCACCGCAGTCTGGCACTCACTGCAGCCTGGCACTGCCAAGGACCTCTTCTCCTCTGGGACACTGGCTACCCACTGGCCAAAGGCCACCTGGGCTGTTATTCTACCCCTTTCAGTAGAATGACACCATATAAACTCAGCTGTATGTTTTCCTGGGTAAGAGATTTCCCTGATAGTAATGTTCACAAGCTTATGCTGCAAATCTTCTGGGAAAATTCAGTGATATGAAGAATCAGCTTTCAGCTGACCTAAAGCTGCGCAGCATCCTATTAACTTCACACTGCCAGTGAGCACAAAGTCTGATTCATGGCTGTTCACAAGCAGAAACAAGGCAAATTAAGGACAAGCAGTTATGAACAAGAGGATTGGTGTTTCACTCCATAAGATTAGCTTTTGTCTCATTGCCTGTGCATCCTTAGAGTTTATGGTCCAAAAGATAACTAAATCTTTACAATATCGAACTGGTCATTAAAACTGTGCTTAAAACATGATTTTGATAAAGCCATGCACAACTCTGCTGTGAATAACCTCTGTGAGCTCCAGGCATTTGTTTTTTGCAGTTTTTCTAGGTAAGTATTTGGTTTCTGACTGCTCATCTGGCCATACAGTAAATTCACCTTGTATTTTAATGGTTTGTCTGTGGTGTGGATTTTTGACAGTATGAGAATTACATAAGTGGTTGTTTCTCCAGTACTGAAACACAAACGGCATGGCAAGTCCTACCTGCTGAGGCATCCATGCCAGTGGGATGTGTGCTGCTCATCAGCAGCAATTCTAGGATAAAAAATGAGTAAGGAAAGAAGCCACTGCTTTTGTGATGACATTTGCTTTGACTGATCAGCAGGATTTAAACCCGTGACCTTCAGTGTCGTAACACAGATTGCTTAAGTAATGTCATTAGCTGGTGGCAGAAGGTGTTATGCTTTAGGGAGACTGGCAAAGAGCACACAGAAACCTGTTGAACCAGAATATTGGGACGCCACAAAAAGACACTGACAGTTTCATTAGAGTGCTCTTTTATGTTTATATAATGAGATTTTTAACTTATCTTAAGTCTGAGGGGAAGAGGAAGAATGAGGTGTTTCCCTAATAGGGAATAAATGTTTCTTTTTTCCTCATATGGTCTCATTGCTAGAGGAAAAGTGTCTGGCAGGAAGTAATCCTGGACTGAGTCCGAGGGAAAGTCTGCGTTATGCAAGATTTGCAGGGAATGTGGACTTCCCACAAGAACAGCATCCAGGCTCCCTCCCGTCCTGGTGGCTGGCTGAGATCCTCTGGTCATTATAGTGAATAAGGGAAAGACAAGCACACAAATGCTCAAGAGGAGAGCACAAAACTGCAGAGGACTTGTCCCCTTTCCCTTAAGCTGGGCTAGTAAGACTTGCTGCGATTGCAGACTGTGGACATCAAAGGAAAAAAAAAACCCTCAACTGATTACTGTTGCCAAACTTAAGCATTGTTTATTTAAATTCCCTTTTAGCTATTGACTTGTAGTGCTGCAAAGTCCCAGATTTTATTCCATGGGGGTTTATGGCAGAGGCAACGGAGAAGAAACTGTATTCCATCTCAGCTATCATTAATGAACAAAGGTATCCAAATGTGTCCTCTGATAAAGGCTTTTTTGGCCAGAGCAGGGCTTGAAAGGGAAGTGAAGAACGCGCAGCTGTTAGGTACATTGCTGCTGCGTGCACAGGAGGGACTGAATTGAAGGAAATGCATAACCTAGCCAGCCTGTGATAACAGCTTCCACCTAATCCCCAACCAACCATCCCCAACCTCCAAGACCTCAGTGGAGATTTTGGAAGCTGACTGATAGGTTTGCAGGATCCACCTTCTATACCCTTCTGAACATTTTAGAGGGATTCTGGTTGTTGTTCCCCAAAGAGGCTCTTTAGCTTTTCCTTTAATTGTTTGACAGCCCACTACCAAATAAAAAATAACCAGTGCATGTGCAAAAGACAGAATTGCACCTGCAGTCAAGGTGTGTTAAAACAGTAAAACTGGAAACTACAGGCAAATATGTCAATTGAAAGCTCTCAAGAAAGCAGCTCATAAACCACATCAGCTGATATCAAATGCAGAACACCACAGCTATATAAAGAAGAAGGCTGGCTGACATAATTGCCAGAAAACCATCCTCATTGATGGAGTCTGCCAACAACAGGTGATGTAAGAGCTGGCAATGAATGAAGCTGTGAATGTCAATGTGATGTCTGGCAGTACTTCTTGAGAGATGTTCACAGCATAGCAATTGGAAACTTACAGAACACCAAAAAAAGAGATGCCTGAGGATAAACCTGTGCAGTCTGACTCCTACAGCCAACAGGAAACATCTCCTGTGTGTTTCTTTCCTCTCTTCTGCGCATCTGGCTTGGGCTGGATTGAACATTGTAAATGATGTGCAATGAACCAAGTCCTCTAAGACATTCCTGGCCCCTCAGCTGTTTGCTCCATCCCTCTGCCAGCATCCCCACAGTGGCAAAAGGTGGCACAAAGTAAGGCGGGGAAAACAAAGTGTGCCTGTGCCTCAAGTGGTTGCAGTGCATGGTCAGTCATCGGCGCTGTGAACTGTAGCAGCTGCAGGGTGAATGCACATCCCCCCCTGCCATCCCTGCTGTGACCTGGAGGTGAGGAGCAGCTCAGAGAGCCAGAGGATGTCACGGCCACTTATTTCATGGCTGACAGAGCCTTATTCAGTCCCACCAGAGCCCCTCTGGACAATCGTAACCCAGCTGTGTTGGCAACACGGTGTTGTTACCTGTGGCTAGAGTGAGGCCGCTGCATGTCAATTCACCAGCGCTTTCAGTCTCCGTCACTCGGAGTCATTTGAACCTCAGCGCTGGACACGCTCCATCCCTTCCTGTTGCCTGGTGTGCCCGGCTGCCTGAAATGCTGCAGCTGCAGTTTCTCTGCCAAGGACATTGTTCAGACTGGCATATCTACATCTGACTGGATGAGCCCGTTGTCATCCTTTCCCCTTCTTGGCATGTCCCGTATCTGGTTCAGTGCTTGGCAGCTCGGCGTGCTGATCTGGCTGCCCTGCCCCATGAACGAAGCCGGGCAAAGGCTGTGGTTCGCAGCAGCCCCAGGTAGCACAGAACCTTTGTCACCCATGCAGCTCTGGAGGGAGGAATGACAGGGTGCTGAGGTGAAATTCAGGGACTGTCAGTCTGTTTCTCTAGAAGCTGGGTCTTTACTCTCAGCATGGTAAGTAATTGTGTTCTTATCGTCCAGGCAAATGGAAAAGGAAACAAATATTTAGAAGGTTTCAGAGGAAGTAGAAAATGTCTTAAGCATTAAATGGACTGAAGGATAAGGAGTTTGTGTCAGTGAGTGAGCCAATGTATCCTTAAACTACAGTTCAATGCTTAGAAACCTGTTGGGTTTTATGAAATGAGATCATGGTTTCTCCATATTTTGAGAAAGCACGTTCACGTACTGAAAAAATAGCAAAGGCCAAACTAACGTGCATTACTTGGCAAGTGGAGCAGACAAGCCAGACGGATATCCAGTATGCTGCAATCCAAATGGCAGCCTGGATAAAGCTCTGCAGCTGGGAAGGAAAAAGAGGAGCATGGGCAAATACTTGCTATGCATATGCTCAACAACTGCTGTGTGTCTTCCACAGCAAAAACACGGATTCCCACGTGTCCTCCCTGGTAAGGTGCCACAGTAACAGCCATGGCTGAGGAAAAGGCCATTGCCATGTGGCTCCAGAACATGGCGTGTGTGACTGCATGTGTGCCTGCAAAATGTCCCAGTTTTTAACAATGATTCAGTTCTAGATTATGAATAATTTAGATAACACTGTAATTAGGGCCATATAAATATCATCTAGACAGAAGATGAATTCTTTCCAACTGAGAAAGTTCCCTTTGGACCGAGCCACGTTGCCAGTGCACTGGAGCTTGAACAGCTCATGGGTGTATGTGTGTCCTTGTGTCCCTCTGAAGGACCTTCTGTCCTCTCAGCTGTTGAATTGGCATCTTTCAGTAGCACTAAGTTCACTTTGAAAAGTAGCTGATAAGTAATCAGGAAAAAACCTTTCTGCAGACAGAATATTATCTCGGGACTCTGTCTGCAAAGAGCAGTATCTTAGGAGAGACCTTCACCTAAAAAACTGCAAGTCCATGACACACTTTTGAGTAGTCCAGAATTTTTCTTTTATTCTCTTATGTGACCTTTGCTTCTCATGCCAAGATCTCATCAGTCAAATCTGGGTTTGTAAAATAATTACTTTTGGGGCACAGAAGCAGAAAGCTGTGAGCTGCTTGTAAACGCTTCAGACACCATGAGGCATTTCTCTTCTGGGAGGAGCTCTCACTGTACCTGGTGTAGGTATGCATACTGCCGATGAAAGTCCTGTTGTCCTCCTCTAACAAATCCATCTATTAGGGAGTAAAAAGTTCTTTAGCAGTGAGCACCCCACTCTTGCACTAACTTAGGAAATTCTCATCCACCATTGCAGGAAAACTTGCACACCCTAAAAACATCTTAAAGGCAGCTGAAATGAAGAGCAGGACAGAGAATAATGTAGATTCTCTTGGGATGCCTGTCTCTAAAGCAGTGCTGTATGACAGAATCCAGTATGTGGTACCAACCACCTGATCTCTGAGAGGATGCGATAGAACTGAAGCATTTTGTTGATGGGTGATAGGAATGAGCAAAGGCTCAGAAAAACTTTCATATGCCAGAGAAATTGAAAAGATTGGAATCGTTGGCCCTAGAAAGGAGAATAATAAGAAGGGACACCATACAACTCTGAAGGATAATGAAAGAGCTAGACATGATAGATATCACTGATGGTAGAGATCACTGCCCATGCAGCAGCAAGGGAGCATTGAATGAATGGATTGAATGCTCAGCAAACTCAAAACTGGCAAAGGACATGGTTTTTTTTCACCACGCGTAAGGGGACTGCAGAATCACACTAGCCAAGAACCTACAGAAAATGAAAAAGGAATGAGCATTTTTATAAATATCAAGAATATGTTTTGTCTCTACAGGCATAGTGTAGCACTTACCCATTACCCAACGCAGATAAAAAAAATAAAACAAAAATCTGCAAAGACATATTATAAACACCATGTCCCACTTTGCAATAATGTGTTTATAATCTTTGGGATTTAATAACTTTATAGCCATTTGCATTGCTATGAGGAAGAAATTTCTTCAGATGGAGATAAGGAAACATGGCTAAGAGGAGTGCTCGTGCCCACTCAGTGGCTTAGCACAAGGTCTCCTCTCTGGCCCTGGAGTAAATTCATTTTGGTACTCTGTCAATACACTGCAATTCTCTTAGGAAGGTGCTATTCCTTCAAAAATGATTTTGTTTCTAACTGTTCACTGAAGAAATTGTGCAAAAAGAGGAGACATTCACTCTATAGCATAACTGCTACCAAAAAAAAGGAAAGCAAGACAATGACCTTGGAAAGCATCCTCTGTGCATTTTTTTTTCTTTTTTAATTGAGTGCTTAACAATAAATGATGATCTCTGCCTTGATCAGAGGACCGTGGAGCGTTCTGATGGCACTGTCAGATGGCAGGGTCTGTCATCCTCTTTAATAATTTGCAGCATCTCATTTTTTTTGTGGAAAAAAGCATACCAGCATCACAGCAGAGTGAGAAGAATTTTTATGCACGGAATGATTTCTAGGAGGTGGCCCAGCACATTTCACAGAATAAAAGAAGTCTTTTCAAGGGCTATGTAGGGAGACTAGAGGAAAGAAAGACTGTGAGCCTCACTAAAAAATTAAAATCTAGCATGATTGAGAAATATTTTGCAATTATTCATTGTTCTAATACAGCAGATCTTGCAGAAGTGCAGCAAGATCAGAGCCTAAGTGTACTAGAAGTTATACAGACCTGAAGAAAGAGACTGTCACTGCCCTGGAGGGTTTATATGCTAACTACATGAAACAGAAACAGGATAGGGAAGAAATACGTTATCATCTGACTTTTACAGGCTATGCACTGAGGCACACAGAGATTAATTGAACAGCTGAAGCCAGTACTTGAGCCAAGAGCTGAACCCAGATCTCTGGAGCCCCATTAACCACAAGACCAAAATTCATAACCTCAAACTCTGTTGTCAATGTAACGATCGCAGTTAAACAGAAGACTTAATTCCGGGTCTCCAAAGAACAATGTTAAAGTATCCTTCTGCATATTATTCCTATAGCGCCCAGAGACCCTATGTTTGGTTGAGAATGCTGTTCTGTTGGACACTATATAAACTTAGCAAAAGAGATGCTCTTGGCCAACCAAACGACAAAATACAAGGCGGGAACAACAGTCACTTCAGATACAATCCTATATGATAAAGCAGTTAATTTCTTTAGTAGTTATGCACAAGGATTGCCTGTCGTCTGTACATAGAGCAGTTCTTTGGTGTATTATTCTGTGTTGTACAGCCTGCTTGAAAATATACCAATATTTTTGAGATTATTTTCCCTGCTTTCTGGCCATTTCAGACTTCACACTGTAAAAAACCTGCTGAATCATGTTGTGCTTGTGTGGACAAAAAATCATCTAGCATAATTTTGAAGTTTTTCAAGTAAAATATGTCCTCATCTCTCCTTTTACTTTTTCGTCCTGTCCTCTAAAGGGTAGGGATTACTGTGCTCTCCTCTGTACATTTGACGTGCTTCTTTTGGTAAGTCTGGGTTAAAACAAAGACTTATAGGCATAAAGTCAAAATATAAACAATGTTTGAATTATTTTACTGTGCTGGTGTCAGATATTTTGTCTTATTTGGAAAAAGCAGTGTTTTAATGAAGGTCCAGCAAAGACTGTCACTGATTTTAGGAGATGCTCATACTTTACAGGCAGCCCTTAGACAGGTGAAAGTTAGACTAAGGCATTGCATTTTCTTAGTCTGATTTATTTTATAATATAACATACTGTTATAGCATATATAATAATGTCATTAGTTATAAAACATTTGTGGGTACAATTCAGCGACAAAAAAAGACTGTTCTGAGTCAACTGCCTGTTTCCCCTTGGTGCCCCCCCTCTTAATGCCTTAAACAGAGTTGCCACCTATTAGCTTATTATCCCAGTCATGTGCATATTTACCTGGTGAGCTCCAGCATTGTGCTGAGACACATCATTTTCACTCTGCCCGTTCCTGGGGACTGAGGAGCTTTGGGGATGCACACACTGCAAGTTTGTAGCCAGGAGGCTCTGCTGTAGCATCAGTGGCTTAAAGGCATTTGTTTCTTCCATCTGAAGTTATCTTGGTAAGACATGAGTGGACATTCCAGATGTTACCAGACGGGTATGAATGGTTGGAAGCACACCTGACACGGCTGGTGCCTGGGCCTGCCATCCAGCTGGACTGAGCCAGACTCGCAGTGGCATTGGATATATCTCTCCTTTCAAAGGTAGATCTACCAGGGGCCAGAGCACTGGGAATTAGAAAAGTCCCCAAAGCCATGAGCCTCTTTCACTGGAGTGCTTCCTGGAAAACAGTAAAGGGCATTTTAAAGAGAGATTAATGTGCCCACTCTCCATCAGAAGATGTGCTACCCAGGGACATGTATCCTCCTTTATGTCATGGGGACAAAATAAAAGAGTTGCCACATGACAGGGAACGAGACCCACTATCCTCTGTCATGCGCTCTGAGAAAGTGTATCCCCACCAGTCAGATTTCACCAGACTCTAGCTATTTACCTCTTATCTAATTCTGATGGTCCATTTTTCCTAGAATTGTGTTTAGATTTTTCATCTTCCAAACATGCTTGCTATGTTTTTCAGTCTCAGAGCTGCAGGAACTTTGCACCCCCAGGCCCCATGCAGCCCGACTAATGGGAAAACTGTTCCTGAGTGGGTGAAAAATTCAAGTCAGGTCATTGCAGGTTCTTGCAGTATGATACACTATGTAATGAAAATTCATCTCATGTTGTGAAACATATTGAACTGCTAAAATCAGCAAAATGCTGACAGGGAATGTTCTTTGAGGCTATCTTTAGATTGAATCTGCTTGGACTTTTGACACCTACTCAGCAATGTCTCTTGGCATGCAAGATACATCTTATCAAAACGCTGAAAATGTTTAGTCAGTAACTAATTTATTCCCTCATAAATGTCTTTGCTTCCTGAATTCTCTTCCCCCCGTCTCTCTCTCTCTTTTATTTACTGTTTAGATGCTCAACTATAATCATGTAATAGGCAGAAGGGGATGTTCTTGGGAAGGAGATACAACTTTTGACCTGGACAAGAACTTATCTCTGTGTAAAAGGGCAAAGGTTTTCATTTAAATAGTCTTTCAGTAAGTTCTATGCTTTCAGTATATTAAGTTGTCAGCTGTTACTATTGTAATGTTATGTGTATTTATTTTACGCAGATATGACCTGTAGTTTTGCTTACTGGTGGGCAAACTAGTAGTTTTTAAGGAACTATATACTTATGCATTACACATACATACATGTGTTATTTAAAATACTCAGTGCAACAACAGTACATGCTCATGCTTTGGTTATTTTTCTTTGGTTCTTTTGAAATAATTACACAAGCAGCACATATGCACCTATGCTTGCATAGATAAATATTTGTATAAGTGCTGATGTTAAAAAACATACAGGTATCCCTATCCAACTGTTGCAGAGCAATCAAGAGATATATCTATATGTTAAAGGTGAGTACGTGTTAGCAACCAGAGTTGACCAGATGACAGCTTTGTGACTCTGTCTCTGCATCTATTCATGTGTTCATACAAAAATAGGCAGTCCGTTTCATGGAGATTTGTAGAAATCAAAACCATGTGAAGCATTTCTTAGTATAAATTGTAGCACATGACTGCCCAAAGCATGTAACTTCTCACACAAGTTTTCACCCTTACATTAAGTTTGGAAGCTAAGAGTAGTGTAAGAAACAAGTCAAAATTAAAAAAGGAAAAGAAAAGTGGTACACACAAACAAATGACACATTCCACATGTACGAGGGATCTAAATAAAGCCTGCTGTGTGGGAGCACAAATTCACATAGGGATGCACAAATGGAATTAACACACATACAAATGAGACTATGAGGGATTACACCTACAAATAGTATCGCAACCTCAGTTGCAAACTGATGACTCTTTTTCCAGAATATAGATTTATCACCTACTTACTCATTAGCACTCTTTAATAATTGCAATTCAGCACCCTCACAAAATGCAACCATACCTTCTTTCCAAATCTCCAAGCTGTCTTGCCTTTGGATTTTATTTCTGCAATTGCTTGTTTCATGTATTCTTTAAGGTCTAACACTCTAACCCTGCCTACTCAATCCTTGAACTGCTTCAAGACAAAACAACACAAAGCTAAATTCTAAACAAAAGATAGCGCAACTCAAGTACACAAAAAATTTCAGAAGTAAAAAAACAACAGAGATGTATCTTTTCTGTCTGTAAAATCCCAGCAGGAAACCTAAGTTAGGGCTTCAGCAGAGCACCCAAAATATTTATACTTCAATCTGAAGGTGTGAACATGCAGATACATTCCCAAGGACAAAAAGTAGACCGTAAATTTTGAGCTCCCGGGACCTGCAACAAAAACAAGTAAGAAAATTCGCCTTAAATGTTTTTTTTCTGCCAATCAAGAGAAAAGCAAGGATGCTATGAAGATTATAAAGGAAAGTGTTCCTTTCCATAACTGGTAAGTTTACAGTCACAGAGGGAATCCACTTCAGAAAGAGTTTAACAGCAGTCAAGAACATACCTCTTATTGTAAGTAATTATAATATTAGACTTCCCCTAAAAAGTAATAATGCTAGAGAATGAGAGATGTACCGCATGGAAGGTTTTAGATCTCACCATACACTACATGTGAGTTCAGTAGCATTCCCATGTTACAGAATTAAAACAGTACAAACCCTTTTGGTGCAACAAGGTTGAAGCAACAAAGACAAGCCATTAAAGTAAGAGAACAGCTTTATGTGATGCTTTCTTCTTCAGCCCAGCCAGCTTTATTACAAGCAGGCATTGTACATAAACCTTATTCTCCGCAGACAGGTTTTGTTGCAGCCAGTAGCCAGGAGGAGCGATACTGCACTAAAGCAGAGTAGAAGAGGAAATGAAGGAGAATACCATACTCAGTGGAATTTTTATTGAATTCCACTCTACATTCCTCGTCCTTAAAGAACATGGTGCTATTTCCAGCCCTAATCTCATCAGGAGGGACTTCAGCCAAAGAACCCCTCAGCATGTGCAGACTGAGTCCCTGGCCCTCCAAGCAATGATGCAGACAGCTCTCTGCTCCTGTGTGGGGGGCATTGCCTTTGCTCCTGAGCTTTGGCTCATGTGTTTCCAACACAGGAATAAAGTCTGAGGCTTTTTCTCCCATTAACATCTTAGCTCATTTGGTCTCTGGGGCAATGAGATTTTAAAAACAAAGCCAAAAGGTTTCTCTGTGTAAAAAAGACCCTTGCCAGAATGGGTTTACTGAGTAGCACATGCATTATTATTTCATTATAATGCTTCTCTCTCCACCTCTCTGCTCCATTGTAGTCAAGTTCCCTGTAACTGTTCTTATTTTAATATGTTCTCGTTCTTCTCCATTTTCCTCTTACTTTAATTGATTTTTCCCCCTTCCTGTTTCCTTCTCTAACAGAGCAGAGACACGTTGCCATTTTGCTTTGTATGAAACTTCCAAATAGACCCTATTTGCAAAGGTTCCTCTTTAGTAGGAAGAGGGAAGTCAACTTTCCTTATTACAGCTTCCATTAATTGTGCTTCAGCAGGTCACAGGAAAGCTCAAGATACGTGCACAGAGTTGAGTCTATAAATCATTAGTAATGGAGATGAAATCTTCTGGAGTCTCCTAGAGGGAAGTGATTACAGCAGTAAAATATCATCTTTGCAAGAAAAATTGTGTAATAATAACTTTGTGGGATTTCATATTACTGCTGTAACTTAGAGATGAGCACTGGGGTGCATCAAGAGCTTTAATAATGTATGTGTAGGTGGCAAATTACCCATAAAGAACTTACTGAATTGTGGATAATGTTCATTTTATATTCTCAAAGATAACCTAAGCCTTTGGGCAGATGTCATATTGTCATATCATGTCCCATGCTCATGACATCTAGCAGGGATATTGAAAGTACAGTGTGCTGACGACTTCCCTGAGCATAAGCATTCCTCCTCCTGTGAGCAGTTTGAATTCCCATGGAGGGAGGGGATGTTGGCATATATTGTGCATATTGGCACAGAACAAGCTAAACTCCATTGTCAAGGGCCTGCATGAGTCTACCATACAACGTTTCTGTGCTCTACATTTGAGGAAACTTCTTACTGGAATCACTTTGGTGTCTGATGAGTCAGAAACATGAATATAAAACACGTAAATGAGAGGGAGGCCTGCAATCCAGTCTCTTTACCTGCAAATACTTTGTACAAAGTAATGCGATATCCATTCATGCAGCAGCTGGATTCCTGCACTCCCTGCTTCATCCACTGGATGCCCGAAGTGAACTCTCTCTTGCTCTCTTTGTCCTTAGGAACATTTGATTGTTTCATGTTAAGTGGAAGAATTCTAACGTAAAGGGTTAAATACCACGAAAGAAGCAGAAGCATTCATGCTCAGTTCAGTGCAGTTATTTCTCTAACAGGACATCTTAAAAATAATCCATGCAATGGGATGTTAGAGCTTTTGCTTTTAATTGACAGGTGGGTAGTGACTTGTATTAATAGAAAATAAAAGCAGCCATGAGCTCGCAGGAAAGGGAAACCTCCCCCCGCCCCTCTCAAACATCCCAAGCCTCAGATAGGACTGTATTCATCCTTTTATTGATTTAGGGCCAAGGTTTTTATGTAATTGCCTGACAGAAATATTTTGTTCTATCTGAAGTGATTTTGGAAAAGACACAATGTGCCAATGTGGCAAGACCGTGAGATTATCAGTCTCTTACATAAGTTTCAGATATGCACACACCTTGAACTTCTGCATCCTCCCTTTCCTTGAAGCTTGCCACCTCCGATAATCCCTCACCTCTTCCTGCTGGGGCTCCCGGTCCCTACAGCTGCCTGTTTGAACCAGACCTTTCCCCAGCCTACGCAGCTGTGCTCCGGCTCCATGCAGCAGTGCCATCTCTTTTGTCAAGCAAAAATGGAGCTGCAGTGTCTTCTAAACCACTTCCCCTTTTGTCGCTGTGTAATTGTAATTGGAAAGGGAGTATCAACTCCATTAGTTGTTAGAGATGCAAATGGAGCTGGAGAGTCAGTCCGAGGTTGGAATCAAACTAATCACAGCTGTGCTGGGTAGGCAGGTCTGCCAGAGAATTTATATCTTGGCCTTAAAACTAGGCTGTACAGCGTATATTCTCAGGGCAGAAGGATATTAAAAAAATCTAAAACCTATTTGTCTGTTTTTAAGTGGCAGAACCAAAAACCTGTCAACAGATTGGTCTTTTCTGGATCCTTCGTAATACAAAAAACCTTTTTCTTATACTAAAAATAAAGATGACTGTAAAGATTTTGAAAAAAATTACTCATACACTAGCTGTTTTTCTAAAGATTATCCTTCTGAACAATTCATATGTGGAGAAACAATAGATAAATTCATGCTTCTGAGTAGTCATACATACAATTCTGGGATAAAATGAAGACATTTTATTTGGCTTTTTCTATTTGTTTCTTTATGGTGTGCAGCAAGCAGCTCTGGAATATATTTATTTTGATCCCTAAATGCAACATCCTTAAAAGCATTAGATGATCATTATGAAAGATATTCCCAATAGTTTAAAATCCTTGTTTGCACCATGCACAGCAAATCCAATATAGTGAGTGAGTTACTAAATATAATGAACTTGAGAGAAGACTTGCCAAGCTCTTTGTACTTTGTGTGTTTGGCAGGCAGGTTTTGTCCTTGTCTCCTGCTAGGGACCTTAGTGTGTTTATTGATCTTAGTTTGTCACCCTGAGGTCAAATTACAGCTACGTGGAACTGCACCTTCAAGGCACTCGGAAATTATAGCTGAGGCAACACAGCAGGACACAGCCTCTCCACTGCATTTTCCACCAAGGACTCATGAGCTCCAGGGTCCCAGCCACCAGCTGGCCAACTCCCAAGTGAAGCTCAAGCTATTCTTCACATGAGCTGCTACAGGCACTATTTCTTTCCACACCTGCCTCTGTCATAATCACGCAATGATGGTCAGCAGCCTGGCAACAGCTTCTGTCTCTGGAGGGTTTTGGGACTGGCCGCCAGGCAGGGCTGAGCAGTTTGCTCTGTACCTTTCCTTGCTGATTCACCCATAACTAGATCTACAGCAAGGCAGGTCTTTGACAGTTATTTACTCTCCTCAAATTCAAATTAGAAACAGGAAGTATTTTTCCTCAGTTGATGTCTTCATTCTATGGTGGGTAATTTTTTAAATGCAATGTTTAAAATCTTGTGCATGGAACTGCCTCAGATATTGGGGTAAGAAAAGAAATTGCCCCTCAAGCAGATCTGATCTATTGTCCCCTGAGGACAATGCCGAAAATATCAATAATGACAAGAATTTCTGGACCTCCCTGTACAAATTCAGTCTATCTGATTTCAAAACCAATAGAAGGAAATATTCTTGCCCAAAACATGCAATCAGACTTGCACAGCTCACTGACACAGAACGTCTCCTAGATCCTTTGAGCTGAAAAGACTACCTGTGCCTGCATGTATCTATGACCTAAGGAGCAACTACACACAAATGGGAGATTGTGTAAGTCCTGAGGAATATCTAGAAATGTAATAAACCATGCCAACATAAGTTGTGGAAGAGAAAATATCTCTTGTTCACTACTTCCTTGTGCGGGAGACCTGGCCAGAGCCCTCAAATGTCTTAATGCAACTGCCTTGCACTCTGCTTTTTTGCTTTTTCTTTGAGGTTTTTTCACATACGACTTCCAGCTGCAGGTTCTAGTTGCCTGAAAACAGCTCTGAAAACCTTTCCCAGCATTTCCTCCAGTCTCTCAGTCACTGTCCCCCTGTCAGAGGTGACCTTCCATCCTGTTTGGAGGTCTCAGCTTTGGTCAGCAGAAGCCACGCAGGCCAGTCCAAGCAATGGGCACTTCTGGACAGGGACAGGCTGAGGCAGGAGCCACTTCCTCAGCAGGGCCACCCTCTTTGGAAAATGTCTTTAATGGCAAGTGACCACTTGGGGAAAAGGTGCTGAAATGATGACCTAGGAAATGAAACAATCTTCTGATTGGAAAGTGAAGAGTATCTGCCTGTATTTTTGAACAGGGCTTTAATTATCTATTTTATACTAGTGAGGCTTTTGCTTGCATAAGCAAATACCCATCAGGACTCAGTGCTCATGTGAACTGAAAATACAAACTAATGCATCCATTATTTCACTGAATAATTAAAAGTCACACAGACATTGTATTACAGACTAAATTGCTATTTCTGTTGACCTTTGTGCCGAAGACAATGAACAAGAATGGACTTTTGGTTTGTTTCTAAAAGAAATTAGGAATTCTCTGTTATTTTCTGTAAAGATTTATCATAAAGCTTAGAATAGTGTGAAAATAAATACATGTTTATACAACAATTTTAATCAGCTTCTGATTAATACTTTCAGGAAGTTTCATAATTCAGAAATTTCACATCTTTTGAAGTCACTGATAATTTTCTCACTGGAAAAGTAGGGAAAAACAATCTGCTATTTTGTCCTAAACAAGGTTTGTTTTGTTTTTTTTTTTTTTTATTTACTTAAATCTGCTTTGGCAGTTTTAAAGTGGAAAAGCTTTGGGATTTTTAATTGTTTCTATTTAATTCCCAGTTTTTATTACACCTCTAGCTGGACTGATTTCTATGTGTTTATAGCAATCACTTTAAAAATACTACCTTGGGATGCAAATGTTCTTTTTTATCCTCTGCATGGTCAAATGCCTTTTGTATCCTAAACTTTATGGAGGTAGTCTTATGATTAAGTAGATTTAAAGAAAGAGCATGCACCTGGCTGTATGTAATAAGGGGCTGACTGGATGATGTTGATGCTGTAAACTCGGAAGGGAAGTGATAATGTGCATTAGCGCATTATATTCCCTACCCATTGTCTGTGTTTTATTTCACCTGCAAACAAATAAACACGGCAGGAGATACATCTTGCCCAGCTCCTGAAGTGAACACCTTGCCAGGCTTAGCTTGCTAAGCGTGCGGTTCCCCTGCTCTGACTTTGCTGCTCACAGGCTGTCAGGAGCGAGACACCATCTCTCGATGGAGAGCTTATGTGAAGGCCAGGGGCCCATCCTGGCCTACTTGTCCTGCAAAAAGATGGAAGAGAGGCATAGGCTCTTGAGAAAAGGAGCCGTCTTTTTTCACAGCCCCTTGCATCCCTATTCTCAGAGCTGAAGACACAGAGAAAAGTCAAACCCAGCATCTCCTGCGGGCTCTGAACCACAGGGCACCAGTAAGCACTTCTGTCCTGCACCGGGGGGGTGGACAACATGGGGCTGAGCAGCAATCGACTGATGAACAGAGGTGAACATATGAGGTCAGGTGTATGAGGAACCTTCACCCCCAGGTTGAGACAAACCTGTTGGGAAATATTTTCCACATTCAAAATATCGTCAGTTTGGAAAAAAATCCCCAAAATCTCATGCTGGGCAGTTTCCTCTGCCTCAGTGTTTTCTGATTCTGAGCCAACACGGCAAATTGCTTTTGGATTTCTTTTTTTTTGCATTTTCAGGAAGAGCAGAGCAAAAAAATGCAGATTGCACAAGAAACTGAGCTCCCATGAGAGATTATCTTTTTCAGTTTTTCAGGTCAGTGTGTTCCTTGTGGTTAAGTGACATTTCACTAAAAATCCAGGCTCTTGACTGGCATCTATTTGAAATGAAACTGCAAATCCAGCTATCACTGATGAGAACTGTGATGCTAGCTATTCTTATTCCATCCAGAGCAAATGACATCACCGAGTATCTAAAAGGCCTGACATCATCACAAAATTGCATTCCGACTTCTACTGTAAAAATACATCATCATTATTTCTGTGGTTTCTAAAGAGAAATTGATTTTTTGTGCCTCCTGTGGATGCTGCAATGTTATTTTAGTGTAATGCTTTTATGTCTATAGCAGCTGATTGCTTTGACCCTGAAGTCCTTCTTGCAGCGCTGCTGACTTGCTGAATCAGAGTTCATTCACATCCTCTTGCCAGAGAATAATATGCTGAATGCTAAACTTGCTACAGCAGCAATATGAAAAATGAAATGAGATAACACAAAGATAAATATAAAATAAAGTAAAAGAAAATAATAAAAAAGACATAAAATAATAATAAAAGACCTGTCACGTACAAGCAAATGTGAATGGCAGTGTGACTTTATATGCCACAAATTTTAAGTATTGCAGTTCATCCCTGAAGTGTTCACATGAAACCTTTTTCTGGCTTTCCCTGATGCTTCAGTGATGATAAGGACACTGCAGTCAGGGAATTCAGGTCTGTTTCTTGCATCACCTTTAATTGCTCTCGTAACGCTTCAGAACAGTATAAAATGGCTACAGAGGGATGGAGGTTCCTGAATCTCTCCTAATTCCGATTTTGGAGATGTAACACCTCTGCATGGCTGCGACTTGATCTCAAAAGTAGCCAAAGGCACTTTACGTGTTATAACATGAAAGTTCTTGAAGTATCAGATGTTCCATTTCTTGAAAGGAAAAATGAATAAAAGCCCTGATGCTACCAATGAAGCATTTTGGACCTAATTCCTAGTTGGACGCCCATTCGTGCCAGAGCAGATTAATCTCTGCCTTTCCCTTCCAATTGCATCTGCCACCCTGGCCTCATTGTTGTGCATCCGGTATCCGACTCACTTGGTATCTGTGGTCACACAACAGGAGAGGCGTTTTCCCCTCTTGCAATTTAACACTGAAGGCACCTCTCAACCATGCCAGATGATTTGTTGTGCCTGGGATTCACCTGACCTCTGACCAGCTGGACCTGTACACTCATTCCTGCCTTGTGTCCAGTGGGTGAGACTTCTGCACTAGGAATTCAAGAGACTTGCATGCACTTAGCTATCTTCCCTGGCACCTCTGTCACCCGCAGGAGTCATCCTGACCTGCTTGCTTAGAGCACATTTAATATAGCACAAATCCAACCAGCTGCTAACCTCCGCCCGGTTGGAGATCAATCCTCTCAAAAACAGAGCATGTAATTGCTTCTTTTCTTGAGTCAACTCCTTTTAAAAACAAGCGTGGAGGAAGCTCCTCCAGTGCCTGTTGAAAGCAGTGTGGTGCACAGCTGGAGCACCCCCGAGGCAGCCACCTTAACTCTCGGCTGCCCCTCCGAGAGGCATGGGCTGAGCTCTCCTCGCCTGATGGGATGTAGCCCCCACCCTAACCCCCCGCTAGAGGGTCAGCACAATGTTCTTCTTCACCACCCGCTGGTCAGGGGGCAAGAGAGCAAGGCAGGAGGGCAGCCAGGGGAAGAAGGTGGGAACACTGAAATGTACCCTGAATTCCGTACCCCCAAATCCCTAGCCTGTATCGCTTTCTTTCTCCATCTTTTTCTGAGTTACCCAGCCTTCCCCTTACAGGGCAGGAGGAGTCTCAGTATCTAAAGTAGGACTTTGAACACCACAAAAGGCACCAGGCTTGTGACTCCAAAATCCTGCTGCAGATCAATGGCATCAGTTTCAGCGTACTTTCCTGCTCATGACAGCTATAAACAGGCTTCTGCACAAGCTGGCCAGGCTACCTCGCTCTCCTTGGCAGGGTGGTATCAAGTGCAAAATTCACCATGGACAATAAGACCTCCAGGTCTTACTTCTGTGTGTGACTGGATACCTCCTTATCTTAGCAGTAATTTCAGAATTTTCTTAAACTCTTGCACCGATCAGATCGTCAAACCATGATGGAAGTCTCATTGCTCTTTTATTTCTTCCTGCTGTGTTGTGCAGCCAGAAGTGGTGTTTTCTTACGATACTGCAGTGAATACAACCTGGAAGCAGAGAAGCATGAAACTCAGCAGGAGAAATAAAGAGGAGAGATATTTTTTTTCCAGCCATAACTGAAACAGAGCCTTACTGGGTTTCCAAAGGATTCTGGCTTTCAGACAATAAATCTTTATGGCCATATTATACAGCTGAAAGAAAAGAGACTGCTAGGTAATAATGGATAACTTGTACACCTGTACGTACAACTTGAATTCCTCTTTTCACAGAGATTATTGGAGGATCAGGGACTCTCTCTGGATACCAGCTACCTCCCACTAACTTCATTTTCAGCCTTACCTTCTTCTCCCGGGTGGGAGATGCTCAGCCTCTCCCTGTCAAAGCCTACAGTGACAGATTTTCCCAGGCAGCCCCTTTGCTGCAGTGACCTGGCCACACTGGTGGATGCACTGGGGCACAGACCCCACCTAAACGCACCCACCAGGCACAGCAGGCTGGTGGGGTGGCACCTTCCTGCTGCACAATTCTGCAGCTTATCGAGGGTGGCAATTAGGGAGTCAGAGCTTATTCACAGATGGTGCAGTCCTCTCCCACCTCATGGGCTGCTCAGAGTTTCCCACAATGTAGTTATCACACCGTAACCTCACGTACGTACAAAACAGTGTTTTTTGGAACACACTTTGGTACACAGCTAATCACTTAAGGATGTCATGAGACCATTTAAGTCAGATTCTTGCCAAAAGCAGCATTTTTACTTCATCAGATCTTAACAGGGACTCGCAGCCACTAAATGTCATCCAACTCCTACTACGCCTGAAGTCAGTTAATGCCTTATATACCCATATGCTATCTGACATGGCCTGCATTGCTGCTGCTTTTGAAACTGGTGGATTGGTGCCTCAATGTCCAGCAATCAAAATAGTATCTGAACACCCTGCCCCCCAAAAAATCCCACAAACAGAAATCTTTTTTTTTTTTTGTGGTGGTAGCTTTTAATTGAGATTAGCAACTGAGCTTAAGCTGTCTGACACTAGATTGCATTCAAGAACGTAGCTTGAAACAGACCTGAGTTTGTGATGTTACTCCATCTCAGCTTCTGGTGTTGTAAAACAAATACATCATGTCTAGCTTTAGAGCAATTCTTGAAAGTCTTATGTGGCTCTTTTTCAGGCACTACTCCTGTCAGCTTCCATGAGGTTTAGGATTTGGGCTTTCCCTTGCACGTCATGTGTCCTCAGATGAAACACAGGTTTCTAGACAGTCACATTCAATATCCTACTTGAGGAGGTGGAGACTATTTTTCTTTTGTGAGCATAAGAAATAGAAGGAAAGGTGAAAGGGAGAGCAACATGTTAATCTAGGATTTACTGTCACAACAACTAAGCAGTGTTATTTTAGGAAGCTGTTCAGACACAGGATTCCCTTAGTCTGTTAATTCATTGGAAATAAATCGTTAGCTAACCCCTCTCTCGGTGTGGCGGTCACACTGGGCAATCCTCTTCTCCTCTGCACGCACAGGGGAGCAGTCACCCTGAGCTGCAATGAAAGCCACCCTGACGTTTGGAGGTATAACCGGGTATAAATGACTCACTAATCTTTTAATACTTCCGTTCACAATGAGGCTCAAGTGTAAATGACAATGACATGATCCTTTTTCGAAATGAAAGGGATGAGTCCTTCTTGTCTGCTCCCCACCGCCTCTGTTGTCTTATATTCTGAATAAGATGGTAGTTGTGGAGAAGCAAAGCGAGGAATAGAAACTCTTTAATTCCCTCCAGACGTGTCTGATGAGGCTCTACCTCTCACCACATGATCTCGCAGCTGTAATAATTGGTGTCAGTGTATTGATCAGCTGAGGCGGCTGGAGTAAAGTCAGGCTTCTGCCGCAGATGGAAAATCTGACAACAAAGTTTGCCAAGGAGCTGGGCTGGGCTCTGCGAGGCACAGTCAGAGCTGAGTTATGCCCTATGGAGATGCAGCATTGTTTCCCTATCCCATGCAGGGGGTGCGTGGCTAACATCCACTCCCAGGGAGAACGGAAACACTCTCTGGGACTTGATAGTTTGGCAGCATTGCCGAGGAAAATAAAACAGATGAAGCGATGGCATATCTCCCGTGAATGACGATGCTGAAAGAGTCCTAGTCTGCCTGAGTTGCCTGACTGCCGACCCACATAAACAGCAGAACAAGCGTGCTGGGAAAAGAGATCCTGGTCATCTAATAAAGATGACCGCACAGATGAAATAAAACAGACCCAGGCTGGGATTTAACCATGTTACCAAAGCAACCTGCAGCCTGTAAACATCTGAAAGCAAATTTACATTGGGTTCATGATGACTTCTGCCAGTGGGGAGCCTGGCAGGAAACCCTGGGGGAGGAGGGCCTGCCTGGAGGAGCCCAGCTGGGTGGCAGGCGCAGGTCTTCCCCCACCTGGGAGTATCGCAGCCCTGGGGCAGGGGAGGGCTCCTCCAGGACTGCTGGGGGACACACTGATTCAGGATCACCCCTCAGGCCTTTTCTGACCATCGGTGGGGCTACCACAGGGCAGAAATCTCAGCAAAGATCCAACGGCACCACGGTACTACTTTTGTGAGCAGTGAGTATGCCTTGAGTGCATGAAGGTGAGATTAGCTCCAGCCCTCTACCCTGCTATTAGTGCATGTGACACCAGACCTTTAGCATACTATAGCAATGTGTTAAGACTCCCAAAGTACTGCACTGACTGACTCAAACATACCCCGTGTATATTCAGTGCATCTCAGAAGAGAGGCTCATTCCTTTGGAGGTTTCTCTGTTGCCATTTTTAGTTTATGATGAAAGAATTCAAGGACAGTCAGTCATCAGATCACGAAGACAATCTCCTTATGCTTTATACGTAAGGAGAGGTTGAGGTTTTTCTTTTTAAATATAATTATTTTTATTACTGTAAGATTAGCATGTTCCTGTTTGTCAGACTTTTGATTGGAGTTCTAGGGTATGTTTATAAAGTCACACTACCACCACTAATACGACATCACCTTGATAAATGCTATTACTTGACCAAGTCAATATGACTTTATACTGCTTGCGACTCTGAGGTTCTTCAGAGACCCTATCCACTAGTCATGTCAACGCTGCTAGAAAGATCTAAAATACTTAGATTTAGATCAAAGCTCACATGCCAGCTCAGATCCTACTGGAGATCGCTGAGTTTAGTTCATGTTCTTAAAGAAGCAGTATTATGAATATTTTACATCATAAAATGTTTCAAAGTATTCATTCCCAATAGGAGTACAGAAACATAAAATAATAAAGGTGATAAAGAATAATATATTTCCTTTGAAATCTGTATTTATGCAACACTTTTTACGTAAAGACTAACCCAAGACTGCAGAATGCTATGATTTAACAAGCAAGAGTCTCTCTTCCTACAACCTTGGCAGTCACCTGTGCAGTGGAAGGAAGCAGACTTTTAACAGCACATCAGAATACCGTGAGTCTGGATGTAAACTACAGTGTCGCTGAAAGTGTGGGGGAATACAAACAAAGGGAAACTAATAACTCAGAATTCAGCCAGGAAATTAGACTGACTCACTCTCTCAAGAATTATATTGTCTTCTAATTTTTTCTACAAAAGATTAAAATATAGTGGCTTACAAGACATTGTCTGTTTTTTGTTCTCATGATATGCCCTTATTGAGCAGGGAAGTTGGCATTTGAAAGGACTGCCAAACACAGGGCAAAATAAAATGCAAAAAAACCCCAGGAAATATCTGTTTCTGTTGTGTCTGTGCCTACTGTCTCAAGAGGAGTCCTTCTCTCACTTGTTACAGTGGCAAAACCAACTCTGATGACAACATTGTGATGTTGGGCCCTGAGGTTCCTCTTCCCTTATTATTCTGCTCTTAGGAGAAGTGGCCTTTTGAATCTTCTGTACAGGGATGTGCACAAACTACAGATGACAGTGGCAAACACCAAGGTGATTGTGTCACAAATCTTTCAAAAGCCAGGAATGGCCTCGAGATATATTTCACATAATCGTCAAAGCTGTTTCCAATACAGCTCTCCCTTTCCATACGTCTGTGCACATTGGCTGAAGTCTTCCAAGCACTGTCATTGCAAGGTGATCTTTATAAACATTAATGAACATTAATTCAATAGCTGGATGGGTAATACGGCTTTTTGATCTCTAATAGAGTCCACATCAATGTTGAAAATAGCAACCTGAAAACACGTTGTCTTGGTGCCTGTATCTGAATCAATGAAGTGATCCAGTTCATTTGTTTGGTCCAGTGCTTGGTCACTGAGCTGTGAAGCTCTGGCTCCAGCTTCTGATACATTTCAGATGTTTTAACTGGAAATCCTTTCAATGTGCCAACCCATATGCAATTAAATTCACCTTGTAATATATTACCCTTTAAATTAAAACAATTGTGTCTAAGTAGAAGGAATTGCTATACCTTTATGATGGACAACAATTAACAAATGAAGAAATCATAACAGTTTATACAGTTGTTTTCCTTAAAATAATTAACAGAATAATTTAAGCTCAATCATTTGGATGTGTATTCTCGAAAGTAATGCTGTCACTAGGTTGTCCTAACATAGAAGGCTTTGCAGACAGCAACACTAAGACCATTTAAGGTAGGAAGACTGTTAATGTTAGATTTGGTAGCCTAGTTAGATTACCAGAGAGGAAATTGCTCATCTTTGCTTGTGAGGCTCTAGAAATAGCCCAGACCTGATGTAACTAGTGCTTAAAAATAAAGCTGTTTACATTGATAGCAGACAAATCGAGTTATCTCTAGGGAAGGGGGAACCCCTCTGAGGCACCCCCCACAGTCTGTACCTGGCGTGACAGAGGGATTCCCTACACACAGAGCAAAAAGGAGACTCTGTGTGGTCCAGCTTGGCTACTGAGAAACAAGCAATATGAGTAAGATCTAGCTGAATAAAAAATGCAGCAACGATAAAAGACTATTTCTTTTCAGCATTTTGAGGGGGGAATTACACTGAAATAGACCAGTTCCTTGCAAATCTGCTGCAGAGAGGCTGTTTGCTATCACACAGCTCTCTCCCAAGGCATCTTCCCCATTACCAGAAGCTGGCTATTCACGTCATGTCCTTTCATGCCATTTTTAATCTATTATTTAGTTACGCCAAATATTTAATTAGAGATGTCAATATAAAAGCAATTAGCAAGCTTCCTATGTTTAAACAATAATTATGAAGCAGCTTAGTAATAGAAGAATGACTAATGAACAACATTTCGTTGAGATTCTGTTTAAAGACTTTTGTGATTTGTTTTAAATTGCTGATTTATTTTTAACTCACCAGCCCTGGTTAAAAACAAAGAAAATCCTCCCAAATCTCTTACTTTGGGTTGTAATTCTTCTTGCTTTGTAAATGTCAATGTGTCACTTTGCAACACAGTGACATCACAGCAGAACAGCATGTGGCGATGGCACCGCATGCCTACACCATAACATTGCAAAATAAAGGTTTTGTGAGCAAGAAAATAGTTTCCAGGGCATTAAAGCGCAATTGCAGGTTCCAGGATGTGGACTCGCCTTGGTAAAATCAAGGCAATCCTTGATCCTATGAAAGCTGGTGCTTATTTGTAGCAGGATACTTCGTAAGAACAGAACCAGATAAACAGGAAACACTCTCTCTGTCATCTAAATAATAAGCATCCTCACCACACTTCTATTCGTGTAGAAGAAGTCTTGTAATTAATGTGTTTATGATTATGGGGTTCAGGTGAGAGGTAAGAACCACTTTGTCTGACGACTGAGAGGTAAGAGTTTGCGGAATAAAATGAGGAAGGAGGGATGGATCTGCCTGAGGTTGGGGCAGAGGAAGGAGGGAGAAGCAGGCAAGCGCTGAGGGAGGGGCAGCTGGGGTGCAGGACCTGTGAGCCCTGCGTGCCTGTGGCTTCTTGTGTCACTGGAACAGCGCAGCAAAGAAGCAGGTGAGGAATTCAGCTGTGCGTCATTTACTTTATATCTGGTAGCATCTCAGAAAACTCTCCCCTTGGAAGCAATTTCAAAAAGCACTTACAGCACTTGAACGCAATATCTCAAAGCAATTACAAATACCAGCTCATAAAGGAGTTAGCAGACACTCAAAAATCTTTCAAAAATCAGAGATAAGGAAATGCTGGCTATCTTCATTTCTTTTCTGCCTACAGAAATCAGCTTCTCTAACCACTGCACATCTATCCAGGCTGCCAACTGTCCCACCCTCCATTTTCATATTCATTTTAGCCAAGGGATAGCAAAGAGATGGAGCAGCCATTTTGTTCCCTTCACATCTAAAGCAGGAAAATCTTACCCAAATCAAAATTATTTCAGGGCATCCATGCAATCAGCGAGACTAGAGATGGACAGAGGCTGGATGCTGTGCCCCAAGCCTTCCCCGTGCTGCTGTCCCTCCACCCCTGCCTCCCTCTCTCCCACTCCCAAAACCTGGCCATCCCCAGCAAAGTGTGAGAAATGTTCTCCAACAAAGTGGTGAAATACATAAAGATCATCAGTCTGCCTTTATCTTTGTAGACTTCACCACCCATGGATATGTAGCCTGGTTAGGGTAGAACATCTTTATATACATCCTGCCCAGTTTTCCCACAAGTAATACCTAGTCTCCCAGCTGCCATTATAAAGTGGATTTCTAGAGAAGCTATAGACAAAGTCTGTCCTTGTGGGCTGATACTCTTCTTCCTATAAAGTAAGAAACTACCAGCTTCTTGCATTCTTAGATGTTCTTTCACTATTATCTTTGCAGAAGAGAGATAGACAAAATTGAATGTAGGTAAAATTAAGCAGGTGCAGACAGAATAAAATCATTTGTTTGCCAAATGCTCATGTATCTAAGGTTTCCTGCATTGGCATGGTGTTCTTGGATGGAGTCTTTGTCTGCTACAGCAATACCCAACCATTTCTTTTGGCTTTGGGAGAGGTATGCTAAACAGAATAGTGGGTCACTTTATCACCAAAACTTTATTTGCACTTCAGTGCTTTACATAATCTGCAAGTCTGCTAGGAAGAAAAAATAAATACAGAAAAATGTAGCCTATTTTATCCTGCAGAGGACTGGTTAAAGGTGTATGTCCGTTCCTGGGTAGTAAGCTTAAGTAAACTTCACTTTTTTTAGAAGTAAGACCAAATACTCTGGAAAAGGCAGCAGGTATCTGTTTTGTGGAACAGGGCTCATTTCACTGTTTGAGCCAAATCTCACTGAAACCCCACGAACCTTCACATTTGGTTTAATTGGGCTCTGTGTCAGGGTAAATCAGTATAATTTTCTAATACAAGCCCTAACTCACTCAGAAATCCTTCCTAAGTTTACTGGGGAGAGGATATGTCATCAGGTCTGGATGTGTCTTGGAGAGCAAATCAGCCTTTCCACCTTCAGAACTAAATACAAAGCTGATCTCTCCGATTTGTTCTTCCATAAAGAGTTACAGAGACACAAACTAGAAACAAAGACTCCTAGGGAGAGAAAAGGATTCGCTTTTGAAAACTCTTAGCTCATAGGAAAGATAAATGAACTAGTGTATTAAGCAGCGGCTGGCTGGTAGGTAGGCAGATAATCTGACAGGAAACATTTGGAGTTCAGATCTGTGTATGCAAATTCCAGTGAAAAGGACAGCACAAGCCTGGGGACTGTGACAGACTGAGCACTGTCAACAGAGAGAGCACACTTAATGTCACTGAGAACACCGAGAACTACAGACTAGAAAAAGCTGCTTGCCTTAATGTTGTGTTTAACGGAGAGCAACCTGCTGTCTAATCACTAATTTTGGGAAAGCCTGCAACTTCTTCAGGAAAAGAGAAGTACTGAGGTAGGGCTAGACATTGCTTCCACTGATATTAATGGCAAGACATTTAATTAATTCAGTGAGAAAAGGATCAGGCCCTTAGGTGAAGGCATGAAAATGTATCTACATACTAATGAACCAGCATCAGCAGGAAAGAAAGCCTGTTGTGTGAAAACAGCTAATTGTAAATGCAAGTCCAAAAGAGATTCTGCATTTATGTTTGCGAAAAGACAGGCAAGACATGAAAAACAAGCCTTTTAGCCAAGGAAAATGGATATTAATTCAGTTCCCCAGCTAGGACACCTGTGCAAACAATACCATCCCCAGGCAGTTAAAACAGAGAACTCCATAGCTAATAGGGTAATGTTGATTAACACCTGACCACTTCACAGGGAGCGAAGAACAGATTTGGCAGATTTGCAAAATGAAAGGATGTCACCTAAAAAGCCATTTCACACTCAGTGCTTCTACAAGAACATTCTAGATTTGAATAGCTTTCCTCAGCCAAAAGTGAAACATTTGACAATTTTTGTGAGGTTAGAAAAAAACGTTTTGATTTGGTAAGTCTAAATATTCTATGAATGTAATTTTTAAACTAACTTTTCTTCTAAGCATTTAAAAAAGACCAAGCATTTTTGCTGTAAATCGAGCTAATTTTTAACTAGAAAAATGTTTTGACACAAGTGGGCATTTTAGTAGTTTAAAAACATTCTCCTAGTGTTTTTCCAAAGTAGAAATTTAATATCAACCTTTTTTTTTTTTTTTACTGTTCAGTAGAAAGACTTCTCATCAGATCAACTCTGCTCCAAAAAATTCTAGTACAAGAGGTTTTGACAAAGTTCTGAGAAAATAACAGCGCCAGGAGACCTCGCTGCAGCAAATTACATCACACCGAGATCTTGCAGGTGGTATTCGGCTCTTTGGAAGACTAAATTTGGAAATGGCCCTAAGAAACATGTAGGAAAGTGAGACAATATATTTTTTCTTCTCTCTCTCTTTTTTTTTTAATTTTCCTTTTTTTTTTTTTTTTTTTTTTTTTTTTTTTTTTTTTTTTTGAGGGCAGCAAGTTTCCTTGCCCAGGAGCTTTTAGTCTGTGGAAAACATGCTTCATTTGTGTTTGCATTCAGCTCTGGTGGTTCCACTTTGGGAGGGAAATGAACACCATGTGTTGATCACTGATATTAAAAAAAAAAAAAAAAATCAGTATCTAAAAAAATATCCAAGAAGCCTGTTCTTATCCTATTGCTAGGAAGACTAGAGATTTGTGGGACCAGAATAGTTTCTATCTTATATGAAAGTCTATAACTAGATTGAAAGGAGTTAAAGTAATAAGAACCCTTTAGATGTTTTTGGTATCATGCAAATACATCATCTACCTAGCCTCAGACTGACCTCAGTTTAAGGTTAACTTGAAGTTTATTACAAGTTAATTTAAAAGAAAAAGAAAACCAAACCCCAAACTATTACGTGACTGCCAACAGCTGAGCAGGGCGGCAGTCTGTTGCGCAGACTGGGGTTTTTCTGAGCCTCTGACAGCCAGCTCAAGCCATTCCTCGTCTGCGCAAAGCAGCTTATTCACAGTCCAGCAACACACAGACAGTTTTTTATTTACAGCTTGCCAGTATCATCCAGACCAGCAGCTAATTGAGACTGTACTATTTTCATGCTTGATCTTTGCTGAGCTATAAATGATGAGCCCTGAAAAAGTTTTTTCTCCCTCATACACTTACGTAGTGCACCTTATATGTGCACTCCTCAAATATCCAAGCAGTCACCGAACAGTGACAAAAGCTCATTAAAGATTATTGACCACTGAATCATCATGAAATGATTTTTGAGTGACCTAGGAAAGCATTTTATATAAGAGACTTCCTGGATCGAGGGGGAAAAATGTAAGCAAGGCCTTTTAGCACAGGTTGGGAACTAGGTGCAGGACCTTAGGATTAAAGCTTGGAAACTCTGTTCATTTTGATTTGTTCCAATCCCAGCTTTGCTTGGGTGAGCCAGAGAAATGCTGGCAAGCAGCTGTGTGAGAGACTACCCTCACAGGAGATAAGGAAACACTGTAGGATACACTGAATACTTCTATCAACTTGGTTTCACCGCTGCTTAAAAAGAAATTGCAGTGCAGGAGCCTACCCCAGGCTTTATGTATGCTGACTTCTTGCAGGATTCTGCTGTTAATTAGGTTTGCAGAGTAGGGTAGAAGAGAGAATTTATATAAGGCAGTGGATATGGAGATTGAGAAATTTGAACTTGGTCCACAGGAGAAAGGAAAGGAAAAATAGGAGTGAGGAATTATCATGCTAGAAAGATTGCTGTGTAAAGGCACATGAGGCTGCCAGTGGAAGATAAAAATACAACAACACACTTAAACTAAAATAGGCATGGAAGGGTCCCACTAAGTGGGAGGACGGAATTATTTTCCCTCATATAGGGAGAGGTTTGGGGGCAAGAATTGTGCTTATTTACCATTTCCTGTCTAGATGAGTACATAAAACTCTGCTGTCCATTCTACTTACATACTTATTCATGTTGTTAAGGATCAACCGGGAATGGAGACCTACTCTTCTAGGCACCATGTGGATGAAGAGAGGAAGACAGTCCACACCCTGAATTGCTTACAGTCAAAACAGACAAGACAGCCAAAAACTAGGGAAAGGAGATAAAACAGAGCAATCCACAGCAGCAACCCTATGGTACTTTCACAGCCCTGGTTTCACTGGGGGCAGGGACAGGAATGTGATAAGCGAAAGGGAAAGACAAAACAAAGGAGGGAATGAGAGAAGGAGGGCAGGGAGGAGAGTGGGACTGTCAGGAGCAAGTCCAGGGCGGACCATCGATGAAGAAACTTGGATGAGGCAGGCATCACAGCAAACAGTTGCTTAGCACCAGCTGGTCAAAACCGTAGAAAAATATTATCAGTGTCCATGAGGCTCAACTCACATTGTCCATGGCTGTTGGCACAAATGTCCAGTTATGCCCCCGAAGGCCACACATTTGGAACGACAAGAGGTCCCAGTTCCAGAGACAGTTATGATTTTTTGCTTACATGTTTCTAAATATGGAAAGAATTGGAAACATTTTTGTGTGTCTTATTCTCCAAAAAAAAGGGTAAATTGCATGGAAATCCCTAGCAAATTCATGAAATTGTTTCAGCTACAGAAAAAAAATAAAGGAATGTGTTTATTTAAGATCAAATGTTTTACTTTTACATTTTTAAACAAAAAGTTACCTGGATTTATTTTTTAAATTAATTAGATTAAAGGGCACCTTCATTTCATTGGGCCTCAAATGAATTTTTTAAATACTGACTAAGCCTGAAAAGTCATTATGTAGTGTGCTGGAAGCAATACGAGCCTAATGCTATTTGCCAGCAAACAGAGGAGTGCAAGGAAAAGTTTGCAGGCTTGTTGCTAAGCTAAGCACAGCAGTCAGAATTTATCTTTAGTGCTACCTTTTAACATGTATTTTACATAATACATTGCTCTTTTTTGTTTCTTTTTTTTTTATTTCTACATTGTTTCTTTTTTTAATGTGATCTAGACAAATGTACACCTGAGCAGTTGATCCAGAAAATTCTCCTTGCTCATCACCAGCTATGCTTACTTTCCCCACCCTCAAGTCACACACGCTTAACTTTCAGCTTTTCAGACACTGGACCTTTTCCCATCAAACACTGGAGGAAAGAGAACTGGATGCCTGCTCCTCCACAGGTTGGCTGGTTCAAGGTGAGAGGAAAGGAAGCTCTGGAGCTGAGCTCTTTCTGTGGAAATTACCTTTCCAGAAACATTTTTGCATAGAAAAATGAGGGTTCCTATGAAGCATCTCAGCAGTCCTCTATTTCCATGGTCTCACATGAGCCAAGGGGCAGCCTTTAAGGAGCTATTTCCAGATTTGGTTTAAGATTAATGGTCAAAGACAATACCTTAATTTGCACCCAGGAATGAAATTGAAACAGAGCATAGCACAGACTGCGTTCTACAAGAAAGCCTGGTCAGCAAGCCAGCAACACATGCCACCCCAGCTGTAAGTAATCCTAACCTGTAGCCAAACTATGCAGGGCCTGAACTGTGCTCTGCACTTGGCACACAAAATAGGCAATTTAATGGGCAAAGAATTTGCAATCTAAATTTGGATGTGCTGCTACAATGAGAACAACCAACATGGTGATTATGGACTAAGGGAGTATGAGAACCACAGCCTTCACCTCAAAAGGTGACTGCTTGAGTCTGGCACAAGTAATGTTGTGTTGATGCTTTTATTCATTTTAAAGATATCATTGAATAAACTTGGGCCTCATGACAATAGAAACAAGCTTTACTGGATGGTGGAAAGAGAGGGTGGAAAGACGATACCTCTGTGAGTAAGACTTCAAGAACCCTTCCACTAAGAACATAGCGGGGATGGGAAGAAGAGGTCACCCACACTCAGATGAAGGATACGGTCATTGAGACATAACTGTGACCAAGTACAAGAGGCACTTAAAGCTGCAGTCTAGAGAGTTACAGAGAGTCTTTCAAGACAGTACAAGGAGTTTGAATGGGTTATGTGGCCGTTAGGAAACCAATGAAGGATTTGAAGGGAAGAGAAACTTGGATGAAAAGTCCCCTTTTTTTAATTTTGGCAAACCGAGAGGGAACAATGAAGAAGCCCATAGAGGAAACCACTGCAGTAATCATCCAACCACTGGTGCATTCCTGCACCATATCCAGCATGGTTCCTTGCAGTCTAATCAGGGAGGCTCCATGGCAAACATCCCTTTCCAAACATAGACCTGGAGCAGGAACTTGGCTCTTGCTGTGCTTGCCACACAGAGACAGCAAACAGAACCAAAAAAAGTTGGTTTGCCTTGCTGCAAGAATATTAACAGATTTTGTTGATATTCTCTGCATGAGAGAAGGTCCAATAAAGTGACAAAAAGATAATGTCTGATGCTACCCAAGCTTCAAACACGCTTCCCTCATGGCTTTTCACAGTTGCTGCTTGAGGTGTATATATAACTCTCTTACTTATCAGACGCGTGCAGTCGCTTCTGTCTGCCCAGTATTTAGATCAGTGCAAAGATGCAGGTGAAAGTGAAAAATGGTTGGAGAAAATGAACAAATTATGTACAGACTCATTCATTATGATTCTGTTCATGTTTTGCAGATTCAGAAGCTCAACTTAGATAAAAATGTTAGTTTAGCTGCTTCACAACAGGTGAATGTTCAAAATGGCAGCTGAGAATGAAGTAAATTATTAAAATTAAAATTATGGGAAATATGAGTTCAACATACAAACCAAATACATACTGCCCACTGGCAGAAATCAAATTTTTGAGATACGTCTTCTATCACAGAATGTGCAGGGTTCCATTAAAATGAAAAAAAACCCTAAACAAACCATGGATTACTTCCTCAGGTAGTGCATGGCGATGTAGCTGTACTAATCTTCCAATCATGCACAGTGAGAAATAAAGAGTGTCTAACTATAAGGAAAATATTTCAAGAAAGAAAACTACTTCTCTGGCAAGAGAATCATGAATTACACTCACAAAAATATCTGGGAGGGGGGTTTACATAAGCTCATAAATGTGTAGATATTCACCATGAAGAGTAAGCAACTGAGAAGTCTTTTCCAAGCGAAAAAGCATCTTCTGCTTTTTTGTTTGCCAGTCCTCAGAAATAGTCATCATGAGTTAACTTGCCATTGCTGGAGTTTCACATTTTTCAGAGAAGTGTCTCTTCTACCTTCCTTCTAACTGTGACTTTAGTTCATTCTTTCTTTAAGGCTAGATTTTGTCTGTCCTCTGACAGGGCAACAGCCCAGGCAAGAAACATCTGACCTAAGCAAGATATCTACAAATGCTGCCACCTTCAACTGATTCAGTTGTTTAAACTCACTAGTTAATAGCGAGGAACAGGCAATTCCAGAACCCTTGTCCACACAAAGATTTCTAAAAAAGGCCAGATGCATTTTCCCCTCAAGAGCGGGAACGGAAAGGGCTCTTTTCTTGCCACTGACTGAAAAAGGGAGGACAGGGACACTAGCTAAGAAACAAGAGATAATAGCTAATACATTAGATATTTAAATTGTAGATAGAAGAGAGAGGCATACTGTCTTGAAAACAAAAAATTTCTTCCATGTTTCAGAAGCAGAAATATTTTTGTCCATAACACTGTATTGTTATTCAGTTGTTGGTTTTTTTTTCTTGTTATAACTCCACAGCATTTTTGTTTTTTCTCAGGGAGAACAATTTTCAGGATTTCAAAATGGAGATGAAAAGGTATCCAAAAGGAACAAATCTGGAATAAACAGATGTTCTAATGATATAATTGGCTCAGCAGATGAATAACATGATCTAAAGAACATCTCATGACAATCAAAACCACATCTGCAGCATTTTATTCATATATCTGCTAGGCAGAGAGAGAAAAGACAATTGGTGCAGAATCTCAGTTCCATGAAAAACAAAAAGGGTTCTTTTCCGTTGCCTTTTGTTAAAAATGGATTAGATTCTTGGTGCTCATAACAAAACATTGAGTTTATTAGAATATCACCTAGCAAAAAAAGAAACACAACGGGAACATATGTACATTTAGTAAAACTGAAAGACTTTTCCCCTTTCATTTCAGCCTCAAGGTCTTCATTTTAAATAAAGTTATCTACAAGCAATTGTAATTCTCCAAGCAGCCACCATGTTGCAAGCATTGGCCACTAAATAAATCTCAGGGGACAGAAGAGGGGGAAAAGCAGGTAACCCGAGTGAATTACAAACCTCTGTTCATTTATCAGGAATCAGAAGAAACATTTCTTTAAGCATGTACATGTTGGACTTTGTGCGTACCTACCAACTATCTTAATGCAGTTATTAAATACAAGGTCATGACAGTATTAAATATGAAGTGCCTATGGTACCACACCCCAGTGATATCTCTGGCATGTAAAGGTCTGGAAATAATCTGCTGCTTATCAGGCAGAGCAGGACATTAGGCAGGGCAGGACACTGGGCAGGGCTGGACGCTGATCTGCAGGAGGGGGTGGGAAGGGAGCTGCAGGACATGTCCTGTGACCCCATGAAGGCCACGTTTGCCACCCCAGGCAGTGCCACTTGGAGGGGAGCTATCGATTCTGATGCGTCTAAACCTTCCTGGTAAATCTATGCATTTTGTCATTCTAGGCAGGATAGAAAATGAAGCTCCAGACTGCTTTTCTCAAACCTGAGCTTTGTTACCCTGTGAGAAGTAGCATTTTGGTAAAACTCTCAGTTTGCAGCAAATTGGTTGCACAGTATCATGGCAATGTGCATTTTTCCAAGTTATCTCAGCAAAGGAAACTATGGGATGCACTTCTTTAAGGCTTGGAAATGATGGGGATGAACATACAAAATCTTTAAACCCGGAAATGCATCACTGTGATGCACTGAAGTACAGCATAATAATCTGCAAGCAGCGTTGTTACAGCGTGGTGGTGATGTGAAATTTTCTAAACATTAATGAATGTAGTAATATTCCTGTAAAGTTCTCGTTTTAGGTGTGAATTTTAAGATTTTGGAAGGGTCCTGCTGTATGGTCGCAGGCCTTTCCAAAAGGACATCTGTTTTGAGTTATTCATACACAGTCTGTGTTTCCAACCTGAGTATTGTGGTTTGATATGCAGAGAGAACGCGTATGGAAATAGCAGGTGTTTAGATCACAGCGCTTAACTGAATCCCTTTCAGTTCAGGGTATGGCTCAGAATTTCATTTTAGTTCAGACGGAATCAGGATTAATTTTGTATAGTGTTTTGTGGTATTTGTATGGACCATTCATTCTTTTTCTGGTCTGACTTGTGGTCAAGTAGTCTTATGAGATGCTGTCTTCAGATTAACCAGTTGAAGTGGTGTACCTTTCATAGCTTGAATGACAAATGTCACTAAAGACACAAGGACAAGTTCTTAGTGTCTTGACGATTTATATTGCTACACGCCACTGTATTGGCATGTTGAAATCTACAGCACAAAAAATTTGAACATTCTGTCTTTCACATGCTGATTATTACTTTAAAACTCTGCAAGATAATCAAGGAAATGTGAGAAGTCATAAGGCTACCTTCTTGTCACATGATATGAATTACTACTACTTTTTTCCCCCTCCGAATGGTCTACCCCTGGAGCAATACATCTGTAAATAAACACTTGATGGAGAAGTGAGAATCGTTTGAGAGAGTTCCAGGAGTTTTCATATTTTTTGCAGACTTTCCATATTCAGGAGACACAGACCTGCCATTCTACATCATGTCAGGCTTGCAGCAGGTTTGAAAGGCCATCTGTAGCAAATGTTCTGCCTTATATCATGCTCTTTCCCTTCCAGTGCTCTAAGAGGAGAGATTGAATGCTTTTGTGGGAATTTTCCTGAATTCCTAATACTTAACACTCTTCATGATTTTTCCAGATTAAATAAATTATTAAATGACTAGTGCTCATTTTGACCATATGACTGGATTTCTCAAGCATTGGCAGAGGTATATGTGCTCATCTCAATACACCTCCCTAATCAGGAATCGCTGAAGTCGCTTGAGCGCTACATGGTACCCCTGTGAAACTTGATGTTGTGTTGAGAAAATACTCTGTTTGAAAGCCCATCTTCAGAGCTGATGCTGGAGCCCAGACCCTCAAGTGCACTGATGTGCCTAACTTCATGAAAGTGAGGATTAGGGTCTAACTGTTTATCCTGCCAGGTGTTTCTAGCCATAAACCAGAGGAGTGAGTGCAGATGGACAATGAGTTTCTTTTCCACTTTTAGAAATAAGCATTTGAGATGAGGGGAGAAGCAAACTGAACATTTCTAAGACACTCCTCTGCACAGCTTAGGAATTTATCTCTCTGTTAGAGAGACCCTAATGCATTTCACTATGTTCTCAGTAAAGTACAGTCTTGGTTCTGTTCTTGTGCACTTTGGGAGCCCACGGCTTCATTTTTTCAGGCCCAGTGATCTGCCTGTATTTCGTCCTGAGGCTTCTGATGTGCTTCTGATAAGATACAGTTACAGGTGAACAGGTAAAACAAGAATTCAAGGGCATTGCTGAAATGCTGGGCTCAGCATCCCTTACTCCTCCCCTTCTATCACCACCTTTGTTTTTCTGCGTCAAGAACATAACAGCAGCTGAGAAAAAAAATTCATACACCCATGTCATTCTCTGACTACTTATCTGGAACTCATCGGAGAATCTGACTACTTTCCATTTGCATGAGGAAAAAAAAAAAGAGTAATATTAAAGTCCATTGAGAAATGTGAGTTAAATAGTAGTACTATTTATTCAGATACTACAGTAATGATAGGGATGGATGGATACATGGATGTATGAAAGTGAATTCTACGTAGTAAACTTAGAGTATCCAACATGAAGGTTTATTTTTCACTCTCCTCCCATAAATTTAGCCTGAAGAGTAGAACTGGAAATGTTTTCCTGACATAATATATTACAGAAAGGTCATAGACTTCATGGTCATTTTAAGCCAGAAATGCACCAGAAAGATGCAATCCTGTCCACCCTCACATTCAATTTCTTGTTACTGCCTTCTTTCCCTTCTACTGCACCTCCACCCATGCAGCATGCACTAAACCAGGTCCCACAGGTGATACGGACTAAAACTGACCTGCAGAAAAAGAAAGGGCGCCAATCTCTCCCTCCCCACTCCATCTTCCCAATATAGTTGTGCTTAAATCCATAGTGATTTTGCTAGCACTGAATGAGAGGTAGTAGTGGGCAATGAAAAAGCAGAGGAGAATAGAATCATAGAATCATAGAATCATAGAATCATAGAATAGTTGGGGTTGGAAGGGACCTATAAAGGTCATCTAGTCCAGCATCTCCTGCAATGACCAGGGACATCTTCAACTAGATCAGGTTTCTCAGAGCCTAGTCCAACCTGACCTTGAATGTTTCCAGGGATGGTAGATATACCACCTCTCTGGGCAACCTGTTCCACCATCATCATAAAAAATTTCTTCCTTGTATCTAGTCTAAATCTTCTGTCTTTTGGATTTAAGCCATTACCCCTTGTCCTCTTGCAACAGGCCCTGCTAGAAATTTTGTCCTGTAGGCCCCCTTTAGGTACTAGAAGGCTGCTATAAGGTTTCCCTGGAGCCTTCTCTTCTCCAGGCTGAATAGCCCCAACTCTCTCAACCTGTTCTCACAGGACAAGTGCTCCATCCCTCTGATCATTTTTGTGGCCCTCCTTTGGACCTCCTCGAGCAGGTCTGTGTCCTTCTGATGTTGGGGGCCCCAGAGCTAGACACAGTACTCCAGGTGGGGTCTCACCAGAGCGGAGTAGAGGGGCAGATCACATCCCTCGACCTGCTGGCCAGCTTCTTTTGATGCAGTCCAAGATACGGTTGGCTTTCTGGGCTGCAAGTTCACATTAATGGCCCATGTCCAGCTTTTCATCCACCAGTACCCCCAAGTCCTTCTCAGCAGGGCTACTCTCAATCCCTTCATCCCCCAGCCTGTATTGATACCACGGGTTGCCCCAACCCAGGTGCAGGACCCTGCACTTGGCCTTGTTGAACCTCATGAGGTTCACATGGACCCACTTCTTGAGCTTGTCCAGGGCCCTCTGGATGGCATCCTGTCCCCAAGGCGTGTCAACCGCACCACTCAGCTTGGTGTCATTTGCAAACTTGCTGAGGGTGAACTCAATCCCACTGTCTATGTCACTGATGAAGATATTGAACAGTACTGATCCCAGTATGGACCCCTGAGGGACACCACTTGTCACCGATCTCCATCTGGACATTGAGCTATTGACCACTACTCTCTGCATGTGACCTATTCCCAGGATAGACAGGGGAGAATGATTCTTCAAGCCATCTGCCTACATATTTAGCTATGGAAGGACCCCAGAAAGGTCCAGGCACAACACCTACACTGGGGGACCTCTTCTCCTGCTCTGCCAGACTTCTGCAATTCTTTTTCTTACAAAGCTAAAATACTGTTTGGTTTCTTTATGTAGCTGTCTGTATATGCTTATGTGTAGAAGTGTGTGTAGTAAACCCAGTATTTCAATAAGAAAGTAAACATTCGTGACCCATACCTGGTGAGAAGTTCATTCCAGTATCTCAGTGGGGTTGTTTGATACATTAGCTAGTCATTGCTGGACTATGAGGATCATTGCCAACTGCTTTGAAAGTAGGTGCTTTCCCCAGGAAAGCAGGGGTCATCATGATACCAAATGGTACAGTGATGTAAACCTGTAACACAAACATGAGGGCTCTTGCCCTTTTCTGACACCAGCCCCTCCCTGCTTTGCACACATATTCCCTGTCATACGATGCGTCAGTCTTGTGACTGCACAGCCTTTCTTCTCCCCCACATCCACACTCAGGTATCAGCCAGCTCTGTAATCTCCTCCACTAACAGGTCGCAAAAGGTGAAAAAAATGCAAGTTCTGTTACAATGGTAGTCCCAAACTAGCTCACTTACAAAGTAAAATAAAATAGGAGCCCTGCAGAGCTTAGTGCCTTTTGTCTCATGAATCCCAAAGGAAGAGTCATTAAAGGGACCATCTGGGTTCATTTCATTGCCACTGTTGGTGCCTTTTCATACAAGCGTGGAGTTTAGCTGATTTCTGGTAACTCCTGCCACATTTGATGGGCAGGCACTTCCTTCCAGGGGAAGATACCAACATCATTGTGAAGGCCTGCCTTATGTGCACTACTCCTCAAAGGCTGAAAGCAAAGTATGCCTGCGTGCAAAAAACAGGGCTGAAAAACTCAGATGATGCTGGGTGATTGCTTTCAGCTAAGAGATTCCAAGCAGCGTGTCCTGGTAGCACTTATTCTTGCCCTTCTAAGTCAGAAAAGAAAGCCCAAAAGATCCTATTTTAACAGACTATGTCTCTGCTTGGCATTTGAAGCAATGAGAACTCTGAAATGGAAAGTAGGAATTAGCAAGATATCAAGTGTGTCCAAAAATATTCATTCAGTGACATGAAATTCATGCAACTTTCTTGTTGTTACCCTGCTGGATAGGCTGATACACCATGTGAATAAGCAGGCACCTTGAAAAAGCTGATACACACACACACACGTATATATATCTAGCTAAACTTTGTATTTACTGCAAACAGAGCTCAACAAATCATTTGCACTAAGTGCTTCTCAATAAGTATTATCCTTCTCTTCTGTTCACTTCTTACCCATTAATGCTTTTGCCATCTGTTTCCCAGATTCTTCAGTTTTTGGATAAATGATATCTAGTCAACACTTAAACTGTGCTACCTCCTTGAAGCTCCTTGGACAAGCTACCCGTTCATCCTCTGAACCAAACAAGGAGCCAGACAAACCACCAGGACCTCAGACAGTAAGGCTGTCTGCAGAAGGAGACACTTCTTCAATAGGGAGGACAGAGAGCAGTAGTAAACAGATGCTCAACTGAAGCCATCTTCCTTTTCAACCCCTACTTAGTTGCTTTCTCAAATCCAGAATCAGACAGGGAAGACATCTTCTACCTTGACACAGGAGGAATCAGCCAAATAGTGTCTTTCTTTCCTTGTTGCCAGGTGGGCCGGGGGAAAACTGAAATCTAATAAGCTGACAATTAGAAGAAGGAGGAAATACAATCTATCCATTTCAAAAAAGCAAAGAATGACTACTGAAGAAAAAATTTTTATTGTTTCCTCGGTCTTTTTTCAAGTGCAGTTTCATATTTACAGCACAAGCCACTCCCTGTACCCTTAGAGAACATTTAGGTCATTGCCTCATTTGAAATATAAGAGCTTCTTGAAGCAGTTTCCACAGCAATCTCATTCTCTGATCACCATGTCAGCTACATTTCCAGAACTCAAGAGGCTGTAGCAACTGCCCACATGTACAGTTGGATCCTGCAGGATTAATCTGTGCTACTGAGATGACCTAAATCAGTCTGCAATCTGTGCAGAATCTCACCTTGCAAAGAACAGAAAGAAAAATTGATAGTGTTTGTGGTAAGAGAAATAATACCCAGATGTTGCTCTACAGTTGCCACTGCTAGACAGGGAGTTTTCCATACAGTCCTGTTTACTTCCCCACAGCCAGCTCTGCAGCCTGCCCCACATGCAGCCCCACAGACTTCCAACAAACTTTATTCCACCTCTCTCCCAACCCCAGCTATGGTCCCCAGTCCACCTCTGATGAGTTCACCACCTTTCCACAGAGTCCTACAATCTACTTTGTCCCAGTCCCATGAACAACCCTACAGCTCAGATCCCATCCCCGGCATATTTCCCCTTCAATGCATGCACAACTCTCTCCAAAGCTCTGCAATCTATCTCCCCAAGTCCTACCTCCTTCACAGTCCGCTTGCCAGTCATGACATTGCCAGAGCAACAGCTAGGTGCCAGGATCTTGGGAGATGTGTATTGCTGGCACTTTTTTGAAGTTTGTGATTCCTAGGTGCTTGGCTTGTGTGTTGCCAGTTAAACAAGCCTCCAGTGAGTGCTCTGAGGCTGCTGGAACAAAGCATTTAAGGGCTTGCCTAATTTCAGGAGCAGAAATGATGGCATTAAAGGCAACAGAACTATTCACACACTCATAAATAAACATTTGCACCACTGCTTTGCCAGACTGGGGCTGTTTTCATTCGAAAATCAGCCTTGCAGATGAAGCTCTTAGTCTCTGAACCTTTCTCCTGCTGTTTTTAATAGAAAACGTCCTCATTTAGAAACAGGGCTTTCCCATGCACACCACAGGGGAAAGTAATTATATGTGATAAAAGTCATGACTTCTAAGAGGAGATATAAGGTATCTGATTCCCTGTCTTCTTTATAGACTTATGCTTAGATCATTGCTGGTTTAATTAACTCTTAAATTTTAATTATCCTGTGGACTATAGATCTGAATAAATGATCTGATGAACAAAACCTAGCTTTTAGGTCAGCATAGCAAAACTATTTTTAACGTAAGAGGGAGAAATTGCTCAATTTAACTACACGTTCTCAAATCCCCCTAGTCTGCTTTGACCATCTGATTTCATTAAAAGCCAGAGCAGTCCCCAGTGAAACAAGTCACATGCTCAGGGTGAAAGGAGATGCATGACTCTCTTGATCCTTCCTGCAGTACCTGTATCATCACCCTTAATCCCTATATAATCATACTGCCATGTCTCACATGCTGAACATGAGAGTAGGAAAGAAGGTGTTGGTTGCTTTGCCTTTTCTCCCTTTCCCCTCCTTTCCTTTCTCCCAAATGCCCCGTACCACAAACACCTGCCGAGCAGCACCCTGATGCTGCCATCCCACCCGCGGGGGGCAGCTGGTCAGTGGATCACAGATCAGGTTGACCAGCTGCCTATGGCGTGGGTAGCTGGGGTGTGTGAGAGTGGCCTTGGTAGCTGGGGATTTGGCATCTGAGAGACCATGTGTCCCTGGGACCTTGCAGAAGCACCTGCCAGCCCTGTCTGTGCCTGCTGTGACATGGCTTCACCATCCTGGGGTGATCCATGGGGCCGGCTGCTTTCCCATTTAGGGTGCTCCAGGATGGAGCAGTCTTGGGCTGTTTGGAGCAGTGATATTGGCCTGACTCTCCTTTCACACCAGTGTCATCCCACTGGCCAGCAGAGCATAAAACAAACAGAAGCAAGCTGCTGTCAAAGCTATTGTCTTCTCCTGTGCCATATACATTTATCCTGTCTGTATTCATTCCTAAGTGGAATGAACTAAATAAATAGAAACAAATGAACCCCACGTACTAAATGTGTCCAGGAATTCAGCAACCCAGCTTGTACTTCCAGTGAGATTCAATGGTACTAAAATTGTAAGTATTTTGACATACCTGCCTTAAGACCCTACAGAAAAAGCTGAAACCAATATTTTAAAAAAAACTTTAAAAAGCAGAGAAAGCATTTTTAAAAGTGTGTTTTCTTAAATGGGTTTCTAAAGCCATCTGAGGAAGAATAGCCTACATTCAGTTGAGATGTGAGTGGCAGTGGCAGATCCCCTGTTGAGGTGGGGGAGGCGAGAGGCATGAGGCTATGTTTGGTGCTGATACACTCGCTGTGAAAGACAAACAGGTGCAAGTGGGTTTATAGCAGAAAACTGGTGTGAGTTCCTTCAAATTTGCTATGCAGGGGGTGTGCAAACCAGGAGAGCTTGTGCATTCAGGGCCAGGGAGGTCAAGGAAAAAGAGTTTGGCTGGACAGAAAAACAGCCTGGTACATACACTTGAGTCTTCTGTTTGCCTTGCCCAGCATCCCTGATGGCAGCTTCACACATTAACTATACACAGAGGCTATAGTAGTGTAATGGCTGGCCAAGGGCTGTGGCTGTCATGCCTCTCCAGAGCAGCCATGCTTGTGTAGGTGACCTACGCACAGGACAGCTTCTCCTGATGTGATGCTGACAGCTAGGCAATTTTTTACAGGCCTCCTGTTTCCAGGAGTGTTGCCCTTGGTCAAGTCTTGATGAGTTCGCCGTGTGCTGGGAGTGCTCGGTACTAATGCAAATCCATCCACTTTTGTATGGATGTAAATGTCTGCTTCAAAAAAGGAAACTCTGCTCAAAGATGTCCGTAAGACGTGGCTGCCAGTTCCATAAATTATTTTGCTGGGAAGATTCAGTCAACCTGATAGAAAATGAACATTAGGGCTGGGATCCTCTTGCAGCTTTGCACACTGGTGCTACAAGGAGCATCTCTGCATCCGAGGCAGTCCTTCAGAATCACCTTGACCATAATGGAAGGAAGGGGTGCTCCTGGGAGGTGACTCCCCTTTGGCCCCAAGCAGATGTCTGCAAAGGGGTGAGGAGGTGCCAGCAGCCACTTGGCTGTCCCCGTCCCATCCCTGTAGAGGCCGGGGCGGAGAGGCAGGGAGATGCGATCTCAGCCCCTTGGTTATCTCCTGCTGGATTGAAGCAGCAGTGCTTTTATCTGATTGCAGAGGCCAGGCTGTTAAGATGACAAGCGGTTCCCAAGCTGGATAATCGGGGCCGTACCCAGCTGCCTCCCCTCTCCCTCACCACTGCCACACACCACTGGCAGCCCCCACGCTTCCTCCTGTCCCCGCCATGGGGATGCTGAGGGAAGCAGGTGCCCCTTGCTGGGGCAGCCTCCACCTGTGCTGCGCCTCGCAGGCCTGGGCAGCCATGGCATGGCCCACGGCAGAGACTGCAGCCATGCGGGGTGCAGGTGGTTGGGGCAGGCCGAGGCAGGAGCTGGGCCCTCTGGCAGAGGTGTGGGGCCAGCCTGGGGAGATGCCATCCCCACCAGGGCAGCTGGGAGGGGGGTCATTGCTGAAGGGGGTTGGAAAAGCCACATGGAGCAGGCCGGACCCACTGCTGGGTTTCCCAGCGCCTCCCTGGCCCTCCACGGCCCTGCGGAGGAGAAGGCAGCCCTGACGGGCCTTGAGCCGCTGCTCGCTCCCCTCACCCAAAAGCTCCATTTTAATAGCTAGTGTAGTTCAATTCCAGTTAAAATCGCTGTGAGGGGAGGCAGGGATAAACCCACGGGCAAGCGATCAAGTGGTTAAAACCAGAAAACAAAGCCAGACCTGCAGCACTTGGGGACGAGCCACCAGAAGCCCGACAAGGAGCTCTTTGTGTTCTGCCGGGCAGCCACACGCCGCCACCTCCCCGCAACAGACCTCTACCCGGGGGTCGTGGCTTCGGGCTTTGTTAGAGCACGCTGCCATTTCTAGGGGGGCTTCTCTTCCTTCCCCTCCCACTTCTTCCTGCCCCATCCCTGCACCGCACGGCTCCTCGCATTTGATAAGTCCCAGCTTTTCAGCACTGCAACATTATTATCTGAGTCCGCTCGAGAGGCTTGTGATCAGTAAAAGGGGCAGCTTTTATCGCAGTTGTCTGGCCTTTACTAATAAAAACACACTGCCTTTTCATCCTCTTGCTGCACTGCTTGTCACGTTGCTGGTCAGGGAGTGAAGGAAATACCTCCTTAGATGTCAGGGAAGGTGACATGGCTGTCAAACATACAGGCAATTCAACATCCCAGGGAGCCGCAAGCTGGCTGCAAAAAGAGAGGGAAGTGTGGATGCATTGTGCCAAAGGTAATATTCCAGCAGTTTGGAGTGAAATGTTAAATTGATTTAAATTAAAATTGAGTTAATCACTGTGGAACTGCTGTACTGCCACAAACACTCACCTTTGTTCATAACTGGTCCCAATCCTTATCTCTTGCTGCAGCACTGAGGATCTCTGCAGGGGTCAGGGATTTCCCAAACAGGAATACTGCATCACGGAGCATCTGTGCGGAGTCTGATCCATCTGCTACGTTTGCGTACTTGCTCTGCGTACTTGCTCTACTGTGAGTCAGACCTAAGCAGTAAATCCAACATGCCGCTGTGCATGCAGACATTATCTGTGCTTCGTGTGTGCACTTGCAGTGATATCATCATCTGTATGAAAACATACAGATGTTCTTGACCAATATCTAGATATGTAGATTGTAATCACATAGCCCAGGAAGCGTGAAGGGACCCACAGGAGAAAATATGAGAAAACCGCGCTCAGTTTAGTGTTTCTTTTCCCTGCCTTTGACAGTGTAGAAAGTGCAATTAGTGTAAATGCAAATAGGGCCCGCAGAAATTTCCTCAGCAGAAGTCTAAGAGCACACTGCAATCAGACACATGGCTAATCCTGAGCAAACGCTTCAAGCCTTAGCTGACATGTGGCACTGAGCTAATGTACGTTATGCAATTACCCACCAAATGGTTATCACTGAACCGGTAGCTTATACAGTAGTAGCTTTCATAGCTAATAACTGAAAATAGAATCAGACTTCACATGAGCTGTGTAACTGTGCACTGTTTAAAATGAATTTCTATTACATGGCAGGATGGGTTATATTTACACCACAGAAGCAGATACCAAACATAATTTTAGTGAAAATAAAATTACTATAATTACTTTGTTTGTGTTGCCTAGAATATGAGATTTTTAATTTTTATAAGATGTTAAGAGTTTTTTAAACACATAAGGGCTCAGAAAAATTGGATAAAACCCCCAAATACGCCTTTTTTAATGAATGCACATTGGCCATCACAAATGAATAAGCTCAGTAACAAGATTCTTGCCCTGGAATATTGGACACGAAAGTTAATTATCACTTTGCAACCTCTTAAAAATGTCTGTAGTATTCAGACAGTCAGGATATAGTGATCTCTATGTATGATAGCACATTGCAAATGTTCCTCTCCCATGCCTCTCCACATGCTGATCAAATGACGCTCGCTGTCCTGGAACTGTGTTTCATCCACATGTTTCTTCCATCCTCACCCACTCTTCCCAAAAACAACAACAGAGAGCTCTGCATGGGTATATTAACAGTGAGAAAGTGATGACTGCTTACATGAGTCTGGACTTGCTCAGGCTCACAGCTGGCCAAACAAACCTCCCTGCATGCTGTAGCCCGCTCTTCTATCGATGAACCACAAGTAGCAATTGAAGCATTTAAAAGCAATAAACTAGTTTCTACTAGCCTGTGTTTCAGTATGCTATTTTAAGGGGGATATGTTGGAGCGGATAAAGTAGCCTGAGCCCTTCTTCTCCTTTCATTAGCTGTGACTGGTATCAGGTGGTTTGTTCATGGCTGCAGGGCTGACAAGCTTTCCCATTTCTGTTTGGACTGCACCCTGCATATATTTTTGTCTTCGGTAGTCACAGAACTTGCTGGCTGATTTGAACCAAATTTGACAACTCTCAAATATATTGTCCCTGCAAAGTTCCTACAAGGGTCACAAGAACAGTCAGCTATTGGAGGGAATTATAAGTGAGGCTCAGACCTTCAGAAACCATGGATATTATCTGCAGAAAGAAAGAGAAGATGAGATTACAGCAAAGAGTACAAAACATGAAGTCAGGTTTCTTACAGGCCTGTGTCTCTGCTTTTTTAACAGGCCAATGTTAAGATTTTCTGGCCCCTCTCTAGATTCCCCTGCACTTTTAACCTTCCAACTCCCCTCCAGAATAATGTTCTGTCAGTAAAAACCTTTGAGGGTTTTATTCTTATCTCAAATTTGATTCAAAGCAATGAGTAGGTTCAAAAGCTAAGGGGAAACAGAACTGCATACACAGACAGCTCACTTAGGTGTGTTTTCATTTTAAAAAAGGCTAAAAATGTGAATGAAAGAAGCATTGCAATAATTCTTGGTTTACACCAAAGATATATTTTTGTTTCCCTACTGCTCACAGAATAACTCTATTTGTGACAAATAGTTTTGTAAAAGCCCAGGTACTTCTCATGAGCAGTTTACAAAAGTGACCATATACTGAAAATAGTTTGAGTTTTCTTCTTCTGGCATAGCCTTTCTCTGTTTCTCACTTATCTGTCTGGAAACTTCAGAAATCGTTAAGCTTCAGGTTCACAGAAGGACTACCATGCACAAGGTCATCATTATTTGCTAGTCCTGGGACAGGCTCCTCATACAGTGCAGGGGAGCATTGCATGCCACAGAGTGGATAGAACAGGAGGGAAGCCAACCTGATGGGACACTGGTGACCGGGTTAAAACTCCTGTATTCCACTTTTCCTTGCAGGCAGATATCTGAGTACTTTCACTGAGCACTCCCAGGCCTTAATTTACATTAGAAAGGATATGTCAGTGCTCTTCCTACATTACACTTTTCTTCAAAATCATGACTGATGTTGGGGTTTACCTGCTTGCAAAATGTCCTTTTAACTAGACTGCCCAAAGGAGTGCCAGAAGCAAAGATTTCTTCTTCTGGAGATCTAGGGTTTAAATTCCCCCAGGTAGAGAAAGGACAAATAAACCTGTGTCAACTGACCATAACTCAGCTGGGCATTTTCACCCTTTACCAGGAACATAAAGACCACCTTCTTCTCCAGCTATGTTTTAATAGCAACTGGTATTACATTTTGAATACAGTTTGGGATCTTCTCAGAACACCTGTGAGATTAAGTTCGTAAGGGCAGATGAGCAGGAAGGGTTCCAGTTTGTCGATCCTAATGGGAAACAGAAATGAGGTGGGCTTCAAGCTGCTCATTGCTGACAGCCTGAAGGACTTGCATGAGGACTTCAGGCATTGCCAGGATGGGCCAGGATAGAACTTCTCAGTGGCTGAGAAGGACTTTCTGGGACTTTAACTGTTTAACTTGGGTAGCAATGTCCTTTTATTGGCCTGAGAGAATTGTTTGAATTCCTGCATGTACCAAAGACTATTTATACTAAGTGTTTCAGCTCCTTGGAGAAAAAGCTCTGCACCAGGTGCAAAGAAGACACAACCAGGTATCTGCACCCTGAAGGCCCCTGGGACAATGAAGAATTCCAGCCTGCAAACTGCACTTCTTGCTGAAGATAAAGGAAAAAAAATCTCAAGATCCCTGCCTCGCTATCTTTTGGAGTAAAATGCTTTTCCTACCCCAAATATGGCCACTGTCATGACCCTAAGCATCAGAGGAAGATACACCAAGCAGAAAGCTGAGACTATGTAGAGCCTTCTGTCAGTGGTCTAACCCCACCGTTGTCCCATTTCCAACTTCAGAAAGTGGTAGATGGGTAGGGAAGTAATCAAAATATATCTTGGAGGAAGAGAGAAGGAATTCTTTCATAGCCTGAAGGCAATCATGTGAGGTCCTCACCACTGATTGCAGGCTGTGATTTGGAGTTTCTTCCACCAAAGGACATTTATCAGTGATTGGATCTTGTCATGCTTTTGTCAGTAGAAGTTTAAAAGCTCTCCACACTCAGATATCCATTCCATGTGCTAACACTTGGATAAAACACCCGAATCACCTAAGGCTTCTTTTTTTCTGTAAACTGAATAAATTATGGTCCTTATGTCTCCCCTCCTATGGTCTGCTTGGCAGCCCACAAGCCAGCTTTGTGGCTCCCCTTTGAAACCTCTGTAGTATTTCCTCAGCCTCCCTTAACCAGCAGGGACCAGAAATGCAAGCCAGCTTCTAGCAGCGTCTAACTAATGCCATACGCTCACATCTCTACTTCTGCTTTCTAAATAACTATTAAACACTATTGACAGAGCTCTTAAAGCACTTATTAAAGGTAGCAGCAATAGTGTTCCTGAAGGTAAACCTCCACTGCACTCGCAGTTACTCACCCGGGATTCAAGAGATGCCGGGGTTCAAACGCTGGGTTTGGCACAGGCCTCTTGGGCAATCTTAAGAAATGAATTTGACCTTTCTGTGTTGCCATCGCTCTTACCTCAGCCCCATTTCTGTAGGACATGTACAATACTTGCACTGCTCTGTTTCCACCTGGTTTATCTGCAGACACATCTGCACAGACGGTAGCTCTGCCCGCGCTCTGAGTCAGCCGAGTGAAAGCCTTCTCCAGGCTGGAAACTGTTTAGACATGTTACTCAAGGCTGTGCCCATGCTAATGTTTCCTGCTTCCCCACGGGGAAAAAAGGCATGTCAAGGAGTTGAATTTACTGTTGTGGGGCTCCTCAAGTGTAAAAATCACTAGTGTTTTCCAGCACACTGGGAGACGCAGAGCCCTGGTGCTGAAGCAGTCTCAGGCCTCATATTCCTCTTGTCCAGCACCTAATTCCCCCCTGCTTGGGCTCAGCCTGCTTGCCTCCCTCATCTCCTCCCCAGCCCTCCTGGACGGCTGCACGAAGGTTGCATTTTAGCAGGCAGATTAAGATCTCAAAACCAAAGCGACTGACAGAGGCAGTCCCTCCCCTGTCACTAACCCCACACTAGGGGAGAAAGCATGTCATTTCCCCGGGGACCTGGGAACATGCTGTCCCCCTGCCGCCGCAGGGGAATGCTGTCGTGACACAGCAGCATGGTCCTCTCTGATGACATGGAGATTCCTTGGGCTGCACAGACACTGGGTCAGGTATCTCCTGCGTGCCCAGCTGCCCTGAGAGCTCTCCTGAGAGTCACAGCTACAGCCACTGGTGAAACACTAAATCTCTTATATGCTGTCCCTCACCCTGCAGTTGCGAGCTTTAACCCTGCAGTGAGTTTAGGATGAAGTGCTGTACATACTCAGTCTATAAAATTACAATTAATTACATGATCCACTGGCAGTGCTGTGGATTTATTACAGCTGGGTAATGAAATGATTTTCTGTAGGTGGAAAGTACTAAAAGCGATCAGCCTTGTTCCTAAAGCCTTTTTCCTTAGAAATAATAAATAACAGCAGTGTGAATTACAAGCCTCTTTCTCCCCCCATCACCACTAGTGGTGGAACAATGCTAAAGTCTTTAACTTCCCTAATGGTAAAACGATGGCTAAGCTTCCTGACACACATGACTTAAAATAGCCATAGGAAATTCGTGATAATCTTTTAAAGTGTAGGTATATCCAGGCACTTCTACTGCACAGAAACAGAAATCATGCAATGCTTCCTATGACTTACTGTGACTTCCCTGCACTCTCCCTGTGCCGGCTTCTGAGCCTGCAATAACATTACAGCAGGGTTATGTCCCTGCAGCAAAGGGAATGATAATTAAACTGGTAAACTGGCAAAGGAACATGTAAACTAGTAAAATTCTAGGGAGAAGATTTTGGTATTGTCCCTGAAGCATGGCCTAAACTCATTTATTCCTCTGTTTATCAATTTAGTCATTTATTTGTAAGGTTTAAGCCCGGGATTTTCTTGTTTAAATCCTCTGAGCCGTCAGCCACCAAGCAGTCTCTGTGATGCTCGTTGTTGTAAATATATGTCTAGACGTAATTTAGATTAATTCACCATAACGATGCTGTCAGTTTGAATATATTACAATGCAAGTGCATAATGTGCAGTTGAAATGCGAACTCCAAACAGGCTTTGCTCTGACCTGCCTGGTGTGTCTTAATAACTGTAATTATTCTAGTAGGAAAAGAAATAGGGAGCATTTTCTTCCCTCAATTACAAGGGGAAGCCTTTACAGAGATGCGTGGAGTTTAATGAACTCAGACCATATATGTTCAGGGGGTGATCCTGTAGTTTTGCATGGCTTCCCCTTTAACAGCCACTGATCCTCTTTGATTCTTCTTTTCAAAAGGGTTATTGAGAAAAAGCAGTGAACACCGTTTTGGTACTGTTGTTTGGTACAACAGGTGCTCAAGAAACCATTAAGCAGCGGCCACTGTCATCTTTTTGTGAAGGTGTGACAGTATGAGACCCCTGGGCTTCCTATCCCCATCTTCAATAGTCTTTTCACCACTCAAGACTCATCCTTGGGTGCTTGGCTTGAAAACAGCATGCAGGGAGGGATTGCTTTAAAAGGCATCCCACCACAGTATTTTTAAACATAATTGAACATTTCTGAGGTCCTTTCCTATGACACTTACAGAAAGCCTCTGTGTAGGGTCTAACCCTCTTTAGTGAACTGGTTTGAATGTGTGTCTCAATTTCTTGCTCCTTCTGCTATTATTTAACAAAAATAAGATCACATAAGGGCAGTGAGTTACTTCACATCAACTTGAACAAGAGCCAGGCCAGGCCAGGCCACGTGTCTGGGAAAATTCTCATCTGTAAAGTATTTTGGGGTACATTTTAATGACTTTTTGAAGCTTCTGTCAAGCTTCTTGTTACAGCATGTGAGAAAGTATTATAGCTTATTATGTATGGGCAGTTCCCATCTAAAGACAATTTCATTGCCTTACAACCAGAGACTCTATTCAACCCACCACATGTGCAAGACACATTTATGACTGAGCGGAAGAGACAATTAAAGCCCTTTGTAGTAAGAGAGAGTGGGAGTTTCTAGAAGTTGCTGTCCTGGGCAATTGGCCACATGGCAAACCATGTCCACAGCCAAGGCATGTGGTGTGAGAGGTCTCCTTGTGCCTCTTGAAAGCCGTAGCACCAGAGACTGCGAAAGCAGAAAACAGATGGTAAGAAAAGTGTTGTCACCTTCATCTAGGGTAGAAAGTCAGAGCTTTTTATGGCAGGAACTCTCTGGAAGAGCAAATCTGTAAATGGAGGGCAGGGAAGTGCTGCCTGTACTCTGCTCCTACTATACTTAAGGGGATAAGCTTCACATACATTCTCTGACAATGACTGGGATTGCAAGGAAGGGAAATGTCTGATTTATATAGTCATTTTATACCCATTGCTAAAACAATTCTGCCTGAATGTTAGCTAGTTTATCAGGCTAATTGGCTGATATGTGTGCATAGGCATGCATATATATATATACATACGTGTATCTACACTGACTCTGCTCTTATAGTATGATTTGATTCTCCGGGTGTCCCCAGGAGATGTTCAGTTTCCTCTGCTGCCACTTTGGTTAGTGGAAGATGTGGCTGCTTGGCATCTCCCAGGACCGTGTCCATCCCAGTTTACACCTCAGAAACTGATAATTTGAAAGTGTGATACAAGCAGTGACAAAATGAAGCTCCTAGACCCCTCTTGTACATAGTACATGTCCTGTCCTAGAGCAAAAAGTTATAATATGAGCTATCTACTTTGGGAGATGGATAAATTTTACAATTTCAGAGCAACTGAATCTGAGGCACATAAGAAGTTAAATGACAATCTCTGGATCACACAGGATCTCTGTGCTTGATATAGACAGAATCTAGGACTTGGGAATCTGGTCTTTTGCTTTGACCAAAGTCCTTCAATGCCCTTTTAACACCCTCCTCGAAGGCATGTGGTTCAGAAGGTGTGAAGGGTAAAGAGAGAACAAGTCTAACCTCCTCTAAGAGGGCTTCTTACAAATTATCTCTCTTGGAAAGAGCAAAGAAATCTGTTCCAAATTCATTCTGATGGCATGAAATCACTACTGACTTTGTAGGTACGAATCTAAATAAGCACTGCATGCCAACCCTGCAGTGCTGCAAACAGACTTCTCACATGCCTGCCTACATAAAACCCTGCAGGTAAAAGAGTTACTTTACCCAGAACATTTTGTAAACCATTAATCTAATTTATCCTTGCATGAAAGGTTAGTCTTAGAAATGCTCTTCCCCTCACCTTTCCAACAATGAACAAATCACCCTATTAACTAGCTGCTTTCAGGTGCCTGAAAGACACACTCCCCTTCCACATTTTGGTTGAACTTCTCAGAAATACTGCCTAGCTTTTGTACTGTTGTCTTCAACTTTTCATTCCAAGTATTCCAGTAATTGTGGAACAATACTATCACATGAGCATGTTACAAATTTCTACAGGAAATCAAAGAGCTATATTATTATGCATTATATTATACATAAGGTGCAGGCTTGGTCTAATCAGATTACCACAGAGTCATTTGGTTATAAATTCTCTGCTCTTTTGTTTTTTTCAGACATAGAGCACTATCACAGTCTAAATCCTTTGGCTGTCACAGTCTAAATCCTATAGAATACTTCTGAGCAGTCTAAATCCTGTAGATCACTCCTAAGCAATTATTGCAGGTAAATACATTTCAGAATGAAATGGCATAAAAGCCGTCTTTGTTTCAAAGTGAAAAACAGGGAATTTATTTGGGATGCTTACTAACAGGAGGAGGTGCAGGGTTCCACAGGGTCCAGCGAGTGAGCTGTAATCAACTAATGTATTTTGTAAATGTGCAACCCTCTCTTTTCAAATTCAAGTTTGTATAGAAAGAAAAGAGATGGGGGAAATTGCATTAAAATTAAAACTGTTGGGTTTTTTTTCCAGTCATTTAGTCTTTTTAAGTTCTCAAACACCTGGCAAGCAGTACCAGAAGTAAAATTTTTACACAACTTCTCTTCTAGATATTTCTTTCACTAGGCTGATTTTACGTTCAAATGAAATAAGGCTTATAAACTCTGGTCCTTCTTATTGCTATGTAATTTCTGAACATTAAGCTCAAAGATATTTACAAGAACAGTCTGCCCAGTTTTCCACAGCTCTTCCTACCACTCTCTCCTCTCACAAGACACTTGACAGAATAATTACCAAGCAAGACGATATATGAGATTGATATCCAGTCACCGTTTTCCACATCTCTCGGCATGCCCTCAATAGAGAACGCACCGTCAAGCAGCAGCAGCACTCTGTGTGCCTGAGGGGCTCCCATAGAGTTTGTCCCAGGACACTCAAAGGGTTAAAACCCACACAGTAATCTCTCCGTACTATCACAGGCAGTTAATCTTATTTAAAGGAACACATTTTGCCTGTAGACATCGTAGCCTCGGGGTGTGACCGGGAGAGGGGTTGGCAGAACAGAACACGAGTGGCCGGAGGGGCTTTGCGAGCGCAGGGCACAAGGGAAATGCCTGGGCGACGCTGCCTGCTGCCTCCCCAGGCCGGGAGGGACACAGCCAACGGGTGACTTCCTCATCCAGGCAAGGAAAGGAGCACCTGACTCTGTCCCCACATACCTCACTGCTCCCTGCCCCCTGCATGATGTCAGTGAAGCCATAGCCCTAGCCGGATTGCTGGGGGAGCGGCTGTCAAAATGCCCGGGGGCTTCAGCGAGACCAGGATTTCACTCCTGTTTCTCAAAGAAGAGAAATGTAGTCTGCTACAGGGAACTGTTGATGCCTCCTGGTAATGTTTTAGAGCCCCCCCACCCCAGCCCGCAACCTTCCTTCTGCTGATACAAGAACCATTTGGTCTACAATGCCTGCAAAATCAACCCGAGCTTCACAGAGAGATTTTATTCTCTAGGAGGTGATTATGAAGTACTTGCTAATTATAGGAACTGCATTAAAGCATTCCCAAAGAATGTATCAGCATAAGGGCAGAGAGAGCTATTCCCAAGGAGTAACATATTAGGCTACTGGGCTTTTCTTTTTTCTGCTAGCTGAGCATCCTCCAGCAATATGCATTTACTTTAAATTTATTTATCTGAATGCATTTGAATTTATTATTGTCAGTATACTTCTATCACAGGGAATTATGGTGCATAATTGTAACTCAGGCTGTGCTGCCTGGTTGGAAGCGGTCGGACAAGATGCAGATTTTATTCCCTGAGTGAAGAATGCAAGCATTTCCATAGCAAAGCATTCATGTTTAAAGTAAAGTCTCCTTGAGTGTGGGTGTTTATAATTCCAAATTCCTTTAGAGCAAATATTTGTATCTATAAAATTCATTTGCAAAAGATTTGACAGGATGTGTGCAGAAAATAAAGGTCAAACCTGTAACAGTGGACTGAAAAGAATAAAAGTGAAGTCCTTGGAGTATGGTGCGTGAGTGATGGACTGCATGTGTTACAGGTTCGGACCATTTTGGAAAAAAAATAACTGTACCTGTGTGGACGTAACCATGCAGCTCAGAAAATGCATGCATTGTAGGTTGCTTCTTCCATAGCCCATAGAGAGAGAGTGTGTGTGTGCACACGTGCACATGTGCATAAAGGAGAGGGAGAGGGAAAATGAGGGAGAGAGTGGGAGGAAGATAAGTACAGAGCCAGAATACTTTTTTTTTCTCCCATCAAGATGATTATAGTGTCCTTCGAAATGAGAGGGCTCTACTAAAGATTTTCACTTCAAATGAAAGTTCTCAGTGAAGGCTCATCCTCTCCTCTCATTAGTAGGCAGAGAAGTCTTTAACATAATTGATAATCTAGCATAGAAAAGCAGAGGAGTGTATTTCCCTCCCAAGTGAGGCAAAACATTTCACAGGCATGTGACTGTCTGGAGTTAAAGAAGAGAAAGAAGCAGCAAGACTTTCAGAGGACTATGAACACAGAGGTGCAAATATCAATGCAACTCAGAAATACTTCTGATTATTTGGGGGTAACCTTTAGTATAAGACTCCTGTGATAGTTTCATGTTGGTGCCAGTGTCCTGTTTTCTCTACCAAATGTTTTTGGTTTGGCTTTTTTTATTTTCCCTTAAATCTGCATTTTAATCCCTCAAATAGACTGGCTGTGTGTGTGAGAGGAAAATCTCTCTTACCTGCCTGTGTCTAGATGTTGCGGATGGCTCAATGTGCTCCATCATGCCCCAAATGCTCCCAGCCATCTGCTGAACATGCCTGCAGCTTTGGCACACCGTCAGCAGTTGCAAACTGAGGCAGATCTCACGGCTGCCCACTGCTTATCCCTGCCATTTGGGTTGAATCCGTCCTGCACCCTCAGTGTGCAGCGAGGAAGATGCACATCTGAGCAACTCAAAAGAAACATGGAAAAACTCTGAGCTCCCCAACCCAGTTTATAAAACCCCGTCTAGCAGCCCTCACTTCTAGAGAGTTTATGAATGGTTGAGTCCTATTCCAAATTAAATTAATCCCTGGTGAATAAATATTATCATTTTAATTATCCCACTCATTTAGGGCCGAGTCATAACCTAAGATGTTCACTTTGTTCAGTACATCAGAGCCTAGAGAATTTCCGTAGCCTTTTGAATCTTATCTAAGAGATTCCACTGGTCAAGTTTTATTAATTTCTCCAGTTGCACTTGCTCTTTTCCTTTTAATATGCTGCACAAATGGATTTTCTGGCAGCTTCCTTTTCAGCACTGAATATTTTACAATCCTTGGATTTAATTAGCTGCATTTCCATGTTATTGCACAGAGGTAGAAGCTACTATTCGGTGACAACAACAAAAATAAAGACTAAAGGAAGTAAAAAAAAAACCTCTATTTTCTTCAAGGAAGACTCAGCTAGCACAAAGGGGAGTTGCAGGTCCTTTTACTGCCACAGCCAAGAGCACAAATCAGACACTGATGCTGACATAATGAGCAATTCTGCACGCTTGGGAAACTATCATTCAGCTAGTTTGCATTACAAAAGAGTCAAAGTTGTTTAATGGACAAATATGGGTTGAGAGATGGTAGGTCTAAGGCACTACTAATCTGTGTCAAGTATGAAATCAGCTGCCTAGTGTTAGATGCCAGGTCTCCTGGCTTAAAGCAGTGTGAATACAGAAAGACACTTTTTTCCCCGTTTTCCAGTATCATCCCTGTGGTTGCCAAAATATATATGAACTGTAGAAATTTTATATGCTAGAACAAAAGAATGAGGAAGGACAGGCTGATTTACTGCCTGTAGTAAGGTAGCGGATATATGGAATGCACTTTTGTGAAATATAACAAGAAAATATATGACATAATTTTTGCAGAGCCATGTGTCTTGTAAACATGCTGTCATTCCTAACCTATACTGCCCACCTTTTGCTGCACTTTTATCAATCAAATCACAAATGCAAGCTGCATACTTACTAGTTTTATCTCCTTCCTCATTAGTATCTGAAATGCTACCAGATCAGAACAGTACCGATTTACATCTATTTTAGTCCAAATGCAAGGCTATAAGGACTGAACAAAGCAAAAATAACCCCTGTGAACCGAGCACGCTACCTGTTAAGAAGACCTCTGCTGCACTTGCTTTCCCATTTCTATGACTATACAACTTTATGTTGTAAATCCATTAAAAATCAAAATTTTCTTTCACTTCACTGTGTTACATGAGAACTCCTCAATATTAGTGATGCCAGAAGTCAGCTTGTCCCTAGGCAAACTGCTGAGGTTTCTACCACTTAAATCTGAGACTCGCTATTAGCAGTTATCTCAGCACATTCACAGTATATTATTCAGCAATTCTGATTTAGTCTAAAAGAGGGAAATGAGACCTCTGTCCATTTACCAGTCCTTTATTGTGATAAATTATGGACATTCACAGTTATGAAAATATTCCTTCAAGACTGATGAAAGAAATGAAATAAAATCAAAATAAAAAAAATATAAATCATTTTAACTGTTCTGAAATCATACAGGACTCATAGGAAACAGTGCATCAATTTCATGTCAAGCTTGCAAAGTTGTGTAGTGGGGCTGGCAGAATAAAAATGAACTCTTTTGAAAAACATACCATATCAAAGGTAGTTTCATTTGGAAGGAATCAATTTCTGCAGGACTGCCATGTCTTATTTCACTTGTTACCTTTTGGTAGCTTTTTCAAAAACATGAGAATTGTAAAGGTATGATGTAGAAAAGCAAAAAAGAAAATGCAATAGAAGAGAAGTGAAATACAAGCAAGCACTTTTTTAACCTGTATTTTTTTATTTCACTCAGTGGTAAAGAAAGATAGCATAAAATGGGAGGAGGAGATGTATTAAGTCCTTCCCTGCCAGAATAATTCAATATAACGTAAGCACTGAGATCAGGGATTTTTTAACTTGCAACCAAAGACCCCTCAGGAAAGGTAACCCTACCCCAAAACTTCCAAACGCCCAAGCAGCCCAAAGACAGAGACCACTGAGAGAGGGGTAAGACTCTGCTGGCACCCCAGCTGTGGGGTGATCTCAGCCCCCGCTGCCTCCCTCTTCACTCTTCACTCGCAGAAGCACTTATCGCCTGGAGGAGTGCTTGGTGGACAATGGCATGGGGAGGAGATCCTGGAGCTCAAGTGTCATCAGGTTGACAAGCATCTTCAAGACAGAGAGCTGAAGAGCGGATCTACACTTCGTTTTGTCACTGCCGCTCACGGAGTAGCCGCTCTCACTAAGCTCCCTTATTCGCTCTTAACTTACAAAAGTGACCTTCTCAGGGTTCAGCTCATAATTGCTTGAACTGAATTTCCATAAAGCTGGGCAATGATCAAGACTTCAGTTTTCATGTAGCTCCAGGGGGAGTGTCTAAAATTGACATTGAAGCTAAGTACATTAGATTAAAAGACACAGCCGTATGTAATAAGTCCCGAGTCACGTTGTTGTAACATCAGAACAGTCTGAAAACAAGAAATTTTTCCTGAACTCTGAAGTGGTTTATGGCTCAATATTTATCATCACTAAGTGGAATTTTCATGTATAATGACAGGAAGCAGCCAAACTTCAGCATGTTTCATCCAACCACATATAGAATTTTGCTTCTGTTAAACAGCTTAACATAATGCCTGTTCTGGATGAAGCCTGAGCAGTTGCTGACATTTTCTGCTATTGGTTTGGTCATCCTTATAGCTCCTGCCTGTCCTGATGTCTGGAACTGTATCAGATGGCAAACTCCTTTATCATTACATTATTTTGATTTTGTATCTGATTTCCTAGCTGGTGCCACAGGGAATATTAAAAACGGCAATTGTGGAGATGCAGAAGGCATTAGAACATTTTTGACCACAAACTAGATGCCTGTTATCTAAAGGAGGCTGTTGTGCTGCCTTTTTCTCGGAAACAGTGTACTGGAGGTGTGAGTCCTTTTAGATAGAGCCATTCTTTTTCTGAGAAATTAGTTAAGGATACAATGCCTTAGGAATCCCTGTGGTATTCAGGACAGTTGAGAGTTCCTTTACAGTCCATCAGAAAAAAAGTCCCAGATTAGGAACTGGATGGTTATTCTTCTATTGACAGATTAGACACTATTAGATTTCTTTCTTGCATATGCTACACAATCTATTGATTTTAGTTGAGTTATTTCTTATTTGTTTTTCAGGAAAGCGAAGCAAGATTGGGACTTACTGGTTTTCAGTTTATCCTGAATGCTGGCAGCCAGAGTCTGAGCACCTGCATTAATTTGGACATGAACAGCCCCCACAACTACACATAATTCTCATCAGCTGTTACAGTGCCAAGAGAGCATTTGTCTCCCTCAGGAGTGACCTGCAGGAAGATCTGGAAGATTATTTAGTGGGTGGGAGTATTTTAGCCTAAATTCTATGTAGCCCCAATTCAAGCCTGCCCAGATCCTGCAGAAAACTCAATCAGATTTGAATACTTTCAGATTAAGTCTGAGGTTTCCAATATGTGTGATAGAAACAGAGACCTTGGTCAAAGGGAGTTAGGCTAATTCAGCTAAGTGTAGCCATCCATAGGACCTGTCAGTGAGTGACAAGGTGATCCTTATTGGTTCTCAGTAGGGTAAAAGACTGATGATTTGAAGACTTTGTTCCTTTCCTTGTTAGACATCTGAGAAGGTCACAGTTTGCCCTAAAAGCACTATCATGCGGCCTTTTGTCCTCTCAAATGTCCTGTTGAACATGTATGAGTCTTACTCCATTAATAAATGGCAGATATGTATCAGTATGTTAATGATTCCTGGGTCCGCATGTCCATCTTCTCTGATTCATGCCACACAGCGAAATGAAGGACATGGTGTCTGCACAGATTTAGTGTCTGCCCTGCAAGCAGTAGCCGTCTGGGTCCCCCTCCAGATAAATCATGAGTAACATTACAGGGTTGATGGGACAGCTCGCAACAGTGCCACTGTGTTGCTGGTCCAGAGGCACCAGCTATTTTCATTTAGTGTCTGGTTCTCTTACACTTACGAGGACCCTTCCAACTGCTGGTGGCGAAAGGGGTACAAGCCCTCCTTGCAGTGACTTTGGATAGGTCTACACGGCATATAGAGAGATTGCTTCCTCTGCCCTTTGAATAAACAAAACATTGAGTAGCCATGGACTCATGGGGCTCAAAGCCAAAATGTAGCCCTGGATAACAGTGCTGGTCCAGTGCCTCCAGGCATCTGCTGGCCGGTAACCCTGAACGTGGTTGTTTCTTGCCTCAACACACAGCGTAGGTGTTGCCTCACTTGCCAAAAATCTTAGTCATTTTGGGAACAGGCTGCTCTTGTGCTCATGACAAAAACCTGCCGTCTAATTCCCTGTGAAATTGAAGCTGATAGAGCAGATAGCTGCCTCTGACTCAAGTCTTGGTACATTGAACTACTGCTTTGATGCTTAGGTTTGGTTGATGATAAGGATCCATGTGAATGTTTTTGCTTTTATTGTATAGACCCTGCACTGATTTCAGAGCTGTTATTGGAAAGGCAGTTTCTTTTTGGCCATGATGACACCATAGTCTTAACTAAAGACATCCAAGTAAGCAGTGAGTAATTGAGAAGCTACCTGCATCGATATTATTTTAAAAATTCTGTTTGAATGTTCCCAAGCCCAGATTTGCTGTCCTGCTAAACGTGGTATGAATTTTAACATTCCTCTTGGCATGTGGGAAAGCATAGGTCAAAAAGTAGTATATTAAATGCTTTTATGTAGGAAACTCGGTCAATTACTTGTGGTTCAAAATTAATTTATTTAACATCAAAGGAACATCAAAGGAAAAAAAATCATGAAACCAACAATAGAAGTGTATAACAGAAAATGAAAGGATTTGCACATGAAAAACACACTGATGGATCAACTGTCTATCACTGGATGACAGAGAAAGATTTAACATCGTGCAATAGCTATTTCTGTAATGTAATAAGGTCTAGGAAAAAAAAGAGTGCAAAATGTTAAACATTTAAAACTTAAATCCCTCTGAAACGACACACTGAAAATATATGCCCCCAAAGAAAGAATTTGTAAGTTTGGATAGGTTTCATAGTACTGATGTTGTCTCATGACTTCTAACTAAAACAAGTGTGCTGAGATAATCAAACGCTGACGTGTGTAAGAGCTGAATGCAAAGCAGTTTTCTGATCTGTAGGAATTTTTGAGATTTCAAAGCTTACTCAAGACAAAGAGAAAAAAAAAGAAATTCTGTGTGATGTCATGATAATAATAAAGATTGTTTTAATCAAAACATTTTTTTCTGACGACTGACTTTTATTTTTTAAAGCTTTTTCATTATATATTTATGAAAATTGCCGAACAGAAAAGGAATTTTATGTCAGAAAAGAAGACTTTTCCTTTAAAGAACCAAAAGGAGGTATTTTGACAATTTGGAATTTAAATTATCCTAAGACTTACTAAAAACAACCCTTTTCTGTGAATAGTTTCAGTTTTGACACATGGAATTTTGTAATGAAAAGTGCTTTTTACTGGAAATGCTTTAATTAGTTTTACGTTTCTTTCCTTTCATGGCAGTGTCTGGTTTACGACATTCTAACATGATAAGAATTCTCTTTAGATTCCTAAAGCATTGTCTGAATTGTTTTCCATATGTTAATTTGGTTTATGATAGATTACAATCAAATTTGCTAGTTATATTTTTCCAGCATGATCAAACATCTCTGTATGTTTGATCAAGAATGCGATTTGACATAATCAATTATGAGATGTGCCTCAGCACTAATGTTAATTGATAATGGATATTTTTGACATTATCTGAACCAAGATATTTATTATAACTGATCAAAGGAGTTTTTTAGCCTACTTGGAACTCCATGACGTACTGAGAGATGCAGATATATTTGCCATAAATTCAGCCTCTATGAATACAGAATTATTGACATTTCAAGGAGATAAATATAAGATTGCTGAAATACCTTCAGAGAAAACCACAAATCACAAGAAAGAAATTTGAAGACAGATTTTTTTGGTGGCACCAACTCCCCAGCTTTGAGATTATTAGAAGATTGCAAGTCCTATGTAGGGATGAACAGACTTTTAGAAGTACCTGTTTCTCCAGTTGAGAACACTGAGATCTTTTAAAATAGTGGCACATCTTGTTCAGTGCTGTGCTCAAATATACAGAAGTGAATGCCTGTGTCACATGGATGATTTAGAACATGAGCAGTGAAACATGTCTTTTACCAGGCTACCTAGTCATTAGTATTTATGAAATGTAAGCTTAGGAAAAGCTTCTAAATAACGCAGGTTAAAATGGTTCCACTTTTCAATGTTAATATGTTAGGTTTTTCATCCAGAGGTGTGCCTCATAAAAATTCATTAGCAATGCCAGCTAAATGCTAAAGCATATTACTGCTGATGCCTACAACTGTTACTCAGAAAAATGCAAGTGTTTTTGTGGAAGAGTATTTAAAATGAAAAGGCTGAAGTCATCTGGCAAAATTGTTTCATTTGTGGTGTTAATTTTTTCGTACCTTGGAAATCTGTTTCATTTTCACAGAAGTATGCCCAGAAAGTGGCCTGACACATTTTTGTCACGCTCTCAGACTACACAGAGTTGATCCTGAGGAAACTTTGACACTGTCCCGCATGACATCCCGGTCTCCAAGCTGATAAAATATGGGTTTGATGGACTGACAATTCAGTGGATAAAGAACTGGCTTGACAGCCGCACCCAAAGAGTGGCTGTCAATGTGTCCATGTCCAGGTGGAGGCCAGTGACAAGTGGAGTCCCCCAAGGATCAGTACTGGGACCGGTCTTGTTTAACATCTTCATCAGTGGCATAGAGTGCACCCTCAGCAAGTTTGCCGATGACACCAAGCTGTGTGGGGCGGCTGACACGCTGGAGGGAAGGGATGCCATCCAGAGGGACCCTGACATGCTGGAGAGGTGGGCCCATGCCAACCTCATGAAGTTCAACAAGACCAAGTGCAAGGTCTGCCATCTGGGTCGGGGCAATCGCAAGCACCAATATAGGCTGGGCAGTGACTGACTTGAGAGCAGCCCTGAAGAAAAGGACCTGTGGGTGCTGGTAGATGAGAAACTCAACATGAGCCGTTGTGTGCACTAGCAGCCCAGAAAACCAATCATATCCTGAGCTGCATCAGGAGAAGTGTGGCCAGCAGGTCGAGGGAGGTGATTCTCTCCCTCTACTCCTCTCTCGTGAGACCCCACCTGGAGTACTGCGTCCAATTCTGGAGCCCCTACTACAAGAAAGATATGGACATGCTGGAATGTGTCCAGAGAAGGGCCACGAGGATGATCAGAGGGCTGGAGCACTTCTCCTATGAGGACAGACTGAGAGAGTTGGGGTTGTTCAGTCTGGAGAAAAGAAGGCTCCGAGGAGACCTTATAGTGGCCTACCAGTATCTTAAGGGGGCCTACAAGAAATTTGGTGAGGGACTTTTTAGGCTGTCGGGTAATGGTAGGACTAAAGGGAATGGATTAAAACTAGAGATGGGAAGATTCAGACTGGACGTTAGGAAGAAGTTCTTCACCGTGAGGGTGGTGAGACACTGGAACAGGTTGCCCAGCGAGGTGGTGGAAGCCCCATCCCTGGAAGTTTTAAGGCCAGGCTGGACGGGGCTCTGAGCAACCTGATCTAGTGGGAGGTGTCCCTGCCCATGGCAGGGGGGTTGGAACTAGGTGATCTTTAAGGTCCCTTCCAACCCAAACAATTCTATGATTCTATGATTCTATGAAACTGAATGCTTCTCACTCCAGTGATGTGAATATTGACTTCATGGTTCAATCCTGGTGTCAATGACATGGAAACAACACCCTTGGTCTCAGTTGCAAGTCTCCCTGCTTTGGGCCATAATTACATGGTGTTGTCAGTCACCTCATGCCCCTATCTGTTGACATTAATTACAAATGCTTCTTCCTTCACTGTGCTGTGTGTAACTACCCTATGGTTTCTATGGAACTAGAGGTGTAGGATTGCTCCCCTCCTATGCCACTCAATACAGTATTCCTGTGTAATAGGAGAGGACATTGGAAAATTTGTAAAGGAAGCACAGATGATAAACTTCAGATTATTATTATTATGTATTCTATAAAGCTCTCAGGCCTGTAGACACTGGATGTAGAAATCCAAGAAAATTAGATCCCTGCTACAAATAGTTCAGAGTCCTAAACTCCTGTCTCACCAGTGCAAACATACAGGAGAAATGCCGACAACTGTACCATTCAAAGTTATACCAATAACCACCTTGGCGGTGATCTTCATGGATGAGTGTGAAGCAAAATATGTTACAGGAGGGAGAAGGTCATGAGGAATGTGATTTATGCATTTAATTACCTTAGGAACAAGTTCATGAAGGTCTTTCCAATGATGGCTTTTTCATTCCAGATGTTCAGTGCAGACATGCTCATACTTTGTAGGCAATTACTAGATAAGCTCTGGTAGGAAATGGCAGAAGCATTCTGCAAGGGAACAGTGGCTTTCTGTAGGAGGAAAAGCATTAGAGGACATGTCAAGTGCAGAAGTCTGCTGAGCAAAGTAAAAAGCGTGAGTTGATATTTCTCCTGGGATTCTGCACAGAACAGTCAAGACTTATCGAGATACCCAAAACACTACATTTCTGTTTGCTTTTCCACCTCAATCAGACTGTTCCTGTTGAGTTTCTCTGGATTTTGAGAATCAGGCAATATGAATCACAGTTCTGGGAAAGCCTAAAGAGATGTGATTGCACGATGCTAGTCAAGGAATATAAAAACTACTGCAGACGCAGACACAGTCTGAAAACACAGCAGAAGCCTCTGAAAATGGAGTCATTTTTCTGCCATAACAATTATGGTGTAATCAAAGTTTCATTATAAATGAAACTGTAATTCCCACATTGCACATATGAAACAATTAGTGACTTTAATTTGCTTTGCTATAAATGGAGGTTTGCTATAGCTGAGTTTATTGTGAAAATAGAGTCAGGTAGTTCGGTCATAACGTTACCTGAATGTTTTCAAATTGCCTGTACACAAATATTTTCTGATACAAGCCTCTTTTGTCTTTAAACCACCAAAATCATAGTCTTCTGGAGAGGCAACTTATCCCCTTTCTCCCTAAGAATATGGTGAGTGTTCACGTGGACCCCACTGCTGCTTAGCCTGGATCTTCAAAGAAGACAACGGTTGGCAGACCTGGCAATATAATGCAAAAATCAGCCAACATTGCCACTCAGTTTGCCCTTTTGCAGGCCTAGATAATGATTTGGATTATCAGAGTGTGTGTGTCAGTGTTACACTGTGCCTTGGAGAAATACCACTTGCAAACACTCCTACACAGACAGCTCATACCTTGGGTCTGACTGCAACGGGAGTCAGCGAAGCTGCAAGTTTGGGAGAGAAGCAATGGAGGCTGAGTGGATCTTGGCTCTGTCTCCCCTACACGGCAGCCACTGTAATTGAACCGCATGTGGGCTGCTGCAATTTTTAGATGTTATGAGCCAATATTAATAAGCTATTTCTCCATGCCCCCCTCCCCAACCAACTGAAGGAGCAAATGAGTAATTGTGACTCATCTGATGCTTCTGAGGGATCAGGTTTCTTGGGAATATTTCTAAGTTGGTGTTGGTCCCATTGGAGTCTTTTCCTCACCTCTGTGCCAAAGAGTCATAAGCAAGCCCATTTTAGATGACCTACATGCTATTGGCTACATGCTATTGACTTTGTACCTTTTGGGTATTTGTCTTGGTTCTATATGGCAAGGCAGAGTGAAACAAAGGAATTTTAGATCCCAAATTAAATGTTGTTATTTACTTCACTGGAGTGGCTGGAAAACTTCCATTCTAGGTAATTGCATTTTTAAATAAACATGGGGAAAATTGTTACAATACAGGGAGAGTGGAGGCACTGACCTAGAATACACCTTGAAGAAGAATCAAGAGGGAGATGTCCAGAAGTAGTCCCCCAAGGGCTGGCTCACAAGGGAGAAGGGCCAGCAAAAGCTGAGCATGCTAGTCATTGGGTTTCATTAAGGGCAATCCACTACAGTTCATGCCTAATGGCTCTGCGGTATGAGTGAAAAAGGCGACTGGAGCAGAAACAACAAGCTGGGAAGTGAGCAGATGATAACACTGCAGACAAAAAGATCCCCCCAAAAGTAAAGGACAATGAGAGCTCACATCTAACTACTGTGACAATCAGTAGATTTTTTTTTTTTTTTTGGCCTAGAGGGATAGTTGCTATAATTCGCTTCTCCACCTGCTAGTCAGAGCGAGCAGATTTCCACAGCGTGAGTGCTCAAGCACGTATGCTGAGCCTGCTGCAGAAAATGAACAGCGTCTCCACGTAGGACCTGTGTATACCTTCCCATACAGCTGCCCTTGATAGCACTGGCAAATGCCCTAGAGAAGGGTATGTCCTAGCAGTGATTGGGTTTTTTTTAAGCAAAACACGCACATTTAAATAAACCTGAAGTAGAAAGCTTAGACTACCAAACCCATGCAAAATGACAGTGTCCTCCACTGAGCTTGCTTATTTTCAATGTCACTGAAAACCACTAGTGATTCCATGTCCGAGCTATCACTGGTGGAAAAGGAGACCAAGCCTTCTGTGGGTAACTAGGTATTATTAAGGATTTCAGTACTGTCCTCTCAAATAAACAGGGCAGCTGCTAACCCTCCCCCACCCCCAAAAGACCATGGATTTTGTTTAAATCTGTCCCTGTTTGGAGCTTTATCAATGTCTGTCTGCTCGGGAACTGTATGGTCCATAAACCCCCACCCCTACAAAGGTTGTGACGTGGCCCTATCCTGGTGGATGGCAGTGGAAGTAAGCATGAGTGAACTGTAGTCATGACAAGACCTTTATTTCAGTATTAAGTCTTTTCTATTTATCATATGCAAAAATATTTTGCAGGGCTTTTACTTCCCTGCAGGGGACCTACCTGACAAGCTCCGTGTGCTTTGCTAGGAGCCGGGAAAAGCTCCCTGATGCTGGGCCGTGCCACACAAGCGCTGTACCCGGCCAGGCGCCTGCGGGTGAAGGAAGGCGGGAGAAGCCGCAGGGAGAGCGGGCACAGAGAACTCATTCAGCCCCGGCGCCGACCCTGGCAGGCTCTGCCGTGAAGGTGCTGCTGGGGTTGAAGGGAGGTTTCGCTTTGTGAATGGATTCAAGGAATGAAGAAAGGAGCCAGGGAAAATTATTGACTAAATAAGGTTTCCATAAAATCCAATTTTTTTTCCCTAATGCTTTTTGGCTCCCTATCTCTAAAAACCTTACAGATCTATCAAGATACAGTTAGGAAATCTAATTAAGCGCCTGCAGTAATAATGATGACCTTCCTCTATCAAGTTTTTTTCGACATTGGACTTTTCTGGGAAAAAGAGAGCCCTGGCACAAACAAAGCATCTCTGTCTATTCCAGTGAAATTTTGCTTGCTTTAGAACCAGATCTCCTTTTTCTTTCTCTTTTGTGAATGTCAGTTTTATTTTATTTCATGGTTTCATGTATCATTTTATTTTCATCCCTCCTCTAAGTAATACTCGAGGAAATGAGACGCCTGAAATAATCAAAAAGCAAAAGTCAAGTGTGCAAAAATTAGAAACTAGCTACCCGTTTGGGGTCTTTAGTTAAACTGACTGATCTTGGTCACGGAAATTTTCACAGTTTGAATTCTCCTCAGGTCAGCAGCAAGCAAAGCTCATTATTTTCTGGTGATTGTTTTGTGGCCTATAGGATATAGATGGATGTTTTCTTCCTGTGGAATAGGTTTTATATCTCCAGCTCTCTATAGGCTAGAAACAGCAACTACATGTGGCTGCACAGGAGGGGATTTCAGCTCATCTATGAAATATGGAACAATTGCTTCCAGGCCTGGAAGGATTTCAGACTATCAGAACTTCAAATTGCTCCTGATATTGTGTATGAATAAAAACTATAGTAAGCCATTTTTAAGAAGTTTGAACTGCTGGAGAGCGGTTAGATCTCCTTTTCTGTTCAGCCAGCACAGGCTGCAAAAGGCTGGCAATAGTCAATTGGGTCAAGCGAAGGAAGGGCTGGAGTGCTCTGGCGGAGGCCAGCCCAGTGCCCCGGCCTGTGCCGTATTTCTGGGCAGCCTGCTTCAGAAAGATCTTCTTTCTTCATCTCTCACTGCTGAGGAAATCCCCCTACCCTCTTCCTTCTGCCTTCCTGCAATGCCGTGGGTGTTATGCTACCGCAGGAAAGTACCATAACTTTCCTTGGGTCCCATCATGTTTTAGTTTTTGCCTAAATAAAACCAAGTTTGACCATCACTAGCCTTTGTCGGCACTGTCAAGAACCCCTCAAAATACTTCTCAAAGGAGAAGGATGAAACGCACAAGAATGGACACATTGCTAGTTTTAAGCAAGCTTCCAAAGTGCTAATCATACTTTTCTTTCTTCACAATAGCTTTTTATGTTGGTCTTTTGTTGCTAGGCATTATATTGCCAGCTTTAATTTCTGATATGTGAACATGGTGATTGTACATGGACCTGGGGGCTGTTACCGTGTCAGTTACTTCCCTGTTCCTCACAGCGACTTGGGAGAGCAAGGAGCAAGCACAGATGAAGAACCACAGGAACATTTGGGCAACAAGCAGCACCAGGCAGTCCATATGATTTCGGGTTGTATGTGATTGGGAGCAGGGCTGGCAATGAAGCACAGTGGCAAAACCAAATAGGAGCTAGGGGTCAAGTGCTGCTTGTGGGTGATAAGGGCATTGTCTGCACAATGGGGTTACAAGGTAGAAACTGACAAGGCTGGTAGCTAGAGGAGCAACTAATGAAGCATCAAGAACTGCCCTAAGGCAAAGCTGAGATGAAAACCATACGCAGACGCAACTAGTCCCATTTTTGGCAACAGAGTAAGGACTGGAAGGGTCAAATGCTCATTCTTCTGTCTTCAGTTTTCATTCTTACTGCCTGAGCTGTTCCAGTGGTACTCCATGAAATGAGCTATGTCCTTCTTCGTCGTTGGATACCAGGGTAAAATATCAGATCCATAGCTGCCAGAAGCTATCTGCCTTTCCCTACCACAAAGGAAGGAAGAGGAGGGAATGCACGCTCACTGACTCTGAGCAGCTGTTCAAGAACCCATAACTGGCAAGATAATAGAAATTATTTGCAACACATGTTTTTGGCCCATGCCAGAGATGTTGGCAACTTTGAAAGCACAGCAAAGGGAATCACATGAAGGGCTGTGATATTAAAATTCTGAGACTTCACATTGAACGTTTTTCTTAGGCGGGGGAAGAAGAAGAATTTACTTGTTTCCTGGACTGGTTTATCACCAGCTACCTGTTGCTTAGGCCCCTCTGCATACTATGTTAATCTAACTTTATACTACTCCTTCAAGAAGATCTGTGATGAAAAAACCTCCCAACCTACGGGGCTGCTTCACATGCATTCAAATATTATTGTGTGCTTTGCAGCTCTCCAAAATTTTGCAGCTAGAATATTTGTGCATTTCTTTTCTGACTGCCCTAATAAAAAACTTATTTTATCATTGGGTGAGTATATGACAGTTTAATGGAAACTGCTAAAGGCCGTTAAAGCATGAAGTACCTGTAGGACTTGTTTAAAGTGCTTGGTACATCTGGCAGGCCACCAAGTTGATGAAAGCCCTTGGTGTTTCATGACAGTCAGAATAAAGCACCACTGAGGGGGTTGACTTGGCTCAAGTTCTTATTTTCCTACTCAATTTTTATGCTTTTTGATTGCAGTTAAATGCAACGAACATGGAGTTTTACGCTTATTTCAGGTTTAATTATGAAGCCATGCTTTTGGCACCGTAATAAAGTGGAACACTTTTACTTAGGAAAATCTCTTTGGCTGTAAATCTTTGTCTACTGGTATAAAAACAAATACATGGTGTTCCCCTTTTGCTCCTCTTTAAGACTTTTGATTTTCTGTGCTAGATATAAGGTCTGCGGCCATTGAGTCACACTGCTGATATCTGTGGTAAAAAAAAGTTCGCAAATAAAATCCTTTGAGGCCACGGAACCAAAAGGATTTCTGTTGAAAAGAATTCTTATCAAAATATGGCTATCCTGGAGAGCCCAGAAGGGCTCTATGTGATGCAAGGACAGTGTCCTCACTCATTCCCCTTGCAGTAATGCACCTGCCTCAAAAAACAACTCTGACAGAACTTTAAAACTATCAGGCTACTTTAAAAACAGCTGGAGTAGGTTTTTTTTTTTTCTCTCTAATAGAAATATGCTTAACTTAAGTGCATAGTTTGTCCAGCTGAAAAGAGGCCAGCACCCAAATAAAATAAATAGCAAAAAAGATCCGGAGGCCAAGGCCCTGGCACCAGAACCCATGAGATATATTCACAGGGGCAGTCGCCACCACCAGCAGCGGGCAAGGTGCCAGGTTTTGAAGGCTGGAAGGAGTACGGTGTTTCAGCCAGCACTCTGGAAATCTTATGGAGGAGGTAGAGGAATCGCAAATGATTTTGCGAAAGAGAAGATAGAGACGAGCCCTCAGGAGAAATATCTGAGGCTGAGAGACAGATCAAAGCTGTGGCTGAATAGATAAAAGATCTCAAAAGTAAATGTAGGTGCACAGCAAGCTGCCTGGTCTGCCTGAGTGAAAGCCATTTTTCAACAATAGTTTCCTTGCATATCAGATTATCTGACAAAGCACGTGATGCTCGGAATAGAGTGCTGAGAGATGCCACTGGTAAAAATTGGAAACTTACCATTATCTGCTTCTCTATCTATAAGCACCAGAATATAGGTCTCACATCTCTAAAGCGCAGGAAAGGATTAATGAGAGATTTTTCCCAAATGGCTGGAGACTGAGGGATGGGCTGCAGGGTGGAGGGGGGGGAGGGGTGGTCAGTTCAGGGAGGCCTGGCTGAGGCACGTTGAGAATTCCAGATTTTCTGAAAATCCCTTCAAGTTGCCTCTAGCTGGGCACTCTGAATTGCTGGTCGCTTCTCAGAGGCTGGGCTGAATTTCTCCTTGGCGAAATCCATTAGCTCCAGACAGAGGGGCAGAGTGGAAAATTTCCTCTCTCCTTGCTCCAGTGACAATTAGTTATACAAAGTGGAACAATTCAGATGAGATATTGGCTCTTCAGCCCACTGCTTAGGACAGTCCTGTAAGAACACCCAAACTCAAAATTATGTCTTTTGTGAGGCTTGGACCTTGAACTTGCAGCTTCCTAAGGGAGTATTCTGATTTCTGACCCAGGATGGGGTTGTAACTTCCCCCTGCAGTTTTGACCAGAATTTTCATCCTGGGCCCAAGAAATATTTCTCTATCAAAATGTTATTGTAACAGCTGCAACTGCTGCAATTAAAGACAAAGGAGAAAGACAGGAAAAGGACAGGACAGGACAGGACAGTACAGGAAAGGGGAAAAGAGATTTTGAATGAATGACATGACACTTACTAAGAGAATTGTTTTCTTATGAAATTTCAAGTCTAATATGAGTGCAGCGGAATTTAGTTGTTTACAAGCAGTTACTAAGGGCCAGAGGTACAAAGCGGGGAAATACATGTTCCTGACTTGAAAAAAAGGTCATAGCCTACAAGTGCCTCGACATGGGGTCTCAGTGAGGTGCATGGGTCAGGATTCCAGTTGGATTCTCTGGGGAATAGCTACAGTGGTAGGTGTAAGTTATAGTTTCACCTCTCCATGCAATAAGGTGAAAACTGTGCTGGGGTAGGACATACAACTTAGGTGTATATCTTATTTTTCAAAGATTTAAAAAAAAAAGGGATGAAAGGGGCGGGGAAGAGTGACAGGATGCCTACAAGGGCTACTGAAAATGACTTCCGCTGAAAAATGTGAAATGCCTAGCCCATTTACCTAACCATAGAGATGCTTGAAGAGTAACTGATTTACAATAGACTGGTATCCTCAAATGGGGGAAAATTCTTTGCATGACAGAGCTGGACAACCTCATAGAGAAAGGCTGTACAGGAAGCTATGGCTAGAACCAGAAACCAAATCAATATTAGAAACAAGCTCCTTTCTTGAAACTGAGGTTTATTAACCTGGAAGATAGGATGAGAGGAAGTGATGAAGTCTCTATTTTATTTTCCAGACCTTGCTGGAAAATATAGCTTAATTAAAAGACATTTTACAGTTGAGTTAAACACATGTTATTGGATTTGCTGGGCTTGGTGAAATTTAACTCAATTGCATTTAATAAAAGGAGGTTACACAACGTGTCCTTTCAAGATCTCCTTCAGACCTATTTTTTCTGTAATGAAATAGTCCTTCTGATTTCAAAAGCTATATATCTATGTTTCTAGGGGGAAAAAAGGGGGGAAATATCTGAACAAATTTGTCAGTGTCTGCTTGCTTTACATTTGTCTGCATCACATGTGGTAAATGTACTTTATTAGGAACCACTGGTTTCCTTTAAGCTCATTGAACTTCACAACGAAGCTCCAGTGCTTCTCTGTCTACAGCATGTCCTGTCACACAACCCAGTGCTGCATCGATCATCGGATGGGCTTTTTTCCAAAGTACCACTGTCTAAATGGTTGCAAGGAGAGCAACATAAGAAAAACATTTTTTTAATTGACCTGTGTCTCTTTTCTTTTTACTCAAAGACCGTCTGCATATAAAATGAGACCCATCGCTGTCACTCTCCCAAGGGAAACTTATTGCCTTTCAGCACTTCTTTCCCTGAGCCTTCCTCCTATCCTTTGTACGGTTATTTGTGTTCAGCTGCTCTGCCTGTGCATCTCTCTCTCTCTCTCTCTCTCTCACTCACAGTTGCTGAACTGCAGATCCCACTGGAATTTGCACAATCAAAACCAGTTCTCATCTCAAACAGCAGTGAATCACACCACCTGAAGAAGGGGAATAGCAAATTGAGCACAGTAGCCTCGCTGCTTATATAGCGTGAGGTACCAGAAGCACCCACAGGATGGAATGACCTGGGTTTATCTGAGACCCACTTAGCCTGGGATCTGCTGCCTGTGATCTGAAAGCTGTCACAGGGTTTTATAGGAGTGTGTGTGTTTAGGGGACGTTTTTAAGAAGCTAATAGCCGGCTGCATCTGAAAGCTGGAAAAGGCTGCTGCTTGCTGCTGCTGCTGCAGTAACTGGTGCAGCAGGATGAGCGTGTAAAGGACAGCTGCCCGAGCCATGCCGGTGAGACGCCCGTCCTGCTCTGTCTTCATTAACTGAAGGGATCCAGAAGAAAACAGATGCACTAAAAGCAAGTGCCACACTGGATTTATCACTGTGTACCTTTCACTGTGGAAAATGGTCAACAAAGACATGAATGGATTTCCAGTCAAGAAGTGCTCAGCCTTTCAGTTTTTTAAAAAGAGGGTAAGGTTTTCCTTTAATTCTTTCTTTCACATTCTTTTTTGTTGCTGTTGCTGTATTTATTAATGTGCTAGAGCAGGGAGAAAGTAATTGAAGAAGGAAGGTGTTTTAATACCAGTCTGCTACTGTAACGAGCCTGTGGCATGGGCAGTTCTACTGAACACCAAGGGCAACAGCACCGTAGGTGAAGGGGAGCTGGGGAGGGGGGACGGGGACGGCAGGGGGGACCAAAAGGCATTACATCAGCAGTCTGTGCTGTGGAATGTATATCTCAATCACGGCTGACCACAGGGCTTGACGCAATACAACCAGCTATACAGACTGGGATAATGCACTCCAAAGTGCAGGGTTGTTGCAGCTTGTCTCTGACTCCCTCCTCCACATCCACCTAGGGGTATGACTCCCTCCACACCTTTCATTCATTTGCCAGAAGTGCGGCGTTACCCACCTCCATTCATCATCTCGCGAGGCGGGGGGGGGGGGAGAACAAAGAGGCATTTGTGATCTCAGCAAAGTATTTTACAGGTTGCAATTTGACTGTAATCACAACTAATGCAGGAGGAAAGAATAAGACTGAGGTACACCTGGATTTGGTTTTCTTTTATATTCGTTAACTTAGGCAGATATGTCAGGATTTAGGGAAGAGCTGCTATGTATTATGTTTGACTGCTGATTTCCTTAAGGAAACGTAAGTGTAATGCTCTACATCATCACTTTAGTTAAGTCCTTTCTCTTTCCTTCACTCTTTTATAGTGGCGGTGCTTCACACTCTCTATTTAACTTGAGCAACAAAGTCATTTCCGTGTGGCAGCAGGACAGGTATTCTGAGTATGTCTGGGTAGACCCAGACAGGAGAAGCAAAGCATCTGAAAGAGACTGGTAGCAGGGACTCCCCTATGGAAATGATTTCCTGAATGATTAAAACGACAGCCCTCTCTTTAAACAGACTGGAGTAGGAGCAGATAAGCTGCTCCATTCACTTGTTCGTTCGTTCATTCATTCATCCCCATTCATTCTCACTCTTCGTTATGCCAAGAATATGGTCAGTCCATTTAACCCTTCAAGCAAAGAAAATGAAGCCTACGCCAGCTGCTGATTTGAAAGCCAGGGTCAACCCCTTTTGGTCACCAAGATGTCAGATTTAAGGGCAGACCTGGAAAATACTAGCAGGGTCACTCGGAGGGAAAAAATGCAGTGTTTGCTGTCATTTGTTGTTTCCATTGTGGGTTGTGGAAACCTCAGATAGATAGCCCAAACACCACGTAAACTCAGCCCATAAAAATGGTTCTCATCCCAGGCTGCTTCTTATTTAAGTATATTAATACTGGCACACGGATGTTTGATATGCGCCTCACCAGAAGGGTTTATCTGCTTTTCAAAATTGCTCAAAGGTTTTAATATAAAGGTATTCTTAAAGAGGAAACAAAATAGCTTGCAGTTCCTGTATGAGGTTAATTATCGGCTGTTGTCTTCTATCTCTGTTTAGAGCCAAGACAAGTTATCACTGGAAGCCTCTAGATCATTTTGTTCTAGAAGCAGGGAAAATTGTTTTTTTCCAGAGCTATACTGATGATCAGTGAATTTGTCATTGGAAAACATAGTTAATTGTAGTCATACATGAAGATACTGGCATAGTGATACAGTCCTGGACAGTGTACCAGGACAAATAGTCATTTGTAGTTTCTGAGGGTTTTAATTATGTCAGATGTTGACTTTTTGCTATTGTGATGAAGAAAGATGAAATCAGTAAAACCAATTTAGAGACACAAAGGAAGGAAATTCCCTCCCTATACATTTCTGTCAATAGATGTATGTGTTCATGGATGTTTCTCTTACCCCATTATCTTCCTCCCAGAAAATTCTCTGCATTCAAACATTAACCACATTGTTCCTATGTCAGTGCTTCAAACGTGTACAAACAAGAAAAGCTACATGTTCATAACATTACTGGCTTCCAGTAATGTATCTTGCATTTGCTGGACTGGTCACATGCTGCATTTAACTGTTGGGAGGATGGGGAAATATGGTTAAAGACAGTTGATTTGCTTCTCTACCAGTGCTTTAGACACTCTGGCTGAACAACCACCAAAATCCCATGCATACAGAAGAATACCTGCTGGGTGTCTTGATTTGAGTCTAAAGAGCGGTGTTGTTATTTGTTTGAGAGTTTGCATCACCACAGCACCAGTGGGCCATAATCAACACCAACAACCTACTGGGTGCATCCTATATTGATAGTAAGAGGCAGGTCTTGCCCTGCAGACCTTATCAGACCTGACTATGGGGTGAGGTATTGCTACCCCTGCTTTACTGACAGATGACTGAAATCCAGAGAAGCAGATTTGTTGTCTGGGTGCTGCGTAGGCTTCTCCCGGATCACTGACAGGGTCTATGATGAAACAAGGGATGGGACCTCAGTTTCTCCAGCTTAAAATCACTGTGTTTGTCTCTTAAAAAAACCTCACATTTCTGCCATAGGTGCTTTCAAGTCTATTTCTAAAAAACCCATATCGAACTAGATTAGAACACCCCAAATTTCAGGAAATGCTACTATTTTTAAACTCAGTTAGATTGTGGGGGGAAAAAAGTACCAGATGTATCTTCATTCTTTTGATTTTCCATTGAGTTTTATGCTTTCATTAAATTGCAGTCCTCTTTGTTGCTCTGGACAAGAGTGCAGAAAAGACTGGCAGAACTCTGTGGATTTAGGCTAGGCTGAACATGCATTCAAACATTGATTTGAATTTGAGGGCCAAATTTTTTTTAAGCCTGGCTTATTCTCTGATGACAAAGCACTGACCCTCTGGGATGTTGCCTGCTGTGTCAGATGATTCAGGGTATGGGCTAATCACGTCCGGAGGTCAGAGAACAGGAAGGAAAGGCTGAAACTAAAAGGCAGAACGCTTAATTGAAATAAAAGGAAAAATAGAAACTATCAGTTTTTCAGAATACCCTGTAGCACTCACTGCTGGCAGGGTTGGAATAGACAGATAGGGACTTCATCCATTTAAAACCCGTGCAGTTTGGAAGAAAACCAAATGATTTAAAATGCCTGTCTTTTTTTTTGTTGCAAGAGGTGTAACAACTAATTGTTACTAGGATGAGGATGATATTTTAATAACTAAATATTGTTTTTTAATTAATGATGACACAGAAATCTATAAAGAGAAGGGGAGAGAAGAAGATAGCACATATGTAGGCAACAAGGAGGGAACCTGAAGTTACTCCAATGAAGATAATTTATAAAAACAATTGTTCACATAATCTTAGGTCATGCTGTAAAAGGATTACATTCTGACAAGGCTGGGAGATTAAAAGACATTATGGTCTCATAGCACATAACTACCTTCATTTTTGTTGCCATCTCGTGCCCTGTCCACTGATGTTGCGTACTGGCTACCAATATAAGAAGGCCACTGACTTGGTGAGACTGCAAATGGCCAGGAAATCTTTCTTTTTCATATACAAGCAGCATTTTGACTTTCCCAAAGTTAAGTGAAAAGGTTTTGTTAATTGGCAGAAGTCACATCTCTCCTTTGTGAGGGGCTTGCAGGTCTCATCCTTCAGAGCTGTGCAGGATTACCCCCAGAACTGGACCGTACCGATTCAAAAGACCACTGAATGTGGTAGACCAACAAATATGCTATTGCTTTCAGCCAACAGGGCATCCCAAGACAGAGAAGCCTTTCATTGGCACGCACTGCCATCCCTGCTGGATGGTTTTGGGAAGTAGGGGTTTGTGGTATTTGCACTGCTTTCTTCTGCTGCATTTACCTCCCTTATAAAGACTTTTGGAGAACATTTCGCAATACGTGACCTCCCTCATCTTGAAATAGCATGCTATGTCTTATAACACAACATAACCAATGTGGTTAAAGTAGGATGAATGATGAACTGCCTGAGCCACTTAAGCACTGGTTGATGATATGGTAACCTCAGTGAACATGGAAATTCATTATCCTCTTAGGTCTGAACCAAGAGCAAATACAAATTTATTCAGAATGTGAAGAAGATAAATGACTGATAAATGGGAAAAGAAATAGCTGTCTTCCATAAAAGGGAAAAAAAAGAAGCAGAAAAAAATGCCAGGGCATGTCTTAGAGGGGAAGTTTATTGCAGGGATTAAGGATTTGCTAGTCTGAAACCTGATAAGGGAAAGAATATCCATAATCCTTTTTCACTGAGGAAATTTACATTAATTAGCAATTTAGGTCAGGCTACAGTGAATGTGCAAGAAGGAAGAGAAAATCCCTATCTTTGTTTCTCTGCAGTTTTTCCAAATATGCAGTTTGTATGCCCTTCTCCTTTCTAGGTTGATATTTTATGGCATTACACACCAGCAGCTTTCTCCATATACAAGCTGAAGAGGGTAACTCATAAACATCATCATGCATGAAGATGACAGCTCAGCCTGCATTAGAGCTCAAGGCAATGAGCGTCTGACTGGACTGCAGAATTACCTGAATATCATTTTTAGGATTACAGTAATTTAGTGATACAGAAATCCCCTGAAATCAGTACTTCCAGCTAACCTCTTATAGATTATGTTCTCTCTGGTAGATTGTTCTGGGGGAGGCTGCTCTCTGCTCTGCTACTTTTTCAGGTCTAGAAGTCCATTTCAGGACTGGAGTTACCTTTTTTTTGGGTAATTGGGAGCCTACCTAGAAGAAAATAAATGAGAGCTGAAGCTGACTGTACCTTAGGAAAATGCCAGCTTTATACGGGATGACTGCTGCTTTTCTTAGCTTCTTGGGCCAATGTCACAAAAGGACATACATTTTAAAGTTGATTTCCAGAGACAGGGATCCTGGCTGACTGCAAGTGAGACAGAGTTTTGCTGCGGTACTGACTTCTTTCCCACCCCACTTCCTCTGTGTGGAGAGATGCTGAGTGTCCATGGCTCCTCTTGGCATCAGCCACAGCTGTAGGCAATCAACCTTGCCCAGCACGACCCCAAATGCCATTATCAGACTATAATTTGAGTGTTGCAGACCACAACTGCCACAGGGCTTTAATGTAACTAAGATGAAAGTGGCCCTATAGCTCAGTCAGGCTTCAAATGTGCTATGGACACTCATTGAGCTGACCAATCATTTTCTCACTAATCCCTTTCTGAAAAAGCCTATTAATTAAACACAAAGGACAAAATATGAGAGCTGATAAGAAACTGTAAGGCCAAAGTAGTATTGGTTTTGCACAAAGAACTTTGCTTTCCTCTGCCTTCCCATTAAACCAAGGTGTGCTTTAAGTTGGGATCCCTGCTAATATTTTGCTTCTCAGTTAGCATCCAGAAAAAGATTCATGAGGCAAAACTGACAATGTAAAGGCAAGAAAACCTCTATGAGTCCCTTGTTCAAACCTAAAATATGAGAGTGTTGTTAAAACTTAAGTATAAGAGCTTGGAATAAAATTAATAAAAAATAAAAGAAATAAGGGAGGATGAAGGAATGACAGCAGAATGAGAGAAAAGGAAACTGAGAATCACAGAATGGTTTGGGTTGGAAGGGACCTTAAAGATCATCTAGTTCCAACCCCCCTGCCATGGGCAGGGATACCTCCCACTAGACCAGGCTGCTCAAAGCCCCATCCAGCCTGACCTTGAACACTTCCAGGGATGGGACATCCACAACTTCCCTGGGCAACCTGTTCCAGTGCCTCACCACCCTCACAGGAAAGAATATCTTCCTAATGCCTAATCTAAATCTACCCTCTTTCAGTTTAAAACTGTTACCCCGTGTCCTATCATTACACTCCCTGATAAAGAGTCCCTCCACATCTTTCTGTAAGGCCGCCTTTAGGTACTGGAAGGCTGCTAGAAGGTCTCCCCGGAGCCTTCTCTTCTCCAGGCTGAACAACCCCAACTCTCTCAGCCTGTCTTCATAGGAGAGGTGCTCCAGCCCTCTGATCACCTTCGTGGCCCTCCGCTGGACCTGTTCCAACAGGTCCATGTCCTTCTTATGTTAAGGGCTCCAGAGCCGAATGCAGTACTCCAGGTGGGGTCTCACCAGAGCAGAGTAGAGAGGCAGAATGGCCTCCCTCAACCTGCTGGCCGCGCTTCTTTTGATACAGCCCAGCATCCAGTTGACTTTCTGGCTCATGTTGAGCTTCTTATGAACCAACACCCCCAAGTCCTTCTCCTCAGGACTGTTCTCAAGCCATTCTCCGCCCAGCCTGTATTTGTGCTTGGGATTGCCCCGGCCCACATGCAGGGCTTTGCACTTGGCCTTGTTGAACTTCATGAGGTTCACACAGGCCCACTTCTCAAGCCTATTGAGGTCCCTCTGAATGGCATCCCTTCCTTCCAGCATGTTGACCACTCCACACAGTTTGCTCATTCTCAAACTCGCTGAGGGTGCACTCAATCCCACTGTCCACGTCGCTGACAAAGATGTTAAACAGCACTAGTCCCAATACCAACCCCTGAGAAACACCACTTGCCACTGGTCTCCACTTGGACATCGAGCCAATGTCACTGATCACCTCCTTATTTTCCATGTGCCTTCGTATAGTTTCCGGGAGGATCTGCTCCATGATCTTGCTGGGCACAGAGGTGAGACTGACTGGCCTGTAGTTCCCTGGGTCTTCCATTTTTCTCTTTTTGAAAATGGGGGTTATGTTTCCCCTTTTTCAGTCAGTGGGAACTTTACTGAACTACCACGAAAAAGAAAGAAAAAAAAAAAAGAAAGAGGAAAGTCTTACTCCTTTCTCCCTTCCCTATCCTCTTCTTTCCCCGTTCATAAAAATGTAAGACTAGAAGGTATGTCCAGACTCTTTAAGCTTGGTCTCTTTTCCTAAACATGCCTCATACTTCCTACCAAAAATTTGTCAAGGCGCTGCTTGAAATTGCCCAGGTCTCTTTCACTTTCGGGAAAATCACCCTGCTTGAAAATTTAGAAACCCTCCTCTCATTTTCAACCTAATTTTACACATGACCAATTTATTCCCATTTGCTCTTGTACCAACAAAAAGCAACAACTTAAATAGCTCTTGCCCTTCTCTCATATGTACAGCCACTGGTGTATTTATAGAGACCAGTCATTTCTACTCTCAGCTGTATTGTTAGGCTAAATAAGCCATCTTCTTTTAGACTCTTCTTTTAGAATAGACTTTCCATTCCCCAATCACCCTAGCAGACAAAGACAGCTGTCACTTTTGCTGGCCTGGAGATTTCTTTGGGGTTACCAAAGCATCCATATATTCCTCTTTCACTGTTATTTCTCACTGAGTCCTCTTCACGCTTCTGACCTCTATCCCACTCCTCTCCTCCCACTCTGGTCCTCTTCTGCTGAGCAGATCACTCACGTGTCACTGGCAAATTTTATGAGCACAAGCCTAGGTTTTGTATCAAACCCAGCTCCAGTACTAACCTTCCTCTTGTCAATACACTTTTAGCTAGTTCCTTTCTCTCATAATTATTTTTTGTAAGCATACTCTTAGTTTCAGTTCTAACTAATTAATTCCCATGTGTTATTGCTGTCTTACTGAGTTACCAAAGACCATATAGATTAGATTATCCACATTTGCCTCATCAAAGGAAGATATCAGGCAAGTTTGGCATACTGATAAATGCACGTTGCATGTTATCTCATTTTCTACTGAACTCTTTAAAATTTGCTCTCTCTCCAGATGTGGAAATTCTGTACACATAAGGCTTTTTCTCACGTGCTGTACATCACTCTCCTCCTGGAAAATGCAGACCGCAGAATTCATCTTAAGATTTACTTCTTATCTCAGCTCAGACCTTCTGAGAAACAAATGTCTTTTTTCCTCTTTTTTTTTAATTTCAGAATCTGACGGGATTTTTCCAGACCCGCTCACAACTGTTTTACCACTTTCAGGTCCTCCTTATCCACCATCACTAATGAACTAGCAATGGAGGGGGTGGTTCCTTTGAGAGCCTGCTCTGGCTCATTCCTTTCAAGATCAGATTAGATTTTGCTTGAGCCTGAATAGAGCTTTGGTCTCTCTTCATTACATGCCTTCAGAGTTGAGCATGGCTTCTGTTTGGGGAAGGGCCAGCCATGAGGTCTTCTGCCAAGTGCATGTTAACACTCTTTTAAAGGTCACAGACTCTGGAGTTAAATTCTTAGAGCAATCCTACCCTGAACACAATGATGTCACTGCTGTCGTAACTCAGCTCAACAGCCTCAGTATCATTTACCCTCAGTCTGAACATCGAAATTGTCTGAAAAACATCGTGATGCAAGAAACTGCCAGCAAGAAGAACAGCGCAAAGGGGTTTGGACACCCTTGGCTGTGTCGGAAGAGGTGATGCAAACTGAGATACTGAGAAAGCAGACAGCTGTGTCTGCTGAAAAATCAGTGTCGTTCCTCCACCACATATGGAGAGTGATAAATATGATCTGCAGGGTCTGGGAAGGACTAAGAATTTGGAGCAACTTGGTGTATATGTTACCCTATCTACTAATTAAAGACGTGGTCTTGATGAGGGTTACAAGCTCAGGGGAGGTCAAGGGTTGTGTCTATGGAGAAAAGAATGAGAGAATTGAAAGCAAGGGGAAAGCTTATATCCTTCTAACAAATTGGCTGATGTAGAGAAGGAGAAAACAGAAGGACAGCAACCATCTCTGCAGAAGGACGTGTAAATGGAGATGCTAAAGCAATGGAAAAACAAGCAAGATCTAAAACCACAAAATCAAATCAATAACACAGAAGGTTTTCTCTAAATAGCATGTTATCATGAAATAATTGTTAGTGGTTGTTATTTACAACAGTTGCTTTTACAGCAAGACAATTAAATATTGAGAGTAAGAAAACAATGAACAGCTCTGAGAGCAATAAATCATAATGTTTATTGAAGACTCTGCACTGACAGGTTTCCAAATCAGCTTACAAGCAATTAACCAAGTCTGAAAATATCCTAGTGAGGCAGAAAAATCATTCCCATTTCACAGATAAGTGGACAAAGAGAAAATAGGTAACTAAGTCAGTTAAATAAGTTATTATACAAGACAGAAGTTACTCTTTTTTCCTGACTCTTACTGTAATTTTCCCTCACTAAAAAAAAAAGAAGATTTTTTTCCTTTTCTTGAAACAGCAGCAGCAAATATCTGCTAGGGTTTGCTGTGGCTGGAAGTTATTCAGGAGTTTTAAGCAGCCTAATGATGCAGGCACCCGAACAATTTTTTTTTTCAAATGGTCAGAAGAAATGCCTGATACAGTCTTGCTTACATGGCAGTGGCACCAGAAGACGCTAGATACTGTGTTAACCTTGAAAAGCTGTTATTCCCTACAATGTCAAGAGTGCCAAGGGGCAAGTTTGCATTATAAACATGCTCCGTCATGGCCAAAGCCTGTTGCCATACTGCGATGCATTGGGACACGGATGAAGAGGTGACACCCTGAGACTGGAGCCCACTGTGCTCCAGTGCTTATTTCACTTCTTCTGTGTCTCCCACAGGCAGCCCCCCAAATATGCAAACTCCTGCATAACATCAGAAGCACAGGTGGTGAGCTGTGCACGGGACAGGGGCTGCCTCTTTTTACTCTAGCTATGGGCAGACATTAATTTGTTGTGCACCACTACCAGCAATAACTTGTTTTACTTCCCATCTCCAGTGAAGGAGGAGCCGTGCACGTGGTCGGATCCTGCAGCTCAGTAGCCAAGGGGCCACTTGCTCAGATGCCAACAACCTACTTGCTTGTGCTTTGCTGGGCCATACATATTTGTACACTGTACAAAGCATGCAGTGGAGGTTCAGTTGCCTTTTGAAAAGATCCAGAGGACTACGCGTGGTCAAAGTGTCTGCCAGTTAGGTAGTGTTCATCAGGGCTTTCCTCAAAACATTCAAAGGAGGAGGAGGAATCCTGCATCCACTGCCCCACTGCCAGCTGCCTGCAGATGTGATATGGAGCTGGAACATGCTCCTGGGGTCCACATTACGGAAAGACTCCACTCTCATCCACCCACAGCAGCACGCTTCCAGCATCCCAGTGGGATGGGACCTTTTCAGGAGGTATTTTTAAGGGGCTCCCTTGCACCAATGCTGGCTACTAAAGGAGTACTCAGGAGAACAGACTTCTCATTGCAGCTCTGACACTGGTGTTGTGTTTGACCCTGGGAAGCCACCTCAGCTATCCTAACAGGCATCCTTTGGCCACACATCTAGATTGCAAGCTCTTCAGGGCAGAGAAAAAGAAACTGAGTTTCTACACACCTAAAAAAGTCAAGTTCAAAACTCAGTTGGGGCTTCATGAACACAAATAATACAATGAAAATTGATGGCTATTGATCCTATCAAAATTATTTTTTATACAGATGAATGGGAGAGAGTTGGGGATTTTTGCAACTACAGATGGGAAAGGTATTTTTTACTTTATTTTCTTCTCTGTTTTTGTTAGATATTTGCTAGACTGTCCTGCTTCAATCAGTTCTTATGTATGCTTTTTACTGGAGTAGTTAAAGGTCTTCAAGTGTATAGCAGAAATAAATAAAAAAGGTTATTAAGCCAAATGCTTGAACTCCAGGTCAGCAGTAAAATTTGTAGATGTATTGCAAAAAAAAATTCACCCAAGAATAGGTCATTAAAATGGCTTGACTTTCTTTCCATTTAAGTAATTACAGATAAGTGAAAAATATATGGTTCTTTCAGTATCTTTTTTTTTCCCTAAAAGATCCCTGCATTTCGCTAATGAAAGACTGTTAAACTTTTAACAGCTTAACTGTAAGTAGATCGGAATTTGATCAGTGATAATTAATTTCTTGCTTTATGAATGAGATTTTGAAGCACATATTGTCATGGTTTGACACACTCTGATTCATGCAAAACTTTGGACCCCTCATTCCTAAAAGGTCAACTTAAAGGAGTGCTCCTTATGACAACAACCATTGTAACATTGACTTTTCTGGTTGGAGTGTTGGACTAAACCTCTCTGCCATGAGAACAAAATCACTGTGGGAATCCTCTATGTAAAACCTTTCTGACTAACTGCTAGGCTGTGATGCAAAGAAGAGCTATAAGAAAAGGCATCTGAAGAGAAGATAATGGAAAGTAATGTTGGAGGAGGACAGCCTGTGATATAAAAACCTATAATAAAGTTAACAGCTATGCTGCTGCTGAAGCTATGTAGTTGGGAGAATGCCCAGTATTAGGAACTTAGAACCTGCAGCTAGTGATTACAAACTGTGATTCATTTCTTGTTTGAACTCTTGTAAAATTGCCTTCTATTGTTCCCCCATAAGAATCCTTGAAATTAAAGGTTATGTAGGCTATTTTAATAATAAACACAGTTATGGTGATAATAATTAGAGCACAGTGCTCAATGTCGTCTCTGCCCCTCAAATAAAGTGATATCTCTGTGATCTGCATGGATATATGATCCCTCAAATGAAGCCTGATCTCTTATTGGAAAAAGGTCCGTGAAACCAACAAAAATGGATCAGATTCTCAAGATCTTTTTCTTCTGATCAGGTGCTTGGGATTATCACCCATATACGGTGATCAAGAAGAAATGCAGAAATATTTTCCTAACTATTTTTTTAAACTCCAATCCTTTGTTCTGTTACATGTTACATCAAGCTTGCTTCCTGTCCACATTACCAGTATCTCACCCTGTTGCACAGCAACTGGGAATCACATTAGAAACACAACATTTCAGAACACATCTCTGTGTGGTAGGGCAGAAAAGATCCTCCTGCTGTCCTGGCACCAGGGCAATACCTGGATGTCTCCTCTGCCAGTTATCACTGCAACCAAACCCTTGGCTGCATTGAGGTGATGTTAGGTGCAGCATCTCTGGCCATCACTTGCTTGCCGAAGTGTGTATAGAGAACGCAAGGTACCTGGTCCACCATCCAACCTTGGCCAAGAGTATTCTCCACTTCAGAACAATCATGAAGTTAAAGTGGAATTTGTTCATGTGTCATTTTAAAAAAAGTACAGACCTCATTATAAATCCTCATGCCCTACCTACAATTCAGTCAAAGTATATGAGAAGACTGGGAACAGGTCTGCTAGATTTGGTGTAGACTCCTCTTTTGGGTCCCCTCAAGGCAACTGAGTAGCATCCTCAGCGCTGTTTTACTGAAGTTCCCCGATTAGGATTGAAGGGTTTTTTCTGCACTTGCCAAAATATTTCCAGACAAACAAACAGCTCACTGAATTTTCCAAAGGGGCCCAAGATCTCAGTCTAACCGTATATGCACATGCATGTTAACATACAGCACACATACATACATATGTGTATACGTATATAGGCATGCATTGGTCTATTGTCACTTATCTTCCTGCCCCATGAAACAGGGTGAGTTTTGATGCCACACCATAAGCATTTCTATACCGGCTCTCTATTTTTTTTCAAACAAGCCCATATTCTCAGACAAGATGCTGTGGACAGACAAGTTCTGTGCTAAATCACTGCCTGACTAAAAGAAAAAGGGATGCATAAGCCTCTCTTAAATTTCCTTTCTTTATGATTGTTTTAGGTATAATATTTCATACAGCATGTCAGACAAAATCATCTCTTAGCTCAAGACCTCTAACACCACCAAGCCTCTTGGAGAGATGTACAGGCAAGAAGCAACACAGTCCTCAGGAGGGGACTTAGAGTCTCCATTCATTACCCTGGCCCTGACACTTCTCCTTGAGCTCCTGCATTTCAGTTTGACAGCATCTCCCCAGTGCATAATATCAGGAGTTACGATGCACTTGGAGGAGACGGGAGATCTATGTCTTTGATAAGGAGATTGTGAGATTTGATTCACACTGTCAGAAGCATCCATTAGTGCCCATTCCTTCCTAAGCCCATGGTTTCCATACATACACCCTCCACCAGTCTCCTGTGAGAGGAACGGGTCTCATTGCAGATTCAAAGTTTCTTTATTTTTTATGGCTCTTGTGCTACACTTCTGAGTACAACGCTGAGGGATCAAAGGTGACTGCTCTGGGGTATCTTGCCTGGACTAAAAAAATTCTTTCCTTCTCTATCTAAGATTAATTAAGAAATGCTGAAGGGAAAAAAGATCAGAGCTACTCTGAGATTGTTCATTCCATCCTCCAATTATTCAGTATATACTAAGCCTGAAAGAGCTGGAATTAGATATGAGAAAAGCCTGATGAGATTCTCTTTCTATATAGTTCCAAACATGCTGGCAGTGCTCCAGAAGTTAAGTATATAAATAAATCTTCTTCTTTTCACCAAATTTCTTCTGTTGATCATACTTCTCCCTTTTTTCCCTTCAAGGCCTAACCCACATGGATCTTCCCCGTTTAGTAGCCTGTGCACCGAATAGGCCCATACAGAGATGAAGGGAGAGATTTCTGCCTCTCCATTGCAAGGTGCTAGAGAGTCCAACGTAGCACTGCGCGTTATGAAGCTCTTGGAGGAATTTGTGTGAGCTTTAGAAAACGCCAGCAGCTTCTGCACCCAAATACCTTTGCAGATCTGTGCATTAGTATGGGATCCAGACACAAGTGTTGGGTTTCTCCAGTGTAGGTATGCCACCAAAAAATTACTCCCCTTGCCTAAGCACGTTAATTGAAGGCAGGTGTGCCAGGCGCCCAGGCTTTCCACGCTGCCAGTGAGTGGAGCAAGTCACAGGGACTGCAAGGAGATAAGAGTCTGGTGCATTTGCTGCTTTTGAAAATGTTGTCTTTAGCAAAGGAGTCACTGGCCCAGTCTACAACATTAGGCTGTGGTCTGATTTCCCTTATTTCATGGTCACATTACTAGGAAAACTATTCAGCCCATTTAAAAATCTGGCTAACTTGCCTGTCTCAGGCATTTCCTCCTCCTACTTCCCTTCTTCAATTTCTGTTGGCTTTAAATGAACGTAATTCTTTAAGCAAAGTGGTACCTCTGTCTCTATTTGACTTATTCTTTGACACAGTAATTTACATTGGTGAGTAGGAGACCTGTAGAATGATTTCATGCCAAACTGAAACCATGTAGATCCTCCTACCTGCTGAGTATTTTCAACGGTAGATACTTTTCTCTGATGTCATAGCTATTGTTTAACTGGATCAGCCTCAAACCCTGAAAAAATGTTGGCTTGCTCAGAGGAAAAATGCATTAGCTTCCAATGGCTTTTACCCGAAATGACTTCAGAGGTTTTTTGGTTTTGGTTTTGTTTTTGTTTTTTTTTTTACAAAAATTAGGCAAAAGAAAACCCATACACAACCAAGCATGTGGAATAAGAGACTCCAAACAAGCTGCTTCAGTCACAGGCTTCCCAAAACCAACAGCCTTCACATGTGGGAGACTCCAGCCCTAAAGCTGATGAGTCAGTCTTGGTGACTTATACTTCAGCTTGTGTTTCAAAAAACAGAGAGCTTTATTGCCGTCGTCTTGTAATAATGTGAAGACCACCAAAAAGCGCTGGACGATATGTTTCTTGTGCGTGCGAGTGTGCCCCTGGAAAAATACTAAGCTAAGAAGGGAAATAATGTAAACGGCAGAAAGAAAGCCTCCCTTGTTTCCATACTTCTCGAGTGTGTCTGGTTTGCATCTGTTACTACATTTTCCACTGAAGAACTTTTATTTCTTTTATACATATGAATGGCTGTTTACGACTGGCAGTTTGAAAATGTGGCTTTACTCTGATTAACTCTACGTTTTGTCTGTACTTAGCCCTTTTTAAGACCATATTTCTCAAGCTATGTTAAAACATGAGCAAAACCAACACATGGAACAATTTATTGAAATGCCAGGCAGGTTTGACAGGTGCAGGAGAAATTGCTTGGTTTCACAAATGGAAACAGCTGCAGTTTTATAGGTGATGAAATTGCAACGGGATGGGGTTTCACATTTGTTAGTTCATCTTGTGTTTGCTGTTTTGTTTTTGAAGCATTGAGTCATTTCCCACTCTCCAAGGGGGACTGTACGACCTATTCCTCAAGTGAATGAGGCATCTAGTCTCCCCAGAGCGAGGGGAAGCTTGGTAAAAATTCAAACAAATTTCAGAGTAGACTGAAATGTAACTAGAAAATAATAGTTTTCTCCTCATGGGACTATAAATAAATGTTACTTGCAGCTTTGAGAGCAGGAAATGCCATAAACGTTAGTTTCACCTTTCAGATAGACTGAGCTAGATTCCATTACATAGCTTAAAAGAACATCATGCAGAGAAAGTTTTGAATCATTAACCAACAAATGTTAACCTCATAAGAGTTTCTTGTGTTAAGGAGTTTTACTTTCACTCTGTGCAATTGCTACAGGAAAATGCATGTTTTCTTTTCAAATTATACAGGACTGTATGTTTTCCTATAGTGACAGGGTATGTATCAAATGATGCTGCCCCCCATAAGTTCGTTTTTATCATGCTTGCTGGGAAAAATTAAGAAGAAAAATCAATGAAAGATCTTAAAAGAATTGGTCACATTTGGCACTGGATTAATTTGTCAAAACACTTGAATTATAAAATATTCTCTTAGCTTAAATCCCCACTGAAGATGGTGGTTTAAGACATAGGTTCTTGTGTAGCTCAGAATAACATGATCTGTTAAATCCTGACTGAAATATATCAGTGCTTCCACACACTTTTATGCATAGCATCTCAGCTGGGATGCCATTTAAAATTGGCTAATTTGAGTGGTTGGGACTTTTTGTTTCTCCTCAAACAGTATTCTTAGCAACTCAATAGCAAATGCAAATTGTCCACTAGAAAAAGCTGGGAAGAGAAATGGTGGATGTTCTCCTGGAAGACGTGCCTTTGAGCAAACACGTCTCCTTTGACTCAGGAACAGAAGAACAAAGGTATTTCCCTTGTCTGTGTGACCCAGGGGTCTGCTAGATGAGAGGACCACCCAGAGCTCCTGAGTGCTCAAGTGGGGGTCCTGCCCAGGGCTGTGCCACCCCCCCATGGCACTGCCATGTCACACTGCAGGTGAGCCCGCATGGGCTGCTGAAGTCCCTGTTGCCAGGTTCCAGTCCAGCCTTGCCTTGCAAAGGAGCTGACCTGAGAAAAACCACTGTCATCTCTCACCTGGAGCCGCTCTGGGAGTATTGCAGCTTTCTGAGCTATATGGTCTGTCTCGCAGCTCTGTGAATGTTTTGGTATGTCTGTCTCGCAGAGACAGAAGGACGGAGCACCCTAAATCAGCTCATCTAATGGTCCTGGCTGCCTTAAAGATTGATAAAAAATTATGATGGTATGTGATACTATATAACAAATTACAAGGGTCACCTTCTGCCTAAGCAAAAGGAGATAAGTGAAGCGCAGTATCAGGCTCAAATTAGGAATAGGAAAGTTATTAATTTCAGGCCACACAAAGTGTGCTTCATTGCTTTGAACAGTAGGAAGCTTTTGACTGAATAGCTGAGGATGGCTGCTGAATGGGGCTTGGTGCTGTACCCAGTCATCCATTGTGTTCTGACTCTGCAGCCATTATTCTTGTGCTGCAGTAAAGCTTTACAATGCCGTATATTTCAGCCCAGGCTACTGAAGGATGCAAAATAATTATTGCATCAGAAAACTGGAAGGGAGAAAAAGTACAGTGAGATATCTTTGTTTGGCTTGGGCTATTTTTCACTCAGCTACCTTTGCAGCCCATCCACATCTGAACATGCACTCCCTGGCTCCTGTGTCCGGATCAGATGCTCACAGTGCCCTGCAGACTGCTTTGAGGCTTTCACTGGTAGATGCGGGATGCAGTGTTTATCAGAGCAGGAGTTAAAATAAACGTTGCCTAGGTTTACTGACAATTAGCTTTGCTCACGTAAAACAGAGAATAGAGAAAAGGTACAAGCGAGCAGTCTTGGATTATTTGGATAGGATTTTGGCATTGTATTGTTCATGTTGTTTTTATTTGACCTAGATGAAAAGCATTTTTAACTTGGTAGCTTGGAAAGATTAGACTTGCACATACACAATAAACCCCATTTTGTTTTGTTTTCCTCTTTGACATAATACACAGAGAGAGGGTGTTTATACACCAGTGTGGACAATGAATCTATTGTCTCATCTCCTGTAGAAACAAGTGCCATCAGCACTTACAATTGATCCAAGAGCTCTTACCTGATTCCAACACATCAGTTATTTATTTATTCACAGAGAAAAGAATCCCATGAGACTAACAATTGTTATCAAGGACAACACGGGAGGAAGGAAGAGAGGAAAACCCTAAGTGGTGCCTGTTCGGTTGTTTAGATTTTTTTTGTGCCACATTTCAAACAAATCAGCCAGTCAATAAGAGGACACAGCAAAAGCTAATTTAGCTATCAATGCAAGATGTGGCTTTTACAGACTTTCTCCTGCACCATTAGAGTTGGCAAAAGCTTTCCCATTGAGTGGAACAGGAAAATCAGCCAGGCAGTTGTCTGTGTGCTCATTAACACTCGCTATTGGCATTACTGGTGTGCCTAAGTTTTCTGCTGCTCTTCATGCCTTTACTTACATGGATGCAACTTGTTCAGCAGCAATATTTAAATATGTGCTTAGAGGATTACAAATTCAAGTAATTTTGGTACCCACTATCTTTTGGGATTGGTGCCTGACTGCAGTCACATGCTGACAGATTTTTTTAAGAATCTCGCCTTTGCTGACTTGCTCCTGTGGCCTAGAGACATGTCATTCATACTTAAAATCATAAAAATCTGCCTTATTTACTTCAAGTGTTAACACTGCAACTGATGACAACAACAAATATAGAAACATTTACTGTATTTCCTCTTAGAAACATTTGATTTCTGACAGATGCTGTTATAGCAAGTGAAATACTTCGGTGTGGGAAAGAGAGAGAGAGAGAGAGAGAGAGTGTGTGTGTGTGTAAATAGCAATAAAGTACTAATTAAAAAGCATGACAAAAGCCCTGAGATGCTCATCACAACACGAGGAACCTGAGCAGAGATGTGGCAGCCAGATCTGCATTGCCCTGTCTTGCAATTCCCGGTGCCTGTGACTGACGTGTGCTGGGGCTCCTGTAGACAACATCGTCATTCCCTGCACATCATGGTTCCCTGCACCCCTTCAGCCCGAGCTGTGGCCCATTCTCCCTTCCCTGGGTCTTCCTTACATGCAGGTCACCTTTCTCCTGGCATGTTTGGAGGGCTGAACTCTCCATGAATCCAAGCCATGTTCATCCAGGCCTGGGTGGAAACAATGTGCTCTGTTATTTGGCCTCAGATGGCTTTTTAGCGAGCAGCTTCTTGGCTTGCAGAAAAGGCGGCAAATGATGACTATGCGGCCAGTTGTCCTTCACTTTCCTTTTTAAAATAAAATGTGATTATTAATCAACAAAGTGATGTGTCTTAGGGCTCTGGAGGGGGACAAAATAGCTAGAGGTGATTTGACAAACTGACTCTTTTGCTGTGCTGCATTTCCCATGGGACGTGACAAATGAAATGTCGAAGCCAGCTAGAGAGCAGTGATATATCTCAGTCCCAGCATTAATCAGCCTGCCTCTCATTTACCACTTTCCATTTAAGTAGATGACTGTGTACAGTTTGAACAATGGAGCTTTTCATTCCGTAATCTCCCTAATTGTGATTTAAATAGGTTTCCTGACAGTCGCCCTTAAGGCTTCGGGGGAGATGATTCCAAGAGCTCTGTGTCCACCTAAGGTTTACATAATGGATGAAAATTCAAATCCTGGCCCAAGGTGCAATTAGATAAAGCCAGGAAAAGGAAAGAAGGGATCGGATGAACTGCAATCGGAGAAGGAGAAAGGTACATTTGATATCACTGGGAGGCAGAACTAAAACACACACACATGCACTGACCTAGATCACAGTCGAGGCATTTGATACTGCCTGGTAGGGAAATGAATATCCAGAGACTCTGCAATGCAACATGTAGAGTAAATAGGAGTTGACTGAGAGCCATAAAAACCCATGAACTGAGGCAAACAGGAACATTCAAGAAGAATGGAAATTTAAGTACAGAAGAGTTCAAGAGCACAGAGTGCTTTATTCCAAGCCCTCACAAAAATAGGAAAAAAGCCTGTCCAAATTTTCAGAGGAAGAAAATGCTGCCTTACAGAGCATATGGTTGCACAGGCTGTCAGATTAAATGTAATACTGTTGTGCTGATGGGTGTGATGTTTCACTGAGAACTGGCTGATAATACCGGACCTCCAAGCAGATTTCCACAGTTTCCCTTAAGCCATTCCAGCATTCAGTCTGCCCTCTGTCCTCAGCAAATGTTTGCAATTTTAGATATCTAATGGCCTATCAAATTTTCTACAAATTGTTGCCCTGCTTCTTACACATTAGTATTTACTGCTCTGGAATGTGTATCTTCACACTATATTGCTAAATTAGTAGTCTGCACCAGGCACTTGATCTTAGTGCAGTAAAGTGCCTCTCACATCCACAAAGGGCCTAATCCTGCAAGACGTTAGGTCCCTGCATAAGGTGCCTTTTCTTTTCCAGTGTATTCAGAACTCTTGAGAGTTAAGTCTTCAGCTGGAAAGCCAGCAAACAAGCTTGTCAGTGTCCTGAGAAGCACGGGGCTTTCCAGAGTCTCCAAAACTAGGGAGGACACCCCAGCATGGCCGCTGGCACCATCAGCACCTGCTTCCCTCCAGCAAAAGCCACATCTGCATCGGTGGTGGCCCCAGAGAACAGACTGGTGTTTTTCTCATGGAAAATATTGCTCATGATTACGGTGGTGGGGACTGGCTTATGAATACCTGATTAAAATAGAAAATGTGCTGAGTCGACTGATGCCATTGACAACTGAGCCATATGTCATTAAAAGCTGTATCTGTTTGCTATTACATAAGAGGAAAAGCCAGGAGTGGAAAAAACCTGGAACTTGGCAAATCTCATTTAATCACATCTGGCAATTTTCTAGTCTGAGTGATTATCACTGTTGGATATCATGTTTTTAGAAAGTAAAGCAAACAAAGAAACTAGAACAAACAAGAGTCAGAAAATAAAGAGCCTTTTTACAAAAAAATACTTGTGCATCTTTCAGCAGTATTATAGGCCATGCAGGTGAAAAGGGTATTTAAAGCTATTCTCTAAGAACAGATGCATTTCAGTTTAGTTTAAGATTAGTAACACATGGCAACATACTAGAAGGGTGTACAACACTCTTTTGAACTCACTTCTATTGAAAGAATGGGGAAAATTTTCATCAGTTTTGTTTGAGGTCATTGCAAGAAAGACAAGAAACAACTTTGACTAGCTGCAAAGACCCTTTGGTGGACCAACAAAACCAGAAGTATAAAACAATCCTAAAATATGACAGGGTGGAGAGGTGTACTTAAGTTTATTCCCAGCCATGAAGGTCTGTGAGTGTGAAGTTGACTGCATTTGTTCCAAACAAATTGTTCTATCTCAAGGCTAAAATAAAATAAAATGTCATTTGACTTGAAAATGTGAAACTTTTGCATTTTGAAAAGTTGAAATGAGCTGCTTTGACATCTTCAGAACTCTTTCTTTTCAGAAATTATTCAGGTTAGTAGGTCTATTAAAGCTGATCATGTTTCACAGATAATTTTGGTAAATCTTTTTCTTGCTTTGAATTTTTTTCTCTCCAAACAAGGCAAGGCAAGTGTTCCCTCAAAACATTTTGAATCAACTTCTAGCTAATAGTAGTAAGGCAATATTTGACAAATCTCAAGCCTGTCTGCACGGAGAGGTACAGCTGACCTTCAAAAGCTCAGCCTTCGAAAGCAGCAAGAGACACTAGCCCTGAGCGTGAGGGGATGCTGACAGGCAGCTCCGGCACTACAGCTGACTGGCAGCTGCTCAGCTCACACCACCAGCAAAGCAGAGTCATGTCCATCTGCACAGGTCTATGAGGCTGTACCTTCAAAGAATTAGTGTGGGAACAGTGGATCCCATAAATGCACTTATAGCTTAACCAGGAACCGCTGGGTGCTCCATAACAGCCGTGTAGTAGAAGCAATTTGTAGCGGATATGAGTTGCTGATGAGAAAAAGGCATAAAGAAACCCATAGTCATGATGGGGCAAGAGAAACTGGGAGCTCATTCTGTTCTGCTCAGTCCTATTTGGATTATTTCAGACAGATTTAAAGAGTCAGCAGCTTATACTCTGTAATGGTGGATAAAGTTGCCTGGGGTGTTTAAAAAGCCTTGCTTTGGAAATGAAAGTACAGAAATCTTCAGAAGCAGTTCAGAACAGAATTGCTTCCTGCAGCTAGGAACAGGCTATAGTTTATTTACTGGTAGATGGATATCATGGTAAGAATAAAATAAAAAAAAAAAAAAAAAGAAAGAAAGAAAAAGTATTTGAATAACCAAATGCTCCTTATATCACCATGAAGAATGATGCACCTAGCCTAGCACTGTGGCATTCGAGCATCATACAATGCCCTAAATAACAAACTATCATCTGCTCCTTGTTAATCTGTCTTTGTCAGTCAGGGAAGAAACTGAGAATTTTCTCCAAAATAGTTTTTCTTTCTTTTTTTGTGCAATTCAGTGTGGGAGGTTTTTTTAGTGGAAGTTAATTCAAAAGCAATAAAGCTTTGCACTTTGAAATTTTTGGTGACATTTAAGATAGCTCAAGTCAAACAGAGCTATAGATCTAAAGCATTCATCTAGTATAAATGTAAATATTAAATACGGAAAAATCTTTGAAGTCTATCAAGGTTAAAGCGAGACAAAAACCTATAGTGTAGACTTACAATTCACTGACTAATATATCCACATAGCATTTCAATAAATTTAACTGAGTCACTCTGAAAAGTAATATGTAACCTACAAATGTCAATAGAAACCCGAGACCTGTATAGCTAAGCCCAGGGAAGTTGTTTTTCTTCAGAAGTCCACTCTTGGCTTCGCTGCTATGAAGGTGCTGCCAATTCATACTTCCAGTTTCAAATCAATATTTTCAATGCTCTTGGATAGGGATACACGTTGAAAGTCAGTGGTGAATCATTTCATTTTCCACTCAGAGTATTGCTAACAATTGCCACGCTCGTCTGTGCATGTTACTCTGCGTTATCCATGAATTTCAAAAGGCAAATGTAGGGTTTGTCTACAGAGGGATACTGAGGGACGTTAGTCTGAATTAGCTGAAGATGTGAAATGAGAGGAGATTAGTTAAATATCATTAAAGTCCTCATGGACCTTTCAATTCAGAATAAAACCTGAATTTTTAACGTAGATAAATGAAGCAAATGGCTACAGAATGAATTAATCCCATCCGAATGCTGAATCAAGCCATCCACACAAGGCTCGACTGTGTATTTACCTAATTCGTACTTGGGCCAGTGGTCATGAACACAGCCATGTAGGCAAGTTCTAAAAATAACAAGCATGCCGGCTCTCGGTGTAGCACCTTGGCACCCACGGAAAGTGTCAGCCCCTGCCGGGCTCCCCTCGAGCGGCTGCCGGGCAGGTCTGGGCGCGCAGGCAGGCGGTGCAGAGCCCTGGCTTGGTGCCTTGGCCAGAGGCGAGGGCTTCAGAAAGAAGAAAAACAACTTCCCTGGGCTTAGTTATGCAGGTCTCAGGTTTCTATTGACGTTTGTAGATCATATATTACTTTTCAGAGTGACTCAGTTAAGTTTATTGAAAAGTTATGTGTATTTCGCTGAGTCAGCACGGCATCCTGGACTGAGCAGATGTGGCTTGGATGTAGATGAACCTGAACTTTGCCTGATCCAAAGAAGGGAAATCAGAATTGTTTTACACCCTTTCTCTTCTAGTGCATTTGAACTGCAGATGTGCTAACCTATTTGAACTGGTTCCAAACATTTAAAAAAACTCCTGCTAGTCCATTCAATCTCAAAACTGGATGCTCCTGAAATTTTCCCACCTTAGCTTCCCCCAAACCCTGTTGCATTAAACAGAACAACAATATGACCAGACCAGTGTTCGTAATGATACTTCTTTTTCATCTCTCAGTACAGACTGTAATGTATAAATAATATGGACCTATCATGTGAAAACATCAGTTTAATCCAACATTTTTAAGCAGCAAAAGTCATTCAGAGAAAAAGGAGTGTACGTGAGTTAAAATCAGGACTCCGCCTGGAATAAACAGTGGTAAGAAAAATTGTTTAGGATTCACCATGAACTCAGGGAATACTTGCTGATGCTAGAGCCAGAAGATGCCACCTGCACTTGGGTGTGTGCAGCTTCATAAAGTACATGCCCTTTTACTTTCTCTCCCCATTCACACAAGTCAAAGCACTGTTGGGTGATTTTTAATTTATAATCACTATGCTGCTGAATGTATATTTAATTGCCATTAAAAGGTACAGCTACAAGATCATTTGATATACGCAGATTTTGCTGCATCAGGAGTACTCAGATCACCTTTTGAATGCTTCTTAATACACAGTCAGGCTAGAGATCTATAAATGGACACACAAGACAGTGAAACAACACGTAGAACTACAATAGAAATTATTGATTAACTGTGTCACTGCAAATGCCCTGAATTTGAAAGCTTAAAACCAAATATCATCGGGTCCTAATGAAAACTCAAACCCAGGTTTGCATTTGAACTCCTGTCTGAGTTGTTGCTGTATGCAATCAAGCAGTCTCGATAGAAAGACTGGGACATGTCCCTTGAATTTTAGGGAAAACTGAACCTGCAGCTCATTGCAGCCCAGGCCCCTCTCTGCTGTCGGCTTGGTTCTTTTTTCATGAGCACTTTTGCACACTGTGTGCACCCATAATGATGTGTCTGAGGATGCAAGACATCAAGGAAGAAAGGCAGAATCAGGTCAGAAACCACTTAAGTGATCACCAGGCCTAACTCAAAAAGGACAAAATGAGTAGTCATTTACTCCTCTCAGAATCACGTTAAATACATTGTAGGCTTCCCGTAATAAAACTACACTGGTAAATCAAGCACGGATTTTTGACCAGGAACATAATTATTCTTTTCAACATACCAACTTCTGGAATCAGATCAAGACACACAACCATGAATTTACTTGGGGAGAGTAATATATTTAATGATGTGCTTAACAATCATAGAATCAATTATGCTTGGCAAAAATAAATGTGCTTAAAAACTGCCAGAGTCAAAAGATCAGTTTCAAAATATGTTTATTGAAATGAAATCTGAAAAAAATAACCCCTCCCCCTACAACTTCAACCCACCAACCTGAAGCTAAAAAAGTATGGATAAGGAAAATGGTGAGCCAGCCACCTCTCTGCACTAGTAGGGAATTTAGGAATTATAAAAACAGAGAAGCTCAATAGAAAACACACATTGGTTTTAACATCCTGGAAAAATGAATCCACAGAACTTTAAGCACTTGCGTTTCAGTTCTGCAAAATTTGTTACAAAAGCATGCAGACATGGCACCTGCCACATAGGGCATCCAAGAGCTATAGTGCGCAAAACGGGCTGATGTCATAGGGATGCCCCAGAGCATGGAAGTAGGGGCTAATAGCATCCACATGAACTAATATTTCTAAAAAATGCACATGGAGAATGCAGTGGGAAGTGGCTCCTTTGCCCACAGAACGACATCTATTTGCTTGGTTTCCATAGAGAGGGAAGAGAAATTTTCCTGACCTTGAGATTTCCGGTAGGTCAGCACAGCAGGGCAATTGCGGGTGTATCACTCACGGAGGAGTCACCGGCAGAAGGCTGGTTAGATATGTTTCATTCTGTTTGTTTATCATATGTGATCCTGGTAACCAGTTGCTGTGATATAGACTTTCCCTGTTAATCAAACACTTGGCATCGTGCTCATGACTAATGTAACGAAAAATGTTTATTTTCCTCATGTAAAGCATCCTCTAATGGCAAATATCCTCTCCTAATGAAGCATGGCGATGCTGAGACTGAGGCCAAGTGCTTTTCCTGGCTTCCTCTGTGGAAGCGGAGCGAGATGAGCGCTGTGCACCTCAGAGTGAGTCCCTGCAGCACTGCCCCACTCCCCAGCACAGAGGGGAGATTCAGCTCACCGAGCAAAGAGGCTGCCTCGGGTCAATAGGAGGATGGTCAGGCTGTCAGCTCTAGCTGTCTCAGCCTTCCCCCTCTGGGCTGGTGAAACGTATCCTGATACGTCCCTATCTATCCTTCGCATTCAAATGAGAGAGCTTTGATCAGATTGAGTGCAAATATAACACAGCTCATAGAGTGGGCTCTTTGCTTTCATAGTACAAAATGACCTGGAAAAAGAGCTCAGGAAGGTCTCTGACTCTTCACTTACTGTGTTAGAAAATCCAATACTTTTGATTCACATGGCAGGAAACAGACAGTCACAGAAGTGAAAGGAAGAGCAAACAAAGTGCACAAGGCTGACATTGTGGCCCACAAGTGCAGTGTATTATGCTTGTAGTGTCCTTCCTGCTGTAGTGCACCAGGTCCTAGCAAGGGAGCTGCAGAGACAAGAGGAAGGCAGGAGAAGGCAGATAGAGGAGTCAGGGTCAAAATTCTGGGCAGGTCAATATAAGAAACTGATTCTTGAATGTAGTGATGGGAGGCACACAAAAGTCTGAGAGAGTATACGAAGTCAGAGATGAAACAAAAGATACTGCTGTTGAAAATGGACTACAGAAAGCTTATAGTATTATAATCAAATACCTGCAAAAAGAGTCTGCTTTCTCTCCACGGGGGCAATTGAGCTGTCTAGATTGGGAGTACATGCTTTGGGTAGTTGTCCTTCTCTTCTTATCAGTCTACTGCTAAGTCAATTTTAATTTCTTAATAAAGCCTGAAAACTTGTATTGCAGATAAACTTATGGCAGACTTGCACAGAGCAGCAAATGATTCTCAGCATAAAGAGCCTGGCTACGGTGTGTGTTCACGCATGCACCCTGACACAGCCTAGTACTTTCTGCTATAGACAATTGATCCTGCCCCTATATGGTATCTTATTATTTTCCCTGTATCCGCATCAGAAACCCTGCCTGCTGCACCATCCCAGCTGCTGCCATAAAGCAAAGAGAATCCATAACCTCTTTCTGTGTTGGCAGGTACGAAGGTGGATTAAGAGCCCGATGGTCAGCGTTGAAAAGCACCCACACGCCAGCCTCAAATACCCGGGGCCCACTGTGATGCAGTTACCTCCAGGGGACTCGGAGCTCGAGCCTCCGCTGTGCCAGACCTGCCTGAGCGACCACCCTTTCCAGCGAGGGATCGCTCCTCAGGAGGCCGAGTCCTGCTCCTGGGAGAGCCAAAGAAGCAGCAAAGTAAGACTCTCTGTCCTATCCCTAAACTTTGTTTACGTGTTTCACACTGATAAGGGGTCTGTACTTACCAGATTGTCCTTCCCTGGGAGAGAGAGGATTCTCCGAAATCCAAAACTCTGCTGACCAAAGCTGTCGTGCACATCTGGGCTCTGCTTTCTACCTTGAACTTTGATACCCAGGGACAGCACAAGAAAAAAAAGGTTCTTCACTAAAGTGCTGTCATGTAGTCTCACAGTATTTGAACAGATTAGTAGTAACACTAAGTAGTATTTCCCTGTTTTACAGAAACTGAAGTGTGGAGTGGTGACATTATCTTTCCAAGATAATGAAAAGGACCAGGACTTGTTAATTTTTTCCTTTCTGCCTCACAATTACACCACCCTTCTTCTATGCTCCCCACCCCACGCCATATCTAGCTTTCTCTTTAGAAATAAGAATTTGGCTCAGGGAGTTTTCCCAAGCAGGAGGTGAACGATTCAGTGAGTATTTTAAGCAGAAGGGAAACCCCGGTTTGCCTCGAGTCATGCTGGTACGTTATAAATGACACCACCATTCTGTGTGTAGTGCTGGGCAGTTGCACACAGGTGTGAAGGTGGCAAAACTGTAAGGGCTGAGATGAAATGGCCAAGAAGGGGCTTTCCTGAGGCAGACTTTGGACCTTTCATTCATGGTTCTGTTCCACCTAATCCCCATGGAGAAAAGCCAAAAGCAGAATAGAAAGTTTTGCTCAGAGCCCGTCATCCCTGATAGAACCATCCCTGCCTGGAAACAGCGCACAAAAAAAGGAGAGAGTTGTAGAAACATAAAAGCAAACAAATAAGAATCTTTCCAAGTACAAAGCAGAGCAAATGTGACAAGGTATTTATCAGAGCCTTAGCACACAGCTCATAGCAGAAACATTTTTTCATGCTACATCTGCTGCATTTTTAAACAGGGAAATTCAAACAGCAGGTAAAAATGGAAGTCCTGTGCACTTCAGAAACCCAGCAAAGGCATTTTGGTGAAACATATGCCCAAGCGGAGGAGCTAATTACTCCCCCATTTTACTTCATTAAGAAGATTAACTTTGCTCAGGCTGAAGCATTAAAAAATGAAAGCACCAAAGACGGAGGATTCTGCAAATCCTTTGCCTTGCCGTAAATCACATGTACTCCTATACAGTTGTAGGGCCTCACGACTGATTTCCATTAGGTTTTACATGCATATGGGGTAGATTTGGCTGAATGCAGATTCCCCCAGACCTCTCTCTCAGCCTCATTACTGCAGGCAGCGGAGAGGCTGCTTACTCAGCAGCTAGAGTCTGCAGCGAGAGGGATATTTTGCACGCTGCTTTAAAAATAACGTTGTCTGGCAAAAGACTCCTTGGATAAAGCTATCCCGCATAAGGAGTCTTTTAAGTAAGTTAAAGCACAGGGTCTTTGATGTGATTAAATGTAAGATCACTGCCTCTTTCTCTACAGTAAAACCAGGCAGGAAGCTTTTAATAATAAAGGCTGAAGGAGCTCCGTGTCTGACCTTTTCCAGGTTTAAAGAGAGTTTCTGGGTGAGATTCTGTTCAGGGGTTACAAATGGCACAAGCTGCATAAATGTGAAATAACTCCCTTCACGTTAAACCAATGAACTTGAACAGAGACAGTCCATATTTCAAGGAGGAGAGAGTGTGGTCTCTGTTAAATCAGCAGGGAGCTTGGAATGCACCAGTTGTCTCTCATGGCTAATTCTTGTCTCATTTTCCCCCATTACTCTTCCTTCTCTGCTTTTCAGTACTGCAGACAGGTACTGGTACAGTGATTATAGTTCCTTTGTGCTATGCCCAACATCAACACATACAGGGGTCCTACTGATCGTGTCCTTTTGCTCAAGGGCAAATTAATTCAGAAAGAAATCAGCTGTGAAATATTATTATAGGCTTATTCTAGGCAACAAGCTTTCTCTGACACATTTCAGGGTATTCTGATCAGTTTGAAAAAGGCCTTATAAAAACCAACCTGATTAAACCACGTCACCCAAGGGAACACGTCTGTATTCCTGTTCCTATTTCCAACACAAAAATAGGGAAAAAATCATTACTGCTTGTTTACTGTGATGGGAATTATGTAGTGGAGTCTTTAAAAATTGACTTAACGTAAATAAGATTATATTGAAACTGAAAGTATTTTAAATAATGAGATTTTTTTTTTCTTATGATATGCTTCCATTTCCACCTCCCCAGGCTTTTCTAGTAAAGCATGTGTCAGTTCGAGTTTATAAATGATTACTGATGTAACCTCTACTAAGTCTCCTCTATTATTTGTATGATAGTGTATTATCTCTGTATTTTTATGATATTTTTCTGCATTGTATACAGTGGGCTAGCTAATTTTCAAGCATTGCCAGAAAACCATGCTAATTTTCACATGACTGACTTACATAGGTATATTATTGTTTTTTGTAACCAACGTGGATTAGTTATATGTGAGCTTATATCTGTTTTACCAGTGTAACAGCTGAAGCCCTAAGGGCTTTGGACCACTGCCAGGGTAATGATTTGCAATAACCATTCCTCGCTTTTCCATGTCTATCTACATACTTCAGGTTGCGTAAAACTCACTGGCTTGATGAAGAGGGTAAATTTCCTTTCAAAATAAATTTTCATGCTGTATGATGAATATATCGTATGAATAAGCTGGTTTTGAAAGAGCGGGCAAACCACCTTTTAGACATGCTTAGCAGTCTACTAAATAGGGAGAGGGGAACATTATGAAAATTACATGTGATTTAAATCTCTCAGGTGAGGGTTTACCAAGCTGGGTTATTAGAGGTAAATCATACTCACATACTACACACAAAAAAAATCCTTCATACCTTGCATGATCTGTATATGCCACTTACACTGCATTATTATGCCCTTGTTTCAGACCTTTCTCTAAATAAGCAAAAGATAACAGATCTTGTTAGTAAGCTCAAAATACCTTATTTTTTTCTCAAACAAAGCCAACAGCTAGGTTCAAGGCTTGTTCTGTTCTTTCCTCTTTGTCTAAAAAAGCTCCTGCTGCCCTATCTATCAGCTGGCATTTGCCCTGAAGCACCGCAAACGCATCTCTATCTCATAGACCAAAGCCCTGAATATTTAGAGCTGTCTTTTCTTTCCAAAGCTAAACAAAAACCCCATGCTGCCCCTAGCTAAGGGACGAGAGGAGGGAAAGAGCAAACTGAAGTGTTTACCCCATTTGAGCAACGTGACTTAAAAGTGCCGGGAGCATCTCTGTTTGTCCAGTGCAGCCACTGCTGCGTGACTGGGGGCTCAGGGGTGCTGAGCAGAGTGCTGAGCCCCATCAGGCCCAGGAGGGATCTGTCCCCACATCAGATGCGATACGGTGGGTCTGGCAAAGGGCTTCGGTCTCTTCACCCTCTTTGGACACTTCTGTGGGGCTGGCAGTGGAAAAGAGATGGAGGCTGCTGAGGGAATTGCCCTGTCTTCCTCCACCTGCTAGGGTACATCCATGCCTGGTGTGAAGGAGCATCAGGGAAGTCTTTGCTTAGGGCTGCAGGGTATTCAATGCTGCCACCTTTTTGGAGAAGTCCTTTGCAGCTTACTGGAATTTAATTACTCTCAAAGACACTTTTGGATCACAGTATTAGACCAATAGCCGGAATTTATTTTACTATTAAAACCCATTCAAAGCTCCTGTGTACAGGATATCTCTTGATGTCAGTCAGATTTCAGCACTTCTATGACACATTTCAAGTCTTGCTTCAGAGATTGGGAATGCTCAAAAAAAAGTACCCAAGCCAAAGGTTGGGCAATTATTTGAGGTAGGTCTATTTACGAATCTCTCCTATAAATAGCATGCAGCTTCTAGAAACCTGCATTTGAAATGGGGTAAAAATATGTTTCAGGTGAGATACATTGTGTAAAAGTGCATCACAAAAAAAAATTGTCTTTTAATGGACTAGGAAAATGTGGAGATGAGAAAAAGAAATACCTGACTAGATCTCCATAAAGAAAGAGCTTAGTGACAGATCTGATTGAGCTTTTTAGGGAAAGATGGTTTTCTCACACACTTTGGATAAAAAGCCCTCCTACATTTAATGATCTGAATTGGCAATGAGGCACTGTGTGATTTACACCCTGATAAGTGCTAGTTAATACACAAACATATGCACATACACAATAGAGGAAATGGAAATCCTAAAAGCCCAGTATGGGACAATTATTCCTGGAACCAATATATGTGAAAAGTGCCGCAATAACACATAATTTGGAAAAGTAAAGTAGGTGACAAAAAGGAAGTTCGGGTAACAGAATTGTTCAGTGAAATCAAATCTGGAGAGGACTGTGAGAGGCTCTAATAAACCTAGCAAATTAACAACCTGATGGCAGATTACACTTGATAGAGACAGAAACACGGTAATGCACTTTGATGGAATAATTAGAATTACTCAGTACACACTGCAGGGTCTTAAATTAACCATGATTATTCTAGAAGGCAGCCCTGGGTGCCACAGCGAGTAGTTTACCGAAGACCTTACCACGGGGTAGCTCAGAAGGTCAGTCCCGCACCCAACAAAGCAGACACTGTACCCATTCGATGAGGAGTACAGTCCTTCATTCACTGAATTTACTTCTGCCCCATATGGATACACACAGGAAAGGTTGTGAAATAAATATAACTAATGTGGGTGAGGACAGACCAGCAATACCAAGGCAACAAATGCCTGGGAAAGGCCTTGCAGGCCAAACTATCATTTTTTCCCCTTCATCTATACAATGAGATCCACTTTGAAGTGGCTGATAGAGGCCCTGGTTAACAGGATCCTTTGGGAAGAGATTGCCAAGGGGCAAAGGACAGACAAAGAAGCCAGTGGTCCCATGAGCCTACAGCTCAGACTGACATTTGGTGTAAGAAACATTGTTATCTTGTGCATGCTGGAATCTGCCCATGCAGTGATTCAGGACGCATTTACGAAGATCATCTCAGTGAGTTTTGGTTTCCCTTTTGTCCTGTCTTGTAACGAGGAAAAGCTGCTAGCAGGAAAATAACTATATTCATAGAACCATAGAATCATAGAATACAAGGTTGGAAGGGACCTCAAGAATCATCTGGTCCAATCTTTCTTGGCAAAAGCACAGTCTAGACAAGACGGCCCAGCACCCCGTCCAGCTGAATCTTAAAAGTGTCCAATGTTGGGGAATCCACCACTTCCCTGGGGACATTATTCCAATGGCTGGCTGTTCACATTGTGAAAAAAATTGTGGTTTTGTGTCCCATCAGAATCTCCCCTGGAGTAACTTGTACCCATTACCCCCTGTCTTTTCCTGTGTAAAAAGGGAGTTCCCTTGTAAAAAGGGAGTCTCCATCTTCTTTGTAGCCCCCCTTTAATTACTGGAACGTGGTGATAAGGTGTCCCCTAAGCCTTCTTTTCTTGAAGCTGAACAAAGCCAGTTCTCACAGCCTTTCCTCCTATGGCAGGCTTCCCAGTCCTTTGATCACCTTGGTGGCCCTTCTCTGGACCCTCTCCCTCTCCATGGCATAAAAGACTGCACATTATAAGCAGACTTTAAGCACAAGAGTTACAGGGATCTGGAACAGTCTGTCAAAGCAGAAGAGGCAAATTTATTTACAGCTGGAATTTAATACATTCATGTGTAGGATGTTATTGCCTTTACACTTGGTTACTCCAGATTTCAGAGTACATTTTGCTATGCCCCCTAAAACTGGAGGATGGGGATTTATCTCACTGAGTTTGGGAACTGTACCTTGTATTCATAAGAGTGACATACAGACATAATCTGTTGGGCAACCCTGTTTTCAGTGCTCCATGTTGTATTGACAAGAATACTTCCAACATAATCCAAAGGAAAAAGATGTTAAAACCAGTAAAGGAAATATTTGCATACTACATGTAATTTAACTTGAGAATCCACAACCACTGGAAGTCCATAGCTTCTGTTTGACTATTTTTTCACATACAAGCAAACACAGTCATTATTTCTGCTCCAGACGTGTATTATTGCACTGTCTGAAAACAAAAGAGTTTTAGAGAAGCAAGTGGTTCAATAGGAGCAATTAGAACAGTAAAGAATGTATTTTGTACTTCTCTACATTCAGCAGCTTTGGGCTGCAGAAAAGTCTATATTTTCTGGCTCGTCACAAGTCAAAGTTGTGGCTTAATCCTGCAAGTTGACAGTCTCAAATGGAAAACTCATTTTCACCAGCATAGCTTACAGCTATTTCCTAAATAGTTGTTTCTAGCTGACTGCACTAAAGCTCTTTTAGCTATTGATATAAAAGTGTCACTAATGGGTTTTTGATGGAATTTGGAATTGAGTACATTTGAATACATATCTCCGCCCATAAGCACAGGCTTATCTATCTGCCAATAGGTGTACTTTAGGAATTTGATTGTGTGTATATCCGAAGACCAGTGACTCAAATGTGATTTTATTGCAGATCCTACAGCTTTAGCAAGATGAAAACCAATCTTAGATTCCTCTGTTGCTCAGATTTCTCAGCAGCTGTGAGAATCAGCTGTGAAAGCAACATGCAAGTGAGGTGGGAACAGGCTTTGTTTAAGGGATTAAATCTAAATGCAGTACGTACTTTCATGGTTTTGTAATGGATTGATATAGGGTTATTACGGATAATATTTATTTAGACGAGTAAAAAATGTTTAACACAAAAGAGTTTTCAAATGGAAATGGCAAAGCACAGTTTGCAAATGCACAGGCTAAAATTATGTGTAATTTTAGTGAATGGCAAAGACTGAATAGCAGACAATTGCCTGTGGGGGTTTTTACGGTCCCAACTGACAAAGAGAATGTCTATATAGCACAGAGCATATAAATCAGTTCCATGACTCAACGAAATGATGTGATACATCAATCATCTGCTTTACAAAAATGCAGCGAGGCACTCAGTCATTTGTACATCCATCACAGGTCTGTTCAAGTGCCATACAGTTAGTAAATTAATTGGACAAGTCAATATTGAAACCTAAAAACGTGCTCCCCTCCTTTTTGAATGCTGGCTCAACACTACTGAAAATAATTAAAATATCTCCCATTTTAAAGAAACTGGTTGTCAAGGGTTTTCCCTGAGGACATCTGCAGCTAGAAAAATGATTTATTGTACTTTCCACGGAGTTTCCATAATACCTGGACTGGAAATTACATATCTTTCTCTCTCTTTTTAAAATAATTTTTACTTTTAATCTAGTGTTTATCTAGCACCTTTTCCACTCAGAGATCAAAATTACTTTGTTGACAGTCATAGAGATCAGAGAAAAATATTCATTTCTACATTGGTGGTAGTAACCAGCAAATACCCAGCACAGTGGGTGTGAGGAATTTGGGCCAGGCACAGTAGACCAAATTTCTGTTTAGTTTTGTCCTGTCATGCAGGACAGACAAAGCTCATTTCTGATTAGCAAGTGGTCAGACACATAAGGTCAAGAGATTTGCTTACTAGAATGGAACAATGTTCTCTGTTTCTCCAGAATCCTGCTTCTGGCAATATTTAGTACCTGATGTCAAAGAAGGTGAACAAAATGAGTCAAAAAGTACTTCGTTTGAAAAGAATATATTTTTTACAGCCTAACACTGTGTTAAATCCATTTGGTCTTCAAAGGTTATATTTAGCAGGAACAACTGGAGTTGCTCTCCTCTACTGGAGTTTGATTTTAATCTCTATTGCCCATCTTGTAATCATTGCTTCAGCTCATTTTGAAGATAATTCAGTACTTCATAGTAGATAAATAAAGGAGTCTGTTGCATTGTGTGACAAGGTCATAAAAACAATCTGACAGGCAATTAATACTCCTCTCTTAAAGAGTAACAGCACTGAAGATAGAACAACTCTCTCATATACAGGGTGCGTAAGATCATACACAGACAGCTAAAGACTGGGTCTGTAAAATAGCTGATTATAACTTAAAACCAAATTCAAGCCCAGGAGAGAAATAAGGCGTGTTATAACATGGTCAGGGAGTCCAGTGCTGCACAAAGACATGGGGGATGCAGAGGGCAGGAGCGGCTGCAGAGCCACCTCTGCTACCTGGCCAAGGTCAGGACCAGAAGGACTGCATGGAGTAGAGGGGTGAACTTGACTTTCCTGTTCCTGAAGAGTTCCTCCCCTGGCCAATTTGTGTCCCCTCCTCCCTACCAAGGGTCATTTCATGGCCTGCCTAGACTGTGCTTTTGAGCATTGGCAAGGGTTAGTCATGTGTGTCATTTTTCTCTAAAGAAATGTATCTCTGATCCAAAACCAAGTTCCATAAAGAAAAGCTTGTTTCTTTCTCTGGCTACTCTATATGCACCGGTCTGTCTATCCCAAGAAGCCACAGATATCATAAGACATCCCAAGTGTCTTGATCGGTATGAGTAACACAGTGAGTAATTTTGTTCTCATCTTAGCATTGTAGCTGTTGCATTCCTTTGCAGTTTATAAATAAGTATCGCTATTTTTCTGTCTAGAACTTCCAGATAACCTTTTATGTAGAATTTTCCTCTTTGCACAAAGAGGTTATAATTGGCTAAGACCTCCATAGTAAAGTCATGCATTCTGTAAATCCTATTATAATGTTAGTTAATACAGTGCATGCTGGTCATTTAAGGTAATTTAATGCAATTCCCATTCCCAGGACTCCTCAGTGTCTCCTATCTTAATACAGTGTACTTGCTCTGTATCCAATTATACTCTTTCCATTTTGTGAAATCTCCCGCCCCCCCCCCCCCCCCCCCCTCCCCCCCCAAATAGTCAGCACAGGATGTTCTAAAAGAGCTTTTGTAATGCACTCTCTGGATTTGCGATGCATAATAAGTCGACTTTTTGGACCATTTGCGTTAATGGAAACATAATTATTTCCAAAGCAGCAGTGCAGCTGCACAGAGAGTTTGTATGGCCTATACTGTGTCACACCATATTGACATTACCATTAAAACAAAAAAAAACCTGCTTAGATTCATAACAATTACACTGTTTCAAAATTATTTTGGACCCTTACTGGCAAAGAAGGCACTGGTTTTAACCACCTTTCCTAGTTTTGCATAAGTTGGGGAATTAATTATGGAGGAAAAAAAATAATCACATTTTCCTGATAGAGAGCTCTGTAGGGGGGGTCTCATCCCATCTGACATCCATAAAAAAGCACTTGAGTCTGGAAGAAGAGGGAGTCAGGCCCATGGGACTTCTATAGATTAGAAATGACCAGTTTTAAGAAAATGAAAATTAATCCAAACCCTTCTAATTAAGAAATCCTTAGCAGTGAGCTGTCATGTGAAACCAGGCGGGGTATTGCTTTCCTGTGGAACAAAGAATTCTCTTCTCTTTGCAGACAGAAGGATTTACAGACCGAATTAAAAACACACACATATACACACACAAAAAAAAATAACAAACAAACAAACAAACAAAAAACCCAAAAAAAACCAAAACTCACAACCAAAGACAAACCAAAAAACATACCAAAAAAACCCAACACCAAAACAAAAAACCACAAATGGGTTTGGTGTGACAGCACCTGATGACAACACCTGCATTCTGGAGCAGAATCTATTGCCTACAGTTAATCATAGAATCATAGATGGTTTGGGTTGGAAGGGACTTTAGAGATCACCTAGTTCCAACCCCCCTGCCATGGGCAGGGACACCTCCCACTCAACCAGTTACTCAAAGCCTCATCTAACCTGGCCTTGAACACTTCCATGGTGGGGCATCCACAACTTCTCTGGGCAAGATACAATACTTAAGTCTTCTACACTGCGGATACAGACTTAGGTCCTTCAGAATAGTGCTAAGCAAGCAAGTAGAAAACACAAAAAGAGGTGGATGTATTTCCCTAAACCATGAAGAAGGATTAGCATGCAAGAATGGCCTTCAAGGGAATGCAGTAGGATCCACTCTTGCCCTTGAAAGATAAAAACAAGAGCTGCTAAGAGTGGGTACCTCCCACATATTATTGCTGAAAGTGTGAAGTGGAAGTCAGAGGAAAGCAGAGACTGCAATTTAGATACCTTTTCAAACCTGGTAGGTGGGGAAAACACACACCTCCCTTCTCCCAAAGCATCTTCTAACTAATCCTCATTAATAAGCTTGTTTAGGTGGAAGTGGAGGATACTGTGAATGCCTCCTTTTGCAGCTGCATCACTCTGCAAGAGCACACAGAAAACCTGGTAGCCTGCTCGAACCTTGGGCAGCTTGCCTGAACACCCTTCCAGGTTAGATGGTTCCTGGGCTCTGTTCACTGCTGCAAGAATTATTGGTGTGTTAAGGGGTTGCGGGATGAAGCACTGTGGTAGCTGAGAAGGAAAGCGACAGCTCCTCTCTGCTTCCCAAAGGACTGATTCTTGAGAGCAGCCAAGTTTTACCATCAGGCATGCAACTCTATCTTGGGCAGCCTCATGGAAAGCAAGAGAAACATATTTGATTTCTCTATCTTGGAAAGGCATTAAAAAAAGACCTGTCAACCTGTCACAACTGAAGCATTTGTTGTCAGTCCGGAGCTATTACATAAAAACAGGAATTGATGTCCTTGAGATGCTTTTTAAAACCCACTCTTAAAAGTAAGGCGTTAGAAGCTAATGCTAACAGGTTTCCCCCACCATTGCCAGCATACTGGCTGTTGTTACTTTTATTATGAAGCATCAAGTGCTGCTAAAGAGGTACCTGCAGAGGTACCTGTACAGCTAGAGTTACAGTTCTTACTCTAGAAAACAGATGTCTAAAAGCTAGCATTATTGAGATGGTGACGTTTAGTTTCCTGAGGGTTTCTTTCTTTTCTTTTTTTTTTTTATCTAGCCCACAGGAACCAAGGCTTTTTGAGAGATAAAGATATTTTGGCTTAAAAAGCGTCCCTTTCATCAAAACAATTCCCTAAGCCCCAAGATACATCTACTGAAAGAAAAATATAGCTGCATGCAAAGCCAAAAGCATACAGAAACGCAACACAATCCTTTTTTTCTACATAATAAATGACAGCTACTGAAGGAATGGTTACAGATGAAAAGAACAAACTTGCTTTCTTTTCAAAGGACCAAAGGGAAATTCATGAAACAATGAAACTGTTGAGTAAGACTCTGTCAAGATAAATATCATATATCTGAAAAGAAAAATATCTTTAAAATCCGATTACTATAACTGGAAGAGTTTCAGAAATCTGTGTACCTTACTTCAGTCACCAGTTGTTTTTTTTCAGAATCAAAAGCACAGTTTCCACTCTATTTCTGTTTTGCTTTGCTTTCATATTGCCATACATCACCAAAATGCAACAAGGTTTTCGGTTCCAGCTGTATCTGAAGGTAGCTTTCTTTTTTACATTCAACATGTCAGTAAACTATGCTCATTATATTCCTAATGTGTCAAAGCAACATTTTGTATAACTGTTTGGTTTGATTATGTACATTGATACTGGCTGAGTTGTCAGAAATGACCAGTGATTTCAGGCACTTTGGCTCTTCGACACACGTGCACCGAGGTAATCTTTGATTGCAGAAGGTAAGAAACATCCCTCGTGCCATGGAACCGTGTAGGACCTCAAGCCAGGATCTCAGAAACTGGGGCACTTGGAGCTGGTAGTGCCTCTAGGAACTCTTGCTCATTATGTCTCATAATACCCACTTTTTAAAAGGAGGAATTGAAGCTATTCAGCAGTGACCTTCAGGGATGACAAATTTTAAAAGGAAATACTCTCTCTTTATCATCCCTCCTCTAGAAGCGCGCAAGGCTCCTAGAGAATACTATGAAATATTATGAAAAGGGAGCATCTGTTCTAATGTGAAGTAATTTATTTATAACTAGCTTTCACTTTATTCCTTTGGTTCAAATTCCCTTCAGATAGTATAGCAACTGCATGACAAGGGAGGGCAATTTCAAATTCTTCAACTTTGATCAATGCAATTTTGTCCTGAAGAAGAAAAAGAAAAATTTCTGCCAATACTGTGTCAATCAGTGTGATCTGCAGAGCAGAAGCCACGTGCATACTCCACGTGCAAGAAGACCAGAGTCTTGTTACTACATCGGCTTCTGAAAGCCACGTGAAATGGGGCTGACATAACAGTGCAGCAAGCAAAGTTCTTATCACAGGTTATATGGCTGTTGACACATCACACATTCAGGATATCACTTCACATATGAACTGCAGAGTAACTTTCCACCCTGATAAGGGCTACTTAATACTTGCCACACTCTACAGTTTTGGGAGCACTCTTTGAAAATAAGTAACTGGGCATTAATCCCTAGAAGACATGGATACACCATAAAAGATTGTTATGCTCAGGTAGTTCCTCCTTTACAATGTGCCTCTTCTAAGATCCTGCATTACAGGCACAGCTGGAACACGAAACCCAACTGCAAATAGGCCATTTCCTGAGCTAGTTACAGCCCATTCCCATGGTTTCAGTCCTGGGCTTTGCCTCTGCATTTGGAAGGGCATTTCACACCCAATTCGGAAGATACTCTATGGAAGACACCATACAGATCTGGCTCCTCCTTGTCCTCCCAGGCTTGCCTGTGGTGGCAGTGTTTGCAATCTTTAGCCCCTTACAGCTATGGACTTGCTACTGTAGGCCCTGAATCTGTGCTTTTGCTACATTAGCACATGCTGAAGACTGTGCTGAACCTACCACTTGCCCCAGCCTATAACTGGAGAACAGGAAAAAGGCAATTTGGACACTCTCCAAGTCTCTTGCTGCAAAACTGAGATTGTATCAGTGCCATGTATCCCATTAGCAGCCTGATTCTTCCCCACATTTCATTCCAGCAATACAGAGAAGAGTGGAGATAAGACCTATAGGAATATTTGTAGATATATAAGTCTATACCAGTTTCCTTTACCAGCTAGCAGCAGATCTTTAGAAGATGTTGCCCCTTCCTAACTTTTGCAAAGAACTTTATTAAAAAAAAATTCTACTAGTGCCTTCACAGAACATTTGTCAATATTTTTTTCTTTCAGTGACACTGCTGTGTACACTTAGTTTGGAATCTTCTGTGTCTTGGCAGCAGCCTTGTGGTTAGGCTGATGGTATCAGACTTGTTCAATTCTGTTACAACCTCAAAAATCTGTTTGGCTCCAGCTTGATTGTTGCCAAATTTGGGTACGTTAGGATCACATTCCATCATTTCACTAAGAATGCTGTTTCAGTTACTTTGAGGGAGAAACAGGCATTTCTTGGACCAAAGGCACAATTCGTAAATCAATTAATCCTGCTGATGGCCTCAGTGATAATGATGGAAGACCGGTTATACTAAATCTGCTTTAAAGTTTTGTGGACAGCTGGAAAGAAGACCACCTGCATGCTGTACATATCTTTTGAAGGAATGGAAAAACTGGATCTCTAACTGTCTAAGCACAACTGGCAACTTTCATCAGAGATACATAGCTATGAAAGTGCACGCAACCAACCAGCATTCCCATACCTGATTAGGTAACTCTGAATGCAAGCGAATACTTGTACTGTGAACACTGCCTTCCAGAGTTGCAATGACTATTTACGCTTAGTAGTGTGTTAAATATTTTCCAATTTAACAAGTCGCCTTTTTCTTGATGCTATGACTACAGATAAAGTGAGTTGGAAGAGAAAGTATAAACACATCCAAAAGACCTGTTTTGGTGCTTTTACGATTTGCAATAAACAGTGAAATGTCCCTTGTTCTTCCCTTACTCCTCAAGACTCAGGGCTGGAGACAGCCCAGAGCAGCAGAGGCTAAGGACCAATGTATATTCTCAGTAGACATGTGAGTAGTTGTGTATTAAACAACACTGAACCTTTACGTTGAACCTTTGGCCACTATGTGCCAGCCATTTTGTACAAGATCAGGTCTTGTTAATAATCACACCATCAAATACCAAACTGGGAAATGCTCAGAAATAAGACCCTTTGCAAACACAAAGCCTCACTGCAAGGACCACACAGGCCCTATCCATTCCTCCCTTAAAGCCCATCTTGTGAATAGAAACTGGTGCAAAGAAATTGGATTTAAATCTGTTTTAAACAAGGTTCCAGTCAAACTGGATATTGCTACATGGCATGGCTGACCAGTGTAAACATCAATTCAGATAAGAACTATGTTTGTATAGAACTTTATAGCACAATTTATTTCTTGGGTAGAATGAAGTTTTAGAGTTTATCTACAGCAACAATAGTTATGTCTTAATGCCAACATGTATATTTATACTAACATATGCGTGTGTTGTGTCGGTATCAGGGTGTCTGACAGCAAGTGCAGGGAGGGACAGGGTGCTGGGCACCTACACTGCCTGGCTGGCCAAATTCAGGAAAACAATCCCAGTATTGCTGACATTGGGTGAGCCCATACTGAAGTCACACAAAGGATGTCACAAGTACTTTTGTGGCCACTTGCTCACATCATGAGAGATTTTCTGGCACAGTGTTGAGAGCACACCACCCCATTACACTCCCCAGTGCTGGAAGCTTCATTGGGACTGAGCTGTTTTTACGCAGGTGGGGGACATCTCCTTGTCTGTCTCTGATGCAGTGGACATACGTTGCATACAGTTCATCTAACCTACATGAGTGACCCAACCACTTTTGGCTTCTGTCATGAGTGCCAGAGGAAACCCACTGATAAGAACTAATCACGCCCCTGACATAACCAGAGCCTATTTGCTCAAGTTATTTCAGTTTCTGTTCCTGTTTCTAAATGGCAAACAACAACCTTCATTATCAGGCCGGTATCACTCCACCTCCACCACCTCTTGCAAAATGTGGGTGTAGAATAACATGCACTCGTAATAGCTCCACACAATTCCATTTCAAGTTTTGCACAAACACAGCAGACAGAGATGGTATTATGCAGACATCCCTTTATATCCCCTGTGCAGCTCAACTTTAATGACGGAAATAAAACTTTCTTCACTTTTTTCTTCATCCTCTGAACACACATGAAACTAACATTGCAACCTTAAATGAACCTAAGTGAAAAAGGACACATTTTGCTAATTTGCTTTCTTTCTCTGCAGATGTTTGTAACAGAGGTCTGGCAGCTAAAATGTCAATTGATTTTTCACGTTCTCCATGAATGAAACTGTTGCCTGTGCCACCTAGAATGCGTCCTTTCATTTTTCTTTTCCCACAGAGGTGAACCCTGAGGACAGAGTGAAATTTTCTATTGTCTTAAACAGAGAACAGGATCAGTTGGTTCCTTGCCATGTCATTGACCTGTCAGAAATTAATGGAAATATGATTTAAAATATAGCACAGGTAGACAGCGACTCTCCAAAAAACTCTCTGCTTCTAACCAGCCTCATTTCCTTTTTATTTTCAGGTCAAATGATTCCTTAGCAGGGAAAATGAAAGGGAGACTACTCAGGTACTAATAAAAAAAGGATTAAACCTAAGTACAGCATGTTAATTCATGCACAACAGATAGACTTTTCTCATAAAAATATGTGCTTGACCTTGCTGTTGTGAGACTGAACTACAGTATTATGAAAATATAACACTTCAATGTTAGCAGGACATCAAAGTTGTCCATATAGCAAAGGTCATTTCTCTTCCTCAGGCTATGTACATCTCAGGCAATGTAAATGGAAGATTCAATGCAGCAGGACAGCCAACAGGAGCACTGTGTGCTTGCTACTGGTGGGTCAAGGTACTTGTCTGCTCCTCCACCGTTCTCACCTTCTGTTCTTCAGTCAAGCATAACTGCTCCTCTTCCTGTATAAATATGCTTGTGTTTCAGAAAAGATTAAAGGATTTGCCAGCCAGCGCCTTTGTACTCAGGGATCAAGATATCTGTAGAGAGCTCCCCACCACTGCTAGCGTAGACACTGCACAGGGCTAGGGGCTGTAAAAGGGGTTAGGCTATGGCTGCATTTGGGGCCAGAACTGGAAACCTGGCTACTATCAGTCCAAGGGAAAACCTATAGAACCCCTCACAGCACCCCTCAGATAACTTGCTCCTGCTTCTCTCAACAGCCGCAAATCACAGCTGGCTCAGCATGGGCCCTGCACACAATCGGAGCTGTTATCCTTCACCTCTTCTCACCAAGCTGCAAAGACCTATAGCTGTGCTACAACAGAAGTCATCATTCAGAAAAAAATTTATCTCTGTTCCTGAGTAATTCACCCCTGTTTCTGAGCAAAACATGAAGTTTCAAAGGCTTGTTACTCCATTTGGTGGGATTTGAGATCCACTGTCTCTCTTAACTGAGTTCAGTCTCTTTGTATCTGAATACACGGCAGAACCACATACCTTGAAAAAAGGATCCCCAAGTGTTTGATGAGCATCAAGAAAATATGCAGAAAAAAGGGCATCCCCATTGGTATAAAACCCACTGTCTGTGTAAGCTGATTGTCATACTTACGTAAGAATGTATTAGGGAGTATCACTTCATCATGAAATTTAATTAGAGGATTGGGAACTAGTCTATTCCAGATTCTTTGAACTGAGATTTAAGTTTGAACAAGTCTTCAAACTCTTTGCTACTTAGATTTTCCATCTGTAAAATGGAGATAATAATTATCCAATTAATCCTTAGGCTCAGTACTTCAAGATGCCACATATTATCAGTTGTCTCTGGCTTATGGAAAGCATCCATCAGTGCACAAGTGGTCACTGCTTTTATTTCTTCCCACATACAGAAAAATATAGAACAATACAATATTGCAACTAGTTTTCTATACTGGTGCCTAGGACAGAATGAGGATATAGTCTAGAGGGTCAATAAACTGCCTACACAGTAAGTCCACTTACTATCTGAAGCAAAATCCAGTACCATCTTCTCCCTGGCAATCTGTGCTCTGTGGCTGAACAGCCAGAGAACAACCATCACTGTAGGTACGTGTTTGTTGCTGAGACATCTCACTTGCTCATCCATGGAAAAATGCTCCTTGCTCAGGCCAGAAGCGGTTCAAAGCGAGCTGGGAGCATGCAAGGGTCACTGATTATTTCTGAGGCTTTAACACCCAGGGCAGAGAACTAGTGAGAACTGACCCCAACCTTTGCCCAAATCTTAAACCAAACTTGAAGTAAATTGAGTTAACGCTCATTTCCCTGCACTCATTGTTTGTGGATGAGAGCAAGATAATGTACAACTGAATGACTCTGCTATGGTTAGAGCCAGCAAGGACCAGCAAGTCCAGTCTTATGACACTTTCAGGCTGATTCCTGGAAAAAAGGGAAGTATTCTGTGAGCCTTGGAGATATCCACAGCTCCAAGGGACCCTGTGAACCTGTGGAAGCTCTGTCCTCCCTAATCAACATACCTCATTCATTGCAAGTGTTGTCAGCTCTGCATACGGCTACTTTTTTACTCCACTGTGCTACTTAAGAGAGTTAAACTCCGTGCTCAAAATTATTTCAAGCACAGTTTATCACTCGTATTATATAATATGATGCATTAGGTTTTTTGTGATAGTTAAATTGTAGTCTTTAGATTGATCTGCTAAAATCTACATAAAAAAAAGAGAAAAATAGCAATAAATGCTATTTTTGATAGTCGAGACATGAGCTCCATTTCTGTAACACTTTGCCTTATTTTGGAAAACACAGCTAATGTTAATTAATTAATATTTTTTTTCTGAACTCGATTTAGGATGTATTTAGGTACATGTTACTGTGAGGCAACTGCAAGGGCTCAAATTTATAGCTCTATTTGCTACTTTGTAGGAACTCTGTGTTTTTTTCCTTACACCAAATGCAAGATTGTTTAACCCTCAGTAAGAAATGTTAAAGGCTATGATGACTTCATAAAAAATGAGTTCGAGAGGCAACTTGATCAGGGCCTACAAATATCTCCCTGTTGGAGCAGCTACTTGTAACACAAAGCTCCTCAAACAAAAGACATAAAAGTATACTGTGACTGGAAGATCAAGCAAAAGCCATCAATAAGAAAAAAATTGAAAAACTTGTTGAACATACAACTCACACAAGGAAGGGTTTCCATCCCTGGAAATCCTGAACTCAAAAACAGATATGACATGATGCCAGAGGTGAGGGGAGTGAGGTAGCAATAAACCTGGTAAGATTCTGTACCCACATTATGCATTAGACAAGGTCTAATGGACCTTGGCACTGGAACAGGTTGCCCAGAGAAGCTGTGGATGCCCCATCCCCAGAAGTGTTCAAGGCCAGGCTGGATGGGGCTTTGAGCAGCCTGGTCTAGTGAGGGATGTCCCTGCCCATGGCAGGGGGGTTGGAACTGGATGATCTTTAAGGTCCCTTCCAACCCAAACCATTCTACGATTCTATAAGGTCATTGTACGTCTACTTCTGACTCATTGTGACTGCAACTCCAAATTCACACCTACACCTGAATCTCCTCTCCATTCAGAAATCTTTGGCCTATGGATTCCTATTTAGCCCCATGCAGCAAAACACAGAGATGAATCTGAGTCTTAATTCAAGTTCTTACAATATCTGAGGTAAGAAGCCTTCAATCTAATATTCTGGCTTCAGTGAATTTTTAAAATAAGAGTTTACCAGAGGAAAATGTGATGCTCTTTTTTTTTTTTTTTAATTGTCTATTTAATGCTCTCTTATTTTTGTCATTTTACCAAAGTTGTTGACTGCTTTATAATAAGCAATCCAAAAGGCCTTTATTGCCCAAATAACATTTATATGCGTTGTTTGGACTGGTGCAGTTCTTTTGTAGATAAAGCACAGGTGAAATTTCATGTAAGTGTAGGGAAGTAAAGTGCTGATTTTCACTGCTGCATCCCCCCAGCTCCATGACTTTGTTTATACAGGAGGAAGGACTCTTTCAGTAACTGAATGAGTGATGTAGCTACAGCGTGCCACAATGAATCGGTATCTGTTTGATGCAGCATTTACATTGCATTGCAGGTTTGCAGTTCTGCAGTTTCATTGTCCCTGGGTGCCTGTCCTGCGAGCCACAACACAGTCCTTCAGCATGTTACATCAGCCGGTCCTATTCAAACAGATCTGTTTCCCAACATCATTAAATACAGCTCTGGTTTGCGCTGTTGAAGGCAATGAATCACAAAAGCTGTGATTCACAAAGTGTTGTTCAGTTATGTCCCTGAGCTTGGCTTCGGGCTGGGATACAGTCCGCTTGGTTCAAAAACACGTGGAAAACACAGCTAACCCAATCTGTCCTTCTGCAGACAGATGGTTTTTCTGTCAGTTGTCAATAGTGAAGGAAGCTCTGGAAAGGGATTATGGTTTTGCGTGTTAGATGGGAACTACTCACAAATAGCTTGGACCTGTACTGATCAGCTCCAAGTTTTACAAAATCTTACACAGTAAGTAATTCTCCTATTAGATCCAAAGCCAGTCTTTTGTGCTCTGTTTTAACCGTGTTTTTTGGGCAGCAATAATACCTGGTTCTCACTTCCCTGATAATCTTAGTAGAACAAAACATTGTCACAAATACTAAGGTCTCCCACAATTTGACAATTGCCAAGGCAAAGCCACGATATTTATTGAAAATTAAAGTTGCAGCCTGAATAAAAGATTCCTTTTATGAATGGAGGACATCTTTTCCAATAACAAGCACCTATGCCAAATGCTTTTTTGTTATATAGCAAAGATGTGATAGGAAATGATTTGAATAAATCACTCATGCCATTGAAGAACATTATTCTTGTCATTCTTAGTGCTTCTCCTTGGAAAAGAATCCTTCAGATCCCACTGGTGTATCTATATTGTGGTTGTTCTGTAGGAAGAAAAAAGTATTTTACAAAGCAGGCAACTCTCTTGTCCTGCGAGATAAATAACCCTCCTTGTGCCCAGACATTTTCCCATCTTACTAAGGGAGTTCATTTTCATACAGGTGCATGAAGTCTTATCTCTGTGTCTTGAAAAATTATACCTTCCATAAAAGGAAGATCAGCCCATCTGCAAAGAATGTAGCAGGAGAGAAGTTCAAGGGTGAGGGGAGGGAATGAGATTAAAATTATTGACCAAAAGTGGAAAAAATAAATACATGCTCTTTTCACCCATGGAACAGTGCAGGGGCCAGTGAGTCTTATGGTTTGAGTCACCCTGGCTGCAAATCTCTTCAGAAATGGTGATGGTCTTCACTAGGACACCAGGAGATTCCTGTCTACAAAGTGTATAATTTCTGACCCTTATAACACAAACATGGGGCTTTGTGTAGGCTGAGGCCCAGAAAAGAACAAAAATGTAGACAAGCATCTTAAATAGCATATACATTGTGTGTTTATGTTAGTAATAGCCTGGAGAGCTGTGCTTGCAGCTATGGGATCCTGCAGTCCATTTTGCCTAGGACTGGGGCCCCTTGCAGAGTTGTTGTGCAAGGATGCAGAGTGCTGTGTGGAGAAACACAGAGGCTGGAGAAATGGTATTGCAGCACACCAAATGCAGACAATGGCCTACTCTCAACTTTGCAGCTCACTTAATTACGGCCCTTCAAATTGACTTGATCACAGCATAATCAAACCCACCTACGAGTCATGGCTGTTTACGGAAATCTGCATCAGTGCTTCTTCCACCCATAGGCAGAACTTGGAGTCCTCACATTTTTTAGAGTTCCATCTATGTAAACCTCTGAATATTCTTTCATAAGCAGCCTGGGGAAACCTGTTGGTAAGAAGCTACAATAGCCATGTCCTGGTCCAGGCAACTTCAGATTTCAGACTCACCTGGGGTTCCTGCTTTGCACACCAGCGCAGGGCAGTCCAGTCTCCTCTCTTTTCACAAGCTGCACATGACTGTGGTCACCAGAAATGGTGACAGCCCTTCCTGGGCACTAGGCATGGCAGTAGTCTTTTGGTAGCTGCTTAGGGCCTTGGCTCGGATAACACCGCTGAGACTTCAGCAGTGCTGAAGCAGTTGCACCAAGAGAAATGTGGACGGCTCCCATTCATTTCAATGGATAACTAGCTTTAAAGCCTGATTATAGACATTTTAGGGTCACCAACTTTATGAATCTTCACTTCAGGTGAGCATTTCACAAACATAATATACAGAACTAATGTATGCTCAGCCCTGTCACATCCTGATATTGTCTTCATTGGAAGAGATTGTCTACAGGAATGAAGCTGTGAATTTGAATATGTTAAGTGTCATAAAGAATTCAGTGACTCATTTGGATAATTGAGAGCCTCAAGTGAAAACAGGATATTCATTGTCATCCCAGTGGCAAAAATATGCTGTATCCCAAGGCTGGGTCTTGCTGAATAAGTTAGATCCTCTATAGGACTGCACAAAACAGCAGTGAAGGCAGATAACTTTAATAAATGAGTATCATTTGGAATCAGTGAGCAACATCTTTTCTTTTTAATACAAAGCAGCTCTGGTATTTAGTCTAGATAATGTATTCTGCTTCCACTGTTGGTATTGATGTCCTTTCAAGTGAATAGAATATGAAGCCATTAATGAGCTCTTTCTGTTAAGATGTTCAGCAATGAAATAATTAACAATGTTGATGTGTAAATTAGGCTGCAGAGTTTAAATTGCCTTTACAATGAATAAGGCAGATCACATTTCTCTGGCTTTTGGTTCAGCAAGGCAGGTGAGGACCGGCTAAATGCTAAACATAGCAGTAGTTCCATTAAAAGTACATGCATTAGAGTCTTAGGTCATTGCTAGACGAGAAGTGTTACCTGCCATACTAACACTGTTATTCAAAGAATAACAGGTCCTCATTATGCTGTCTCCTTTCTGCTTTTTTTGGTGGGGGGGTTCCCCCCCATGGCACCTTGCTGCGCGCAGTGGAGGAACGTGGACCCTGCATTACAGCAATGGAGAAAGTGATTCCCCCAGGTCCCAGCTCCTCTAGGACTCCCACAATGGGACAGAGGCACTTGTATGAATGGCTGGATGCCCTCAACCATCCCCATGCTGGATGCCATGAGGGAGATGACCTTTTTCGGAGTATTTAATCAAATACTTGAAACTCAACAACCTTTCCCATTCCCTGGCCTGCACCAGCCTTTGCAAGAACAGGCAGCTAGTCTGCCTACCTTCTCTTTTTTCCAGTCTTTCTTTTACGGGCAGCCTCCAGGCTGAGGTCGCACCAAGAGGTGCTGCAGCTGAAGAGAACTGTGTGCCTAAGTCAAAAGGAGTAGAGAAGAAAGTGATGTAGCTGCTACTTTATTAAGCGTTTATAAAGACTGCTGTTTCTAAAACAAGAAAAAGCAGGATCGTGCAATTAATATTATGTTTGCACAAAATATATAAAGCACTGCATTTAAGCAAAAATCAGTATTTCAAGTCAAGCGTTGCTTGCACTGACACATGAATTTTTGACTTCTACTTGCCTTTATCTTCTCCCAATGGCACTGAGATCGGAGTAATCCCGAAATACAGTTTAGTGCCTTTAAACTCTGGTTTGGAGATAGATCCTCCAACATGGTTTACCTCTTGCAAATCGGAGGCTGTAGTTTTCCACAGCTGGCTTCTAGGGCAAGGCTTAGTGGGAGCAGTCCCTCTCACCAGGGTGGCTGGCCTTTCGGGGTCACATTATCGGAGTAAGAAATGTGGGAAGGGAGAAGCTGCGTTCATAGGATGAAAGAATGTGCTGTTTTCTACATGGAGTCACTATTGTATGGATATTGTTTTAAAATATTTGACCTGTTGAGGTCTTATCTGCTGCAGCTTAAGTGTAGTCAGCCAGCACAAAGACTTGGCCACTAACATTAAACTGGTTGTCTCCTTTCCCCTCATTGAACTTTAGGTTTGAGCAATGTCAGCTAGGAAACAGACTTAATCCAGCATTTTACAAGCACCATGATAAGCACATTCACTGTCACAAATGAAAAGCAAAACTTGTTCAGTGTAAATATTATAATGAGGAAAAATAACTTCAAAAAAAAAAAAACACACACAAAGCACTTTTTATTCTGTGGATATGGTGGCCTTGTACTTTTTATCACGTTAAGATGTGGGAATCAGCAATACCTATACATCATATGAAATTCCCATATTCAGAGAATGGATTATTCAGTTGAATGGATAATATGTGAAAGTAATCCAGGAAAACATACAAAAGAAACATCCTGCATACAGTAGCAAGTGGGGTCTCCTTAGGGATGCCTCACTTTTTGAGAACCTCAATTGAAACTGCAACGTAGAAATAAAAATGGAAGGCGTGATTAAAGTGCCACTGTAAACATAGATAACTGTGAAGCAAATAAAGTAGAAAAAAGATGGAGGAGCAAAATAACTGGAATGGATGTGTGTATTAGCAATATGATATACAGTTAAAGTGGGCATATTTAGTGCTATAGGAGCTCCACAAAATATTTCAAACTAGATTTCCTACCTGTTTGTGTGACTTCTGTCACTGGTGTTTTCTGTGTTTCACAAGATTTAACGGTTTTACCTTCCCACCACTGCTGTGAGATGCAGAAGTGCTATTGGCTGTGGTCCTGCAGACCAGCACACTCTGGAGTGTGGTGAGGCGGTTATCAGCTCTGCAACTTGCTGGCATTAACCCAGGTGAGACACACAAGGGTGATGCTGCTGCAGTGTCAGCACAATCCCAGTCTTCTGCTATGAACCTTCCTTCTGTTGGCAGGTACAAATGTGCGCCTTCACAGTGACCCAGTGCTACTCTTGGTTGATGCATAAGCTGGTGTTTCAGGTCGCTTGGCAAAAGCCTCCATTGCCCCCAGTTGCATACACAGCACACTGTGTGTGCATAAGGTGAGGGAGGGAAGTGCGTGTGATCCTCCTGGGAGTCATTGCTTTTAGTAACAGTGGCCTCCCTTCTGCTCTGTTCCTCTCTTGTACCTGTTTAGCATAAATTTGCTTCCTTGGGACTTGTTGCATGTGGTCCAGTGGAGCAATCACCATAGCTCTGGGGTCATTAAAAGGGACGAGATACTGTTGATATTTCTGTCAATTCAGTCAGAAAATACTCTGTACAACTTCACAGATCTTCACCTTTGCCAAACTTTGCCTGTGATGCTTCTTCTTTCATGGCAGGGTGACTGAGAGTTTCCCTTTTTACTGGACTCTGTTAAGGAATGGAGTTCAGGGTTTGCAGCTTTCAGCATTCAGCCTTTTGCTCACGGACATTGTGGACGTTACACTTCTGTCCTTGACATAGTGGCTCTGCGATATATTGTTTTGCACGTACATAAAGATGTGATTTTCTGTAGGGACAGATCCATGCCTAGTGTGTGTTTTTACTTAAATGCTTTTCCCTGTGTTTTCTGAGCTTGTATTCTTCTGGGCATAATCACAGTTCTGCCTGGAATGCATCAAACTAAGCACTTTCTCTCCTTCCCTCCCTTCATCCCACACTTACTTTCTATTCCCATGATGCTTCTTTCCTACAGTCCCTCTGGCTCTTTAATCACAGAGCTTTACAGTAGCTAAAACAGTGGCTGTACGGAATGCATGTTTCTTTCTTGTTGTTCATCTTGTGCTTAATCTCCTGAATAAAGATAGTCAGACATATGCCATCAGAAAAGTGAGCCACCTTTTCAATGCTTTGCTGGGCATCCTTCAGCCGCCTTCATACCTCTTTGGAGTGTGTGTAACGGCAGGTTAAGTTGCCATTTGAGTTGGGAATCTTTTGAAGGAAAGCATTTCTTAAACTGAAAACACAGAAAACATGAGAGTTGAAAACTCTACGTCAGTGACCCACCAGAGCCCCAGACGCGTCCTGACAAACTCTTTAATCCTTCAGGAATGCAGACTTTGAGAACAGTGCATTTCTATCAAGAAGCACTTAAGTTTTGATGTTAGCAAAAAAAATTTCTCCTGTCGTCGGACACAACAACTTTTTACCAAAAGCCTGTGCAGTGATTCTAGTGTGAAATCTTTACTTTGTTCTTCTGCAGTGCCTTATTTGCCGTTTTGCTGCTGCTTCCCATCCTGACGCTGGATGCAGCATTTCAGTGGGGTGGAGAGCCTGGGAAGTACTTTGGGATAGACAGGGTTAGCAAATGTCTCATCTTGCAGACTGACTTCAGCCTCACACTCAGTTTAACTATCACCCAGAAGCAGCACCACTGAGGCCAGCAGCTGATACCCGTATGAAAGTGGTGCCAGAGGACGATCACACTCCCAGTTCTCCCAGATTCTTGCACAGCTCTGATCCAAGCCTCTTGTGTGAGTAAGAGAGTTCCAGAGAGCAAGCAGTTAGATGCACCGTAATAGCAGGAATGAGGATGAAGCATTAAACAAGGAGGGGACACAGGGCTCTGTAGCTCCCCCATTGGCGATACCCAAGGATATGTGAAGGGATTATCACCTGTGCATCCCCTACCCCAAAACCCATCCCCATGAAGGCTGCCCCTGCTCTGCGTGAAAGAGTGGACAAAGTGTCTCTCCGCAAAGAGCCCCATGTCGGAAGACAGCCCCGCTGGGGCCCGGCCTCTCGCTGCCTTTCCCTTTCTCCCTCTCAGCAGGGCCAAGGCAGGAAGACGGGGCTAAACATCTCGCCCACGGGTGTAAAATAAACATACACACTTTGAATGGAAAACGCAACTGGAAGTACAGTAAAAGCACAGAGCCCTTTTCTTTTCTGGAAGATGGCTGTACCTGGCACCTCATAAGTTTGACCCTGATCATAGAAACAGCTGGAGAGGGGCCTTGCGCTGCCGCCCGACACATTTTCTTCAGATGGAAAAATAGCTTTGGTCTGAAGCGTTGTAAAGCAATAACCCGGCAAAAGAGGAAGTTCTCATGATCTGATGTGTTCCCTCTCTTTTGCAGATGAAGGAGCCCCACAGCAAAGCAGACTCGCTGCCCAGGCCGGAGCCCAGGCCCCTCTGGGGTGGTGAGGAGGCAGGTACGGGCGGCGGGGCCGGGGCGGCGGGGCCGGGTGGGCAGAGCACTCTGCGGGAGGCCTTTAGTCAGGGCTGAAGTGCTTTATCCCCAAGCCACGCTGAATGGAAGGGTGTTTTTCACGTCAAAACAAGATGTAGGCTCGCACCCACTGGGTGTTTGCTGCACGGCAACAACAACAACAACAACAAGAGCCCACTTGCGGGCAGGACGGCCGCAGCCCACAATGCCGCTGCACAAAGGCTCCTGTGGAATCATGCCATGGCATAATGAGGAGAAAGAAAAGTATTATAGCACATCTGTTTAACAAGCCACCAGCCACATTTCAGCGCTGATGTGCTGCATGAGCAGGGCTCTCATTAGCTACCAGCAAGAGTTCTGTGAATAAATCCGAGGGCAAAAGCGGCCATTCGATGAGTCCTGGTCTGTCTGCAGGAGGACCGAGGACACGAGTGCTGTGGATATAAGGAAGGGCCCTCGTTAGTTTTAGCATAGACAACATAGACGGAATAAACTTCATATGTCGAGCTCACACACATTCTTTTTACTCTGCCTCCTTTCTGTCTTGGGGTTTTGCTTTTTGGGAGGATGCGGGGGTGTGTGTGTGTTGTGCTTTGTCTGCTTCTCTTTGCCTTGCTATAGCAAGATAGATATAGCTATAGATCTTATTTGCAAGTGAAAAGCGTAGCAGATTAACTTAGACTGTTGGTGCTGTGGTTGGATGACATGTCAGAACTGCATTTAAGCCAAGAAAATAAATGCCTCAAAAATGCTGTGGCTACACAGTGCAAATGTCCCAGTAAACATAAACCGCTCCTAACATGACAAGTAGCTGTCAGATACTGAGGCAGATTTCACTTGAATGGTTTGGGGATTTTCTTCCTGCTCTCTTTGCCATTTTTGCAACTGTCCCCCTGGGAAACATCCCAGAAGCCTCTGTTCCCATTAGGAGGAAATCTTTCACTTCCTTGCTTTGATTTTGAACGCTTAATGCTCCTGGTTAATTCCCCTGACCTATAACCAGTCTTGGCTCCTATGCATGGAGATTAAATGCTGATCTAGATGATAAACTTTTAAGAAGCTAGTTTAGAAATACATTTAATTAACTAAACACTCTCAGTCTTTCATGAGAACTCACTGTGGTGTGTGAATGTTGCAGGTTACATTGATTCCTAAACAATGTTAGCTATAGCCATAATATACTTTTTTCTTAAAATATGTGAGCCCACACAGGACAGCTCCACTGATCTGACTAATGTGAGCAGTGCTTTCTTCTGTCTGAAGCCCAGTAGGCCAGTGATCTGCCTTACCCCTCTGCCAGCTGCGTGGGCAGTGTGAGGACCCTCAATGTCCCTCCCGCTCACTCCTGCCTTCTCTTCTCCACCAGAAGTTATTGTCCTCTCAGCTAGGTCAAGAGCTGCCTACACGTGAAAACAGATCTGGGGAATGCTCCAGTTAAAAATACAGTATTTAGGGGCCACTTCTTGGCCATGGTGATGGGATGGGGGTGCTGGTCTTTTTCTTACCTGGGTTGATTAGGTACCCAAGCTAATTTCAGTTAAAGCAGAAAAAGTGCTCACGGTTTACCACCTTGGGACCTAGACCCAGAGTGACTGAACTTTAAGGGCTCTTCTGCCATGACACAACTGCCCTAAACCACTTCTTCAATGTGAGATTGCACTGGCTGGCTGGGCAGGGACACTTAGGATAACATCTTAATTCACCTTTGATTTTTAAATGTTTTCCAATGGCTTCTGCTTCTAAGAAGCATTTAGCAACTACTTCACCATACCAGTTAATTGAACATGATTAAAACCCAATTGCTTCACCGTAGCACACGCGGTAGCCAGTTCTTAGGCGTCTGTAAAAATGCCATTAGAGGGCTAAAGCAATGTTTCTTTCCAGGTTTCTACAACAGCAATCAAAGGTGATCTTGTTTAGCACCTGCATAATCCCCTCAGTTAGGATTAAAGTAGTATGTTTGTATTCTAATTACATATCGGCTCTTGATTATGCCAGAGGACTTAAACCACTTTGAAGCAAAAGCTTGAACTCTTGGGTTCTCAGGCAAAGCAGAGTGAGTCTTATGACTTGGCCATTTTGTGTTGTTTACATGACAAAATTGGGTGTCCTTCGGTATGATGGCAACAGGCAAAATAATTCCTTGGTCAGAGGATGAGGAGTAAGAAAAGACAGGATATAATCATGAGAAGGCAATTTTTAAATACTTTCTCCAAATTATCTTTAAAAGCTTTATCAAAGATCTGGCTGTCTTAATGAAGGAGCAGTTGTCCTAAGCTTACTGTGACCTTTGAAAGAAGTGCATGAATTGTCTACAGACTCAAACCATGGTTAACATTTATAGAATTATCCCATTTTTATCTTATATAAATGCATATAATATATCTCTTGGTCTTGAAAAGTAAATGAAAACAGAAACAAAGACCTGACACCTCTGGTTTCTACCACTAGATAATCTGGAATTGCCGAGCATAACACTAAACAGTGGCACCACAAAAAAGAGACTGCTATTCATGCTTCACAGGCAGCTCTGCCTTCACCTGGGCTCCACCAGCTCTTAAACCACAGAGGGGAAATGCCCTCCCCGCACCAGCGCCAATGCAACTGCAAATCACAGAAGGTGGGAAACCATCCCTACAGTGCTTTGCTTGTTCACACATTCATTGATCTCAAAGATACATTGTTAGCAAGAAGCGGCCCCTACTTTTCTACACCATTTATCTCAAATTGTTCTTAATAATTTGGATCTGAAGTGCCTATTAAATAAAGATCAAAAATGTGTGATACTTAATGACTCTAATTTGCAATGCCAGGCTTATAGCAGTCTTGCCAATTCTTGCAACTTGATGATGAATCTCATGATATTTCAAATTTTCTTTACGTATACGTACCTGCTTGACCTAGGAGAAGGGTGTTTAGGTACTTAATATTTGTGGCTGAAGAGAAAATGTGAGATTGTGAAGCACCTGGAAGCTCTGAAACAAGGGAGCATTGGTTATTTTTATTTACAAATGGTGTGTAAACCAATTTTGTAACTTGGGGACAGTGTCTGGACTCATGATTTTGGAACATGTTAGGTTGGCAATACCGTTCGTGTTAGCAACTGTTTTATTTCCAGTCCTCTGTTCCTGTCTACTCAATTCAAATCACTACAGCATTTCACAACCCAGCAGGCAGTGACACTTGCCTCTCCAGCACAGGATTACTGCAGTCTGAGCAGTGAACACTTACTTGTGCCACGCAGTGCTCACACGAGGAGGAAAGCAGATATCCCTGGCCCAAAATATTGCAGTTCAGGAGCTCAGCTCTGTGCTTAGTAACTTGCTGAAAAAAATGTGTCTATCTACTCAACTTGCTGCAGCCAAATCAAGACCTGAGAGGGTCAAGCCCCTTGCAGGATCGTGCCCTAGATCAATAACTATTTACTAGTTTAGAAGGGCATGTTTACACCACGCAAAACCATCACACTTTGATCATAACTATCAAAGCTGTGATCAGGCAACAGCACCCAGGTAACTGCATGTGCACCCACGTGGGTCTCTGCAGATGGGGCCCTCGGATCCAGGGTGTCAGATGGGAGGAATGTTTACACAGCCCAGTGCAATGGCTCCCCATCAGCTCCCAGAGGACACAGGCACTGGGGAGGGCTCTCACACGCCTGCTCCCCGGTCTCTGTGCTGGCTCCAATGTCTCTGCCCTGCACTGCAAGGTGATGAGCAGGCACGCCTGCAAAGGTGTCCATTCCTGCTAAGGGTGATGGGGACTGTTGGTGTAGTGTATCCTCTGTTTGTGTTACTGTTGAGGCTGACTAGATCTCCACAACCAGTGTGATTTTTGACCTTTGTGACAAATGGGTCTATATTAATGATTTTCATCACTGATAATGAGACCTACAGCGTTTACTCAAGCACTTTTAGCAAAGTTATTTGGGATCTTTCCCAGTCATTTTGTCTGCAGGCTACAAAACGAGTCATTTTCTAAACTTTTTTTTTTTTGGTCTGCTTCCCAAATACTGTTTCTCATTTTTATTTCTACAGTGCTCATTCAAACCAGCATTTCAACATTAGATATAGTATTACCATCTCAGACATTCAACATTCATGAGGTGACCTGCCCTCTCCCTTCTCTCTTCCTCCCTTTCTCCTCACACTCAAAATGGTGGACTTTTTAATTGAATTTTAGGCTTTAGAGTTTGCTCGGATCATATATCACCAGGACAGCTAGAAACTTACTACTAGAGAGAGAGAGAGAGAGAGAGGAAGGAAGGGAGGAAGGGAGGAAGGGAGGAAGGAAGGAAGGAAGGAAGGAAGGAAGGAAGGAAGGAAGGAAGGAAGGAAGGAAGGAAGGAAGGAAGGAAGGAAGGAAGGAGACAGGAAGAGAAAGCAAGAAAGAAGGAATGAAAGAAAGAAAAGTGGGTTTTTTTATGAGACTGAGATCCCAGAATCTTTTGCATATATTTGCACCTGCTGGGCCTGATCTTCTGCTTCTTAGCCCAAAGCTCTGCAGAGTGCTCCTGCTTAGATTTGATATCATTTTGGACCTACTGTGCTATTCACTCTGGCAGGTATCAGTGGTTACCAAAGCAGCAAACCAACAGATAATAAGTCTGTCGGGTTTGCAGGTTTAATGCGCTTGATAACATTGGTAATTTAATGCTCTCAACTACATTTTGAAGTTAAAATCCCCTTGAACAGAGCAGGGAGAGAGGTGTAGAAGGCTGAGGTGTAGTTCCATTTTTGATCGTTTAGCTACAGAGCATATGCATGGGGAGATCTGCTTTTGCAGCGGGAATTAATGGACTGTCCCCTTCTGCAATGAGAATATATGGTGCCTCAAGGGAACAGCAGCCAGAGAGGTACAAATGTAATAATTGGGGCCTTTTCCAGAGAGACAGAAATGTAATAACTGGGGCATTGTCTGAAATTTTTCCCTAGGTGCTGCACCTCATATTGCAGCTCCATTTTATACATTTCTGCAGGTTGCACTGCAAACCATGAGATGCAGTGAAACTGAAAACAACCTATACAGTCAAAGAGTAGACGTAAAGAAAAGAAAAAAACAACAAAAAAAAAAGAAAACAAAACACCGTAGGATGTAAGGCGTTTTGTGTATGTACAAAATCCTGAAGGGACCGTAAAAGCCATTCTTTCTCCTTTCTCCTCCTTGAGAAGTAAAAAAACCAACAGCCTCCATGACACCTGTTGCTTATTTGACAGCACAGCAGTGTAAATGTTGAGCCCAAGAATGGTCCTCTTAAGTCCCAGGTGGATATTCTTCTTTGGGAGTGCCAGAAAGTTTCACTTTGCACTTGCAGAGTTCGCACTGAAGACAATTGGATGGGTGCCTCCTATTTGGGACCACGTATGTCTTTGCTGTCTGTGACGACTGGAAGCAGAAATGCATTTCCTAAACGTACCTTTGTTGGAAATGCAGAAGCACAGCATTTCTTCCTGAACTGCCCTCACCTGGTCGCCCCACTGACCCAGCCCGTGTCCCCAGCCCTGCTCTCCACTGCTCGGCCCCCTGTGCTCTGGCTGTCCTTTGGGTATGCAGCAATAAAGTCCGTCAGTGCCTTTCTGCATGGAAAGCGCCAGTCTGACTGAGCCGGCTGTGGAAAATAAGAGTTTGTTTTTCAGACAGATTATCAGAGTGGTTTTTGTTTTTTTTTTTTTTTTTCACTTTCCCACATCAGCTGACCATCATACTTGGCTAATTTTGTCCTTTCAACACAACAGTTTTTTAAACTGATCTCCAAACCAGCCTTGGTATTTTTCTTGCCAGTGTATGCCTCTTTGAGAAAACTAAGGTTTTACTTCCCAAAACTTAACAATTTGGTAATTTGATTTCCTAATACACAAATTTTGAAGATTACAATTTCAAGCCCATGGCATTTCTCAGTTTAATGAAACATCAGCTTTTGTTCTACTTTCCCCTCATCTTTTCCAATAAAGCTCTTTTTCCTGACACAAAAGCTAGCTCAATTAAAAATGTGATGAAACTGCTCTAAGGGCACAGCTTGAAATTCAGCTTTGCAACTTACAGAAGATAATTATTTCACTTTTTATTTTTCTTTATGTATTCATTTATACACTACAACATGGTAGCAGATCAAAGGTCTAATCAAACTTAATTGCAGTTAATATAAATGTCTCTTTATGTGTCATACTGCACTTGCACTAAAAAATAAATGTAACAGTCCGGGTTGAAGGCATGTGAAGTCATTCCAGATTTACCTGCAGGACGGCCTCACACCGGTCAGCAGCCACCGGTGTGAGGCGGCAGCAAGAAGGGCTCCACAGTGGCTCAGATGCTGCAATTTGGAAGGTCTGTGGTGACCACCTGTTCTACATTTTTGGTGAAAAGTCTTGTTCCCAGTACTTGTAGCTCTGAAGAATTTTTCTCAGATACAAACCAAAAACCATAATCTCACCTGACTTCAGACCTCTGCAAAGGGGGTGGTGGCATCACAGGTTGTCGCTGGTTTTTGTGTAAATGAATGGAGAGGAACAACCACCGTTTTTCTGACGTATAAAAGATCCTCTATCTGAGGAGCAGAAGAATCAGTCCCTATCTGTGTCCTTTTCTTTCCCCTAACTGTGAAGGAAGGCTAGATAAGCTGGGTTTAACTTCTTCTTAAAAACCTTCAGTGGTGGGGATTCCTCAGTACCACTCTACTCCTTTCTTTTCAGCTCCAAACTTTGTTATTGTCTTTAGAATCCCATTTTCTTGGAGACTCCATGCAGATATAATGTAGAACTAAGTATTTGCATTTTTTTATTCTTTCTTATCTCTTTTTTTTAAAAATTTGCTCCTGGTTCTGTTGAGTTACAAATCTGGCACCTGACATACCACAGAGTATGGTGGAGGAGGCCAGCAACAAACTAGCCAAGCCAGGACCCTGGAGGGCTTTCTTCCAGAGTGTGACAGCAGATAAGATTTCTAGAGGAAATGATACATTGGTGCAGTGGTGGAGGATGAAGGTAAGGGTGGGCAAGGGAATAGAAATGAGGCCACCAGAGAAAACAAGGAGGCATCATATCCATTGCACTCCCAGGTGCCAGAAGGATATCCACATCTGATTTTTGCTTTTATCCTAACATTTCCTTCACCACCATGTATTTTTCCAGCCAGTATCTAAACTGCAGCTCTGTTCTGTTTGAGGTCTTGTTTCCTCAGCAGGGATCCACATCTTGGCTGGCAAGACCTAATGGAAAGCCCTTTTACCTGAAGCCTTGCCAGTGAGAAGAACTCCAGGCCTTATAACAGAGTGTTATATCTTCGAAGAGGTGCACAAGGGGCATCATCCACAGCCCTTTTTTTGCAGTTATGCAGCTAAGCAATAAATCACACAGAAGCATGGCTTGCTGCAACATTAACAGAGAAAAGCTCTAGGAAAATGTGGCACATTTTCCTGTGTGCCACAGGAGAATCAGGAGTCTCCTGGATGTTCATTTGGATTGCTTGGCTCCTGCCCAAGGAGAACTATTGCTGTGTATTTTATAGGCATTGAAATAAACTTAAATAAGTGGTTATAAAAAAAAAAAGCTATACTGAATGATGCCCCTACAGAAAAATTAAAATACTCAGTTGCTATAATTTTTTCTGTATTTTGTTGCTGTTTTTTGTTTCTAAAGGTGACCTTGAAATCGTGAACGTGTCCATGTTGCTTCCTTACAAAGAAAAAACATAGTGCTTTGTCTTTTGTAATGCAAGCACAAGGTCTCTCTGTATTGTATTTTTCTGCACTATATTTTGCAAGAGAAATCTGTGTGACTGCACTCCTCAAAGGGTGAGGTTTGTCCAGGAAGGGGGAACCCTAACAACCAGAGAAGCACGTCCAGATTCATCAGCCCTTATGACCACATAGCAGAAATGGATCTCATAACAGAATAGCCTGACTGAGGAGAGGCATAATTCTCACACCGATGCAAATACTCTGAGGGAAATGTTCTTTAGAAGAGAGAAGGGCTAAGGTTTGCTATTCATTATCCCCTAATTACCTTTCAAGGCCTTAGGTGGAGAGCTGGTTGTCCGCAGCCTTAGGAAAGAGAGGAAAGCTTCCTCAAAGAAACTTACTGCTTTTCCAGCTCCTATACAGGAGATGGAAGGCTTCTATCTTCCACAAAAAACTATGTTTTAAACTTTTTCACGTTAAATGTAGCAATTACTGATGTCTATGACTGTATTAGAGACTCAAAAACCTTCCCACTCCTCAGGAACCAGGGGAGAAAGGGGTGTGATCCCAGTCGCCAGTACGACAACGGTTTCATTTTAAATGATGTCAACAATCATATCGTTCCTTGACATCCTTCATGATCTCAAGGAGATACTTACCTCAGCTTTGTCACTGTACACCTCAGAAGGCAATTTGTGAATATCAGTTCAGTGGCTAGAGAAATGAATTCAAAACCTTTTATTATAATCAGACTTTAATATGCTGGAGTGAAATTGCTCAGTTTACCTGAGATACACTATCATTTTCATTTAGCCTATCACATCATTCACACAGCATTGTCTGGAGATAATTACAGAGGAAGACAAGCTCTTGTCTGCCTAAAACACAGCAACATAAACTCATTTACTGCAAATTAAAACAGATGGAAAATTGCTGTTGCTTTTAATATAGTTGCACAAAAAAAATAAGTTTTCAAGTATTTTAAAAGTAATTGTAGCAAATGCAAGGTTGTGGCTTACAGCCCATGTCCAAAACAAAGTACTTCAAGCATCCCAGTAAAAATGGGTGAAGTTATTCATAAGAAGGAATTGGAAGCTGTAAAAGAAACACCTCTCCACAAAAGACATTGGATGCCTTTAGACAGCTCGGGGGGGGGGGGGGAAGACAAAAACCCCACCCAAACACAAACACGAAGATTTCATTAGAAGAACTCAAAGAAAAGTCATAACAAATAAAGATTTTTTATTCTATAAACACACATATGCATCATCACATGCATGTGAATCAAGCTACTAAACCTAAGGAGGCTCCTTGCCAACCTAAGCTGAGAGTGTATGTCCTAATACAAGTGACCTACCATGCGCTGGTGAATATACAGATCCCTTAAGATGAAATATAACATCATCTTCCGGACTACTTTAGAATTAGAGTGTAACTCAGGAGCAACGTGACTTGGGGATAGAAATAGTTCTCCATCCATGCAAACTTTTTCCTCTTATGTCTGTTGTTATATGATAGATGTATGAGAACTGCAACACAGTCTTAACCACAGAAACTACAGGTTCTGCTCTGCTGGGCACATGTTTTCTGGGCTCTCAGCATTGTGCTCTGCCTGCACATCTTACAGCACCTGCAAGAACATAAGAGTTTTGAAAGGCAGTGAAAACTGAAGGGACACTGTCTGCATGAAGTACATTCAGTTTAAAGCAAGGGTTAGAGGTATTCACAAATATTTAATTTATGCCAGAATTACCATAACTGTTCAGGTTGATTTATATTATCCTTCCCTTAAAAAAAATAATAAAATCCACCTCTTCCAGTTCAGGAGAGACTGGCTAACAGTACAGTAGTACAGCGAACTATATACTAAGTGTTTTGAGAGGACAGGTACATGATTTTGCAGTGTTATAGTGCTGTTTAGAGGGACCTTGTGGGTCATTGATCCCATCCCGAGGTCAGACCATGGCCAGCACTGGAGCAGATCAGTGTGGCTTTGTCTTGTTGAGGGTTGGAAACCTCCAGGGGATGGGGTTTCCTCCGACTATCAAGGAAGGCTGTTCCCAGGCTGCATTACCCTCCTGGTGGGCATTTTGTTTCCTAATGTCCAAGCTGAACACTCGTCTTGCTGCCATTGGCCCCTCTTGCACCTTCTGTTACCACTGTTTGGCTCTGGTGTCATTGTAGCTCCTCGCCATGAAGTCATAGGCTGCTGTTCAACTGCCTTTGGCCTCCTCTTCATCAAATTCACAAGCCCAGCTCTTCAGCCTCTCCTAAGTGGTCCTATGCACTAGACCCCTAACCATCCCTGTAGCCCTCCACTCTGTGTCTCTACACTTTCTTGGCATCCTTCTTGAAGTGGATAGCCAAAACTGTGCACAGTTTTCTGTATTCTATTTGACTCCACCCTATGAAATAAAAACGTGAGAAAGTGAACTCTCACTTGAAATAATTTTGAAGATTACTTTGAACTCATGATGTTCCTCTGAAGGTGACTGTAGCTGATGATGTGTTCAGAGTGCTGGCTTCAACTTGAAGCATCGGAGAAGAAAGAAAGGCCTGAGGGAGAAGAGAAAGTGAAATGCAGGATCAGACTAAGGAAAAAAGATGACTCCAAGGAGCAGCGTAAAGAGTGGAAAGAAGACAGAGGAAAAACGAATCTGAAAAAGAAGAGCAAAGGAGCAGTGCAGAAAATTATGCCTTGTCACTATTGTTACAACTGTGGTCCAGGACAAATGTAGACTAATATGATCTGCTTAGCAAATGGGGATGGGTCATATTTGAAATCATTCAAGCTAACAAGTTCCATTGTCCAGAGACGGTAAAGCCAACAGCAAAAAGAGTCCTCCAAATAATTGCCTCACTCTACATCTCTCTGAGTATGTTGCTCAGGAGCTTTACCATGACAGCCCTTGAAATACATCTTTCATTTATTTCAGTCCCTTTATAACTCTGCAGGAGCATTATATTTCTGTCTTGGAGGCGGAGGTTCAAAATACCCTCTGTCAGGGATTTTGTCTCAGCTTTCTGTGCTGCCCACTGGCATATCCAAGCTGGCCTCTGCCTCCCACCTGACTGAGGAATGACTGAATAAGTAGAACCAAATCTGGAATTTGAATTGGTCCTCCTGGAAATGCTATTTGAAGTCTTCCAAAACAATGAATAAATTGTCCATACAAGGACTTCCTCTAAAAATTACTTCATTGCATTGAGGGAAGTACACTACCCTCCCCACAACTCTGCAAAGATCTATAAGCAGAACTTCACTTTACACAAGAAAAACTGTCATGTTTTTGGACTAAGCTTCTGGCGGGGGGGGAAACAAAAAAATCATGTGACAAAACCAAAGGAGTGAAGAGCACTGACATCACGAATGTTGGCACTGTACTTCAGACCAGACAATGTTTATGGAAAGATGAGGGATAAACTTCTTTCCTGTCAAATCTATGCACGGTAAAGAAGTGCCTTGCCAGGCAGGATCAGAAAGATCTTTCATAATGTTCTCACCTTGCTGCCTTGCACACTTGCCTGGAGTTTTTGTAGTGCAGATGGGACCGTATCCCAGAGTTTTTGGAGGCAAAAGAGAACCAATTCCCATCAGAAAAGACAGCCTTGAGAACAGCTTTCTCTTTTTATAGAAGTCAGAGCATTGTTTGTGATTCCTGCAGCCCAGAAGGGCTCTACAACACTCTGCAGCTTCAGCGGGATGTTGTGTTGTGCGCGACCTGCCTTCAGCTGTTGTGCCGTGTTGCTATGTGCTAATGCTGACAGCTGTTGTGTTTCACTCCAAATTAGTGCCTGCCTTTCGCTCTGGAGTGAAGTAATACCTACGTGCAGGGCCAGATTCCAGTTCTCTATGGAAATGCCCCCAAAACAAGTGAAAATACTACCAAAACAGATGCTTTGTACCCATTTCCTGATCAGTCACACGATACTTCCGCTTTCTATATGGAGTTCCCCACGCACTCCCACACCAGTTCCCTTTTTTTTTTTTTTTTCTTTCTAGCAGTCTAAACATTTCGTGTTGTGAAAAGAATTCAGCATCTCAGCAGTTCCACATTTCTTGTAAGCCGGCCCCGTAGAAGTGTCAGGATGCTGAGCCATACTTGTGATTGAGGGCGTACAGCCTGGAAGCTTGGTCTTCCTGAGGAGACAATTCGAAGTAAAATGTGATTTGGAAATCTATTTAAAGATCTTCTCAGAAAATGATAATAAGAGATGAAAGAGAACCTTTTACATGTCAATAGCTGTAAGATATTGATCAAATAATAGTTTTTAATCAGTTTAGCATTCTGAAATTGCTTTAAGAGCATTTGGATTGCCACTTTGGTCCAACCAAAGGTCCACTTGGCCCAGAACCACATCTCCAGTAATGGTCAGTGTTAGATACCATGCAGAGGTGTATCTCTACCTGTGGCCTCTGCAGTACTCGTAGTCATTAAACATCAGATGGTGACCTGAAAAATGGTCACTTTTTTTTCCTAAGTAATCAGTCAGGCAAATGAAACACAGAAATAAAAGCAATAATACTATCAAAACATTATTGAAAAAGGCAAGAGAGTGAACACTCAAAGCTTAACTTTGTTATGATTGTTTGTTAATTAAAACCTTATAGCTTTATCATACAAGGTGGTCCATGGATAGTTTTCCAAAAATCTAAGCAATCCCTGAATTCACAGGATTTGAGAGACACTGTTAAAGGGAAGGCAAAAGATACTCAGAAACACTCGAAGAAGTTTATTTCTTATCCTGGCAGCCATAAATAGGCTTATACAACAAAGTGGGACCTGATGTCTCAGGCTCATAATATTCTCTAATATTGAAAAACACCACATCTGAGAATAAAAATGTGTATATAAAGAAAAAGCACTCATTATATTACTGAATTAATGTTGGTTCTCACAGTTTCTAACATCATAACAGCCTTCCCCCCCCCCCAAGAACAAATCACATTTTCCTATTAAGCTGCCTTTAAGAAATGTGTTCATTAGTCATTACTGTACATATAAGTATGTTCCAGTGAGCACAAATGCACGAATAAAAGTCCCTTTATGTTATTCTATGACTCAGCTCACAGAGCCAAAGTGACTTGGAAGTTTACTAGTTGTGGTTGCAGCACCTAAAGACAAATATACTTGAAAAAAAGGAGGGTGAATGCTCTGTGGCTTGAGTGATTACGGATCTTTCATCAGTGTGACCTGAGACTAGATGAAAGACTTGTAATTTCTGTGTATGCTGTTCCAATTAGAAATATTTAAAAAGCCAGAATAAATATATATTAAATGAAAAACACGATCACAATGATAAATATGTATGTATACATAATACTAAAGAGGAGAAAAACATGGTCTGTAAAAAATGCTTGAGTGCTATCTCCAGACAAAGCTGAGCATACTTTACTACTATGTACTATCCATTTTGAAGTAGGTACAGTGAAATCAAAAAAGGATTATGCAGATACAGAGAGTTACTACTCTGCTGAATCTGACATATGCAGCTCACCATGTATTTTATACTTTCATATCTCAAACACTGGCACAAACAGATTTTCCTCCTTTCTGAGAAATTCCCTTCCTTTCTCTGCTCCTTGTCTGCCTACATGTCATTTCTGTAAAAAAGCACTAAGAATGTCAAAATTGCAGAACGGGTCAAAACTTGAGCACTATCTGCAAACCTCATGGAAACCGGGAGAAAACAGCATTTGATTTTGATTCAGAGTCCAATAGCTGTGATTTCAGCCACTGTTTTGAGTCAGTCAAACCGGGTCAGTCACTAAATGAGCCAAACTGTTGCCAAGTTTTGCCATGTAGGTGGTGGGCTATATGTCCAACAAGTTGAGCATGGGATTGAAAGTCACAAGCCCTACAAAATGCTTATTCTATTTCAGGCTCATCATATGACAATGACCCGAGTCATCCAACTTCCCCATCTCTTCGTTCTTTAAAATGTCACTGTTAATATTTACCCGTGTGAGGGCTTAAAGATCTCTGGATAAAAACATGCAAAAGTGAAAATCGTCGCTTAGTGAAAATAATGAATGACAGCACTAGTAACACTAGTAACTGTAGAGAAGTCCTCAGTGCTATGCTTTGCAAGTGACTAAAGCTGCCATTGGCAGCTACGCTCTGCGTAGCCTTTCTGTATTTAAACTCTGTATTCGCCCTCAGTGATTCATCCGTCTGCACAAGTGGTAAAACACCAAAGGCCAAAAGTCTTGTTTTCAATCCTCTGTCTCCCTGGACAGTACTTTGCTTAACCTCTCTATGCTTCAATTTCTTCACCTGGAACTTTATCTGCATTTCTAAAGAACTCCCCTGTCAACAAAATACAACCTGCTTAGTAATGTTTCCTATATTGCAGCAGGCAGAGACACGTTTGCAACATGCCAGAGTCCCGGGAGTTAATTTTTCTAATGAGCTATTAGAAATACATGGAGAAGGCTGATTCTCTTTCTCCTGGCTTTTTGTTTTTGGTGGTTTTTGTTTGGTTGGTTGTTTTTTTTCCCTGAAGAGAATGTTCTACAGCATTATTCAACCTGTCTTGTGTGAAAGATCAATGCATGTTATTCAGCTAGGCAGAGTGGAGAGGTGTTGCGTTCATCTCACTGCAGGTATAGAGATTAGTGTCACGCGGAGAGTTATGTACCAGTCACACTGCATTTGCCAGTAATCCAATATGCTGGACCTGCTCTTCCCCATTCTGGTATGCAAATAGTTTCTGAAAAAAAGCGCAGTGTTAAAAGGTTCTGATGGGAAGTGTTACAGAAGTATCAACAACTACTTGGAGCATGGCACCCTTTCAAGTCTGTATCCTATTTTTTACGAGGTTAAAACAACAATGCAGCCAATGCGTGTAAGATCAGTGGTATTAGGCTTACTGTTTGCCTCGCACACTGACTAAGCAGGCTGGGATACACATCTGCCTCCGGCTTTGACTCTGCCAGCTGAAGAGGCTGTTCCCAGGTGCTCATCACCTGGGTGACTCATGCCAGTCAGTGGGAGCTCCCACCTGGAGATCTGCCAGCTGATCCAAGGGTCGGTAACACCCACCATGTGGGTGCTGATGAGCAGCTGCAGGCCCACTGGGGCGAGGAAGCCCTTGCTGAAGGCTGGAAAGGTCCCATACTCACAGCCTGGGGCCTGTTGCATGATTATGCACGGGTGGGTGTCTGTGCTTGTCAAAACCTCCTGATGCTTATCCTTGAAGTGGATGAAAATTTAGATATTGTCAAACTCAAGTTAAGAGGAAGAGACAACAAACCTCAGAGGTAAAGTTGTTGGGCCTGATGTACGTAGCAGCAAATGCAAGTCAGTGTTACACAGACAGCCAGGCTCGATGTTCGAGCAGCTCCTTTGCATCCTGAAGTCTAGTAAACCTATGGCCAAAACATTTGAGCTTGGCTGCCTGAAGTTAAGCTCCTCTTTGTGGAATCACGTAAAGCTTTGACAAAAAGACAAAAAAAAAAAAAAAAAAAAAAAGGTAAAGGCAGCTTCTATCAAAGTAAATGAAATCCGTATCAAAGGTTGCCAATTCACTTTAGGGCTTAAGATGTTAAAAAAATTTAGGCTAATTGGAATGCTACAAAGAGATTCACAGTGCAGTGAAAGACTCAACAGGTTTGAAAATAGCATCTGGAAGTTGAAAAAAAAATTAATACTGCAGATGTTTGTGGCTTTTTCTTTCTGTATCTGCCTATGAAACAGCTGTGGGACGTTTTTTGTCTGATAGTGATATTCTTTGTGGTGATCGTGTGCTGTGGGAAAAGTACTTTCCTGACATTTCTGACATGTTGGATGGTGGCAGGTGATGCTACTCAGTTGCCAGTTCAATGGGCATACAGTTACACTTCCTTCCCTTCCCCACAAATCTGGATTCAGGTCCTTTTTTGAATCACAAGAAAATCTCTTAGGTGTCAGTGTTTCCAAGTCTCCCATTTTTCACTGTGATTGGTAGCTCCTGCTGGGAAAGGAACCAGGGCTATAGTAATATCAGGTACTTACATAGGATTCCACCAAGGTACAGTAGATGCCTGCAGTGCCTGCTCTGGCTCTTGCTATCCTAAGTTGTCTCTTTACAATGCATGCAATTACATGAATGAGATTGGCAGATATGGAATATATATTGCTGCACAGTAATCTTAATCTAGTTATTAGAATGGGAGAAAGTTAACTTTGTATTTAATTTTTGGTTCTGCCACAGACTTCCCTCGGATGAGACACATTGTCTAACCTGTGGTTTAATTCCCACTTTTATAAAATAAAACTAATACTTCATATCTCTCTGGGATGATATCGGGCATAGTGCAAGGCAAGATAACATCAAGTAATTTCTAGAAAGCTGGTATGTCTTGTCTATCCAGCACAATACAGAACCATGCAGGGCTACTAGCTGGAAGCCAAGATGCATAATCCATCCTTGACGAGCACTATGGAACATTACATCTATGTTACAAGTCTTCTTCCAGGTCCATAGCTAGACTGGGCTGAACCAGGCCAGGAACCTCTTTCCCTACGATTTTCTCTTTTTATATAAATATATATAAAACAGGAAAAAAATGACCAGCTCTCTCAGGGTATGTTGACAATATGATCCTCTAAAGTAATTCCACATTTTACATGTGAAGCTTCAGCAATAAGAAAAAAATTACCTGCAATTCAAAAAAGCCTCTACCTATCTGTGGGTTCCGGGCCCAAATTCCTTCAACGAAACATTAGATACTGCCTGATTCAGGCCACAGATTCACTGAGTTGCCTCCAGGTCTCTTCTGATCAAAGAGGGTACTTTTGGTGACTATATGCCTAACTCAAACACCAAAACTTAAGAAAGGTAAATATATTAGGAAGAATATGTAAGTATTTTTACTGCAGTTTTGGGCCAGTTACCTAAGGCAAAATTAACACTTCTTCCCTCACCATCTTAGACTTTTAGCTTAGACTAAGTAGTGTCCCCTCAGAACTTATGTAATAACCCCATTGAAAGCAATGGACCAAGATAACTGTGGCAAATACGTCCTAAAATTATAGATCACTAGAGAGAGAGCTCTGTTTAGTGTGTATGCTGTGCATCATTCTGCCCAAGAAGCCTCTTACACTTTCTGAAAGAAAATCTCCTAGAAATAACAGAGAATATTAAAGCAGTCAACATAATGGCAAGAGACACGGTGGTGTCACCAAGAGGAAAAGTGTTAAGACCTGAGAGCGTGAGCCTCCCTGTAGCAGGCCTCTGTTTTCAGATCCAATTCATCTCCGAGAATCCAAGTTGCTGTTTTGAGTTAGCAGCCAACTGAACCTCTCTCTAGCAAAAATTCCTCTCTTTGACTAATTTGCTCACTATTTACAGTATTTGGTGCCTTAACTCCAAGGTTGCTGGAGGGCTTACAGGCTTAAAGAGATCTTTCTTTTAAGATAATGAACTACAATGGTGATGATGGGGGTTTTGTATGCACATAAAAGGCATTGAGATATCATGGTAGCAAACACCTCGTGGAACACTAGATGAAGAGTTAAGGGAATGTCCTGATAACTAGGTTAGATCAGCTATCATTTGTATTTTAGCACATCTGTTCAAGTGAGAGGTATAGGGAAACTTGTTCACATTGTATCCTTGACAGAAAATGCCTAAACCCATTTCTGCTATTATCCTTCAAAAGGTAAAGTTTTGGAAGGAAAATCTGAGCGCCAGAGCCAGCAGACAGTGCCTGCTTACACTATTCATTCCAGACCACGTATCAGCTCCTCACATTAGGCTGCCTTGTGACCAAAGGAGCAGACCAAATTCATAGCATCACTAAGAATCTTCGTTTTTCTCATGAGCCTTTTTTTATCACTTTTGCCTCTTATGCTTCACCATACTACCAGCATTCAGTTCTGAGAAGACCAAACTCTGTGCAGTCACAGCACATTATTTTGAGTTCATAACAACAATAATGAATTCAACCTAGTTTTATGAGGACTGTAAGCTAGAGAGGCTACACAATCTTGCAAGGACTTACACTAATGGGGAGGGACACACACATTCAGAGGAAGGCATAAAATGTGCTGCTTCTGCAGACACCCCTCTCTGACTGCTACAAGCTGAAATACCTGCAACATTTGCTCATAAAGCAACAACAAGTCCGTTTGACTCGAACCAGTGTGCTGGAATTATAATGGAAGTTCGGGGCATCATTTATCAGCTGTTTTAACTAGAGGTCAGTGCATCTAAAGGATGCTGTAATTTTCCACTGCTTTCTACAAGGACGGGAATTACTTTTTCCTCAGTGCAGCCCTGCATCACTCTGTGATCCTGTGAGCGTAATCCCTTGGCACTAAAGCCTCTTATTGACAATGCAGTAAACCTGCTCCGTAAGCATCAGAGAAGGGAAATAAAAGATGTTCCAAATTTGTGTTTGGCAAAATATGACACTGAAATCAATTAGATGTTTCCAGATCAATAGGGGCTTCAGTCAATAAACCTCCTGTCAGAACAATGTCTAGCAGACCTGTTGACAACATTAGAAAGCTCCTGATTTAAAGTCTCTGTTGGAGTTGTTATTAAAGCTGTTATTCAGTTCCTTATCTATTTGCTGCCACTTGTAGACATCATTTGTGGGGGCAGCCTGAAGGTCTTGTCTGAAAGTTTTGGCTGTTGCACACGAAACTTAATTACAAGGTCAGAAACAATAACTTGTTTGTTGGGGATTTACAGGAGGAAAATAAAAGCTTTTGAGATTTTGCTTCAGAAGACAGGAGCTGTTAGGAGTGCCATCACCTTTTGCATTTGGGGGCTATGTCATTCCTGCAGTCCAAGGCTTGAATTCCATCTTTGTTTGATTAACCCAAAGCCAAATACTGCTGAAAATATTTGCAGGATTTGTGGAAGTTTCCTTCCAGACTCAGCCAAGTAATGCGAGGAACAGTTCAACCTGCTGCATCCTAAGGTCTTGATTCAGCAAGATTCAGCAAGCAGGGATTCATTCATTCAGCATTGAATTCATTGCCAAACCAAAGTTCAGAAGCTATCAGTGAATCTAATTCCTGAAGGATGGAGGCACTGAATTACATTCATAAATCATCCTCTGCAGAGGACAATGAGGACCAGGACAGAGTCAGAGGAAGAGAGCTCACAAATTCCAGTTACCATGTGGGCTGCTGAAGCCTCTGACCTTCCTGAAGGGCAAGAGGGAAAAGTTTCTGCGTGCCTCGTAAATACCTTCAGGCAAGACTAACATCTATCCATCCACCACAGATGAAGAAACCCTCCAAACAGCAAGACTCCTCTAGGGAGACGAATTCCCACCATCCAGCTACTGCTGAAGGTGCTTTGAACTGCATTGGCCAACGCAGGCCAACAGCAGTGATGTGCGTGTGTTCATTCATTCTTTGAGATAAATGGAATCACATCCCTCCTGGCTTTATGTTGGGCACGTCCCAGTCTCTATGTCAGCAGGACCTTGGTGTTACCCATACAGGTAAGCCAGCGTGTCATGCCTGCTCTGCCCTTATGCCTAGGTCGCCCATGGTTCCAGCAGAGTCTGTGTCTTTCTGTATCTCTCGCAGCCCAGCAGCAGGGCCCTGGTTTGGATGCTGGTGTGGTGAAGAGCTTAATGAGCGTCTGTTTACCTAGTGCTACTTTTACATGGAATGCAGTTATTTGTCAGAGTCAAGCGCTTTACATCAGGTTACAAATCAAATCAGGTCTCTTTCTTCTTGCCAGTAAGCTGCAGTTCCTGTGGTTTTGTGAGTTGGTTAAACTCTGTGACCAAAAAGTGGTATCATGCCACTCAGAAGTGCAATATAAGACTATCAGACTGAAGGTATGGGCCCAAGGTCCATGTAGGTCAGCCTGGGTTACCAGCACCAGCCAACAGGCACTGTTAAGGGAGAGGGCAAGAACACACAACCATTTGGTGATATGCCCCCAAAACAGCCCTGACTCCCAGGATTTGGTGGTCCAGGAACATTCCAGGTCAAACACACCACCTTTGTAGTCAAATCTTTTTTTTCTTTTTCCTATTGATTTGCCCAGCCAGCCTTGAACCCACCCATAGTTTTGGTGTGCACACAACCTGGGGCAAGGAGTTCTATAACTTTTAATATTCCTTGCATAGTCTCCCTTTCCTTTGTATTTTCAATGCCCAGCTTCGACTTTATTTTCATTCATTTTGCCTTGAAAAATTGTTAATTTAGAAGTTCAGGAAAATTTGTCAAAATTTTAGCCTGAGGGAGAAAAGTAACACGAGTGGTTTTTTTATTCTTCTCTTGTATCTACTTTCTAGCTGTGCACTCCTAACCCACTGACTATACAAATTCTTGACGCAAACGCTTGCAATTGATTGAGATTTTCACAATATCTGATGCTTTTCTGTAAGAGTCAGCTTTTGAATAAGGGGATCTTTGGGTACCTTTTCCTTGCTTGTGTTCTCTCGCCCATTTCTAGCTGCTAAGGTGTTCGCTGCTACCCTCGTAGAGAAAAGTTTTAAAACACAACCTAAGGACACTCAGGTTTTTAAGCCAAACCCCCGGGCTTCTGAGAACCCAGTTCATGACTCTAAAACGCCGCGTGAAGTATAAATAATAAAAATTCGTCCCTTGGGAGGAATTCCTCCCTTCCACATTAAAAACGTCCGTGCTGTCAAGCGCCCGCCGCCGGGCCGGAGGACGAGGACGGGGAGGGGGCGAGGGCCCTGCCGGACGCGGTAGCCGGCAGGTGGGTACCGGACGGACGGACGGACAGACGGATGGACACCGGGTTCCCGCGGCGGGGCGCGGCCGGGGGTGCGCGGCGCCGGGCCGGCCCGGGCCGGGCCGGGCGGCGGGGAACGGAGCCGGGCGGGCGCGGGGGGGGGCGCCGCCGGGGCGCTGCCGGCGGAAGGCGCTGGGTGCCAGCCCGGAGCGGGGCGCCGGTCCCGCCCCGGCGCTATCCGGCCGGCGGGGAAGCCCGGCCGGCAGCCCCAGCCCTCCCCCCCCCGCGGGCAGCCGCAGCCCCCCGCACCGCCTCTACCCCTCCTGGCGCGGAGCCCTTTTTTTGGAGGGGGAGGGGGGGGAGGGTGCAGGACCCGCGCCGTGGCGTGGGGGGAGCGTGGGGAGCGCCTCCTTCCGTGGGGCAGGGTTAGCCGGTGCCGGCAGGTCAATTAGGGCCGGAGTGGCCCCCCCCCCCCCCCGTCCTCCCCTCCCTTCCCCCCCCCTCCCCGCCGCCGCCCGTGCGTGTGCGCGCTGATTACAGTAATTTTGAGGGCGATGTTGCAACGGGGCAGAGTGTGCGGGGCGGCCCGTGCTGAACTTTATAACGCTCCTGCATGTCAGCCGCCCTCGATATTGCGTCCATAAAGGGGTCAGCGGGAGCGGCGGCCGGCCTCGCCGCCCTCGCCGCCTCCCTCCTGCCTCCGGGCCGCCCGGCCAGGAAAGGGAGTTATTTGGGATTACGGCGGCGGCCGGGAGCCCAGCCACAGCCTCACCGCTGCCGCGCCGCGCCCGGGGTCTCGGCGGGGAGCGAGATGAGGGGCAAAGAGGAGAAGTCGTCGCTGAAAGGTGGGTTCAGCCTCTCTGCCGGCGGGGCGCCCCTGCCCTGGCGGGAAAGCCGCTCTCCACGGGGGGATTAACCTCGCCGAGCAGCGGGGCCACCGCGCAGCGGGGCACCGGGGGATACAGGGGGGTGCGTGCGGGGTACAGCCGGGACAGCATTTGGCACGTAAAGGGGCCAGGTGGCTTGGCAAAAAGCAGAGGAGCCTTTGCAAAAAGACCGATGCAAAGCGGGCGCTAGGGCAGTGGTGTAACCGGCCGGAGCGGGGGCAGCGGTGGGGCCGCGATGGGGCTGCGCCGTGGGCACTTGGGGGCGGCGTGGGGGGCCGCGGCGCAGCGGGGAGGAGGGAAGCGGCTCGCAGCCCCTGGCAGGTTGTGCGGAAGAGCGGGGGCAGGCTGTGCCGGAGCCTGCCCGGGGGCTGGGAGCCGCTGGCCTCTGCGCACAGCTGGCGGGAGGGCGGCGGGGAGGCAGCGCCGCCGCCGCCACGTCGTAGAGCCCGGAGGGAGATGGCGGGGGAGCAGCGAGCTGGGGACGGGAACTCCGGTGACCCCCAAAACTGCGGGTCTCGAGTAGTTTTTAACAGCAGCACTCTGAAAGCAGTCCAGAGGGGGCAGAGGAAACTGGCTGCTCCTATGACAATCTATCAAGGTTTTGGCGTTTTGGGTTTATTTTTTTGTGGGTTTGGGGTTTTTTTTTTGGTCTCCGCTTCCATCAATGAGAGTGGCAGTTTTTGCAATAGAGTGAGAGGAAAGCAACAAGTGGGAGAAGCTAGAGCCCCGCCAGCCGCAGCCAGCTTTTCCTTGCTTCTCCCGTCGCCCCTTCCTTCCCTGGCGCCGGCTCCCTCGCACTTCCCCGCACCGCGGCGGCGGGCCCGGGAAAGGTCCCCCCGCCCCCTCCGCTTCGGGAAGGATACTGGCGGCCCGATGCAGAGACCAGCGGAGCCGGCAGGCATCCTGCTTTGCTCAGGCCTTTGCAGAGCATTTTAAGACCTGTGCCCACCTCGCGGGTGTTATCTCTCTGCTCCATCCGTCTTGCTGCTCAGGCTGAGATGCAGCCTTTGACGGCTGCTGTGCCGAGGTGTTTGCCATCACCCCCCCCAACCCGCCCCCCCAAGGCAGACGACACAGACAGCTGCCAAGGGCTGCCGCCCAGCGGCCGGCTGTGGTTGGCGGGGGGAGGCAGTGGCAGGAGCGGGTGCAGAGGGAAAAAAGAGGGGGGGGGAGAAAAAAGGGCTCCGGGCGGGGGGAGGACAGGGGCACGTTGCAGCTGGAGCCGCTGGCCGCAGCCCAGCGCCCTCCGCTCAGGCAGCGAGGCGAAATACGCGCATGAATTAACGTCCCGTCGGGTGGAAAGTTCCACCCGCCTGTAGCGCACAGGAGCCCGGCCACCCCCCCGCCCCGGCCGCGCCGGCCCCCTGGGAGGTCTGCAGGGGGGAATGAGCCCGGGGGGAGGAGAGGGGGAGGGAGGCCGTGATACGCTTCGCTGTGGCTGCTTGACCCCCCCGCCCCGGCCCCGGGCGGGGGTCCCCGGCAGCATCGCTGCAGCCTGTGCTCGGGGCATGCACCAGCGCTCCTGTCGCGCCCCGGTGCGCCCGCAAGGAAGCGAGTGAGCGATTAAGTCCCGGGTACACGGCGTTCCCAAATGACCGTGTACGGTGAAAAGAAAAACTGCGGACCGGGGATTATTTTTTTTTCCCTTCCCTTACTGCACTTGTCCAGTTCTCGGTCATTCCCCGCCTTTTCTAGAAGCAGGTCTCTGCGCTCTCCTCCAAGTTCAGGGGACTGGGATTTTTTTTTCTCCTTATTTCCCTTTTTATTAAAAAAAAAAAAAAATCTAGGGATTTGGGTGGGGGTTTTTTTTGTTTGTTGGGCTTTTTTCCCCTTTTGCCTTTCAATAGCGTCCCAGCCGGAATCAGGGCAGTGCAGAGAAGAGACGTTTTGTTTGTTTTATTGAAAACCGGGCAGGAAATCTTGTTCTCCTGAGTCACCGCGTCCCCTTATCGCGGCGGGACGGCGGCGGGGTCCGGGACCAAACGCGGGCTGCGGCGTTGGGGGCGGGGGGGGGACGGGACGGGACGGGACACGACGGCTGGACACACTTTAGGAAAAGAGGTGCTCGTCCAGGCCAGAGCCAGATTTCGACTGGATATTAAAAGAAGGGCCTGGAAAAGAAGGGGGGGGTGGGGCGGGGGGCGGGGAGCAGAGAGAGACGGGGCCGCAGTGCCAAAAAGAAAGATTTGATGCGTTTGGTCGTGGATGCTCTGCACAGTGGAGATGCTGGGGGGGGGAGCTCCCCGGGGGGTGCGCCTAAGGTAGGGCAGTGGCAAGGGTGGTGACGCCAGTGGCCGCCTCCGAGGACGTCGCGGGGGGGGGGGGGGGGGGGACGGACACGAGCGGCGCCGCCCCGCCCCGGTCCCGCCCATCACCGTCGCCACTTAAGCGCTGTCGGTTGTCTCGCCGAGGCAGTGCGGTGCTGGGAGCCGGTGGTATCGTAAGGTCGTTATTTATCGTTGCCCCCCCCCGAATTCGCTCCAAAATGACCGTGAAAGCAGCCGAGGCGTCTGGTCCTACTTTGACTTACTCGAAGATGAGGGGGATGGTGGCCATCCTCATCGGTGAGCGGCGGTGGGCTTCTTCGAGGATGCTCGGGGGGAAGGCTGTGATTTTTCTCTGGCAGGATGGCTTAACGATTTTATTTTTCTTTTCCTTGTCCTTTTACTTCATAGCTTTCATGAAGCAGAGAAGAATGGGACTAAACGACTTCATTCAGAAGATAGCCACCAACTCCTACGCATGCAAGCAGTAAGTATCAGAAAATTTGGCCGGATTTCAGTCACAAATATCACTATGTATTGCAAGATCTAGTAAAAAAAAAATAATGCTTGTTTACTGTAATGCCTCTGGCATGACTGTTACGGAAGAGTTAATTGATCTTCTTGAGGTGTTACTCACTTGGCAACAATCTTTGTGAGCTGGATCTGGGAGAAATAAGTCGGATGGGATGTCTAGTGACCCGTCCCTATTTTGAACTGTACTTACAGTATAAATACATTTCTCTGTCTAGATAAATTTTACTCCTTTAGTCGAATAGATTGTTTCAGTTGCTGTCTGTAATAGCCCAAACCAAAACTCTTTTTTCATGGTACATGCATGCCCTCTGGCGGAAAGATCTGCCTGATGCTTCTGGTAACTCTTCTAATCATGCATGCTCTTATCCTTGCAGCCCAGAAGTTCAGTCTATCTTGAAAATCTCCCAGCCTCAAGAGCCTGAACTTATGAATGCTAATCCTTCTCCTCCGGTAAGTAGATTATACTCAGTGAAGCATTTTTAGACCACCAAATCGGCCAGTAATAGAAGTGTAGCAAAATTAGCATCATGAGTATTTTTTTAGTTTAGCTCATAGCACGCTGACGTTAACTGGGGAAAACAGTGATTGCAACTTTGTCTTTTCCCAACATAGAGAATAAATTAAAAAAAAAAAAAAAAGCTTGATTAATTGTTACTTCATTATTTCATTACGGAATACGACTAAGACCTCAACAAGAACTTTTAAGTAAGCTATGGCTATTATACTTTTCTTAGGCAGTACCTAATAGTTTAAGATATCTGGTAGAGGTTTAATTAAATTTTTAGTGGTAAGGAGAGTGCTAATCTTCATTTTCAAGGTCACTTTATTTACATTTTTAAAAAGACATTGTGGAGACTGTCACTACCAAACTGTTTTAATAAATGTGGTTTCTGTCTGTCTGTTTTTCTAGCCCAGTCCTTCACAGCAGATCAATCTTGGTCCATCATCCAACCCACATGCCAAACCATCAGACTTTCATTTCTTAAAAGTGATTGGAAAAGGCAGTTTTGGGAAGGTAAACTTTTTTTTTTTTTCGGTTGTAATTTATTTACTCTTCAGCTCCTGTATGTAATGCCTAAGGGTCGGGTTTGTACTGGCTTCGGTAAATGATGGCCATTTAAATCAGACTCCAGGCATGTCCTGCTGCCCAGTGCCTGGCGTCCTCTGTAACTTCAGGGAGAGGGAGTAGGGTGCCGCGCCTGAAAGAGTCATAAAAGAGCCAGGGAGTGAGATGCAGTGGTGCTGGGAAGAATATGTACCTGGCTTTTGGAAGGGAAAGAAACTAGATGTAAAAGCTTTGGGCTAGATTAATATGCCAGAGTGGTAATAGCGTTAGGCATTTCCAGCAAAGGGCTTGCACATTGAACCAGAGGGATGCAGCAGTGCTCAGCAGTTAACATAGAGGCTTGTTTCCAGTTGTGTTTTCAAGTTGTTTTGTATTTCAGTATTGCTCAGTTCTGGGACTTTATCCTCTTTCAGGTTCTCCTTGCACGGCATAAGGCAGAAGAGCAGTTCTACGCTGTTAAAGTCCTGCAGAAAAAAGCAATCCTGAAGAAGAAGGAGGTAAGCTGCTTCTTCATGATACCATTGCGATGTCCATCAAAGGTATTTTACTGCTATTACTAAGCAAGTGTACTAAACATTGATGATTTCTTATGTTTTCAGGAGAAGCACATTATGTCAGAGCGCAATGTCCTGCTGAAAAATGTGAAACACCCCTTCCTGGTCGGGCTTCACTTTTCCTTCCAAACTGCAGACAAATTGTATTTTGTCCTAGACTACATCAATGGTGGAGAGGTAAGCAGTAAGAACCTGAAATAGTATTTCCTATCATGTGCTCGGTGGTAGGGTAGACCTTTTTCACCCTTCCTTTTAAATAAAAAAGAGTTGCAAGGGCAGAAGTCATGGGGGAAAAGTTACTAGATTGAATGTTTCCAGCCTGCCAAGTTTTGAACTACCAAAGGATTGTTAGGCCATTTCCTGCTATTGTTCTCCCTCGCTATATATGTTGAGTCTAATTAAGTGCATTGTTAACAGGCTTTGGCGCCGTTTACACAACTTTGTTCTCTCTCTGTCTCCTGTAGTTGTTCTACCATCTCCAGAGGGAGCGTTGCTTCCTGGAGCCGAGAGCCCGATTTTACGCTGCTGAAATTGCCAGTGCACTGGGCTACTTGCACTCCCTGAACATTGTTTATCGGTAAGCAGCCTTCTTCGGTTTGTCGGACTGAAAAAACCCACCTGCTTTGTTGAATAAGCATTGAAAAGTTGAACTCAATATGAGCTCAGAATTGCGTTTAATATTTTTTCGTGACTTAGTGAAGTTCTGTAAGCAACTGCACCTGAAATATTCTCACTGTAGCTCCTCTAACGAACGCTTGTCTTTTTTCATCTCTTCCTCCAGCGACTTGAAGCCGGAGAATATCCTGCTCGACTCACAGGGGCACATTGTCTTGACTGACTTTGGACTCTGCAAAGAAAACATCGAGCACAATGGCACGACCTCCACCTTCTGCGGCACACCGGAGGTACGGCCAGCCCTCAGCCCGCCACTCAGAGCGGCAGCAAGTGCTGTCCTTGTCAGGGAAAACTGACATCTCCCATGTATATTTACAGCTGGTTAGACAAGCAGCAGGTATTACGGGTCTTGTATTACGGGCTGCCAGTGAGGACGTGTAGGACACGTAGAGCTCATTGAGCAGGAGAGAACAGCTCTCGAGCCATCTCCCTGTTTATAAAGAGCTTGCAGCTTTCCGGTAGCTTAAGTATTGCTGGGATTCAGTAAGCTGCTTTCATTCAAGAATGGGGAGGCTTTCCTAATTACAGAGATCCCTGTGGCTAACGCAGCTTTTTTCCTTCTCTTACACAGTATCTTGCTCCTGAAGTTCTTCATAAGCAGCCCTATGACCGGACTGTGGACTGGTGGTGCCTTGGAGCAGTCCTGTATGAGATGCTTTATGGCCTGGTAAGCACAAATCCTTCGTGGCAGATCAAACTAGCTTACTCGTCCTTTCCCCGTGAGAAACCGCATGCCCTCTTGTCAGCCTCATTAACCCGGGTCTCTCCTTTGCTGTTCCCACAGCCGCCCTTCTACAGCAGGAACACGGCAGAAATGTACGACAACATCTTGAACAAACCCTTGCAGCTGAAGCCAAATATTACCAACTCGGCTAGACATCTCCTGGAAGGCCTCTTGCAGAAGGATAGGACAAAGAGGCTTGGTGCCAAGGAGGACTTTGTAAGTGCAAACCGTCATGTGCCTGTAGGCAGCACGGGGGGATGACCAGGCCATACTACTTACATTAGCTTGGGTCTGAATTAATCTATTTTTCTCTCTGTAACAGATGGAGATTAAGAATCACATCTTCTTCTCCCCAATTAACTGGGATGATCTCATTAATAAGAAGATTACACCTCCTTTTAACCCAAATGTGGTACGTATCATTTCTAATTATAGAATGTATGGAGAGTGTCTTTTCCCCCCTTGTTTTTGTGGGGTGCCCAGGAGCCGGGGGGAATTGGCCGGATGGCTGTGCTTGGGGAGCACAGCTTTTCCTTCCCATGGGGCTGTCCATGCAAGGTTAAAAATAAGAGGTAGCTGACTTTTTGCTGATAGACAATCTAAATTTAGCTTTTGTTTTTTTTTTTTTGGCCTCTCACATGCTTCATTTGCATGGCTATTTTAAAGTAATCCCCAGCATCCCTGTTTTACCGAAGGGGGAAGGTAAGGTGTAGAAAGCAAGTCGCTTCCCAAGGGCAGAGTTATATTTGGCTTGTCAGATACTAACATCTAAAGAGAGGGATCTGGTTGTGGAGGTTGTTCTGTTTCACTTTCTGAGCATTTTAGAAACTAAATTTAATAACTAGCCCAGAGATCAAAGTCTTCCCCTGCAAACTGCAGCATGACAGAGTGGCGTGTTTGCGTTTGGCTTGTGTTGCATGAGCTTAGTTGGACGGTAGCGTATTAAATTGAATCATCTTGTTTTTAGTGAGACAATATGCAGCAAGATACAAAAAAAAGGTCAAACTAAAACTGGCAAAGGCTGTTAAACAGTGGGCCCGAGGTGATAACACTGTGAGTCTCCGCACAAGGGTGCTTGTCCCCATTTTGAATTGAACTGTGCACTCACAAAAACATTTGGGTCTAAATGTTGCGATTTTCCTTTTCTGCCCTTTCCACAGAGTGGCCCCAGTGACCTGCGACACTTTGATCCGGAGTTTACAGATGAGCCAGTCCCCAACTCCATCGGCCAGTCCCCGGACAGCATCCTCATCACCGCCAGCGTCAAAGAAGCCGCTGAGGCTTTTTTGGGCTTCTCCTATGCCCCACCCGTGGACTCTTTCTTGTGAACATTTTTCTTTCTTTCTTTTTTAATAATAATAACTATTATTATTTTTATTTTTGTTTGGCCTTCTGGTGGAACTGCCAGTTGACCAGTCATCTTGAAAGAGAATTTGCACATTTCCACCATGGCAGCTTTGCAGCCTTAATTTCAACTGCACTGTTTGCTGGAAGCTTTTTTGAAGAGCACATCACTCTCTAAATGAGCTTTATAGGCTTTTCATTTCCATTTGTTCTTCCCCCAAAGTGGTGCTGTCTCCTTGGGAAAGAAAAACAAAAGTGACTGCTGCCATAGACTGCTCTGGCAGATCGTAGGAGTAAGAACAAGCTGTTTTGAAATCGTGCTCCGAAAAGCCTTGCCTGAAGATCTAGCTGAACGTGATAAGGATTTTATGAAATGTGCCTTTTTCTGATGAGATCTTGTGAGCTCCAAAGCTTTCCCTGTTGCAGAGTGTGTTTCTCAGTTCATTTATGTGGGTTTACTATGTGAACAAATGGTATGCGTGTGGTCTGCGTACTACAGGTGGACGTAGTTTAAAGCATCAGTGTGACACTTGCAGGATACCACAATGTGGGGCATTGTTTGTTTCTTCCATATTTGGAAGATAAATTAAGTGTAATTTTGAAATTTCTTTTGTAAATCTATACAGTCAACTAAAATTATTGAAATGGGCTCACAATTACTTATATCCAAATGCTTGAAGAAAGCATTGCTGCTATGAAAAAAGATTTCTATTTTTAGAAAGGGTTTTTATGGACCAAAATGCCCCAGCTGCAGTCGGTCAAAGCTGTTGGTTTCTTTTTTTTTCTTTTTTCTTTTTTTTTTCTTTTTTAGTTTAAAAGATGTCATCTGTAAAATGGGCATTATTTATGGTTTTGGGGTTTGGGGGTTTTTCATTCCTGATTGTATGTATTGTAAAAAAGATCTGTACATTCAGTTGTAACTCTAGATGTATATTTAAACTTACAGACTTACTTGTAATGTATACCATCATTGTAATGTAATATAATTAACATGGTTATATGTATCATATTTTTTTGTGACCAAACCCACTGGTTTGCAGTAAAATCCTGAAAAATAACTTCCACAAACTCTGTCATGTTTTATTTTAAAACAAAGGTTTTCTCTCTGAAAAAGTTGCAGTTTTTTAAAAAAATTAAGAACAAGTGGTGCTGGTGGTCGAGAAGCTCAACAGGAGCAGGCAGTGCTCACTTGCAGCCCAGAAAGCCAACCGCACCCCGGGCTGCATCAAAAGAAGCATGGCCGGCAGGGTGAGGGAGGTGATTCTGCCCCTCTCTACTCTGCTCTGGTGAGACCCCCCCCCCCCCCGTAGAACTGCATCCAGCTCTGGAGTTCTCAGCACAAGAAGGACGTGGACCTGTTGGAACAGGTCCAGTGGAGGGCCACGAAGATGATGAGAGGGCTGGAGCACCTATCTATGAGGATAGGCTGAGAGAGTTGGGGTTGTTCAGCCTGGAGAAGAGAAGGCTCCGGGGAGACCTTATAGCAGCCTTCCTGTACCTAAAGGGGGCTACAGGAAGGATGGGGAGGGACTCTTTGTCAGGGAGTGTAGTGATAGCACACGGGGTAACGGTTTCAAGCTGAAAGGGTAGATTTAGGTTGGATATCAGGAAGACATTCTTTCCTGTGAGGGTGGCGAGGCACTGGAACAGGTTGCCCAGGGAAGTTGTGGATGCCTCATCCCTGGAAGTGTTCAAGGCCAGGCTGGATGGGGCTTTGAGCAGCCTGGTCTAGTGGGAGGTGTCCCTGCCCATGGCAGGGGGGTTGGAACTAGGATGATCTTTAAGGTCCCTTCCAACCCAAACCATTCTATGATTCTATGATTAAGTCTGAGCTGCCACTCAGCTAAGAAACCTGTGTAATTTTGCTAAGGTGTGTAATGGTTATTCCGTCAAACTGCACCCACGCAAGCCTTATCATGAAGACACCTTAGCAAAATACTTGGTTTTCCAGCTGTGGGTGTTGGAGTGGGTGTGTATCAATGATGTGGGTGCTCTTACGTGGTACAAATGTTCACACTTCCTCAAAATGAGTTTCTCTACCTCTGGCAAAGTGAAGGTACTGCTCTCTGCTGTGGACGAAGCATAACTGCACTTGAAGAATTAAGTCCTTAAGTCAATTGTATAACAAAGACTTGAGCTGTTTATGCTGTAGACATATGCTAAAAGCAGATTGTTGTGAGGCTGATGGAAACTCTACCTGGGAGTCCATCCTGCAGCATTGAACATTGCTGCTATGAGGTGGGGCAGTGTAATGCACCCTCAGTTTACCAGTGTGCCAAAATCTGTATCGGGGAGGCAGATATCACCAGTTGATCATATGCTCACCTGGATGGGGTAAAACTGACTATTCATCTAAAACTGAGCTGTTAAATACAGATTTTTATTACTGAGTATTACTGTGTGGCCTGCAAGTGGGACTTTCAGTCAAGAATTATTAAGATAATCACTTCTTCTGGGGTGATTCCATTCAATTTCTTCTGCACGGTGATAGCTGGCTTCCTTCTATGAGGGACTGGGCGCCTGCACCTTACTTACAGCTCCCATTATCCACTGGTTACTGCAGGTGGTGGTCTCAGCAATTCTGAGAACCAAAATGAGCAGTTGCTGAGAAAAACCCGGACAGAGTCAACTGTTGCTCAGGCCACTGTGGTAACAGCAGTGTGAGCAAAGCTCTCATAGAGGTGATAGTTCTATTCACCATATTTCCGAGATAAAAGCATGTAGTAACTTTCCATCTTTTTTTATCCCTTGGATGTAGGAGCAAAAAAGCCAAGCCTGTATGGTTTCAGCTATAAAGCGTGTCTGGGAGACCACACTCAGAGGTGAAAACGCTAATTTATAGCAGCCAAGAAACCTCTCTCCTTTCAGGTCATGTTAGTATATGAAAGAGATGCAGCCACCTCCCCCTCAAACCCCAACAACCCCCAAATTCACGCATTCAATAACTCTTTGAATAGTGTACTGACAGGTTTTGCAAAGTCTTACAGCGCTACGAGGTGCCTGAAACATCTTTTTTGTTGAGGACTTGTGGGCTAGAGACGTTAAAATATATAGTGCTAATTTGCCCCTATAGAAAATCAACCTATGCTATTTAAGTGACAAAGTTCTGCAGGACGCTTTATCTTTGCCTCACATTTCCCAGCCATTAGCAAGGTGCTACGTGCAGATACGCAAGGAGAGAACTGCAACCCTACAGTAACAAAACATTAAGTAGCATCTACCGTTTTCAAGAAAAAAAGCACTGGAGTCATTAATAATGAAAAAGTATGGAACTTCGGTGACTCAGAGGTGTACCTTGGGTGCCTTTCGTCTTTGCCAAGATGTAGGCATTATTTTAATGGGCTACTTTTAAAAAACAATGTCTGATTGTAATTTTAACTGTTCGACTGTGCATAGGCTCATTATGCGGCTGTTGCTTTGTGCAAAAGTCTGCAACGGCTAGCAATGAATATTCAACACAGGCTGCCTCAAGTTTTTAGTGTAGAAAAGGTGAAAAAATTATCCATGTTTTTAATCTCCCTGAATTTGATGCATTACAGTCATGCCTGAGGGGAAGGAGTCTATGGCAGTCAGCTGTTTTGGGGGTTGGTTTGTTTGTTGGTTTGTTTGTTTTACAGAATGCCCTGTCTGTGAGGTCTATATTCCCTTCAGAGAAAAGTCTCTGGACTGAGAAGCAAAGGGCTAGGACTCCTGAGATCCCAGCGGACATAGATGTTATGTGTTATTTTGACTAAGACCTGAATCTATGGTTTAATTCCACCCATTTATAAAATAGAAATAATCATTCAGATTTTCTGCTGATAGCAGTGTTGTAACTGCCACCAGCTGGGGTAGCTTTACTTAGCAGAATGGTCAACCCAATGAACCTTAAAACACCCCTTATATTGCATTTTGCATAGCAAACGTGCCTGGGCTCTCATACACCCTTTGGATGGAGTGCATTGATGATACAGACATAAACATTTTAAGACGTAAATTCAGAAGTTTCACGTGGTTTAGGCTGTATTACTTATCTCTGTGTACCATAAGCCATGTACCGTTTCATGAGCCTTAGGAAGATAAGTGAAGCTTCTTAGTGTGACAGTATTTTTCTTGGGCTCCCTTTATACTTAAGCAGCGGTTACTTCTGGAAGATAGTCTGCATGTTAAGCAAGTTAAGCAGGAGATGCCTGTTTCTCCCAAAAAAGGTTTTAGAAACGTAGTCTATGCCCATCTTCTGTACACTTCTCATAAAGAGCCTGTAGAAATTAACGAAGAAAACCAAGATTTTTGTATGGCCTTGCACCTCCAGTGAAACATTTTTACAAACAGCTGAAAAAAATGAGGGATATTGCTCAGAAAAGAGCTTTGGGTGGTGGTCCTAATTGGGCATCTTACCTGGGGTACCTAAAGGTAGACGAGATGAATCCTGGCCCATATGTACTCTTCTAAGAAGTGAAGTGAAATACTCCACAACATTACTCCCCTGTTTAACTGCAGTACCAGCTCTACAGATGTTTATGGGATACCGTGTGGCTATGGTTACCCCAGCAGAGGTAGCAGGATGGTTTCTGACGCTCCCCAGGTTTACAGTTTCTGCTATCAAGACCAACATACAAAGATAGGGATAAAATTTTCCATGCTGGCAGGAACTGTCTATGGAAAGTTTCCACAAAAACGCTTCCAAAACTACTTTCCAAAAAATGAGGTTTTTTTTAAAAAAAAAAAAAGTTTGCTATCCAAAAAAGAAATTTTAAACAGTTAATACAAATATGTACTGCGTATATGTTTTGAATCAGAGACAATTTGGCCAGCAGATTGCTTTAGTGTCAGGTAAGGCTCTAAAGAAAAGTTCTCTTCTTTGAGAGACTGAAATCCAGTAGTTTGTGGCTTTCCTGTAGTAGTACGGGCATTAGAGTAACAGTATATAATCACTACACATTTCTGCTTGGTCACCTGCAGTTGTGTGAAATGAATTTTCCAACTTTGGATGTTTGCAACCCTGGAGAGAGCAGGGGCCTGTTGTTTATTCAGGTGTTTCCTCCTGCTCCATTTGTTGGAATGAAAGAAAAGGGGGGGCGGGGGGGGGAAAGTGGAGACCTCGAGCCTGGAGAACCTCGACAGTGAGGTGCCTTCTGCTGCGCTGCCAAAGGGCCTTTGCCCCCATGTCCAAGGACTGGAGAAAGGGGTCAACACCCCCGCACGGTCGGTCTCTGCTCTTTGTATGTGGTACCACTGACCCAGCGCCGTGGTGGAAGCACTGTCCTGCCTGAGGACCCGCCGGGACCCGGGCAGGAACCCCCTTGAGCCGTTTTCCCCAGCAGTGCCCGTATCTGACCGTGGGAGATCTCCAAGGCACAGCTGCCCACGGAGGGACCGCTGCCACCCCCGGGGGCGGCCGCGGCGGTGGGTGCCAGTCTGGACCAAGGGTGACCCCCTGTGGTCACCTCCCTGCAGCGCTCAGCTTCTGCCTGGGAGAGGAAGGCAATGGAGTGGCCGTAGAAACTCGGGAATACCAGGGCGTTGGAGCTCGTGCATCTGGAAAATGATGTCCCCCTTCCACACCTGGAATAGCGATTGGTTTAAGTGAGGGGCAGGAACGATCTCATAGCTCCAGTTCCTCTTCCACGCAGATGTCATCTGCCGGTAGCAGAGGTTTTTTCTTTCCTGAAGCTGTTTTCCTTAATCAGCCCAGACAAACCCACCCCTCTGTCAGGTGCAGTCTCCTCTGTAACATCCCTCTCTGGATCCACCTGCCTTTGAGGTGCACCCAGCTAACACAAGAGTTTCCTCCACTTTTTTTTTTTTTAGTGCATAGATCGTTGAGTGCTACAAAAAACACTGTTTACTTGCTGCCTCCCTCCCTGTCCTCTAGCAGGTCGGGATAAGCAGCAGCAGATGAGCAGCAACAGGCAAGAACAACATTGCACCATGTCCTTCAGTAGTTCCTTATTTGGGAAAATTGAGCTGTTTAGGAAAAGGTCCACAGCCTCGGCCTGTTTATTCGGTAAGGGTCTGTTCACTGAGTCGTCTCTCCCCATCATGCAGGAGGATGTGAGGAGCCCGGTACTCTGTGAATGGTCCCTCACACGTTGATGAAGGGAAGATATCCAGCAGTGCAGGCCATCTCTTATGAATGTAATATATGAAGCACACAAATAAGTGGTTTATAGGATAACGCCTAAGCCTTCTTAGACTTTATCCTTCTTTCTCAGTACTCGTAAACATCCTTCCTTCTGCACTTTGGAGTCTACACTTACGAGTGTTCTCTGGTGGCTTGATAGTGAGATTTTCTGTACTGGTATAGAAAATATCTGTATCTTTACTTTTGTAAAAATGTAACCTTCATTATAGGATACTGGAGAGTGGAGTAGAGATATAATACAGAGTCCTGTATGGCTTCAAAAATATATTGTAAAAGTCAGTCAGTCAGTTACCATTTTTGCTCTTCTCAGGGAAATTAACTCATTATTTCAGGTAAACACACACGCTGTTCTTAAGATACCTGTGCAGCTAATGTCTCCTGAGGTACAAAGTATATGCCATACAGAGAAGTTTCCTGCTGAGAACTGTGCTCTATCAATTCAGTTGTATATGCTAAAAATAGCCTTTTTATGGATTTGAACAGAAGTAATATGTGCCACACAATGGCAGTTACTGACTGACTGTGCTGAGGTATGCTGAAATAAGAAATAGAGATTATATGTGGGTATGCAGCTTTTCAGAAGGGACAAAATAACCCATCTGCTCCTTTTAAGTGATGACCACGCAACAAGCTACGGGACCTGCTTTACTGACTAATGATAAAGAGAGTCTCAGATATGATTTATGTTTCCAGATTTGGGTCTGAAGTTTCTCTGCACTTCAGGATCACTCAGCTTCAGGGTTGGGATCACATGCATAGCCATCCTTAAACTCAAGAAATAGAGGCTGGTGGTGTATCTAGCCATCGGGTTGGTTATAAGTTAAAATTTACTGAGGTGTTTCGAATTATGAATTTGCAGACTTGGGACTAAGCCTTGTAAGAATCATTTCTGCTTATTAAGACACTATCCAAGTCCTATTTTATTCAACCCTGTATATGGAATATCATCTCACTGAGATACATTGAGCCACACTTCAGTAAACAGTCTACACCTAAGTTAATTCAATCATATCGCTTTATAAATAGCGGGTTAGGCTTGAGCCAGCCACCGCGTCTCCCTTTACCAATGACTTTACAGTTTACAGACAGAAAAAGGTACCCAGGGAGAGCAACTGATTTCACTTGTCTTAAACAGAGATGGTGGGCCCTCTGGAGAGGATGTTTTTTTTCCGTTACCTATACAGGGAGTTTTCACTAACTGGTAAATGCAGTCAGTTAAAAGAGACTCACACACACACACACACACACCCCCACACCCACCCCGCAAGTGATCATTCAACATGTGCATATTTTGCTCAACATAGCCGTGTATTTAGCAGATCGCATTATAGGCACATGGGATTGATATCGAAAGGATGTAAAGCTAACTGGAAATCATGCAGCTCGCTAGGGAGTTGAAGTATTTTACCTTTGCAGATGCTGATAAGCCCTGCAAGCAATTAAAAACATTTAGCAAAGAAAAACTGTATTTGTTTAAAACATCACTGCAAGCCAGTAGAAGGCTTATCAGATGTGATGATTAACACGCTTCCAAAGCATGGGTTTTTAAATTATGGTTTATACATGACTAGTGATATATTGCTCCTTATTTTGTGGTCACTAAAAAAATATTTCAGCATCTGAGAACAAGGAGAGAAGAAGAACAAGCAGCCTACAAAATGAAAAGTGCTGGCGAACAAAGAATATGAAAAGCAAAAAAAAAAAAAAAAAATTCTGTTTTATTATTTCTAAAGCATCTATCACTTTGACTATCTGCCCTGAAATATACATGATATATTAACAATTATTGACATGACATTGCATCTCTTGGCATGTCACCATCATGCAAAATATTGTGACAGGTAATGGCAGAGAGCTGGAAATAGATAAGATACTGGGATACTCCATTAGAAAATCATTTGCAGAAGAGCAGTTCTTGTGTGAAATAGTGCCAAAACCTACAGAGAGTTATATTAAATCACGTAAACCTGTAAACCATTTTTTCATACAAGATGAGAGCATCATTAGTGGAGCCATTCAGCTATCATGAATCAGCCCAAACATTTGGTTTATTGGTTTATTGGTTTGTTACCATCTGGGTCAAAAATAATTCACCAGCTGTTCATGCTAAAATACTGTGGTTAGTCACTCTGAGCCAGGTTATAGAGCCTTCCGACACACAACACACGCAGCGTCTTCACTCCAGTTCTCCCTTTGGCTTCAGTGGGACTATTTACGTGAATAAAAGTTAACGCTGGTGAGTACCTGACCAGCCACTGCAGGTACTCTAGCTCTTGTTGATGTATTCAGATGAGCATTTTTCCATGTGATTTACTGTTTCCCCTCACTCCACTCCAACTGTGCAACTCCTGCGGCAATGGACAGGCCAGACGTACAATGTTGGTTTCCATGTCACCTTGATTGGAGCAGCCTGGTAAGAAAGAGGGGTAACAGAGCTTGTGGGTTCCCTCGCCTTAATGAGCCATTGCCCATCAGCTGAGGTACCCTCTGTCCCTGCTGGAGGCCGCAAAGCAAAACTTACAGGGTCAAGCTACCTGAGGCCTGTTTTACTCCACAGCTGGGTTAGGCTAACAGTGATGATGTGTTTTCACAGACTAAAGAGACAAAATAGCAGTTCATTTAACCAAAACAGGAGGGTCCTGTAACCCTCCTCCTTTCTGTCCTGCCCTGGGGCTGGCACAGAATAAGGGCTCAGCACAGAGATGGGGATGAGGAGCTGTGAGGGGGAGCAGGACCTTGCCATTTTGGCAAAAGTGAGACTTTAATGTGGCTCAGTACTCTCATGCAGATGTCAGAGCTGCTGATGGTCACTCAGCTGGGCTATGGAAAATCCATCCCTTTGAGTCCTGTGATTGGAACTGGAGGTTACAGGTGGTGACTCGAGGCTGCAGGTGGGTTGTTAGCTGTGGGCAACAGGACCTTCATTGTTGTTTTACCTGTGTAGAACCCCCATGTATTTGGGCCCAGGGCTATGGACCACAACAGCAACGTTCCAGCACGCACTTGTGATGTTCATGAACCGTGCAACATTTTCAAAAGGTTCCTATGTTTGGACTATAGTGTTCACATGAAGGCTCTGAGAGAAGCAGTGTCATCTTCCAGATAAGCATAAACTGAATCCAGGTAGTCTTCTCTTAAGTATGTTCATGCGCCTGGGTTTTTCTTCTTCGTATTACGTAGTCAGGTCTCCAGCCACTTTGGAAACCCAGGAATGCTCAACTTAAGTGTCTGAATGCAGTTCATGCATTTTAACTTGATAAATTTCATAAATATAGTTTTCTATAATTAATTTGGAAAGATCACTGTTTGTGAAGCAAGAAAAAACAGAGGGACCTTGATTCTCACCTTTCTTTCTGTCAGGTTGATGCTGGCACAGCACAGTTGACTCTACTGAAATTAGTCTGAGCTTCTGCTGTGCAATTAAAAAAAAAAACCTAGTCCCACAACTGTTTTAAAATTACAAGCAAGTTTTTATAGTGAGAATAATTTTTGACAATGTATCCTTACCTTTTTCTGCTGGGGACAGTTTATATCACAATTCTAAATGAGACAAATCCCAAATAGCTACAAAGTGTGAGCAATTGCAAACTGATTATTTGCATCTATCCTCTGGCATTTTATGGGTGCACATGAACGAAGCAGTGGATATTTTCTGTATGTGTAGCTAAGTATATGGTCTCTATTCAGTGCTTCCATTTCAGGTCTTTCATCTGTTGCAGCAAATACACCTTTATATTATCATGTCATCCTATAAGGCCTCTTCAAGTTAAAAAAAAAAAAAAAAAAAAAGCTGCACGGGTCCCAGAATTGCCTTTTTGAAGAGACCATTTAAAAACAGAGATCAATACCCTTCCCTGGATGAGAATTCCGGAACTCAATTTTCAGTGCTCTTGTACTCTTGGCGCGGTGCTCATCGCTGATGGATGACACTTAGGTGTACTGTATTAGTCATACAGGCACACGCAGTACCCAGACCCATTGCATGTGGAGACAAAATACACGCTGCTTATAGTTTAAAATCCAGCAGCTATCTATGTAACCACGTATCAAAACCAGGATCTATTATTATATCTCTCTATTTATCCATCCCTGAGTAGCAAATTGTAATTGCAATTTGGTTTCACAAAGATGACAACTGAAAACCCATCACCCCGGCTGCCCGTGACCCTCTCTGTTTGTCTGCCCCTTGTCACATCCCCGTCTCTGTGTCCCTGTCAGATTCAGACAAGAGTATTTTCCCTGTCACCAGGCAATCTCACATCATCTCTTTTCCCACCATAGATGGTCCTTAGTTTCCTATACAAGGCACTGAACTGCATCCTCGACAGCTTCCTTTCTGAGTGTTTTGATTCAAGTTCTGCCCTGATCACGGCATAGCAAGTCCCAAAGAGTCTGACACTATTTTTTAAAAATTGTAGACAACATCTGTAACAATATGCTGTCAGATCTAAAAAGTAGGCACTCACACGTCTCTGTGGTCATATCAGCTTTTCCTGCATCAATCATCTACTTTTAATTTAAAGGAAAGATTTTCTCCTACCTGAGATTTTGAATTCATAGACTCACAAGACACTTGGTGCAGAATCATTAGGTTCCACGTTAGTCCTGGAGGCTCTAAATTCAAACAGGAGTTTATTCCTATTTGAAAGACTGCAAACTTTGTTGTCTCAGTCCTTTTTAAACAGAACAGTTTTCAAAAAGGGTAAAATTTAAAATAATTTTAAAAAGGTGGGGGGGGGAACATCTGCTATTATTTATGTCAACATAAGCTACAGGAAGGCCAAAGAGCCGTATGGGTTTTCATAATTAAAACTGAAACCAAAATTTGTCCATCATGGTTATTACTACTAAATAGGCAAGTCCTGCTAAAGAACCGAAGAGCCTGGCTGTAATCTGTTCCCACGATGCTATCCGGTTTCATTTTTAGCTTTAAGCACAATGCTTTCCATTACCCTTCCTAAATTTAGACCGCCTGTCTTTACAGGTTTAGATTCTCATCTTACGTCCACCGTAAATCGGGGAGTCTTTTGCAACCGCCCTAAATAAGGTGGTGCGCTAATGCTAAATTACTTGCTGGCTAAGGATAAAAATACACTGATTACACCACCAGGATATAAAAAGGATGTTAAGAAGCTTGTGAGTTCAAATGTGGTATTTCCAGGAAGCTTAGTTATCTATAAATGTTCCTTTTTTTTTTTTTCTAATTATTATTGAAATCCACACTCTGAAAAGGCAGCTGGAAAAACGCTATTACTAAAATGAAGAGTCACTTCAGAAGCTGATTACATCAAATGCAAAACCTGCTCCCCTTCCCTCCTTTGAATATAGTATCAGCTCACCAATATATTCCAGAGCTAGGATTCTAGATCTTTCATGCTACAAATTCTTCATCAGAAAAGGATTTTAATTTGTTTTAACTATTTTGTACTGATTTCCCCAAAACAAGCTAATTAATGACGTCTCCTTAATGACTTGAATGACAAGTTAATTAGTTAATTTACGCTCCGAATATGAGAAAAGAGAATTTGTAGGCACGCAAATGCAAACTCTGACAGCAGGTGCATCTTGAAATTTGCAGAGGTATACTCTGATACTTTCTCATTCTACACATACTACTTCTATCTTCAGCCTTTTGACCTCAGCAGCACCAGGAGCACAAGAGGATAGGTTTCCTACCCTCCAGGTAAGTGACTTAAGAGGCTCTTCCCATTTGGATTAATCCAAAAGCACATGACAAAAGTACCAGTTTGCCGTGCTTACTGGTTTAAGAGGAGGCATGGGATGGCATCCCAGAAGTAAGAAATCCCATTTCCCAAACCGTAGCTCGAACCTGCCCCTGGGAGGACGCACACTCTGCAGCCAGGGTGTGCCTGCATCAATGCACAGGCACCTTGAACCGGATTTAAGGTACCTGTAGGCTGCTGTCCCGAAGCAGCTGATGTGAACATCCCCATCCCTGTGCGGGGCGCTGCTAGCAGGGACCTTGACTGGTCAAACATATTATGTGCTTCTTAGCTAGGTTTGACAATCTCCACTCAATTCTGCTGCAGGAACGTCATTAGCTTGATCGATGCTTATCCTAGTTAACTCTGACAGCAACGGCAAGCAAGACGTGACAGCCGGGCTTTCAGTCTAGCCTCAGCAGACCCACAGGGGACATGTGGTGCTCACGCCAGCAGTGAGCCTGTGCAGAAACCACACGTGCAACGTTCTTCACTACTGCTTGTTTTCAAGTTCGCCAGATTAAGTTTCGACCAAGTGCATTTCCCTGTCCTGTCATCACACCTTCTGGTGGCAACAGACTTCCCACCTTTCCTGATATGTAAGAGAAAAGTGTCAGGTCGTATGCCACAGGTCACCTCTTGCCTCTCTGTTCCCACCGTGGGAGGACAGCAGTGGTGCTTGACTACTGCCACGGGCTATGTCTTCTCCCAGATCTGTCTTCTATCTCTCTTCTCCTTGATGACTTAGAATTACTGTATTAAGAGGATGGCGAATGATCAATCCCTGTTCACTCTCTCAATGCCACTTGTGATTTATAAGACAGTCAGCTAGAGGAGAGCAAAAGCAATTACCAAGGGGGTGATCATACACAATTTAGTGAAAGGCCAATTTTATTCCATCCCAGAGTCTTACTTAAGATTGGTTTTTGATCCTGAACAAGAAAGGGCAAAAGTGATGTTCGCAAGGACCGAGAGGTGACCTGGAGGAGCATCATGCTCTTCCTAAACTACACAGACTTCGTTGCAGTGATAATGCTGCTGAGAGGCACTAGCTGTCATGGATTAAAAGCAACTGATGCTTGTCAAGTGCCATGTGGAATAAAATCGTTCATGTATACAGTGGATTAGCTGTTCCTTCCAAAAATGTGGTACATAGTGGAGCACTGGGAAGCGCCTGCTTCAGTTCCTGCTCCAACCATCCCAAACGTGAGTGGCCCAGCAAAGCAGGTGGGGGTTTTTGCTCTGATACCTCTAAACCACTACTTGCTGCCAGAAACATTTGGAGGTTTTGCAGCCACCTTCTCTAGCTGTCTGCCATGCTCCCCTCACAGCTGGGTCTTGCAAGGAGTGACATTTGTTGCATTTTGGCAAGTACTCAGATTGCCCAGTGATAATATAGCCAACACATTTGGTGTCCTGCCATGAATTGCTCACTGCCTGGCACCTGTCCTCTAACAGGCAGCAGCTGAACTCCTCCGTAGCTGATGGGGATTGCGGTGCCTCCGAGTTTCATGCAGGTGGATGGGCCATTTGTCTCCTGACCTCCTTTGGTGGAGCACAGCCAAGGTGATGCCCACAGAGGGGGTTAGGTTAGGAAGGCGAGTAGACCCAAAGGTGGACTGAAGAGCAAGGAGATAAATGGGGAAAGGCTTTGCAAAGAGTTGGGGGCAGAACATGGAAACGGAGAATATCTGCAAAGGTGCATATGAACTCATTAAATGGTTTACATAAGCCATCGCTCATGGAGCTGCACAATGTTTGGCAGCTGCATTTGCCATTGATATCAGGTGATTCATGAGCAATGCACGGCTTTCTGGGAAGAGACTCTTTTTGTTTCCCGTTGTCTGGCCCCTGACCCGGTCCATCAGCAAAGGTGAAATTCCTGGTGGTGTGCTAGGGGCTGTCCACCACGGCTCCGGGCTATTGTGTGCCCTTATCTCCTGGAGCAGCAGGATGTGTGATGGCCCTACTCCCCTCTGGAAAAGCACACTGAGGGCTGCAATTGCATTATTCATGGAAAAATACAACTTTCCAGCAACTAAACCAGTATACATAGCCTGTGGCTCTCTTACACAACCTGCTCCTTTTATAGGATGAGGTGTCAAGGCGAGGCCATGTTAAGACCTTGGGATAGCAGGTTAAGTAAAGCTTCGACCTGACACTGCTGCAGCCACACAGAAAGCGATAACTGCATGGTGCAGCTCTGGGGGCGGAAAAGTGAGCTGTAACATTGCCATGGGGAAACATGGGGGCAGCTGTGGGAGGCCTCAGACTGCTGCAGGGGAAAGGCATTTTCGGTGCTTCCTTCCTGTTGTTACGTGTGTGAGAGGCATGGGGCCCATTTAACGACTGCTGCTGCCTTCCCTGGCTCTGATTATTTATATATTGCGCAGCATATCACAACAAATTTGATATGAGCCAGCTGCAACACCACTCGCAATGGAGATGAGACAACCACTTGCTGAGCACGGCCTCCACGGAAGAGGCAGGGTAACCGAGGGCACGGCGCTGCAGCAGAAGCGGTGCCTGACTGAGTGTGTCCCTAACGAGTTAAGTTGCTGCAGCCATCCCAGACCAGATCCCTGTATGGCTGCAGTGAGGAGGCAGCAGAAATGCCACAGGCAGGGGCATCTGCCAGCACACCGGCAGACTTTGGAGTAGCCACAGGGCTAGTCGCAAATCTGGGTTAATGTATCTTGCCTCAAAACATCCCCTAAGGTCCTCATTTACCGAGCTAGCCACAGGAAAGAAGGAGCACAGAATCTAATTTCAAATCCTTATTTTAATTTGCTCTCTTATTAGTGAATATTCCACTCTTTAATTGTGGCCTAACCACTTCAAAATATTTTCTCAGTGCACTTATTTTGGTATGATATAACTTTTCTAAGCTACCCTTTATAAAGGTGTGCACACTCTCGTACAGAATTAAAGTGATGTTGTTTTCAGGAAAATGCTCAGCTCGCAAAGCAGAAATCCGTGTGAGAAGTTTCTCCAAAGTACTTTGCTACAAACAGTTATTCCAGAATGATTCATCCCATAGTAAAGTCCCAAGTGAACTTCTTGAACTGAAATTTTCCTGTTCTTTCCTGTTGCCTTTTTGTAAAAATATCGTGCTGGTGACCTCTAGTGGAATAAAAATAGACAAATTTTATTCTTTTAAATTAGGTCCAAAAAATCCCCATTAAAAGCAGTGGATTTTTTTCCTCAAAAACTGTATTAGTCTGAACCCCATAAAACAGGAGCTTATTTTGCTTGCCTGTGCTGAAGAAACACAAATCAACAATACAAAACCTGCTTCTGTGGGGTCACAGTGTCCTGGGTTGAGTGACACAGGACTAATTTCGCTTCTAATGCTGGGGAAAACTCCACTTTTGGAAGACTCTAGTGTCTGAATTCATGAAAATATTCACTTTATAGCCAGCTAGGCTATGTGGGATTCAAGGTCTCGGTGTTTTCAAGCCTTGCCAGGTGCAGGGATGAGGAGGAGCAAGGCCTGGGCATTTGACCCGAGCTGGCCAACAGGATTATTTCATACCATGAACATCACATTCAATATATATTAGAAAGTTTGCTGTGTAGTTTCTCTCTCCCTTGATGGCGGCGGTCCAGAGAATCTCCTTGCCCTGGTGCCGGACCCCTGAGCCCTTCCCTTTCTCCTGAAGCCGTAGTGCTCACAGTGTCCGACATTTACTGTCCCCTGCTGGGAGTGCACAGCTTCCTGATGATAGAATTGGCTGAGCATAATTCTTGTATATCTTATATTAGTATTGGGATTAATACTGGGCCTTTAGTATTATTGTTAATTATTTAGTCTTATCCTATTAAATCTATTTATATTTCAGCCCTCATGTTTTCTTGCTTTCCCTGATTCCCCTTTCCAGGTGGGGAGAGGTCATCGGGTGATAGAATAATTGTTTAAACGACAATAAATTGTTATGGGTTTTCTCAAACCATAACACATAGTTCCCATGGATTTATGTTACGGTGAAGATTATGATATCATTATTACAATAAAGGAGGTACGTGACATGTGTGTAGCACATTTAACCATGGAGTCTGAGCGAAGGGGAAGAGCCGGTAATGGGTAATTCCCTCCCCACCTCTTCTGAATCCCAGCCCGGCTCTGCTGCTGTTCATCCCTGTCACCAGAGGATGGAGAACGTGAGGGCAGCTGGTCTCTTCTAAGGGACATCCTCAGTGGGCACCCGGTAAGCGGCACTAGGTATTTATAAATTTGCCCACTGCTTTGTGCTAGGTACCTTGTTTTGGGTGCTTGTCGTCTTACTAAACTTCAGCAGCCTTGGTTGAAATTAAGGAAAAAGAAAAATTAAAAGAAGAGCTGTCCTGAGGTGAATGTCAATAGCTGCTGCAAGTACCCACGCCGCAGATGGCCAGAGGCAGGGCTCCTGATGACTAAATACATCCTAACCCACTTAATATACTTAACTGAAGTGTTAGGGATTGCTTTTTTCCCTCCACTCATAAACGTGTGAGGCAATCTCAGCATTTGCCCATGGCTATAAAAAAATGCTACTTGGCTGTAACTGTACAACTGCGCCTTGCTTTCTTGAGGCACTTTGAGCACTGACTAATTCCTGTCATCTTTCCTTCTAGCTGAGCACCCTGCCCTGGGCTCTCTGGTTGCCTGCCCAGCTCCTTTTCACGTTTCCTGGACAGAATGGCAGCCTGGTACAACAGCCGGCTTCTCCAGTCCCTCACCTCCCTTTGCCCTGGCTTTGAAAACCTCACTCCAGCCACAGCTGTTGTGATCAGCAGGTTCACTGCATTTAACATCTGCAGTGAAACTCAGTGCAAACAGTGTTCTCTCCACAAGCAATGCTAGGAGAAAAATCTGCTTTTGCCAGTGCTCAAAAATATATTTATTTTCAAAAACATTACTGTCGTAGTTACTCCCCCATTCTGCCTCGTCCCAGTCACTTGAAATTTTGCAAGGGTAACCTTTGTGCCAAGTATGTATGCTTTCCTGTTCCTGCGAAATCTTGTCTAGGTTTGGTTAAATCAGGAGTTAGGATATGTACAGGCATGCTAGAGCTTAAAAGCTGAAGTCTCTAAAGGTGCTGTCTTCAGTGAGCGTGTCCTTCCTTCCCAGCTCCTGATGCCCAAGAGGCTGCACCTTGCCCTTCTCTCTCCTTGGGAGAAGAGCTGCCCCCATCCACCCACCCATCCCAGGCAACTCTGGACTGAATGGGGCCCGAGAAGTGCCCCATCCTGGAGCCAGATGAAAGCTGAGCTCCAACCCCAGCCTGTGACACAGAGTTGCTACCTGATGCTGGGGAAGTCACTTACACCAGACTTTCCACAGTAGTTTGTTCATTTGCAGATGCCTTGTTTCTTAAATGCTTGGAAAATAATTACGATAGGAACTCTACTTAATTTTTTTCAGTGGTGCCCGGTGACAGGACAAGAGGTAACAGGCACAAACTTGAGCATAGGAAGTTCCATCTAAAGATGAGGAGGAACTTCTTTACTTTGAGGGTGGCAGAGCACTGGAACAGGCTGCCCAGAGAGGTGGTGGAGTCTCCATCTCTGGAGACATTCAAAACCCGCCTGGACGCCTTCCTGTGCAACCTGATCTGGGTGACCCTGCTCTGGCAGGGGGGTTGGAGTAGATGATCTCCAGAGGTCCCTTCCAACCCTACCATTCTGTGATTCTGTAATTATTTACAAATCACTGTTAAAATGGAAGAAAATCCACCACTATTTCCAAAGTGGTTTGCCCTGCTTCTGCTTCTCTTTTGTGCTTTCTGCTCCATCACTCATGTCATTAGCAGATGCGTGTATTAAATTCGTGTGGGAGACCACAAACAACACCAGGCACATGGGAGGGCAGAAGACTAACAAATTAGTGTAGTGAGTTGAAAAAATGTAGGAAATAATTCAGTTAGGAGGACCACAAAGGTCTATATTTAAGTAAGAATAATTGATTACCTAAAATTATAAGATGTGACCTGGCAGAAAAGGAACTGGGACTATAGTGTACCCCAAGTTATTCATGAGCAATAACACTGACGTTGTTGTGAAGAAATGCGGGGATTACATCTGGGACATACAGGCAGAAAAGTAACACACGGGAGGCACAGAGAAATTTTTCTGCCTTACTCAGCACCCCTGAGTCCTCCGCTGGCGTTTCATGTCCCATTCTGGGCAGCGTTCCCCAAAGGGAGGTGTGAGCCAGTGAGGGCTCCAGGGGCCAGCAGCAGATACTCAACATCTTCAAAGAGCAGAGGAATACGCAGTTCTTCATGTCCCCTCATGACAAAGCAAGGAAAGATGGACTAGTGTAGTACAGAGGGTTTGGTCTAAACACCAGTCCAACAACGAGCATAATTAAGCACTGGAAAAGAGCTGCCTCAGAAGACAGCGAATTCTATGTTTTTAGGTATTTTTAAGAACAGGTCAGACAGGAACAATTTAGCAATAGGGATACCCAGGGAAGACTGATATAGCTAACCTTCTTTTAGGGCAGGAAGGTGGATTAGATGGCCTACAGAGGACGCTATCAGACTTATTTTTTCTCTTTGTATGATCTGAGATCCTGAAGCTTTATTTTTCAGCTGTGTTCAAGACTCCCAAGTGCAAATAAAGTCAACAGTAACTGCCTTTATATGTATTAAGATTTGTTTAATAGTAAATGACAAGGACAGATCCTAGGTTTCTCAGACTGGGCATCCAAAGGTAAGGGATGTTTTTGGACTTAAAATGATACATCCCAGTTCTTCAACCCCAATGCAGAGGTAATGGTATCCACTCATCTTATTGGCATGTTGTGAAGATGTATTAATTCAGGCTTATGAAGTTTTTATATATTACCTTACCCTCTAGCAATTTATAGGGAAACTGTTAACTGTATCTCCATGACGGATTATCTCCATTTCCAAGGCTGGAACAAACCAAACCAAACCAAATCAAAATACTGACTAGCACCATAGGTTATAAGGGCAGCAGTAATGGCTGTGGTTTTGCAGTTTGAGCTTTGATGTAACACAGACCTCCAAATGATTATTAACTAAATATTATCTGCTCTGTGTACTGAGCAAGGTGAGGGCGTGTGAAAGAACCTGTATGCAATAAGGATATTAAACAATGTATTGTGCATACGCACAAAAGAACTGAGTTACAGAGGCACAGATACTCTCTTGTTTCTGGGATTTCCCAACTTCCACATAACTGCCTTTTGTAATAGTGTTTCTAGGTGCCCTTGTGCATAAAATAAACCCACGCGGTACTCAAACATGAAGAACAAGATTCATCGACACAAACCTGTCTTATCATTGGGAGATTCAGCCTAAACAGGAGAAGCTCTTTGCTTCCTTTCCCCACTCAGTGAAGGGGACCAAAGGGGGCACAACACAAGCTGTTGCTGAGACAACTGTGAGTTGCTCCCAACCTTCCTCTTCCCCAGGGCGGTGCAGCCCAGGCAGGAACCACGTCTGGGGGGACTCAGGCTGGCCCCTGTCCCAGCGGGCTGGCCAGAGGTCTCTCCTCTCTGAACTCACGGCAACCTGCAGTCATCAAACCTCAATTTGATCCACCAGACACGTGGAAACAAAGCCGGAGGGATGGAATGACGTGGGATGTCTCCGAAAGCAGCCATGCCAAATCTTAGAGTAAATCACCGCTGTGCTGCTGCAGGAGCTCAGCACAGGGCAACACGGTTGCAGCTGCATCCCCCAGCCCTCACTGCCCTGTTCGCCACCAGCATGGGCGGATTTCAGGTGAACAAAGCGGTTTCAGGCTGTGCTCGGGCCCTCCCTTCTCACTGGCAAATTGAACACTGGACTGTCAGAGGAGTGCTGCAGAGGTGCTGCACATCTGAGCGCAGTCCCTGGGGTATGTGCCCACCACTGCCCCATCCATGTCAGTGGTGCAAGGGCTGGACTCTTCCAACTATCCTGTGGTCATAAGTCTGAAGGATTAAATCTCTTCTATCCATAAAATTGCTTCTGCTCCTCAATTTTAATGTCAGGTATGTTCAAGCTGAGGATGGAACGTTAAACCCTTCATATGCCTTTCGGAAAATCAAAATCAAATGACTGGCTTAGAAAACATGGCTTTTAAAAATAAAAAATGCTGAGTTACTTGCACTCATATTCTCATTCTCAAGTTTCTATGAATGAAGCTCAACTAACTCAGTTTTTTACAACTGAGAGATGGGTTGTGTAGATGTGATAATCATGACTCCAGGAATTAGGCGCTTTAACATGTTGCCTCTCATTTCAGCGGCACGTGTCCAAAAGTTTGAGACCTGGCCCAAGTGTATTTGCTTTTAGAATTTGCAAGGGAGCCAAGCCCTCAATGATAAATATGGATATATATGTCTAAATATGTTGTTAGCCACAAAAAAAACACTAAACCACAGGGAGAGCTGTTTAAAAGTCAGATGTCTTGCAGAGAACTGGGACTTTCTTCAGAAGGGAACAGAAGGTCTGAGTTTCCCTCCTCGCTGCTGTAGCTGCTCTGCCCCCTTGGGTGGGCTGCAGGAGAGGAGAAGACATGGTCAGAGAACTGGGAGTGAGAAAGCATGAGTGAGTATGTGGTGGGGGGGTGGGAAGGCACGTTCACTGAGTACAACTGACATTTCCGAGGTGCCCAACAGGAGAGGGCAGACATCCACCGCAGAAAGTCAAGGTGCAATTCAGGAGAGTCACCGACAGGGAAGAAGAGACATTTCTTCGGGCACTGGACTGGGTATTGGTCACTACCTAGGAAAGGTTAATATTTGGAGAAGGTGGAGCATGAGGGAAATGTTCGAGATTCCCTGTCTCGGGGGAGGGAAGTTGAAGGCAGTGCCAAAACTCCTCACCAGCTTCCCCCAAAGTCAATGAAATTGGTGTGATCTTTCTGCAATGAGGATGAAGAAGGAAAACGGGTCTTTCACTTTCCCAGAGAAGAAGCCAGGAAGAGACTAGCAAGTTCTTTTACTCTCATAAAAGTAGCTGCAACTAAGCAGCCACCCTAGAGCTACTCTGGAGTTTCTGATTGCTTTTTGTGGTATGAAAATAACCTTCAGATGAGTGAGTAACTCCTGCCTATTGACTCCACACGTGCAAAAAGCTTTCCCGTGTGCTATGTCCACTGTAGGAAAGTCCTTACCAAGAGTTAAACTTTGTGACAGCTAACTACAAAACCGTGCTTTGCCCACGCTTCTTTGACAAGACTTGCTGAAGTTAAAAGCTGTATTGGAAGGCTAAAGCATTGCATGGACTCTGTTTGCTGTGAACCCAATCTTGGTCATCCCGTCCTAGGGGACGTTCCTGCTCAGAGGCAGCATGGTGGCTCTTCAGGGCACTGTGCATCTCCCGCGCAGCACACGCTGTACCACTGACAGCCCCTTGGCCTTTGCCAAAGCCTATTTCATCAGTGTGAATGAAAACGACTAATGCTTCAGTGATTAGTCTGAAACAGAGAGGTTTAAGCCAAACTGAGCAGCACGGAGCCTGAATCTGAATGAGAAGGGAGGGAGAAGGGTGTTTGCTGAATGGAGTTTCTCATAGGCTGGCAGCCCAAGCCGTCGAGAAGTCAAATGAGTGCACCAGGACTTTTGTAATCTTCGGAGAGGTCCAAGTCCTGAGGCCGACGTCTCTTGTTTCACAGGAGTAACTCAGCCAAGCAGCCGCCCTGGGATGGCAGGGATCTTGGTGACGGGTGGCAGCTGCCTTCTCGCAAGGCTGTGTCCACCCGTGCCAGCAGCGGGGAGGGAGGCGGCGTCAGCCCCCAGGCTGCGCTCCTCAGTGGCTCAGGGAAGTCCTTCCTAAAAATCACGCTGGTAAACTACACAGAAAGTTACAGGAGAGGGTTTGCTTCTATCCTGGAGATCACAAAATCAGCTTTGCCAGAGGTGATATGTACCTTGGGCTTTTAAAAAAGCAAATAAAACTGCAAATGACTGAAGAGCAAACACCAGCTCCTGAACCGCAGTGGGCTGCAACCAACACCAAGGGCTTTCGGAGGGCGTGTGGCAGGGATCCGCTCTGAGGCCACGGTCCCACCAAGGGTTTCCTCCCCAGGGAGGTCCCCGGGGTTTCACAGGCGCACACCCAGCTGATCCACGTCGGATAACAGCGCAGGTACTGCCCACACAGGCACAATCTCACTTCAGGGGCTACATCAGACAGTGTGAGGGGCTGGAGAGCTGGTGGCCAAATGGCCGTTGCTCCCTACTCTTATTTATTTATTTATTTATTTATTTATTTATTTATTTATTTATTTAAAGTGGGTAGCAAACAGTTTCCTCCCCAGCCTCTCTGGCAGCAAAGCACATACCTCCCCCATGGGGCTGCTGCAGTGGGGGAAGGAAACTTTGCTGGCTCCTCCCCATAAGTGCTGCCAGCGTATTATTTCCCCTACCTGGCATTTCGAAAGACCAGATTTTGGCAAGTGCAGAGACTGGGGCACCGACAGCTTCTGGCAAGGTACTGTCAGGGAGCTGGGGAAGAGGAAACTTGCCTTTCTGTTCAAGGGGAGAGATGGAGACTGACAAAGCCCTGCTGCCTGCCCACAGCATGGCACCTCCTCCTGTTCTTCTCCTCCTCCCACCTGCTCTGAAAAATCCCCGCTGGGCATCTGCCAGAGGTGGCTGCTGACCTTGAGCTACTTTGAACGCCCACCTTGAGAGTGTAAAAGGGACTGAATTTCCCCTGGAGACCTCCAAACATATGCTGTCCATGGAAGACCATCTTTGCTACCTGTTAATGAACCCAGATGAGAGGTGTTCTGGGGAACGGATGACTTAAAGTGGGATTGTACGCTGCTTATTTCTTTGTGTCTGCAGGGTGAACACAAAATGATCAGTGCACTGGAAGCTGGTTTTGTTTCCTGCCTGCCTGCAACAATCTGAAAATTTTGATGGACTTTGGAAAGCTTACCCAGACATTTGGTATTAATGAATGCATGTAAAACGGCTTTCAGGTTGCCAACTGTGGTAAAAAACCAGCAAGAAGTCGAAGCACAGCATTAATGACATTTAGTTGTTTATTTTTGCAAAACAGGATTTTCAGGAGAAAACAAAACACTTTCTCAGTGGAAATAATTAAAACCATGAAAATGACTGCATTTCCTGTGTGACTGACATATTCCATGCGGGAGAAAGTGTTTCCCAGCAACAAAAAAAATACATTTCTGCAGCTCACATTTTTCTTAACAATGTACATCCCTTTCCTTAATTGGAACAGGCAAAGGGAATTTTAACAACGTTGTTAATGTTTTTAACAATTCATCACATTAGGAAAGAGCAAAACCCTTTTTCCACTGAACAATGATCTAAAGGGCTTCCATTTTTGGCACCTTGTTTGGAAATTCCTAAAAACCGCCTGGTTTCAGGCAGCGGGTGACGTTACTAACGGGCTGCTCCAGGCTCAGCCCTTGCCATGGGACTGTGCACCAGCAGCCGCTGCACCACGTAGGTGACAGTGCACTTATGGTGGAAGCAAAATGAGAAATCAGGGCCACGCGCTCGCTGTTTGCCCCTGTCCGTCTTTCTAAGACATTTCCTCCAAGTTCAGGCTCAAGTTCAGCCCCTGCCAGTGAAGTAGCTGGTTGAAATGATTCCAATCACACCAAGCAGTGCCCCAGATACTAATAAAGACACTTGAAATGTAGCTCTGAGATAGCTCTTACTGGTTCATATTGTTTTTTCCCCACTGATTCCAGAAAGTTATATCAAAAATGTAAGAAAGAAATCAAGCCCATAAAAAATTCAGTTTGAGTAGAAAAACTGGTTTGCCATTTCTCACAAGATAATGAACTGGATAAAATTTGAGGCATTTTTACTGAACCTTCTGGCTTTCATTTATCACTGCTTCCTGATTTTATTTCAAGGGGACAACTTTCAAATGTATGGGGCTGCTGTTTCTATGGTTTGGTAAAAAAAGGTACATGTGAAAATATCTGAAGCAAACAGGAAAGAACAGTGTGTGATGGAGTGTGTGATGGCAAACCACACACATATTATTCAGTAAGTATTACAAGTGGCCCTTCAGGTCACCCAGAAGCTAGAAAATCTTTCCTTTTATTTGATGGAAAGGCTATACTGCCATGAAAATAAAAATCTGAAGTAAAAGTCAGTTTTTATTGCATTTTCTGAGATCAATTCTTTTTGTATTGTACTTTCCAAGCTTCCATTTTTAACTTCAGTTTGATTTTCAAAACATAACTCTTAAAGTTGCTGACCCTGGCCACATTGTGTTTTTAGAGTACTTTTAAAGAAGATGCTAACAGAAAAGCAGCAGGAATAAATAGCTGTGCAGTGAGTCAGTAGGTGTTTTTCAGGCCCTAGAGGGAGTTGTGAACTGCAATGAGCTCTGGACTGTATCTATTACTTCTTCTATCAAAAGAGGTCAAGAACTTTTCCAAAAGACTTTTTTAGAGTCGGATAAAAATACATTGATATAAATCAGTGCCTCTCAAAGAGCAAGAACAAAATGCAAAGAGACTGACATAGTAAGAAACCACAGAACTCAGAATGAAGAAACTTGTGTTCTCATTTCTGTCATATACTTGCTATGTGACATCAGGCTATGTTATTTATTTACTTAGTATTATCCACTTATTGATGTATTTAGAGTTTATTCATTTGCAAAATGACACAACTGGCATAGCCTAAATATTGCATTTATTAAATTTATCTTACATTTATAAAAAGCATCCTTGCAAAGCTACTCCTAAATTGCAGTTCATTTGCTGCACAACAGTAATAACAATTATCTTCTCTATTCACAGTTCCTCAAGGATGGATCATTTCACTTTCTTGAGATAGCTTTCTCTGCCTTTTTCGTCTAGTTTTCATTGCTCTGTGACTGGAATTTTGGCACATTTTCCCCCTTGTGTGTGGGTGTCAATGCGTCAACACTAATGGGAAAGGATACTTGTGCTTTTTTAGATTGGTACTTTTTTCTGGAATAAATGGTACATTTTTCTCGGGGTTTTTACTCTGTTTCTTTCTTTTCTCTCCATGTCTTTTTCCTTCCCTCGTCCTCCTAGCCTCCCGCACATTGTCCTGTGCTGGCTATCTTATGAGCCTCTTCTGGAAATGGTGAACTATTAGTTCTGAGAGCAAGGCTCAGCGACCACAGATGCAGACAACGTAACTTCAGCTGGTATGTCAAGAAAATCCTCTCCACAGTTTTGCTGCAAAGCTTTATTTCCATATGTTAGAAGAGATTAATTGGGAGAGTTCTACTATCTTCTTTCTGAGTCATAAAATCTACAGGGAAATAAGATGATCTTCTTTACTCCAACTCTGATAAATGTGGCCTAAGAAAACCGATTCAGAAAGCTCTTCAGCTCTTGATTCATTCCGGTTGGCTTAATGCCAACTTTCCTGTCTCTCCACAGTCCCGAACTCGAGTGATTAGATCACTGGAAACACAGACAAATACAAACTATAACCAGAGAATTTAGCAGAATTGCCCACCCCAGCCTCACAGATTTTTCAGACAGATTATTCAGCAGTTTAATGTGAAAATCTTATCTTCGTTTTCCAGCCTAACCATGCATCTAATTGTAAACTGTTTGGTCAGTTTTCAAAGCAAGGAATTGAAAAAATATCAGAAAAGATAATTTCTTGCCAACGGCACTTGGACAAAACCGGCAGGGGAACCTCATGATGGCGTTACACTCATACCCCTGGCTGGTCTCCTCACCCTCTCCCACTTTTGGCTTTTTTATCTTTTCCATTCTTCTGCCTCGTGAGGCGCGTGGCCCTCTGCCCGGCCTCACGGGGCACAGTTGTGGAGCTGGGGATTGTCCTCTTCGCAGCGTCGATAAGTTGTTTGCCTGCCCTGCTGTTTGGGTTTTCTTGCTTTCTGGAACATCTCTCCCAACCCCCCTGGTTTCAGGGGAACTCCCTTCCCAGGCGGCTGGGAGAGGGGCAGAGCGGGTGCAATCCTTTCCCACCCTGCAAACCCTCCGGCAGCCCCCCTGCCCCTGCTCTGACCCACACCTCTCGCTCTCGGGCACACGGCGCGAGCCAAGACCTTGTTTTAACAGCATAGGCGGGCGAGGCAGGGACAGGGAAAGAATAGAGAACTGAAAAGTAGCAAAGCACATTGCCTTTTTTCCTTCCTTATCCTGTTCGTGTGTCTTGTATTGGAGTTTTGCTTGTTTGCTTGCTTGTTTATTTCTGTTCTGCTGGGAAACAGATACGGGGCCCTGGGACCAGGACCCCCTGGCCACCAGCAAGTGTTTCACCGTTGCTGCGTTTCATGAGATCCCTTTACGATCGCCTTGGCTGCAGAACCAGCACAGGCTGTTTGCTTTCCCTCCCTCTGTTTGCTTTCATTAGCTGGAACCGGCCTTTTTCCAGTTCCTTCCTTTTCTGGGATGCCAGTTAATGCCAGTTAACACCAATAACAAGGATGCCTCAGCTTTTCACCCACAGTTGCAAAACGAGATTCTCGCACCTGCTTGAGCTGTGGCTTTTCACTATCAGCTGGCTACCGCTGCTGCCGCAAAGCATCCCTCATACCAACACCATGCCAGGCAGCAGATCTCAGGACAAAATATTTCACATTTTTTACTTATGGGGAATTTTTTCCCCAAGATCTTATGTAAGAAATATTTATCACCCTGAAACAGTGTTTTTGGCATGGGGTGTAACTTAGGGAGCAGGTTGAAGCTCCCTGGTACCTCTGCAGACCCTCAGCTCAGCATGGCAAGGGTGTACTGCCCTCTGGGTAGCCCAAATGCAAGTCTCCAGAATAACAACGTCTTACTTTATTTTTTGTCTGGCCATTATGGTTTGTGCTGTGTACTGGCTGCTTTACCACCTGTGAAAGCTAGGTACCCCCTGAGGTCACCACAGGGGACAAAGTTAAGCCATTGCTGTGTTGCAGCTGGCATAGATACTGTGAAATAAAGGCAGAACTAGGGAGGAAAAATGGGTTGTTTGGCCTTTATTTTCAGGAGAAGATTGCCCTGCTGGATTTCTGGGTAAATGAGTAGGTAAACATTTAAAAATCAGTCTAGGCTCTGGCTTCTGAGGGGAGTAGGTAGCACTGAACTCCAGGTTTAACCACAGTTTTAAAAGAAATCCCACGGTTTGTCTAAAATTTTTTTTTTCCCTATTAAAAAAAAGAATTAAATTCACTGGTATATTCGCTTAACATTCATCACTTAAAACCCGTTCATCACAAGATTTGGGAAGTCAATGAAAAGCAGCCTTATCTTTTTATTACTTACTCCTGGGGGGTAGTATGCTTCTTGTTCAGGGGAAGGTGCAGTTCCTGACAAGCTTTTAAGTTCTCCCAAAGTATATAGGTGCCAGCAGTTGTACATAATCAGTATATTTAGTTGAAGGACTACATTTAGAGGGAAGATTTTGAACAGAAAGGGCTGCAGTTGCATTACACTTCTCACTTCTGTCAAAATTAGAAATTCCCTATAGCTGATGAGTCCGATTCAGCTGGCAGCTGAAGAAGGACACTCTGCAAGCGCGACGGGAGTGGAGATGCCTACCCAGGCTGTCCTCATAGAGATCTGCAGAATCAGTTTTGGGTGGAACTGGGATAATGAGGGGACAAAGACAGGCTGCAAAAGTTCTTCACAAATGCAAGAAGGAGCGATGGATACTCCCAGTCCCGCCCATGCTATGTTGCAAGTTTGTCTTGATAATTTCACACAGCCGTCCTTATTTCAGCAAAGCAGCCTCCTGTCAGCTGGATGGCAAAAGCCAGTAGTAAAATTAAGTAGACAGTTCTTGCATACCTCATTACCTGAGATTTTCTAGGTGAAACCTTCTGTAACTCCATATGTACAAACTTAAAAATTGAGAATATCTGAATAACCCTGATGCAAAGAGAGCACGAGATGGGGGAAGCCCATCATCTGTTCAGGCTCTTCAGGATGCTTCACTTCCTACCGGGCATTCCCCCTTTAAAACACCCCCCCCCCTTCTTCTGCCAGACCTCACCAAGAGGCCAGAGAGCCCCTCATCAATTCTCTGTGAAGCTGAACCTGCTGTTTAACTGAATGCTGAACTGAACTGTGTTTTTCTCTGGGCTCCTCAGCAGGCAGCAGGGTCGCTGCCATGGGGCCAGCCCTCCCCAGGCAGCAGCTCTGGGCAGGAAGAGTGAACCCCAGAGCATCCTCCAGACTTGCACATCTGGGGACGTGTGAATGTCCATCCCTTACTGGATGCGGGGGGGAAAGTTGCAACCAAGGATGAGGAGAAGGCTGAGATACTTAATGCCTTCTTTGCCTCCCTCTTCAATAGTCAGACCAGCTATCCCCAGGGTGTTCAGCCTCCTGAGCTGGAAGATAAGGATGGAGAGAAGAACAACCCACCCATAATCCAGGAGGAAGCAGTCAATGATCTGCTTCTGCACCTAGACACACATAAGACTATGGGGCCAGAAGGGATTCACCCAAGAGTACTCAAGAGAGCTGGCGGGAGAGCTCACCAAGCCTCTCTCCATCATTTATCAACAATCTTGGTCAACAGGGGAGGTACCAGATGACTGGAGGGTGGCTAATGTGACGCCCATCTACAAGAAGGGTCGGAAGGAGGATCTGGGGAACTACAGGCCTGTCAGCCTGACCTCAGTACCAGGAAAGATCATGGAGAGGATCATCTGGAGTGAGCTCTCACAGCAAGTGCAGGGCAGCCAAGGGATCAGGGACAGCCAGCATGGGTTTAGGAAAGGGAGGTCCTGCTTAACCAACCTGGTCTCTTTCTATGACCACGTGACCCACCTTTCTGGACACAGGGAAGGCTGTGGACGTTGTCTGTCTGGACATTGGTAAGGCCTTTGACACCATCCCCCACAGCATTCTCCTGGAGAGGCTGGTGAATCATGACATAGACAAGTGTACTCTTCACTGGGTAAAAAACTGGCTGGATGGCCATGCCCAGAGTTGTGATTAATGGGGTGAAATCCTCTTGGTGGCTGGTCACCAGCAGTGTCCCTCAGGGCTCAGTTTTGTGGCCAGTTTTGTTTAATATCTTTATCCATGATCTGGATGAGGGGATTGAGTGTACCCTCAGTAAGTTCGCAGACAACACCAAACTAGGTGGGAGTGTTGATCTGCTTGAGGGTAGGAAGGCTCTACGGAGGGACCTGGACAGGCTGGATCGATGGGCCAAGGCCAATTGTATGAGGTTTAATAAGGCCAAGTGCCGGGTCCTGCATTTTGGTCACAACAACCCTAAGCAACGCTACAGGCTTGGGGAAGAGTGGCTGGAAAGCTGCCCGGCAGAAAAGGACCTGGGGGTGCTGGTGGACGGCCAGCTTAACATGAGCCAGCAGTGTGCCCAGGTGGCCAAGAAGGCCAACAGCATTCTGGCTTGTATCAGGAACAGCGTGGCCAACCAGAGCAAGGAAGTGATTGTGCCTCTGTACTCGGCACTGGTGAGGCCTCACCTCAAGTACTGTGTTCAGTTCGGGGCCCCTCTGTACAAGAGGGACATTGAAGGGCTGGAGCATGTCCAGAGGGGAGCTACCAAGCTGGTGAGGGGTCTGGAGACCAAGCCATACGAGGAGAGGCTGAGGGAACTGGGCATGTTTAGTTTGGAGAAGAGGAGGCTGAGGGGAGACCTCATTGCCCTCTACAACTACCTGAAAGGAGGTTGTAGAGAGGTGGGTGTTGGCCTCTTCTCCCAGGTGAATAATGACAGGACCAGAGGAAATGGTCTGAAGCTGCGGCAGGGGGGGTTTAGATTAGATATTAGGAAGAATTACTTTACTGAAAGAGTGGTCAGGCACTGGAACAGCCTGCCCAGGGAGGTGGTTGAGTCACCATCCCGAGAGGTATTTAAGAAACGTGTAGATTTGGCACTTCAGGGCATGGTCTAGTGGCAGAAATTGTAGGGTTTTTTTGTATGTGTGTATGGTTGGACTCGATGATCTCAAAGGTCCTTTCCAACCATGAAGATTCTATGATTCTATGATTCTATGACATGGCTTTGCTCCCTGCCTGCTGAGGTGCTGTGGGCATCTCGGCAGTTCTCTGACTTCTCCAGGACCATTACATATAAAGGCAATTGGGAAGTGGGGACAAATCTGTGGCTATGGAGTTAGCTGAGTTTCCAGAGGTGGGGGCTGTTAAAGGAGGTTGGTTACACACCAAGTTATAACAGAGGAATCTTGTCACAGCTCAGTTTAATTTTTGAAAAGGTTTCCTCTCCTTCCCCAGACTAAACATCAGATTGATTTATTTAAAAGTTGACATTACTTTTTGCACGTATCCCATGAGGAAACAACACCTCTCTGGCTGTGGCAAGAAATTGTTAACAGCCCTGATAGCATCCCGTACAGCCTGACAGGTGGAGATTTTACATGGAAAATATGTTACGCATGAGAGCAGAGCCAGGCTGACTCATTTAACTCCACATCAAAGGCACTGCCAAAACCAAACTCCTGCTGGAACGGATGCCCCCGTGGCATCCCTGGCGCTTCAGCTTCTGAAGCTGACAGTGATCAGCTGTCAGGAGGGGCACTGACTGCGTCTTTTGTCAAATTTTCTTGTTAAGCAAGCACGAATCAAGGGTGTATCATGCCTGCTCCACTTAAGGAAGAACTGTTTAGGGATTCTCCTTCCTGGAAATGTAAAAGTTACCAGCTTTTCACCTCTGCCTTCCTTCTCATGCTATCTGCAGGCACTAGTGCATTAAAACAAAAACAACCAAGACAAAACAGCAAGTAATGAAAGAGAGAAAGAGCACAAACAAGAAGCCCGCAGCACTGCCAAATTATACAATGGCAGGTCCCACTGGGGATAGCCTGGACAACTTGCCTCACTGAGGCCAGCGCGTGTGCTGAGAGCACCCAGAGGCTCCTGCACCAGGGCCAGGACCAGGACCAGGGCCAGGACCAGGACCAGGACCAGGACCAGGACGGGGCAGGCAGCCCCTGTAGGTAGCCCCGCTGCAGTCCAGCCCCTGACCACTGCTTCCACCAAACCTAGCAGGGATGGAGTGACTCCTAGCAGCCCTCAAAAGCAAGCCATTGACTCAATGTAACTGAAACGGTCTCAATTTTCCCACAAATAATTGTCATGGGAAAGAGAGCGGCTTCCCTTTCGTTTGCTTGTAAAACAGCACCTGCATCTATGCCATGAAAAATCCTGACTCCTACTGTCACTGACTGCAAAGGGCTGCCATGGCTTTTTTTCTTCTCTGCTAATTTCTCACCACAACTTGCTCATAATTTACGAGAACGAAGCGGTGCCGTGTGTGTGTGCTGGGTGCCCTAACTTTAGCTGCCACAACAAACGCTTCAAACCCTCCCCGTCTGCGCGCCTTCTCTGTTAAAAACCTGTGTGTGTGAACACCAGAGAGAAGAAAGTGCAGGGAGGAGAAAGACGCTTTAAGCTAATGGGTAAGGAATGTGCGTCGAGCTGTGCCTGGACGTCTGATGCCTCCAACAATTTGTTAAAAGGCAAAAGCAATACTTCCGACAGACGGCCCTCCCCTCGCCTGTAATAGGCTCCCAAGAATAGCAACAGCCTGTGTCACTGCAAAGGGCAAAGCCTTCTGAAATAGCAACAAAAGTTGTTCACAAGCCACTTTGTGGTTTGCGTTTGGTTTCAGCCAGCTTCAGCAAACTTGTTGCCATGAGGGAAATAACCTGCGCTCTCCTCGCCGGCCGGGGAAGGACCGCTGCCCTCTGAAGCGCTCCCGCCCCAAGGTGCACAGAAGGCGGCGATGGTACCTGGGCAGAGCACGGAGGACCTCGGCCAGCTGAGCCAGCCGATGAGAGCAGGGGAGGATGAGGAGAGCAGCCGGGGCAGCCGCCGCCGCCAGCTCCCCCAGCTCCCGGCTGCAGCAGGTAAAGAGCGGCAGAGGCGGAATTCCAGCTGTTGGGCAGCAGCTGCCTGCCTGGGGGGAAAACAGCCCCGGCAAAGCCAAGGGGCTCTCCAGGCACCCTGCCTCCCTTCCTAAAAGTGCGAGAGGGGGAAAACGTGGGTAAGGAAGGGAAACGCCAGCGTGAGTCTTGAATGAAGGTTTATGCCATGCTTTTCCCAAAAGGCCTCGGTCCAACTGTTCATGCATGGGCTGCCTGTTGTGTAAATCCCTTTCCTTTGTGAACATCAGTCACCTGAAATAATCGGAGAACCCGCTGCCATCTAGGATAACAACGGTGCTCCCTCCTTGCACACTCGGGAGCAATTCAGCCCTTGTCACTGAAGCGGAGGGAGGCCAGGCAAGCACCGCACCTGCTCAAGCAGGGGGAAAGTATGGGGAGGGGGCACAGGGACTCCCTCCTGCCTTTTCTCCCCTAGCGTTTCATGAAGAAACAGGGTTTCTGTGCTGGCAACCTGAAAAAACAACTGTATAATTTCTTCTGCAAAGATATTTGAGAGGTGAAGCTAAATTTCATAGCTTCTACCCAGCTGTCCTGGGTAGGAGCTGTGTAGCTGTAGCTACCCAGCTACACTGCTGTCCTACCCAGCCAGGTCTTCTGAGTTACAGCAGTGTTTTGCATCGTGAGCCTCTTTCACTGATCAAGGGGAAAATGACCCAGAATGGTGACATTTCTCACCCACAAGACAGCTTTAAGCAAACAGGAAAGCACAACTGTAAGCCAGAAATGACTGTGTACCGAGCAGGCTTTTTTTCACTTAAAAATGAATGAACTGACTAACCTGTGAATATTCAGATACCACAGGCAGAAATGCTTTTTTGGAGTGTAACAGTGATCAGTCCAGCAACATCTACTGATACCAGAAAGCAGAGGAAGCAGGGACTAATAAAGAACAGAAAGCCAGTTGGTGTGCAGACATATTTAACATTACCTTAGGGTGCGGGGGGAGCGATGCAGATGGCTGTAGGACAGCATTATCGAAGGGAAGCACAGCAGTTACAATAAACAGACAGCGAAGTTACTGCAGCACAAGGGCTATGGTTAGAAGAGGCCGTGCAAATTACGCGCTTGGCCTTACCCTCAGAAATAAAAGCAGCAACCTGAGGAATTTATAATTCCCTAGCTAGGAATTAACTTGTTGATTCTTACTGGAAAACAACAAAACAAAACCCAAATCCCATTTAATGTAACGAAGGACCAGGCTGCCTCTTGACGTAATTAAAATACATGGCAGAGCACTAAGAGAGATGGTGAGATGGCCAGGGTGGGTCTCTCCAGGATCCACGTTCCCTGTCTTTCCATCAGTGCCAGTGGGCTTTTGTTCATGAAATTTGAATATTACTCACACAATACTTTCATCAGACTTATCCTGTACAAAGTATACAATGCTTCCCACCATGGCAGGGGTTTAGATCCGTGAAAATGTGTGATACATTAGCTTCCTTCTGCCTTCTTTTTTAGGTCAACTTACAAAATATTTGGTTTGGTTTTGCTTTTCACACGTGGGTGGGAGGAGTCACATATGTCAAATGGTCATGACCCCACATGGCCCTGACACTATTTTTGGGTAAATTTAATATTTTCTGAGATTTTCCATCTCTGCTTGCAACATAACTTTGTCCCAAAGCCACCATTTGTTTCATCCCATAAGGTCTTCTTGGGTAACCATTTTAGATTCCATGCCAGACTTCTAGATGGACAGTTAAATCAGATGTATCCTTGCTAATAGAAGAAATGCACATCTTGAGCCGCTACTGGATGTAGAGAAACCTCAGGCACTAGAGTAGATCAACAGGGTAACATATATCTCTTTACACCCGACAACTGGATGAGACAGAGAAGATGACTGTGACAGTGCAGCAAAGATCATGATGGCATAAAAATGGGATAATCACCTTTTACGAGAAGCAAACCCATGATTTAATTATGCAGCAATTCCCAACACATGCCATTAAATATTTATCCTACAAAACCACGTGATACACATGCTATACACTTTAGCAAAATGCTCCTCTAAAGACAATTTGGGGAATTTACAATATTTCCTTGTAAAGGCAAACTTTTTCTATTTCAGACAGCACTCAGATGGAGAAGAAATATGTTGTTGAAGATAGCTTAAAATTTTCAGACACAGATGCTGTAGTTTTAAGATTTCTCATGGGTAAAAGTAGACGCTTTTTTACCCAAAAAGTGAGATTACATGTTGTGGATTTGTATCCATGCAATGCACTCAACTCATCATGATTTTCTAACCTGTGTTTATTAATCAAGGGTTGACAGAGCTTGATTTCATCTTCCAAATGTCTAAATAGATGAAAGAATCCCCAAGGATTTAAAGAACATATATTTGACCTTCCAGTAAAATACTTTCTTTCCCTCCCAAACGGAGACATTTCTCACCTCAGATTAAATCAAAGGCAACAGAAGAAAGCACCATGTTGGAAGAGATTACTAAATCCCCTCCTATCAAAATAGATGTATTTGCACAGGTCACATAAAGAAGTAATCTCCCCCCGACTCATCTCACTAGTTCTCTGTAGGCACACTGCACGTTCTCTTGGGAGAACGGAAAGAAAAACTACATCACAAAAATCTCAGTGTCTGGACTAATGTGGAGTGTGGTACTGCCCAGGGCAGCTGGCAGGGGCTCCCGGACACCTTTCCCAGAGCTCTGCCGCACATGAAGCCGGGGAAGAGTAGCGTTTCCCAGCTTGGACTGCTTGCAGATCTTCCCTGGCACAGATTATTTATCCGTAATGCCAATAAAATACATGCATGGACCAAATGTTTTGCCTTCGGAAGGACTGTATTTTCCCAAATATGTGCTTGAAAATAAGTAAAGGGGCACACCCTTACTACTTGGCCCCATCCAGTCTCATCAGCGGTACACTGCGCTATACTACAACTGCGCTTGGTCTCCTTTTCAGGAACCAAGCATAAACATTTCCAGCAAATGTTCTTAAATATAAGTTTGTTTGCCAAGTAGTGCTGCTTTTGACCTGAGTAACAGTTGTGAGAAACCATTTTGTTTACGCGGGGAAACCAGAGAATAGACTTCCCAATCACTTGTCACATACCAGCCACACACTCGTTAGCCATGGTGTTTGTTGCAGGCAGAAGGAGAAATTTCTCTGGAAACCATCATTAAAATATTTTATTCCCCTGGGCTGCACACGGCCATGTATTTTGCAAGCATCTCATAAAAATAAGAGGAATATGTATTTTAAGAAGCTCTTTTTGAAAAAAAAGAAATGCCTAAGAACTGCCAGCAACATCATTAAAAGTGACACTTAAAAGGATTGTGAGTACAACTACTGCTTTATCTGGAAATGTTAAAGGAAAACATATGCTGAAGTCAGAGGGAATTTTGTCTGGAGGAAGACCTTGAAGGAAAACCAAGCAGAGATTTTGGGGTTTAACTCAGCAGGCAGTTCTGAACAAGCAAGTCTCAGGTACATCAGTTACAACAAAACTTCATAGTGATATAAGGATGTTTCTCAGCAGAACAGTGCCTGTGAGGGACAAGAAACACCAAGTTAACTGCTGAGTTTGCTGCTGCTAATGCAGAAAGATGATGTGTCTCCCTCTGCATCACATCAGAATCTGCTTTTCGTTCAGGGGTCTGCTCTAATTACAGCCCACCACTATTTCTGTATGACTGTGGGCATGCGTCACTGGACACGTGAACAAGGATACCAGTTGACCCAGTAAAAACAAACCAAAGAAACATTAAGACATTTGTCAAGCTGGTGTACTTGGAGAAGCAAGAAATACATTGGCTTGAGTGCTTCCCTAGCAACTTCCCAGGTGTGCAGGCTCCACACCCAGCTTGTACAGCCTCTCTGATTAAAAATAAATAATCACCTCGGTTGCTCTGACCTGAGGACCACAGGCTGAGGAGACCACAGTCTGGATTGTAAAGAACAGTGCTGATGGTGGACTGCCTCAGGGTATTTGACTTGGCACTGTCATTTTGAATCAGAAAATGGAACCATGCAAAACTGACAGTCGCACACTTAAAAGAATTAAAAGCTGTGCAGGACACAGACCTCAAAGTATCAATAGAAGACACTGCCCACGCTGCTGTGTTTCTGCTGCAGAGCCTTAAACTCAGTTTTTGTCCCTCTGTTATTTAACATTTTTTCTCAATTGCCTGGAAGAAGATAATAACGGATTATTTGTGGGTGAGAAAGGTGACGTGTGATTAGTAAATGGTGCATGTCACGGGCTGAATGCAATTTGGATGGTTTGGCCTGCTGACTGCGAGTGAATGTGCTGTCTGGGGTTCCTCTCTGCTAACTTTAGACATCTGCATCTGAGCAAGCTGCACAGATTCCTTTTATAGGCAGTGGAGAGAAATAGGCATCTGACCTACTTCAGTCATCTAGAAGTGCCTATTTTTCGCAAGTGGTTACAGAAGAAAACTAGAAATGCTGTAGATCTCTCACAGTTAGGCAAGTTGAAGCCATCCTATGTGTTTTAATATAGGCAAATGTAAAGTGAGTTGCATGCCTAGCTAGGATGCAAGAAGGCAGGCCACATTGAAAGGAAAGGCAGTGCCTTGGAAAGAACCCAGTCAGAAAAGAAATTGGTTGTCCTGGAGGATAACCAGCAGAGAAGATGGGCTCCTCTACACAGCTGTGACAACCCTCAGATGAGTAGAAGGGGAAATGTCCACCAGGAATGAGACAATTACATCAGGTTTCTGTCTGGCACTGTGCAACCACTGCAGGAGCACTGGGTCTGGCTCACCATTTCTTGAAGAAGTTGATAATCTGGATAGAGTTCAGAGAACAGGGCTTTGAATACTTAAGGGACTGGTAAACTTGTAAAGCCTCACAAGCTAAGTAGCTTATCAAGAAAAGGTCTGTGGGATGACTCAATGACAGGGTATAATTTTGTACTTAGTGAACACAGCTAAGTGCAGGCAAATGGAGAACAGGATGCAATTGTTGGAAGCTAAAGTTGCAGAAATTAAGTCTAGAAATAATTTACAGATAATTTACAGTGAAAGCAATTAACCTTTGGTACAACTTATGACTTGAAGTCATTGGTTTTCAACCACTAGCAATTTTTAAATCAAATCTGAATATTTTAAATGTCCTAGTTCCAAATAAAAAGGTCATTTATATGTGTTTGAAGGTTTATGATGTGTTGTTCATGAGTGCCAGACTGGATGACCACAATGGTCTCTTTTCGCTTCATAATATAAAAATTAAAGCAAAATCTTAGGTTAAATCTACATGGCTAAATGATGTAAAATACAGATATCAGCACTGAGCAGGAGATTGGGCAGAGCACTGTGCTGAAATCAGCAGCGTAGCTTCTGATTCCCAGGCTCATTCATTCAGCACAACACTGTGCTGTTACCAGCCCTGATTTCCAGCCAGGATTCCTTGGAAGGGTATATTTTCCAGATCTAGTAATATACAGCAAGCAGGCAAGTCAAAGTATAAAGGGGAGGGAGAAATTAGCTTTTGCAATGATAAAATGTATGTTGCATGCATGTATTGGAGGATGGAACACATGTAGCACAAAGCAGTTTAACTGGAGTCAGTTTCAGTACTTCCACTGAAGTGCTGTTTAGTGTGTGAAGGAAATACAGCAGGACCTTGCCCTAACCCATGCATTAACTTCTGTTTAAAATAAGTGCAGTGATCTCAGATACTGCAGACATAAAGGAAGAAAAAGCTTTACACATAATACAGACAGGGACAAAAACAATATTAAAAAAAAAAAAAAAAAGATTGTTCCATCACTGGAACATTTTGCAAATTTGTTTCTGACATTTCCTTCAAGCTGTCCCACCTCCATCTCAATAAATCTACCATCCACCCCTGTCTTCTGAAAGACTGCTCACAATATTCCCATTTCCCCCATGCTACTATGTCCCATCGTAACAAAGCCATGTGGTTTTTGCCCATCTCTTATCTAGCTCTGATTTTCCAGCCGCACCCAGAGACAGAGTGGGCTGAGATGTGCTGGGTGCGCTCAATAGAATTGTAGAATCATAGAACCATAGAATCATAGAATTGTAGAATGGTTTGGGTTGGAAGGGACCTTAAAGATCATCTAGATCCAGCCCCCCTGCCATGGGCAGGGACACCTCCCACTAGACCAGGCTGCTCAAAGCCCCATCCATCCTGGCCTTGAACACTTCCAGGGATGGGGCATCCACAACTTCCCTGGGCAACCTGTTCCACTGCCTCACCACCCGCACAGTAAAGAATTTCCTCCTAATGTCTAATCTAAATTTACCCTCTCTCAGTTTAAAACCAGTACCCCTTGTCCTATTGCTACACTCCCTGATAAAGAGTCCCTCTCCATCTCTCCTACAAGGCCCCCTTTAGGTACTGGAAGGCTGCTAGAAGGTCTCCCTGGAGCCTTCTCTTCTTCAGGCTGATATAGCTGAGGGCTGCTGCGGCTTGACTTCTGCTTGGCTCAAAGGGACCAAACCCACAGCCAGGTAGGAGAGCTAATAGGCGATACTTATCTTAATAGACTTAATGGGCTTACACATCTCCCCTGACCCTGGAGAAGCAGCTCATACATTATATACATACATATATATATACATATATATATACACACAGCTATATTCGGCTACCTTACAAGATAACCGACCTCCTGTGGAGTGGCTGCAGGGCATGATAGTGGGCTCATGCTGAAAATTGTTAGGAGAACCCAAGGTGGTGTGGGGCACAGCCGTGCCAAGGACCATGCCAGCAATTTAGTAGGATATGTGGCGACATGCCAGGATCTGGGCCTGGGCTCTGGCACTGTTTATTTTAGTAGTGCAGACGTACTGCTAGGGCTGCCCTCCTCCTCTCTTTTCACAATTTGCTTTAGAAATGTAATATCCTCTGTCAGATGGGACTGATCCTCACCAATGTGCTCAAATGTTACTGGCCTGGAACTCCAGGCAGTCAGCGTGATCAAAGAGCCTTAATGCCTTAGAAAAATAAGCTAAAAATAAACAAAGCCTATGTATCATTTTCAATTAGACCATATACCACTTTCCACCCAAGCTGGAAAGTACTTGTTCCAGGAGAATTAACTGAAATACGGACTCTGTTATGCTGCAAAAGCTACCTCTCCTCAGACACGTCCTATCTCTCCAATTAACCGGAAAATCAGAAGTCAATTTACTCTTTTTCTAGTTGTGTCTCAGCCAACATCATGATGAGAGGAAAATCATGCTGGGAGAAAGAACAAGACCAACAATAACAAACTGATATATTCCTCAAGGTTTAGGGTGCAAAAGGCTTCACAGTTAGTAGAATATAATCAGCTAAATCTATCTTGTAACAATAAACAATGAGTCGCAGTTGTATAAAATGAGTTTGCTTTAAGATGGACGTTCAAAGGCATATAATCTCCATTTGGTTTATGTTTTCACCATCTGTTTTTTATTCCTGACATTGAGGCTGTCATAAACTATGCAGAATATTTGATCCTGATATTCCAAAGAATCTGAGATTAGTGATGAGCAAAGCCTGGAAAGTTCATGAATTTGTGCTTCAAAGATTGGTTTCCCTAGTATATCCCAGCTATCTGGATCAGGCTGGTGCTCAGTGGATAAGTTTCCATTTGGAAAAATAAAAACACTGGTAGCAGCAGCCTTCATGGCATCCTCAGGTGAAGCAAAGGAATGAGTAAGTGGCAAGGGAAAACTTAACTCATTACTGATTCAAGTGAAGGTTGAATCAAATTGGCTGGGAAACTACTGCTTTCCTTGTCCATGACACACTATCGGGTGGACAAGATTTCCTCAGTTCAGTACAGGAAAAACACTGAAAACGCCTCATGGCAAAAATTGCTTTCTTACTGAAAGGTTGTATTGTCAATGTTGCCTTTTGCAATGATGTTCTGAGGCAGAAGGTTTGATTGTTTAGGGACTGATAGAAACCTTATTGACTTCTGATCAGGAAGATAAGGAACCCAAAAGCATTAAAATTAAAAAGGGTTTTATATTTTTTTTTTTTTCATTTCAAAAATAGCCTTTTATGTCACCACTTTGTATGCACCTAACTGCTTTGCCTAAAAGTTACAAAAAGATTTTTTGGACTGGTATATCAAATAAAGTTATTATTAGTTGTCAGAATGTTGTGGAAGTCACGCTTTCAAGTTTTTGTGGTTTTTCTCTTGTTTCAGGCTGTGGAACATTTACTTTTCTATCTTCTGCCATTGCTGCCGTAAGTGGACTTCTGATGGGTTATGAGTTGGGCCTTATCTCTGGAGCTCTTCTTCAGATGAGCAGCATATTAGCACTGTCTTGCAAAGAGCAGGAAATTGTTGTAAGTTCCCTGCTTTTTGGGGCCTTATTTGCATCCCTTACTGGTGGATTCCTGATAGACCGATTTGGAAGGAGACTTGCTATTATTATTGCATCTTCTTTACTTGTGCTGGGGAGTCTGATTTTACTGCCCTATGAATCATATGGGATACTTATTGTGGGACGGATTGCCATAGGTATTTCCATATCGTTATCATCAATTGCAACATGCGTATATATTGCTGAGATCGCCCCACAGCACAGAAGAGGTCTCCTCGTATCATTAAATGAACTCATGATTGTGATAGGCATTCTATTTGCCTATATTTCAAATTATGCATTTGCCAGCGTACCTCACGGCTGGAAGTACATGTTTGGCCTTGTGATTCCATTAGGTGCTTTGCAAGCTATTGCCATGTATTTCCTTCCTCCAAGTCCTCGGTTTCTTGTCATGAAAAATAACGATGAAGCTGCAAGAAAAGTACTGGAGAGGCTACGGGAAACATCAGATGCTACTAAAGAACTTACTGTGATCAAGTCTTCCCTGAAAGATGAACATCAGTACAGTTTCTTGGACCTGTTTCGTTCAAAAAACAACATGAGGGCCCGAATGTTGGTAGGACTCACTCTAGTCTTTTTTGTGCAAACAACTGGGCAACCCAACATTTTATTTTACGCATCGACTGTTTTGAAGTCGGTTGGGTTCCAGAGCAATGAAGCTGCCAGCTTGGCTTCTACTGGAGTTGGAGTGGTTAAAGTGGTCAGCACAGTCCCAGCCACAGTTTTTGTGGATCAAGTTGGAAGTAAAACTTTTCTTTGTATTGGCTCTTCTGTTATGGCAGTATCGTTGGTCACTATGGGCTTGGTGAACCGTAACATACATGTGAATTTCACCAACATCTGTAGAAGCCAACCTCCAGAGGATTTCTTTCTCCAGAGACCAGGAAACATCACGCATGTCTCCAATGGGAGTCTCAAGGACCTCTTTGCTAGCATGGCTTCACCAGAAAGATTGTCATTTGATGCACAGAGAAGCCCAGAATTTGCCAGGACAGAAGAACTGAACAGGACTGCCCTGGCAGGAGGCAAAAGCACGACAGGGTCTCACATGGAAAGTGAGGAGGTTCCTGTTGTCCTGAAATGGCTCTCGCTGGCCAGCCTGCTTGTTTATGTTGCTGCATTTTCCATAGGTCTTGGACCAAGTAAGTGTTTCATTTTTCTAACTCTTTCTAATGATTTACGTACAAGTGGATTAAGTGCTGGGATGACGTGTCCAGCTTGGCATCAGGCAGTTCCCAAGTTGGGCAAAGCAGTGTTTTCTGCTAATATGCACTGGTTTTGTCACAGATCATCCTGGTGGGCCTGGGATATACTTTTTAGGAAGAGGTTCTGCCCGTTTAGGTCAATGGCCTAATCTCCCTTCAATTCAGTGATATTAACAGCTCCTCTTCAGTGAAGTTAAGAACTGCTGTGAGCTTTGTATGGCAAAATTATGGGGCCCCTGGCTATCTTTCCTCTTCCTAGGCTATTATGCCCTTACATTGGAAAATTTAAGATGTAGGCATTTGCTGCTGCTAACTCATAAACCCAAGATAGTGATAAGCTCTAGATCGCTGTATGGTATGACACTGTCAAATCCATGAAATGCCAACATGCCTGAGTCCCACTGAGGATCTGGCCCCCTGACTATATAATAGTCTTCAGATATAGGAAAGACAGTCAAGGTATCATAGTTCATGAGCAAACTGTGGTATCATCGCCACTACCTGTGCGGAACAGCACAACTGGAAGAACACAAAGGCGCGTCACCGTACAACCGAGGTACCACTGCAGCCGCCATCACACTTGCACAGTTCCCACTCTCTCCAGAGGAGAACGTCTGCCATTCCCAGAGATTAGCGATGAAATATCTCCATTTTGTTTTGTTTTGTTTTGTTTTAATAGTGCTGACATATTTTTGTACTTTGAAGGGGTTGATTTTTTAAGCCACACTGCAAAAACCGTATGCACAGAGTCCGTTATTTATTAACAGACTTTATGTGCTTTTGTGCCCTGGCTCAAACTTGCCTTGCAAACACTCTGTACTCCTGCTGCACTATTATTATAAAAAGCTTGCCACAAGAATACAACTCAACAATTGCACTAACAGCAACTCCCCAGCAGTATTTATTTATTTTAAACATTACTCACTGGGAGAGCAGCGTGAGATAAGCATTCATTGCCAGGGCAGCGAGCTTGACTGCGTTATTGCAGCATTATTCTTTCCCTTGCAGACCATCTTGGGGCTGGATTCTGCTTTCAATGACATAGGTTCAAAACCAGGGGTGCAACCCTGAAAAGAAAATGTTACTTGGGCTTTTACTTGGGTCTTTCAAAGGCAGGGGCACGTGTTCAGGCTTGGCCGCCTGTCGGAAGCTGCTTTCCTGTTGACCTGGCTGTAAATGCGTTCCTGGTTCCATTTGAATTGTCTTGATGTGACATTAATGATAACAATGTCTACTTCCTTGAGGGCTATAGAAACTGAGGTGTGTTTGCCAGGCTAATCTGAGAAGTCTTTGAGGCCCGCACTTGTTTTCTGACTTCTTTCTTGACTGAGAGCACAAATGCTCTCAAACAGCAAATGGGAAAGAACAGGCACGGTCTCAGCTCCAGCATGTTGAAATCATGTATGATAAAGTCACAGTGAGGCAATTTAAACTGACAGATGTGTTTGCGTAGCAAGTGAAGGCCAAGTCCAGGAGAGGTACAGGTATTTGAAAATGCAGAGAAGTACTTTCAAGACACTTCCATACCTTTAAAAATAAAATGTTCAGTTAAAATTGACAATGTATAGAAAATGCAAGAGTCAGAGAATCAAGAGGCTGTTGGAATCTGCAAAGGATCTGTTGTGGTTAAATAGTCTGGCTTGGGACGTGAGGTTATGATTTGTGTTTCATGCGCAGCCTTCAACATCTGCTGCTTGGAGTACAAATCCTTCACTGTATTTTAAAAGGCTAGCTTTCTTATCCTCAGTGTGCCTTTCTTAGTGTAAAGAAAAAAAAAATGAGCCCTTCTGCTTATATACAGTATACAGTTTTAACATGTTTATGTTATTCATCTCTAAATGTGGTCTGTGATCTGGACCAGAGCATTAGTCGTTGTCTGCTCTGCAGCGGGAAGGAGGCATCGAGGCTGCGCTCGCCGGCTGCTGTGGCCAGGCGATGCCCGGGTGCCTGGGGACAGAATCGCTGTAACCTCCGCACCACTATATTTTCAATGCAAAAATCTCATACTCCACACAATATCTGCCCGTCCTGCTGGCTAAGGTGAAGGTAGTGCTGGGGATGTGTCTGTTTGTAACCTACAGATCAAATCAGCCTCTTTTGGCCAAAGAGCAGAGAGGGTCTTCCTCTTTTCTCTCCACCCCACAAGGCCATTTCTGGAACAAATTCACCCACTTTATTTTCAGTCCATGCTGCCTGATGTTCTGTGGGGATAAAGGAGAGTCTATGTAGCACCATTAGGAAAATGGCACACTCTTCATAGGGCAGATCACGCAACCTGGGGTCTATTGTCTTTTTTTAAACTACTTTGTCCTTTTTTTTTTCCCCTTCCTTTTTTGGGATTTTGGTCAAAGGGCTAGTTACAGTCCAGATTTGTACAGCAGACATTTATAAATGTTGTATTTTTCCATGATTTCTCTTTTGTCTCCAAATTACATGAAGTATATGGATTTTTTAATGAACTAAACATATGCTAAATATATTTATTGCCATTTATCAAAGCACCCAGGCAACACAGTGATGAGCACTCAAAAATAGACAGCGAGAGATGAAAGCCATTTTTGCATCATAAAAGAATTCACAGATTAGCAAGCATCTGCTTAGTCACTTTTTTGATTCTGGGGTGCTCTGTATTTATATCATTTATCTTAGGCAAGATAAAAGGAGTATTTCTGCTGCTCTGTTTCGGATTAATTATGTTTGATGAATTGCAGTTCAGCTGCTTGTTCACACTCAATTTCACACAATTATGAGGACGTTTTGTAGGTGCAACAAATCAGTGTTGCATCACGTCACAGAACAGCACATGCTGTCTCTCCACGGGTGTTTGCAGAAGCGTTTCAAGGCAGTTATTAGCTAAGGGGACTTATTTGACACCCATCTTTGTCTTGAGTTATTTGACACCCATCTTTGTCTTGAGTTACCTCTGTCTGTATATCAGAAAGGTCAAATGAGGTTCAACCGTTCTCACCAGGAAAAGATGGCTGCAGAGGCCAAGAGAAACCTCTCTCTGGCTGCCACATGAAGGGTGTAGAGTGCAAGAGGGCCTCTTCCCTGTTTTCTGTGCATGTTTGCATGGACAGGCATTCGAACCTGCTGGATGTGGAGGGGGGGACAGGACAAATCTGAGCCTCGCAGAAATGCTGCTATGCCTTGCACAGTGAGTGCAGGCTAATGAGTGCAGTGGGGAGGTAGATCACCAAGTTGCCACTCAAGCTAAAAGCTCAACGTGACCCTGGAAATTAATTTAACACAAAGGACACACAGAGAAATTCTAGTCAGGGCCACAACCATGCATGACCATTTACTAAATGACACGGCTTTAACTGAAATAGTTGCAGAGCACCTCATTTGCCAGATGCCCGAATGATGCCATTTGCTCAAATCCCTTGAGGGGCAAAAAACAGTGGTCCTTCCTTATAAAGAGCTGTCACCTCCTTCACTCACCGCTGTTGTGTGGTACAACAGGTTGAGACGCAGGAACCAGGAAAAACAAAGTCCTGGAATATCAGACTTATTTTCCAAAATAAGGCTGTAAATGTGGGACTTGGGGCTGGATGGAGCATGTGTTCTTGGTTAACAACGGTAGGGCAGCTCTAGCCTTTCTGAAACAGAGTGGGTGCCCAGAGCCCTGCTGCTTTCCTCATTGACCTGATGACCAAAATTCAGATTCAGGTGTCAGATGGCACCCGTTACCAAAGATCTGTTTCTCTGCCCTGATCATCTTCTTTTGCACCATTTAGGATCAAAGACTAAATAGGAACAACTTCCCTCCGTATTTTTCTATATATCTCCTGATTGAGGAGGTCTCACTGGGTGATCTCACCAGTAAGTAGATGAGAGACAGCAGAGAGACCATACACATTGATACAGGGATGCAGTGTGGTCTGGAGGCAATTCTCTTTATCAAACAAAAATCAGAGGGGCTCCAACAAGCCCTAGGCTGAGAAGCAAGTAGTGAAAACTCAGTCTGGACCCAATAGTACATCTGTTTTCCCAGTCTGAATTTGTTCTAGCAAATAAAAATCAAGTGAGCAAAACGAGACTTGGGCAGTACCTCTTTACACATATTGTGCGAGTGCAGTTCAAGGGGATCCATGCACATCACAGGGATTTTTTGCTGTGCAGTGGGGAACACTTTTATTCAGAGGGGGATGTTGAATGAGTGCATTTGGACTGCGTGTATGGCATTGGTGCCTTGCACAAAAGAGCTCTTCCTCCTCTATTAGTCCTTTAAACATGTTTCTGTATAACTGCAAAGGTGTTTAGGCAGTTGGCCAATGAACTTTGGGATAATCTGCTGGTGCAAATCACATCAGCTCCGCTGACGTCATGGAAGTTCATGCTGAGTGTGTGGATGCAAATCAACAAAAGCACCTACAAGTGGGACTGAGGGGAAGTTTCATGATGTGAATCATCCTCAAAACCATTTAGATGCATAAAGTCTGAAGGTACTTTTGTCTCTGCCAACCTAGGACTGAAGATGTTCTATTACTTCATGTCCCGGAGCAGCCGCCAGCTTTCTGCAGCTCTCCAAAGCCAAGGGCCAAACTCTCAGAGCTCTTCTCTTGAAGGCCATCACCGGCTACGCTTCCAAGGGACTTCTCAGAGATGCAGGGATGCCCTGTCCCCAAGCACTCAGAGCCCACTTGGCACACACACAGCTGTAGCCACAACACACCCGAGGCAGATCAATGTCTGCAGCTGGAGAAACGTCTTCTGGGTTTCAGGGCTTGGCACAAAAAAATACCACATATACCCATTGACGTAGATATAAAATCTAAAAAAGTATTGTTAACATATTTGTGGTCAACAAATAAGTGCCTAACAGGGTCTTAGAAGAGGGATTTAGAACTTACTGTAAAACCTGCTTTTCCACATAGCTGTTACAGTCCCATCGAAGCACAGCTCCCGTGAGTGGGTACTTGTAGGGTTGGCAGTACCTTCGTATTGATTAAAACCTGTGAAACAGAGGAATTAAATACCCACGGGAAGCCTCCTCAGACTGGGATATTATGCCCTCTGTTGCCATCTGCTAGCCTCAGCCATTGGGTGAATATTTCTGATTGGAAAACTGGCAGTTGGACTAGATGATGGTTGTAGGTCCCTTCCAACTGAACTATCCTACCCTATCCCATCCCATCCCATCCCATCCCATTCCATTCCATTCCATTCCATTCCATTCCATTCCATTCCATTCCATTTGTAAATGTAAAAACCCACCTGTTTTGTCTACATCTTACTGTGAGTTTTTGAAGTCATTTAAATGCAGTTTTAAACCCACATTGGGGACAGTGGAGGAGGTGGAAGAAGGATCAGGTGAGAAGGATCAAGGAGGATGGAAGAAAGCTCGAGGGTTCACAAGAAAAGTGAAATCCATGGAGGTGAGGAAGGAAATAAGTCTCTCTCTCAATCCATCACTATCTTTCTTATGTGATTTTATGTGGTCTGTGGCAGTCTTTCTTTATGTATTTTATTGGATTAAGCAAGCCAAAACTCAGAGCTGGAATATTCCCCTAAAGTCCAGAGGATTACACTGGAGACAAATTCAGTTCCCTTGACTTTGTTCCTGTGATTCTTAGATTAACTGGCTACCTGAGTTAAAGTGTGATGCATTAGCATGGTTAAATCCAGAACCTTTTCTGTGCCTTTCACCTCAGTCACTAAAGGCATCTGTAACAAAACCCAGAACAGCTGGTTTCACATACGACACCGAACGGCCCAGAGACTCGATCACAGAGGTTGTCTCTATTGCCACCCTTATGACCCAGATTGCATAGGGACTGTTTTTTTCTCTTCCCCAAAATGCTCTTGGACTTAATCTTGGACAGCAAATGCTCTACCAGAAACTGGAAAATCTTGTGGGAAAGAGAACTGTCAGTGCGGAAATTCTGACCCTCCATGGATTTCGTTGTTTGTTCCTGCGTTTTGAAATATTGTAAGCTTTATGGCCTTGCACTAGCTTGGAAAACACTGGTAAAAGATAGGGGTGTCTAGAATTCACATCAATATCTTTGACATTAGAGTAATATTTCAGGCTTTTACAAAGCATGTGGTTATGTATTAATTTGTAGAGCACATGAATTTGATGTTAACAGGCATTCATGCTCAACATTACCTTGCATGACATTTGTTTGCAATGTTTTATTTTTGAGCTTCCACATTTTGCAGAGCAGCTGTGGCCTGGCCTTAAATTTCACAGAAATGAGCAGCATCAATGTTATGTTGTTTTGTGGTTTACTCTGGAAAAGGAGATAGTGGTGGGGATTAAATCAAGTGATCAAAAATAAGCAAGTGCTTAAATGCTTTGCTGGATCTGAACCAGGATAATAAACCTTGGAAATGTGCACGTTTCACTGAGGATCAGTACAGAAAGTCTTATTTTATTTTAGTTAATTAAAAAATTATCTTGGATACTTTTTTAAGACAAGATTCGTAGCACTGTTCATTTGTACTGAATCATCTTTTAATGCATGCATCCATGTGGTTTGAATATGACACTCCTAGTATTTATCTACTTCATTATTCCTATCCTATTCAAATAGTGCCTCATGTGGCCTTTATTTCACACTGTGTCTCTACTACCAAGCTGCAGTAGAATGGCAAGGCATGCCAAAATGAAAAATAAAGCAAGGATTGCGAATTGCCCGCTTCTCTCTATTTCCTTGCCTCAGACAAGGTTTATCTGAAGTCCCTTGTTAACCCATCAGCTAACCCAGGAACAGGCGTGCCTTTGGACAGGCTGATTGGTAGTGGTGAAGTCCAACAAATTTGAGATATTTTTGGATAGTTGGATGCTGAATTACAGGATTTCAAATTGCAGGAGGTGTTCTCTAAAATACCAGCCAAGCAGGTTAATCTTGTTTAACTTGATAGAAACTACAATTTTGAGAGGTTTTTTTAGGTGTGAAAAAGGTCGTAATAAGGAAAAAAATGCTTTTGCAGTAATGAGATATGGCAATGTCGGTGGGAGCTCCTTAATTATTTCAGAACTCCATTTTGCAAAGAGCAGAATAGCCTTGTCCAACCCCAAGACTGAACTTAAACTATATACTGAGGTGCACACCTGAAATCCGGGACGTCCTTTTCACTGACATCTGTGTTTCTGTACATAACTTTACTTTCAAGTATGTGAATGAGGGAAAGTCTGGGCAGAGCAGGCCAAGGGCTTTCTCTTCTGAAAGACAGAGCCCTTAGTTCTGTGAAAAGAAGGACTGAGAACACCATGGCCCAGCCAATATTCCTGTGTCTCTGCAATGGCGGTGGTTAAGTCTGCTGTTGCTGAGCACAAAATTTGACCCTCCAAGAAAAGGTAGGGGACTACCTGTGTTTTGGTGCACTATGCTCCACTTAAACAGTGATTTGAGTCAATATTCTGATCTTGGTCCTCTGGCTTATATAAATATCTCTCTACTAATAGTTGTGTGTTAATAAACCTATTGACACAAAGGCACTGCTTCAGAGGAAAGGCTCCTGTGCATAAAATTAGGCATAGTTTTAAAGTTCGAATCAGGTTAGTTAGTAGCCACTGGCCAAAATGAAGCATTTCACCTCCAGACCCACTTTTTAAAAAAATCTAGAGAATTAATATTGCTGTGATTCTAACTAATAATTGGGCCTAACAATCCTCTTTTGTTCCACAGGGACATTTTCTTCTGTCGAGTGGTGCACTGTCAAGTGGGTCTAGCATAACATCTTGTGCAAGCTTTCATGATAATCAAGGCTGCCTGTGGTTATCCAAATTTGCCCTGCTTTGTAGATCAAGTGTTGCATTTAAGCATTCAGTAAATAATAGTGGGCTTTGATAACCATTTCAAAGACAATGAAAGATTTTACATTCGTTTCCTTGACCACGTTCTGGGAAAGAAAATCATTGTGACACTGAAATCTGTGAAAAAGTTTATAGGGCATATGTCAAGCTTCATAAAATCCAGTTTCCTTTGGGATAGAGGGCTGGGAGGAATTTTCCAGAGGCAAGCTGATCTTGGGCCAGCTTTGTGCAAAAACTAGAACTGTCAGTAGGACTCCAAGTGCTAAGACACTGTTTTATTTAACTCATAAAGATCACCAAACTAAAACATGTATTATAAAATATGAGAAAATAATTATGCCAGAAAGGTAAAAATGTGCAATCCCATAATTTCCTGGCACTGCTGAGGAAGGTGTAGACTGGCAGCCAAATTGCAGGGAGGATGGCCTGATGGTAAGTCAGCTCACGCATGAAGTCAGGAGAGCGTTTCTCCCCAGTGGCATCTGAGTTTCTGAGTCACATTGAGCTCTGGTAGGAAGGTCAGGGAAAGGGGACACAGGAGGGCATACAGCTTCTTTTGCCTTTGAAAATCAACCCTATGTCACAAAACTGTTATGAATGAAGGAGAACTAAAAGGCACTTTGTGGTGGGTGGACCCAGAGCCTTCACGCCTTCCTCCTTGCTGCTTCCCCCAGCAAAGCATGAGCAGCAGCGACCAGTGAGGGACTTAAAAAAATGGATCATTGCAAGCCTCCCACCAAATAAGTCACCATTGTAAAAGGTTGCTTATCCTCCCCACTGGGAGTTTTCTCAAGTATACACACAAATCTCTGTTTTGCAAAAGCAAGGGCTTAAATTGCCCCCAACTGCTTTGTCCTAACAGCTCTTTTCTGTTGTGTACCCTCTTAAGGACCAACATTAGCCCTTGGATACTGGAAAAACAGGTTCATTTACCACACCCAGCTGGGTAATTTCTCCTCTCCATATTTTTTAGAAGTGAAATATGTGATAATCTGAACTAATTCACGCACAACTTCCTTGTGAATGAAAACCTCTGGCTTCTGCAGTCATTCCCCTGCAAATGCCTCAGAGGATTATCCTGGATTCAATATTCTGAACAAATAAACACCTGCAAACAGAAATACACATTTCAGGTTTTAATTAAAAGGCCTTTTTTTTTCGGATGTCAGGATGTGATTTATTATAATAAGCACACTCTCTCTTGAAGGCTTGTTTTCATTTTTACTTTTTCTCTCTCTTTTTCTTTCTCCTTGCCCGGCAAGTTGTTCTGTCTTGATGTGACAGTATAAGTGTCTATATAACAAAAGATGAGAGAGAGAGACAGTGGCTGTGAAATCCAGTTGCAAACAAAATTATCACCTCATACGTCAGTTCAAATCAACTTCTATTAGGGGACCTGAAAAGAAGTACAGACTATTATATACCTGCCTACAGTAAAGCTATAATGCATCCTACTGATATATTTGCTGCTGAGTACTGTTATTGGGCAAGATGGGCCACAAATCACATTAACTAAGACAATTCTGCCATTCCTGAATCCTTATATATCTATCGCTTCTTGCCCAGAAATCCTTTAGACAGAAATTGCTTTCAAGCTGAAAATGGACAGTAATTGAAGATCACTGAAAATCGATTTAAGAATACATTGAACAGCTTGCATGAAACAGGAAAACTCATACCAGGCATCACATTTTTTTCAAGTTCATGAAGATGAAAATTCCAATAGTAAAAAAAAAAAGTGTTAAAATGCAGGTTCGCACCGGTGAGAAGGTTAGGGGAGGAAGAATGGCTCGGGAAAATCAGAGGTGAATCAAGTCTCAGTGCCCTCCTCAAGTGGCCCAGAAAAGCGGGGAAGGAGGTAATGCGTTGGCCTCACAGACTCTTCCCCCACAACCCTCCTGCTGCTCTAATGTAAACTGGAGGAGGCGCGAGCGAAGGGTGATTTCCGTGGTCCCCTCCAAGGTTCCTTGAAAAAGCACATGCGAGTGTTCAGCCTGTCTAGTGATGTGCTAGCGATGCAAATAGTACAAACACTGGACAACAACTTTTATGTATTAAATCTCACTTGTCGTAACATATGTTACTGCAAGGAGCCAGACTAAAGGATTAACCATTAGAAACAGAAGTGTAGTGTACCAGAAGAAAAGAAAAAGAATTTAAGTTTTGCCACACCACATCAGCTTCTTTTGGATCATCAGTGGTATCAGGTATCTTGCAACCAGCAGTCACAAAGCTGCTCAGAGAGCTCCTCAGAAGCCATAGAATGAGGTACATAATGCCTTTGCCCGCAGACATCAGGATGCAGCCAGGGGCGCGAGATTAGCTGAGGCTTCTCTGACTCCCCTATCTCCCAGCAACAGAGCAATTCCACTCCTTTTCCTGTGCGCACACAGGGTTTGACTTGACCCTTGGCAGGCTGGCACTCTGCTGGCAGCTTACATGCTCTCCAAAGCAATACACAGCTGCTCATTTGCTCCATAGCTGCCAGTTATTAATTTTGAGCAGCCAATTCAGTCTCATATTATGGGGCAGAGCCAGAGAGACAAATGGCCCTCATTAAGCAGAGTCATTGATTTTTAACGCCAGTCACGATCGTCTGCTTTGGCTTCTTACACAAAACCCTGTGCAGAGTTTCAATCCATTTCTCTTGCCTTTACCTGCTATGGAAAAGGACAAACTCTTTCTCACCCTCTCTTTTTCCCAGTCTAAGCATCCCTCACTTTTGCCAGGCCCACAAATCTCCTTCACGGGAGCTGCTGCGAAAGCCTTTGCAGGGGTTGCATTGCGTGGGTTGTGCCGGTGCGTTACAGCAGCAGGTCCCACCGGCCCCACATCCCAGCTCTGCCCCAGCGCTGCTCACCCTCACGGGTACGCACCTCATCACCATCCACACCACGAAGGCTTGTGCCATCCCCTGCAACATGCCCTTTGAAATCAAGGCAAAGCAGCGCTGAAGCTGGCCTTTTGTGAGAAGTAGTTGGCCATCTGGCTATTTGTGTTAATACCCAGCAGAGCCAAAAAATAGGTAAATGAAAAGCCCATGGGGTTTCATAAGCCTGGAAAAAAAATCTGGTCTTGGCAAAGCCAGTCACGAGCCATGTCCTTTGACTTCCTTCCTCTCATGGCAGCTTCGCAGTCGCTTGCTTGCATCCTTCCCCAACATTGATCGTTTGTTATACGTTCTTTGATGGTCTGCCTGCATTACTAGTGGGATAATCCCTTCCTTATCTTCCCTTGGACCTCGTGTTGCTAACAACCCAGTCCTCCCTTTCAAAGTCTTACATACTTCTGCCTACTTCCCTCCTAAGCTGTAAGTCCACTTAATCTCTTTCCAGAGTTTATACCTCAGAAACTTGAATTCCTTCAAGTATTGCAACGGCCACTTTCTAAATCTCACCATAAAGAACCTGATCTTACACAATACAGGTACAGGAAAGGAAAAAATGCTAAGCAGCAAATGAATACCAAGGGAATCTAGTATTTCATTAATGAGAGCTGCTGAGCAGCTTCCAATTTGCTTCTGCCTCCTGGCAGGAAGAAGGTCAAAACAGGGACATTTTTCATTCATGTACCTCACTTAAATGTTGAGTACCCTCAAGCTCACAGTATTTCTCAGATGTTCTTAGATGTTTCTGCTTCTCTGATATAAGTCTGTTATCTTTTTTTTTAAATTAATTTTTATTTACTGCATAGTTGTAAAGTAAGGAAGTAAGGAAGAAATCACATGAGGGCTTGAGATATCTCTTTCTTATGGACCAAATATAAAGCTAATTGAGATGGCTGTGTTGTCTCAAACAAAAGGGCCACTCAATCAATCTGTTACCCTGCTTCCAACAATAGCCAGCAGCAGATGCTGAGAGAAAATACATGAGGAAAAGCCCATGCAGCATGCGCAGAGTGTCCTTCTGCCTATCTGTAGTTTAGGGAACTTCAAGAAAAATGTTGGCGATTTATTTTCACTATTGTGAACAATAGTTTTTGATGGATCTTTCTCCACACATACAGAGAAATATTGTTTTAACACTCCGCATTTAATCCTTTTAACCCACTAATATTTTTCACATCTGAAGCATCTTGTGAAAGTGAGTTCCATACTTGAACTACCCACTGTCTGAAAAAGCACCATCCTCCCACCTCGTCTAACTGCTGTCCCTGATAATTTCACTTGGATTCTTTTGGCTTGTGTCTTTAAAAACGTAATGAAAACTTCTCCTCTGTTCGCCTCCACTTCAACTCTGTTTCCCTCTGCTGTATGTCATCTAAGCTGAAGCGTCCTCATCTGTTTAATTGCTCTTTGCCTATTCCACACCTTTCTCTGTGGCTCCTCTAGTTCTGAGTTGACCAAATCTGCGTGCAACATGACCAATACAGAGGGACAACAGGCATGCTCAGTGACACATTCAGTGTATCCTTCCTAATATTTGCCAAACCTCTGTTTGTATCCACAACCTGTGCCTTGGGGGAGCTGATGCTGTCCCTGAACTGCCCACGGAGGCTCCAGCACTTCTGCACTGAGAAGTGGTGGCATGCTGCTGTGGGTACTGGTGGCTGGTTTTCTCCCTGTTGATAAGGAATTCTCCATGTGTTGATAGGGAATTTTATGGGTCATTCTTTCAAAGTATCCTTTATCAAAGCATTTGAGATCTTTTTGCAATTCTTTATGGTCCCTCTTCATTTTTACTACCCCGAATAATTTTGTACCATCAGTAAGTTTTGCACATGCATTCACCTGCCTTTCCTGAGAGACCTGGAAATACCCTGAGCAGATCTAGTAATCTCCTTCCATTGTGAAAACTGGCCTGTCCTTTGTTTCCTATTACAAACAGTTATTTATCTATAGGAATACCTTCTCTTCTATCCCATGACACTTCATTAAAGCTCTTTGAAACTGAAAAGCATGGTGGCTCATTCATTTTGATCCCCCCCCCCCATGTTCCTTAGCTCTTTCAGAGAGACATGGCTTTCCTCAGCAAAAACTAGACAACCCTTCCTCAAGACACTGTAGGTATCCTCCTTTCCTTTCCTTCTTCCCGCTGACATCACTCTAGGTTTATCCTAGCTCCAGCCAGCAGCTCGGTACAGAAGTCTACCAGGGTGACCCCTTCCTGCACCCCTATGGAACATTTTCTTCAGTGCTGGCATGTGTCGCCTCCTCCCTCCCTGGCCTCTCGTCTCTCAGCCAGCGGACTCTCAAAATACTTGGCTGCCTGACGATGGCAAGTAACCGCCTGATATTGCAAGTAACTTTTCAGCAATTATGCTGTTTTCTCTTTGTTTGGACGCAGTGTACACTTTTATGGAAGGCATATTTCTATTTCTAACAACTTTCTTCATTCAGTTGTTTATCTGTGCTGAGCTATTTTTTTTTTATTTTATTTGGTTGTGGGAGTATTTTAAGCCTCTAATCAGGTAAATTAAACATTCTCCATAACACCGCTGAAGCATTTACCCTGATTGTCCTTTTAATTTCTTTATAGAAATCAGACTGCTTCTAATATTGTTCTCCTTTTAAAACAAAATGTGGTAGGCTTCTGGCTCTTCCATTTCTACAGGAATATTGAATTTGGAATGTTATAACCCATATAACAGAACCTCTTTGTGACAGTTACATCTTGAACTACCCCTGCTCAGCACTGAAGCAAGATTTGCTTTTTTTCTCTTATTAAGCATCAGGCAAAGTGCTAAAAGAAACCATCACCTATGGTATCTAAAATGTAGTCCCAGCACTGTGCTCATTATGCAAGTTATTCAGCCTTAATGGGAGCAGCTGAAATCTTCCATTATTATTCTGTTTTCTGCCTTTACAGCCCCAGTAACTTTGTTTAGAGTAAAATGTCACCATCCTAGTCAAGGGCTTGTTTGTATACCTGAATCCTCTGCTCTTCCTACTTGGGCAAGGAATGTCAGGGCATCGAGTTCTGTGATACTTAATGAAACAGTTAAGCGTTCTGATTCAATGCAATATTTTCTTCTGCATTTGCAGTGGGTGTTCTTTTCTCTAGATTGTATGATAATAAAAGACTATTCAACTTCAGAATTTTTCTTATCTGCTGTCAACATGCACTGCAGATCAGCCAAGGTGAGTTATTACCTGCAGCCACTGCATGAACAAATCCCGCAGTTGTTGAATCTAGCAGAGAGACTCATGCTGAGCCCTTAACCTCATCTCTTGCGCACATCTGACCTGGAGAGCACCAGCTCTTTTCCCATCTGTTCCAAAACACCAGCCCAGGGTGGCTGGAGCAGACACTGAAAACTACTGAGTGTGTGCAATGTGGTTACTATCGCAGCATCCTTTTGAACTTAGGTTAGATTCTGCAGCGGAGGGAGAGGTGGCGGGGCTTATTTGGACCCTCTTTTCAAGGACAGGCTGATTTCCCCCATAAAATGCCACTGCTTAGGCTGGTGAAGGCAGAGCACATCATTGACTTTGCTGTGACTTTGGGAACGTGCAGGTTAACTTTCTGCAGCGCTGCGTGCACACAAGCACACAAGGTAGCAGCAGTCATTATCAATGGGAGCCCAAAGCTAGTTACAGGCTCCCCAGGAGAAAGCCACATCCCCGCCATGCCTACAGCAGCTGCTGCTTTTTGGCAAAGGCACAAATAGCAAAAACAATCCCAGAGAGGTGCTAAAAGCAAAGAATCGATCGTTATCGCTGCCTCAGCTTGGGGAAAGGGATAAACAGAATGTAATAAGTCTCAGATTTCTACAACGGCTCTTTCTCCGTGGGGAATAAGCCTATCCACTCCTCCCCGGCTACGCAGAGGTGAGGGCCATGCCAGAGGAAGCAGCTACCACTAGCAGACAAGAAGAGCAGATCTGGTATGTCGGTGGGATCTGTCTGAACTAAGTAACTGGTTGAAATAAGAGCAGCTAAGTGCTATTGCGGCTGATGCAGATGCTCAAGTATTTTGGTTTCTTACGAGGTAAACAATATGTTTCATACCTCCAGGCAGATTGTCGTCAGCCTGAAAGGGCCGGTCTGTCCTTGGAAAAATGCATGGCACTGGAGTGCCACAGCGCCACACATTTCAGCTGTGGCATGAGCCGTCCCTCAGTGCCCATAACGCTGCTGAGGCTCATGAAGCTCGGGGCTCATCCAGCCTGGCGGGGCTGCCATGGCAGTGCATGGGACTTGATCCTCCTCAGTCAGTGCCCCTCTGAGCAGCCGCTGCAAGTTGCTTGACCGCAGGAAAATTCTTCAAGAAGCAAATACAGACCAAAGTACCCACCAAAAAAGTTTATTCCTGAAAGTTGGTTTATGCCCAGTAGAAAGCAGGTTTGCATTTTTTCAAACTTTATTTTGATCCTGTCGAACATGAATATGAATATCTCCTTTGCCAGTCTTGGTGTATAATCGTTTTTCCAGCCGAGCTTCACACACACTGCTGAGAAGGGCTCCTTTGCATCTCACTTACTTGCTGCTTTGCATTTTGGCTAGCACTCCCTGTCATGACATGTTGTATTGGCTGTGACTAACGATATGTATGTCAACAGCCCTGATGCTGAATGGGGGCAAAATCCAATCATGAGATGCCCAGGGCTGGTTTTAAAGCTCAGGCACAGGGCTAGCTGGCCTGGCAGGGAAAAACACCTGCTTGAGAAGCCACTTCTCTTCTTTTTTTGGTCCCCCCTCGTGTGTAAAACCCCCTAGAACATGCCCAGGGCATTTCTTTAGAGCAACATTTGTCTTGTCAGCAACAAGTGTATGAAACTTTGCTGTGATCCAAGTCAAGCAAAAAAAGAAAAGCCTCTCTAGGGCTGATGTTAGACACCATGTCTGTGTTATGACTGTGCACCACTTGACTATGTGTAACGGTGTCAGGCGTTACGCAGTGCAGTCTTGATTCTCTGGAATAAAATCACCACTCTGCCACGTCACTCCTACTGTGGGAGTGAAGCTCTTTACATTTTTCCTTAATTAAAAAAAAAAAAAACAAAAAACCAAAAAAACCACCACCAAAAAAAACCAAACAAAAAGACCCAATCAATCAGGGCCAGCTCCAGAAAACATTATCTAATTCAAATCTGTGGTACAAAGAAATCTAGAGTTTGCTCAGATCTGCTCTGTTGACTTAAGTCTCAGGGTTTTTTTTTCCCTTTTCAGTTGGTCCTTTCTAGTCTCCTTCCACAGCACTTTTTTCTTTTCTACCTTTACCAGTACTGTCACACAGGAATGCTACAAGCATCCGAAGGGATATCGCAGGGTGACACACACTCGCACGTACAGGAGGCTATTTTTAAAGCATAACTTTAAGACCTCCCAGGGCAAGTGTCCTGAGGAAACTCCCATCTGTCATTTTGCAGAAACAACATCACAGAGGAGGAACTTATAATGGCCATGGCCAAGGGTCTGAAGACACAGTTCATCCATGTGGATGGATGAACTCTGCTCTTGTGCTGGTCATCTGCTAAACCACCTCCTTTCCATGCAGCAACCTCTTGCTAATGCATTTTTCTTACAAACAAAAGGAGGGCGGAGGGGGTTTTTTGTTTGTTTTTTAGTTTTCTAATAACCAGCAATGATGAAGAAATGTGGTGTCTTTTTTCTTTTTTTTTTTCTTCTCTTGCTATCAAGGTGGTTGCACAGCCAGCTCTTCATGTCTGAATTCGTTTTTGTGGGCTAGCAACATCAGCATTTAGATCAGCTGTGGCGTGGTGTGATGTGATATGAGGGAGTCAAAAATCAGGCCCTCTCTCTTCATTTATACCTCAGCAATCTCCTTTGTATGGAGCGGAGAGCTGGAATAGCAAACCTGCTTCGGTGTGGCAGGTTGATTTATAAGGTGGCAGAAACACATAGTGCCGCTCCAAGGCTGAAGATTACTTTGGTTTGCTGCCCTGCTTCCATTAGCGTTACGTCATTGGAGAGTTATTTAGTCAGAGCTCCCTTTCCTACCCAGATATACAGTCAGAGCTCTCTTCCCCGATGCCTTCCATGTTTCCCTGGTTCTGTGTCCTGCTCGCTCACTCGTGGGGCGCCAAGCAGGGATGATGCCCCCGGGTGATGCTGATGGCTGCACACGCTGCTGGCAGAGCATGGGTGCTCCTCTGGGGCTTGGACCCCCACAAACCTAACATCCCTGAAAATCACCTTATTCTTTCAGGTGGCTTCACCTGAATTCATGGACTACCTAAATTTACAGCAAGGAGAGCCATCCTTTTGAAGACAACATCTTTTTTCGGTTTTGTTTTGTTTTTTTTTTTTTTCTTCTATTTCAGTGTCCTGGCTGGTCCTGAGTGAAATTTTCCCTGGTGGGATCAGAGGACGGGCCATGGCTTTGACATCCAGCATGAACTGGGGTATAAATCTCCTCATCTCCTTGACATTTTTGACTGTAACTGGTAAGATTTCTCTGTGTCCTTCCAAGTTGATACTCTCCTAGTGGGCAAAATGAATCTTTGATACTCTCCTAGGGGGAAAAATGAATCTTCCCTATACAAACAGCATTGCCAAAATTGCAGCCACGATGTGCCAGGAGCCAAATTCAGATTGCTGGTTTTGTAATTTCACTGTTTCCACTACATCTTCCTAAGTTTGTGCTAGTAATTACAGCCTCACAGTGCTGGCTATCAGAGCACCCTGCACATCAGCTCCACAGGCTGTGAACCCCAGCTCTCAACAACACCCTTTCCTTAATAGGTTGAAAACCCATAATATTTAGGATTTAGTCCTGCACCTTCTGAAGTCAATGGAAGTTCTACTCTAGATTAGACCACAGCTTTTCATATAGGTTTTAAAGACAATCCCCTTGAAATCATTCCTTTTCACAGGAACGTCCTGACTTCCAGAAAATTTTCTTTAGAAAAAGGTGTCTTTGTAAAGTTAAAATGCTTCATGTTTTAATGCAAGAAAGTAGACTACCATATATAGGAACTTATAATGTGATGACAAACAAGGGAAAAGGTTAAATGCTGATGATGAAATTCATTGATTGGCAAATATTTTTTTTCTGATTTTATTTCACAAGAAGTTCTGCAAATTTTAGTTTTCAGTCTTATTCTGAGGAAAACATGCGCTGAAAATCAAAATATATAAGGGAACAGAAATTCCAGGTTTCCTTTAACTCTACATTACTCTCCACCAGAGGCAGGCAATCAGCCCACAAAAAGTTGAGGTGGTTTTCATCCTGCTAGATGCATTTGGAGACAGATTTGAAAATAAGTGTGATCTCTGACTAAAACGGGTTTCACATTGGTGTTTTCTTTTATTAAAAAAAAAAAAAAAAAAAAAGAAAAAGAGAGAGAGCCAGAAAAAAAACCCTGAGTACTTTCTTGATTACAACCAGGAAAAATATGCCAGGTCAAAGTCACTGTGTCCAGACTAGCATTTTAGTTAGATCAAGGGTCCTCTTCAGAAGCAAATCATCCAGTTTCCCCTACTCAGTGCACTTTGCTTTGCACCGCAGAACTGAAATCCACAAGCTTTTGGACAAAATCAAACCAGAAAATGCAGAGTGAATGCACTCCAGCTGCCAACACTTCCTCAGTCCTTGGACCAGACTTAGAGCTATTCCTAAGGAAATGTCCCCCAAAACAGATAGTGCAGACCTCAGGTCCTCAGCATCATTTGCTTCACCTCCTGTCGTGCAGCATAACTTGTGAATGCACACCTAGCCCTTATTCTGTTCTCAGTTTCAATTAATGTAAAGCCGCAGTAACTTATTGGCTTAGCTGGGTCTAATCTGGATTTATGGAAGTGTAACTACAGCAAATCTGTGTTCCTACTCTATGGCAGAAAGGCAGAACTGGAGATTCTGTCTTCAAATGAATACACGTGGAGGTCACGCTGGCCAGCAGCACCTGCACTTAGGTATCTGATGCAGAAGATACCGGCTGGATTAACAGTTTCAGCTGCAATTTTTAGCTCGTGACACAACTGACAAATGTCCCAACCATCTGGCTTAGTTTTAGCAGGAAAAAGGCTAAGGGGGCTGCAGCAGCCTGTTGGGTTTATATATGCTTTACTTTCCAGGGGCTGCAGAGTGCATCCCTCAGCCTGAGGACCTGCCTGCCCCTGGACTGTAGGCTCAGAAAACCACTAGTTCTTGGCTGGTCCCATTAGGACTTCACTCTTGGGTCCCTTTCTGGCGAACTGACAGGGGAGGATTAGCTGGAGACAACTGCAACTGTGAAAAATGCTTGGGTTTGCTCCCTGAAAGAATGTGCAACAAAATCAGACACAGGTGGAAATTTGAGGCGCTTGTGACCCCTGGTGCCTTCGCACAAACCAGTAACAATGCCTACTCACTGGTTTTCATCCAGAATGACCACAAACAAAACAAATTGATAGGTTTATGTTAAATGGATCAATATGGGTCCTTCAGTTTTCTTTCATAAGGACTATTAGAAAAAGCAAAACCACTCTTCTTTTTCAAATTATAGCCAGGCACAAATAAATGAGCCAAGAATAACAGCCTACCTTCTTTCTAACTTCTCCTGTGAATTAGGGACTGTATCCTATAAAAATACAGCAACAGAAAAAATTATAATATCTGAAAATTTAAAAAGACATGTTTTCTTCCTTTGTAGAGCTCATTGGCTTGTCCTGGGTGTGCTTCATTTACACTATAATGAGCCTAGCATCCCTGGCTTTTGTTATTGTGTTTATACCAGAGACAAAAGGATGCTCTTTGGAGCAAATATCCATGGAACTAGCTAAACAGTAAGTACCGCCTCCCCTGGGTGCCAGAGGGACAAAGCCTTTCAATGCTGCATGCATTGCTGATACACATGCTATTTACTTACAGTCTCCAACTGCAGGTATCATTGACCATAAACTAACTGGCAATTTTTACTATCAATTTGCAACTGCCCCCATTCTTTTCCGTTGTCTTTGGCCATAAAAAATTCTAGAAAAAAACTAAGCAGCCCTGGTTTTTAAAATGCAGCTCTCTCCTGATCTGTTCAAAGAGCTGCTCTACAGCAGCTACTTGCTTTTTTGGGCTCATCTCAGAAGTTATCAGCATAATGAATAAAAGGATAAAGAAATGAGAAGGGAAACAACTTATCGGACAAAATTTTTGCAGGGCTGATGGCTCGGGGTGAGAGCCAGGCCTCATCGCAGCTGGTGGTGTGCCGCTGCAGGCCAGGCAGCATCCCCCGGTTCCCCCGCACAGCCAGGAGCGATGGGCCAAGTGATGGGGCAGGCTCCTTCGCTCTCTGCCCGCTGCCGGCAGGCTGCTGCCTGTCCGCAAGACAAATGACACCCAGAGAAAGAGGCTTGAAGGCACCGGCAGGAATATTCAAACTGGAAATAAGACGCATGCTTTTTGACAGTGGAAGTAATTAACGTGTGAACAGCCTAGCGCATGGGTCATCCTGTATTTGGGTTTCGTAGATTACTGGAGAACTTTTTTTCTAAAGGGCACGCTGCAACTCAGCCAGGCTTGAAGGAGTTCCCTAGTTTATGGGTTAGGAAAGAGCAGTTATCCCACAGCAGAAAGCCCGGTGCTAATTGTGCTGCCGGAGCCCCCGGGCTCCCGCTCCCAGCGCTGCACGGACTGAGAAACTGGTGCTTCTGGTCCGGCCTGCGCTGCCTCTCCCCGGGCACCCGGCCCCTCCCTCCGCTTCAGGGAAACACCGAAACCCACGGGGAACCGGAGGGGGTGGGAGCCCGAGCCGAAGCCGGGGGGAGCCGGAGGAACCGGAGCTGGAAGGGGAGAAGCCGGCGCAGAGGGAGCCGGAGGCGGAGAGGGGAGCCGGCGGTGGGGGGAACCGGAGCCGGAGGGGGTGAAGCCGGAGCCGGAGCTGGGAGGGGGGAATCTGGAGCTGAAGGGGGGGGAAGCCGGAGCGGGAAGAACCGTAGCCGGAGGTGGGGAGCCGGAGAAGGAGGGGGAACCGTAGCCGGAGGGGGAAAATCGGTAGCCGGGGCTGGAGGGGGAGAACCCGGAGCGGAGGGAGCCGGAGCGGAGAGAAGCGTAGCCGGGGGGGAGCGGCGGGGAGGAAGGCGGAGCGGAGGGAGCCGGAGCTGGAGAGGGGGAGTTGGAACAGAAGGAGCCGGAGGGGGGAAGAACTGTAGCCGGAGGCGGGGAGCTGGAGGGAGGGAAGGGAGCCGGAGCTGGGGTGGGGGGGGTTGAGCCGGCGGCGGCGGCAGGATCGTGCGGCGGGGCCGCCCCCCCGCGGGCCGCCGGGGAAGCGCCGCGTCCGTCGGGGCATCCCGGGGCGCTGGGGTGCCGTGCCCAGGTGCGGGCAGCCCCCCCCCCAGCCCTCAGCCGCCGGCGTGTGCGGCGGGGAGAGCGCTCCGCCGTGGCAAACCTTGGTGGTGGGTGTTTTGCCTCTCCAGGAAGTACGTGAAGAGCCCCTTGTGCTGGATGAGCCAGCGCAGAGAGAAACTGGTGCCGGTGGAACTTGCCAAGAGAGAGAAAAAGCAGCTCTACTAGACCCGGGGCAACCAGCGCAGCCTTCAGCAAAAGACTAATAGAAAGAAAAAAAATAAATAAATAATTGTTCGGTGATGCTCACTCTTTGATGGGACACATGGTATCTTTATTATACACAAGATATTCTCTCTTTCTTTTCTTAGTAGAGCTTCTTTCGGTGGCAGTTTACAGCCAACATTAAAGATTGTTGTAGTTTATAACTTGCTGGAACCCTGGGCTCCGTCTGTTTCAAAACACCATCCCTCACCCCCCTGAGGTTACTCGCCCCTTACATACAGGAGGTGAATGGAATCTGGAATATTCTGCACCATTCTAGCTATCCGTATTCAACAAGAGTTCAGCTTGGAAGGGGTGCAGAGAACGAGTGGGATGCCAAGGAGGAGGAAGAGCCTGTCTCTAAGAGGAGCCCACCAAAGACAGGTCTGTTTAGCCTAGAAAAATGGGGCTGAAAAGGGTTAACAACTCTCTGTCAGCACAGGAAGACAACACCGTGGAGCAAAAATGGACAACTATGGGGTGTAAAGGATGATGTTAGTGCAGAACAAGTGGGTAAGAGCTATTTACAAATTAATTTAGGCCTCAGCTTAAGAAAACTTGAAAAAGGATCTTGTTTATCAGAACTTGATTATTTATAACACAGAGCATGCTGAGCTTGTAAGAGGAACTTCACATAAAGTTTCCTGGGAAGGTCAGGATTCAGAGACCTAGAAATATTCCTCAGAAAACATAGTCAAACTTTAATGGGGGGACATTTGCATAATTAGTTACTCTCGATTGAGGATTGCCTTACAGAAGAGGAGGCAGGATTTCTTTGGCTTCTCAGGGAAGTTGGAAGCTGGAGGTACCAGAGTTGATGCCAAAATAATTTTATTTCTCAACACAGGGCACACTAGACTTTGACTTTTGGATTCAGAAAGTGAGAATTGTGTGGTACAGGGCAGCACAAAGGGAATTCAGAAACCATAATCACTGCAAATCATAGATGACGTCAAATTCTTGGTTACTGCTTAGCAAGTGTATCCTGAAGTATTCAACAGGCCTCTACAAAGGGTTATCTATATCACTCCCATAAGAGAGCGTATGCCTTTGTTTCTTAGAAGGTTAATAGATTTTGTTAGAACGATCAGTAGATAATATTTATTAACAGATAAATAAGTGGTTCTTTGTTTAAAGAAAAAAGCATGCTTTAAAAGCATACTGGCTGTCTCAGCAGCCACACAGCAGCATTTCTTCCACCATTTAATTGAGGAAGGAAGACTGACACTGTCAGCTGGAGTGCAGATACTACTTTGAACTAAGCACATGATCCCACTTTATTTGCTGTCTCATAGCATTCAGAGCACCTGACTGTGTGCAGCACTGAAGGAGCCGTAGCTTACTGATCTAGGTAAAGTTTTACTTCTGAGCAGAGCAGATCAGTTCCGATCAGATTCTCCCATTGTCACACTTCTAGATACTGACGTGGTAGATTATAGGTGTGTGTCTGTTCAGACAGTGAGCATGTGTTCTAAACCTGAAAAAGAAACTGTTGAAGCCAACAACATGATTTGCCAGGAGTCACTGGAAATTTAGCTGCCTTGGCACAGGACCCTACCAGCCAAATCTGTACCACAACTTTCCTGCATTGTAAGCTTTCAGGGAACCAGCTTAAAAACCCTGTTGGACTTTTGGTACAAAGGTCAGGTAAGTAGTTATCACAATGCAGAATTTTTAACTATGCAGATCCCATGTCATCTGAAACAAGGAAGACTCTGGAAGCAGCTCTTCCCCTGGCCACTGGCTAGCAGGTTGGCTTACGGCTGCCTTATTTTTTCTGTCCTGATCCTAGAGCCAGCAGTCCTCACGATAACCTCATGGGTGCCACGAGCCCAGGCTGCTTTTAAGAATGCTTACGATAGTATGCATAAGGCTCAGCAAGAAACAGTTTTTTGGCATACACAACGTACCAAATATTAAGTCAAATCTTCTGATAAGGGTACACGTGAGCCCTTTCAACATAGTCTGTAGGAAGCAACAAGAGACCAAGCTCACCCAGGACACACGGACAGACAGCAGGGCCATGCACCTGAGAGGCAGGTGGCTCAGACCAAAGGCCCCATGAGAAGCAGTTGGCTCAAGAGCCTTTTGCTCTCATTCCCTGTGGGGAGTTTGTAGGTTCCCATCCCAACTTAAAATTCCACCCTGGATCTCAGGTGCTTCCACTTTTTCCACAGACATGGAAAACTTCGGTTTCTTTACTTTGAACTTTCCAGTAAAAATCGAAGGCCTGCTTAAAATTTTATCTGAGGTCTACAGTTCTGGTATTGACCACAAGAGGCTAGAAGAAGACCTCCCTTTGCCCCTGCATGGGAGAGAGCCCATAGCAAAAAGTCTCCTCGCGCTTCTCTGACCTCAGCAGTAACAGTTCACGCTGCAGCGGAAGGAACTGGCAAAGGTAAGAGTATTCCTGTAACTTCTACAAACAGTCAGAAAAAGGATGCAAAATGCATTAGAGCTCAGCCACGCACAAGTTTCACAGCGGCGCGAAACGGGGAGAGCTGCAGAGCTGGGTTTGGGGCCAAGGATGAAGGCGGCACACGAATTGCAAGAAGAGGCAAAGTCAAAGATTGACTCTGGGGGTGGGGGGGGAAGGGGCAGCTGAAGTTTTTAAGTGTATGTTTCATGCATAGCAGATTGGATTTTTTACCTTACATTTTCACACTTAACTTGGAGGTGTGAGGAATTCAAGAACCAGAACATGGCCAAAACCTACAAGATTTGGCGGGTTTTTTGTTGTTTTTTTTCTAGTGGGTTTTTTTGTTTGTTTTGTTGGGTTTTTTTCAATTTTCTTTTTTTTATTTGGAATGCTCATTTCAGCATCCTGCTTTTTGTACTTTTGGGATCAGCTCACATTGTGATACACAGCCTGAATTTAATTTTTTTAACCTTAGCATGCCCAAGCAAAGAACAGTTTTGAAAAACATCAATGCCTTCTTGCTAGAGAAAACAATGCATTCTATTACTGAAACAGAAAGAATAATAAAATACGGATACATTGTTGGTGCCATGTGTTGCGTAATGAGTATGGAAGCCTGGCAAGCATTTGTTGAAGAAAAGCAAAAGATCTAGAAGAACTTCTCAAGCGCCAGCAAAGGGCTGCAGGCTGGACCTGCTAATACTGTAAAGCCTTTTTCTTAGATCAATGGTGACATTTTCTTTTTATAAACCCTACAGATTCCACTATCAGTTCTGACCGCTTACAAAATTATCTTGTCAAAAACCAGAGCCTGAACCCACCATTTTCTGGGTTTCTGCATGTTAGTAGTACCTTCCTCAGTTTTTTAGCATTGATGTCCACTGAAACCTCTCCGCCTGCTTCATGTTTAGGCTGGGGGGTGGTTATCAGTGTCGTGCCTTCTACTACATCAGCTTCAGAACAAGAAAGATTTAAGGCGACTGTGGGTAGCCTTCCAAACGTGCCGTTAGTTTATCAACATCATTCTTACGCTAACAAGTGCCTGAGATTAAATCAAGCAATAGAAGGTATTTTTAGTAAGACTATATTGCAGCAAATCCATCCATTTCCTGATCTGTGACTTCACCGGGTAGTGGATTACTTGCACTTCCAACAGCCTCCCCATTTGCTCTGGTTGGTACAGTTTTCCAGTTTTCTGATAGTTGTCTCTATGCAATGCAAGCCCATGCTGGCTTATAAATTCTGTTACATCACATTTAGTGAAACGGGCTTCTGCAAAATCCTTCTTAGCATTGCAGCTTCCCAAAAAAACCCAAACCCCTCTGCTGTGATGATAAATTTTGTGCGTGTTCTCACAAAAATAGATTTAACTCAGAAAATACCATAGAAATTGTCTCCCCCCTTTACACATGCTGGGTTCATTGTGAGCTCTTCTGAACTTCCCCATGCACAGCTATTTAGTGCAGAAACAAATAAGGAAAAATATTGTCTTTCTGTAGAAGGCATCGTTTCAACACTAATTTAAATGCAGAGACCCTAATAGCTTCAGATACCTCTGAAAGGTGATGATGGTGATATCATCATGGTTTTTATCATGAAGGTGATAAAAAGTCAAGGGCTTTTTAAATCATTATAGCTACAGTCTTAGTTGTAGTCCTACAGACTTAGCCCTATATATGTAGCCCTAATCGTACTGGTCTTTTATAACAAAGCCTGCACATCTGATGACACAGAACTGGCAGTCACAACATCATCGACCATGCAATTACAAGGGGAAACAGGGACATGTCTTATAAATCACATCCCTAGATCTCTGAAGCACTCCACAAAAAAATTGCCCCCCATCTAAAATTGTTCACTACCTTCATTAAGGGACTGGATTACAGAACAGAATACGCTTATTAAATTTGCAGGCAATACTAAACTGGGAGAGACTGGGTTGGAACTCAGAGCTCTGCAAATCCGTGAGAAGGGTCTGAAAAAAAGCAGGATATAATTCTGAAAGCGCTAAGTGCAAATGTCTCTGGTAAGGCTAATTGCAAGTCAGAGAATGATAAAACGGAGCTAGAAACTGCAGGAAAAGATCTAGTGGCTATGACAACTCCCAAGCTAGCGATGAGTCAGAGTTACCGTTCTGCTGCAAAAAGGAGCCCTTAGTAGGCCATACAAATAGAACCAACTGTTCTCCCTAAGGAATGTGAAATAAACTTTTTATGGCGCTGCTGGTGCCACAGCTGAGCACCGTGCGGAGTTTTGCATGGGATCCACCTGGAGAATCTGGGGACAGATGAACAGTGCTCTAGAAAACATGGCCATTGAGGAAGAGCCGACCGATGGACAGGGAAATGTTTAACGTAAAGCAGCGCTCCTCACACTGGAAGCGAGAGGTAGGATGCTGGGGCACGCTCTCAGGTGTGGGGTCCATAGCGAGAGCCTCAGTGGAGGCAGCGAAGGAAGCAGAGACCAGCTGGTGACGATGGGGGCAGGTGTGTCTCTGTGATTAGCAGAAATTGGGAGCAGCAAGGCTTGTCCCAGACCAAGGTGGGGACCTACTGATTTGGAGCAGTGATGGGAGGGAAATAGTGACATCCCTGAGCACAAGCATACGCTACCAACTGCCCTTCATCATCAGAGGGTTTAAAGCGTATCTGTCACAAACGGCGTGAGGGGCCCTTGGAGCTAGGATAGGTGAGCACACATTTCAAGGAATCTTTTATTTGCTATTATTCTTTTTCTCAATACTACCCTGTACGTTTAGTAGCGTGCTTTTTGGCTCCCTTACGGATGGTTACGAAGGCCTGAAACCACTGGCGTGGGTCTAAGCAGCACTTCACAAGAAACAGTTCCCATTTTAATACATCGCAGCTTATTATTACCTTTCATTTTTGCTCTAACAGGCAGATTTCATACTACATGACACTGCTAACAAAAAAGCAAAATGTTCCTCTTTCTGTACAGATAAATTTAGCAGACACACATACTTGATAAAAGCTCCAGAATTTCACTGGTAGCACTCAAGTGCTTTGTAATTGGATCCAAAAGAAAAAGAGGCAAGCCTAATCTAAGACAGCTATTGTAGTTATAATGGCCAAATCCTCATTCATCAGTTTAGGACTACATTTTGTTCCCGGAAAACCCATTACAATTTTGTTCATTGTTCAAATAAAACCTTCTGGTTTTTCTTTTTAAAAACCGTGACAATAATACACTAGTGTTCCCTAATGGTGGTTTGTCTCTTTCTCTCTATGACTTTTCACAAAATCCTCATTAGTGTCAGGAGTGCTGAGGTCTGCATTATCTTCTGTAGAAACTGGGAAGTTTGCATATAGCAAGCATCCCTTTCCCTGCTCTTTATCGTGAGTTCCATGACTGTTGAACTCCGCTTAGTAATTTCATGGTTATAAGTCCTGAGCTTTTATGAGTATGTCGCTTAAGGTCTGGGGCATATTGTTGCTTCTTTCTTTTTCTTCTGAAAGGGTTTGGTTGAGCATTTCCCATACTATTTCTTCCTTTCCATAACTTCTGCACGAAGTCACCACGGACAGCCCCAACATCTATACCATCCCCTCAGCCAGATTAAATACATTATGCTAGGCATTTGCTTCTTCAGGATGTTCTTCCACCTTTCTTTCATAGCTGTGACTGCTGGTACAGTAACAGCTCACGGTTTACTAATTTTAGTACCCTCTAAGACTGTATGTTACCTGCAGCACACAATAGTAGCATGACATTTCTCCTCAGTGACATAGGGAAAAAAGACATACATACATTTATACATATTTATTGTATCTTTTTAAAAGTAGCATTTGCAGTTACTTTTAAGCATTCACCTCTCTTCTGCTTCAAATGTGCACTTACTGAGAGAAACATCTACTGGCTTCCAAGTCCAAGATTAATACCGATAATAATACATGCCAGAATCAAGCTTCATTGCTTGTTGGCAGCTCCTGTCATGAAAATATTATACAGTAAGAAGAACGTAGAAAAGGTCTGTGTTAATCATTCAGCAATAGGCTGGGGCTGGATTAGCATGACCGTATCATCTTCTCGAGTTGAAGCATAATAACACTTTCCTGAAAAAACGAAGCTCACGTAGTAACTTTTTCCTTTTGCATCCAGTAGGTGGACAAGGCAGTTGGTTTTTCTACAGTAGCTTCTTTAGTTGATAAGATTTCCTCATCATCTATAGGAAAACACTTGCTGTAGACCTTTATATTTAGAAATGTCTTCTCTTGATGTAACAGCAAGAAAATACTTGAAATCTGGCATGTAGTTAAGAGAACTGGGAACAAACCCAATTTCATCCTCAGATAAACATACGTAAGTACTATAGATTTCAATCTAACCCACGCACGAAGTTTTACACATACTACAAATAGAAACAGAAGATATCAGCAAAAGACTATTCTTACATTGTTTCAAATTAATTTGCAACTATACAATTTTAACTGTAATAGAAAAAGGGAAAGGAATATAACAGAACAGGTATGAAGAGAAATATTTTCCAAACTTTTATTTGTGCACATTCATCAGGTGAAAAAGATAACTTTTACAGCTTCTTTGGTGCCCAATATTCAGCATACAAAAATGTAAAAGACTATTCACAAATAAAACACAAGCTCAAACTAAAAAAAAAAAAAAGTTTTTAAAGGTAGTGCACATCGTGACAGCTTTGCTTATGAATACACAGAAATTACTGCAAAAATAAATAGAATGTCTTTTTAAAAGCAGCAATTTCATATCTTGTAAACTTCCGTTTTTACAATACAGCACTGTTAAGAGTAAAATCCAAAAGAACTGGAGTTTATACTGTGGCCATGAGCAAGTAAAACAGTCTGTATTCCTCTGCTATGGTTGGTCCAGTTTTCCTTTTTGCTTTTAGTCCAATGTGCAGCAGTCTTTAAAGGTGCTTGGTTAGGGAACCTAACCATTAAGTGGTGAATTATAAAATTTATTTCCTGCTTTCAAACACGAATGGGTAGATCTGTTCCACAGCACTTGCAACAGCCTTTACATTTGGCCCTGAGACATATTAAAAAAAAACAAAGAAACAAACCAAAAACAAATTAAAAAGAAACAGTAGGAAGAGAAAAATCAGGGAATCAGAAATTAAAACAACAACAGTACCTTTAAAATAACCTTAATATTTTTAGCTACCACAACTTTATACTGTAGATAAAAATCATTTCTCCCCTGTTTTTTCCAACTTAAGAAGGTGTTCCTCTGATCACTTTTACTTACAAGAAAAGACTCTAGTGTGGAACCTCTAAGATGTTCTACACTGGTCAATGGCTAGACTACAAATAAATAATACTGTCATTTAATTTCTTAACAACTTGGGTGCTTTTTGATTTACTGGCTTAAACAGTCAGCCCAGAGAAGGCAGAGGCTGAGTGGCAGACGTAAAAGAAATACTTTTACTTACACTAATCTTCTAGGAATTTGTATTACTCAAAGCTTAGCCACTTTTATCTCTTCTTTTAAAAACCTACCAACAAAACCTACTGCTAAATAATGCTGGATTTAAGCCAAATATGTTTCAAGCAAGATTGTTTTATGTTTGAAAATTCAGGCTATTATGTTCTAGTCTGGATTTTGTAAATAGCTCCACCATTGATCTCAGGACAAAACCTGCAAGCCAGGGAATTGTTATTGTCTCAGGCTGAATCACCTGAAGGTTATCTAACATGATCTATGAGCACCTGGGGAAAGAAACGGAAGAATGAACTATCGATGATTTCTAATGGTACTAGACCATTTTATGCAATCAACAATTAAGATCGCAAATAAGCGAGCAGTAACATGCCAGAAAAAATTCATCCTGGATAGAAGTTTGGTGATGCAGATAAAATGGCAACAGTAATTTTTCACGTGCTTTGATGCCCGTGAACTCAGGGGTTTTTTTAACTCACTTCAAACTTCAAAAGTTTCTTCCAACTACAGAGAACTATTCAAAATAGTTCCCAAGAATCATAAATAACTTAATAAATTACTTATTTAATTCTGAAAATATTGTTTTAATTTACACATTCAGTCAGAAAGAAAATGGAATGGAATAGGATTCTTTCTGTATTTTCAAACTTGTCAAGTTGAGTTAAACACTCACCTAAAACAAGCCTGCTGAAAGATACCTGCCTTCTGGGCAGATACTGCACCTTCCTTCAATTTGTCTGCTATTACAGAAATGCAATTTCTAGAGAAAGCCTTCAGGAAGGAAGAATACAAGTAGGCAAATAATTCTTGTAAAAAACCTGCTACTCCCTGGAGGACTGAAGAGATGTAAAATCTGGATCATCATTGCAGGGAGTATAAGAAAAGAAAAAAAACCCAACAGAACAAACAAATAAAAAAAAGACCAACAACAAGAAAACCCAATACAATCCCGTCATCGCTCATTTTGGAGGAAGAAAAATTAATACTTCTTCCTATTAGGTTTCAGTTCTTTTTATTTTCTTTTCTCAATGTAACGCTAAATCTTTTTATACTTGTCCCATTAAAATAAACTACTAAAGTGATATAAAGTGATGGTTTTTAGTTCTGTACTATTTTAACACGTATCCTCTAAAAGCCTGACTTGTCATATCTGGAAACCTGCGGTGGACACCTCACAAGGAAACATAACGAAGAACTGAAAATTAAAATTAGGAAGAGAGAGGGAAAAACATGGCATAGCATCTCCAAGACCCAGGACAATCACATCTCTAGTTAAATGGGAAAAATCCCTGATGTCTAAGATTCAGGTGATGGTTCTCTCTCAGTTGAGCTCTAACAGAAGAGAGCGCAAGTCTGAAGAACTACAAATATTGGTCAACTTCAGTTATGAAAAAATGCTATGCTATGCTATACGTTTCCATAAATCTCCAGTTTGGAAACATTTATTTATGAAAGGGATGTTAATGCTACATGCAGTGTAGTTTACAGCACTATGAAGACCAGAAAAAGGAAGAAAATTCAAATGTTTAAATAAACAGTAGATACCTGCGTTCTCAAGTCCTATCTCACTTTTGTTTTTATAAAAGACAGACTATGTACATTCAATCAAAGTAGTTTTTGAACCTACCAATAGCAACACTTCCTCTACAACTCTTCTAGCACATTCACTCAAAAACAAACTAGGGGATAACACTGGGAAACAAAATCCCTTCAACATACCTTTTGACTGTTTTGAACATTTTCCTTTCCTAAACCTACTGGCCCTAAAGTTAAATATTCCCAACAAGTTAAATATTTATTTTTGACATCAAAATACCTGTAACTGTGATACTGCCTGTGGAAAAAATCTGTAAGGTAGCTCTGAGAGTTTTTATTCTGTAACACACGGCAGGATGAAGTTCTGGTTCGTAACTAGAAAACAAAATAAGAGGTAAAAAAGATAGATCTAGAACTGGAAAAGAAAAGCTTAAGAAATATAGTAAGACTATAATACTTTAAAATCCTACTGTACCTCGCATGAGGTCTGTTATTCTTCGTAAATTCTGGCAATCTGATCTCAAAGGGCATGTTGCACACTGCTAAAACATTCACAACTTTAAAATCTGTGAAAATTACCTTTTCAAAGGAGAGGGAAAAAAGACATTAGAAATTCAGTTTACAGTGAGGCAGACGTACAGGTTGCAAAAAAATAATTAGACTATTTTGATGAGATTTCAAAATTAAAACCTTGTTGTGACTGATGTATTTCTAACAGGATTCTAAACAGTACTTAAAGGACTCAAATCGCTTACTTTATCCTTCTACGGTACAGTAACTATTGAACTAGATACTTCACAGTTGTATTATGTGATTATAGTAGAGTTAAAGAATGAGACACAGAAACAACTCATACTGCTGTTCTAAACACCTCCAAATTGAAAATAAACTAAATTAAATAGCTTATGGAACATCAAAGTAAGCAGAGAAAAAGCTTAAATTTCATTCTTACAGGAACTTTACGCAATTTGAAAACTTCTTTCATGCCTTGTTGCTTGACACCACTTTTGTTAAAGCAAAGAATAAGAAAAATGGTGAAAATTGTTTTGTTTCAAATCTCCAGTGGCCAGTATGGCAAGCTTTTTTTCTCTCCTTTACTTTCTGAAAACCAGCTCAAACTGCTGGCTTTCAGTTATTCTTTACCATACACATTTTAGATGACAATAAAATAGCCAACAGACAATTCCTAAACAAACAAATGCACTGCTGAGAAGTCAGTGTTCGCAGTATCACTGAAGAAACTTTTGTTCATTTTCTGAGATTGCCTAAACTTAAAATGACCATTCCTCGGTCAAAACTTTTTAGAAGTATTCTACCAGTAGAAGCAACTTGTCCTTATAAAAGGTCAACTATCAATTTAATCTTCAAAATACATTCAATTTAAAGTGGTACTTTTATAATAAAACTTGGTGCGCCCATCCTGGAAGCACTGTTTACCTCACTGATTTAACGTTCCATTCCAACTTCAAGAGTCTGGGTCTAATGTATTCATTCGTAACAGTAAGAGTGTCGAACTTCTGCTTGGGTCTGATACGGCGTTACCGGGACAGCCTGTCACCACTGCCTTCATGTATTACAATCAAAGGGAGCCTCTCCCTTGCTGCCAAAGGACTGCCACTGTGTCTATTTAATTGTCTGTCCATAAAGTGAAACTGTAGGTGAACAGCACAACTGACTACCAGGAAGTTTTAGAGTATTAAAATGTGTCCTTTTAAGTCATTCACATTGCTGGTTTTCAACGTTTAATATGAAATGCAAGTGGTGTTTTTGACTGGTAATGTTAACCCAAACCCAGAAAAAAGAGGGGTTTCATGTCCTAAGTATTTTCTTTGGCTCATTTCCTGCTGTGCAACCTGACAGAGCAGAAGCACTTTTTAAACTCACTTAGTTAAAGAGGCTCAGACTTGCCCTTGAAAAGATGGACGTGTATCTGCTATTCCATCAGAAACGAGGGAAAACAGTGTTCAAATGACAGCTAGGTTTACACTCTTCAATACTTCTTCCAAATAAATCTTTCAAGATATTGTAAATTCTATCCAAGAAACATTTGTGGGTGGTTCATTTATTAAACAAATTTTGTTGTTCATTAGCCAGTGAAGAAGCACTACTCCAAGCTGCCAAACGAAACTCAAATCCACAAAATAAATCAGCTTGTCTTTAAGCAGCATCTGGAAAACGTATGCTGACACAAAAGGGGCATCTGAGTGAAAACATGCTCACCGATAAATTGCTCCCTCATTTTTATTTCTTTCTAAAAAACGGACTACCAGCATTGCTTGAGTCATACAAGTCCTTTTTCATTAGAATTACCTGAAAACCTAGTTTCTGTAGACTACGAGCTAATCGTCTGGCACCAAATTTAGCTTCTTCTTCACTATAAAGGAGAAAGAAAAGAATCTAGCATTAACAGAAATAGAGTATGTATTTGTGTGCGCACATACCACAATAGCTGTTCAGACTAGAAAATGAACTATTAAATCACGTAACGCGTGAACCATGATCACACGGACAGCCTTCACTTTATCCTGCTGCACGTATTACATTTTAACTATCTAAATATTCAAATGGGGTTCTTTATGCCCAAGAATAGCTTGGCACTCAGCTCCAGCCGAAGTGGGAGATATTTTGATCATACATGATACTAAATACTCTTAAGAGACAAATATGATCATGAGTAGTCTGGAGTACTGAACAATCCTGAACAATCATCTTCCATTTTGAGACAGAGATCATATGCAGAAAGATCACATACAAAAATATACATATGCAAATTTACTATTGTACCTTATTCTTACTCTACAATGCAGGCATATCTTAAAGGAACTTAGCTGTTAAGGGTTTGGCGAGTCTCGGATGTATCTGAACTAAAAGTTTGCTTTTGCTTCTTTCCAGTCCCCCAACATTGTATAAAATTCAGGTGGGTTTTCATGAAATAGTAAGAGATATCCCTCAAAAAAGGTCATCTCTTCCCAAGTTTCAAGTTCTGGTTAAAACCATAGAATTCTTACAGCGTTCTCAAATGAAAGCTCTAGGATTTTCTTCATAAAGTATTTTTCGCTGCTGCTCTCCCACAAGACTGAACTGATGATGCTTAAGATTTCAACTCAGTCTGAGGCAGACACTCCACATAGAAAACTTCCTCACAAATACATAGCTTGGCAAGGATCTATGTATGATACAGTGTGAGTGAATCTTAACAGTGGTAAGTACTGACTCTTGCCATCTTCTTCATTTACATTTCATATATTTTAAAATACACAAGAATTTACAGCTAGAGAAAGAATCATCATGAACTTACCTTGTGGCTCCTGTGCAAATAACTTTTCCTGAGGACCAAATTGTGGCCGTAATCCTAGGTTTCCTAAGCTTCATTAATACTTTCTAAAAAGAAAAAGAAAAGTGTAAGAATTGGACTTTAGCAGTAGTTCAATTTCATACAGGAAAAAAAAAATTAAAAAAAGCAACTGTTAGACAAATCAACTGTTACACTAATAATACTTCCTTTATTTTTGATAGCCTTGAACTGTTCCTTCATCTCTTTCAGTAATTAAAAAAAAACACTCCTGAGAAGAACAAAATACGTGTGGAGTATCTCAGCCAGTGATTCAGTATTCACAAAACGGATTAAATGACAGTATTTTCCTCTGAATTAGAAGCTGAAAGCCACAAGCGTTGTGCTATTTTTTTTTTTTATTATTGCAGTGACTCCCACACTGCTGACTCCTTATCAGGATATATTTTCTTGACAAAACCACCAGATTTTTGAGGGCAAAACGAACCCTGAGGTGTAAGAGGTCTCATGACATATCTTATACCCCATATTCACCTCACTCACTGCAGTCTTCTGAGACAGTATTTACCCACTTCCCTTACTGCACATTTAGCATATGACAGACTAAATGCCTATCAAGACAGAAATACAGACAAAAACCTATATTCTTCTCTATCCACCATACACAGATATCAGATATAAGAACGTTTAGCTTAAGGAACATTCATAAAAACAGGTAATTGAGGTATGTTGAATCTCTTACCCCAACATCTCGCTTGTATATAACATTTGCTCCCTCTAATGCAATCTTCCTCAAGTTCAAATGACATCTTGTTCTAAAAACACACACTACGTTTGTGATTAAAATGTCCAATGCAACATCACTGTCCGCATCCATTGGGGTGATTTACAACTCAGCTTTCCCACCAGCTCACCATGAAGTTCACATCCTGAGAAGGGAAAATGATAAAATTAAACATACCAGTAGAAAATTGTGTATTAACGCCATTGTATACATCCATCCCTTAAATGAGACAAGAAGAAGTGACTACACTCTGACTCATTTAATTTAACTGTGTGTGGGGAGGGGGGGGGTGCCTGCATCCTGTATGATAGAAAATAGGAGGTTACTTGTTTGAAGACACAGCTGCCAGACTTAACAGAAATAAAGTGTGTATACATACATACATATATATATATAAAAAAATATTTTAAATTGTCTGTTACGTATGTTACAACTCTTACCAACTATATTAGGATACAGTAAAAATTACTGAAACTTGTTCCATAGCTCCAGTGGATAATCTTTCCTCAGCTCATTTGAGGATGTCATTAAACACCTCAGGAAAAGACACTTCTCTCACTGCTGAAGTTGATAATTCTGAACAGCTTGACGTTTGTGCTGGAATGGATGAGCCTGCTGAATAACTCTGAATTAACACAGGCTATATACACCATAACCGGCAGACAGCCTGCTACCACAGCTTTGCCATCTTCAGTCAGCACTCTTGGCCTATCTCCCCCAGTATAAAAGCATAACGCAAACTGTACAAAACGTCCTAGTGGCAGCAATGGCCTAGGCTGAGCTGCAGTGGCCTCTCACCCTCTTCTGCGCTGCCCACAGGAACCGCACAGAATGAACGCATTGTACACGCACAGCAAAATTGTTTCTGAGGAAAAAAGGCTGGATGAGGCTTTGAGCAGCCTGGTCTAGTGGGAGGTGTCCCTGCCCATGGTAGGGGGGTTGGAACTAGATGATCTTTAAGGTCCCTTCCAACCCAAACCATTCTATGACTCCATGAAAAGCATGAATAACTGTGAAGGCAGAGGATGGCCGCCCCATGCATGCACACCAAGCCTGAGGTGGGCAGGGAGCATCCAGCCTGTCAACGCATGCTGAAGGTGACACTCCTCACACACACCTCAACCAGGCAAGAGGACCATGAGATGGGGAGTTGGGATACCACTCAGCCCAGCCCAAGACCACCTGGCATCTCCTCTGTAAGCCTACCAAAGCCAAGATGGCAGACATCTCAAATCTCAGGTGAAGTATTTAGGGAGAGGAGAGGGGAAGAGAGCAAGGACATTGGTATATAGTGAAAAGGACTTCTATCAAAATACTGTGGTTCGTTAAGGAATTTTACTTTGTAGAAAAATGTAAAAATCTAAGTTTTACTCCAAGAGAATTAGCTTAAGCAGAGGATACCCTAAGAGATACAGGTAACATTGTCTTGATCCATTCATCTACAATTTTAGTAGTATTTCATCCAAAATGAACACAACAGAAAGCAAAGAGCAAAATAAAATAAAAATAGTCAGATATATTAAATGCTCTACATGGTCTTTGCCATGGAAGAAGCAGGAGACTATGCATCAAGAATAACAATATACATAATGGACTGTAATGCATTTGTATCACTTTAAATGTTTTGGCCTTACATTCTGTATCAGAAATCAATGTTATTATCAGTATTTTCATCTGACTATGACTTCCCAAACATCATGCCATAGTCTCTAATCGAGAATTCACGCAAGGTGCGTCTTTGACTACAACTCACTGACAACACAGAAGTAATAAACTACAAGGCAGATGTGCATAATGTACTGGGTCAACTGCTGGGTGTGATGGTTGCTGCTTCTACTGTGCAGCTTGTTCCCAGCTGAAAGATTTATTCTGTAATTGTTGGCTTGTCCACTGTAAGAAAAGGCAAGATGGGTGATAACACAGAAAAGAGATGAAGAAACAGCAAGAGAAAACCAGAAAAACCAAAGGCTATGTGTGGGGGCTGGGAGGAAAGCAGGCAAAGAAGAGAACAAACAGTATCTAATTAGTATTACCAGATTATTTTTTTTTTTTTTTTAAACAAAAAATTACATGAATCCTCAAAGTTAGAAATTACTTATCCCATCTGGTTTTGATGGACTACTACAGATTGGGTTAGCAATTTATGGCACCAGACCCGAAGATAGCACATGTACAGATTTTGAATGGCATGCAGGCAGGGCGAGCACAGAGCAGGGAGCTGGAACCCATGGCATCTTCAGAGAGGCACTTGTTTTCCACCCTGGCTCCAACTCCTGGCTCCCACTGAGTTCACTTACTGGAACCCAGGAACAACCACTGTACAAAAAAACAGGACACCTCCAATCAGCAGCATGTCCCAATTATCAGCAAGTTTCTACTGGCATCCTCAGCTACGTTTTGGAAGAGTAACACTGTCATGAGTAACACCCCTGAAAGGTTATTAACCTCTAAGCAAACGATAATACTGTATGATAACATCCCCATAAAACTCTGATGGTTTGTCTTAAACAGATCTGGGGAGAAAAGACACGTGCTCATTCAGGACAAAGGAAAAAATGTTTGAAAGACAGGAAAATTACAATTTCAAAGGAAAAGATATATCATTAAAGAGGGATCTACAGGAAAAAAAAGAACATTAATATGCTGTGGAGCTGTCAGGATATTTTCAAAAACTATGGTGTATCTTGGTTAGAAGTACAATCTACTTGCATAAATTTTAATGGGAGAAAAATTAACCAACATTACAGCAATGTGCCCCCATTTTCATTAGACAAGTTCTGAAAGTTTAAGACAACAGATATTTAGGGAGGAGCTTTTTAATTTGAAATTTAATTTGAGCTGTAATTAATATTCTAGACAATGTGTTATGACATTCAGTTAGAAAGGGATGTAACTGTTATAGAAGCAGTACTTGAATACAGCATAAAAATACTGAAAACTGCCTTTATTCTACTTTAATGTTACTTGATCTAACAGAAGTATTTCAGTGTTCAACTTTTCACTCAAATATTGAACATTTCAAATATTACCAAGTTTTTCTCATTTGTATTGAGAAAACTCTTTATTTGCTGCTGCTAAATACTACCCATGTTCTCTGAGAACCTGATAAGTATCAACAATTTTGAATACACACATTCCCATTTAGTATACAAATACAATGTCAAACTCTTCCAAGGCACAGTTTAGAAATATTGGGTAAACCAAAACATTTCTAGACTCAGGTACTTCTGTCCAGTGAGCGAGCATAACCTATTACAATCTCTGCCTTAAGCATTGATTTTAACATCTCACATTACACTGACAACAAAGAAAAAAATCTAGAGAAAAAACCATCCTGCTGCCTTTCTTTGGGATGTCTCAAAGAGATCTGTATTCATAGGAACCATGTGAACAGAAGCAAGCTAAACATTTTACAAAAAATAGTAATACATGCACTATATAAAAAAGTAAATCCAAAGAACATGTTTATGAAAAAAGTGTAGCAAGTTCTCAGAAAGAAAGATAGATGGATGCTGTTCTTATTTATATGTGTCTCCGGTAACATAACTAGCTGGAACACAGGAATCCTAAACACCACCTTGATAGCCCTCTTTCCCAGTTTTCCCTTGTCTTCTGTGCGACTGATACACACTTCTGTATCCCCACTCCGTAGCCCTGACCCACTACGTTATTTCCCAAAACTTGAATTTCTGTATTTCTGTTTCCTATCTGCAAAATAGGGAAAATACTGTTCCCATGCTTTTACAAAGACATTTTGAGATCAAGCAACAGCCTTACATATAAGCCTGTTACTGTTCCATATTTATGCAGTTACACTTGCAGAACAGAGGGACTGAGTAGAAACCAAACATCTGGTTCTTTCCCGTTATGGATTTGCAAATGCCTAACTTGATTTTACTGAGCTCAGCTTAGGTTTTGTTGATTAATTTTGCCCAAAGGGTCTCTCATCTGAACCTTAGAATTTTGGCAGCTAAAATCTCATTTCTAAAATTATAATTTGACAGTTAATGCTAATTTAATAATAGGCTAAAATTGAAAATAAAATCATTAACTTGTCTATCTGTTTGTATTATTTTATTTTATCAAGGACACTTTAAAAGTTTGTTCTTTCTTTTCAACATAGATTTCAGGGATACCTCTGAAATATTACCCTAAGAAGAAAAAAAGAGGAAGGAAAAAGAGGTAGATAGGTAAAGCATGATAAGGAACATGAAAAATAAAAAAAAAAAACCAACAACAAAAGCTAATTCAAGGATACTTGACACTGTAAAATAATGTATCCTACGCTGAAACTAGAGAAACTTCCCAGAATAAGAAATACTTCAGAGGAAGGAATGAGCACTCAAGTTCTTAAACAAAGCATTACCTATACATCCCCAGTTAGGACCACAGCCATACTATTTTAGATACTATATAAACACACATGAAGACAAAGACCCTGCACTGAAATCTAACAATCTAAAAAAAGCCAGCGCGCTCTGTCTTCGAAAAATTCCAAACCAAACCAACCACACCATCATCATCAAAGAGAGAGGAAAGGCACTTGGGATGGGGTATATAAACAAAGTATTATTTTAAGCTTTTGGCTACCTTTGATCTGAGAAACTCAGAGCTATAAAGGTAGATGGGGGCTATCTAACAATGGTTATGTTATGTCAGAACAGTTTAATAAACACCTTTTTCACCAGCGGCATAAGTATAAGCAACTTCCACTGGTTATTAACCTTGCTCCAAAGCAGTTCACCAAGTGACCGATCCTGCAAACAGTTCCAATGGCCCAGCTGAAGGTATAGCTGTCACTGCTGTGCCAGTAGGCATGCATCAAACTATTGCTTGAAAAGAATTTTTTAAGAAATTAACAGGAGTTTCCATATGAGGTTCCCATATGAGAACAGAGAATGCACAAAATAAAGCCCATCAGGAACAGGGAGAGAGTTGATTACATCCTTCCACTGAAGGTGCATTTTTTAAGACTTGTGTTCAGTCCCTCAGGGAACAGGTCCATATGAAACACTGGAGGTGACAGACCGCTGAAATCTGCTTGAATTCTAAGATATGATACAGTCACAGTGGTAGGTGAATGACTCCCCAGAACCGAGAACAACATAGCTACTACTGTCAGTATAGAAGATCCTCTCATCCAAACACTGGCCACTGAGATAGAGAGGTATGCTTTTATTTTCTGTTGTCTCCAGGGGCAAGTTAAATTGCCGCTAAAGCAGAAGACCATCTTGAAGCTAATATTCTCAGCTTTTGAGATTTGCACAGTCATGACTATTTCCTACAGAACTGAAACAAATATATTTTGGAGGAGAAAATTTCCAAATATGCATAAAACCAGCATCAAAGGAGGGATTTGTCCAATTAGACCAATGAACAGAAAGACGATACCAGTCATACCATAAGCAAGTAGGACACAAATGCCCAATCCTGCTGTCAAATCTCCTGGATAAGCCTACTGCATCCCCATGGACCTAGGGTCTTCCAACATAAACCCAGTTGCAGGAATAAAGCCAAACAGCTTACAGAACAAGACCAGGAAGCGTATTTTTAAATAATTCATAACAGGCTATTTTCCTCAAATCTTTCTCATCAAAAAGACCTGTTGATATTCAAAGCGAGAAATCACTTGCACGCAATTTTGTACCATCTTTCCCTTATAACATTCATCAATAGTCGCATGCCAGGCATTAAGAACAATCCTTTAGGTCTTTATGATATGTGAAAAGTATGATAAAAATCGGAACCAACAGATTAGGTGGCCACTGCAACTCGATAAAACATTGTAAGAAAAACAAAAATCTGTTTGGCTCTTACAACAGGTAAGCCTGTCTGTCACTCCCTCACTCACACACACACACCCACCCCCAGTCAAACATCTACCATTTGCGCGTCTCGATGGAGGAAACAGAAGTACCCTTCCCGTTCACTAGCTGGGAAGCTCACTTAAAGCCCTGCGTGTACCCGTATCACAAATAATTACTATTTTTTCTTTCCCCCTTTCAGCCCCACACGACAACTTCTGGGGCCAGCCCAGGACAGACAAAGCGCAGGCAGGAGGCGGCCCGGCCACGCCGGTCCCCGCCGCTCGGAGCGGCGCCGGCCGCCCCGGGGGAGGGGGTGCTGCGGCGCTTACAAAGCCCCCGAGGGCCGGGGGCGCTATGTGGGGGACCCGAACGCGGGGCAGCCGGTGCCCCTCGGGGAAGCCTCGACGGTTGCCGAGGAACGGGCCGTTCCCCTCACGGGATGCTCTGCCCCCATCCCCGCCCCGACACCGCCGGCCCCAGGGAGGGGAACGGGCACCGCGGCGGGAGGAGCCGGCTGGGCCGCAGCCAGGAGCGCGGGGAGGCCCCTCACCTCAGCCGGGGGGAGCGGGAGGCGGGGGGGGGGGGGCAGGGCTCGCTGGGCCGCGGCCCCCCGAGGGGGCGGCGAGGAGGAGCTCGGCCCGTCGCGGGCGGCAGGCGTTACCGTGCGGGCGGTCGGGCGGGCGGCGGTCGGGGCGGTGCGTAGCGGGGTGCCGGTGTCTAGGCGCCCCGCCGCTGGCGCCCGGCGGCGGTGCGGGTGCTGGGCCGACTCCCCGCGACAATAAACATCCCTCAGCGCCGCGGGCATAGACGCGACGCCGGCTAGAGCGGCCGCCGGAAGTCACGGTCGGCGGGAGGGGACGAAGGGAAGAGGGGGTGGGCCGGGCCACGCTAGCCGCGCACTTCCGGTTTCGTCTGCCGCCCCCTGAGGCGCAGCGGGACGAGGAAGGGTGGCGGTGGCGACACCGCCCGGGCGGCACCAGGCTGCCTCGCCGCGGCCTGGTCGTGCAGTCACCGCTCCGGGCCTCGCTCCCCGGGGCTGGGGCCCGCTAGTGCTCGTCGCCTGTGGTAGTGTTGGCGCTGGCCCAGCTCCCTGGGCTGGGCGCGGTGAGGCCTCGCCTTCAGCTGGGCCACGGCGCACGGTGTGAAAGGCCCCTGAGTGGCCGCTTCGCTTCAGAGCTCCTGCGGGAGCTGTTGAGGCCGCGCAGCGGGCGTGGAGCTTTTCTGGTGATTTTTTTTTCTGGTTGTGGTGGGCCACGCTGGCAGCCCCTGCCTGTGGCTGGTGGGCCCGTGGTAGGTGGCTTTTGGCCAGCTGTTACAGGCTTGATCCCAACCGTGTCACCTGAGGTAGCCCTTTTGCCAGCAAACTGGCTGGAGATCTGATCCAGTCTGCAGATGAGATGGTGTGGACGGTCATGGCATGTACCCGGTGTTCCTGTTAGGGTACTCGCCCTCAGAGCTCTAGCTTGCTATGTACGCTTGCCTGCTTCATGCACACTCCGACCAAACCAAGTGGTAAGCGCTAGCCTTGACACAATCCATCAGTAGTTTAGGACACGACAGCAACAACATGGTGCTACGATTGCTGTTGTATACATGCATGTTGCACTGCAGCAGGATTCTGGTCACTGCCTCTTGTCTTACCAATGCTTTAAAGATTTTTAAAGCAACATTGTTTGGTACTGAAGGAATAGTTCACAGCAGTAAGCGGTGGTACCTTGGTGTGTGAGCAGACTACTGACCCCAAGTGAAACAAAGATAGGAGCAGGTGACTGAGAAGCCTCAAATATTCCCGAGTCCCCTGAGGACTGTGTGGCCCTCAGCATTTTTTTTGTGGCTTTAATATTTAAATGACTGAAGTAAGACGGCTGCTTTGCATTCTTCCAATATGCAGCTTGTTTAATCATTGCAAAGTGGGTACCTTGATGCACGCTTTGAGGAGAGACAGAAGGGGACATGAGGACACAGTGAGGGTGGCTGGGATGGAACTGGTTCTCTCTGTCCAGGACAGTCCTCCAGATTTGGCACTATCATCTCACCTATGGTGTCTGTAGGGAGTAGAGCCTGTGATGAATTGTCTTTCAGCTACACTACATTTTCTCTTGGAAGAGCTGTTTGTTGCATTTCACTTGGGAATGCAGGAACAAATGAGTGTGGCTGCAGTGTGGCCAATTAAGGACACCACCCTGACTGAAGAATGAAATAAAGTTATCAAATCAACTAGGTTTATAAAGACACATCAGTCTTTACATGAAAAATATGTATACGTATATTTATATGTGTGTAGTGCAAAGTATTCACTGAATGGACAATTGTTCTGAAATTGAGGTTCTGTAATTACGTGTGTGTAATTTCTGTGTGTGAAGTGATAGCAGAATAGCTTTAATTAGGATAGAGGAAACAGTATGAAATTTAAATTTTGAAGTCTTCAGAGTTGGGATGTTTTCCTCTGCTAGATCCAATTTAATCCTTGAAATGCATTTCTAGGTTCACTTGTCAAGAATAATTATTTCAGATTCTCACTTCAAATCAGCTGCGAGTACATTAGTGACCGTATGGCTTGTTAATGCCGATTTTGTTTCCCTGTTAGCAGGCTGGCTTCATACCAGTGTGCGGCAGCGCTGCCACCCTGCGGCTTTTTACAGAAATGGATTCACGGATTAGGTGAAGACGGTCAAGCGAGGCGGGCTTTTGGAAACAGGAATTCTGAATTTAGAGCAACTGTTACCACAGTTCAGTAAGTCTGCATGGGATCTCCAGCATTTTTATGGAGTGCCTTAAGGCTGTTTTAATTCTTTATGGGCTTCAGCCTAAAGGCTCCGAGTCATTATAATTAACACTGCCAATGTGGGGTAGCTTGTTATGATTCTTCTCCCTGACAGTTCTTTCGAGCTTCTATATAGCTGTATCACAACAGGTGCTGATTTTTTTTCTAAATAGCTGATTGCATAGGCAAGTTATGAAGAAAAGCTTTATAATTGCTGATTTTGCTTGAATTCTGACTGAGCTTTTGGTTTTTTTTAGCACACTCATATAGGTCTACATAAATTTGACACAAAATGTCTTCTATCAAATACACAGTCATTGTCTATTTCCACATGCTTGCCCTTTTCAGGATATAACTTTTTCTAGCAGGTGTTCCACAGAAATGTGCAGTCATCGCTGGACATTAAGAAATTTTTTTTTACTGATAGAGAGATGAACCCTTACCATTTCAAAGTTTTGGCTGCTTTGTCAGCCAGAGATTTTCCTGTTTAGACTAGGACATGTTCTGAAGATTGCCTCTTTAAATATATATTTGGAAAATGTGCAAATGTATGCAAGTAGTTATGATGACATTAACATGGAATGCAAATAAGGTGATTGGGTGCCTACCTAATTTGACATCTAAGTTTATCAGTTGTGCCTGCAGTTTTATTCCACACGTAGACAGTTACAAAACTGGTTATCCTGACCTTATGTTCTCCATCCTTCCGTGCAATTCTAACTTGGCTCCATGGCTTCCTCCACTAGTATGACTGAGAAGCTAAGGATTTCCCACCTGCAGGAACTGTGTCCTCATCTGCCTCTTGCTATTGCTTGTTCTAACTTACCAGATGCTGTACTGACATAAAACAGGGAAGGCACAGAGACCATTTCTGACACTGTCGCTTCCTTACTATGTGATTTCATTTTCCTATGCCTTTGTTTCTCTGTCCTTTGTTTGGGAAGTAAAGAGGAGATAGAGGTGTGGGGAGGCTGTTTCCTGTGCTTGGACATTCTGCAGCATGGAACTGTGGGCTGCTTGGGACCATCAGTACTAGCACAGTAAAAATAAGGATAACTAAATTTTAGGACACTGCACATATTTTTGTTCTGTAATTACAGCAGTGAAAGTGAATGAAGATGCAATTTTTTTATGTTGTTACTCAGCTGTAACTGCAGGTTTCTGTAAAAAAATCACTCATAAACTGAAGCAAATGCTTGGTTATTTGGATTTTTCTATTTTTACAGGATTAATTTTCAAGGTAAGATCCAGTGCAAGGCAGACTGTGGCAAAGTGTCGGGGGTAGAGTAGAAAGCTGGATGGCCCCTGGAGTCAGCCCACAATGAAGGCTAGAAGAGTTTTATACAGCTACGTCTTAAGTACTGCGGGCTCTGTGCAGAAGATTATATTGAAGTATTTATGTTTGAAGAGGAGGTACCTAGGAGCAACCTGTATCCCTGTATCTCGCACACTCCATAGAAATGACATTGTGTGAGGTAGTTGTCATGTACATGCATATGATACTGCAGGTTAATTGTAAGACATCTCCCTAGCTGGCAGCCAGCAGGGAATGAGCTTAAACCTGTGGCAGGAGATCAGACGGGAAGGGAATCCTTTGTTCCAGGGCTTAGTTTATCAGCTGAAACTGTAAACTCACCTGTGCCTTCTCACACTTCTCTGGTGGTGTACAGTATGATAACTGATGCCAGCACTGTTAAACCGTTACCTCCCTGCCGTAAGTGGCACTTAAATAGGCCCCACAACATTCAGTCTATTTAATTTTATAATATATATATTATTTTATATATTTGAATTTATAGGTAGTATATATTATGTAAATATTTATGCCATATTTTTATATAGTGTATACATATGACATGTATATATACATATATGTATACATGTATGCATGTATATATTGTGTAATATACGTAGCTAGATATACTATTTAATAGAATATAAACTTATGAAGAAAATGGCAGTGAAGTACCCCAGAATCAAAGTCAAATGATCAGGATGAGGTTTTTCTTTAGTAAACTTTATAATAATTTAATCCATATTGTAGTCTCAGCCTCTACAACTGAATGGTATTTACAGACTATGTATACCGACTTTTGTTGGCAGTAAGGGAGAAACATGATGAAAATAGTAGAATCAGAAGACTGAGCGTGAGGGAAATCAGGGAGAAAAGTTTGCAGGAAGATAGTAATGTTGGCTCCTCAGCAGTTCTCCCTGCTGTGCTACATGTAGCTGTAGCCGAGCGATCTGGGGGTGCTGGCCTTGGCCCACCCTGCCAGCTTGCTTCCTGCTCCAGCAGAAGGATGCTAAGCATGCACAGACAGCACCTGCTGCCTGTCTGAAGCCTTCCCGTGGACTTCAGTAGGGGAATATCTCAATACCAGATCTTGGCAGGAGATTAACATGATGCTGTTTGGCAATGGCAAGAAAGAGATACTCCGAGGGCATATGTCAAATTTAGGCATTAGGGAACTCACAACTCTGGTAGAAAAGGTACTGCAGAGCTTAGTAGAGTTGGGCAACAAATGAACAGAGGTTTTCAGTGTCACAATTTAGGTTATAATGTCGTTTAAGTCTTGTGTTATGTTTGTTCTTGAACTTGGCCTCTTGCTTCTGATGACCTCTAGTCTTAGTTACGAGATAAAAATAGCACAGAGGCTCCCCACTAAGAAGTTCTGGCCCATAAAAGAAGATAGCAGGTTGGTCTAGAAAACAAATGAGAATAGCACGAGGCTGGCGTGACACAAAGGCATCAAGTACCTTTTTCACTCTAGCTTCTGAGGCTGCAGTGGCACTGATAAATAAAGCAGGGTGAAGGCTTATTTTTCAGAGTGCTTGGTTGCTAGCAGGGTCCTTGGCATGCCTTTGGCCTGTCTGACTAACTTCCTCCCAGGTTAAAGTGAGGTGAGGTGCCAGTGGTATAAAAGTCCCTATGTAAGAACGAAACGTTACCAGTGAGGAAGAACTGTTCCCATTCTGGTCAGCTCAGCCATCAAACAGCATCACAAGAAACAGGATGCTGTAGCAACAGGCCGCACTGACACTTGGATTGCTTGTCGCACATGATGGTCTTTGCCTCATCCCTGATGGGGGAGGGAAGTGCTGCTGCAGCAGCCTGGGAAGCCATCCAGTGGGACAGTTATCTGTGTGAGCGCATCCCTGGGAACGCTCGCTGCCTGTGCCTGCTCCTCCTCCCCTGCTGCTGCCGCCCAGGATTTCGCAGATGTTCCTCCCAGAGAAGGCAGCTGCAGCTCTCAGCCTCCCAGTTTCCATCTCCCCGGTGGTCTGGCTCCACCCAGCTGTGATGGAGCTGCTGATAGTTCCTCCCTTCTCCAGCCCATCCTTTCACAAAGATTGAGCAGGAGTAGTCAGAGGAAGGGGAATTATTCTATGCCTTTTTCTGCCTTTCTGCTTGTCTTCTGTCTGTGTAGCCGTATCCTTCCCTTTTTTTCCTGGTATTTCTGATCCCTGTTTCTTCAACAGCATGTAAACAGCTGAGAGAAAACTTTAATGTGTAGATAATACATATTTACAGTCAGAAATGGTCTGACAGTTTACACAGCAGCCTGAGATGTAAATAAGGGTTAGGGTTTTTCTCCTTGCTTAAGGAAAATGGCCTCTTAGAATTTAAAATGAAGGGAGGATTTGTATTGGTTTTATTCTCCTGCTTTTGTTATCATCTTTTTTTTCCCTTGCAAGGAGGTTTGGATCTCTCCACTCCCCATGCAAGGGCTGCGTGCACGCATGCGCATCGGCTTGCAAATGCATTTCATGTGTTTACAAGTTTCAGTTTAAGGGCAAAACCCTAAGGCAAGAAAATGCGTCATCTCAGGACTGTTGTGACCCTAGGGTATGTCCACGCTGCAGTTGGGAAATGCGATGACTGCATGCCTAGGCCTACTCAAAGTCGTTTTTGTACAGCTAGCTCAGATACACCAGTGTCTGAAGTAAACTGAAGAAAAATGAGTTACTTGCAGAACTTTGCTGGATTTGGAGTCTGCTGACAGCAATCCTCGCAAAGGTAACACGTTTTTTCCCCATCCCTCCCAGAGCATACGTTTTAGGTCAGATCTCTTATATCGTCTCAGGGTTGCAGCATTTCACCAAGATGTAACACACCAGTAGCTTTGCAGCACTAGAGATAAAAAAAGCCATTATTACGGGTTGTGCCACTTCCTATCCATTAAGCACGCTGGGCTGAAGAGCATGAAGCAGTCCACGTCTGAATAGTGACCACAAAGTTGTGTTTACCTTGTGGGTCTGCATTTGGCAGCACAGCCTTAATAGGGGAATAGTCAGTGCTACACGGCTAGCAATGAATAGGGACAGCTGAATTGCTGTCTGATGCGAGAAATTCTGTATGGAGAGTTTTCTAGGTGTGTATATACATGGAAATTACAGAGTGCTCTGTTGTTTGCCACCACAAATTTAAATTTCATTGAAAATGAATTTCCTTTCAATGTCACTGAAATTTCTTTTGAAAACCTTTCCCTTTTGTGAGACTATGGGTGATAATCTACATTCAGATATCCAAACATAAATTAGAAATACCCTGAACTTTTATTAGACTATACCTTCCAGATTGTGCACCAGATATATGTGAGTTTTGTTCTCTTATAGGCAGCTTATTACCTGCAATTAGCTAACGTCTTTGCATATTTTTTTTTACTACAAATAATAATGGATGTCAATGACAATGGGGTTTTGGGAAGGATTACCTTTTGAAAAATAGAGACAATTAATTTACAGGTAAGCATGTTTTTCCCAGGCAGACACAACTGTGGGGTTACCAATGCAAATGCTTCAAACAAACCTGTGCTTGTGATCCTGTCATTGTATCCAGGATTCAAACCAGCTTCCCTACAGAAGAAACCACACAGATTTTCTGTGGTTTTCATGTCTGAGGTGAGCTGGGAATGTCGACCTTGAAGGTACTTTAAGGGATAAGCTATTTAGCATATGTTCTTCTTGTGCACCTTGCAGCTTGGGGGCACGACCATGACTGTGGCCTCACTGTCCCAGTCAGTGCTCAGGACAGCAAGGCATTGTGTAGGTGTCTGCAAAGTGGCTTTCTTGCTATGCTGATGTTTCAGGCTGGCAGATTTCCATCCCAGCAGGAGGATAAGATAAGCCTGAAATGTATTTTCTGTAAGAGATGGAAAAATGCTTGCTCCTAAAGACTTTGTGGACTGTGAAAATTGCTGCTAAGCAGTACAACGTGAGCACCAAAACCAAGAGCTCGAGCACTGAGTGCAGCTCTGCAAATATAGGATTTTTCTAGTCTCCAGCTGAACTGAAAAATGGTCGTGACATAGTTGGGTGGAACTGGGTTTCCTTCCAAAAAAAAAGAAAAAAGAATAATAGTATTGAAATCAGATGGGACTAAACTATTTTTAGAGAGTTCTTATCTTAAAACATGTAGGTCCATAAGCAGATTTTCTATGAACTTGTATCCTGTGATTGAAGCAGCATTTGAAGCTTCATCTACCGCTAGCACTCTGCTCTGAATGCTCTGGTATCTGATAAGGGCTGAGTTGAAACCTTTCCTTTAGTGGCAGAATTTAAAGATTTTTTTTTCTTTTTTCTATTCAGCTGCCTGTTTTCACAAAAAAAAACAAAAACAAAAACAAAAAACCAAAAAAAAGTAGCAATTTAGTTATCTTTGAGACCTCTGTCAAATTCAGCTGAAATCAGGCAATGAGTTCAGACATTATTAGGAGGGAATGTACACAGACACTCATGCAGCTGCATCTACATCCATGTAGATAGGGAAAGATAAATCGTCAGCTTTGTTTCCATATGGAGAAGGGATATATTTTGGTAAATATTAAAATGCATCACTTTGTACAGAAAAGCAAGAAAGCAGACAAAATAGTTTCTTTAAAATCATTGACATCAATATTTAAAACAGTTCCTTGTTTTCCCTTAGCACATTTTCAAATTCCTTTCAAAATCAATTGCTTCAGTCAGACTAAACATACATTTTCTGTTTGCAAGTATTTTCTGTAAAATTGCACTCAGCAGTGGGGAAGAATGATTTCACTCATTGTTCTCCTGAAATACATGGTAGGACTCTTAATTCATATAAGAAACTGGGGTCATTGAAGCCAGATGCTAATACTGTCAGGGCTGTGCCCTTACACAAGAAGTCAGCGGACCAAGGGTTCCCAGCCACAGAAATGCCTGTGGAAAATAGGTTTGTTGTCTTCAAAATGAAGATAAAGCCACTAATTGTTTTACAGTCAGAGTAAAGCCATTATTTACCTTTCTGCATACTGCTGGTTGCTTTTCTTTACTGCTTGTTGCTTTTTGCTTGTTGCTGAACTGTTGTTGCTCAGAGGCGAGGACTGAGGAAGGTGGAGGATGCTTGTAGTGTAGTTCCCAAGAGGCTTGCAATCTTGACTGCTAGATAAAGCGAATAGCAGCACGAGAAATAACGGTGTCTACAGCCTCCTCTTACCGTTACACTTACAGTACAGCTTTTGGCACATGGTTACAGCTGTGTGCCTCACATTTCACGGGGGACTACTGCATTTCTCCCTTCTCTTTCTCCATGCTGTGTTTCAGGTGGCAAATGAACACTGAACACAGCTAACTCAAAAAGGGGGGAAGGATGCCGAGTACAGTTAGTAACCATTGCTAAGCAGGGTGGCAAAGAAGCACGTGTGAGAATATTCAGAACTTAACTCTTAATTTTATGCGTATCTCAGATGCCTGTCAATTTCTGCTTTCTAGAAGGAAAACAACAACTTGCTATCAGTCTTAAGCAGGCATTAGTTAGTATGGATTTAAGTCGAGATTTTGAGTGGTAAAATCTAGCAGTTAATTTCAATTCAGTGGGTAAATTCAGTGGTTAAAATGGTATTTGTGCATTTGCTGTATCAGTGATTTGCACTTTGCTTAAGTTCAGAGGGCTTTATTCTGTCTCCCTTTACGAGAACAGCAGTTCCCACTGAATTTCCCAACGCCTGTGGCGAAAAGATCACCCCTTTCAGCTGCGCCTACCAGAGCTGCTCATCTCTTCAGCAGAGCTGTGGCTGTTAAAGGTGGTGTGTTTGGCAGTAAAGTCAGTCAAGCCGCTGTGTGTAACTGCGTGTCTCAAGTGGTGCGGGCCCGCTCACGACAGTGAAGTTGCGCGTGGTTATGGCAGGCAAGGTCAGCTTTTAATTGCGCAGGATGGAGATAAAGCTGTGAAAAAGTGCAATTAAACAGCTCTCCCCTTCCTAAACCGTTAGGAGGATGGAGCAGGCCCTGGCCCTTTCCATAATGAGGGCCGAGATGTTTGCACAGCCCCTGCCTCACAGCGAGCTGCTTTAATTAAACCTAGCCCACGCATGAACCCGACTGGTGAATGTGGGTCGCCTGGAGGACGCGCTTCCTCACCCAGTTATCTCGGGGGGAAGGGGAGTATGAGAAGAAACATCACCCAGCCTCTGCACGGCTGCCGGGGCGGCTCCGCGCCCGCCCGCGGGGTTGCCCGCGGGGAGGTGGCTCCCGGGAGGGTCCGTGGCCCCCAGGCTGCCCGTCACCGCGCCACGGCCCCCCTCCGCAGCCCGGCCGGGCCGGGGGCAGCCGCCATGCCTCCCCGGCCCCGGGGCGGCTCTGCAGCCCCCGCTACCTCTCTCCGGCTTTCGGCCAGACAGTACCCAGGTATCAAACGGAACCGGGGGACAGCATTGAAAGAGCAAGTGAAGCGGAAATTTAAAGCCCCTCTGCTAATAATAACAGTATAAATAACCGAAGACGTCTTGTAAACAGTGCGGTCATAACCCTGAAACATTAAACAGCGCGGTGGGATCTGGCGCATCAGCTGCCGGCGGCCGCTGCCGGTGCCGGGGGAGCACCCCGCACTCCTGTTTATCTCAGCCCCATCTCCCACGGGCGCGCTGATCGATAGAGGGGAGATGTTTAAGTTAAAAATTCCCGGCTTCGAGGACCGGGGCCAGAGGGGCATCCTCCGTCCGACTGTACTTCATCAATAGCTAAACGGCTTCCGTCCCCGCCGTGCGGGGAGGTGCGGGGCGGCGGAGGCGGCTGCCGCAGCGCCTGGGAGCCAGGGCTGCGGGGCCGTGCCGGGCTCCCCCGGCGAGCTGGGCTGCGGGCCCAGCCACCCCTTCCCCCAGGGATTTGCTCCGTATGTGTAGCTCCGGGGAAGCAGCACTCCCGGGGGCCGGGGCGGAGAGGCGAGCTCCCCGCAGGGCGCTGGGCGAGCGCGGTCGGAGGCCAGCGGAGGAGACGCGGGTCCTTCCCCCGCCGAGCCCGGGAGTTGTAAACGAAGATTACAGCGTTGTGTGTTCAGTGGAAAAGAAGGTTTATTCACAGAAATAGAGCAGAACCTGCTTGAAGAAAATATATCTATATATCTTTAAGGTGAATTACTTCATAGAGATGACTGTCAAAGTCAGTTTTTCTAGGCATCTACATATTTCACAGGTCTCAGACAAAAGATACACACGTGGTAGGTTTTGTTTGATCTCTGTCTTTTCTCTAGTAGCGCTTGAACCAGCAAGGCTCTTGTTGCAGGATACTCGACTGTACACGCACTTAATAAAGTTAAATAGAGTCGGGATCTCTCGGGGTGGAGTCTTTGCTAGGGCACATTTGGTCTCCTCTGCGCCGGGAGAACGGCTCTCCCCGTCGCTCAACCCGGGGCCCGGGGCAGCGGCGGGGCCGCGGCGTGTCCCGTGCCCGCCCCGCCGACCGCTGCCCGGCCGCGCCGGGAGGCTGCTGGCCCAGCCGCCGGGGCTCAGGATGCCGTCGGGCCGCACAAGCGGTTTGTGTTCACCACTTCTTTCAGGTCACTCTCGGGTTTGCCGGCTACCATAAAAGGCCAAGTCTGTAGCCAGGAAAAGACACGGGTGGGAAGGGGGTTACATAGGGAAAAAGGCACATTGCAACGCTTATTTCCCCAGCGGGTCCGGCTCCGGAGCGCCCCGGGGCATCGAGCCCACCATCCGCCGCCTGAGCCCGCTTCTGGCCGCGCACAGCGGGGCTCGGGCCGGGGAAGCCGCGGCTGGACCCTTTTGCGGGAAAGGCGGCGAGGACCCTTTTGCCTTTCGCCGCCGGCTGATGCCGCTTCGCTTCCCAGCCGCGGCAGGCTCCCCCCGGGCGTCCCCGGGGCGGCGGAGCCCGTCTGATCCACGGCTGGAGGGAGGGGGAGAGGAGGGAGCCCCGCTACGTCCGCGGCCCGTCGGCACGGCCGCCGCGGGCACCCCGCCGAAGCCGCGCCGCCCCCCGCGTTTGGTCGTGACCGGCGTGGGGGCTCTTCCCCGCGGTACCCGCCGCGGGCCCGCCGCTGCCGCCCGGCGGCCCCCGGAGCCCCTAACCACCCCTCCCCCCCGGCCTCCCGTGGTTCGGGGGGCAAGTTTTGGTGTGCCTGTGTGCGGGGTGGGGAGTTATATGTGGTTTGGGTGCTGGTTTTATTTTACTTCATTTTTTTCCCGTGTTGTGCTGAGGAATTTGTTTTTAGCCAAAAAAATATCATCCAGGCCCTTATCAGCTGACACAGCGGATAATGTACTTTCCCTGAGTCCAGAGCTCAAAAGGCAGAGGTGGACCCCAGTGAAACATCGCCAGATCCCCTCTGCCATCCCTTTATCCAGCAGGGTCCGTATGTGTAGGCAATGTAAAGGCTGTAAGTCTAAAAACAGCCCATGCAGATCTTGCCCACCCCTGGTTTGCATCAGTTGCACATATTTTTAGAGCTGGAAATGGGACATTTCTGGTGGCCGGGTAGGGCGGGGAGACCTCGGGCTGCTCGGGAAAACTTTCTGTGGGTGGTGGGAGCAGCAGGAGGGCCACCATGCAGCCCAGGGAGGCTTTGTGGAGTGTGCCTAGGGCAGACAGCCCCCTTGGGGTGTCCACACTGGTACTTATTTCTCCTTTGCCAGTTTACATGGGTAGGAGAAACATCCTGGACCTAGCAAATCCGAGCGGCTGAGTGCAGAGCCCCAAAAGCTCTGTCTTTAAAAAGCTAGGGTTTGAGGATTATTCTGGCAGGAAATGTTGGGATAGAGAAGAGGGATTAGAATAAATCCTGGGTCCTTGGCTTTGGTCCTTCCTGAAACATACCTTTCTCTACCCAAATTCCTATAACTGCCCGCTTTCAGGTAGAAAGCTGCCATCAACCTGCTGAGGTTTCTCAGGCATTTCTGGGGCAGTAAAGCCTGTCCCTGCCTATCTGTGGCCAGTGTGGCCCCTGCCTGTCCCCTGGAGGGGATTGCCAGGAGCAGCGGATAGGGCACGGGAGGCTCAGCTTTCGGGGCACAGGGCAGTAGGTCAGCTGGGAGCCTGTCCCCTCACACAGTACCCCTTGCTACCCCACTGGCACCAGACTCTCTATGAGAAGCACAGCGAAGGTTTCTCCCTGCACATGCCCCATCCCGGCTCCTCACCCGCCTGTCCCCATGCACACCCACACAGAGTGCCTGGCCCCCGTGGGCTATGACTTACCAGGTTGACTGGGTGGATGTAGCCGTTTTCGTACTTGTCATTGGCCAGGATCTGCCTCAGGTGAGCGATGTAGCTGGAGGCCAACCTCAAGGTGTCCAGTTTGGAAAGCTTGGTGTCTGGGGGCACCCAGGGCAGGGTAGTCTTAAGCCTGGAGAAGGCTTTGCTAAGGACCCTCATCCTTGCCCTCTCCCTGGCGTTGGCAGCGTTTCTCTGGACCTGCTTTCCCTCCTGGCTCACTCCATTTAAAGGGCTCTTCTTGGGGGGAGCTTTTTTCCTCTTGCCCGAGGCCCCTCTCCCCTTCTGAGGGGAGCCATTCTCGCCATTGGATCCCTCCTCGTTGCTCTCGTTGGACGCCCCAAACTCTTTGTTAGTATCCATTTTCAGGCCATCGCACTCCAGCATCTCCACCTCCTGCAGATCTTCCACATCACTGAGGGACCCAGTGGACATGGTCTGGAAGATGCCAAAGGACCAGCGGGAAAGGGGGAGGGGGGGAGGAAGAAGGGCAGCTCCTCAAATCTACTTCAAGGCGGCGGAGGAGAGAAGGGGCACCAGTATTTTCCTCCCCTTCCCTCCCCCCCCCAGCACTAAGGCGCGATACCAGTCCAGAGAGGATCCCCGCCCTCCCACCCCCCAACCCTGCTTTGCCCGTGTTTGAGGGAGGGAGTGAGCGCGTGTGAGAGAGGGAGAGAGAGAGAAAGCCGAGGAATTTAGTGAGGACACTAGTAATTTATCTGGGGGATAAGAGAGGCGGATCCAGCCCAGGGGAGGGGCCCTGCCCGCTGAGCACACCACATCCCCAATCACAGACCTTTGCACAGGACAGGGAATGAGGTATCCCAGCAAGCCTTTGCCGAGAGCTCGGAACTGGGATTCAGATCCTCACAACTGGAGCAAAGCAACTCGCTTGCTCTCTCCCCTGGCTCTGTCTTTCTACCCTCCCCCTTCCTCCTCCTCCTCTTCTCCTTCCCCACTTCCCTTTGCAGCCCAGGGTTGCTCTCCCCCTCCCTGCCTCCTAGATGACCCAGGCAGCTGGTGTCATGATTCTTGAAGAAAGCCAAAATGGGTCATGAGCAGAGCGAGCAGCAGATCCACCAGCCAAGGCTTCCAGGGAGCTTTGCAATGCGTGCCGTCAAAATGCTGTCCTGTAACCTAATCTGGGGGAGATTTGTGAATGATTATATTTGCGAACGCATCCTGTCCAGCTACTAGTGTATTCCAGGAAGAGAGTGCTCTGCCGCCCAGCCGACAGCGTGCACCTCACTGTCACAGCCCAGGGGCTGGAAGCAGGAGGATCTGACTTCTTCCAGCCTTCTTGGGTGACCTCTGACAAGTCCCGGTCCCCTCTCACTCTTTGAGTGCCCCCAGCCGTAAGTGTCCTGGAGGCTGCCCCATCCGCAGGTGTGCTGGGGGGCTGAGATCCCGGCTGTCAGCAGAGCCCCACTGAGCCGAGGGAGAGCACCGTGCCACCGGGGAGGGTCAGCGTGGCTGTGGATGGGGTGGCAGGGGTGTAGGTTGAAGTGAAGGAAAAGGGAGGGGGGGTATTGAATGGTAGAGATCACACAGAAAAAAGCCCTTTTCTCAGCATGTTGTTGCAGAGCAGATGTCAGCATTTCATTTTGCTACACCCATGTAGCTGATTTGTGCATGCTCAGAAGTGAGGGAGTTTTGCCTGAATAACGAGGTAAGATAAGGCCCCTTTCTGTGGGAGCGGTGGGAGTGAGGGCATCAGGCCGTACTCTGCAACCACTGAAGCCAAACCTCCCCAGCCGTTTTACCACTAGTGTGAATGAGCGGGTTGCTGCATAGTTTGAATGAGCAGATGTGTTCTGCAGTTACGATCTTTATGTATTCAGTCTCTGCACAGCAGGCTTTTAAAGGCAAGTAAACCTTGGCCTAGCTCTTCTTCCTCTCTGTGTAAAATCTCCTGAACCCCCATGTGGAGCCCAAAGAGGCCAATGAAGCATACATAAACTTGCTCCTTCCCTCCCCACACGCTTCCTGAAACCTCATGGGTCCCCCAGCAGCCTGGGTTTTGAACACGGGGGACTAAAGAACTGGTCACCATCTGCACATGGGACCTTTCTGGACACGGTGACTGATCTGATTGCAGGAGCAACTCCATTTATTGAGCTGCTTACCTGAGGATTCAAGTAGCTCTGGGCAAAAATGCACAGCCTGAGATATCACTGTGGCACGGCAGTGGCTTCGGAGTTAATCCAAGGTCACTGGAGCCACAGGAAAATCTCTTACTGATTTGGGTGAGCATTACATCGGGTTTTCTGCATACACTAAACAAAAAACAAACCAAAAATTGTGGAGGGCCAAGCTGATATCTTTGCCAAGTTTCAGTAGGAGGCAGAGTGTCATTTTTGATAACTAGCAAGGAAGTCTTTCCTATCTCTTGATCCATCTTTGTTCCTTGGCTCACGTAAGCCAGAAGAAAAAAGGCAGATCTGAACTTTAAACCTGCTCTTTGGCTGGAAGATAACACCTTCCCACTCACAATAGGATAAGTACATTAAGATATCATATCTCCAAGCCCTGGGCTCTTGGGGATTCACTAACTTCTAAAGTCATGTTATGTTAACTGTGCCCTGTTTGTGTTTTCTCTGTGTATAAACTAAACAGATTGTCAGCATATCAGTCCTAATTACTGAATTAGCTTTGCTTTTTTTTGCTTTTTTTTGTTCTTCATAACATCCTCATTGCAGATCCAAAATATTACTAATCAACAGCGTGGAGATTTATGAGCCTCCTTATTTTCTAGGCCTGATTGTTGTTTGTGCAGGTGGAGATTTAAATGGCCATATCCATTGCAGAGATTTATAGTCCAAGTGATTGATGTTAGAAAGACAAGACTCTTACTGGAGCAAGGATGACAGAAAACCAAGTTGAAGTTGCTTGTATCTCTAAGCACAAATGACCAGGGAGCACAAAATCCCATCAAAATTTCAGCATCAGAAGCTCCCGGAAGAACACAACAACAAAAAAAGCATGTACTCGCAACCTTTCTATCACTTATTTTTAACTTTACTTTAGTAATTTCTAAAAATTTATTGTAAAAAGGAGAAGGAATGGTCTAGCTTCTTAAAAATTCCTTTAGTATGCTGTTAAATGTGCATTCTGAAAGTCAAGGTTGCATACATGTGTTTTATGAGTCTTTAGAATTGCCACACATTTGTAGCTTTTACCGATTTACATAGGTTTTTGAGTTCTCAAGTCCTCAGAGCCAGTAAAATCGATCTGATACAGACTATACACTTTTGTGGAGACACAGGACACATTTTGGTACTAATTCTGTGGAGATTATTTTGTGTGTTATATATATACTCATATACACGTAGTATAATGTACTTTGAATCCTTTATGCATACAGACTATTACACACTTTTTTAACAACATAATTGTCCCTTTTTCCCTCTCAAAGGGGTCAGCATGGGCAGACCTAACAAGCTGTATTATCCTCTCATCTCTGGGTTCCTTATTAGTTTGTTACGTGAGTTGAACCTCTCCTTTTCCAACCTTCCTGCTCCTTATGTCTTCCTGGCAAGTCCAGGGTTTCTACCCCTAATCTGGCTCCCAGTTTCAGTCCCTCTCCCCTCACCTGAATTGCCTTGCCCAGTCCTGACTCTCATTCTGAATTGCAACACCGGTTTGGGATAGAGACTGATGGGTTGGAGACCAATCCAATCCTGTGGGAAGGGTAAAGCTGGGAGGGCTGCAGCCACCATGGGGATGGTGTGACCACTTACTTCTCCAGTTAAATAACTGGGACCACAGACCAGCCACAGGGTTAATAACTGGCTGGGAAAGACAGATGGAGCTAAAGTCCTTTTGGCCTTTCCAGTACATTCACTTCTTCATTCATATTTTAAAAAGGAAGTTGAAATACTGGCACGGGGAACATCAGTACAAATCTGTGGATTTGACCCGTGGATGACTTTCTCCTCTGTGTTGCTCTGGCTATACAGGGAAGTGCATCTCTCTTTTGCTTCTAATTGAGACCCACTAAACCATAAGGTCATTTAGGACATACCAGGGGTGCTGCGGGCAGAGGTTCGGGATGCCTGGTCTGAAGGGTGTCAAACAGGGGACATGTCACACATAGGCTTATGCTGGTCTATGGTAGGTTACAGATTTCCCCCTGGAAAAAAAGCCCCACTTTTTATGCCTCCAGCCCTCCCTCCCCCTGGGCTGGAATAACACAGTAATTTGAGAACAGCTTTAGAACTTGAGGCCAAGATTTCTGCAAGTGTCTCGTGATTTTGCATGGCATGGCTTGTTTTTTTGTGGTTTTGGTTTTTTTTTTATGTTCTTTGTCATTTATGAAGGCACCATATTTTCACTGTGCATTGAACAGTCACGAAGAAAACCCTCAGATTGCCCACAGCTGAGGAAAACATAATCAGTAGCTGGTTTTAAAACTCTTCACCCAAGTATAATACAGGTGTTTTCCGATATTTCGAGAATAACCAAGGAAGTCACTCATGGGCAGCTAGCTGATCATGGATCATGTTCAGTCAGGTTTGAGAATGATCAGGAATAAAAGTACAACCAGATTAATGTTTTCAAGTTGCAATTAAAAGAAAAAAAATTGGGTGCGCTGAGATTTCTCCTGCTCACCCTTGGTCTCACCTGGAAACTAAGTAAAATGGTGGAGGGACTTCAGAAGCATACTTTTACATACCTTAAGTGAAATAATACTAATAATAAACTATTATATATGAATAATACTAATAATAACTAATAGTAATAAAATAATATTAATACTAATATAATAATCCTGTGATATTTTTGCGATAGGATTCTGTCTTGTCCATTGTAGAGGATGGACAGTGCTGGGGAAGTGGATCAAAATTGTTTGTAACAGTGGGGTAGATTTTCGGAAGGGCTAGGGCACTGAAACCCTCCCACGGCTCCATTCCAGCGCTGTGTGTCTGTTTCTGGTCACCGTTTTGGTTTGAAAGGTAAAAGACATTGTGATAAATAACATAAAGCAATACACAAAGAGAAAAAATAATGTCCCTGCCAAGACAGTAAAAAGGCTGTCCTGGAGAACTGGCCCAAGAAGCACATATTTGTATGTGATACCAGCGTGATACCCCTCCCCAAGAAATCCCAATGTATTGCTTCAAAGCCCTGAGAAATCAGAACTTTTTGAGAAACTGTTTTCTATAATAGTTTATTGTGGGGGAAAAAAACCCAACAATATTTCTTTCTATTCTCATTTAGAAAGATCTGAAAGTTTTGCTGATACCTAGGATGGAAAAACTTCAGTCCTACTGATTACAGGTTAGAACATTTAAAAGGAAATAAACTGCAGTTTCAAGACAATTTGTGTAAAAAGTTATGCAGCAGCCATAATTCCATTTCATGTGACTTTTTAAACCTTGAAATGTCACAACCCCCAAAACATTGGAACTCTGGGGAATGGAGATTCAAAAAAAAATTTCTTTAGTGGATATTGAAAACATATTTCATGAAACTCAAAATATTTAATTCCAGATTTTATATTTTAATCCTTTTTGTCACATTGATGACAAAATCTGTCACACATATAAGTAGTGCTCTCATCTACTGCAAGGAGTACCTGTACATGTAATAACTGGATGATTTCTACCACCCTGACTTACGCCATCTGGTACCTTTTCCTTTGAGTAACTTCATAAAAATCATCCGGGCTGCTCACAGAGTAAAACAGACTGTGTGAACAAGAATGGAAAAAGCTGCCTCTGCCTCTGTAGAAACGAAGTCATGGTTAAATATCCTAATGCCTAAGAGAGATGCTAACAACAAGGGCAGTGTCCTAAAGATGAAGGATGCATCAAATCCTGGTGTGACTCACTTCCCCCTCCTATGCCAGGTCTCTGGTGAGGGTTTCTGGTACTGCTCCTGTGTTAAGCAATGCCTTGCAAAGGATCTGTCAGCTAGAAGCCGAGTACACCATAAACAAGAAGCCTGGAAGCTGTAGAAATTGTCGAAGCAGAAACAAGACAGCTAATCCTTGACATGAGCACTGAGCCCAAGCTTTCAATTAACTGTACAGAGACACACAAGTGAATCTCCTTTTGCTGGATGCTTGTAGGAAGCAAACCTAAGCGGCTGAGTCATGTTTGTTTTATAATGCACATTTATTCCTGGACAAAAGGAGACTCACAGACAATGAGGAGAGGTATCTTCCATCTCTACTGCAGGGCCTGTTACTATCCACTGCTTCCAGGATGCATCTCTGAAATATTACTAGATAGTTGACATTATAAACTGCAGAGTCTTTTATGAAGTGGTCAAAAGGGAAATATGCAAAAAAGCCAATATATCTTATGCAAAATTATCACTGAAGGATTAAAGTGCAGACATAACTGTTTTGTTTTGAGTATCTCTTTCCGTGATGTTTCTTTGTTGGCTAATCTTTTGCATTTTTGTGGCTTGAAGACATGATGAAATTTGTCGATAAGAAATAAATTCTCTTTTGCCTTCCAATAATTAGCACATTGGATAAGTTTTGGAAAACAAAAGATTTTTGCTTCAGAAGGAAATTTGGAAAAGAAGAACGCTTCGTAGGGGAGTGGCAGGAAGAATGTCAACTATTCTGGTGAGCTTTTATTACTTCTACGGTTTATGGCATGATATGCATGCATGTAGACGCAGATTTTCTGAAATTCCTATTCAAGTGCTCACAGCTTCTGAAAGTCTGGTTCCCACAGCATCCATCATTAAATGCAGTAGGTCGGCCTATGTCCTCTGTTTCTATCCAAATGAAATGTCACATGCTGGGACCCAGAGTCTTTGTGGGCTCCTTTATGCTATTACAGATTGAGTTGTCCACAATTTGTGCTGTTGGACTCCCTGCACTCTATTTGTCATGGGGGCTTTGCATTTTACCAGCTCTGATAGGTGGCCACATTAAACCTTTAAATGCATATGCCTAACTGCAGCGATATCAACAGGAGTGACCATACATAGCTGGAAAAATATTTGGACCAAAATTACCAATATAATAAAACATCAAACTTGTAATATTCAGCTACCCACATATGAGATTGCATATAGGGATTCACCCAACACAGTAGTTAGCTGAAGATAGTACGTGTTGTGGATGAGTCTTAAATGGGAATGTTAGCTGGCAAAGCAAAGGAGAAAGCAGATTACACATCCTACTTAAGTGACATAGAAAGACCACAGTCACCATGCATTTCTTTTGACTCTGACAGGCCTTATACATGCCTCACAAACTGTGGCTCTCAGAGCTCTTGGAACATCCCCAAAGTGGGGTCATGGCACTTTGCCACAGTGCAGTCCTCTGGTTTTATGGTGTGTATCGTAGTTCGTAATACATATAGAAAATGGTGTTGTTTTAGAAAGTGGTATTGCAAAAGCACATAATAAAAGTCTATTTAAGTAATTTGGAGGAAATAAATAGCTTTAAAAATGAACCAGAGGATAGCATTAGAAGAAGACCATAAATGTAGGTTGCAGTGGAGTCCCATGAGACTGAGAAAGTACCAAAGAACTGAAACTACAGAAGCAAGGAGAGAAAAAACCCCAAGCATGGACTGTGAAGACAGTCTTGCTCTCTTTTCCCTCCTTGCTCCTCTCTTCTCCTTTGAGTGTACAGATCCAGGGTGATGCTCACACTGCCTAGCATTTGATTCTTAACTGGGGGTGTGACTAACCCAGAAGGAAAGCTGGTTAAAGGAGGAAAACAGAGAGACGAGCCATCAGACGTTCTATGAGCCAGGACTAGCAGGCCCTGCACGCTTGTGCAGTTCAATGAGGGGAAATAGAAAACAATGCCTAATAGCTGCTCTGAGTCCCTCCAAAGCAGAAAGACCAAGTTTTAAAAACTGCTGGCAAGATAAGACCAACAATTAAAGCAGCCTTTTTTTTAAGAAGTAATGCTATGGGGCTCAGATACGTATCTGCATATGGTTTAAGATGAGATGTGATGATGGCTGTGAAGAGAGATATGTTATCCAGAACCTCCTGATTTGAAACAGTAACAAAGTATTTTGTGGCTAGCTGAAAGATTTTCATTTTGATGCCTTATTTCAATCTTTGTATCATTTCAGCTTGCTCTACCCTGCACAATAGATCTCTATTAGCCAAATTTTGAACCACAATAAGGAAGGCCTTTCTTTGTCATGCAGGCCATTTGGATTACATAACAAATTTACCAGACATCATATACCATGCCATTTACTATATACCAAAATTTGGTGGCAGAAATATGTTGATCTCTACTCTGTAAGGACTTAACAAAGATGTATGTGTGATTGCTATGGGCTGTATTGACTGAAATGTCCACAGAGTGGAAGAGATGACATATATGTGTGAGACAGCATCCATAAGTTTTCTCTCAATGCTGTGGATGAATTCCTCAGAAAGGCTTTCCATATATGCAAAATCCTCACTGAGGAGCTGCTTAGCCAATCTGTTCGAGCACAGGGGCTTCAAGAGGATTCACGATACAAACATCCATTGGGTGCCAGCGCACACCAGACTGGGGCTAGCTTGGTCTACCCAGGACAAGAGCCGTGTTCTGTCCTGAAGAATAAGCCATTCCAAGTAAAGCCTCTGTGAACTGCCTGATGCAGCACCCATAGCAATACACCACGTCATCTTTCTGTTTCTCCTCTCTCCATGTCCTGGCTTACCTTTTTGGAATGCAAGCCCTAGGTTGTTCCTGTGTTTCTAAGTGTTGGTGGAATTAGTCTTGCAGCCAGTGGTTCAGTGATATGTGTAACACAGCCATGCTTCTACAATTTATGGTGCAAATTAATGAAGTGCAAACTGGGCTAATTTAAAAGAGACAGACTCTTCTTTCAGTAAGGTGCTAGCCAGAAATCCAGGGTATGTGGGTTGATTTTCTGCTAAGTCATGGGCTTTCTAGGTGAACACAAAAGGGGTATCCTTTCTGCTCCAGTTCTTCAGTGGTGAAAAAGGGAGGAGAACACTTCCCTGCCCTACAGAAACATTATGAGGGGCTTAGGCACTATGGTAATGGATACCAAGGGTAGCTAAGATAAATAACCTGATAGTTAGTTGCAAGAAAATGATTGATGTTAGAATACTACAAATATGTTGAAAGCCTAAAATATCTTTGTGATGTCTCCCCGTTTCTTGAAATGCCAATTAACATTTTTCACTCAGATACCTGATGTTTACATTGGTGCATTTTTATGCTCACGTGTCTTACAAAATGGATACTTGCCTGACTTTGATTTTAGATGAAAGCACTCATCCCTCAACCTCATAGTAATTCTGAAAGACAGAAAAGTTGCTTTTATAGGAAGAAAAACAATGAGTTTTGATCATGTTAGTGATGAGTGACAACACGTAAGTTTAATAAACAGACCACAAGTACCATCCACTATAGCACGAGTAGCAAATCACCATTGACTAAATTACTCCGAAGTCCCCAAGCTCTCTGTGAAGAAAAATAAAGTGTTACTTTGGTTTCCTGTAATCCTTCCTCAGTAAAAACACAGGATTCCCTTAGGGGAATTAAAATCCATTACTAGGCTTCTTTATGCCTTTTTGTAACTAATTGTCTCTTCCATGAGGGGTCTTACTTCCTTGAATCAAGAGCCAATGCAGACTCTCAGGGTGAGATAGGTCTGCAGAGAAGTCAGCTTTTAAGCCCATCTTCTTTTGGTGTCCTCTTTTTGAGTTCCCTCCCTCCACTTCGCTGGTTTCTGAGACTCCCTCGGTACTTACCTGTGCGGTAGCCATGTGCCGGAGAACGTGCTCTGAAGCATCTCTTTGTACGGGTGCGGGAAGCAGCCAGGCAGGCTCAGCACCCAAAGTGGGGTGCTTTGTACCACGAACAGCACGTACCTGGATTTGTTAGCTTCATTTCCTTCCCTGATAGCAGAGCATGCACTCAGCTCATCAGAGTGAGCCTAGCTGTTTCTTCTCACCTGAGGTACTTCTTTTTCCTACTGCCATATATCCCAACTACTTTTGTTTCCCATCCTTGTATGCCACCCTTCCCCTTTTCAGTCTGCTTGTCTCACAGCAAATTTGTGATTTTTGCAGTTTGTTGTTCCATGTGAGGTTCCATGTGAGGTGTTCCATGATTTAAATAACTGATTTAATTCGAGCTGTTAAATGAACTTCTCAAATAACATTCTTCACTTTCCACAACTGAATGGTAAAAGCACACATTTGTAAGTCCATAAGCTGCATCTGAGCTGAGTTTGAGCTCCTCAGTACACAAAAATGAATGGATTTGTTTTTATGAATTGGTAAATGTATTTGTGAGCACAATTGCAGAGGCAGGGCTGAAAAAGGAGGTCCTTTGATACTAAAGTTACTTTAACATGGGGCATGCGATGATACGTATGTTGAATATAGCAACTGCAATAATAGCCAAGTAATTTCTTTATTGGTGTGCCCCTTCCAATTCTGAACTATTTTTATTACAGGAAAGTTGTAAAATACATATCTTGCTACTTGAAATTCTTTGTTTTCCTTTTAAGAAATGGATGAGGAAAGCTAAACAGCTCCAGGATATACAACCCTATACAAGGTGTTGGAGAGGGGGGAGGGTGGCTCAGTGATGAATGACCAGTCGTTCAATTGTTTTCTTTCTTGCAGAAATCAGAGACAGAGTACAGTTTATCTTACCCTGACTTTTAGCAAGACAGATTGCCAGGCAAAACCCCTGGGTTGAAGTCATCCAACCACCAAGCAGAGTAAAGAGACCATTGCTGTTACCTTTCCAGGACTCACCCCCACCCTCAGTGCCTTTTAAAAGGCTACGATCTTTCTTTCTGAGGTTGTAACATGAACTTTAGCTTCTTTCACCCCGTTTTTACACTGAATGCAATCTGGGATGATTCATTCGGGGCCTGAATCCTCTGCTGTTAGACAGGCTGAGACCAGCTCATCCCTGTGCATCCCTTGCAAATGACGGTCACTGCTGCAGAATTCCCCCTTGCGCGGTGTTTTATCCCCCCCACCCCCCCAACTTTCAGATGCCATTGAACTTGGTTTCCTCTAGTTTGAACATTTCAGGCCTGCGCTACTATACTGGCATCAGCCAAACATCTCTTTCACCCCACGGGTGTGAACAGGGAGTAGAACTGTGTGCCAAGAGGATAAAAATCCCTAAGTAACGGCAAGCTAACTCCAAGGCGGGCTGTTATTCTCTCAGGTTTTTCCTGCACTTCCCTTTAGTTGTATTTTTCTTATCACCTCCATTCCAGTCATTTGGAACAATACTTCTGGCATGGCATCCTGAATTTATTCCATCTACATGTGAGAGGCAACGTAGATCTTACGTGGCCTTAATCATGCCCCAAAGGTGCTTATTTCCGTGTGACAACTATAAATGGATCAGTAGCTTAAGTCAGCTCTGAATAAAAGTGCACATTATTGAACTGTTTGATAAAATGCAGAGGAGCACAAAAGGCAGGACAGACAGAAAGAGTTAAAAGGGAAAGATGAATGCAGTTGCAGTATCTATTACTTGCAAGTGACCATAATGTGTTTATACAACTCTCAGGCAGGCTAGCGGATAATTAAAGGGAAGAACTGACACTAGACACTACACCACCTTATACACTACGGCATGGGGAAAGTCACACAAGTGGGATCATAAGAAAACAGCAGCAGATTCCCTCCTCCGCTTTTTGCCATGCTCAATCTCTTCTCTTTTGCAGTTAGAAGGATGCCTGACTAGTGCGCATTACTGGGAGGGAGTTAATTATGCTGATGAAGTTAGGGTCTAAATTGATCCAACTGCATTATGGTCAAGTATGTTATAAGTTCTGACTGCAGCAGGACAAACGCTTTTGCCAGGCACCAGTTCAGCAGGATGTACCCTCGTCAGCATAAATCCATCCCATGAGCTCTTCATTACCTGCCCATTCCTATAACTAGAGACTATACTTTCATCTCAGACTTGCCTTTCAGACAGATCAGGCATAGATTTGAGTCCTTGTCTAAGCCATGGATGCCCAGCTCCTGGGTGGGTAGAAAAGTCTTGGCAACGATGTGATTTCTGTGCGTGTTTGTGATCGGGGGAGTGATTACCTGTTCTCTGGCCATGTGAGGGGTCAGAGAAGACCATCCTCCCTCTGGACTGCCCAGACCACTTGGCCAATTTGTCAAGAATCCCATAGGATAAATAGCTGTCTCCAGAGACCTTTATAGTGACAAATCCAAATAAATCAGAGTCACTTTTACTGAGCACTTCAGCAGACAGCTCAGATTTAATGAATCAGCCTTCAGACCCCCAAGGAAGATTTTCTTTCCCAAGCCCAAGGGGAACAAATAAGTGCCAAAATTTGCTTTCAGGCTAAAACTCTATCAGTCCAGCCTGTAATATTTTGTGATTGCAGTTACCAAAACCACTAACAGTGTTTTAAAAAGCACTGGGAATACAGCAAAGAGCTCTCAGGATGTGTATGATCGGTGTGCTCAGTGCAGAGAAAAGGAGGCTGCTATGGATCAGATCATTTTCCTCATCAGTGACTGGGGATGGACTTTGCATTCCTTTGCTAGTGCCCTTCTGCACTTTTGACTGGAATTCTCCACCAACACAAAAAAATAAAAAAAAAGGAAAGAAAATGAAAAAAAAAATCAAGCCTGAACCCCATCACCACCAAAACTCATCACACAGATAAAACCTTGCTGGGTAGTCATTGTGGGTTATTCAAACAGTCTTAAGGCTTAACATCTTGATCTCCTCTAAAAACTTCCTTCTCCATTTCCTTCCCCCCTTTGGGATCCATCCAGATGCCTACTCAAATACCTGCTGGCGCCAGAGGAAATTCTCCTGTAACGGATACCCTGCGATGTAAAACCAATATTTTGTTTCCAGGGTCATCCCTTTCACACCCCCACAGATCCTCTTGCTTCACCAACCTGCCTCTTGGTCAAGCCAAAACATGAGAAATTGTGAATCCGAAGGGTGGGATTGCAGAGCAGTTTAATAGGCTTGGTGATTGCTAACCCACACATTTCCTCAGCTTCCTCCTCCCGTTGTGGTAGCCTTGTCTGATAATTTGTGTCAGGTTAATGGGCTGCTGGGCTGATACCTCTGCTCATGGAGCAGCAAAGAGAAAGACTGATTTAACATGACCTAGAGCATTCATGATGACCAGACTGGTTACATCTTTTCAGATAGGCTAATAGCTAATACAAAAAGGCCTACTAAAGTTAATAAGCATCTTTCAGTGGTAGTGCCTGAGTGAGTGCATCAGGAACCATTCCCACGTAAAACACTTAATTAAAAAGCACTGTTTGATGTAATTTAAGTGCAAACAGAAAGGCCGAAACGTTTAATTTTTGATGGTTCCTCATTTGTTTAGGGAATTGTGTTGGCAATAAAAAGTGGATCAGTGTTTGGAATTTGGTCAGGAAATTCTTGGTTCGACAGTTTATCTTGTTCTGCTCCTGGTTTTTATTTGTGCTCTCTGGTTGTTCATACACTTTACATGATAATCAACAAATTGCTTTATATTATTGTATTGCAATATAATGAGCTTTGTTAATCATCATATGGGATACATGAGAAGGAGTTCTTCAGAAAGGACCAAAAGTAAGCACTCTTCTAAAGTGACATTTTAGATGTTCTTTTCCTCATTTAGCCTTGTAATACATAATATAGGCAATACCTCCAGGATGATAACTGAAGAAAACAATTAACATTATTTACTTATATAAAATAGATAATCCTACCTTTTATGTAAGTTTAATGAAGCTAAGTGCAAGAATAAAATAACAAGGACTTATTTCAGGTCTCTATAGTTGGATTGGAACTGAATTTCACTTCAGAAACTTCGTCTTTTTAAATTGTCCTCATGAAGGAAACAAATAGAATAGCTGACTTTTTTCTTCTTTCAATCTTTTAAATAAAAAATAATAAACCAATAAGGTCAGGAAACAAATATTCTTTTGTCCATGACTGAAAAAAAGAACCCATAAAAGATTTTTTTACAAAATGGCTGCATGTAAGGTTTTGCTATAGAGCGGGCAATTTGTCATCCAAAATCCTGCAGAATATGCCAAAACGCTTGTTCACATCTTAAAAAAAGTCTCTTCCATTCCGACATAATATATTGCATAAAGAGCAGGAGAACAAGAGTAAAAATGTGTTTTTTTAATGATTAAGGACTGATCTTGTTCCAATTGAGTCAATGGCAAAACTCCATGGAATTGAGCTGAATATATGAGTATAGATAAGATGTTGTTTACTGTGCTCTTGCATTTTCTGAGAGCAAAATGTAAATGAAATATATTCCTTGTACAAATTAGATTATCCCAAGTCATCTGCTGACTCCTACTTAAAACAGAACACAGGGATCTCCATGTTCTCCAGGAGCTGCAAGCCCTTAATGTCCATGCAGCCTTAAGGACGCTCTTGCCACTGTGCAAATTGGCTGTTGCGCCAAAGAAGGAATTAACAGAGTCATGGAACAAGAGTTCATGAGATTTTGCTTGTATATATAAATGAATATAACATTAGTAACTTCTCCCAGCCCTTTTTCAGCAGTTACTTTTTTTTTTGAAAAGCAACACGTATCTTTGTGCAGAGTCTTGCCTGATTTTAGCACAGCCATGAGTAGGCGGAGAGCAAGGTTTTCCTCCCCGTGCCACATTCAAACTGGGAAATGAGCAGAGGGAGCATGAGCTGCATCGTTTGTGCTGCAGCTCACCCCTCAACAACTTGGGGGGCACTGATCAGGAAAAAAAAAAGAGAGAAGAGAAGTAAACAGCCTTGAGTTAGGTTCTGTCAGCATCAGCTGGGTAACGCATGTGGTAGAGATGGACTGAGGTTGTGCCAGTGGTGGAAATTATTCCTTCCAAGGAGGAAATCAGGAGCAGAGAAAGCACCATGTCTCTGCAAGCCCTTGATTTTCCCACAGCACCTCTTTGGGAGGTAAAACTCCCGGTTTGCACGTCTTAGAGTTGAGACTTAACCAGTCCCTTGTAAGATGAAAAAGAATAATTTGCCAAGAGGGCTCTCATTTTTGTTAAGAAAACCTTTGGAAGACAAACAAACGATCTGACAAACTCCACCTAATTGCTTCAGTGGCACAAAACGTTAATCAGCTTGTATAATGTCTTACTAGCAGAGATGGAGCCGCATGAAAAAAATAATTACCTCTGAAAGAGGAGGTAGGAAACAGTGCTGCAACTGCTATAGAGTGATGTTATTAGGAAGTGTGAAGGAGTAGAAGGGAGTTGTTTACGATAACCTGACCAAATGATTCCTAAGTTGTTGGCTGTACAATTCATCAGCCCGTCAGGTAAAATGTGCAAGGCAAAGTCAATCAATATGGTCGTCCCCTTCCCTCTCTGCCCCATCCTGGTGGGTGACAGAGCATAACAGTGTTGGTTTTGACATTATTAGGTTATCCTGAAAATAAATCACTTTCGAAAAGGTGAATAATTGGACAGAGCTTAGTGCTGACAAGCAAAAGGTTGGAGGCAGGGGGGATGGCGGTCGGGGGGAGAGGGAAGGGCGGCTCTGGTGTCGGAGATGCAAACCCATTCCAGGAGGCTACCAGCATGTGAGGAGCTATAAGTCTCATTCTGGTTTCTACTTTGGCAAATGAGTGCAGGTTTTTTTGTCTGATAAGTATCAAACTGTATTTATAGTTTCTGAAACTATTTTTGATCCAGCAGAGAAATGAGACATACCTTTTCATGTAATCTAAACTGTGAAAGGTATAGCCCTGCCCAATAAAATTAAAAGGCAGTAAATTTTGTCCCTATAAAAGGAAATCCCCACTTTTCCCAACATTTAGCTAATCTGTGGAGTTCACTGCCATAAGTGGTCATCAAGATAATATATTGTGGCTGGACTCTTAAAAGAGCTAGATAATTTTATGACCATCAGCAACATCTGTAACTATGCAAACGAAGATCATGGTAATGGTAATCCAACCTCATATTTTACAGCATAGAATAAACCCCCTTTAGGACACAGGAAAGACTGGATAATTGACTGGTTATCTGATAGGTGGTTTTAGTCCTTCTTCTGACACCTAAGAGTCAGGGCACCATTAGACACAGGGTACTAGACTAATTGCTTGTACCTACTCCCACCAAAGACCATGGCAATATTTCAAGGGTTGATGTGAACTCAAACTTCATGTGGACATGTCTGAAGGTTTGGTGCCAATAGTGGGTTGTAATTTGTCATTTTTGCAATTAAAATGTAATGAGGTCAATCTACCATTCCTGGAAAATTTCCTGAATGTAAGTGCTGTGGTTCTGGCACTGCATTGGCATTTAAGGAATATAGGTTCAAATCTTACTGCCTGGACATTTGCAATATGATCATGAGTAAATCACGCATAGCTGTATTACACATTATCTTCCCCTCTCAAAATAAGTGTAACAATAAGTTTTCTTTTTATCCAGTGTCTTTCTGTCCCATTTATTCCATCTTAGCTTGTCTAGATGAGGACTCCTGTAGTAATTTTATACAATATCTGACACAAAGAGACAATTGCATCCTGAATTTCTTTGGAGTTTACTCATACAAAACTCTCCATTGCAACCAATGGATTTAATGTTGATCTTTAAAAGACTTTCAGATTGGTGCCTGCTTATGGCACCAATCTACTAAAAGTCTTCACTGCTCAAGGGAGATAGTATGTTTGGGGATGAAATAGTGAAAAGGATCCTGAAAATGCAGTTCCAAGTAGTATAAAATTCCATCTCCTCTTCCTTCTCCCTCTTACCTGCTAGCAAGTACTTAAGGGACATTCAGAAATCTGTCTTCCAAGCCTTCTCCTCCCAAACACCCCCATAAATGTCACAGTTCCTCGCGCATGTCAGGGAGCTGGGTGAAACATTCCCATCTTCTCCTGCCATTTTTAACATTTATGAGCAAGTCCTTCTCATTCAGAAAATGCGTGATGGGGAATTTATGACAGGAAAACACCAACAAATGAAACGGGCCATGAGCCATCAGATTTTAAGGCTCCACAAAAGTCTAAAATGAGCCCTCCTCCAAGGGAACCCTTATAAAGCAGTGCATTTTGCAACCCTGGACATGGTTCTTCTGCATGCCAAACCCTGTGGTGGCGGACCCACTTGAAGACATCCTCACCACCCTCTTTGCCTTGGAGCTCGTTCCCATCCTCCTCCCTGCAGTGCCAGAGTTCACGGTCTGCTCCACTGTGATGAGTCAACTGTTTGGGTGGCTGTGCTCCCAACCAGATTTGTCATAATGCCTGCTTTCAAAACAACAGAGAAAGATTTCCCTTTTCTTGCTTTTTTTAAAAAATCAGACCATTCCCCAGGTCTGGTTTGGAGTTAAGCCACCCCAGCCATCAAATTGTCATGATCGAGGGGAGGTAACCCCTGTCAAGCAAGGAAGGAATCCCTTAACACTTCTCTGCTTTTAAAGAATTTGTGCCCTGGAAAAACACTCTCCTGTTAGATAAGGGGCAACCCAGAAAAGCCACCATCCATGAAAAGGGGAGGGATACTTCAGGCCACACTGCTGTTCTAATAGAGCTATTCAAATTCATTATCACTGCATGATACAATCAGCCCTATATAGTTATCAGGGTCTGGGGCTGTTTTCTTTTTCTGCCACTGACAAATAGGCCAAAGTAAACCAGATCACTGATAAGAGAGACCCCTGGGAAGATGTTCTGCCACACTTGATGCATGGATAGGGCTTTTTGTTCATCACTCGGATGATTTTGTCTTGCAGCGTCTGTTTATTTTCCCTCTTCTTTCATTGCCCAAGTTTGAAAGCAGCCTGAAATAGAATAGGATTTATGCTATGATCTGCAAACCCTGAACTTTTTATTTAGGAGACTCAAAGACTATAAGGAGGAGAGAGGCCTTTGGTATCCTCTTGTCTGACCTCTGCTACAACCCTGGCCATTAGCTTTCTCTGACTTATTCTTGTTTGGTCTATCTACTGGAAAAACATCCAGTCCTGATTTAAGGATTGTGAGTGGTGGAGAGAATTTATCACAGCTCTCCATGAACTGTTCTTATGGTCAGTTACCCCATCTGTTAGAAAATTTCCATTGTACTTCAGTTTAGGTTTGCTGAGTTTCAATTCCCAGCCATTGGCTCTCGTCCTTGCTGTGCCTTTGTAGCCTTAGATTTCCATCAAGAGTCAGCTCAGAGAATGGGGTGGTAATTAGGCACATATATATCACTTAGAGGTATTTTCAGTCAGCTTGCCTCCTGAGCAGAAATGGGATCTGAACACAGTCATGTAAAGGTTTTCTGAGAAACAGATTATAATTTGTTATCATTCCAAATACTGTTTACATTTGCTGTCATTTGAATTACAGGCATATGATTTTCCAGTACCTGTGGAAATATAACTCCCACTAGATGCTTTTAAGGATCACCGGGTAAATTTTTAAATGAGAAATGGCTGTTACGCAAAATTGCAGAGGACCCACATTTGACATTGTTGTCAACTGAATTAAACCAAAATATTTTATTTGCAAAGAGAATTCAGCAAGTATGAGACCAAAGTGAATTCAGATATCATACCTCTGGTGTTACGAACGTATGAATTACAGTTGATAAAGGGACTTGAGATCTGTTTCTGAAAGGTGCTTTCATGTTATTAGAAGATGTTTCTCTGATGTGATAACCACTTTCCTGAGGATGCTCTGTCAAACACTCTTCAGACCCAGGAAAGCATGAAAAGATGGCAGAGCTAGATTGGGATGATAAAGCACAGACAAGTACCCACAAATTACCTTTTTAATTGTTCTCTCTGACAGTATTATGTAACGTTACCCTTTCTGGGGGAATATCCATCAGCGCTGAACCACATTTACTTCAGATGATGCTTTCTGATCTGATTACATATAATATTTTAATGTTCTGGTTACATGTAATGTTTTTGTTGCCTAGTTATTGTTATGCTCCCTGGCCTCTGTTCCTGAGCTATGGATTTGGCTACTGCCAGCATCTTGTACACCGGTAAATTCTCTCCTGAGCCTTGTCCCCTTTGATCACAAATACTCTGCCTTTTTTTTTTTCTGTAATCTGGGAAATCTGGGATTTATCTAGCACTCCACGGCTTGGTGACTGAGCTGGCTAATCTCCTCTCTGTGAAGGCTTCTTTCCTTCTGTCCTCAGCTGGGGTGAAGGGAAGACCAGAAAGTTTGAGCCTGCAGTGTGTCATTCTTGTAACAGAAACTGCATTGGCAGAGAGAAGAATTTCCTGAGTATTTCTTGAGACTTAAATCTTTAAGAGTCTTTGGATGGGAAGATCTTGACAAATATGAAAAAAAGAGGGAATCTAAATCAAAGACCAGGAGAAAGAACAAAGCATGATCCCTGAACTGGTTTCTGCTATAGGCACTGGTGCACCTTCCACTGGGAGAGGCGGGTCTGGAAATTGAAGACAGGTTTTCAAAAGACTTTGTGGAAGAGAAGCAGCAGTGATAGTATTTAAATGGTGAAACTTAACTCTATAACCCTTTATGGCACTACCTCTTCTGGTCTATTTTCCTAATGCAAAAAGCCACAGTCTTGTGAGGGCTAGAGTGGGGACAAAAGAGCTGTCAGGGATCAGTTGCCTTGCCCTGGTTGCTAGACCTCTGGGGACCTGGCATGCAGGATAGATCAGAAGTTTCATAACAGATGCAGGAGCAGGCATTCAGATTTCTTTACTCCCGCGCGTAGTTGTCCCCAGGCAGGAAGAGCTGCTTTCCACCTTGCTCTCTTGTGTTGCGTAGTCCTGCTAGCTCATGAGGCCAGGACAGGCTGTGAGTTGGATCAGGGAAATTTTCCCCAGTGGATTGTGCCACAAGCAAGTGAAGAATTGGCAAGGCATGAGAAAATGCCCCGTGCCATGTGTCTCCTCCCACGCAGAGCAAGGAGAGTAGCTGGCTGAGGAGGGAGCTGTGCTGGGTTGATGCCAGCTGGGAGTTTTCCTTTGCAGATGATGAATTCTCGGTAACTGTTTAAGATCAGCCCAGATGGGGGGCGGAAAGGGGAGAACCTGGCCCATAGGAGGATCATGCTGACACTTCCACGAAGATCAACTGGCTACAGCAGAGCCAATCCACCAGCATAACTGAGCAGAAAGACTGGTGAAAAGGACCAAATCCACATCCAAGTGAAGACAGCAGTAAAAAGTCTATTGTCACCTTTGAGACTCAAATACAGTCCTATCACTTTAACCTAGCACAGTGTTTTTCTTTCACTGCCACTTGACAACAGATCAGTGCTGGGGATGGAGAACATTTAAATAACAAGCAAATTTAAATTTAGCTAATTTGCAATGAAACCCTTTAGATATTCCAATTAATGATGCTAGAGCATTTGTTGAGAAATGCTGCGTTGCCATCCATGTGACGGGGTGCAAGGACAACTTACTTTTTGAAGTTAAAATGGGATGGTTTGGTTTTTTTGTGTCAGTCAAGTTGATGCAGTAGGAATTAATAGTACATGTGAATGAACAATAATAATTATTATGCTCTGCAGTTAGAAGTTCCAGTGTTTTTTGTTTATTTAATAATTTGCTGGAATAGTTCACAGACGTTGGCTCCCATTGTCCAAATATTTCATTTAGATTCAACTTCATAGCTATACTGAAATGTAACTGGTCATCTGGCCGAAACCAGAAGGCAGCCAATTAAATTCACAGGAAAACATTAATCTGAGCTGAAGAATTCACAGCACATGTGTGCAATCATTCCTCCTTTTACATACGCTTTCTGTTCTTTCCCTGCTCCCGCTCCCCCAGCTCCCACCCCCTGCTTCTTGTTTCACTGGTCGAAGGAGGATGTGCCAACTCTAACAGCACTGTCCGAGGGAAAGGAAAATTAACACCAGCTTTGCTTTTGTGCATTCAGGACCTGGTCCAAAAAGGCCACTAGAGTGAATGCGAGTTTTTCTCCTGCTTTAACCAGGCTTGGGATCTGGCCCAAGCGTTGTATTGCTAACACATATCAGTGCAGGGTGTGAGGATGGAGAAGGCAGGAGCCAGGGCGTGGGTGGCAATGAATGAGACGCGGGCTGAAAGGGAGGAACAAAAAGGAGAAGGAGGGCTTGCAGGAACTGGGGAGGAGGAGAGGGGAAGTTGGGCAAGCTGTGAGCAGGAGCAGAGGTCTGGGACCATGAGGACATCCTCTCTCTCGGGCTGGGAGCTGAGGCTGGTCTGCTTACTCCTCTGCTGTCAGTAAACATCTGTGAACAACTGCTGGAGATGTGTGTTTCTCATCTCCTTCTCCCTTCTGTTTCATTCGGCAAAAAGTGTTCCGACTCCACTGCAAACTTCATCCAGGGAGAGGTGTGCTGTGGCCACTTTTCCAGTGAGCCAAGCTGAGGTCACCCTGGCATTTCAGGACAAAAAGGGAGGTGTTGTTTTTCCAAGGAAGGGATTGCATCAAAACCCAAACAGACTTATGTCAAAAGGGCATCCAGGTGACAAAGTTAAGCATTTACCAACTGGGAAATAATGAAAGGATGGTACTTGCGCTCTCACGTTGAAAGATAGTTGTGCAGCACAGGAGGGGGTAGTCTACAAGACTACTGCCTTATGTATAGCAGAAGTGATAAATGGGTGGTAAATTAGGTGGAGGAAGATTGGGGTTAAAGTGCCTCATTAATATTCATGACAAAAATGATTCTACCCATTGCCTTTGCCACAATGCTCCGAAGTAAAGCTGGGTCCTAGGTTTCCAAGATCAAGAATCTAGCAGTTCCATAGATAATTGTGTATTCTCCCATTTGCTGGGGTGCCACACATGGTTCCTTGGCTGGACTTGCACAAGTGCACAGGTCTCAGCAGGCATTATTTGAGCTTAGGAGGCATTATAAAAATGTTCCGGGCATCTAATTGGTTGTGATTGCCACTCTCTGGGCGTTTGGTTTCTCATCTTTAGCTGTAAACAGTTGCAGACTTGTGTGTGACAGGTTTCACAGTGTGACATTTTAGTCTCTCTCAGGGTTAGAAGTACATGCATAGAAAGCTGTTTGAGTGTAATATAGGGCACACATTTAGATGTACATATATATGTGTATATATATGCATATGTCATATACAGTATTCATGAATACAGGATGAGAAAAGTTATATTTTCTCATCCATAAGGGTCTGTGTGAAATAAAGGACTCTGCAATAATAATACCAGGGTTACATTTGGTACTTTTTAAGAACCTTATTGATCGACAAAAAGAAATTAGATTGAATGGGGAAATATATTATCTTCTCAACACCAGAGGGACCCCATCGGGGATACCATCCACTTATTGGCAAAGGGAGTGTGCTTTATTCTGAACATATCCTCCAAATATTTCTATTTTGCTCAGTCTTTCATTTGTGTGTGTGTGCATACACACATGCACACACCCCACCCCCCCCCCGAGGTTATATCAATCACCACAGATCCACACCACTTGCACGCATGTGTGTATGTGTGTGTATAACCAAAGTAGTGTGATGTAGTGTACTTTATGCTTTTTGTTTTGATTTTGTTATTTAATTCATAATTCAGTTGAGATCTGAGATACAAATGCTAAGTAGTTTTTTGGCTTGATGTCATACAAAGTTTTAACACAATGCTTTTGCTTATGGCATCTGGCCAATGTGTATGCCTTGCACGTCATTTGTGGATGCTCTCAGGAAAGAATGTGCAGAATTGCATTTATTTTTTGGCATTATGGGTTGTATGAAAGCTACTTTAATACTTATTCTAGGCCAGCTATTCAAAAAAATGTAATACTACTTGAATTTTATAAACAAGAGTTTAAACAGGGCTGGTTTGTTTAATTGTTACTTACATTTTACAATGAAGAGGCAATATAGTGACCATCAGAAGTCAAACTCAGCTTTTGCTTACTAACAGATGTACAAGTTACAGGTATGTTGAAAGCTTTTTTTTTTACTGTTGAGCCTGATTGTTTCTGCCAGAAAGCACACAACAAGTTACGAACAGTATGCAACTCTCATTTAGTTAAAAGTTTTGGTCTTGGTTTCAAAGGAAGAGGAAATATTTGAAGGATTATTCATAGGGTAAAACCTACCTAGACTGTAAGTAAGCATTTCATGGGCATGGACTTCATTTTCACTCTATACATGTGAAACGCCTGTCAGTACAGGCTTTCTGACTGGTGTTCTCTGCAGTATCACTTGAAAAATATCAATTTGGCAATGGCTCTTTTTACATACAGCATTAAATGTTCCAGCAGGTCAAAAGGGAGATGGCTGGAGGGGTAAATGCCTCGTCTGCCTGGAGTGCAAAGGATCAACAAAGTTGATCCATATTCAACACCTGACAACTAGTGTTTAGGAGCTGAGATGTGGACCTCAATCTGGATGTGCCTTCTCCATTTCAGAAGCTTTCCCCGAACTGCTCAGCAGCTGTTGACCTGTTCCTGCAGTCCTAGTTCCTGTCACAACTGGTGGCATCATGAGTGCAATCATTTCTGAGAAACGTCACAGCAAATGCTAGAAACGGAGGGAATTTTGGGGTGAAAGGTGTAAGTGTTCGACCAGTTGACCCTCAGAGCTTTGTCCTGGCAATCTCTTGTCTAGAAAGAAGGGAGAAAAAAAATTGCTCAGGATCTTTGGGTTCAAGCTCTGTGATGCCCCTCTACTCAGAACCCAAAGTAAGCAGCACCTTCTCATCTTCAATTTTGGCTTGCTGAAAGGAACGTTGCTGTAAAATATAACAGACAGAGGCTGCTCTAATTTACAGCTGTCTGCAGGCTTCTTAGCAACCAGCAGGCAGGATTGCTAGCTTTCCCATATGTGCTTCTTCCTCCTGCCAGTCCGGCCCTTGGCAGAATCTAAGGCTTAAAGGAAAGAAAGGGAATAGCTTGAGGTGATCCTAATCAGAGTTAGTTTGTTCCCCCTCAAGCAGCCTAGAGAGCCCACAGCAGAAAGGAAGGCTAATAACAGTACCAACTTGTTCTGGTGACATTGATATGACAAATACCTGCAAAACTGCAATAAATATTGGGATCTGAGAAATCCAGTGAGTGATGTATGAAATGAAGAGTCCTTTGAACACAGGGAGTGATGAAAAGCACTGGAATAGTGTGGACTATTTGGTTTGGAGAGGAACAGATCATGTTCTAAAATATCTATTAAACATAAGTTCTAGAAACACCTTTAAAATGCCATCTATTAAATTGATTTTGAAGTGACTTTCAAGTGTGAATATAATTAGTTCTGTAAGAAGAGAAAATGAGGTGAGCAGACATTTTGGGACTGACTATGGGCCTGGATAGCTGTGCTAACTCAAAGTTATTGATTTAGAAACAAATACTAACTTCTTTAGGTTTTCCTGTGAACAGGTGAAAAAATCAGCTAGAATCACGTCATGTATACATTAAGTCAGAGCACAACATGTTTGGTTATACCAGCTGAAGAAATGATTGGAATATTTTTGTGTAGTGTGAAAAGAACAAAGAACTCATTTTTTACCTTAAAGTTCCTGAATCTAGGAACTTTAGTTTTGATTACTTCAGGTGAAATACTTGTTATTAGAGTTGAATGTGAAGATTGCTAAAAGAAGTCTTATGTGAATGCTTGTTATTGTCTGATCATCTAAATACTTTTAATGAAAGAGGTTCTGAGTCAAATGAACAGCTAGACATTTGGGTCTTCCTCTGAATTTACAAGCTAGGCATGCCTGACATTTTGTTGAATGTTATTATGTTGATTTTTTCAGTGTCTCGCGGTTTTACAGTTTCGTAGCTTCCTGTCATAGAATCATCAAATGTGTTGGGTTGGAAGGGACCCTTAAAGGTCATCTAGTCCAACCCCCCTGCAGTAAGCAGGGACATCTTCAACTAGATCAGGTTGCTCAGAGCCTCATCAAGCCTGGCCTTGAATGTCTCCAGGGATGGGGCCTCCATCACCTCTCTGGGCAACCTGTTCCAGTGTCTCACCACCCTCATTGTAACGAACTTCATCCTAATGTCTCATCTAAACCTACCCTGCTCTAGTTTAAAACACGCCCTTGTAAACAGCCCCTCCCCAGCTTTCTTATAGGCCCCCTTCAGGTACTGAAAGACTGCTATAAGGTCTCCCCAGAGCCTTCTCTTCTCCAGGCTGAACAACCCCAACTCTCTCAGCCTGTCTTCATAGGAGAGGTGCTTCAGCCCTTGGATCATCTTCGTGGCCCTGTCCTCCAGACTTCTTTTCTAAGCGGCTATTGCTGTTTTCTGTCTACCTCCACACTGGCTTCTTTGAGCAAACAGCTTAAAATCTCTCTATTGAATGCAACGCTAAGCACTTTGCAGTCTATTTCAATAAAAGGAGAGACTTCTGTCAGAAGAAGACTGGAAGATCCTCATCAGTGATGGTTTTTAAGGACCCATTGAACAAGCAAGTGTCTGGAATGAAACAGGGGTGTAATTGAACCTGTACTTAGGCAGGGGAGTGCTGCAGATCATCCCTGGAGAACCCTCTGGTTCTTGAAATACTTTCTATCATTCTAAAATATAAATAAAGAGTTAAATTCCATAAATATATATTTTTTTTAAGTATCATAATTGCTAGAGTTTGGTAGCATAGCTAAAATCTGTTTGGAGACGCATTATTCTGCTACATTGCATAGGTTTTTGTTTTCTTTTTTTGGAATAGCTGCTGAAGAAAATTTTTTACTTGATGTTTTTCTATAATGATGTTGTTACCACCTTCATTAAATCCTCTGGCACTTTGCCAAAGGATTAACCTTTGGTAATAAAAAACAAAACAGCAGAGGTCTTGCTGTCACTCAGGCTTTACTGCTCCTTACCAGGTGCTTGCAAGATGGACAGCATGGCAACACAGTCTGAGAAGGTCTGAAAGCCTCTCCACTCTGGGTACAGAAGCAGTGCTAAAATGCAACTTTAGAGATTTTGATATGCCATACTAGCAATCAAGCACATAAACAGCCTTCAAGACTTGTTTGCGTGAGAGTTAAAGTCATATCAAATCAGAGCAGGCCAGTGAGAGAGGATACACTGGCCATTAGCAAAAGGGAGTTAATAAGTGATGAAGTCAGGAATGTGCTGATGTCTTTAAGCTGAATGAGGGGGATAAAGTGTGGGAAGTCACAGCTTCATAGAGGTGAAGCCACTGTTGGGTTAATTAATTGGGGTGGGATTCTGCACATTGAGGTGAGGAAAGGAGCTTCGTTTGGTACATGTCTAAGTTTCGAGCAGCAGTTACAAAGGATTGTGGAGTTAGGGGAAGGACCTAAGAAGTGTTGGGTACCACTCAAGCTGGCAAGGAGCCAAAGAAACTTGTCAGATATTTGTGAAAATGGGCTACAGCTGCTAGGGCTAGAAGTGCCTCACTGTGTAAGCAGCATGATGGGCCTGAGTGAGACCCCACAGTGACTGTCCCCACAATTTCTGACAAGGCTCTGTCTGCCACAGGTCAGATTTCACATGTGGAGCCTGGTTTTGGTAACATGAAATGCCACACAGCACTTTTCCCACAGCGGAGCATCTCCCCCTGGCCTGACAATGACAGGTGAAGGGACTCAGTGAGATTTCTTTTGAGGACAAGCCCTACGTGCCTGTTCGTCCATGCTCCCTGACTCCCTCCATCTCTTCTCCCTGATTTTTGGCTCTATAGCAACATCCAAGTAAGCTGTTACCCATTAATGGCAAAGCAAAGGAGTTAATTTCACCAAAAACTATGCATTGTGATATCAAGAAGGAGTAGAAATGACTGCTTTGTTTGACCAAGAAGCAGTGGCCGTTCACCTTATACGCAAGCAATTTTAAAAGGCTTGGTTGCCTATTTTTCTTTCAGTCCCATACTCTTTCTCCTTCCCCCTCTTCCCCTTTTCCTTTGTAAACCTTTGTAAACTTTATGCTGATAAACTTTATCCCAGAGCTTAATTTTCCTGATAATTTTGGGAGAAGAAAAGAGGGTATTTTCAAACCCATTTATCTGAAAATCTGACTGCCTAAATACATATTTCAAAATTAACCTGTCCAGAGGTCCACCATCCTAAATATATTAAGTATCACCTACCTCTGGAAAGTATAACCTAATGTTTTTGGGAAAGGGATAATTTTGTGAGACAAGACAAAAAGTCACCAAGATTTGGAGAGTTTTTTGTGTTCAGCTTGCATAATAATATCTGGAAAGCAAAAGACTTACAGATGGCATGACTTTGACTTTTAACAATTTTATATTGTAATATTTATAACTCTTAATGTCCAATCTTCTGTATTTTTAGGTGTTTTAAGATGAAAATATTATTCTGGGGAAGTTTCAATGTGTTGTCCTGGTCTCAGGTAAACACCACTTAAGCACAAGTTTTATCTTTCCTCCTCTCAAAAATGTCTGTTGGTTTTCAAGAGGAAGAAGGAAAGGAAGAGTGATGGGTTGTTTTTGTTATTTTACCCCCTAGTTTAGTCCATGATATTAAGATAAAGCAGCATTGAGGCTTATAAGATCTTTGGTATCTGTATGCAGCATTCATATTGTGCAAGGCTGGGAACAGCAAATGTTCCGAACGGATGGCCATACCCTTCCTAAGGGTTTCCATTGCCTCCATGAGCAGTTTGATAGCTACTGGAGAGAAAGAGCAAAGTGTGCTGAAGGTAAAGGAAAGGATCCCTTTTTCCTGTTTTAAAAAACAAAGCAAGCACAAAAAAAGTAAAAAAGAGGGCTGCATTTCATTGTTATTCAGTGCTCACACATTGCAGCTAATTATAAACATTTTGTAATATCCTAAATATAAGTCAGGAGCTTTACAGACTGTGGAGATGAGTCCTGGCACTGGAGCCTCAGCTGGCATATATCAGGATACCTGATTTACAGCAGCTGAAGGTCCCTAATTTTGGATGAGGCTCAGATGTTTCACCTCAACCCTATGTCTGGCCCTGAGAGCTACTTTGTACATTTATAAACTTACCTAAACATGACTAATGACATTTCCACATGCCCATCATTGAATGTGTGCCTTCTCTTTTTCAAACCTGCTCAAGTTGGAGGAGGGGAAAATCCAGGAAAAGGGATGCCTGCCTTTTCAGTCTAGCCTGCCAAGGGGCATAGTCAGGAGAATCTGTCTGGAGCTCCTCTGCCCAGCTTTGGAATGGAAAATAAAGGGGGATCTGGATGCAGAAGCATAAGAAGGGGAAAGACTTCTCTCTTTTTCTTTCCTTTTCTTTTTTCTTTTTTCTTTTTTCTTTTTTCTTTTTTCTTTTTTCTTTTTTCTTTTTTCTTTTTTCTTTTTTCTTTTTCTTCTTTGTTTTTTCTTTCCTCTAGTCTCCTTGAACTGAAGGATTGATGTTTTTATCTCCATTTTTCCTTTCACTCCATCATGCAAAGAGTTATTCCAAAATCACTTGGCAGTCACAAGACAAGCTATTTCCTAACCCTCAAAATAACTCTTGTTTTGAATAGTTCCCAACTTCTTAAAAATGCATCCACATGTATGTATGTTTTGCATGAGAAAGAAAACTTATAGTAGAAATAAATGCTCACGGTAAATGACTGTTAAAATCCTATTATAATCATTACTAAATTTGGACTGGTTCTGTGTGTAGAGTCCGAGGCATTAATCAGTATGTATTTGTGATATAAACTGTGCAAGCACTAAGGAAATGGGCAATCCTAATCCCAAATTTCTGCCATCTAGACAGAAAGGGTGAGTCTGTTAGACCTCCAAGTTCAAGCAGGGAACTGCTTGCTACAGTCTAAAAGAGCCTTTTAAACAGTTTTGGCTGGCAGCCACATAAACAGAAACAGCAAGGCTGACCTACACAATACAAAGTAAAATCATGGGGGTGCAGCGTGCCCAGTTTTGCTTGACAGGCTTGCTCCGCTAACTAACCGAGGGTTAGTGCCTGTTGTTGAACACTTTGGTACCTTTCATCTGCTCATGGACTTCTTAAGCACAGATTTCCCAGGAGGTTTCTTCCTAGCATTGGTCAATAGTAATCTTGGTAACTTCATAGTTGTGCCTCCTTCCCTGCCTCTTCCATGAAAATGGAGACAACTTTGGTATTCATCTCTGAAAACTCACCAGAGGCATTACAGCAGAAGAAACAATACCAGTGAAGTAGATTTTGGAAAAGACATCTATACTTGGTGAAAACCAGGCCTTAGCAAATAAGGCTGACTTTTTTGCCTTTTCCAAAGAACAAAAGTTATGGATAACCCTACCAGCACTTCTGTAGTAGAAAATGTCTCCCCTCGTCAGGGCAATAACTGGAGAGATTAATTGCTACAGAATGATGGCATGATAAAAACATTCTGAAATTGCACATTTGTCAACTAGTTATCTACTTCTTAAACTATCTCTTTTTGCTTGAAGACAGCATGGGGATTTCCAGCCTTTCCTCCTCTTCAAACTGGAGCCGTGGAAAAGCTCTTGTTGCTCTTCTTCATCTGGGCTTGTTACTGCCTGAGTCCTCTTCCCCTTTATGAATCCTGAAGAATTTGAAGAACACACTGCTCAAGAAGAGAGAGGCTTCCACGTGTGTTGGGGACCCCTTCACAAGCACATTTAAAAATTAGCTTTATTGCTGATTTCAGCATATCTCCAGCCTATAGATTGTTTGTTTCTAATTAGCCACTTCTGATTCACAGATAAATAAAATGTACTCATGCTATGCAAATGCTAATGACTTGCGAAGGCCAGTTCAAATGAAAAAGCGATAGAAGGTAGAGTTAACTAAGTAAAATAAAAGGTTAGAAAAAGCAATAAGTGATAAGCAAGTATTTGACTGTGATGCATCACTGGACTGGAAAACTAGAACCAGTTGACCTCTGGAGGTCTGTTCCAACCTGAATTATCCCATGATCCTAAAAATATTTGGCTTTCTCATCCTGCAGGATTTTCTCCAAATAAAATGCCTATTTAATGTCTTCTTTTTCCTCTGGTTCTCAGAAGCCAGCACCTCTGCTTGCTCTTTTCTTGTCTTGCTTTCCAGCACTGCAAGTACAGCAATAAAACCATTTTCCCCTCTGCATATAAACTGGGCAAGGGTTGGATATTTAAGGAAGATAACAGATTTGATGAAGAAATTCAGAAACACAAAACTGACAAATGAAATAAACAAGTTTATCATATTTCCTGCATGGAAGCATAAAAAGGAAAGTTTCAAAGGAAACAACTTTCAAGCAACAGAACATGTAAGAACATGTGATTTAAATGAGTTTACAAAGTACAATTTAAATATAGGCTTTTAAGTTTGCTGGATGATATCTACTCAGTTCTTTAAATGTTCTGGACCGTTTTGTTCAATGACAGAAATTATTTAACTTTATTAATAACTTTAATATGTTAGTTAAACAAACTGAAATATAACAAAATAGATAAAAAGAACAAAAAGAAAACCCCAACAACTTAAATCCATCAACACCCAGCAAAGAAGCCCCAGACTATCACTCAGTCTGGGCCATTAAAACTAACATCAAAATAAACTAGGAATTAAGCAATGTAGCCATCAAATCAAGGCCAGGCCAATTATCAGTCTCCCTTCTTTGAACTCTTTTCTGGTTATGATGATTTTGCCTCCTGGAACCGCATCAAGCAGTGGTATTACACAACAGACACCAGGAGAGCACTCTTGATGAGCAGAATTTGGTAACTTTTCTTTCCCAGAAGCTGTCTTTTCAGAACTCCATGGACTATGAACACAAGCCATAAATCAGTTCCTCTTTCAGTCCTTCTTTAACTTGTGGAGTATATTTTACAGAGAGAGGACCAAGGAACTCAAAAGCAGCATGATGAGGCATGAGGAGGCAACAGCATATTCTGATTGAGGGGCTGACTGAGCTGTCTCTGGCGGATGCTTAGGATGGTTTCAAATGGAGGGACCATTTGGCTGTGGACATAAGTCCTTTCCAGTTCCAGCTAAGTTAAGGGAGATGGGATCGGTCCTTGCTGTCCCCTGGTGGTTCATCACCATTCTTCTTCTAGAACATGTGTCTCTTTTAGGTCTTCTGTTGCTCATCCTCTGTGAGCACTTCCCATGAAATTGGCAATGAAGTTAGCAATGACATATATGTGAAACTACCATTTTTATTTTGACTATCCTAAGTAATTCAGGGTGAGGAGAGTTCACTGGACAGCCTGCCACCTCCTGTGTAGGAATGAGCACTGGTAGCAGTGGGGTGATGGCAAGGACTTGGGACTAGGTTGGAGCTGTCATCTTGGTAGGGAACAGCTGAAGCTGTTCTGCGGCTGGAGGAGGAGTGTCTGCAGTATTATCTGTTTTGATGGGGACTTTGACTGACCCTCATACAGACCTGCAACAATTCCACAACAAAAATTTAAGCATTTAAAAAGACTGGGAGATTTCACAGCTAGAGATAAATCAACAGTTAAAAAGAAATCTAGAAGACAAAACAAAAAGCAAGGAAAAATATGCAGTTCATGAACTCTAGCTTTCACAGCAGTTGATATTTTCTTAGAATATATCTTGGAGCTCTGTTCAAAAAAGAGACAATGCTGGCAAGTTCCTTCTACTAGCGGACCCACCACGAGTGAAGAAAGATTGGGCAGCTGTTGGCACAGTCTCTTTAGTGACATCTTGAACTTCTCCCCAGGAAGCCCAGGAGAGATTGAGAGACAGCAGTGTTCCTCAGCTAAGGGGCTTCTTTGCCTTGCTCTGTTCTCTTATAAACAGCTCTCAGTGTACTTGGTCAGATCTTCCCCCAGACCTATGGACAAATCAGTTCCAACGGGACAATGCAGAAGCTATTGCAACTTTATCGAGTTGGGTTCAAATGGGGTTTCCTTGGTTATTGCCTATTTTGGGAAAATTCCTACTGAACCAAAACTTTGGAAGATTTTCTCTCTATCTCAGAGCATATATGTCTGTGATCTTCCCCTCCAAATAACAAAAATGTAGACACTGAACACCCGCATTCCTAAAGGAGCCAAGATGGTTTTATCTGAGTGACAAGGTCCAGGGATGATAGTACGTTGCCAAGTTTTGTAAGGTCCAGTTCACATATCCAATTAAAAAGAGGGCTTTTGTCAGCAACTGACCACTTAACGTTCATTTATCAGCGAAGATAAAAGTTAGCAAACCAGAGAGCTGACAATCATCTTTCCATTTGGAAGGCAGCATTGCATCAGACAGATGATCTTCTGGAGTCTCTCTCAGTACAGAAATGCTACTTTAAAATTTCTAAGATGAAATGCAGTTAAGAAGTAAATTTATCTCACCCTGGTGTATTATTGCTCTCACCATGCATAATGTTCATTTCCTCTCCTGGAATCCTGATGTGCAGCAGCAGGTTACACAGCTCTGGCTTCTGTGAAGCCATTGGCTTTGCTTAGGATACACATCTTCATTTTCAGCAGTGTTGTCATGTTCCTTCCTAATCCAGGCCACTGTGTCTGCTTATTAACTAATAGGAGGTATTTCCTCAGGACAGTTCTTGTCTTCATTAGTATGTTTGCTGGTTTATCTCAGACCTGCCAAAATAAAGAATGCATAATACATTTCAGAATAAAAGCCCTGGACTTTTTAAAACTTCATCCTTATAATGAAGAAGTAATGCCTAGGTTTTTGACCTTTTATGTTCTCTTTTGGAGGCACAGTTCAAACATGCCAAGAACTGGAACCAAAGCAGTCATTAACAAATTAAGATTTAGTAACTTCAGACTATGAATGAGCTCAAAATATTACTTGCCCCTTTGCCCTTCTTGTGCCTGTCTTCCCTCCAGGTGCCACACTTCTGTTGTGAGCCCAACAACTGAATGGGCCAGGCCAAAATTTTAGCCCTTAGTAGTTGCAATCTCAATAAAGGGTCCAGGGCAAAGACCCATGTGGATAACATGATAGACAGCATTTAATCTTCCAAATGCTAAAGCTGCTACAGTCACACCATGTAATAAAAAAGCACTGCTAAAATAAACTAAAAACAGTCAATGGGAAAACTGAGAGTGATTGGGACATACCGGGTTTTAAGGAGAAAAATTTAAAATAAGCTGTGGCAGCTCAGTCCTGTAGTCCTTTTCAAGAAGGCAGTCATCTCATAGCCAACGGAAACGTTACCTGATGGAGGACTGTGCACTCCAGTATGACATCAGCAGCGTTCCTGATATTTATAGTCCTGTAAATTATGGATACGCAGCCATTTATCTTTCCTGGAGCAGATTCAAACCTGGCGTAAGCTCGCTAGGCTTGCAGCTGGGTAGACTTGGCCCTTTTTCTCTTACACAGATCCTACTCCAGAAAAGCACTTAACTCTTAAGGACGAGAATAATCTGATTACTTTTGCTGAAACCTGCGCATTTGAATTTAGGCAAGTATTAGACTTAAAGGGCCCTCAACAGGGGTGTGATCGTTCAGTTTACTCTTACTGATAAATAAAATTATAATTATTCTTAATTTCATCTGAAACTTTCAGCTTTGGATGCAAGCATTTTCTTTCTGCTTCACACTGATACTAGCACACAAGAGCAGCTAGATGTCTCACTAGAACAAACTGAAAAACTTTTCCTTTCCCAACTAAGATCAGTTAGAGACTCTTTGTTACTCACTATATTTTCCCCCAATTCACAGCTTCAAGCTTCAGAACATTAAAAAAAAAAATCACAGAGTGAGCTTGTTGGATAGGGTCAAAAATAAGTGGTCCTGCCCCACTTCAATGTAGATTATTCTGAAAAAAAACCACATAGGGAAAAATCACCTATTGTCATTTGTAACATTTACTGCTTCAGTCCATTTTGTACAGCATGTAACGCAAGGAGGTGAAAATCTCTCTGAAAACAGAGCAGTTACTATTTTATGTGAAGTTTCATGCAATTGTGATTGTCCTCAGAATATCTTCTCCAAAAGAGGACTGGAGCTTTCCATTTTTCTGTTGACTGCAATCACTGCATCAGGTTTTAAACAATGGGTGCAATTATGTTATTTCTTTACAAGCTAGCCAGCTTGCTCTTGTTGACCTTTAAGAAATAAATACGTGGGCATTAAACAACCTAACAACCTCAGGAAGTGGTTTCACCCCTGGAGAGTCACGCTTTAGGATGGAGAATGAATAAAGAGCTTATCAGAATCTTTGTAACATATTAGAAACATTCTCCAGAATACCTATAAAATTCATTAGAGACTAATGACCTGCACTGAAGCCTGATAAGACAGAAGCTCAAGAAAGACTTGGGAAAAACATGATCCATCAGAGTCATGGAAATCGAGGGTTTGGAGTAGAAGAGTACTAGGGAACGCTTCTATTTCGAAAAAAATAGTGAAAGAAAAAATCTCAGGTTTTCTCACAGGGCAGAGAAAATGTCTTTGATTTCTTAATGCTGCAAATATCCAAGGTGAGAGCTTCAGCACTGAGTTGTATAGTCCATAGGTTATATCTGTGTACCTAAGTAAAAGAGTGTCAGAAATCCAAGCAGTATGCATGGACTTGTGTCTGCTCTGCTCCAGGCCTACTTGCTCTGGAGTAAACTGACCACATTCACACAATGTAACGATTTTGTCGGTTGCCTATTGCCCTAAAATACAAGTGTCCATTTGTATATGCTTTTTAATTTCAGGTGTCCAAAATACTGTGATGGCCACCTAACTGGTGCTTTGCAGCATGAAAGGGAGGGCATTTAGGAGTGGTCCCTGAAGTGAAGAGCTGACAGAACTGTAGCAGGGCACAGCCCTGGAGAAAGCTTGCTGGAGCAGTCTAAAAACAAAATTAGGGACTGAGCAAGCAATTAAGCTGTGTGGATGATCAGGGGCCTGCCCTGACCTCATCTCACGGCCGTTGAGTAGTTCATAGCCTAGTCATTCTTTCAGGGGCCTCTCATAGCTGAGTGGCCTGCAAAAAATTATAAGTCTAGATCTGTAACTGAGTAAGTAAGAAGTCTGGTGAAGTATTTTGTAGCATAATGATGCCAGTGTAGAAAGGGAACATTTGTATTCATCATCCAGTGTGGACATGAGTGGGATTGTGCTGACTGGTATGAATGCATGCTTTTTGCACTGAATATTAGGTGTGGATTGAAACCTAAGGCAGAGGGCGAGACTACATAACCTATAAAGCTTCCCTAAAATAAGGGAACAGAGGTGGTTCATAGGTCTTGGGCTGACCCTCTTTAAAAGAATTCACTACCTCTCTGTGGTGTCAATGGAAGAACAAAGATCTATTAGCATTGGCAATAGAAGTGTATGTTTGGAAGCAGATGGAAATGCCAGGAACGAAAGCTTATAATTGCAAAATACATGAAAATGTAGAAACTCCAAAGAGAACATTAAAAGCACAGAATAGCAGTGTTCGTAAATATGCCTAATTAATAGGATTTAAGAGGATAAACTGCAAAATGAAGAGTAATTTTTCTAATCCACTTCTATATTAGGAAGCAAATCCGGCTTGGAATCATTAGTTGTTATTTGAGTCATTGCATTTTGTAGGGAAAATATCAGCTGTGATAACTAGATGGCATTGCCTTATATGCTTTGAGGTCTCTGAGCCTCAAAGATACGTTTGGCCTACAAATTACTCTTTGCCACTGTAAGAATTATTTTGGTTAGTGTTAATGAAAGCTGTTCTTATGGCAAGCTATCTCTGGAACTGGGGTTTTGATAACAATGCCAAACTTCACAATACAGGCAGTGAAAACACAAGGTTGGCACCATTAAGAAGCAATGATATTACACAGAACTGAGATCCAGATGCAATTTCAAAGCCAAGTGTGGGAAATGGTTTTTGAAAACTGAAACAAACCCTCAACTAATGAAGGTTTTAATTACACCCAGTTCCCCCTGCTGTTTCCTATATTTCTACCACTGGTGCTGACTAGATATAGAGGTGCAGTAACTTCCCTCTGAGATTCACGTCCATCAGCAGTGTTGCTAATATCTTAATTTCTGGAGGTATTTTTTTTTCTTCCCTAAGTAGAACCTTTTCCCTGTAAAATATCAGTTCTGAGAAGCAGCCATCTGCTCCTGAAATAGGAGGGGTTGTTACCAGAGTATGCAGCAAATGATGATACCCTGCAGGCGCTGTGATGTGAAGAGATTTCAAGTTGGTGTAACAGAGGCTCTGGCTGCACATACACCAAACCAAAATAAGACAGAACCACCACAGAAGCCAGCAGTTCTATGCTGTCCTGCCTCTGCTGCTCTATTTAAAAAAAAAAAAAAAAAAAAAAATTATTTCTGTTAAATCTTTGGTAGAAAAGGTGAAGATGTTCTTGGGGCACGAAGAAGTAGAACAGGACTGTTTATTTTCACCTGCAGCCTCAACTAATGTTGGCTCAAAATATTATAGTGAACGTAAGACAAGGGCCTCAGTATGCAGTTTAGAAACCAAATCCACATATGCCTGAGTATAATCAGAGTTCAAAACATCCACTTGTGTCAGTTGGGCCCTTTTTTTTCACTTCCATGTCACAAATACATTCACTAAATGAAAGGGCACATTTACACTGCCAGTTTTCACAGTTATGATTAAATCTTCGCACAGGACCCGTTTCTGAGGATGTGAAGTAAACAATGCTTGCCCCAGTGTGTTGCAAAGATAAGTGGTTAATGCATTAAAGCAATGACTTTAGGGTTTGAATTAATTCTGACCACCTTCTCCACAAACAGATCTCTGTAATACAGTACACGTGCTGCCAATAAGTGCAGAGGCGCCTTTGGTGAGATCTGTGATGCAGTGGTGTGTTTTGAAGGGAAAAGTAAGATGTGAATAGGAATTCTTGACAACCAGCATTTGAAGACGTGATCAATTTTTATGCAGTAAAGTTCTCTACTATGTCACATGCTATTTCATTTATTTTATTAACTTGAGAAAAGCTATTTGGCTAAGTTCATACCTCTAACATAAATTATAGCTATGACATCAGGAAAGATATTGGCTCATTGATTTTATATTCCTTAGGCTGCTCAGGTTTGGTTTGGAAAATATGTTTTCTGATGTTGAAAGAAATGAAATACCTAAGTTCCAGTTCCTAACTGTCTGATTCTTGTTTTGGCATAAACAATACTAAGAAAAAGAGTATGCACTGGCCAAGCCATGTGTCTGACTTCCTTAAGTTGAAATAACTTCTTTGTGTAAATCCCTATCTACTAACACAAATGGTAAGACTCTTTTTGACTAGAAGAGAGCCAAAATTTATTCCTGACATTTTTAGATGATTATTGCTATAAATAGATTAAATGTGACCTTTTTCATGTTTTAATTATCACGCTCTTGAGATGGCAGTTTTTAAATCTGGTTTGTGTCTGGATGCCTGGAAGAGTCTGAATCATGCTAAAACTTCATGGCCCTGTGCATGCAGATAGCAAAGGGCCAGGGTCCCAGCCTCTGGGTTCAGTTTGTGTAGCAGCTTATCCCACACGCAGCTGCACTGACACCAGCAGTAACAGTTGCAAAAACCTCATCCAAGTGAGGTTTCTGGATATTCTATGGGTGTTAATTAATTTGATCTTCCAATTTCTTTTATTGTTTTCAATTTTCAATAGTTACTATTGTGCTCATTTCACTTCCCAAATCTGTGTTCTGGGAATTCTGTTTGTATTTGAAGACTTTAAAAAGCTGCCCAAACCCTAAACTCTTATTTCTCCCATGCCGCAGCTGTGTACAGTGACTTCATAGCAATCCAGCCTGTTTCCAGACTGAGGGAATGAAATACATTTTGCTAGAACGTAACCTCTCTTTCCCCAGTACCTCTTGTATTCATTTAAGATGACAGGAGAGATACAAACCGGCTTTAAACCCATTTTATTCTCACTTATTGGAGCAGACTTCTCAGGATTGGCACAGATGATCTGTGGGTATGATTACGTTAAGAATATTTGAGGTCCAAAACTACTGGGAGAACCAAGGACATGCTTTTGGCCATTGCTGAAGACTACCGAGTACTTTTCAAGGCATCTTTGCACCGGGTGCTGCAGATGTTCCAGCTGGCTACAAGAGAAGTGTTACATTACCTAGAGCAGTGCAACTCTGTATAATCACACTAGGTGAAGTCCCCGGAGAGCATGTTTAACCACGATGCCATGATCTATTTAGCTGAGCTTTGAAAGATGTGACTGTACAGCTTGCAATTCTGGAACTAGTACAGTCAGCTCTAGGGTATCTCTGTATTGATTGCACCGGGAGGATAGCTCCTTAACTTTTTTCTTCTATTAAATATAAAGCAAATTACAAACAGTAAAGGGATATTGAGATACTTGGATAAGTGAGAAATTCAATAGACTCAAGAGTAGAGCCACATGAGTCAGAGTCCTGCTTGGATCAGTCTATCACAAGTATATGCTTAAGACTGAGAAGCAGCAAAGTCTGCATTGCAGATTGTTTTGGTGCTTGTTGTAGGAGTTGCAAGGTAATGATTTAATAGAATACCTCAGCTATTCATTTGTGGTCTCTAAAAAGGCATTTCCTAGCCTCTGTCCCTTGAAGGGCACACCCTTACCTGAGCCTAATGTCATGCACGCCCTGTCATGTGAGAACTTATTGGTAAGCCCAGCTCAAAAGTCAGACAAAAAGCGTCACCCTTTTTGAAAAATCTACCTGTATCTTGGCCTAGAGATTTTCTACTAACCCATTCTTGGGGGCAATTACAAGCATGAGATTGGCAGCGGAGATGTGACTGAGATCCCAACCACGTGTAAGGGTCTTTGGCAGTTCTTTCCAATAGGTCATGAACTATCCCCTGCCTCTGTGACATACAGTCACCCGCATTTGCATTTGGGTACAGCGCAGGCCAGTGTACCAATGAAAGTAATTTCAAATTAAGACTCCCAGTCTTTTCTGGCTCTATAGTGTAAGTTCTAATGCAAAATGTACAGAACACCCACGTAACCCATGGCTTTTAGATCTCAAAGTAAATGTTTTCACATAATCATGGATTGCATCCAAGCAAATGTCTGTAAGATGACATTTCTGGAAGCTTTTGCATCTTTACATTATATTTAGTTTACACAATATACTGTACAACTGGAAAAAATGGCCATATGAGCCAGACCAACATTTGACCTTTTGTAGAATGCCTTTGAGAACAGGCTATTTCTCTACCCTCCTCTACGCTAACACCTTTTACATCAGACAATTTCCAAATCAGGAATTTCTTTGAAGTTTCTGGTCTTTCTTCCATAGTTTACTTTTCAAAACATCACAAGACCAGTGGAATTCTCATATTCATGTGCTGGGGGCCCCCATGCAATCCAGTCTGGATCTGAGTTTCTCTCTTCTTTACATCCACCTTATTTTCCTCTCTTTCTGAGGCAGTCCTGTTCCGGTCTGAGTCACTGGGAGTCCCCAGAGTTTCTGGGTGGATTTGAAGTTTGGACCTCCTGGCCCTACCATCACGCAGCCTTTCTCCCCGAGGCACCATCCACCATGTTTCTCAACAGAGCTTAGCATGGCCATCGCGCTGGAGCACCTTCGGTGTAAAGGCAGAGGGGATGCTTGTCCCTGTAAAGGCCCCCAATTCTATGTGAAAGTGGTCCAAAAACATTTAGGGGAAGGGAACCAACACATTTCTACTGGAAATGTATCAAAGGGCAAAATCCAGCGCCTTCTATCATCTGGCTTTCTAATACTATACATGCTGTTTCCAGGGCTTCTGTCAAAATAGGCAGCGAGCTGTGCTCTTTGTGGGAACTGCTGCGAGGAGGGCATGACAGGGGAAAATAATTTCCTTTTGAGTGGTTTCGAGTATCCCATGGAGCCTGATCCAAAGCCCACTGGAAGCATTGGCAGTCCTGCCAGAGGGACTTTAATGTTCTTTGGATCAGGCTTCAGCCTATTCACACATTAGCAAAATGATTTTTTTTCTGTCACTAGTTTTACAGAAACTGCCTTGGGAACAAGGAACTGTGCTATCTGGGAACAAGGAGAGGGAATGTCTCCATTTCCTGAGCATAGGTGAAGGTTTTTTTTGTTTTGCTCATTTGTTTTAAGATGCATCAAAAGATGCAAGAAGAGCCAGTTCTCTCTCTGCTCAGATATCTGAAAGCACAGCTTATCTTTAGATTTTAACTTTTATCTTTTGTTTTTCATTTTTCCTTTATTTCTCAAATAGATTGTTAGTGAGAAGAATCAGAGCGATGGGGCAGAGATCTCTGACATTTTCAGCTTTTTTTTTTCTTTTTTTTCCCTGCAGTAGTCCCTAGCTTGCAGAAGATAAGATGTCTTTCTGATGGGAGCTGTGACTTCTTTTGGTCAAAGGAAGAAAAAGACGGATGAGACAGCAAGTAGCAGATATGAGAAGGTGAGTGACAAATAAGTTAGCTTTCTAAGAAAGAAATTTACTATAGTGCTGCTCAGAATAAGATGGCGAGTGCTGAATGGACTTTTTTACTTGGTTTCTACATCAGATTTTCATGCATGTAATATTCCTTTGTTCATGCTTACAAACTGATACTTGAAATGAATGTTACCTTCCAGTGTCAGTCCTTATTTTGTCCTCTGCCTGTTCATTGCCAGACTCAGCTACACCTTACAGAGTATGGTTCATGGGACAAGGTCCCAGGAAGCAAGGTATCAGTTGTCCACATCCCCACTTGAGACACATGGGCACAGAATCCCTGAAGCCAGCTGATCCAGATGCATAATCCTGAGTGTATGCTCAAGTATTTTATGCCTCAGTTATGGGCTCAGGACAGGGGTGGCTTAGTGCAGATCTCTGCTTTGCGCAATGCAGAAGCGTAGTCTGGATCCTGAGGGCATCCAGGCCTAACCTGGTCTAATGCCAGAGCGTGGGCTTAGAAATCTGTGACCCACTTGTGCAGTTAAGTAAATTGGTACCGATGGAGTAAACAATACTGAAATACACTCCTCTGTCTCCAGCAGGACAAACCAGGTGAAGGGAACACTTGCGCTGCTTCTTTACATGCTCCAGCTGTGCAGATAGAGAAGCTCTAGGAGCGGCCGAGAGAAAGCAGATTTGTGCTGTGAAGTGGGTTCTTCAATGTCCCCATGAGAGATAAGGTCAGGCGTAAGCCTTCTCCTCAGGAACAGTGTAATACAATTTATTTTCTCTACATAATCAATTATTTCTGTGAAACTTGAATGATTATTTTTTTTGTGTCTGGGAGGCTGATGCTGCTCGGTCAATTTTTGTTAAAATTGATCAAGGGGTTCAACAGCTCAGGGCTTTAGCAAGGACACACTCACATGCGTATGCGCATACACAGAAAAGCAATATGTGGTGTGATGTTGCAAACATTTTCTTCTTAGAAAGATTGGCAAAAAATGGACTTTGCTGCCCACAGCTAGAGATTTAGCATCGCTTACAGACAATGAGTTCACTCTAGCAAGAAGGCAAGAATAAAACAACAATTATGCTGTGTTTCCTCTCCAGTAAACGTGCAAATTAAAAAATTGTTTGAAATTTTTAAAAAAGCAAAACCAGCAAGCCTTTCAAAGAGAACACCACTAAGATACAATGTTAGCGACACTGGTCTTAGTCAAGACAGGGCTTTTAAGAAGATGGAGTATTTATAAACTGCCCTGTAAACTGATAAGGCTGTATGATTTTGTGCACCATAATTGCTCTTTGCTACATCCCAGGGACCAGAGAGGGGAACGTGAAGCTTCCCATCAAGCTATTTGTCAGTGTAAGTGAACATTTAACAGGAAAATAAAATAGTTAACAACCTTTAAAATAGCCTTAAAAACTTTAAAGTAATGGGTGTCTTTAAATACTTCAGGAGTGGGTCCTTTATGGGAAAATCAGAATTTTAAAAAATGTTTGGAGTGAAGTCAAGATGTTATGAGCAGTGCTCTGCAGTAATGACACATATCAGCAGTATTTGTAACCAGAAGAACAATGTGATAAATTTTAATCGCAAGGGACCAGGCTTTGTGGGAAGTGCCTAATACACAGACATCCTTTATAGGTTTCCAGTTATGACCTATGTCTAAAAGACATTTTAATGATAACTAAGGAAAGTAGACGGATTGTCTTCCCAGAGTGTTGAAGGTCCTGTTTGTTGTCATCCGCAGCTTCTATAAAGACCAGAGATTTTCAAAGGTACTCTTCTGTCCTGCTATCAGCACGCAATACCGCAAGGATGGGACTATCTAAGATAAAACATGCCAGAGACATGTACTCCTCAGGATTTCCTGTGGGAGTCTGACCAAAAGAAGGCAATATTAATAAATATAAATTCTGGAACATTATTATCACCAGAACTGTGTCATGTAGTTTACCCTTGAATTCTTATAACCCCTCTAGTTTTCTCAGGCAGTTCAGGCATTTAACTGCAACTGGTCAGAGTGTTAGACCTCCCCACTGGGACAATTGTTTTCAATTACATTAAAGGCTCAAAGACTTTGATAGACATGCCAAAGCAAGGAGTTTAGCTTGCTGAATGTTTTAACTCTTTGAACTGATGTGGGATCTGGGAGTCCCCCTACTCTTGGACCTTGAAAATACTTAAAAAATAGATGCAATCTGGAAGCAGATTAGTGCCAAAAATATGTAATAGTCCTCCCTTTGAGGATGCTGTTGCCTTTTTTTATTTTCATTTTCTTAGAAGTGGTAGTTAGAGGGAGCATAACAAACATAGTGTTTTTCTTGAGGGGGATGAATTGCGCAGGGGGAATGAAGACCCAGTCAACTACAACCGTCATTAAATATCTACAGCGAATTCACCTATTTTTTTGGATCTTCAGAGCTGTCCTTTGCTTCAGTTCTCCTCATCAGGGGCATTTCTTGGCAGAGAAGTGAAAATAACAGTGCTTGGTGGTTGGCTTACTGCTCCTAGAAGGAAAAAGACACAAGGAGCAAGAAAAAAATCTTTAAAATACACTGGTCTTGTGGGATTTTTTGGACAGAGCCTGGTATACTATGCAGCATAAGGTTGCTGCATACCATTCTGCTTACAGAAACCTCCAGGACACCTTCTCTTCAAGGTTTGCTCTGAATCATTCAGATGATTACACAACTGTTTGGGCATTCTTTGCCTTTACAGACTAACACTCAGGTTTGTCTAAATAGATGGTTGTTTCAGAAACTCAGGCAAACATTAGTTCTGTAACAGTCCTGCTGTATACTGAGCTCTTACTAACATATGGGCAGTGGCGGTCCTGCGATCTTGAGTGCTTCGGGATGGTTTCCACCGACTCCTGCTATCTTCACTTCCTTTCTAATGCAGGACATATCACAAAAGGCAAGTAACAAAAGGTAGTTCACATCAAGTCATGCTAACTCAGTGGAACAGTAGCTTCTAGACAGGAAACATGGTTTAAAAGACAGCTGTGAGTGGGTGGATCACACTCTAATATTGTATCTCAGCTTTGTTGAGAATATCTTTTTTCATAATTTACTAGGAAAGAGCTGATTAAATCTCTGCAGAAGTACATTTGCAACAGACTTTGTCCTACTCATTCATTCCAAATGGAAAACTAGAGCCTGCCTTTCAGGCAATGTGATATTTTTGCTGTTCAAATCAGAGCGTGCTGTTCTTTTTGATGAAAAGAGCAGCGGAAAGCAACTAAAAGCTTCGCTCTAAATAAAAATAATACACGTAAATGCTTTCAGAAAGCAGCTTTCATGATTTTTGCTTTCACAAAGATCCTATGAACTTTTTAAAACATAAACAATACCTCATAATGAAACACTGTTATTTCAAAGTTGACATCACATCTGACTCAAAGCGTGACTTTTTGATTGGGATTAAATTCAGTTTATTTGAAGGTTTTAGTATAACTCCTTAGTTATCTAGAACACAAGATAAACATAACAAACATAACATTTATCTTACAACTAAAAATGCTGATAAGTATAATTTAGATAGTTAAGAAATATCTTTCTTAAATTCTTTGTATTATACATTTGAGAGAATTTTGTGGATAGAAGGTCACTGTTATACATGTTAAGATGATCAGCTCTCCCTTGATGTTTATATGGAGTTTTATACAGTGCAGAGAGGGAAAAATCATGTAAAAAAAACCCCAAAACCCACACCAACATGCCTAAAAATCAGCAAGTCAGGATCCAAACCATTCTGTGATTCTATGATTTTATGATTCTATGACCTGTACATGAGAAACACATTTTTGCATTGACTAGCTTTCAGAATAATTTGAGAACATTCATCTTAGATTGCTGAGAACAGTTCTGGAGTGTCGTGAAAATAATACCTTCAGGTATAAATAAAACCTTCAGGTACCTTGATGGCTGAAAATGTGCAAATCCCCAAACGGAAATCTTCAGTTAGAGCTCAGTCCAGTCAGTAGCAGCTCTGGCTATTTTATTACAGTCCAGCTTATATTCATACCTGGATTTACTCTGCAAGTTAAGAGAAGCATTGTGGTAGGCAAAAATGACCTTTCATAACCCACATGTTAAGGAAATTAATGAATCTTTACGTAATGAGGAGCAAAAACTAACACCCTGAGGGCCAGGACTGTATTTCTGTATTTGTACAATATTTCTTAAACTGTGCTATGGAATCCTAGCATTGTCAAAATACAAAATCAGATGTACAAACTGATATAATAATAAAACCCAGAAAATTTGCTCCCTGAATTGAGATTACATGAACATTGCACCCAAAAATGAATCACTTTCAGGTGTGGAGCAACTTGGTGGTAAAGATTTCCAAATTACATAACTACCTAAAACTTCCCTTAAGTATCTGGTATCATTTTTAATACTCATATTCCTGGAATCCTCACATCTCACCTCATCTAATTACTCAATTGTTATGTTAATCAAATACAGGTATCTAATGTGTTTGCTATGGTATCTGTTGCTAAATTACTAATAAAATCCTTACAATAAAGCAAAAATTGTATGAGAAGATGTCAGTGCTTTATATCAATATCTGAAATGCTTACTTTCCTGTTAGCTTGGACAGACTACAGTACAATTAAAACTTGTCAAATCCAGGGTTGCTTCAAACAACTGTTCAAATGGTTCCTCCCAAGAACGAGCCTAACTAGACCTAAATTTCCTAGTACATCCTCAGAAGAGAAAAAACGCTCTAAAATCCATTGTCCAAGTATATTCTAGTGACCGGTTATGATTATTTTGTGCTTATTAAATCTGTAACAAACACAAAGAACAGCAGAAGCCTATAAGTAAATAGCACATTGAGACTAACAAACTGAATTCATCAACCTCAAGCAGCCAAATCTGTGATTAAGTTCCCCTGTTCTTGAGGGCATCACCAGCCTGTGGGTAAACACTGTCTAGCTTGACACTGAGTTCTTACACTTGTAGTTCAGATCTGAGGTGATTTTTATCTATGCCCAAATATACTGGCTATTTTTTCTTCCTATAAATACTAAAATATGATATAAAATAGCCTATACTTTCAGGATATTTAAAAAAAAAAAAAAAAAAGAAAATTCAGATAAGACTACCTATAGCAACCCATAGGTCTTTACCTCTGTTCCCTTTGCTGTATATACTGAAGTATGGAACCAGACAATGAGGAGTTAAATAGCAGTAGCGCAGATGCAGCTGGGCCATGTTAGACTAAAAGGACCAGCTGATGGGCATAAAAGAGGATTAGAAAAAGGAAAAGGAAAAAGATGAAACTGGACTGAGTGCTGGCAGGGAGAGTCCGTTTTTTTTGTTTAGAAGGACTCTTGTTTAGGCTTTTGTAGGGACTTCAGATAATAGGGGGAGTTTGGATTTGTTTGTTGGCTGCTCTCTGTGCTAGGTTTTTATTGGTTTTAAAGTCTAGAAATCTGTAAGAGCTAGAGTTGTGAAGATGCATTGGCAAATGTATACTTAGGTGTGTAAGTATGAAGATAAATCTTTACAGGTAGCGTTATCTGGGTCATAGGTGGGAGTGATAGTGGGGTAGTCTGATGCGGAAGGATTGTAGTAGTATGGGGCTGACGTGTCCTTTGCCAGAAAAATGATGGGGGAAAAAAAAGGAAGATATTGAGGGTAGGTTTCCAGAGTTGTGCTTGGAGAAGGTTCTAGCTCTTACTCTCTCTTCTGTGTGCTTTCTTACATGACAGAGAACCTGAGAAGGGTTTTAACAGCATGTAGGTAACCATCTGCCTCTTCAGATGCCTATCTGCCCCTAAACTTTTAGGGGGAAAACAGTGAACATTTGAATTAAAGAATACCTGCGTTAGCTTCTCCTTTTCTATGGGAAGAAGGAAGCTGCTGGAAACACTGAGGCATATATTTTTGTTTGTTTAGTTTTGGTTTGGGTGGGAGAGAGACATGGGGAAAAAGTTAATATTTGCATAAATAAACACGCTGTCAGGGTTTTGCTCATCCAAAGTGTCGCTATACTCGTTCTTCCAAGTATTAACTGATTTGATGAAACCCAGAGCTTTTGAGGCCTATCAGTACTGCAGCAGGATGGAGATGTTCTTCACCTCATTTGATACAGGTTAGCTCAGGCCCTGCTAGCTGCCCACAGGGGGACTAGTCACAGCTTCTGTGTCCGTGTTTCTTCTCAGGTGGGCTTTGCAACTCATACCAAAGCTAGACTTTGGGGCTGGAGGGAGCTGGCGGTGGTACAGTGGTGGTACCAGGCTATGGTGTTCTTGCCCATACTGCTGTCCCTCAGTTTTAAAGTAATGGTTTTTTTCAAAGACACCCCTGTAACCAGAGTTATCAGTCGGAGAGACTTGCAGGTGGTTCAAAATCTTTAAAAAAAACCCAAAATAAATGAACTCCAGATTGGGTCAAGTTTTTACTCCTGCCCTTTGTCTCTCATCACAGAGGTCAATCTTGCCTTCAGACCAGGATTCATAACGCCTTATCTCCTAGAGAGTCTCTGACTATGCCTGTGCAGGTAGATTACAAGTGTGCAAAAATACCCCTTGGCAATGGGGCCAACAGGGAGCACTGGGATGGCTGAACTCCCTCACCCCATAACACAGGGTGGCTGAAATGCTTCTGATGTACTGACTTCCAGGTAATAACCAAGACGAGAGGAAAGGGATAATGTTAGCTGGATCAGGCACCTGCAAATGGCCGGGAACGGCTCTAACAACAGCTTGGCTGACTGGATTTGTGTCTGCAGGAATGGTCCTTGCACTGATTTACTAATATAGATATGGCCATGTAATTGAGGGCTCAGACTGCAGAGTCCTCATGCACTTTGTCCATATAGTTCTGGCATTCCTTACCCTTGTGTAGGTGTGTAACTTGGGGCAAGCAAATTCAGTATAAATGAGGCTGACTGGCTTTAGCCTCTCCCTCGCAGCAGAAGCAGTGTCTGCCATTACATTATGCTTTTTAATTCTGGATTTATGGATGCTGTCTTTGGCAAGGTCACTGAGATTGAAGGGACTGCGACAGACCAAACGTCCACAAGCAGCTACCTACTTGTGGCATGCTAACATGAACAGTTACAGCTGACTGATGTCCTGGACTCATGTGCGTTGGCTTATTAAACAGTTTGTGAGAGGTGAGAGTAATGAGCCTGTGCTTTAAATCCATCTGGAGTTTATATTCAAATTCCCTCTTACTCTGATAACTCAGTATTTATTACAGTCCTAATAGACCTCCTGTTCTGTGACTTCTTCCTGAAAGATCATGGGACTATGTAATGGTGCTGGCAGGGGGATGTTCTCCTCCTCTACCTCTGTTACTCTTAGCCCTTTTCTAGCCAGCACTTTGGGACTGCACTTACAGTTTTCCCACAGGACAGCATTTAATTGCTCCTTGACTGACCTTCTGCCTTGTCCCAACAACTTTGCCCCTGAGGTCATTTCACCAATTCATTATTCTCAGTGGAGGAGAAAAAAAGCCCTAAGCTTCTCTCCCTGTTATTTCAGAGTTGATTAAAAGAGAAGGATTTAGAGTTATTTACCACCACCTTTTAAATATCAGGTAGCAAAGTGTTGCCTGAAAATAATGGCTTGAGAAACCCTCCACCACTCAGTGCTTAGAAACGCTATCTTTCATATCCAGAAATAGGTTAAACTTGATTTTCTTGACAGAGATCTAAATATCACGCTGGATCATTCAGCATCTTCAACTTCCTCGTTGCACCATTTACTTTAAAAACAACAGGGTAGTGGAGTCACTTCAAATCTGTGCTCTTTATAGGAAAAATAACAATGCTTTGTAAGACAACACATTTTTAAAGGTTCAAAAAATCTGCTAGTCAATCACATAGATTACTGATGCTTATAATGCTCTGCTGAAATCAGGTGCAGCTGGTCCATGCTCTAAGAACGTTTATTAACAAGCCATTAAGGAAAAAAATAAATAGTCCTGGGTACAGAAATCATTTAATCATTTCCATGTGAGCACTTCTCCATGAGGCCAGAGTCACCTACCTTCCCTTTTCACGTACTCCCCTCCTGTCCACTAGCTTTGGGTTTGGGGGATGGGGGGGGGCTACATTGGCTTGGTGTTGCAGTAGACCGTTAACCCTTCATAAGCAACTTGTAAAATAAGCACAGAACATGAAGTATGACCAGAGCGAACAACCGGCAGTGTTAATGTATCTTATGTGCAGTCTGTTGTGTCGGGCGCTAGTGTTCATTTGTCTGGTGAGGTGGCATCGGCTTTTTTCTTCGAGGGAATTTTTTTCCTAGCTTTGCCCATTTGTGCAGCTTTGCTTTTACAAATACATCACTCATCGGAAGTTTCTAGGCAATATTTGTAAAAGGTCTTCCAAATAATGATGAATGACTAAAATGAACATTAAAAAATAAATAAATTCAGTAACTATTCATCAAGATTACAAACTAGAAGTGTATTTCCTCCAGCTAATATGTGGAACACTTCACCCTGGCATAGATAAATCATGAATCATCCAAGAGGTTAGTTAGGGCTTCCAGTTTCTGTTAAGTCAGCTTACTAAAGGCTGGCTTTCTGAAGAAGTGAGGATACAGGGATTATTTATTTTTTAAATGATGATAATTGACTCTGGGGATGAATATAGTAGCAGAAAAAGTATATTTTTCCTTGTATCCCAGTGAAACAGGATCTGAAACTGTTCTTACACAGTATTCTCTCTCTTTTGGTGAGAGAAAAAAGAAAGGAAGGAAGATTTCTCTCAAGTGCAGGGCTATGATCTGTAAGAGAAAGCCCTTCCTGTGAGCAAGTGAAGGGGGTGGAGATTTACGTGAAAATAAACAACAAAGTAGGGTCTTGTGTTGGACGTACTGACAAGGCTGTGGGCACTGGCTTTGAAATGTTTCATCCCGAGTATCCAGTGTCTCCCAGAAGGACGTGCAGTAGGAGGAAGCGTGAGGTTAAGAATTCAGTGAGATTGGACAGATAGTCGAAAGGCTTGACTAGACGGTCTGAAATTCATTACGAGAGAGTATCCCGGGGGTCACCACAAACATCCTATAAACACCAGTGAACTTTTCTGCAGTCCAGAGCTGCAGGAGCGAGCGTGGTGAGTCATGAGACATGTCCTCCTCTGCGCACACATACCAAGAGGGAGAAAGAGGGAGGTAATGATGGGTGCTCTCTGAAGTGGTTAGAAATGTAGGTTCCTAATCTATTTTTAAATGTCTCCAAACTGACTAGCAAATATGATCTAACTTTCCAAATGTTGTGAGCGTTCTTTAAATTGTGTCTCCTTTAAGTCAGGCTCACGAATACTTTTCAAGTTGAATAATCAAAACTCCTCAAGTTTCTACCCACTTCTTAGTAATCTAGCAGAAATGCACATTTATGCACAGGTACATGGATACCCTTTTAATGTTTAGGAGTGAGGGAAAACACACGAATACAGTGAAATAGAAAACCTGCAGTGAAAGAAAAGTCATAGGCTGATGATGTAAAAATTGAAGTGAAATGATTTTACATTTCAGTAAATGCTTTGATTACCATATCCGACCCTGTTCAGAAGGATTAGTAGAGTGATGCAGTGAAAAAGGAATTAAGTGCCTTAAGATCTTACAGTGAAATCACCCAGTACTGTAAGCAGACATCATCTCAAGTAACAGAGTTTATGTGCAAATCCTGAATCGAGCATACGTGATGTCTTTGATTCTGAACACCTGCCTCAGCTTTCTTTCAAAGAGTTTTGGGTGTTTCAACTTCCTCTTGCCATTGTTTGTAACACTTTTCATTTGCATAAGTGTGTTACAAGTTAAAAAAAGGAACTGTCAATGGAAGGAATGTATAGTGAAAAATGAAATGGCTGTTCTGTAGTTCATATTGCATATAAACTTCAAATCACCTGAGCTTTAATCTTGAAGGTACTTTGCACAAGAGTAATTCTGCTGAATGCAGTGGGACAGCTTTATCTCGGAATAGAGTGCAAAATGTTAAGCACGTGCATAAGTGTTTGTGGGACTTGGGTCTGATATCAGAGGGCTCTTTTGCAGCCACAAACCTGAAAAAGTGTAATGGAAAATAACTTCGTATCACATTTGTTCAGGTCTGAATTGCATGCCACTTAGATTGTTCCTTGTGCAACAGTCTGCCAATTTGTTGTCATCTTGTACAGACTTTTCATCTGAAAGTTCGGTTTTGCAAGTACAAGATGTGGGAGCTAAGATGATATATTGAGGCATATAAGTAATCAGGAAAAAATGCAGTTCAGCCCATGTATTCTTTGGAAATATGTATAAATATTTACAAATTATAGAGTTAAATCCAACTCATTTTGTAAATGAAGGGATATTCTGCTTTTTTTATGGGAAACATCAAAATCCAGGAAGCATGGGAGAATAAGACATGAAATCTTTTCCAAGGAACATTCATAAACTCTCATAAAATCAAACATCATGCAGACTTCAACCTTTCTCCTATTTTCATTGTGTGCACGCCTACGCATCCCTGTGTTTGTGGAAGCGACTTTCATACAAGAACTTTTTTTTCCCTTTTTTTGCATTTACCAATTACTTTGTAAACAACTTAAAGAGATTGGTGAGGGACTGCTCTGTAGAAATGATAGCACATCTGCAGCACAGGCAGTTAAAGTCAACAATTAATTAATTGTTAAGGGCTCTGTTCATCCAAACGTTTGGCTCTGTATTTACTGCATGATTCATGGCTTGTGATCCCTGGTTTCCAGAGAACTCAAAGTCTGGTCCTCCATTTCAACCCTTCCCCTGCTCCCCATTTTACCCTTCCCTGCCCACACCCAACTGTAGAGAGGCAAAGCCATGTCCCTTATCGGTGCTTTACGGCAAACATCCCACCCCTACATCGTGCAGACCCACTGAGCATGTTCGGCAAATACCGGCAATACTCTGCTGCGGTCTGTGAGACAGAGAGCCCTCCTTGCCTGGTGTCAGTGATTCACCGGTAGATGAATATTTACAAAACAAACAAGACACACACAGAAGCACACGAAATCATCTTTTGTGTAGCTGGATTTCGGTAGACTAGACTTTAAGCCCTCAGCGTGAGACAGTGGCTGTCGGTTGCGGAAAACAGATTTTATATCAACCTGTGTGAAGTTGCGCAGTGCTGTGGTCAAGGGAGGCTCTGGCAGTCTGGGAGGTACTTTGTGTCCCAGTTTGGTTCTGAGCCTCCAGATAAGAAATGTCATAGTGATTTGCTCCAGTTGCCTTCTAGGGAAAGATCTACTATCTTCCAGTGTATAGAGGATAAAGAGAGATCATTATATTTACAGTGAACCAAATTTATAATAGACATGGACCAAAATCTGTAGTTCTCACGTAAATTCCTAAGACGTTCCTTAAAGAAGGAGTGCAAAAAATTGCAGCAACAATCACTAGAATTCAAACATTGTTTATTCATTAATATTTTTATTATTACTAACTTGCAAAACTCCCTTGGAGTATAACAGCAGAACATTAAAAGTGTCTAGCAAAATAACAAGTGCCTATCACTGAGTAATTGAAGTCCTCACTGAAGAAACAAAATGTAAAACCATAAACAAGCCTTGAACAAACAAGAAATAATCAATGCATGATGATAAAGGGCATCAAAACATCTGGCATCTCTGCCAGAAAGCTTCTACTGATGTGTTCTGATGCATGATAAGAAGAAATAACATTTTGGAGTCGCAGGCCCTCAGTGAGGTTCCTGCCTTCCACTGTGGTTAAGTCACAGGGTGGCGCAGCCAGCTTTGCTCCCGCTGTTGAACTCAACAATTATTCAGATTTTTGGGGGCTATTTCTGGTGTATGGGGCAGAATCTGATTCAGCTTCATGAACGAAGTGACAGATGGAAAGCTGTGCTATTTGATGCTTCCTTGAGTGACTGCCTTCATTTCCAGGTCCAGTCTGTTTCTAAAAGCAGCTGTATAACGGAGCCCAAACTTTGCCTGAGAATCCCATTCAGACGTTGCTGATGGGAAGAGACTCATTGTTTTGGTGTATCTTTTTCAACTTGAATTTCTGTGTCTGAAAGGGCCAAAGAGTCTAATGAAAAGACTGATTAATATCATTTCACAGATAAAACGTTGTTCTCACCCTTTCTTCAGATATATTCTTTCAGGCTCAGCTTGCAATTTACAACTAGTTTCCAGATGACAAATTTCACTAACCTGTGCATCCACAGGTAATGGCCAGCTGCCATTAATCCAGGCATTCTACTGGAGGTTTCTATGACTTAGTAACAGTAACTTAGTAAGGCATTACGTAAATTCCGAATTTAATTGCTTCAGAATCAGATGGTAGATGAAGATTCACTGCAATGGTATTTAAAAAAAAAAATCAGAAAAAAAGACAGACATCTTGTTTGATTCATAAGACATTAATAGAGCTGACTGTGGATGCTCTACCTTTTCTGCTGTATCTGTGCAGTTTTGCTTATGGCAGGACACACAAGAAGTCACTTCAAAATAAAAAAAATACCTGGCTGACTGCTGCAAAGATCATTTGTCAAGAGAAAAATGCTGTGGAGGGAAACTCTGACCTCTAAACCTGCAACAACAACAAAAGCCAGAGTTTTAAAAAGTTATTTTGAAGCCTAAATAAACCTTGACAGATTCGCCTTAAACTTCTTTTACAGTGATTAATTTCCAACTAGGGAAATATTGACTCTGAGAGAAAATGAAAATATTTCCATCTTCTTTCTCTCTACCACTGCATTATAAGATCATTTGACCTACTAGATAGAGTGGAAAATCACTATCAGTCTTGATGTTATTAGATGGGTCAGGTTTCACATCTCTCTCCCTCTGTTTTCCTTTGCTTCCCCTGCATCAGCATGTCGTCTTCCCAGCTCCCTCCTCTTCAGTCAGGCCGGAGGAGGCAGAGTCCTTGGTGCTTGCGTTGCCTGGCAGGGCAGGGTGGCTGCCCTTTTTGTGGGATGATTGTGAAGGTACAGGGGGCATTCAGAGGCTCATGGAAGACCATGAGGAAAACATCCGCCTTGCCCAAGATACTAAATGGACACGGTTATGATTACTCGCCTTTGTGCTTGTTATATTTTCTTCGTGGGGAGGAGTGATTCATTTCAAGAATCACAGACATTTGTCCCATCACCCACACCCCCTCCCTGTTTCCCCACAGATCTCCTCTTATGGGCTTGACTAGATGCTACAAATGCCGTAAGAATCTTCCTGAGGGTTGTTGATCACATAGTACATGTGCACTTATGTGTATTTCAGCCTCAGATTTAATAGGAGCGTAAATAAATGATAGTCACCAGCCCCAATATACTCCTTTTTACCTGCCACTGATACCTCTAGATGTGACAGGTACCCACTGAGCTAGATGGCAAGACTGCCTCCATCCTGCTGAGCTGTGCTCTAAAGTGCATTTACTATGCTCTAAAAAGTGAGGGAAGGAGGAGCAGGATGCACCAACTGGAGAGAGAGACAGGGACTCCGGCAGAGGAGCAAGCTTTAACAAAAAAGCTCCGTTGTTTATTATATGTGCCACCGAAAGTCTTCTTCATGAGGGAACCTACACTAAATTTCCTAGAGTAGCTACCGCTATTGCTCCAAAAATGTTCTCAGCCTGTGTCCATATCCTATTACTTGTTTGCCTTCAGAGACAGCGGGAGGCAGAGCATCTTCTATAGCAAATATATGTTTGATCTTTGCAGTTTCCAACTGAATTAGCCAACTCAAACAAGATGAAGAGTGATAAAAAAAAAATATATATATAGCTCAGATTTCTGTGTCAAAAATGACATAGAGAAAACATCACGCAACCCCATGGAATATCCTCCAAACTTTCCTTGGAAGGATACGAAATGGAAGTTGCCCGTAGTTCATTTAGTAAAGGTGGCTGTAAACTACTGTGTGTCACTGCCCTGAGGATTTGCCTCACCATGCATCCTTCCTGCAGCCAGCCTATGAAGGAAAGAATTATTTGGTTTTGTATGAATTAGAATGAAAATTGAAGCTGAGGGTTCTTGTCAAGGCAGAAGATACTAGTCATCAATAGATATTAACTGCATAATATATTCACCCCTCCACAGCACACACACAATTAGCATCCAACTGAATTCATATGTAGATAAGTGAGTAGAAAAATAAATATTCTTCTGTTATAGAATCCTTCCACAGGGTGAGGTGCTGCATTCCTTTCACAGCGAGCAGCTGAAGCAAGGCTTCCCGATGATCACTTCTTCCCAGATTCAGGTCATTAAGGCAGGGCACGATTTATGAAAACTTTCCTTTGGAGGATTTTTTGATTAGGCTCCGATGTAAGAGTCTGTTTCTAGACGCTCTCATTCCATGTATAGGTTTTAAAATTGCATGTTTCTGTCTCTTTTAAAATATTTTCATGTGATTTTCTATAGATTACTTTATAATGGCACATTCACTGTGTTTCTGTTTGTCATGACTTATGATGCTTAGCTAAAGTAACAATCTTTGCGAACAGCCTGCATTACTGGAAAGAACTTCTCGACTTAGGTCCATTGATTGCCGTGCTGGTGTGCCAACTTACAGACCATAGTCCAAAGATGCCAAATCTGTTAAAGAAAAGCTGCATGAAATTAAAAGTTTACACTTCCCTGACATATATAAATATATGTTAAAAATGAGCTCTTTCTTTATTTTATCAGTCTTCAGCCAACAGCTTCTGATGATTTGACGGTAGACTGTGTAAGGATACATACATGAAGAGTTAATGAAATTGACAGGACTGAGTAAATATTTGTTTAGAATTGCAAATAGGCCCCAAGCCAAGTTTTTTTTAGGCCTATTAGCCAGACTAAGTCCAGAGCAGAAATGTTGAATAGGACCATACTTCTTATCTCTCATCCCTCCACTTCCACTGTGCTCATTCCCCTCAGTTTGAGGTTCCTCAAAGGTTCCCCAAAGATTCTCTTCTCTTTTGACTTCTTATAGGTTGCAGGTGGCAACTTCCATCATTTCTTTTTGAAGGCAGAAGTAGTCAACCCTCAAAGAAAGCAGTGCCAGGGCTAGGATCTGGCCTGACCTCCATAAGCAGCAGTAGACACAATCCGTTCTGCTCCCAGCTGTCATTCCACCAGCTTTCAGTGTTTCATATCTTGAATAATTATGACCACCCAATACCTTTCATGAACGAGACACTGTGAGAGCCTTTCAGCTCTCATCTCGATTCACTTGAAAGCTTTCCCATCCACATTTACAAGAATAAATAGGGGTTTTTCTCGGTGAGTTTTCCCATTTTCTCTGGAAGGGACCAGAGCCTTCTACAGGAGAATGGGCTAGAGGCCACTGCTCTGCAGTGGACCCCCTCAGTGTACTTCAATTTTGCTCTGACACGGATTAGCCAGGGGGATAAATGTTTTACCCAAAACCAATTACCACAGCATCATGTGTTTTCTGGGATAAGGTTTTCCCATAACATATAAAACTGCCTGGCAATACTGTGCCTTAGTGGGGGTTTCGAGATGACACAGAGATGAATGAGGGCAGGGTGGTCCTGACAGACTGTACGGAGAATCTGAAAGGAAAAGAAGGAGTTTCCTTTGCGATAAAGAAATCAGGGCATGCCTACTACAACTTATCACTGCCTAGTTAGAGAGGGGGGTCAGCAAGGGCTGGTCAAACCAGAAAGAACAATGTGTATGAGGAAATACTCGGAGCCGGATGCTGAGCTGGCAGAAACCAGCATAGGTCCACTGGAGGAAACTAGTTGATTTATATCAGGCCTGGATGCAGAATTAGGATGGAGTATTCAGAGCTGAGATTTACTATTGAAAATTGAGAGTTTTGTGGGGGCAGGGGAAGAAGGCCTGCCAAATAATTCACAGAAGAAGATTGGGATAACTTGTGCTCTGAGCAGAGCCAAACTACACACGTGTTCTGCAGTTTCAGATATGCCAAATTCTGGAGCTCTACATCTCCCATTTGCAAATGTCAAAATGCAGCAATGATGGCTTTTCTTAATTAGGTGCTTACATGTTGAAAGCATTTGACAATTGATTTATCCTCACCGTGGCTGATGGGTTCATTGTCTTCCCACTTCAAAACCTGACATTTTGGTAAAACAGAGAATTACCTGATAGGACCACACAGCAAGACGGATATTCTTGTTTGGCAACAGGATGCTGTTTTCTTCTGGGCCCAGTGTACCAGACCATTTCTTTAGTGAAGATGTCACACTCATGCATAAGCCCAGCTATGTTCGTGAATTGTTAACACAGCCATAGCAGCTGCAGTTAAGCATCTGATGTGGAAAAGTACGAGTTGCCATCTCTCATGCATGTGTATTGCCATTGTTTGCTTATTGAAACAATCTTTGTTGTTCGTTTAAAAAATTAAACACCTTTTATTGGGAGAAGCTATAAGTATTTTTCATTAGATTGTTAGAAAACACAAAAGCTCTTGAACACAGAAGCTCTTCTTCAACGGTGCTTAAGATGTATTTCTGAGACAGACACAGCAGTCTCCAAGCTACATACAGGCTGGGAGTTACTGCCCTGTCTTCTGGAAGTTAAAACCTGCTGCCTGCTTTCCCTCTCCACTCCATATCTCCCTTCCAGTCGGTTCTGCTCCTGTCTGTACTTCTTCTCCACTACCTATTCTTCACAGCCAGCTGGCCTTGTCCACTTTTGTTTCATGTACATAAAACAGTCACATTGAAAAAAGTGTGATTTCCATTAATGTACCTAAAAGCCATACTCCAACATTTGCAGTCTACAGAATATTTTCAATCCAGGAGTAGAGCATAGTTTCTCTTCCTGCCTCTTTCATAGCCAGCTTGGCTTTCAGAGAGGGGCCTTGTATCTTCAGATCTGCATCTGTAGAAGCAGCTGAAACTCAGAAGGAGCCATTCCTTTTGCCAGCCAGTTTGCCACAAATCCCTTGCAAGAACTTGCGCAGTCCATGCACTGTGTTTTTTGGAAAACTGCTCTATGTTTTGTTATTACTGCTATTGGCACTATTACAGGTATTATACAGTGCATCCAAGGGCTCCAAAGAGAAATAAGGACTTTTTTTTTTTTTTTTTTTTTAGAATCATAGAATCATTGAATGTGTTGGGTTGGAAGGGACCTTTAAAGGTCATCTAGTCCAACCCCCCTGCAGTAAGCAGGGACATCTTCAACTAGATCAGGTTGCTCAGAGCCTCATCAAGCCTGGCCTTGAATGTCTCCAGGGATGGGGCCTCCACCGCCTCTCTGGGCAACCTGTTCCAGTGTCTCACCACCCTCCTTGTAACGAACTTCATCCTAATGTCTAATCTAAACCTACCCTGCTCTAGTTTAAAACCATTGCCCCTCGTCCTATCGCTACACACCCTTGCCCCTCCCCAGCTTTCTTTTCTCAGTGGACATTGCATAGATAAAAATCAAAAAGGCTGTTGCAAATGCAAAATACTGTAACTTCTTCATCTACTTAATAACAAGAGGAATAGCATGAAGCAGTAACAAAGCAAATGACTTTTTCATAAATTATAATTGCCCTTCTTTTCTGATCATTCCTGTTGGATATGTAAGCATTCTGGCATAAATGAGAGTAAAAAGAAGGATTTCATGAAAAAATCCTCAAGCTGTTAAAAGAGATGCTGGGTATGCAGCAGGAGAGATGAGGAACAGTGCAGCCAGCTTCATCTGTCTATGTTGCTATTAAAATTTCCTAAAGAGACTGTGTTGTCAAAATTTAAAAAACAAAATAAAACAAAACAAAACACCAAAAAAAGCATAATATTCTTCCATTTCCACATAATTTAAAATTAAACCTAATAGTGATGGAAGGGTTGAGGTCCAACCAACCAGTAACAACACATCTTATGCTATCAAGGGCACAGCTCCAGTGTGGAGCTGGGGATGTTCATTGGTGCAGCAAAAGGTCCTCCCAGGCAGGGCAATAAAAGGCCTGAATGACAAGACAAAATGAGAGGAGAAAGTGCAGTGCAGCGTTGCAGTGTCTCTTAACCACACCCTCTGCTTCGGAGAGGGCAATGCCAAGGGGGAAGACAAGGGGAGGCTGAGTAGAGAACAGGAGGATGGGTTTCTCCTCCTCCCACTAGTAGGGGTAGTTCAGGAGAAAGCAGAAGACGCATACGTAGAAGAGGAAGAATAAAAAGCCAGGGGATGTCACACAGGAGGCATAAAGTTAAGAATGGGACAGATTTAAAAAAAGGGAAACCACCACCCTTGAAGTCAACAGGGCTTAAGAAGACAACCATTACCCTGACTGTCCTGTCCTGCCCATGGGGGTCATCAGCATGTTCTTCTCCTCCAAAGCAGCTCGTCCGGCAAGGCCTTTATTTACCACTTTCTAAAACCATAAGGAACCTGAACTGTGTCATTTCTGCTTGCTAATTTAGCCACACTAAGTTCACAGAAAGCATTTTGTACGAGGGACATGACCTGGCTTGTTAGCACCACATGTTGTAAGATATAGAAAAGGATCTTTCATACTTCAGAAGTCTTGTTTCTCAATTGCCGGTCTCTTACTTTTTAACTTCTTTGCCGTTTTGAATGGATTTCAAAACAAATCAACAGACACATAGAGTCTTTGGTTATTTTTGGCCAGAGTTGGATAAATGAATAGTCCAGAAAGTTTCTGACATTGTGCCAAATGTCTATGTGCCTAAAGTTTAAGAGTCATGTTTTCCAGGAAACCTTGAAGTTTGCCGAGATTTATGCTTTTGATATTGTCATCCATTACTGTATTCAAAGGAGTTGTCTGCATAAAGGTTGATAGAGGGCAGTCAAACCTTTTGCACTGAACAAATTATATCATTAGGTGTCTGCCTGTGGGTCAACTTGTTCTCAAGCCCCAAAAACTAAACACAGCTGAGATCTAAATCCCCTGACAAATGAAGGCTGTGAGCAAGGATCATGAATAACATATGGCAAATGGAATTTCCAAACACGGCGCTGCCATACAATATACACCTGATAAATGGTTGTCTACAGTGATGCTGTTGAAAAAGGCACTTGATGCAAGCCTCATGCGTGGCAGAGAAACATTAACAGAATTTTACAAGACGTTTCAAAGCTGGCAATGGATTTATCCAAATGTGTTGTCTGGTGCTTCCTTCCCCAAGTAAGGGCAGCGTCCTTGTTTTCTTGTACATGGGAACAAAGAGAGGTAATAATTTGACTTGTCATGCCAGTAGCCTGTGGGGCAAGAAGTGTTCAAATAAGAACAAAAGACAGAATTACAGGAGGAACAAGAAAGAAAAGGAGAAGATGAAGAAAAGGATAGTAAAATATTACTTGAGTAAATTTTAGATGCATTTGTAGCCACAAAAATTTGAAGATTATATATCATTGTCCTAGAGAAATAGCAAACAATTTTGCCCAGTTAAATAAAAATGTGAACACAAGAACAACTTTCCCTGGTCATCTAAAATGCAGACAACTCTAGGACAAACCTGAAGATGCACAGCATACAAAACAACTGGCTTTGGCAAAAAAAATGTGCAAAAAACCCCCCCTAGCCCCATCCAGGCAGCATCACATCCCCAAAATCAAAATGTGTCACAAGGAATTTGGACAGAACCCTAGAGCAACGCTTAGAAAGTGACAAGGAAGTCTTTTGACCAGTTAAAGTGGATAGTATGCTATTTTTTGTTGTTGGGGTTTTTTTTGGTTGGTTTTGTTTTGTTTTGTTTCGGTAATGATTCCCGGAGTTGTTAGCAACCTTGGTGTTATTCACAAATTTATCTGTCTGATCAGCAAGTGAGAGATCCTCCTCAGAGTAACCTGTTCAGCTATCTCCAGCCTAACTATATATATGCATGTGCAGTTTGTTACTGCTGGCTAACCTCTTGAGATACTACTTACCTTTAATAAGGTCTAGGTGAATAAAAGTAATAATAATCATCACATAAATTATGCAAGTGGGTTATTTTCAGAAAAGGTGTCAAAAAGTTTTTAATTGAATTAAAGTATTTTTTTTAGCTAAGAAAAGAAATTGCAGGATAATTGGCATGTTCCTTTTTCAAAATTCTGTGTTCTCAGTTCTTCATTTGGAAACAGTTTCATTTTAAACATGAACTAAATATAATAATTAGAGAGCAATTAAGTAGTGCCAGGGAGTGAAAGTAGCCTCTATACCTATTGAGATTATTTTTTTCAGATGCAAACCATTTTCAATTTTGCATCACAGTGATAAAAGCAGAAAACAGGAATTCCTTTTGTATTGACTCCAAATTACCGTTCTTTTTCTGACTGTATCAATGCCCTTAAAGAAAGTGTCTCCCTTTTTTAACAGAACAGGAAAATAGATGGATTTACTTCTAAGCTTCATCCAGTTTATTTCATAACCCTGTAAACAGTTGCATAAGCACAAATGAGAAAGTGGCACAACGCAGAAGTGGTGGGGAAGGGGAAAAGAATAGCTTTTCCTTAAGCCCAAATTGCCACCAAGAATGCAGGAAAAGGAACTGTGTATCCACAGGTCACCTACGCCAACAAGAACCGGCCACTTAAGTGAGGTTAATGGGTTAAAATAGCGGTCGTATAGCAAGAGTCACCATCGCTGTGAGAGCGAAGTTACAAGCAAGTCTGGCTGTTAGGTGTCAAGTTCAGCTCTCACAGATTGCCCAGTGTGGTCCGAGAGCCAAATTTTCAGACGTTCGTCCACGCACAGAATAATGCACATGTCACTCAGGGTCTGTGCTTGCTCAGACAACACCTCCATTAAGGCTTCAGAAGAGAGATTTTCCTGCCTAGAGGTCATGTGGAGTCTGTAGTCAGCCTGGTGTGCCGTTCGGGGCATGGCGAAGCGCAGCACCATTCATAAAAGGCAACGTGTGAAGGAGGTAACAGTTTAAGAATCACTAATTGCATGAACCTAAGTCTGATAATTATTCTTATTACTGCTACTAACTTTTACAGTTTGCACTACAACGCATGGGCATGCAAGTCAAAATTGCTTGGGGAAATCCTACGGTCTGCGTTGTGTAGGAAGTCAGATTAGATGATTGTAACACTTCCTTCATGACAGAAAAATTCATGACACTATTAGATGTTTTGTTAAATTGGGGTCTAACTGATAAGCAAAATTAATAGATTTCTGTATTTCTCTGGGTGGTCCATCTGTAACATGGGAATATTTGTATTTCTGCACTCTGATCTCCTTGTACATGCTATATATATGTGTGTGCATGGAACCTAATGCTGATAAATAAATAACCTTATTCTCAGGCTGATTGCTTAAAAGCTCCATAGAAGATCGAGGGGATATGCTTTACATACTCATTTTGTTCATAAAAGTAATTCTTAACCAAATTAGCCATTCTAGAGAAAAAAGCAGCCCTTTGCCTTTTAATGGGGCTGTTCGCATGAGTAAACCTTTGCAAAATTGATCTCTAAGTGTTGCTTAGAGTTGCAAAGAAGCTTAAGTGCTGAACATGTCTTCTGTGCATGTTTCTTTTTCAGCCTGTTCCTGGCTCTATACCATCACGTTTTCTCCACAGGAAACATCTATGCTAAACATCACTGTCAATTCCAAGACAAGAGACACATTCAAAAGCACATGGAAGCTTTTTTTGTTACCATAAGTTGCCCGCAGAGGGTCCATTCATTCTGTTTGCTTGTTCCACTGTGTAATAGCTCAACTCAAGTATCAACAAGATAAGCTTTTAAAAGCAGAATATTCCCAGCTGTTGCGGTCAGGCAGCAGCAGCAGGTTCCTATCTGAGGACAGCAGAACAATCCAATGCACTCGCGGCGATGGCAGTGTCGAGGGGAAGCATGTGTTCTCTGTACACAGTAGCGAAGGGTCCAATAGACAGCAATTAGCACCAGCAGAATGAAGATGAACGGTCATATACATAACCTTAATAAAAATGTCACAGAAGAGAAATCTCACACCATATGGATCCATGCTGAACTATTTTTTTTTTCCTTTTTTTTTTTTTTAGGAGCAAGACAGCTCCATTTCTTTATAGTCTTTTGCATTAATTTCTCTCTCTAGTTTTTTGCAGCTTTCTTCTGCCATAAGTAATATGAGGCTGCTGTTTCATGTGATAACAAATGAAAATTACATTTTCATTTCTGTATTTTTATGTACCCACTCAGTCTCAGATTTCCATCAACAGTGTCTTCCGCTCAGTCTCAGAAACCTGAGTGCAGTACTTGAATGTCATTAGATCCCATTTCCATTCACTTTTGAAAAGAGTTCCAGTACAATTTGCAAGATTTTATTCCTGACAAATTGGTGTAGCGTGAAAGTGGGTATTGCTTGTTCTCAGGTCTGCTACTTGTGTTTTGGACAGGGCAAAGAATATAGATTTCATCATTATAAACATCATTGTTACAAATAATTGGGTTTAAATGATTTTGGCAGAAAGAGTTTGAAGTAAGAGGCTGCTTTAATGTCATCTTGGTGATGTCATTTCCATTTTTGCACCTCAAGATAAAATCCAAAGATCAGGAGGAAAAATGCTAAAAGTTTGCTCGAGCAATAAGAAAATCTTTCCCCAAAAGGGTCATATTACAGTTTTGTGATTATTCTTTTCAAGTTGTTTCTTCATCTTTCAGTAATAGAAAGAGAATATTATTGGTGCTTTACAAGCTCCTTTTGAGGCCTGAAAACTGTGTTTTGGTCTTTTGTGCCTTTTTTCTACTCCCAGCAATAAGACTGCTGCCCTTAGAATGCAGCTGTGAATTTTGTTGATTACATTAACAGAAGATAGGGCTGGAGAGGACCTCATGCGGTTTTCTAACCATTCCCTTGCCAGTACACAGGTTCACCTACTCATAGCTGGACATGTTTGTCTGAGGGCCTTCAGTGAAGAAGATTCCACCATCTCCATCCTTCTTCTCCAGGCAAAAAAAGCTAACTGCTGTCCTATTTCTAAAACTAAAAAGTTATTAAAACACTAAGAGATATCAGTCTTCCATTTTGCAAGTGATGCTCATCTCCATGAGGCACATGGAGAACAGATTAAGCCTTTCCTCTTTGTGATAGCTCCTTGCATACTTGCAGACTGTTGTCATGTCTCCCTCTGCCTTTTCTAGATTAAACAAAACCCTTTTATGCCATATCCACATCCTCTGCATCCATAGTGATGTCTTCTAGACTTCTGATTATTCTACTTACTCACCTCTGGACTCTATTTACTTAATTTGTAGCCTTCTTGAACTGGATGCAGTAGTCCAGCTGAGACTGTATCAGTGCTGAGGTAGGACAGGAGGATTATTTTACATGTCTCGGAGACTGCACTTCTGCAGATACATCACATCTTTTTGCAACAACAGACAACAACCAACTTGCTGTCTCCTGGCTCTATTGGTTCTCCAACGAAAAGCTTGACATGCCAATAAAATGACAGGCCATGACTTGAAAACACACAGGGGACAGAGAAGTTGTGGAAAATGCAACTGTTTTACACTGGATCAGAGCTTCCAACACTATTTTACCAATGGGAGCATTCCCATTGAAGTCAATGATCATGCTCACGTGTACAAAATTTGGTTGCATAACTAATGATTGAAGGACTGGGGCCAAGTTATTTCAGAGAAAACACAATGAAAAAAACCAAATGGGAGTCTGGAATTCTCCTGCCTCTTGTGCCACCACTGTCCTGTTAATCTGGTGTAGTATTTCTAAGGACAAAGAGATGAGCTGACAGGGAGGCCCCGATCCAGTTGCGGGAAGATTTCTTTCAGGAAAGCAAATCTAGCAAATCTTTATTTAGAGAATTAAAACATTATTGTCTCAAGGAACAAAGCAGAGCACAGAAACACCTGCAGGAACACAAATGTGGACAAAGACTAGCATGAAATCTCATCTTCTCCCTAGTCCCCCTAGTTCAGCTTTAGTGATGACAGCAGTCCACTTACAGCATGCACTAAGCCATGACTATCTTCTAATTGTGCTCACTTGCAGTCATACTGCCATATACCTCTCTAAACAGAAGGAAAACGGACGCCTGCCTACAAAAATTGTCTTTGACAATTTTAAATGGAGTGAATAATGAATCAGCTCAGGCTCAAAAGCCATAGAAATCTCTCTCTCCCTTCCTCAGCCCCTTAGTACACACTCCCTCTGTGATCTGAACATTAACTCTTAGGGACTATTGACTTAACATGATTCAGGGGTGGCTGGTTTGCATCAATATTTCTAAAATCCCTCTTATTATCTTGCATATGTCAAAGTTTGATAAGAAGGAAGAAGGATGAAGCTATTTATAATTCAGAATGACTGTTACCAAAAGGTATTTAAAACCAAATCACAGTAAGTCAGAGTTTACTTTTAAATCAGCTTAAACAAAAGACACAGTTTGAAAACAATTAGTAAATCTGACAAAATTAACTTTGACCTTACAATCTTATAAATGCCAACACAGCTTTTCTTCCAGTGTCAGTATGCATGTGTGTCTGTGTATGTATTTTCAGCAGTGCAGGAATTTCACAGCAAAGAGCCATACTGAGATTTAACTTTCAGGCAAGAATTACGCTTGACTTCTCAGGAGCTCCCCTTGGGGGGACGTGCTATTTCATTGCTCTGTTATGCTGGAAATCCATCTGTACAGACAAGTAAGATCAGTGTTTCATTATTCTCATTATTTCTGGTAAGCAGACATCATCTCCCAGCCCAGCCTTTTGGTCATCCTCACTCCTCAGCTCACAGAGGATGGTCTTTTTAGGTTTCTTCCTAATTTCTTGTAGTCGTCCTCAAAAATAAAACCACCCAGATGAAAATATAAACTCTCTACCTTCCACTCAGCCTGGCAAAGGAGATATTGTAACACTTCGGTAAACACACAAAAGATGTGCCTCCCTTTCCCCCTGAAATTACTAGTCCAGCCATTGGCACCCCCTTGATAGATGCTGCCTGTGCTTTCCTCTTCTTGTCCAGACTATCTGCAGCCTTCCCTGGTGAAAGCAGTTTGCTTGTCCTCCCTCTAGAAAGAGACAGTCCTTTCTGTGATCTGAGCAGACCCAGCAGCCTGGTCTGCATCATGGCTGAGCCAGCTCTGAGTGGCAGGTGGGACCAGAGCCTTCCTGAGGTTCCTTCCTTCCTAAGTGATCCTGCAGCATCCCCATGGCAGCTGCTGCCACCCAGCTGCCATTAGGTTGGAGGAGCTGAGGGGACAGCTGGGGGGTCTCTTTTGGGCATCACAATCTGATGGCATTTCAGGGGTCTCAGTTACTTGGGGTCTGTTGACTACTGGATGACATGCATTTTTGCTTTCTGCAGTTCTGTGCAGCTATTTGTGTGTTACTGGGTCAGCTCAAAATTCAAGGACTGGGTCCACACCCTGACAGTTTGTTTCCCAATTGGGATGGCCAGGCCTGGACAGGATCAGCCCCGTCTTTGTGGTCTTCCATGTGCATGCCAGTTATCCACAGCAAGGAGATGTGGGGTGACAACCCAGAGGGGCACCAAAGTGAACGCCCCAGCGGAGGAGCTGGAGCCCAGATTCCTGGCCCTGCAGCAGCACATCACAGAATCACAGAATGATAAGGGGTTGGAAGGGGACCTCTGGAGACCATCTAGTCCAACCCCCCTGCCAGAGCAGGTTCAACTAGAGCAGGGTGCAAAGGAATATGTCCAGGCGGGTTTTGAATGTCTCCAGAGACGGAGACTCCACCACCTCTCTGGGCAGCCCATTCCAGTGCTCTGACACCCTCAAAGCAATGAAGTTCCTCCTCATGTTTAGATGGAACTTCCTATGCTCAAGTTTGTGCCCATTACCCCTTGTCCTGAGCACATATCCCAGCACACGGGGCTTGACAAAGCCCAAAAGCTATAGGTAAAGTATCTAGGCTTGCTCTTCTTGCTGCTGTAGATAGCTGCTGCTGCTCAGCTTCTGCTACAGATGTGCAACATCCTTCATTTCATCTTCTCATCACAATCCTTTCTTGAAAGCTTCCAGCCAGATTCAGTCAATCCTTTTATTCACAGGCTGTTAGAAATTTCTAGATGCTCGATGGAGCATCATATCCTCCTGATGCTCTTTCAGCTATAACTAAAAGACGTGACATGTTCTCTCAGTAGTTTTTTTACTGAGGTAACACAGAATTAAATTCACTTTTTATTATGCAGAGGAACCCACCACCCACCTTCCTAGACTCTAACACATATTACCTCTTTTCAGACTGCAGGATACCAGGCATCTGCTAGCTGAGCTGTCTGCCATCTGTCCTCAGCCATCTTTTTCAGCCTGCTCATAACATTTTGAAGTGTATTCCTTGATCATCACCCCTCCCTGTACATGCTGGTGAGATTACAGCAGGTAATGGACCTACTTTGTCCGTTGCTGGCAAGCAAAAGTTAAATGCCCCAACTCCATTAATCTGAGAACTTAGTTTTTGAATATGGCATTCAATGCATGCAATCCATGAGAACAAATTGCCAACTTTGATTTGTAATTGCTTTAAAACCCCCCCTTTTAGAAATTAGTTCTGCTGACAATTGTATTCCTGATCTCTTTAGATAGAAAATAGGCTTTCATGTAGTTTTTAGAAAAATACAATGTGCAGGCTGTTTTTGAAGTTTATGAATCAATTTAAAGATTAACCTATTAATTTAAAATTAATTATACTTTGCTTTCAGTACAAAACTACATTTATCCATGTAGTGATGGTCACTTATTAATGATTTTGTTGAAAAATACTGTCCCTCTTGGCTCTATTTATGTACAGAAGACAGCTCCAGAATATGAGCTTTCATTAAAAAAAAAAAAAAAAGTCACCCTTTATGGCACTACAAATAATTTTGAGAACCTAAACCAAAGTATGATGGCTTGCCTTCCATAGCCTAGAGACAGCATGAAACTATAGCCGTGCCGCGTGAACCACTTCATTCATCTCTGCCTTCGTTTTGACTTGCTCATTTGTTATTTATTTACACACTATAGGCCAGACTCTCTCCTGTGCCAGAGCTCCACTCAGTGCAGTTTGGAGATGGGTCATAAGGAAGTCATTACAGCCCTCCCCGGTTTCATGAGTGCTCCTGGCCTCCGCACGATTTCTCCTGGTTGCCAAGCAGTCCTATGTTAGACCTTAAGCGAGGGTCTTAATGACGCATTAACTTCAATGTGACTTAAGGATATGCCAAAACTGTGGCACATGCTTCTTTTCCTGGCATATACAATTGTTAATCCTGACATCTTAGTTTTCTGAGCCTTCATAGTGTGCAATATAGTAAAATTTAGGCCATTTTTGATGAAGATCCTTAATCCAGATACAGATTCAGAATTATATGCAGCCATCTGTGATGGAAAATAATTCACAACTGTGTTTGTTCAATGCTTGGCACAACCAAGCTGGAGGCTTTCAGGAACTTCTGTAATATAAATATCACTTGTAAAGAAACGGCATTGGAAGATCCTTCCCAAGATAAAAGGTTAAAAGTTATGGCAGGATGGATACCACTGCTGGAAACCCTTTTTGCCTCCCTCTCGCTCGGTAGCGAGCATCACTGCCCAGGCTTTTCCCATACAAGTGCAGGATGTTAGAAAAAGAGCCTGGAGAGAGGCCGCTGCATCCTGAGCTCATCCCACCCACTTCAGGCACTCCAGAGAGGTATCTGGTCACCATGGGCTCCTTCTGCAGTTGGAGGAGAAACAGATGTCCAGAGGGCGACTCTGGCCACTTGGGATCATCACCTACTTTAAAGGCAGCTGAAAACAACTTGGATCCTAACATGTGGGTTGCTGTGAAGTGTCTAAGGTTAAGTGAATGGTCTTTTTAACTATTCATCTCCACGTCTGAATACACTGAATACTCTTACAGAAAGATAATGATGGATTTCCCCCTGTGACTTCCTTTGTGAATTAACTTAAATGTTTATTGTCTTGATTGTTTACTCTCCCACAAATATTAAATTATTCTTGCAACACTCCTGTTCATTGACAGGACCTAATGGACAGATCAGGAACTGAGGCTGAAGCAGATGAAACTCACAATTTTCCACTCATCTTCAGGGCCTAGTGTGAAATACCCGAGTCCTAATTTTTCTGACTTTTTTTATTTTTGCTGTCACAGTGGAGTTCCCTCTGACTGAAATTGCTCAGCCCACTGGTAGATGGACCTGCGGTGTCTCCTCAAGCAGCCCTGTGCTAGAGGCTAGGGCAGAAGCCACACGCTACCACAAAGCGTGTGTGAAGCTGTACTTCAGGTGTACTGTCCCTTGGTCAAATATAGCTCAAATAAGCCACGGGACTGGAAAGTTACTGGGTAATGAGGTAATGGACCTGCATAAAGACAGACAGATGCACATGCACACACATATGCACGTGTACGTAGCACTCGCCTACCACTCTTCATTTAGTCAGAAAGCCTTGATAAAACACTACCATGTATTTAGCAACCTGTTAGAAGGTGCAAGCACAGGGGAACCTAGCTGAAGTTTCATGGACCACATTACTTCTAGCATTTTCTACCTGCTTACTGCTTGATACAGTAACAATTTTACAAGTCTTTTTAAAAAGTTCCAAGTAGGGAGGCATTCCTACCTCAAGTTGCAAAACCTCTGAAATACCGCACTGAGACCAATATAGTTTGACGTGTGGCTGCTTTTTGGAGACTACTTTCACTGTGTGTACTTAAGCTATTTGCGTTAACAGAAGAACAGACAGAACTTTCTGCTTTTTATTTTCTTTGTGGACCACTATTAACAGAGGATGAGACAAGTGCCTTGCCAGTGGGTTTCAGATATATTTATCTAAGGCAGTAGGATAGTAAACCTCAGTTCGCTTGGGTTCCACCCCAGCTGCTGAAGTCCTCTCCTCCTGTCTGCCGCTTCCCTCCTGCTAGACACTCTCCTTCCTCAGGAGTCTGCGTCTTCCTCTCAGTTTTATTCTGCACACCTGCCTGGTCCAGATCTCTCAGACCTTCCTTTCTCTTCCCAGTTTCTTTGCTTAAATAGTCCTCGTGCACTGTGTCAGCCCCTGCTCCCCACACCTCCACAACCAATTTTCTGTCCATTGAGTCTCAGGTGAACTTTCAAGATCCTTGTCCAGTCCTACGACAGTGAGGGCCCGAGACACTGAGTGACACCCTGCAGACCTGGGTCCCACCTGCGGCTCAGGTCACACCAGGCATGGAGCAGCTTTGCTGGGCAGGTTCCTGGTATTACTGGGCAAGGTGCGTGGGTCAGCTGGTCGGTAGTGACCATTTTGCTGTGAAGAGGTCAAGAATACTTATGAGAATGGATTTCTGAGAAAATTAGCTGCTAAAATCAAAGTCTCTATTCAGTACACTTGGTCTGATTTTTCAGAGCAATAGAATCTGGTTAGATTTGAGTTGAAACAGAAAAAGGTACACACCTGATCAGCACAAAGGATCTCTTCCCTACCAAGTCTGAAGTACCTTCTGGAAAGCATCGGGACATTTGAGAAGAGGTCTCCAACATTAAAAAAAAGAAAGAAAGAATGAAAGAATATATTTTTTTCCCCCGGTTCCTGGCTCAGAAATGGCTGAATTATTTTGCTCCATTAAACAAACAAAGATCAGCTTAAGGCATAGAAAATAACAGTACACCCAGTTAAAGTCTGACAAAGCTATAAGCAGCCAGAGACAGAGTTAGAGATCCCAGGAACTTTCACAGGAGATGCAAAGCTTTGCCTCTGATAACAGTAATGCTCCCCTTAAGGCCAGTAAACAAGTGGGCTGTCCCCACAGGGGACAGCAACTTCCAGGTGTGTCTCAGTGTAGGTGTTTGCTTGCTGCTGTGTAATGAGCAGCAGCAGGGTGTCAGTGCGTGCCAGCTCACAGTCATTGGGGATCAATCAGGGCACTCCATACAGAGCGGGGACGCAGATTGCTTCTCCTCTTCCCCAGGCTTCCTCCCCCAGAAGACTTGAGGAAACTTTATTAATAGCAGAAGTGCAAAGAGGAGGAACTGCACACTCTTGGTCTGGCTCAAAAGGACACTGGAGTCCAAGAGAATCTAGGCATCCTCACTGCTTTAGGGTTTCTGAATCACAAGTCCAGCAGGAAAAGTGCATCTCATCCTGGGGCAAAACTGGGAACCATGTCAGAGGCAATGTCCCTAAGCTATCTCACAACTTCACATTAGATCAGTAATGCATAACTTGTGTTCAGGTGCTTCTACCTTATTTTAGCTATCTCACCTGGATGCCTATTTCTATAGCCAAAGAGGAGAAGTGGGCTCTTCCAGAGGGTAATTCAGCCCAACTCGGGCAAGCAAACAAGCTATTCCATCAGCCCAGCGCAGGCAGTCCTGCCTTACCTCCCACAGAGACCTGAGATAGCTATGTTTCTTTTTGTGGTCTTAGAAACTTCAGTAAAGAGAACCAAATGCAAAAGTGTTTCTCAGGCTTGCTTTTCCTGAAGGAGGCATTTGTACCTAGCAGAGCTCCTGCCATAGAAGGTGTTCCCTTCTCCACCAGCACTTGCACCACTGATTATACCAGTCCTGCCTGGCTGGGTGATCCTGCAGGTGTCATTGATATTTTTGAAGAACTGGTTCCTAAGGTGGGAGAGAAAAACATTTGTTGCCTGGGGTGGCTCCTAGATTGTAAATCATACAGCAACCCCACGTAAATGCCTTACAGAGCTTTTAATGAACTGCGTCCCGTAGGTGAAAGCCAACAGCAATATTAGAAATGGTGTTTATTTTATAGCCTAGAAACTGCATTTTAAATGCTAGTATAGGTTTATATGACAGTTCTATTAAATGTAAAATAGACCCATTACAAAGAAAGCCCTTTACATCTGCTTTTATCTGTGTCTAAATGGCATGCCCAGCTCTGCAATTCCTCAAATGAGACATTTTTAGAACTTTATTTATGTTACAGCCATAACAAACTAGCAACTAGAAAACTATAATGGGCACAAACGGCTAATAAAAATGAGATTGTTGAAAAATACTTCTTAATAGCAATTTACAAAGGATCCTGATAAAACAGAACTGAGGCTCTGTTTCCCTGGAAGTTTGCCACCGCTATAATCACAGCCATTTGGCAACAGGTACTCCCCCTCTTCCATCTTCTGTGACCATTTCCCTCTGAGTGTGCTGAAAGCCAAGTACCCTGAGGTTATTCCCCTGCCCTGCCATTAATCAGCTGGTGCCTACTGATCCAGAGACACCTGTAGGGAGTCCCCTTTTCTCCCCTCCCACTGTGCACTGTGTGACCTGAAGGAGGAGGCATCTCAAGGGCTTTGTCACTTGCTTGGTGGGGAGCAGCGCAGCAAGGCAGGATCTGTCCCACATGTGCAGAGGATGCCCCATTTCCTACTGAAACCTGCATCCCTTCTCTGAGGAATTGATCTGTTTACACAAGCTGGCTAAGATGAGCAGGTCAAACTTTCTGTTTATAGCCTGAAAACCATTTTGCCCTGAGCTCAGGAACAGCTCTCCAGGAGAAAGATTGGGAGTTGAACTCATTTCTTCTGCAGGACAAGTTTTGTGGGATTTTGACAATGTCCATGTGGCCACTTGTGTGATGTCAGGGGGAAACCTCCTACCACCCAAGGAAAAGAGGCCTTCTTCCAGACAGGCACTTGTCTGCAGCAGACCTACTCACTAGCCAGGGTGTGCAAGGGCAAGGCAGCACGTTCAAGTAAAGGTCAAAGTCCTTCGTCTGATCTAAGTGCACGTAGTGGTGAATATCCTTGAATATAAACTGATGTCTTAACTAGTTCAGCATTATATCTACCTAAGGAGGAAAAGTTCCTGCTGATGATTTTAATGAGAACCCATGGAAAACAACCAAGTTTTAGAAAAAACTTCAAAAGTTTTTAGTAAAGAAACAGCAGGGGCTGAAAACACTGCACAGCGCATTGGAAAGAAGATGGTGATCCTGAGGGGAAAAAATTGCATCATAGTGTCACTTAAGACAGGCATTGGAAGTTGGGTGTTCATGACACTCCTTTAGGCTTATAAAGTGAGAGATTGTCCAAGCTCCATGCAAAGTAAGATATGAAACATTGTGGGAAGACACTTACCCAGCCTCCCCGTGGAGGCTGCCAGAAGCACTAGAAATAGCACCCACGTGCCAGGAATCTCAACCCAGCTCCCTCCTGACCAGACTCACAGCTTTCTGCAGTCTTACACTCCCAGTCATCCATCATGCTTGCTCCTAGTTTACTTTGCAATGAAGGCTATACATTATGTCCTTACAAATCATTTTTTTACCCCAAATAAATTCAGCAGTATAGCCTGAATTATCTGAGAGTGGTGTTATATGCGAAATAGAGCATACAGAGGTAGAAAAAGAGCTTTGATAATACAGGTAGAGATAGACATGCAGGTACACATACAGATTCAGGTATAAACGCAAGTGATAGCGATTTGGTGCTCTGTGAGGCTGTATCAGTGCTGGCATTTGCAAAAGCTCAGTTCCTTGCAGCTTTGTGGCTGTCAGCATAAAGAGTTAGCCTTCAGATAGACCACTGTTGGCTTTCGCGCTGAAAATGAAAAATTTGGCCAAAGACTAAACAGAAGAGAAAAAAAATAATCTGTTAAACTCCAAACAAAATTATGGCAGCAAAAGCGGCAGGAACTGCAAAGGCAGCATCTGTTTAGAGCTAGGCTAATCACGGCGTGCGGCTCAGCCTGGCCCGTGGGTAGCAAGGCTTCCACTGTAAATGCAGACAAGCGTTTCTTCTTTTCTTGTTTTCATTCTGAGAACCAAGGAAAATAACACAAGTATTTCCCCTGAAAAATTTTAGCTAACATGAACGTTAGTACAGTTTCACAGCCCGTTAACTGATCCAGTAACATAGGACCCTAGTTTATTTGAACTGATCCTAAGGGAATTAGCAAAACAGAAAGAGTAAGCAAAATTTGGGTTGCTTTATTCTCAGGGGTAGTCAATAAGAAATACTTGTGTGAGCAAGACAAGTAAGATCTGACCCAAAGAAAATACATTTGGCAAATTCATGTAAACCGGAAAGTCAGTAGCAGCTATTGAGAAATCATAGTCATATTTTTAAGTTGTCCTGCTGAGGATTGCCTTTAACCACATCTCCCCTCCCCTTTCTCTCTCCCCCTTCTCCCAGACTTTTGTCCCAAGTACTTAATTGTGAGTAAAATATTTGTACTGGGACGACATCAAAGGCACTGATTTCAGAAATTCAATTTTATATAATGCAAGACCCCTGAACTTTAGAGAAAGTTCATTTCATCAGCTATCACTAATCATCTGTGAGTCTGGTGCTCTACCAACTAAAACATAGTATTATGAATAATGGGTTTTCCCCACTTCTGAAGTGTAAGAATAATTACAAATATGAATACAAGCAATGATAATATTTTGTGTGATTCTGTTTTCTGATTTGGCAATGAAGTGCGGAAATAAACTGATACTTTTGCTTTAAAAATTGGTTAGCCTGTAAAGCCAAAAAGTGTAAAACAAGTTCTTGGTGAAGGGGTTTCTTTTGCACATCTGTTCTAGCTGTTATTGCTTTCAGTCTTCCTCCTCCACTGCTCTTCATCTCCGATGTTTCACTCAAATTATGGCATTAAAAAGTGCTGAGCACCCACTAGCAGAGAAGAAAGGCCCTCCACTCCTACCTCTCTGGGACTGAGGATGTTAACGTTTTAGGGAATGAGCTTTGGTGTGATGACAACATTTTCACCTTGACCCGAAGCAGTGTGATTAGAAGACAGGAGTTTCACCCTGAGATGGGATCTGCTGTGTTCCTGCTGCCTCCAGCGATGCAAAATGGCCACTTGGTGACAGGGAAAGGAGATGCTCTTGGAAACATCCATCCCTGTCAGAGGAGAGCTCTCCTCCGCCTTTTCCAGCAGAAGAAACAGAGATTGTATCACTTTTTGCAAATGCCATGCATACATGCGGAGCATGATCCTTCACTGGCTGATAAAATTGCATTTAGGACAAGAGTAGTCAGGGCCAACATCTCTCAAAATAGATAGAACTGGGACCAGCAAAAGAAATTTAAAATTAATAGGGCTGTATATTTTATTTAGTGAAAGGACTGTTATACAAGACTTCTGAAAAAGGAACAGTTGTGATTTAAAATACAACTCTGATCAGATGTTGGAGTTGTATTTTCTGTGTGTAAAGAGTAATCTCTTTCTTGGATGACAGAAATAAGAAAGATCCGTAGTGCAAGAAGGAAAATGAGTCAATACTGCATAAAGGAGCATATTGCTCAGTTCTCATCTGTGACAATCTGGTTTTCAAATGAAAACCAAATGACAGCTGCTCCCAGCGGTGTGAAGGTGTAATCCACAGTAAAGCCAAAGGAAGACTCATATATCACCTGGAGATACCCCATGCACAGCAGAAATGAATGGCAAAATTAGGTGCTCACCATTCTGTGCAATGATGGCAAACCTGTCTCTGCAAGAACTGACATTTTATTGGTCAGTAATTGCATTGATTCTGTTATATACAGTTGCAGATCTCTCTAGTTGTATAAATCAGTTTTTTGTCATTAACATCAGCCAGAATACATCTCCTGAGAATGAGAAACTACAGGAAGAAAATCGCACTCTGCCTTCATCTCCCAAGTCAGAATTGTGTTGATATTGTTCTTCTGATCAGCTCTGGCATGCATGCTTGGTTATCTTCTACTAATTCAGAGATCTCTGTTATAAAATCCCAGTTCAAAGTAAGAGGCATGAGTGAGAGATTTTTTCTATTAGCATTTGTGGCTTTTGTTTTGTAATGCTTTTCCATTCTGAAGGCATGCACGTAGCATGTACATCAATATTGTCAATGTTTTCCAGTTTGTGGACGTCTGAAAGTTTTCCCACGGAAATATGGATACCCACATAGACAGCTTAAACTAGTCCTATCTGGCTATAGGTTTGTTTTTCACAGCTACCTTTTGCAGATCCCACAGTAACCACCTTCTCCATGGATCTTCAAGAATTTTAACATGACCTCATGTTAAAACACAGGTCTTACACTGGTAATAAACAAGCTTCAAAAGATTTAGGTTGCATTTATTTAAGCATCATGAATCTGAATATATTCCAGAACGTTTTGCGTCTGAATTTTTTGAGGCAAGAATAAGCTGCCACTTTTTAATTGGTTAGCAAGCATTAGGGAAAATGCTGTCAGTCTTTTTTTTTTTTAACTACAAAATACAGTAAAAAATATTTCTCTGTCACTTGAAGATCATGGCAAGTTGCAGAGAGTGAGTTATCCTATCTTGCACTTCAGAGTGGCTTCCAGTCATTTATTTTTAGAAACTAGAACTAGAATAAAAGAATATTATCATATGTATACACCAATTTAGACAAACTCCTCCCCTTTTTAAGCTTTTCAAAAAGACCTAGACATGTAGATCTTAGGTTAAGCATTAAATGGATTAAGGATAAATCCAGACCATTCTCAGATCGCTCTTCAAAAATAAGAATGAGCAGATTGGAGTGAATTTTATTCTAAACATCTAAAGAGGATACCAGTTATAACCAGTGCAAGTGATACAGAATGAAAAAGGTCAGGGAGCAACAAGGTAGCTCTTAGTTCTTCTGTCTTCAGAAACTGCACTTATATTTAAAATGTGTAAACATATATTGTGTTTATATTGTGTTAAATCATCCTAGAAAGAGCAAATCTCTTGACCTGGTAGCACATTACTGCAGCTGAGACTAGATTCCAGCTCTCCTGATTCAAAGCACTGTTTCTTAACTCCTATACTGTACCAAATGGGTGCATTAGTCACATTGAGGCACTGTGATGAGATGAAATCACAAAAGCTGTGTTGCGAGGATGGTCCTACAGTGTACTTTAGGGCTGGGCCTTTAGACCTGTGTGGTTAGTTCCTACAAAACAACTTGTTTGAAAGATCTGGCTTTCTTACAGGAACACGAATAAGGTTTCTTACAGGTGTCTGGTAGCAGTCTTCCTTTTCTGGATGAACAGAGGAACAATCTGATGATATTTTTAAAATTCCAGCTCAGTTCTCTGCTGGCATATAGCTGAACTCCAAAATGCAAAACTGTTTGGCTTGATATGATTTGAGGACCAACAGAGGGCTTGCTGCCTCTTGCTTCCACACGCTTCACCTTTGTCAGACCTCTCACGACTATTTGTCTTTTACACAGTCCAGCCAGATGCTCCACCAACATCCCTGCAGAGTAACTGTGTCACCAGCTGAGGCTCACAGCCTGGTTGATTGCATGGGCATTGCCAGCATCTCCTTCTTCTCATCACTCCATGTTTTCACTAACAGTTAAAAAAAAGAAAAAAGAAAGAAGAAAAAAGAAAAAAGAAAAAAGAAAAAAGAAAAAAGAAAAAAGAAAAAAAGAAAAAAGAAAAGAAAGCCTTGGTAACTAGCTGGGGAAGCTAATAAAGATCTGAACTGTTACCTCTCCTCCCAAAAGATGCAAACTAAACCACCCATTGATCTGGGAGGAACTCATTAGCAAGCCAAAAACAAGCGCAACAAATCATGGAAAACATCTGCAAGTGACTTCAGCTAAAATACATGATGGGAGGGTCTTCTGTGTCCCAGCCCTGAGTTCAACTTTCACCAAAAGCAAGGATTGCTCCTGGGTGAAGACCACCACCTCTGCTTCAGCGACTTGAAGCATCAGGGGTTTAATGCTCATGCATTAAAGTGTCACTCTCAGCGCATGCAAAAGGACCCTGCTATCATCTGGGTCACCGAGGAATATTCTCTCAATAGTGAGCGGCTGCTTTCCCTAAAAGCATTTTTAGAGTTGCAGAAAGAAATGTTGAAGGTAAGATGGCTATGTACAGAGAAAGATTATATTCCAATAATCACTTCAAAGAGAATGGGGGGGGGAGGCATGTTTCTAATTTCTATACAAAAACAAAGGAAGTAATTTCTTTCAAGGTTTTTTATTTGTTTTTCAAATTGCACGGCGTTCAACTTTTAAAATAATAATCATTCTTGACAGCCATTTAATAATTGTTAGTGATCTATAGCTTTATTATAAAGTACTCATCTAATGATGTATTTCCTTTACCCTAAGGGCCAAGTACAAAGCAGGGAAATTATCTCGGTGATACTTTTAATAACTTCCTGTGGGATTGCAAACTCTGGCTGAAGCTGTCTCTGCAAAAGAGTTAATCATGTAATTTCACAGATTAGACAACACAGGGTTACTAATGAGAAACTTCAGTTCAGTGATAAACTCTTTTTTTTTCCAAGAATATTTTGAGAGGCCTGTAACCTTTGGCTGACACCCAACGAGGCTATTAGTTTAACCATGGGATGCACTACCAAATGTACAAGAGTCAGCAGAACTTTTCCTTCTGAAAATTGCTCATAACCCTCTGTGAAGAAGCCTTCGAAAACCCAGACGGGATAGATGGAAAGGAAAAATCAGGCAAAAAAGGGCTGACTTATCGGCTTCCAATAATTGGCATGGCTTCAGCTTCCAGTTTCTTTTCAACAACGTCCGCTCACTATAGCAACCCCGGATCCCATTTAAATGTCATGCTGCCCTCTGTTCTATAAACATGTATCATCCATCACTAAATATTTAGATCTGAATTGTTGGAGTTGAGTTCTGTGCCAGGGGTAAGGGGATTAATTCCTTTCAAGGCCCTCACATGATGGATTTTTCACTGAAGTAAACATCCGAGAAGAGCTCACACTACGGCCATAAAATATATAAATAAAGTTTAAAGTTTAATTAAGTCAACATTATTTAAAGCGGTTGTCATATTTTATGGTGAACTCTTCGTGTTTATTTTGTATGACTCCTCATAAATAGTCTCTCCCCTTCAGACAAAAGGCACGGCTGGGTTAAAGTTAAGGGTCCCATGCGTGGTACGGGAAGGAGGATCTCCCGGGCTCAGGGGATCCAAAACACACTGTATCGGGCCTTCTGCTATCTCGTGTCTTCCTAATGAGCTGAGATGTTGTGCAGACACAGGAAAAGCATGGCGGAGTTTACAACAGACGTGACACGGGGAAGTCCTTCGAGTGGCTATCTGGGCTTGGCCGAGGGAAGGCCGCATGCTGCCCGGTCTAAAGGCTGCTGATGCTGGGCAGGCAGCGGGGAAGGAGAGGGGGCTTGGAGGGGGACAGGTTGAGAGGGGCAGCCCCCCCCCCGCCCCCCGCAGCCTCCACCAGCAAGGGGACTGCAGGGAGCGCTGGGAGAGAGCTGGTGTTGCTCCTCTTCCTCTCCCACCCTTCCTGCTCCCTAAACAAGTCCCTCAACCCAATGAGGTGCACTTTCGAGAGGAAAATGATATGATGTCGTTATGTAGCCTAATCCATTAGAATGGCAAAGGTAATTTTAAAAGTGAAAGAAACTAAGTGGAGAAATTCATCAAAGTGATTGCTAATCGATGCTCTCCTGTAGGGAGGTTTTGTAATGCCTTGACAAGGACTTCTGGGTAATTAGCCAAGCATCCTGGCAAGAAAAGTGAACCAAATGCTGGAGCTCCAGGTCACACCTGGGGAAAACTTGCATTCAACTTCTGCGCTCCCTCAGCTGCCGTGGGCAGCTCCTGCCCGCCCTCTCTGCCACTGCTCCGCGTCTGCGCATCCGCAGCGGGTTACATCTCAGTTAAGGGGCTTGTTATTAGGGCAAACACAAAGCTCTTGTGAGACGCTCATATTCTCCAGGGACGCGTGCTGCATAAGACCGACCCCTTTTTTTTTTCTCTCTTTCTCAGGATTTTCTGTATCTGTGAAAGGGGACTAGAAAAGTTGCCAGGACAGTACAGCTCAAAGACAGGACTAGTAGCTGTGATAGGAGCTTGTCACTGCTCTCCTGCATGACTGAGAACAAGTCATTCGGTATTTCTGTTTCTTACCAATAAAACTGGAGTAACAGCATTTTATCTTGCTTAACCTGCTTCAACTGTAAAGTTCCTGCAGCAGGGCTGGTCTTTTACACTGTGTATACAGCGCTCACACCGAAAATTTCCAGTCTCTGGAAATAGTCACCTATAGCTGCTATCATGCTGCAAACACTGAAGCAGGAGAAGAGCGTATTCCCCCTTTTGGTTCCAGTTATTCCTCTCTGAACAGCTTTTTCTACAAACATGTGAGAAGTGCCAGAAAAAAATGTAGGTGAACATTATTCCTGTACCTATTCATGCTCATTCATCCCGCACCTGTTTATAAAGTAAATATGTATGCGTGTGTGCATGTCTGTATATGTACACACTCACACACACTTTACTGATTCTCACATATCCCTGTTTAATTTATTAGCATGGACACGTTCATTCAAATTCAGAAGCACAGGTCATGCAATCAGTTTGTGAGGGAAGATGCAAGGAATGCTTTGTCCCGACAGGGCACATGCAGAAATGCAGACCAGACTGAACTGAGTTTGCCAGGCAGTAAATTCTCTTTCTAGCAAATGAAGCCACAACAGCCATGTGATGAAAGATCCCTCTGCTTTCATTCTGTATCAGTACTGATTACGTTGCCCCAAAATCTTTAGCATTAGGTAACACGATCATGCTGAAGGTAGTATGAAATTTAATGAGGTCTTAATCTACATGACAGGTTAAAAGCTATGAGAGTTTCTAAGGCTCTATGTGGTATAAATGGAGTGCAAGCTATTATTATTTGATAAGATAGGAAGAGGCCCAGTTGAAGGGAAAACATTTCCCTACAGGCTCTGGACTTCGGTTAGAAGTGAAACCGTTAAAACTAAAAAAACATAAAGAAATATAAAGAAAGAAAGAAAGAAATAAGGAAAAAAAGGAGGAGAAAAAGAAAGAAAGGAGGAAAGAAAGAAAGAAAGGAGGAAAGCAAGCAAGCGAGCAAGCAGAAGGTGAAAGACAGAAAGAGAGAGAGAAAGAAAGACACAATGAAAGAAGAATAAATGAACTTCAAAGTACAGAAAAGCAGCTCCATCACTCCAGAGCAAGAGACCAGTGTTGAAAAAAATAGAGAGGGAAAAATGTTTTGTTTGAACTTCATTTACAAGCAGTAAGAATTTGTTGAAAACCGGTTACGGAGCGACTGCTAAAGGGGTTAATGGTGGTCAAAAGTCACCAGTGTTACTTTCAATAGCATGGAGTGAAATTCAGCCTGTGCAAAGAGCTAGCACCGCGCTTGTTCACATTGTAAGCCCTGTCCCCTCTGTTTGCCAGCCAACAGAAGCTCCTCACAGGGCCCAAGACTCCCTTTCTGAGCTGCCAGAAGTGGGAGATGGGAGGAAGGTTTGATTGCACCACTATTTCTCATGCCAAAGAAGTATTGCAATGTGCAGTGATATTCATGTCCCATAACAACCTCTGCTGCACTTCTCTCAAGGGGGTTCCCACCTGCGGGGGCGTGAAATCACCACCCTGGGACTCACACGCTGGAAAAGTCCCCCAGAAAGGACTAGGCAGGACTGGCATGTAGGCTTTGTTGTAGCCTCACTCCCTGCATGGGGATGGACTTAGATCCCAAGCCACTGGCTGAACTTCTGACAATTTGTGTTCTACTCTATCATGCTGCCTTCCAAAGGCCAGCCAGATAAGCCATCCATAATATGCAGTATTAGTGTTAAGTTCCCCTCTTCCCAACTCTTCCCCCTGCCTAAGTTGTCAGCTGCTTTGGCAAACAGCACAGAAGCATGGTGTTACTCCTGCTATTGGTCTTACACGTATGCATGTAAAAAGTTTGTCGCTTAGTTTTTTATCCCCAAGTACCATGAAAGCCGAGTGATTAATCATAGAATCATAGAATCTTCATGGTTGGAAAGGACCTTTGAGATCATTGAGTCCAACCATACACACACACACAAAAAAACCCCTACAACCTCTGCCACTAGAGCATGCCCTGAAGTGACAAATCTACACGTTTCTTAAATACCTCTCGGGATGGTGACTCAACCACCTCCCTGGGCAGGCTGTTCCAGTGCCTGACCACTCTTTCAGTAAAGTAATCCTTCCTAATATCTAATCTAAACCTCCCCTGCTGCAGCTTCAGACCATTTCCTCTGGTCCTGTCATTATTCACCTGGGAGAAGAGGCCAACACCCACCTCTCTACAACCTCCTTTCAGGTAGTTGTAGAGGGCAATGAGGTCTCCCCTCAGCCTCCTCTTCTCCAAACTGAACATGCCCAGCTCCCTCAGCCTCTCCTCTACTAATAATGAAGTATTAATTCCATTTCTGAAATACTAGAGGTGGGAAAGAAACGTCTCAAAAGTTATTGATATAGACAAAAATATGCATTTTCAAAGTAAAACCAAAACCAAGTATTATTTCACTAGTATTTTATGAGGTGGGTGGAATTTGCAGGAAAACAAATATCCCACCTCATGACCGTTTCTGATGAGTCAGAAGTTTTCCCACTACTCCTTTCATGGCAGCCATTGGATAAGCCAATGCCTTGTTCAATTGAGAACAACAGTATCTGTTAAGAGGACAGTCCCCTGGAAGGGAGGAGGGGTCAAAGTAATTCCTTTTTCTGACAGGAACACAAAGCTACCAGATGAAGTGATGATTAGGCAGTCTCTTTGCCCAATTAATATCGAATTTATAGAACTGTGTGAAATAGTTCCAGTGAGGGAGACTGATGATGGCTTATCCCGGTCAAGGGATTCATCATGGACTAGGAGAGAAAGGAGTAGGTCTGGGAAAGCATAAATATGAACACCAGCCCTCAGTTTGGCATAAGTGCTTGTTGGCTGTGCTGTGGACATTAGCTTTCTGATCATTGTTAAACACGCTACATATATTCCTGCAGAAATTATTAGTTTTGACAAATCAACAGTTTTTGATGACAAAAGAAAACAAAAAGGCATTTTCACTGGCAAATTCATGAGCAGCCTTAGCAGTCAATGCTCCCAGAATTGCCTTTAAACAGCCAAATCATTCCCACAAGTATGAATGTGCAGTTCCAGCTACTTTAATGGAATTTGCGTGTGTATATCAAGGGGTAGAGTTTGGCTCTTGGTCTAAAACAAGTGGAGCACTTTTTAAAGAGAAACTCATTTAGCAGTGATGTAAGTCTCTGCAGTTTCCCTGTTTTGTCTATGAAAGACTGCAGTTTTATAAAATGGTATGAATATATGAAATGTCTTTATATTTGGCTTTTATTGCAGTATGCAACTGTCTAACAACCGAGTCACGAACATCTCAGTTAATTGATGTTTACCAAAACAGTTATCCCTCAATTTTAATCCTTTTATTCCAGTAAAAATTACTATGATTCTCTGTACTCAGATTTTTTTCTGATTTCACTGCTTTCATGCCAAGGGAATTCCAGTGATTTCAGTAAAGTTACCCTAGCATACAACTGATGCGGTGAAGTAGTAAATCAGACTCTGTGGAAGAAATCCTAGTCCTTTGAACTCAGTAGGAATTTTGCCATTGATTTCAAGGGACCAACATTTTCACTGTAGCTCTATAAAATAATAACTTTTCTTTGTGTAGGTGTAAAGTAAAGTTATTATCTCAGATATAGTGACCAGATATGCACAGTATAAATACTGCTTAATTTCTGCATATACAGAAAAAAACAGAGAACTTTTTAATCTTGATTTTTGTTTAAATTCTCACTGGTAAGTATACTTTGGACTGCAAATACTTCTGGAGAAATCATTCAAAGAGGTATAAACAAGGTAGCTTGAGCATGAGCCTTATCCAAGGCATCCTGAAGTCAAATTTTGGTGTAGCTGACCTAGAGATTTCTTCAAGAGGAGTGTGAAAATAAACAGTGACCTGAAGTGTTTGGGTTTTACTTGTTTTTTGGCAAACAACCTGGCCCTGATTCACCTCTCACTTAATTGTATAAGTGCTATAAGCGATAAAGTCAGATCTCATCATCTGGAAATAATAGAAGAATGAAAAAATACTGTGGAAATTGTAATGGGGTCTTGACCATGAGAATGCAAGCTTGCAGTTTATCAGTTGAAGCATTTCTGCTAGGGACGGGCCTTCTCCAAGGTTGTGGCAGGAGATTCTCTGGTGTACTTTGAACCCATCTTTTTTTGACAGTCTGTGACCAGATTCACACGCAGGGGATAACACCAGAGAAGAGCTCAAGGAGTTATTAAGAGCTCATTGAACAGGCCTACCAAAGGGCCCACTGGGGATCCTGCCTTAGAAGAAGAGACCAGAAGAGCTTGGCATGGTTCAGCAATATGATGAAACCTGAGGGAGGACAAGGTTACTTTCCACAAATACACTAAGGAGGAAGAGAGGAAGAAATACTAGGAAGAGGAGAACTTTAAACAGGTGGAAAATATCGTCACAATGAGAAATGGTTATAAACAGTGCAGGAATTAATTTAGGCTTCAAGGCAGAAGGTGTTTTCTGGATCAGGTTTCCATGGAGGCAGCGGATAAAATTGGGCAGTTTCAAGGTGGAGCCTGGCAAGTGTGTGCACTGACTGTAGGAAACGGTGCTTGCTGTCACTCTGTGGCACAGGACCATCCTTTTAGTCTATATTCCTCTGCTCTAAATGGTGACTAATTCTGCTGAAGACCCTGCTTCACAAAGCTGGTAATAAGGAAGAGTGTATCATCTCTTTCCCTATGAAATATCACTTTAGTGACTTCACTTTGATATCTGGGCAGCCTCAGAAAACCTGTCTGCCACCAGAGGGATGAGCAATTCCTAAGGAAGCAGGTATGTCTCACCCATATGCATGCTCCACTCCTCACTGTATCTGGGATGCCTCACATAAAAAGTGTTGACAGCTCCAGTAGGGATTTTACAAGAGATTACCATTCATATTCCACAAGGACCAAAAGATCCACATGGGAATATTTAATATAAACAGCAATAGTTTCCCACATCTTTGTTTAGAGAATAGCCTGAGGATTTCTAAACTATAGGATCATATTCATTCCAGAAGAATGGTTTCACTTACAGCCGTATAAATCTTTCCTTTACTTAAATGATGGGGTTTTTTGCTCATATCTGAATATTTAAATACAATATTAAGGTAATCAGACTGCAGCAGGTAGCTCAGGTAACTCTCACCTCACCTAGTTTTACTTTACAGTGAAAGACCTGATCTGTAGGGATGTTAGCTCTCTACTGTTGTAGTGTGAGGCCTCCCAGACTTCCAGGAAATACAGTGGGAGTTTTTAATCAAAACAAATTAGGAAAAGATTTCCCTGAGATTTCAAGATTGGATTTGCAAAGAGATCCAGGGCTGAAAAATTAAAGTTCTGCTTCCATCTGGGCTGGGCTCCTAATCATAGTGACTGCACTGGGGAGCTTAGTACTCTTGACAGCCCAGCCTTGCCGCTAAGTGCCTAAGAAGGAGCTGTTAGATATTTAGCTGTTTGGAGCATCTGCTCTGAAGCATCCAAAAGGCCATTTCTCTTAGCTTGCCTTTAGGATATTTTAAATGCCTTTTTGGCTTACTTAGCACTTTTAAACATTCCTAACTTCCTTAATAAAGCCTACTGCTATATCACACTTGTCACTACTAGCCACAATCTGATATAGCACATGCAACCTCCCTTGGAATTACCAAATGTAAGGGAGGGGAGGAAAAGCTATCTTTTTGTTAAGAGATAATGATACAGTATTGCTGACTTCTAGCATTCATGCGTCAGGCTCACAGATGACTATGAGACTGGAATACCTTTGTTTCCTTCCGTTTGCCTGCTGATTTCTGAAATTTTAATGCTCATATGTATCAGCTCTTCTCCACAGCCATGTGGGCTTGAGTGCACCAGAAATGAACAGTTACGGGATAGCGGAGTGCTGCATATTAGCTATTCATGAATCATTTCCCCACTCACACATATCAGTATCTGAGTTTCTGTTTTCATATCTGTGCACTCTGGATAAGTTTAAGCAATGCTGACGCTCTCTCCTGGCACACTGGTTGAACATTTGTGTCCTGTTGTGTTCCTGGAAATAGAAAGGATGGATGAAAAATAGAGGTCATAAGCCACTGCAAAAAGCAGTGCCTGCTCTTTCACAGCTATAGTTAATCCTTCTTCAGAAAATAACTGATACCTGGCGTTAAAAGAAGGAAATTTTGCTAAAATTTCCAGCCCATGACTTCTGAAGAGTGTATGAACTCAGGGAAAATTTCAAACAAAATTGAGACATCATAACCTCAACAGCTGTATGTGCCCTCATTTTTTAAATACATAGTGTTCCTTGCGTTCATTTATCACTGTTTCAAGAAATGAATGATGACATAGATTGTGCTACAACCAATTCTTCCAAAGCGGAAAGTGTGCATGGTATCATCCAGTTTAAGAGAGAAAGTCAGAGGCAGGAGAAGAGCCAGACACTCTTCTGTTTGTACCTTGTGAGACACCATGACAGAAGTAAAGGGGGACCACTTGTTTGGAAGACTGAGGGAGAAGGCTCATTTACATGCTTGCAGACTGCTAGGTTTTCTCTCTGGGAGTTAATAGAAAAAACCTTTCATTGCTGTGTTTTCAGCTTTTTACTGCTACTGGGCTGAAGTCTTTGATGCCAGGAGGAAGGGAGCAGAGGCATTAGGACGTAAAGAGCCTCTTCCACTTGCCAGGTGAACTACAGAATCTAGAACCACTTTCTTCCTTTCTACACAAATGATATGTTATGTTCCCTTCGGAGAGAGACATGAAGGCAAAGCAGCTCAGGATGATCTTCCCTTGTCAGTGCAGTCATTAAAAAGAACCAAATTTTAGTAGGTGACCTCGACTTAATGTTGAACAATAGTTCATTCTTTACAAACAAGCCATGAGTTTTTGTAAAAACAATGTTTTACATGAAGAGGACTAGAAATTCTTTCTTGTGCTTTCATACAAAGGTTGCATTGATCTGATTTATCAATTTTCTGGAATTCATGAAAGACAGAATAATATAGCTTTGTGGTATTTTGTAAGGTAAAAAAAAAAAGACCAACAAGTAATGTAAGTCTATTCAGTTAGATGTTTAGACTCATTACATCATGTCAGAATTTGGGGAAAAGAGCTAACTTCCAATTCATTAATATATACTGTTTCAGTAATCAAGTGGGTTATTGATGCCAAAGGCAAAAAGCCAAAATATAAGAAAGCGTTCACCAAAGAGGGTATTTTGTAAAGCTTGGCCAGTATCGGAAATAACTGGTGTTGAACTTCCTTTGTGAAGTGAATCACAGCAAATATATTCTCTTGTACTTGTTTCATCATCTGAGATTGTGGTTTAATTGTAGTTTGCAATGGATAAACTATCTGTGTATTCAAGACTTCTTTCTCTTGATCATGTGCTTGATAAAAGCTTTCATAACTGGGCTTAGCTAGTTTGTTTGGTTTTATCCTTCCCTTCTGCAGCCTCTCTCCTTATTCTGTTCTCTGGACTTTTAACAACTTTTACTCCAAGCACACCAGTATTTATGGTGTGCCCTAAAGGACAGTGCCCCTTAAAAATATATTCATAAAAGTTAGTACAATCCTCAAGTACAACGAGTTCAGAAGAAAAACAGTCTGGAAATGAGCTTTGAGATGAATGCGTTAGAGTCATTATCTGAGGTAAACTGGCAGTCTCTAATGAGACATTTGTAATTTAATTGTGTCATGGAGAGGCTATAAATTTCCCCCACAGCCCACATCCAAGTTGTTTTTATAATGAAGATAAAGTAACACACATACCAAAAATCTTTTGAATACACTATAACTTCTTCCAAAAAGATAAAGAGAGCCTATATCCTATTTATGTCACTACGCTTGGTTGCATAACAGAGCTTACAACAAGTAGGATAGAGAGCAAGAGTCAGTCTATAATCATTTAATACGGTATAATTCTTTACATTTCTCTTTTAATCACATAGTAATTTTGGGGGGGACTGGTTTATATCAGTACTAGAAAAGAAGAAAAATAACAGGATTGCAAGCAAATGATCGTTCTACAGAGTCCTTGTACGGGATTATGTTGTGTTTGATGCTCCCTCTGGGGAAGAAAATGTTCTAATACTGCATGACTAAGCCACTCCTGCGTCAGATTTCTACGGCTTTGGATAGAGAATTGTAAAGACTTTTATGCCTCAATCAATACCAAAATGCTTCCTACTCACTCCAAGTTCTTAAATAAATTAGGACAAGCGTGTCTTTCAGATATAGAAATAGATGGTGCAATACACTCATTTGATCATATCCCGTGAGCCCCCCGGGTCCCTCAGCTAGAATGGTGTGTTTACTTCTCTTACAGATGTAAGCAGGTATTTGTGCTGTGGTTCTGTTTATTAAATTGTGCTGGAGAAAACCTCCAAAGTTGTCCCACCTAGTTCCAGCTAGGTGGGACAACTTTATCAAGCACTGAGAATTATTTAAAATGGAAGTGGCTTTTAAAATCAAACTTAAACTTCAACAGTTATCTAAGCATTTGTTTTTTAGGCAAAAGTAGGACATGTAACCAGGGATTGGGACATAGAGGAGGATGAAGAATATTTTATGTTCTAATTCTATGGTAAATATTGCAAACATACCAGGTTCTACAAGAACCTGCTTTTGACTGTTCTCCTCTGACTTATTTCTCTCACTCAAGCTGGACACTTGAGAACTGTGACCTAAATACAGGACAAGAGTGATCATTCTTGTATTTCATTTCTGTCTTCAACATAAACTGTCTCTGCATTTTTAGGAAAAGATATCTCACATTGAGATAGCTTTTCAAAAGCCACTCTGAAATTTCTTGTGGTGTTTGTAATGTAAGCCCAAGAATCTCAAGTTGCCACCCTCGTAGCTGCTGTCACAGTGCAAGGTCTCAGATGAGAGACACGAAACGTCCTCAGAAGCAACTGCAATACACCTTTTTCCCATTTTTGAACTATTTTTAAAATTTTTTCACTCCCAAGAACTGAATCTTTTCATATGCTTTATGCCATCTGAAGGTGAATATTTTCATTGATAAACAGCAATTTGTTTAACCAAGGAATTAGAAAAATAACTTCCATCTAGAATCTTTTTTATTGAAAATGAGGTTTAGCAAGATCCCTTACAAGCTCTGTAGACAATATGATAATAGTGTTTATCAGGTAACTATTTCTTTTTCTGTTCTAGAAAGTGCATACCCTTTGCACTAAAACACTACTGAAACCTGAACCAAGAGACAATTAAATCATTATGCATAGGGATAGATGAAAACTGATCAGTAAAGATTGCAGCCATTTGACCATTTTGGTCTGCTGCTTTGTTGCTTAGTACCTTGTGGAGACATTTACAGGCATGTATAGGGAATATGAAACTGAGGAATGCAATCGTGACTGATGTATTTCAAATTTACTTTCAGTAAAACCAGAAGAATATACATTCTAGACAGTGCAATGTACTAGGCTTTGCCTTGCAGTAGCTAAATGAAATTTTATGGCCTTAATTTTACAGGAAGTTAGACTAGACAATGCAATTGCTTCTTCAAACATTAAAAATTTAGGAACCGTGGAGTAAATGACTGCATTGGGCTCAAGTCAATGGAGAGTGAAGTTCTACTGCAGCTGGAAGGGATAGGAATTTGCAGGAAATACAGTACAGTATACACCAGAAAAGGAATGGATTGTTTCAAATAAAAAGTTGTGTGACTTGTTGCTAGTTCCAAAGAAAGAGGTTACAGCTTGCAGATGAGGCACGGGCTGTAAACTATTCAGGATGACTTTCATTGCTCAGAGGGTATAATTAAGAGTATGAAGCAAACTGCCAAAATCTACAATAGAAATGAATAGTGTACACCAGGTCAAAAGGGATCTGGACTCATTTCTGGAAGACGAGACAGTGCACAGCTGTTAGCTTGATTTTTTAAGGGTGAAGATGATCACTTACAATATGAATTGATTGGTATTTCCTGGGCATGTTCTGTTAGGATTTAAAGTCTTCTCCTGGACCTTCATGTATCATTGTTTCTCTCTGGCAGCTGCATCCATCCAGGAGCAAATGTCTTCCATTGACTGGAGATGTATACTGTAGAGTAAAATTGCTACAGTTACCAGAGAAAATACCTTGGTGCAAAGGAATTTTCTTGGTTTTGCCATGATGTAATTCAGATCAGGCAAAAAAAGGATGGGTAGCTAACTCCACCGTTGAGAGTCTTGTCTTCCCTTTAATCATCCTGACAGTGCCTAGATCTGGGATCATGTATCTAACCAGTTGCATGCACACATCCAAGAAAATAGTATCCAAACAGTTGCATGCACCTTTGGAGTCTCACTGACTCTACAGTCTCTGTAGTGCAATGTGTTGTGTAAAAACTCAGAACAAGGGACAAGTGGACAGGCCCAGCGATAATCTGATCAAACAATACTGCAACTGTCCATGAATCCCATCTCAAGCCTAAAAATGCACTATCATCTGAAATGGATAGAGGCAGATGTAGGTAAAACTGAAGGACTTTAGAAAATCTGAGGCTCACAAACTTCTCAAATGCTGTAATCCTCCCAATCATATAATACCACTCAGACATTTCATCATCTGTAAGAGAGGGGATTACCGCTTCAGTGACAATTACAAAATCAATAGAACAACTGACGTGACTTCGAGGAATGTATTTCCATGCCCCTGGCACAGAAGAAGACATGCTCTGAAGGAGGAGGTACTAGGGTGAGAAGAGATTACAAGCATTTGAATTTATTGGAATAATTCTTGTAGCCCTCCGTATGAAGCTGAAAGGCTGAGGGCTAAGGACCACTGCCTACTTCACAGCATGCCCTTAGCTTCCATTTATTTGGGGCTGCAAATAACTGCTGCATCTCTTCAGCAAGGCTCTCTTCATGAGACATAGCAGCAGGCATGGAGGAGTTTCTGAGACGGCATTGCACCCACTCTTTCCACCCTCTGTAACAAGGAGCAGCAATCCACATTCACAGTACCAAACCACGGAGGCCGAGTGTGAAAGATGAAGTTTTTTTGGGTCCTGGACAAGTTGCCAGGGTCACTGACTGCGGTCCAACATAAAATCTGCTTACACCAGAGCAGCAGCATGAAGAAGGTCCAAGGCTTTCTCTGCTCTCACCAGCACTGTGGATCCAGTGCAAAGAAGCAATAGTTACTTCTGGCGTAGCCCCAGATTTACAGGGCCCTGGGAAAAGAAAAGTAGCATGCGGAGGCAGCTCCTGTGGCTAATCCTGGTGCAACGCAGCCACTCTATTTGATACATCTTTATTCAAAGGAGTTTGTAAAATTTAGGTCATATTAGTATCCTACCTATATATGGAAAAGGACCATGGATAACCAGTTTTGCTCATAGGCTTTTTTCAGCATAGTCTGAGTCACCCTCATTAGATGTAGGAGCAACAGAAATAGAAACAGAAGTTCTCACTGAAATAGACCCAGGGAAGTCATCACAGCCTAAGTCTTCTCCCCACTCCCTCCCAAGTTTTCCTAGGCACCGCGTAAATACAGCAGGAGATTGTCTGTACCTCAAAGTGGTTTTAATCTAAATATTATCAGAGATTTAGTAGCAGTTCAAAAGTTTCAAAATTTTCCAGCTTTGCATACCACATGCATTACTAGCGATGCAGCTCTGTTTAGAGCAACTTTGAATTACGCAGGTGAAGAAGCCTATGGCTGGGTAGCGCGTTAAGCCACTGAATGTTCTTGGGGATTGATTTCTAAGGGACTTCCTGATGTGTGCGATGTGTTTCTGTCCCTATTTTTAACATCTGCCCACCAGCTCTGTCCTATTTACAGAATAACACCTGTAAACACGACAATGAACAGTGTATGGGTTTCCCTGATTTTCATTTGTCATTAGTCATGTCCACAGTGTTTAGTGAATTATCTTTTGTAGTTCAGGACTGACTCCTCCTGAGACAAATGAAATGTAAGTTCCCCTGGAAATGTCTGGCAAACTTTCCATTAACTTGAATAGGTTTCCCATTGCTGGGATTTCGAGGGGTTTTGGTTTGTTTGTTTGTATATTACTTGTGTTCAATGTTTCCTGTTCATAGTGTATTTATGGAACATCGTAATAAAACATAACATCTTGGTATGAATCTTTCAATAAGCTTTAGTGCTTTCTTCAAGATAATGTTCCTTGTTTTGAGGAAGATGTTCAAGGAAATTGTGCAAGCCTCTCTTCTGCACTGAATTTGCTGAATCAAAGGACAAAAACCCAAAACCTGCTTTTTTTTTTTTTTTTTTTTTTTTAAAGAAAACCTGTGAAAGAGACACTAGAGTACGGCAAACAGATTGATTGTTTCATTGGTCTTGCTCCCATTTCAGCTCCAAGCACTTTGGCAAATCCTGTATCTTAAACACCTGGCCCACTGCCTTGGCTGAAGAGAGGTGTTTTTGTGTGTCAGGCCTCCAGGTTTTAAAATATGTTTGTGTCAGCACCAGCTGTTTTTCGTGGTTCATTGATCACACACAGTAGAAGTCCTCCAATACTTTAGAAAACTTTGCAGTGAGAGATTCCTCCAGATATGTTTAATGCTCCTAAATGATCGGAGGGAACATCAGTACTATTTTATGGAGCTGGTATTATGTGATAGTAGAACTTCACTTACAAAGACTAAATTCATCCTAAAACTTGAACGTGTTTGATTTTGGTATTCCAATATTTAAGTTTGTAGTTCCTTTAACCTAGGAGTTTAGAATTATTTATTTTTTTAAAAATCTTCCTTTGTTATTTTGCCCCATAATGCTAGTGTATGATGGACTGCACAGAGAAGTGGAATAATTCTGAAAAAGCAGTCCCAGGACCATAGCCCAACTGGACAGGGCATTAAGATTGGAAGAACCACAAGAATACTCTCCTCTATCTTTGCTTCTGAAAGGCTGATGCCGCTCCTCTTTTAATTTACTTGTCCATTTTAACCTATATTTTATATATGTTATAACCTATATTCCTACCTGGGATTTCCTGGCCTAGAAACCACGTACAGAAGAACATGCTTCTCTCAGGAGAAGTCTGATCTGCAGGTAGATTGCACACGTGCACTAAATATGAGGCTTTCAAAGTATACCACACTTTGTGCTTAAGCATAAATGAGCTGTATAGCTCAAGTGCAATTAAACAGATACTGCCGGGAGCCGTTGGAATCACAGGGAGGACTGGTGCAGCTGATCTGCTCTTGCACTGCCAAGGGCCCCAGGGCTCTGAAGCATGAAGCAGTTACATAGGAGGGAGGTTTGCGGTTCGTGAGTGGGGTTTGCAGCTTTCTGATCCTGCGGGACAAAGTCCACTGAAGCTTGTGGCAGCTTCCCAGTCACTTCTCTGGGGTGGGGATTAGGCTAGTTGTCTTCGACATGGGAGTTTGTCTGTTTGAGAAGGCTGCAGAGGAAGAGGAGTGGAGCTAATGCGCGTTGCTCTTTTTCTTCCACATCATTGCTGGCAGATGTGACTCAGGACAAAACCTTGAAATATGGCTGTGCAGACAGAAATGGGATAGATCCAAGGGTAAAAAGCCTGTGCTTGGAGATGCTTCGCTGTGATGGATTGCATGAGTTCAGATGTGTCTCTCTCCCATCTTGTGTTTGCCATCGCTTACTTAGAGGAAAGCAGAACTGCCGAGGAGGATGGCTGGGCAAGAGCTTGTTTCCTTACTCCTGAAACCTATGGAGCAGGGAGACACATGCTAGTCCAAACACTGAAGCTCTCCTAACAATATGGATCATTTGAGACTGAGGAGTGGAGCTGAAATGACAGAGATAGTTTGTGCCAGAAGTGCATTTTTTGTGAATGCTGAAATCCTGACATTCCTGGCTAGCCCAGTGTAAATATGGCCACCCAAGTGCTGTGGCATTATTTGAGTTCATCTGCTGAATAGCTGTTATGTGGTTTCTTTGGCAGCCCAGTGATTCCCTGAACTGACAGAAAACCATGGCCCTGCTCTCCGTGGCTGCTGCACGGGGGCCGGCATTTAAAAAAAAAAAAACAAACCCAAACATGCCATGACCCTGCGAAAGAACACAGGCCTGTGCATCCCCATCAGCATGTGGCTCGCTATCAGCGCTTGAAGGCAAGGATGCTCCTGCACTCTGTGCTGGCGCTGGCCTCTCTCCTCCCCTCCTGCCCGGCTGCAGCGAGGATCCATCTGGGAACCCAGTTCCCCGTCCTCCCTCTTAAAATACAAGCAGTTTCTCACAAGGGTAACCAGAGGAAGAGGCAGCACGTTTATCTTAAGCTTGCGCTCAGCTGGGTGTGTTTATGCTTTGTTTCCGAAAATGGGACTGGGCACATGAGTAGCGCGGGACAAAGTTCAGGTTTTGCTATGCAACGAGGGCTGTGGGGGAAGATGACCCGGAGGTCGATGCCGAGGCTCCTCCCTGGAAAGTTTTTACTTTTAATATTTGCAGTTTGTTGTAATCTGGGCCCTCCCAAGGGAAACGATTTGCTCTACTCGATGCATTTTATAAGCTCCAAAGAAAAGCTCTTGCTTTGCTGGGATGGTGGAGAGGAGGAACAGCAATATCCCACCACGGCGAAGAAAACGTCATAACTTCCCCTTCAGATCCAAGGCAGGACTTTTCAAGAAGGGAAAGAGGAAGCCTCTCCTCTGCAAGCTATGGCAAAATAAAATACCAACACCTTCCTTTGAACTGAAGAGAAAAAATCAGCAGAAATGCCGTGGAGGCTGTGTACCGGCAGCTCATGGGCCCTATCCCTCCTTTAGACCCTCGCCCAAGCTTTTCACACTGCTCAGGAACTTTTTAGTCTCTCCAGCCATAATATAGGAGTCAAATATCATCCCACACTGCTTTTATGGTTAGTGGGTTGCACTACTGCGCTGTCAAACCCCAGGGTTTTTTATAACTTGAAGCAGTGTAGAAACACCAGAGTGAAGGAAACAGGGCGTTTCACTGTCTCAGCCTACTGAGCAGGCAAAATTTCCAAACTATCAAAATGATTTAGAAATGTATCGCCCATTTATTTGGGGCCAAGTCAATTAACCTGAAAGGAGCAGTGTGCCCTTGTGACTAAATCACTTCAGGCACCCCAAAAAAGATAATTTAACCCGAGCTTAGGCGTCAGCGCTGCAGGATGCTGTTCAGAGGCACCCACCTTTGCACATAGGGCTTGTACTCCTGGGTTGATTGGGCTCTACTGAAGTTACTGAGCCAGCGTTTGCCTGGGGCGGGGGAATAGATAACGCCTGGTGCTAAAGCCTCTGCAGGAGGGGGAGATGCTAGTGGAGAGCCGGGGCAGCATTTGTGTCCATCCTCACGGCTCCCCTGGCTGGAGCGGGGCCAGCCTTCCTAACCTCCGACTACCTTCCTCAGCCCAATCCCACAGCACTGTCTGTTTGTTTAACACTGTCCAGCAGCCTTGAGATAACGGGGATGTTGCCGGAGAGAACGGGGCCAGCTCGGGGCCGGCCTCACAGCTCTCCAGCGCCAAACGAACTGCATCCCAGGGGTGCTCCAAACACCCCGGATCCCCAACTGGTCCACAATGTCCAACGCTGTCGGGTCAGGACTCAACTACAGGGTGCTTTCAGAGCCCTGAGACGCCTGCTTGTCACCTAGCCATTAGCAAATTGTGGCCTAATTTGATCATCTCGGGGCTGTGCTGGCCACTGAAATCCCAGTCAGTGTAGAAAATGCTCTTCTGCTCAAAAGAAATGAAAATGAGCGTATCAAAAATATCACATGTATGCACATAGACATGCACGTATGTAAAGGTATGTATAAACTTTCCCTTTGAGAGCTGTGTTGGGGATGGAAAGGTTTACAGGCCCTGCAACAGAGCAGTGCCGTCAGGCGAAAGGAAAATAGGAAAGTGCAGCAGCTGCAAATCCTCATACAACATCTCACTTAAAATGTCATGTGTGCTACTTGGTTTAAATTGTCACCCCTCCAGCAACCACAAACAATGCAGAAACAGCAGATGTGTTTTCTATTTAGAATTAAACAGTTTATCTCAACCACTGTCATTGTTAAAAAGGGAAAATAAATAAATATCCATGTTAATGTAAACTTCAAAAGGTACTTTCTGGCATGAATGGCTATTCTGAATCCAGATTTCACTGAGAAAACTAGGATTTGACCACAGTTGGTTTTTTTTTTTTCATTTTTTTTTCCAATAGGGATGCTGGCAGCTCAACATGTAGTAAAACTGAGACTGGTCAAAAAGATTTTTTGGCCAGATATAGCATCCAATAACTCATGTCATTTAGACTTAATGGTCCAGAAAATTTAAGTAAACATCATAAATGTCTTTTGTTATTAAACTTTCCATTCAAACATTTTGTTTAACTCTTTCTTAATGGAGAGTAAAGATGACATTTTGGGCATATATTTACCTACGTGATAATCCTAGAGTCACCTCATTGAGATCTAAAGATTTGCCACAGTCTCAGCCTAGGCAAGCACTCAGCAAGAAAAACAATAGCTGGTGTGAGCATGTTCTCCAGAGAAGTTAAGCTAATGATGAATTTGACCTTTAGAGGTCAAGGTCAATTTATTGTACAACTCAGTTTTATAAGTCTATTGCTTTGTATGTTGTAGGGGCAAGTAGCATCTTAAGCAAGAATGTCTATATTAATATTATTGGATCCTTTTTTTATTTTTAAGAGGAGATAGTATTTGTAAAGGGTGTTGTTGAGTGATGTGGTTGGGATAGGCCTTAGGAAAATACAGTCTTTTTGTACAAAAAGCAAATGTACAGCTTCATTTAGTCATTGGTGCCCTTTTACATTGATGCTTACAATGAAGACACAAAAACAAAGCAGAACTCTGTCTAGTTGTGAAGATATTTTGACTAAATGAAGCTTGATTTGTTTCCACAGCCCAAGGAAGGTTCCAAAGCTGAATATCACTGCATTCTTCTTTGTGTGTGACATGGCCTTCACCAATACCTTTCTTGTGTTTGATTTGCAGCCAGTATTTTAGGATCTCACCAGCCAGCTTGTTTCCAGATTTTATATTTTTACAAAGAGTTTTTTGTCTTTAAGCAAGCAAACACACAAATGTTCCTGTTACAATTCCTGCCTGAAATGGGCAGAAGAAGGGTACACGTGACCAGCAATAAGCTGAAAGCTTTAACTGCCAGTAGTTATGTTAAGATCTTGTAACACATTCAATTCAACGCTTGTTTCTCCGCAACTGTCACAGTCCTGCAACTCTGTAGGACTTCTCCTGAAGAGATGTTACCTAGATGTCTGCAGAAAATGCAGTTACCAGGGCAGCCCAAAGTCAGTGTTAGCATTTTGGAATGGCTATGAGCCGAAGAAGACACTGTGCAACACGCCATCCTTCGCGGTCCCTGTAAGAAAGGAGCATTTTGAGAGCTGCATAGTTTCCCAGTGGTTAAGGCCAGAAGTGATCATTAATTTATCTGGTCCAGAGGTTGACCACAAGTGCACAACTGAGATTCATCAACGTGAAATCTCAGCAACCCTTTTCACACCACAGAGAGCAGATCTAATTCAGCTGTCCTGTCCTCAGGCAAGATCAGTCTCCAATGTTTGGGGCGGAAGGAACAGGCAGCCCTCCCTCTGGACAAGATGACAGGCAACTGGTATCAGTTGAGTGTTGCAAGGGGATTCCCTCCTCAGCTCTCTAAGCAATTGCCTCTAAATGTGAGATTAAATTGCAGCCCTTTATTACTTTAATAGAGTGGTCAATATAATTTCTGTGTGTGAGGTTGTCCTGGTTTGAGGTAAAACAGAACCAATTTTTTTTTCAGCAATTTTACTTTTCAGCTAAGCCTCTTCTAACTAACTCACTCTCTGAAATTAAAGGCATATTTTTCAGAGTGTCTGCTTCTAGCAGATAAGGTCTGATGTTTATAGTTAATACCATTAACTAGAGTATAAGAGTATAAGCTCTTGCTTATACTTATTGCTATAACAACCAAGGTCAGCTAACTTTGTTATGTACCAAGTTGGAGGGTCAGAAGTGGAAGAGCATAGAGGGGTTGCACCTGCGGGGAGGGGAGGACAGGACAGGTGACCCAAAACTGACCAACAGGGTATTCCATCCCATCTGCATCGTGCTCAGTATAAAGCTGAGGGGTCAAAGGGTCAGCCCTCTTTCTTCAATGGCCGGCGTCCAAGGAGGACTCTGTCTGTTCATCTGCCTTTAATCCCAATCTGTGCATTTCTGAATCCAGATCCGGAATCCAGTTTCCATCCATTGCTGAGTCCAGTATGGGACTTCTCCAGTGCCTGCTGGTGATGTGATTGTCATCCTGTGAGCTCATTACGGGTTTGTATATATTGTATATATTTCGTTATTTTCTTATTAATATTATTATCTTTTTATTTTTATGTTTTTATTATTAGTATTTCGTTAAACTAGTTTAGTTTCTTTTTCAGCCCACAAGTTCTCTCTTCTCGCATTCTCTCTCCTCTCCTCTGAAGGGAGATGCCCTTCCTTCTCTGAAGGGGAGAGAGGTGAAAGTTCACCTTAGTGGCCAGCCCAGCCCAAACCATGGCAGAGGTACAAGCACTTTAACTTCTCATCTGGCTCTGTTAGCCATCCTGAGGAGAGGTAACATGCGAATAGATGAGGGCAGAGCTGGTTTCAAGGAATTGTAGTTCTGATCTCATCACTGGTACATGCTTGCTGCAGTAAATCTGCAAAAATGAGTGAAATCCTATGGAATTAAAACATCAGGTCTTGGCTGGGAGTGGGACATCTCTGGTAACGATTTTTTGCCAGCCTAGCCAATGTGGGCATCACTATTTCTTCTGCCTGTCTTGACTCTTCTGGTTTATGTGACTTGAATATACATCAGAAGGACTTCTCCAAATGTGGTAGGTATTGCACCTCAACAGTTTTTCCAGAGCAGCAATTCCTGAATAATCCCATAAGCAGACACTTCTAATGAGCAATAAAAATATCTACATGTGGAATTACGCAGAAATAGTTACTGTGTTTAGTTTCCCACCTGGATTTTTTCCAAGCTAATTTTCAAGTGTAAATGATGCCTAAGAGGTTACATATTTACCCAGAGGAGGAAATACATTCCTTTATTATAAGACTGAACTTGTACAATTGAAGGAACATGTAATACAAATGGAATGGACAGAAATCCGTTACTAAATGGGAACTGAAGAGCTTAATTAAGTGCATCACTGAACAACTAAGCCCTTTAGTTCTTAATATTGGTTTGAGTGTTTGTACCCACAAGCATCCATAAAGTCTCCCAGCAACTGGATTATACATTTGCATATATAACCTGTTCCTCTGAGTTATAGCTTGGAAAAAAATTTTTCTGATCTATATTAATATTATTCTGCCTCCCAGCCTTTAGTTATTGACTGAAGTGTGAGTGAAGTCAGACTGTGGAAATTACGGCTAAAGAGGCAATTTATTTATTTTTTAAAGGCTTCTGCACAATTTAAAAGTGATTTGTGGGAACCTGGACGCTTGAGCAGATGAATTTGAAGCCAGTAAAATTTTCTTATTGCTTGCTTTTATTTTCAGATAGCCTTATTTGAAATAATTTTAGCCATCACTCTTCAGGGATCTTGAGGTCAGATCAAGAAACCTTCCAAAGCAATAAGAAGTTCATACTAAAACAAGGCTATCAGAGAGGAAAAGTAAATGCTAATGTTATCTACATGTCAGAGAGCATGGATAAGTTCTTACAGCATTGCTCCGGTAAAATGGATTTGCTTCCTTACTACGGAAATCATGCTATTGCTAGTAGTCTCGACAGAAACAAAACCAGATTCTGACTTAACTATTTCTGTTTAATAAAGCAAAAAAACCTTTCAAGATCTAGAGAATAAGTAACAGCAAATCATCTGATTTGGTTCTTTTCCTTTTTGTGAGACTAAGCAAACAAATTATTTGCTGATGCTATTTTATTTTCTTAGCTTGTATGCTGCATTGAATTGTGCAAGTATTTAAACCTCATATAGAGCTTCTTTGAAGTATTTAGGTTGTGTTGATAACATTTATTCTTCCAGAGATCATGCCAAAGTTTCAGTGTCTTGTTTCAACGAATAACTCTCAGACTCCTATTTCCAAGGTTGATACAATCAAATATGCAGTGGACTCAATTATTCTCTGATACCAAATAAAACATCTAATATTGCCTTTACATCCTTTTCTTGGTGAACGTGGATGGTAGCAAATTTATTCAGCAGGGAAGATCATGACCATAATGTTGGCCAAACTTAATCTCAAATTAATTCAGTTTTATCTAAGTGTCTGCACAAGCAAAATAATTGGTAGTAAGTCTGTAAGTGCAGGCAGTACTCCCTCTGTCTCAACACAGGGCATATGCCTCTATGCAGGTCAGTCATGTTTTGTTGAAGTCATGCCAAATAGATAAAGTTATCTATGAGGCAGACTTTAGGGGTAAGAGTACATTATTCAATTTCATCTTTTATTTATTTTATTTTTAATAGTTCTACCTATATTTTGAAACAGATAGAAGTATTAGGATTCCCGAAATGCCTTCTCCAAATCTTTTCTTTCCAGTGAGTGACTGTCTTAAAGTAAGGGACAGAACTGCTTCACCACTGCAATGTTATTTCTCAGGAATCACAGGGTGAAACCTTTGCTTTCCGCCTAGGAGGACAGGCCCTGCAGCCTGGAGCCAATAATGAAATAACTGCTTAAAATTCTGGTTTCTTCTGAATCCTGCACCCTGACTCATCTCGCAGCCTCATCCCCACTTTCAGCCCTCGGTATCTCCCTTGCAGAGACTCTAAGCATTCCTCCCTGACAGGGCTGATGAGGGCCACCGCACTCCTCGCTAGTCTCTCATACCCGCAGGGGTTTTGCTCAGGAAAAGATATTTCCTTTACATTGAAATAGCTGCCGAGCCAAGCCGGGGAGAGTGGAGCCCTGTGCACCTCCGAGCAGTGGGACTGAGGCAGGATAGCAGGTGTTCAGAAGCAGCAGTCACAACTTAAGAGCATGCCGGGTACCTACTCAAAAAAATCCCAAAACAAACAGAGAATTTGGTTCTGATTTCCTTTACTGACGACTTTAAATAAATTAATCCAGACATCTTCAGAGCTCTTTTTCCTCAGCTGACGATGTGAAACAAAATGGTCATGACCATCTCTGTCTAACCACTTGCCCTTATTGCAGTAAAATTATTGGTTTCGCAATGGAGGACAGTGTTCTTTTTGAGAAAAGGGAAGCAAAAAGAATTTGGGGGAGATGAAAGTAAGGAAGAGGAGGAAAGAAGGAGAAAGGGACTTTGAAGACTAACATTAAAAAAATGTTAATTTTAGGAGTTGAAAAACAGGGATGACGCATATGATAATGTTAATTCCCACCCTAAGAATGATGTATGGTTGTGATGATCAAATTATTTGGTTACAAATATGATCAAATTAATTAAACTCAAATGTGGCACAGGGATACTGCTGGGATGGTTGTGTTTTGTGACTTTGGCAGTTCATGGTCATTAGGAAACTGAATACAACATCTATATATTCCTGAGAAATTCATTCACTGGTGAGCAAAGTCTATTTTGACTGCTTAGATTGAAAATAAAAGAATTATTATCAAGACTAAACTGTCACATCTCTCAGAATGAAGGTAAGCTTTGCTCGAATTGCTTTCAAAATATGGATGGAAAGGGAAGGAAGCTCTATCTGTGAACAGTGAAACAAGGAGCTGCCTCAGATCTCACTCAAGAAAGGAAGAGTTGCCTTCTCCGCTTTGGCTTTCTAGTGTCTGCTGCAGGTGAGTGGGGCGTTGTGTGACACTAACTGCTGATAGTTTGCTGTGGGGTTTTATCATTGATTTGTCATTCCCAAACTTTTTACGGCATCTTCTGGCTGATGCACTTGGCACATACTTATGGATGCAGTTACATTTAAGAGATAACAGCAGCATATATAACTAGTCCAACTGTAGACCTTTGTTTTACTCAGCTTACTATATGGTTCGACTGTGTTTTTGTTTCTCAGCACCTAGCAAACCATCATCACTACAGGAAACATTAGCAACAGCCACATCAGTCACAAGAGTTTAGGTACGGTGCTAGGATCATGTTTGCTGTCTCTGGTTTATGCAGGAAAGTTGGTCCCAAAGCAAATTTAGAAGTATATGCAACTAATGAGCATGACAGTGGAATTAAACATTTAGACTGGCTGACCTAATTGGATTTTTTTCCATAATGAAATGAATATCTGTAATCGGTTTTGTTATCTTTGTTGTTCAAATTTTCATGGCTGCTGTTATCAACCATCCCATCCAGGGTATGGCCATGATCCTCGGTAAATTTTTGGTTGGGGTATTGTGCAACAGACCATGGGGTACTAGGTATGTATGAACCAAGAGCCGAGTCCACGTATGGATCCTTGCAGTGACTTCTCTAGTCTGAAAGTTGCTGCCTGTTCCTGTTTTTAACATAAAGACACTCTCATTAGAGCCAGTAAAATCTTGGAAGAGTGAGAGAAGTGTTAATTCCCATCTTGATTACCTCTTCAGCTTTAAGCTGGAGCTCTGCAGCTGTAGTGAAAGGCCTGTTCAGTGTCCTGCCTTCAGAGCTTACTGGAACCTGTTCAGTTTTTGAAAAGCTCAGGGAAAAATACTGTTTCGTTGCAAATTAGACCATTGAGGGACGCAAAATGATAAGATGAACTTCTGACTTTGACTGAACTTGGAATACTTGTCTCCCACACCTCTGTAAATTTTCATATGTTATTATTAATTTCAGCACTCCTTTTATATACATAGTGTTGAACACTAAGTAGCATCATTAATTAAAAGCTAATGAAACCAATGACATTTCATACTCTGCACAGAGTTATCTGCGTAAGAATGACTTGCTGTTTCTCTATGCATATGAAATGCAAATCACCTTTCCATCTGGGTAAAGCAGTCAGGGACTCAACAGTACAGAGCTCCTTGAATTGCCATGGAAAATGAAAAGGAAAGGGAGAGAGGCCAGAGGAAGTTGTTCGGTGTTGTTTAGTCACAGCGGCAGCAGCCATCCCACAGGAAGTATCTCTGGCCAAAAGGGAGAGGGGTGGTCCCCCTTCCACTGCTCTGACCCTTGCAGTGTTGCAGGCCTGTTAGAGCCAAGGAATATGCTGCTGAAGAAAGCCCGAGACATTGGAGCGAGGCAGGGAATCACATGCCGTGATTGCGTTTGCCCCTGGCAGCCATCCTGCAGGCTTGGTGCTCTCTTGGAGGGGACTGACACGATGCAGATGGGCAGCAAGCAAACAGCTTTCAAAAACCCCAATCGCAGCCAGCTCGGCCAACTTCACTGCTCTTTCAGTTCACCATGATTTCTTCACTGCAGCCTCCCTTCTGATTCAATCAGATACCGTATGCTAACCAAGCAAAGAATTTCCGCTTATCACATACTAACACAGCTAACGTTAGACACAACAGTTGGCCAGATACAGATGGCCGCTTCCAGCAAAATCAGACCATGGGCTTTGCCCCACACTTAGAAGGAGAGGATTCTTCAGTAATGTAGCAGGGCCAAACTAAGTCTGTGTTTGGTTTTTAAAAGGAAAGCAAAATTATGCAGATGTAGAATTTTGGGAGGCCAGATGGATTGTATCTGGAAGTGTTTATCATTTTTAATATTTTGAAACCAGATGTTGATGCACAGACATTGCTGGTTGCAGCCATAGGAAGCTGTGTTAGAAGGACACTCTCTAACCTTTGTTAAGAAATTACAATGTTTTGATCCAGTTAAGATCAACTATTAGTACAGAACTGGCCAACCACTGCTGTAAGCCGTTAAAAAAATAGGAAACAGATGCTCAATAGAAAGAAAGCTATCAGCCAGAGCATTCCTGATCTTTTTATAAAATGTAAACTTAAATACTTTATGTGTCCTTTAATGAACTGCTATGGAACAACTTTAGTAGTCAAAACATTTCACAAGATTACACAAATGCAATTTGTCATTTATTAATATTTCCACAGAAGTGGTGTCCCTGGGAAAAAGGGCACGAAGGTGGCACATGCCAGGTGATAAATGTAAAGCGTTTCTGTGACAAGAACTCAACGCAGATCTGATACTCGAAAGACTGATGGCATTTTGATTATAAGAAAGCAACAGCTTTTATCCCTCAAATAGACTGTGGCTGTGGGGGAAGGAGCAGCCATATCTACATTATGTGGCAACATCTATAAATGTTAACAAGTATATGATAATTGATCATATTTGCAGGAAGAATAACCACAGCAGTGCTCAGAAACTGCAAACAGAGTAGACGTTTTGCTGTTGAAGCCCACTCTGTTGTTACATTGAAGGATTAACTCTGCTTTTCGGGATTTTTTCACTGTCTTGCAAAGCTGAGCGATCTGGTGCTGCCCTGTTTTCCCAGCTGAGAATGATGACACGGTGATGAGCGGCAGACCCACACCAGTGCAGCGCCTGCCGCCCTCCTCAGAGCTGTGACTTCTGTGTCAGAAAAAGAACTGAGCTGGACCGAGACCCTGGAGTAAGCAAATTGTCTAAGTTCCCCATGTCTTCCTTTCTTTCCGTAAAGCGGGGATAATAATGCTTCCTATCTTTTGCTACGTTGTCACTTTAATAAAGACCAATAATGACAATCATTGCCAAGTCGCTTTGAAATTTAGTGGAGCCAAACCACCATCATTTCCTTCAAACCATGTTATACAGATTGACTACTTTGCTACTTCAAGCAAATTGGACAGCTGGATCCTACCCTCATGGGGGCAACACAACCAAGTTAAAAATGGAAAGACATCTTTACAGTATTTCTCAATGTGCTCTGGAAACCAAGGCAGAATGATCCCATCCTTCCTTACAGCAGGGCTCTTTTGCAAAACACTTCTGGAGAAGCACTCAAACTGCTGCCCGTCCTGCCCACTTTGCCCATGCTGTCGCAGGTTGGGGAACAGTCGCAAGCAGGCGATGGAATGGATGAGGCAATCTGATCTACGTGGTCCTTCTGGGTTTCCTTCATCATCTAAATGTCCTGGGAGAAAGGTAAACTCAACAGTCACAGACAAGACTGAACGTAGTATAAAGTGATTTGAGACAGATTTAGGTTAAATATCAGTAGAAGGGAGTTCAGAATAAGATTGTTTGTTCTCTTTCTTGGCCACGCAGTCTGGGCTCAGTTACCATAATCCTTGGCCATTTGTACCTTAGGTAACTAGTCCCGAGGTAATTCAGGCCCTTCCATCCTACAGCATCATCATGGGACAAATTGACCATCGATGTACCCTACACCTAACGGAGGGTCTCTGAGAGCTGCTCTCTTGTTGTGAATTGTGCCGGTTGATTCACATTTTAAAAATGCAGTTTCTCAAACAGAGCGGCAGTAGTTTGTTAAAACATTGGACTCAATTGCTGCACAGCCAAAATAACACTCCCCAAGCTCTCCTCCTCATTTAGCACGGCCTCCAGTGTTTATCATACAAATTCAGCACAACCACAAATTGGATCTTTTTTTTCTCCTTTGTCTTTTCCCCAGATTAGATGCGATTTTCACATGGGGCAAAGGGAGGGGACACCTTCTTTGCGTGTATTTTAGCAAGCAAATAGTTTAGTCTTTTGTTCACAAACAAGCTGCTGCTTCTCTTCTCCCTGTCCTTGTTTCTGGAGGCTATCCCGCATTTCAGCTCATGCTAACCAGAGCTATATTACATCTGGCATGGTCCCTGTGATTGCTCAGGCAGCTGGAACAAGTTAGATTGCATTGTTTCCTATGACTTCCCTTTGCATATCAGTTGCCATTACTCCACCTCTGCTGGAGCGCTTTTCCATCTATGTTCCCTCCTTCTGTTCTCTGCAAACTGCCAGAAGTTTTCACCATTTCTTCATTTCCACTGTGAAGCACACAGAAGGCCAAATATCCAAAAGCAGACACTAAGGAAAATATAGCATAGCTTTTGGAGCAAAGCAATACAGTTCATAATAAATGCTACTGTGCTGCTGCATTTGGGCCTGTCCCTGTTAAATATGGGCACTTCTCCTTCCTGAGGGAGGACAATGTGAGATGCTTTTCAGTCATTCTTTTTTTAGTTTACAAATCCAAACAGTGGCCTAAACTCCAGGTCCACTGCTCATGTAAAGCAGAGGTGATGTTAGCAGGAAGGCTTTGGCAGATGACAACTGTGAGGGGAAGCTCCCCCAGATCCCTTTCTGTATACGAAGCGCTTATTATTGCAGGAGTGCTGATGTGAAGATATATCCCTGTACATCCAGCCTGGGTAAGCCACCTTCTCTCTCCTCTCCGTGAGCTGGGAATGACTGAGGCAATTGGTTCAGTTTCTGCGATGAGACACAGCCACTAGTTCACGTTTCTCTCACACCATCACGTGCAGCTCACTCCTTCCCTGCGAGGTGCGCCTGCCGGCCAGAGCCTGGGCTCCAGCCCCGGTGGCCTTTGCTGCTGGTGCTGCCGTAGTTCAAGCATCGTTGCCCTGTGGCACTTGTCCAAAAGCCACCTCATCACCCCAGTTCACACCTCTGGGTTATGGCTGCAGCTACCACGTCGGATGGTGTCCCTCCCTGACAACCCCGGGAGCTGTGGGCTGGCGGTTGTATTTTCTAATCCGATCATTTACAGTTACAAAAGAAAAAAAGGCATTGCATTTGATGTAGTATGGGTAACGCGGAAGATGTATACGTTCTTCATAAAATACAGATACACCCTAGCCATTAACTTCTCGTCCAAATTTGGATTACTATTGTTTATTTGTTAAGTGCCAACAATGTGCTCAGAGCTGTAGAAGGCTCGAAGAGACGACAATCCTGGCCCTCAGGAACTTGGATCTGAAATTCTCCAAAAGTCAGAAAAGGGTTTAGATCAGGTGTTCCAGTTCAGGCTCATCCCCATTATGAAGTGGTGCTGAAAAAATCCAGATGCTTAATAAATAATCGCTGCATTTTCTTGTAAAAATGTAACATTTATTGTAAATGACTAATTTTTCTAATGAATATTTTGGAAGTGACGTCCATGTGGAGAAACTATAAACTGCAATAAATTGCACAGAGGTTGCCTGATGTTTCTGGGGGCTAAAGAGAATGGAAACTCTTGCCCAAGATGATGAAAAACTTTCAGACAAGCCAGAGAGTGAGTGCCGACATGGTGTAATCTTAGGCATCCATTAAAGGTTTCAGGCTACATTATCTGTGTAAGTGCTGGACAGACATGGATTGAGGCACCAGAGTCTGTTACAGAAAATAAATGTTAAGGCTGTGAGAACAGCAAAACTCATGCGTTGATATACGTTGGGAACTGAGGATCTATCTCTTTCTAGCCATTCTCCCTGGAAAAAAAAAAAAAAAAAAAAAAAAGGAAAAAAAAAGAAGAAGATGCATGAGAAGAGTGACCTACCCTTTCCTGGCGAAGTACAGAGGAAAGCCAGGAGGGAAGGGGTTAACTTTCTGGTGGGTATGGTTGGGCTTTAGGGCTCAGTTCTTCACCCAAAGCGCATCAATCCTATATACTGTGTTGCTCATGTATGAAATGAAATCCGCAGCCAAAGAAAAGTGGCACACAACGTGTGTGTGTGTGTGCGCACACGCACACGCACACAGCTTTTACCTTCCCCTAAACTTGCACCTCTGTTCCTGTGGGATTCTGGGCCTCAGACACTTTGCATTTAACATGGAAAACACTCCCAGTAGTTGACAGGAGGTGCGCATTTATTAGATGTGCAACCTGCTTTAACCGAAAGGAAAGCCCTAGGTATTCTAGCCTCGAACAATCTATTCCTCATTACTACTCCTGTGACAAATAAATCCAGCTGACACATGTGGCATGATCCAAAGCCCAGAGAAAGTTCTCATTGATTTCCATGACTTTTAGATCAAACTTTCACCAGCTAGAGAATTACTTAAATTTTAAATAAGAATTATTATTAAAACCAAAAATCCATCACTGTTTTGTACGTGTCAGGGGAGAAAGTAAACACCTGTTCTAAGTAATTTTATTCCAAGTTTGTGTGAACATTTTGTTCAGCTTATTTTTCCTCACATATTCCCTTCTCTCCCCGGCTCCCCAAACCAGTCACCTCTGACGTTGCACTAACATAACTAATCTCTGGGTGGAAAAATTACATTCCATCGCGGATGTCTCTAGCCTGAAAACAGGGTGAGTGACACACCTGTGTCCTAGACCTACTGCGTTGTTTAGCGTGGATAATAAATGAGTGGATGTGATTTCTTCAAGGAATGTGTACAATTACAGGCAAATACTGTAAACCACTCAAAAGCCTTTCCACCGGGACAGATCCTCCTGTCTTTACTCAGACAAAATTCCCACCACTTTCCTGTCTAAACACAACCTTGTTTGCAGTTCAGGTTTATCGTAGGCAGTCGGAAGGGAGAGGAGAAGGGGAGAGATGTTGCTGGTGCTGTTTGTCCTTAGAATCTGGGCTAAGGTGGAGATAAAGAGTGGAATGACCCCTGGTGCTTTGGCTGGGAATTACTGGCCTTCAGATGAGCACCAAACTGCACTTCCACTGGCGTCCCGCAGACGGTCCGGTGCGTTGGAGCCGCGGCCGGCTCGGAGCCCGCCTGCACAGGCAAAGCAGACGTGCTTTCGCATCTCTCTCCCCGCGCCCCCGCCCCAAATTCACTTGAAAAAAAGTGAGAATATTTACAAGCTTTGGTTTGCTTGGTTGGGAGTGATATTTTTAACGGCTAAACGGAAAAGGTGCATGAATTTCTGCTGATTTCCAGTACGTATTAGGGTTGTTTTAGAGGAGAAACTGATGCCATTGCTTCTTTTAAATGCCTTCCTCCTTCAGGAAAGCGGTCCAGGTGTGCGGTTAGAGGGTGCGGATGGGAAGAGACGCAGGCAATTTATTGATTCCTGTCTATCCTGCTGTTAACACTGGTGCCTGACACGGCCTGTGACAGCCTACTCACTTGTCAGCTGCCAGACCTTCTGCGTGCCTCCCAAGCTCCCTGCTGCATTTGGACTTATCTCCCTGTATCACCTCTGGCTCACTCTGCTCGCTTTTACATCAGCCCGTGACCACCTTGGCAGCCCGAAACATGACTTCCCACCGCTGGCTGCTAGGCCGCCTGTGGCCAGGTCCCCAACCCCCCCCTTGTAACCAGAACACGAGCACGAACCAGCCTGGGGGCCCCAGGTACCTTAGACCCACCGCGGCATCGCCAGGAGATGCGGGTACAGAGCGCTGCATCCACCGGGAGCCCGGTGTCGGGAGGTGGCAGTGTCTCCCCGCCGACGGCTGCCCCGCAGCCTCCAGCTGTGCCGCGTCTCAACCAGCAGCTGGAGCAAACATGGCCCTACCTGCACAAACCACGGCCACAGAGAGCCTTCGTCTTGTTCTCCCCTGAAACATGCTCAGCTGTGAGTTTGTACACCCCGTGCTTGAGAAGGTGGCACCGGGGGAGAAACTTGGTGGCTGGAGGCTGAGGAACAGCAGCGGGACCAGCCTGTGGCACCCACTGTGCTGGGGTCATCAGTCTGTGCTTTGCCACGAAACAAGGCATCGTTCCCTCTTCTCCAGCCCTCAGGCTGCCTGCCCACCCTGCTGCCACTGCCCGTGGGATGGGGATGAGGGCTGGTTGCTGGAGCACAGGGACCCTCAGCTCCCTGCTCCTGACACTTACCAGCCTGCTACACTTACTAGCCACCATGCTGAGGCACCTCCTGAGCTCTGTGCTGGTGACACTGGTCTCCCCAAGGTTTCATCAGACCAATGCAGGAAACTTTGGAACTTCCCTTCAGCTGGTGAGCTGAAGGCAGCAGTTGCTACTGCCCAGGCCACAGAGAAACGAGAAGGTGGTGCAAGGCAGGTGGGCACACAAGCAGTACCTCCTGTCTTTTGCAGCAGGCAAAATGCAACTGGTTATAAACGCTCCCAAACAGATACACAACCAGATAGACACTCAAGCAGCAGAAGTTTCACATTCCCATCCAAACCTTCCCATAGTTCAGGTATTGAGAGTCACAGTTGCAGCAATCACAGCAATATCTGCTTGGGATCAACCTATATGAAAGAAGGGGAAATGTGGAAAAATAGCGTACTGTAAATATTCATGGGCTTCACTATTCCAGGCAAGAACAATCGCATAGCTGTTCACCCGTCACCTGTAATGGTTTATCTCTGCTACCAAGGGCTGAGTGATAAGAGAAATAACTCATATTTTTCCAAGAGGGTTCCATGTGAGGCAGAAAGGGAGGCTGGCATTCTCCATCTCAACACCAGCCCATGGCTGGAGAAGACAACTACTTTCCAGCAGCACAGCAGCTCATACACTGAGTGCTGCTGCAATAACCACTATACAGATCTCAAGCCCTGATCTGAACCTGCCCCCAGCCCTGTCCCAGCTCTGCTCTGGGCTTCTCCTATCCTAGTTTCATCCCCAGAGCTCTTTGTGCACCTGGTTCAATTCAGCAGTGAGGAGGGGCCACTCTTCCTAACCTCTTCTTCCCCCTTAGCATCTCTCCTCCCTTTAGCCTATCCCATGTCACATCCTTTCCCTGCACTCCCCCAGGTCCCAGGGACTCCAAGGGTGAAGGTGGGAGGGTTCCTGGGAGCCTCTAGTTTCTCTCTAACAACAAAAAAATGGTTAATATAAAGGTTTTTCCTTCCTTCCCAGAATTATTTTTCAAAAGTGGGAAATTTATCTCTGTATTTGTCTTTTTTATCAGTCCTTTTTATCTCCCCAGACTTTTCAGGACCCTTCTACAGAGAGTCCAAATCGCTTTTGAGAAAAAGAACTGGCTTTTTCTGTCCAACATTAGTAACGTGTGTCTATCTGAGACTACTAGTCTGCTCAGAAAGCGAATGGGTGCATTAGTCAGTGCTTCCATTAATGTTTTTTGGTGTCTGAGATGGTGAAGCATTTAACAAAATCCCATGCCGGACCATTACGTTACTAAGATCAGTTCTACTTCCAAAATGAAAAGCTGTAATCTGCTTGCCATTTTTGTCAACCTGTTTGTGTCAGGGGCTGAACAGTGGTGAGGTCAAAGGACCTAGGGACCTGTAAAACGTTCATCCCAAACTTGTATGGATGTCTTCCATTGAGCCAGTTGTTAAAAAGTCTGTTATATCCTGCAAACACAGAGTCTATCCTATGTTTCAAAACATTTAGATTTCTGCTATTACCAGTAAGTTTCAGTCAAATTCTGGGATAAAATGGGCAATGAAAAAGCGTGGCAAGAACTACGAATTTTTTAAAGGAACTCTGGAAGGATTTCCATTGCAACAATGCAGCCCACGTTGGTTTGCTGTTCTTTCCACCAGTTTTACCAAAATGCTGAGTAATAGAAAAGACTTCAAGAAGTAACAATAGCTAGAAACCTCTGGAGAAGAGAGGCGTTCAGTAATACCTTATTTTTCAGGAAAGAGATGAATATATCTAGCCTCACATCTCTCCTCAGCCCAACAGATGCTCTCAATCAATTGAACTGAAGTATGCTGAAAGATGTAATAGCACTGGCAAAGCCTTTTGGAGACCATCAACTACTGTGAATAATGCTATGACAGCCTACTATTTAAATGGCTGAGGTCCAAGGAATTTGAGGGTAACAGATACCTATGAGATTGGCCCACCAGTTCCATTTCACTTGCTTCTCCTAGAATGAATCAATACACAGAAAATTTGTGACCTCAGACAGGCATCTAAAAGAAGACAGGGCCACCGCTTGCTTGAGGTTGCTGGCAATTTGTTTTGCACAAAGACTCTCTATGAAGAAGGGCATGGGAATGCTGGTTCTTTTCTTTAAGCCAGGGAGAGTGCAGGAACATTTTGCAGATAGCTGAATTACCCACTCTCAGGATGCTATGAGCTCAGTAGAAAGGAAACTCATTCAGTGAAAATACTGTGTTTTTCTCCTGGCTTCTTTGAAAATCCAGTCCTGGCTCCAGAGATCTTATGGAATGTCTCCTGGGAATGTCTCTATGGCCAATTCGTTGCCTTGTTAAGCAAGAGGCGATAAAGTTACAGAGATCCCAATCTGCCTGTTTATCTCTGCCTGTTCTAACACGTTGAGAGCTGGAAAAGCCCCACACACTGCAGTGAAAACTCTTTGGACCATACTCCTGTCATTTCTGAAGGCTCTTTCTGTTATTTCTGTAGGCAACAATAGGTCCGGTCTGCTTTGCTGATAAATTATGCGATTCATCTGAGACATAAATTTGGCTTACAGCAGAAGCGTTTGCCTGGCCGAGAGGCGTACTGTAACAACAAATGTACTTATTGGATTGTCGACCATCACTGAAGTCATCGTCTTCCGGCCGAGGCCAAATGTTACGGTGCACATGTCTCCCCTCATCTCTCAAAGCAAATCACAAGACCGCTTACACAACTCCGAGAAAACTTCGCCGCAGATAGCACGCTACGGAGCTGACACTTCTCTAATGTTACACATGTGTGATCTCAGTTTACTGGATGACCGTCAGCTTTAGAGATAGCAATTCCAGGAGGTTTTCTCAAGTAACTCTCTCAGACACTGAGGGAGTTACTTCTCAGTAACGGACCATGCAGCGTAATCTTCTCTTCAAATGGCCTCCAAAACATTATTGCCACATCCTAGGGAGATGTCCGATTAGTCCCAAAGGTCGACTAATTCCGAGGCAAAATGGATTTTTAATCCCTCAACCGCTGAACTTGCTCAACCATTGTGAAAAGGTTATTCCTTGGCATGCCTCAAACTTAGTCTGTAAGGGCCATCATCAGACAGCTGGAATTGTGTTTAAATCCCTGGATCCAATGTTCTCTATTGACTGGAAGCAGCTAGTGCACACATCAATAGAAAGAAATGGTTAGCATTGTTTTTAAAAGGAAAACAATAATCCTGGAATGATGCAAGTGCTTGTGCTTGATTAGAATTAAGTAGGAGAAGGATAATTTTTAATGCACAATAGTTACAAAACAGATTAGAAAGTGTGTTAGGGATTAGCAAAAAAATAAATTGTAAAAATACTGTGTGAACAGAGATATTCCAGGGGCGAGAAACAGTGAAATACCTAAATGTTTTTTCAGCTATCCCAGGCATCTTTGCTGAATGCACAGCTATGCGCTACAGAGTATGCAAGATAATTAACCCCACGAAAGGTGGGAGTAGGAAGAAGGAGCCAGAAAAAATACAGTGTCACTGCCAAGTACTACTACCCCTTTCTGACATACCATGTCCACTTGATAGATATAGAAAATAATTACTGTTATTCCGCTTTCCCTATATTCCACAATTCTTCCTTCCCCATAACATGGTGCAGGCAATACCAAATAAAATTGAGAGATCAGATTCATAACAGAAAGATATATGTTTTCAGAACAGTTATAGCTGCCCTGTGATTTTGACTGCCAAGCAAAGTTTTGAGGGAAAGAGCACGACAAGTTTCAGAAAAGACTGGGAGTTTAGATGATGAATAGATAATACCATCAATTCCACCAGTGGGGGTAGTTAGTTATACAGGTTGCCAGCCTGCTTGCTTAAACCAGTCACTGCTGAAAGACCAGAAGAAACTTGTTTGAGGTGGGGCACAGCCTCTTCATCCTTCCTGAAGGATTTTCTTTGTCCTTGAAATACCTGGTGCTGGTCCCTGTCAGAGATAGGCTAGACCTGATGGAGAGCTGATCTAATTAGACCTGATACAGCTTTTTGTAAAACACGTTACCTACCTAGGTTCTGAAAAACTTTGAAAGAAAGACCAAAATTAATTCCACTTGTGAAAGCACCAGAGAGCCTCGAAGCAGGAAAACTCCCAAGGTGGGACAAGCTTTGAACGTCTGGGCCACAACAGACTCCAAAGAGCTGGTGAGGGAGCATCTGCTTACATCTGTAAAGAACAAGACAGTTTCTTTCCTTTGGTCAGCCTTATTACACTGAAGAAGCTAAAAATACACGACCGAACATGGCTTTTCCAAACCAGGCATTAATGTTAATGCTGCTGTGAAAGGGGAGGTATGTGATCAGCCATGGAAAGGTAAGCTGGATTGTGAGAAAAGCTCTGCATTGGGAAGTAATCTGCACACTGAAAACCACCGAGAAACTCCGGTTTAAGTACAAAGGTGGAAAAACAGGAAAGCAGCATATCAGCCACGACCACATGACAAAATCTGCATGCTCTGTTATTCAGTTTGCTGTTTTTAATGAAGCAAATATCAACATATTTGTTTTGTTCCTGACTGTTCTAATAAATCCCAACAGTGTGACGAGTTCTGGCTTCTTCCATTCATTACGTTATCCTGAAATCCACAATGATAAAAGCTCTGAAAGCATTGCCTCTCCGTATAAAAGCATCATGGAGACTGATTGTCAATTTACTACTGTGAAAGTCAAGAAAGACAGTTCAATGGCAAAAAAGATTTCCAGCTACAGGGGTAGGAGTATAATGTGATGATTTATCATGACAAAATTTTTCTTGTAATACATCTCAATATTGAAATCAATGGTTACCAGTGATAAAGAGGTTCACCCTCTTTTAATTCAGAAATATGCCAAAACAATGTCATCCACGTCTTTACACACTTCACCCTGTCAAAGCCATTTAAAAGGAGCTATTGTCATAGGGTCCAGTGACTGCTTCCTATAGCCAGATGTTTTGTTCTGTGGTGTTATTGTGTCACCGCGGAGGTCACTGCTATTGCATCACTGCAGAGGTCAGTACTGCAGAGTCTTCATAACAGAGACAAGATTCCTTTATTAACCCCAGCAGTCGGTTTGAGTGTTGGGTGTCTGTAGCTTTGCAATACCTGAATGCAGGAGCTGCTGGCTCTGAGGTCTACAGGTGCAAGAAAAGGTATTAAGCTCAGGACTACCAGTGGAGTTACAAGGAAGGTTGAAATTATCCTTCAGCAAAGACAGACAGCTGAAGTAAGGGACCACCTGTTCTCCAGATGCTTTCTAGCATAAAACCACAGAGTCAAATCTGATGGTGGTTCAGCAGGAGGGGGGAAAAGAGATGGCTACCAATTAAAGGTATATAGTCTACCTATCTTTATGAAAGTGGTTGAATTACTAGGTGGAAATTCAGTACCTCCTTCAGCAATTCCTCTTAAAAACCAGCATGTTTTTCTTATAGAACTCTGCCAATCTCTGCACATCGAGCAGAATAGAAAAGTTCAACAAGGATAAAAGAAGTCACATGGCGCCTTGGTCAGGAAGAACAGATATTTGATTTAGCAACAGGTAAGGGCAGAGAGATGAGGTTAGTCTGGGACGTGTGATTCATATCCTGCCATGCTGTGCCACCATAAATCACTTAGTGCCTCAGTTGTTACCCATGTGTTAGAACAAAATAACAGTGCCTTTCTACTCAGCAGGGAAGAAGCAAGCTGTGCCTCTCTCCCGGAAAGCTCTCTCCCTAGGCACCTCAGTCGTAGAGCACCACATCTCTTGGTGGGGAATCCCATGAAGGGCTTCACCTTGTTGGGAACATGGAGGATTTCCTTTTTAGGGTAATACAATACAAATGGAAAGAAAAAAAAAGGAAAAATTCTAGTTGTTAAATACCAACCATTAAGATTCTACCTGCCTACCCTGACTGCTCTTTTCTACGGGATTCGTGAGAATAACCATGCGGGGACCCAGCAGTAAGTAAACGTGCCAGGAGAAGGCTAAACTTGCCCATGCCATTAACACCTCTGAGCAGACCTCTGTGAGCGTGGTGATGAGTGATGGTGTATTTCAGAGTATGGGAACAAGTGACGTGTAAGAGTTAAACAAGGTATTTCTCTTGCAGAGCTACATCCAGAGTGCAGTGTGTTCAGCCCAGCTGCAGCGAGGTAGGAACTTTCTTGGGAAACCATATATAAACCACAGCCTGGCAAGTGTTACTTGCCAAAGAGACCTTGCTGCTGTCCATTTTAATGGAAATGACTGAATCCTCCTGATTTTTTGCTGAGAGGTGCGCACCTAACCACTGAATTTACGAACTAGATTAGGAAATTAAAAAACTTTCTTCTCAAGAAGAAACCATCATAAAACTGGAGGTACCCATCACCTACATCACTGTCCAGGATGGGACAGGTTTCTGTCCTTTAAAGAAAGAACCTCAAGCAGTCTGGCCAGTACGTATCACTTGGGGAAGTAATGCTATTTAGCACTGTGGACTTAGGTAACAAAACAGTTAGCAGGGCACATGGAGTTGGGAATGGCACATGGAGTTGGGAACGGCACCGCTGAACGCCAGAAAAAATGTGGTGGTCCACCTACGTGCACTGCCCCTGCTTCAGCGGTGGCACTGGAGACTGGCCTTCAAAGTGAAGAGGGCATCAGCAGCTGTGGCCAAGCAAGAGCCCAGGCTTTCTGCTTCCAGCTCTCTGCACTGTGACCAGCAGCACGAAAGGGACCAGCAGCACGAAAGGGACCAGTAGCACAAAAGGGCTCAGCAGCACTTCTGTGGTGGGACCAGTAGCATGAATGGGATTTGCCGGAGCAGCACAAGGAGCCTGTAGCAGCGGTACCTGCCTGCCAGTGGGTTTCCTTCGCTCCATCCGCGCTGCCACGTTGGGAGCAACTCTTTCCCTACATGTGCCTCACTGCCACGGCTACCAGCAGCAAGGGGGAGGCCACTGCGATCCATTATTTACGGTGAATTTGGGCTTATTATTGCATGGCATTCCTGCACGCAGACTCCACAGCATCTTGTGGGGAGATTGCTGCGTGATGAATAGCCTGAGAAAGGCCAGGTAAACGGTATTATTATAACACTACATAAATATGTTTTTTTTCATTTAACATTAAAACACCTGATTTCCTTTAACATTGTAAACATGTCACTTTATTAGGTCTGGGAGAGCTGATGAATTTAAAGTCATTTTCAGCAAACAAGTGGCAGCCTTCCTGCTATTTAAATGGAGGTGAAGGAAAGAAACCTTTATTGTGGAAACCTATGAAGGAATAAAAGGGACGGGAGAAAGCTGTAGCCTGCTCTGAAGCTTCCTATAGAGAGAGGAAGAGCCACCCAGGTGATATTGGTGGAAAATGTTTAGAAAGTGGTGGAAATACAGGATATAATCTCCTTGAAGGAGTTGGCACGGTCTCTATGTTTTGTAGCTAATAAATTTAGCTTTCAGGAGGAAATTCAAATAAGCTGCATTTACTATTTTTTAAGAAAGAAAATGAATGCATTAATTATGTACAATGTTACCATCTGCTAAACAAGGCAATTTTGGCCAGGGCTTGGCAATTTCTTCCGGGACATGAAGTTTAAAAACAAGTCTTTTCAACCATAAAATTACTGCCCTGTAAAAGGACAGATAAATGTCTAAGCAAGCGCCTCATTACTGTCAGAGCAATGATTTGTTGTTTCACTTTACTGTTGTGTTTTCCTGGTTATTAGAATTAAGGTTGAGTCAGCCTTTCCATTATAAATAAACTGCTTTTAAGGAACTGCAGTTTAACTGGAGAAGAGAACTCACTCTGAGCATTTAGCTAAAGTGAAAAAATAAAAACACTAGCAAGTGCTTGGATACCCTTTGGGCTGAGTGGTTCTTGACTTCTTGAGGGCCCAAACTAGGCCCTCTTGTTTTTTTCCCTCTGTGAACAGGTTCCTCCCAGCTAGGACCTCTATTCCACTGAGAACCATCTTAGTCTAAGAAGGGTGCAAAAACAACTTGGAGATCATCAGTAAAGCACTGGGAGCTGCACTCCTTGCTCCCTGAGGGGTGACACCAGGGACGACGCTGCCCAGACCATTGCCTTCTTCCCACCAGGATGGTGGGAAGTGAGGTTGCGGTGGGTAAGGCGAGGGGCCAGGTGAGTGGGATGGGCACCCACCTTGAGAAGGGACCTGGGCAGGTTTGGCTCTTTCCCCTCTCAACTGGCCGTGGGGAGCAGGTGGCTACACAGCCTCTGTTTCGGCCACCAGGCAGTTCAATGTTGAATATGAATATGTTCTTCATCAAGACTATTCAGGTCCTTGCGATAAAACCCTCATTTTAGCTCCTAGTGAGTAACAGGAGAAGTTGGGCTCTGCTAATTACCTTACCTCCATCAGCTGCCATGTGTCAGTGGCCTGTGGTGATTGCTGAGAATAGGATCACATTTCATAAATCAGTGTGCATATGCTGTTTGAGCAGAGCAGCCCCCCACACTTGGCTCCATTCTCCTCCCTCCCCCATTTTCTTTTTCCTTGTTTTGTTTTGCTTTAGGTATGAATGATTGTGAGACACAGATGTCATTAAGGGTTTCTGGTAAATACCCCTTTGCATGGGCTGCAGAAGTGTAATACATGCTCCAGTCATGGTTTGTACCATAAAATCAAATCAAACTAAAAGCTTTGCATGTGAGAAATATAGCATTCAAAGCTGATGGACTCGTGTAAAGATAGCATTATAGGCTGCTTATGGGCTATGCTGGTTGAATATAGGCAGAGACACCAAACCTCCCCATCATGGAGACATGCAGCTGTGCTGTGGCAGGAGAGCTGCTCTGGGTCATGCGCAGGTACAACCAGTGAAGACTTTGCTGGCCCTGAACGGGGCTCCTGAATAAAGGGGATGGGATACACTACCATAGGGATACAGCTACTCCAGCAGCTCCTACACATGGTGGCTAAAACAAGAAAAAAAAAGCATTTCATTGTTGCTACCTCGTTCCCTGCCAGCAGCATTGAGCTGCGTATGGCGGGACTAAGCTGTCAACTTGACCAGCACCTCCAGTCACATCTGAAACCTTTCCTGTGCAAAGCACAGTCCCAGGGTGACAGGTCAGGGCTGTCTGAAGGAGGCAGCACAAAGAGAGCTACGCAGGACCAGGAGCGGTGCTGCCACCAGAAGCGGTCCTGCCACCAGAAGCAACAGCTTTTATGCTGAAGCAAGTTTCACAGAGCAATACGGATGCATTTGTCACCTCTGGGACAACACTCTGCATGGGCGAAAGAGAATATTCGTACATTGTTAAAAACCACATTCAGAAGATATCCGTTTCAGTCCCTGTTCACTACTGCCCATTCCCACCAAATCAACTGTTTATTCCAGGAAAAAAAGAATATATATACACAGAGATAAATAAATGAAAACCATCTTTTTAGCTCATTAGTGTGTTGCAATGGCAATGGATTAAATCAATTGCAGCTGATCGTTACTGAGGTTTCACCATAACAGCTAACTATTTCCTGGAGAATTAATTTATTTCACCGTCTGCATGTGGCAGACATTGTGAGGCTGTGAATTGCCATGCCTTCATGGGTTGCTAAAAGCAAACAGCTCAGTTGCCAAATGTCTGGGATGGCTCTTAACGCACTCGGGTGGCACTTTTCAAACAGCCTGCTAGGTTGTCTGCTAACCATTTGGATGCTGATGCCCTGGAGGCGGTGCAGAGCAGGGTGTGAGGAGCCTCTTGGGCACAGGGGCATTTCCATGGGACCTCAGGCCTGCCTGGTGTCTTGGGGCAGGCAAAGTGCTCCTCTGCAAGCTGGCTATGAAGGGAATGGGGCTGGAGTGGGGGCTGGAGATGGGGCAGAGATGGGATGAGGATGGAGCTTGTGGGTAGGAGGCATGTGCAATGGGCAGGAGGCAAAAAGGTATGGCCATGCCTCTGTCAGCCAGAGATCAGGAGTTAGACCTGCTGAGACCTAATCTGGCAGTTCTCCAGCAGCAGGTTTAAGACATGCTGGGGCATCTTCATAGGTTCTGGGTAATTTGGACAGCAGAAGAACAACCCATGTCTTTCTCTGCTCATCTGCCTGCAGTTAGGTCTGTATTTCTCCTCCTGCCAAGACTTGTACTCTTCTAGTGGGCTTTTACCATTAATGAAAACCATGCAGAACTAGAGATTTGATATTGTGTTGGGGTTTTTTGAGATACAACTGCCCTCCCACCCCATTTTGGGTGCAGGTGCCCAGAAGCTGGCAGCAGGGGGGCTGCAGGGCGGCCTCTGTGAGGAGCGTCCGAGGCTGCCCCGTGAAGGACACAGACAGTTCCAGTTGGCTCCAGCGGACCCAACGCAGGGCACAGCTGAGCCCTGCAGCCAAGGTGGCGGCGCCTCGGGGAAAGCGTGTGCAAGAAAGGGCAGAAAAGACCACACCAGCAGAGGAGGAGGGGAAAAAAAGAGCAAGAAGCAGCAGAGGGAATGCCAAGGCCAGATGAGGAGAGGAGGAGGAGGAGCTCCATGGCAGAGCAGATATCCACACTGCAGCCTGTGGAGGACACCATGTCGGGGCAGGTGGACGTTCCCTGAAGGAAATGTGCCCTGAGGAGAGGAGCCCACACTGGAGCAGAGGAGGAGCATGAGAAGGAAGGCGCAGCAGAGAGGAACTGCTATGTACTCACCGACTGTAGCTGTGATACTCTCCCATCCCACCTGTGCGTCTGGGTAGGCGTAGAGGAGTTGGGAGTGAAGGAGTGAAGCGGAGCATGGGAATGGGGGGAGGAAAGCTGCTGTTTTAATGTTGGACTTTTTTGTTTCCCACTGCCCAATGCAGTGATTAAATATTTATCTTAATTGGCAATAAATTAAATTTTGTCCAGGTGAAGCCTGTTTTCCCCGTGACAGTAATTGCTAAGCAATCTCCCTGTCTTCATGCCCACCCGCAAGCTGTCTTGGTACTGTTCTTCCTATTTCCCCCGCCCCACCGAGGGAAGGAATGAGTGAGCAGCTGGGTGGGAGTCTGGCTGCCAGCCAAGGTTAACCCACCATTACCCCCCAGAAAAAAAACTATGCAAAGCAGTCCTGCTGCTAAGTGCCAGGAGTTTGCTCAGCTATCCAGGAGGCTCACGATGCTAGACGTGATCTCCTTACACTAACCCAGCAAGCCGTGCTCAGTGCATCAGCCCTCAACTCCACGCAGGTACACATCCATTCCGTGTGCTTCTTCCACAAAACCCTTACGTTTACCTTTGTGCGCAAGCCTTTGCTGCCAGTTTGCTGCTTCTGCTCCCACCCTGGAAGGACAACTCTGCTTGCCTTGTGTCCTGCTGCTCTGCAGAAGAGCATCTCCCACCTGCCTGCTCTTACAAGAGCGCCGGTTGCTCCCCATCACGCTGGCTGTCAGCAGTGGCAGAGGGAAGCGTTTGCAGCCCTGCCCACCAAAGGGAGAGTGGCACATCTGGCCGGGCTGCTGCTTACGCCTGGTGCCACCTGTGCATCCCGTTCTCCTACAGCCCCGGTATCCCACATGGGCAGGGAAGCAGGGCTGCAGGGACTCGCTGTGGCCCATGTAGCATAACACCGCTGGAGCCCTCCTTCTTTTTCCTGCAACAAGCTGTACGGAGCTGCTACACTTGAAAGGCTATTTGGGATCCTAGCAAATTCACAGACAGCAAAGGGCTGCAAGCTGCAATGAGGTCACAGAAAGATGTAAAACTAGAGAGAAGCAAGGAAGCAAAGAGCTCAGCCTGCAAAAGCCCATGGACCACAGCTGGTGGGACAGTTGGAGGGGAAAGCTGTATGGGGTGGGAGTTCAGAGGACAAAGAACACAAATGAGGCTGTGCTGTAAAACAGACGAGATCCACACACACTGCCCAGGGAAAATGCCCTTTCTGGTTGCTGGTCTTTTCTCATGCCTTATCTGCTCCCTCCACCCCTCCGCAGCCAACTGACCAACTAACCACAGCTTCTCGGTTGTTAAATCCTTTCCAGGAAGATTTCTTTTTTCAGTACCCTTCACAATGGGCATAGTGGTTTTAGTGCTGGGTAAGGAGGGAGATTCTTTGTTTGCATTTGCATTTCTTCTCTTATCTTTCACCCTCTTTTTTTTTTTTTTTTTTTTCTGATTTCAGAAACATTCCTCTTCACTGTTGGACCAAACTAGGACCTTTTTGAGTCAGAAAGCTAGAAACCAAGATCCTAACCCAGACAAGCTGAAAGCAAGAACAGAGGCTTGATATGGCAGCTGAGAGCCACAGTCACCAGGGTCCTGCAATGGCTCAGAATTTTTTTTTCTGGCAGATCTGGTGGGCTCCTGATTCACTCTTTCTCTAAACAGGACTAGAAATGTTCCATTCATCAATGCTGGTGTGCACAGTCCCCAAACACATTTTGGTTTCAATGAGTCAACAATTTCTAATATTTTCCACATAGCTCCAGTTGGTTTTTTTTTCACGTAGAAAAAATGTGTGCTTCCTGGTGAAGGGCACAGTAGGTTGTATAGTAGCCTAGGAAACATGAATCACTTTCCATTTGCCGCTCTTCTGCAGCACTTCATTTTCCCAGACACTGAGAGCACAGCACAGAAATCAAGTCTAATTAGCCTCCATTCTCAGCCTGACTCCTCAATATGATATAGCTCATTTACATCCTGCCCTTCATGCTTCTCTGCTCCCTTGCTTCATGTTTATTGAAGTGCATGTGTGAGTTTCTAATAACCCATGTTTAGATGGATGTTTGATAAGTAATTCTTCCGGCAAATTTGAGAAACGGTGCTTTGTGCAACACAGGATTTTCTTTGTCTGTCCACTTAAAAATCAATTTGTGAAACTTTCTGGTGTTTTTTCCCTTTCTCCCTTTTCTTCCCAGCTGGAAAAAAAAGTTCGTTCTTCATTTTTTATTAGTGGTTTCAAGTCAGGGACTCAGTTCCTGGAAAATCAAGCCATGAAACTAGTAAAGAATCTTACGTGCAAAAACAAACTATTGGGATGTTTTGACTTTCTTAGCATTCCTCCTACTGCCTGGACTTTTCGCAACTGAAACAATTCCCCCAAATTTATAAACATTTGCAAAATGTTTCCGAATCCATTATTTGTTTGGAAAAAAGAAAATGGATCAAATAAGTGAACCCTACACGTGCATCCCCTAGAGATAATAATACGTCGGCAAACAAAGGAAGAGGCACGTAATAAGTAATTCCATTCTGAATTTCTGCTTGGTTTGCCTTTGGTATTAACTATAAGTAATGAATACAGCTGATGAGGAAGAGGTATTTCTGCACCCAAATGAGGAACCCATAACTGCTCTCAAGATAATGTTTTTACTTTAGTTCAGTGCTTTGAAGCATCACGTGCAGGACAGTGACAGCCATTTAGAGTGTTGTATTTCTCAGCAATGAGAAACAAAGTTAAATGAGAACAAAGCAATGAGAAACAAAGCTTTTTAAGTAAAAGTCCCCAACATCTCATTTTTATCCTGATGTAGAAAAGTTCTGAAACCTCCCACAGTTATAATGGGGAGGAAAATAATTTTCTGACTGCCTTTTATCTCACTCTCCTGAAGTGGTACTGAATATTGGCTTCCCTTCTCTAGAGTTACATGCAAACCTATCTGGGAGACACAGCGTTAAAACTACTGTTCACTATGGGTCAGTCTGCCCAGTAGATGGGCCTTCTTTATATTTTGTCCACGCTGTTTTTGATGTATCTTCCTTTTTGTTCCTAAAATTGGAGTAGAAGGCAAATGCACCATGTAACCACAAACACTGCAAATTGCATTCCGGTGTTCCCACTAAACTTATGACATATTTTTAGTACATTTGAAAAGATGTACAATCTTACAAGGTTTTAGCTTGTCAATACGTGCTTCCGGTATTGTGTAACATCCTGTGCAATGTCCAGATGGCCACAGTCATCTTTATGATGTTGCAAATGGGACATAAATTTTGACATATCTAATGATGGGCACTGGGAGACTGTAGCCATTAAAATTAAACATTGGAACAGTTTATTAGAGAAAATGATGTCTTTGTCATCAGTTGGGAATCTTTACATAGAGAACCGTTATCTTTGTAACAGACGTGCTTTAATCTAACTTCTGGGAAAAAAAATAATCTACTGTTTCCAAGCTGTCTCTTGCGGTTGAAGCGCTGCGGTTACCAAGGCTCTGCCACTTGCTACGGTGTTCCCAAGATCATAATGTCACGCCTGTGTGCGCTGACAGTCCTGCAGTCCCCCTTTGGCCTTGAAGTCTGTGCCACCAGACTGTGGGTGGGCTGCCTCCTTCAAACCAAGGTCAGGACCTCACTCAGACACGAAGCACTGCTGCCAAAGACATTTGCAAAGTTTCACGAGGCTCAGCTTCGACTGGAATGGCTGCTTCCCTTCAGTAGCCCAGTCGGTCTCCGGAACAACCCATGTTCATAAGAAGGACGTTAGCATGACTTTAGTAAGTGATGTGCTAAGGGAATTTAAATGAATATACTATGTGTCTAAACCATCAAATCGGTTTGGTATGTATTTTGCCCCAGGGACACCGCAACAAAGGTGTTAGTTGTTGCTCAGGCTGCGTGCGGAGCAAGGCACCTAGCGATCTCGGTGAGGAGAACGTGGCGCCGAGCAGAGGGAGGTTCTGCAAGCAGTGTGCAGGTGAGCCAGTCTTTACCAGACCACATGGACACAGCGTTGCTCCAGGCACGAACCACAGAGGCAGCGCAGACATACTTAAAAACAGTCCAAGGTCACACTCAGTTTCTGTAAGAGATGTTGTGTACGGAGGGTTTCAACCACAAACCAAGCATCTTACAACATGGTATAGTGCAGAAAATGACATTTCCAAGTGTATTTATTGAGAAATAGTAAAGATGTACATAATTTTACAAGCTTTTAATTTTAATTTACATTTTCTTAAATTATGTAGGCCCTAATAAACTATCATCTACCAATACATGACAGAGACCCTTGGCTTCAATTATATCTCCAAAATGCTGCTATTGCTGGGATTTTGGCTCATGTCACTTCAGCTCCTCTTCAGAGATATCATATTCATTTAGAGCATAGGCCTGGTGTCAATCCTGTAAAGCAGAGATGACTTTTGAACCGAAACCCTGGATCTGGATACAACCTCACAGCCAAAAGCCAGTCTTCCTATCGTGGGCCAAGTCCATATTCTCCATAAACTCTGCAATTCCAATTTCATCTGCCCCAAGATGAAGTGTGCCTGTACACAGGCTTTGGGTTTGGCCTCGTCTCCCTTGTCAGTGCCTGCATTGGAACATACTCTGCATCTGCTTTAGACACAAACACTGCTGCTCACACCAGATTCTAAGGAAAACAGATCTGGGAGCTAGCTGCCACCTATATATTTGTGCACGAACTCCATAGGCACCTAAAACTAAGCATCATTTTTCATTTTTCCTGTCCTCTTTTACTGATATATTGAACTGCATGGAGTTATAGCTACTTAAGATACTATTTTGTGACTGCAATCACACTGTCTTTGTATTCTGTAAGTTGACTACTCAAATGCCTGATGAACATTCAAGTTCTGTACTGATTGAGAACCGCTACAGTATCAGCAAAAGGCATTATATTCTATACTTCATTTGCCCAAAATACTTGCAAACATGACACTGTGCTCAATCTTGGTTGTTGAGGAGCGGCTGAAGGGAAGGCAGTTTCTGATTAACGTGCTGTTGAACGTCAAAATGACCAGCCTTCAGTTTAATCTATTTAGGCCCATCTGGAACAGTCTGGCGTGACTATGTCTCTGCCTTGGTTATTTTCTCCTCTGTATTGTTCATGCAGGAAAATGTATCAGAGTAATTTTTCTCTACAAGGCAGGCATGTACTATACACTTCTATTTAAAGAGATATAACAATTTTTGCTTAGCAAGAGAGCATTTGTGCTCTGAAATTTAGTTTTATAATTTCAGTATTGCAAAGGCTTTTGAGCTAAACCCTTGAATTTCCTTCTTTGGATGTACATTTTTGTGGATTATTTATTTTTATAATTAGCTTCTGCCACAGTAGCACACAGAATCCAAGTTAAAATCAGAACTTTGTCATGCTCTGTAAAACTTCCCTCCTTTTGCCTCCATCTCCTCTCTAGAAGTCCAGTATATTAATTGAGCCATACCTGCCACAGAGAACTACGCACAATCCATTGAAAGCACTGCAAACCTTTTGTAAGAACAAATGGTTGTTGCTGGGCTATTTTTTGTTCTTACATCTGATTAGGAAAAGAACACTGAAAAGCTGAACAAGTAACTTGAGAAATACTATTGTTTCATGCATTTAAGTAACACTATGACTTGTCCAAAAAAAAAAAAAAAAAAGGAAAAAGAAGCTAGTTCACCATATCAATTTTTTGTTTTATAAAGGCTTTTATGTTGAGATTCTCATGCAATGTTCGAACTTGAGCAGGGCTTTGAACTTTTTTTTTTTTTCCCCCCCATATTCCGGTAGAAACACTTTTTTCCCACCTGAAAAACTACATAAAGTTTGTATTACAACTTTTCATGAAAAATGTACTTCCAGGCCAAATTTGACTAGACAGGTACTGTAAATATAAAGAAGGTAAGCATCATTTTTACCTTTTGGACACACAAATTGATCACCCAAACAGTTAGTGTATAATGATTTTATATGTGGCAAGTCTTATGTGATGATGGCTTTAAACTGCCCGGTGATAACAAATTATCATTAGTTTGTTGTGTGGTGACTTGTATACCCAATTCCAGCACAGCAAAGAAATCCCAATTTTATGAATTTATAGAGGAGTTTTGCCTTGAACTTTTAGTGGCTCCAGGCTTTCACCTACCAACTAACTTTCATATAACCTACAAAGTTTAAATCACCAAAGTTACTCCCTTGTAACTAGACATATGGTGGCTTCACAGCACAGAGAGGGAAGATCTTCACCTCAGCGCTGACTACTGTGCTTGAGTAGGCATCCTGGAGTTTACATTTAACATCTTCTCCTGCACACACCTCTTCACGCAGTCAGAGCACTGGCAACATCTCCACGTACAGTGCTAAAAATCAAAAAGCAGTCTCCATCTTCTGCCATGAGAGACGAACCACTTTCTCTTGTTCCAGAGTGCTCAAGCTGCACGTGGAGCACTAGGGACCCTGTGTGCAATATGGACCTTGCTCATTTTCCAAAGCTGAAAAGTAACATGCTCAAAATTTGCAAGGTAATTGTCATTGTATGGAGCGTAATTTTTAATAGAAATGATGAAAACTAAGGCAATATATTTCTCAGTATTTCTTCATAAAAATCCCCTCTTTACCCTCTCCTCAGATGCCTGGCAGGCTATTGAAATTCCTGATTCAAAAGCATTTAGGGTTGCTCCTGTGTAATATTGTTGTGCAATCAAAAATGGGTGAGGAAAATCACATTGACCCAAACCAGAAGACACATTACTGTGGAACAGAATGGAAAAGCTACCAAAATGCTGTTAGATTTACCCAAGTGAAGTGTGAAATGGCCAATGTCACCATGCCAGCAATTTCAGCAGCTTGTGTTTATCCTGAATACGCTAAATGTGGCCTCATTTGTGCATCTGACTGGTGAGAGATTCCTTAAGTAATTTTTCATTCCTAATGAACTTGTATTTTATTCCCTGTTTGGACTTAACTCCACATTTTTACCTCCCAATAATGCCAACTGCACACTTTGTCTGCTGGGTGGGAATTCGTTCTTTTATACACAGCAGATGCACTCACTGTATGGCTTTCAGTGGACTAAATAATTCATGAATATGGCTCTTAGTTCTCTTGTCGGAGAATGAAGAAATGATGCTGAGGGTGTTAAACACTTTTTTTTAGCTTTTGAGATAGCGGTCCCCAGTATCAACCTCCCAACATACTCTTAACTTTCCTCAAACAATCAGTGGAATTATTCAGAACCCAAATAAAAACACAAACTTTCCTTTATTATTTTTGCTTACTGCAACAAATACTTAAATGCTTTGGTGCAGCCTTGCTCTTTGATTTCTTTGAATTTCAAATTTGGTCATGTCAAAAATTATCACAAAGGTTTTTTTTTTTTGTTTATCTACATAGTTTTTAACCAAAATTACATTATAACACACGAACACAGTCTTCTCTTTAAGGCACAACACATCATTATGCACATTCTGTCCGCCAAACTTATAAAAGAGACAATATTATATAACCCTCTCCCTCCCCTGCCCCTCCCAAAAGAAAGAAAAATTGCATCCACTTCCAAAATCAGCTGCTAATAAAGTCACAGTAAATTATTTTCATCAATAATTTACACAAATTACAGGTCTAGACAGGATTGTCATTATACAGTCTGAGTGCATTCCAATTCAGATTTTCTGGGTTAGGTAGGCTAAAGTCTGGTTCAAACCTCAGTGCTGAGAATATATCCCATTTTGAGGAATGTTGTTGAACACCACCTTGTCGGCTGGAAAACGCATGTTGGTGCTTTGCCAGTTCGAGTCCTTTGTTCACTCCTGTCAGGGCTCACTTGGTGTGTACCAGCAACCTCCACAGTTTTCATTCATTTAAAAACGTTGCATATATAAGACCATAGAGCTTCCTTACGTAGCGCTAACTTTTTAACTCCATTCAGCAATCTGAATTCTTCAATTTGGAATTTTTAATTCCACATATTTCTTCCCTTCTTAAGACAATTCATATGTGTAAAGCCAGAGGCATTGAATCACACATAAAAATTCAGTGTACTTGAAATATATATATATATATAAAAAAAAAAAGGATCGCCAACTTTAGAACACAGTTACAAATACTCTAGTTCCAGTGCTTGATGGAGAGCCAAGAGGTCCGAATGACTGGATATCCTCCAGAAAGGCATGTTGTGCTGTGTTTGTTAGAGGGGGGAAAAGGTGAGGAAAAATGAACACTGTGACACAGGGCGGTATATGACACACGAGCCTAGTTGGGTTATCACCACGTATTTTACACCACCGTGGTTCTGGATTGATTTTTGCTAGTAAAGTACTGACAAAAATCAGACCAAAATAGATCTGAGCTTAATAGTTCAACTGAAGGTAGAGTACTTACATAGTCCTTCTGAATAGTTTCGTTGGAAAAAGACAGTTATTTACTAAGGGTTACTTGCCTATTGTTAGCATGCAAACCCATACAAAGGAGCGTTAATAGCAAATCCATTTCTGCTCCACTTACTACATTTTGCAAAAGACCGAATGATCATTTCAAGGGCTGCAAGACTTTCCTTAAAAGAGGCTTCACACACAACACTTTGCAACAGAGCTGAACTACATTTTTGTCCATCTAGGGGGAAAAAAACGAATCATGCATTTCTGGTTTCAAAAAGAAAATCTGTGTTGCAGAAAGCATCAGTGTCCTTGAGCGATGCAGATATATGCGCTATTCTCCTTTCAGCAATTAATCAGAATAGAAAAAAACCCCATACTTTCGTATTCTGTTCAGATCTATTTGCTGTATTGACCCATCTCTGAATTCTGTATCTATTCATGCAATATAGCCAACGTTAAGAAAAAAGCATGCCAAACTGGAAAGTACACAATCCAACCACCTTTGTTTAGCACAAACTATAAAAGACCCATCACCAGTACTGTACCTATATTAAGGAACCATTTGGAATGAGCATTTTGGTTATTTTCATTTTGTTGCCATTCCAGCTACAACACTAAAAGGACAGTTTATTTTGCTACTCCTAGCACAACGATATTTACATCACTTGTCCTGCGCAGACATTGTGAGGCAAAATTTTTCAGTTTCTGCACACTTCCAGGGTTATACTGGGAAGTGTGGTGCCAATTACTAATTTGAACTGTTTCTGAACATAGAAAATGTATCTGGTGAAATTTAGACTTGAATTATTACCATGAGTAAACTGAACATTTCTAAACAAACAGTTCTTTTTTAGAAACACAGATTTGGTGCACAATCTCTATGCTGTGTTCTTTTTCCTTTTGCAGATATGTCTTTATTGAAGCAAATGATATGTTCATCATATTTGCTCCGGTAAACTACAGATCTTCATCTACGTTAGTGAAAAATTTGCACGGTCCTTTAGATGTTTTTCCACATTCTCTGTAACGCTTCTCTTGAAACCTCTCTGATTTCATCATTTAAAGGAAAACACCACCCAATCTTCACGGCATAGCCCTTTCTATCTCTTCTGCTTATCTTTAATTTGCTTGAAGCTAGTCAGACATTTTTACTGCAATCAGTTTTCATTTATTTTGAAAGTAATTTTGAATTTTTTTTCTTTCCAAACTGAAGTGACTCAAATGCTAGGATCCAAATGGTTCATTTTACTCTAAGTTTTGATCTCATCATGCTCTTGTTGCCTTGCATCTATGGACTGAAATTATTTGTCATTCTGCCATTGCGCCACACTGACAGAAATGCAAACAGAAAGGCTTGCATTAGTAGCTATGTATCACACCAACATTTCAGGAGACAGGTTACCTTTTTTGCTGCCTGTTCTTCTTCTACACCATCCCCAATTACAACATATACTACTTTTCTGCCAAACCTTTGCATTATTCGTTCAAAGCAACTTTCTTTTCCTGGAAGATAAACGAGATAAGAGTTCAGAGTGAAGTTACCTGATTAGCTGCATGTTCCTCATCTCGGCCATCTCCAATCACAACATAAGTTATGTTAGTGCCAAATCTGGACACTATACGCTCAAAACAGCTCTCTTTGCCTGAAAAACAATGCACTGTTTATTCAAGCTATCAAGTGAGTTATGGTGAAACCCTACAAAGGATTATTGCAGTGGTAAGACATGGTTACTACTACTTTTTAAAAATTCCCAGCCTTGGGATTTAGAGACAAAACCGGTAAGAAACAATTGATTCCCTTCATGACACTAAACTGTTCCAGGTAAAACTAAATCTCTTAAGAGTTACAGGAAAGCCACTAAGATAAAGGAATTAGCAGCACTGCAAAAACAAATAGGTCCTTGAATGAATAATTGAATTAAAATATTTCCCTATTATTGTAGTAATATTTTTTCATGGAAAGCAGAAATATTAATTCTAGAGTATCTGCAACAATGAATGATGTAGCAAGGGAAAAAGTGCTCAAAAAGCAATGGACAAGCAAAATAAAATTACTTCCTGGGAGGACTTCCATGAATCATTTGGGTTTTTTTGAGAAATGTGGAAGCAAGCAGGCTAAGCCAGTAACAACAATAAACAGGATTGAAAGGGACCAAGCAAAGTCATCTACTGATCTTCTCATTGTACTGCAGGTTCAGTTTTACCAACAAATGATTGTTCTATCGATCCCAAAACTGTCTGAATATGATGATTTCACTGTTTCCACAGGCGATCTCCATATTTAATGAATTCTTTCCATTAGAAAGTTTCTCTGACATGTGACCTACTCTGACATGTGCCCTATTGCAAAGAATCATCACCCACCTTTTGGGAGGTATCCCGTCAACATAAAGATTATTGCTTTCCTCTCTGCAATAGCTTTTTACCTTGTTCGTCGTTAGGTCTATCCCTGCCCCAGGTTTTTCAGTCTCTTCTCACAAGCTCGTGATTTCTAGATCTCTGATTCTTATGCCCTTCTTTTGCCTTTTTTCAGCTGGCCCACAAAAAAGGGCTTATGATTAGGAAAAGCAGCGTGTGTATTTACTGTTGAGTGAGGACCAGATTTGAGCGTGCGCGAGCAACAGCTGCAGCTATAGTCCTGTGCTCAGCACAGGGCAGGGATCACTGAGATGGAAAGTAGAGAGAGATCCTGTACCCCAGAGTTTGCTCTGCTCCTGACAGGAGTGTAACAGCGGCCACGCTGTTCCCAGAAGGAATTCCTGGTGCAGAATTACTTCGACAGAGGCTCCGGAGACTGAGCTCCACTTCACCACCCCCTTCTGTGCTGTCGGCTCTATTTCTTAATGCTCCTTCCTTTGGTCCAAGTGCAATCTCAGTGAGCGAATCCAACATATATGGGCTGTATGACAGATGACATTCGCTCCAGAGGTTGCTCAATACCATGTGGTATTTGGGATACTTCGTTCCTTGACTTAAATTTTTAAAGTATTTGAGGCATTTCTCTCTAGAGGACAGCTACAGCTAATTTAAGGGTGATTGAGATAATAGTTTTTCCTGACATTGTTAGAATATGCCCTGTGTTTTCACTTGTGAAAATTATATAGGAAACATATTGTAATGCTTTTGTCAATTAAGTGTCACACTCCATGTTATATAAGGTGTTATAGGTATAGAAATTAATCATTCCTGAATTAATAAATGGTAAATCATGAAATCTGCCAAAATTATCAGTCATTGTAGGCTGCGTCCCATTTCACATGAATGATAACTTTTCTTGGTTTACAAGAAAATTTTGGATGCAATTTCCAAAAACCATGAATTTCCAAACTGTAATACACAAGAGATACAGAGTTCTCAAAAGAATAGGGAAGTGCCCTTGTGGCATCCATCAACACAGCTTCTGTTGGTACCAGTTGTCATTACCGTCACTGAGGTACTATGCTTCCAGAAAAAGCTTGTGAAGCGGTGGCCTGGCTTACATAGAGCGGAAGGTCAGAACACACACTATTTTAACAAAAGTTCTGCTTAGATTTGAATTCACACAGCACTTCTCTTCATTCTTTTCTGCACATTTTGTGTTTTTCTGCACCATACTTAGGAGTTTCTGAGGCTTTTAATCAGTACAATCAGTATGGGGACCTTTATTCCTTCAGGCATCATTGAAAATAATGGGAATTTGGAATTTATCCACATAAACACATCTGAACATATGCAATGCCTAAGTCTTATAACTAACACTGTAAGTATCAGGGAAGTGGCTTGGAATCCATCCGTTACTGGGAAAAAAATATTGGTAATGCAGTGTAGTCAGAACGGACAAAAGAATAATTTTCTTACCTATTTTGGTTGCACTGTAAATATTTTCAATAGGAAAAGCTCCTCCTAAGCTGTATAGTAGAACTTTTGCAAGTGCTGGGATAAGCTGGGTTGTTGTTACCAACACGTTTACACAGTTACTCCTAAAACGAGAGAAACAGTTTAAGTTTAAATAGTTTAAAACCATTACCCAAATGCTGATGAAGTGAACCAGCTGTGGAGAGCATATTCAGGATTCCTCAACATTTACTTTCACTCACACAGCAGCGCTGCTCAGCACCATCACTTCCAGAAAAAGCCATATAAAACTTTTGGCAAAATCCTTTAAAAAAATATGCAGGCCTGACTTGTAGGAAATGTTCCACGCTGGTTTACAAAAAACAGGTCCTTGAAGATTGGCTCGCTAAAATACAGGCATTTCAGATCACCAGCTACCTCTGAAAACAGGCATTTGAATGCTTTGAAAGCATCATTTCCATGCTGGCATTAATTGGCAGTAGCTACCGGCCAAATAGAAGAGTTAGAAAAATGCAAAAACATCCTTTTTTACTCCTTTCTTGAGAGGAAATAAACAGCCAATACACATTTCTGCCCAATGACATCACTTTCTTCATGTTTTAAGAGTAAGAATATTTCTGAGAAGAGGGAGAGATAAGAATAATCATGTTAATAAGCTGGCATTGAATGGTGAGGGGGAAAATTTGACTGGAGAAGTTGTGCGAGCAGTTACACAACAGAAAACAGACTGGAACATGAGGGTGACCACGGTGGGAACATGGAGCTGACAGCAACTAGTTGCGAGCTTTTCTTCCTGGTTCTTCCACAAATTCCAAGCAAGATCTTAGGCTACTATTTCTGCCTTAATGTGTCTCAATTTCCTGTGAGTAACATACAGGTAATGTTCAGCTGCCTCACAGGTAGCTTCTGAAGATTTGTAGCTGTACAGTTCTTTGAAGATAAGACTATAGACTATTATTTAACAGTCCTGAGTAACTGGTAACAGTTTTCCAGACTCATCCACCAATGCTCAACTGGCCTTCATTTCCAAATGTCTTTTTGAAGACTATCAATTTGGAAAGAAACGCAGGGATAAACACAACGGCTTACACTCAGTTTTTACTTTTATTCTCTTGAGGTGCTTAAGACACTGTTAAATAAACAACAATTAAGAGAGAAACATATTGCAGAAGTTGTTACATTTAAAATAAGTTTTTCACATCTTTCCAAGTTTGTTCTTTCTGCTTGATGCTGTCTTTTCCCAGACATGTCCAGAAGGCAAGATGGCTTAACATTGTTCTTTTTTATGATTTAAGACCAGAATTTTTGAGGATTTCTGATGAAATTTTAATAATAAATTTAATAATCAGAATTCTACAATGCCCTTTCAATGTACACAAGGAAATTTATCACATTTTAGAAGACACTTCATACTATCTTTAGTAAATGCTGGAATTTCTGAAAATGAAATCACTTTCCATGGAATTTTTCCTATGTCCTATTCAAGTTTCGTATTAGACTTGTTCTGTTCTTTAAAGGCACAAATTTATTGTAACCTGAAATGTAAAAAAAAATAGCCATTACAGGTCCAAAACAATAAACTTTTTTACAGCAGACTCAAATACATACCTTGTGCTGATAATTGATAACGATTTAAGTGCGTTTGTTAGCCAGGAGTCTGTCAGAGCTTCAATCTCTGCTCTTAATTGCAACCATGCATCTCTTTTAGCGGGACCCAGGAGTCCTTTTATATAAAAAAGTAAGAAAATAAGAAATTAAATACTGTATTAGCTTGAATGTATAGATATTATAGCCATTGTTTCTTTTTTAAATTCCACTAGAACTTGAAAAAACATCAAAGAGAAAATCCATTGTCTTCAAGGCTTAGTAAATTGCTCTCTGTTTTTATTTGCACTCCACTATATCAAGAAATGTCAGAGAGTATTGCAGATACTAATAATTAGTTGTCTGTTTTTTTTTTTTTTTTCATCTGTTCAGGCTACTTTACTACATTTCAAAGCACACCTCTCAGAAATAACATATTTTTAAAAACAACTCCTCACATATATCTTACTCTCTCATTATCAGAGGCAGTGACAAGGAGATCCATGCCATCGGGATCATAGGCAGAGTCACTCACACAAGAAGAGGCTTTAGAACAAACTTGCCGTGCAGTATCTGCGGATGTTTAAAACTGTCCTGCTTATGATTCTGTATATAGGTGAACCTCAGGTTACACATATGGAAATACATTCGTTTGGCAATGGCTTGCTCTTCATGTCCTGATGTAGTTAGTAATGATAGCTCCTTTTATAGCATTTACAGCCCCTGAACGGCTGCACATCTTATGTTCTCATATCTCAATTAGTCCTTAAAAGCACCTTAGAATCCCCTTTTGGTTATGAATGATCAGATTTTAAAAAATACCCAGCCTACTGGATGTTGAGACTGGAGTTCTTTGGAACCAAGCTATTTTAAATTTAGATTTGGTCCTGGAAGAGCAGGGAAGCAGGCTTCATAACCTTTAGTATCCCTCTTCTCTTTCACGTTCCCAAGAAGTGGTGATGCCTGCCTTCAAAAATCTGAAATGAAGCAATCTAAAAATTCCTAGTTTGATCTAGCCTTCTGTTGCCTTTTAACAGCTGTTTTGAAATAGATAGATAGATATGTGATAAAAAGATTATTTAAAAAGCTAAGAAGACGATGGGTGCCCACTAAGGATGGAATATATTTCAGAAGCAGGATTTGTGGGAAAGAATAAAAACGTTAATACAATGCACCACATATCTGCACTCTGCCTTTGCAATGATTGTTCCTCTTAGTGTCTATTCCTGTGCTGTGCGCTTGGACTTAAGCTCTTGCTAATGTTAAAGGTTTTATGAAATGCAACAGCTTTAGAACCTTAGATGCATTCGGAGGTATAAGAAAACCCAGTAAACTTTTGGATAATAGTATTTTTAATACATAAAAACTCCATTCATGACACCAATGAAGGGCAAGGTAGGGCAAGTGAAAGCTAACCATTTACTACCACCCTTTACTCCTACTGCTTCATCCTGCGGCAAGTAAAGACTGAACTTCTAAGAGACAATATATATTTCAAGTTTACATAGTTTAGAAAATTATTAAGGCAATGACTAATTCACTGTCCATCTTAGTAGTACTGTTACTCATTTTTGAGAGACTGCACGAAGTGAACTGTCTGGCTTTGCCGCAGGTGAGCTTTACTTTAAATTTCACATGAATTGAAAAAGCCCATACTATAGAATGGGAGAGTGTTCACTTGGACTCCTTCCTGGTTGGTTGGCCTCATCTCATCCCCAACTGTGGCTGTAGCAATGCTTGAAGACTTGGAAGTACTCCCTGTTCTTGCAGGCTCTTCTTGAGGGATTCAGTTGACATATTCCCCTCCTCAGAAGAGGGCTGTCTGCCTCTGCAAGTCACACAGGGCTCTCCAGAACAGATTATTTCATTTCTGCTGCTTTATTTCCTACAGGCCTGCTGCCATGGACATGAGCGAGTCCATGAATGAAAACAGCAATAAGAAAGCCCGAATGAGACTTGGATTCCTAACTAAACACAATCAACTGCGTAGGCTACAGAGTCCACAGAAGGGGCTAGTGGTATGGCAGTGCTAGGGTTTTCTTGCACCCACTGGTGAAAACAGACTAGCTGGTACCCAGCAGAGATTTTAGCAGACATTACGTTGTTACCAACTACATCATGAAAACGTAGGATGGAATAGGCCAGCCACAACCAATTTGTACTGTGGAAACTATATGACCTCTTTCCTAGAATAAAAGCATATTTGAGGCAGAATAAGTGGCTCAATAAGGTAGGTATAGCTCAGCTGGGTCTGAAGGAGAAAAATGGGCTCTGTGGAAGCTAAATGGGAGCCTCGTCTGCTTCCCCACCTCTGGTTCTCCTGCACAACAGCACAATGTTGGCTCTGCCAATACACTCAGTAGCTTTCAATAGCCCAAGGTCCAGTCACATCACTTTCCATTCAGTCTGCAGCTTCCATGGTGGGAGTTCATCGCCATGTATTTTAACCTGATCAGCATTCTAAATTGGTTTTGACAATTAAACTCACCTCCTATGTTGTTCTTGTAAGTATTATACAACTCTTTTACTCTTCTGTAACGGAAAGCCAGCTTCCTCATCCAGTCAACCCCTCCTCTTACACCTGTTGGCAGACAAAGGTTTGCACTACTTGCAGCTGCATGGAAGCCATCAGTTGCAAAACTGTAGGTACTGCAAACACCCAAAATACAGTAAAAATAAATACAATGTATTCCTGTAAATGCTCAATTTATTTAATCTTTGAAGAAAAAAAAAAAGAAACAAATGCTCTATCTTACCTTAGGTCTTGTCCATTATCATCAGAAGAAACATCATCTATATGAACTTGATCACACTCCTGTTGAAAAAAAAAATATCAAATGATAAATTGTCTTATAAACGAGCATGTCGTCCATACGCTTAGTACAGATGTTGGAGAAATGATTGGTGCAGGTCACTAAGTGCACCAGAAGATGGCAGCATACGTACACTTACAGCTTCCTATTACCACCAATTTCTTTAAAATAATACAACCTTCAACTCCTTCTACACTGTATAAATTATTAGTTAAAATAGGCCTTTAGAAAAGCACATGTAATTTTAGTGTGATTTTAGGTTAAAATTATTTTAATTGAAAACCCCCAACAATTTATAGTCTCTCTAGCATACCAATATTCCAAAATCACCTAAACCTTATTTCCCCACTTCCTAAAAGCTATAGACGATGAACATCCAGAGGAATGTAATTTCTGTTAAGTCTCTAGGAGTTTGGATGCTTATCAGATTCTTTTCTTGATTTATCCAAATGACTTTGGCTGGAAAATCACTGGCTGGATAATCAAGCAGTCCTGGAGAATTTCATTGTTTCCTGGTTTCAGAAGGGATGGAAGTAACTCCAGGGAACTGAGGTACACTGGAAAACTGAACTCCTCTCCAAGCTGGTTTTATAATTGGATAGCTATCAAATATCCTTTTCTGCACAGTGGTTACAGCAGAAAGATAGGAAAATGTGGGGGAAGCACAAATAAATAACTCATGCCACCAAGCAACAGTAAATATGAACAGGCATCGTATTACTGTTTTCTGTAGTTGCTAGAATTAACTTCTTAATCCAAAAACACATCTGAAAGTCAGTATCCAGAGATTTTACTTTCCTGTATGTAAGTATTTTTTTTAATATTTAAAATGGCTGTTGTTAATATAATCCTGATACGATTTATGAAAAAGTTCAAGGACTACTTAAAAATTACTCCCCAACTAATGTTTTCAGGTATTTTAATCCCAACACTAAGATGATATGAGGCTGAACTTTCAAAATGCACAGTTCTGTGCCTCAAATAAAGAGCTGGCTGAGTCACCCACTTCAAATAAAGTTGCTGACAAGCAGCACTTAATTCGGACTCTCCATGACATGCAGGGGTACAGAGTTCTCAGTTTCCAATCTCAGTTTCGCACCAGTGCTGAGGTGTCGAGATAAAGGATAAATCTGAACAGGGGAGTGATTTCCAAATGTGTATGCCATAAGTTCCTAGAGTGTGAATTTGGGGAATTACCATTTCTTCTTTCTGTTTTGTTTGCTTTGCACTGAATGAAAACTTAATAGACTTTTACCCACATGAAGTAAATTGTTAAAAAAAAAAAAAAGAACCTATTTTTGTATAAAATAAATACATATGGTTTCATTTTCAAATACATAATTTCATTGCATCACACAAGCAGTCAAAATTTAAAATTTTGTGTCAAGACTAAAAGAATAAGTGGCCAAACTCCGCTTATCTGGCTTAATCCATTAAGACAGGCATGAAAGAACTTCATGCAAGGAACAGAAACGAAGCATTCTTCTTCCCACTGGAGAAATAAAATTTTTTGGCTCTGTCTCAAGAGATTACCTTGAGCTGTAGAGTATTTTAAAGAAGCTGCTTTTCACGCTAAATATCAGATGAAAAGAGAAAGAAAAGGGGAAGTGGCAGCTGAAATAAAAGATCCATTTCTTCAGCCTTATTTATTATTTACACTCCAGAAAAGAAAATGCAACTATACTCCACCCAGTGTAGGACAGGAACTCAAAAATAAGACAAAAAGCCCCACTGAGACAAATTCTAACTCTGTATTTTGCAATATCTGGCTTCATAATCACCTTTACAGATTTCCCTGGAACTGGTCCAAGCGTAAGATAATTTTAAAATTTAAAAAATCAGTCCAGTAGATTTGAAGGTGTACTAATTAAATGGAGGGCACACAGAAGCCCAGATGGATAAGGAGGACTGTCTGCTGCTGTCTGGGTTTTGTTAAGCCTTTCAGCTGCAGCCTTGAAAATTCCAGATAACTGTTATGCTGATAATTTCATTATTAAGTTAAATATAAGTGGATGGCAAAGCCTCAGCTGTTTACTTTTATTCTTTTATCTCACAGTTTGTTCATTGACTCCAGGAACAGCAGATGAGGGGGACATGCCATTTTCTGATTACTTGCTCCTTGTGCCTGCAAGAAGGTTGTTAAGTTTCCAGACACGTAAGAGGATCAAACCCAACAGCACCTTCCAGCCTCCTCCTTTTCCTTCTTTCTCTTCCCTTCTCAGATCTGCAGCTCATCTGGCACTGGCAATACACATTTGCTGACCAACAACCAACTCATGTGCCCACCACTCCTTGCTTTGTTTTATTTTGCTTTCTCATTTACTTGTCTAATTCAACTAAATTTTTACATTTTACAAATTCACTTATATGGTGTGGAAAAAAATTCCGGAAAAAAATTCCAGAAAAAAAGAAAAAGCAGGCGGTTTGAGATAGTTCTCTACTTTTTCCCAAAAGAAACAAGAAACCGGTGGCCCAACACCAGATCTGAGTTTGCTTGTAAAAGAGACCATCAGTTGCAGGGAGGAAGGAAAGAACGCAAGCTCTCTGTCACTTCAAATGTTAAGGTAAAATACTTTTCACATCAGCTACAGTACTGGCTACACTCAAGTCATAGTGGCTCACTGTCAGTGCAAGGTCAAAACTAAGAAAGAAAAAAAATGTATTTCCTATTACTGAAACTACAGGAAAAGGAATCTAGGTGCCATAACTGGCTTTTGCTTGAAGCAATACTAATTTAAATTATATCTGAGCACAGTCAATTCTCTGCAGCAATTTTTAGAGCCTGAAAATTTGAGAGTACAGAATCAACAAATCATCCATAAAAATTATCCTCCTGGAATGGACAGTAATTTCATTATCCAGTAAAAACACTGACTCACCACACTGAACACAAAAATGTTATTACTGAGGGGATATTCAGCGCTATGCTTTCTCAGGCTATACCGAACACAGCTTTTCACGTATATGTTTCAGTCTCTGTTAAAACTAGTTTGATCTGACTCCCAAATTCTAAGAATTACCTAAATCCTATTTTTTATTTTGCATTTCCATTTCTAATGAGAAAAAAATGCTGACAAAATCCTATTTAAAATACGGTAACAGTACCATAAAAATGGAAACATAATTCAGTTTGTTTGAAATAAATACTCTTTTTTCTTCATTGTCCTGGGAGTGGAGGGGGATAATGGAGTTGGATGGTTCATGTCCAAATTCTTCCTTGCAATTTGTAGAAATTGGGTTTTTTGCCTGCATAGTATGCCCTACCAATATTTCTAAAAGCTGTCTTAAAATTAATACTGAGATAGGGAGAAAAACTTCAATTTATTCCTTACTTGGTTGAGATCAGAATGCATTAGTCTGGATATTATTACAGAACTGAGTCCCATCACTAAGCATTGTTTAGGCACGTGAACTTTCTAGAGCACCAGACTCCTATTTTCATGGCAAAACACCAACTGCCCTCCCAAGCGATACTTCTCAAGCTAACCAAAATTTATACAGTGAGAATGAAATAGCTGGAGAACAGCCTAGCCTGAAATAAAAGTGCAGCTTGGCTGATTAGAACATGGGTTACTGGGTCAGCGGGGAATGTCTCAGCAGATCGGAATTTCTGCATCAGCAGTCATTGTAGTGAGACAGATTTGCATAGAGGAAGGAAAATTTTATTTTTGTATATGATAGCTTTCAATAACTTGGTTATTATTAATGGACTCCGGTATGTGGTGTTTGCAACCAAGAAAGACACGGAAAAAAGAGAGTTTAGAGGATGTAGTGACTGGAGTCAGTATTACAGGAATATAGGTTCATTAGTACGTTACAGTTGTCATGTCTGGAGCCATGAGGTTTACTGTGGAACGAAGATGAAAGCAAGACAGAAGGTATGGGATCTGATGGCTCAGCATTAATAAAGTGAGAAGATGAAAGGATAAGTAATCTGCCTAAGGAACAAAGGCCTATCTCACTTCCTCCAGCAAGAACTGAAGGCCTTGTGTCTTGATGGCCATGACCATCAGCAGCTCAGCACTCACCTCCCCTCTCCTGGGGGAGGATGGAGAGAGGAAGACAGAGAAAGAGAGATGGAGAGAGGGGGAGATGAGGGAGAGACCTCAGGTCAGAATTCATTACACTGTCATCATGCACATGCACTGTAACATTCAGTAATGGCCATGTGCTCTGGAAACATATTTAAACAGACATATTTATTCATCTGCATATTGAAGGATGCCTCTAGGTATTTTGGCACAGGATGCCATCTAATTATATCTTATTTGCTAAGAAGACAGAAAATTATTGGTCTTCTTGCATATTCTATAATGTGTGCATACAGCTCGTTTCAGAATAAGAAGTTTGGAATTTTGGTAGTCTTATTAGAGAGTTGGTTTTGAAACAAAGGCACATTGTGGGCTAGAAAATACTTAATCGCATATAGGAATTGGTTTAATCAAATCAAATGGATTGAGTTATGAGATTCTCCAAGACAGGCCCCAGGTAGTATTTTTTGGTTTATCTAAAACTAAAAACTGAATACTGTTGAAGCTCTGGAATGAGATGGAGTGCAGGATATTAAAACCACCCTATGAAGAATATACAAAATGTGATGATACACCTATAATGGCTGAACCTGAGATTACAAAGAAAGTAAATAATAAGACAAAGGAATGAAGATTCCATGGCTATAAATAAGAATAAAGAGGTATGGAAAGAGGACAAAGCTCCATTTTTCTGAACTCTTCCACTTGAATTCAGCACAAGATTGAAGAACTCTGGCTCTATGCTACCGAACATCTTAAAGTTCATCGGGTGCCACGTGCAATCTGAACACACAGGGTCAAAGGTCTGCTAACAAGAAATTTAAGCAATGCTTTGAAAAATTGATTTCCCAGAGTGGGGCACCAGAAGGAGAATGTTCACCGAATGTATTTGCATTGTCGAGTGCTGACTCACTAGGACTGCAGTGAAACACCGACTGGTGAAGGCACGGCCAGGGCTTGCTTACGTTTCTGCTGCTGGAAGGAGGAAATGCAGCTCAGGGATAGGGTGAAGTAAATTCCAGTTTCTTGACTTGAAAAGAGCTAAGAGTAAATGAGGTCTGCAAGGGACAACAAAGACAACCACAGCCTGCTACCTTCTGCTTTTCTTCCTGCCTACAGTCAGCAAAGGAACAGAAGAAGTGCACACACTAGAAAAATCAACATCCCAGTGAATGAAAAGATCTCACTTATCCTAATTTTTTTTCTATTCACTCACCAGAGACCTTTCTCTGACATTTTAAACAAAACCTCAAAGTCTTCCAACTGCCATTAGTGGCAAAATACCTGTCCATGGAGGGAACTCTGGGAACGACTCCGAGTGAGAAAACAACTGATTTAGACCAGGTGAAGGTCTGAAAAGACCATAGTTTAATTTGAGAACTGTTCTTCACGCCCTGTCTCTTGACACACACGGTTGTAAGACTGTCACTTTCCACGTTAACAGATCTAGACTCCTGGAATGAAATGAAAAGTGTGTGAAGCCCAGCTGATGAGCCTGCTTCCCAGACCGCTGTCCCTGCGGCAGCCCATCTGTGGGCTTCCGACAGGTGAGTGGTCCACAGCCCACTCCTTAGGAAGAGGTCTCTCCTTTTTCTGACCGAATGCCAAATTGCACGCCCTGGGCACATTGTGACAGAACATGTGGTCGCCGGGTTACCTCGGGAAGAGACATCACTGATGAATACATCTACCATAGTCCTAGCCCTCTGATGCTGCAGCCTTTGAGGACATGAAAAATATTCTACCTTTGAGCAAGAAAGGGGGGGACTGTGGCCAAAAGGCTACTCGGGTATGTGAAGAGAAGAACACAGTCTTTTGTGGTCAGATGATGGTACTCACTGAAAGCGAATGTAGAGAGCTTCAAGAGAAAGAATGGGAGGCATGTATGTCCCCCTCCGGGAAATGATTGCAGACAGCTCTAAGTTAATGGAAGCTGAAAAGATGGCCATAGCACAAAGAGAGGAAAGGGTAGTTTGCAGATTCCCTTTCTCACCCAGTTTCACGGAAGGACTCTGGTGCCGCAGGAAGTCACTGCCACCTGGCTAACCTCTCTCTGATTAGAGTATGACAAACATAAAGTCTAATAGGCAGAAAACGTCACACACAACAGACACTAATGCACAGTAAAACCGCTATGTTAAAACCCCAGGCGTAATGGTGTTTATGTTCCTTTGATTCTTACCTCTAAATCGTTAAAAAATAAATGTGTGTCAGCAAGATTAAAGATCATTTCTTCCATTCGCAGTCCAAGGGTCACTGCCATTGGTGGATCCTTAAAAAACAGAAAGCAAGGTTAACTGCTTAAATACCTTTAAGTTATATCAGAATTACTTTAAAAACTGCTGTATATGAAGTGTTTTGAAAAATTAACGCTGCAAGAAATTTCTCTAAAATCCTTTCAAGGATTTTAAGCTATTTTAACACAACACTCCAAGAAGAGACTGCTGAACCTGTGTGAGAACATTTGGGGAGGTAGGGATGTTAAAACATCAAGGTTTTTTAAAGTCAAGGCATTTTCAACCTGGCTAAACTGACAGGGGAAAACCTGCATAACGACGGCTGTAAACAGGGAAGCAACTTCTCACAAAAGATATATGTAAGAAAACCAATATTTATTATATTAAGAATACACAACATTTTTCATCCCTAAGCCTTTAATAAAAATACATAAGTATTTATGTATTTTATAAATACATAAGCCTGTCAATTTGTGGGCAGCAAAAAGCTGAGTCATGGAGCAGTAATAAATTTTTCTGACCCAACGCACTGAGTCAGCAGCAGAGTTAGGAATGAAGTTACTCCACATGACACCCACTCCACTGCACAATTCCTCTGATTTCTTGGCTTTTCTTCCCAACTTTTGGGCATACAGAAGTCTTCATCAAGGTCATGCTAAACTGGACTAGGAAAGGTAGTCATCTCTACCAAATGATTACTTTGTAAGCAATTATCCTACACTGTGACAGGAAAGTGTGATTTAAGAGGCCTTTTCAATTTTGAATGTCTCTGCTTTATAAAAATACAAAAAGTAGTCTGAACCTATGCCCACTTTCCCAAACTGAGTTTCACTTTGGATAAAACATCACTGTCTTGCCTGTGCTTAGGCCTATCTCACTGATTTCCCACACTTTCTGCTGCTCCACTCTGTATCCTCAAACCCTGCGCTTAGTCCTCCTCCGCCTCAGTCTTTACCATTCTTCCATGCAGGCACTCACTAATGAATTTCCAGGCTCCCCTTTATGATTTTATTGCAGGTATTCATTCAACAAAGTGCCTGTAAGTAAGTGTTCTTGTAAGTGTTCTTCAGCGTGCCTAAAATCTATGGCACGATTCTTTAGGTGGTCCACAGGAACGGGAAAACATATGTAAGTTTGTTTGTTTGCTAGAGCTCATCATTTCTGATGAAACACAGGAGCCCTGTCCCTGGATGAGATTCATTGAAAATGTTGCATCTGTTCATAGGGCAGCTTCCACACTATCATATCACCCTACCTCAGCAAGGTACCACAAATCTACCGATCTGCAGTAACAGTTTGTCTGAGAGCAATTAGTGTACGGTAAAGGTGAGATAATGCATTTAACTTTGCTAGGCTTGCTAGGAAATAGATTAAGCCAACTTGCATTACCTTCCTGATGCTTAGTTGACACCGTGTAACTAGTTTTATCATTCTCTTAATCATCTGCCTGAGCTTGTGGGGTTCCGTTAACTTTTTTATGCTTAACGTACTGCAATGGACTTTTAAAATAGATGGGATCCTCCTCTCATTAAAATAAGTAAAAAAATATATATATCATCATTTAAACTCTCATTGACACTAGCAAGTTTTCAGAAATCCTTTCTTAAATGCCTTGAGATTAAAAGTCTAAAAGTTTACCAGCATCTGGCAACAAAATCGCACAAAACCTCAAATGATCATTTGTTTGTACTAGGATCAAAGGCTTCCCAATCAGGATCAGACGTCCGCTACTTCAGGGCTTCACAGCGACAGAATAAAAGATGGCTTCTGCCCTCAAGCACTTAAAAACTAATGGTAAAATCTGAAACACAGACATATTTTGACCCTTGCTCATACGAAAGTCAGACTTGAAGGGGAGAATAGTGTACCAGAAACTGTAATGATCCAAAGTTAGACCCAATTATCTGGCAGCGAGAGGAAATATTTTTATGTTGACCCTTGAACTGGTCTAGACTACCTTTCAGAAGTCAAAACCAAATGCAGTGCTTAGTAACATAACTTCATCCCCTACGCCTTCTGCAATCATGTTCACTGGATCTGAAAGTCACATAGCCGAAGGCAGCAGCAAGTGCAAAAGGTCAGTTTTCCAAGGGGATGATTAAGGAACACACGTTAACAGATTTGCAAAAACTCATGTAAGATACTTAGAACAGAAATCATCAAAATACTCTGGACTCAGGAGATTCCTCATCAAGCCATAATGCTTTTATCAAAATGTCATCACATATAAACATGTGTTTCTCTCTCCTTTCTCTAGCGCTTTTTCTGTGCGCAGTAAATTATAAATTTTTCTTCCTAGATACAATATTATAAAGAGTATTTGCAACATGCTTCTTTACCTCAATCCTACAAACACTAAGGCATGTGCATAACTTTATGCACAGGTGGAAACTCATTATTATTTATGTGAGTTAAGTTATTCACTGGAGTGCTTCCAAGACTGGAATCTCAGACTTTTGATTCTCAGCCTCTTTTTTCCCCTTCCTGGGTAGAAGCAGACTTAAATGCGGAAATTGGCTATAACATATTCCATTATAATCCAATTTATTTTTACAGAAACTACCAACTATGTATCACAATTTCCTGCCTTGCCTAGTATAGTTGAAAGACATAAATGTGAGAAAGCTTTTATGATTTTCTTATTAGTAGTATTTTTGTAACCAACTATGCCTGACTTTATTACTGTTAAAATGAGACTTCCTACGTTCCTGTTTTGACAAAGGCATATGTAAGATATTGCTAAGTACTATATGTAAAATAAAATAAAGCAAAGAGAATTCCTTTCAGCTTAGTATGAAATCAGCCTGGGATCTCCCCATAACAACTTCTGCTAAGAAGAGTCACTGGAATTGAATTCTCAAGACATGAACAGTTGTTCCTTTAATAGATTGGCAAAAACTTGCACTGCAACTGTTTAACAAGAATTAAACATTATGCTCCAGCTCTTGCCATGTTAAGTTCATTCCTTCACATACAAAAATAGACAGAGAAAGCAGTTTTGCCAGGGTCCCGTGGTTTTATAATGTTTGCACAATGTGGAGTAACATCCCAATCATCATTTTACTGTCTTTCAACTTGAAGCAGAAGTAGCAGACTGGCTCAAGTGGTACAAAGAACTGAGTGTTGAAAAGAAAGCGAGAAACATGTGCAGCTGATACGGATTTGTGCACAGCAAATTGAGAAACTGAATAAAAGGCAGACTGAACTTCTGCCAAAATGGCATTTTGTGCTACTCTGCACAAGCGTACACAAAAGAGGAAACAATAAAAAAAAAAAATTATCTGGAAGTTTTCCCCAGATAATTTGCAGAATAAAGAAGCACAGCTCTTTGGCCCTCAGGGGCCTGATTTTAGCCAGATATCATTAGCGTGCAAAAGGGTCAAGACCAGCTACAGCACTTCTGTATACCAAAATACAAATGACTTTAGTTACGTTAGTATGAAGGCACTAAACTGGAGCCAGACTGTCTGTCTGTGGACTTCTGCACTAGACTGGTCCATCCACTGGAATGCCTCCTGGGAGACTAGGTAAAAATACCGTGGGAGGACCAATATTTAAATGTTTTGACCAAGAGGAAAGTGACTGGAATAAAGCCCCCAAAGCTCAGTGCCCATTAGTGGAATAAAACTACTTAATATTGTCTTGGAAGGCCAGGTTTCAACACGAGATGTTCAAGCTAATTTAATTTCATGGAAAAATAATACAAACACACCAAACTTATAAAATCTCAGAAAACAGATAAATAAATAGACTGTCAGCTAGATTCATTGTGACAGGAATTTGTATACATGAAGCATTAAAAATAAGCACGAAGAGAAGCAAAATATACGGATAATATTGTAAGAATAGATTTTCAGTGGGTGGTTGTCCTGAACAGACTTACACAAAATCGACCTCTGGAGAAAGTGGAAATGCTTAAGTACAGTACCAATATTTTTAGCTTAAAGACACTTCCCTACATTACGTAGGAATCTCAGCTCTAAGTTCAGCTCTCACTCTCTCATAGGGGACACTTGTTCCCGGGAGAGCTTCATGTGGGTGGCAATGCAAGAAGAGAATACATCTCTTCTTAATAATGTATCTGGTGGCTGGTGAAGGAAAACTCACGTACTCCATATGGAGTTTCTGTTCCATGCTCTCTATAAGGTAGTAGGAAAATGGACTCAGCCGTCTCAGACAATGAAGGATTGAGTGGAGACAACTGGAGGTCATGAGAGAAACACTATTAATACAGGCAGACAAAAGCATATTTATGAGTGAATTTGGGAATGTCATCATGGGTGCTAACAGTGACAAAGTTTTTCTGTTTAATGACTAGACAAGCAGAGACTGAGCAACAAAAGGTTCTGAGCTCTTTACAGAGAAGCATACAAGGTTAATGTGGCCTCCTCAACAACTTTTCGTCATTGGCAATGCTATCAAAAATACCCACATGTGACCATCAAGTGTGGATCTGTTTTGAGTTCTGCACTTGCAAATGACATTCTCCCCCTGCTGAGGTCACAAGGGACCTTCATTCTATTTTAACCAGTTGCACCTTGAGTCACAGCATTTATCTGGGCATCCTTGCCCTCTGGATTGACCTGGGAGAAATGAATGAAATATAAAAGCTCAGAGATAGATAAAACTCCAGCTTAACCAGTCTTAAATCAGCAAGAATAACTGGAATGCAATGGAACAAAGAATACACGCTGTTCACAGGGAATAAGAATGTACCTCATAAACTTTTAACAGATGATGACATCTCCTAACACATGTCCTGTCACATCAACAAATCCTCACTTAAGAGCTCAGCATTGTAGAAAACTGTATCTGCCAACTGGTGCTCAGCTGCAAAAACCATCATCAGCCACACAAGTCATAATATAACAGCTCAAATGCCAGTGTTCATAATTTGCTACTGCAGTAAATAATTAAAAATAGAAATGTATTAGTTTTATGAAGTACAAAGTAGATGAGCAAATGAGCTGAACAACAAGAGGTTTTCTTACTGCTGGGAGGTACCATGGCTTCCCTGAGAACTAACAGAGGTGTAGTGTAGTTTTTATTCTCTTTTTATGTTAGCTCTGACCAGCCCAGTAAAATAACTACACCAAAAGTCAGACAGAAACACCTACAGGTAGGAAACAGCAAGCCACAGAATATTCCTCTGGGTAAGTGATGCATTGACCGACCTCTGGCCAAATCTCTCCCACTTCAGTGGAGTTTAAAGCTATACTCTACTGGTGCCCAGACAGGAAGCAGCAATTCGCCCTGTGTCTTAAATGAGGTGCTTACACTGCATATAACAAGTTACATCCTTCAGCAAATCACTAGTATTGTTTTTAACATGGTTATTCTAACAGCCCTATATAATTCTGAAACCAAATAATTATCACACCATGCAAAGTGCTGAACAAGTATATACCAAGGACAGTGTCCATTCTCAATGTCAGAAACCCTCAGGCATAACTCATCTGTTGTTCTCTTGACAAATATATGACCTGAAACTTGCCTACTGGTTCCCACATGATCTCTGCCAACAAATGCCTCCATTGCCTATGGCGATGTTGGTTTGCTTTTCCTTTTTCGCTCCTGCTCCAACCACTTGTTAAACTGGAGAAATCTTCTGAAAGATAAACTGTTTGTCTCCTGGTACCACTGCAGCTCTCGAGTGCTCCTGTACCCATATGCTGGTCCTTCTGCCTGGCCATAACAGCCTGATGGCCACCTCCACATGCTGCACCTCCCCTCGCTGCATTCCCTGCACAGCCTGAATTGCAGCAGAGCAGAAAGATTAAAAGACTAATTTCTGAATGTTTTGTTTTCGCCCGGTTACTGCAAGAAATAGAGTAAAGAGCTACTGGAAAAGAGGAATGAAAGTTTACGTGTCAAGGAGTAGATGGAAAAGAACTGAAGGTGAGTATTCTTGCCTGTCTGTACATTCACACCAGCTCTAAACCCAACATCTTGCCTCTTGGAAGTATGAAGTGAGCACACTTGGTATAAGAAGGTGCCTTCCGTTAAAGCAATGTTCACATTAAAGACTGACTAATCTCATCTAGAATATTTAAATATGGGGGAAGGGGAAAACTCTGCTTTTCCTGTGAATTTTTTTTTTTTTTTTCATTTTTGGGAGTAACCTGATTATGTTATACACAATGGGCTCACAAAAAACATGGAAGAACACAGTATGCACAGCTGAGCATCTGTGTAACATTACATACCTGTGTTTTTTAAAATCGGGCAGCAATCACTGCAATTAGTATCACCATTATTTTACACTACCCTGATTTTTTTTTCATTGTGAACTAATAATTTTATACCACCTTTTCAGGATATACAGGTCTCTCAACACCTTCGAAAGACCTATGTGCTCACAAGACTTCTGCTGAGAACCTCATAATTCATGGACTATTTATTCTCGTAGCAACCCAATTCTCATAACAATCCAGACTTCAGTCTGGATTAAGGCCTTGTTTACAGATGAAAATCATATGCAGAAAAGATAAGGGCCACATCTGCTGAAGAGGTGCATGCACCAGCGACTGACTGAGGTCCAGCTGTGCTATCTTTCCCTTCTCCCATGGCTAACCTGTGAGGCACTTAGGCTTAGACACATCCCATCTTAAATTTAGGCAACACTTCCATGACATGCAAAAGTTAAAGCCTACTCATGATTAGCTCTCCCGGTATTCCCTTTCCTACTGCTCCAGCCTCCTTGCGGTCAATAATATATATATTTGGATTTCATTGGCAATTACTCAGTACTTTCCCAATGAGCTCTCCATAAATATGGCAAACGTGGTCACTGCAGGAAGGAAAACGTCTACATCTCTGGAAAGGAACTTGTATGGATGCCACACATCAGTACAAAAGAAAAAGGATTTTACTTTAAAATTCCTCTCCTTTTGCTTCATGGTTGCTCAAGACATTTGTTTACTGATGCTGATCTCAGCAGTATAACTACATTAATTTCACTTGCCCTTGAGATACTCTTGGTTTATACAAGCCAACTTTATCTGCTGTCAGTACTACTGGCTGTTAATATGCCAATACTGTTTCTAAGGATGCTGTATGGAGAGTCAATTAGAGCAGCAGATATGTTCTTTAAGAACAACGGTACTGGGATTTTTTCAAATATCCTTACTTATAACAAAGTGAGAAACCAAGAGGAATTACATTTCTGTTGTTGTCTCTAAGACACTTTTCAAAGTTACTCACAGATGTTTGTGTGCTACAAAATGTGCTCTGATTTTTAAAACTTTGTATTAAAGTTGACTTAGACTTTACGCATATATTATGTGAGATGGCACATAAGATGTTTATACATCCTAAGGGCACAGTCAATAAAGAACGAAAGGAATGACTGTATCACTGTGGCAATTCAGCAAGTTTTGTGGCAGTCTATGGGCTACACTCAAAAGTGACATAAATGTTCATGTTCAGCCAGGTTTCCCTCTTGTTTTGATAACTATAAGTTAGAAATGGTTCTGAAAAAGTCACTGTCACTGCAGTGTTTGAAAAACAGCAGAAGAGGAGTTTTTGACAAAATACCGAAATGTGCACTGATTTGGCACTGAGAAGCTGCAAAACAAACAAGGCTGTTTTTTACAAGACATTAATAACTACCCTTATCATACCATTCAAAAAATTCATATTTTTGTCTGGGCCTGTGAGTTTTCATATTAGCTTTCTCTTTTAATAACTGCAAACAGCTGTCTGAAAACACGGAGGACTGGCCCATCAGTAGTTATAATCCACAGGTCAGGCTTTGGACATTTCTAACCCACTGGCTGGGAAGGTGTATGTGTGTGGAAAGCATTTCTCTAACGTACTGTTTCTCACATCCTTTTCTTGAGCACCTGATGCTGGCTGGAATAGACAGGCATGAAACTTAATGTTAAACAAACCCTTTGTCTGACATAGGATGGACATGATTATGTTCTTTGCGCTAATTACACCTGAATGGCACAACACTAGAGAACCTACATCCGCATGTAGGGTATGTACATGGTATGTACAGGGTATGTACATGCCAATATTCTCCCTGTCTATTTTCTCCGCTTTCATATATTTGCCCTAATTTTTTTTGTTTTATCCAGGCCTTTAGCTCTACCCGTCCCAGCAGTCTGCTCCTGCTGCTACACACTGGACTTCCCACCAGTGCCTTCTCCCCTTGCCCAAGCACCATTCCCTGGGCTCCCACCACCATCCCAGCAGCACTCACGGCTGAGCTCCCAGGGGAGCTCCTGCTCCTGCAGGCTGCAACTGCCTCTCTCTGCCTCCACCGCTCTTCCTCCTGCTTTCCCGCTCGCTGCTCCGTGACCTGAACTCCTTTTGGATCTCATCGGAAGGGAGAGGATGCGTGCAACTGTTTGCTTGTGAGAGGGATTCACTCCCCGGCATTACTCACCCCAGAGCCAGCCAAGGGAACCAAAGATTCAACGGAAAAGCTTGGGAGTCAAAGAATAACATCTGCAGCTGGCATTGAAGCAGGGCTGTCTCTTACTTGCTCATTCTGATTCATCAATTTCCCTGTAAATCCACCCATTGCTCCAGTTTATTTCTTATTTCTTCCTCTACGCACCCAAATAGTCAGTTGTTTCCATTTGCCCATTACCTCTATTATCTCCCTGCAATGTCTCTTCCAACGTACCTCAGGAATTCATCCTTGTTCCTCTATAAACTCTTCCCTCATTTGCAGCATCTGATTCAGCCCTGCCTCATACATTGTGCGTAGGGTCTGTGTCTCATTTCTCTCCTTGACTTTTTCACATTAATCCTCTCAAAATGAGGTTTACCACACACTTTCTCTCTATCTTCACCCATGCCATGATGAACTCAGAAGGTGAAAAACACACACACGTGCAGGTCAGATAGCTCTGACACAGTGAATCGATGCCGAACTCATGGCTCACCTACCTTGCCATACTTCTGTGCGTAGGATCCTGTGAGCAGTGAATGAAAAACTATGATTGTTTCATCCAAATCCCAAACAAATACACGCTGAAAAAAAGAAGCGGGGACAGTATTGTTAAACAAATAAGATCAAAGTCCCACCACCATCCCACCCAGCAGACTAAAAGTCAACTCAGTCCTAAAGTTCAACTAATTGCTTAACCAAGCAGGTTTCCTCTGAAAAACATTAAGAACAGGGTATCACGCATGGTAAAAAGTCAGAAGAAGAGTAACTTTTGAACTCTTCAGACATTTCTTATTTGTCCTCTAAAAAGGTTTTCAAAACAGCTACATAACACAGATATCAGAAACGTCACGGGGGTCAAACATAATCGATAACTTAAGGATAAACAGCATTCTCAGATACTTCTCTGTAAGTCTTACTGATTCAAGGTTCTTTATTTCTCTCGCACAGCTAAAATTACGCCTTGGGTAAAAGTGCAACATGCTGTATATAATGTTATGTGGAATTTAAATAATATTATAGAATAAAATGGGTAATTCTGACTCAAAAAAAATGGAAAGGAACTCCTTTTATTGATAAGGGGGTTAAGTTCATTTTCATTGGTAAACAATAAGAGAAAAGGGAAAACTGAAATGTAATAAGTCAAGAGTATTTTTTGCTGGAAAAATTAAATCCTTTGAAAAGCAAAAAATGTGTGACAGTTTCAGTACAAAAGCAATGGCATTTACATTCAGTGCCTGGCACTGCAGCCCACCCTGCCACCCCAGGAGCAATTGTGTGACCGGCCAAGTCCCAGCAACAGTCTTGTCTTCTGCTGTCCCCAGAGCTGGTCAGTGACGGCAGAGCAGTGGGGATGGCCAGGGCTGCTCGCTCCCAGTGCCAGTCTGGTGGCAGCAGGGGACACATGGCACCAGCGGGTAGCACGTTCCCCTGATGCCAGAGCTGGAGTGTTTCACACACACCCAGGCACTCCGCTTCCTTCTCCTCCTCCTCCTTGCAGCGCACTGCTAACACGGGAGTACTAAGACTATAATTACTCCGTTGCTAAGAGGTCACCTGTGTTTGAAATCATCACCCCATATATTAGGCAGATATATTTCTTCACTAAGGCAGTGATCTTGCACATACTTAAGTACCGCCATAACTTCACTGATGTAAGCTGCCTCATTGAAATCCACTGACGTTACTTATAAGCACAAGGACTGACCTGGGCATAAGTATGTGAAACGCTATGGCCAGATGATCCCGCATATTTACACCACATTCGTAAATACATGTAATTAAGCTGAGCAATATATTTGAGATTTCCTGTTCTGCCTAACTTTGTCATACAGAAATGTCTCATTGTACACGTATGTTAAATAGCAACTAATATCTGTTATACTCAGTTAGTGAGACCAAGTCCATGACGTTTTCTAAAATGCTTTAAGCTATTTCCACAGCTGTAGTTTTCAGAATTTACTTTTCAGCAGAAGAAACCTCCACATTACCATTCATCAATTACTGCAGGCATACCTCCAAGTCACTGTCCGGAGGGGGTGATGGATTATTCTTCCGCCCTCTACCCCGAGACTTTGACCCAGAACTCCTACATGTTCTCTCATCAAGATCTTTGATTGGTGTGGAGGGGCTCTGCACTGTGTCAAACTCCCCTGTAAAGTCAACCATTCATGGCAAAATTAGTGCTGGATTTTTAAATAAAAAAAGTTGGGTTTTTTTTTCCTCATAGCTAGACATGTCTCTATGCAAACTCAACCACAAGATGCACCTAAAAAAGTTGTATGAAATGAGTGATAACATGGTTTGTCTTATGTAGATGGAATCTGCAGATGCCACATATGCTTTTGACTTCACCAAGGAAACATTATAAACCTTAGCAGAATAAGAGAAAAAGTAAAATGACACATACACCTGTGCAGCCATATATTTGCAAATACACCTGAGCATATGCAAAATATTGATATATCCAAGGAAGACGTATTTTAGAAGTCATAGTAATGACTTCTCAAATCATGAAGTGTCTTTTAGTTAAAGTAGTTAATTTCCCATGTTTGGAGTTCAGCTAGACTTATTTCCAAGTCCTGCGTTACTTTTACCAGAACACCCTTTGGCACTCATCCACGCACCAGGAGAGACGGTCAGCTTCCTGCTTCATCTCCTCCTCCCAGGTCACCTGCTCTTTAGTAGAGTTCTTTTTTTTTTTTTTTTTTTTTTTTTTTTTACCTTACCTCTGCCCATAAATTGTCGGAGGAAAGTCATAATGTTAAACGCAATATTCCAGTTACGACCAGAAAGAGAGTGAAGTCATACATGTTGTATTCTGACCATCTTTCTCTAAGTACCAGCTATTGTCCGCTGTCAGAGAGAAGGTGTGCTAGAAGGACCTTTGATCTGGCATGGCAGAGTTGCTCTTAATGCTCAGGCCTATCCCTGACTTATCCATTTAATCTACTTTGCCCCTGCTGGTAACAAAGGACAGACAGAGTGAAGAAGGTATCTCCAGGAAGGATGGCGTGGAACTTCCCTTTACAAAGTACTTTTATGCTACAGCTCAGTAAACTGAGAAAATATCCTATTCTTCATAACACAGTACCTCCAGTGTCCCTTTAAAACCTCCAGCAATAAATGCAGTTTGGCTAGGTTCCTGAGTGCTAAATGACATAAATCCTCCTTCATCATCTATCCGATTAATGATTTGATTTTTCTCCATTAAAGAATGAAAGGGTACATCTTAGGTCTGACATTTACTACAGAGTTTGATTCAAAAGATTCCTTGTGCTGCAAGTAACTGTGTGTTTCTGGGCCACTTTGGTAATATTTGTTAAAAGTGCTCATGATGGCACATCTGCAGAAGAAATTAACACTTGGTACAAACATTTTGCAAGAATCACCTATGATGTATCTGATTTTGGGCTGGAATCTGAACATTATTCATTTTTACAAAGGAGCATCACTAAAGTCACCAAAGTCCAGCAGGCAACACAGAAACTGGCCAGCCGATCAAGGAGAGTGATGTTCCTGCTCTGTTATGAACTTGCAAGACCATGTCTGGAAAAACGTCTGCTGTTGGGTCCCCAAACACAAGAGACATTGACAAACTGTATTTAGTCCAGGTGAGAGTCACCAAGACAGTTAAGGGGCTGAGCACATAGGAGGAAATGCTGAGTGACTCTTCACAGAGTAAGGACAAGAAGCAACAGACAGCAACCACAGCAAGGGATATTCCTGTTAGATAAAAGATAAAAATTCTTCACTGTGAGAGTGGTCAGGCTCTGGGACAGGTTCCCAGAGAGGCTGCGCCTACTCCATCCTTGGAGATACTCAAAATTCAGTGCTAAGCAGCATGATCTAAGTTGGCTCGTCCATGATAGGTTGGACAAAAAGACCCGCAGAGGTCTTTTTGAATGTGAATGATCGAATGTTTCTGTGACCATGAGTCATTCACCTCATTCTCCCTCCACAACAAAGAAGAAAATAAATCTAGTCGAACAGGATCTAAGAGATCTAACAGAAGAAAATAGAGACTGCAGTCTCAATTAAGAGTCTATGCATCATGTAACACAACAGTTAAATTCTTAATCTCTTCCATCATTTATTTATACCTTCCAGTGAATGACATACAGAAGATTATTAAAATAAATACACTGGGAACATATATTTATACATCTTGACTGGAAAAATACTGTTGTATTTCTTGGAAGAATAAGATTTAAGCCCATAATGTCACATTCCTAAATAGGAGCTCTAGACATTGTGAGGAAAGAATTCAAGATTCAAGGAAAGGGGAGAACAAGGAGAAAGTTAGTTTCCAAGCCTATTGGTTAGGACATTTGCCTGGAGCAGGACATATCTGGGTTCCACTGCCTTCTCCAAGGTACATTGGTTTATCTGACTGAATGACTGATATATAAATGAAGTATAAAGACATATTTTCATAATGCAGAATCCACATCCCTGTACCACCAAATGGAAGGTGATGAATCCTCCATGAAACAGGAGGAAATAAAATCTGCCTCTCTCACTTCCTGGGAAAGTACTCAAATTATTCTGCTGTTGCCTGGAAGAAGATACTGCCATTTTTTTCTCAAACTAGGTGGTGACTACTTCAATGTCACAAAACCAATGTGCTTCTCTGCATATGCAGAACAGAGACAAACTTTCCGGCAGCAGCTAAGAAGGGATTTCCAGAACTGCAATTTGAGAATTTATTCCAGATACCATTTTGGATAGGTCTGTCCTGATTTGGATAAGGATCATATGCATTCTATAGTAGTTTCTCTTTCGGCTAAAACTCCTATTTGCCAAGAAATGATGGAAAAATGGAGCAGCAATACTAATATCTAATGAATAATGTACCTATGCTGTTTTTACTCTGTCCCTTCAGAACGGAGAGAGAGTTCTTGTTGAGTAATCATTTCTATTCCCAGCATGGTGTTGATGTCAGTAAAGACACCGCAGGCAGTGGAGCGATCAATAAGGTCATATTTTCTTAGTTCTTTCCCCATAAGAAGAACAGCAAGATATACTTTGGTAAATGTACAAATGTACAAAAAGATGCTTCATAGCCAGAATCCTTATGCGGCAAAAATCTACACTGGCTTAAAAAGAAGTTCTGAGTGTGCAAGACTTCAGTACGAAAATATCATTTCCTTGATTTTTCTGACAGAGTGGAAAAAATATCCCAAAAGAAAACCCCAGAAATAAAAACGCAAAAATTAAATAAGTAAAGATGAATGCTCCCATTCTTACCACAAAAGTCTTCATATTTATAACATTTCAAAATTTTACAACACAATCAAGACACATTTCTATACTAATGTATTAAAACATCTGCTCTCAATGACTATGTTTAATCTACCAAAAAAACCACAAAACCCCACCCCAAAAACCCCTGTTCTAAATCTTTTCAGAAATTATCCAACAACTGAAGTAAATAACTTCAATTTTCATTCAGCATTAGCCATTACCAGTTGCTCCCGGCTTCTGCTTGGGTCAGCGCCGCACATGATTGCATAATTATCTGTTAATCGGTACTGTAACTAATCACTGTACCTTGTAACTTCTGGATATTTAAAGCCAAATTTATTTCATTACACTAATCTCTAAATCAGAATGAGCAGCTGTCTCTAACTTGAATGCAAGGTATGCATCTATTTTAGAACTGCAGAAGTCGGTAGAGCATGTTTTTTTGAACAACTGTAGGCTTAATTACTTGATTTGCTTTTTAGTAACAGCAGGCTGTTGGTAAAGGAGCAACTGCATTTTCTTATCCTCCATTTGCTTTAGAAATTAGGTCAATCCTGATAAAAGGAAAACTTATTAAAAATTCAGCCTGTAACATGAAAGAATGTGAGAAATTCTAGTACCAAAGAGTACTGAAAACCTTACCCTCATGAAGAATTCCTTCATGAATATGAGTTCCTATGCAGCTCATAACAGACCAAAATTTTTATTGCAATGTTTGAAATTTTTTAGCTTTTCCAATATTCAACACATGCCTAATAAATATACTTCATAGCCTCCTCCCACTGGAACTATGAGCAGCATCAGAGATCCAATAAAGCAAGAGGAAAATGTTAAAACCAGAACACGGAATGACCACTTTATCACAGACACATACTTCATACACATACTCATACACTGGGTCATGTCCAGCATGAAGCCTTCCATGCTGTGGAGACCTTGCAGCAGCTCCAGTTAGAGGACAGGGAGTTACAGCACCGCCCTTACAAATGGAGGTGGGCTTTCATATCCAGAACATTGTTTCCTACCTCTAGTTTGATGTGAACCTCCCCTCCTCCCTGTTAAAACACCATTGTGCCAGTTAAGCAGGAGAAAAGAGGTGGGGGCACAGTCTGCATACAGACCTAATGCCATCTCCTGGAGAAGTTCCAAAGGGTAACTTCACGGTGGGTACCAAATTAAGAGAGACCGAGCTCTGCTGCATCCCAGTAACCGAATTGGAGATAATATCCTACGTGTGATTCACTTCACCTAACTCTGAACATATGAAAGTGAGATGCCAAAACATGAAGCTTTTACCCAGGCTCTCTACAGAATTTTATCCACCCTAGATTAAAAGTAGTCACGTACTCATTGAATATACTGAAATGTACACATCTCCTGAGGCAGAATCCCTTAAGGATTCTCCTGACATCCCAATATGAGATGAAGTGCCCCTGGAGATACCTATGTGGTAACGAGTGCATTTGAAAAATCTTGACATAGAGCAGGCAGAGTACAAACACACAAGAGAAGTCCACGGGACAGGTAAGGAGCTGAGCCTTGCATCGATGTGGGATGGATGAAGTTTTGAGCCCCTTCATGCTCTCCTGGTGGATTGACTTTTGCTGCATATTCTTAGCAGAAAGAGCAGCCAGAAGATGTCTTCAACATTACAGACCTCTTTGGTTTTTTTTCCTGGCTTGTAATGTGTTATTGCTTGTTACAAGCAGCATAAAGAGTAAAGTCTATTTCAGTTTTCATCTCATTTTCTTTCTTGATCAATAAATAAAATTGTAACCGATATTAGCTCTTGATCTGATGGGGCTTTATTATGAAGACAAGAAATCCTGTATGTGGGGAGAGTACTAGAGGCTTTGATTAGTTATTTGAATTAATAGCCAGCAGAGATGGCACAAGAGTGAAGTGCCTTGTTGTGTTTAATCTTAGGATTTAGTTGGAGTAAGTCTTAAGGACCGAGTGATAACGGCCTGCTAGACAGCAAGTGAACATTCTGTTCTGATCACAGTATGATCTACTGTATCTGAAGTGATCTCCAAGACACTGCACCTCACCGATGCAAATTTATTTTTACAGTGACACAGAAGGCATGCTGTGTATTCTCACAGTGGGTGTTGCACTCCCAGCGGAGGGTCGCATGATCGGTGCAACACTTCGCAGAGATAAGGAGTATGTGGGCAGATTTGTAAGTTCAGACGCACAACCTACTTAACAGGGAAACAAGTTCATATGCTTAAACAATCCACAAACAAGAAATATCCTTACTGTTTCATAGATGTGAAGCCTTCGATATTTTTTCAAGCTGTTCAAGCTATGTAAGACTCCTTTTCTCTGTCAATGCTATTCCATACTAAGGGAGTTTGTAATACATGATACATTTATACAGCATTTCTAGGAAACACGGATACACAAGGGAGAGACAATATGGGAAACACTGTCTGATTTTCTCAAATAAGAATATGGAGGAATAACAAAGTAACAGGAAAAGTACACAGGACATGCACAATTATCAAAATATGACTTGTGAGCACTCTTCACACTCTTTTAAAAATACTTCACCTATGATTTGCGTCTGTTATGCATGTCCTGCAACTGTTGAAATTTCACTTGATTTTAAGTTACCTCTTAGCTGTTTCTTCCTAAATTTTCATTCTTAGACTACTGAATAACATTTTACATTTTGATTAAAAACCAAGGGAATGTGTATCTCCCCATATCCATTCCATACCACAAACACACGTATGCACGCACACACACACACACACACACAAACACACACACTCTCTCTTTAAAGATCAACCTGAGGAATACATTTGACATGGAAAAATACAAAGTTGTTCAACTAAAATTAAATGTTTCTAGTAAATTTAAGCACCTTATATGAAGTATGAGGCCTTGCTTATACTTTTCTACACAGTATTACACATGCTTTGTACAGTCATTATTATAATACATTAGTTTTTCTACTCTACTTTTCGGTGAGATGTTGCAGTAGTTAGGATGAGAATTAGGAAGATTTATGCAATGAGTTGATTTTGTGGTTAAAGCACATTTTCCCCCTATTCAGAACCTAATTCAAAACCCAATTTATTAGTCCTTTTATAACTGCTCCCAGCCTGTGGGTAAGGCAGACGCAACCCAGGCTCCACGAGTGAAGCCCATGTCCCTGGAAGAGATGATTGCTCTAAGAGCCCTGGGCCAGACGGCTGGTAGTTGATAACCTCTCCCATAGATGCTCCACACAGCCTTACTGGGCTTCTGAGGTTATGAATATGTGACATAATACTGCGGCTAGATCTTTAAGAACTTCCTATACAATAGAAACAATATAGGAAAGTGAGCATGAAAAAGCAGGCTCTCTTCACCCAGTAAGGCTACCACACTCGTCTGACTGTGGCTGCAAATTCCCAAACTTGCCCAGCAAGATCTTCGTAGCTCTGCACTATACTATGCGTAATTTCAAATACGTAATTTTAACTTTACTTTAGTCCCATTTACATTAAGTGGGGGAAAATAAATTGGTAAGTTGTTCAGGAACTCAGAAATCTGGCAGGGGAAAAAAAAAAAGACAGACATTCATATTAACATTTGTGTTTGCAGAACATATAGAATGGGGCAGGTAAATGACTGTGAACTGGATTATAAGGATAATGAGAAAAAATGAAGAGCTGCCATTACCGTAGGAATACAACTGTGTAAGAAAATACTGTTCTGTAGGGGATGTGCACAAGGGGGCAGAGTTGGTCAGGCAAATTGAGTCTCTTGATGTCTCCTGAGAACTTTTTCTTTGCAACTTCAACTACTTCAATGCTATTTTTTTAAGAAGACTTGTGCGAATAACCGATTGCTCTATCCTTAGTTACCAAAATTAATGAATTAGCAAGCACGGCTGGTATACATTTGAATAAAACCTACATACTCTTGCTAGCATGATTGCGACATAATTAAATGAACAACAGTATCTTGTTTTAAATTCTTTACAGCAATACTTCAGAACATGTAGGTGGATACAGGAATGTTCCACTGTCAGTAACAGGAGAGCTTGTTGAATTTTTGTTTCAAAATTTACTAAAGGTTTGTTTCCGTACGGTTGTTTTCAGTACTAACAGATCCCTACCAGACTGTTTTAACATTTTTCAGGCCTTCTCTTTCCACAGACAAGCATCTCAGTCTGCTTTATTTAGAGCTTTATTTAACCAACAAACAAACTAGACAGGTTTCCTAAATAAACAAACAAAAAAAAAAAACCAAAGAAAAAGCTTATTTTGGCTGGTTTGCATGATAAAAGTTTTCTGAAACGCATGAGCTTAAAATGCCAATATTCAAAGAAGGTGGCTATGGAAATCTTGTCTTTACACAAGTACAGAATAAAATACAAAAATTGTTTTCACCTGAATGTAGATCTGTACCTGGTTGACTAGTCAGGCCAGGGAGAGAGTCCTGTAACTGGTAGGTTGATGATGATGAAGTGCCATCAGCCGTGTTGTTTGAGGTCATATATGCACCATATGTTGATGCTGAGTAATACTGTGCATATTGGTTTTGGCCAAAAGCTGTGTATGATGGATAATCCTAAAACAGCAAATGCAGCAGAATATTTAATTAAGTAGAGTAACGAGTGATTTTTCCATTAAGTACTTCTAAGTGTGCAATCATATGACTTTTGCAAGAGTTTTGGGGGTTTAGTTTAGATTTTTTTTTTAATTTAAGGATATTTCACATTGTTCAATTCAAGGATATTTACTAAAAGACTACAGGGAGGTTGCTGAAGTATTTAAGTGCCAAAAGATGCAACTAGGCTTCCACTGGGATTTTGATTGTTTTCCACAGAAAATAGCATTGGACCACAGTGAATCTAATTCAACATAACAGATCTAAATGGAAATAACATGCCATCATTGGAGTTATAGAAATCCTTTTGTAACTGACAAACAAATATGTTAATATTCATACCTGTTGTGAACTACTGAAATTTGTAGAATTTGAAACAGAATTGTTTGCATAAATAGTGGACGATGGTGTAAAACTAGAACCTAAAATTAAAAAATACAATTAACTCTGAGAAATCACTTGTGAATCAAAATAAAATTCTAAATACAATATTCCATGTTAAGGTACAGATGAATCAGAAGATCAAACAACTTTTATTTTCTGTTTAAACAATAAAAAATTGGAATGAAACTTTAAAATAAATGAAATGCTACTTCAAAAAATTGGAATGAAACTTTAAAATAAACGAAATGCTACTTCCACGCATATAGGCATACGTTCCTCTTCCCACCGTGCAAGGAAGGCACTGGCAGTAAGTCATTACACCGATCGAGAAGGCATTTTTCAATTTATTGCAGTGTCACACCTCTCCTCAAACATTGTTTTTCCCTTTTGCCTTCATTTCTAAGTTCTAACACTTAAGTGGATGTTCGCTTGTGAAACAAAAAAAAAAAATTCAAAGAGTATTTTAATGATCCAGGTGTTCTTAATCGACCTGTAATGAGGCATGTCTTTGTTTTCAACATCGGATGAATCATATGGTAATTTGTAATATTTAAAAGATTAATCATTGTATAAGAAGCTTAAAATTATCCAAATAAAACAGGTTATCAATGATCAAAGGGTAATAAGTGAATTAATAATTGAATAATAAATGAAAGAATAAATATGAATTAAGGAGAAATTCTAATAAATTACGTTAATTCAATGAGAAACAAGTATCATACTCAGCTATGTCATACTCAGAAACATGGAAACAAGGGAAAGCAACTTGTGTACTTTAACAAATAGAACAAATGCTTCCAGCCCTGCCATGTGACTTCATCCCATAAAAAAAACGAAGGTGCAAATTGGGACCACATTGCATCACCAGATCTAAATTAACAGATGACCAAAATGAATACTTATATGCCTATCAGTACTGGAAAACAATACTTAGCTTTAAATTTCAGAGCTAAAAGTAGTTGTCAATGATAAGCGTACTTGCTGGAGTTCACAAAAATTATTGGAAAATGTATCATAAATATGAGGGAAGAGGGGGCCGTCGGCAGCAGCGGGATGGGATGAGCCCTGATGGTGGTGGCTACTCACCTGGCATCTGGTAAGAGTAGGGTGTTTGGCCTGGCTGTGGGGTGGAAAACCCTGGGCTGTAACTGAGGCACCCGCTCTGCAGTGGTGATTGCGTCTGCGAGAGCCCACTTTCCGTCTTGATGCCTGGCAACATTACACCCAAATCTGTATAAGAAATTAATTTTCAACTGATTCTTTAAAATATTTTCTTACAGTTGGGAAAATAAAAAAGAAAGCAAAAAAACAGTCACGTCGGCATTGCTCTAACTTCTACGTAAGGTGAAGTAATAAGAGCTCAAATACCGTAAGTGGGTAAGCTGTACGGCTGTCCTGTCTGTGAGTAGGCTGTATAGACCGCTGGTTGCTGCATTCCTGAATACTGGGTTTGTCCGGCATAGGCAGACATTGTTTGAGCTGCTGGTGTAGAAAGAATGTGTGGATAGGGCCTAAATATCAGGAAAAATAGCATTACTGTGGCAACAAATACTTTGTATGTTGATTCAAGCAATAAAGTAAAGAAAAAAGGTTTAAAGATGTCCAAAGGCAGTTCATTATTCTGCCAACTGTTCCTCTTCTGGGATTTATTCCATTCCCCACCGAAATAAGCTGAAAACCACTCTGGCTCACATTCCCCAGGACACGGTGAATATTTTGTGCTGCCCCATCACTACAATGTAATCCTCGAGCTACTGCGTCCAGCTCTAGGTGGACTGTGCAACCGCCACATGGCTTCATCGGGATTTGATCCCTTCGAGCCAAGATCAGCCTGCTCAAATTGGAAAAGCCCTCATGCTTTTTTAATCCAGTGGAGGGAAACTTGGACTAGAAGAATAAAGGAAATACAGAGGTGAATGTTAAAGCTACTACATTATGTCCTCTGTGTATGGTTGTGCTTCAACAGACATCTAGTCTCTGGCTTCAATGGGAGATGGATTGTGCCCATTGAGAGCAGCATGAAAAATATTGATGGCAATACTTTGGTAACCAGATGGGCTTTAAATGTTTGGAAAATATGGGCTACGGAAATAGAATGGAAATAAAAATGGTCTTTTATTTATGAATACTGGGGTTTTATAGAGAGATTGAATAAAATCAAGCTAAAATTTTTGCCCTCCAGAGTTGCAAAAACATACAGAGAAACATTTGTCTTGGATTGTTTTGTAAGTCAAATAAGACTTTATGGACCAAGAGTTGAATAAACACACTCTGCAGAATTACGCTAACTGAAACCTGGCCATTAAAAGCCGTGACTAAATTTCAGATTCTAATTTTTTTTTATTTTTTCTTTCTAATTAGTTCAGTACAGTTGGCAGCAGTTACTATCAGAAAAGGATTACTCATTAATGTAGATGCCAATAAATTATAACAGTAGATTAAAAATTCTGTTAAACCTTGTAATGTATTTGGCCAGAAGTATCTGATATAGTTTGCCAAAACCTGTTTTAAGTGGAATGAGGGCTGTTCTTAGTTCAGGCACCTACTTTCTGTATCAATAAATATTGTCTATCATGATAGGAATGCAAATTTTTTAAAGAAACTTGCAAAAGCCTAATCAGCTACAGTTTCAATGTTTCCTCTGTATCAAAGTCACATAGGTAGTTGTACCAAATACACAGAAACAAATAGATGGCATACTGGAATCGAGCACTCTCATGCACAACACTGATCGTAGCACAAGCAGACTAATATCCTGCCAACTGCAGCAGTTTTGTATAACATCTTCGGTGCTTTTTCCTAAAGTTTCCACTCCTGGATTCATGTGACTGCCCGAGTCTGTTTTCCTCAAAAGAAAAAAAAAGTGAAAGAAATTTTCTATTCCTAACAACGCCCATTGGCTTAAGAATAAAAATATGAGATTAAAAGCTAATCCAATTTATTTGATTTTTAAATCTTATGATACTGGAGAAGGAGGAGGAAAGGGTGGTTCACGACTGTGGAATGTTTGGAAGCGTTTGGCAATGCTGGTGCTGGGAGGGTCTGTGACAGGGCTACCCCTCAGTATGCATCTTGCATGTGCAATTGTGATTTCTAAATATAAACTGTCTTCTTCAGAATATGTCTGTACACATTGCCAGCACTGTCAAGGTGCTGATGTCTGAGAACTTAATAGTCGATTTTTTTTCCTTCTCTTGCGTGCAGATCTTCAAGGGCATTTGTTGTGCAGCAATACCGCACAGAGCAGGATCTTACCCTGCAGCCACATATGGAAAAAAAAGTTGGAGAGCGTGCTAGAATGGAGTCAGTGCTGAGGCTTAAGAATTTTCCTTTCTCTTCTGCTTCTTCTGCTGATGAACCCTTGTTTGCAACAAACCACAGAACTGCCTACAGCCAAGGTCAATTCCCTATAACAGACTAGAAGAGGTGCAGACACTAACTTGGAGGGATATAGCTGCGGAGAGTACTGGTGCGCTGATCTTGGGCTGTAGCCACTACTTGTTATTACTGCAAAACAGAAAACAAGAGTAGAGCAGTTAGAATCATCGTGAGACCAACGCAGCCAAACAGTCTGAATACTAAGGAAGCAATGTTAGCAGAGAAGCCGATTGGAACGGACAGCTTTTCAGCAAAGTAGATAGTCACCTGAACTGCAACGTCTTAATACAGAAATTAAAAAAACTCCCAGATCGTTCATCGTTGTACAGAACTCTTTAGTTGGTATGGGTGTGTTGTGCTTTTTTAGCTTGACTGACGTGTTTCCAAGTATACCGCAGAGGCATAGATTTCACACATTATCTGTGATCCACACAGCACAGATCTTTCAAATTTGCAAGTTGTAGTAAAATCGGTAGTTAAAAAGAATCTTGTGATTTAATGTATGGTATTGCACGGGATTGCAGTAACATGCAAATACTTTTAAAGTCTCATATTAACAAGTTTAATTTTAATACTGGGTAGGAAAAATACGTTTTATATGGGTGCAGTTAATTTTTGTCAGCTTAGGTGATGGAAGATACCAGACTGACTACTAGAAAACGAATACCACTCTTTAACAACAGGCCAATTAGAACATAGCCACTAACAACAATGTTTCTATTTCCAAAGTAAGCATAAACAGTCCTGTCCAGTAGCCATCAAAATTGTGTATGTCTGTACTATTGACAGCCGCATTCTTCCAAGAAAGCTGACAGAACAATAGTCATATCCCAGTAAAATTTCATTCAGAAGCGGTGCTCACACTGGATTAATTCCAAGTGTTTGGAAGTTTCTCTTTCCTTTAGCCATCTGTCTTGACTAAGACAGATGTATTCCAAATATATGTACGCTAAAGTGTTGAACCAATCCCTTCAGAGCAACTCCATACTGGGCAAACATACAGAGTGTCTTTATTAGGCCATCTGCTGTTCATTCACTTTTCAAAAGATTAAAGTAGTACACAACGAAGCACTGGAATTTCTTCAGTCTAATCAATCATAGTTGTACTTCAAAGTGTACCCTCTTCCTGAGTTGTTCGTAATGGTAGGAGAAATGAACTTTCAGAATTATATAAGTGACAAATAGGTTTAGGTTTCTAACTATTTTATGAAACATGATCTATTTCTACAACCAAGCCTAATTAACGTCTTTGAGATCTATTGCTTTGAACGTATGCAGAACTTCATATTTTTAAAGCTAGTTTAAACACATTTAGAACATGTATGACTTAAAAGGAAAATACAGTAGAAGAAAACCAATTAGCTGCTTTTTTAAATGTGCAGTTGAGTATGGCTTGAAAATAAAGAACTGGATAATAATTGTTGGAACGTGTGCTACCAGATTTCATAAAAGAGTTGCTGATTGAAAAGATACTGAAGGATTGTCTGTGATGGAAATATGCTGAATTTAATTTTGTATGGATATTCTTTTTTGTTGTTGTTGAGAATGCTTTTCCGTGGTTTAAGCTCAATCTGCAGAGTGATCCACTAGGTGCGCATACAGCTATTCCCAGAGTCAGATGAATCTACTGCTGTATATATCAACATAACAAGTCCACAGAACTCTACAGGACGCTCTCATTTAACTAAGGCTTGAAGAGTAATTATTGTTCCCTGTCGTACCCCTGTGACCTTTCTAAAGACAAGCAACAGCTAACAGAGTGACCTTGGTGATTCTCAGGGCAAGGAACTTTTGTGATCCATTTTCAGCTTATCAGATCTTTTTTGCCTGTACTGCTCCACTTTTTGTCTCATCATTTGCTCATTTGATTAATCAGTTTGGTTAAAGCACATTTACCATTCCACCACACCTGATGTAAACTACAAGAAATGAACGACTGTTCATTTAAAAGCCTTGAGCTATCAAAAGTTAATGTTTTTCAGCAAAAAGTGTCCTGCCTGCTTTTTTATTCTTTCTGTATATTCCTTATTTCATAAACTCAGACAAGAAAATTTTATTTTTTTTTTCCAATTTCCTTGATGATACTATCAGTTGTAGGGAAGAGAGAAAAAAGATGCAGGTGCCCCCAAAGTAAATTGTGTACCTTTCAAACTAAAAAGTCTGTTCCTTTTGCTCTTTCTCTGGTGGCTTTGATTTGTGCACTGTATTTTAGACTGTGAGATGTTTGAGAAACGCAGGGTATAAGACCTACCATAAGAGAACATTATGACTGACTATGGACTGGACTACGCTTGTATCTCATAGATCAGATTGGTAATGCTAAGGGTTATCAAACTTAAACAACTTTCACTGCTGGATAGCCTCCTAACTCTACTTCTGAGGACTGTTAGCAATGGATGAAATCATGGAGGCAGGTTGTTACAGTTTTTATAACTGTGCCACTTTATACAGTCATTTATATAAATGAGGTTAAACACTGTTTTATGTTCCTTATATTAAAAAAAAACAAAACAAAACAAAAAAAAACCCCAAAACTGTTTCCTCTCTGAAATATATAAATATTTCTAAGACTTCACTACTTGAATTTACTAGAGGAATGCTCTTTAGGGCAGGTATAAGACCCTTGATTTCTCAAGTATCACTACGGTGCTGAGGGCATATTCCAGTCCCCAATAACATTGATTCACAGAGGGGACAAGAATCTGACAGCCAGCTCTTACCTGTGTTACCCTGTTAGCTCAACTGGCCGAGGAGGCTGTGGAGAATTTGAATGACCATAAACTGTTCCAATAGCATGAGTTGGGCTCAGTATATTAACACAGGCTGAAATTTTGGTTTTTTTTCATTACGCATCTGGAAAATTCTGTGCAAAGGGGTTAGGTTAAAAGGATCTCATTTAAATAACAAATCACAATGTCTACACACAAGGGGACCAAATGTAGGTTATACAGCAGTGGCGTTTCCTAACTTTGCCTTTACAGTCTTCAGAAATTGTTTTCTATATCCTTTTTGTGTGTAATAAATTCTAAGTAAAAAGGATGATGAGAACTTTAAATGTCTCTCTCTCTGCTCCATTAAAATGGTTAAACGGTTCTCAAATTAATCCAGTATTGTAAGCAATATAAACCCAAGAATGCATGCACTCACAGTACAGCAGTTGCAGCGAATTCACAGAGCATGAAAATGCTTGGTTCGAGGCTGTTGTGCAGCTCCCCACATCCTGTGAATACCCACCCCCACGGGGGTCTGCTGCGGGACCACAAAGCTTCAAATGGAGTGTATATATTAATTACCAACTGTCACCCTTTGAAGAAAAAAGGAGGAGGAAGAGGGGTGCGCAACGTGGCTCTCCACCTGGCTAACCCTTGCTGAGAGGCACAGCTTCTCCCAGGGGCAGCTCTGCAGGATGGAGGAACCGGAGCCCTGAGCATGAGCTGCAACATGTGAGCTGCAGCCCTGAGCAGGAGCTTGCCCAATGGCCTGGGCAAGGCCACTGTGGCAACTGTCACTCTACATTCAAGAGATCTATGTGCTTTATTTTTGAACTTCTCAATCAAAGATTGGGGTTCGTCAAAGTTCCCTGTGAAGCCTAATCTCTCTCTCCTGTGTCTGACCATCACTTTCTGTGTTACAGCTGGTCATTAGGGACAGAGCTGGCTACCTTACACCCCAGAGGGCTTGCTCAGCCTTCTGCTCGGCTCCAGCACATGCCACGGGTTTTGATCGCCCTTGGAGCACGGAAATCAATTTTAATGGGTGGAATATTTGAAGGAGAGGATTTCTGCATGACAGACTCTCCAATGGGTCTCAGCACCAGGAGCTCTCTTTTCACCCATGTCTCATTTCATAAAATATTTAATAACATATCTAAATCCTTCCCTACTCAACAAAGCATGCTTGAGTCCTTCTGACCTATGCTTGTATAAGACAGCGTAGGCAATATCCTTGCTAGTGGCCTGCATGTCTAGGCATCCTCACGAGATGAGCTCACAGATGCTCTGAAAGCTGCGGGAAGCTACTAGCATTATCACCTTGTCACAGCTGGGAATAACACACCTATATAACTGATTATTAGGAAAAGCCAAACTGTTCAGAGTTCAGCTTTGTTATGCATTATTTTCAATTGCAGCTGGTTTGTCTGAAATGACATCTTTCTACTAGTCAGTATTTATTGTCTTTGGCAACCCATTAAACTTCCCAAATAACCAGTTAGGTTAAAAAGTCAGAGAAAGAATTTTTTTGGTGTGTTTTTATTGTCCTTTAGCACTTCTTCCACAAAACTGAGCCAACCAAATTGTCCAGTTTGCAAGTGCCAGTAAAAGGCAAGTGTGAAAGTAACGGATTTACTCTTTATGGAAGGCTCAGTGCGTTATCGGGGCAGCTCTGTGTCTTGCTCTGATGATGAAGACTGCACGTCACCCAGACAGGCAGACTATTTATTTCCCACCGTGAATGACCATACTCATTTAATACTTGAGTTTGTGGCCTAAACTGAGAATCAGGTTTGTATTTCTTTTGAGTTTGCAGGTGGCTAACAGACAAAAATTATTGTGTAAGGCTCAAAATTCCTGCCTTTTTTTTTGGAGGCACCAATTGCTTCCAAATCTGCCAAGTGTGGAGACAGCAACACCTCTTTTGAAGCCGGTGGAAGCTAACAGGTGAGTGGCACCTGGGGAAATCAAGGTGTTACTCAGTTACCTAAACCAGAACCGGAGGCTGCAATTTTTGGCCCATCTTCATGAAAATATTGCCTTAGCCATCTTTTACACATAGAATCCAACTCAGATATCTTAAATACATGGCAGAACCTGATAAAATTTCACCAGCAATGACAAAATCATACATATGGTTGGACGTTTTATAACCTGTAGTCATTACTAATACAATTTTAGGATAGAATAAGAACAGAGTTAAAAAAGACAAGCTACTTTTTAGCCAAGACTATTACTTTTTCTTATGGAACCTGTTAGACTTTAAGTTGACGGTGTTCCTTTCATTATAATCATAACAAGGACAATGTTTTCATTTTTTTCTAATTAGAAATGTTATATGCTTGCTTTACATCTCACAAGAGACCTTTTCTTCAGGCACTGCATTTGTTATAAATACTTTTCTGAATAACCAACTTCAGAGGATATTTGCATTTACTGATGCCTAAAAAACAATTCCAGAAACATAAACTCCATTTTTAAAACATTTTCATTACACTCAAACATTGTGACTTCCAAAATACTTTAAATAGGGCTTAACTACCTAAGTCTACCAAAGTAATAGTAGTATCAGCGTGGAGTGGCAATTCAGTGACATTTCAGTCAGGCCATCACTGAACAGGTATTTTCAGATGCAAAATTTATTCTCCCTCCTCTCCTTGTTAACATTATTATTAGCAGAATTCAGCTTAATGATTAGAAGGCAGATAATCTGTAGTTTTCCACAGTTGATGAACTGTTATAATTGTTGAACTTAATTGATAAACTTAGTAATTGATAGGAATCTACTTAAAAATTGCTGTTTGTTTGAATTTTTTGAGAAGAAGTAAGAGAAACTTATGATTATTTAAAGTAAAAAATAGACTTTGTTTTCATGAAAAGGAAGTAGCTTATGGCATCTGGTCACTGTTAAAACTAACACTTTGCTCACAGGAATAAAAAGATTAGCACTGAAATATAACCCTCGAGATTTTAAATTTTACAAATTAGAATGGCTGTTACAAACACAATCCCTTTTTTTCTGCCTAAGATCCTACAAGACTAACACTGAGAAAAATCTACAGTATAATAAAACATTTTTACCGTAAGATTTTTGCATACACTCATCATTTTAGGCATCATTAAAGCTTCTTTAAGATCATAGCTCATGAAAATTGTAGATTTTAATTTACAAAAATGAAAAAGCTATCATCATCATCATTGTTATTACTACTAGGTATTAAAATGTTACTTTATTGCAGTTTTTTTAAAGATTGCTTCCATGCAGTGCAATGTTTGTTAGTGAAAGCGATTAAATGCTACGTTAATGTGCATCTAACGATACGTGATCTTATTATGGCTTTACCTGACCCAGTAAAAGTGTCAAGCGATCCATCTCCAGTTGTTGGTGTTGTTTCACTGCTGTTCATGGGCTCTGTTTTGACTGCAAGAAGAGACACTACATAGAAGAATAAGTAGACATGAGATTTTACTTCTAAATTTACCCTGGAGTCTTCATGCCAGTCTCACTAGGGGTAGCCCAGCTAGAACAAGCATGCGATGCAACAGCTTCTACCTTCGCTCTACCACCATATTGAGACAATATACACTTGCTCCGTCTGGAATTGCCATGCATCTACATAGCTTTTTATCTGTGCATTCCTCCATCTATTGGTTTTAGCAACTGGAATATCTTCTGGGGAGATTTCAAGCTAAATCTAATTGATTCTAACAATTCCCTAAGAGTAGCAGAGAGGAAGGAAACATTAGCTGTCAAGGGATGTAGCACATAACAAAAATAGTTTTGCCTGACAAGTGAAACAATAATAATAATATGGTTTCATGCTCATAGAGAAGCAAATTACTTTCACAGTGCCAGCATTCTGCCTTTCCCCTTCCCCTTTTACAGAGTCTGTGGGGGGCTTTTTGAGCTAGGTCACCAGCAAGCAATTTTCCATAAATGAAGAGAGAAGTTTAAAAGCAAAAAAAGCAAAAGAAGTAGATTAGGACACAAACGACAGCTCAGAAGTGTCAGCTTCTGACTCAGAGGTTACCAAACATTTGGGTCCACTCTGAACTCAAATTATTTCTTACAGATCATCATGCACTCTTACCATCCAAGCTATAACTGAAAGCACCACAGACACAATCTAGATTTTATACTTCAATATGTTACCTGAACAGATCATTTCACATGGACTTTTGTAATGGAGTTTGGGAATCACCCTTCTAATGGATGTGGTAGGAAACAGCAGTGCAGAATACACTGCAGCTTTTATTAGATATTTGGCTGGCAAATGTAGAAACCATCAACATATCACAATCGCTTTGCGAAGGTCAGTTAGGGGTGTGTGTGTGTGTGTGTGAGCATTTATCACATATACATCAGCAACCACAGGACCGGTTATTGTCTGGGGGCACAGAGCAAAGTGGCAATGAGGACCTGTACGGGCCGTTACTGTGGTCAGACGCCAGGTATGGAAATTCCAAGGACACAGTCTGGGATTTGTGGAGCAGGCTTTTCTGTGACAGCTGGTCTGGCAGAGCGCCCCCAGCAGGTCTAACATATGCCAAGCAAAGGCATTTTCTGCCAGCTAGTTACCTGACGCTTCTGAGGGCCATCAGCTAAGCTGACCAAAGCCCTCGTCTGTCAACATCCCCGCACCCAGGGTTGACTTCACTGGCAATAGTAAGGGGAGGAGGGGAGTTTCATATTTCTGAGCTGGCAATGTATTTACAAAGTATGGCTCAGATTCAAGTCACCTAACTTAAGCATATAAATTAGGTGCATACTAATCTCCTTTTATGTCCAGTTGAGAAAGAGGTACTTCCAGAGGGCAATTCAGTCCAAATACAGCCTGAGCTGCCCTTCACCGTGCCGCTTACGGTCTGTACATGAAAAGGCAGTGGATGAGCTAAATGAAGGATTTGGTTTTCTCATGGGAAACATCACCCGCAGAACCATACTGCTGTTCCTCCCCGTGTCTGTGAGCAGCACGAGGAGCTCACCGGCAGCTGCACAGCTATCAGCACCGCCGCCCTGCGCGAGTCACCTCTCCTGCGACATCACACCCCATTTCCAGTCACACTGCTTAAGGGATCTTACTTTGGTAAGTCATATGGGGCGCTGCAGATGCCTACAATTGCGCAAGTGACCTATGCTGAATTCAAAGGGACGCCTGTCAAGCAGGGGGCATTTGAGAAATTGGGATGTCTTTGTCGCTGTGACAGGGAGAGCGCCCTCGGTGCCCCAGTGCTAAGGAAACCACACAGCACTTTCTCAGACAAGCTATACCGTTGTGTCTTTCCATTTACTGTGGGAGATTAAAAAATAATTAAAAAATATTTGAATGCATGTCTTTTAAATGAAGACTTCTTTTCATTATCGTTTCTCTTTAATAAAACTGCCACACCCATATATTCTCCCCGCAAACAGCAGGATATTAATTCGACATGAATTCATCAGGGAAGAATTTTAGCCACATTTTTTTCAAGCTCTTGTGCACTCCTTGTCATTTTGCAGGCTATTATCTTCTGATTTTTTTAAAAAAAAGTTGTGACAAAAATTACAAAAAATTAACAAAGTAATTCATAAGAGTAATCAACCATTCCCATTTCTCTATTTAGATGAGAAAGATGTGATTTTATTTTTGTTATATCAATAAAATATACATGAAGAAAAAGCGTAAGGGTCATCTGTCACAAAACCATTGCCTCCACTGAACCTCAGGCCTCTCAGTCCTGTGGAACATGTATTCTTGCCCGAAGAATTAAAAGTAACTAAATTTATTTGTTTTCTGATTACAATATACAGATGTCTGCATGTACTTCAGTAGGAGAATGAAAAATCATACTAAGTTGGAAAGATTTGTATTTTCCCCTCTGAAGATCTTTGGTCATATTTTACTTTATAAGATGCATGTCTCTGTTCTCTGCAGAGTATCTACATTTACCTACACGGAAAAAACTACTTTTTAGTACCTTTATCTGTTTCTATTCAAGAAGTTATTCCACTATTGACCATACCGAGCTACAAACCTATGCTCAGTATTGCACCCAGAAAGACAATGCAGTATGTGCCTAACTGTTTTATTTAACAAAAACTTCAGCAATGAATTGTTTGCTTTAGAGTTGTGTCTAGTTCTGGCTAATGCCAGCTGCAGTGCACTCCATCAGCACCAACAGTCACCATCTTTTTCTCTCCCTGTCAAGCAGAAAAGGATCTAAACCAAAAGAAACTCTCTCATGTACTTAACTTGAGGAAAAACATCATATTGGCACTGTGTTTTGTTGAAAAATACATGTAGAAAGTATTTTTATATGTGCGTGATTTTAAACAGCTCTACTTTTTTACATTCAGATTTTATCACAGAAAGGAATTCATCAAGGTCTTTCCTCAGTGTAGCTAGACATTTGGACTATTCCCTTTCTTTCTTTATGTTGCATGTCATTAAACCAAGAGGGGAAAAAGCATAAAGCTAACTTAAAAAAAAAAAGAATTCTAACATCAAATCAAAAACCCAGGAACATTTAAAGCTGAAATAAAATTAAAAACCCAGAAACATCCCTATGTTTCCCACATATGAGATAAAGCGTGGTTCTGACACTATGGCAACTGCTCTGGACGTAACACAAAGACTAAGAGTTTGAACGAGCATTTTGGATGAATGCTTTAAAGACTATATATTTAGTATTCTTTTTTTAAAGTGTGGATTAGTTTTAATATTTTTTTTAACATATTGAAAGAGTAAAAATAAAATGAAAAGCAATCTCAAGCTGAAAATAAACATTTTAGTGTTGCTAACAGTGAAGACTGCACATACTAACAGAGCAGAGCTACCATGATGGTCAGGGGCTGGGACGTAAGATGTACAAGGATGGACAGAAGAAGCTGGGCTTGTTCTGTCCTGTGAAGAGAAGGCTGAGGGGACAGCTAATTACTGCCTGCAGCTATCTAATGGGAAGGTGCAAAGATGACAAAGAACAAAGGCACACTCTTCTCAAAAAGTGCCCTGTGCTAGAGCAAGGGAAAAATCCAGTTAGATGTAAGAGGAAGATTCTTCACCGTGAAAGTAGTCAGGCCCTGAGAGGCCCAGGTGCCCAGAGAGGCTGTGGCACCTCCACCTTGGAGACATTCAACACTCAACTAGACACTGCCTTGAGCAACATGATCTAACAGCAAAGTTGGCTCTGCTCTGAGCAGCGGCTGGCACAGCTGACCTCCAGGGATCCCTTCCAAATTTAATTCTATGAACTCAGAATACAGCTCCCAACAGGCAACAGCTTCTACAATGTAAGTTCTTTACCTGATGAAAGGATTTAGCAGACCAACATGACTACTACTCTGCCAACCTCTTTTTTTCCTAAAAAAACCTCTCTATGTTAAGCACTAATAATGAACCCAGAGTCTCAGGGGCAAGAGATTCTACTACTATGCACGAAGCAGGACAAGCAAGTGCAATAGCGATTAGAGCAACCAAGTCTGGCTAAAAGCTCACGTAAAACAATAAGCCACACAGCTTGTCATTGGAATGATTTTTCTCTTTCTTTTAGCAAGCCTTAAGGGCTTTCCCAGGAATATACTCAACTAGCAGCACAGATCTAATTGTTCTACTGCTTGTGGAAAATCAGATTTAATGCAAGTAATGCAAGGATTTTCAAATTACATTTCCTCAGTACTGATAATTAGTACGTAAATTATTACCTTCCGCTTTTATCTGAACATGCTGAAGAGTTAACTGAGTGACAGACAGTTAGCTCAGTCCTTCCTTAAACTGAAATTCTTGTAACTGAGCAGGAACATTCACATGGAATCAGTTATTCTAGTGCAAATGATCTTTTGTGCTCAAGTCTGAACTTTTTTGGAGACTAAAGTCTCTCTGGATATGTGGCTTACGAATGGCAAGCTAATTCTGAGTGATTTTTTACAAGGAAATTTTTTGAGGTCTTCCTAACTTTAGTTCAAACCTGCTCAGCTTAAGCACCTCTGTAATGGCTTATAGAGAGTCATGGTGACGCATGTTTACACCTATGATTAATCCCATGTGTACTGCAACAGTGTCACATATATAATTATTATTAATCATTATAACTCATAACAATAATGCATGAGAGGAAACTCATAAATGAAAACAGCAACTTGGAAAATTTGGCCAAATGTTTGTAAAGTGGCAAGTTACACGTAGTAGCACCCTAGACAGAAGCTTTAATTAATTAATAATGAAAGTAGGAGTAGGAGTAGTAACAATAATGTCAACCTTGATTTGTGCTCAGGTAATCATGCAATGTTGTACCTAAACACAAAAGAAAAACAAATGGGCGTTCTGTGGAAAATCCGCTGGTCTGACTTTCAGCAGTGCTGACTACTGGCAGTTCCCAGCAATGCTCATCACCACGGGGGTCTCCCAGTCTCTCAGAGCATGTAGACGGTTAAGCTAATTTCAAGTGGATTAAATTGTCCTTGCCCATCAGATGACTTTCAAAGTTTGGTAAGATAACTATTTATTGCAGCTTCCTACCCGTTTTCTGTCTGTGGCAAAGGCCTCTGAGAAGGGGTGGAAAAGAAAAAGGGAGGGGGGGGAGGGGGAACCCCACGAAAATATTCAAACCGCATCACAAAAGAACAGAGCAAACCGAGAGAGATGTTACACAGCAGTCACGGAGACACAGCACCACACACATGCACTGTACCAGGGTCTCCCATACTTGTTGCAGAAGAGGGGGTACTGCAACTCAGCAACCAGTCTGCAGTATTTAGCACAGTCATGTTGTCTCCTGAGAACAGGAAGGGTATAACGGTTCATTCTCCCAACGCCTGTTTAGTGTACCCGAATAGTCTTCAAGGCAAGTAAGCGTTTCTGCACTTGGAGCCAAGCCTTTTAACTGCACTGTATTGTTTTTACGGGTATTATTTTAACTGGTTTATTTATGCAAGTATAATATAGAGGCATCTAGTTATTAGTGTTCTTTTAACGGTATGCTTGAAGTTTTCCCTTCTCTTTATGCCACAATAAGGATTCTGTTTTGAAATATAACTAGGTTGAACCTTAATGGTTCAGCCCTTCTCTGCAGAGCTCCGTTACCCTCACAGGCCTCACACTATTTATTGACATTTGACATATTTTTTTAAAATAGGGATAAGTGAATAACATGCTTTACACTGTGGCCATAAAGAACAAACTAAAAAAAAAAAAAAAATTCTTGGTTCCAACTCTTAAAACAGAGAACAACATATAAACTCCAAAAAAGAGAGCTGAAACTCTAACTTGACTCATATGCATGGTGTCACTCTCGTGGGCACTAATGGGAAGAGGACTCCATCTCAGAACGTGATACCCTGCCTCCCACTGCTCCAATTCGGCTATGGCAGAATCTATGATCTGAAAGCACTGGAACATCTGTGTTGTAGCTGCATGGTAGTGCTGTCCCTACAGTAACAGACACAGCAATAATAACCAGTAAATTTTGAGGAAAATCGAAAAATCTCTTTATGACAAACTTTCATTACCTGCCAAGAAATGGAATTAGCATGTTCATCACATAAAAAAAATTACCTAAGCCTAATTTTGATGCACTTCTTTTTACAGGGCTTTTAAATTAATCTAAATGAGTGTAGCTCGCGGTATATGAGTGCTCAAAGTATATGATGCAGAAAATGCCATCTATTTCAAGTTACCATCAAGAGGTATAACCAAACCTTTAACACTTTGTTCAAACCAACCATTCCAAGATTTTCCTTGTTTCAGCTTTGCACAGTTCTGCCTGTTACTTCAGCGGGTGGAAATCAAAGAAGTGCTGTTGGAACTGGTAGATTTATGTGGGTATGACTGTCATTTTTTCATAATTCTTGCTGGGTTTATAAATGGGTTTATGCTCATCCTTGAAATTATGTTTAAAAATGTGTAAGACTGAAAGGTAGCCAAAACTTTCTATGTGCCAGCAGTGTCTTATACTTACCTCCTGTTCCATTTGTTGTAACTGATGTGCTACTGAGATTAGGTTTATCCAGTTTGGAACTACCCGGCGCATCACTACTTCCAACAAGATTATGAGGACTTGCTAGATCTTGCATTTCCATAGACCTGTTAAAGAAGAAGGTGACAGAATTTAAATGCAATTTGATACTATTTATAATAATCTACTTTTTCTACAACTTTTTTTGGGTTTGTTTTTTTGGGGTTTTTTTTTTTTTTTACATGGAAAGTTTGTAATGCAGCCAGATTAACAAATCAATACAGGTTCCTTTAAGGTCGTCTTTGCTTTTTACCAAACCTAGGAAAGCAGCTAATAATTTGATGTGAGCAACAATGCCAGTACTTTTCACTTCTCCTTTACATATTATGAAGTAAACGAAGGCTTATGAAACTGCTCAAAGAGCTTGTAGAAGATGTGGATAAGGGAGTGCATATATATGGATGGACAGATGGAGGGATAAATGGATAAATGCATTTCTTAGAAGAAAACAGAGAAATTAAGAGAAAAGTCAGTCATTACACAAAAAATCTGAATAGGTACTTCTGCCTCCCATTATGTGTATTCCAACCACCAGCAGTCACTGCATCCACACTAAATCATAGGAAGAGACCATACCAGTGAATGAACAGAACTTTCACATACATCTGGAAGATTCTTCACTCTTACAAATGCATATATATTAGTACTAACTCACTTGGTATTTCATTTCTTCTGAGTCATTTCTAGGAAATTTGCAAAATTTCAAGTGAATTGAGACCGCAATGGATTTCAGCATCACAATTATACTGGGGGACTGTGGATGGCTTTCGGTCAGAGACAACACACCTGCCTTTCTCAGACAAAGCAGACAAGGAGCATTTCGTGTTAGACCGGTAATTGCAATCCAATTTGCAGTGTGTGCTCGCCTATTCCTTGCTTCATTTGTAAATTAATTACACAGACTTTTTCCCCGAAGAAACATTTTTGCTATGTATAAGCAAAGTTGCCAGCCCATCTGCAACAGCAGAACCATTTACCATATGTATACGACAAAGGCCAACAGAAAGATTGCCTTACAGAGCTGTGAATGCCCAATTACATTGTAGAAGACTGAAACGGCTAGGAAAGAGATGAACACTTAGGACAGTTCAGTAAGAAGAACTGTTCCTGTATATTTATATTCTGACCAGGAAAATCAGTGGCAAACCATTAAGGCAACACCTGGCATCTGAAGTATTTATTGCAAGTTTCACTTTGAAACTGCCTCTCTTCTGTGTGCCACACATCCTCCTCAGAGGAAAAAATAAAAAAGCAAAAAAACCCCCACCACCTTTCCATCAAATATGGGCCTGCTCTCTGAATCTTTTTTTTTTTTTTTCTCCAAGATAAGGAAAATTAAAAAACCCCACAGAATAAAAGCGTCTCCCGTTCTGCGCTCCTAATTCCGGTGCTCTCTGGCTGCTTTAGCTTGCCTCTCATTGCATTCATTTAACCCAAGACGCAGACTGCGAGCTCTCATGTCTTGAATCTCTTCCAGGAAATGTAGGAAATGCTACATCTCAACTGGGAAAATGCACCAAGGCCTCACCCGAAGGCACATGAAGCAAAGGATCTCATTTACTCCAGTAAACGCTCAAATGAAGCCTGAGATGCACCAATACTCTGCTGGCAGGGCAACCTCCCCAGCAGCAATCTGGATGAGCAGAGGAAAGCTGATATTGCAGGAGGCCATGCATCAGCAGGTAAGAATTTTATAGCCATATTCAAGGAAATGCAAAGGCATAAACTGAGATTTGAACTGCCTTGACCCGGATTTCTTCATCTAATTGTATATACGTTTCTACACATCTGTCAGCAGTGCATTATATTTACTGTCTACTGGAAATGTGATCAGTGTGAGATGAAATAAAACGAACCCAAGTGGTTTACTAGTCCGTTGGTTTTTGTTTAGTAGTTTCTGTACAAGGATGGCAGCTAAAGGTTAAAAAAAGTCTGTGAGTTTCCATCTTGTATGTATTTAAGGGAGCAGAAGAATGCTACGCAAAATAAACAATGTGTGTTCCATTGCATATACAGTGTAATACTCCCCACGTGTTCACTTAGCAGTTTAAGCGTCATGATTTCCTCTTCAAGTATGATCAGTCCGGAGATATCTAATAGGCAGTTCTAGCTTAGACAGTTCACATGTGCTTTTTCTCTTGTTTAGCATAATCATCACAATAATTTCTTTTCAGACAGGCATATATCATGGCCACACATGTAAATGCTTCCACAATATTTCATCAGCAAAATCACTGATTTACCGGACTAGTGTATTTAAGAAGTATCCGACTTCAGTACTTTTCACACTCAAATGAATCAGATTTTCTTAATCAGAAAACTAAGTCCACTGATTTTCCTTTGCTTGGCAAAGAACATAAACAACCTGACTTTGTAAAAGGACTAGTTTTTTTTCCATACCAGTATGAAACTTTTTGCGCAGAACTGTATTATATTTGCCTTATATTTGTTTTCTAAAGCAAAAGGCATCCTGGTCCACAGACATGGCAAGTTAATTAACTAATACTGTTTTAAAAGTGGTACATTTACAAATAGACATTTTCTCTTGGTGAGTAAAAGACATCTTGCACTTATGGGTAATCTATTAAGGATAAAAAGGATAACCAAATCCAATAAAAAGTTTCACAAAACCACATGTATACATTATACTTATCCTGGGTGCTCCACACTGTGTGAACAAGTAAAGGGATTATTTTTAATATATCCCTGTGTGATATATTTATTTAAGTGCACGTTAACCTTCTGTGTAACAGATGTCATTCAATTCACCTTTATGGATGCATTTAGTTTACCTTCAGCCTAAAAAATTCTCGGAAAGATGTAAGAGACCTACTAAAATCTTACAGTTTCAGTGAATGGAGGAATTCAGGAAAAATGCTTAATAAAACGGATGAAATAATTCCAACATCTTGAATTCATTTTGTCAAACTAAATGTTTATCAGAGTCCTGCTTTCACTGACTTAATCAGAAGCAGGTTCGGGTTCAGTATGTGTTTTCCTGCACTAAAAAAAAGTAAAAAAGAGTGATCTCTGAAGGACCAATTAATACTTCTATGTTTATGCAGTTATGTATTCAAGACTGTTTTCTAGTAAATGCAGTGTGTTTCAATTTAGACAGAATAAAGCCTATTGTTAAAGTTGCTTAAAAAACTACATCGTATAACTTTGTTTTCCATTTTTTGTTTCTCTGCCAGGCACGTAACTGAGCTTTACATTTCCCCCTCTTGCATTGTCTCAGACTACTTTTTAGAGTAATTAAGTAAAATGTTAAATTGTATCAAAAGAAAAGTTTTGAGAGGAAAAAGATTACTTGGTAAGATGTTTTAATTTTCTCTTGACTGTTTGTTTGACGAACGTTAGCAAGTTTCCAAGCTCCTGAGCAAAAATCTGAAATCTGGCAAGACGGATTTGTCTTTTATTCTGCTTTTGGCTACACTTTAAATCTTTGAAAGTTGGTATTTGCACATGCTTAGTGGATCATTTTAGAGGCTTACTGGAAAAGTCCCTAAAACATCCCATTTGCACGGAACAGCCTCCCAGATCCTTGTAGGCTTTAACTCCAACCGGGATGTGGACAACCCCAGCAAATCAAAGCAGGTTTGTATCAGAAAGATGGCTGAGAGTGAATCCTGGGCCTTCCACATTTTGTTCCCTGGTTTGAAGGGACCTTTTCAAGGGTTAATCTATATTCAGAAGCGGCTTAAGGAACAATATCCAAAGACAGAAATTTCCCCCTCTCCCCATCTTTACAAGGGCAGCTGAACAGAACTGGTGATGCATCCCAGACCACCGAAGTGCACTGCCCAGCAGCATAACCCAACCTTGCGTAGGAAGGTCTAAGTATGGCTAATTATGATTGCCCAATTTCAAGCTGCATCACTGTATTTCTGTATAGTTTTTGTTTGTATTATTTTAAAGGTAAAAAGTTCAGGCCTTGATTCTAGGGTTGCATTTTTGAAAGTCCTGGTTTGGTTTTTTTTTTGTTGTGTTTTTTTTTTTTTTTTTTCTCTCATTACAATCACTTACCCATTTGTGCACTGCTTTTCTTCAGCAGAATTAAAGTCTATTTCCAGAAAACCTGGGTTGTTATAACTCTGTTTGCATTCCAAATTAAACTACTATAAATATGGACTAAGAGCTGTGTCCTTGCACAACTCAAAACTCCATTGATTATTCATGAATTCTACAAGTAGATCATATTTAGGTAATTTTCTTCTTTGAAGAGATCATGTTTTAAAATGTAAACTATTTGCTACATAATCTACTTTTACTATATTTCAAAGTTTTTTACTAACAAGTTTGAAAGCATGAAATCGTTTATCAAAGATTTATAAAAGAATAAATATTCTAATTTGAAAACAAAGCACTTCAAATCCTAGTATAATCAGATCATTTTAAAAATACTAATTCCTCACTGGGCAGAATTTGCAGCAGCAAATCCAAAATAAAAGAGAATTGAAAGATGGACTACCTAAAGGCTATTTAATATTGAATAATTTCATTTAGTTTATAAATTAATCAGAACAATTTTTCAAAAGACTTTTCTTTTTAAAATTCTTTGATAGGAAAATTCTCTACATAATTTTCTTTACCAGAATCTTTACTAAACTTTGCTGTGGCAAAAATCCACGTTATCTGGGTTTTTCTGGTTAGTTTCCCCCCTGCTTTTCTTACATCCCTCCTGTTGAAACCCCAGTTCTCGCATACCCCAAACTTTCTCACAGACACCTGGAGCCTTGCCCAATTAAGATGTCAGCTACCTTGGAGCTTCCGAAAAAAAAAAAAAACAAACAGGGAATTTCCCTTTATTTAAAACTAACTTTTAGAACAATACCAAAGCTGGGTAACAGAGCTGTTCAAACTCATCTAGATCTGTTTCCCACTGCTGTCAGCTCAGTGCTCTGATCAACTACACAGTTTTGAAGACAAGTGGGGTGGGTTTTTTTCCATTTCCCACAGAAATTTTTTTAGCCACATCTTTCAGCCATGTTCTGAACACGACTGGCCAGCCCACCACTCTTCCACACGCAGTCACAACTAGCTTATACAAGCCTTTCACTCCAACAAAGAAATTAGAACGGGTGCACATACAGAAATCTCATTAGTCCACTACAATCTACATAAAATCTGCAACGAAGTTTAAAACAATCAATACAATAGCTACGTCATATTTCTTGAGTTTTTTTCCAACTTTTTTCTTTTTTAGAAAACTGTATTTTATACATTACATTCACAGTTAAGCCAGTGATTTGTCATGTTTACTTGCACCTACACAAACTGTAAATAACACAATTAAAAAGAAGCTACATCAATCCTTTAACAGTCCTACAAGACCACAGTGGTCAGTAAGAAAGAAGGTGGGAAGAGAGGGATTCTGGGTGATGGACAGGTTTCCAGGGAATACACAGATGCATACAAGTACAAAATACATGTACACTAACACACGTCTATATGCAAGCTTTTAATAATTCTTTGGTGCTAAATATCCACACATACATGTGTATAAGTGTATAAATACAAAACAAAAACCTTTCCAACATCTTTCCACCAAAGACTTCAACAAATAGTGTAATACAACACACAGCTTAAGAACGCTCCTCAAAATGAGTAACATCTCCAATCTTCACATGAACCCTAAAATACAGGTTTATAATGTTTTCTTTTCCAGGTGCTTTTATGCTGTGTACAGCAGCCTTTGTCATCTTTTGCCACTGTAAAAGGCAGTGAAGAAACAGCGAAACCAATGAGATAAATTTTCTCCATTGAGATGACTGCCTCTCTTGTTTTCCCAGGCTCATCCGCCCCTGCTGTGTATCTTCTCAAGCTGAAATGATGGCCAAAATAGCAGATCTTTTGCTATTCTAGGCACAGTCTTGCAAAAGCATGCCCCTCCACCATGCGAGTCCTGGGAGCTTGCCAGAGAGTTAAAAACAAATAATAGTGCTGGACACTCGCAAGCCCTCCTTTCCACTCTCCTTGAGGCCTCATTTCTTAACTTGTAAAGTGATCTGATACAGTGCTAAGAAGCAGTAAAAAATGTCATGTTATAGGGATACCACCAGCAAATGCTCTTCAGAGTTTTATTTTATTACTTTTTTTTAACAATCCAGAAAACAAGTGCTAAACTTTTTGCAACCATTTGGGGACGGAAGGTGGGATTCTAGCTGTATAATTTCTATTTCTCATGGTTTTGGAAGCCGGGTGTCAACTTTCATATTAAAAAAGTAAGAGAAAGAAGCAAAACTAATACCACGTTGATATTAAAAAAATAAACAAATACTTCTCCTCTGCCAATCTACAACCAGCCTGACATAGAGAGTGTCAAAGGGAGACCACCTTAGTGAAACAAAGAATTAAAACATCAGCGTTTTTCTACCATGATAAAAAAATACCACATAAGTAATAAATAATAAAAATATCATGAGGTTCAGCTTTGTAGAACTCTAAGTGTACAGCAAGGACTGCAGTAGACTTTTTATGAACATGGATGATTCATTATAAGCTTGAATATCATCAGGCAGCTTCCCAGTGTGTGAGTTCAAGCTCACAGGGAAATCACCTCTACCCAAGGACTGCAGTAAGTGCAATGAGCATCCTTCTAGTACGAAGCGACACTAATTTGAGGAAAACTCCAAACTGACTGTTTTGTTTAATAGCCTTTTGGTTCTCAACAATACTGCTTATCTTACAGAGGATGGGACTCCTCAGCTGATCCTTTGGGGCATAAAGTGGCACTGGTTGTGATTGTATCTCAGTTTTGCTTCCATGCCTATTGTCTTTCTCTCTGCTATTCGAGCTCTAATTCCAGGAGAAAAAAAAACAACCCTCATGCAGACAGTATTACTTTACAGGAGCTGTCTGACAGGCAGCCAGTGTCAGTGCCGGGGCTGCACTTGGTGCAGAGGGCTCGGCTGCGAATGGGGGCAAGCAGGTTTGGTGACAAAGGCCGGCATTGTAGTGTGCCTCCTCATGCCATTCACAGCTAGACAAAAAGGATGCTTCTTTTAGCAGCACTGCAGCTTCTTCCCCAGCCCCCCTTCCCCATTTCCCCAGTTAAGCTTTTGCTGTCACCCTCCCTTTTTGACCCTGTGCCACCTTGAGATTCTCTGTGCTTCCTGACAAGTGTCAGACATTTTTTTTCTTCATTAAATCTATGCTTCCCCCTTTTCTCACCACATGAGCAAACGCCAAAGGCCATAGCTTTTGTCAGTCTAGCATATTTACCTGCTCTAGGTGACCCTGCTCTGGCAGGGGGGTTGGACTAGATGATGTCCAGAGGTCCCTTCCAACCCTATGGTTCTATGATTCTATGATTCTATGATTCTATGATATGGATATTGCTACAGTAATAAGCAGATACTGCTTTACTAAAATGGATATGTGCATTTCTTCTTCACGAGTTAGTGAGAAAATATGACTAAACGCTGTGAAAAATAACTGATTACAAATTCAAGTTTATTTTTGCCAGAAAAGAAAAGCTGACACTTTCTTTTCCTACCTGAGGAATAAAATGAAGGTGAAAAGGTTAGGTTTGCTCCGGTAATGACCAAACATGGCAACGAATTTAGAAGGCTTGGATTGTCATGCTGTATAATTGTTGAAAACTATTATTTGCTTAAAAGTCAGTAACTGTATGGTTTCCCTGATTTCTGATTGACTGAGACATTTTATTTCAGTTTAACATCATTTAATGTGGTTTCCAGAAAACCACAGAAAACTGCCTACTCTAGTGCAATTCAGTTGGCCACAAATCCACATTAAATTATTTTCTCACTGCTTTCTGACTTTTATTGGGAATGAATATAATTACCCTGACACAATTAAAAGACAATGTAAATTCAATTTGGATTTCGCCACTTGTGGGTAACACATAGAATAATTTCTAGGAACAATTTCTGAATTCTCCTGTTAGACATGTAGTCCATTTGTCCAAAACCCAACAAGTATTAAAATTAATAGATAAAAATCAAGACAAATTGGGGGCAGGGGAGAGGAACTTCTCAAATAATTTACCTCAGCATAAACTTCCAGCTCACCCTCTCTATGCTCAGGAGATTTCTTCAGTTACAAAACACGGATCTACACTAGCGAAATGGCAGGCTGTCACTGAAAAGGTAGATAACGGGAAGCCTTTTTTCCCATATGGCTCACTTCTCCACCCTGCAGTTTGGGATTGCTTTGATTTGACGAAGGCAAATGATAGTTTTGTATGGGAAATTATTATATTCTGATGTAATAAATGGATGCACACACAAAAAGCAAAGCTACGCAGAGCAATACCTCCTAGCCAGCTGGATCCCAGCCTTTGAGATCTCTTTTCTAGGCTATTCTAATGTGACAGCCACAGGTTTGATGGGATACGATTTTAGCTCAGGGTCTATGCTCCAGGCACTGGAGGAAGTATCTGGCAAGAAGTAATGTGGTGTCTGAACAGATATTTCCCGTCTTCTCAAAGAAAAAGGCAGCTGGTTGGAGAAAACCACTCCAGAAGCCAGACAGAAAACATCTAAACTAATAAACGGTGAGGACCAGGCACTGATGGAACAGCAGAGAGAACGGTAGGGAGCTCAGTTCTCTCAGTCCATGTACAAGCTGGCCCATCCTGAACCTGGGCTGTAGATGAGCACGGCTTAGCACCAGCTGGCACACACCAAACCCGTGCCCAGCGTGGCCCCAACAGCACCACTGATCCCTGCCACAGCTCGGGCTCGGGCAGGGGCATCTTTCACACACTGCCACCAGCATGGCCACACAGCCCACAGGCTGCATTACGTGGTTCCTGGTCCCGCTGTCAACAGAAAATACGTGAAGGTACACCGGAGGTTAAACTCATGTTTAACCGGCTACTTAAAAAAAGGTGACTAAAGTAGGTTTTGAAGTCATTATGTGAGCATTTAAATAAATCAAAAGCGATAATGACACTGCAGTTCCACGGGGAGCTGTCAAGTATTCAACTTACATGAAATACAGACTACCAGTTTACAGATACGTAAGATCTAAATGCAGGTTTTTGGATCACAGGGCCACATTTTCAAAGAGTAGTTCACCCAACAGCTCCCTTTTCCACTTCTGATCACTTCCAGATGTGATCGGCACTTGCAAATTCTGTGGTTCTTACAACATGATGAGCTGTGTCATAAACAAATAACAAACACTTTTGTGGGGATGGCTGAAACGCAAACAGCAAGCCTGTGGCCTTCCCTCCTGCGCCACAGCTCCTGCAGAACAGAATAACTGTTCAGAGTCCCATCCGAAAAATCTGCTAGGAATTTCAGAGTCCTTTCTGCATCTCTGACAGGTGACCTGGTCGGAGATAAGGAATAGGTAACAAACCCAACGACTGGAGAATCTCACTAAGTCTTTCTTTGGTGTTTTTAAGTCTAATTTGAGCAACAAAGACCATTTCTCACATATACGGAGGAGCGTGGAGATGATCAGCTCTGCCAATTACTAGCCTGTTGCTAATCTGTCCTTTGTAAGACACAGCCTTTGAAGCCACACTGCTCACTGCACAGAACTTTAAAACATCTCAGGAGAAACACAAGGCAGAGTTCCTCATGGCATGACAGTCTGATTTTATGTGGAATGATGAGGGGACTTTTTAAGGGCTGTTTGAAGCCTTGATTCCTATGGACAATGAGTATGAGGGTGCTCCAGCACCTTCGCTCTTGAATGGGAGGAAATGACCTCTTCCAAACCAGCAGACTGAGACAGAAAGAAGCACCAAAGCACAGAAGGTCCTCCAAATCCCTGGTACTCACCCACACCTGAGAAAGAGGAATTTCTAGGGATAACTTCATCACTATCTTATCTTCCAACTACCTTTTTGGGAGAAAAAGGGACATTAATTCCTCAAACCCTGTGCTAGCGTGCTGGAGACCTGCTTTTGCAGTGGGGGAGCTCTTCCCTTTAGATCTGATAAACCTTTTTGGTACCTTTCATTCTGGGCTTCTCTGTGCAGTAGATGGAGATACACTCTGAGCAAGGGAGAATGTACTCATTCCCTTGACCTGTCACATAACCACAACCACCAAAGATGAGACAGTTGGGATACCTGGGTCCAGATATTGGTGTCTGATCCATATCTGTATTTATTAATTGCAATAAAGTAATAACATCATTAACTGCAATATAATAATGTCAACTTTAGTCATGTAAGACAATATTTAAACAAATGAAAAATTGGGAAATCAAGCATGAAAGGATGGGAATTTTGCTGCTGGCTTCAATGGATCCTGGACTGCATGATATAAGTATGAATCATAGAATCATGTAGTGGTTAGAGTTGGAAGGGACCTTGAAGATCATCTAGTTCCAACCCCCTGCCATGGGCAGGGACACCTCCCGCTAGACCAGGCTGCTCAAAGCCCCATCCAGCCTGGCCCTGAACATTTCCAGGGATGGGGCATCCACAATTTCTCTGAATTCACATTTGCATAACAAGATAGCAGAAGGTGGGTGGTGTCTGACTTACCCTGAACTGAAATGTCTGTTAAATTTCAAACTAGTTATTGAAACGTGGCTCTTCTTCATCAGGGATTGCCCAGGGAAGAAGCAGCTCTTTCAGGTTTGCTGTATCAGAGTGACCATACCTCATTTCAATGTAGTTTCTTTAGCCACCAGTACAGGGGCCTGCAAGAACTTCATCCATCTCCAGGAAGGATGAGTTATGATGACAGACTGGGCAGAATACAGAAGTTGCCAACAACTTGTAGTTTTCATGCTCCATTCTAACTTTACGTTTTAATGCAAACATTCTGAATCTTTTTTCTTTGGTTTGTTTTTGTGGTTTTTTTTTTTTTTTTTTATAAATATAAAATACAGAGAGTTATTGGCAAGCAGTCTTAACATGGGAAACATTAACGCATCACACTTTTAACAGTGAAGTTCCCCTTAAAAGTTAAACCTGATCTGAACCTTGGCTCCCAAGACAAATATTCTGTAGTTTACCTCATGTGGAGCACATTATGTTTGGCTCCAAAACAGTTTGTGTCAAAAGCAATTATTTCTGTTCTCTAATCGCAGTCACAACAACGAGCTAGGTTTAGAACATAAAATAAATATATGCAACTTTCTGACTGCCTGATGCTTTAACTGCTTCAGCATCTGATCATTCCTGTTAAGTAATAAGGTGTAGCTGGGCATAACCGTTCTGGATGGCAAGGTATGTTACATGTGCTGCACACATCCCTTTTCGTTTTGTCCAGGAGACCTTATTACCTGTACACTTAAAAGAGCAGGGAGATTACTGCATTTACTTTTAATAACTAAGTACATTCAAAACAAATTCTATTATTCTGAGCAAGAGAGAGAATGATGCCCTGTTAAATGTACTCATGCTGGCTGACCTTTACAATTGATATCAAGTGATTACATTTCATTTGGTTTTGCTGTTTGATTTCCCCAAGTCATTTTATAACTTGAGACTTAAAGCACACACGCAGTTTTTATGCACCATTTTAATTTGGGGTGAAGTAGGTGATTTTTCTAAGAGTCAATAAAGACGTGCTGCTGAGCACTCTAGGGCACAATCCCCCACCCCCGAATTATCCCCTTGAGCCACAAGAAGGGGCAGGTACTGGCTACAAATCTGTAACACCTCCAGTTCCAGCTCAGCCTGCATGCTGACGCCCCAGCCAGGCGGGGGGACACCTGCCTGCCCGGGCAGGGATGTGGGCTCCAGCCCCTCGCTGCCCCCGCACACGCATGGCAGCACCAGACACCAGCCTGTCCGGTGGAAACCCTCCTTTATAGATCCCTCTGCTAAAAGCCCAGCTTACACCAAATGGTTTGACCTCGCTGTGACTTCTGACAGAGCACCTAGCCTTTAAAAATCATTAAATACCCATTTCTGTCAAAGTCCTGAGGAATCACAGAATGGTTTGGGTTGGAAGGGACCTTAAAGATCATCTAGTTCCCACCCCCCTACCCTGGGCAGGGACACCTCGCACTAGACCAGGCTGCTCAAAGCCCCATCCAGCCTGGCCTTGAACACTTCCAGGGATGGGGCAGGAAGTCAGGAAAAAGCAGGGCAGGAAGGAAAAAACCCTTGCAGTGTTGCAGGTTTTTAAGTTCATGCACATCCATACTGCAGACTTAAGGCTGCAACTTTGCTGCATTTAGCACAGGTTCCCCAGTGCTTAAGAACCAGGTTTGCGAGACAGGGCACTAAGGCAGGAGATGTTAATAACAACATGATTGCTTTTTATAATTCAATTACTTCTGTTTCTCAGCACATTTTAAAATATTACTGTTGGGAAACACGGTATAATAATGAAATGCTAAGGGGGATGAATATACTTCTCCAGTACTATTTTGAGAGAGTCATGAAAAGCACTGCATCTTTGAGAACACAGGGGTTTTTTTTTCTGTTTAATTTAATTTACATAATTAGAAGGAAAATAAGACATAAGCCTGAAATAACATAGGAATAAAACATGATCTTATGTCTAGTCACCTGCCAATTACTTCTACACAGAAAAGCAAATAAAATCCCCAAACCCCTTAAAAATTAAAGTGACAGAGATTCAGTTGTAAATTGAAACAGAACTAAAATGAAATTCAGCAAACAGGACGTTCTCCCTCTCTTCCCTCTTCTGCACTCATGCCACACAATAAATAATTCTGCTGAAAAGTCGATCCGTGGAATTGCTTTATTTATTTGGGCACTGGGTATGCCAAATCTGCCAAACATACCTTCCCACAGACTCGCTGCTTCAGTCCTGGGCCCCTCTTAAATGACAGACAAGAATCCCCTATGAATTAGATTGAGACCATCATACTCATTTTCACGTTTAAACAAATCCAGATTTGAACTTAGGTTTTCAAAGGTGGAAGGCTAGTGGAAGGCAAGTATATTTCATGCTTCAAGGGGAGGTAAAGTTACCTCTGCTCTACAAATGACATAAAGTAATTCCCAAAGAAATTTGACAATAATACGGACTCAGATCACAGTAAATTATAACACTTGGCAGCTAAACTGGAGAACTAAGTCCAGAATTGCCAACAAAGCTCAAGACACACGTTTGGATATATGGAAAGCTTTGCGATTTCTAACAGAAAGGAGCCTGCGCAGGCATCTTATGAGACTCATAAAGAACCTTATCAGCTGGAAAGGAGTGTGTAAATTCTGAGGATCAGATGAAAGTTTTTTGCCTTTTTTTTTTTTTTTTTTTTTAAATAAAAGCATTCAGAAGGAGAAGATAGAACAGACAGACCATCTGCAATGTAACCACATAAAAGACCCCTGGGCAAATCCAAACCCATTAGCAGAAGTGCTTGACAAATCTGCCAAAGAGCCAGATGCTGCTTATGGAGGAGTCTCTTTCCCTACTTGTCATCTGGATCCTCTGACTTCTGTTCCCAGAGGAGGACAAAGACGACCGGTGCTCAGACTCAGATGTGTGTGGAGAGAGCTGAGGCACAGAATCACTCTCTGATAAGGGTATCTGTCTTAACATAAATAGAGGACACCAAGTCTGAAATATTGAAAGGAAGAGACCGTACGTACGCCACATGTGAAAGATGCAGCTGTTAGAAAACAGAAAGAAACTTGCAATTAGTTTATTTGCATGTGGTCTCTTTTTATATGGGTTTTTTTTGGTTCATTCTATTTTTGTTTCCTCTTTTTTTTTTTTTAATGACTAACCAGGATCTAGTAGGATGGGAAAGAGGTGATTTTTGGAACGCTAAGCACTAGCACAGCGTACTAACTGCATAGCATTAGTTAAATGCTTACCAAGTACGTAGACTGACTGGTGGTATTTAGAATGTGTCTGAACAGGTTGTGAAATATCTAGCCAAGAACTTACACTTAAAAATATTTGAGGAAAAAAAGTGATTCATTTAAAAAGTAACCCGTACCAATCTCAGAATAGTCCTGGCCAATTTTTTTAATGTCTGCATTCTTCTAGGAATCTATTCAACTGGATTTGAAGTGCAAAGTAGGTGGAACCAAATACTTTTACTGTTCAGACTCACCAATGGTAAAATATATTTGGCGTATCCAAGAGGTCAAAGAAGCTGGAACAGAGTCTGAATTAGTTCTCCTGTGTACTGCTGTAATGTGATATGACAGAGCAAAAAATAGACCAAGGGAGAAAGAAACAGAGCTCCTTCTCATTGTGATTGCATGTGCTGCACTTGAAGAACCAACACTGTCATTTTATGGCTCAAAATCCAGTTCAATTTTAGGATAAAGTTCTAAGAAACTACTGGATTCAGTAAAAGTACTTGCAGGCATAGGTTATTTTCTTTCACTCAAGAATAGTACTTACCCTACCCCAATATATTTCTGAGGGTTCAAAAATGTTAAATTATGATTACTACATTATTTAATACAGAAATACACGCACTCATTTTCCCTCTCTTTGAAATCCAAGACGACTAGGTATATCAAAAAGTACCGTGACTTAGCAGATCAACAGATTCAGTATAAACTAGTTAAAATGTGGGGATGGGTAGGGAGGAAGAACAGAGAGGGAGAGGGAAGTGTAAGAATGCTCAGAGAGTCATAGAACAGAATTTTTTTCTAATGTCCAGTCTAAACCTACCCTGTTGCAGCTTGAAGCCATTCCCTCTTGTTCTATCGCTAATTACCTGTGAGAAGAGACCAGCAACAACCTCTCTACAATGTCCTTTCAAGTAGTTGTAGAGAGTGATGAGGTCTCCCCTCAGCCTCCTCTTCCTCAAACTAAACAGTCCCAGCTCCTTCAATCGCTCCTCCTAAGATTTATTCTGCAGGCCCTTCACCAGCTTCGTTGCCCTCCTCCTGCACCCACTCCAGCACCTCGATATCTCTCTTGTATTGGGGGGCCCAAAAAAGGCCAATCACTTGGACCTTGCCCACCTGCTTTGCAGGGCAGCAATACACTCACCTGAATTAGAAATCAATTTCAGCCAGGTCACTGACTGCCAGACTGACATCTTGGAACTGTTGGCAATCCAAGGGCACTTCACAGCGAGCTAATGAATGCTGGCTGGTCTATGATGCAGCATGAAGAACACACATAAAAGTGAACTTAAATACCATCTATGTATGCAACTGGTTGTAGCTCAGGCTGTATGTTGGGCTATCAGTGCCCACACCTGATCTGACAGAAGCCAGCTGTGTTGCACACGGGAGCGGAGGACGCTGGCCCGCTCACCCGCTCTGGTATCTGATCCATCCAAAATCAATGTTTCTAGGTTGCCATTCCCAGTTGGAAGTTATGACTATGACCAAGTTGCTTTTAGTGTGCTTCTTATATATGAAATTTTGGAAATTTTTGTTGCCTTCTTTTCAGTTCTTCAGTAGTCCCTTTTCTGGTTTTAGTGGCTGGGGGGGTTTCTTTATTCATAACTGCCATTAACACTTAGTTACTGACACAGCTCCAGAGCTTCATTTTTGCCAGCTTTTCCCAGACCTTATAAAGAGCACTAACATGCATTTGGGCTGAAGGGGACTCACCATCCCATTGCCTAGGATGGCAGAACGCAGATAACAGTAGTTCAGCATGTGCGAGGGTGGTTTCATGGCTGGAACTTGCACTCTTGAGCAGGCTCAAAACTCACAAGGCACTTCAGAAGTTACAATTATGTCAAAACAATTAATTATACAAATATATGGGGTGGTTCCAGTCCTCCTCACAATTAACCACAAAAAATCACATTTAAAAAACTTCCTTTCTGTGAGGAAGGGCATGTGGAAGAAAGAATGATGAGAAGACTTTAAAACCGAGATGTGGACATAGCAGTATCTTGAGAGTAACCACCATTGTTCATAAAATAGCAGTGTGTAAGCTAGGAATTACTCAAGATGATAGAAAATTTTCTTGCAGGTCAATTTGGGATAGCAAAAGGGACTATATTTATGTGTGCTTGTTACAGGATACTCTGGTTCAAATCCTCACTCCAAAAAATATGTAATACTTGTACGAAGTGGAATGGATTTCATATATTCAGGACATTTACTTAAGTTATGTAAAACATAAGGTCATATCCAACGAATAAATACATATAAAATATCAACTGCTTTTTAATGCCTATATTTGTGTATTTGTTGAATGAAAACTGGGTAGAAATAGCAGTCATGAAATATTTTAGGAATAGGTGGTTCAAGCCATTATTCAATAGGATTTTAATAATTTTCAAAATACACCTAAGCAAACAGGAATGACAGCATATTTCTAAGCAGACAGCAAATAGAATAAAACCTCTAAATTTAAATTAGCACATTGCAGCATCATTTGCACAGTATTTTGTATTATCTCCTCTATTTCATAAATAGGACGTATTCCTACCAACAGATAACAATAAACTCAGACCTGTTAGAATAGCGTGTTTCTCACTTTCTGAGAGACCTTTATCTCTCTTCCAGATGTACTAGATTTTTTTCTATCTTTAAAATAGGTTTTAAAACATTAGCAGTGGTTGATTCTTGCATTCCAGTAGCACAAATCCATACTAGAAAGCTCTTATCTTTCATAGTATGTGATGTTAGACAAAAAGACTATGTACTTGCACTTAAAAGTAACTCCAAAATTTCCAAATTACTTCTATTAACACCTCTGTTAAAATCTTGTTTATCCTATTATTTTTTTTTTTTCAATAAGGTGATACAAATTTCCAAGAAGTGTTCAAAACTTCTTCGGTTTTGTTGCTTTCATTTATTCCAAAGTCAGACCCACCACTGATTCAGGTTAATGGAATTCTTAACACTGACATGATCTGACTGGGGATCACCCAGATAAATTATTACTAATATAACAGAAAATATTTTATGCCTGACTAAAAAAAAAAAAAAAAAAAAAAAAAAAACCACACAAAAAACCCACACAAAAAACCAACCAGGAACATGTAACAGACCTGAAATATGAAAAATATATTAATTTTATTGTTAAAGCCACAGGGATCTGTTAATATAAACCATTCAAATACTTCCCTGTGATGTCACCAGTTACCATGTGTTTGCACTCTAAATAGATTATTGTAATTTCTGTAAACATATCAAATATATTTTTAGAACTCTTTGGCGGCTTGATCCAGAGCCAACAAAAACCAATGGGCAGACAGTGACCAGCTTCAATAGACCTCGAGTAATCAGAAGAGTGAATTTCCAAAGTGAACGAATGAGAACATCAGCATAGAGCAGGCAGAGAGATACCACACAGACTGCTCTAAAAATAGGAAAGAGTTGCACTGCCTGAAAACTACATGCCTGAAAAGACATCGTACATAGCAAGGCAACATACTCCTTGTAGCAACTGTTGTGCGATTGTCGTGGATGCTGTATGTCATTCAGTTACATGTATCTGCACAGGCATCTCAATAACTATATTATTTTGATTGACTCAAACTGCCTAAAAGTGGCATGCAGACTAAATATGTGCACCAAACCTTTAATAAGTAACAGATTTGTATAAAACATTCTTTCAACTGCAAGCTAAGCCTGTGCGTCCCAGAATGTAGCCTTTATGAGAAATCTTATTCCACAACGTAGTTATTTTAAAATTGGAAAATTGTGATACGTTTTTTGCCAGCCACTGTCTTGACTGAGAAGTCTGGGCTTGATCCTGCCAAACATTTCTCCTAGGTGAAGTGTTTATAGCTATAGTGGCCTCACCGACATGAATGCTCTATTCTGACAGACATATACTGTCCCTGCTGTTGACTGGATTTTTTCTTCCAGTTCCCAAAATTACTTATGGCAATCCTTCAATTTCAACTTTATTTATTCTGTCTTTTCATAGCAAATTTGTGTTGCTCTATCTGTTCCTTTTTATAGTTTGCCCCAAACACATGAAATACTAGCAGCTAGTTACAAAGTGTTTTTTCCTGGCTAAAGAATGATTTTATCATTGCAAGTATTCCCTTCTGGAACTGAACAGTTTTGCAGAAAAGCAGAATCTGTAAAATAAAAATAAATGCTTTCATTGCCTTTGCTCATATTATGTATCTAGCTGGTCTTGTAGTAAGCCAACCGTGTAACAGGTGACTGCTGGTGGAGTCTGCATGGTTGCTCAGAAGAGGGATGCAGTAAGCTGTCTTCACAGCCACTAGAAAGCAGATCAGATAAATGGCATCTGGAAAACGCCTACCTTACACATCTACTTCAGGGTAAGATGAATCTCACCTCCAGAGGCTGAACCAGAGTCCTCTCAGTACCTCATTTCCACAAATGATGCCCATTTATCATGCCATTATGATCTGCAGATTATCCAGTGTGAGATACAGTCGAGCTACACTACTCCTGACGCAGAAAAGCATTTAAATTACCCTCTAGCCAACGTAAGCTACATCTGGTTTACAGACAACAAACCCTTACTTTCTAAAAAAACTTTTAAGACATGGATGAGAAGAAAATGAGTGAGCATAATGTGGCTAAACAACCCGTATGAAAGTGTGGTAGTCTGAGCTTGCCCATTTTTACTGCACAACCAATATTTCTTTTTTCTGTTATAATTGCTGAAACATTAATGACAATTTCCATAGCTATCGTTGGCTTTTCTTGCTTGGCAGCTCAATTGTAGAGCTCCTCTTCACCATGTAACAATAAACATTTTGTTGTTCACCTCTTGAACTGCAAATGAATGAGAGAGCACTACTGGTCTCACTCTCCTAGGAATGGGAATGAAGAGGGTCAACTGTGTTCAAACAGTCACGGGAAGGGCACGACAGCTTCACCACAGAATCTGTCAGATGACCTGAAAAGCTTGGATTTGAGTTGAGGAGCTACAATGTTAGATCTGGTAAATATGGACAATTACATGGTATTAAAATAAAGCCAATACCTGACTGAAAGAATCAACCACCATCATCATCCTGAGATGTGAAGGTCTTGTTGAGGGCATTAGTTAGTGAAAGAGAAATCTCAGATGTATTTTACACAGTCCAAACTGCTGAGAATGAAAGATTTTTGATGATCTCGTTGTCCAGAATAAGATACAGAAGATGCATGTTATTTTCCTTTTCATTTTTTGTTAAACACACAGATGGCCATGGAAACACCGTTCAGTAACGCACTCATGCAGTGTTAGCATAGCTCAGGTACCATAAGTATAGTGGACATCGTATGCACAATAGTGCCCCCAAATTGCAGAGGAAACAAACTTTGGTGAAGTGATCTGAACGTAAAAACTGAGGCAGCTCTCACTGGCATTCAATACCATCGACTAACTTGCGAGTACATTAATGAGAGTAATTGTCTCTGGACACATACATACACTCTATATCCTGACCAATGAAAAACCATGAGTAGGTATCAAAAGGAGACCAGTGACAAAATGTGAAAGCCCGTTTCTCATGCAGAAGTTTTAAGAGAGACTTTTAAAATGAAGAAACAGAAACAGGAATTCATTTCTTTTAAATCTTACTATGTGGCACACTTTTAAGCAGTGTGGGTGTGGAAGAACAGAACAGCAATCATCTGATGAACAGCTGCAATCTATGCTAAGAGCCTCACTGAAACCCATATTAAATTGAAATACTGGAGACCCTTTTTAAACACATTAAAAAAAAATTCCTCTGTGCTTTTTTGGACAGCCTGTTTATCTGGCAACTGTGTCTGTGCATATGATTCAGTATTTACCAGTGATCACCATCGGTGAATTTGTAGTTCAGTAATACATAAGAATGAACTTTGTCTAGCTGGTACTAATGTAATAGCTATAATGCCTCGGATTACACTCTTCTTACAGCATCTGATAGTTCTGAAGGGAGGATTTGCTTAAGAGTGGCTTGTTTTCCCTTTCTTTTGCTTTTATAAATATATATATATATAAAAAAAAACTATATAAGGGAAAAGACAAGTCAGGAATAATGAATATAGCTTGAGATATTGGATCCACAGGTCTGTAGTAACAATTATGCAACAAGAACGGAGCGCTGCTTATTCCATAGGGTTTAGCTTTAACTTACCAATACAAAGATCCATTGCCCTTCTTTGAATGTACAAGTAAGGCCTTTTTGACACCACTATGTATTTTCACAAGTTAATTTGTCAGCTAACTTTCATCCCAAACTTACAAAACTACTTGTCCCTTTTGTCCCCATAGATATCATCTTCACAACATAAAGATCATGGTTTAAAGAGGGAAAGTATATGAACATATGACCGTTTTCCTTTACCCTTCCAGGAAGAAAAAGAAACTATGTCTCAGCTGTCAGAAAAACCTCCTCATTCTTCTGCAGACTCTTCTGTCCTCTCCAGAGAGTAAAAAAGCATGATTATTTTCTTATGGAAAAAAATTTCCTTTTTTTCTGAGGAAGTAGCAGCAGACCCTGCTAAATTTCCATTTGCAGGGACTTCCTCTCCCTCCCCTCATTTCTCTCCTCCCTATTTCATTTTATAGCCCACCACACTCAATATTTGCTGTCAGATCTCGATTCCTGATGCAACTTTGGTCTTACAGTGGGATCTCTGGCAGGTGGGAAGGGAAGGGAAGGGAAGGGAAGGGAAGGGAAGGGAAGGGAAGGGAAGGGAAGGGAAGGGAAGGGAAGGGAAGGGAAGGGAAGGGAAGGGAAGGGAAGGGAAGGGAAGGGAAGGGAAGGGAAGGGAAGGGAAGGGAAAATTTGGGGGCGGCAGATGTGTTTTGTCTCACAAACATCTGTTGTCTCAAAGAAAGATGCTGCCCTGGGATGTGTGGCCAAACTGAACGTGCTGTAGCTGAGTGTGAGCAGAAGTCTGGGATTCAGTATTTATCATTTTACCAGACTTCAGGATCACATATATTCTAGTGTTGAACTCATTTCCACAGCAAGGTCTTGGGGTATGAGGCTGTAAGTGTAGCTTACAAGTTTTAAGGCAACAAAATGCTCCCTTACTAAAATTAAAATTACTGATTTGATTATCTATGTAAGAAGGGAGCTCGTTGACAACTGCAAACAAGTTAACTTTCATGCACTGTCATTCACGTACTTTTTTGTATGACGTTAAATTCAAAGTAGGAGCTGCTCAGCATACTTGGGATTGGTACCCTTTTAAATTATACCAACCATATAAGGAAATAAAGTGCAATGTATGTTTGTAGGCTCTGAACACAGGAACTTCTCTTCCTAGTCTCGCTAGTGAATTTGATACAGGGCCAGCGTGCCAGAGTTCTCACCCATGTGTGTTACTCCCGTCTCATCCAGACCTTTAGTACAGCAGTTGGCAAGTCCCATCCATTTACTGCCTCTGTCTCATGCACCAAAAGCTCCAGAAAGTTGTAAGCATTTTGAATGACTGGACAGCTATCCAGGGGGAACTTGATTTTTATTATAGAATTATGAAGAAAGAATGCCATAATATTGATACAGCCACAATACCACCACGATTAGGTATAATACCACCATTTAGGTATAAATCTAAACATTTGGGGATAAAAGGAAGTATTCACAACCAGTTCATAGGGATTTGGCAAAATAACTCCCAAGAAACTTTGACAGAATTTGTAAGACAAAGTCATTTATGAATCAAAATTTGTGACAGAGATACTGAAGTTATGCATGTTTCCTTTGGTGTTTACAACTCACTCCACCACCACGATTTCAATTCTTAACTACAGTTCCCTCTCCACCTGTGCAGTTTACCTGTCTGTCAAAATAACAATTTTCTATAAATAAATGCTGGCAATGGTCGATTTGTACTGGATGTATAGCTGGACACTTTTGGAAAGCATTTTTTTGATATGCTGCATAGGTTAGTAAATTCCCTTAAAAAAAATTTACTAGTCACATCTGCAGTTTGAATGTTTCTTTCTAAAAGACAAACCAAGGCCAAGCAAGACAAAGAATCTGCTGATACACACATGTCACTCCAAGAATTCTCCTGACAAAGTTCCCACACCCAGTTTAATTACTTCCCTACTGTAAAAACACTTTCCATCTGCATTTATTGTAATAGTTTCAAATCCAAAACCAACAGACTATAAAGCTAGCTAAATAAATGAATGATATTAGCCTTAGGTCCCAAGCCAGGAGCTATTCTGTAAGTCTGTGTGTCTCCAGCATTCATTTTTATGCTGATGTTTCATTTTATGTGCAATGTTTTCACTTAAGCCTTGTTTAGAGAAGAATTACCTTGCTTCAGGCTCTAAAGTTTTATGTGCTGCACGGTGCCCTCTAGCGCCGCTCCAGCTAAAGGTCTGTCAGAGATTCCCCTGCAAGACCAAAGTCGCATCGCGAGTCGAGATCTGACCAAAAAATCCCACTCCAGGCTGGATACACAGCATTGCACACGCTCAGGCCAAGAGCATTAATCCCAGCTGTATCTGATATATACTCAAAGTGATGCCGCAGAGCTCGAAATGAAAAGCATTTTTGTTTGAAAATGCAGCTTAAAAAAATGAAACTACCAGATTTAGCCTCCAGACTGACTATTTGTAACATGGGTTCCCTTTGCACTTGGGAGAAAAAAAAGTATCCTATTCCTCAGACTCGGTATGAAGAATTTCAATATTCAAAATCCACCTGGACGCGTTCCTGTGCAACCTGCTGTACGTGAACCTGCTCTGGCGGGGGGTTGGACTAGATGATCTCCAGAGGTCCCTTCCAACCCCTACCATTCTGTGATTCTGTGATTTAACCACAGCTCATAAGAAATTTCCTGACATGCACAGGTAATGACAGTACATTGTATTCTGGGTCCTCAGGTTTGTTGCAATATTATAGTGTGATGATACTACATCAGACTATGGACTTCACAATTTTTAAAGACTTGAGACATAACAGTCTCATTTGGACAAGAAAGACACTTAAAACGATGCACATACACAAGTGTTTTGCTAAATTGGGATTCTCCATGCCGTCAAAGTACTTGTAAAGAGCTTGACATTTATAATAAATTTTAATCCAAAGCAGCAGCACAGGAGATACATTTTTCATTTAGAAGTCATTAAACGATGATTGAAGGGCAAAACACACCTCCACTAACATCTGGGGCAAAACTGCTACTGACTTCACTGGAAGCATATCTGGACGTTGAATTTTGTATTCCCTTACATACATTCAGTTTTTATCAAACTAAATGAAAGGGTGTATTACTAAACTGACATGAAAAGCTAATCAAATTCATTCAGATGGGGCACAGTACAGCTCAAGCCACGGGTATCATATTGACCTTGGATATTGCAGGTGACGCCCAGAGGATCCTGCCGCAACAGTGCCACAAACACATGGTTAAGGATGGGATTTGGGGACAAACCTTGAATTACTTTGCTTTTCTGCATTTTAATCACAATATTAGTGTGACGTCACGGCTGTTTTGTGGCTCTCCCCTCCCAATTAAAGCTCCTGAGTTTTTGTGAAACTGAAATAGGCCTTTGAAACAGAAGAAAGACAAAGACAAAAGCACTTCAAGCCACAAAACTTGAAGAAGATCATCCACTGTTGCTCAACAGATTACTAATCAACAAGAACATGTGCACTTGATGGCACACCTAAAACAATTACTACTTCACCTGCTCAAAATTACACATACACATCCATATAAGTGCAAAACATGGAGATTAAATCCATTTTTCCATGTACATGAAATTAGCAAAGACTGATTGGAAGAGTTTCTTTATAAAGACCATATGGCCCCTTCCCAACTTAGGAACACAGTGGCATGTTTTGTATAAGTGAAAACAAAGAAGTTTTGATAAAGGTGAATTTTCTCAAATAAGCTGTATTATCAGTAAACGTCAAGACTCAGGTATGCAGAAAAACGATCAACAAAGAAAGTGACGTTTGTTTACACAGATTTCCCTACACTATTTAATAGGATTTACTTTTTTTTTTAATTGAGGATGAAAATCATGGCAATTGAGGATGATGGCTGAGGATGACAATGGGAATTATGACATTGTGGCATCATCTAAACTTGACAACCTAGATGCTAGCTCACATCTGTAACCGGGAAAAGGGAAAAAAAGTCTTCCAGAGTGAAAACCATTAAAATTGATCCAACCATTCCTTCTTTGCAGAACAGGTCTCTCGTGCTCTGACGCTACATATCCCCAGCACAGCTCCGCCTCGCATCCCACCACCGTGCTGTGGGCAGTCGGTGTTTGCCCCCCGGTACCGTACCTGGGATTCTGCGGCTCTGAACCATCTGACTCTGTACACGGTTTCTTTACCTGCAAAAGCAAACGAGTACCAGTTACTCTCACGTGAAACACAACTTCCTCGCCCACGGTTCACGCACTTACAGTGCTTAAAGTGGACCCAGCTCTGCTCCCCATGATCACTATAAAATACTTCCCGCATTTTACAGCAGCAGTATGCAGTACTAAACAGTGTGTTTCATTATTATCCCATGAACAGCTGCCAACTGCACTTCCCCAGGCTCCATTAGTACGTAAAATGTTCAGCTAAAATAGCTTGGGAGTAGTCTAACTAGGAACAAAGAAAGCAAAGAGCCAGGTTCCCCACTTTGCAACGAGAAAGCCATAACTGTTCTCAGCTCAGTAAAGAAATGTTTTCCCAATTGATACTGCTTCTGTTTCCTGCTAAAGCTCACAATAATAAACACCAGATTCTGGGGCAAAACGCAGCGTTAGCTAAATAATTCATACATTAATTTTCATTTTGTGAATCTGCTAACTGTATGTTAACTGTGTTTTCCTAATGCATCAAAGAACACATACACCACTTCCACACATAATTGCAATATATAACTACATAGAAGCTATTTCAACTTCCATATTAATCTCTGCAACATATTGCTGTTAATCACTTTCAAATAAAAATAGAAATCTGTTCTCTTGCAGACTAGGTATCTCTTTGGGATCTTCAGGATTTCCTGCAAAAATTTAATTGCACCTTCTGGTAATTTGAATTTCTTGTACTTTCATCACAGAAAAAAACATTTTGCTTGCTTATGTGCTAATGCAGAATCCAGGGCTGTGTGGGAGGTTTCAAAACTCCATTATTTTTTTTTTTTTAAGCCACACAGAAACATCATGGTCACTCAGACCCACTTGATGTGACTGACACAATACAAACATTCCCATTACAACCAGCAAGCGTTCAATGACAGTTTTCAGAAATACCTTGCGTCAAGAGATTCCTCTGTACTTTTTTGCTACTATAAAAGCATTTCAGGGAAAAAAATTGTGAATGTGACTCACTTCTATTGAAGCCATTGGCAAAATACTCATCAACTCCGACAGAAAAAGGATTAGGCTAATGCTAAGTATTTTCCCTAAATACCTCAACTGAATGCCATGCAACATCACTCATAGATGTGGGAGTACAAGCATGTTTCTATAGATGGTCATTTTTATTCTTCATTTGTGTTCTAGATACGAAAAAAACCAATATGGTTGCATACACAGTTATTCTTTGAAATCAGTTTTCAGTAGCAATAACAAAAATTTCCCCATGACGATAACTTAAAACTGTCTTTATTATTGTAATAAGTGTTATCTGAAACACTAAAAAAATAGCAAACACTGAGGATCTTCTAAATATTACGTTTTGCTTGATTTTTACTATAGAACTTTTTTCAACCTATCCAGTTATTCAGTTTCATCACCACTGATTCTCCTCCTTTTGGATTGTTTCTTCACTGTTCCTACTGTGCTACTCCGTGGACCTGGGAGTTGCGGTGTATCGTGGAGACACGCGGTGGTGCAGCGGCTCAGCATGAGAGACAGTGAAAGCTCACGTAAACCCCAAACTCACAGGCACTATCTCATAAACAATCAGATGCAAACATCATTGCTATGGTTTTATGTACACTACATTGTTATTAAAGTAACCTTAGATTTGAAATGCAGTAAAATACTTGAGATACAAGCACGTGATTGAGTACTAAGAAAAATGCCTGCAGTGTGCGATAATACACAAACATGAGAAATATTAATTCAAATTAGTGTACTGAGTGCCAACAGCACAGACAACTGTTCAAAAAATAAATTCAGAATCATTCAAAGACACTGAAACAGCCCTTCGTTGAGAGGAAGTGTGTACTTTCAGAAGCAGATTGTCTCAACCGAATTACAGAGGGACTGGGCCAGAAAAAGAATATTTTCATTATACATATAAGATATAATTAAAAATAATTAAAAAGATAATGTAGTCAGAACTATAAAATATAAAAATATAAAATATAATAACATAGCATAATTAAATTAATCACAAATATAAATGCATCTAATTTATTAAAAACCTCTTCCCTTTAGCATATACTCACTTGCAGGCTATTTTTACTATCTCCGTCCTGTTAAATTTACTGGCATTTATACATTCCTTTCTGATTCCTTTGCCGTCCATGTGGTTGCCACCAGGAGCACTGTGTCACATTTGCACTGGGGCTCAGACCTCACTCCCCAGGTCAGGAAAGTTCAACCAGTGACTTTAAGCAGTTGCTGGAGCGTCTGACCGTCACCCAGCACATCCCAACACCCTGCGTTTGCAAAGTGATGGCAGGTCCTTTGGTGGCAATTACCACAGAAGCCCAATAGTAATTCAAACATACACTAACACTATCTGAGCACTTTTAAGGTACACAATATATTAAGAGCCCTGGTTTTCCTGGGCAGGGATGAGAAGTGCTTCTTCTCTCAGTTAAGCAGTAGCTGGGTACTCACAGACGAGTTGTCCTGCCCCTGTTCACACTACTACTGCATCTTGCTTCGACCAACATTACCAAGTAATTGAAATGACTGAAAGATTACGCTCTGTGTGCTGAATATTAAAAAAAAAAAAAAAAAAAAAAAAAGACAAATTTTGGTACACCTTAAAAGGCAGTAGCAGAAAAGCCACAGACCAATTGTATCAAAAAGACTCACCTCCTGTGAGATGGAGCAAACTTGGGATGAAAAAAGTATTTCATATTCATGAATATTGCAATGAAAACAAAATATTTTTAAAAATAAGAATATTTCAGGTTTTCAGCTTGGTATATAGATGATACAGTTAGTCTATGATCATCCTCTGAGGAAATGTGCAGCATAAGCACACAGTATAGACTTATCTTCTTCTCTGAGACTAAATGTAAACTTCATTATGTATCTTGAGGGTCCCTCTTTGAAAGGAAAGATTTAATAAATAAAAATGTTATTTCTTATAGGAGGAACAGGAATGTGATTTTCTTTCAAGTGGCCATATGGAATGAACACCATTTCTCTTTGGGGCTACTCAAGCAGCAAAACACATTTTGTTATTCCTAAAATTATGCCACCCTTGAAGGTGAACAGAAAATCACTGTGAAAACTTTTGATCAAAGACTAAATATCATTTCCTTTGTCTTCAGCTGCACTGTTTTTCTTCCTAATCTGCCTTGCTGACTGTTTTCAAAATAATTAACTTTCACTAACACCACATTTATTTACATTCTCATGTGCTAAATGCTATAAAAAGAACCTTTTTTCTTTAATCCTCTGTTTTCCCTTTTTTCCCCCTCTCCGTTTACACAGGTTTTCTCACCATTTTAGTTATATGCACGTTGAGAATCATTCACAAGAGTGGTAAGATACCAGTTCCAGTTGTTTTTGAATTTTGCCAAGCTGTGCTGAAATCTACCCTGGCTGCCTCCTAAAAAAATGTTTGAAATGTTTCAGCTAAAAATCCTATAATTGAAATTTTTGAGAAAACGTGCTCTTGCGTTCACATCTTAAAAGTCACGCCAGTACGCTGCTGAGCGGCTTTAGTGCCTGCAAGTTTGGAGGCAGAATCCCAAAACTGGAAGTGGGGGGAGCCCAGTCCTGTACCCAGGGATCACCATCTATGTGAAATGGTGCCCAAAGTTGTTTCAGTTTATAAGCTTCTAAAAGCCCTGTTTTCACACCATTAGTGGACTGCTGTGTTAGGCTGGCTCGGAGTTTCTGAAGATTCTATCTGCATTGAATAGTCTCAAAGACGCTGGTGCTGAGTAAAACTTGGGATTACTGCTCCTGAGTGCCTGACATCAGGAAAGAGACCAACATTAGCGAAACTGTCCCTCTTGGCTCTGTCAGTCCCATCTCCTGCCGTGCAGGTACCTGGGCAATAACCTGAAACAGAAAAACCCTGCAGACCCAAACACAGGGAGGAAGAGAGGAAAAACAGGAACAGGGAGAGGGAATGGAAACTGGGGGACAAAAGGAGAATGGGATCTGCAGGGGGCAAAATTAGAGGAGAGCAGAAGCCAGGTGAAAAAACTGTGGCAGATGTAGGGGGTGGGGTGGGGACAGAGGAAGAGCGCTGGGGCTGTCTGGGACTGGCCAGCACAGCACAGTTTGCTCTCCTTTCCTCTAATTAGATTTGGGACTAACACCATAAACACAAGCCTGAGCATTCATCAAATATCTGTGAAACTCACTAGTAAAGTCTTTAGCGACCAGTCTGCCCAGAGTAACAGGCTAGTTCTGCTACACCAGCTGCACTGCAGACCTAATTAATGACCCAAGCTGGGAAACTATACTTGAAATTACAAGATGGTGTACAAATGTTATGTTTATCCAGAAAAATTAAGGTCTAATTTGATTCAAACTGGGGAAAAAAAAGAACAGTCAATACTTTATGCAGTTTCAGTCTTCATCTCTGCCCTGGTTCATCAGATTTCAAATATGAACACTGTTTTAAGTGTCTGATACTATGAGAGTACTGTGAAAAAGAGGTGCATTTATTAAACACTAAAGTTCTAATTTAATGTATAAGAGAAATATTTACATGATGAATGATTTTACAGCAAGTATGGACTTTGGATGCTTCATGTTTAACAAATATAGTCTGAGGAACATCAAAAGAAAAATCTGACTACACATACACTGAAAAAATGAGACATCCCTTGGAAAGCCTAGTATGTCATGTAATAAGAGCTGCACCGTAATGCAAGAGAGACTGGATTTCCACAGGCCATATTAATTCTGGCATTTCCTTGCTTCTGATGTTTTCCTTTGCAACATTAACATCCTTTTAACATGACTTTATTGGACCTCATTACACTAGATGTTAAACCATGAACTGGTCCTGCTCTATGAGGTGTTCTCGCACACGCACTCATGGTATTAAACTCATAATGCAACACAGGTGAGAAATCCCTTGTAACGCTTACAATAAGCACAGCTGAAAAATCTTGCAACATCAGCAGTAAATAACTCTGGCCATGAATCTGCTGAGCTCCCTCATCTACTGCATCAAATATGCTCTTGAGCACCCCTCCAGAACTGATAGCTGTGCAATTGGGCTGAGTAGCATCTGCAGTGCTTTGGGTCTGGAGCAGCTCTGCATGGTGGAGCTATGGAAGCTCTAGCATCAAGGAGACAAGAATGAGGAGGGAAAAGTACTCTTTGCAGACCCAAAAACATCTCAGAGCACAGGTATGTGCTTGCTCAGCCTGTGCTAATGCCACTTCTGACCGGTCTGCAGTGTGGGCAGAGCAAGCGCACTTCTGCTGCCTTCATGCTTCCCGACAGCAGATTACCCTGGTGAAAGTTCACCAGCTTCGACTCACAACCAAATTGTGAATAACGGTTTCTACTCTGCACTGACTGCTGAAGAGGACAGGTAGCGGGCAAAACGTTGAGGAAAGGGAACAAACGGTGCTGCCGGAGAGCGAGGCAGTGCCCACTGTCCCCACACAGCTTGCGTGTTTCATTACATCTTCCATGAAATCCTCTTTGTCTGCAACACTGACTACAGCAATGAAGAGAGATGCCTCCTGCTAAAGTTTCATGTTTTAGAGCCTCAGCTTCTTTGAACCAGTCATTGACTCTAATCATTTTAAGAAGGAGCTATCACTTACAAAGCATACACTAATTTGCTAAATGCATCCACTTTTTGAGATTACATCCTTCATCACTGTCACAACATTTTAGATTTTCTGTATAAACCTCTGCAGAGAACAGTGCAGATGAAACTTCTACAGGAACCAGCCCACAGACAGGCGAAAATTCTGCAAAGCCACGCTACGTTTCCCCTGGATCCTATTTATTTCACCAGGCTGGGATGATGAGTAGTGACACACTAGAGACCTTGCTGGTGTGCACAGTACACAGAAAATAAAGTAAACAGGGATTTAATCAATCCAGGTAAATCTCTTTTTCATACTTACAAGGAGACCATAATGATTGTTTCTTTCAGGAACACTGCACAGTCTTAGCATTGACACGAGCCTTTGTGCTACTTAAATCAGAAAGATTTATCCAATACAAAACTGTGTTTCTATTGAAAAGTTTTACAGAAGAAGGTCTCATTAAGGTGTATTTGTAGCATAAATTGATAAAATCTGAGACAACCTTAACTCCTCAATTTTCTCATTTGCAGGCTACCTTTGGGGTCAAAACTTACCTTCCTTGGTACTTTATTACTTGTGGAAGGATTTCCTCAGTGTTTGTTTTTGCAACCTGATTAATGGGTTCACTCAGTTCAGAGCTCTAAGCTTCTTTAAAGTTTTTTTTTATACCTGCAAACATTTCTAAAACACATTTTAAATTGCCTTTGGCACAAGTACATTTTAAAAAATATCAGAGGGTGTGACGGTCAAGTCATAATTTAAGTGATTGCAACCTATAAAGTACTATCTTCTACATTTTGAAATGCATCTTTACATGCACTGTGGGAAGAAAATGGCATTCCTGTTTTCTTTTTGTTTGTTTGTGTTAGATGAAAGAAGGAAATATGCCTTCCCTTAACTGGTGGGGCAGGCAGGGCAAATGCCACACCACAATAGCACTTTTTGTTTCAGCCTGGGTTACCTAATAGCTGGGAGCTCACAGAACACTTTCCCCTGCCCTGCTGGGAGGATGGGCCATCGAACTGGCTCCCTTCCCAGAAAGAGAAAAAAAAAAAAAAACAAAAAAAAAAGAAAGAAAGAAAAGGAGCTAGCTCCCCATTCAGCACTTGCAAAGGCAGGGAAGCTCCACCAGTCTGGAGCTGGGAGCAGCTCACTTATTGTCCAAGTCAGATTCGGGAAGAAATGCAAAAGCACTAGCACTGGAAATACCTCGTCTTCTTTTTTCTTCTCTCACATGGTCTTTTTCTCTCTTTCAGTCCGTCTCTTTCTCTTTCTCTCTATTTAAAAAAAAACACTAAAGACAAACCTATGGCCTTTTTTTTGCCTTTTCAAATGTATCATTGGTATATGTGTAATTGCAGCTGAATCTGCAAGTATACCCTTGGTGTCTCCCTGGTATCTCCAAATTGGAAATCAGCTAGAAGATACTGTTCTTGATCTGGACATAGAAAAATACTTCCTGTTTTTAGGCCTGATATGGTCCCATGATCTCCCCCAGCTTTGTTGTGATCACACCATTTTTATTAGTTTTAAGTGTTTGCTTTTTAAATCTCAGCATTCCCAGATACCATTCATCTCTTTTCAGGAGAAAAACATACTGAGATGCAGGAAAAGAGCCACGCTGTGCAATGCTTTCTAGATTTAATCTTGTGATTCCCCAGCTCCACAGAAATATCATAAGCAAACTAGGTGTATCAAAACTGCTTTGGAGTTATCATTTAATATTCAAAGGAATAGCAAGTCATCTCCCCTTATATGCATAAGATTTCAGTGCCCCCTCGGAAAACCTGAACTTATTTGCTTTCCTCCCACTTTTCAAAACTAACCAGGGCCAAAAAACGCAAAGAAAAAAAAAGTAAACTTTGAAGCTGAAATTTAAAGCAATGAAAGTCAGGAAGTTCAAAAGTTAATGCTCCTATGGCTGTGTTAACTTGGCCATGTTGCAAATACATCATGCAAATACTTCAAGCTATTTTGCTAAAGGCATATAGTGCTGCGCCATAAAGCATAATAAAACATGCTGTTTTCTTTTCATGTGGAAACCATCTTGTATGAGCAACAGTACAGTGTATTTCTATTGCTAATGCTGATTTCTCTACCACAAGTCAAGTGTCTCTGCCACAAGGCGCCTCTGTTCTGAAGATGCTGGTGCCTCCTTAGGACCTAGCTTTCTCTTAGCTCACCCAAGAGCTTACATACTGACCTCCCCAGTAACAAAGGCCAACTTCTCTCCTGAGTCTTTTGCCTCACCAGAAAATAATCTGTCTTTCCCCCTTAAGATCAAAGAACACTTGTCACAGCTTTTCCATCCCTCACTTAAAGGAAATTTAAACAAATGGCCTTGTCGATCATCTCCTCCTTCCTGCTCTTCACTATCCTGGTTTCTATGTAGGAGCATACCGATACCCAAGTGCAGTAAAAAACATGATCACACATCTGTCAAATACTCCTCCTCATCACAGATGGTGAAAAGCATATATGTAAAATATTCTGGTTTAGCAGAGAAGTCGTTTTTCTCTCCCTGTACTCTTTTGTTTGTCTTCCATATTTTTAATAAAAGTATTGCTGTGGGCTAAGGTTAAAGGAGATCAGCCCCAAAAAATGTGCCCTACGCTTGGTCAATAATGTCCAGTTTCTTAGCTCCACTGAGAGTTCACTCCCAGGTGCGGGGTCAGCCTTCAGGAAGAAATGTCTACAACACCACCAGCTTCACTGTCCTCTCTGTCTCGGAGCAGCATACTCATCAGCTGCATTCTTCATCCCAGAGCTAAAGGGACTTGTTAAAAGCAAGAATTGTGGTTTTGAACTATATTCAAAAAGTTCAGGAAATGTCATTTAGTGGAAAAAAGAAGACAGCTGTAATGTGTTCACAATACCCTGACTTGATTTGATCTTTGTACTAATTAGTTTTCAAGCACCAAAGTCTTCATAGAAGTCTATCTCGTTTAATAATGAATGAATACCTGACTCTTATCATGGTCTGACAGAATGGGATGGAATAGTTTGGGTGCATTGAAAGCATTGTATATGGATTCAGCTACACGACAACTTGGGTTTATTGACAAGCCAAAGAAAGTTCCTAGGTTAAGACTTGAACTATTCAAAACAATGTGGTAGATACAAGCTCTTCTATGTGTAGCCACTCGTTCATCAGCACCCATTTTACTCTTGTGCAGATACACTGTTGGCCAACTTCTCTCCGCTATTGGTCTTACCCCAAGCATATATAGCCATAGCTCTATGAGTCAGATGTAATGGTAGCAGATCAGCATATTACCTGCAGTGTCTGACAGCACAATCCATGCTGTGTGACTAGTCCAGCACATGCATGTCACCGAGAATCAGAAGAGATGCTGATCACAGTAGATGTACTTCAGAAAAAAAAACTAGTGCTCTACTGCAGCTTTTCCTTACAATTGTTAACATGTATCTATTAAGAAGGACTCAACTCACTTCTGTGTCTTCTGGATCCACCTTCATCTCTCAAGACAGATGACTGTATTCAGTGGACAGTGTCGTCATGTGACACAGAGTACCAAAATGACAAGAAAATGTAACTGACCGTTACTCACAGATCAAAAAAGATCATCTGACTTCTTTATTAAAGCAATTCAGTTCCACATCCTGACCTGAAGTCAGACTGTGCATGCTCTAAAACGTCAACTTCAATTAAATGATCCTGCAACTCACCATTGGGTAGTTTTACTGTGATCAGGCTCAGGAAAGGAGAGGCCTGGCTGTCGCTGCAGGCAAGGGTCACTCCAGACCATTGGCTTCTTCAGCTCCAGTTGGACTCCAGCGTGTTTGACAGAAAAAAGGAGAATTCCTGCTCTAAATGTTGTCAGGACAATTTTGCCCTTTCTGACTAAAATAATCAACAGTTGTTGATCATATAAGCAGTTGTTCACTGCTCTCCTTCACAACCCTGAAAGGCAGGACTACCTCCGTGTTGAGTACATGTACTGAGAGCTGGGAATGCAAACAGGCTGTTCACGACAAACTGCTGTAACTGAAGAAAATGATCCAGTCCCACTTAGGCTTGCATGGAGTTCGCTGGTGCCTTCACCTCGCTTCAACAGCTATGAGGGTAACAGCAATGGCTAACTGAGGCTACGTCCTATGCGGTCCTTCAGCAAAACACACTCCCTGAGCTTACGAGTTGTCAAGCTTGGGACAAGCCTACAAAGATTTAAGCTTAAGTCTAAACAGGATCATGGTGGTTAGGCCCATTATCTTCAATGAAACCATCCAGAATCAAGAAGGTAAGTAGGCGAATACGCCTTTGTAGGATGGGGGGCTCAATTAATGCCAGAAAGCAACAGGTGGACGGAGCAAGGAGACAGGTTGTAGGGAGGATGAACAAGGTAATATGAGCAGGTAATATGAACACAATTTTAGCTCAGCACCTGCCTACCCATTATCAGCTGGCAGAGTCCTGTAGGCATTGTGGAAGGTGGGAATTAGATGGAGACCACTTTAAAAGAGTCTTAAAATAAAATAAAATTAAAAACAAACAAACAAACAAACAAAAACAACAACAAAAACTCCTGGTCTCTTATTCCATGGTAGTTTTTCTCTTGGTAGTAGATCGAAGGTAATCAGCCATAAATATCTGACTTTTCAACACATGGTATCTATGAATCTGAACATGAACAAATTATTTGGTCTATGAACATAGCCCAAGCTGAAGTCACCAGCTAATTGTACAACACCAATATTTTTTGTACAATGCACTGAGGCTATTCTAATTAAAACCGCCTACTTAAAATGTATACAAGTGACTATGTTGCAAATTAAAACCAAAAAAGTTCATAACCGTGAAAAACTGGAAATAGAAGGAGAAGGTAATAAGCAATTGCACATTATATTCCACCTTGAAAATTACCAAGTAAATCGCCTGTACATTTACAGTGAACAGCTGTCCTTTTTCTTCAGTTTCATACATTTCTGTTCTTCCTCATTACTGAAGCTAACTTGTTTAGCATTGTAGCAATAATTTCTAGCAGCTGTTGTAACATTAATAAACTACATTAGATAACCAAAAACTTTGGCAACCTACTTCTATTAGAGTAAGGATGCAAAAGATTCTTTGTAGCTCAAACTACTTGCTGCTCAAAATAAAATAATCAGTTCTTTATGGCCCCTGTGTAGTCTAAGTCATGAAAAAGTAATTTGTTAGAGGAAAGATAAAATGACACACGATGTTGCAATATAAAATCTCACCAACAAGTGGATATAGCCTAAAGACCTATTCGTATGCATTTGTATCATCATGCAACCAAATTTAGTTTGTTTCTGGTTAGTTTAGTTTTCAGTGCCTCTAGAACACGTCAATAAAAGTGAAGAAAATGCTGCTAAGAAATAAGTCTTTTTTTTTTTTAAATTAGGAAAAAAATAATTTATCAGTGGCAAACCACAGATAAAATACTTTCTAATAAATGCTAGTAAGTAGCACAGAAGCAAAATGCTATTTAGTGAGACTACTTTTTTTATATTATTCAAATATTAATGAACAGGTAAAACATTTACAGCACAGCACTCATTAAAAATCCTATTAATATCATAGTGTTAAAATGCCATTCAGGGAAATTAATCATAAAAGGATAAATGATTAATTTCATCTACACACAGGAATACAACATATGTTTGCTTGTATACTGGTAATAACAAAAGCTACAATCAGAAAGCACATTAAAAATATTTACCATTCTTTTTTCATTTGCTTTATGCAATGCTTCTTAACTCTAGCCAGCATAGCTGTATTTACAGTATAAAGTATGTAAATAAATCTCAAACCATCATCTAATAATATATTTTTCGTTATTAGTCAATGGGGACAACATCAGAAGCAGTACAGCCCTTAAAATGCCACAAGAAAGAACCACTTGATAGATCATATTTCAGCTCACATTTTGCCTCTTTTTTCAGGTTTGTAAATTTGACTGGTTTATCCCAGAATACAACTATATGAAATCCAAATAATTTTTTCAGGTTTTTTATTAATACTGCTATATTAAAATATATAATTTTTAAATATTTAAAACTATGTTTTACTTTTAAAAATGTTCTGTAAACAAAGTAGTTGAACTAGCTTTCCAGAAGTAATTAATTAACCGGTTAGGGTTTTTTTTTCCCAATTCGTAGCATTTTGTTTATATTTGCAGTCCTCTGTAAATTCCTTAACCAACAGGCAATTACTTGGAATAAGGAGTTCTTCCAATATATTTTGGATGGTTTTATACACACATCTCAAGCACCTCTTTAGTTTAGGAAAATGCAACAACCAAGGTTCTGTAAACTCTGAAAGCATTCAAAACAAAAATAAAAAGAGACAGCTTCACAGTGAAGGATGAATTTCATCCACCAAGGTCAACGGTCAGAAATAACAACAAAGTATATTGCGATGCATCCGCAGTGCTTTCTCCCTCACGAGTCTACGCGTTCCCCCGTTTCAGACAAACAAGCAAGTGTTCTTTGTCTCCGGCTTTAACGTGCCAAGTCTCCTGCATCTTTCAACCCCCTCCTCCCTTCTCTCCTGTCTCCCCAACCTGATCCTGGAATGTTTTGGCCAGGAGGTTAAGAAAGATTCCCCCATTTATCACAACCTGCCAAGCACAACAGGGTCACAGTCCCAGCCCCAGTCCTACCGCTTAACTAATCCAGCCTCGGCACAGGCATGAAACTTCAAAGATTTTTAGCCACAGGCAAAAATTAGTCCTTATTTGCTTTAAAATCCAAGTATCAATCAAGTTAAACTGTGCTTCAGTGGAGCTAACATTTTGAATGTTCAGAACAACATGTACATTTGGTTCTTAGCTGTGACTCTAATTGAATGCAGAACTCACCTGGAATAGCAGTGCAAATACTTTAAGTATGGCAAAAATCTAATCATGAGATAATTAGTTTTATCTAGAAGAAAGCCCTTGATAAAAAGAGCTGTTCAAACATTCATGGAAACACACGAGAATATGTTTTTGTGCATGCGTGCAAATGAATATATATAACATACACAGAATCTCTGATTATGTGAAATCACTTCAGATTATTTTACCCTTCGAAGGTTTTATTCTCAGTTATTCCAGATGATCAGACACAATTACATAATTATAAAGCTCAGTTAATGACCTTTAAATATTCCTGAAATTAATTTTGGAGAACAGTTAGAGATTTACTATGAGAACACACAGAGAAATTTGCTTTAATATTTAGGAAGCAAACCTGCAATTAACTTTAGCTAAAATCCAACGCAAACAATAAAATAATCATGCTTTTTAAATCAATCCAGGTTCTTCAATATGTATTTTTAAATGAATCCTTTTGGGACTAAAATGGGATTAATTTTAAAATTAGCTTTTTAAGAAATCTTCACATTTTCTTCAGATCTTTACTTACAACTGATAACTGTTTAATTGTGTATTAATTCAGGGCAATGTGTAAATATTGCATAGAGAAATAAACCACATCTGATACTAAGATAATACATTTTCTGTTAAGCTATTACAAAATTCATTTTTTTTTATTTTTCCAGCAATATAATTGAAAATAGAGTTCATAAAATACAAAAAGTAAATAAGTAGCATATTAACTAGAGCATTAAATTCTATGAACTACTCACATACCTTTTATATGTAAATGTAATACAGTCATGCTCTCCTATTTAAAGGTACTGAAATGACATATCATGCTAAAATTTTAATCCCTTGTAAGTAACATTTACTAAATAAAGCTTAAAATTCAAAGTTTAAAACTTAATAAAGTGCTACTTATTTCCTATATTCTCCCAAAGTAAATGTTACTTCAACAAAATTTAAGGATAGCTTGCAAAGAAAACAACAGAAAACAAAAGATTAGAAAGACAGGCAAGTATGTGAATGAGAGAGAGAGTATACAGTGTAGTTTTTCATTGGCTTCCTCTATTTTACAGCATACTCAGACATTTTATCAAAACACAACCTATTTATGTTTAGAAAATAACCTCGACCTCTAATTTCTCTAACGGATGAATTATCTTCCCTGCATGGACACTCTAACATGCGTATACGTGTTTGCATGATCACACAAACATACAGATGTTTCCCCACAGCCAAATTCAGGTTCTTTTGCTTGATACTATCCACATTCATACAGGGGTGAGGCTACCTGATTTGCTGTACCATTTAACAAGCTGTACTAAGCACTTTAATAAATCTAAAATTATCTTGGAAAAATGCTTTGGCAAGAACTATATTTTTAATTGAGGAATTTAAAGTATTACTTGCTTTATATAACTTTTTCAAATCTACATTTGATTTACTTCAGAAGATAAAGAAACTATAATGGCTCAAAAGGCAGCGAGACAGTTAAAAGCTGTTTAGCTGAAGTGCGTTTCAGAAAACAGGGAACAGTCCAAGAAAAGAAACATGTAACTGGATCCTGCTGATTGCTACTCACCAGACCCCAGGAACAAAATCGAAGAACTCATTGGCTGTAATAATTTACCATACCTTTCTCCCAGACAGGTTCCCTACACATCACAGTCCCCTATAGCAGTGCATCGCTGCTCACAGATGACCCAGGGCCGCTGCTTCATCCCTGGGACTTCACTTGCTGCATTAGGATAATAAAGCAGCGCTCCCAGAGCAAACCCCTCCCGCGTTTCCCTGAATGAAAGGGACATTTAAGAAGGAGTCATCCTTATGCCAGCTCCCATCGCAGCCCTCTGAACCCGGCACGACAGCGGCATCGCTGCGCTCGCCGGCTACGCGCACCCCAAGGCAGAGCAAAGCACCTGAGCGCAACCGCAGCGCACGCGCACCCACGGCCTGCAGCAGCGAGGGTTTAATCGGCATTGATTCTCCGAAAACGGCCCGTGCAATTGCAAAATGCATCACACAGTTTGAAACGACTTCACAACGAAGTAAGACTCAAATACAAACTCTTCGTGCCAACTGACGGATAACATTACAGAGAAAGTTAAAGCGAACTTTGAGGGGGTAGGACTGATTGATGCTTTAGTGCAATTGCACTTCAGCAGCTTTTGTTCCAAACCAACGTCTAATCAACTTAGAAATGGACTAAATGGGCTCAAATGAAGTATTAGAAAATTAAATTCACTTTATTTGTAGCCACAGTTTTTGTAGTTTAGGGCTAATTAATTTGAACTCAATTTACGTCTGGACACCTGTCTCGGCATACTGGCCTTTAAGTGTCTCTAACAATAATGTATTGAGGAACACACCACCGAACTGCTCACAGATTTGACAAAATATAACATTCACAGCATATTACAGAATGACACGTTTTATTTCTTACAGCACTTAACAAGTAACCTCCTCTCTGAAGAAAAAGCTGCTCCTGAAAGAACATGACGGATTCAGTCCTATGACCTACCTAAACTGCTGCACTCTAGAGCCACTATGGACAAATGCGTTTTTCTAAAACCAAGTTTGAAACTGCTACTACAGAAATGAAAACAAAATCTTTTCAGAATAGAACTGACTGTGCAACTAATACCCACTTATAGTTCCCATTTAATCACTAAACAGCGTTTGCATCAATATTGCAAATTAAAATCCATCATAACCTTACCTCAGTTGTCTCCGAAGAACAAAAACGAATTCCCCAATTTTGCAAAGTCAGTTTCCAGGGAAAAAAATAATAAAATTAGTATCTGTTATGCTTAGCGCTAATTAACTTCCACTGTACAGCAGCTATGGTGCGCAAATAGATTTTCAGAACCAAAAAACTCTTGCACCAGTCAGCTGGGATTTTTTAAACTCGCAAATACTGAAGACACTTTGTTCTTCCTTGGACTGTCACAGGGAGCCTTGCACAGCCCAGTTACTTACGTTAACTAAGAGGAGATGCGGACAGTAAACAAGCTTGGGTCTGCCCAATGGCTTTCCACACCCTTCTGTTTATAGTTGGATGACTTGCATTCAGAGGTCACCCCATCAACAGCTCCTGTCTTTCAGTGGGTATCTAATGTGCTGCGTTTATCCCAAGGCTCTTTTAATGAAACCACCTTCCTGGTCCCTGCTCGCCTGCTGTCGCTGTGACACATCTGCTCCTTATTGTGCAAAGTCCTATTAAGTGTTAAAATACACAGAAAAGACGTACCTGGGCATGTATTCTGCAAGTAATATGGATTTTTATGGGCGTGAACCTTGTCTGTGAATATTGACAAAATAAAGTCTTTTTCAAGATCAAAGAAAGAATTTTGCCAGCAACATTCATCTTGCAAATAAAAGAAATTCAGGAGGAAGAAAGATGGATGCCATTGTTTGATCTGGACTTTAAAACTTTTACAAATACTCCCCCAAAGGATAATGCACGTGCCTGTGCCAGATAGTATTTACTTGAATATGTTAACATGCTGGAAACAAGAGATGAGGAGTGTCCTCGAGCTCTGCTGCAAAATGACACAGAGCCAAGAAAAACAAGGGTCAAGTGCCAGGACCCCAATGCAAACCCCAAGCCAATTCTGGGCTGAAAGAATACATGGGACTGATGGCTCTTACAAAACACAGTAAATAGGCAGCAGCGTACAGACTGCTAGCTCTCGGGTTTTATGCGTACAATCTGCTACTGGTTGCAAAGGGTTTGCAATCCAACTGACAATTGTTATTTCCTTCATACAGCATTGCAAACCAAAAGGACAAAGCCCAACCTTCGTTTTCTTTACTGGAAATTACTCATCACAGCAGACATATCTAAATTAACTATATCTTAAAACAGGAACAAGAACATGATGTTTAACATTTTCCTTCCCAAGTCCAAAGTCTCATAAGAATTGAGAACTGTTTCTAAATTTCTTCTGATACTTTTTTCCTCACTTCTTAGCCATTGGGCAGCATTAAGGGTTCAGACTTGTTTCATGTGGAGATGTGAAACTGAAGATGGCACTCTCTCCCCATGCAAACGCAAACTTGACTGTGGCTCCGAAATGCCCTTTGAGTGAAAGTTACACCTGCAGCACATTTTCGGCACCAGTTTTTGTCACCACTGCAGCATCAAAATGACAGATAGCAGCTTGGCTCTGTTAAAGCTAATAAAACATGATTGATGAACTGGGCTAGAAAGCCATGTCAGTTCAGATTAGGTTATTTGTGCCATCATTTGACAGGTCCCACACTTTATTATTAGAATGGACTGTCAGGACTGTAAGGGCCACTAATAACTACATCCATCCAAGTTCCCTGATGCCTTTTTTTGTACTTAAACCTATTTATGAAGTTTAAGTACAAACGTTTTTTCATATGAAAACTCACTTGATTTTTGCAAAATACTTGTGCTTAGGAATACAATATACTACCTTGAACAGGTGCCTGTCAGCTGCTATTATCTCATGCACTGAAATCCAAGTAATCCTCATTTTACTGCATTATGTGGCATAATAAAGGCCCACCTCTTTGACAATGAAAACCCACTGGAGCATATATAAAGTACTGGGGAGGGCATAATCAGCTTTCAGATGTTGTTTTTGACATTAGCATTGGGCACAACCTCATTCTTAGCTGCTGAAACAACTAATACATCAGATGGGGAAGGTGGCTAATGCAAAATCACTTGCAAGCAATTGGTTTTTTTTCACCACCAAAAAAAAAGGGAAACAAAGGAAAAAGTTATCACAGAAAATGCTTCCAAGAGAAGACTGAAAGCCACGGGACATACACGAACTATGAGCTCTAAGGCTCAAATCCTTAGACACTGCTCAATGAGCTGCAGAGAGGCGTCACAGTAGCAGATGAGGAACAAAATTTGCCTCTTCTTCTACCAGGCACCAGGCAGAGGAAAACCAGCCTGGTTTTAGACTCCACAAGCAGTTAAGGAGCACACCATCACCCCCTTTGCACACCTCCGTACGCAGGAGGTCTTCACTCAGCAGCTCCAAACCAGAGCAGACTCATTTGCCACCCCCTGCCACCACGTCACCTCTGTCCTCCTGCCACAGACTAACATGATCAGCCTTCCTTCTTTTCTCAGTAAAACGAGAGGTTTTATCGTTTCTCAGGCCTAGATACCTGGAGGTGAAGTACACTCCCATACACTTTTAAAGGAGTTTATCGCATAGTGGCAGTAAAAAAAAATTGCTACAGCATAATTCTGTGCACACAGCAGTAGTGTCAAGAGATGATCAGAGAAAATTACTACATCTAAAGCACGAGCTCCTTTCTCAGGCTGACAGGGGAAACCACTGTCCCAGCATCCCTGTGACTGATGAACTGCTCTGTCTGCAAACTGAGATTACCAAAGAGGAGATGTTTTCTATGTACACATAAATCTGAATTTTCTTCATGCCCTTTTCTTCATGCACCACCGTCCCAAGGACACAAATGTGACAGAAAGGAAAACAGTAGACATTAGCAAATAAAAATTGTACTCATTTGATAAAACATGAAAGCACAAAATGTTAGATATTGTGAATTACTCAATTAGTTCTGCAACCAGAAGTGTTTGGTTTAGGACCACAGTAGTAAAAATTACTTCATGCACTATTTTTCCTGTTCTACAGTTTGCTTTATACCTTGTTGTTCAGTTTGCCTGCAATACAGAAAATATCACACCCAAAAGAAAAACTTACCAGCAGGCATTTATATTTTAAGTATTGTCACAAACAAACCATGCAGGACCACATAAGCTACAGTTACTGTTCTACCTATAGCTTTGCAGACTAATAAAAATAGTAGTGGAGGTATGAAAGATTTCTCTACCTTTTTTCTTTTTTTCTTTTTCCTCTAGGTGGAGAAATTGGAGAGGAGCAAAATGCTCTATTTATATAAGCAGTAATCTCTTTTTAAGATACTAATGGGAATATATGCTTCCCTTGAATGCATTTTTGCAGCTGCTATTTTTTTTACTGTTCCTTCAGGTTTCATCGCACGACATGAAGCACTTCTCAAGGTACATTAGAGGAAAGAACACACAATAGCAGCAGATTTTGTTGCTGTTGAGCAACCTTATCTAATACATTGAGTGCCACCACAACCACTCCACATTTTGAGTCAGTAGGGTTTTTTAAGCAATACAGCGATAAAACTGACAAAAAGAAAAAAGTGTAAGAAGTAGGGACACTTTTTGAGAAAGGGCTGCCTGGGAGATTTTGGGTTGGTCAAGAGTTTCGTAACTGGCGATCAAATTCAATGCCAAATAAATATTTCAGTGGACTCTGATCTTGCATTCAAAGAGGGTTTGAAGGTGCTTTGATCAAGGGGACCGCGCCAGCCCCTGCCTCTCCCCCTGGGGCCTCTCGGCGTTTCCCCGGTGGCTGACTGGCTCTGCCGGGTCACGGCAGGCCCTGGGGGTATCAACCTTCATCCACATAATGGATAATGGTATAATGGTGCCTCCAACCAACCCAGCTTTGTCAAAAAAACTAACTCGCTCAACTGCTTTTATGGGGTTTTTTTGTTAGTTTGTCTTTTTAGTTACAAAACTGTCAGAAAGAATAAATTCCCAGATGTGAACTGCTCTGCTTTTTCAAGGAATCTAAATTAAATTTAAACTTACAACCCCCCCCCCAAGATGGCTTTGTTGTCTTGTATTTTTTGTTTGGTTCGTTTGTTTTCCCTGATCTGTATCTTTGGCAATCCCATAGACCTTATGGGAAGACAAACCATCCTTTCAATTTCACTTCATGAATGCCTCCTACCCGCTCCATGGCTTGTCTGTAAAGCCAAGGGAATGAGACAAATAAAATCATTACTATTATAATGCTGCCATCGATATGCAATACTGTATTCATTAGACTCTCCGACCACCACTAATGCTGTGTTATATTCTGCCCGGATACTCACCAGTGTGCTGGTCCTTAGAGGAAAGTTTGTGGTTTCATCACAGTCCCCATCACCTCCCCTCTCCTTGTTCCCCTCACCCCTGCAGAGAGTCACTTCTCGGATACAGAAAACAACAACAAAAACAAAACAGCGGATGCCAGCTGGATTTCAGGACATGCACTTTTTTTTCGTTATTGAATCTGCTACCAAAGCCTAAGAGCTGTTTTACTAAATCTTGGGAAAAAAAAAAAAAATATTGACAAACAGATGGAAGCTAGCTAAATTCCAAGTGCAAAGAAAAAACCAGACATCTAACAGAATTTCAAGCAGTGATAACTGAAAAAGTTTACAAACATAAATAAGAATTACATATTGTAAACATAAATTAATAACAGCAAAAAACTACACATATTTACAAATCACATTCCTGAAAGAGCTTTAAAACATCACTTTTAAAAAAAAAAAGTTTTGAGGTGTTCTTAATTTGCCTTATGTTTTCTCAGCACCCATATTTTCCAGTTTATTTCTGCAGTCTTCCATGTAACTGTAAAATCCAAGTATACATGTTCATGCCTTTAACTTGAAATATTAAGCCTTTATCTTGAAACATTAATGCCATAAAAACAATAAAATTGTCTGAACTGGCAACACAGTATTCTCTGCCTCAACATCTCCATCTCGATTTCTTCCATTGGTTGCAATGAAATTTTCTCCAAAAAGCGCTTATTTACATCTCATTTTTACCTGGTGTTTTAAGTGTCTCTGATATTAATTCTGGTTTAAAACAAAGAAATAAATCCTGAACTTTTCAAAATGCATGTCAAGTTCAAGGTACAAACTTTGTGAAAAGAGTTTTCATATAATTTCTCCTAAAGGGAAGCTGTCATATAACACCTTATCTTTTGACAGCATTCAAGGTAAAGATAATTTTCTTAAGTGTTAATTCAAGCCCCCAGTAACTATTACGTGGTTTTATTACCACACTTTCTCAGGCTCCAATCAAGATGAGTAACATGTCAGTGCTCAGTGCTGGGCACAAATATGATCTCAACACTGAAAGCTTAAAATCTAGTTTTTCTTATGGCTCTAGAGAGTCAACTCTAGTATAATCTTCCAGGTTTATTTTATGATCAAATAAAAAGTTTATTTAAATAAGTACAGGAGAGAATTACAGTTAGGTGAAAGTTGGAAAGGAGTTTAAATTTTTGAAACAGACCTTGAAAGTTGCAAGGGAAATAAGAGGTCAAACTGTTGGGAGCTTTTGACTTGAACTTCTGATCAGCAGACCACATTTTCAATCATTTTAACCATTATGCATTCAAAGACACTCAGTAAGACCGTTTGAGTATCTGACTGCTCTAAGCCAAGCCTCCTACCCTAGGTAACATCCAGGCTGAGTAAACAAAACGCTGTCCGTTTATATCTCTCCTTTTTTCAGAGGGGTACAATACTCTCGGACTGAGCCCTTGTTTCGGCTTTTGTTCTGCTTCTACGCCAGAACCAGCCCTCCTCCCTCTTCCCCCTCCCTCCCTACACACGTGGCAACTTGACTGTACATACTCAGAAATGATGGTTTGAGGAATGGCATGATAGATTTCTCATAAAAAACAAGGGGCCTACCCTTGCTTTAACTTACTGTTTCTTTTGCAAGCTGACTGGCACCTCCGTAATTACCGCGGATCTTCTCACCAGAAAGCCAGAGCAATATCAAGGCCCAGACGAAGCAAAGCAGGGATTCCTAAGCTGTGGTATGCAAACCACTTCAAGGCACATCTCTTGTGCTGGGGCAAGCAAAAATGGGAGCAGCAGCAACAGATCCTGACCTTTCTGGGCACAGGGCTAGGACTCACACTGTTTATTTGTGCCTGGAGCAAAGCCTAATGTGGTAGGGGAAGTGCTTTTTGCATAAGGGAAAAGATGGTGTTCAGGTTCCGACTTGGGAGACATGGGAATTAAGGAATGGCTGACTCACCCTGAAAGAGATCATCCCTATACGGCTCTTTCCTAGCAAAGAATCTCTTTTAGGCTATCACTTTAAGGGATTAACAAAATTGGCAGTTTAACTGCGGTCACCTCTTTTACTAAGACTGATAGGTAAGTACGTAAGAAGAATTCCATTGTCCTTTTTAAAATATACAAACTTTCAAGCAACATGATAAATTTTAAACTGTTACAAATAACAAATTAAAAAAGGAAAAAAGAAATTACAAAATTTGTAATTTTGTAACGGCCTGTACAATAATTCCCTTAAACAAAACTAAATTAAAGCTCTGGCTGTGAGTGAACGAAGCTTATCTTTCATAAATTTAGGAGAGCCACCCACTTCATACAGAAATGTTTTTCACTGTATAAAGATCTTGAAAGGGAGCCTTAAGCAAAAATTAACGGTATACATGAATTATATAGGGTATTACAGTGAAAATTCTTGGGCTTCTCCATTTCTGGTTAGGGATATTTCAGAGAGATACCTAGCTTACCTGGGCCAGTTAACTTTGTCTTTACTGAAAACAGTTATTCTCAGACAATTGTATGACACTCCCTTAAAAATGTCTTTTAAAAATATGGACAAAAGATAAATTTGTACGTTACTTTTTTTAGTACAAAGTTTTTATAGCTCTTTCGGTACAATTACGTTTATGCTTAAAGCCACCAATAAAGAACCAATACTCTGAAAGTACTGCTAAACCATACTAACTATTCATCTCTTAATCTTTTAATCTAAAGAGAGTAACAGATAGCTAACAAAAAACCTCAGGTATCACACAGAAATAAACATATTTTAGCCAGCTTTCCCCCAAAATTATGGATGACACTGTAACTGTGAGGCAAGTAACATTTTTTATGCGCGCATCAGTTACTAAAATGATTCCTTAGAAACAAAATTTTTTATTAAATTTCTTACACGCTTTCTTGATTTGGGGGAGATCTCGGTCCTTTTTCCATAATGCTTACAAAAAGCTTGTATCAAACATGATGCTGATAAATTTGTCCCTTTGAATGTATATGTGCTTCTACTCATCAAAGGAGGACTTGCACGGAAGTTTCCATTTTTTCTTTTGTTGGTGTTGGCAGCTTTACCGGTGGGAATTACAAAGAATTTCACAGCCTGGCAAAGGGAGGAAGTGACATCTCTATATCCCCAAATTATCCAGCTTTCAGCAGCTTGCTCCTTTTTCTGCTGTGCTACACTATAGGCTTTTATTCCTTTTTCCTCCAGTGATAGCTTAACTGCTTAACTAAAATACAATCCTCCCTCTCTGGAATTTTATTATATCCACTCTTTGCTTTAACCTGTTGCATCCGCAAGCCCAAGTTAAGTTTTTAGTCCTCTGCAACAGAGAAAAACGTAAGGGCATATTCTGTTCTCTAAAGGCGCTCATCAATTTTGTGTGGAATGCATCACAATAATCAAGAGCAGAATGTGGGGTTTGGCTTCCACAGATAGTTTTGCCAAAATAGCATTGTATTAAATATCATTGTACTAAACTCTACAAGCTCTTTAAATTTGTAAACCACCTTAAAATTCTACATTGCTTCATACGCAAGAATCCTCCAGTATTTTTCAAACATGCAGATTCACAATTGGAAATACAATGGTATTAATGTCCACTTATGACAACAGTCTCCTTTACTGCAGTGTCAATCTAAAGCTATCCATGACATAGCAGCAAAATTTGGCCCTTGCTGTATTTTTTCACCTCGTATTTCTATGTATAAAGAAAGTTTTAATTCACTGTATCCGGTTTTCTTCTCATCACACTTGGAATTCCGCTACAGTCAGCGGGGTTGCACTGTTGTAAGTGAGAGCAAAATTTGGATCAGGATACAGATTTCAACACCACCCTACTTAAAAATATAGAGTTTCAGAGGTTTTACTGCAACTTCAAAGGTGGATCATCTTACAAGTGACTAGTACTGGAGAACAAACATCCTCCATCATCATAACCAATTTCTCAGCATCAGCACAAGCTTTTGGAAAAATTACCTGGTTTACATTGTGATCTCTATTTCTGGACACAAGTACAGAAATGTAGGTAAGTTGCTTTTACATGCTACTTAGATTTCCATATAGAGATGAGGAATAAAATATCACAAATCATAGTATTTCGTAACATGATTCAGAACCTTTAATAAAATCAGATTTCTGTCACTCTCATGAGACGTTAGTTATGCTGTAATTCAAAATTGATAGCAAAAAAAAAAAAGCAATAATTTAAAAGCCTACATTTTTTCTTGTATACCTATAAATTCATTTTCCTAAAACAGACCTCTAAAAATTTACATTATGGCCTAAATAGGTAACTTTGTATTCTCCTTCTCCAACTGGGCTTGTGATCATTTCCAGTAACCAAACAGTACCTTTTCAAGACTGAGAATAACACGTAGAAGTTTCAACACTTTTTCTGTGGAGCAAGAAATTAACTGAAATACACACAAAATGAAAGAATTTGAAAGAAAACCTTTTGCGGGTGAACAAAATTTCTGTCTGAACTGGGAATGAAGCACCAAACCCTAATGCAATACAGACAAAAAAACATTAATGGTATTTCCTTGTAGTATGCCTAAGTGTTTTTTCTCAGCTTTGAAGATAAAGTGGTGATTCTGGTCATTGGCCCTAAAAAATAAGTACAGATAAACCTTTTTCTTCTCTCTCAGACAGACACAACAGTATTTTGGTAATTTTTAGAATATAAGAAAGTGTTTTGGAGATACACCTTTAAGCAAGGCATTTCTTTCAGAATATTGGTTTCTATGCTAATAAGAGTATTCAACATAACCTATTAAAAGCATATGCATGTGCTTATTTCTTCATGTATGAATTGTTTCACTGGCTTTAATAAGATTATTCACAGTGTGCAGTTAGGCATATATGTAAATCACCACACGAATGGAACCTGAATTGAAACACTGCTGTTTTTTCTTTTCCAGATTTGTAATTCTTACTGTTTTCAATGAAAAAGACATCACGCTGTAACATGTGCAATTAGAAATGAGACTTACTCCTCACACATATTTCTAGAGATCTACAAACACCTTGAGATATTACTAAAAAAACCTATATAGTGCATGAAAATATTGCTTCAGCGATTTTAAACAATTCAGTCACACCTACAGTCATTCAAATTGAATCCACTGTAAATATCTTCAGTTTCAACAAGAGTTCAAGAGAATATTAGAAAATACTAAGGAATATTTTAAATACCTTGAGGTGCACAACAGAGAGAAAATATGCAAGCTGGTAATTAAAATATCTAGCTATAATAAAGCACCACTATTTCACTACAAGAAAAATTGTATCACACATTCAGGGTGCATGGCATTACTGACCGGCAAAGCAATGTACTCAAGGTTTCTGATGATTTAGCCTCAGGACAATCACGTCTGGACAACTCGTACCCTGTTACTATATGTAAATGCAGTTCTGCTTTCTGTCCCTGCTGTGAGCGCCCGAGAGCCATATTAAAAGCACTGAGGGATAAAAGGAAGTTTCAAACAGCTTCCCCAGTGTATTTTAAAAAATTAAATAAATGCCTGAGCTATGCCTGCACAGAAGGGCAGGGTAGAAAGAAAGGGAGTCATAAGTGAAGTCCTCATGACAAGAGGGCCTGTTTAAGAGAGGAGCAGAGACAATGGCAGTAGAAGGAATAGTTTTGGGGTTTTTTTTTTCCCCCAGTGACTACTGCATTCCAGAGCTGGCTGAGAGCTCAGTTTAGAAAACATCAACCATGCTATCTGTGCCTTCAGTCTCTGTTACAAATTAGATTACCAGATTAGATCTTTGGGTTATACAGGATACAATGACGTATTTACAAAAAAAGGACGTTACTGATGGTTTAAGAAGTAGATGCAAGAGTCCCACCACTGTCTCATGAAATTATGGAACAAGCTGCCAGGACAGGGATTTCCATTTTACCTCTGTACTCTGTGGATTTGTTGATGCGTGAAATACACATATTTATACTTAACCAAAATAAAGCTACTTAATATTTGCAGATGGTCTTATTTTTTATGAAATAATCTTAGTCATACAAAACCTAAGCTTTTAGCCTCCCTGTTCTCTAGTGGCAATGAATTCCAAATCTTTATTATGTGTTGGTAGATAAATATTCCTTTTATTAGTTTGAAATACATTTCAATTTCTCTTAATACTCTCTAAATTGCAGCACTTGACTTACAATCTCTATCCTAGTCATTATTGCATATGCATTACTGCACTCATCTGTCAACTTTCTATGTCACAGTCCATAAAGGAGGGTTGGGTTTTTTAATGTCTTTATTAATTTTCATTTCCCATATCTGAATTCTGTAATTCTTCCAAATCCATAGCAGGTTGAGCAAACAGAACTGAACAGAGAGCGTGGGTTTCCATCCCTCCCTCCCTCCCTCTGTGTTCTCCTGTGGCAGCACATGAAGATTGGGACAGACTCAAAACTTACCACTGGGTAACCTTAACGTAGATTTTGTGTGAGGTCATTTATGCTGTCCTGTAGAGTACCAAAGCTCTTGCCTATCTAAGCAGTATCAGGGAGGAGGGTGGCCGGGCAGAGGGGTCTACTCACGTTTTAGGGAACTACAATACAACTCTACTCCCCCATTCTTTCTGAATAGCTAATAATAAAGACTGACAGCCCACTTCAGAGAGCAGTTCAGTCCTGAAACTCTGCCAGCACGCAACCCAGCAAACCAAGACCCGATTCGCTGTTGCAGCAGCGGCGCCTCTTCATCAGCTGACTTCTAGCTTGGGCTCCTCGATGGGGACATGCAATTTGGCGGGATGAATCTGAATTTTGGTTCACTAAATAACTACGTAAATTTAGATTGCCTGAAGCAGTGGTGCGAACTCTCCTTTTTAAAATATTTAAACAGACAAAGAATTTTGTAGTGTAAAGACTTTGCTTTAGTGAAAAAGAAACGCAACGCTGGGAACCTTGAGGCTGTTCCTTTACTTTGTAGTTAAACAAAATCTAAACTCCTGGTTTCTATAATAAGATTTGCTATACAGACAAAAAGGGAGTGACAACCACAGAATACTAGGTTAGTTTTACAGCTCAGAGGGATGCATTGTCTCAGAGCTGGTTATTGAAAAGGAACACAAATAGGACCTGGAGGTACACCAAGTTTAAGAATAAACTAAGCAGCTCTAAGAGGAATGCTAGGGGGGACAAGTAGCTTGACACATCTACTATTTCAATAAAATGTAGGAAATAAAATATAAAAAAGAGCTGACAGACTGTTTCAGAAGAACATGTGTGAATGAACAATTAACCCTGAGCATTTGGAAAACATTAGTTAATGTCTTCCATTTGACGCTATGTGAAAAGATCATATAGCTACTGCATGAAATAAACTCTCTGTCTTGCTTTTCCTGTGTCTTTATCACATGAACTTCATTAGCTTACCAGCACAGATAAAGATGAAATCAGGGGGCCTTAAAGCTGAAGACATTTTATGACAAAATACTACACAGATTCTTAGATTTCTGGGATTCAAAAAATCAGCTGAGGAGTTGTTCTGGAAAATTAAGTTAACAGAAGCCATTTTCTGAAGGTCACAGAAGTTTCAGATAGCTAATTCAAGTCAAAGGGAATTAAAACCAAGAATGAATACAAATGGGAGCTGTGATAATGATAAAAAGGTAGAAAATAGAAATTACAAGATTCTTAGAATTTACCCAGGAATTTGGGCACTAAATTATGCAGGTTTTTGAAAGTTCTGTTTCAAAGTTTTCATAGTCACTGATTACACTGATTAGGTTAAATAGAAGGACATACAATTAATTTCATCCCCATGAAAGAATTGGTAATGTGACTAAAAAAACCCCAAAGATCAAATATTTTGATAGAACACAATTAAAATTCACTAAACATTATGACATACAACCTGTTACCCAGAAGCATCTTTCAGATTTTGTCTCAATGTTTAAGCTGTACAAGATTTGAAAGTTACAAAGTTATGAAGAGCTGATTAATGAGTTGATTCATGTGATTCAGTGCCGCTCCAACTTTAGGAAGAAGGTCTGAAAGTCTACCAGGGTAAGACTGAAGATTGTGCTGAGGAGGAAAGGAGGCCTGATATCACTCATGCAAACTATCCAAAGGTGTAGGGAATATGCCTATCTTTCTACAAAATTGTCTTGCTACAGAGACAGCCAGTTTCTTTAAAGTGCTATTATAGCATCTAGAAAGACTAGCACAAATAATCAGAGGTACCAAAACATTCTGAAAGACTTGTTTCCATCATATGGAAAACTGTCAGAGAAGCTACATTTTAAAGGATATGTATTTTCTATTTAAACAATTTGTATCCATTGTGTGTTTAAAACTTACAGAATTTTTAAGCATTTTTGAGTGGTATTTGGAATTATACCATTCTGTACTAACACTAAAACTTTCTACAATTATTGAGTGAATAGGATTTTTTAAATAGGGTTATTGAGTCATTATTAAATGTATAACAAGAATATATATATAGGAAGAAAATATATAGGAAGAAAACCTTTTAAGTATAACTCAAGATTAGAAAGTAAACTACTGAATCATCATATCCCAAATAGGTCATTGGCATTATAATACACACTGGATAAAATGGTGGCAATTTTTTTTTTCAGATAAATATTTTGTTTTCACCTGCACAGAAATGAGTTTTCCTAGACACTTTAGTTTTAGTTTTCTTACCAAGGGAAATCAAGTTTTTCTACCTCTAATGTAAAGGAATTCAATTAAGATATTCAAAAGCAGGAAATTTTCTCATTTCCAATTCATATAGCAAATAAAAAAATAATAGCTGAACTTTACTAGTTAAATTAATTTTTGAAGGTTTCTGGTACACAGAACTTCAAAGGTGTCTAAGCAAGAAGAAACCTAATTCTCAATTCAAACTCTTTTCAGAGGTCAGCAATTAATTTCATGTGTAACATCTGAAAATCCTTCTCTATACCTTTCAACTCCTTCATGTATCCAGACAGCTTTGAAAATCTCTCCCAATATGATGACTCGTTCACTTAGTAACTGTGATTAATAATTCTCTTGTATAACAAATCCTTTAGACTTGCATGAAAATATTTTTGTTATATATTCAACCTATTTAAGTATGTTTTATTTTAATAAGAGAGATTAAATATTGGTTTTCTGCATTTTGGTGGAATTCTGATTTGCATCCAAACTGCAAGTTGATCCAAACAATTTAAATTTTCAAATTTAAATTTCTACAAAGTAACAAATGTGGTATCCCTATTTTAACAAAACATGAACTGAGATTCAGAAGCTGACTAAGCCCATAAAATTACTTTTCAAATCCCTTTTTTCCCCTTAATGCTTGTTTTTCAGGTGTGATGCAAGACAAGTCCACGTTTCATGGTTACTGTCAATGACAAGGTTTCTAAAGAAAAAGTAAGTTTAAAATACTCATAAAAAGCAAGATAAAGACTTTTTTTTTCTGATGGATAGTTCAAATCATGGTTATAATTGGTGTTTTAAAACACTTAGACTTAAACCAGACAACCTTGGGAAGTAGAATGACTTGAAGGCATTCTAAGAAATCTTAAACAAGAGCAAGACGACTATTATTCTGGAAGTCTGATCTTTCACCACTAAAATCAAGAGCAGATCTACAACACATCTCACAGGCCAGACCCACAATGCTCCAAACAGGCTAGGGAGCGTTTCTGCTTGTTAGCTTGATTTTTAGTCTTGACTCTTGGGATGGCAGAACAGGCCTTAAGACTGAAATGAGTGAATCTAGAATCATAAAACAGGCAAATTTATATCCACACTCATTCACAAATTGTAGGTTACATCTTTATATGTAGTATCTCCGAATTCTATTTAGTAAATACATTTGAACTTAAAAAGGTGTTGCTGATGCGCTGAATGTTCAGGAGAGAGGCTAAACCGGTAATGCAACTAAAAGGAGCACACATTAATAAGTTAGTTATTCACTCCTATAGTAACTTACACCTTCTTCTGGCTCTTTGGTATGCAAATTAAAGTGACTGAAACCAATTTACATTCACATGTATACATCAGAAAGTGGGTGGAAATCTAGATTGGCTGAACTTACAAATTCCAATTTCTTGGCAAGTTAGATATCTCACCTAAAATCTCCTTATCCATTTATACATTAGGAAATGTGGACAAACCGATTATGGAACAGACATAGACCCAATGAGATCAAAAGCAGATCAGTATGCAAGGGCGATAAGCCTAATGAAAACATGGTTTCAAATGGCATATTTTATACTCAGTGGGAGCCAACCGGGACTTCGGAACATGGAAAAAAGTCTACAGGGACAAGTCCAAACGCACAGGGCTTACGTCCACCTACAAACTGTGGGGAGCAGACACTGCTTAGCAGTTAAAAAAAGGCTAAGTTAATGGCCTGGGGGTTGTTTTGACTTCACGCCAAGGCAATTAAGGGACTGCACAATATTATGCCTGTCCTGGCCGAGAAGACTACCAGAACGTTCTACAGAGCTGCGCTCTTCCAAGTAGATCATGTCCAACTGGCCAAGGTTTAATTTTGCAACTTAACAATGATATTAAACATTTGTTCAGATCTCAGTGTGTGCTTGAAGAAAGAATGGGATGGAGCGTTAAATATATAAAGACTAGCCAGTATTACCCTCAAATCTGTCATCTATTGAATGCATCTGGGAGAAGCTGGACAGAAAACTAAACCTTTTAAAACAAATCCACAGATCACTGAAATCTTGCAATAATTCTCCCTGAAAGCTAGAAATGAATTGGATCAGCAGACAACTTCGCAAACACATACACACCCCAGTGTGGGTGCACACCCACCCTCAAAAACAGACTTCCCAACATCTGCCAGGCCCCCACGCCAGAAGTGAGTTTTCTCTTTTCTGACTGGATAGTATTATTTTTATGTGCAGCTGTTGAACAAAATATTCTCCATAGCCCTTGGATAATAAATCCTTTGAACACATCTAAGTGTGTGTGCATGTGTGAAGTGGTGACTCTTCTTTAAATGTTTCCAGCCTGCATTATAATACTCAACTTGTTCCAAAGCCTACAGCAGTTACTTGGAAGACTCCTCTAAGTGTCAGTGCATTTTGGATCAGCTCCTGGAGAACAAAGCCAACTTGAAGTTTCATTGCAATGCAGAGATGTATGTAGGAACCCACCAAATACAGAATAAACAACCTGGCTGCTAACACACAGTGGAACATCCTGCATTTTAACAGAACAAAGTGACACATGGGCTGACTGGCTGGCACCGGAGAGGTTACAGCACTGAGCTCAGTGGCTCAAAACCACGTGAAATGTGCCCCTCTAGTAAAGCACAAGGTATTCTGTTTGGAGGCACATGCAGATCCCAGATGAATACACCCTGTGCTAGCAGAGTGGGTCACACTGCATTCCTAGAATGTGTGATCTCCCTGCAGTCCCCTTGGGAGATCGCACCATTGGACTAAGCTCAAAGAGCTTCTCAGACATGATCCAAGTTAACGTAAACTTTTCTACAGTCAGCAATTCATCTGGATTTTCTAACCAAACCTCAGACAGCAAGAAGTTACTATGCTGATGCAGAAATCAGGGTATTCATTTCTGACAAAGACAATAGGGGAAGCACCAACACCTTTTGGTTTGGTATTAGAGCCATATATATGACTGTACTGCAGCAAATGGGTGCTTGGCCATTTGCAAATCTTTGTTTAAGAATTTAAGATCTGTTCAAAATAACAAAAAATGCATTGATCTTAATATCCCACCTTCAGCAGATACTGAAAATGTGTAAGAACAGGGAAATCACATAGTGATACTTGACCAAACTACTCTTCAGCCTTGCAGCCATTGTTGGACTACATTAGCTGAGGGACACTAATGAGTAAACTTCATTAGCTAATAGTGGGATCTTTAAATGTTAACTTTTTGGACTGTTATTTAAAAAAACAAAGTAATATTTTTTTTTATGTCATCCAATCCCTTTTGACTGTTTCATTCCTTGTTTCCTGTCTTCTAACCAGAACTTTATCCATGTGAGAACCTACCCTCTCCTCCTAAGCCTGCTGAATGTCCTCAGAAGTGTTCTATGAAGAACACTACTGCATGCCTTCTGGAAATGTATGAAGAGATGGTCAGCCAGATCTCTGTCTCTTGAGAGAATTCTAAAACAACAGTGAGGCATGAGAACCTTTAACTGTCTTGTTTATCACTGCATAAAAGAGGAATTTGGGGGGGCTAAGATTCCTACTAAATTAAAAGTTTATTTTGAATTATGTACACCAAGCAGATACTATAGTCACATATACTGCAAAATTAGTAAAATTATGATACATCAAATTTCAATATTCTGATCCTAGTAAAAACAATAGGAAATGTATCAAGAAAAGGACCGTGAGTCCAGCCCATGGTGGCTGCAGAAAAAGGAAGGGGTCTGTTCACGTGCTTACTCATTCCCTCATCTAATGAGGCCCAAACATGGGCTGGGCTATCAGGCCAACAGGCTAATGGTAGCCTACAAAACTGCATTAATTTGGGAACTCTTGTACGTGGCAGGTTGTTACTGATACTCCTCAGCATCAATAGCTCTCGCTCTAACTTTGGTACTATTATTCTATCATCTGAAGTAAAATGATTTTTCAACAAAAAACAATGAAGGGAAGCCAAATATTCATGGAATGCTGGAGCTAAAACAAATGACAGTTCCTTCAAAATCAATACAGATGGCAGGTAACGTGCACAGCCCAGGAGGTCAAAGAAATAATCACTCTGTGAGCAGCAAATAATCATCTCTGGCCTTGTGGAACCAATCTGCATTTGGCAACTGAGAGCACAATGGTGTTCTGTTTGTTAATGGAAGTAAATGTAAAAGCGTTCACTCCTCCTGTAAGACAATTATGACATGGCTCACGGAGCGTTTGTGGCTGGTATCCATAGGGATCATTTCTCCTATGCCAGCCATCTTCCAGATAGACTTCTGTCATGGCCGAGCAACAGAAGTCCTTATAAACAGCATGCATAATACAAGCACTAATGTAATCCACATGAAGATGGACATTACAGCAGAACATGGGAGAAGCTGCACGTGTGTGAGCTCCTGTATGCATATAAACATAGGTGTGATAGCACAGACTAGCCCAAAGTCTTGCACATTTTGGGCACAAACTCAATAAATTATACCTAAATTACTTATGTCTAAAATATGCTTATGATAATTGACTACTATAGATGAAAACAAAACCAGAATTTATTTCTGGAATAATGAAGGTGACTGGTTATATAATGACTGAATCAAATGAAATATTAAAACATCAACAACTAATCATCAACAGAAACAGGACTAATATTCTGCCTTAAAGTTTGAAACAGAAACCAAACTCAACAAAATAGAGATCGTGATAGCACAAAAAACCCACCACAGCTTCGTGAAAAGCACTGCTCTTCTAAAGTAGGTCCTTTCTTAGAAACAGAGCAGACACAGCTTCCATTAATTATTTATGGTGCCTTGTGCCCATGTCAGCTCCTGATTAATAATTAAAATTAATCTCATTAAGGCAGATTTCATTACAGGATAATTTAATTAAATGATGAATTGGCTCCCAGATGTCACCGTTTGTGCCATCTTTTAAAAGATGCTGCTGATGACACAGATTTACAAGGTTTTAGTTCTAACCTGAAAAGTCATATTATTTAATGGATTTATAGCAATTTTTCACACAGCAAGGCACACAACCGGAAATATAATTCAGATATGGTGAGACAGGCACTTCCGAGTATAAACAGAGGTTTATGGCATAAGGAAGGATGAGAAGGTCAGCTTCAAATTTGTTAAAAAGAACTCCAGCGTTGATACTTGTGAGGATCCTACATATAAGTATTTTAAGGAACTTCTTCGTAGCCCAAAGTGGCTGAGACAGCGGCAAAAAAAATTATTTCAGATAGGTTTACAGAAAAATACTTTGAATTTCCAAATTCAGTGTCCTAAAAGAACCAGAGGGGACAGATGAATGAAAAGATGAAATGTCACTGGCAGCAGGAGAAGATGAACCTGGCTGTACCGTGCTTCTCACTACCCTTTTCATAATGCTATGCAAGCTTTCTCTTGCTAGCTGACTAAAAAAACGCCCAGCAGAATATCAGCCGCTAGTGAACTAGCACTGTTAGAACAGGCCAGAAAGAAAGAGTTAATGAGGGTGTTTCATAAGCCATAGAGGAAACAAAACAAAGAGCAGAGAGGAAGCCAAGCAGTGACATAAAGTGATGTGACAAAAAGGCTCAAAACAGTGGAAAGGCATTTTGTCTAATATTTCTCCAGTGTACCATATCTTACACTGACAGGTTACATTCCACAAAACCTCAAAGACCTTTTTAGAAGACTTCAGTGCAAGCAAAAATGAAAAAAAGTATAAAGCTGAATTATAAGAGTGCACCATGCCAATATGCGCATTTGTGGGCTAATCGTGCTATTTTTAGGCAGCTACATTTGCCTAAGGCATGGCCAGCAGTCTGCTCTCGATCTGCTGCATGCTACTGCTTTCCCCAAAAAGTTTAGTGTACAAAAAGCACCACATACTTCAGTTCATGACCACCAAACGATACTTGAATGTATCAGACAGAGAGAAGGCGGCATAGCCAGAGTCCCCACTCCAGGCAGTATTCTGTTCACACCAGAGATTGCTCCAAATAAAGATGCAAGTTCTCCATCAGTATGGAAAAGATTTAGTACTGATGCTTTGGATTAAAATAAAGAAAACCACCCAGAATACTTTGAATGTTGAAGCTGCACCTGACCCATTCAGACCATCCGAACTCTGCCACAGGACTGCTGTTAACAAAGCCCCCAGTGGAAGGAAGATCATTGCTCCTTTTTCTGTTCCGTAACTAACAAGGTAGCACTTCACTTATGGGTGATAAATCTGGTGGCCGTTTTGATCACCAGATAATCTTACTGAACTGCTACCAGTGTTACCAAAACTGTAACCAACCAGGTACCAAGGGCAAGGGTATCCAGAAGAACAGATGTAGGTATTTAGAAATAAGTACAATCTTGAGTCCTAACTTACTTTTTGGGCTCCACGTACAATGCTTTGAGGGACAAACGCAATGCTAAAGAAGTCAGCGTACTGTCATCGTCTACTCAGTGGGAAATGCTGAGCAGACAAAATGGGCTTGATTGATAACCTGCTATTTACCAGATAGATCAGTGATTCACCACTCTGTAGCTTGGCTTCTCAACTATGAGTTCCCCGTCCCAGTCAAATGCCTAGGCAAGACTGGCCTTTCTTTTTTGTTACTGGGAGGGTGTTCTCCAATAAAAAGAGTAAAGGGATGGCTTGCAATAGATATACGCATATTTAAGTTCTCAGTCTGTCTGACACACAGCAGAAGATTGAGCATAAAGGGTGCTCAATTCCCACATCCCAGAGGAATGAAAAAACCCCACAGATGGACACATACAGACATATCCCCCAAATATCTCAACTACCTACTTTACTGTTTAGAAACTTGGTGCTGAGGACAATATGCAAAAGTGGAACAGGTACCTAGAGTGAGACTGGAGTAGTGCATGTCAACATCTAAAATTGCACTCCTCAAAACCCCTGCTTTTAGCTGTAATTCTTCTTGACATTGTATCTCTGCTTCTGCATAAAGCCAGAAATGCCTTATATTGAAACAATGACAACTCTCCTATCTTGTTTTATTTCCATAGAGCATCATGGAATGGTGCATCTTTGGTATTCTTGCAAATATCACAGATTCTGCTTTGTTCCTTATACAAACTGTAGAAAATACGTAACTGGTCCACTTTTTTTGAAAAAAAAAAAAAAAAAAAGGTAAATGACTATATTATTGTGCAATTCAGGAAACTGCTTATATATGTAATGTTCTAATTCATAGAATATCTCTATGAATTTTTAAAGCATTCATATATAATTTATTTTTAAATATTACAGAAATAAACACCTTTGTTCTATAAATCTGTTCTAACCTTCTCTTACCATCTGCAAAATTAATACCTTAGTCCTTCAACACCATATGACTAGGCTTCCAGCAACAAACTACTACCGGACCTGTGAAAGACCGAAAGTCACTGTTTATTCTTGTCAGTCCCATGGTTCCACTGCACATGGTAACATCTTCTTTTCCTAGACGTACAGCTTAATTATCATGAAGCATTGGTTTCACTTACATTATTTACGTTATTTAATAGCTCATCATCAAAAAATATATATTTTGCAATGACTTTAGAACCACTATAATTTAGCTGTGTATGTATATATACAATTTAAGGGATGATTCAACAGTATTTCCGTGCATATAAACCACAGTTTATGACAAAACTCTGATTTAGCAGCAGGGCTGGCTATACACACCTACAGGAAGAAACGCATCTCCTTTCCCTAATGTCTTACCTGCCTCTCATCCCTCCTCTCCAGCAGACAGCGGAGAGGGCAGGAGGGAAAGAGGAACACCCATCTCCTTAAATAGCTGCTTTGCTCTGCTTCCAAACATGCGTGGATTATCTGAAAAATTATAGTCAAAGAGCTAACTGCTTTATATCCTTTTAAAAGGGATGTGGGCTAGGTGGTTAAAATAGTACAATGTCATGCTGTAATTCAAAATTTGAGTATAAAATAGAAGCTACATTCTTTCATTGCTTTTCTATCTTGATCTGTGATTTCAATCTTGATCTGTGATCAACCTGATCTAGTTGAAGATGTCCCTGCTCATTGCAGGGAGGCTGCACTAGATGACCTTTAAAGGTCCCCTCCAACCCAAACTATTCTATGATTCTATGATTTCTGGGGAAACTACGACCCCAAATAATACATAAAAAGTAACATGCTATTTTAATGCCATTAGGGAAAATTTCCAAAAAGCAAGCCTCCCCGCTTGAAATCCTTCATCAAGATTACTACAGTCTTTGTAACCCATGACTTTTTGAGCAGTATAATAGGTACCTGCTTATCAAAATCAGAATTTCTCTGCTGAAGAAACTACCCACAAAAAAATGGACAAAAAGTCAGATACGTTCTTATTTTCTGGAATTCCATGTCTCTGTTCCTCTGAAAAATGAGAAGGGAAAAATATCCCTCTTAACTGTTCTTACGGTTTCAGTATTTTTAATTAGTAGATTTATAGAAAAAACATAACATATCATTTTCTGTGATTTTCCCCCACCGTTTACCTGGTTGTTAAAGCTGCTGCTTAGTGTCTCCACTTTCCCACACTATCTGCCTTTCCACACATCCTACCAGGTTGGGCTCAGCATCAGGCTTCCAGTCTTTTCACTAGCACAGACACCACCCTGTACCCCTACTTTACACCGCTGCACGGTGCAGGCATGCCCAGTTCTTCCAGGAGGTAACCTTTCTTGACAAAGTATAATTCCAAGGGGAAAAACCAAGGCAAAAAAAAATGGCATTCTGGGTTGACAGCAAACCCAGACAGAAAAAAAGTATCTATTACAGAGCAGTTGAAAATAAAGGTGTATATGTATAGAACACACAGATAAGTGATTTTCTACATTTTACTGCTGCCTTTAATATAATATACTAGTAAGCAAATTAAACGCTATTCTTGCTTCTCTTTTTTAAAGAAGCCTTTAGCAAAAGCTCTTTTGTACTTGCTAGACTACACGTCCTCTGGCTTTCCACAGGCATAATAGGAAAAAAAAAATTAAAATATGATGTATAATTGGGTGCTCAGTGCTACGTCTTCCTTTTTTCTTGAAGAATTACAGGGTGTTCCTTCTGGTGATTTAACACCATGACCTTATACTAAGCTGAGAACACATTCTGAGGCATTATCATGGGGTTTTAAACAGAATGATGCTCAGACTCCAACTTAACTGCTGTACAGGTAGGGAAAAATGCATTGATCCCTTTGATTTGAGAGTGCATATATCAATGGTGGGTTTTGCCTAATGTGTACTGGTAGTTTAAATAAGCAGCAATTACTAATTTAGTCAATTCTACTATTATTCTGGATCAAAATGGATGTACATCATTAGTGTTAACTGTGTGTCAGAAATCATGCTCTAGTCACCAAATGAAGGTGGAGAAGGGCTGAGTTTGCTTTCTCCCACATGTACCTCCTTCACTCTTGATTCCATCTATACTTATGTTTTTCTTATAGAAAAATATTTTCTCTGCCAAGAAATGAATGCAACTGAACATATGCAGAAAATATGCAAAGACACAGGGAAAAGACCTAGAGAGCCCACAGCTACTCTGCCTTCAAATAGATAATTGCAGTTACTGCTGTCTGTTGCAGAGAAACTATTTTATAGTAGTAAGAGAAAAATCAAAAGGAAGAGAGATGCCGCATCTCTTAGTGGTCAGATGCCACACCTTAGATGCCACACCTGAGTGGTTTCTTGGACCAGTCAGAAGAGGACAACAGTAGCTGATGTAGTATTCAGGTTGCTTTACCTGAATAAATTTGCTTTGTTACGCATTCCCTGCCCTTATCCCTTTTGAAGCAAGAGAGCAATACTCACCAGTGACATCAAAAAATGCTGTTACGGAAATGAGATATACAGCTGTTTTCCACCAATTTACTGCTAGACCCATGAACTCCAAAGGACAGAGGTGGAAGGGGAAGAGCAAAAGGACTGGAGCAGGAAGGGGATGCATTTGCTTCTGTAATTTTGCCCTAGGCTCTCAAAGCTCTGTCTATTTAAAAAAGAATAGCTTATTTCACCTATGTTAGGAGCTTTCCATCTACTGAGGACATTGATTAGAATTGCTTTTGATTGGTTTCCCGGAGCTAATTTTATTTTATACCATTTATAGTTATGGGAACACCAGTAAAAATTAGACTGGCTTCTTATTGATCTAGCTTTGAATGACTTTCCTGAAGTTTATCAGTTCAGCAAATAAATGAAATTCTCTTAGCACAAATTGTAACCTCATAGAATTGTACAAATTACCTCAGTTCATTAGCAGGCCAAGAAGTTAATAGACATTTACTAGTTTTGACCTTTCATCTTACAGGCAGAACATAGCTCAGCATCTATTGGATACATTCACATTTTGATGTAATTATTTTCCCCTCGAAATACACTTTTTCTTGCATCCATTGAATAGTAAAAACCAGCAGTCTTTCTGTTACTTATTCAGCAATGTTCTACAAAGAATCTAAAAACTTGATTATTAATGAAGAGTTGGAAGTATGTTAGGATAACATTGATAATCCAAAGATTTAAAAAATAAGGACAAATATTTTTATTTCAGAATCTTTCAGTAAAATATATGCTGCTAAATATATGTGCCACTTTGTAAGGATGACTTACAGAACAGTAAGCCTGAAAATTTAATTCACTACAGTTCTTTGGAAAGTTTTTTTCCTAAAATTAGGTTTTCAGTTAGGTCCTTTCCAACAAACCCTTGCCACTTTTACAGGAGTTAGGTGAATATGTGAGGCTTTTCCCATTTTTTGCTCAGCTGGGAACTTAGGCACTGCTTCTCCATTACCACAGTCCGATTCTAAAGCTACTTTAATTCTTAATGCCTTAATCACTTGTGCTTATTCAATTATTTAAAATGTGCTCTGAACAACAAAGAAAAGAATGATCTTCCTTTGCAGCTAATGAAGCAAAGGAAAGTTCTGGTTTCACAGAACATGGAGGGTTGAATGGGCAGCTGAGGAAAGTTTTGTTTTATGCCTTTTGCCTTATTTTTCTACTCACAGAAGCAGGGAATGAAAAATGGGTGAAGTAGTAGCAGCAGAGTTGCCATCTCATTATAAATTTCTTCCCAAAAGGAAATACTTATTTTTCATGGTTCTGTTCATTCAGAATGTCTCATGATCATCTTCATAGTCAGTACTTCTTGTACCTTGAGATGTAGGTTACGAAACTGAGGTATGTAGGTTACAAAACCATACTACAACAAGGAGTACCAGCATTCACAGAGAACGTCCCACGTTATCACACAGAACACAGGGGTCTAGGGGTGCGTTTTTGGTCACTCTCCTTTTTATATTCTTCCCTTCTGCTCACGGGCTAGTTTCTCTCCGAAGAGAATTGCTTTAGCAAGGTTATGAAGTATTAAGTGTTCTTCAAGAAAAAATAAAAAACAAGCCTACAACGTTGAGATGCGTCTGTCTGAGCAATTCAACAGTTAAAAAGGCTATTAACTTTGCAAGCAAAAGACAATTTGGAAGAAATGGTCCAACTATGAAATGAGCATAACCACAGAAGACCACAGAACAGCTTTAAAAAAAACCAACTTAAATGACTTCACCAAAATACAAAGCCAACTTTTTTCCACTCATCCAAAGATCCTTTTTGATATATGTATTTTGTAATATTTTACTACATTGCCAAGTTTAAAGAATATTTTGTGTTTCACGAATATAGAGACAAAGCTTCTTGATTCCTGGGCGTTTTTTCTAGTAAATGCTCAACAGAGACCTCAAAGGAAACACTGGAACCTACCAGAATTCTCAGAAGTGACAAATAACATGCAAACTGCACACTTTATCTTATTTGAATAACCTCCCAAAACCAGACACCAAACAAGTCTTGAAACGTATTTGAATTTTATGTATATACAACTACTTAGGTGCGGTAAATATAATAAAATTTGTGATTTTGTGATTTGTGACCCTTTTTTTCCTTAGTAGAAAGGCAACAACACTAAATCAGCAATACATTATTACTACACATTATAGAAATTATCAAGGGTGAAATCAAATTTATTGCAGCTGTAACACTTCCAAAAGAGAACAGGAATCTGGTTCTGTGCCAAAGAACACACTCTGGGCAGCTGATCACATGATCTTTGAAGTAACTAAATTAATTTTGTTGTAAAAATAGAAACTAAACCTCCCTAAATATCAAAACCAATGGGTACAAAAGTGATTTCCAGATTGAGAAAAAGGCTTTCTTTAATTTCTTTAACAGCTGCCATGGCATCTAGCTTTCTAACATGAAATGCAAATATAGTTTCTATCAAGTACAACCTGTATTTATTCAGAACAAAGGGATTTAAGTGATGAATACCATAAATATAAAGCCTGATTCAGCTCACAGATGAATGCACCTTATCAAAAACTGAAATCATCTAGAGTAGTAGGAGATTTCCAGAAAGCAGGAATAGCAGAAAAAAAACCCCTAGTTTGTCTTCTAATATCCACCCCCAGAATGTCCCAGGTGGGAGATTACAGCCCACATACCAGTTATTCTTACGGGCCCCAATTCGGAAAAGCATACCTATTCAGGAAAGCACTTAATTAAGCACATGCTCATATGCTTTTCTGAATCAGGTCCATGGTACCATAGGAAATGGGTATAACAGACATAAAACGCATGAGTAAAAGTAACTGAGAACTAGCATAAGCCTTCATTTATGTACTTTTGTATTTTTAGAGATATGATGCACTGCTTAAAACACAGCACAGCTAGGCATACTCAACTCTAAAATGCAGCATGGCCGAAAGGAGATCTGAGTATAACCACATCCCAGGACCCAATCGGTATCTCACATGCCTAGTCCACTGACAAAAGTGTTACAAAAGGTGCAGAGTGTTCCTTTTTCACGTTATTTTATTTTCCAGCAGATGGGCAGCTTCAAGCATATTGATATAATGGGGATAAATGGCAGGTGGCCAAAGAGCTGTTGGTCACAGTGGTTTGGAGCTACTGATACATAGCTACTTAGAGTTAGCAAAAAAGGGAGCAGAGAAGGAAAGAGCTCTGTACATGTTAATGATGCGCAGGAAAGATGACTTCAGGAAGGTCATTCCTTCTTTTTCACTAGCAGCTCTGCAGAGCAAAAATTTTATATTTTTCCTTCCATTCAATGGTGCTCTCTTCAGAGAAATCTGAAGCTGAAAAAGGTGGTGGCCACCAGCAAGCAAGGTTACCCAGCAGCTGCTTTGAGCAAAGCAGGAAGCTGACCGAGGGCAGACATGGATCAGATGGATGCAGAGCCACTGGCAAGGTCTGAAAAATGCTGAGTTTGGCTATGCTGTCATATCTGCATGTGATTACCAGCCAGCAGGACAACCCTGTGGTCTGCACTGGAGAAAACCAAGCCTAAGAATGGTAATTATGCTTATGTATGGGAATACCAGACCCCTTATTTGGTTTCAAATAACTGTTTGGCTAAAAAAAGTTACTTTTTTCACCTAGTCCACACTGATTTTCTATCACTTAAAAATAATACTAAGCTGAATGAAAGTATATAATAGCAGAACCATTCAGAACATTACACTGAGAACCACAAAGTTTAAAAATGCTCTGCTGTCCATAAGAGCTTTGATCAAAGAGATAAAAGCTAGATCTGCAATCTCGCTCACTGCAAGATAACTATAATTTTAATATAGAAAAATGAAATTAAAAACTGCAGTTTCATTCCTTGGCAATTTTTATCAACGCTAGAAATCAGCAGAAACTTTAGTTAAAAGTACCAGCTACTCTGAACTTTGGACTTAACAAACCAGAAGCTACACAAACCCTCACAACATTACTAGTGTATTTTGCAGTCAGCCAATCTGTCTAAATGGACAGGTTTTTGTATAATTCAATTATAGAGTTATTAAATGTAATTCCGTGAAATAATCTTGAAAGCTAAAATAGCCAGGCTAATGAGAGATTATTTTCTACTTACACTTACTGAAACATAACATCGTGCAGTGAAACCAAAGGAATAGCTTTTGAATAGGCAGCATTCGTGAACTGAGAACCTGTTGGTGAACCCAACCCTACGTAACGGAAAGGTGTGTAGAACCTGAGCATACTAACAGGGCTGCAGAGGTATTTCAGGGAGGGAAGGAAGGCTCTTTTCAAGCCACAGCAACATGACAAATAAGTAGGAGAGGAATAGCAGAGGGCAGCAAATTCTGCATACCAATTAATGCATTGCTATCATAGACTGACTTACAGTTTCTGAAGGCTTTACTTTTCATCGTGTGACCATCATTGAAGGATCTTTAAAGCATTGCGTATCAAACCACAAACCCATGCAGTCATGCAGTGGTTTCTTTACTGTGTGCTTTTATTACGCTGAATAAGGATGCAGGAGTTACTCTTCTTTGAGTATGAAAATCAAATACTCTGTCAGGGGTTGTTTCTTTCCACAACCCTCAAAACCCATCACCTCCTATACCCATACTAATTACAAATACTCTATAGAAGCTGGGTTGGATTTTATTTTTTCTACATGATTGTCTATAACTCATTCTTTGTATCAGTTTCTCTTAATAGCCAATATACATACATAATGGGAATTTAGAGATAGGTGCTGGGCACACCCTCACCACCCCGTTATAAATTGAACACATGTGATCAAATCTCCAAAAATTCACCAGATTTTCTCTCATCCTTAGACTAAATTTGCTCAAATGATAAGCATTTCCAGTACGAAGTACAAAACACCGGTACCTACAGTGCCTACACCAGTTATTCCCACTGCATAATACAGTGGAAGGTCTGTAGGGTTTGTTTTGGTTACCATATATTTTGTTTCTTTGTTTACTGTTGTTTGGGAGCCAAGAGTATTCTGCTAAATTAGCAGATGTTTACTGGCTTATCAAAATTCAACATTTAAAATACTAGCATATTTCATTATTTAAACAGTGACTTTTTTGCTGGAGATGTAACAGGTGTTTAACCTGATTCATAAAAAGAAATCTTAAAATCATTTCCACTAAATTTTATACATTAAAATATTTACACTGACAGCAAGTATGAAAAATGTATTTCTTCATATGATAAGGGTAGTTTTTAATCCTCAAGCCAGCTCTTCCCTTGTATAAAAGCAAACAATGTTAAATTACATGTAAATGGAATAGATGACTCCAAGAAAGGGCAGGATCCGCTGTAAAACTGTGGTGGTCCTAATTTTAATCTATGATTTCTTTCCTTTAAAGAGAGTTTGCAAATTAGTGAAGTCCCAGGGAAGCAATAACTCTTAAGCCAAAAAGTAATACTGGTCTTAGGCACTTAGTCTGCCATTCAATATATACAGTAATAACGTTTTAATACAGATGACTACAACTATTCAAAAGAGTCTAGTGTAATATGAATGGTGGAAATCTTTAACTGATGGTAGAAAAATGTATATAATATTTCTTTTTAAAAACACACAGTCACGTCAAATTGTATATATTGCATAGCAAGTAGGATAGTTTTAAATTCTGTAAGTTTAATGATTTAAAAAGTACAATACTGTCTTAGGCAGAGTAAAATTTTTCATAATATATGGCCAATTATATACGTAATGACGACCACTGTTGTCACAACTAGAAGACCTCTGCTAGCATAACAGCAGTTATGCTTCTCACTTAATACGCATTTCCTCATAACTATAAACTTTTGGTTTGCTCATATTCAATACACGTAAAGACTTAGTCATTTCACTATAATTTTAAAAAGAGGGGACTGTGCATTTGAATAAAATCTAAGTCTTTAGAGTATTTAAATGTTGTCAAAATTCAAGGACTTGATTCTTTATGAGGGCAGAAAATGGATGTTATGATCTACTGGAATTATACTATAAATCTCTTGGTAGTAAGACAGATGTTGGATGTTTTTCAAAATGTACTGACTGGAGACAGGATCCAGGATATGCAGGCGTACAATGAGACTACTAATGAACCTTAGGCTGCTATTCATCATAAACTAGATTCTGGAAAGATTTTTGCCTTCTCCCAAAAGATTTACTCAAATATATTTCAAGCAAAGTGAGCTTGTACTGAATGAATTTTAAAAAAAAAAAAAAAAAAAAAAAAGGAAAACCACAACATCCCAAATAGCCTAAATGCATTACTAAAGAAATTCAATTTTTTCTTCTACATATGTGACTTTATTCTATTCTCTTAAGGCAGATGGGGATAGAAAGAAAGTTGGCTGGAGCAGACACAGTATTTCCCACACTTTCTTATTATATCATCTACAACAGAATCCTTTAATGCTAGTTGTGCCACAGTGATTTACATTTCTCTGCACCAAAAAGGCATGTCTCCTTTATTACATGTCACTTGTATGGGTACTGGCTACAGCAAGCACAGCAGTTATCTCTTGTGTTCTAGTACAGTCTGCCATTACAATAATGTCTAAGTAATAGCTTCCTTCAAGCAATTAAGAGAAGTACAAGAAGCACAAAAGAGCTGAAGGATGGCTGCAAGCCCACACAGCACCTATCCAGTTATGTGTTCTTTCAGTGGAAAACAGTGCCAAATACTACACATGGTACAATACCTGCATTACACTTTATTACACTTTTAGTCTTCACTTTTTATTAATGCAGAATAGTCTTGTCAACTCCAGAAATGAGAGAATGATTTATTCGATTTTCTTTCCATTTGGAAGGCAGTTACAGTTTCGCTTTATTTCTAAGATGAATCTTTTCCCCATTTCTCTCCTTTAATTTGACATCATTAGCTTTATGACTCACAGGGCATTATAACCTCACAGTATGTACGATATGATGTCAAACGGGAAGCCCTGGGAATGAAGCCAAGTTCCAGTGGAGCTCATGGATGTCAAACTCACAAGCATACCTTAGTTTGGCCTTGGGTAATTCACTCATTGGGTTCCTCTAATTTAAATGGAGGCATTTTCGTCTGGGAAAGCAGAAAAGTCGCACATGCAAACTTACCAAGTAACATTAACATTTATAGATAAGAAGACAGCTTAGTCTTTTCCCCCAGTTGGACTGAGCTTACTGTAGACCAAGAAATGGAAGATAACGGCAGAAACATGCTTCTGGTCTTCACATAAGAGTAATCTCTTTAGCAGCCAGATGCAAAGGCCTCATCTCTGTAGCAGCAGTCATAACAGAGACAAGATTACTGCAGAGATCTTCACCAACATCATAAAAAATCTTATTATTACAGACAGATTTACACACAAACCTTTGCTGCCTGCTTTGTACTGTGACATCTCCTAAAGACCATTTTCCAAACACGAATTTCAAGGGAAACTATTTACACTCCACTGAGAGAGAACAGTCTTATAAACTACCAGGAAGGATAGAAAAAACAAAACAAAACAAAACAAAACCCAAACCAATTAAAATTAAGCAGCTGGAGGTATTCCCTGCACATTCTAATATGCCTGTGCCCCTAATGAGCTTCAAGACTTTTATAATGGTCTGATTGTCTGAGATAATTTTTTGTTAATATTAAGCTCGAAAGCCACAACTGAGCAGCAGCAGAATAGCAGGGACTGATTCTACCATTCTCTCCCAGCAACCAGTAGCAAAGGATGGTTGAATACTGGGAACAGACCAGGTTAGCTCCAAACATCAGGGGATGTTCCATGAGCCTCCCCTAGGCAATATTTATTTCATTTTTCAAGTAGAAATCATAGAATAATAGAATGTGTTGGGTTGGAAGGGACCTTTAAAGGTCATCTAGTCCAACCCCCCTGCAGTAAGCAGGGACATCTTCAACTAGATCAGGTTGCTCAGAGCCTCATCAAGCCTGGCCTTGAATGTCTCCAGGGTTGGGGCCCCCATCACCTCTCTGGGCAACCTGTTCCAGTGTCTCACCACCCTCATTGTGAAGAACTTCTTCCTAATGTCTAATCTAAACCTACCCTGCTCTAGGTTAAAACCATTGCCCCTCGTCCTATCAGTCATGGCACTTTGATGTTTTGTTACAGCAGCAGCACTGAAAAGTATAAAACATGAGAAGTTAACAGAGTGACTTAGCGAAACCAACAAAGAGCTGCATCTGAACATTTTGACTGTATTATTCACCCCAGAAGGCAGCCATGCTGCATCTCACATTTCTACATTATTGTATATACTTGGTCAATGTATCCTCACAGTCATCATTTACACATTTGGTTACTCTTTTCCCCCAAGGATGCTATTTTCCATCTTTTGCCTCTTTCCGCATTAAAAATTTGCAAGAAAGTCACCCATAATCTACATGTTTTTGTGCATACTCTCTACCAAAAATTTCCTCAGTGAAAATGTAAATCTTTCAAAAGAACTGAGCGAAGTATTAAAGATGGTATGGTTTTATTTATATGTTAATTAAAACAGAGAAAAGTGTTCACCTTTCACCTATGTAACTTAACCTTAAGAGTACAGTGTATAGAATATTTGCCATACACCAACGGGGTATGGACAACACTTTACACACCTCCTGTATGTTGAGAAAGATACTCCGCATAAAACTGTCAATGCTAGTGTCATTCTTCTGCACTTCAGACATTGTTTCTGATCTATCTACTGCAATCCTGCTCTTTAGAGGAACTAACGTGTCGTTGCTACCAGAGCCTTGCTACAAAAGAGAAGGTGAGAAAAAGTCACAGAAATTCAAAGCTGTCACAGTATTTCAGTAAAATAAACAACCTTGTTGATGTTTTCCATTTTAGCTAAGAGCTACAGAACAGCCTTGCCTAGTAAGAATTTTAATATTACTGTGCTTAAGCAGTGATGTCTCCAGTAAAATCCTCCCAGTCGAAGGGGCCAGGTAACTAGTGCTGCACAGACGCAGAAAGGAAACCATGCAAACCGTGCACAGACAAAACTCACAAACTGAGTCTCTTCGTTTGAACAACAACTTGAAATATTATGCATGAAGAAAAACAAACTTTACTGTATTTTCTCCCTCTCACTACCCAGGGAATGGTTCAATTGGAAGAAGATAAAGCCTGCAGAAAGAACACTGGCTACTACTAATGGCAATAAAGTTTCAAACTCCAAAAAGGGGAACGTCCATTTCCATAGAATAATAAGGGGAGATTTCCAGTGGGGTTTATCAACTGTGTTGGTTTTTTTCTTTTTTTTTTTTTTTTCCCTTTTGCTGAGTTTTATGATGTACTCATTACCCTTGATTGTCAATGTTGATATTTTCTCTCATCCTTTTCTGAAACTATGCTCGCAGTGAGTATAATTTTTGAGCACTGCGAAGCACTCATCTGAAAATTTCAGATGTTTTGAAATACTGCATCGTTCCTGGTTAGACACTGCATCCCGTATTCACCAAGGGCCTCAAGAGTGTCCCTTGAGACTGCTGGAAATTGGAGGAGGACAGCTAGTAGGTCAGCTCCTGCTCTTGGGACATGCCAGATGGGTTTCTGTAGCTGGTGATTTTAAAGCAGGCACGCTCCAGCCCTTTTACAACCAGCTGGCATCCTTCCTCTTCAATACACATCACGTCAAGTGAACCCAGACAGCAAAGAATAAAGCACTGCCCCTGCGATAATTACAGTTATTCATTAGCTCCCCACTCTTACAGGTAAACTGGGTGAATTCTGCAGCATGATTTGCAGACACACAATCACACCATATCTGCAGCACTGACCGAGTATTATTGCAAGATCAGTTATAAATGGAAGTACATTTAGACATAAAATTTTACAGAGACCTTTTTGATGCACAGTAGGCTTTTCATCAACATGAGAAATTCATTCATCCGTGAAGAAATATGTAGTACAAGCTCACTCACCATTATAGTCTGCTTTTTATCGTTATGTATTTTACCATGTAGACCTCATCAAGATTTCCTTGTCTGACAAAATATACAATTTCCCATACACCACAGAAGATGAAAGTAGCAATTAGTACAATCTAAACACACCTCTTTTTCTCCTGTCTTTTTTAAGTGCTCACATAAGCTCTTTGCACAGTAGCTCTGCTTGACACCTTACTGATAGACTTTCAACAACTGGTCAATTTTAAAGCTGCCTGACGCTGAAATAATTATGTTCGGATCAGGCTTTATATATGTATTCAAATTTTGTAGACATAAAAAAGAAACATCAACAAGTTAACTATAGCTGCATGGCTACTGAATGCGTAAAACACCAATATTCTAAATAATTTTGAGTCCTCTTTTATCAGGCATTTAGATAAAAATATAAAGCAGGTCAGTAGACTTTCCAAATCTATCAACTGCAAAGTAAGTCACTTCTTCAAACCTTATTATATTTGGCAGGATGACCTGTTAGGCAATTATTCAGAGTCTTACTTATCACAGCTCAACACCAGGACTTTCAACAGAGCTCTTTATAAGGTTAATGTCCAAAACAGAAGACATCCAACAGCATCAGAAAAGCAGCTGAAGTGTACTACTATTACTGTAATACATCTGCTACCATAGGCATATCCTAAAATACAGTTTAAGTTAGAACTCAAGAGATTTTCAGTAAATAGTTCAGGGTAAGACTCTCAAAATGTTAGCTAAATCTACCCTGTTTAAATTAAAATTACATATAATTTCAACCTGGAAAGTTCAGGCAAATGTTGACTCTTAAGGGAAATCTTATCAGTCTGTGTTTGCTTTTGTGAAAATTAAGTTCTATTGAACTCTAGTACTAACAAGAAAGAACAGAACAGTTTACGAATGATCAACCAATGACATGTCACATAACTGCTCTTGGTCCTACAAAGACTATTTCTTCTTCCGCCAATTTTATTTTGCAGTTATCTCCAGATTAAATTTAGCATCTTGCAAGAAAAATGGAAAAAAAATCCTTCAATTAATTAAACTCTGGATTCCTTGACTTAAAAGCAAGTTATGGGCGAAACTCAGTAGGGTATCAACTCCTTGAAAGCCTATGTTTTTCTCTTGTGATGCCCTGAAGAGTATGGTTTAAATTGTCATTTACTACATTTATTAATAAACATACGAATGCATTCCATTTGAAATAATAAACAGATGATATGAGGCCCCTTGCACCTTCAAAGCTATGGGAAATGCGGATAAAATTAGTTTCATTTTTATGAATCTTCTAGACATAGGTGACACATTACAGATGCTACATGTTAATTCTTACTTTTATAATGAAGTACTAAAAAAGCATGAAAACTCAGTATCAAAACTACTTAACTTGGCCAATGCATTTGAGAACATGACAGACAAGCAGCCAGATAACAGACTAAAGAGCAGGATGTCTGGATGTTTGTAGCCCATCAAAGCTCTAGCACCACCACAAGAACCACTGCAGAAGAGAATGTACGGAGAAAGAAATAAACACATACAGCTCTTAAGATTATTTAACGTAAACTGAATATGTGAATGTGCTAATGACTGGCACTCAAGATTAGTCTAAGTAATTAATCACTTGAAAAGTAGATAATAGATACATAATGGAAGATGATAGCCGGTAGCTCAATGTATGACTCAGTGTACAAGAAATTGATTAAATGTATATAAAGGTAAAGTGTGGTTGGATTCAAGCTCCTGAACAGTTAGACATAAACAAACTGACAGTACACAGCGTTCCCTCTTGCTATCTGCTGTATTTCCCTTGAGAAGAGAAACTCCTGTGTCCAATGCAGTGAAGACTGGGTGAATCTGGTTCCTGAAAGAAGTGAGATTAAATGCACCCTGGAACGGCCCATGGCGACTAGCAGGCAAGCAAGTGGTGCTCAGATGCCCATAATGGGTCAGGGTCCCTCAAGGCCAATACCTGCCAGCCTGTTTAAATAAATGCAATTAATAGTGGTTGATGTAAAACACAGGATAACAAGAAAACTAACTCCATTAACTATAGAACACATTGCTCCCTCTGATGGCAAAACCCGCTGAAAGGATGGAAATACCCTGCAGATTTCATTTCAGAATTATTTTAATTTCATTGTTTCAAAAATTGTCACACTAGTAGGTTTACTTCATATCTAAAATAAAACAAGCTATAAAGGAGGAGAGGGAATAACAGCCTGAACTGCTGGGAAGCAACATGCTGCACTCAAGGTACTGGAAGAATTTTAACAGTACAGTAAGAATCTTTCGATGGGGGTAAAAAAGAGCAAGTAGAGATTTTACTAACTGCCTGGGAGCCACTGTGAGGATGACCATTTAGTGAACAAGTTCTTTCCTCCACATAATCCTACCTGGGCTGATAAGTGCACAAATCCGATTTATGTATACTCAGTGAAAAGAATTCCTAAAAACGGTTTAAGCACACGTTACTCGCTGCTGGTTTCTGAACTGCAATCACAGTTTGACTTTTTTAAAGAAGGAATTTAGCATCTACACTGCCGTGCCCGGCAACACGAGGTTCCCAAGCTGTGTGTGTTTACTATGTAAACCTCAAATATGCTCGGGTGGCACCCCACAGCATCTCAGTAGAAAGCCATGAGCAGTCCCACAAGGAAGGTAACTGCGTGACAAAATGAATCCTGAAAACCTGGGCTAATTTTTTAACAGCACTGCTAACTGCAACAAGAAAACAGTTCTTTTGCATTTCAGAACTGTGAGGTTTGCTTTGACTCCTTCCCTTGTGTACTTTGAATCAGAGAAACAAAAATTTCATGTGGCCTAGAACCAAAGACTAAAAATTTAAAGACAAACACTGTTTCACAGAATCAGGAATGACTAAAGATTTGCACTATAAAAGATTTATTTCATAACAGAAATCCCATTAGTCACTGATTAAAAAAAAAAGAAAAATCCTAAAAAGCAAAAATCAGGATCAGTTAACATTCATTCCTCTATATTTAATCTGTGATTCAGATTTAACACTTCAGCTCCATTTTGCCTTATCAAATTATATCATATATGCCTCAAAAATTCTGTGTCCAGTATTTTCCAGACCAGAGTCTGTGAGGGCTGAGGATGGGAGGCAGAGCATTAGGGATCAAAACGCACCTTTCTTCCAGGTCCTCTGAATCAGAGACACTCTCCCAAGTACCTTCCCTGCACCTCATCTGCTCGTTGGATGCAGAGCAAAGAGCACACTGAAAATACAGATGAGAATGCCAACCTGTGTACACCCGAGCTTAGCAATGAGCCCAAGCAGGATGCCTGAAGGATCCCAAGGATAAAAACACCGTGTTTAGTCACTTTGAAATCTGTTTCACAGCAGATTCTCTTCCTTTTGATGCTGCCAAATTCTAACCTCAGCAGGTGTTTTCACATGGGAGAAAGTAGCCCCCCCACATATTCTCCATTAGCATTAAAAAAGCATGTCAATTGGCACTGGAAAGTAGTATTTTATAAACTTCTTTCAGAATTTGGTCAGGAAAGCCAAAGTGAGCACAGGAAAGTATTACATTGGTAATACCATAGTACACAGGGCCTTGTTACACTGATACCGTTATTCCTGTGAAACAATTAAAAAAAATAATTATCATAATGTTGCTATTTACTGTAAAGATTTGTTTTTTCTAGTGCATACCAGTGACAATTCAGAAGATCATTCACAACTCTGTATACAGCTTTTTCTTTCACTACAGGAAAGCACATTAATCTTTTCAGATTAGAATTTTTGTCAGTCTCAGAGACAGAAAGAAATGTCTTCTCTGCGCATTGCCCAGGTACAGCTCTGTCATCTACTGGTGTCAGCAAAGGAACAGACTTGCGTCAACCAGCAAGTCCTACTGCATTTGAGACTCAGGCTTATTCAAAGGCACCCGGGCAAACCACTAGGCTTCTTTTCCCCCTATTATTTTTTTCCTCCTTTTTTTTTTTTTGCTTTAGGCAATGCACCTGGAAAATGGGAAAACGTCTTGATTCCACTGAAACACAAAAATTTTACTATAGGTGTAAGTACATTTTCTGCAAAAAAACTTCAGTTGCAGGTCCAGGTTCTTAAAAACAACAGGACTATAGAACTTTTCAGAGTATTTCTCAGCCCGTGTTAGTTGACAAATGGCAAACACTCAGCTTATTAGTGGCTCTGTTCAACAACATTCTGGCCCGGTTTTGCCTTAAATATCATGAAACCAGCGTCAGCATGCAGTTAACATAGGTACGGAAAGAAAGAGAGACATATGATAAACTAGGTCTGTTGCCACATTTAAGAAAAGTCTTGTTCAGTCAGCTCTGGTCTTGCCTGAAACAAATTTAGTATCTCACCTAGAAGGTGCCTTTAGGAGAGTAACACTCCAACCCAAAACTCTTGCCTCTCAGCTGCAATGCTGCTTCATGTTTGGGCCCGTGGACCTCTTGGACTAAAGCACAATCGCTGCTGAAGCCCAAGCGCTGGCACGCTGCAGAGCATGCTGCCGCAACAATATTCTCGTCGTTCATCAACTGTTGCTTTCAGGAGCATGGAGGAACAACCAATCTTAAAACAAATTATTTTACTAATTAATAAATAATAAAATAAGCAACACACGTTTTGCATGGTTTCTTCAATGGGATCCTCTGGGACAAGCTGTGCCTTAAGTCGTATTATGGCAAAAACTATTTCCATTCACTGTAGCCATAACATTTCAACACTTTTAACTTCTCCTCCTTTAAGCTGCTAGAGATTTAATCTAATATAAAAGGATAAGGACGTGACTGTGGTTTAATGAGTCTGCATGTCCTCAATGTGTTTAAGACATACTTCATAAAATATGAAATTAGATTCTTCATCTAGTGTCATTTTGTTATCTAAAAATGTAACACTTTCCCCTGTCATTCTTCTCTTTTTTAATAGGAGTTGACTTGCAAGTCAACCACTCAGATACTGAGGTAGAGCTCAGAGAAAAGTTACTACAGGGAGACAAAAGAAACCATGACTGTTATATGAAGCTGAACAAATATTAGCCATAGCCACAAATCATTCAGAAGTATTTGCTAATAAAATATTTCTGAAATTATTGCTTTTATTTTGTACTGTATTTCCAAGTCTTTTCCAGAAAAGTAATTACGCACATGCCTAACTTAAAGCACATGAGAAATCCCATTGATTTCAGTGGGCTTAATCACATCCCTTAAGTCCCTCACATTCTTCAGCACACTACTGCATCTGGACTTTTTACAATAATCAAATGAGAATAAACCAAATATATGTTCAGTGTAATCCATACTTTTCACGTGAAAATGTAGACGTAGTCATTTAATAGACATGAAAGCACCAGGCTTTTAGCCTCACGAAATGAAAAGGCTAGAGAAGATTGGTTCACTATCATATTGTCAAATATTTTATGTGCATTATAAAACTCTGACCTCTTTTTACTGAAGAAGAAAGTGTTTCTGGACATGTTAACATCACATGGACACTGTAAAAAATCAAAAGCCTAAGCTGATGTACAATCACTGTCCTACAGAAATTATTGCATTTTCATTTTGCATTCACAGATAGGACTGACGTGGACATCCTTGGAAATTTTGTGAGTAACTCTAAGTCAAAATAAAATATTAAGATCAATTAAAATTATAGCATTTATAAATTTGGCATTTTAAATGCTTGAACAAGTATCATATCTTACAAGCAATATCATATCTTACAAGCAAAATCCATCTGCAGCACTTGAAATGTGTCTGTCAGATTCTGATAATTTAATATAAAGAAGTACCATTTATAAGGACAGGCAACAACTTTTATTAGACTGGCTCATATGTTCCAAATCTTATGTATACATGCATATATACAAACCTTTTCAAACCTTTTCTTAGGTGAATAGGCCCTTGTTGAAGCTCCAAAGAAGATCTACATTGGCCCGGTCTTCAGGGCTCAAAAAGAAGATTTTGTACCTACAATTTTTTTCCTTTTTTTTTTCTAGTGGTATTATCTGTTATAATAAAATAGAAGTTGCCTCTGACATTGCTATAGCATCAGAGCTATAACAACACTGTTTATGGAGAATTCCATGCTCCAGGAACCCTAGAGCCCTCTGTGCAGAAGACAGTATCTACCTTGAGGGAAGTTCACGTAGCTTATGGAAGTAGCAATTTTCTCAAGTAGTTTTATCCCTATAATTCCAGTCTGGGGCCTCTTTGGAGCCAGGAATACCAGTCATAGCAAACTATATAGTATCTATGTGTCAGTCCTTGTCAGCACTCCAAGGACAGGATGTGACAATAGAACGTACTTCTTTTATTGGTTCCCCTTGTTATTAAACACAACCCATACAATGCCTTTCCATTTAAACCTTTGATACTGACTTAGTAACATCTTCCAGGAGACAGGTGGAGAGCTGAACCAGAGGAGACGTGACAGTGCCGATGACAGGAACGTTTCCATTTGTTTGCCAGCCCTCTTCACACCTCGCCTTGCAAGGTTACAAGCCATCAACGTTATTCTGTCACATCCTCTTGGATATTTTTTTGAAGAGACTGTCTATTTAGTTTTTAAAGAAAAGTGCTTTGAAATCATACTTTTAATTATTTCAGAAAGAAATGCACATTTCTATTACGTGTATGTCAACAGTGAACATTTGTATCTTTGACCAATGCCAAACTGTAATTCTCCAATCATATGCGATTCATATGAAACACGAATCAGCTCAGTTTATTCCGTGTGTCAAAATGCATTATCTGCTTCCGAGTTTTGTCTTATTTGGTCTGTCCCATTTGGTAAATGGGGAAAATAAAACATAGACACAACTACTAATGTCATTTGGAAAAAGCACCTTCAAATTTATCACTGGTGGATTACGCTACAGAAATGACAGAATGCTGAAGTGGTAGAGGGCAAAGTAGTTAGAAAAACAGTATTTATGTGTTTGCAGAGGTTGTTATGCCATACGTAAAGGTTTGCAGCAGGGAGAGAACAACAGGGATGTTTCTATCTCAAATTTGTGGGAATGCGAAAGATTCAGCCCTGTCAATTTTCTGTACTTTTGATTAGATTACAGACAATGGATTACGGTATCACACTTTATTCTCGATCAACTGTAATTCAAAGCGGGTCATAGTTTTGGATCATCTGCGGCAAGCCATCTCTCTGTGCCAATTTCTCTATCTATAGAAAGGGGGTAATAAAATACCTAAACAACTCTCAAAAAATGCTCTGAAACATACCTTGGAAAAGACATGCTGGCTTTCTTTTACTTCAACTGACTTCAAGTTATGGCATTTTTCTTCAGTGATTGTTTTTAGCTAAAAGCATATAATCACTCATTAAGGCAACTATTTTTTGCTTGCTAAACCCATAATTTCTTCAGAAGGGACTCGCTTACTGATACTTAATGTAGTTCACAGATTTCGTAACAGTGAAATATTTGCCATACTGCCAACATTTCATGCCCAGCAGCCAGACCAGGCAACTTCCAGAGGTCTCTTTCAACCAACATCGCCAATCTGACAAGATGAATTGCCTGCAATATTCACAGCCCTACAAATACTGATAGCACAGAGATAAGAACCACAACATGCTACGCCGCAGTACGGAACACTCTTCTAAAGCACGACTGACATTTAAAACCTGGGTAAAAAGAGTTTAAATTGTTTTTCATTTCATTTCATGGAAAGGATCTCTGTCCGAAGCCCAGCGCTGGGGGTCCCCGGGGCGAGGGGGGGGCCCAGCCCGGAGTGGGGGCTGCAGGCACCGGGCTGGAGCGACAGGGCAGTACCTGCACCCGAAAACTGATCTGCGAGGGGATCACATCTGACACCTTCACACGTTAAAACAACACAAAAATGGGGGAAACAACGCTGTCCGAAAAGGTTGCCATGTTGCCCAGCTGCAAGTAGGGCATAAATGCAAGTAACAGATATCACAGTCTGTATAATCGGATGAAAAAAAAAACCCAACGAGAACTTACTCAAGGCACAATGGGGATGATTGTCCAAACGTCACAAAAATGCAAACCTGTTCATTCAGGTTTAGCCTCACATCTGCTAGTGTCCTGTCCTACAGCACGGCAATCTATTGTTTAATTCTAGGTTAAAATGGAGTAATCTAAATATGCACGCTGTTACATAAAAGGGCCAGGGGATGAAATTACACCAGTTTCTAATAAGGCCCTTTGAAACCCTAAACTAGCAAGTTAGCAGCCAAATTATTTTTCGTCTACTAATACAGATTGAACAGCAAATAATGACTAGAAGAAGATTAATTAGAGTGTAAATCTTCTGTAGTTCTCAAAATCCTATGTTTGTTTGCTATACCAAGGCACAACAGAGGACTATTTAGTTGCTAAACATTTATCATTTTACTAAGCATCTCCAAGACCAGTCTTAAAAAACCTTTTGTCTCCCAATTGCTAGATTCTTCATAAATACAAGATCTGTAAAGTTTCCTTCTCTCCCATTTCAAAACTAAGTAGAAGACTTTTTAACATGCATCTTTTGAAAGAGTATTTCTAGTTAGAATTTAGTAAAAATCAGCATATTTATTTTGAAGGATAGCAATAATAGCAATAGAAAATCTAGTGTGTTCCGTTATATCTTCTACTTTTATTTAGTGTATGTAAAATCTATGGCAATCACAGTTACTAAAACTACATTTTTACCTCGCTACAGCTGTCCATGTAAAAACAATTTATGTGGCTTTACGTATTCTTTTACTTGATAAATAGCAGCCCGCACACGGTGACAGACATCACACCAGAATATGAAAAGGACCGTTTGGTTATTTTCTTCTACCTGTGAAATACACGTGCTACTATTTTCTTCTGTTTCTTTCAGAATACTCATAAACAAACTTCCTTCCTCTGCACGATGTATTCTGCATCCGAATTGGGAAAGAAAAAGAGAGTTGTGAGCTCTTTAGGACACATACACACACCCCGTCCCCGGAGGGTACAGTACCACTGATGAGCCCCAGCCCACTCCATGCCGGCTGCAGGAACTCCCTGGATCTCAAACGCACCCGATAGATCCCACCTCCCCTCTGTGTCAGGTAGTAACTTGCATTATTTTCTTGCTGATTTTCAAAATATAGCTATTTACCTATGCGGTTGCATGTAAAGCCAGGAAAACCGAAGTATAATAAACTCCACTCATTCCAGCTCTCTTCATCACCGCATAATCTAGATTAAGACTGGATTCCCCCACCTCTGCCACACGGGACTGGGCGAGAAGGCAGGAAAGCAAGCACGACAGATTTCTCAGCATGGAGGCTGAGAAGAAGCTCAGCAGGGTACGACAAGCAGGCAAGGAGACTGACTGGTGACCAGGTGGTGCATAAGGATTAAAAAATGTAGCAGGGGCAAGGAATTTACTACAAATAAAAATAAGGAAAATAAATAAATTAGCGACATAATGCAGTAAATGGTGTATGTATTACATCTAATCAAGATGGCATCTCAGAAAACACAGCAGCTGCTCAATTCAGTCAAGTGCAATTCCTTAGAGGCTCAGAGAACAGGGGTGCACTTCCATTTCTGAAGCAGCACGTGGTCATGCAGTCACTGCTCTGAAACCAAAGCAGAAAAGTTTATTTCTTGTATGGCAACAGGGATACTGTGGAACTGCTCATAACTATGATCATATCAGTTTCACCTGACTATGATACAGTTTAAGGACAGGAATCATAGAACCAATCATTTCTTATTAGTGTATTCTAAAAGAATAGAAGACAGAGTAAACAAAAAACTCAAGTTAGAACAATAGTAGGGATCTCAGACTTATAGAGAAGACTGTCACAATAAAAACTACACTATAGTCCATCATACTTCATGAGAATGACCTACTTGCAGATATTAGCATAATTTCTTTTCTTTTAAAATAAAACTTGAAACTTAACCTTGTTAACTAACCCAAGTGAATGTGCCTGGCCTCCTTTCCCAAGGATGAAAGGCTCTTACACCACCCAGGGAAATGAATTCAATAAAGGAATCTCTCTATTCAGAAAACTCAACTGTCCATCAAACATGTTCTCCAACAGCAAGCACCTTCTAGCCCATCTCAGTTGCAGAGACAGGCAGACTTTCAAGTAACCAAGGACTAGAATATTCAGGGCAAGGTGCCAGCACAAGTTTGAGCACAGGTCTTGCATTCATGCTTATTCACACAATCTAATACACTCACAGCAGCGGCTAGATCCTTAGGCTCCTTGAATTTCCATGATCTAAATCTTATGCACCCAACTCCCAGAGAGGAATCCTGAAGCCAGAATTAAGTACGTAGGTTCCTTGAACACATCAAGAACCAGAAATCCTGCATGATGAGCAGAAATTGCCTAGAGCTAACCAGTGCAAAACACATTAACCACTACAAAACACCAGGGCTGGACAAGCAGAAGGGCTGCAGGATATACATGAGATACTTTCCTAGAGCTTAAATCATCAAAGCCTCGGCTAGAGAATGGCCCCTTCTACCTGGGATCTCTAGTCCGCAGTCCTGCCCTGCAGCTTTTAAAGGAATAAGCCAGAAACACTATTTTATTTTTTAAAACTTGGCTGTGAGAGGAGTTTAGCAATGGTATAATACTGAAAAGACTTTTGGAGTGGGGAAATGAAGGTCCAGCATCTGCTCTAGGCAGATGGGCTTCACACCACTATTTCTTTTCCCAGGACAGTGCCCAACACCTGGGTGAGATCTTAGTCTGGGTGCACACCTGGATGACGGGAGTGACGAAAGGGGACTCTTCCCACCCATTACATTGAAGTTCTGACACCGTTCAGCAAAGAGTAAGAAGAATAAACTCTTGTGTTGAATCACAATTTTCTGTGATGCTAACAACAGCGTAAGGACAGCAAATCCTAGGCACAGATTTCACCTCATTTTGTAATCTACAAGACTGGTTCTCATAAAGCTATGTAGTAACTATGAAAAATACTACAGAAATTAACTACAATAAGGCAGTAAAGCGGCTGCTAAAGCATGCATTTATCAGGCATCCAGTGGTGCAAGAACATTTTAACTACTATGAAAACACATTTTTGCGCTAAGCTAAACTGGCTTATCTACTTCCTATTAATAACCGTACTATGAATACCGCACAGAATAATTGTTTCACAGACTGGGAGAGAAGTACTTCTGTTTAATCTTTTATGACCTTTATAAAACTTTATTAAATTATGAAGCCATCTAGCTTTAACATGCTCTAAAGTTTTGGTTGGGAACAGTTTAAATACATAAATACGTGCAGCTGTCCCAAACAGTGCCACCACGGTTACTTAAGACACTGTTAAGGCTTTCCAGTTCTGTCCCATTTTAAATCAGCAATAAAACTCTAGTCCAAGATAAAGTCTCCGATAGGAGCTATCCAATCAGCAGCAAAGTACTTCTTATTAAATTACTGACATTTTAAAAATACATGCAAGCTCTTCTCAGTTCCTTGCAATTGTGTTACCTATTAAAGTCTCTGCTATAAAAAAATATATTAAAACTAGTTTATTACATGGATAACCTCTTTCAGCACGTCAGGAATAGAAATATGAAATCTCTTTATTGATCTTTGGTACACTGAGCCCAAGCTGAGTCTTGTGGGGATCATGGTACTCACAAAATCTGCCAGTACTGTGACCACTAGAAATTTAGACGTTAAAAACAAAGCCAATACTTTGGATGGCAAGCCCAGCCAACTTTCAATTTGATCGGAGCATGCTGCCTCCTCAGAACTGCAGCCTGCTGGTAAGGAAGTCTGGAGACCACATCCTTAAAGGAAAGGAAAAATTAAAAAGGAAAAAGGAGAAAAAATGTCCACCTTGTTTTTCCCAGCTACTTCATCAATGACCAGGGGAGTCTCTCTCTGACACAGGACAGGGAGATATACTGACAATTCTCACAGTCCCCATGAAATCCAAGAGAGTCCTGAAACAACTCATGTATGTCACCTGCCCGAGTCTGACCATCTGAAATTTCTTGTTTGCATTTTTGGTACCTCCTGCTTTGCTAAAAACTGACGAACTATGGATATACATTTTGATATGATTATTTGAACAAGGCATACCACTGTGCAAGTTTTTAAGATTTTATTCTTCCAGTGTACCTTAATTCTGTCCATCAGCCCTCCAACAATTCTAGTTCTGCAAAATCCTATAGTACTATGATCTTTTACCTTCAACAGGTAAAAAAGATTAAAACCACTTATTTCATGTATGAACTAAGAAAAGTTTTGAATCTAAAAGCTCAGAAGCTTTCCCCAGATCTTGCTATAATTCTCAAATCCTAAATCAAATCCCTTCACACACAACATGAAGACTTGAATTTCTTTCATTCAGTTTAGCAACATTTGTACTTACTGACTGTTCACTTAGATCCTGAGAGTCTTCCATGGAGGTTATTCACCTTTCTTTCCCCCACAAGCAGAAATTATCTTCCCTTCAATTTACAGCTCAGTAGTCTAAATTAAAAAGAAGAGAGAAAATTAACATGCTAGTCTGAAGTCCTCATTTCCCAGGCAAATCTGCAATAAACAAACACCCTAAACTGAGGCTGTGGTTCCACTAAAATCTGCAGTGAAGTTACCATTGACTTCTATGCAGCCCAATTTCATATAAAATGTTTCAACACCTCCAGTAATATTTTGGGAAACTATCTAAAATACACCAGCAGAAACAGGAACACATTTAAATAATAATTCTTCAACTCCTGCATGAAAAAATAGTTGAGAAAACAAACCAATAAAAAGTTAAAGTGTTTACAGGCAGCTGTTTAAGTAGACAAAAGATAACCCTTGGGAGAACATATTAGAAAGACAATTATGGAATGCTGAACAAAACTACTTAATACACGTTTAATGATAACCTCTTAGTCATTAAGTGTCTGGCAGAAAAAGGTTATTATGCAATTATCAGCATGAAGTCCCCTCTCTAAGGTCCATTAAATTCCTTTAGGATTAAATAAAATACACAAAGTGGTTTATAACAAGCAACTCCCTACAAAGTGCCAAATGACAGACATTACCCTTATTATCCACTATGTCTATGACTTCTCTCATAGGTGAATCACTCTCATAAAATATTGAGATCTTCAATAAGAAAATTCTGTTTTCTAAGAGTTCTGCAGACAATGATTACGGTAACCTTAACTATGAAGCCACACAATTATATTACAATCTCCATTCTCAGAAAAGATCCACTTTGGAGTTATGCAAATTTGCATAATTTAGAAAAAAAACAAGTGCCAGGGTTATTTCATATCTATAATAAGCATAATAACATTAATCAAAGCTAGTGTTACAGTCAAAAGAAAAAAATATAACAGTATGCAAGCACATAAATTAAGGAACCCAAACAACCTGGAATTGTTTGTCAACAAGGCATCCCAAGAAACCATTACCTGGGAGTATGCCCAATAACATAAACATATTATGCACCTTTGTTTTAATTTTTGACCTGCAAGAACTTATACCTTATGCTACCTCCAACCTGCATAAACGTAACCATTACTTACCTGAGGTTAAACAATGAAGAGCTCCCTCAGCACTTGCAGAACATTTGAAAGGAAGGGGAGCTACAAGCCATTGCACCCACATGTCCCCCATCCAGTGCCTTACGTTGCCCTGCGAATACCTCCTCTCTTAGTCTGAAGTGCCTCTTACTTGCCATATCTCCATTTACTCCCCAGAACGTAACACCCAAAATTTCCTTTGCATTAGGTATTTCCCAGAACATACACACGTGCACTTTTACAGCCCCAGACTACTTTTTCTCCACTCTCGCTTTTATTTCCCCTTTTTCCTGCCACAAGATTACACCCCCTGTTTTCCCTCCCTCTTCTCTAAGTTTCAAAAAGATTTTCATTTGCATTTCATTAATTTTTGCCTTGATGTTACAGAAGGGAAAGACCAATTGCAAGCAAATCGTGTTACATCTATTTCACCTTATCAGAAAGCTAAAAACAATTCCTGATTTTCAAAATGGCTTCAGTTTCGAGCTCAGAGGGATCCAAGACTTTGCCCATGATACCTTCACCAAAACAGTAACCACCTCCCATGGCTTTTTGGTCAGTGTGGAGCACGCACCCTTGTGTTTGTAAAAATCTTCTTCAGTCTTTGTCCAATGGAGACAAAAGGGGGAAAAAATTGCTTCTTCAAAGCACCTACTACAGGCAAATTTCAGAGAGGAGCCTACCAAGAACAATGGGTATTTTGAGAGAAAGCAGCTCTACATGGCATTTCCTGTGGCAGCCCCTGCCAAAGGCAGCAGTTCCAAACACAAAGGCGAATTTCCACAACTGATCCTAAAATATTCCATGAATAACTTAAACACAAAATCGGCTTTAATTTAATGAAGAGTTTGAAGAGTGTGCATGTTATTGCATTAGTAAGATTGCCTGTGGAAAGAAACAGTCAAGCATCCGGTAGTAAAATACAAGATTTCGAACAAATTGTTTGACTAGTTTCTAAGTTTACTGACTGGCTTTCATTCAAACATTAAATCCTCTTAATTCTGTCTGCCAGTCACTGAAGATGACAGATCCATCACTTTCTGTGGGAACTACAACTCAACTACGGAGCCATACCATAACAGACCGCCCCATATTCATGTTTCTTTCCATATCCATCATGATCCTAACCAAAGCATACTGACACCAACAGACGGGTGTCACATTTTTCCTTGAAAAACGAAGTGTATCAATATTTTAAACGCATCCTGACTATGTAAGTCCAACAGGAGTTTTACTATTAAGAACTCCCTGTGACTCACCCACAATGTGGGTGTCGTGTCCCAAAATTCAGGTGGATGTATCCACTGGAACACGTCACTGAATATGCCACTTGTATTAGTCACCTTCTAAAAAAGACTGACCTTCACGAACTTTTTGAACTTACTTTACTGAATTGCAAGACAAAGAGAAGCTTGTTTAATCTTTGCAGAAATACACAATGTGCTAAACAGATCCTTTGCACAAACATGCTATATCATACTAGTTTCAAGGGCTCTGTTGTTCAACTCCACACTGCCTCAAAATTCAAATACTCTTACTGGAAATGGAGCTTTTTAAAATAAAATTCAGAATTAATATTTTATCAGTATTCTACCTACCAACAGCTGAATCCTGCTACATTTTGAGGCCAGTTAAAGTGGCTGATTATAACCAACTGCTAACACAATGATTTTTATAATGGCAGTTATGCCAATTGCACTTAGACCAAATCCTTTAGGGTTTAGTTTTATAAATTTGTAAAAGAGGAGAAAAACCATTAGAGAAGTCAGTGATTTAAGTAAGACCAACATTACTCCCTAATAAAGATATAAAATTAAAGGATAATAGTAACCTCGTGCTGTTTTATGAGGCAATAATCCAGTTACCAATTCAACCTTGTAGTTTATCCCATCAAGAGAACCAGATTAAAAACAGAGGGAGGGAGGGCACTCTTATCCCTATTATATTGCAAGTGTTTCTAACTGGGTTTAAATATTTTTAAAACTGTTGTTAAAAGTCTTAAACTCACAGACAAGCCAGAATGAAGAAAAATGCCTGTTTCTGCTCTTGATCCAGTTCTTGCAGATGTGGCTTTAAAACTGATGAAGTGTTTTATGCTCCCAGATAAAAATTTTACCTTTCTAAGAAATGTCTTAATTAGGAGGATTCCTGACTTTCCTCATCAACAAATGCATTTAAATCTAATTTTTTATTTATTTATTTTTATCTGGGGGAATAAAACACTTCATCAAATTTAAACTGCAACTTCCAGGACTCGACCGTGAGGAGAAACATGTGTTTCCTCCCAGAGATACACCCATAAGTTAAAAAAAAAAAAAAAAAAAAAAAAGACAAAACAAAACAACAAACTACTTAGGATCTGCTGCATACTGCTTTGTAAATGACTGAAAATGTAAGACATCTAGGATGTGACCTCTCCCCTCGCAATGATTTCTTCAGAAAATTAGGGTTGCAACAACTGAACAACTGACTGAGGCAGATTCATTTTCTATGGGATTTCTAATAAGATCCTCTGCTGCAATTTTCACAAGCTCAAGACAGAATGTGAAGTTTGGGGATCCACAGGTAAAAAACAGCCTTAAAACACTTGACGTTTCCCAAGAGTATTTCAGAGGTTGCTTCAGGCCCTCCAGTCAGCCAGATGGAGAGATGGGACTTCCAAGAAGAATCCATCATCTGGAAGAGGAGTTTGGCCATCAGACAAAAATTTTCCTCCCTTTCACCTCAACCCAAAAACTTAGGAAGAAAATCCCCTCTTGATTCACTAGGAGTTGATCTTCTTATATGAAATTATGGGGAGGTGGTCCTCAGTTTCTACCACAACAATTTTTTTTGACATGATAATCCCTTTGGGCACATTGTCAGGTTCTTTTTATTCTGTTTCATCTGAAGAACACCTATTTCTACTGAGGTTCTATCATGGTGATGCTCTGGCAGCATAGTACAGGGGCTCCAGGATCCCAGTCAAATTTACTATATTGTTTTTTTTATGTTTTGAAACATGCTGATAAGAAGCTTAGAGAACAAACAGAAAGGATGCTACTGTGGTTAACACAATTAATTCGTAGCCACAAAGAAGAACTCATTTCTATCACAGCCACAGGTTGAGAGTCAAAATGTTCAGTGAGAAGTGGTAACATCTGAGACACTGTGAAAGGTTATGCAAGGCAGGTAATGAGAAAATGAACTGCTCTAGAATCACTGCAAGGAACTAGTGCGTTTGCACTGCAGTCTCACTAAATTAGATGATTTCATACTGGTTGTTTCCCATGACACCCATTTCCTTGAAGGAGCAGGAGAGAGGGTACAGGCAGTAACAAACAGACACCGCCTGACATTCAGTCTTTTCTTACTTAGGAAAACATTCTTCTAGTTGTCTGCATGCATATCACATGTAGTCTCATGTGAAAAAGATAAAATATAACCTGAATTAAAAGTAAAGGAAACCAAATGCAGATATTTTAGAATTTCAACTTAGCCTATATCTACAGTCCAAAACTGTATTTTGGGCGGTAAAAGCATACTGCGTTCTCAGTTCCTAATTGTATCATATTTGGAAAAGAAGAAGGATCCATGCCCCAGCTGAGGAATGAGATTGATGTGCTTTATAACCTAGCTTTCTTCAAAACTCAAATGAAGCTGCTAGCAGGCAAGTCAATAAGAAAAACATACTAATTTAACACTTTTAAAATTTAAAAAAAAAAAATGTAGGGCTTTCTAGAAACGGGAGATCACTGTGCTTTGTCAGAAAAAGACGTCAGTTTTCTAATATTGTAAGGCAAAATGAAAACTCATCTCAACATAATCTCAGAAAAGCTATTGTTTGATATATTTCTAACTGATTTTAGAACTAATTTATATACATTTATATTAACTAATTTTTAACCTCATGGTCTTTTGTGTTTTCTTATACAAATCCTGTGTTTTCTTGAAAGGAGTGCCAACCCTAATAAAAACAATTTTTCTTTAGTGGAAAAAACTGTAAGAAACATTATAATCTATATCTAACTTCAAGGGAGAGCAAATGACTAACAAATTTTAAATACCATAAACGTCATAAACAGTTAAAAAGGCAAACAAAGCCATCCTGACAGTATGACCTAGTTAGGGACAGGTACTGGTTTCCTGAGGAAAACTGGCAGGTGAAAAGAAAGCCTGCAGATTATTTTTTTTTTAATTTTTTTTTTTTAGCTCTCAAATTTTTCTTTTTAAATTCCTTTTAATCAGAAGGATTCTTGTAGGAAGTAGAAGTGGCTTGGGAATCCTGCATGCCTCTTTAGGCTTAGCCGAGGTAACTGTTCTTCACCTCCTGATATCAAGGTGCGTGAAATGAACCTCTTGAAAAACTCATATTTCATTGTAGACACAAATCTTGCTCCACAGCCTAGAGAATTAAGGGAAATACGGAATGTCCGTCTTTCCCTTCCTCCTCTCCTTTCTTCCTCAGGCCATCATTTCTAGAGGGGTAGATACGGCGCTCTTTAGATCAGTTTGGTTTCAGTCCACCTTTAGCTTGTTAAGGATGAGCATTTTACCCTTAGAGAAGTTTTAGAGTTTTCTGGAACTCTTCGTAGCGCACCCGGGACCCACTGCTCCATCTGTTAGTGACCTCCAAACTGCCGAGCTCCTTCCCCAGCCGGAGCCCTCGGTGCGCGGCTGAGCGGCGCCGCACGCCTGCCGCCCTCACGCTGCGGCTTGTTTCGGCTCCCAGCGTGGCCAGCGGCCCCTGCTGGAGGGAAACCAGCCTCGCCGGGTGCGTGTGTGCCGCCGAGCACCTGCCTACAGCGGCTGGCACTTGCAGGTGGATTGCTTCAACAGAGAAGACGCAATTTTGAATTGCATCGATATTTTGAATTGTTAGAATTGCTCTAGGAGTTCACGCGACAACTCACGCAACTGCCGCAGGCTTCTGAGCACAGATGAATTTCCTGCCTGCGCCCTGTCCCGCCACTCCTTTACGGGGACGGAATACAGGAGGAATTCCCAGGGTACGCTGAAAAGCAAACGGACCCAGACGCTTCCTCTATAAGAAGAGCCCTTGCCCTGATAGCAAATGCTTGGGTGAGAGTGTACCAGACAGTCCGAGGGGGCTGCGCAGGGCACCCTTCAGGATCCGCTCAGCATTCTCATCCCAGTGCAGTACCCGGCATGGATGTGCATCAGAACATGCATATGTGTAAACTGGGTACTAAACTGGGTATACAGTATATACTGGCTATGCAATGTCTATTCTAATGTATATAGAGACCATGCTTCTGAAATGAATACATTCCAAGCTGCAATGTCAGACATTATTAGAAAAAAAAACAAAAACAAAAACAAAAACAAAAACAAAAACAAAAAAGACCAAACCAAACCAAACAAAAAAAAACCCAAAACAAAACAAACAAACAAACAAACAAACAAAAAAAACCAAAACAAAACAAAAAACCCCAAACAAACAAACAAAAAAAAACAAATTAGGAATTAAAAATAAAAACCTGGTATTCCATCATCAGGACACTGATAACCCCAAAGCTCAGATTCACAAAGATCTAGGGTCCGCCTGTTATCCCTGCTAGAGATGAAAGAGCGTTTGTTCCTGGTAACACAGTTCAGCCATTTCCACATCTTCAGACAAAAGAATTATCCATACTGGGTTACCATGTATGTTAAGAACGGGGAAGGGGTCTTCAATACCCATCAAGTGTTTATAGTTCTGTGCTCATCTAGTTTCCTTTTAACTTCTCCCTCCCCTGAAAAATTACACACCTATAACTGGGACATAATTAGTTATTTCCATCTTCCCTTCTGAGCATATGAATTCATGCCAGACATTAAATATGGCAATGAAAAGAGACACAATTCATGCCACCGAACTGCAATACACTGAAAACCTCACAAAATTCAAGTCTAATTGGCTTTTGCACCAGTCACTATACACTTGTTACACAGAGTCTTGCAAATTCTGCATGGTCTTCGGTGAACACTTGTATATCTTTAAGTTTAGTGCAGTTTGCTTCCTTGAACTGAGTTTCCTGAAGGGTGGCATTGCTTCTGTGGTACTTGCGGACATTTTATTCAAGACGATATTCCCACTCTGCATTGGGTAATTCTAACTTAGAAACAAGTCACAGCACTCCAAAAGCATTTGGTACCAGGCAAAAGCCGGCAGCAAGACAAAAAAGCATAGCAACGCAGATCAGGAGGTCTCTGCATTGGTTAGGTATGTAAACCAGGTAAGAAACCGAAGGGGTCTACGACAAGAGATCTGCCTGCTGTCCCATTATCATCATACAACAAAACAAGTGGGAAAACAGGAAAGCAGAAAGATTTCTTAGAAAACTGTAAACAACTGCAAGCACTGTATCTCACTGACTTCAGGTAAAATAATACTTCAGTGTAGCATTTATCTCTCTTGCAAAACCGGGCCCCAATTTTACAGGTACCCAAATATAGCTAAAACTGACTCCCCTCCTCTTCCTACCACTCCCATCCCATACCTGTGCAACAAACAAGAAGGATTAGCTTTAAGAGTTTCAGCATACAGAATTATAAACTCAGCAATTCCTCCCTTATCCTAACATTGCACAACACGCCGTGAAATTGCCCAGATTGAAACCAGAGCTGCAAATCCAGTGATGCTTGGGGGCTTCCCAACTGTGAGAGACCTCTTCACTCACGCTTAGATAAGGCATGCAGCTACACAGACCTCTTCTGACTCATTCCAGATTAATCAATTACAGATTATTCCAGCCAGAAATAAATAAAACAAATGCTGAGACTGTTTCTGGCTTGGATTTGTAAACAAATCTAATCTAGAATCCCACTGTGTTCTCCTAAAAATAAAGGGAAAATTATTTGCAAAAAAAAATTAAACACAGTGTTTTTCGAATTCTTGATTGATCAAACCCATGCAATCCTTACCAAAAAGAAAGACAGTTCCCACGGAAAAAAAAGAAAAAGAAAAAGAAAAAAGAAAAAAAAAAGCAATAATGCAAAGATGCCACAGATAGAAGCATGCTCTTTTAGAATTCTAATAAAAAAATTGGTTTTATTTTCCTATGAACTGGCCATTTCAATGTTTTGAACAACTAGATTTTTTTTGAGGGAAGGATTTTGGTTTTTACTACATGGCATATTTTCGTTAATTTCTGAGACATTTTCCTTCTCTTTATTGTAGAAAATAGTTGAATACAAACCAAATAAAACATTTCAGTTCTTTATAAACAAGCCACTGAAAACAGAATGAAAAAGACTATGCTTGGTTAGCCGAAATATTTAAAGAGACACTGTCAACATGAAAATATTAATTATTTATTATTTTGTCTCCCCAAAAGACATGTCAAATTTACCTTTCACACATTAAAAAAAAAAAAAAAAACAAACCACCTTGTGACATAAAAATAACATAAGGTAACAATAAAGGTTACTTCTAAAACAGAAGCCCTACTTATCATTTTGGAATTTAGGGGAACCTAAAAATAAGCACATCCTCCAAGTAAAAGCAAACGGCAGTTTTACAAGGCTGGATAAATCAACCCAAAGAATCCAATCACATGTTAAAACGAAAGTCATGAGAGCATAGTATCTATACACCCCATTTGTTTTAAAAAGCCATGCCACAGTTTGAAGAGTGTATTCAGGAGTATGAGTATGCAATGATAGTTACTGACGAAGTCCAAATACTCTCTAAGATTCCTAGAAACATCCCGATGCAAGAGGAAGCTCGTGCCCTTCCTTTTCAGCTGTCAGCCCACCCCTGACCGGCAGCTGCCATTCCTGTTACTGCAAGTGTTTCACATACAGTTCTTTAATGGAACATTTTGAAATGCCAGAAAGAAATACAAAAATAAAGCCACCGAAAATAAACAGTACTTTTGTTCTGGTTTGGTAGGAGAAATGCAACCTTTTTATTAATTCAAGTTGACAGTAACCCCTAAATACTGCGTTTGAGAAAGGGTTCCATTCTCAAGAAATTACTGAACAACGGGAAACAAAACATGTGAAGGCAAAACTATCCCAGAATATGGAAGTCCTGCTGGTGCCAGCACGCAGCTGAAGTGGTTTCTGGCACACCAGAAGGACAATTATTACCCATCAAACCTAACACTGCTGCACCACGGCTATCAAGTTAAACTGAAGCCACCAGAACACAACAAATGAAAAGTAGCAAAATTCCTATGTGTCACCTTTGGGCAGCACAAAGAAAATGCCAAACCCCATGTTAGAAGTGCTCTGTAGTCAACATTTTTTTATGCTGCTGATCTTCACAAGAGCTATCTGCATTCACCGCGGTTCCTGGCCCATCAGCAGCCTCCACACACAACTGAGATGCCGTGAAGTTCATGGAACAGCTCACCATCCCACAGGCGAGGCTCTTTTACTAAGAGCCAGCACTAAGTGTGCAACACAAAGTCATTGTGAAAAACAGGAATTCGCAGATTTTAATTGTAACAACTGCTTTGACAACGTATCCTTTACCAGATTTCCTTTACCCCCTTTAGATATTTATTAGCAGTGCTCAAACCATGCTACCTTCTCCTTTGGTAAACCAACATCTGCTCATCCTCTGGAAGACATGTTTTCTAATTGTTTAATTCTGGTCTTACCTCTGAAACTTCTCCAATTTTTCAAGCTTCCTTTTCAAAGCTAAAAGAGGGCACAGCTTTTGAGTAGTAGCTGCATCCATAGTATCTACACAGGTAATGTAACTACTCCCTTTTTTTGGCTCTGATACCATCCTGATCATTTGCTATGGCCTCTAGTTGTTTGTTTGCTTTTTTTTTCAAATAAACCTCTGGCTTGTAGTGAAGCACATACTGTCTGCTTCCTCTCAGTTTGCTGAACAAGCCAGACGACTCTTAGCAATCTGCTCTCTTCATTATTTACTCTTCCCTCAGTCTTTGTAGTAGCAGCACTGCTGGCATTACAGTCCTACGACAGAAGTACAAGAAATTTTGTAAGAAGAAAGATCCCTTTTGTTAGGTCAGCAATTGATCTAATCAAAGGTATTAACTTCTTGTACAACTTACTAATCTTTGTGTCACAGGTAAAATAACAGTTTTTGATTTGATGACAAGCCCCTGAAAAACGCTTTGCAGTACTGTCCTCTTTAAAGACTCATTAACAAGTAAGTATTTTTGAAATCTATGCTTTAGTTTCCTGTTTAATCCATTTCATTTGTGCCAAGTTCATTTGGTATCCTTCAAGTTTATTAATCAAAAACTCACGTCAACTCAAAACCCTTACAGAAATTTATTACATCACTACTCTTATCTCTAGAAATCAAACTTGTACTCACATCAAAAATAATACTGCTAGTTTGGCATGCTTAAGTGTTCATAAACTCGTGCTGTGGTATAGCATGCATACTTCAGTGTTATACGGGAACAACATACAAAAGGCATTTGGAATGTGATAGCATGTAAGTTAATACTTTGTGACAGTGGAGACTAATCAAAAATAGTTGCCATAAATTGAGCACTTGTCTACAGTGACAGCTAAGCAATGGCCGCTTTTCAGAAATTATTCCACTTTTTCCCCAGCAATAGTGATAAACGAATGCAGCCCATCATGGGTGCTGCAGCCCTCGGTGGTGACATTCTCCTCCTAGTGCAGATACGCTCTGCCCGTCCCCTGTGAGCCCGGCTTTGGGACAGCAGTGCACAGACCAGGAAAAGTTATATCATCTGGTATCCCATTTTGAACTCCTGCCTGCCTTTGAGAACATCATGTGGTACCCTCCAAAGGTACCACAACTTTCCCTATTGTTTTAACCTGCTCATATATCTGCAAATCATTTGCAGCGCCTTCAGTTTTAGTTCAAAAAGGCCACATCGACAAAACCTTTTGGTTAAATATCAAGGGATCATTTTTGTAGACACTGTTTTCATTCTGAAAAATTCCACCTATCCCGCAGACTTGACCCTGCACTTCAGTTAATAGAGGTGGCAGATTAGGTAACGGAGACTGTGGTTCCGCAGCTATTTCTGCGGCGCCGGTGCCAGGCTCGGCAGCACGGGTGCTGCCACTCATTCCGACCTTTGCCTCGTTGCCAGCACAGCTGTTTATGAACCACAGCAAGGAACGGATCCAGCTCAAACGAGTGGCCAGCAGAGGAGGGGTAAAGGGTTGCTTAAGAAGCACTGCCACCAAACGTGAAAACACAGCTTCGCACTCTTCCCTCCTCTGCCACAGAAAAGGGACGGACGTAGGAACTTCAGATACAGTTGGTCACACACAGCAGTGAGTCACACACAGCTTACTGCTAACACGGACCAGTACACCTAGCAAACTATGTAACACCAGAGCAAAATCATAGAATCATAGAATGATTAGAGTTGGAAGGGACTTGAAGATCATCTAGTTCCAACCCCCCTGCCATGGGCAGGGACACCTCCCACCAGACCAGGCTGCTCAAAGCCCCATCCAGTCTGGCCTTGAACACTTCCAGGGATGGGGCATCCACAGCTTCCCCGGGCAAGCTGTTTCAGTATCTCACCACCCTCAGAGTAATGAAATTCTTCCAAATATATAATCTAAATCTCCCCTCTTTCAGTTTAAAACCATTACTCCTCATCCTATTGCTACACTCCCTGATAAGGAGTCCCTCCCCATCTTTCCTGTAGCCCCCTTTAGGTACTGGAAGGCTGCTATAAGGTGTCCCTGGAGCCTTCTCTTCTCCAGGCTGAACAACCCCAACTCTCTTAGATGGAACTCTTCCTACAGACTTCACCACCAAACTGCTTCAGGCTTAGTCCTGATCTGACACAACCTCTCAAGCTGCAGTTCCAATCCTGGACTTCCTTCAATGCAGATCTAAGCAAGACCCCAAAAAGATGGGTAGTTTCACAACTATCAAGGAGGAACTCCTTCCATTTCATTTGTCTTAAGCTAAAAAATCTGACTACTCAGCTAGCCCTTTGAGAAATTAGACTATAATCAGAAAATTGGAAAACAAGTTGAATCATAGCTAAACAGCTACCAGAAATGACTACGAAACACACCAGATGGCCATTTTAGCTGAAAGACCCTACTCCTCTCCTTGCAGGTGACTCCCAGCCATACTGCTGCACAGTGAGCTCAGCACTCGGATGGTGCTTTGAACACAAAAACTGCTTCCCTGAAGGAGCGATCAACTCAACCCAATTAATATGAACACTACACCACTACACCTTCTATAACACCAGATTAGAATAAACATAAAAATAGGTGGCTGAGTGGAAAAGTACTTTAATCTTTCCACTTGGAAAACCTACCACAGTTCCAAATCTTGCCTTGGGGTAACCTGAAATTTTTATTTTGGAGACCCTTTCCCAGAATATAATTATTCCATTTGTAAAACCTCTGTACCATTTGGCCCTATTAGTTTCTAGCTCCCTAGTTCTCTGCATTAAGAAGACCAGAACAGGAACAGGAGGCTGGGGCTGAGTTGCATTGCTAGAACTTGGCAGAAGAAACGTGCATAAGCTGCCTGAGCTGTGCCTGGTTTTCTGAAACCACATCTACACTGGGAGACTTGGGAGAGCTGGAAGAAAGACCTCACATATAGCATGATGTCAGGATGCATAAACAGGAGTGTAGGGAGGCTGGTTTAGCTTCTCTCACTTGGGAGTAAGGTGAACTTCATTTTCTGTGATTCTCTGCGAATATACTACAGTAAATAAAAAGGAACATCCAAGTAGGATTTAACAAGGTAAGCGGACTTCACACTTTTCACTGAATAGGCTTGGCATTCATGACATGTCCCTGAGCAAACGCAACCTCACTATTCACTCCTATGAGCAACAAAGTTGCCTGAAAGGAATTAAAAGTACACAGCCAATTAACAATATTTCTAACAGCATCATTTTTAGGAATGCATTTCTGTTGTCATTTATAAAGTGCTGTAAAAAATAAAAAGATATATTCTAACACAGGAGTATGAAAACGTCTTAAAATGGAAGAAAACATGAATATATCATTTGGAGATTTATATTTAACTCTCCTTTTTTTTTTTCCAAGTATTGCAGGATCACTCCTCTGTGCATGTGATCTCACACATATAAAATATCCTCAATACCTCCCCCAAAAAACAGACTGCACTAAGAATAGAGGACTAGATACTCATCTGGCATAATGTGAGACCACTCCAGTAATTTCAACATTCCTACTCCAATTTGCAACAGCTAAGGATCTGGCACAAAACATCAAGCTAAGTTTCCAATTACCTCATGCACCAGCATTGATTTCAATAGTTACATACACATAGTCATACAGGAGAATTATTTGAAAAGTCGCAAACTCAGCTCTGTATTTCTTTTACTTTTGTGGTCTAAATCAGACCCTCCATGGTATTTTAATGTAGGTTTTGTGGTTTAATTATATATGTGTCAAGAGCAGAATACGTACTTGCTGTATCTACCCAATTAAAAAAAAAAAAAGGCAACAGTAATTTTTCATACTGCTGACAATGTCAACTTATACTGGGTCATGTCACAATAGTAATAAATTTTAATGTTGCCAAAAATCTATTACATATTAACTTAAAAATGTAAATAAAAAGTTATCGACTATATGAAAATTAGTCTTCTATATGTGAATATTTTGCAGGTTGCCTTGGAAGGTCTTTTCACAATTTGCTGCTCAAAATCAGTATAATCGTATATATAGTTCAGCCACAATAGGAGGCTACCCTGGTGTAAAGACACAATATTCACTCAGCCCAGACAGAGTCAGTTCTTCAGAGACAGCACTTAAATTACATAAAATTAAACAGTCCTACACATAGTCCTGCAACATAACTCACTATGCTGTACTTCTATGGACAGCTGCTTAATGAAAAATTGCCATAATTTTATTTATTTTTTTTAATTCTAGGAAAGGGTCACAGATCCCCAAAAGACTTTAGCACAGAAAACCTTCAAAATCCTGCTTTTCAAATCCACGGCAATTGCAGTCTAAATCTGAGTTTAGTGTTTAGTACCTGAGCCTAATAGCTTAAGACTGAATATATCCTAGTCTCACTGGTATAAGGACCTCCAAAAGTTCTGAAGATAATCACTCCTCGTTATAATGTTCCCTTATCATGAAGAAATTTTAAACAAATTGAAAATAAAATGCTTAAACTTTAGTATTCCTCAGACAGCCATTAGCATTTGACATTGTGCTCAAAAGTCTGACAACTAGCCTATATACAATCTTGTGAATGAGATTGCCCAGTGATGCATTTTGATACAGGATAATCAATCATCAAAGTAATTTTACTGTTTAACATTAAAGCAAAAGGCAGGCCAGCTATTCGACACACTTCTCAGGCTTAGAGACAAAAAGAAGAAACTGCTTTAAAATAGTTTTCACCAGGGTCCCGTATTACAGGCATCCCAAAAGGAATCCTTCTGGCAGTATTACAACCTGGACTAAAAATTTAAGTTTTATTGCCTTTTCAAGTAAATTTTATTCTTTACTTGACAGATAAGCACTCTTCACATCTGAGCTTTCGCACTGCAAAGTGCATCCAAGTTCCTTTAAGCACTTCTGATTTAATGACAGATTTAATAACATTGCAACACAGAAGTGTGGACTTGGCCAAAAAAATTATTTCATAAATATTTGATTTCTGTACAGCAACATCTAAAATGTCACCTAATACATACAAGTAAAGCAGAAAGTTTTTAATGTCTATTGTAAAGCCTGGGGCTTCGATAGATAAAACATTTACTGACTTTAAAAGACCATAAAGATAATTTATTTTTAATAACCATTTTTATTTCATTTTAAAAAGAGTAGCAGTTTATGCCTTCAGTAAAACCATGCCCTGAAATCTCAGGGGTGATTAAAAGGGCCATGCCAAAGCTGAAAGGTTTCAAATATCAAACTATACTATTATGTCAGGGCCAGCAAGATCAATTAGCACTTTTCAATGACAGAAAAGGTTAAGTTGGACACACATTTACACAATATTTAAATAAAAAAAAAAGAAAACCAACACATATTAAGTTAATACCATATATTAAAAGCTTACTTATAAACCTCTCAATCAACGACGAAATATCAAAACTCTTCTTTCACTTGCACAACATAACTACTGCTTTTCTAACGCAAAATGGCAAGAAGATTATAGATATGTTAGACAGTAGAAATAACACTGGATTCTCAAGCACAAAGTAAAAACCAAAAACCAGAGTGTTTCTGCTGCCAGACCTGGTTTAGTGCTGAACTTTCAAAAAGCTTTAAAAATACTTGATAAACGTGACAGATGTCTGCTAGTCTGATACCCCCGTGTTTGCATTCTTCTTGCAAATCCTGACAATACTAAAAATGAATGATAATGAGCAAGTAAGCCTATTCCCATGTTCAACTGAAAGACAAACAGAAAACTACCATACGACAAAACCTACAAATTAAGAATGCTCCTCTGTAAATTAACTCGTCATAAATCTGGAAAAAAGCAAGTGTACACCTTCTGCAATTAAAAGCCATACAGAAACACATACCAGGAAGCAAGAGAACTTATGTTTCAGTTCTTAGTATCAGAAGAATACTCACTGGAAGTACAGGTATGCTAGAAGCTAATTCGATACCTCTTAATATAAGCATTGCCGCAGTAAACATAGCTTGAACAAAGTAGCAGGTTATGATATCAAATAAAGTCAGCAGAAAATCACAATAAAAGTGCAGGAGATGAAGAAAACTTAAGGAAAAAATACATTGTGTTGAAATCGGTGATTTATATTGTAGTTGCATTATTTTGAGTAAAAGTAAAGCAAGATTACTTTTGTTCAACCACGTATTTCAAAACATCTTTTTTTTTTTTAAAGCCCACTTCTCTATTTATTTCTTCAAGGAGTGATTTGAAATATTTACTACCAGACAGTACCTAATTTTAGGTTTTAAGTGCTTTAACAGCTCTATGAAATATGATCAGCAGCTGCAATATAGAAGTATGCTGAATAAACTCTCCTTATAAAATGGGAGACCTGTTTTACCCCGAGTTCATAAAATCCCTACTTTCAAGAAAGAAAAAGATAACACAGAAGAAATTAGTAGTTGAGTCCTAGAACATTTGACAGAAATTCCAGGAAATTCTTTCTTCTTTCTGAATTAACTTTCGTATTTAATAGAGGAAAAAAAGCAGTTTGAATTTTAACACTGGAAGATTGCATTGAACATCATGTAATACCACCAGGTCATCAAGGAAACAGACAGGTACCTTTCGTATACCAAATGCCAGTGTTTAACACTGATTAATTCTAGGACTGAAAGGTAAAAGTTGCATAAAGTTTAAAGAGTCACTCTCAAAGCTTGCATCAGAGGCTAAAAATATGCAACAGGATACTATCTATAGCGGTATTTCTAGTTGCGTTGTTTGAAACATTTTAACTGGGAACTGCAATTAACTGGGAACCCACCAGTTTCCTACTCATTAAATTCCTTGTTTAGAATTTATCTATCCCACTGGCATTATCCATACAGCAGAATAAATTTCTATTGCAAAGTGTTGTGAAGCCATTAATAAATATAAATCCGGCAAGAGTAACCCTCAACTGAATTTATTAGCAGCACAACCGTATACGCACATAATTTATAACTGCATATGAATTATGTGAACAAAGATGCATAAAAGATTAGTCAACATAGTCCTCTTTCATTTTTATTACATTTGATTGAAGAACATTTGGTAACATAAATATAAGAGTTTTCAAAACAAAGCAAGAAGAGCTGTTTCGGACGTAGCCCAGCTAACGTTAGATGTCAGATATAGAGACAGAATCACGGGGAAGAGAGAGAAATGTCAATCTGCATTTCCACTTTACTCACAGCATGATACACGTTGTAGGTATGCAAACATTTGTTGTTCTGCAGCATTTTCAGAATTACTAGGGAAAAAAAGTCAAACCCAGGAAACTGCTCTTTTGAGGGTTAAGGAAATGAAACAATGATATAAGCTGAGCTTTAATGCAAAGTACGCTCTTCAAATAACAAATAAACACTGAGGTCAGACCAAAGAAATATTTACCATGCAGAAAAGATGCTTGCTTTGTATACTTCACTGTAAATCTACAATGTTGATTAGTTTAGCTTAGACACACTTTCTCGTCTCAGCAAGTGGAGCGCGTAAAACAAAACTCAGAAAACCGAAAATACTGGTTTCTTACAGTTCTAGCATGACTTCACGCTTAAACTCGAATCGGCCAAGGCTCTCCCCCGTCTGGTACAGCGTGCCTCCCAGGAGTTTTCCAAATACCAGCTATTTCACATCGCCACTCGCCAGATAAACGTATACCTCCGTCTGCTCCGCTTTAAATCCTGCCCGCGGGATAAACGGGGAGGCAGCACCGTACCTACTTGGCTCTTAGCGGCAGTTTCATAAACGTAAATGAAACTTTAGATGCCAATTACCGATTGGCAGCGGCGCGGCCGTGGGATCCCGCTCTGGCTTCTCGGTGGGAAGCGCGGCGGGGCCGCTCCCCCGCGGGTGGGTGCCGGGCGGCGGACCCGGGGCACCCCCGCTCCCCACCCCCCCTCCCGCCGGCCGGGCAGGGCGCGGAGCCCCCGCGGCTCGGGGAGAATCGCCGCCCGGAGCCCAGTGAAACCCAGCCGGCGTTTTTCCGCCGGTATCTGATTTTGGAAGTGTCTGTAATGACAGCCGGAGAGGCAAATTAATGGCCAACAGCCCACTGGGTTTGAACACGCAGAATCCTGTTACCTCCTCACGGATCAAGTACGTACACACACACACACACACACACACACACACACACGCACACACACACACACGGGCTTCCCCACGTGGAAACGCTTTCAAACCAAAACACAAAACCCCGCATCGCCGGCGGAAAGGGCGGCGGGACCCCTGCGCCGGGGCTTTCCTGCGCCTCCGTCCCGCGGCGCAGCGGGGACCCGCGGCGGGGGCGAGGTGGGACAACCCGAGAACGCACCCGTTTTGTCTTTAAACCACAAGAAAAACAAGCCGGGGCGGGGGAGGGGAAGGGCAGGAGGGATCCCTCAGGGAGAGGAAACGGCAAGGAACAAAAACAACGGGCAGCTCTGTGCCGGCTCCCCTCGGACACCGGGAAAGGCGGTTGCCGGCCGGGAAGCTGCCTGCCCCATCCTCCGGTACCCCGAAGGCCGCACGCCGGCGGCGCCCCGCCCGGAGGAGGGACGGCAGGGGAGACCCCCGAGCGCTGCCGGGGCAGAGCGGGGCCCGGGGGTGGCCGGCGGAACCGACCTCCGGCGCCGCCTGTGCCTGCGGGTCCCGGCCGAGCTGCCTCACCACCCCCCCCCCCACCCCCAGCTGCCCAAACCCCAGCCTTGCTGGCAGAAACGGGTGTTTCGGGAAGGGGCTCGCTACCGTCCCGCGCCTGTTTTCATGCCGCTCTGGCCGGAGGGGCTCCCCGCCGCCACAAAACTTCTTTCCTCCCAGCCTCCGGTGGAGCCGCCGCCGCCCCCGTTTCCAGCCCCGGCCCTCGCAGGCGCTGCCGGACGGCAGGGCGACCCGGCGGCCGGCTGAGCCCTCCCTCCCTACCTCCCTCCCGGCCGGCCTTGCCTCCCGCCTCGCCCCGGTGGGCCGGCATCCCCCCGGCTGCTGGCGGGGCGCAGCCCGGGCCCCCCATTCCCGCTGCAATGGGGGTGGGCGGGAGGCGCAAGCGAGGAACAATGCGATAGCAGCCGGCACGGCTTGCGCCTCTCTCGGGGCTTCTTACCCCAGCAGCCACGGTAACCACTAGTCGAAGGGGGGTGAGGGCACAACAGCGGGGACTGTCACCTGGAGAGAGGCAGAAAGTCCGCCTGGGCGGGCAAAAAGTCACCCCGTCCGCACCGGAGACCAGCCTGGGTTTTTTTTGTTTTTGTTTTTGTTTTTTTTTTTTTTGCAACTAAACTCGCGTGGGGCCGGGGGCGAACTCCCGTCTCTGCCCCGCGATGGACGGCTCCGCTGCTCCTTCCCATCATGTTTGTTTTACAGCAACTTTTTGTTGTTGTTATCGGACCAACACGAAAACAATGCTAAATAAACCCTGAACACAAGCACACACACACACACACCCCCATCTCCGCGGACACATGCACATGCGACAGGGAGCCGATTTCCTCCACCTCTGAGCGGAGGGGGTGAGAGGGAGACGCGGGGACAGGGAAGTCAGAGACACTCACCTTCTCGCTGCCGGGATATGCCGCTACCTTTATTTTAGGGCTGCTCCTTATTTATTTATTCTCGTCCCTTCTCCGAGCCGAGGTTCCCCTTTTGCACTGTTCCTCTGGCAAAAACAGGACATCCCCTCTACAAGTCGTGGTTCCCCCCCCCCCCCCCCCCCCCCCCGCCCCCTACACACAAATAAAGCGCAACTCGGAGCAAAACGGGAGGGGAGACTTGGCGGCGGGGGGCGGGGGGGGGTAGATGGAGGAGGAGGAGGAGGCTGGTATGGGAGAAGCCAAACACTCCTCGCACTTCAGCGAGTGCAACTAGTTGCCTCTCACGCACAGGCACGTAGGAAGTTTCCCTGGCAAGGGACGGGACTTTGCTAAGGAAAGGTAACCCCCTCTCTCCCAAAAAGGTCGTGCTGGGAGCGGGGAGGTGAAGGGCGAGGAGCGCAGGAGGCGGCGCAGCCCCGGAGCGCCGCTTTGCACTTGTCCGCCGGGGCTGCGCCCTGTGCCGGCCCCTGATCGGTGCGGGAACCAGGCTGTCCCCCGCCGCCCCCGGGGCCGTCCCCGCTGCCCGCCGGGCCGCCCCGCTCAGCACACCTGCGCTGCCGCCCCCCCGGACCCCGGCCCGCCGTCACCCCGCGGACCCAAAGTGTCCCTGCCCGAGGCCGGGACCCCTCACCTTCCCTGCTCCCTGGCATCCACAGCCGGTAGCAATGGGGGCAAAGCAGGAGAGGGCCCTGAAGGACGTGGGTCGCAAGTCAGCCTGTGTTGACAAACGGCTGATCCACTCGAGTACGGGTACCAAAGTCCCCACTTCGCTTTTTACTTGTCTTTCTTCTACCATAAACCAACACTGTAAAGTAATGCTGGCATTTTGGGAAGATTGGGAGTATATGAACGATCAAGTACGCTCAAGCGCTGCATGACAGGACCTGTTTCTGTACCCTTTTATAAGTTGCATTTTTCTCCTTCCTCTCATGCTGGTCAGTGTGGATGGAGACAAAGTCCTTTCCTGCTTGGAAACAGAATGCTCTTTTCTGCTGGAAATTCAGCTGCTGCCTTTGGTCCTCTTTGCTACCCAGTGCAGGGTAGCAGAAGAAAATCCCTAATGGCCTAGTGACATTTCACACTCTTGTTCTTCACCTTGTATTGCCTCCTGAGTATTATTTCACTGGGTGAATGCAGTGGCTCTTGTTCAACCAGCTGCATCACCTTCCTTCTGTCAAGTAAGTTCACTCTCCAAAGACTGTAAGTCAAAAATTCAAAAGAGGAAGCAAAAGCTGGGACGTATAGCTGGAAGAGAGATGTGAGAGAAAAGTCTTGGTTTTCTGAAGTACTGAATGTCAGAAGCTTTTGAGGTCAGCAAGTCACAAGAAATGCTTTCCTACCTGCCTTCTATTTGCTTACTTTGCCATCCGGTGATACTATTTAAAGCATACCTTTACTCAAGCTGTCTGCCTTTGAATTTCATAATTTGCATTCAAGAAATTGTACTGACATGGTCATCTTTCTCCTAAATAATTTCAGACTTAAGATGACTAAATCTTCATGAAAACAAGTCTATAAAAACCCTGTATTTGCTGTCTTGGGAGAGTCGCCACTCAGAAAGAGAACAGACTTGGAAAACTCTTTTGACCTACACAAATACAGCTAGAAAAACATTTAAACTAAAAAAGCCCCCAAAAGCCAGCCTTCAAGTTGACATAGTGTAGGACTAGCCAGAAATATGAAGTGAATTTTGAAACAGAGTTTAGAGAGTAACTGACAGGGGGGAAAACTCAGATTTGCAGGAAATAATTGCGATTGACAATCCTGCCGCAGAGTAACAGTCGAGACTAACGCCAGCACCCATCTTGCTAACAGGCTCCTTCTGTAGGGACACGTGCTAACAACTCCTTCCTTTCGAGAGGACTTTTGTGAATGGCAGTGGCCTAATGTGAGGTACTTGAAACGATAATGAAGGTTTTCTGAAGTCTGGTTTCCTTCCACTTTACTTCAGCAAAGCAAATTCCTGTTACAGGGAACAGTCCCGTAGTAACATGGGTTGTTTTAATAGACATATCACTTGAAAGCAAGCTTTTAACCATCTGTTGCACCCTCTCTTAAAATGTAAGATACAGCTGACTTGAAAAGAGTATGTATGATCTTTGTTTGAGGTAACAGGTTTCAAACTGAGGAGAGATGGGAGAATCGCACTGCTGTTACATAGTACGGACCCAAGGCAAGTCTCCCATTAAAGGGTCTGGCCTTGCTGTCATTGAACCACGTTACTATTTTGCTCTGGATTTCAGTGACAGTGGTCAGGGTCATGCACAAAACTAATGAGCATTTGGCCTGGGTCACATGTACTACAGAAGTCCTACAGAAGTCCTAGGGAAGTCCTACAGAAACTGATCTCATAACCAAACACTATTTTTTCACAGTGTTTTGTTATACATATGGCTTTCACAGGTAGGAATTAAACTATTATTTTGGTTAAACCAGTGCCTTTGGGCTGAAGTAAATTCCAGTGAGCTCAGTGGAAGTGATTTCAGAAGATGGCAAATCCAAAAATCTAGTATAATATACAGTCGTATAAATGACTCTGTGTGACCATATAGAGCCCTGCATTGAGAAGGTCGTGCTAGAAATAGTCCGAACAGAGCCCAAGGAAGGGCTGTAGGATCCACTTTTACACAAGAATAGAAGAATAATACCTTATCCATTTAAAGCAACAGGGGAATGTAAGTAGGCAGGATGTAATTATCTAGATTGGTATTTGGCCAGGCACTCCTACACTTTCAAAAACTACCATAGGGTGTTTAATGACCGCAAGTGCTTGGTATCCTTGGTTTTACCTGTTATATAAAGGCAGCACTTGTGATCATATACTTTATGCTGGTTCAATACTGAGTCAGCAGAAGAATGTTGCCCTGCACAAATACCAGTTCATACAGTAACTTGGAATTTCCTTGGAGGTCTTCCACGCAAATACTATAGACCCAACCCTACTTACCTTGTGAAATCTAATGAGATTACAGCCATAAGTAGTATCGTTCCAGATAATCATGTTTGCATATGTTACTACAAACAATATGGGCTTTAAATTCTTTGTAAATAATTTTGAAAATAAACCAATATACTTTTACATTGCATCTCAGTGACAATAAGATTTTGTTGTTGTATAAGCAAAGGGATTATACTTAGTTATTCTGAGAAAATCTAATGACAGACAGCCGCTATTTTGGCAACGTATCATTATTATGATTTATTGAAGTGCCTGCCATACACCGCATCCAGTTTAGGTACTTGTTGTAAATTTTGTTTTACAAAAGCAGGGCTTTGAAATATGGTTTCTTATTTTCAGGTTCAAGTATGAAATCCCAAAGTGTGTTAATTAGGCAAAGTTTGTTGATCTGTAAACTTAAGGTTATTATTGGTGCTTCATGGCTTTATAGTCATAAAAAGAAAGAATGAATGGGGGTTCTTTTGCCCTGGTTATCAGATTTCAGGTTTAAAAAGAAGGTGACCCACCCTTTTCAGTAATTCGACATGCAGAGTTCAGCTGTGGGTTCAGAAGCAGGTTACAACTGGCGAGTCATTGTGAACGTGAAGTGCCAACTGTGCCTTTAACTATCTTATATAACCTATTTTTCAGTTTCAGTTTTCAAGTATGCCATCATTTAATTTATTATTTTTTTTTAATCCAAACAAATCTGACCTCAATCATAAGGTTCCGTGGCTCCAAATAGCCGAGCTTTTCTAATATTTTATTTTGAGTGCCTACGTTCAATACTTCATCGCATAGATATGTGCTGCGGGCAGTGCCAAATGCGGTGCCAGGGGTGTCCTCAATTATCATCGGTGCTCACCAGGAGGGGGCTCTGTTCTGCATCCCATACACAGGCAAAAGTCCCACTGAAATTAGTTTTGCCTTTAAAGCTCGCTTGAAACAAAGCTGTCTAAGCGCGAAGGAAAACCTGTGTTTTTCAGCTGGCTGTGCAGGCAGAAACCAAGCAGGTGTGCTTGATAATTTTGATTTGTATCCTGCCATTATACCAGGATCTTTTTTTCCTTCCTGGGAGAGACCCACTCTGCTCCCAGCAAGATAACCATTTCTTCGTGTTTCATGGAAGTTTCGTGAAATTTCGTTTAAGTAATATATGGAGCCTACTAGAGAAAATGCTGGGCTACATATATATTTTTTATTTTTTTTTTTTGATTAATCACATCTTTCCTGTCACTGTGGGACACAAAAACTGTGTCTGCACTGATCAGGGCTAGCACACATCTGTGAGCTTGCTTCTTGGCATGGTTTTGCTCTCACCAGTTAGTGTTCACCTAAAAATGTTCTGGTGTGGTTCAGGGTGTGGCATGGGCCAAGGACCATTCCTGGTGCTTTGTCTGGTCCAGCCATCCTGTGCTGGAGAAAAAGAGAGTTGATAATGAGAGCTTTAGCCTTACAGAAACCCTTTTCTGGCAGATGTCTCGAGGCCATCAAGGCAGATGTAGCCTGAAAGTCACCCTCAGACCTGCCAGTGTGTCAGGTTGTTGGGAGGTGGGAGATGTCAGGGCTGGTGTTATCTCACCTCCAGAACCTCTGGCAGTGGGGGAGGGCTGAGGGTGTGCCCCACACCCATCCGTGTTTATTCTGGCAGTAGATCCTTGTTTCAGATTTCATTTCATCACAAATAAAACAAAGAACATTCCTTGGATGATTTATAAAAATTTGAACATTTTAATCTGTTTCATTGAACATTAGTTCTGCTCCTCAGTGTATTTGCTTTTTATCAGTTTCACATTAAATGTAGTTTCCCGACTTTCTGATTACTTCTAGGAATTTCGTCCATCTTTTAAGACTTCTCTCTGCTTATTTATACCCATTTGCAACTTTCTTCAGCAGATTAACTTCGAGATGGCCACCGTGCTATTTCTATAAATCTATTTAAAGAATCCTCAAATTCTGCGAGACATAAAACCCGGCACTTTGAAAATATTTTTCAGTTATAGGTAGCACAAACCAAAGACATGATATAACCGCTTTACTCTCACTGATCAGAAGTGGTCTATGTCAGAGTACTCACGTTTAAGTCAGCTATCAGACATGTGGAGGTTTCCAGTGAAACCAATGGCAAAGCATTCCTCAATGTCGATGTCAGCGGGATTGAGCTCGTTATGCAATAAACTCAAATACAGATTCATGCCAAGAAGTTTTTACTACACTGTATCATCATATTGCTCCTGTATTGCATTATAATATAATAACATATATTCAGTAAAGAATAACTGGCCATGAGCTTTTTCACATCTTTTATAAAAGTAAAAATGTCGTTGCCAAATGACTCTACAAATGACATTATATATTACTGTTAAAAAAATCTAACGTACTAAAAATACCTTTGCTTCTTCCAGAAGCGTGATTGAATTCGATTCTCCTAGTAGTATAAGATTAAATGAAGCTCAGGCAATTTCACTCATTTATTTGCAGGTGGTGTGCAGTAGAGGAAGGAAACACAGAAAAACTATAAAGTGAAAAGCAGAGATTCCAAAAAATTATGTCAAAGCCTGTTTTCAGAAAACCTGTTTTATTTCAAAGTACAAGTTCCTTTCTCCTGTTAAAATGTTCTATTCAAAGACTTTAGACATTTCTGAACTTGTAAATTACAGCTCCAAATATATATATAGATTTAAGCTGCTGGTTTAGTTGCAGCACTGTGAGTATGGTAATAGGCAGAACGCCGGGCACCGCATTTAGGGACCATTATCCTTCATTTTCAGAAAGTGTTGCAATGTTGTCTTGTGTTGGGATATTCCTAACCAGACTCTTCAGGTGTTCGTTTCTGTGAGGACCTCATCCTGAATCTCAGAGATACCGATTAGAAAAACACTGCTTTGGTTACTTTAAGGATATTAAAACAGCAGTTGTAGAGGTCTGTTTTGTACACGGCTGTGAGTTAATCCTGAGGGCAAGCTCCTTATTAAATCATTCTTTGTGCACTGAAATCTTAAGACATCCAGCAAGAGGAAAGTTTGTTCCATTCTGGCTGTGAAGTAATAAACATACTCTGAAAGAATCATTAATTTTCATGGCTTCTGCATTCTTCCAATGGATCCAGCCTATTTATGTAATGTATTATTAGTTATTAATGTAGTTAATTAATGTTTAGTCATAATGTATACATTCTGCTTGGAGGTCTTATTGCAGCCTGTAAACACAGAGACAGGCATGGTCCCTGCCCCAGGGATCTTACAAGCTAGCCCCGTGTAAACTGCTGCACGAAAGTTATTAATAATATAATTTCCTCCAGCATGGTCATCCACCAGTAGAAGTCAGTGGAAAGAGGCACTTCAGTTTTAGTATTAACTGGAACATACCTTGATGCATATCTGTAGCTGTCATGTGGACATTATTACTGTAATTACAGTGGACTGCATACATGATGGAACAGACTTTCAGTAGAGAAGCAGATAATAGTTTGATGTACTTTCTGAAACCATCCGCTCTGAATTATAAGCAAGGTAAGAAGATGCTAATGTGGAACTATTTAAGGCCATATAGCCTCATTTCAGCTAACTGAACAATGTTGATACAGCCAGAGCTGTGAGAGCTGCCTGGGCAGCAGTCAACTGATTTTCCCAAATGGGACAAGTAGACATTACGTGCCTTCTCTGTTCCATTTTTGGGGGAAAAGACCTTGTCATACAGACTGCTGTGTGTGACTGAGTATTGGTGCAATGGTATCTGCACATCTTTCTCTCCATTAGTTAGCAGTTGGGCAACAGCAGTTCTGGGACAGGAAAAACACATTTTTGACAACATTCTCCAAAGTAGTTCTGAGTTGGTTAAAACAGGCGGCAGAGAGGGTCATCAAGATAAATGTGCTCTCCTGAACCTCTATCCTTTCTCACCCTTCTACCATTATATGCTGTTTTTCCTAGTAACAAATAGTTTAAATTTTTTAAAAGAACTAAAACCAAATGGTGTAGATTTTGCCACAGCTCCTAAGTTGTTCCGAGACCTACAAGTGGTTACTTCAGCTCTGGTTTCAGAGCATCTTTGCTATTACAGTGAAAAAGAGAGGGTGCAGGAAAGGGACACGAGGGATGTGGACCACAGATGAGAATAAAGCAGTTAATGTAACTCTCCGCTCCTTGCCCTGTGGTGCACCTCCTCATTAGAAGACAAAAAGTTCTCTTCCTCTTCACCTTTTCCATTAGTTGACTACACTTGGGATTGGCTGTGAGTGTGCGTACGGTATTAGCATTTGAATGACCTGTACTGCTATGTAAATGAAACTCAAGATTGAACATCATGTCAAAAGAAAAAAAATATACATATCCTAAAAGGTGGCAGCCTGTGTTTCATTTTCCCTGCCCCATATCCTGTTCTGGGAAAACTTTTCTCCACTTCTGACTTAATAAAAGCATATACACATTCTGAGCTTTTTTTTCTAGATATATATATTTTTTTGTATTATTCACACTTTTGAAGCACAGAGAGGGACCAATTTAAAGGGCCTAAAATCTGGGGAGAGTTTTGCTCTGGAAACAATTATTTTTCTTGAGGACTATTGATGAGGTGATTACTTAAGAATTCAGTGGTAGGAAATTGAAGAGGAGGCAATTTCTGAGTTTTGAAAGATCATCAATAACAAGTGAAAACAAGTCAGGTTTCTCCCTGGATTGTTTATACAAGAGCGGTTGTTGATAAATGAACTTCAGATTGAGTATTAGAGGTACATAGTGTGCAAAGTGTAATAACAGTTTTACTGCTCAGAGCTTGTGAAGACTGTATAATTTACAGGCAATTTACTCAACCTTTGCAAACAAATAGTAAAATCCTTATAGGAATCCTCATCCTTTTGTATCCTGTTAACAATGTTTTTGTTGGTTTTTTTTTTTTTTTAATGTTTATCTATTTTCCTTAGGTTTTGTTTTTGCAAACAGGCAGCGACAACTTTGAAAGTAACTTCACTCTCTTATGGATGGAGTTTAATGTTATCTACTCTGGGGGAGAGGAAGAAGAATTAACAAATGCATAGTTCCATATCTTCGGTAACATAAACCACAGTTTGGATGCTCAGATATGTGGTACCATGGCTTTGCTCTAGCAGTGTAGTAGTTAAAGCTTGATCTTACCATAGTTGGCAGCAAGAGGAGATGTTGCTGTGTTAGTTGTGTAAATATGCAGTTAGTTATGCAAAGTCAGAGACGAATTGACTGATATGGAGGGAGGTGGGCAGTGCTGGAGCTCTTTCTTCACTCTGCCAGCTTCACGGCACCTTCCTCGTGCTGTGGCAGAGATGTTTTCCCACATTCCTTCCAGGTACCTTCACTTCTGAAGATGAACACTAATGGCATTTATATCGTAGTGCCAGGAGAAAAACAGGAATATTCTTGTATCAGATTTGTTTGCACCTATTTGAAAGTTTGAATAAATGTTTTGTCATGGTGAAAGAGTTTCAGGAGGAAACGATTAACAGAGAGCAAGTGAAGTAGTTTGCTCAGGCATCCAGGAACCTTCTTACTTGTCCTGTTTGGTGCTGTATATGAATAGTAACATCAAACAGGATTTCTGGAAGGGAGAGGTAGTGCCGAAGTAATTAATAACTTCTTAAAAACCAGAACGGCTTGAGTTGGAGGAAGCATGAGGTTTGTTTCAGCAATTATTCTCAAGCAGAACAATCTGGAAAAGCAAAGCAATATTGCCCTAACATACAGCCAAGTGACAGCCAGGAAGGATAAGTGCAGCGAGTTCCCTATAGAGGAGCTAGATTTCCTCCATCAGAAAAAAGAACCATGAGAAGAAGTTTCTTAGCCTGTATATGTAGAAATGTGGGTTGGTTTTTTTTTTTTAACAGTAATGTCACCAATATTTTGATGAAAATTAGAGTAAGGAAAATAATGTCTATAATTTTGATTCTGGGAAGTACTTGGCAATTAAAATTCTTACAGATTTTAATGCTGGAGAAACTGGTCTAAAGAACAGACTTAAATAAGATCTTCAGTAGGAGGGAGTTCTTGGTCCTGAAGTCTTCCGAGGTTCTGCAGTAGTTGCAGCCTGTATTATTATCTGCAAGAAATGCCCATGGAAGGAGGAATTACACTCTTGTAACAGCTGAGTTTGGTGACATTTATAATGTTGAGATAACAAGGTGTTGACACTGGCCTGTATTTTTTCCCCTTGTGATCATGTTCTGTTTGAAGTGACTCAATATGTATCATATTTGTATTGCAAATACCACATCTGTAGTTTGTACACAAGTGCTTGAGAGATTTATTGTCCATGTTATATTTAATTCTCTAAATGTAATATATGTATTTACAGTTAAATTGGAATTTTGAGGCAGTTCATTAAGATTAATAGATACCTTAATAATACTTCACATTTAGTAGAATTTCAATGAAGATGAAGGCACCATTCTTTATGTCTTATTTCAGTCTCTTGAGAGCTGCCAATTCATTTCCTGTTGTGTTTCTCTAGATTTTTTTAGTTTGAATTCTGGCATCTTCCACTCACAATTTAAAATAATTCCGTTAGTACTGTCATATTGTAGAAGCTATATTCTGTTCAAAGAATACTTAACAGTTTTTTGAGATTTCCCTGGCATTTATTCATGCATCAGTGATGTAAAGTTTATTCCTTGTAATGTGCATAAGTATTTCTAACACTATTTTACAGAAGACAAGAAAATAAAGCATGAGTGATTCTTTTCAGGGAACCGTACAACGTCAGAGTTTGACAGACCTTGCAGAGGAAGAGAGCTTGGGTTACCCAGGTACCTCATAGCATGAGGCTGTAAACAAATCCTCTGTCTACAGACGAAGCAGGTGGTGAATGTTGTCAGCGAGACTTCTTCCACTGCCACAGGAATCCTAAGCTTGTGTTTGCCCTAGTGTTCGGGCAAGTCACAAATCCTAAATATATGAAAAAACACACATGGCAAAAGTCAAGAAAAAAGGAAGGAGAAAAGCACAAATATGTAAAAGAAAAGAATCTTTCAAACATCTACAGGTTTAGTGGTTGTTTCATTCTATATGTTGTTTGTATTTATGCTAAAATGACACAGAAGGAGGGTAAGTTTGCATCGTTGGAAGTCTTTAACTTTAAAAGAACTTGCACCAACTGTAATACTGGCTTCATGACCTCATGGTGGTTATCACTGACAATGTTTTTCGGAAACCAGAAATTGATTGTGAGCCTCAGGTCCCATTCTCACATGCCCTGTAGTAGCTGGGGTTGGGGAACCTGTGGGACGGGTACACTGCTCTCACTCAGCACTGGTCTCTCTGGCTAATTAAAGAGGAGCACTGACAAGCTCTGAAAAGAATCCTGTCAGCTCCCATCAATTAGAACAATGTGACATATTACATGAGTCCTGAGAAAAAAGGTTTTTGAAGAAAGAAAAAGCAAAGGTGAGCAAATAAAGTCCCCGCAGGGATAATGGGATGATCCTGCAGAGGCAAGTAAAGTGATGGTAAACAGGATGCTGTCTTTCCCTAGCTTCCATATCAAAGCTTCATATGTATCACAGAGATTTATACAGGCCCAATTAACACTGCTGTGGGAAAACAATAGAGACTTGCAGAGAGTAGAGGATGAAACAAAGTGGTGGAAGTAAAAATATGACTGCACTGGGTTAATTTATGAGTAGGGTCAGTTTGTTTGCTAGTTTTTCAAAACACTACCAACTTGCCCAAGAAGCTTGAATGGTCAAGACGGTTTGTAGGAGCTGGTGAGAACTAGCTCCTCAGTCCAACTGACCAGGTACCTATTTCCCTTGGTTAACTGGAAGATTCTCTTCAGCATAATTTAAACTCACACTTCTGGAATTGCATCAAAATAACTTTACCACCCTGCTGGAAAGCTTGTCTAAATTGTTGCTTCTGCTGAAAATCTTGGCTGGAGTCTTCAGTTACGTTGTCCCTATCTCCCCATTATTGCTGGTAGCAGATTATTTTATTTTCTCCAATACTGATGTTGATTCTGATTAAAAATTAATTTTGTATCCAATTATCCTATTTTTTAACATGTAGACTGCACTGAGAAAGGCTATATTTGGTTCCTATATGTACAATATTTAATATTTTGGTACATCTTCTAATCTTACTGAAGCTGAGCTTTCTACCATTACAGTTGCCTTAAAAAGTCTCATTAAAAATCCTTTTAAAGCCTTTTAAAGCCAGCAACACGTAATTTTTAATGTGGAAAAACCTCTTGAAAGCATACAGACCTAATTGTTGGTTTAATCTAATTTTTCTAATTTTGTGGTGAATTAATAATTTGTAATTTTATGAACACCAAAGGTCCAGGGTGTTTTTCAGCCTCCATAAAAGTCTTCATTTTGTTTTTATGAAATATAGCAAAGATGCTTTACTACTAGGACTGTTCAGCCTTTTGTTTTCTTTCTGTCTCCATCTTCGCAACACATCTTTTTATTTTGCCCTTCAACACAAAAGGCCTTTTAATTTTCATCCATGCACTGAAATGTCTAACTGGAAAAGATTTTTATAAATTCTTGTGCTTCTCCTTCTTTTTTCTTCTTTATTTTAAAGTCAGAGAATTAAAAAAATACAAATAGTGAACTCACCAGGAATTGTTTAAATAGGAATAAAAACTATTTTGCTCACTTACATTTCATTTTTATGTAAAAAGTGAATCTCATCTTTAAACAACTGAGAACTTGAAAGCATTACCTGCTCACTGTCAATAGCGTAAATAGCTGTGAATGTATACAAGTTTGCAGTCAGCAAAGAACTGTGGAAGCCTGCAGAGTATATACTAGCTAAAGTCTCCTGTTTAACAGCCCCTGGTATTGTTTTTATATCTATAAACTCACTATTAACTTGATGTTTTGCCATTATTCCTCAGAAAAAGAAGATGAAACCAAAAACAAAGGATTTATTCGACAAAGCAAAACAACGGAGACAGATTCTTTAAAATAGTACTGGAATGCATAGTATACGTTATAATCTGGCTCTTGAAGTGCTTTGATACTGAACTTCTTCAAACACTTCTGCAACATAGAAAAGAGTGGGCCTTTTATTAGCTTGAGTATATCAACAAAAAATGCATATGATTAAAGGCATGACTGTGCTAAGAACTTTTCTTAGATATCCTTCTTCGCCCATTAAGTAATTTGGTAAAAATGTTGCATAAGCAGGGCCCTCCCGGTGTACAGCTCTCCTGAAATTAGATCACTTTCATATCGCAGTTGTCCTTGCACTAGGGCCCGGCATTATACTTTCTGTCCCCAGCAACCACCTTCACCAGTCCCCAGGATGCCAGAGGACTATTTCTGGCAGAAGGTTTGGCAAGGTCAGGAGGTCTGAAAAGGTCTGATGCCTTTTCTGGAGTGAGCTACTGCCCTGATAACCATACCGAGATAGCCAGTCATCGTCTGCCAGCTATTTGGAGAAGAGGGTGCTCCAGATCTACAAAGCAACAGTGGACTGTGCATTTGGAAGATGAGGAGATGCTGATCAGCAAGGCAGCCTGATCTTCTACCAAAAACCAGGCCAGACAGCTTGAGCTACGTTATCTCTTTTTTCTGTGAACAGTCCCCTAGATTTCAGTGGGTCTCCTTAGACTGTCTTACAGAAGCATTGCAGAATCCGGCACAGGAGAGAATTTCTTTTAAATCTCCACTTTATTCCTAAATCCTTTTCTTCTTAGAGTATGTTAACACCATAGGACTACATCTATACTAAGGGAAGGGTCTTGCCATGATGGAGCTGCGAGAACAAACTTCGAAGGCATATCCTTAGTGTTGCAAAGGTTCACCACTGATGGATTGCTCTTCTTTCTTTCTAGTAAGAAAGTTTGAAACTGCTAGGAGTTGTGAACAGAGATAGATTCCACATTAGAAAACAACACTGAAACCATAAAGACAAGTGCTAGAGACAACGTTTGGCCATTTCATTGCTACGTGCTTGCAGAGGGAGAATAGGATGTCTCAGCACAGACGAGGAATCTTAGATACATTCCAGGGAACACTTATTTCTTACATCTCCCTAATACTGGTGAAACCTGAGTTTATGGAAGAAACCAATACTCTAAATAGCGATTTTTTTCCCACTACATATGGTCCACAATAGTTAGAAAATAAACAACAAAAGCCAGAACCACTTATCGGCAATCACCTGAGAAAAGGAACTAGTGCAACATAGCAGCTCTGAAAAAAAAGCATTAAAACCCCACCACTGTATACATTTACAAACACAGGATAGGAAGTCCTGGGCCAGTGAAAAATCAAAAGCAGAAATCCCGTTGACTTCTGTTAGATCAGAATTTCACTCAGTGGGAACTTTAAGTAAGCAAAACTAAATTACCTGTATGCTAGCTAGGCCAAGACATTGTAATTTACACTTGTGAAAGTGCCGTGCCATTGATGCATCAGCATGTGTATAGTGCAAATTCAATATGTATTTTAATTAACATAGATAGCTGTAGATCCTTCCACGAATTATATGAATAGTGAAATCAAAGGCAAATGTAACTGTAGGACAGAAACACGTTATACTCACACAAAGCTTAGCATAAATTCTGTGTTCTACAAAGAAGTGCAGAACTGCAGTATACATGTGGTGTTTGCACAATGCTGAACTGAGGAGTTTGATCCTCTTATCTGAGTGACATGTTTGTAATCCAAAGAGCGAGAGACAGCTTGAAGCCCATCATTACTGTGGGCTATCTTCAATACACTTCCCTGCCAGGTGAATTGGAGGAGGACCATTTACAAACACGACACTGAGATAAGGCGATGAAACACCTCAGTTTCATCATCTCAAAGGGGACCTCCACTTTGAGGAGGACCTCCTTCTCAAAAAGGACATCCACTTTGCCTGACATGGAAGTGTACATGGAAGTGTACTTAAGTAAGGTTTAGCACGAAGAACAAGTGGTAAAAGTGGGCAACAGCTTAATTTAAGATCTCCCCTGAGGCAACTGAGGCAATGAGTTTTGCCATTCCCATTCAAGCAAAAGGTATTTAACGCAGGGCTGGAAAAAATACAAGAGTATAAAAAGCTTTAGCCATAAAATTGTAGGTATCTTATTGTAGTGGACTATAAAGTATTGTAATGTGCAAATACCTTAGCATTCATTAACACCCAAACTACTAAATCATAGCGTATACTTGTTATGTTGCACAGAAATCCACTATCTGTATAAAAATCCACTCTGTATAAAACTGGGTTTAAACACTGCCGTATAAATAAACCTATTAATGGAATATATTTGCTATGAGCTTATATCCTATGACCAATAGGCAAGTGACAGAAGAATGGAACTAATAAAAATGTGCCAGTTAACTTCCCTTCACTTCCTACTTTTGCCAGATTTTGCCTATTTTTCATCTGCTTGCAGAGCAGTACTGCAAATACTTTCCCGTGCGAGTAGTTACGAATTATCAGGGTTTGCAGGCTAAAACCCTTTCGCTGTGATTTCTTGGCAGGGGGTAGGCTTGGCTTTGGATCCCATGGGCACCCATGCAGGCTGCTGGCTCGGTATGTATCATAAGCTCTGATGGCTTCCTCTTTCTTCCCCAGATCTGCCTATCCAGGGCTGTAACATATTTGCCACTCCAGCATAAATCCGTCACGTAAGCGTGCACTGTACTAGCCCGTGTATTTGTTAATCTCAATACAGAGAGAAAATTGGAAAGAGGGTTTTTTAAAAATAAAATCACCGTGAAGTACTTACTGTCTATTAGAGAGACGCACATGGTGAGCATTCCAATGTATTTCAATACCGGTGTTACATCTCAAGAACAATCACACTAATAGGAAAACCCGTTAAAATATTTTCCCACCACACAACCCTCCAGCCGGAGACCATTTCAGACAATGGTTTCACTTTTTTAGTAATGATATTCTTAGCAGTCCCATTGTTCTAAACTGGTCCCACAGATATCTAATTTTTAGTAGGATAACACACATTATTATAACATATCAGAATTTTTAACCAGAAAATTTCCCTCTGACTTTACAGACTTAGGGGCACTATGTCACCATATGTGGTTTCTTGCATTTTTCTGACTACTGTATTCTAGGACTAAACAAACTTTGTCACACCAGCCTTATCCGTGACAGATTTCCACTGCCTGGGGGTGTTTATGGGCAAGAAATAAGCAATCTGTTTTGACTCATCAGAAAGTGAGCCTAATGAATAGGCTTAAAGCCTCATCTGTTTACTAGTGTTTTATTATTTGTTAAACTGACTCGTGGTGGTTCTTACTATAGCAGTGCCATTCTCACCACTGTCCTTAGCTAATGGCCTATCAACATTTCCATTAGAAACTCTTTTTGAGAAGTGGGTGACGTAGCTGTGAAAATTTACAATAGTGGTGCCGACCTAGAACACAAGTTCCCAGATGTGGTTTGAATATTTTTATTATATTTTTTAAATACAGATGCATGTGTATGAACGCTAGTGAGGAATGTTAACAGCCTTATTTAAACCAGGTCAGCACCGCACAAGTTTGAGCTCCCTGTTGCTAAACTGGTGCACCTCAGGCTTCACGGGCAACACCTCTATTATTTCAGTTGCCAGGTTCTTTTAAACAGCGAGGTGCCTTAAATCAAAACCCAGGGAGCTACTCTCCGCTTGAAACTGGGCCCAAGTGTGCTCCCAAGGTTCACAAATGTCATGACGGGCCAATTCAGGCAGCGCTGCCAAATTTGCAGCCGTTGGGGACTTCCTGATGTTTATTAGTCATATTCCAGTGTCATGCGGTGTGCAATATGAGCTGCTTCTTGCTGACTGCAAACTCCAAAGTGGCGTCATGAGCCCTCTGGGGAACACAGATATCATTCCTTTTATTAAGGACCTGGCTGGGACTCATCACACGTTCTGCCTACTTCGTATTTAAGAAGAAATATCTATGTGGTCTTTCCTTCCCTCTTTCTTTAGAAATTAAGTACTGTTATCAGTTCTGAATATTTTCCTACTACTACTGAAAACAGAGCCTGTCAGGAAACTTCTTCAACTTTTATAGGAGCAGAAATCTTTAGGAAAATAATTTTCAACAGCAACCACAATGGTCCAATCTGACTGGAGGGCTGTACAGCCATATTACAGCAAGTACATCACAAAGCAGAGGCAGCTGGCACTAACAGGAGAGGAGAATAAAACCCCTTTGATGTCCCTTCCCCGGGTTAATCTGCATCTACTGAACATTTCACTACAACCAAATGGTTTTGAAAATACAGGTTTTCATGAAGCTGCTGGAAAAGCAGCCATCCTAGGGATACCACGATGTTCTCCCCAAACATGCCCTGACATAACCCAAGCGCAAGCTACCATGGGTCAAACCCATGCCAAGTAGCCGGCTAATGCTGGGCCACGGCTGGGCAATGCTTGGGCCTGTGCTCTGCTGCCGTTTTGTGCAGATGTAGCCATTGAGCTCCAGCTCAGCACGTTAGGAGACGGCCCCCTGAAACAACGAGCAACGACTGCTGTCTGCTGCAAAGCACACGGGACTGGCTCCCGACAGGTTGGCTTTGCCCACTTCTGCGGGGCACTCAGACCCTCTCCGGGTGGGACTTTGTTTAGTCTCAGAAAAGGTTTAAGGGAAAGGATCACCTCCACACCAGGTTTTGATAGAATGTTGAAAATGTCTCAGTCTGGTTTATACTGAGGGTTAAACTGTCTTTAGCACTGTCTAAATTGCTGGTATAGTCAAAATCCATTGATGGTAACATATGACTGTCTTAGATGGCAGATTGTACCCGGGGGCACTAAATATCACAGTCAGGTCCCGTGTGTAAAACGTGTGAGATGCAATCGTCTCTTTCTTCGTATGTTGTCTATGATGTATGCAATTTGTGCTGCTTAATACAATCTGACAGTTAAAATAAATAAAATGGGATTATTTATTATACCTAAAGCAGATTAAAAATTCATCAACATGTAGATAAAGGATTAATTTGAATGTCTTTCTAAATTATTTTAAAAAGATATCACTCTAAACCGCACTATCTTAACTCTTCATTAATTTCAAAATAAGATTCAAGCAAGCCTAAGGCTGCATTCACTTTCTTGCTTGAATTTGATGTAACCTTTAGGCTGAATATTTTGCATTACTGGTAGTATCTATGGGTATCGAAAGATAATCTAATGTTCTTATAGGTGCTCAGACTATTCAGTTGCTATACACTTGTAAAACAAAATATAAACAAGCACTGGAGTCAAATAGGAAATAAAATTTCTGTTTCACGCAGTACTATTTCAATGAAGAATTAAGATTTTATAAATTGTCCCAATAAAAAACTTTCCAAATGAAATTTTGCTCTACATAACAGAAATTTCAGATTTGGGAAATCAAATGCTGTAATGAGAATTAAACTACCGCAGTTTAATGCAAAAGAAACTCAAAAATTATGCTAGAAGAGACTCCATGAAGTCATCTAATCCAATAAGTGTAGATTTACATAAGCGCGCATGGGGCCAGAAGACTGCTGTTAAAAGGCTCAATCCATCTCCCCTTAGAGTCGATAGAAAGACTCATTTGAATGGGACTTGGAATACGCCCTAGAGCTAGCTACTGTAAAGTGGTGAAGACTTACTATAACATTCTGGCCATATTTTAATCATACAGACCCATCTTGTAGGAGGGGCTACTTTGGAGAGTAAATGAATCCAGTGGGAAAGCCTTCAGTTCATTCAGCTTTAAATACCTACATGTAACGTTCTGGTATGCACTTTTTTATGACCTTCACATTTTTCCCTCTAGAAGGATTGTCTGCGTTGACTAAAGGAGTTAAAATAACATCTATGATGGTGTAGGATTTCATGGCTGAATGCAAAGATCATTCATTGCCATATTTTTTTTTCATGCCCAGGTTGGAAAACAGCATAAGCTCATTCGAAGTTCATATTCCAAGTTCTTTTTTTTTAAAGCAGATGTCCTTTCTGTGATATTTAGCAGTTGTATTTTTATTATGTCTTTAGTTGCTGCTGTGTATATGTTTAAACATATTTTGGTAATTGTCAGTATGCGGCCTTTGGTAATGTGAGGACTACTAAATGAGTAGTTCATTCAGTTTCTCTTTCCTTTAGATAAACCATGGCTCAGCAGATCTGTGCTCCTATAAGCACACAATGACACCTCATACCTTTTTTCTCCCTGGAAAACAGCAGCTTTAGTAGGGGCGTTGCTTAATGTTAGCTGGCTGAGCCCTGGCTCTGGTCCCAACACCACAGGGGTGTCAAAAGCCTAGGCACCAAGTAAGGTAGCATCAGGTGACATGAGAAATAAACACCACTTGGGGTTTCTTCAGCTACTCCTTGTCACATCAGGTTACACGAAAGGGAGCGGCCCATGGTGCTGTTTGTTTGGGAATTTGCCTTTATCAAGACCCCTTATAGTACAGGGTTTCATCTAAGCAATGCATCCCTACTACAGCACAGCCTTTCACCTTCTCCATGACCCTATTTCCCAAGTGCAAATAGGAAGCAAATCATAGCTCAAACCAGCCAGGAGTGTCAGGAAGATGGGTCTTGGAGCCAGAGGGGTTCTCCCGTGCTGCTCTGTGCCTACATGATACACAGGTGAGTCAGAAAGTAGAAGCTGTTATATGGCCCAACAAAAGAAATATGTGCATTGGCAGGAAACTAAAGGAGGTGAAAGAAAACCAGGGTCAGTTGGAAAAGCTAGTTGGAGAAATAGATAAAATAACTGCTGAGTTAGACCTTTAACTCTCAGAAGGTAAGAGACGTTGAAGTGCTCCATTATGCCAGGCTTGGACGCCTTTACTGTTTGAGGCAGCCACACAGGAGGAGTTGCAGTGTTACCCTGAAAGTGTAGCGACCCCATGCTCTACACAGGAGTGTTGCGCAGTACTCCAACAGCAAGCATTGGGAGCCCATGGGAGTCATGGGCCCATTTTGTAATCCCAGTTCACAAGCTATAAATAAGCATGTAATTGATCCATCTTCACAGAACAAACTGGATGCCTTCTGGTGTCAGCTTTATGTTAGGAATAAGCTTTCCATTTTTTTCCCAAATATGCAAGGATACTTGACCAATTTTAATTAGTTAGGACAACATCATTTATTTCTAGGAGGAATAAATGGAGAAGGGGGCTTAATAATGATCTCACAGGGTCTTTTGCAATATTTTTCTACTTTTTATTTTTTCTTATTCATAAAAATCAAGATATTAATTCCTATTTAGTTGTGGCTTTTTGGCCCTTCTGATTGCTTGCTTTTCAAGTCTTAGAACTGCTTTGTTATCCTTGACTGCATGCAAAGCATTTTCTGCAGGAGCCTTGGGCTTTGGTACAGTCTGAACTAGATGGAAACCGATCTCCTTCCAGGTACACAAGCATAAAACCCAACTGGGTTTTAACGTTTGCGGAGACTACTGATGGTGTGCTTCATACTGTCAATGGTCAGTGCCTGGGCACTTTCACAGGGAGGGAGAAATAAGAAGTACTAGATACCTACTACATCCAGTAGGAAAAAAAAGTAGGAAGAACAAATGGGTGAAGTTTAAAGCCATTCAAGTTGAAACCCACATATTTTCAAATGTAAGGGAATAAGAAAGAATAAAGAAATAATACCTGCACCATCTCCTTACATCTTTCTAAACAAGTCTGGATTCTGTAGTCAATACATTATTTTGATTATGAATTACAGCTACATGAAATTATATAGTTTATGTCCTTTTGAGGTCATCATCCCTCACCGTCCCTTTTGGATTTAAAGTCTATAGATCTTGCACATTTGTGATAACGTGTGTAATAATAATTTGATGGTTTATTGACTGGTTACATTCCTGTGAAAATGAAATTTAATACAACTGAGGTTTTGACTTTTGTTTTGTTTTATTGAAGGCACCATGTATACATCTTAAATGTATTTGAATAAAACAGGTATTGGTTTTAATGCTTTTACATTATTTACTTGCCTAGCATCTCTCCACAACTTTGCAAGTAGCCTGAACACAATTTAGACAGAAATGATAACCAATTACTGTGTGTAGGATGTACCTAGCAGAATCTTTCTAATGAGGAGGGAAGGCGTAATGCCTGGGTCTGTACCACCTGGGGTTTGGACGTGCAATGCAACCACAGAGGAGTACTGGTGGGGTTTTCAGTGTACAATTAAGTTCTGAGCCCAAACAGAACTTGCAATGATCAGATAATGTTCTAAGGAAGATTTTCATGGCAGGTCTGAAGATTAGTCCCTAACGCAATACCTCTTAAAGGACAAGACCTGCATAAAATAGGTAGAAAATGGAGTGTTCTTCTCCCTTTACGAAAGGGGAACAGAAGCACTGGGAGACTTGCCCCAGGACACACAGGAATTCAGTAGTGAGCTATGAGCAGAATCCACTCCATGCCTTAACAAGAACCCTATTAACCAGCATTTTTTTGTTACTCATTCTGTTATTACAAACAATTATAGTAGGTCTGGAAAGAAAACTAAGGGAAAACAAACAATCAAGTTTATCAGTCTGTTTTATTTTATCTATTTCCGTATAATTGCTACTACAATGTACAAACTCTGAACAGTACATAAAATGTTTTAATGATCAGGACAGAGGGTTACTAGCTAAGGAACAATTAAGCCGTTACCTCCTAAGTCGCCTGCTATACATTCACATCTGGAGGGAAATTGTACTCTAAAGGCTAAGCCTGCAAAGGGCTCTTGGGCAACACTCTGCCTAATCTCAAGCATCCTAGGGCCAAAGCCAAACGAGGGACTTTGGCCTTGTAATTCTTTCCATGGCAGCGGAAGGCAGGCACCTCGCTCCAGCAGCGCAGCGTGCCCCCCTGCCTCGGCGCCCGGAGGAATTCACAGCAGCCGGCACGCTGAGCAGGGACCCGGGCAAGCCTTGAGGACGTGGTGTATCTTAGGTGTCAGTACTTTCTAGGGCACAGATGCCTTCCCCTCGCTGCAGGGCAGCAGGATTTGTAGTCTCCCCTCCTGGAGTGAGGTGTTTATGTATCTTTTTTTCTTTTTTGACAAGCAAGGGTTAGTTGTTTCATCCTTCCTGAAAACTTCATAAAGGAGCTGGTGGTACTCCCTGTGTTTCAGGAATCATAAAACCTGGCAATATGCTGGGAGGAGCAATAAGTTTGCCCTCAGAGCCATGTTTGTGTAGGAGATTCTTACATCTATCGCTATGACTGGTGAGGTGCCCCCAAAGGCTTCTCACAGTCACTTTCAGAGGCTGTGTGTGGCAGAATCTGCAGGCTTGACAAAACGTATATGCAAGGAAGATCCACAATGTGTGATATTTAGTAAACTAGAAGCTTCCCAAAGATTTAGGAATGTGTATTAGGCTTTCTGAAGTGGGATAGCTTGAGGCTGAAATCAAAATAAAACAGAGTGAAGTAAGAGTTGCTGATACCACATTTATACTGAGTGGACCTGGGCAGCTGTGGGGAGGAAGAGGAGAAGAAGACAAGTACCCAGAACTTGACCCAGACGCACCTCTGTGAAACTTCAGTATCTTGCTCCTTAAGCAAGTCATCACTGTAAAAATTACTGGTGAAAAAAACTGGAATAACTAAAGAGGCATTTCAATAAGTACAGGTTTAGAGCTGATGAGTATCGTGCATCTCATTCCTTCTTTCTTATTAATCACTCAATGATTTGAACACTCTGGGGTCAACATCTTCCTTTGCATCCTCAGGAAAATGTTACAACAGACAGACCATATGCTATACTGGAAGACAAAAACTGATATTTTAATTTACTGGTCTAAAGAAAGAGAAAGTGTGAGTACAGCCAAAGGTGATGACAGGCCACCTGAGATAAGGAAGGAAGCCCTGGATTCCAGTCACTACTAGTGACAACTTAGTTTGAAAGACTGGAGCTGTTTCAACAGGAGGGAATTAGATATTCCAGGATAGCCAAAAGCCTTGTCATCTGAGATAGGCAGATAAAGGATAGAACTGAGTTTGCGTAAATATTTTAACCACTGCTAACCTCTTTGGCAGCCATAATTGTGTAGAGCTTGAATATTTAAGGGTATTAAAAAACTGGCTACCAGAGTAAAGCTCATTTAAGAGCTCAGTGAGGCAACAACTAATTTGCAAATCCCACTGAGCTTCAAGAATGAGTAAATTACCAAATTACTCGGTCCTGTAAAAAGTGGTTGTGGGCGTATCCACCAGCAGATTTTTGGCTGTTTAGAAATTTTAAAATAAAACATTTAAGTGGGATTGGGCAAAAACTGACCAGGAGATTGAGAATCTCTGTGGCATACTGAGGTCCTGGAGGGTGGAGTTAGCCATCTATTACTTCATGGATGTGGCTGTATCTCTAAAGTGGCTCCGTGGTGCTACCTGTGAATTTCTCACATCCATGATTAGATCTGAAAGTTGGACATGTTTAGATCTGATTTTTTCACTGAATAAAGAGAATAAGTTCCAAGCTCTCCCCTACCCATTCCAAATAAAACATGGGTAGATTTAAATGTGTTAATTCTGATTTAGTAAATATTTAGCCAGGATTACCAGTTCTGGGCAGTGAAAAACCTGGATTCAAACAACCAAAATCACAAAGTTCCTTTAGAAACTCTTACTTAAGAAAAACGATAGGCAGTAATGGGATCTTTTTATTGCCCCTTTGCTTTTGAGGTTCTTTCCCTTATCATTTAGTGCCTACATAGTTTACACTATCAGACTCTTCTTGGCAAAGAAAGAGGAACTAGAAACTCACATTATTGATTAAAAAAGAGAGATTCTCTCAAATTCACATGGTTTTAGGGCCTAGGGTCCCTGAAAAAACTCTGAATATGGTACAAATAGTGACATAAACGTGTATTTTATCTCATAACGGTTAAGGCTGGCACTTCTTTCTTAAGGCAAAGCAAAAGGATGCTATGAATACAGGTAAAATTGCCATTGCTGTGCTGGGGAAGCACAGAGAAGGCTTTCTCCTGATCCCAGTGAAAGAAGAAATCTCCCTGGAGCAGACGAGAAGACAGGCATCACTTTTCTTCCTTTCTTGGACACGGCCAGCCGAGCTGTCTATGTACACAGGCAGCGTGATTCCCAGGGCAGGGGATGGCACAGAACTGCCTGTCTTCTCTTATTTAACCGGGTTGCTCCTTGGGTTAGGAATACGTGCCCTAGGAAACTCCTTGAGCTGCTTCCTTACTTATACTGAGGCCCTGCGCTACCCTAAATCAGCCAAAATCTGTAAGGTACAAGCTGGCCTTGAGTGTTGTATTACAAATAACACACAACAATATTCTTTCAGAAGGGACATCCTCCATTCTGTAACCATGTAATTCCTTCTGCTATTAATGGGAGCTGCTAAAGAGGGAGGATAAATCTCAGAAAACAGTGACTACAGCATGACGCATATGCTTAGTTTGGGGTGTGAGGAGAATGCAGAGTGCTTTTTCTCACTTCAGGGGCCATAAAAACAGTTGAGGGAGACATTATTATTTCCCAGGGCCACCAGAAGTGAATAAAAACATCCAGCAAACATTTTCTTTTCACTGTATGCTTGTCTCGCTACAAACTCCAGTGAATTTTTAGTTCAATGTCTCTAAAAACCTGAAAGGGAAAATGCTCCTGCCATTATTGCTATTACAAATTCTCAGTGATGTGAAGGTGGAAGGTAAGCCATACTGGAAGCCATAAGCATCACACTTTTTCACCTACAACAACAGAATTAAATGGTTTTTAAGTTTCAAGGAACAAATGAGAAATTTTCAAAAATTTAATTTTTTTATCCCACAGAAATACATTCAGGGGAATGGAAACTTTCCATAGTAACACACCAGTTCACTACAATATTTTGGGGATGTCTCTAGTCGAAAACTTGATTTCTTAAGCAAAACCAGAGAGCAACGAGAGGAAGTGATGGGAAGAGAAAGTGACAGAAACCCCAGAATAACAAAGAGCAACTTTATCAGACACTGACTTGGACAGAGAAAGATGCCGACTAAAGGGTCTGCTCCACTTAGTATTTACTTATTACATAAACTTAGATAGTTCCAGCTGGAAAGGCTTCTTACGATATAAGTAGTGGCCTATTCTTTAGGGCTGTTCACTTTCAGATAACTAGGACAGCATAAAAGGAACTGAAACTGCCTCTCATATGCACCTCAAGCATGCAAAACAGTATACTTCTATGATGGATCACTTTTGACTGGATTTTCCTTTACCTGTTTTTATGAATAGAGCTTCAAAGAATCTTGATTACATGGGGGGAATGTTTATGAAAACTTGAAAAGTTTCACAGGACAAGAAGTGTGTTTCCTGCCCAACTCTACGGCAGGTGTTTATTCTTTATTGCAGTGTGATAGTCTGCAGTATGACATTCTTTTCCGAATACTAAAACCAAAAGTTTCCCTAAAAAAAACCCACTAAGTAAGCCTTATCAGAAACCAGGACTGTCATAATTATGATTGTCAGGATCCTCAAAATTAATTACAACTTCAAGCTGTGACAGAGCCTAAAATAGCAAGAGCTGCTGGTGATCCAAAAATCACTCACAGCATGTCCAAGCTAGTATTTGGCAGAGAGCATATGCAACTTAAAAAAAGAACATAACCCTTTAGGCCCATGCAAGCAATTAAGCTCTTTGTGGAAATGTCAGGCCATAAGTATGAAAAGACCTTTCAATTGTTTACATACAATTTTCCTCTAATTAGTGAGAACTGATTTTAATTTTTCCCCCTTCATTTTTCAAATAAGACCAGATGGGCTTAAGTTCGGAGGGCAGCTGTTCTGTTCAAAAACAAAAACAAAAAAAAAAAAAAAAAGAAAAAAAAAGAAAAAAAAGAGGTGATTCTTGCCAAGTCAGACCCCATGATTCTTATAGTGGGGGGGGGGTAAGTAAATGCCAATCAGCTTAGCAGCATTTAAAGATACGTAAGGAACTTAGCCTGGGAGCTCTGCTGACGACGTAAAACAAGAAGACATTTCCAGAAGTGTCTGTCAAACAAAGTATAAAAATAATCAGAGACTGATGGCACAAGTTACTGACACTCTAGCTGATGTGCAAGTGGGTGAAATTTAACAGCACTGTACTAACTTTAATTTCATTGTTGCAGTGCTTCTTCCTAATGTTCTACATGCAATGATCAGTGGGTTAAAAATACACGACACAGCCCTGTTTGATCAGAGTTACCTCAAAATGCTAATGGGGAGGATTTTTCTTTCATCGCACAAACTGTTAAATCACTGCCGTCATATTAACTTGTGCTGTCTGTGCCCTCTCTCTGCTGCTCTGTCTTTTATCTGAGTGACAGTGACTTTTTCCCCTGTCTCCATCCACTCTTCCTGCTCCTCCGAGCCTACAGCAACATGCTTTAAGTCTTGAGCCTGATGACCCTAACGGTGTCTAATACAAAATAGGTCAGTAGAAGGCAAGGCAACTGTCACCTAGCTGATGGTCAAGACTGCACATCTTTGCTCCTGGAGTTTTGCCTCAGCTTGGATCCATTAGGAAATGCTAAGCCAGTTCCTTGACTTTCTGTGCTTCAGTCTGTAAATTGAGAATGGGGAGGCTTCGCTAAAGGGTAGTTGTTTGAAATCCTTAGGTAAGGAGGTTCTTATATAAATGCTAAGACATAGACAGTCCATTTGTAAGAGGGAATAAATAACATGAAATATAATGATTTTATTTTCTTATTTTCTTTTATTCCCAATGTCTTTCAAACATCTTTATATATGCCTGCTAAAAAAAACCAAATGTAGGCACTTATTTAGAGTTTTGGTTATAAATATGGATCCTCAGAGGTCATGATGTTAGTCTGAGCTCTTTCTGGAATTTAGATGTGTTATCCTTGTTCACTTTGCTTCTGTTTTCCCTTGCACCTGTGGTCTGTCTTATCTATTTGGATTGGAAGCTCTTTGCAGCAAGGACTATTATAAGGTGGCTGTGGTACCTAATGAGTCAATCCTTTGTTGGCCCCGTTGGCGCTGCCATAACACATAGTGCTAAAAATTAATCAATTTAGTGTTTAGATTTACAACTACAGTCTGATGGAAACTTACAGTCCAGGAGACAAGTGATATCCTCTTACACTGGCAGAGCCTGCAGAAAAGTGTTCCACTCACTAGGTCAAAGCAAGAAAAAAAAAAAGTGCGGGAATGTGTGTGATGTCTGTGCTCCTGCAATATAAAGCTGAGACAGAAGCAGAAATCTCCAAGAAACAAGTTAATAAATGAACACCTATGACATCAAAGTATATCCCATTGGATCCTTGTGTTGGGTGCACTCTTTGTGAGCATAACTGCTAAGTGCTACCTTTCTCTTCAACTCCCATTGAATTTTGTTCCCTCTTCTCATTTCTTCCTATCATGTTACTTGCTGTATCTTTCTTTTTATATATAAGAGTAAGCAACACTGCCGAATGTTAAAATCAATCCAGGACACACATATCAATATTTAGTGGATGACACAAAAGGAGGCAAATAGTGAGTTCTTGTTTGTTTCACTACTAAAATTGCAAAAGAATGGGATCATCAGTATTCTCCATGTTATGCGGCAGCTGGGGATGGGTTGTGTTTCAAGGCATCTTATGGGATTGGAGTCTCAGGACAATGAATCATTTAGTCCTGTGAGGGACTAACCACAAAAATATTCAGCATTCACACAGGCATGGGTGATGATTTGGTCTCAGAGGTTATTAATTTGCCTCAAAAAGCCAAAGAAATGCAGGTTCATAACAGTGATGAGAAGCTGGCCAGTTGAAGCAGCAAACTGGTGGTTGTCCTGAATGAAAGAATGGCTGGTAGGGTTGTGTTTGAAATACCAGAGCCAATGCTATGGCACAGAGTAAAAACATGACTTGCTGTTGTGGCAGATGGACATAGCTATGAATACAAATATATGAGTCTGGAGAGTTTCTTCATTCATGCTTACATTTAAAATGTAGTAGTATAGGAGGCAGTAGCACAAGTTGGGATTCATTACACTAGCTTCATCACAGTTTGGGTCTGCTCTGGAAAACATGTGTCACCAGAGATTTAGGAAGGCGTTAAAGTACTGGCTGTAGAGTATCTCCACTCTGCCTGGTGATGCTCAAAACTAGGGAAGAAAGAGACTGTTCTGTCTGCCCTCCTTAATTTGTCCGCAGAAGGAAGGGTGCCCAAACCAAGCCCATTTCATACATATCACACCAGCCTGGCCTGGGGCTGACCCAGCAAGCCCAAAGCAGAAAGCTCTGTATCCCATTACCAAAAGCCTGAACCACCCAACTCACTTGACTTCTCATTGTATAGACTATAAATAACTTCATTCCAGACATTGCCAGGTGGTGCAACAGAGTGAAGGCCACTACAGAGGAGAGTGTGCTCTCCTCAAAGCTTGTATCTGAAAACTTGCTTTCAACTTGTACATCCAGTGGTTTACCTTGAAGGCCACCTGCCAGAGGTGGTGTTTTGCTGACATGCCAATGGACAGTGTCTGTTTTTTGACTAGGAACTGCATTTCCCTCAGGCTTTGGAGTGAAACAGTGACATACCGTCCCAAGGTTTAGGGAAGCCAGGGGGCTAAGCAATAGCACACGAGTGCCAAGGAGCTGACTTTGATGTATTGGTTAGGACTCTGCAGGAATTCCAAGGCCAAATCCGGTGGATCCTGGTGCTGGCACATGGGGGAAGTTTTCGCTCTGCCTTCCTCGCTGCTCTCAACCACTTTTGTAGAGGCAGGAGAGGCAGCAAGGTTGTTGGGCTGCCCTTGGCTCCTGGCCAGCACCTGCACACTGAGCCATGGGCTGAAGGTGACGGACCACAAAAGGCTTGCTGAATCTGCTCCCAGCATAACTAACATATTCTTCACTCTGAACTTTCATTCCCATAAGAGCAGCGGTTTCAGTGCTTAGTGCATTTGTTTATTGCTGCCTCCTCTCGCTAGCAGGCTCCACCTTCAGCACGGCCCATGCTTCTGCATATGCCAGCTATACCAGTTTGTCTGCTTTGCCCTGCTTGTTGCCTTCTCTGTAGCCGTAGCTGTGGCAATGGATATTGGCGGGGGGACATCTCCTAAAGCCATCTTTCCCATTTGCAAAACCTGCAGTCTTCCCACATTTCCTTGCAGGCTTACTTCAAATTTGCCACCATGGGCTCTGATGCCTTGTGCTCTCAGTGTGCTGCACAGCAGCTTAGGATACTGCTCGCTTTGTTGAAAGCGAGAATTGAACTGACATTGGATTGTATTTTGTATTATTTTCATGCACAAATGGAAATAAACGTTGTTGTAGTAGCTTGGATCATTTACACGAACACATCGTTCTTATGGAAGCTACAGAGATGCTCAGTTAAGAGAAAGTGATTCAGGAGGCTGTATTTTAAAGTTAGTAATGGCTAAATCACAGCAATGGTCGACAGTTGTGTCTGCATTCTATCCCAGTAGTAAGGTACCTAGAGGACATGATTACATTAGAAGATGAGGGAAAAAATACTGAGAATTAATATAGACATACATTTAAAAATAAAGTATTGCAGCATTAGCAGAGCAAGTCCTGCTTAGGAAGGCTTTTAACAGTTATCAACAATTCTTTAGAAAACAGCCACAGTTTACATGTGCAGCCAGTTGCTTTCTAATTGCTACAGCAGGCTACCACTGGGAAGAACAAAGGAAATATTTAGCACATCGTAAATTCTTCTGCAGCCCTGCCGAGTGGCTGGAGTTCAGATTACACGTTTATAACCAACATTTGAGAGCAATTTCTCCTCCACTTTGAGAAAGTGGGTGGGGAAGTTGTTCGACACTTTCTTCAAATGCCTGAAGTAATGTGTGTCTGAAAGAAACGCGGGTCCAAAATTCTCTTCCACTTGTCTTTTGATTCAGGCTTGCAACGTACTCTAACATATATGTAATGCTCAGAAAAACTTTCTGAAAAAACAGATGTATGTCCCATTGATGTTGCTGTTACTGTAACTATTAGCTTCCAACTTCATTGCTATTGCAGATGATTTGCTGAAATCTTGCAAGCTGATCAGTATTTGCTCCCACCAATGTTTGGGATCTTGCAAACGCTGCTGGGGGCTGTGCTGGTAACTGGATGGAAGGTATTAGTCTCCCTGAGTCGGTACTTAATCATGTCCCTGTCTTGTGAATGAGGTGTTGAGGCTCTGACAATTGTAAAGATTTCACGATCTAGCAGAAAATGTGCTGGTGCCGTGGCCAGCTCAAAGCCCCTTTAGTTTCAGGTCTGGGTGAATTCAGATGTTGCTCAAGTTTCTCATAGCTTCACATGGATAAAATATTCTCCATTAAGTGTTCCTAATGAGAAAGCAATATTTCTCTCTACTCAGCAGCTGCCAGTAATGTACAAGAGATGTAAGCACGGGAATCTTCTGTGTTACGGTTATTCAGTTTGTAACCAGTTTCAGTGCTAACCCATAACTTTTATGAATTTCTCTTGAAAGAAAAAATTGTCTTAGAACTTAAATCATGTTAGATGTTTGTCTATATCTACTTTGGCATGCCTTTTTTTTTTTGGAGGGCAGTGTGTCAACAATCCAGTACGTCAGCCATTATTACAGCTGCAAATGGGACAAGGACAGCTATTTGCTTCCTCCCACCCCGGTTGATTTAAAAATGCAGCACACTTGGAGCTAAAAAATTGATACTCTGATACCTGTAGCCAAATTAGAATAGAAAAATGAGGAATTAAGTATAATTTTAAAAAAAAAAAATCAAAACAGTGTTGTTGACAGTACTGTGTCTACATGCTTTGCTATATGTAATATATTTTTTACATTGCTGGTCTGACAAAAAATTCAGCAACCATTCATATATTCTATCTAAACAGCTTAGTATCGATGCATCACGGACACTGTCAGTATCTCATTTAAAGAGGAACAATGCATTTGTCCACCAAAAGTCCTCCACCAACCTCCAAGTGTATGGTTCTAAAATAATGTATTTATAAAGCCTACTCTCAGTCACTTGTATAACAGTTTTCTGGGGATGTTTTCCTATGTGAATAAGAGCAGCTGACAGTCTAATCGTACTAAAATCTATAGGAGATACAGAAATCCAAGGAAACCAGTACATCTGTAATGGAGGGAACAAGGACAAAGTATGATGTTGCAGATGTTGCTAGGAGAACACAGGATGACATCATACCTCCTGCCAGGTAGTTACCTTAACTTCTGTGTTATCTGATCATGGTGGGTTTAGCTATAAAATGTTACAGTCACACTAATGCGTTAGCTTCGATTCAACTGTTTATCCAACTTTCTTCAAAGTGAAAATCAGTATCTAAGCGTATCCTTTAAAAAAACTCCAACTATCACAAAATTCTGAAGTCTGTTAATTGCATTAAAATAACATTGTGCTCAAATTGCTCCTTGTCAGCCCTTTAAAACTAAAATGGGGATAGCTAACAGAAAACAGTCCACAGAATGAAGACAAAGTAAGATGTAGTATATTCTCCAGTAACAATAATGTACAGCAATTGTTCTAAATCCTAAAAAAAAGAAGTTACTAAATAGTTTAAGCCCTGCCTTTAACTTCAGAAAATCACAGTGTCCCACTTCTGAAGGACATTTGTTTCTGGGATAGACACCTATGGTGACCAGAGCAGAGCGCTGCGTACAAACACAGCAAAAGGCTGGGTGATACAGGGACTGATCCGCATTGACAGGAACTTGGGTCTCTAACTAAAAGCAGCCACTGGTTTAGTACGGTCTAGCACCGTCGCTGTTACTCCATAAAAATTAAGTAAGATTAGGTAAACTTTTAAAAATAGTATCGTGATGGGAGATACAGCAAGCTGGCATCATTAGAGGAAAAATCCCAGCGCTCAGCCATTACTGACGCTTGAAGCAGCAATACAATGGAATGGCTGAGGTGCTCCATAGATGTCTGTTTCTATTTATGTCTTTCTATCATCAGCTTTGCACTCTCCACCCCCACGCACATTACTCCTCTTCCACTGAATAAATGGAATATTTCACCCATGAATAACAACGTTCTTTCACTAACCTAAAGTGCCACACAATGCCTTCACACCTGCAGCATTTATAAATTGCGGGTCCTGTGGTCATTGAAAGGAACTTAATAAGCACACTTCACAGGTGAGATGGCTGTAGGTCACAAGCAAAATGTTGTGCTAAAATCTGCTGGATTTTATCATTACAAAGCGAGTAGTTTCCCCAGCCTCACACCCCTACAGCCCACGGTCACAGCAAAACTATTTCCGTGGCAGGGAAGCTATCTAGAGGGCATGTTGTAAACGCATTTACTTTTATAGTTTGTTGCCAGTTTGGTAATCCATGTTTATAAGAAATTACAGAAGTGGTTTTAAAGGTTACAGAAATATGCAGACTAGAGAACTGGACATGGAGGGGCTGCCCCCGCCTTCTGCCATTAAATGAAGTGACAGATGGATGAGACCTTGTATCACAAATATAACTGGTACTTCAACAATTGATGTTATTGCCACTCTTTTTCCATTCCTCTCCTTCCATTTCCTCTCCTTCCCTGTCTCTCCTTCACCATTTACTCGTTGTGGAGCACTTGGGTCTTTGCTAGGAGACCCAATCCTGCAAATACTTTGTGTATGTGAAATATGTGTTTTTAATATGCATTAATGTCATGGTATCTACTTGCCTGGGTAAGGCAAGCAAGGTGAAACTATGCTGATGACCTGCCGTTGCTGGTCTTGTCAGTCCTACCGTTTTCAGCTGAATTTCATGTAAAGCAAAGTATGAGTCTTAGCAAAACAAGATAACATTCAAGGGGTACATTCAGGGGGTGACACAGGACAGTGGTAGGACAGACACCTTGGATCTCTTCCTTTCCTTTTCTTTGATGACCCTAAATTTTTTGTCCTTTGCCTATTCTGGCCTTTGTAGCAGTGACCGTAGGATTTTCCAGTGTTGTGAGGCATAAGGGTGAGGGGCATGGTGTCTTCAAGAGCAAAAGACATGGCTGGATTAAGAGATGTCAAGCCCTCTTGAGGACTCTGTGGCCATGTAGAAGATCATCTCCCATAACAAATAGGAAGTGGGGCCTGACAGGGTAAAACTGAACGGGGAAAGCAGCAGCCACCCATGTCAACATATATATGTGCACTGCAAGTGTGCGAATGTATGCATGTGCACATAAAACAGAGAATATATATTAATTAATGGATAGAATATATATAATATTGTCATGGTTTAGGCTGGATTGGCCAATGATGGATGACATCTGTAAATGTTTAGATTTCTATCCATAACCATGCAATATTTAAGTCTGTGTAAAATGTACATTGCATTTGGAAACTAATTGCGTGTTGTCCTTAATTTTTATTTGTTATGCTACATCCCAGCTGGGAAGATGCAACCTTGCCACGGTGAGCTGCAAAGGCCATGAGTAGTGAAATGCCTAAACCCATGCAGAGCCTTAAGACATGAGGAATTTGGATTCCAAATCAGGAAGCATCTTAAATAGCAATATGGTAAGAAAGATGAGACCTGCCGATGCATTAATGGAAAAGCAGTAAAAGAAAACAGCGTCTTTGCTTTATGTTATTGCTGGTTTGCCTCTTGGCACACTATCCCAGCTAACTATTGCATGCACCAGCAACCCTTGAGTTTTTTCCTCCCAGGAGACACTGTACAAAGCTAGTAACGGACATAAACCAGTCAGCCGGTATACGAAGAGGTGATGCACAGCCCAGTGAGAGCTGCAAAAGACTTGTGCAGGAAGGGAGTTTACTATCCGCTGGGTGCTACCAGAGCTTGTGAAGGGACATCTGCTGATGAGAATCCGGGAAAGTCTTACAGCTGGTTAGTGGGTCAGACGTTTTCATGTCACGAGGGACTTTTGGAAGCATCAGATACTAAGTGATCATGTAACTTTCAGAAGGCTGAAGTCACCACCATCTGCATGTCAGCTCCCTTTTGCTGTTGCCGTTCTTCTGAAACAAAGCTCATATTAAATGCTTTGAGTCTTGGCATAACACAGATCCCCAAACCACACTTATCCCATGACCAGTGATGAGTATGCAGTTCTATTGTTAGAAGCAAACCACTTCAAAATACCGAAACATACATTTTACACATATTTTCAACTCTCTTCCATGTGAACAGCAAAATCTTCTTGGTTTTTTTTTTTCTTCTTTTTTTTTTAAAAGTTTTTAAGATCTCCACTGTGAGATCTTGGGCAGTTTTTATCTTAGAGTTTTACACATGTAAGTGTGTTTTGCCATCAGTTCTTTCTCTTGCCAGGCCTTGGAGTTCTGGGTGCAATGTGCTCCCTGAATTGGTTATGATGTCACTGACACCTAAAACCGGGCATTTTTCTGTCCTGGTTTAGGTGTCAATGACATCATCATCTGCTGCAGTGGAAACAAACCCCTAAAATTTAAGCCTGGCTATGTAAATTGAGGAGTAGCTGTTTTTTGAAATATTTTGCTTTAAAATGTAATATTTAGTCTAGACACAGATTCTGTTAATGATTTGGGATCACAAATGTTCTATGTATGGGAGAATTGCTGTTAACATTTAAGAGAAAAGAAAAAAATATTCAAAGTTATAAAATGCTTTTACATACCTGAAAACAAGAACTGCTCCCTAAGTAAATAGGAATGTAGGTGGTTGTAGAAAATGCTAACAAACCGCCTCATAGGGCAGATTAATCCGATTTGCTTTATTCAAGTTTATCAAGAAAATATGAACCAAAATCACCTGAAAATCTTTAAAATTCCTAACTGTGACCTCCGAAACAAGTGGAGATACAGCAAAACAAAATGCATGAAAAAGAACAATTGGGTTCTGTCTCCTGGAAGTTGTGTTTTCAAAATACACTCAGAGTAAGTCTAACCCAGCCTCTCACCTTGACCTATGTGACCATAATAGCTTTGGAAATATCCTAATCTGATTTTAAAAAATCATCATATTAACAGTGGTGCTAACCTGTCACATTTATGGACTAAATTAAAGTTATTTATTTGGCACACTTTCTTTACAGATTATTTATAAAAATACTTAGTTCATCCTCAGTTCATCTGCCTGCAGGGCACAATCTAGTACCCATTGATCCCAATAAAAAAAACCCCAAACAACAAACCCAACATAACTAGATGGTGCCGGTTCAAGACAAGACCATCTCTGAGGTGCTTGTCACCAGTAGAGCAAGTAGTCCCCACCAGAATCAGGATTCTAGATTTGAAAAGCAGCTGGTTTCATCTAGGGCAGCAAAACTGTAAAACCCAATCACTTTTTCATTCTCAGATGACCTAGACAGGACTATGGTAGTTTAAGTACAAAAATGTGGGCTTCCGTTTCATGTGACCGGGCTATTACATCTGCTTTGATCACAGATTTCTGAAAGCATTTTAAAGGAGATTAAAGGCAATTCCATAATTTTCAGTAGAACAGACAGTGAATTAGACAATGTCCTCACGTGGATGCTGCTGTTGTGTTTCTCTTCGTTCCTGTGCTCAACCTGCTAATTTAGCCAAGAAGAATTTAATGTAACCTACATACATAAACCTTTTTCAGGGTGGAAGGCAGCAACCTGATGGATAAAGAGTCAAGTTAGGAAGTGGGAAACAGGGATTAAAATCCTGTGAGATAAAGCCAGGAACTGAACCTGGGTCACAGATTTCTTTGGTCAGCACTCAGACCACAGTGTTATGGAATAAAGGGAACATGAGAGTGGTGGGGCTCCTCCGCCAGCTATTCTAAAGATGTACAGAAAGTGCTGCTGTGTTTTATGGTTGACTGCTCCTTACTGCTGTGCCTTAGGGGTGAGTTGATGCAATGTATTTTAATGAGCCCCTCAAGGAATTTAGCAGGGGTTCCTGGATGCCAGGCAGGCTTAAGTGTGAAGGTGGAAGTCAGCAGCTCAGCTTTGCATATTGAGAATGAGACATTTTCTGCGCATAGACAGGAGAAATGTTTTCAAGTGCTTAGGCATCTTTCAAGTTGCCAGCTACGATGCCTCAAGCAGTAACTCAGAGGGGGTTTTCAGAATCCCAGTATTGCATGCAGTTATCTACATTTTTGCCCAAGTCCATCTTTAAGACCTCAAGTCGTTGTGGGGGAGTGGATGAGTACAGGTCAAGACAACACCACTGAATGAACACAAACCTCATTTTTGACAGTGCTTATTTTTACTTGGTGCAAAGTGACACCTACTGTCTCTCTATATTTGTATTATTACCTGGAATTTATTTGTGGTGGGTTTACTTTTGTTTAACAGTCAAGCCTATACTTGTGTAGAGCATCTTGAAAATAAAAAATAAAGACAAGACCATTTCAAAAACATCTGTGTACATCAGCTCTTAGTATTACCATCACTCACAGATATCCTCACAGCAACTTCACGCCTTAAAGGTTCTGGAAGTTGATTGATTGTTCCCAAACTACTACATAGTTTTAGTTGATTAACCACATATATATTTTTTTGCCAATATGTCTGGCTACCTTTTAGAAGTTAGTGCATTGCTGGCCGTATTACAGAAACAGATTTTTTAAGGATTGGAATCAGATTTGGCAGTAAAGGGTTCAGTTGCAAATTCATAGGTGATCTTAAAATTTCATTTGACATAAAAGAAAACTCTTTGCAATGGAAAAATAAGAGCCTGGATTCTATTTAAAATGACATCTCCACTTGCAACCTTTTTTCTTTTTTTCAGCTTTAACATAATCCCTCTCAGGGACAGTGCCCACTGAAATTTCTGGTATTTTCCTTGTTCATTTGAGATTGTCTTCCTAGGAATGAAGTAACATCCTGTCTTTTTAAAAGCAGCAAAATATCTGTTCAAAACGTCTTCTCATTAAAAAGTCTTTTGTCCTTTTCTTTGGTTTTTTCAGGTTTTAGTGAGTTGTTTATATATCTCAATGGTTTGAAAAGACAGACGTATTTTATGTAATCTTCCGTGTAAGCTTTTTTCATTTCACTTATAAATTGCTTTTCCATATTTTAAGATGCAGTTATGTTTTCATGGAAAAATCACCAAAAAAAATTGTGAGCGGTTATTTGTTGCCCACGATGAACTTCCAGATAAAGTGGGTATAAATTGCAGTAGGCAATAAAATCCCAACTTATAAATAAGCCACAATTTTATTGTAGAAATAGCAATTAAAACTGTGTTGTTCTGTTTTATTTTTACTATAAGACTGTAATATATGAGTTTCATTTGGATAACAGTTAAATAGTTATCAGCGTGCACTCTGTTTTGCTCTAAGGGCAACTCTAGGTACTGAAGTTAGAGACCCCAAGCTGCCCAGAGATACGATGACAAATGGCCTCCTTATAGCAAAGGGCTTCCAGAGCCTACCAAGAAAGGCTGTAACCGATACATTATAAACTCGGAAGGAACAATGAAAGACAGAGACGCCAAAACTGTGAACCTTGTAACTGAATAACAATAATTTAAGCCCATATGCCAGGCTGTATATCGTAGATTTCTCCTTCCTGAAGGACAAACTTGACCAAAATGGTGTCCTATTTTTTCATCTCTATAAACCTTTCCTCAGTTTACCGTCAGATGGGCTTTTGACTTTTACAGGTTTGGACACAGTTCAAGCACAGAGCCTTAACTGCACATTGAGCCTTAGTCTGCAAGCAAAAAAAAGACAAAACAATTGTTTTGGTGGTTTAAACAGATGTGCAAATGTGTACTTTGTCTGTTGATTTGGAGTACTGATAAATGTGAAAGCTGTTTGACCTGTGGCAAAGATCCCAAATCTGACTTTAAAATCACCAGTGTTACTTGGCATTTCTTCACTGAAATAGGAGTTTCATACCAGAGAAAGATCTTTGTTGTTATGACTTGATATGGAGGCGATACCCATAAATATCCTAACCATACACTTAAAAAAAGAATGTATACACACTCCTAGTTGGGAACAATCAAAGTCTGGTGTCTGTGAAGCTCCCAAAACAAAACACAAGGCAAACCAAGCATGGACTTGCTATTTCTGTTTTCATTGGTGGCTGTGGTTAGAAGCTGTGAGATGGTTGTGTTTTTTGCTGACTCTTCCTCTGTTCAAGTCCTTCTCTTGTTTACATTATTGTTTTTAAATTTGATGGAGTCAAATAGCTCAGCCATAACTAACAGTGCTTCTGTCAGCAGCACTAACAGCCTTCTTAAGCGTAGGGCTTAAGTACTGTTTAGGGTTCATCGTCATCCTCTACATAGAACTGCACGTCATCAGACCAAAAGTCATATTTCTAGTGCTGCAGAGGTGGTGAGGTATCTACAATAAAGTAGAAGGAAAAAAAAGGAAGGGAAGGGAAGGGAAGGGAAGGGAAGGGAAGGGAAGGGAAGGGAAGGGAAGGGAAGGGAAGGGAAGGGAAGGGAAGGGAAGGGAAGGGAAGGGAAGGGAAGGGAAGGGAAGGGAAGGGAAGATAACAAGAGGAGAAAAAAGTAAGAAAAGAGACAAAAAAGGCAAAAGAGAGCTTGGATTATCTAATTGGGGACTGGATTTAGCCTAGTGTTTTTCTATTAAATATAAGCTGATATAGTTTGCTGAAAACTCTTCTCAATTATCCCATTGTGTTGATTTCAATACAGTCATATGAAAGGGTGGAACTTTGTCCAGTATACTACAGTATTCAATACATACAAATAAATTATGGGAGTCTAGAGTTAATATATATTTATAGAAACATTCTTTTTTTTATTTAACAAAATTGCTCTCAGTTAGAACAATTCTCTTGTGTGTATGTTTTTTGGAAGTAATCCCAAGTTTTCAAACCATCACCTAGCCATAAGGAAGCTGTTGAGAAAAACAAGCCAGACAATGAATTATGCTATGGTGAGATAAGTTCTAATATCACTGCCACATTATAAAAGTATCTAATGAAAAGATCACATAGTATGAAGTCAAGAGATCTCTGATTCTCTGGCACATGTATTATAAGATATATTGGTATGCTATAAAACTCTACATGAAATACCTTGTACAGTTCTATCCTTTATGCGTATAAAAATACTTTATATAGTTCAGAGTATGCTGACCACATATGACATTTCACATAGATATTATCAAACTAGCAAAGTGCTATTGTTTTAATGTGTACCTACTGTATTATTTTTGTTGACAAGGAGACACACAGATCAGATTCTGCTCTTGACTATTCTGTTTTTCCATGGTCATCAATGTGTTAGTGTATCCTGAAGAAGAACTTAGTTCTCTGTGTACTGGTGATAATGAAGAATGTTCATGAAGTTTCAAGTAAAATAAAATAAAACATAATAGTCATGAACTTTTCCTTATTTCTACTGTAATTGTGAGAAATGGACAAATTTAATAGAAGCAGTTCTGCAGAAAGCAGTTTTTCTCACTCAAGTTTTAAGTTATTTTAAGAAGAAAAATGTGCGTTTGCATCCTAATATATGACTTCTATTCACTGAAATGGTCCCCAGGGCTAATCTTGCATGATCAATATGGATCTGGGAGGGGGGGGAGCCCACCTGGAGGAAACTGGGCTAGCTCTCCTAGCAGAGATTGCAGCTCTGGAATATAGCAAGGCCACACATTATGTTCACATCCCTTAATTGAAACTTAGTTCCACAAGGCTGTCATAGAGAAGAGAAGTAGAAATACGGCTTCCTTTACTGGTCGTGTCCTCACAGCCATCACAGATGGTAGCAAGTTTCTCAGCTTCTAATCCTGATTGTTGAATGAGATCTTACTCTTGTCCTTAAGCCATGCAGTCATGACGGTGTGGCATGGTGTCTGAATTGATAAGGTCTGCCACATCATTTGGCCCATAGTGAGAGGACAAAAGGTAGAAGTGATCCAGAATTGGAAAGGGTAACCGCCTTTCTTTTTACTCACCCATCACTGTGGACATACCTGTTTTCTTATGACAAAGTATGACTTGCTCATTTGGGTTTTATTTTGTTTTGTTTTAATATCTTAATGACAGAATCAAAGTTTTGGGTTGGAGATTTTTTTTGGTGGTGGAGGTGTTGTCACCTCTGAAGATCTGAGGAATGAAGATAAAAAGCATCAAACAAAAGCATCATGGCTTTTAGGAGTTTTGATGACAGAATTTGGAGGAATACTGCACTCAAAATGTGAATTATGCTGTAAAACATAGTGAATCCATTACTTTTTAAAACACAGAAGATTCAGGAACAGATTCCTTAGAGACCACTAGAGCTGTAGAATCATATAAGGATATGTTATTGACTGCTATACTTGGTCACATGCTAATCAGACTATGTGTATTTTAAAGCCCATTTATAGTTTAATTTATGACCAATTTCACTATTTGTATGGTATTTAAAGGTGTCACAGACAGTTTGGATGTAATCCAAAAAGCAAGCAAACTTTTCTTCTTTCTCTAAGAACCAAGCAGCGCACTTTTCTTTCCTTGATGAAAGATCCTGGCTCAGCAGGCTGAGCTGCCTCGCAAAATGTATATATGTCTGAAACATAAGAAGCTTGCACTGACAAAGAAAAAGCCAAAAAAAAGAAATAAAGAAAAGGCAGCTAGTTTGATGACAAGTTGGCATGTTCAAATTTGAGGCTCAAATTCAATGTGAATCACAACCATGTGAATCTTACTCTGTTTCAGAATTGAGGCAGAGCTCAGATCTTGCAAACAGAACGATTCTGCCTCGACTTACACAAGTGTGTAGACCTGCTCCCGTCCATGGGATTGCTCGCTCATGTGCAGAGCTATCTGCAGACAGGATTATCCGGTTAATGCCCTGGAAAAGCTTTCTAATTACTATTTTTCTTCCTATGAGTTAGTATTGTGACACTCTTCCATCTTTTGGAAAGGCTACCAAACAGGAAGGACTGTTGGATATCATGAAACATAGTTCCTATGAAAATAAAAGCTGGACAGATTTTTCAGCAACACTACCAGGACTATTTTTACGACCCTTTAAAAATGCATGATTGTTTCTAAAGATTTGAGAGAAGGGTTTCAGTAGAAACAGGGCATCCATGGTTTCAATGTCTTACTGCGCTGGGAGCTGGGGGGAGCCGGGGCAAGGAGAGGGAGAGGTAGGAACAGATTGTAATAATAAAGGCACACAATAGTATTACACATGGAGTTTAACATTAAATAAAGATTGCCCAAATTCCTACCTGTGAATGCTTAGCCTGGTGTTTGTTACACTTCCAAGTGTGAAGGAAAAGCCACAAACATTTATCATGATTGTCAGTAAGGCCCCCCTTCCGCACCTCTCCCATGCTCTCCACTCCTTTCCCTGCATTTCAGAGCTGTCAACATCCGTGCTTGCTCGAGCCTCCATTTCTGGCCGTTAGTGCATTACAGGATTGTTTTACATGGCCTGCCTAAGAAGCAGCAGTTTGATTTGAGTGTGCAGGGAAGGGCTTTTAGGAGCTGGGAACAGCCTGAGCCCTGGCAGCATTTGGAATCATAGAATCATAGAATTGCCTAGATTGGAAGGGACCTTTCAGATCATCTAGTCCAACCATCAGCCTAACTCTGAGAAAGACCGTCACTAATCTAAACCATCTCTCTAAGCACTATGTCTACCTGTCTTTTAAATACCTCCAGGGATGGTGCCTCAACCACTTCGCTGGGCAGCCTGTTCCAATGCTTGATAACCCTTTCAGTGTAAAATTTTTTCCTAATATCCAGTCTAAACCTCCCCTGGCGTAACTTGAGGCCATTTCCTCTTGTCCCATTGCCTGTTACTTGGGAGAGGAGACCGACCCCCACCTCGCTACACCCTTCTTTCAGGTAGTTGTAGAGAGCAATAAGGTCTCAGCCTCCTTTTCTCCAGGCTAAACAACCCCAGCTCCCTCAGCTGCTCCTCATAAGACTTGTGCTCCAGACCCCTCACCAGCTTCGTTGCCCTTCTCTGGACCCGCTCCAGCACCTCAGTGTCTTTCTTGTAGTGAGGGGCCGAAAACTGGACACAGCACTCAAGGTGGGACCTCACCAGTGCTGAGTACAGGGGGATGATCACTTCCCTAATCCTACTCACCATTTAAGACGTCCTCTCTGAGACTCATAGCCATTGAATTAGCCCAGCACACACTAAGCCGTTTGCACACAGCATCCTCTACCAAGCACTGCCATTTTGGGGAATGCCAGTCTCTGGCTGTTAGCAGCGAGCAGCAGAGGACCCAAGCTGCTGAGGTTGCTCTACACTGAAGTCACAGGTCCCTTTTTCTCCTAACTGAGGAATTCTCTATCTCTTAACAGATTCTTAATATGATTGTTCTGTATTTATCCATTACTGCTGTGTTCTTTGCTCTTTTTTTTTCTTGGGATTCAGTCCCTTTTCTTTGTCTTATTTTATCTTTCTTACAGATTATCAAGGTTTGTTCAGTGATCATTCTCACATTTTCCTGCATTTTATTATATACTTAAAAATGTATTTTAAAAAAATCATATACTTAAAAATGTACAGTTCTCTCAGAGTCTATCAGCAGGGGGAGTGCTTTAGGAATAAAATTATTAATCCTCATTATTTTTAACCCAAATGCTAGGCATTTATTCAGAGAAAGCGCCTTTTGGGTGTCTGAAAATGCTCCCCTGGGGAAGGTGGGTTTTTATGTCATGTGGACACGAGCGAGGCGGGACTAACTGGAGGGAAAGGGGAGGTCTGTGGAAAGGATTTTAGGAACATCCAGGGATGATGAGGATTCACCTGAATTCAGCCTCATTGAAATGAATGAAATGAAATGAAATGCAAAAGAAACTCCGCAGTGAAGGTACATTTGGCTTCTCCATTATTTCTGAGGAGCACACGTTTCCCCAGTTCCCTTTCTCTCTCCTAAATGGCAGCTATGAGGAGTGGTGTTGTGCCAATGGGACCCACGCTCTGGCCCAGGGTCAGCCCTGGGCAGCTTGAGCTCCCCATGGTGCCAGGCGCTGGGCCAGCACCCCCATCCCACCGCCACCCTGTCCCACCCCGCTAACTAACAGGGTCCTGTACCCTAACAGGGGCATCAAAGCCACCATGACCCCAGCCAAAATCAGATCTCCAGCAGGAGGAAGCTCAGCCCAACATTTGCAGCACCGTGGATTGAGGGGTTTATGGTTCCTCTAAACTCTTTCAAATAAATCCCACAAATCTTTAGGGGACCTTCTAGTCTTTCCTGGAGCAGTACAGTAGATGCCACAGTGGTGGCATCTCCTGTCCACGCATTTCAGTTTCCAGCTCCAGCAGTTCAAGGAAAATACGGTGTGGATGCTGCTTCCAGGCTGAATTCTTTGCAGCACCTGGGAAAGAAGGAAGGAGGTAGTTAATACTTATCCTGCTTGCAATTTTTGTGATGGAGCTAGGAGAGGAAGCATGTGGTTAGGATTATAAAGGGCTAACGACATGACAGTCTTCAGTCATTGTCAAACTGAACTCCATTCACAGCTAGGCATGAAGGGATTCCTTTTTTTTTAACCACAGCAGGCCCCCCTGAGGAATCTACACCACCAATCTATTTTTAATTATGGTGATTACTAATAGACGATTTCACTTAAGTCCCAGTTCTTGTATTTGCCACTCTTGGTATTTCATAGCTTTAATTTATGCTGCTTCACTGCCATTGGCTTTGTTTGGCAATTACACAAGTGAAAAGTGCACCTTCACCCTCCTGTGTGCTTTGTGTCATCACCACACAATAGCAGGCATTGTCCCCATTTTGAAGAAGGTCTGATGCAGAAATTGGCCATAAAAGTAGCCAGTATTTCAGAGCTTGAAATGGATATCTCCTAGTTGCACAAAGCCAACTAAATGAGATATCCTAGGGTTATTTAAGTCATTTTTTTGTAGCTATCAATGACTTATCTGTTTAGGATTCAGGCACTCATTCCTGACCTCTGTTGTGGTTTCCTTTTAATATCTGATCTTAGATTTTATGATGATAGGTACTTTTATATTTGACAGTCACTGCATTTTTTTTAATAACCGGACTGTGTAGACACTCTTCCACATACACAGAGGTGTCTTAAGTATTAACACTTTTATTTTATACTGTACCTCCGCACAGCTTTCTATATTTTAAAATGTTCTGTAGGCTGTTAAGTAGCTTCAGTAGCCCTTTAAACTATGCAGTTAAGCTATGAAGCCTGTACGTGCCACTTCCAACTCTGACTGTGACATGGATTGTGGTCTCACAGAAAAGCAAGCTCTAGTTATCGTGGTACAGATTAAATTGTTTATTTGTCAGGGAGGACTCACAGATATCCATGCATTTATACTTATTCAGTGCTAGTGTTATACAACAGAGGAAGTTTCACTATAATTTCCCTTCCCACGCTGGCAGTTTTTAGGTGTTATCTCCTGCCTACCTTCATGTGACCTCAGTGAAGAAAGAAAATTCAAAATGTCAGAGTCAGCTCAAACTCCCGGAGAAATATACTACGGGAGTCAACCCACCAGTGAATTTTGTTTCAGATTAAACGGAATCATTTTATGCAGATCTGTCTGTAACAAAACTTTCACAGATGTTGTAAAATGATATCATTCTGATTCTGAGCTTATGAAAAAGCATAGTTATACCATGCATGCAGATTTGTGGTGGACGGCTACTGAGGCTTCTCTCTAGTTCCTATCTATACAGATAAATCATGTGCTTTTTCATGTCCTTAATCTCTTTTTCATGTCCTTAATGTATTGAGTAGGACTAAAATTAGACTTCCTCCAGAGCAAGAACCTGATGTCTAACAGGACTGATAATCAGAAATGAAGCGGGACGGGTGAAATAATTTTTTGCACCTTGCTTCATCTTCCTTCCCTCTAGACCCAACGCAGGTTTACGCCTTCATGTTCATATAACTTTTAAAAGGAAACGCAGAGTGAGACGGACACAAGTGTCTCCTCTGCGGCATTTCTAGCCTAGGCACCTTGTGAAATGTTGAGTTGCAGAGAGACAATTCTGATGGCAGTGTCAAAGCACACTGACACTGGCCTGACATAAAGACATATGCATTTAGAAAGATTTTGGAAATCATTCCCTCAGACTCCCTTGTTCCCCATTTGCTTTCTGGCTTCCTTTTATCCTGTTTCCATTTTACTCCTAATGCAACATTTCTTCTCCATATTTTCCCCGATGTCCCACCCTGCTCTGGAAGATTACTCTTTTCTAAATTGAAAGTTAAGATTCTGATCACATAGAAACAAAGCGAGTGGTATCACAAATTGGTGAAGGAAAGCCTGATTTTTTCATGTAGCTTCCAAAAATGTCTCAGTCCTTTGTTTCAATGTTGATACCGTTGAAAGCTAAGGACAGAAAAAAAGAAAAGTATATTTGTTGAAGAGGATCAAACCTCCTCCCCTCATCTACAGGGGAGCCAACGTAAGGTGGCCAGCCCTAGTGATACAACACAACTGCAATTGTCTGTGTGGAGGCTGCATAGAAATAAGGAAGTGATTTTGAATCAGCTATACCACTAGTGAAGTTCTGCAGCCATGAAGTCAGGGAATTAACTGACTGAATGTTCAGAACTCAAATTTAGCCCAGATTGCATGGGGAGGCCACTCCTGATGCAGCCAGTCTACCAAAATAGGAGTAGCGGTCATGTCTGGAAAGTCTGGGCCACAGTCTCTGGTGCGTGTCTGTCTGTCGTCGTGTATCACAGAGTTACCTTTACCCAGGCGAGCCTGGTGATTTTCATTCCCCTGCAGGACTATTGAATATTATCAGTTTAAACATGGTTTTATGGTTAATAAGTACTCTTCACGCTGCTGGTAAGGGCCCCCCAGGGCATAACAAAGATCTTTCTTTGTTTTAAAAGAATCTCATAAAAGTAGATTGGTCGTTCTGATCACATAGACAGATGTGTGCAGTCCGAACACTCCCTACCCCCTGCAGTCCGCAGCATGCACTTGAGAAGTTCAATAATATGAACCTCACTAATCATCATGGTGTCAGTTCAGGTCACACCGGCACAGACTGAATGAGGCGTCCCTGTGTTAGATATGTGATGGAGTCCTGTCATGCTCTGAATTACAAAAAAGCCACGCTGTTCTGCGACAGTGGAGGCAGAAAGCTAACCCTGAAAGACACTGTGCCTCTTAGGGCAGCAGTGATGGAGTCTCAGCATCTCCAAGGGTGAGGCTCTTTCCCCTGTTTGGTTTGTCCCCCTTACCTGAAAGGTTCAAGTTAGCTGCTCCTTTACAAGTTTCTGCTTTCATTTTTGACTTTGGCCATTTAGAAATGCATGCACTTTTCAAAGCAAAACATACCAGGGCTCTGGAAATCAGATGCTGTGTGTTTAGGCATCAAATAGCCCAGAGGACTCTACTTAAGTGGAGTCCATTCATGTATTTTTCCCATCTTCCTGTAATTCCACTGAGTGCCTGATATGAGACCCCTTGTTTTATTTTCTCAGTCGTCACAGACAAAAACTTGCTACTGCTGAATCCTTCCGTCACCTCCTCCAGCTCTTCACTGCCTAAATCTCCCCAGTTGAGAACATTGATTCACCATCTACAAAAATCTTCTGTTAGCCTTTTGCTTGCAAGTATCCAGGTTTGTCTTTGCCTGCCTGCCAAACCTGATGCTACTCATACCCTTAGGCGTACAGCTCCCCTCTCAGCTATAAACTACCCAGGAATATTCTCCTCTTCCCTGTCTCCAGCTCTTCAGCCCTTCTTTCCTTGTCTGCACTGAACCATCCTTTCCTCTTCACTCTCTATTTGACTACATGAATCTGTTAGATGCTAGCCTTTTGTTTTCAGAGTCCTAAGCAGATTTCTATAGCCACCCGTTGTTTCTCTACTATTCTTGCCAGTAGCTCTCATTTTGACTTTCCTCTTCCAGCAGTCTCCACAAGAAGCAGTTTCTGCACGGTCAGTGACAAGTGGACATTGGTTGGTGTTTTTAAAAAACCTCAGATAATATTATTCTCTGCAATGGTTCGTCCCTTTTCAGCCATTCAGCTTACTTTTGTATGGCTGCTTTTGAGCCGAGGTGTATACAGGACAGTCCCTTTATTATTTGCTATAATATTTTATATGGATTTGTTATGAAGCTTGCAAAGTGGTGATAGTAAATCCTTTTCTAACACACCAAGGCCACTAAAAGGAATGCTCTGCTCGTTGTTAGGCAGACACCTGGGCTGAACTCAACAAGGTTTTGGCTAAAAATGCTCACTACTGACACATCTGCTTTATCCATCTATTGTGGAGGGAAGGAGAGGCAGAAGGAGTTTTGAGGGAGATGAATTTTAAAAAAAAACCAACACCTCAAATTAGTATTGTAAATTATTTGTGTTGATGTGAATGTAGAAGAAGATTAGCTGACTTTCTGGAATCAGAGCACCAAAATGACAGAGATGTATGAGATGAAAAATGCTTTCTAATACGCAGAGATGCTCTATTCCTTCTTCTGCTGCAGTGCTGTGTGCAACAGGGATGCCCCCAAAATTCGTCTTACAAAACTGACCAAGAAAGTACTTTAGTTTTATTCTTTCACTGCTCTGTTCATAGGCAGGCAATGGAGTACTTTCTCCAACCTGGAGCCCATTTAAAAACAGACAGAGCTATTTTTTGACTTGCATGTCAATTCAGCTGTTTAAAAAATCTCTTCCAAATGTAGTGCTGTTAAATGTAAAGAATTTCATTTAAAAACAACAAAGAAAAAGAAGTTTTAAATCCATATGATTAAAAAACACTAGAAGGGCAGTGCTAGAAACTAATGTGTTTTTTCTGACTTGAAGGCTGAACACATCTTAAAGGCAAAACAGAGTAGACTATTCTGACTTACATAAGAGCAAGGAAACAAATATTTGCCATGTACTGTCTTGCTTCTGAGAGTACTCATTGGTTGTGCTCAATTCACATTTTATAAGAGGCTCTCTGTATGATGCTGTTGCCAAGGACAGTGATTTGCTCTCCTGAGAGCCCATGTGATGGGAAGTATATAGTGTATAGTGAAGCAGGCAAGGATGTCAATGGAAGCTCTTCAAACCTGTGATCCTAGTAATCCACTTCACACATGAGAACATTTTGGCAGCTAGAAATCTGGTGAAAGCCGTTGCTGATTAAATCTCCTAGTATCTTTCCCATAAGAGTGTCACCTGCAAGACAGGCTTTATAAGGAAGCATCTTAGGAAGCCCATGAGAACTTGCTCTCAAGCCTGTTGAATTTCCACAGGCTTTCCACAGGCTTTTGATCAGCCTGTTCACTGGATAGAAAGGGCCCTTTCGTACATGCAAGTTTTTGTGGTTGGTCAGGATCTTGACCTGACTACTTAATCTCGTGGTCCTAGATGATGTGCCCATGTTGGTTCCTCAGGACACCTCCAGCTCTGGTGACTGCTCATATTTTCCTATTTGCCCCACCAGTAGACACAGAGAAGAAAATTAATGACTTATATGAATCCTTAGGCAACTTTGCATCAAGAGTTCATTTGGGACAGAACCTCTTTCCTTTTTGTCACTTTGATGCCTGTTTACATAGCTCAGAACATGATTTTTAAGATTGGTGTTGCTTTTTTGACTCTTTATCAAGCACTCAAACAAGTATCAATTTATGATAGTAGCTTTAAGGTTGTGTAATTATATACAATTGTAATTGTGTAATAAATACAACTTATTTGCTTGTCATTCCTTGCAGAAGAAACCATTTGGTGGAAGAAAAAGATAGTGTTTGTCAAATGCCTGTTTGGCAAATCGAGTAAACTCTTTAGACAAGATGGTTTTGAGTCAGAACTACTCTGCAATAAAATACAGTTCTACCATTTACAAGACTTGTAAATATAGATCTTGGTTTGTTTCTCCCCGTTAAATCCTATAAAAGAGTTAACAATGCAGAGGCAGCAACATAACCTAGGAGAGCACAGGGCTTTACTTGAAACTGCCATAGTGTTTGTGTTTGAGCCTTTGAGAAGCAGCCGATAATGATTTCTTATGAAGAGGTGGCAAGACAGCAATGAGGGCTGTGCTGGACAGCATTAAAACTCCGTCCATGTAAGCAGAAGCTCCACTCGTTAGCTCAAGTTCAAGATACTGGAAATCTGGAAAAGGAAAAAGGCTAACCTTAAAATTTACATCAACCTATAGACTTTTTACAAGCAGGATGATACGTGCCCTGCTCTTCTAGGTGTGCGTGTAGCCTTTGACACTCATTCTCTTTCTTTTATCTGTTTGCAAGAGGAATCTACAAGGATTTGCATGATTTCAGAACACATAGCTCGTGCTCACCTAGTATTTTTTCCTATAACACAGCTCTTTCTCTTTCTATCTCTAACTAACTCTCGCTAAATGCATATATGTATACATGTATATGGATATATCGTTATACATGTCTGTACGCATATTTGGAGAGAAAAAAGCAAGACAGGGAAGTAGAACAGAAAATTCACTCAGGACTACTTTTTAATTACTGCATCCATTTTCTGCATTCAAAATAAGAAACAGATCAATTTCATAAGGAGTTTCCAGGTAGGCCAGTTTCCTAACTAGAAATAGTATTGTATGAAACAAGGGGAGGAACATCAGGACTGTCCTTTTATTCAACCATAGAAGAATTTGGTCAGAATTTGGTATTAAGCAATAATTGACACAAGGCAAGGACCTGACCAGCTGCTTTAGGGTATGCAATCCTGAACATATCACAAATAATTAATTCCCATCAGATCTGAGACTCTGCCCATAACTAAGGTCACACCACCTTGGATTTCTGACTCCAAAGCTCAGGAAAAGTGGCAGAGGAAGAAGTAAGCATCTTATGATGCTAACTGTAAAATAAGCCATGCACTGGAGATATTTCTCCCTAACCTTGAGCAGAAGCGAGGACCCAGATTATACCCTGAAGTGTAAAGGATTTCCCCTTCATAAAAGTTTTATCTCATCTAATGTAACTGTGTGAATTTCCTATGCTCTTCTCACTCAACTGTATATTTCCCTTTTGAAGGCTATTTAATTTTTCACCTGTTATATTAAAAAAAATTGATTAACTTTTGTTTCATTCAGGTCTTCATTTCAAAGATAACATGCTTTCACTTAACACTTTTGTTCCTACATAACTCTTTTTGTGCCAATTTTGTCGGAGAAAGCAGTATTTTCACTCTTTTATCTCCATGTTTTGTTTGTCATGTTGTGGAAAACACTTTTTTTTGGTAAATATATTAATCTAATTTTCTTTAAGAAACAAAGTCTGTGAAGTAAAATACCTGAAAGTTGGTGCTTTGTCATTTCTTCACTTGGGTCTTCTCAGTGAAAGAAGTATTAGGGGCAAAGACAGTGTGTTTCACCACATGCTTTTTTCCTATAAGCACAGTGATGTTTGACAAGGTATCCCTCAGAGTAACAGGGAAATAGAGCACCAGCTCTATTCCCACTGAACAAAATGATAAAACTTTCTATTTTAGTGCCAGAAGAATCAGCCCTTTTCTCCTTTAGCACCTTTTAATTTCACAGCATATCTCCTTGTGTTGTACCATCTTGAGAACAGATATATAGGTTTTTCTGGTTTACTTCTCTTCCATATCCATTACATTGTAAATCTTTAGCGTGGTTCCTCTCCAGCAGTCATAAACTTTTAGTCTCTTGTTATGCAAAACAGTTTCCGTATCTGTACTTATCTTTGCTTTCCATTTATAAACATTGTCTGCTTGTTAGATCCTTTTTGAAGTGGTATGCCCAGCACTGATCACGATTTTTTAAAAGATTTTAGGACTTTCATGGCGGTGCCAAAGGTCAAAAAGGCTAAGGTGGGCAACAGTTTCCTTCTGTGTTATCTCACAAGCTGGGTATGTATTAAAAGTGTAGTCAAAAGTGTTGTGATGGGAAGCATGCTTAAGGCAATGTGTTAGTGGCAAAGTACCATGTGCCTTTGTATATTGATATTAGCCCCAGCAGTAGTATAACACCTTCTAAATGTTTTCTCTCCAGGAAGCTTCTTCCTTATCCCGAATACAAGAGCTCAGTGATAACAGCTGGCGCACCATGAACAGAATGGGGCAGTCAGTTTCCGTGGCCTGGATACATTTGTCAGTGAGGTTCCAGAGCTGTTGTATGAGCAATATTTGGACACAACAGGTTAATGATACTTGGCCATGGTACATTTTTCCTCATGGTGTGACATACCAAAGGCATATTGGAAATGGATCCAATACTCATTTGACGTCCTTTGGGCTTCATTATATTGACAAGTATGACATATGCAGAAGCCTACCTCAGGTTTGGGAAAGAAATAGGCACTTTTTTTGCATTTTTTCAGACCTGTGACTATGAAGGGAATAAAACAGAAGAGTAATGTTTTGAAAGCAGTTTCAAAAATCAATTCCTCTCATGGCACTTTTCTGTCACATTGTCTCTCCCGTGTGTCATGGTGATGAGAGAATGGTGAGTTGCATTGAGACGGCTGGTTGCCAGGATGGCCCTCATTCTTTCTATATGGGGGGATGAAGAATGCATTACACCCAGCCTCTTACAGCTGGCAAATACTGAGTCTCACCTTAGGTGGTCACCTTAGGCTGGATTCATCTCTGTCATCTTTAGCAGTTCTCTGTGCTGAGCTCTCTGACCAACAAGAATTTTGTGCAGGGGCTTTTTCTCTGTTCTCTTTTTTCCCCACTGAAAAGGGCTCCAAAGAGCAGGTCATTCATCACAGCATTCTCTGCTTTTCTGCCAGGAGAAAGTCTGAACTGCAATGAGATTTATACGAGTGTAAGTGTGCACATACAGGAAGATGCAGGGGTTAGTTGGAGGTGTGCCCTCCAAGAGAAGATGAAGTGGATGGATTTTCTGGATCCGGGATTTACTGCTTCAGAGACAAGAAACCAGTTGCATGCACATGCTATACTGGTTCAAATTTAGAAGCTATTTTTGAAAATAAGGCCCTTAACAATGTTAATTACTTATGTATAATCCCTGACATTATATTAGTGGTAGGAATTTGAACACTACCCACACAACTTAATAGAATTATGGCATTAACATTCCTTTTGCGCTGTTGAACTATCACTGCACTTTAAGAGGGATGATATGTTTTAAAAAGCCACTGGAAACATGCAAGTCAAAAAAAGCATCAAGGTGCTTAACACTCAAGGAACAGCATCTAGGAAGACTAAAAGAGATAACGTTTCCTTCATATGTTAATTTCACAACTGTATAATTTTTAACTTCTCATCACTATTTCCTTTTCCTCTTGGATTTAAAGGAGCTGTTGATTCTGAATGGATCTGAAGTATAAAGAAAAAACCAGGAGATGGACAGGTGCAAATGGCAATCAGCATAACCTTCATCAATGTCCTTTTTCATTAGTTTGCAAAACCATTAGAAACATGTTGCAAAATTGCCATGCTGAGCTGTCATGTGGGCACACTTCACTGGCTAACACTTTTAAACCATAGCAAATCCAATAGGTTATTGCATCCTGATAATCTTCATTAGCAAAATCCAACAGTCTGATCCTGTCCAATGGGTCTTCTAAAAATTGCTAAGCCAGTTTTATACCCAGCAAAGGGAATGTGAGGTGCTCCACTCATAAGATTCATACATACAGTGCTGCATGTTCAGCTAATGGTTGTCACGCGGTAATAAAAAAGGAATAATAAAGCTGGATATTTAGAGACACTAAAGTCATATTTTATCAGCTGTTTTGACCTTTTTGTATCAAATGGTTAAGAGTTTTGGAGCAATGGAAGGTGAAGACATTACAGCCGTAACAATCATTACTGATTTCACTTGGAAAAAAACGGGTTCTATGTCACCGGGCTTCTTTCTACCTATTCAAGCACTTACCCTTTTGAGACTATCTTTTTCTCACTCCTTGAGCCTTATCTTCAGGAAATGCTAATTAACTTGCCTTTACACAGACTTTCCTTTTAGTAGAATCACTGGGGAACTGTTTCTCCTGTTGCAATTACTGTCATTCCTAATGGTTTTTGGATTTTAGTAGCGTGGTCACAGAGCTGAGCGTAAAACCATGGCCCACGTACCGTGAAGTCCTGCAGGCTGTGCGGTTTAGCCTGATAGAATGATTAGAGCACGGCCACCAGCTCCACATGTAGCCTTGACATTATTTCCAATCTTGGTTTGCCCAGGGATGCATGGAATATATTTCAGCTCCTCCGGTGAAACAGGCTGTTCCCACAGCAATGCAAGCCCATTTTCCCTGCTGGCCACACAGATTTAAATGAGAGCATTCATTCTCTGTGCACCAGGGGTTGGCTCAATATGTATCTCTTACACAACACAGAAACAAGAACATTAGCATATGATGATCTTGTGATGTTCATCATCATTGTTATTGCCTTTAATCATAACTACATTTTTCCAAAATCAAGCGCGATATGGTTCAGTATGTATCCCTGGCTAAGCTGTGTATATTACAAGGCCGTTTTAAGAGCATACAGATGGGTATGAGTTCCATGGTTTGGTTTTTTTTCCTACAGTTTCATATCTCAGTCACTGTTAGAACAGACATATTTCCCTATACTATTCTTAGTCCTGTAAGCATTGTTTGGGAAAGGCTCATGTGTCTCCAGACTGGCCAATCTATTCCTGACCCACAAACAGGTGTTTTGACAACCTCGGAACACTTGTAGTTCCTCATTAAAGCACTATGAATGGCACATGTGAACAATCATGCAGCCTTTGCACTTTTTAGGCAGTTCTGCTGCAACAAGAAAATTTTTATGAGCTCTCATTCCTTTGAATGATTTAATCAGTGAAGATTTCATTTTTAAGATTCACCTCCAGTGAGTGTCATGTATCAACATAATGGATCGTTTATAAAAAAAAAAAAAGAGCTATGATCATAGTTGTGGTTATATGGCCTGACCAAAACTATTTGGAACTAATATAACGTTTTTTTCTGGCTTTGAATTGCTTTTATTAAGCAATGATGAGTGTGTTCATAATATCTATGAATATACTACGAATTTTCATTGCCTCTTTGAGAATAACTTTGCAGATTTATCATCAGTTTTAATACATGTGGGCTTTAAAAATGTGTGTCCTCTAAATCTAGGAAAGGGATTTGGGAGGGGGTCTGGAAGAACCACCACAGATTTTTCTAAAGTGCAAAATCCTTGGTGAACTGAGAAACTGAATTTTTGTCTGCCGACAGCTGGTTCCTCTTGCGGCAAGGCAACAGCAGAATCAGATCAGACAACGAGCTTCGGGAAAAAATCCCATATGTCATTTTGTCTACCTGAGAGGACTTCTATATAAAGATGTGCTTGGTTACAGAACCCAAAACACAGATTTCACATTATTTTGTCATAATAATAATAATAAAAACAGTAATAATAGTAGTAGTAATAATAATAATCTTTCAAACTGAGTCTTGATTGACTGCATTTGTACTCACAGATTTTTTTAGATGAGGGCATGCTTTACATTACAGACTGTGACTGACCAGCAGGGTATTTAGAATTTGCCTAGCTTTATGCCCAGGAGCAGCAGTTTTGATTTTGAAATGACCCAAGCTTAAAAAAAAGAAAAATAGGAATGACTTCAGGTATAAGACTATGTCGCTGTCTTTGTTTGAAATCTATTGAATTGGGAGGATCAGGAATACATTTGGTGAAATCCTGGTCCCAGAGACCTCATTGACTTCAATGTAATTTGGGTTTTTATCTACCACCTTCTAAGGAGAGTCTGAGTCTTCTTATTATGTAGGTGATATACATTAACATGCATCTGTATAATACAATGAGTCCTTACATCAGCTGCCTGAGAAACAAACCCCTTGTATTTTTCCCATTAAGTTATTTAAGGCTACTATAAACATACCGTCCTGTCTTGAAACTGGGGAGTAGGTGCATAAATTTGAAAGTTTAAAGTTGGTGCAGCTATATTATATTATATTATATATTTCCACCAAATCTTTACTTCTTTACATTGAGTTCAGAGATGTTATCTGAACGAAAAACAAAACCACAGAGCTTCTTTCATTGAATTCATTTCACCCTGGCCATGTTGAAGTGATATGTATAGATTACTTTAGTTTAGCTCATCAGAAAGATTTAATAGTAGCAGAGATTTGTTGATATAATGTAGATTCAGATATACTGTATAAATAGATGACAGGGCCTTTTTATGGAAAGAGCACTTTGCTCACCTTAAAATATATATCTTGGGACAGTTGTTAAGAAAAGAATGACTGTGTGTTCAAAATTTGCATAGAAATGGTTTTTTTTTCCCCGTTTGTGTTGAGGTCTCATACTGCATCAGGTGAGAAGCAGATGCTGATGATACAGCATTATTCCACAGGTGTGTGCAGGAAAGTACCATAACAGTACAAAAGAAATGCAGAAAATCTTTAAAAAATAGTTGCAGGGGAAGGAGAAGAGAAGAATGACCCATCTCATCCTTCTTCTGTCTGCTTTAATGCTATGTTTTGTAACTACTGAATGAAAGTGACTGGAGGGTATGTTAACAGGCACACAGCTGTAAGCCCCACAGAGCTTTAAAACAGGCTGCATCAGAGCAACTTAACTTTATTTTGGGAGGTTATGGGATAAGTCAGAACCTGATCTCCGTTACAGCTAGATTCCAGAGATATGATCTATTTCAGCAAGGGCTCAGAACGGCCATATTATTGGAAGTGGGTGAAAATCCACCTGGATTTGGCGCTTCAGACATGCCTAATTAGAATTCTTTAAAAGCTGTAATGATTTTTAGAGGTCTACAGATAGACGTTAATAGTGTAATGATTCTATAACATGTCTGTTCCTGGAAACTGCATATAAATTTTCACAAGATTACTGTATCATTTACATGTTCCATACGCCTCTCAGTTTCAGAAAGCAAATTACAGAAATCCAGGGAAAAACAGGAAAGACTGTGTTAAACTGCTGAATTTCTGCTTTGGAAAATGATAAGCAAGAACCTATAGATATTTGTAGTGAAGGATCATTGTCAGCAAAAGTCTTGTCTTGCCAGACTGGAATTTGGAAAACGTAGTTCAACTTCCATTTCTGCCCTGGACTTTCTATATGATTGACTTTCTTAAGCAAGTCATCAGGACCCAGAGCCATCTCACCTCACTTTGCCATCTAGAAGGGGAATTTCTGTGCTAAGCTAGTTGCTTAGACTCTGTCCTTCATCATGCTGCAGCTAGAAGACATTTCACTCCCCTTTCTAGATTCTCATGGACTAAATCTCCTCTAGCTGTGTGTCTCTGATAGTCTATTCTGCATGGGTGTTAATGTTCTCCCAAGCTCCTTCCAAGACAAACCCTAAGCATGAATGAAGAGAGAGCTTTGCCTCAGGGTCCACTCCATGCAGGAGGCATGGGCCACACCAGCAACCTCTGCTGTGTTTGTAGAGACGTGATTACAGAAGAGCCTAGACCTCTGTCTTAGACTAAATGCCTAACTTTGAGATAGCTAATATTAGCTGTGATGAATTCGAACACTGGGTATCTACATGCTTCTCACACTGTAAAACAGGAATAACAATAATCGTTTTTCTATCTCAAATTATTAGCATTTGGCTCTGACCTTTAAGTGCTCCTGTGTTAGAAACGTGCCATTCTGTGCAACCACATTAATACCAATTAAATACAATTTTACAAATCTTTCATCTGAATCACAGACTCATAGAATGGTTGATGTTGGAAGGCACCTCTGGAGGTCATCTGGTCCAGCTCCTCTCCTCAAGCAAGGTCACCTACAGCTGGTTGCCCAGCAATGTGTCTAGATGGGGTCTGAATATCTGAGATCCACCGCTATTGATTTTCCTATTACTGGTTAAACATAGTTGTTCACTTAATATGTATTTTAAGTTACCAAGACTTTTTGTTGTGTTATTTAAAAAAAAAATGTACAAAAACTTTAGCTGAGAATGTTCTGGTTTTGGGGGGAAAAAAAAGGATTTTATTTGCTAAACACAGCAAGCAGATAGTAAATCTGGATACAGATAACAGACTTGAAGTCCATTATGACGTTGCTTTGGCAGCTCCTTCTCTAGTCCCTAAAAGCTCTTTTCATCTGTCACAATTTCCTGCATATAAGCAGCCTTTTGTTGTTGTTTTGGTGTTGCAGTGCAATGGATTAACCTCTCTCTGACAGTTTTTTGAGGGTAGCTTCAAAATGGCTCAGAAGGGAAAAAAAGAGCTAGGAGATTTAAGCCAAATTTATGCTGTAGTTTGTTGGTACCCTTCTGAGCTCTCTCACAGCGCGCTGGCTGCTGGCTTGATTAAACACAGTACAGACCGTTCTCCACAGCTCATTGGGGCACTGGGGCAGGTGTCCAAGTCGCTATGGTAATTAAATGCCACTGATATCTGTGGAAAGTTTTGTGCCTCCGGTTGCTGAAATGGCAAACACAAGGAAACTTATAGAAATCGTCATGCATTTTATGAGATGAGCAGAAACCTCATTAGCAAAACACTGATTTCCCATGTTTTGCCATGAGAGTTGGTGGGTGAGAGATGCATCGAGCAACCAGCAGTTTTATTTTGGGAAGAAGAAGATTGTAGTTTTCTCTGTGTGGTTCAGCATCTAATGGACAGTCGCAAATTTTTATTCCCCTGAAATCTACCAAATCTGGGAAACTGGGGTTACTCATGTGGCTATTTCCAAGCGGCTCATGACTGCGAACAAAAAATGAGTGTAACATTTCTTGCAGGGTAGGGGGGAAAAAAAAGGCAGGCAAGAAAGACTTGGGGGGGGGGGGGGGAGGGAAGGAAAGCGTCATACCCACACCACCGCCGCTTCGCTGAGCTCCCAAGATTCAGATTCCAGTTTGGCCAGAGATGAAATTGATAGCTCTGCGGGAGGAATGTGGGAATAATGGGCTACGGGCACTATGAATGAATTATGCTCTGCAGGCACGGGCCTCCTCAGCGCATCGCTGCCCAAAATTTTATTTTTATGTGGCACATATTTAGAAAATTGAGGAGCGCCTTGGAAAGTTGGGACAGCTGGAGAGCGCGTGCGGGGCGCCGGGGGAATGCCGGGGCTCTGCCAGCAGCCCCTGGCCAAGCAGGTCTCCAACACGCCTGCCAGCCCACCGCCCCAGCAGCAGCCCCCCGCCGCCGCCAACGACGGACAGATGCTATGAGAGGGCTGGCGTTAAGTGCCTTTTGCAGGATATTAAACCAGCATCCTAACTGGTAAAAAAAATGAATTGTCACTGACATTATGTCGGCCCGTTTGGAGCCCTCTCTGCTACTTTCCGCAGTCTGGTAACCATTACGCACAAGAGATCAATATTCGCCTCAGTGCTGGAATTTAAGTAATGATTTCCAATAAAACCTATTTCAGACTGTTCTGGCTAGAGGACAGAGACAAGCCACAACACATAGTGCACTTAAAGACTTTCTTTTCTCGTCTTTTCTTTCCTGTTTTTCCCCTTCCTTCCTTCCTTCCTTTTTCTTCTTTTTTTTTTTTTTTTTAAAGACTTGAATAATGGAAGCAAGATCTAGCGATAAGACACATGCACGCGCACAAAAAGGAGGCATTTTGGTCCTGGCCAATCTGCTTAGCTAATAGCTGTAAACTGACACCCGTAATGAAATAAAAATGTCTCGGTGCAAGTGCATGGCTGCGCAATTGCTACCAACACCCAAGCCGGCAGCCCCAGCGATGGGTGCTGGGGAACACTCCCTTCCACATCACTCCTTTTGCTTCTCCCTGTTTTGCAGCAAATAAAAGATACGTTTCCAAAATGGAATTAAGTAAATATTTCACTATTTTGTGCTGCAGAAGTCTGATGTCTTTAGAAGTGGTGAAGAGCTCCAGCTCCCAGTAACTGTAATTGACACTCCAGGTGCTCAGCACTTCTGAAAATCAGGTTTCTAGTACTGTTCCAGTTCTATTTTTCCTACTTGAAAGCTTTTTTTTTTTTTTCCCCCCTCCCCTTTCTTCTGGTCTTTGTGAAAGAACCTGAAGGGTGTAAGAAGATGACTGGTACTTGAGGAATGAAATTTCTGATCTATTATCTGTTAGTGAAGGAAATAATTTACAGAGGTGAGATAGATAGAGACATACACATATATCTTCCAAGTTGTCATAGTTTCGTATTTTGCCTTTGGCCTCACTGTACTGCCTAGTTTCTTTGTGTCCCGCCGTGCAGACTTCAGACAGAAAGCCCCTGTCCAAGTGTGCTAAGACTGGACTACTGTGGTTAAAATGGTTTCCCCTGGATCTCCCTCACAGCTTGCAGTTGTCTGATTTCAATCAGTGGCAGTTCTCTCCACATGTCTAGCCATCAATCTTCTCCTGCTCCTGGATGAGTGTGTCACAGCATGGTGCATGTTCCAGTTAAAAAATAGACTGCACCGCAGCTCTCCCTCCTCAGTCATTGATAAGTATTCCTTTGATATTTTTATTAAAAAAGAAAGAAAACACATTATGATATATGTTTCTGAAAAAAAAAAAAAAGAAAAAAGGAAAAGAAAAAAAAAAAGAAAACCCAAAGCACACCGAAACCCTGGAGGCTGTAGGAACAGCAGGAAACAGGGAGGGAGTTTGGGGTTATGTGGTTATGATGAAGCTATCGCTTGGTAAGTTACACTTGGTGTAAAAGTTGAGGATTTCGATCTTCATTGCTTTCCACCCTGCACTCTTCCATCAGTAAAAGTTCTCTGGATATTGTGTGAGTCTCCGATGTTCATCTGCTTCACACCCATTCCTTCCCCCACGGTGAATAATAATGGCTATTTGAAAATGGAGCTACTTAGAGATGGAGGAGGTTTTGTACAAAAACTAAGGCAAGTGTGTCATAGTCCCTCGCTCTCACCTTTGGATCTTTTGGAAAGGGAAATAAATGGCAATTTCTCTGCTTCAATTCATCTTTTAGATTGCAGCCAGTCTCCTAGACCTCTGTGGGGCTGAGCTACATGCACGGGAACATCCAGAATTTGCCCAATAGAGAGGATGGAGTGACCTGTCTCCACACAGGTATCCTTACCCAAAGTAAACCCATCTTCTGAAAAGACTGAAGCTACAGCGAGTCTGCATAATAACTCTGCTTCTGACAAAGCACTTTTCCATGGCAGAGCTCAAAGCACTTTATAAAAGAAGGTAAGATTATTATTCTTGTTTTATAAATTGAAAACTCAGACACAAGAAGGAAAAGCAAATTGTGCAAGGAGGCAAGTGACTTGGGGGGCTATAAAACTCCTTTCTCTCAAGTGTCAGGGTTGTATTTAGGAGGCGCTTTACTTTACTTAATATCTCACCCAGTAATGAGCTTTTACTGTTCATATATCGAAGCCGATGAGATTCAGCAGTTAAAGAAAGATTGCATAAATAGGCTTGAGTCAGTCAGGCTTGAGCCTGTTTTTCACATACGATGTAAAAGTCCGTTTCGTTTCTCTTGCCAATAATTCTAATTTAGAAAAAAAGTGAAAGGGGAAAGCAGCCAGCTGGGAAATAATCACATTTAAGAAAGGCAATTAAAATCTAGACACTTGTGAGATAGTTATTTCTTAAGCTAAAGTTAATCTCTTACCTTGTCACATTGTCTCTTTTCAGTCAGCGATCTGCAGTAAAATCAATTGATTCTTAAATCTCCACATAATTTTTAGAGCCATTCTCCATGATATTAACTAAAGTCTGTAAATCTGGAAAACTCACTCACAATCACACAATTCACTTTCTCATGGAAAACCATGTGATGAAAGCCATAGGAAATAATTACTGTTAAAGCAGTTCACATGAATAACTAACTTCAGGATGAAAAACTTGCCACCAGCACTATTAATTAATAAGAAAGAGATTTTATGGTCTAGTTTACTATTCATTGTGTATTTCCTTGGCTCATTCTTTTACACTGGGGACTAGTCAATTTTATTTCTATGCAAAACTGCATAGCATACGTTATTCTCTCTCTTCCTCCTTTCTGGTAGGCAATATATCTCAAAAAAGTGAATATACATAATAAATAATGATTAAGTAGGTGCATTTCTAGCATAGATTTGTTGCTTAATAGGATTCAGTTCTTTAAAAGGGTACAGGCGAAGATACAAAATCATTGCAAATGAAACCAAAATTGGTAGTTATGAGTAATGATGACGACATACCAGCACTGCTGATTAGTAAGTTGGCCTCACCTGTATCACTGCTAAATGCCACATGAGATGGTTAATTAAGACCTTTCATTAAGAATGAAAAATATGGATTAGTTTTACAGAATGGTCGACGGTCTTTAGGCACAAAGTGACTGAGAAAAGGATTTAGTGGTTTTGCTATGCAAACAGACAAGCCAGAGCTCCCAGGGCAACACAAAGGCTGAGCCAGCAAATGCTGTCCTGGAAGTAGGTATGGGAGAAGACTACCAGATAGAAACAAAGGAATTTTACTGTTATGGATTACTGATAACTAGTACGATCATTTTTTGATGTCTCTGTCTGCTTCTGATGTACACATTTAAGTAGGATGTTGGCAATTTAGAAAATGTTCCAAAAAGAGCTACAAACACAACTTCAGTAACAGAAGTCAGAAAAAAGCATCTTAATTTAGTCACTAAAAAGTGCAGATTAAGAAATGATGTAATGATGGCCTGAGAATACTTCTCTAGAAAGAAAACTGAAGAATCTGACTTAACTTAATAAAAAAGGCCGTTATGGATAGAAGCTGAATCTCTGCAAATTCAGATTAGCATTCGAGCACACAGCTATTTTCAATGAAGGATCTTAACTGCTGAAAAAAAAAAAAATCTTATCTAGGAATACAATGGATTCTCTCTCCTGTGAAGTCTCTAAATCAAAGCTGGCTGTCTTTCTGGAAGTGCAGTGGATTGCATATTGGGAACACTTGGCAAAATTCTTTGGTGCTGTGTTATGGAGGAGGTCAGGCTACATGATTATTATCATTCTTCCTGGCCTTAAATGCTATCAATCTATGAAACATGGACTTAACTTTAAGTCTCACTCTAAATCATTTTACATTCATTTGACTTCAGTGGAGCCATTTAACATGGTTGAAGTTAAGCATGTGCTCAAGTGCTTTGCTGAGTAGAGGGGGACTTGCCCTCTTATAAATGACCACATGCCAAAGTGCTTTGTTGAAATGGTGCCACAAGTCTTTGTAAGTCATCAAAGGTGCGAATGAGAAAATCCCTCATGTTTGTTTTTTTCATAGTTTTGAGCGCAGAAGCTACTCTTTTGCTTACAATTTTTTTCCCCACGTAAATTGCGGTGTATTGTGCAGCAGAGCTGCCAACTGGCACTGCTTCTTCCTGGGCTGTTTTCTTGCTCTAGGACTTAAGGACAAGTCTGAATCCTTCACAAATCAGCAGAAGTCATCCCAGGTACATTAGAGGGTTGTATGGACTGGCCATTTCTGCGACGTTGGAAAATGACTCACCTTCTGGGAGGCAAGACACTGCTTTAGGAGACGTGATTAGCTGTGCCTACCTACTTGAACAAAGTATTAAAAAAGCTATAGCTTTTATTATTGTAAACTGTAAGAGACAGAATCAAATCAAATTGATGGCAGATGCCATGATTGTAGAGTATTTTTCCATCAGAAATAGTAGTTAGCATTTCAGGCACTGAAGTGATAGTCTTATAATATCCTCGTTCACACAGGTTGGTTCTTCACTTGAGTTGAAAAGGAATTCAGAGGGTGCAAAATGATATATAATGTAAGGACTTCCTGACCTAAAAAAAAAAAAAATAAATCAGGCCTCCCTTTTCAGTATGTGTTTTTTAGTAGCCATATTTTTATGCAGCATTTATTTAATTTCAGTCTAGTAAAAAGACCCCTCACCCCATGTCTTCGCTGTTACATGGCGACAAAACTCACAACTTCTATGATAAATCTTGCTGTGCTTCTTTAAAGGGTAGCTCATGTTTTTAAAAACTGTGGTGAGGTGTATTAGTCAAGTCCTGAATTTCACTTTAAAAAAAAATAAATCACCAGTGAAAAGCAATCAAGTATTTGGTACTGAAAAGACTTACTATAACACAAAAATGAAATACAGACTGTGAAATACTGCGGGAAGTGCTTATAAAGTTCATTATCACTTTTCATATTTTCAGCAATTTCAAAAGCCAGAGAGAATGAATATACTTCTATTTTATCTCAAACTTTCACTTTGCTTTACAGTTACTGCCAGGCAACTTGATCTGTAAGGCTGAACTGTAGGGGCATTCCTATTAATTTAGATATTCATCTCAGCTACAGTATGCAGCTTTGATTCCTTGTTAGGCTGAATGGTTAAAGTGAGTATTTGCAACTTTGATTTACATCTTGCAAATTGTATTATTTATAGCAGTTTTGCCCTAAAATGGCTAGTTAGCAGAGTTCAGCAAAAGTTAAAATGACTTAAGCCTAGTGTTAGATCATGCATGCTGTATGGTGCTGACTTTCACTTCTGGAGAGCTTGGTTCCACATTTACAACACAGACCACAAAGAAGTGCAAGCCAGAATTCAGCCCCAGTTAAAGTAGCCCACAAACATCTCATTAAATCATTCAACACACAATATCAAAAGCTGAAAAATATGGCTACGTGCTTGCATTTTCCAGCTCCCTGAATAATTTTAGCTCTGAAATGGTTTTCTACCACAGGAAGTGACGGCACGTGGTGTCTTTGATATCCAGGTCAAACAGACCCACCAAAAAATGTAAGAGGAGAGGATGACTAGAGTCAAGTACTGCTCAGTAAACATTAAAATTAAGGGCTTCTTTTTAAATAATATCACCTCACTGATCCAACTTTAAAGCACAGCTCCACAAACAACTGGAAGAAGACAAGGAAAGTTGGAAACCAGAAAACTGTAGAAACTCCCGAAAGGGAAGATTTTTATGCGAGCTTCACCATTAAAGGGAACAGTCAACTCTATTCACCCTAGGATTTTCACTCAGCCCCAGGATGACCCCTAATTGCTGTGACACTCTTGTGCTGGGCTTCCCCACAGAGATGCTGAATAAGTACCAGACTCCTCAGCGCTCTCCCATCCTGAAAGGAAGGAAACGGAGAAAGGGAAGAATACCTTATATGCCAAACCACCTGCCTGGAGACACAAAGGAAGACTTTTGCAGTTTTGGATAACTGCATATAATTATGTTTTTTCACCTCAATGTTTCATTTCAGACTTGGCCATAATGCATTGCTGCTTTTCTTCAATTAACAATAATAATAAAATAAGAATTGGAAATGTCTCCTCATTCGGGATTTACAAAGTCATTGTGGAACCAGGCTAAATTATTTGAGTCAAAGAGAGGAATCTGTCTTTAAAATTATGTATGCAAAGAAAGGAAGACTGGATCATTGCACAGAGTGCTTGCCAATGACTCGTTAGACCTCAATTACTTTCCTAACCTGATCAGTGTGTAATTTCTTACAGGTCTGGTGAGATTAATTACACGGTGACAGAGACATAGAGCTGTCTCTTGCAGGATATCCTATAGGTGAGGTGGAAAGGACATGACCTTGCATAGGGGTTTCCTATACGAGGGTGGCAAAACACATTGACATGAACTTTCCTCCTGCCACTAGATCTCTAGCAGCTGATTACATTTTTGAATCTTAGCCTTTTTAAGTGTATAACATAATTCAGCCCTTCTTCTTAGCAGATTGTTTCCCTATTTGACCCAGCCTTTTTACTATGGCCTGCAGATCTATCTCAGCGCAGAAGGCCACTAAAACTGACTTTGGGGGTATCGGACCCTTTTTCCATGGACACTCAGATGGCATTTTTACTCCTTGGACTATGCATAGTGCAAGAACGTAGGAGAGCACAATGCCCTTTTTTTCTGAAGGGAATGGTGCTGCTTTGGCATATTTTGCACATTACCAAGCTACTGGGCATACATTCCAAGTAAGTTCGAATGTCAGAGCTACTACATCTAAAGGGCCACATTAAAGAGATCCAAAATCAGCCCAGTCTTTTTATATAAAGAGCAGTAAAAGCTCTCCAACTTAACCTAATAAATTACTGTTATAAAAACAGCTTTATGTAATGTGCAGAAGTCTAAGAAAAACTGTTTTAATGGTTGTATAAAAGAGAGATTTGCAAATCTGTGAATATAAGTTAACGTTATGCATTTTTCAAGTAAAGGGAAAAAAGAAGGGCTAAGAATTGCCAAAGTAAAATGCAGAATAATGGAGTCTCAGTTTCATTTTCATCCAATTAACTACCTCGAAAATGAAAAGGCTGTTCTACAGAGTTCCTTTTAAAAGTTGGATTAATTTAACTTTGGAAGTCAAATACTAGGAATCAAGTGCTGCGCCTGCACTTTCCATGACTGGCTGAAGGAGAAGAGAACAGACAATGATTGAGCAGAGCTCTCATGAGTAATTCACTGCATACACAAAAATCTGACTATGTTGCAGTCAATGGGGTTTTGGCTACTGATTTGAATGAAGTCAGGATTCCAATCATGTTTATCTTAAAAAACTCAAAGTCAAATTTAAAAGAAAAAGAATCTCAGTAATTGTCAGGGGGAAAAAAAAAAAGACGTTTTGGGGGGCTGAGTTTATTTGCAAATCAAGATTTAATTCCATTAATAGTTTTGGATGAAAAGATTGTAAAGCATTGAATTTGCTTCAAACCCCACTTTTTTCTGCTTAGACTGAATGAAGGTTGAACTGAAATAAGATAATGGGTTTACCCATCTGAAGATGTTTCTTTGTGGTTTGTGAAATCTTTGTGCTTACACAAATGATCATTTATTTCATTTCCTTGTTTGTAATTTTACCCCAAAATTTCCATTTCAGTTTGACACAAATTGGCAACCTGCTTTTCTTTCTGATGGCAAGACTGAGAGGGCCATTTTTCACAGAGCTTCATGTAACTTATATATAATAACGCATATGCACCTAGAAATACATTTTTTCAACTTACTGCTGAAAATTGCAAAAACTGACTCCTTAAGTCAGATATTTGATTAAGACACAATAACAGATATTCAGTAATAAAACCATGAAATAACAATAAAAAGGAAGTTCAAAATTAATAGGTATGTGGCTGAATATGCACGGTAAGTCACAGCGAAGAGAAGGCGACCTTCTATGCCTAGACCCTGTAATATGTGCGCTTGTAAATACATCATACCTAAAAACCCAGAGTTGGCTTACCTACTCCTTTTGAAATGCAAAACCTTTTCAAAATATCAACCCAGCCTCTGCTTTATGCTCTAAACATTTCTGTAAGCATTTTTTCCCCCTGTATTGTCATTTTTGCACCTAATTTTCAGACACTTTGTAATAAAATGTAGTGTACAGCCTATGCAGACAAGTTCTGTAATTCTGCGTGCAGGGCTCAGCACAGCGGCATTCCTGTAACTGACTGGCACCTTGGCCAAGGTGCGACGCAAATATTAAACAATATTAGATGGCTGGGCTAGCCGTTGCGGTGATTATCCTATGATCTAGACACCTTCTCACCGTCCAAACATTTTAAAAAGTTTCCATTCTTTTTGGTGCTAAGGGTATTTTAAACACCTGCTGTGACTGTTCCCTTCTATCAGAAATTATATTTGTAGGTGTCAACCAAGCCCGTGCGGGCCACCAGTTATAAAAATATTGCACATTGTTGTCTTGTTTTGCCTTCTCTGGTGGAAAACAGCTTTAGTCCCTCAAATGTTTCCCGAGCATTGTCCCATCTCCAGAGCAATGGTATACTTTCTGCGAGGAGACCCAAAGTGTCCAGTTTTGCAGAGGAAATGGAGCTAGCACCTCATACAGTCTCCGAACACTGGAACTAATTTGGATTTCTCTCCTCATTCATACACTCAGTCTTCTCCCCCCACTCTGCTCCACCTGTTTTCCTTTTCTACCGAAGTCATACAATGAACTGATGACTGAAGATTTTCCTATCCACAATCCTTGCAATTTCTTTCCAAGTCAGGGCACAGCATGATAGCTGCACTTAACTGTATTTTGATTTTTGGGCCAAATTCAGCACGGTACCACCCTGTACAATCCACTGAAGTCTGAGATGACACAGAGAGTAATTCACTCCACTATTACAAAGGCTTTAACTTGTTTTCCCAGCTCACTATGAACACTAATTGCCCAGAAAACTTTCATCGCATTTGTAGCATCTGGCAACTTTAACTCTCTTTTTCCTTGTTTTGCCTGTTTGGTGTCTCCACTCACCACTGCGCAGTGCTGCTTTGCTTCCTGAATCATCTTCAGCATCTTTCAATAACTGCAACCTGTTGGACACCCACAGCTTCATTCATTCCCTTCCCTTCCTTTGACAGTTCTCAGGCTCACTTGTTCATGTCCCCGTACGTAACCTGTACATAACCTGTGAGATGCCTGGGCATCTCACTGCACTCACACAGCTGGGAATCCTCCTCTTCTATCATTCCCCATGCCTGGCTAAAAGCTACCAGGATATCCTTAAAATACCTCTCCAAGTCACCGTCCACTCTGAAAGCCCAAGGTGTTTCCTGTATCCCAAGCAGCAATTTCTAAAAACACGATGCTCTCCTCCCATCAGCTCCAAAACCATTCCTGGCTTGTGCATTGCAGTCACTTAACCCTCTTAGTGGGAGAATCCCAGCAGTGCCAGGAAGCCCCAGTGTGCCTGGAGTTTCACACAGAGAGAAGATCTCATGGGGAACTTAGCAAGAGAGAGTGCTTTGCCTCAAAGGACATACAGTACGGTATCTAGAGGGGAAAATACCCAATGAACACAATGACAACAAAAACAAGACAATGGCTGAGAAGGGAAATCACAATACAGGGAGGTGACATATCCCAGGAGGTAATGACAGAGGCAACCTTCCTGGGGCCAAGGCCCTCACTCCTCCACCCAAACTGCAGGTATCAATAAACAAGATCCACTTGCATGTGGCCAGAGAACAATCAAGCCCAAAAAAACCTCGCAAGCCAAGTGCTTTACAGCTGAATTTGTGTTTGGATGGCAGCGAGCTGGGGCAGTGCCCCACACATTGCTCAGGAATAAGGTAAGTGCTGAGGATGGGCTGGAGGCAGCATATGCCACATCTGTTATTTGCCAAGGGGAGGCCGCTGCATCTGTGGTTTTGCCACCGGCTCCTCGGAGCAAACACGTTCACTACAATATTCCCCTGAGCAGCAGCTGCAAGAGGATCACTTAAAATTGCATAAAGCATTAATCTGAACTCTGAGACAAGTTTGGTACCGCACAGTTGGACATGAGCCAAAGTGTCCCATGTAGTAAAGGGGAAGGGGGGAGGGAAGAAGACAAAGAAAGGAAAAAAGAAAAGACAGTCCTGTCAGTGGTTTTAAGCTGCCACTTTTTTTTTTTTTAAATGGAAAAATTGTTACAAATGGGTTCTTCAACATATGTTATTAATTTCATTGTACTGGCTTCTTGCCAGTTAAGCATCAGTCCTGGTTTCTTTGCTTTCAGTTTTAACTAGCAAAACTCATGAGGTCATTAACGAAAATGGACACGAACTTTTTTTTTTTTCTTGCACACAACTGTTATGGAGCAACTGACTCCTCTGAAGGCTTTTATTTAATAAAATTTCAGCTTCTTTTTTTTTTTTTTTTAACAGGGAGATGTGCTCCTCAGCAAAATCTGGTGTTTCTACTATAAACAAAGCAACATGTGAAGGACTTAAAACACATTTACTGGTACTGGCAAGAGTAACAAAGTCAGAAACTCTAAAAAACACTCATAAATGTTAAGTAACATTTCATAAAGCTACACTGCTATTTACTTTGCTCAATATGTGTACGTGCGAGAGACCAAAGTGGTACTGAAAAATAACAATGAAAGAGAATGTGGTTTGATAAAAATACCTACATATGGAAATTTTGATTGAATGTTATTAATGTTTGATTTGGCTTGCAGAGAACTGCAAAATACACTTGAAGAAAGAGTGCCATTTCATGGATTTCTGTGCAAAGCAGCATCTCCCACATTGCGAGAGCCACGCTGAGCCTTTAATCCAGCGAGCACACTTGCTGTAGGTGTGGGCGGGGAACAGGCTCATTTGAAGAAAGAACTGTTTTATTTTGCAAGTGGAAACTGGCATTATTCACCCCAAGGAGTGGAAACAGAGACTTGGAGCTGCCATGAAAACAGTGCTTTTAGCAGTCACTAAGGGTGCTAATGCCGCTGTGCTGTTGCACCCCAAATGCCTGCAGTCTCCACTGCCTGTCTGCTTCCTGGCCAGATCGTGGTGGCCAAGCCTGTTGTGAAGTCCTTCTGCAACCACTGCTCCTGGTACCCATCTCCAGGACTCAGCTGAAGGCTGTGCTTTGTAACCTAGCAAATGAGAGGAGAAAAAGGGTCTTCTAAAGGCTTGGCCCCACTCTGCCTCCAGCTTCCCATCTGCCATGTACACGTAGCAGATGCTGTTGGATGGTGGGCGCTGGACAGGACCTGGTAGAGGAAGTCAGCACCGATGTCCAGCAAACCTTAGATATCATACCTAACTACTGTACCTGTATACCTGTAAAGAAACTGTCCTTTAGGAAAGCAGGAAATAAGTTTCACAACAACAGGCATAGCCTCTATGGGTTATTAGTACATATGACATAATAAGTACTAAATAAAGAAATTAATAACTACATCTTCACTTTCAGCAGAGCTACCAATATGCACAAATAACAAGGCTGGAGAAATGCATGCTCTTATTGCTTTTATCCTTGTCCTTAATTCTCCCCCTTCTCTGCTGTTGTTTAGTACACGCTCCTATTACATCATGTCTAAAATTAGATTGTAGGATCAGGCTTTCTTGTGAAATATTTAGCGCTACTTTCTTTAGGCAAGACCAGGAATTCTACAGGAAGGGCCTTTTTTCACTACTTTTTATGTCTTAGCCTGATCCTGCTGCTGCCAAATGAAAGAATGTCTTTTTCTTGGCTTCAAAGAATCTTGGGCTGGGCCCTGAGGCCAGAGACCACAACATGGCATACTTGTTAGATAAAGGAAAATGTATGTGTGCATGTATAAATAGCTGATCCGCCTGCTAGAGAAGATGAAATCATGCTCAGAGATTTCTTTTCTAATTAAAAAATTATGATTCAAATGGAACCAAAGCCCTTCTCCTGTGCCTGAGCAGCCCTGCAAATTATACCAGAAAGAGATACATGAATACAACTTCCTACTCTAAAGCTGCAGAGAGCATAGCAGATAGATAAGGATATGCAGATGTAATCTAATATGCAGGGCTCTGTTACACACAGCTATGCATGCATACACACAAATGTATGCACAGTTTCCAAGAAAGTCTCCGGTAGTATAGGCTTAGAAAGTACACTTTGGCTAGATAAAGGCTGCAGATCACTACCTTAACTGTCTATCTCTTCCAACCAACCATTTTCACAGCTTCACTGTAGTTACATTAAGATGTTTTATTTGGTGGACAAGGATGAATGACAAATTAAAATTGCTACTTAAGGGTTTATGTAACTTCAGTTCAAATCAATGTTTTATTGAGAGAGTCTTCTGTGCCTTAAATTAAGTGTCTGTGTTCCATACACATTTATAAAATAAATTTCCCCCCACTCCCCAGATGATTTGTGAGAATAGGTACTTTAAAGTATAATGGGGCATTTTTAATAGATTGCTATCTTTGCGTGGTCTGTTCAATTGCTGGTTGCTTTTCTTTCACCCTCAGGAACATTGCTGGTCCTGAAGGGCCCCAAAAAGCATTTGGCTTCTAGATGCCCTCAGTTGATCATGTCAAGGACAGGCCACACAAACTGGTGAACCTATACCTAAAAAATGGTGGTGCTCTTTCACTTTAGTTTTGGTTGTCTCCAAATGCATCCAGGAGAAGACAGATGTTTAGGTAAGTTTCAAATTTATATTCATTGGTCAAGATTCACCTCATGTAACTTTAGACATGTGAAAGTTGGTTGGCTAAGGCTATGCCTACATCAGCGTTTTGGTTGCAGGCAGCAGCATGGCTTTGAAGTGAATCCTCTGATCATTGCCCTGCAACCCTGTACGTTGGTTTGGTTTGGTTTGCAAAACAGTTTCAGTGGGCTGAAGCTGGATTCCTCTAGAGGGAAATGAGACCAGAAGCTCTGCTTCCAAGACCGAATGCTTTCCAGCCCCTCATGAGGACAATAAGGGTGCTAAGCCCAGACTGGTCCTTTGGACAGCTCTGAACCACAAGCATGAGCTCAAGCAACACCCCTGATGTGCATGCAGTGCTGATGTTGGGGCCTGAGCACCAAAGCTGCTTTGGTCTCCTGGTCTGCTCCTACTGAACTGAGATACCTGCTACTGCAGACACAGCGCAGCTCTTGGCTGACCATGTCGAGCCTCCTTCATAGGCAGTAGAAATAAACAAGCAGAGGTAAATCATCTTCCTTATCCGAGACAGCTATCTCAAGACAAGAGAAATGGAAAGGACAACCAGCTTAGATGTACACAGTGAACTTTGGTGTCCTAAGTGAAGACAGTCAATTCCCATCCCACATGCACAATTCTAGATATACTCAGCAATAGGTGAGGAACCAGCTGCAGACCACTTGCATGTGGTGCACAGAAAGAACAATGCTGCAGCCCTACATGGCAGGAGCAGATGCGACCCTCAGGGGAACTTCTGCTCAGGCTCTCATCCTGGGACCCCACGCACAACTGTGATACAAGCTTGGGGCAGGACTTGTAGAAATAAATGCACCTGGGTACAAGAAAGGACTCCCCAGTTTCTGGCATTTTAAAGGATCTGCCCAATCCTGATGCCTCCTGCAAACTTGACCCTTGTAAGCCTCAGAGAGAGTAACACACTTCTCTCTCCAAGCACCTTACAACTCTCTACATTGTACTCAAGAAAGAAAGAAAAATCCTCAAAGAAACAAACATTTTAACTAATTAAGGAGATACAGAACTTATCTGCCTCAATAGAACATATTTCATAGAAGCCATATAGAACCTACTCTATGTGAATAGCATCATAACATACAGAAAAAAATTTCTTTTCTTTTTCATTTACAGTTAACTGCTATGTTTCAAATTGAGAGAAGTAGTTTTATAGCTTAATTTATCCTATGACTAGTTATGTTCTGTTTGAGAACTTCTATATTATCCATTTTCTGGAGCTCGAAGTATTCACCATAGCAGTTGCCAAATATGTAAATGTTGCAGCAATTACACTTTCATTGCTCATGAAAAATGGCCTTGTAAGGTTTTAAATGGATGCAGTTCTTTGGTGCTAAAAGTATTTTTTAACATCCAGGAAAAGATTTTTTGTTATCCCTTACTGTAGTAGGGGTTAATACACACTCTAAACATTAAAGTTTAATAGAAAAAGTTATGATATATTTGATTGATTATTTTATCAAAACATTCCTTTTCTGATCTCAGAGGAAGACTGAAGCCAACCAGAACTACACCAATGATTTTGTCATCTGTCAAAGATTTATTAGATAACGTATTTCACAAAGAAAATCTATTTGTCACATATGCTTGGCTAATCTATTAAACAGGCATGACTTCAAAGGATACGTAGGTGCAATAACCCGTTCACACAGAACAAGTGGCAGGACTGGGATGTAACACTTGCAAATTTAAAGAAAGCGGCATAAACATATGCTACAGAAAGGAGAAATACCTACATACATGGCAAAAGGCAAAGTCAACTGAATTTGTACTCTGGCTATGCACAGTTACATACTGGTTCTGGCTATAAATTTTTTAATAGATATGCCGCTCTGTCAAGATCAAAAGTTTCTGAGGAATGTGTTAATTTTAAAAGCCTTTTGTTTCCAAAGTGAATGACAAGATACATGTGCTTTTGAGTTTTACCACAAAAAATGCATCTTTGATTTTACGCTTCAAATATTGAAATGTAAAAATTAATATCTGAAATAAAAGGAATTGAAATCAACGGTTTTCTTGACCTAAAGACATTTTGACAGCTTGGTTTGCAGAATATATTTTTATTCTCATTCTGACTTGAATTGTAATTAATTTCATTACATTCAGATTTTGCAGATTTTAATTCTGACAGGTTCAGTTACCCAGGTATTGAAGCACTTCCATTTTGATAGTGTCCTTTCCTCATCCCCAGGTGATGTGTGGTCAAGAACCAAAATAAGAAAGCACTAGCCTAGTGTTTTGGTGGTAGTCTTTTTTTTCTGACTGCAAAATGCAGCATATGACATTTCCACTTTCTTCTCTGTTATGGGAGGGTGTGTCCTATGACATGCACTTTTAAATTGTATGTGGTGCGATTGTTTTAACTCACAAACATAATATCAGATATGATAAAGTGGCCTAATTATTAAATCCTGCATTGTACCTTGGACAATATTTTCACGCTTGAAAACTAAATTCTTCCTGCCATGTGCTCTCTTGCAGTTTTAATATTTTGCTGTTGGAATGCTTTCTATCATACTTTGGCTGACCATGTCGAGCCTCCTTCATAGGCAGTAGAAATAAACAAGCAGAGGTAAATCATTTTCCTTATCCGAGACAGCTATCTCAAGACAAGAGAAATGGAAAGGACAACCAGCTTAGATGTACACAGTGATTTAATCCAGGGTGCTGAGCACTGAGAAGTACGTGATCCTTTCACTTTTGGACACTTGGAGTGAAAAGTAGAAAAGTGAATTACTGTTGCCCTAACAGGAAGCATGTTGGTGTTGCCAAAACAATGTGTCATTTGTCCGTGCAGAAGGAGGATCATGGCGAGGACAGTGAGATATAGTAGCTTAACCTCTTGGGCTAACAGCACAGCTTTCATGCACTCTGACATTACCCTTTCTGGCTTGACAAGGAACGGTTCAAAAATAAATGAAATGAATGAAAACACCCAAGGTCCAGAATCTGTCTTGATTTCCTGTTCAATAACACAGTCTGGATGAGTGATCAATATTTTAATTTGTTCATTTGTGAAGATGTTCCATTTTAGATACTGAGATCTGTGAGTATATTCACAGTATTTGCCTTTGATGCTAAAAATCTCCCTGGTATTGACTGTATAGATAAATAAATATTTTTATTGTGAGAAAAAAAGACAGGGAAGATCTTGACAAGCTATATGTATAGAGGCTGTTTTAATGCCCTGATTTCAGCTCATCTGCATTTCCACCGAGCAGAGACGGTGATGACTGAGCACATCTGAAGGCAAAGCACCAGCACTTGAGAGGTGGAGCTTGGTTGGGCTATGAAGAGGTTTTACAGGACATGGCATCACCTGCAAGAAGGCTTTACTGTCAGAGGACTGGATTTAGAGCGTGGGCATGTCCTCAACGTGCTCCTGTGGCAAGAACCGGCTTGCAGACTGCCTCCTGGAGATCACCAGGTTTTCACTGAAAGCTACTGAAATACACGGTCACATTTGGTTTGGGAACCAGGCACCACTGACTTCAGGATCCTAGATCTCTTTTACCCTTTTGGAAATGGTAACTTGCCTCTTTAGCTCCTAACATGGATTCCAGCTTCTGCAAAGCTCAGCAAACAAGGCTGGAAAACAAGCTGAATGTAGAAAATGTATGTGAAATCAGAAACTGTGGCCTTCATCAGAGAGGGACTGCCCCGCAATGCTTAGCTTGTTACATTTTGCTCTTCACTCTCTTCTAAAGACCCATGCCTTCCCAATGTTCAAAATAAAGAGATTTTGAAATTAATCCAGGGAAATGCCAGGTAATAACTTTTAATTCCTATTCATGGCAGTACATGGGTGAGGAGAGAGCGAACTAGTTTCAAACTTCCCTGCTGCTCAGCCTGGCTAGAAGTCTTCATACGTCTCCTGCTCCTGCAGACATCCCTGGTTTTCAGGTCTCCTGGAAAACTTTCATTGGCATGGGGATGCTATAAATGGCAGGATTATTTCAATGCTGGAGGGCTGATGCCTGTCCCTGGGGAAAATACCCTGAGTCATCTTGGCTGGGGTTTGAACACACAGCTTTTGGTCAGGAGCTTGAGCAGATTAAAGCATTAATTTGCCTAACTGCCCCAGCTACTGTGCTTGAAACCTTAGGGCATCAGTTTAGTTTACTAGGCACAGCATCTCCATGTACTTTTATTTCACTGCTGTTTTACAGCAGGGTATTGTCTTGTACAGTTCTCCTTATCTACACTTTTAATAGGTGTTTATAGTTTGTGGCAAGCAAATAAATAAAACACCCTTTTAGAATTAGAAAACTGAAATGTAATACATATAAACCAATCAAGGCAATCCTACAATCTGACAATGATTAACCGCAGCAGCAGCAAAGCAAAGCTGTTTGTATGTATTGGAATTTAAAAAAAACCAACCCCCAAACCCTTCCACCGATGTTTTTCATAGGTTAGCAACCAAAACTTCTAAATATACCATGTGTTAGATTGAGCTGATCGTCAACAATCAAACAGATTTCATTTGCATGAACTTTGAAGTGATGTTATGTTGCCTGCGCAGCGTATGCGTGCGCTCCCGAGGCCCTTTGGCAGGGCTACGCCGCCAGCTTGCCCGCTGCGCTGCCTGCACACTCGCTCGGCTTTGCCTGGAATGCTGTGGTTTCGCAGTCCAGATGTATATGTTGGTGGTGGTTTGGGGATTTGTTTTTTTAAATGAATGAGGCTCATGGAAAGCAAAATAAATATCGTGAGTTTCCATGTGAAAGCACGGCTGGGAGATTCTAAAGTAGAGGAAGATCATTAAAATAAGAACAACTTTTCTAATTGTTCTCTTAATTGGTTGCCTGAATGTTTTCTGTCTGAAGATGATTTATCAAAATGAGACCCTTCACAAAAATGTGCTAATTCCCATGAAAACTTGTTGAGAAAACAATTGGGTCAGTTCTCCTAATTTCAGTGTTAAAATGACCCATCAACAGGATTGTTCAAAAGTTACTATCGTCCATCATAAAATAAAACCAAAACCAGGATTGAACACATTATTCACAATTTTATTTTCAAGTGAATAGCACTCTCAGTAGAACAGAAGCACTTGAATAATAAATGGACATTTAGGTCAATGTGATGAACATTTTTATTTCTGAGCATTTCAACCCTTGAAACTTTTCCACTTGTGCCCAACTTTACGCAGAGCAGTAATTCTGACTCAGCTACACCCTTGGCTATGTGCAAACCCGTAGATGTGTCATGGAAGGTTGTAAAAGTATTCTTCTGTTCCTACAGCCGCTAACCCTGCTCTGCTTTCTGGTTGTGGTGGGCCTTGCCTTTGCAGATCAGAGATTTCCAAAGAACACGACATTTCTGGGCCTCGCCAGAGGCAGAAACTTCTGGAAAACTCAAAATGTGTTATTAAGCACTTTCCAGCTCTGCTTACCACAGATCAGGAGTGTGGATAGCCGCCACGCTTTGCACTGAACTCCAGAATATCCTGGGGTATGTCTGGCATGGCTATGGGCAGTGCAGCCTGTGGAAACAGTGCAGCGACTCCACACCAGACCATGGTATGGAAAGAAGATGTGTTCTCTGCTGTGCAGAGCACTTTCCATTAGCAACTTGAAAATCTCATCATTTCTTCTTACTATGTGCATTGATTTTCAAGGCCTTCTCAAACCAAATTTATGTATGTGTCTCATAAAATAAGAAATGTAGCCCTCCTGTGTTCTCAGGTACATTCGTCAAAGCATACGTTCTCCTGCCCTTGTGCCTCTTGAGTCCCCATTAACACCTCAGGCTCTTGTGCTCTTTCCCTATACACTGTTTTTTCCTTGGCAATGTCTATCTCTGCTCTCTTTACTCACTTTCCTCCACTAGGTAAAACTAAGAGCAGCAGAGGGTCTGGCTGGTGTGAAGAATCACAAAGCTCAAACCCATCAGCAGCTTGGTGCCACGGGATGTCCTTCAGTTCTAAGTCCCTGAGTGGTCTGGAGGGGGTGGCACAGAAGGAAATGACAGCAGAACAAGCGTCCTTGTCAGGGACGGGCAGTGACTCTCTCCTGGAGAAAAAGGAGCTGGAAAAAGGAGAAAAAACCTATCCCTGCTCATAATACGTTGTGGGATTTTCCATGTGTTTGATGGTGGAGGTGCCACCTCTGATAGGTAAAATATACTCATGATAAAGCAGTTTACACTTGCATGGCAGCACAAATTTACTTGAGTGACCTAATCAGTCTTCCTTCAGTATTTTGATTTCAATGCATTTAACTTCTGAGACATTTAAATTGCAAAATGAGTGAGACTGTCCACGCTGCCAGCTGTAAGTGTCATTAAGTACTGCAGGGTGGTTGTTCAAAGGACCGTTGAGTGGAAAATTATATTTGTGCTATAGGACAATAGATAAGGTAGATAACTTACTTTTTTTTTTCTGTTTAAATGACTGGAATACTTATGTAATGTAGGTATGTTCAAACCAAAAGTGGCAAAGGAACAGTCTTTAATAGCAACCTTGATCTTGGAGAACACCCATTGGTTTCATAAAGTTTTGAATGTACAACAAAGGAATAAGTAAGCCCACAAATAAACAGATACATATATATGCACTTATTTATGGATGTATATATGTATCACCATATAAATTCCTACATAGGGAATATACAGAATTGTAATCCCACCAGAGGAGAACACGGAAAGTATGACGGCAAATGTTTTTAATGGCAAATGGTTTTCACATCTTCCCACTCTTGATGACATTTTGTTGCTCTTAAGGCATAGGACTTAGTTTTTATTTAATGCTTACATCGCTAGGCTCCCATTCAGGAGAATGTCTGCATTGAGTATCTTTACTAACGAGTGAGAAGGATGTTAACTAATCAGTTTTGTTGCAATGTGCACATGCAGAGGATCAAATATGGTCAGGAAGTTTAGTAGCAGATTTTAAAAAATGCAATTCCCATCAGTCTGCCATTGAGTTATTCCCCAAAATGAGCAGCCTCCCCACTTTCTGACAATACTATTTGGTGCTCACAAAGAGCTTTTACAGTTGGTTTCTGGAGGCTGAAGCAGTGACTACAAACAAGCTTTTTCTCCTTTTGGGGGTTCATTGCTCTGATGCAGCTGCTGTTTTAGCCTCCTGTGCAAATAGGTTTAAAAAATAGGCACTTCCTTACATATAACTGTTCATGGCATCTGGAATGACAGGGTGGGCATATTACAGTAAATGGTGTTTAGAAAGAACTGTTGTGAAAACAAAGAAAGCCACATAGGAAAACACTGACAAAACCATACAAATATGTGGCTTATCTATTTTGACTATTTGCTTTCTTTATGTTTTGGAGGTTTTCACAGAACGCATGTGGCCCTCACTTCCAGGCGCACAGTATGTAGTTTCAGGATTCTCCAAATGGAGAGAGTAGTCTAAAAAACTGTGAATATAATTAGATATGGAATACTTTTAACAGCTGGAGGGATTTCACACTTACAGTCTAATTTACAAAACTTTGGGCTTGGCACTGTTTCAACACTAGCACTGGAAGTAATAATTTCTCTGACATTTTTTTGGCTCCTGAAATTATTTATGTCTATACATATATCATTTTAAAATCACACATACACACAAAGAATACTTCTACCTGGTTAGTGATAAATGGGCAACTTCAGAAGCAGTGTCAGAAAGAAGTCAGAAGAAAGTGATCCCTCACAAGGCCCGTGCTTAAAAATTACAGTTAATTTCTCTCACTGTTCATAAAAGGCCTTGTGGAAGTTGCCTGTGTCACTGAAAGTCTTTCAGACGTTTTTCTGATACTATAATGGAGTTAATTTGTATGAGATTTATGAGGAAAAAATATTAGCAAGTAGCCAGCACATCGAATACGGTAGCTAGGAAAGCAGCTGAACCAGATACCGTGTCTGAGATGAGATCTAAAAGAAACGAGAACAATAACAACCCAAGGAACAGATGATTATATTTAGTATTTTCATGTTTTTTATTGTAAACTGCATTCCCAGCCATTCTTGTTCTTACAGCTCCTGTGCAGGACTTCCTTTCACTTTTGAGGCTCTAGAAGCTAAAAAAGTCACCTTATCAGAGTATTTTAAATGGCAGAGTGTTCCTTTCAAAGGGAGAGGGTTATAGTTCTCACTAAAACAATATCTTACTGAATTGGGGTAATGACTGTGTAGCATCCCAAGACTGCTAAGTCTGTATTAGAAGAAAAGTATATGTTTAGTTCTTTCATAGCCCATAGATCACTAATACTGATAAAGAAAAATTAGAGTAAGCCAATGGCTTTGTGATGATACACAAAATAGTGCTTTTCGAAACATGTGCCATTCCTGGAAAAATATACCATGTGAAGTCCTGACAGTGGTGCGTACTTATGTTTTGCATTACATAGATAAATAGTTACAAAAGAGTTTTTACACAGAGATAGAAACATGTGCTCTATTTGCAGCCAGTGAAGGGGGTAGTTATTCACGTCCTGCTAAGGTTTGCAGAATAGGTTCATGGCTGCAGATTTCTAGGTTACAGAGCTAGTCTTCTCTTGAAGGCTGTGGAATAGGCGTTTGAAAATAGGGACTTCTTGTGTTGGACAACCTCCCACAGGAATACAGTTGTGCACTCAGGATCAGCCTCGTGAAGTAAGCGACTCAATGAATGGATTAATGCACTTACAGTGATTATTTTTTACTTCATTTCCCACCTGCCTCACACAGCTGGTAACTCACACACTGCTTGCTATTTGGAGGAAGAGGGGCTCACTTGCTCCATCCATTAGGGTCTATCCTGGAGCCATGGGATTCACATGCCAATAACAGGCATGGATTTGGTGACTCAGACAGCTGCCACAAGGAACCAGCATTGCTGAAGGTCATTTAATGCCACACACAAAGTAACCATCCCATAGCGAAACCTCTGGTTTCACCAAGCCTAGGTGGGCTTCACATCGGCAATGCGGTGCTGAGAGGAGTGAGATGTGTTCAGCAATGCCCCACGATGCACACTGTATAGGCTTTGTTTATCCTTTCAGAGAATGCTGACTTCTCCTTGCTGACCTCTCCTCAAACTTTCAGCCACAATGGAGTTTCATTAAGCTATTGCATTATGAATAAAATTAGTTTTTCCCCTAAGGGTACAAGCATACTTCTGCTTCTCCCCCCATTCCATCCCTCTGGAAACAACTTCTAAATTTTGCAAAACTCAATGCTGTAATGAAAAACCCTACTATTCCAATACTTTCCTTTGTACTGCCAGAACATCTTTCTCTACCATTAATCACCACGAAGGCTTACCCCAAATTCCAGTTAATTACAGCAACAAACATGGGCTGTAAGCATTCATCAATACCTCAAGTAGAAAGAAAGGAAGACATAAGAACAAATTCCTCATTGATCCATGTTTGACATATAGCACGTATGTTAAGAATTACATCTTAACACTGTGGCATGTTTCAAAAATAAAAACCAGTTTGGGTAGTCTGAAAAGAGTTGTGTTTGAATATATATTGGTAGCAGGACAGTTTTATTGCTAGAGAAAAGTTACTAAAAAAAATCCATAGTGGGTTATTTGACTAAAATAGATACAGGAGCGAGAATTTAATTTGCTTGTACCCAGTCCTGCAAAAATAAAAGAAATAATGAAAGCTTATATTTATAACTCCGTGCCTGTCACATTCGGATTATAGAAATGTTCATGCATCTGATCCAAAGTCCTCTAAAACCAATCTCTCCCCAGCCTCTGGATCACGTGTGTAAAATCAAACACACAAATAAATCTTTACCAGATTGGGTTGTAAATAACTATACTTCCTGCTCCACCCCATATCTAATAGCTCTAATCTCTTTCTATGGGCCTTTGCAGACACCACCTTAAAAAGACACTTCTATCAACTTCATCAAGCGGTCAAAAAGGAGCCTCCAGGGGCTGTAATCCTGCTCTGGCAGCTTGAAGACAGGGGGTCCCCTCACCTGCAACCCCCCTAGCGTCTGCCAGCTCCAGGTACCCACCCCCACCTTGCCCCATGCACTTGGCATGGAAAATCTGGGCAGCCTCGCTGAGTTTTCCCACCGCCTAGCACGCACAGCCTTGTAAACCCTACCTCTCCCTTTCTGTTTTTATTTTCGCACCAGTGAGGGGGGAGGCAAAATACAACATATTCATGTGCCAAACAAAGGATGGATCGGGTGTCAGCCGGCAATTGTCTCCCCTAAGGAGGCAACGTCAGGAGCTGGCGAGATCAAACGCTGGGAGGAAATATGGTTGTAATATTAATAAACACCTGTCTGGTATTACTGTACCTGCTGGACTTCTCCCAGCAAGATAATTAATCACCTAAACCTGGCAAAACAGTCTTCTAAGCCCCATCACCATATGCATTACAAGGTCAGCCTGAACCTGCTCCAAAACCCATGCTGGGGACCCTGCAAACTCCAGACACGGGCTTTTGAGTCAAGGAGAACTGGCATTTCCCATCCCTTCACACGAGCTACATCAAGAAGGAAGGGCACCAGAGGGTGAGAGGCTTTTGGGGCACAGCTGCCCCGAAAGCCTGTCCTCCACAGCATCAGGGAGGCAGGGACATGGGGCCAGGGAAATACCTGGTGCCCGGCCCTGGAAGGACTTGTCCCCTCCTTTGTGTGCGTGGTGGTCTGAACTGGCTGCAGTGCTAAAACTCACTGGAAATACCATGGGTACCCTCCAGTTCCTTGGAGAAACTCTCTGGGATTACTTTAAACACATTATTTTGCAGGATTGGGACCCGCCTTGGCCATCTAGTCCCTTTAGTATAACAAGGCCACTCTCTTGACCTGGCTGCAGCCCTCACGCTGACCTAGGGCTGCCAACACATGCTGCCCCTCTACTTTTATCTCGCTGTGCGGACAAACCCTGATTAGGTTACATAAATAATACTGGCCCGCTGGAAGCCATCCAGCCATTAAACCTCTTGATTCAGAGTTTAAGCCTGAGATCAGGATGAGGCCTAATGCGTGTGGAGTGGAGATTATCCCACATCTGCCAACCGTGGTACGCCGGCATCTGCCGAGCACCTGGCGGGGGTCACGGTCAGATCCAGCCTACAGATCCAATACAGCAATTCCTATATTCCCTTCTCTTATTCAAGTGGCAGGACGTCATCAAATATGTATTTCTAAGACAGATTGGCCCCTAATTGGCAAGCATGCGCGGCAGCCCCAGCTGAAGCCAGTATGTTAGCAGGAGGAGCTGTGCCCAGCTCCCACAGCCCCCAGGCGGGACTGCTGCTGCTGCCGGAGGTGCAGAGCCTTGGTCCGAGCTCCGCTGCCCAACGACGCCTGCCCAGGAGAGGGTGTGTGCATGGAGGGTAAACCGCCTTTTGCATTTGTCTGGTGTGCGGTCATTATCTCTTGAGAAATGACATGGAAAGGCATCCGCGGGAATTGAAACTAGCAAAGGATGCAGCTTAAGGGGAAAACTCACGCTGTTTCACCAGACCCCCAGACTATATCCATCCCCTCTGTACTGCCTTATCCCACGCAAACGAGAGCCCTTCCTCCTTCAGCTGCACACAGGAGCAGCGCAGGAGCCCCATGGCAGAACAGTCATTAGCACAGAACCGGTGTCCTTTGTCTCCCTATGCACGCTGAGCATTTTTGTTTCACTTGCACATGCAGTCTTCCAGGCTTCTTTCTGCAGGTTCAAGCCCACAATAACTAACTCCCCTTCATCTGCGGTATAGTAGGCTGCAGCTATTGTAATAAAATAGCTGTGATCTTCAGCAACTGCAATAGAACCTTGTCTTGAGATCAATTTCCTTTTACAATAAAGTCTTGGCTTTGCCTCAGCATTTATGAAGTGGTGGGAGGCCGTTATCCATTGAAATTATCTCTTTCATATACTATACCATAAAAATATGGCCCTCTATGTGTAGTGTTATAAAGGCATTTGGCTGACTGACTGACTTTAACCACCCAAGAAGAGTAATAAGTTCAGTAATCCTCTGGAAATGCATAGCCTGGGGTGTGTTATTGCAGCTAGTACGCAGTGCACTCTGCAAAAGCAAATCACAAAAACAATTAGATTTATGCATTTACAGTCCTTGATTGATACAGCCTTGACATAAATCACAGAGCTAGAAAAATACACTGCTGGATTAGTAAACCACGTTATAATAGTGTGGTTTGCAATGCCATTTTGCTGAGATATTTACGATACCACCAAAATCAATGACAACCTTAAGCAAGTTGGTGTTGTTATAGGGTGCTATGAATAGACTGTCCATCTAAATTTTTAGTGTGTACAGAACAATTGCAACCAGGTTATAACTTGCAGAGATATCTTGGGACAGATTCTTAGGCTGGTGTCTGAGGATGGTCAGCCCAGAGAGCTCTAAAACTGCACTTGAAGAAAAAACTTTTATCAATGAGCAATAGGTGTATTCTGGTGCCAGCAATGGATGGAGGAGTTTGGTTGGTTTGTTTGGAAAATAGTACCTATAAGGGGCTACTTCGTTGTGGAGTAACTGTGTTGTGTTCACTGGTCTTCTTCGTCCAGTGTCTGAAGGGACAGGGAAAAAGACCTTCTTCAAGAGTGTAGCTTCGCAGAAATGGTGTAAGATGCAGAGCCTGGTGAAAGTCCTAGGAGGCTTCACAGTGTGTAATCAGATCGCTCTGAAGTTTGACCATGGTTCTCGTCGCCACATGGTCAACTCAGCTGCCGGGACATTATTCATCAGGAAGCATTTCTGCAGAGCATTATTGTTAGTTCTCCTTCACACCGCAGCTCCCGCTGCTCACAGCACAGTATTCTTATTGTATCCCTGCATCTCGACAGAAGCGAATGATCAGCAGGAGTGCAGACTGAAGGCCTTTCTGGACCCACAACTAAATATAATGATGGCAAACTAGAGGGGGTAAATTCTCCCTGAGGCCATTGTACATAGAGAGCAAACACTAACAAAGATACTAACTGAAGGAGTAGCTATTTTCCAAAATAATACTACTACTTTTATTATTGTTTACGTCAACCTGAACCGCAGTGTTTCAATATCAGCCTAAGATGGCTGTGAGAAGGCTGTGAGAAGACAGCAGGAAGGAGGGGGGCGGGTGTATTGTATGCTGGTTTCCTAGTGCTCTGCAATTACATGAGAACATTTTAAGAAACAAGTTGATTAAAAAAAAATCAGAGAGCTTATCCTGACCAAGTCACCAATTATCCAGTAGTCAGAAGGGCAGTGTATCCACGGGGTTGCTACTTTCAACGTCAGCTGTGTGAATCAAAGTTTTACAGGAGGAGATAAAACCATTACTGGAAGAAATGATCAGAAGAAAAAAATCACAAGTGGATATTTGGAAGTTGGTCAGTTACCTGGGTGAATAAGCAGGACAAGATGCCAGTCCATTTGTGGCCACACCCTCTAGTTCATACATAGCCTTTAAAACTGTCCAGATTGTTTACAGTTCCAAATAAGTATCTCCTGTATTTAAGATCAGTCACAGCTTTTGACTCCTGGTTTTGAGAGCAAATAAATGGTTGTCTGCATTGAGGGTGAATTAGACAGGGACTATGTGAGATAAGAGATTGGCTGGGTTTCCACTGTTGTGGACTTCAGCCAAAGAAGGAAGGATTATCACTACTAATGCAGCATAGGACTTTGAGATGGTCTATCAGCTGGAGCAGAAGAAAATGTAATCCAAACTCGAAATGTTAGAGGGAGGTAACTAACATGGCCTGACTTTGACAGTGTCTGAGCAGGGGTTCTGCTGGAGATAGCCTTTTTAAGCCTATGCTAGACTCTTCGTTCTCCACAATTTATGCTTCCACATGAACATTTGAAATCTGGCCTGCAGTTTGAGGTAAACAATGCACTTTCCTCCCTTTCTTTTTCTTCTGCCAGAGTACAGAACCCTAAGGAAGGGGAAGGGTTTTACCAGTAAATTTATTACTGAGTAAAATCTCTTTGTATTAATACAGCCCCACAGCCAGCATAAATCAACATGTTCCCTCAGAGTTGCATTACTTTGCTCTGCTGATGATCCAGTCCAAGAAGAACAGGAGAAGAAAAAAAACAGAGACTTCTGACTGCCAGGAATAGAAGAAGCTTGGAGTAAAAAAAGCCGGGCAAATAGAAAGTGTTGCTTATGAAGTTTGTTCAGTCCCTGCTTGTAGAAGCCCTGCAGGTCAGTTTTGAGTAGTTGAGAACTGCAGCAGTTAATCTAGTTAATCTAGTACTGCATTTTGGGGAGTAATTTATCAATCGATTTCTTTACAAAACAGCCTGACAATAATTTTATATTCCAATCATTCCACTGAATTTGTATAGAATAGAAATCCTGCAGCCATCTCTGTTACTTTTAATCCCCTGGCTTCACTACCCTTGTTAGGAAGCTTGATGACTGCAATGTGTCAGTGTAATCAAAAGCGAGCACTTCAGTTCTTGCTGAAGAAGATATTTTTAATACGATTTGATAGCTTGAACATTTTTGTTTCTGGACAATTTTACTATGTGAAAATGGTCTGCCTCATAATAGGTGTGGTTAGCTGAACTGTGCACAGAAAAGATGCTCTGCGCGGTGCCTGAATGCCAGTGCTCAGCTGATGGAGATGCTGTCTCTCCATCCTCCACACACAGATGTGTCTGAGGCTGTTTTAAGAGAGCAGGTCAGATAAGGATGGAATACAGCCATTTCCTATAATGTAACACAGTCAGAAAGACCCCCAAAGCCAGTTTTTAACTCCCTTTTTTATAGATGCTTGGCCTGTCTGCTTTAGACAGGTTCCATTTGCAGAGCTTTTTTGTCTTAATGACAGCCCCAAGAGTAACTTCAGCTGTCTCAGCAGTATTTCGTCAGGAACTGTGAAGGAGCTTCCAAATTTTGTGGAGACTTAGGCCATGAGTCCCTCAGAAACATGGGCTCTGTCAGTTTTCCGAAAAGCTATAAACATAACATATCTCTGGCTGCAAAATCAGTGATTTTCAGGGCTCAGATAGACTGCGTACAGAGGACTGGATCTCATGATCAGGGACGTGATGCCCCCTGAGCTGCCCCTGTGTGTGGCAGCAGTGGCTTGGCACCCCATGGACCCAAAGTGGGTGGGAGCATTCTCCATCCTAAAGAAGGTAAGCAAGGCAGGCGTCTTTGTGCAGGTTTTAATCGCGTTGATATTATTTAGAGCCATTGCCCAAGAACTGTGCTAGAAACAAACCTTGAATGCACACACTGCTACTTTGTCCACTGAAATACTGAAATATCTTCCCTTACCTTTGATGGGAGATATTTCCCAATTTGCTCATCATCTTCGAGTCAACTTGAGAGCTGTGGACAAATATGCCTTAGACCAGGTTGGTAAATCTACTTAGTTCTTTCAGAACCTGAAGAGATACTATTACTGCACACTAATGACATGCATCTACAAATACCTCGCTATGTCGCTATGTCTATAAATTAATGAGTTCCCATTTACCTGATCATGTAAAGGAAAAAGCTCAGGTAATCACATATTGCAATCAGGTTTCAGGATTTGACTGCCAAGAGCTGATACTTACTGAAAAAAAAGAAGTAAATAAATGAAACAATTGATTCTGAGGACATAAACTTTCATTGAGGGGCACTGCAGTGGCCAGATGTAGGCACTTCACTGCTAGAGGAAGAATAAATTTTAGATAGGCTTTTATTACACATAAGGCAAACGGCTTTACTTTCTCTGTTCAACACAAATACGCAAAGCCTGCCTTTGTACCGCAGTGCTACCACTCTCTTGGCAGCAATATTAAAGAGGTCCCCTTGCTTTGTTGGATATTAATACCAGGCTGTACTCTGAAATGTGATTTTAAAAATAGAAAGAAAGTTAATTGTTGCTGGGAAATTTTAATTGAGGCTGATTAAAGGAAGCAACAAAATATATTGACTACTAAACCTCACTTCTTGTTTTAAGTGTGACCTGTAATGGACTCCCCCAAATCATTACATGGTCCCTCTAAGCATTCCAGGTTTTTCATTTGAAATTCATTAAATGTTTGTGTGTCTGATTTTTGGGGGTTTTTCTGAAAAGTTTTATAGTCACAGCTGCACTAGTTATGGATAGGTTTATAGTGCCTTGCCCATCAACTGGCCCACATGTCCAGTCCAGTTTGTTTGATACCCTACCTTTCACAAGCGTTCAGCAGTTCTGGAGGTGTTCTTATAAAGCTGCCAGTAAATGTACCAGCTGGGCTCGTTTATGTACACGAGCAGCCTTATTCCGGCAGACTTACAAAAAGCTAGTGGCAGTAAATCTGTGGTCAGTCCATATATGTACTTTAAAGTATTTTTTTACACTTCTGAAAAGAAAATAATAAAATATTGCTAAGCTTTTTAGTCTTTTTAGTAAGTTATATGTGGTCTTCAGAAGAACTTGAATACTCCGTGGTGAACAAACAACCTTCTAAGAGTCCCTTTTTCTTTGCAGTAAATTCTTTATGCTGTGCAATTAAAGCTGTTAGGAAAGTCTGCTCTCTTAGAAGCACACTGATGGACTGCATTTTTGTAGAAAATCACGTGAACAAATTGCTCATTATTTTCTTTTGTGACTGTTGCAGGTGCAACACGAATAAAGGACTTCTTGAAGGCTGCAAACACCTTCTTCACATTGCCCAGGGAGGTTTGGCGGTAAACAAGGTTCAGATTTAAAACGTTCAGATGACTGGCAGAATGAGAAGGTTGCAGGCAAGCCACCATGAATAATACATGCAAGAGTAACCTCAACAAAAATTAGCACAGGTGAAAGGACTTCCAAAGGAAGGGCAAAAAAAAAAGAAGAAGAAGAAATGAGTTTTTTTCAGTATTTCCAGATTTACTCTGAGAGAGATCCTCAGCGTAATGAGCGAGGATGTCAAGCAAGGGAACCACTTCTCCCTGCCCGCGCTGGCCCACCTGCCAGCATCATGCTACTCGGAAGATACTCTTTCCTCCCTTTTTCCATCCTTTTTCTGGATCTACTCACAGCTCTCCTGCTCTGTGTGTGAATGTCTCAGTGCTTCTATCAGTTACTGCAAGGTTTTATTAATGTTTAGCAAAAGACATTCCAGCCAATCCCATCTGAGAGGCTTCCTGCTATGAGGGAATTTACCTCAGCACTTCCAGTAAAAGCAAGGTCCCCCCCCTACTTCTTTAGGATAACAGGAGCTTTCAGCTAACCGTGAGTGTTATCACTATAACCTGCTGGTATTTTTACAGAGCTAGTTTTCAAATTAATTAATTATTTGACAGCATGTCTATTGAATAAAAGTTATAGCTTCATGGCAACAGTGGACTTTCCTGCTTTGTGTTTTACCACAGGAATACTTAAGACGTGTGTTGCTGTCTCCTCTGCTACCCTACAGACCAGTCTTTATAGCTTTTCCTATGAGATAAGTAAGTAGGTTCAAGCTTCAGCAAGGAATATATCTGGGATCTTACCAGGATAGCTATCATGGCTCTCCTTTTCCAGACATAGTTCTGTTGCAATAAAAGGATACACATTATTGTACTATTGTACAATATAACACTATTGCATTACATTGCACTATTGTACAATATAATACTATCATATTATACTAATACACATTATTGGTATCTGTGCTCCTATGCAGTCCTAGGACACGTTTCTTCTCTAACAGTTCACCTTGCCTTCTTCATCCCTAGTCTAGAACTTGTTTTGATGGTTACCACCAACTAAAAAGAAAAGGGTTACAACCTCCATATGGTACACTGCAAAATATAAGAAGCATTATGAAATGAAACTCAGAATTTCCTAAAGCAACCTAATACTCACTTTGGTTTGGGGATGTATTTTTGACTTTATTAAAATGTATTTGCTGCAAGCAGCTGTCTCGTGTTCTGGGAGCCCTTTCCAATGCTTCAAATTTCATAGCAATTAACAGTTGCAGGGAACAGTCAAAATACAGCGCTGTCGACCCGTATGATCATAAGTCTTTCCTAAACCCACAGCTTGTAAGTCATGGAAATTCATGGTCTAGGAAGCTTGGAGCCAAGCTGACCTAAGGGCATGGAGGCAACCAGCTGTGCTGCCAGCAAAGTGACCTGAGTCAGGGGCTATGGTTGACCCATGTTCATGCTTCACGGTTAATACAGTCATCGGTTGCCTTCTGCTCATCACTTGCACATCCAGGGACAAAATCTTTTTCCCCAGCTTCACAAAAGAAGGAAAGGAATACTTCTCTCTGATTCTCATTTCTTAAATAGCACCAGTAAATCTGTATCAGTTCAAATTCTTGTTACCTTGTCCCTTCATCAAAAGTGTAGGAGAGGTGGCAGAGAGTTGTTTTTCTGTGTCAACGTTCCGTTTCCTCCCAGCAGGAGAAATGACTTGGCAATTGGTTTCATCAGGTGGAGAACACATTGCCTACACATTGCACTCAGATTGTGCCCTAACAGTTCAAAAACATTTCCAACATTACTCCTCTTGTATGGTTATTTACTACAGAGAAAATCAATAGGTTCTTATTCTCTCTTACTTTCTTAAACCAAGCTAGTTGGTTTTAACATTAACCTCCTTTTATTTATCTTTCTGCCAAATTGAAGAGATTTGACCTGAGGTGTGGAGCTAGACTTTTCATATCTTCTTACTAGTGCAATGTTGTTTGGGGACTAGTTATGTTATTGTGGAGAAATGCAATACAAACTTTATGTGTACGATATTAAGGGGGCAGTGTCTAGACAGAGATTGGGTGCCTGTAGACTTGTGTCTACTACAGGGGTTGATAGAAAAATTAAATCTCTTAGTAAAGCTTTCCTAGAAAAACCACATAAGCATTAACGGCTTTATTTATGGCACTAATATTTTAAGCATAACTTAATTGTGACTTCAGCCATTTAGAATAGCAAATGAGTCAGGGCTTGATGCATGACTCCTACAAGCAAATGCAATAGACTGTTGGTGTTTGGTTGGGTTTTGGTTTTTTTTCCTGTCTTTAAAAGAATACCTCTTAATCTGCTTATGTCATTAACAGAAAGGTCATCAACTATGGCTATTACTGATATTTTGTTCCTAGTTTAACTGTGAATTTTTAAACGCTTATGTGCTGAGCGAATTAGCTGCTGAAGAGCAGCCAGGAGTGGCAGGTGAACATGGCAGGGGATGTCAGAAGTGATTGAATTTTGGAAATGGGATGGCTGTCTTAAAATAGATCAACAACATGAGTCATAAGAGATTTCAGGGAAACTCTTAACTCCTACTGTTAGACAGTGAAGTAGAAACCTCTGTAGGGTCCCAAAGCTGAATCCAGAAAACGGCAAGGTTGTGAGTATTGGAAAAAGTCAGTAGAACAGGCTGTCAATGGCTTTGCACTTTTTACATTGCTGTGCTTTATCACAGTATATGAAAATACTTTGTGTAGACACAGTAAAAACATTGATATTTGTGCCTCATGTTTGAGAGGACAAATTCTGAAAAGCCAAAGAAACTATGCTATATTTGAACAGTTTTGTTTTGTGTCTAAGTGTGGACACTGAAAGAAACTGCAAATTTGAGAAATCTGAAAAATGCCATTAAACACATGTTTACATGTTGGAAATATTACAAGAACATAGCAGCGAGCTGCCTGTCCAGAGGCCAGGTCTTACAGAAGAAAATCAAAAAAGATTTACAAAAGATTAATATGAATAAGATGACTTCCTTAAAAGTCTAATATGAATAAGATGCAAGGGGCAATTTGCCCCAAGGTCAGCATGACTTTAACTTAAATGTCAGTGTAGTAAGATCTGTGTCCAACATTTTCAGAAGGGGCCATTGGTTTGGGCTATGTTCAGAGCATTACCTCTGTAGCCGAAGTTCAGCATGGCAGTATGTGGCATCCCAAACCAGCAGCTGCATTTGAATCTCATTCTTATTATTCTTTCAGAAAATTCATTGCAGTGTAGGGGCTGTTAGATCATAGTTCTTTTCGTCATTATTACTGACTTGTTAACATTTCTCTCATGCAACTTCTGCTGTAGTGGATCTAAGGTTTATTAATATGACATAACCTGGAAAACATTTTAACTTTTTTTCTTCTCTTGGCAAGAAAACACTCCCATTCTGGGATGAAAAGATAACACAAATGAAACCAGACAAGGATCATTACATTTGCTAATCTGAAGTGAGAGTTAATGTTGTACTCTGGACTAGCTCTAAAAAAAATGCAGGGCTTTACTCCATTTTCAGAACAACACCTGCATCTGTTGAGGTGTGGAGAGAGGGAAAGGATCAACACTGATTTTCCAGTCTCTTTTATGGAATAAACGTAGCGCTGTCAGGTTTTGCAGCTTAACGCTTTAAGGATTTGCATGTCACTACAACTTGTCCGCTGTCACTTTGTTAAAATCAGAGTGCAAGAAAGCAAGAGAGGGCTCATTAATTACTTCGGCTTCTCTGTAGTAAGACATGCCTTTGATTTTAACTTTTTATTTAAAAATGTAAAGCAACGTTACTAACTTTTGCTAGAGTGTAAGGACAAAGGGCTCCTTCTCCCTCTGGTGAGCAAGGGAGCAGTGAAATATATTGAGCCAGAGCTCTCTCTGTTACATTACTCATTATTACTGGGACTAACTGGTTACTGACCCCAGTGGTTGGTAAACTGAGATGAGTTCAAGGCCAGACCATGCGTCCTTGCTCGTATGCTACTCTGCAGCTTTTGTTGCTGTCCGGAAAATACACTGGGCCTTTCTCATGCCGAGGGTTACAATGCAAAGGTGCTCTTAGGACCTGGCGTGCTCCCCACTGCTCTGCTCTGTGTGAAAGAAGTGTCATCCGGTGCTCGACATTGCAGACGACACTCCCAGCTGGAGTCTTGTGTTATTCATGCCTGAATAAAGCTGTGCGATGGGAAGATTGTGACACAATTGCACAGCACTGGCTCTAGGTCTTGGGTGCCCCGAAACCCAGGAAGGGGAACTGCAAGGATGGACCAGAAAGGGAACGTGATGCTGGTGGTTTGCCGGTCTCACTCCAAATCAGCTCTCGCAGCACAAGCACTGAGGTGAATGAGTTTATATATTGCAACATGAAAAAAAAACAAAACCAAATCAGAGCAGTTCTTTTGCTTAGAAACAGAGCTACAGAGGTAAGAAGGAGCAACCTGTATTGTTACTGAAACTTCAGATGAGATCCAGTGGGCACTTCCTAAAAATGCAGTTTCTTAGGTGGCTTAAACTGATCAAAGTGTATTTTGCTGCTGGAAAGGGTGCTACTGCCATTTTGCCTGCCTCTGCCCACATGCTTCCATGTCCTCCGTGCAAGGCTGTCTTCAGGTTACCATATTCTCCCTGAAGTTGCATTGAAATTTGATATCTCTAACTCCCATGCCCGTCTTTGAAGCTTCATAAATTGGGTATTTAATCAAGATGACTAATTTTAATGTGTCTTCCCATGAATTACCTACTGTCTTCCATCTAACCTTCAGAAGGCTAATATATTGAAGGTATAACTCGGATGAGAGTAAGACTAAACAAAACACATCAGCTGTGGTCTAATATTCACCTCATCTCAACGCAAATTTTTTATTCACTGTGAAGAAAATGCTCTCTGTTGTCTGGGTTCCAGCATCAGTGTGTAAATTGCCATACACTGAAAATCATATAGTCAGTTTGGAAGGGACCTCTGCTCATCTGGTTTAACCTCTTTCTAAAAGGAGGGCTGTCGTAAAAGTTGGATTGCTCAGGGCTGTGTCTGGCTCTGTTCTGAATATTTCCAAGAAGAGAGAATCCACAGTCTCCCCGGGCATCTGTCCCAGTGCCTGGCCACTCTCATGGTGATATTTATTCTTCCTTTCATCTGAGTGGAATATCCCTTGCTGCAGCTTGTGCCTGTTGCCTCTTGACCTTGCAGAGGTGCTCTTCTGAGAAGAGTCTGGATCCATCTTCTGTATTCTGCAGCTACCCTGTAGGTAGCTGCAGGCAGCATTTAGAGACCTAAGGCTTCTCCAAGCTGGACAGATTCAGGTCCTCACCCTTTCCTCGCACATTGTGTGCCACAGTCCCCCAAACCACACATGTAAGTGATCAGCTGCACTTTGTGCAAACATGTGAAAAGCATCAGGCGGTTCATTACTAGCTCTTGAATGAGACTTGACACAGAAGTAGGTAAAGAGCCTTGGATTCAGGGTGAACGTTGCCAGACAGAGGGACATGTGATAATGCAAAGGGGGAGCGTGCTCCAGAATATGTTACCCAAGTTCTCTTGTCTTGTGCCAACACGACACCTGGGCCCTCTGCCTTGTCACCCCTTCCTACAGCACCTCACAATCGCACGAATAGATTTTTGCACATGCTCATGGAAGAAATCTGTTTTGAGAAATACGCGGGGCAGTATGGCAGTCGCCAATGTGAATTTGGGCAGAATGAGACAGAATAGACATGGAACTGCTGGCAATCTGCAGTTTTGCTGTGAACAAGCCGGGATCTCCTGAGCTCCTGTCTATAACCTCATTTAACCTCACTGGAACATTAAATATTAGAGAACTGGAAAATCCCGAACATCCCCGTAAGTATTTTGCCTTTAACCTGTTGGTGGGTCTGATTTTATTCACTTTTAAATAAGACCAGGTTTGCCTTATATGAGGAGCTAATACGATAACTAAGCCCGTTTTCAGCACAAGGGTGCAAATATCTTTTTCATTGTTCATTCCAAGGCTTCCAGAAGAACCACACTGTGCAAGAGGCATTCAACGTCAGTGTTTCGGGGGGTTCACCGTTAATGATCCTGGCTGTGGATAAAATACTGGTTGGCAAGTGATACTCTGTCACCCACTGTTGTGTCATATCCAATATCTTACATTAAGGAGGCTTTAGGGGAAATAATAATAATTTTGAGGGGAAAAAAATTAATAGAAGTAGAGGTTTGGCAAAAATAAATGTTTTATCAGGAACAGCCCTTGCCAAGCATAACATTTTCTCAGGAGCCAATCTTGGCAAAATGAATGTTTTATCAGGAGCAGAAGTTTGGAAAAAGTAACATTTTATCAGAAGTGGAGACTTAACAGAAAACGCCTTTTTATCAGGAGTGAGGACCATGGCAATTTAAGGAGAAATGCTTGCTGAAAGTGGAGTTTTATCAGGCGTTTTGCTTGAGGAAAATAGTGTTTCATGAAGGGCAGGAACTTTCCAAAAATAATGTTTTATTAGGGGGAGGAGATGGATGAAAATAACATTTTATCAAAAAGAAGGGGGGAGGGATGGATTTAGTGAAAGTAGTGTGCTAACAGCTTCTACCTTCCAATACGGGAAGCTTTGCTCCTGGAAAAACATTATTTGCACACTGAGTGCTTGCCCTAGCTAAAATGCTAGTTTTGACAAGCTGTGCTGCTGATAAAATGTTATTTTTGGCAAGCCCATCTCTCAAAGAGATGTTCTCAGAAAGCTGTCTTCAGAGAGAAGATGTGCAAATTGACTATAATACCTGCAGCAGAGCCAGGTACCTCTGTGAGACAGTTTTCATCTGTTTATTAGCTCTCCATGGTTTCCCTTCTGCCTTTTGCTTTACAGCGATGATGTTGATGCACAGCACTTTGGATCCTGAAACACCACTCTGCTTCCAAATGTAGGCCTCCTTCATCATTTTGTTTCCCTCGGCTGCTCACTGACTCAGACTGGTTGATTCTTCTCCAACTGTGTGTTGTGCATCCTTTCCCATCGGGTCTCTCTCCCCACACCTGGAAGATTGCTTATGCCTTGTTTCTAACTTCTCCAGTCAGAGTCTGACACTACTGGGCTTAAAAGGTCCCTGAACGCAGTGAAGGACCCAGTGGCAAAAGTCACATGGAAAGATCTTCACTGCATCTTTTTCTGGTGGTAAGAGGCTAAACACAAAAGACAAAATCTCTTACAAAGTGCACTCTCACAAAGAGGGGCAGGAGACAGGAAGGAAATGATGGGTCGAGTCACTTAATACATCTCCATTTCTCATTACATCATACTGCACAATATATTCATGTGCTCCCCAATGGAGTTCTTGGCAAATACCCATGCCAGGAGTCTCCCATACGTGTTATGTGTAGGTATCACCCTATGAAGGAATTAGGAGCATGAATGTAGGACTAGAGCCTCTTAACAATTTGTTGCTTGAATATAAAAGTTGAGATGGCATGCAATAAACTGGAACAGGAGATCATCAATCACTACGACCAGACGGATGGGATTCTCCATGGACATTGCAGGAATTTGCAGGGCATCATCAGAATCACTCACTGTTTATTTACAATGTCTCTGAGCACCACCGGGAAACCATGAGAAAGGCTGACTCAATAGCTATTTTTAAGAAAGGTGACAGGTGTGAGCTGGTTATCCAGCTCCTGAAGGGAGGCCACTCCGTTGTCCTCCCTTCCAGGTACTGTAAGACACTTGCACCAAGAGTGGAACGGCTGGTTATTTTGAGAAGGGAGACTCTGAAGCTGATTTCAACTTGAGGTCTTCTTATAAGGCTGTAAGAGAAAATGTCCTGTAAGGAACTGGTGAATGAAAATGGGCAAGCATATGTGGTGCAGTATATTTCAGCTGAAAACATGGTATGGGACATGCAAAGCACATGAAAAATTCCACAGATCTGACTAAGAGGACCTTAATTTTCTTACTGTCATAAGGAAGAAAGAATGTCCTCTAGTGTTTCAAAATCTTCACAGTGCACATTGGCCTGTTATCCAGGTCCCACTTAAGCATTTCCACATATAAACATTATAAGTGAATGTCATTGCATTAGTGATTATGCTTCATTGAAGCCTAAATCACTGTGACTGATTGACTTTTTACTTGTGCTATGAGCATCTGTGTATTGTTGAGTTACTGATGAATTGTCACTGTATCCCCTAAAAAAAATATTTTGTTGTTTTATATTTTGACTCTTCATGTGAGAGCAGGGGGACTGCCTTTTAATGGCAAGAGACTCAGGTAAGATTCACTTTTTCCATGGGTGAATGGATCTAGAAGAAACACTAGATGTTGGAATCCATCTTTCATGGCTTCCAACAGCAGCTGACAGAAAAGTTACACACAGAGAAGGGGAAGGTGGGTAACATCTCCTCTTCGTGGGTAACCTCCTCCTTGTGATAAGTAGCAGAAGAAACTGGGGGGTTGAGGAGATATGGGCTGACTAGGGAGGGTTCATAAAAACTACATCTGGGATTCCGACCACTGCATTTTAGTTCAGGTTCAAATGAATCTCATTTTCCAAAGAAAACCCATTGACGAAATTTGGGTTTTGACTTGAAACTCTAAGAAACCACCTTCATGGAAATCTATTTGTATACAGTTTCCATCAGAAGCAGCAAATTCTTTCCAGTTCATTGGAAATTTTGACCAGGTGATGTTAACCCAAATTTATGGCTGTGACATTTCTGCACCTTTGCCCCTGCCGGAAAGCTTGGCTTAGCTCTTCTTCTTCGTGCCCTACGGACTCCCACCAAAGCAGAGCGTTCCCTCAAGGCAAGCCTGCAGAGTCAGGCTGTTCCCTGCTAGCGTTATACGGGTGCAAGTTGTCCCCGAAGTAAATTGGCTAGCCCATTCCAGCCTCCAAGCTGGAGTATCCCTAGAGAGCACTCTGCTCCCCTCCGTGACTCCGCTCGCAGCAGCACTTACTCTGCGCTTCCCTTAAACAGGCAAGAGAACAACAGGTGCAGCAGCAAGAGGGCATCTGTCCCGCCTTTTTTCTGCTGGGTTTTTCGGTTATTATAAAGCACTTATTAATAACATAGGGCTGTTGTTGGGTTTTACACTTGATTTCCAAAAGATGATTTGTAATACGGTGAGGGTGATCTAGCCCTGTGCATGTATTGAGAGGGGCTGGAACTATTTGTTTCAGGTTACAGGAATACTTTGCTTGAGAAGAAACAGAGCAACGTTTTGGCTTGGCTACTGAACCAAAAAAAAAAAAAGAAAAAAAAAGAAAAAAGAAAAAAAAATTCCATTCTACACATAAGCCTAATCCCAGGGCCAAGTAGTTTCTGTCGGAAATTGTTCACAGGGCTCCTTCCTCACGTAGGATCTTTCTGTGCATCCCCAGCTGCAGTCCTATCATAGTCTTCCAGGAAACACCGCGACAGAAGGACCCACAAGACCTTAGACCTCCCCACCAGAAATGACTCTCAGCCTGATGCTGTGTGTTTATTATAGTAAGCTATGTCATTGACCTCAGGGGGACAAGGGCTTGGCTCCTGGCTATTGAAATTACCACTGATCTCTGTCTAAATAGCTGCTGCATTTACAGCTAAGCAGAAGATTTTAACAGCCACAAAACAATTGAAGGGAGAATTCATAGTAACATTTAAAGAACCATTGTCATCTCTTTCTTTGAGAACAGTAAGAGATTAAAATTCAGCCTTTGCTCACTTTTATCATAACGGTATCATCAGAGTTGTTTTCAGATTTTTCCAAGTTTCAAATAATAGTACTTCCTCCCCCTCAAACCTTGTGTTTCTCAAACTCTTGGTATTGTAATATCCTGCAATGCAAACATTATGTTTGCCTCTTTCCCTCTCTCATTCAGGCCTTTTTGTCTTTGCTAAGAAAACCACAACACAAGTAACATTCGTGCCTTGTTTTCTCTACCTATATTTCTATCTCTGAAGGAAATATATGATGCATTTAAACAGCTGATAGAGATCTTAAAGCTTGACCTGTAGCTTAGGAAAGCTTTCTCCTCCCCCTTTTGTAAATGCTACTTTTTTATGGTTTTGTTGGGTTTGGTTTTTTTTTTGTTTTTTTTTTTTTTTTTTTTAAGGAGCTTTAACCACCAGGAAACTCCTTCAAGAGGAGGCCTACCATTTTCTGAGAAAGTTCAAGCAGTTTTCAGGCTTAGGATCTGCTGGAAATATTTCTGTAATGTCCATAGTGTGCTGTTTAGCAGAAAACACAGAACTGAGCAATACATATGTATATTTTTTGCTGTGGAAATCTCAACCCATGGGCTGGATGCTGTTTTCCCTTGAGCCCAGTGCAGGTAGCAGGGCTCGGTATTCCCGCTCCGCAGTCCCACATCTCCATGCTGTGGCGACTGCAGAAAGGATGGCATTTTTCCTTCTTCTTTTGAATTTGCCTGGCTTTGGGGGTTTAAGTGAGACCATTAGCATTATTGAACTTAGCATTTGGTGGTTTATATATGATAAAGGGGTTATTACACAGTGATCCCTGTATGTTTAGGTCAGCTGTGGCAATCAATCAATGGACACTTTGCCTTTGACAGCACATGCTTCCATAAAAAAAATTCTCTGGCAGAGCCCTGTTAGCTAGTAATGACAGAGTAACCTCTGTCAAGTAATATACTTGATAAATTTTGCATGTGCTGTTGACTGACAGAAGCTCTGGCTTCCTGTCTGACCAGCATACGCGGGCTTCAAAGAGCACAGAAACCCTTTTCTTCTCTCCCGCAAGGAGCGCCTGAAATCCATGCGGGTAGAGTCAGGCCTGCCTCTGAGGGGGGAATAAAACAATGCCGCACAAGGGAGAGAGGCTTTTATGCCTTTACAAAGCTAAACTTGCTCCTTCCCCTTTCCTTGCCTTTCCCTGTCACTCACAATTACCCGAGACTTGTTGGCTTCGCGCGCTCGGCCGTGCAAAACACCCGCCTGGGCCAGCGGTCGGGGCTGAAAGGGGTAAGTCTCCCTGCCGGTCCCACTGGCCAGGGCTGCCTATCTCTGGGATCGGCGGGGCTGCGGCGGTCGCCTTCCCTTTGTTTAGTCTGGGCAGAGGCGGTAATTGTCTGCAGCTGCTGCTCCTGCTGCCTCGAGTAGCTGGGAAGGTACAGCCGCAGCAGGTCCACAGAGGCTTCTGAGGGTTTCCCAGTGTGCTGGTGCTCACCGGTGTGTTGGTATGGTCCGGCAGTGGACGGCAAGCCTGGGCGGCCGGGGCCACCCCCACCAAGCCGAATTTGATGCTACTGGCAACACAGGTATCTTAGGTGTGCATGGCCACAGCAGAGGCACCTTCACCATCCAGGCCCCCAATGAGATCCGTGATTCTCAGGTAAACAGGTCTGCTGGGCTCTTACCTCGAAATGCCCCGACCACATGCAGAGAGGCACAAGGGGGTTCCTAGCCAGCCATGTTCCTGGTGTCTTCTCACCATCATGCCCAGGCCAGGGAGCATGGCAGGCTTTAACCCTTCCTCCATTCCTTCAACACCAGTTTGCATTTCAGCATAGATACTGGTGGCTGTCTTTCGCAGTTTATGAAAAATTTCCATGTGGCCAAGCAGAGTTCACATGAAGGAGGCTTAAACCCGCTTGTTCCCTCATTAACCACGTGTCTCTGTTTGTTTTGGAGAGAAGGGGGTTTCATCATTTGCTTCCACAGGGGCACAATCTGATTATGTGGGATTAAGCTTCAAAACCACCCTAATCCTAAATGCGGCAATACGTAAAGACTGTCCAGCGAGTGTGTGATCTCAGCTCCCGCACTTGGCTGCATGGGGCAGACCCGTGAGGGAGGAGCTCGCAGCAGCACCCCAGTGTCAATTACCGTACGGACTAATTGGAGTGTAATTTAAAAAGATTCCAAAGCCCACTTGTCAACAGGTGCTCTTTAGGATATACTAATCAAAACAATCTTGTTTATGGAAAATGCTATTTAAAACCAACATGTAGGCTGCAATAATAAAGTGACACAGTTTCTCAGCAATTGCAACATCGCTTAGTGAAAGCTGGCCAGAATGAGAAAATATAAACCTGGACCCCAATCGCATCTGTACTCATGTGTTCAAACCGTTGCATTTTTTGCCTCTAACATACTCCTTTAGTTTTCATATAGGTATCTGCTAATAGCAGGAGGAGTTCCTCTAGGACTACCAAAGCCAAATGCGTACTGAAATAGGGTCTAAAAGACTAATTAAATTTGAATTTTCTATGTCTGTGTTTTGAGTTGTTATGAGCATACTTTAGGCTTTTAAGCAGAATGCAAAATGATGACACAGGCGCTTAAACAATACTCATCATCCATCTGTCATTCATTTGGTAAAAGATCACTACAGAACTTATGATATAATAAATCTTCAAAATATATTCCTCCTTTCTTTCTCTCCAACTTAAACTTGGAACTCATATCAGAGAAGTCGCATGTGGAGATTTTAATTATGAACTGAAAAGAATATCTCCACAATGAATAACCATAATGAAAAGTGCTAAACTTTGGAAATATAAACAATATAGCAACTCAAACCAGCCTTAAACTTCTGAGACACAGAAGACTTAAAGATGAATATTTCTTCTGGTGGAATATAGAAATCTTGATGAGATCATTTTATATGGTGAAGTATGTGGTTGCACAGAAATAGTGCTTCATTTATTCACAATGGGAAACATCATTTTCGTTCAGGAAATTTAAAAATGATCATTTCAAAAATACGTGTTTGAGGAATACATTCATAGTCAGGTCAGAAGGAATTTCTGCTGGAGACAGATCTTCTGAAAAAGGCCCATTTCCAGCATTTTCCCTGCTACATAAAATGTTGAGTATGTACATATGATGATTAATTAGGCACATTCCATCCAACTATTCATTTGTGAAGCTTGAAAGAGTGAGGAAAGATTGTTGTAGGTGAACTTAAACTTTCCCATAAAATATAGGCTTGGGGATAAAATTCTGGTTTTCCTAAAAAAAGTATCAGCAGCATGAATATTTCACCCCCTGTAATTAAAAGTTTAGTGTTGAGTACTTGCCTGTTCTCTCTCCTGCTGTGTTTAACAACTTACAGAAGAAATTCGATTCACTACCAAGGTATAGTCTGCTCTAAACAGTCTTAAGCAACATTTTGAGAGAAATATAAACTGTTCTTCCCCATCTTCTGTCTGCAAATGTGGTTGGAATACAGTTTTAAGCAGGATGAAGGATTAAACAAACAAAAAATAATGAAAAGTCAAAATATGCACACTGTGCAAAAGCATGGTCGAATACATTTTGCCTTGTATAAACTTCATCCAGTCTATGTGGGTTTTAACATATTTCCATGACTTTAAATAAGAAAACATCTTAAAGCACAGCCCATGGGAAACCCAAGCTTGATTAGTTTTACCTTTTACTACAGCCTGCAGAGTGTAAAACACAGCACATCAGAATTGAATTTGTCATCTCCAGACCTCACAGGAATTTTAGGAACTAAATAGTTAGGAAGCATCCTGGTACTTCTCTTTGCTTTAATCATAGTAGAAGTTTCAATTTAAACATTCAGGAAATCTCCCTTATTTAAAGCAATCAACTCATTGCTGACAGGGTCTGGCTTTACTGTGTTTAATTTTTTGGCATCATGCAAAACTTGATTGGTTACAGCCAGTGCGTGAACAGGTCCTCTCCCTCCCCCGGCTCCCCAGAAAATGTAAAAAATTCCCCAGATCTTTTCTGAATCGTTCTCAGCCCTACACATCCTCATATGTGTGCAAACCAATGGAATATTAGTGCAAAACCCCAAATGGAAAATGTACATAACAACTAATATAGCCAAGGAAAACCTTATTGCCAAATACCTCTCCTATGTCTTTCAGCTGCAAAAGCTTAGAATCCAACTTCTGGTCCAGTTGTTTAACTTTTTTGACCCTTATTTTGAGTGTGCCTCTTCTCATCTGGTTAGTTGAAGATCCACAACACATTTCTAAGATTGCAGCCTACTCCGCATGGAAGAAGCAAGCACTCGCCTTCCCTGCATCTTTGAGCTGTGGTGTTGGTATTTACATAAATTAGGTTGCGCTCTCAGAGAAGGAACCTCTGGTGAGCCCTGAGGTTGGCTGTCAGGTCTAGCATTTCAGGATAAGCACTGAATATTGTTACACAGAGTAAAATGTAATCCTGATTAAAGACTGTTGTTAGGTTGGGCCAAGAGTAGATTATAGTATGCCACTTCCATGCTTACCTCATCTGATGAAGAACCTACAGTCAGACCTTACATGGAAACCATATTATTTTAGGAATCCAGAGAGATGACGCCTTGGAGCAGTCTCCTCCGACTCTGAATTGCGCTCGTAAGACCCAAGTCTTTGAATGTGAGTCCATCATGTGCTTGGGTGAGCTCAAGCTGGAAGAGCTCACACTCAGGGTCAGGGAAGGATGACCTAAACCAGATAGGTTTGAAGAACTTTTTTTATGGATGATGCTGTACCAATGCTGTACTGATAAAAAAAGTGCAAATTTTCAGGTTCATATACAGTTTCTAGTACTTGCAGAGTCTATACAGATTCTGTCTTTTGAGATCCAATTTACTCCAGCAAGCTGTTGCAGTTCTCACAAGTACTTCTGCAATATAGATTTTTGAAAAAATGTGTTTTCTTATACTGTCCCTCAACTTCATCCAGAGATCTAAATCTAAATGCAAAACCTAGGACCAGGAACATGGAAGTCACTTGTCTAACTCTTTGAAAGACTTAAACTAGTATCTGTATCTCTGAAAGCTGTGGAAACCTTCTTCTTCTACAGCCAGGAAATTTCTCATCTTTTAGTTGTACTAGGATTGTTACAAGAGCTACAACTTATAACGAATCAACATAATTACAGGTAGCAAAGTCAACATGATAAAATATCCATAGAATGCATAAGTATTGGTAACTTATGCAAATTATAAGACTGTAGGCCCTAAATCAGAAAAAGTTTTCATCATATTGACTGCTCAGGCTTATTTCTTTGGTACCACTTTCCCAGTTTAAAGTTGAACTGTCCTTGACACTGCCTTGAACGGGGGACCTGTGCTTGTCACATCACTACCAAGAAGGTGATGAGAACTGATCAGAACAGTCCTTAGGCTTGTACTGAGGGGCCGACATTTCCTAATGTGAAACTGTACTGCATTTCTTACCTTGCAGTAGTTCTGTAAGTCTCGCTTACAGCTGCAGGGAATTATTTCTTGATGCCAAAGTCCACGTAGCTCACAGGCTAACATTTCAGGTTGGCCTGGCTCCATTTGCAGAATTTAACTGCTGTGAATAAGCATCTCTCGTCTTCATTTTTTCCTCTCCTTTTTTTTCCTACATTCACATTCACAGGGTCTCACCTTTTGCATTGTTTCTGTGCAAGCTCTTCAGCTTCTGTTTATACCACCCCAAATGCAATTTAGCATAGTTCTCTGTTCCGTGTATTGTCCCCGTCATTCCATTTGGTGAAAGTTTATTAAACAGAACATTAAAAATGACACCAGATCATCCTAGTCTCCTGCTACCTACTGGAATGAGTGTTGCTTAACAGAAGTAGAATGTAACAGTGGTATAAATCTTAGACTGTGCTTCCTCTCTTGCTACTTAGGACCAGGCTGTGCACTCACATATGACTTGTTCAAGTACTTCTACTGTCTTGTGTGCCTCTCCTTCCCATAGGAACTAGCTGAATTCAGCATTGGTTTACTTAACTTGAATTGAACATTGATTTGTTTAGCTACTTTTTCCAACTGTTGGTGAAAAAGAAATCAGATTTCCTCCTTCATGCTTCAGGTTGGCACGAGCACCTCAAAAACCAAGGGGAAGCTGCAGTTCTCAGCATGTACCTTGGCAAAGTGGGGCAGAGTAAAGAGCAAGACCAGTCTTCTGGGGAAGCGTGAAGACTTGCTGGTATTGCTGGTATGTACTCCAGTATGTATTTGACATAGATCGGTGTAAAAGAACTGCCTTACAAGTGGGAGGGCAGGGAGACTCCTGATGCATCAGAGGGTCATGCAGCTTGCATGGGGTGTGAAAAGCAGGCTCCCTGCTCTCTGCAGCTATGTCTTTGCATGAAGGGCACAGACAGTGTCTGTTTTCTTTAAGAAGGGTCATCCTCTATAGCAGTACTTCACAAAGAAAAATCTACCTGCAGACACTGTATTTCAGAGAAGACAAAAGAAAAAAAAATCGTTCATGCAACTTCTAAGACAGATCTGTGTCATGATCTTCACATGGTTTAAATCAGCAGAGCAAATAACACAGTTAATGATGTTAGGCTGATTTATGTGAATGAAATCTAAATCTGACCAATTGCATCTTGGCTGTGGTGCACCCAGATAAGATATCTAACATGTTATGCCTGTCAGTTTCCCTCAGATGCTTAGCACGTGCCACTAAATCTGAAAAAATGGACATCCTGAGTGAGTACCACTGGCTAGATGATTTTTTTTTTCTTTTAATAATCATGAACAGGGGATGAGAAACAAGAACCAACAGTAGATGGCTACATTTCCTGAGCGAACATGGCTGGAGCTACTCAATGCTTCTAGCTCAAACTCATGTAGCTTGCTAGAGGTAACTTAATTTTACTATCAAGGCTTGATCCAAAGGTGGATGGAGTCAATAGAAATATTCTTTAATCAACTTCAGAGCATACTAATGAGACTGTTACGATGTATGTCTTGGTAAGCACAATGAAGGAGCCCAGCCACATTAGACAGCCATCATAGGGCTATTCGTGGAGAAAGCCTGTGCAACGACAGGCTCATGTTTGTCTCTGGAGACAAACTATGTACTAAACATCTTGGCAGAACATATATGAAAATTTTGTCCAGAGACAGATTCATGTCTATCAAAACGGAATTAGTATTATGTATCCTAAGTCCTTTCACACTTTTGGAGTGGAGATGGACCTCCTGCTTTATGACTCTGCTGACCAGTGTTGCATAAAAAGTCCAAAATCAAGCACTATTAATTTAGGTTCCTGTTTGCAAGAGGCTTAGCCTCAACTTCTACCTTGAACAACTTGGTAGCTTGCTATTCTTTATTCTGGATCAGCAGTGTTTGGCTCTCTAACCTATATAGGTAGTCACGTCGAATTAAAAAGTGTAAATCTGATAGAATAAAACACATCTAAGCAGAGGCTAGAGGCAGAATATGCATAGTACTACGAATTAAGCCTCTATAGAATGCAGATTTACAGTGTGGTATTTCTATGAAGAAATATATCCATGTTAAATAACTTGAGCTTTAGAAAAAGAAAACTGGAGTCTTAATAAAAGCTAAAAAAACCCCTCACATTGTAAAGGTGGAAATGTCTCAACACAAAGGCTTATGGGGTCAAATTCCAATGCTCCCAATAATTATTATAAAAATCTGGATTAAATGCTCTGAAATCAATGGATTTGCTTTATTAGCACAATTTGGGAAAAAAATTGTCTCACTGGATAACTGACGTCAATGCACATCTATCCAGGCAATTTCAAGATAAAAGATCTGAGACATTGGATGCAATCTCTTACGATGATCAATATGTAAGAAGATTGATAGGTCCAAACTTCCAGTTTAGATATTGCATTTGGATTCCAGAACAATATCAAGAAATTTATTGCAAATACTCAAGCTTTAGGAGAATATTGCCTTTAAAGCTGTATAGAGAATAGTAAATCATATTTTTTAATTATTTTGTCATATTCTTTGCTGTACAAAAAAAGATGTTTCACACATTAAACAGGCAACACCAAGATGCCATATGGAACAATTGCATTCTACAATAATCCATAAGGGAATGACAAAGTACAGAGAAAGCTGAAAAAGGGGTAACACAGGAAAGAGGTATATTAAAAAGATCACAACATAACTGTATGATGTTATGTCATTAGAAGGCCCTTTTTGCCTTTGGAAACCTTTTTCAGGTTTCCTTAAAGGAAATACGTATATAAATAAACTGATTTTTGTGTGTTATGTAGTAAATATAATTAAAATAAAAATGCAAAACTCCATTTTAAACAGAAAATAGATTAAAATACTTTAAGCAATCATTTTTGTAGTTTTTATTTAAGCCTTAAGGATATCAGCAGTTTTTCTTTCTGTACATGGATGAACATGCATTTGCTTGCTGAGAGCAGAGAGAAATTGGAAATTCTTCTAGAATAATAGACTTGACTACCTGTGGAATTTATTTCCTGAAGTATTGAATCCCTGCTAGAATTAAATTCAATTAAAAAACATACTTTCTTTTTTCAGATGTGTATTCTATATTTTCAGCCTGTTGTGGGACAGTTAAAGCCAATTTTCATAGGCCTTGTTGAAGTGAGTTGGTCTTGTGGAACTTCCCCGACTTCAGGTTGTAGCACTGAACACCTCCAGAATGCAGGCTCTGAGGATCTTGCCTGAATTAAGCCATCTTCAGCAGTTAGGCATGCAAACTCCCTGTATAAAACCAGACACTTCTAAATGGATTAAGTCAATGAGAAGAATCATCATCAGTGACCGATCTTCTCAATTCTCTTCATGCCAACAGCAGTAAAAGAAGTCCTGAAATCCCAGGATGCCAGAGAGTGGAGGATGCCTGTAAGGAGCTGTAAAGCTGCTTGCTGAGAACCCCATCAGAAACAAGGAAAATGGCAGGTGGAGAGAGAGGTTTGTGGGAGCAAGGCTGGGGTGGGCACCACTTTGGTATAAAGGAAAAACCCAAAAAGGGCTGTGCCCTCTTCCTCTGGGGAAGGCAGTTCTCCAAAGATTAAGCTTCCTTAAAGGGATCTTTCCTGCCACTGCTTTGGCCATGAGACCTGATCCGCAGTGAACTCACAAAACAAAGAACGAAAAAGATGGGGGCACCTGAAAAATGTGGGTCATGTTCCCCTGAGCACCAACCTTTGCCCAAGGGGTCCACATACTAATAATTCACTTTGTAGTAAGACAATCTTTATTAAGGTCAAAATAACACTGGAAAAAAATATATAAATCATTCTTAAACTGAAGAATAATGTCAAGCCGGGGAATAAATATAAACTGACACATAAATTACAACCACAATATATGTATAAAATCAGCAATACAATGTGATTTATGAGAGTATAGCCTATGATCCCATGATTCAAGATGCCAGTAGGTCCAACAAGCACATATAATTATAATAAAGCCAGGTCTTCCACAGTGACCTATTTTGAAAACATACTGTTATTATTAGGTTGCTAGTGCATTCACTGGGTTTAAATCAATCTCTTCAGTGTAGGTGTTGACAGTGGCAGTTCTGGACATGACAAAACTTTGCGATACCAGAGCATCAGCAGTTCCACCTGTAGGATTCATTCATTATTTATATGTTTAGGTTTTTTGACCAAGACAACTCCCAAAGATGGTAACTTTCTGCTATCCTATTGGCTTGTTACATAGCCTTTGCCTTTACCCCTTACTCAGTACTAATTACCCGCTGCTTTGCATGTCATTAACTTGGCTTCTTCTATATGAGACAAAATCACAGTCAGGTTCAAAAGACATTTAGTCCTTTTTTTATTACTGGCTGGAGAGGTTACAGAGTCATTAGCCGACTTCAAGGCAATGAAACATGTAGCCCTGCTATTTTATTACAGTGAGACCTTATGTTATGTTTGAGAACAGCTTCGGGGAAGACCTGTGCCAACAGTCATCTACAGCAATGATGCAATTTATTGCTAGGAGGCTTCCTTTCACCAGGGCATGAACACTCAGTAGGGACTGAAATTTAGCCTGTTCTAACAACCCAGTGCACTGGGATGAGCACCCTTGGCTCGCTGCTATTATGAAGCTTATGCAAAGGTGGGGGCTATGAAGACATCTCATTGTGGCTCATTTTTATAGGTGGGGTTTGCAGGGGGTATGATCAACCTAAATACACATCAGTTGGAGGGATAAGTCTGCTATGTGGTTTATCTATCATTGGCCTCAATTTCATCTATGCTAAAGGCTTTTTAAGTTGCTCTGAATGCTTGTCCAGTGCCAGCACGCAAAACAGCTCTATGTATGGCCCAGGGGATCAGTCATGTCACCAGTGTCACACAGAGGGCAAAGGAGACAAGGGAGTCTGCTGCAATCATACAGGCTGGATGTCTTACGTATCCCCTCCTCTAACCTGAGAAGGTGGCAGTAGATACTCTCCCACCTTGGGTTTCCAGACCCCATTGGGGAGGTCAGAGATAATCTGGCATGGCTGGAGGAAAGATGCATGCTTGAAGCTGGTTTTCCCTCCCCTACCTGTATGTCCCAAAATGCATCTGCTTGCTTGTGGTGCCTCTGCTCCCTTGAAGAGGAAGGAGCTCTTGGGCTTGAGCTGGTGATTCCCAATAAGTTCAATGATCCAAACCAGGAAAGAAGAAGATTAGAAAGGTCAACTGGTATTATTGCTTGCTTTATTCTCTTGAGTCTCTGGGGTTGTGTTATTGTCTTCATGTGCTATGGTGAATGGACCCAGTAAGTAACTTACGCCATGCCCTAATAAGTACTTCCAAAGGAGGCCAATTTAATTAAATTACAAGACAAAGACATAAAGGGGACACCATCCTGCTCTAATTCAGAACAGTTATGAATTTTGTTAGTAAATTCTAGAATGGTTTACAATTCTCCGCTTTCATCTTGAAGTTCTGGACAATGTCCAAAGTAAAAAATTAAAGCCGTTTTCTCATCCAAATACACCCTCATCTCAACTTCAAATTGCACATCAAAAAATCACATAGTTTCCTCTTCAAAAAACTAAGGGGTTAGGTGCAGAAAACATCCTTCCTCCTCCCTGTGTCCCCATGAACCTCTCCCTGCTGGCTCTGTGGCTGGTTTCACGGCCCTCCCAGTACTGGGATCAGCTAAGCAGGGCAGGGCAAAACACAGCAGCTTGACTTTGGGGAGTTCAATAAGTGACTTGTAGGCTTCATCTGCATTGGGTTTTGTCGTTTTAATTTTGTTAGGGGCTGGAATGGACAAGAAGATAAAAGAGAATAAAAGAAAAGAAACCTGGGCTTTCAGTGATATCTTCCCCAAACACTTTACTCAGGATCAGACTGTTAAATACTTCCAAACTATTATAAAGACCAGGATAGGCTTCAAATTTATGATGAAACTACACTGTTTTAACTCAACAGAATACAGTGCTTGGTCCATTGTCCAGTGTAGTCAATCGTCTTTCATTTAGTACAACTTTCCTTTGACTTCAGGCAAGATCCTTGTTCCTGATGCAATAACCTATTTCCTTCAGTTTATTTTCTTATATATTATTATTATATAAATTATTTTGGGGAAAAGAAGTTGCAATTCTGTTTTCCTTGCAGAGTTTCACCAGTGAAATGCATAAAACCAGAGTGAATGAAGCTATAGATAGAGCAAACTAAAAACAAAAACCCTTACACGGCCGCAAAGAAAATTCATTTGCTCTCCCACTCCCTATTTTTTTCTTGTTTTTTCAAATAAAATAAGTTATTTATTTCTTCCTTGTTCCTACTTCAGTTGAGAGTGCTTTAATATTTTTTTTAAAGGACAGCTGTTTGTCATGCTCTGAAGGTTAAAGTTTGACTTAAACAGCTTATCCTGTAGAATGAAATGTAAAGTGAGGATTTTTTCAGCACATAGACAAGTATTTTATATACTGTGATTTTTGTAGAATGTTATTTTTTTTAAACAGTTCATAAAGTGACTGTGTTGTGACCGGAAATTATTTCTAGAAGTCAGCTACTAGCTACGTTCTCCCTCCTGCTCTCATTTATACTTTATAAGTTTAGTGAAATACATACCGCTGAAAAAACATCTTTTTGGCTTCACTAATAGGAACATAAGAAGAAATTAGCTGGAGGTTAGTGAAGTTCCGCTGTGTTACCCATGGCCTTGTCAATCTTTCTAGCCTTTGGGTGCTTTTTTAATTTTATTGTGGATATGGTCATTTTCTTTCCCTTACCTTTTAAAACTTTCTTCCAGCAACACAAGCTGAAGGCAAAGGCACAAAACTTTGAATTCCCTGTGAAAAAAAGTCATCTTGTTTCCATCTTTCTTTTCCTTCCTAATGATGATGATCTCACTCCTTTACTGCAGTTCAAAACCACATTTGTGGCTACCAATCAGTCGCAGGCTTTCAGCCAAGCGTCACTCATGTCTTCAGCCTTCTACGCCACTAATGATCCCTAAAATCCCTTTGGGGTTACAATATTTACACCTTCACAACTAGATAGCTGAGGAAAAATAAAGTGGGCAGAGCCTGCCGAATTATTTTGGCATTTAAACTACTTTCCTGCACTGAGAGTGCAGCCATATCAGTTCCACTAAGAAGCAAAGTTAGTCAGTAATGAAGTCATCAGCGTCTCGTGTCAGCGCAATGCAGTGAGCTGTCAGAAGTTGTCTGGTGGCTCTTGCTCCTCTCCGCTTTCCTTTGTCACTGTTCGTTTGTGTCTTCCAACTTCTCTTCCACTCCAACAGTCAGGGCAACTCAAGGTAGAGGCTGTTTCACAGACTCCAGCCGTGCTACTGGGATGTTTAGCGCCTTCTGTCATCCCCGGCATTGAAGTGGATGAATAAAAACATGATCATACAGCAGAGAGAAGTAAAAGCGTAGCCTCCTATGATGTTTCGTAATGCACAAAGGCACATCTGAAACTATCTTTATCAACGCAATCTTAAATTTCTCTTTTTTATTTAGAGAAAGTAAGGCAACACATTTGTACCTGACTTCACGTACTCCTCCGTGCAAACATTCTACAAACCTAATTAACATTAACAGAGGAAATTCTGGGAACCAGCCAAAAGCAAACAGAGCACCAAAAGACCAAAAGAAAAAAAAATTAAAATAAAAAGATGAAGAGGAGGACTATCTAAAGCAATTTATGGTCACTCTGGAGTCATTTAACAGCAGCAAAACCAATTCTGTTCAGTAATTTTTACACTTGGAGACTTACTGTGTTCTGGGAGTTGGGAAGCAAAAGAAATGACAAAATCATGTGCTTTAAATGATGTAAAAATAAATGGGCCAGTGTTGAAATGAGAAAGACTCACTTTCTACCTGCCACGTCCATTATGACTCTCTAGATATTCTCTTCTGAGAAGGAAACAAAATCCACATGGTGGTTTACCATCATAAAAAACCTACAATTTGACACAGATAGATACTTTGCTGTTTCCATTATATCATTAAATCAATTTAGAGCTGCTGCAACCCACTTTGCCCGAGGAAGGATGTGTTTCTCTGCAAGTCTTGCATCCTAGCTTTATTAAACTGTGAATACAAGAATCATGCATGACCTGCAAAGGGTATAAGGTCAGCTGGGTTACATCACTATTGGTATGTGAACCAGCTGTCTAAAATGCAATAACAATACACTCTGGGAGATTATGGAGCTGGAGGACTCTAACATATGCAAAGCACAGAGGGCGATTTTTCAAAGAGGTGTGCGCTGTCATCAACGTCGGAGAGCTGAGCAAATAAATTCCTTCAGTGGATTTTCAAAACGTACCTTGTAGCACTGAGACACAAACAGCCTTCTTAATTCCGCCTTTTAAATTTAAAAATACAGGTTTTGTAGGAAGTTATTAACATTTTCAGCTTTGTAACAAGTAACTGAGTCCTGGTACACAAAGTCTCAGTGCTTTTCATGTCACATTAAGCACTATCTCCAGGCTGTTCAGAAGTCTGTACTACTTCTGCAACTCTAATACTGCGAAAGAAACAGCCAACCTTTTGCTGCTAGCTCACCCAAAATGTGTGCCAATTTGGCATGCATTTGCAAACTGAGCGTTTTGATTAACTGTATGAAGACCATCTAAATAAACTAAGAAAATCCTTCCATATTCATATCCCTCCAAATAATTCAGTGTAGTAATAATAACTATACCACAGTGGGGAGTTCAGTGAAAATTAGAAGCAAAAATAGATAGCGGATATATTAATTAGGCAAGGACTGGAAAGGCTTCTGTGATCTTGTGTTTAACATTGTCACTGACCCATCAGTGAGTCAGTCACTAGCTTTCGCCCAGGGAGGCGCTCAAAGTGGGGGCTGAAATTTCAAGATGACTGTTCAGAGCTCTGTGCAAGCCTCCGCAATGTCATTTGGCTGCATGTTAACCATTACTTAAAAATGGGTGGCGTTACTTGTGCCCTTAATTACTTTCTTGAAATGGGCCTTAATTTCTTAATTGTTCACGGGCTCCTAATTCGACTTTCTTAGAGAAGGGTGTCATTTGCCTTTCATTTGCAATCTGCTTCATCAAGCTGCTGTCTGCTGCGTTTCTCTTCGTAAACGCAGTAACAGTAAAGACACCGTGCAGTACACCTTAAAGAGTTATCCAGCCCTCATTGAAATCCCGATCCTTTAGGGCAGCGTATTTCCTGTACACACACGTATCTTGCAAGCAGCTGTTCCCAAATACATTGAAGTCTCTTATTTTCAGGTTTTTCCCACTGCTTTCCCATGCCTTTCTTTTTTTCCTACTGACAACCATGTCACATAAAAATGTTGTCAGATTAGCTTCTAATGGCTTTGAAATCATCAGAAGAGTGGAAAAAAAGCATTTCAAGAGACTGACTTGCTGCTTATGTTACTCTGGTACTTTTTGGCAAACAACTTATGAAAAAAACTAACCATGAATCCTTGAATTTTTGTTGTATGAGTGACATAAATACAAACCTTTAAAATAAGTGGTTTGTTTTTTTTAAAATACTTTCACTACAAAATGGAGGTGGAAGACTGTGTGTGCGTGAAGAACTAAAACTTTTAATAAGAAAAATGTACGTCTTTATCAGAGTATTCACTTTCAAAACAGCATAAAGGAATAAATGAACGTTGTTGCCACATTAATGATTTTTAGCTACAAAAGCTACAATAGGAAAATAAATGCCAAGTACTTTATATATATTAACTTGCTAGAAATTTTAGGTCCTCCATTTGAGCAGCAATGAATGAATGATAATAAAATGCAAGGCATTAGTCATACCAAATAGTTTGTAAATACCATGTAGAATCAATTGCTGGAAACTCTTTGGTAAATATTGTAAACAAGAAATGTATTTTTAAAAATTAGGCTGACTTACTGGCAGAAAGATGGGTTACATTTATAGGTATTCTTTGCAAAGAATCATTCAACTAGCTGTACCATGTAGATATTCAGTATTAATATATATGGCTAATGTTGACATACAGCAATGAGATGAACTCTGGGGGAAAATGAAGTTTTATAACACATTTATCATGCAGTTTTCTTTGTCAGATTTCTAAATGTGATTCACCCATTTTAAGCTCCAGCTCTTCCAGTAGAAATGTGTGGATTCACGCAGCCTGTTTCCCTACAGCAGTGATTTTCAGACCAGGATTTGGGAGACTGTAAAAGGTGTCTAAGAATAGTAAATCTAATGGCAGAAGATTTAATTTCACTGTGCAGAAGTTCTGTATTAGAAGATTTTGAGAAAAGATCTGAGCACCAGAAAATGGTAAGATTACTTTTTCTGTATCAGTAAGACAGAACGTTTATCCGGATCATGGTGGTGTTTATCATGAAAAAGCGAGATTAATTTTAGAAACTCAAGACGTATAGTTTCACCACAGAGCTCTGGAGACTTTTCTTCCACGTAATATACCTCAAAGACATTTTCTTTACAAACTGAATTATACTTTTCTTATTTTCATCTTATTCTTCCTGATTGTGAGGGAAGAATCATTTTTCCATCATTCGCAATGTGTTACCATGTCCCCTGGTTAATGATCACCTAGACGTGCTACACACTGGCAGCTCTTTTAGTAGAGTCCAAAGTTTCTCACTGTAGGAATACTCCCAGCTTCTTTCCCCAAGAAAAATGCTTCAGGTGTTAACTCTGGACTTGGCTTCCAAAAACACTTGCCTCATCCCAACATTCAGTAGTGCAAAATCCTATTGTAAATAGCACTATCATTATTCATAATGATAAAAAAATCGAAGTCTTTAAACAGAGATTTTCAAACTGGCCTCCATCTTACATGACTCACAGAGTATTTTTCAGCAGACAATAAATTCGGTGAAATATGTCACACTTTTTGTATGGTGAGGAGAATATTAATATCAAATTATGAGACTGTTTTTGGCCAAAATATTGGGAAAAATAGAACATGTTAAAGTACTGAAAAGTTTTCTTCTGCACAATATTTTTATTTTCAGAATTGCCCCGATATTTAAAAGGAATGGCAAGGAAGAAGAAAAAAGATTAAATTATCCTGGAAATAATACATCAGGGGGCTGAAGTAAACTTCTAAGGTTTCTGATTTGGGTCATGTAAGATGAACAGCTCAAATACATTCCCCAGGTTCCCAATGGAGGCCTGATCTAGCTTATACTTACATATTTCTTACACCTGAGTGCCTCAGCAGCAGGAATGTGTCGACCCTCAAATGTCCTGTGGGAAAGAGGAGTATTACTGCCCCGTTTTACAGACGGGATGGTGGGGCAGAGGGGGACAGTGGTTGCTGGTTCACAAACACTGCCACTGATGGAAAAGCATCAGTCCTCATCCCACCCCAGTATCATCCTTCTGTGTGTGCCAGCAGAAGCATTTGTGCCACCACCAATCCAATCCTAAACCAGACACCTTCCTGTGTTAAAAATGAAATATTTTCTTCTTTTGTGGAGGGGGATATGGCTAGGGCAGTTCCAGCACATGTGCTCCTTGCCTTGGGTCCCCATGTGGCACTTCTGCTGACTGGACTGCTGCTTTTGGTGGCAGCTCTGGACCTCCTTGGCACAGATAAACCTGTGCTAAAGCTTGTTTAAGACTTTAGCTCATGTGCTTTGTGCAAAGATGTCTCTGGTAAAGCAAGGAAACTGCATTTGCATCTCCCAGGCTTGAGGCAGTAACTAATGGCTGGATCAGCCTTGCCCTCAGTACTGAGCTCCCTAACTTAAAGTTTCTAGAGCTACAGATCATTCAGCAGTAGCCAGCAAAAATTTATTAAGTGCCTAGGTAATCTGAGTAATCTTATTAACATCCTTCCAGGACTAATTCTAATGTTACTAAATTTACTGTATGCCAATAATATTTAAACAAAGATCCTTAGCTGATCTGTCTTTTATTTTGTTAGTAAAAGTCAAAAAACAAAGGACAAAGGGAAAAATGGAGCCCGTTATAGGAATTGTAACTGGAACTTTTTAAAAATAATTGAATGCGTATCTGCAGGTACAGCCTACAATGTAAACTAGCAGCAGTTATAACATTTCTTCTCTCTAGGGCAGAAAGAAGGATGGGCTGGAAAGAAGGCAGTATATAGCTGCCAGTATTTTGTTGGCAGGTACATACACAGAAGCATCTCTTCTCTTCTGTCTTATGTTGAAATTGTGGGCATTTGGGGACTGTGAGATGACCATATAACAGCCCCCTGCAACAGTATGTCTTCAGAGTGGAGTTATTTTTTGGCTCTTATTTCAGTTCTGCATGGTACTCCATTCATCATGCCCACACACAAACTCTGATGCTGTCAGTCTCTGCGGGATGATGAAGTTGAAAAAAGAGGTTAGAGACAGCTTTTCACCTTCAGTCAGCTTTCTCATTTTCCCAGTTTCTGGTGAAGACCTAGCTCATAGGCACAGAGGCTTTTCGGAAACAGCTAGAGCTTGTGAAGGCATCACATTTGTTCCTTGGCTGTTGATTAGTGACCTTAAACTAGAAGACCCCTCTCCAAGGCCATGCCATGGAGATCACTACCCACTATTTATTGCTACAAATCCAGATTCCTTAATTTGAAGTGATTACGATTAGTCTACGTAACTCAGCACCCTGAGGTGCTCAGGGTCATCCCATCACACCCTGCCTCCTGCTCCCCTCCTTGTGCCCAAAAGACACCATTCCCCCAAAGAGTTAGGTCTGGAACAACTCCACTTACTGCAGTGAGAAAGGACTAGGGGAGATGCCCCACGAAGGCCAACAGAAATATCTAGGGGAGCACCGAGCTAATGAGGATTCATTAGCCCGGCGTGGCTTGGCAGCCTGGCCCCTCACACCTCGTCTCAGCTAAAGCTGGTACTCGAAGCCGAGGGCCAATATACTGCGTGACTCTGCAGCGAAGACATGCTTAACGGGGCTATTATATTTTCCACATAAGGGAAATCCACCACTATTTATATCCAGCTTAGTACTTCAGATTCAGGCAGAATACTTCTGAAACTACATCCATCCAATATTAATAGCATCTGCCTCGCAGATTAACTATCACATTGTGTTTTTATTTAAACATCATCACTGAGCAATCACTCACTAAATTATTTAAAGGAAACAACAAAAAATTGTTTTAAGGTCACAAGAAGGATGTCAGCGGGCCAGTATTACTAAGCATTTTAAAACCTGGAAGATTTCATTTTAAGGAACTGTAATAATGCCTTTCTTTGGCATATGTAATTCTATATTTTATATTTATGAAGATGGACATTTCTGAAGTGTTTAATGAGCAGCAATATAGTTGCTCGGTTAAAATGCAGAGCCTTATACTATTTTTAATATTATCCAGTAAGTAACTCACTGCCATATGCTTCTGTAGTTTGGCTGCCAAAGAATGCAGCAAGTTGCTTTGGAGGCTGCCTCCAAACTCCACACCCCAGCCAAAACCACGTCTGTGGTACAGAGCTATTGATGTCCTACCAGCGTGGAACATAAAAACGGCCCCACAGAGAAGTTACACAGACGTTCTGCTAACTCCATTGAACGGGATGTGGCTTGGAGCAATGTATGGAATCAGGGCAAAGCTTAAATACTAGATACGCTACACTGGAAAAAAAATGTACGATCTTGCAAACAGCGAGGTGCTTACTCCTCTTGGTTGCCAGATGACCTCGGCTCCCCAAAGCATAAGCCACATACTAAACTTTCATGCACTGCCTTAGGGGACATGAAATGTTTTGGACTGGGAAACGGCAAGACAGCCATTCCACTTTTAACTTCTGCCACCTAACTCTCATCTCGGCAGGTATAGGTGACTGAGGTAGAAATGGATGTGTGAAGGTTAGAGAATGGGAAAAGAAAAAAGAAATTATCATCAGCAATAAAATGTGAACATGAACAGAAATTGAAGATATCTGTTAGTTGTACACATGCATTTATTTTGTTGTCTTACTTTGCACTATATAGGCTATTCTGCACAATGTTTACATGTTAGGTACAGTATCTAAATCTTTACTTTTTAATTGTTTGTCATATTGGGTCAAGATTAAGCTCCCATTTTGCACTGACTGAATTGCTTCCATAAACTGTAACAACTAAGCACTTCTATTCCCATCTTATTTTTTTAACACCATGCAAAATAGTTCTGTTGTTTGGTAATCATGAGGAGCCAAAAAAAAATTCCAGTGTTTTCATCGAGCTTCTGGGTACTCGTTGATCAGCCCTGCACTAATGGGATCCCCGGCATAATCTAAAAACCAGACCCAAAGGTGCGTACCAGGACCTCCTTAAGGTGCCGTTCCCACGGCACTGTCATCCTGCGAGGACTGCAGTAATCAAGAGACTCATTACAGTACGAAATTGCTTCATTTCTAACTCAGTTCATTTTGCTGTAGTAGTGCTGATTTGATGGTAGAAGTGTGATGTGAAGAGGGCTCTGAGCTCAAAACCTTGTTGTGTTTCTCTGGCTGCAATAGCTGGTCTATAAAAGATGGAGCCTCTCTACAGGGTTTGCTTTATTAAATGAAGGCAGATAAAAATCTTTTCTCTCCTGTCAACAAAGCAGCTGAACCTCCTGTGCTAAATATGATAGAAAACAACAATTAAAATAAAATTTACCTCACGCATACACCAGTCTTAGCCTATCGGGACAGTTTCTATACAATTTAATATTTTTGGCCTAAAAACAATAATGGTTAAGAAGGGACATAAATGGAAACAAAGGAGCAAAAAATCTGAAACAGATGTTAGGAAGCACTCCCAGCACAGGAGAGCTGATGTGCTGAAAAGCTACCTGGGGGCAGGACATTAAAAGACGCCTCTCAAGAAAGCCTGTGAGGAAGAGCAGACCAACGGAGGAAGGCTTGATCCAGATAACTGCTCGTCCTCCACACCTCTCACTTCACCACCTCAGGGGATTCTGCTTTTCTTACACAACACGATTCTGTGGCCCATTCAAGCTCACATTAGAACAGAAGTAAAAATGTGAGGGAGAAATTTTGAGTGACTTTCAGACGAAAAGAGAAAGAAGGAATAAAAGCACTGTTGTGTTCCTTCCCCTCTAACAGAAATAGGCAAGTTTGGCCCAGGATGGGACTCTGAGGGGATTAAAACCTACCATCCAGTATCCATCCGAGCCATTAGTACTTTGTTCACTAAGCAGGTAATTTTCACAGTCTGGAAGGTGTGTGGGAAATCTTTAACTGATGCTGATGACCATGTTGATAGCTATGCAATTTATAGCGCTCTGTTTAGGACTGTCTCTTGAATAAGGTACCCAATATGATTAGCCCCACACAGCCCATTCAGTTATCTTTAATGATTAACACTTAAAGCATCCTGTAAAGTACTTGGCAATTGATGTAAGCCTTCAAAACCAGGGAAAAGACAAGCCCAGCAAGAGGGAGAATGAGTCAGAAGCTAACACGGATTTCTTTGTCAGGGACCTCAGGACTCAGTCCTCCATTCCCATCCTCTAGTCTGCTATGGTTACCTTCTCAAATAGGGCATTTGCCTGTTTCTGTTTAAATCTGGAAGGAAAAACGTGGGGGAATTCATTCCTTCAGGAAAACAGAAGGTCTGTACTGAGTGGTTCAGGGGAGGATTTTCAATTCTCCACACTCCCAAATCCTGCAGATGCTCCTCAGACCCTGTTTGTTAGTGCCCATGGAGCACGTGATGAGGGACCAGGAGGTAAGCTTGGCACTGCTGAGCCCAGAGTTAAGTCTAAACAATGCAGCCTGAATTACACTGTAGCACTTGTGACATAAAAGTAACTGACAGACAGAGCTTTAGCTTGATCAGAGCTTGATCTTCAGCTCCAGAAGGCAAAACGTGGGCAACTTCAACTAACTGGTATTTCTAGAGTGGCCGGTTCTAGTCCACCCTCACAGGTAGTAGCAGGAATGAGTGGTGGGGGTGGAGTTTCAACCAGCTCCTGGCCAGAGTCTGTTCAAGATCTTTTCATGCCTTCAATAGGACAGGGGCAAAATGCAGAATTCCTCACTACCTTCTCTTTTGTGAAGACTTGTTAAACATGGCACCTGCCATTGAGAACGGGGTAACTCAAGGCAGAGGTAATTTGGCGGGTAGATGAGGGTATCACGTTTGCAGTGACTTCTCTTTCTGTCCCATCTGGTAGATGGGTGCATGTGGCTTTAGACCAGACAAAGATGGTTGGTGTGCACTACTTTTTGTCCATGCATCACACTCTCCAGCTTGCTGATGCAACACGGCAATCTGCTGCAAGGAAAGGCACCAATGCCAAATGTGGATTGACTCCTTCAGCATTTCCTCCCCTCTGCCAGCAGCATGGGCTAACACTGTAGGTGCTTTGATAATCTGTGATAATCTGATCTGATCACAATCACACAGTCTCTTCCCTTCATACCAGGGCCGCATCCTCTCCTGATTAACATTCTTGTGGTCTAACTTGTTTCTCATTTCATTTTTGCAGTTACTCTGGATGCATTACTTCTCACTAAGAGATCAGGAAGTAAAGAAATGATAAGGGAATAAAATACAAGAGTTTCTAAAAAGCAGCTAATTATCAACCCAAAGTCTCCGGTGTGTAGCAGTTTTCCATGTGCAAAACTTCAGTTTTGCAGAGGGTCGGAGGACTAGACATGATAGTATCTTGATACTTTGTCATTAGTATGGTGGTACTGCGTCCCTACAGTGATTACTAGTATAGATCTTATCTGCATTTTTCTAAAGCTACACCTCCTTTTATCTAGGTAGAAATATAAATTCATGCTTTCTAGGGATAATTTCCATTACAAACGCATGAAGTCTTCTTTCTTCCTGACCCAGAAAACTCTTGTCTAAATTACAAAATTCTGTGCTACAGAAGAGATGCAGCATCAGAATTCTAAGACAAAAAATTCCATGTCCACAAGGAAACCCAGTTATTTTCTTGTTGAGCACAGCCACTAAGCAAAACATTTGCATTACTCACAAATGTGCAAGCAGCCAACATGCTTAGAAATTAAGGTAGTTGTGTTAAACCCTGCTGCGCATCCTTGCTTTGTGACTGTCACTGCAATGAAAATCCTCTGCAGCTGTCATGTGAGTGGATGACACAAATGATTCCTGGAGGGGATATGCTTTAATTATGAAATGTTAACGTTTTGTGCTAGATAATACACATGTAACCAGTCAAATAATAAGGGTGTGTCAAAAAGGCTTTGCATACACATTACATGATCCCCTTTCAGTAACTAAATTCTGTATAACAAAACAAGAAGGCTCCTAGTTTCTAAAAATAAACTTTCTTCTTATTAGGAGAATTATTTACAGACATAGTGTGCGTGTGCTGCTGGTGCTTTGGCAGGGCATGTTCCAACCGTCTTCCTATCTCGTCAGACTCTTCCTTCTGGTAGTTGGTGTTCCTCCTTTGAAATCTCCTGCAAGTTCCTACATCTTCAGTGTTATCACTTTTCACTGTTGTTTTGTCTTCTGAGCCAGCATATGCTGACTTGTGGGGCAGTAGGAGGTTATTAGGCCATAGTTCTTTACAGGGACACGTTTTTACTGCTGTCCTAGCGTGGCCTGTTAATCTCAGGATCATCAAAGGTTCTGCTCTTCAGGCCAGTCTCTCCTGCTCTTTGCACTATTTACTTTGGTTGGGATTTGGTTCACGTTTGCTGCTGCCTTCATCTGTTGGATGCCTTCCTGTTGAGCTTCTCTGTTGTTCACATGCTTTGTCTCCTCTTACTCCCCTACGTGGGGCAGCTGCCAGTTGAACCACTTGTTATGTCCTCAAGCTTCTGGCCTTGCAATGTTTCCCCAGGAGCCTCCTGCTACGCTCTCATTGTCTTGGACTTACATCCCCCCATCTGTCCTCAGTCTGTTACACCTGTAGAACTTGAATCTGGCTGAATTTCAGTACACTTGGCATGGCTACTTGATGACTGAGATAGTTTATCTTCTTATTAGTCTCCTAGGCTGGGCACTGTCTTACCATTCTTTCATGGGGACTGAGGGAAAGGTGGCTTGTGAGCAGGCTGCTCCTTTCTCCAGGGGAGACAGAGGCCGGGATGCACAACAGCAGAGTGGGAAATGATCTGCTGCTCACACTTACAGGTGTTCATCTTCCCCTGTAGCTTCAGGAAGCCCTGGAGCCACTCGGTCCCTTGGTTTTTTCTTTATGTAGGAAAGCTGTGTCCTGCCCTTTGCCCCCATAGAATCAAGGCTGCAGTCTAACCACAAATGAATTAGTATTTTCAATATGTCCCAAGCCCTGTCAAGTTGCCCAAAAAACATAGTGAAGGTGTGGAGAAAGACTAGGAAGGGAATGGAACAAGTCCCAAATAAACAAAAAAATAAGCAAGCCAAGGAGCCTACCAAAGGAAAAAAACAAGTTAATGCGCAATGCCCTAAATCCACTCTCTACAGCAAGTTGATCAGTGGACTCCAGTTTTTCATGTTCGGTGCCACATGGCATATGCGAGCCACGACAAGACTCTGAGGAATCAGGGAAGCTGGAGCCTGGCTGGCATATGAAATCATTCCTGAAGTGCCACTGCCTGTAACACGAGGGATTGTTCCAACATCTTTGCTTGCCTTCAGGACTTTTTTCTAACAGGTGCAGCAGATGAACTTCTCTTACAGCCTTCCTTGCGAGTATGAGACCAACCCACTGCCAGTCCAGGATGCCAGACGACGGAGGAAGGTGGCTTTGCTCGTGCTAGCAGGACTCACAGCATGTTTGTGAATGAGCAGTGGGGACCTGCCCTTCTGCAGAAGAAAATACTGAATGCTCTGATTTACTGTCACTGTGGGACTGGGAACATGAAAGGCTTGGGCTTCCCAGCAGCTCTGTCCTGACACGTGAACTCCATGGCATTCTCCAGGTGGAGAACCACCCTGAATTGCAAGGCAAAATGCTACAGCTGGGACTGGAAATCTGCTGCAGCTCTGGCGTGTTTTATGTGCCCCAAACCCTGCAGTGACCTGACTGATTAAAACAGTGGGGGAGGATTAGCTCCAGCTCAAATCACATTCCCATAAGAGGATGCTGAGGAAGGTCAGTCAGGGTGGTGGGAGTCACATCGCAGGCTCTGGTCTCAGGTGGGTGGCAGGTAGCCGGTACCACCCTGAAGGATTGTCACTCCTCTCCTCCTCCCCGGTTCCTGACCCTCATCCCAGAGAGGGGCACATGTCCTCCTGGTGTCTGAGAGCAGCCAAGGCAGGTGGGACTGTGGAGAGCAGGCTTAGGTAATGGTACATGGAAATGATTCACAGTTCATCTGTTTGAAAGGTTGAAGTAAAAGGGACAAGGATGTAACTCTCCAAAGGACAGATAACAGCACTCCCCAATAGATCCTGTGGTTGGTTTAATAAATGGCTTATCTGGTCTTCAGTTTCTATTAGCTGATGGAGTTATGTGACTTTAAAAAAAAAACAATATCCACAAAGTATTGACAACTATTTTGTCACTTGCTTTTTTGACAAAGACCTGAAAATAAGGATTTTGTTTAGAAAGAGGGGATGGTGGGGAAGATTTGTTAGTTTAGGTTTCGCCTTAAAAATCATTTGCTCCAGAAGCAGAAGAGAAAGAAAAACTGCCTACATTTCCTAGCTAGGAATAATACCCATAACTACAAAAGAAAACCAGAAACAAGGGTTTGGGCCTCAGCAGCCTAACAACCACTTACCAGTCTTTCATCACAACCTCAGCACATCTTAGATGTGAGAAACAACATTCTTTATTTGAATGCTGAGCGGTATTTTACAGACGTAGGGGCTTATTTTACCCTGTCCTTCCTGAGAGACTTCTGAGTTAAAATAATGGTTTATTATTTGGGCAGAGAAGCATTCCTGAAAAGTGTTTTCTTTGCTTTTGCTCATGAATTACAGATGGAAATGGACAGCTGGCAAATTAAGTCACCCTGGTACTTAGGAAAAAAAAAAAAAAAAGTTGTCTTCAACTTCAAGTTTAAGATCTGTTTTAATTTCTTTAGAAAGAGAGTGGCTTTTCTCTGTCATATACCAACCTTGGTTCAGTCTTCATCAACTACATTTGTCCTTTGGGACTCATCTGTATTGAAAAAAAAAAAAAACAACAGAAAAGCCAACAATATTGGATGATCTGGTTACAATATATTTTTGTTTTCATAATTGTTTAAATATGGCTCTGTGCTGTAGCATAGACAACAGCTAACCTGACTGTAGCTTTGAGGCTATGGTTGGAGGTCTCGGTTACAGTAAAACTTATGCTTTATTCACACTATGGAGATAACAACCACCTTAACATATTTGGGTGTCCTTGTTTAAAGACCAAACAGGTTTGCACATGCTGTGCAATTTTTTGGTGACACACGCCTACAGCACAGATATCCCTTTTAGCTCTGACAATACTTTATGCTGGTGGTATATTTTTGCGGTTGTTTTCAGTAGGAGTGAGTTTTTGACGGACGACAAAGGAAGAACAGTGAGACACAGAACTGACAGCCTGAAGGTAAAGCTAAAACTGTACCACCTTTTTCAAAACTCCTTTTTTTTTCCTCAGTACTGCTGAAACTCAATAAATGAGTCCTCAGTTAGAAGATATTAAGAACTGTTACAAAGGATACAATCATCTGATAATATTGATAAATATCTTGTTGAGCCATCAAATAGCACTGAAGTAGGTCTTATTTATATCCGTGTGTGGATCTGAGGCAAACTGTGTTGTGACAAAGGATTTAACTCTTTGAAGTGTCTCATCTCCCTCTCCCCAAAAATGAGTATGGAATTTGAATGGTCCCAAAATCACTGCTGTTAGTGACAGATCAGATTTGGAAAAATCCTGAAAGTTGTTTTTTGGTTTTTAACCCTTGCTTTTATCACAAGTTCATAATTCCCATAGTGAAATTTAGTCCTTCCGCTATAAAATAAGACATCACGGTAAAGAAAGAGGAAAAGGAAGAAAGAAAGAAAAAAAAAAATATTTCCTGAGCTCCTTGTAGTATTCCCAGAGGACATCTCGGCATCAACTGGAAAGTTTCACAAGCTGTCCGTGAACATCAGAGAGTAAAGGCTCATTTGGGCTGTGGCTTTGGGGAGTCAATCTGCTCACACTTCATCAGGAGTGTCAGGGGATCTTGATAAAATGATAACGATGCTGTGCACTGGGTAGAGGAGAACATAAATAAGCTACCTAATTCCATTTCTTTTAGCATTTCTTTATATCCATATGCTCGAATCATATCACACCAGCCCAGCCTTTGTACTCAGAGAGTTCCTCTGAATTGGATTAGGTAATATATTGAAAGCCATATTTCTTGTATTGCCTTTGGGTTTTGTGCGTCTGTGTGTGTGCATTATTTCCCTATGAATGTGGTTTTGTATATGCAGAAAACAACTAAAAGCTCCTTCTCCCATTTTGCTAGAAATCAAGGTCATCCTCTGGGAGTCATTTGCTATAAAAGCTTATGATGAATAGACGAATTTATGTGTAAAAACCCAAGAGTATTATGGAAGAGTTAAGCAACCCTTTTATGTTAACGCAATGGGCAGTACTGAGTAAGCAGTTGGCAAGCAGGGCACTACTTTCCCTGCTGAGAGCTCCACATTATATCAAAGCTTTGGGATATCTCTCCTTTCCCACTGGGAAGGGCACTAGCGACAGCCACCAGCCCCCACGCCGCTCTGAGCAGCCGGGCAGAAGGCAGCACAGGAAGCACGGTGTATCTCCGAGCACACAAGAGACCACTGATGCACCTTGCTTTAGTTTTGGATAAAGGCATCCTATTTTATTTGGCTTTCCCAGATGATGAATATTAAAGACAAAAAGCCCAACTGACCTCAAGAACACCACCCCAGGGAAAGAGTGGGTCCTTCAGCACCATGAGCTGTGTTCCTCTTACCACGCACAGAACAGCAGACATATTGCCCACACTTGTTACACTGAATATGCAAATTCTTCATGGAAGGCCTGCTGGTCTGAGATATCTGTAAAGTACTTGGTGTTGTTCTAATACATGCTGTTGAGCCAATAGTATTAATTTAGAATTCCTTCTCTTTACTCCTGGCTGTCAAGATGCTTGCATACAGATAGGTGTGACACTGTGTACCCAGGTGGCTTACATACTAGACAAGCGTCTGCAGACCCAATACCCTGGATATTGCATACTGTTCTCATTTACTTAGCACAAGTTTTCGCATGTATTAATTCATAAATGCATATTATACAACTGCCTGCCCCACAGCTCTGGCCCATGCCATCGTTACATCCCAGTAAGCAGCTCTCTCCTGTGCAGTGCGTGCCCAAGCAGGGCAGTCAATGAGCAGAAACCAGTGTCAGGCATATTGCCCTTGGTTCACACACTTGGAACTGGCACTGACACTGAAAATCAGAGGAAAATAAAAAATAGGAATATTTGTTGTCATCCCCACGAGCTGTTCCATAATTGTACAGTTGCTAGATTGGATGCAAAGAGGGAGTTCAGAAAATGTAGTTGGGGATCCCAGAGAAAATGGGGCCATCCCTTTTGGGTAGCAGCCCACACTTAGATCAAATTATGCTGATCGTGAAACTGTATCCTTAGACAGGAACCCACAGCTGCAATTGCAGAGTCCTGGAGCATGCGTGGAGCAACTGGAATATTCTGGAAATGCAATTGGGAAAATTCAGAAGTTCACAGCTGAGCATGTGCAAAGTGCAGCGAGTCAAAGGTCTGCAAGTTGGCATCACTTGGGGAGATTTTCATGAGGATGCCAAAAGGCAGCACACTGCTGGGACAAAGAACTTTATCTCTACCAAGTTTCAAACTATGACAATATATTGGTCAAAGAGGAGGCCATGAAAGTATATGTGAGTGTATATTCTGCCTGAAGAATAGCTGAAGAAAAGCTGAATTGTTTTTACTGCCACTTGCCAGGAACACTCATCCTGATGTCAGCTCTTACGTGGAAAATTTCATCTGGAACAATTCAGTTTAGGCAACAGAAAGTTGTATGACTGGAGGGAGAAGAGGTGGCCCATCTGCCTGCTTTCATTTTTTAGATGCCACCCGCTCCACCTGCTGTGGTTTCTGGTTAACACTGGCTCCGCATCCTCCTGCTTGAGTTGCTGTTGACCATCAGCCACCAGATGTGGTCACTTCTGCCATATCCTGGAGGCCAAGAAACTCAATGGGAACAGCACATTACCTGGGAAAGTCATCCCCTCCCCCTTCAGGTGAGGAACCAAGTCTCACAGCAAGTCAGCTTTTGTCAGGCTTTCCATTTATGGTAATTGCATTTTTCCTCATCCTTCACAGCTCAGCATGCCATGCTTCTCTATTCATCATCCTGTAAAGCACTGGCCTAATTTTATTTGATCCTGACCATGTAGATCAATAGTGATGGAGCCAAGTATTGCCTTTTAACACAGTTGCAATGATCTTAATTAAAGAGATTATTGTTTTTAAAGTCCCACAGAGATCTATACAGCTGGAAAGATTTACTCATGTTCACTGAAATAGTAATATGGAGCCTATTGCCTTCCTCTCCCTCACTGGATATGATTAGTTTCCCATTGTGCCCCTAATTCTCTCTCTCTCATTAATACACTGCATTTGACTGAGCAACAGCTACAGCTGTTCATTTTATACTCCAGGTATCCATCCCACAGGCTAAGAGAGACAAAATAATTACAGAAGCCTCCCCTTGAGTAGGACCATACTGAAATGGACTCCCTGCTCAGTGGAAGGAAAGAGGAAAGAGGGACAAAGCGTGGACTTCGCCACTTTTCCTGAAGTTCAATAGATACTGGCCGTGGCTGAACAAGGAGGCATGGTAGAACTGGGACAGGGAGTGAGATGCTGCTCCCCAGCTCCTCTCTCCCTCCCTACTATTGTCCTTGCCGCAACACACACTCCTAGACCTGTGTGACCCAAATGTTTTGGTGTCCTAATAACAAAAAGAAAATCATTCTGCTTTGTGGGTTTTCCTTGTCCAGTCTGAACTGAGCAATGTAATTCAGGAAAGGAAATCCAGAAACAAAGTGATGAGCCATCACAAAATGCCTGACTGCCCTGCTCTCACTTACAGTAGAATCCCTTTACGCTATCCTGCATCCCTTTACACTATCCTGCGTGTAGAGTGAATACACTTGTGCAGAGAAAGGAGGTCTCATGGGAACAGAATTCAGGTGATTGCTCCTCATATTTTCATTTAAAGCATCATTAAATCACATTTTAACCCAGACTCTGATACGGCTATTCGGATAAGTGCTATAGAACTGATATAAATGACTAGCAGTTTACCCTCTCACCTCTTAACTGGTTCAAGGAAAACAAAAGGTAGATTTTTTACAAGCCATTTGTCACTGTATCAAAGGGCGCTGTGGCTGGGTTGCTACAGAACTCTGGGGCAACACAACAGGCTGCATGATACAAATCTAGATGAAAAAATACATGGACAGGGGGATAGAAGGATTAAATGCATTGCAGGAACAGTGTGGACGAATGCTATTTCTACATCAAATATGGCAGGTGTATTTGTCTTAATTATCGATAAAGAAGAAATGGAGAGTGACCCAACATCAGCACTTGCAAAGTTCCTAACATACGATAAAATTTCTTTGGAACACAAAAACACTTAAAATTGTCTTTATTCTGCTGTTGGAATGATGAAAGACTGTGAAATACGAGCACACAGACTTCAGGATGTCTATAGGTACTGTTGTGGTTTGAACACCCTGGTGCTGAGTATATCAAAATCCCTGTGGATGTCTATAATGGTCCTTCTATATATTGCATGTCTAGTATCTGTAGTACTCGGCAAATTTAGCACTGGTATATCCCTAGCATGCAGGCTGAGGTTTCAAATGACTGATGAGGCCTTCTGCTTCTTTAAACATGGTATTAAGAGTACCTTAGAGTTCTGAGCAATATCACCCTTTTTTAGATCTGTCCATTCATCATAATATTGTGCCAGGGTTTGTTAGGTAAACTTGATTGACAGACACCCATCTTTATCCTCTGCCTGGCTGGAGGTCAGCACTGGTGGAAGGTAATGCTTTTTTAATTAGCTGCTAGGGTATTAAATTTCCTTTGTGTGGATTGCATGTTGCATTCCTGTGAGTCACTATCTGAAGAGGCTGTCTTTGCATCCACTATTCAGTATAACACAGACAAGTGGAGAAGAGTCATAAAAGATTCATATCAAAGATGTTTATGAAAAGTCTTGGATCTGGACAACCTCCAGGTTCTTCAGCAGTGACTGTAAGACAAGAAAAACAACAGTTTTTAAAGGATGATAGAAACCAGTTCAAAGACATGCTTTACACTCTGCACCAGGAATCACAAAGCAAAAATACTGGCTATAAATTGCAGATGTCATCTCAAGTCCTCTACTGATTTCCCAGCTAGAATCAAAAGAATCAAAAAAACTTGTACGCAGATAGGGACAACAAACCAGGTGTTCAAGATGTCAATAATCTGTAGAATAGTATTGGAACTAGATTTTTCTTTCCCTAAAATGGGTTGTGGCAAGTGATCTAAAAATTTCCAACAATTCTCTAACAAGGTAGGGGTATTTGTTTGAGGAAAACAGAATACCTTTGAAAATTTATACAAGACTGCTTCTGCTAAGCTTACAGTAGACTAAAGATGAAGGGAAACTGGAGAAGAAAGGAGTGACAGGGTATCCATGCAGATTCCACATATGTGGGCAACAGGTTCTCCATGCTTTTAAAGTTTACGTAGCGTCATTTATCATCGTCCAAAGTAAAAGTATGTAAAGCGCTGCTACCTGGACTAAGCCAGGATAAAAATTCATGTGAGGCTCCAAAACTCACATACTTCCTTAGCAGGACTCAGCCAACTGCAGTTTAAGGAGCAATAGCAGCATCACTAGTGGCAGCTAGTACCGAAGATACTCTTCAAAATGGGGTTTACTAGAACCACACAGTGTACTTAATATCTGAACGCAACAGTGAATTTTTGGAAAAATGTCCCCTTTCTTTTCTGGTTGGAAGTTCTACCTACAAAATGTTATCATAACTAAGTACTTGCTCCTGCAACTAATTCGATAAAGCTACAGCTCAGGCAGGGACTCATTTACACTTAGATTATGCCTGCAATTCAGAAAAAAGTCGAACAAAATGAGCCCATACATTCTGTGCATATAAACAGCGAGATCTGGCCTCAGTCCAGGTGGTGTTATATCCCGTAGCATGTAGAAGCATGTGCATATGTTATGTGCAAACATTCATAAATATACTTCAGCTTTCTCTTCAATAAGCTGACTCCATAAGTGTTTTCACTTGAACTGGGGAATTGCTACTTAGAATAACACTTCCTAAGATAATGCCCCAGTGAGAGAGAGAGACATAGGCTGATGATAAATCTTGCTTGCACACAAATTAGTCCGTCTGTAAGGGAACGGGCTCTGCAGACAGGACTGGAAACACTCTGATCTCCAGCTAGCTCCAGGTGGTCTTAGCCAACTTATTAGCTACGGAGCAGAAAACTAAACAAAAATGCGTAATAATGTCCAGGATAATCAAATAACATTGCAAATAGGTTATTTTGAATCAAGACTGTTCAGAGAAGTTTGTCAATGACTCATTCTGTTTCCCTAAGCGTTTTCCGTGTGAATAATGTCATGTGTTATGTGTCATGTGTGAAGAAGAACTTCTGTAAAATATTCCAAAGTTGAAAGTGTTGCCTCACTTACTCTCTCTTTTCACACATGCACATACAGAGTCGTAACGCTCATGAGTAGAATCTATGTGCAAACTTCTAAGTTTAAGTTACTTTTTTTTGTATGCACATATGATGACGGGAGAGGAAAATGCAGAGGGGGAAATAATATTTATGGGTGATCAGTTTAAAAAACATATGGGGATCATAGTTTTCAAAACAAGAATTAGTTGCTGATGAAAAAGGAAACAAAAATGAACAGAACTGTTACTTAAGTCTCAGCTTCTCTATTGTTTTTATAGGACATTTTAGAATTTTTAATTTGTTTGTGATGGTTTCAGAAGTTCCTTAAATTGACTTTTTCTACTACTTGCTTTTCTTAACCTGTCTGCTTTTGTATAGTATGATGGCAAGTTATATCTGTCATACCAGCCTGGAATGATTTCTGGATCCTTGGTTATCCTCAGCACGTTTACAGTGTACAAAATGTGGTGTCTGCATTTCAAATCTATAATACACTTTTTGTTTGAAGATGAACACAGACTCCAAGACTTAAAGCAGTATGCCAGTGATAGGGCAGGATACTAGCTGGATTTTTTTCCCCTTTTTTTTTTTTTTCTGTAGTGATTCTAATTTGGGAGAGGAGAAAAAGAAAAGTTGTCTTTACTTTTCCATCACATTTAATTGGCCTGTGGAAAATGCAGGAGTCTCACTCAAGATTTATAAACAAATACACCATTATGTTTCTCATTAGTTCGAAGAATACCTGTATAAGTGGTAGCTGTCAGATACAATAAGTGCCCCCCTCCTTTTTTGCTTATATAATAATCCCAGCATTCAAAAGACTAATCACTACACACTGATCTACAAAGCATCTTATTTCCTCATCAAATTTCCCTGCTGGGCTTAGCCATGCTTGTCAACTTCCCAGATCCCCCTTTCAATAACTGGTTTATTCTTAGCGCCTTGCCAAAATGCATTCCTAGGAGTAAACCACGGAAGAATGAAGTTCTAATTTCTTTATCTCACTCAAGAAGAGGTTTCTACCTGTGCTCCTGGGAAAGGTCACAGGTAATTTTGGCTGCAGGTTCCCTTGAAAGAAGCAGGCATGTACAACACATTGGGGCCCTTTGTCTATAAATACAGATGACCACCAAAGATGACAGAGAAGAAAGAAAAAGAGAGGAGAAGGAGAGGAGAAGGAGAGGAGAGGAGAGGAGAGGAGAGGAGATGAGAGGAGAGGAGAGGAGAGGAGAGGAGGGAAGGAGAAGCAGAAAAAGAAAAACAAAAAGAAAAAAGAAAAAGAAAAAAGAAAAAAGAAAAGAGATTACAAAGAAGAAAGATGAAGAAGAAAAAGAATAAAAAAGAAGAAAAAAGAAGAAAAAGAAGAAGAAAAAGAAGAAAAAGAAAAAAGAAAAAGAAAAAAGAAAAAGAAAAAAGAAAAAGAAAAAGAAAAAGAAAAAAGAAAAAGAAAAAGGAAAAGAAAAAAGAAAAAGAAAAAGAAAAGGAAAAAGAGGGGAAGGGGAAGCAAAGAAATTGATCAAGCAACAACATGATCGTCTATGTTAGCATTAACATCAGTTACTGCTCCCAGGTACTGCCGAACTGAAGTTCAAAGACAGAAAACTGTCCTGTCCTCTAAGCCTCAACTGTGCTCTCCTGGTCAAAGCTGAACCTCCCCTGTCATCCTGTTCAGGGAACAAAGGCAAACACTGACATGCCCAGCTCACACCCAACACAATGGCCAGGCAGCTACACAGAAATGGCCATGGTTTATCTGTTCTTTGGATAAATGTGGCTTGCAGGTTCTAATGCAGCAATGAAGCACAGTTCCCCAGATCTGTACTCTTCTGCAAGTTTAAACAAATATACATTGAGTTGAATGAGTACATCCCTATGGAGTAAGAGATGAAAATGAGCATTTACTGATTTTCTAAGCATTGACTAAGTAAATTAGGGATGGATAATTAGATTCACTTAACGAGAGTCTTGTCCTTTCTTGTAAAGACTAAGCTTATTGATTTCAGTCTTGCCTATTCTTTTCTCATTTTATTTATTACTAGAATACTCCTTTATTATGTTCACATATATGAAGTAAGTGTCACTGAAAACAGAAAGGCAAACAGAAGGAAAAGCTATAGCTTTTCCATATTGTTTCATCTCCTACTTAAAGTCTGTCATGGGTTTCACAGAATGAGTTCCGCATCAGCTGAACAACCTGAAGCACAGCCCTTAGCAAGGTAAGTCTCAGGTGCTTTCCTTTCCCATAAATACATCTGTGGTAGTTCCCGAGTTCACACTTTCCAGGCACATTTTAAACACAATGCATAAGTTGCCAACTTCTACATGAAAAATCTTATTATCTCCAGATGACAGTATATGAAAGATATATATGAAAGATAAAAGATGTTGTGCTGCTTTATTTTTTTTTTTTTTTGTTCTCTAATTTTGACTTTTACCTTCTTTTCCCTAAAATTCCTGGGCAGGTTCTGTGTACTAGTCTTCTGTATCAGAAACTAAATGAGTAATTTTCTCCACCTGCAATAAAATAACCATTCTCTGCAGCTCTGCTTTAAACCTACCAAAGGAAAGGGAACTCTTCAGTAAGCCTTTGTATCAGAACTTCTCTGTGTTACTCAGCATGAGTCAACATGATATTCACTATATAACCAATGATCTGTTTAGAAAATGAAGGTGACAGGTTTTTTATGATCAGGGATTTGTGGTTTCCTTTATAAAAATTACTCTCAAATCTTGACATTTTCTTCTTCAGTAGGACGAGTCTAGCCCTAAGGAGAGCAAGCAGAAAAAACTCAGGTTAATCCACAGTGTTTAGACTATGTATGTGTGGATCATGCTTCTGGCTGCCAATCCATTTTAAAAGGAGGAGACAAGATATAAAGGCTGCTTCACTGTTGTTGAGGTTGGACAAAAGAGCGGTGCAGAGACAGAACATCTCCTTCACAGCTAAAGAGCGTTCTCAATTCTCCCTCTCTCTTGTTCTTATCTCCCTCTCAGGTTACCACATTTTCTGTTCCCCTCATGCCATTGCAGTAGTGCTGAGGACAAGTGAGATAATGCTTGGCCCAAATCCAGGCAATCATTTTGGAGTAATTAGTTTAGGCACTGCACACCCAACCCATACGGTTTTTTTCAGGCAGGTATCAAGTGGCTCACGTTACCTGATTACCTGCCTGTGTTTGGATGGCCAGCCCCAAGGTTCAGTTAAAGCTCGTCCCCAGGTAGCGAGTGAGGGATTAACTGAATGTGTCTGTTTGTTCTGGGAAATCTGGCTCTGCTGCAACGAGTTATTTCTCCTCCTGCCACTGTGTGCTGTCTCCCTTTTGCTGTTCTGCTTCTTCGGCACTTCTAGCCCAAGAACAAAGTCTATGCTGTGATGACCTTGGAGATGCTGTTAATTCTGATATTGCTTCTTTTTTTTTCTTTTCTTTTTTTTTTTCATTTATTTGGAGAAGGGCATTTATTTGTGGAAGAGCAACACGTATTGTGAGGGACAAGAAATTCTTCAACCTGAGAAACCATGGGAACAAGTACCTAAGTGCGCACGTTTCAGTTGGATGCCAGGATTTGCAGAGGTACATGCAGTGAGCACCCCTTGCCTTCCCACTGATTTTCACAGAAATTAGGCAGTTGTGCATCAGAAACACACTCCTCTTGCATTCAATCCTCACATGAGAAATGTTGTATAGGGACAGAAGATGACTGCTGTTGACATGCACTGTACGCAGTCAGCTTCCTTGCTAGGGCGATGTTTTTGCACTACTTACTCTTCCCTGCTCCATCTGGTGCTTTCTGACCGATTATTTGCCACCCCTCCCCATGCACCCCCTCTAGCCCAGGGTCTCTCTGAGCCAAACCCATCTCCTCAGTGCACACTGACCAGCAACGGCGTCTTCCCCACACCCCTTCGCCTACGTGCATCCTCCCTGACCACCGAGGACTCTTCTAAGGGCGGGAAGGAGCTATGTCTCCACCTTACCCTCACCTCACTTCCCTGCTGCTACTACGAGTGAGGCTGCAGCTTTATGCGAGCTGTGAAGGTGGCCTTGTGCTGTGGATATATATCCAGGAATTGGGCCGAGGCCACTAACAGCATCACAAAGACAAGAGGAGAGCTGTTGGATGCTAAAGGCTTCCAGCCAGTACTAGGCTGGATCAGATACAGATTGGCAGCCTCGAGGTGCATGGCTCCAATTTCCCATTACCAATTCCCCTGAGCTGCTCAGTCTCCCATGGTGAAAGCTCTAATTTAGGAGAGATCCTGTAGGGCTGTGTTGTTCTTGTCCTCTCTGCTTTGTTTCTAATTTTTAGAAGCGAGTCCGTGAAGTCTTGCAGCCAGATGCCTGCTGGCTCTCAGGTGAATGTAAGCAGGCGTCCTGAGAATAGTTCAGCTCAAGAACCAAAGCTGTGGTCGCTATTTATATTCCTAGAAATCAGAGGAAATAGCAGTATTTCAGTCCCGTTTCACCTACCTGATTAGCTTTGCAATCATTGTGTGAAAGAATTGGAATCATCAGCTACGCAGAGCTTTGAATAGCATGACCCAAGCAATGGAAATAAAAATCAGTGGAAAGACAATTATATTTCTTTAAAGAATTTATTGCAACGCAAAAACAAAACCAGAAATATATTTGCAGCTAGAATTTGATTCAAATTTAGGGTAAAAAGTGCAAAATATTCTTGCAAGAAACAGTAACTATGTTAGTACAATTTTGTTCAAGAGGGACCTTGGTGATTTCAGTGTTGCTTGATTTCTTTAGAAGAAGGCCAGATTCTGGACTGGCATGAATGGATTATTTCCTTCGAAGCTGTCAGAACTGTGATGACTGCAACAGCTGAAAGTCTTGCTCTGCACAGCATCAGCGCTGTTATTACTGCAGTTTTCATCCAGTAAAACTAAGTAGATCAACATAGTCACAACTGGCTCCAAGTTTTTCAGCAGCGTAGGAGAAATTGGATGTCACTCTCCAGTGGACGAGGGTCCAGGGACAGGCTCCTTCTGCCAATGGAAAGACAGTAGGAGGAGAAAGGCATGTTTAAGATGGAGCAACGTGGTGAGCTGGGCTTCCTGCTGCCCCTGCAGCAATCAGGGGAATAAAGGGGAAGGGGCAGGGCTCTTTCGGAAGCGACTGTCCTGTCCTCACAGCTGGTGGTAGCGGCCCCCGCACCCTTGCCCTGCACCAGCCCCAAACAGGCAGGTCCTGGGTCAGGCGTGAGCCCGGGCAGCCCCTCCAGGCCCTGCTTCCTCTTCCTACAGTCCAGCACCAGCTGGAACAGCACACCGGGAAAACATTAGCATGATGTCTACGGGTGCTTTTATCCCAGAACACACCAGGTATGACGTGAACCTCCCTGCTGTTGGCAAGGCATCAGTATCCTTCCCTGCCAAAGAAGCCCTCACGTCTCGCCCAGGAAGCTCTGCCTTTCTCGCCCCACCATCTCTCCAAACACCCTCCGGCAGCTCAACAACATGCCTGCCAGCACTGGCATCCTTACCATGATCTTTGTACAGGGGACAATTACCAACGTCATGCCCCAAAAGCTTAGTGGCATGAAGTGAAAACAGCACCGCGTGAAATGGGGAACATATGGTCGCCACACAGCATTACCTGACTTGAAAGCACCTCTTCTCTCATTCAGCAGCAGCCTTTATATTAGGGATGGGCAAAACCCCAGGGTCCATATATGCTAGGGGAGAGGGAGGGTCCTAAGTTTAAAATGAAAAAGTTCAGCTTGACACATATTGTTTTTTCTGTGCTTTCTTTAGAAATGAGGCACGACAGCGAAACAGGCTCCCAGTATTACAGGCAAGGTCTCAATTTCATTACACTTTTCTAACAAAATAAATGCTGGTGGTTTGTCTATTCCTTTGTCTTTTTTTTCTGAGTTCTTTCAGTTCTTTTAAGAAACCCAGATGCCTAATATCTGTCTTCGATGAATGCAGTTTCTGGTAGAATGGTAAAAAGATAAATAATGTAATTACTCATTTCTCATACAATAGTGCTATATCTGAAGTATAACCAAGAAACATTAAGAAAAGATCGTATGAGTTGACAGAAAAAAATCTGGAAAAGCCGAAGATGTGGAGCTGTGGATCAATCACCTTGCCATCTGATCCACTACATAGCACCACGGCAAGTTAAATTAGTTAGAAAGGACAGATCAGGATCTGTAGTTTAAACAAACAGAATTAGCAGTGGATAATCCAAATTTTGCCAGTGACATTAAGAAAATCATCAACAGGAATATTGTTCTTTCTCATCAAAAATAGTGTCAACCTGTGGGGAAAATACACTTCTTAACAAATAATCTGAATGTGACAAAGACATAATCTAGTCATTCTTTGGACATATAAAACATTAAAATTAATGGCATTTTGTCCACCGCTTTTAAGGGCATACTCTGATAGCTGAATTAGGATTTGCAGCAAATTTGACCATCCAAAATGGCCTACTATATGTATTTTACTTTTGCTAACCTACTATTCAACAGAGAGATTAGAAAAGGATGTAAAAATCATCAGCCAGAAGGTCTGACAAACCATTCATCTCAACACCCTGTAAAGATAATTCTCAGCCATCTAAGATGGATATTGAAGAGGTTCTGGCAGATAAACAGACTGGCAATAAAAATCTCTAGGGAAACATTGATTTCCCATCATTTCCAAAGAAAGAATGGATTGCAGAAAACAACTGGCTACACAGGTGTACCGTGTTCAGTACACCATTTCAATCTCTCTGTTGCCCCTGGAAAGAAAGGATTCTGTTATTCCACAATAAGGGAAATCATAGACAAGCGTAGGTTTGGTCAGGAAAGAGCTACATAAAAGCAAATTTTTATATTTTAAAACCAGACACAAGAATCCATTAGTAATTTTCCTGTTGGCTGGAAATGTTCAAAACACATTAGAAAAAGAAAAAACCTGTGAATAGATGGACTTACTCTGAGGCACTATTAATCACCGAAATCTTCATTTAATAGTCATGATGGGTTTGACTGCAGCTGCACCATATGCCTGGAGAGGGGATATATTGTGCAGCATTTGGAGCTGTATGGATGGGAAATTGTGACTTTGAGAGCCGTGGTTCCTTCTGTGCGTTTTCTCTTTGCTGGAAGAAGGACCTCACAGTTACTTGCTTGTGGTCCATATTTTGAAGACGGGAATGGGAAGGAAGCTCTGTCATCTCCTGCCCATTTGCTGTGTTCGTAAGCAGCAGCTTCCTAAATGCACTATCTACTGCACATCTGTCTCTTCTCACTTGTCTGGAACCACCTCCCACATAGCTCGTGCAGCGACTATGAAGGGGCTTCCTTTAAGAACTACTTTTAGCGCAAAATCTACCCATATTTAGAAAACAGATCACTTTTTTATCTGTTTGTATGCAATAGAGCTTTTGGTCTCTTTTCAGCCTCAGTTCAGTTTTTAAAAGTTTGGAATTAATCAGCAAACCTGAAGAAAAAAAAAAAAAAACAAACAAAATTAGGATGCTTTGGAGTTAACCCTGTCATCACTTTGACAACCAAACAGTGCCTGGTCTGACAGCTTCCTACTCCTCCTGTCCTGAATATTTTGTCTACTGCCTTTTCTTCAAACAAGTCACCTCATTTCATCAGCCCACTATAAACACAACTCCTCTCCTCCTTGCTAGGGCAGAGGGAAGTATTTAACACGCTGGAACTCACCAGCACCAGTTACTTTTGTCTTGACAACTGAAATTTTGACAGGGGAGAGAAATGCAAGAATCCCGTGAATGTCTGGAGCCATTAAACGTACACCCGAGCACCCTCGTAGCTACTATTACCAATTAACAAAACCCTGGCAGAGTACGGAGGAGACTTGCGATCCGATTCTGTAAATACTCACCCACACGAGCAGGGCTGTGCGGCTGAGTGGCCTCAGTGAGTTTACTACCAATGCCCAGGTGGACAAAAAGTTCCCTACGCGCTTAAGCGTTTGCAGGAATCCTAATCTTCGCCTGTGCTGTTTGTATGTGTGTGATATGAAGAACAGTTCGGAGACTTTTCATCACTTGTCATATTTTTGTAAATTATCCTATGCATTTTAAAGTTTTCATTATTCCAGTAGTTACCATGTTTACACATAGACACACCAGATAGGTCATGGTATTTGACTCTGGGCTTCTTTTTTAATTAGTTTTGCTGACCAGGGACTCACTGTTGTTGAAACAGATGTTGCAGCCCAATAATAGCTCTCAGCTGCCAACAGCAAACCGTGGAACTCAGCCCTCGCCCTGCAGAACAAATGAGTGTAATAAGGGGCCGGTGAGCTCCAGACAACAGGGACACTCCACAACATGCTCTGTCTTAAGGCACATAAAATCTTAAATGCACTTCTTTTTCTCATCTAAAATATAACAACTGAGCAACTATTTCTCAAAAATGCAAGTAATGCCACAGAATAAATGCATTCTTTTCATTCCTTTATCCTGCATACTTGTTTAACTATCTTATTTTTGCTATGAGTCACACGCAGCAGGGAGCAGGGATCAAACAGGCTCTTCCAGACTTGAAAAGAAGACCTAGTGAAGCTCAACCTGAGGACTCAAGTGAAGCCTCCAACAACTCATGTCCTGTTCAGACAGGTACGTAAGGAAACTATAATACTTGCTCTCTAAGGGAATCAGAGAATCATAGAATTGTTAGGGTTGGAAGGGACCTTAAAGACCATCTAGTTCCAACGCCCCTGCCACAGGCAGGGACATCTCCCACTAGATCCAGGTTGCTCAGAGCCCCGTCCAGCCTGGCCTTAAAAACTTCCAGGGATGGAGCTTCCACCACCTCTCTGGGCAACCTGTTACAGTGTCTCACCACCCTCATGGTGAAGAACTTCTTCCTAACGTCCAGTCTGAATCGTCCCATCTCTAGTTTTAATCCATTCCCTCTAGTCCTACCATTACCTGACATCCTAAAAAGTCCCTCACCAGCTTTCTTGTAGGCCCCCTTCAGATACTGGTAGGCCACTATAAGGTCTCCTCGGAGCCTTCTTTTCTCCAGACTGAACAACCCCAACTCTCTCAGTCTGTCCTCATAGGAGAAGTGCTCCAGCCCTCTGATCATCCTCATGGCCCTTCTCTGGACACGTTCCAGCACGTCCATATCTTTCTTGTAGTAAGGGCTCCAGAATTGGACGCAGTACTCCAGGTGGGGTCTCATGAGAGTGGAGTAGAGGAGGAGAATCACCTCCCTTGACCTGCTGGCCACGCTTCTCCTGATGCAGCCTGGGATACAATTGGCTTTCTGGGCTGCTAGTGCACACTGACGACTCATGTTGAGCCTCTCGTCTACCAGCACCCCCAAGTCCTTTTCTTCAGGGCTGCTCTCAAGCCAGTCACTGCCCAGCCTATATTGGTGCTTGCGATTGTCCCGACCCAGATGGAGGACCTTGCACTTGGTCTTGTTGAACTTCATGAGGTTGGCATGGGCCCACCTCTCCAGCCTGTCAAGGTCCCTCTGGATGGCATCCCTTCCCTCCAGCGTGTCAGCCGCCCCACACAGCTTGGTGTCATCAGCAAACTTGCTGAGGGTGCACTCTATGCCGCTGACGAAGATGTTAAACAAGACCAGTCCCAGTACTGATCCTTGGGGGACTCCCCTTGTCACTGGCCTCCACTTGGACATGGACCCATTGACAGCCACTCTTTGGGTGCAGCCGTCAAGCCAGTTCTTTATCCACTGAATTGTCAGTCCATCAAGCCCATATTTTATCAGCTTGGAGACCAGGATGTCATGTGGGACAGTATGTGAACACTTGTTGGCTCTTCTTTAAAAGGACTGAGGTTCTGAGTCAAGGAGCTGATCATCCTAAACCAATATCCTCTCCTGCACGATAAATTACAAGGATTGAAAGACATATCTAATTTTTCTACCTGGCTATTACACTTTTTCACCTCCATCTATGTCATTAAATATCTGAGATGCAACTTATGTAAAACCAGACTTCATTATTTCTGCCTTGTATATTAAATTATTACCATCCAGTGTTTCTTTATAACCTTCCTAAGTCTTTTACGCTATTTCTTTCACTTTAGAAAGAGTTATTCAGTACTATTATCCCTTCTTATGTTTAACTCATTTTATAGCATTAACAAAAACATTACATAGATCAGTGCCTGGATATGTTTTTGTACTTGTTTATCTTTCAACAAAGGAATGAATATCTTTGTTAGATTGAATGGTATATTAATTAACTAGCAGACATATTAATATTGTAGAAATAATGTGTTTCTGTAAAGATTTCTAACCAATGTGCAAAAGTGGGAGGATCAGTAGGCATGGCTATTTAACAACAGGCAAAAGCAGTCTTGAAAAGCAATGATGCTTATGCAGTGCTGGTGCAGAGCAAACGAGATAACAATTTATGGTACAATATGGTGTAAAATTTAAAAAAGCAAGAACCCATAATTCACATGGTTACAAAAACACAGAACCACAAAGTCTCACATACAGTCACTGTAAGGCTAGACTTAGGAAACTGTTCATTTTTTAGAATTTTAATACCTCAAAAATGCCAACAAGTTACAAAGGATTCAGAAAACAACCAACCAACCAACCAAACAAAAACAGTTAAGAGAAAGCCAGAAAGCTGCCTCAGGGCAGCTGAAGAATGGATGAGTGTTGGGTTGACCCAGGATCAGTGATATGGGAGTAGCTGCATGACGGAGGCAAACAGAGCACCCAACTGAAATATGGGAGACAGGATGCCACTCTGCAAATAATTTGATTTGGCTAAGCTATATTTTCTATCCCATCAAGGGCTTTTCCAGCACCATCAGTGAGATTTCCAAATCCCTTCTCTCACTTCAGAGCGCCTCTCAGTTTGAATGCCACTGTGATTCACCACAGAAACCCTCCTGGGATCGCGGCGTTCTTATTTACAACTATTAGAAGTGTTTAAAGCAGAAATAGATAAACATCAGGGTGACGAAAGACCACCCAACACAGACTAGGTTGCTGGAAAAAAGGATAAATCCATCCTCCCACCATCTCTCCCCACCTCAGCTCTTGCATCCGTGCAACCACAGTGTGAACGGCTGCTTACAAATGGTTTAGGTGGACCGGCAGTCTACCCTGGCTCACCCAAAGACCACCCAATCTCTGGAGCACCAAGCACAGGCAGCTGAAGGAACCGGGCACAGGGACACCTTTCCCTGCCAGGGTGTCCTTAGTGCTGAGCAGCGGCAGGAACGAGCTTATGGGAACTCAACCGAATGAGGAATCTGCTGTTTCCTCACATCCTCTGTAGCTGTAACAAGGTGGTAGTAATATTTGGGTATCTGCTAGATCTATGAGATCGTGATTTTAACGGGCATTTGTAAGCACAGTAAAAACAAAATGAAAAGGGAAGGATTTAGAACAAATACTGGCTCAGGAACCTTTCTCTAACACATATACATAATATAAATCTGTCTAGTAAAGCAAGTACGGCATAGATTAAAAGGCTTGTTCAGTCTTGGTCTGGAAGAAGCACAGTAGACCACGGAAGCCACAGCCTTTCCTCTCTTCCTGACAAACACAGTTTTCCCTGCTCACGGTGATTGAGAATGCTGCTCTAAAGATCATTTCCCAACCTCACTGTTTTGATCATGTTACAGCTTGCTCTCCTTGCCTCGTCTCTGCCTCGTCAAACATAGTCTAGCAGGCTTCATTTCACAGCCCACTCTTGTCTCAGAGTCAGCACTGGGAGCTAGACTACCCCCTAATCCATCCGTGTTAAATCTTTACATTTGTAAGAAACCACGTCTGCGTGACTCCTCGCGTTGGGAAGAATTTGCTGTAAATATCCACAAAGTCAGCTTTTTTTCTGGCCTTTTCTTAAAACTCCTTTGTCCTTATGCTCAGGAGAGAAACCAGTAAGACTTCTGGTGGGCTGAGACCTCTGCTTGTCCGGCTGAGAGACATTGACTCTGCTGGTATTCCCTCTGCAGCGGCTTTCTCCTGCGGTCCCTTGCCCTGTTCTTAGACTTGATGCCAAAGTCTTGCCTTGGTGGCAAAGCCAAGCAAGGGTGTTCCAGCTTCTCCCCAGACCCAAGCAGAAAGGAGCTCAAGGTTAGCCAAAATATTTACCGTATCCAACGTGTAGCAGCTTCCCAGGGGGTAGGTGCCTATGACTCCCTACAAGTTAGATCTCTTGCAGGTAGCCTGATTTGTAGTTCCTAAAACATATGGCAATCCCTTGGGAGTACAATGGCATTTAAAGGACATTTTGAGACACTAACGTGGCAGCAATCCCCACTCAAAACTATAGAACGAGGCACTTTCCCACTCATGCAAAAACCTTCCCCATCCTTCTACAAAAAAGAGCAAACTGCTTTTGTTTGGGAAGGACTGTATATACACACGCCCCAAGAGGAAAAAAAAAACAGAAAAAGTGAGAGGAGGAAAGAAAAAAGGAAGGAAGGAGGAGGGAGGAAAAGAAAGAAAATGAAGGTATCTTGCATATATCTGAATTACAGGAAAGCATCTGGCTCATGTCTGCAACAGAGGGAATAAGGATCACATTCCCAGAGACACATAAACGTTACTCCTAAGACAGAAAGTATGATTCATTTTGCTATCCTAAAAGGAAAGGTATCATTTGGCCTCCCTGCCAAGCAAAGTAGACAAAATGTATTGCAGACGTGCATGTAGCAAAAGAGTCTTTCTGCTGCGCTTTTACTTCGCTGCCGGTGTCGGGAGGGTGCGCGGGGCTGGCTCCAGCAGGCTCCTGGTGGGGGCCAGCACAGACCCACGGGCATCGCACGCCAGGGACAAGAGTTGGACCATCGTGCGGAGAAGTGGTTGTGAGCACATTTAACGCTGTAATCTTAGTCCGCTGATAATTGTCCCCACGGCTGGGGAAGTCTGACACAGGCACCCGCCTCTGCAGGGACATGTCTCCAGGTTAAAAAAGTGGCAGAGGGTATCAAATGGAGCATAATGGAGCAAGATGGGAATGGGAATCAGTGTGAAATATGAGGGCAATGTGCACTTACTGATTTTAGCTTTTCTCTGTTTCATATTTGTAAAATATGAGGGCAATGCCCACTTACACATTTTAGCTTTTCTCTATTTTGTACATAGAGCTGTAACAGCTTTTAAAGGTATTTGTTTCTGCACATGTGTGCTTTTACATGCAATAAACGTTCTTTATATGCATGTATGAGCAGTTAACTTACAGAATTCACGTATCCTTGTGTGTCTTGCATATTAAAAGTGGTTTAGAAATGAACTAAGCTTTCCTGCTTTGAGTGTAAGACAGTAACTAACGGAAGGCAATTATGAAGAATTCTCTTTCATTGGCAAACTATTCCCTTAATGTCTTCCTTGAGGCTTTTGTTTTTCAGAGGGGGTTTTTTTGCCTTCTTCTGGAGCATCTGGAGGAGGTCAGCCCTGGAGCCAGATTTCAGTCTGGAGAGCAGCACAAGCCTGTTCCAGGAAGCCAGTTCCTCTGCTCCTCAGAGAATTGTCCAGACTGCATGGGTTTGTCTACATTCTTCTCCGCTGCAGCTAGCTGTGTACTCAGGCATTTTTATCATGCTTCCTTGGCACGGTCCCATAGCACTCTTGCATTTTCATATTTTGAAATCCGTCCTGTTTCCCTGGTGCTGTTCCATTCCCAGTTGCTGGCATCCGTGAGCACGTGTGATACAACCCAGAAGATATTTTCAAGGACACTTAGTTTTCTTCCCCAAACTGCACTCTCCCAATTGTAAAACCTTCCTTTTCCCTCCTGGCGCTGCAATGCTTTCATAATACAGAAGGAAAACAACGATATAAAAGCATCTTTTCATTCCAGCATTTTCTCTGCACTGCGTGCCATGGCCAGACAGCTCAGAAGCCCAAACATTGAGTTTTTCCAGCAGAAGCAAGCTCCGAGATCACTCTAAACTGCAGCGACAGGGACTGAGAAGGAGGAAACACATCATTTCAAGTAGAACAGAAATCCCTTAATTAGGTTATTCCTTTTCTCAAGGAATTTGGGGGAAGGCTATCTTGTAGGCACAATAACTAGAAAATGGATCATCAGGAAAATTCTTTGGGCTTTTCCCCCCCTTCCCCCCCAGTGCCCATCAAGGAAATGTTTCCCTTACAAATCAACTCACTTTTTCTTATTAAAAGTGATTTGATCATGTAGGCCTGGGGCAATACAGAGCTATGTGAAAGTTGATATTAGAAAGTGAGGGAAAAGAGAGAATTAAAAGCAAGATGAGGGAAGTAGATAGGACGCCAACTGCTTATGTGGTGTGCCCGGTGGAAGCCAATGGGTCTTTCAACATGCTTCTAAACTACTTTTATTGGATTTTAGAATGAAATTAAACACGTTATGTTTTGTTTTGTGGGAGGCACACTGAACTCACCCTCTCCGTCCTCCCCTTTTCATGCCAGTGGAACTAATCACAATTAAACCTTTAACAAGAGAGAAGGTCTTATATTAATTCTTGAATGAACGATTTGCAGTTTTCCCTTCTGAAAATAAGCGTGGGGTGCCCACGTCTGCAGGTAAGTTTCTGTTGCACAGAAACACAGCCCAGCAAAGGGACTTCCTTTTTCTCTCCCACAGATCTCCCACAACAGCCTGTTTAGAGGCTCCACAGCCGTGTCACCTTGTGGTTTTGTCCCATCGTGTCCTCTCAGGGACCCGCGCTCGGGTACCGCCTGGCAGATGCCCACCACGTGCGTAATAATGCCACGGATCGATAACGCCGCCCGGCAAGGGGCTTAGAATAAAAACACGACAAGAGGGTGCAGATCTCACCCAAGAGGAGGTTTCAGTGCTGGTCGCCCACGGCTGGTTCGGCGGACGGGGGGCCAGCGCCAGCCGGGGAGCGCTGCCACGGCCCCGGCCCCGGCCCCGCCGCTCGCCCGCTCGCCCGGGGCCGGCTGGGGCTGCGGCGGGGGCTGTCTGCTGCCCTGGGCTGCCCTCTGAAGGCTGAAGTTAAATCCACAGCGGCGGGTGGAAAGCGCTTCTCTGGCTCCCCAGCGAATTATTTGGAAGGGACTCCGAAGTTTTTTGCTGCTGGGGAGCGCCGGCGAAGCAAAATAAAGAGAGCCGCGTTGGCGAAGGTGGGCAAGGCAAAAAAAAAGATAGCCTGAAGCGGGCTGCGGGTGGGGCGGCTGCTCCCTGCCCCCGCGTTAACAAAAAACCTTGCAGCGCTGAAGAAGACAACTGAAATATCACAAACTGTTTGTCTGATGTATACTTTAAAAAAAAAAAAAAAAAAATCATTGTAGGAATTGGGAATATAAGGAGTACTTTAAACCAAATGTTGTCACCAACTGCATTACTAAGCTAAGCTGCGCTGCTCTACATTTTCTCTGCTTGAGGCTAAGGACGAGTTGGCCCTTTATAAAAGAAACATGACCTGTATTGCCCTTATTCTCCTTATGTATCACTGCATCGCAGAGGACCACGAACTGTCCACCCTACAGCAGGTACAGGCCTCTTTGCCCCTGCCTATCTGAACACCTCTATAGCAAGATTTTGTGTAGACTAATCATGTTTACTCATTCTGCTTGTTCATATTTTTCTCCACATTTCACCTTATTCACGTTTGCAAAAATAAAGCATTTCAGCAACAGACAGTTTGCCCATCTTGGGGAAGGAAAATGAAAACATGTATGTTTCAGTAGATATCACACAGATTTATTCCCAGACCACATTGCTGGCTAGCTATTCTACACTATTAGAAACGTGATTGAAACCATTAGCTCAATTTTAATGAACTCCACGTGCCATTTCAGTTTTTTTCTTCTGGAAAAAAATGTCTATCATATAATTCTACACACACATAATTGAGATAAATCCCAATATGGGCCATTTCTCAAATGTTTGGTTTAAGAGAATCCTTTTTTAAAAGACATTTGTGAAAAATAAACACAATTACATATACATGATTGGTTCTGCTTATTGCTTCCGCTAGGCATTAGGAAATGTGTGTGCATGTGTGTTCGTTTATACAACGATGCTCACAGCTACAGTGAATTATGGCATGTTATAGCCGTGAGTGTACTCTGAACCAAACTGCTTTCTCAGCCCGATTTCCTAAGAAAATGATTCTTTTACCAACACAAGATACTCCAGTAACTTCTGAACCCTTTGGCCTATTTCAGCTAAATTTGAGAAAGGTGGTAGAGATCTCAAAGACAGCAAAGTTCCCGCTGGTGTGGGAAAACAGGTGGCATGCTAAAAGGAAATCTCATTAATGCCCACACACCGGGTATGCCAGAACATGGCCTTACTCCTTATTAGACTTCAGAGAATCCATGAGGGAGCCCGAACCCTGGGTTAGGGACAGAGCTCTATTAGAAAACCTGACCTGACTTTTGTGAACTACCTGCTTTTGTTTAAAAATAAATTGTCAAATACCTCCTTCTCTGATGTGCTCTGTAACATAGTCATTTCTTCCTCCCTCAATTTATCTACCAAAATAAGATTTCTACAGTGTATCTGTACCTCTTTTGTAGAGTATGTAGGATTAAACTAGTGTTTCTGTTTCTGTACTGTGAAGATGAAACTGAGATGCAGAGGGCTTCCCCCTGAAGCTTCTAGTGGTTGACCAGGAACTGGATCACAAGCCAGCGATGTCTCTATTCGGTCTACTACAAGGATTTAGGCTTAAATGCTGTTTTCTGAACCTGATGGGGGAAAAAAAAAAAAAGGCATTAGAAATGCCTCAAAGGTTTCTGGTTTGCAAAAATGTCCCATGAGAGTTTGTCCTTGTGGCTGCCATTTTACTTCCTCTGCAGTCCTATCAACTCTATTAGCAACCCACGCTACACAAAACCAAACTCTTTGAAATAGGTTTTATCTCTACTTTCAGATGAAGGGTCTAGCTACTCACTGTCCTATACTACTGGTGAGCTAAACCCCCGCGTTTTCACCCTAAAAAACACCAGCAGAGATGGACAAGAGCCTGTGATGCTCTCTGGGGCTGACAGGTCCTTCCCCACCTGGATCCTGAGGCAGGAGAGACTTGTCCAGAGAAAGACTATTGCAGCTGGTGTGTAGGAAACACGAAATAGGATCCTGCATGTTCTCTGCTCACCATTATTTTGTGCACTGGTATAGGGTACTAACATTCCTAGCCCCAAAAGTATGTCATAACAGAGTTTAACTCAGTTACAAGGCATGGAGTCTATATGACGACGTGAAGCCTAGTGGAAGTTAAAGGCATGACTCTTTTTCATGGAGTATGGATCTTGATCTGAATGCTGAAATGCAGTAAGCTTGAATTTCTCTTGGTTTTCAGTAGGATATTCTTTTTCCCGTCCTGCGTTACAGAGAAGAATAACTATTTGCAAAAGGAAACTGTATCTGGAGATAGCAGAGTCTTTACTAAGAGCAGAGCGGGCAGAAATGCCTCTAACTCTCTCAGTGCCCTACAGGTATCAGCTTTACTGTGTGAGCATGAAGATGAGCTCAGCTGCATGTACAGCTCCTCCCTTAGTCAAGGGACATCATTGAGAAAACAGCACTCTCTGACCAAAACTATGCACTTGTCAGCTGGGCATCTTGAATTAAAGGACTTAGAAAACTATTTAACCAGCAGAAGAGAGTCTGACAGAGAACTGTTAGAATTCAGTATTTAACCTATTTTTGTAATTACTAGGGCTTGAATTACAGTAATTCCAACTGAGATGGGGCCCAGATGCCAGGCACTATACAAACACCTAATAAGAAACTGCGACTGCTCTGAGTCACTTACATCCTGATCCTGCAAATGTTTAGGAATGTGTTTAACTTTACTACTGTCAGTATTAATGGAGCTGCTCAGAGAAATAAAGGTAAAGAGATGAGACCAACGAGAGCCAGAGATTTCAAGACTGAAGTGTTTAGGTGTCTAATTCCCACTGGTCTCAAGTTGTTAACTCGGATCTGGCCTTATGCAACTTACCGACATTTACGCAGCAAATCTTAAACAGACCCAAAGCAAATACACACATTCACATCATTTGCCCTCCATACCAGTGCAAGGCTATTTCCAAAAATGACCTTTTTTAATGTCTCCTCATTAACTTATGTGGGCATTTTTTAACTGAACCCCCCTAAACTATGTTAGTGTTTGGATGCTTTTGAGGGCACGGTGCAGTAATGCCCCTACTGCCATTTGCTCAGCCCTCCGTGCCCCGAGAGCTGCCACATACCCAGAGAAAATACCTCGGCCGCAATGAGGCAGCAGGCAGGGGCTCTCCCTTGCTACAACCACTGCCAAGACCCTAAATAGCAGTATTTTATAGATTGCTGTGGACTAACAGAGTGGAGAGGTTTCTTTCTCTTCTCCTCTTCCCATTGCCCCCTCTCCCTGCTGGTGAGACAGCAGGCTGAAGCCCCCTCCCCGCCAGCTTCTCCCCCTGTTTGCTCCCTCCCTCCCCTCACTTTTTTAAAAATACAGTTTTCTTTCAAGTCCTCTACAGTTACAGTGTTTCGGCCATCAAAGTCCCCTCCCAGCCATTTTCATTTACCTTGTGACTCTGACCCTTTGTAAGGCTGAGGATTTTCAGAGTAAACCGATCCCCGAGGTCCCCAAGGATGTTATTCTCATTTATTCACTCAGCCCTTTGAATGGAGCAGCCTGGGGTTGGCAGCGGTTCAGCAACCTCGCATTCAGAGAGCACACAATCCTTTCTCTTTCAGGGGCCTTTCAAAATAAGGCCCGAAGTTTGCCGAGGAGCCTGAAGGGCTGTCAGTCACGCTGCAAGTTACGTTTCACTCCCCACCGAAAGCGATGAGCAGAGGAGGGGTAAGAGCAAGGAGCAGGCAGTAACTGCAAAGGGCGATCTCCTGGGGCCGTTCCTGCATCGCCAGCGTGGCATGCTCTGGGGAAGTCCATGCCCACCACCATCAAGCCTTCCCCCCCAGCTTGGCAAGGACCCCACGCTCCAGGACGGGGAGCAGAGCATGGTCCCTGGGTCCCTACGGGAGCAGCTGGGCAATGGACACCCCCTTTCTTCAGGTGCATGGTGGGCTGAGGCAGCACCTCTAGTGCCATCTGCGTGTCCACCGGCAGTCATTACCTCCGACAGCTGGCCCTCCTTTGCGGGAGGGAAAAGGCCCCTCCTTTGCATTTTCATTGCAAAATGTTTGGGAACGGTCCCCTGGGACTGATAAGACAGAGACACGTCTGTGAGTGTCCCAGAGGGAGGGAGGGAAGGCTGCAGGAAAAGGCTCATGGTTATGTACCACTGTACCTGCCAACTGGTGTGTCACAAAAGGCTAAAATTACCAGCCGGTCCATTATCTGATTAAAGAGAGCCTTTCATTTCAGATTAAAAAAAAAAAAAAAAAAAAGAAAAGAAAAGAAAAAAAAAGGAAAGAAAAAGAAAATCCTGTCTGAAAGCAATACCTCTACTAGGTTACCAACCTTACTAGACATTGCATTCTTCGCTTCTTCTTTTTGGCAGTGATGAACAGCAAAGAAAAAAATCAAGAAACGTGGGAAGAATAAAGATTTTGCTTTAATCAAACATTTTTCTACATTTCTTTCCTCTCACACAACATGATCTCGTTTATCTCCCTTTCCACAAAAAGGCCATATTTTTTAAAAGAAAGAGTGACCGCCCATTTTACATATTTCCATTTTTTGTTGAACTGATTAAATAAGGAACCTTCTCCGGGAAAGCTATTGGCGTTTCATTAGTTTACAGTTGCCTTGGAATCCCTTTGAATTACAGCGAGCATAAATTATCATTCTGTCAGCTAACATCAGAAATACCTCTTTAAGGCTCCTGGACTCAACAACGGCTGCTAAGGTTTGGGAATAAATGTACGATGTGCCGGAGCTTCACCAGCTGGTTAATGACCTGCCGCAGTAGTTATAGGGCCCAAGACGAAGCTGAGGAAGATTAACTAATCTGGCCAGTCACTCGTGTGCTGGCTCTGAGCGCCGAGCAGCGTGGAGTGCGTGATTGTAAACTTTATTGTCTGACCTCTGCTGAATTAGGAGCTGGGGTTTTGGGGGGTTTTAATGCTTTATTAATAACGTTTCCAGTGTTTATCCTTTCCTGTTTGAGTAACTGAAAAGGTAATTTCCAAACACAGGAGTCAGAAAAGCCGCGTTTCTTTCAAAAAATGTCGTGTTTTCTACACGCAAGTCAAACAAACATAGTTCAAGCTGCAAATTATTCCTGTGTTACAACAGGCAAAACTGGGGCCAAATGTAGTTCTTTGTTCACGTCCGTTCACATGGTCCATCCTTCAATTGGTGGTCCCCGAGCTACAGATTAAATCCTCCACAGAGTGATACCTCTGCAAGCCACTAGCTCCAAAAGTCCTCAAAGGTCAATAAAATCTGAAACTTTTCTGGTCTCACCCGTCTCCGTTGCATTTGGTTTCCTATCCAGGCAATGTGAAAGAGTAACAGGAAGGGAGAGTGTTCATATAAGATTGGCATGGCTAAGAAAAAAAATAGGCATGTTATTGTAGTTACAGTGCAGCTAAAATGAACTCCCTTTTAACACATCTTAAATCCTTTCACTTTTATGCAACTGTTTACTCTGCTACCCAACCAAGGACATACAGACAGTATCTCTTAAGTATGAAATATTTTTATAATGAAACACTCATCTTCTGGATTTCTTCATGTGCAGGGAAAAAGTATGTCTGATGTTAAACATATTTTCCTAGTTGGTTTCTACTTTGGACAGAGGAAAAGAATTGGCAGAAAATATATTACCTTTTTGATGTTTTTCAAATTGCTACAAAGCAATTCAGCCAGAGTGGATGAGATCAGGAAATCCTGTCTCTCCTGTGGCACTGACCAGTACCAGCTTGGGTGGGCATCTATGGGGTGGCCCACCTAATGGAGAAGTTTCCTCCAGTTCCTGGAGTTTAACTGCGTAGATGAAACTTCAAAGTATTTATAAACCTTGCAAAGTGCTTTCATTGAGATTTTCTATTTTAACTGGATGTTCCCATTAACTATAGAAATCTCGTTTCTTTTTTTGAATCCTTCTAAACTATTTATCTTATGTTGAAGAATTTCACAATCTCCATGAAATATGAAAGTCACTAAATTCATGGTGGATTGCCTCTAAGTCATGTTCATCTGCCTCCGCACGCTGGAAGGATGAGGCTCAAATTTTAAACTCTTTGGTGCCTACACTGCTACTGGCAGACACATGCTCTGCCCTTCGTCCCAGGGGTCCAATGTCATCTTCATGTGCTCTGCAGCCCAACTGGGTTGTACAATGGCTGATACAAACTGCAAGCAGATACACCCACCGGCACGTGCGTCATGGCCAATGGCTGGACCACTCTCCTGGCGTATGGAGGACCTGCATTCAAATCTAATCTCCAGAAGACAAGATCCCATTTGCCTTTGCTGTTATGTTCTTTTGTGAAAGCGTTGCCCATCTGCTGTATCTCCATTATTTCTGTGAGAAAGGAGGTGTTTTGGCGTTAATTACACAAGAAGGTTACTTTCCATGCAAACTGAGTGGAGAAATGCACTTAGTTCCCAAGAGCCCCTGCTTGACATTTCCTGCTTGTTAGCCTAAGTGGTTTTCCACTCCAAATGCAGGTCTCGGTGAGGTTTATTCTTTACTGCTTTATTCTGCCTCTGTGCTAGTCTCTGGGCTGAGCCTCAAAGTGGACTTTTTTTGACCAGCTATTGCCAAGGTGCTTGAAGACTGCTGTGAAGGACAACAGGAACTTGCCAGAATACTGTCCTGCAGCTGGGTATGTCAGAAAATGACTCTACTGCTAGCAGCAGTATAAGGTATTATAATATCACTAGCTAGAGGAAACTTGAGAAATTACAGGATTTTTTTTTCCTTATCCCACCCAGGATAAGTATTATATTTGGGATCAGATGTGACTCCAAAAAATAAGGGTCGGAAGTGCTCATATGGATGCAACTAATGCATCTCATCTCTCCTAACCTGGAAAAGGGTGCACTGCCCATCTAATTCTCACAGTTTTCTCTGTGTTAAGAAATGACTGTCAGAAAGATGCTGTTCCATATTAGTTTGCCTTAAGGCATAAGGCTGTCTTGTTACTGCCTAGGCACAGACATGCTTTTCAAGTCCCTAAATCGGAGTTTGGGAGGGATTACCCTGTTGTGTGATGAGAAGAGTGAGTTTCAGGGGTTTAGGATCTTGGGCATTAAAGGAGAAAGTCAAGGGGTGTTTGCATGGTGGAGAAGAGCAAAGGAGGGAGAGAATGTGAGAGGATCACAGCCACACTGGGGAGAGGTGAAACATGTAGTTGCTTGCTGCTGCTGGGAAAACAAAAGAAACTCTAGGGGAGTGGGAAGGAGCGTGTGAGCCCTTGGGAGAGGAACCAGAGCGAGCTCGGGGATTGAAGGGAGCTGCATGCAATGGAGATGGGGAGCGGGAGCGGAGAGTTACATAGTCTGACAGTCAGAGATGTGCGATGGGCAGGGGACAGCTCTAGGTTAGATGAAAAGAAAGCGGGGGGACACAGGCAGGGCAATGGGACCACCAGCACATCCTACCCCTTCCCACCCCTCACACACGTAACTAGAGAGAGACAGAGTCATGGCACTTGGTGACTCAGAGAGAGTCACATATTTATCTAACAAGCAGAAAATGGGACTGAGACAGTAAAAAGACACCCTGTCTTTCCCTGGCATGCCTACATTAACCCTTTCTCCTTTTCTGCTTCATCTTGATTTTTTTTTCCCAGTCTGCCCCTTTAAAAACTACTCGCAGAGCCATGTCTGAAGCTGAACCGGCTGTAGGGAACTGAGACAGCCAGCCATAGAGATGTTATAAAATCCCCTCAGTGCCAATTTATTAATGCTAATGAGACTTGTGAATGCTCAGAATAGATATATTGCTGCAAGGGAAGCCTTCATGCAGCCAGAATCAGTCCTCATGGCTCCGCTGAGATGTAATCTACCAGCAAAAGCACTTGCTTGAACAAATGTTTTTATTGTAGGGCAGGTTTTCCCCCCTCCCGGACAGCAGCCCAAAAACTGGCAATCTCCATCCAGGCACCCATGGGCAGACCTGGAAAATCATCAGCTACTTGGCAGTATTTAGAGTCGTCGTTTTCTGAAACAAAGCCTAGCCCGGCTTGTGATGCAATACGGCCAAGATGGGACACGCAGCAGCCCTAGACGTGTCACCGTGCTGGTGCCGCAGGATGCCCGGCCACCTCCCACAGCCCAGCTGGCGCAGCACAGTGTGTGCCAACGGCAGGGTCAGGCATGGGAGGGGGGTCTTGCAGCAGGGCAGAGATTCGGGGCAGTGCTGCAGGTCATTTCACAGCCCAGTGAGGCCTCTCGGCTCTTTCAGCTATGACAGGACCTCCGAAGCAGCCCAGGATGGAGAGGAAGCGGCGGTGGCAGTGAGCTGTGCACATCTCGGCCCTCTCATGGCTGCGCAGGTGAACAAAGAGTTGGCTCCAGCCCAAACTGACTCCCCGGGAGCTTTGCTTCATAAATGAAAATGACTTTAAACTTCCACGCCGGTAGTCCCTTCTGTTCCCCACTACATCTTAGAACCACAGGTTAGAGGCAAAAGCAAAACTAAAGCTTACTGAGAGAAAAAAAATCACCTGGGAGGGGCCAGCCAGCTTATAAGACTTAAAAAGTCTTATTCACAGGACTGTATAGTAAATTTTTGAAAGATACCCCTGAAAAAGAGCCAGGATTTATTAAAAGCTGATTCCTTGTAGAAGAAAACACTATTCAACAACCCCAATCCTCTGGTCGTTTCTTGTAGTGACTCTCTGAGCTAACCAGAGGTAGGAAGTTGCGGAGCAACGTCTGCTCTGATCCAGAGATGGAGAACTGCTCCAGACATGGACATCTGCCCTGGAGATGGACATCTGTGCTCACAAACTGGTCTGTAGGATCAGGGTCTCTCTCCTTAGTTTCTCAGCTCTTCCCACACACAGTGAAGTTTTTGCAGTTTCAGTCCAAGCACTTTGATGCTTCCTCATAGATCCCTTGAGTTTAAGACTAAAAGGGGTCATTAGATACCTACTTTAATTCTTGACTACTGACAGCCTCAAAATTTTACTGCCTACCTCTGACTTGAACACAGTAACCTGCGTATGACTATTACACATCTCCCAGAAAAACAATCCAGGCTTAAGCTGAAGTTGGCGCGATAGCAAACTCTTCTTCCCTTTAATAGCTTATTTCAGTGGTCGATATCCACCTCCCCTGGAAATCCCCGCTTGTTTCTACACTGGATTTGTTTGACCGCAGCCTCTCCCCATCAAGATCCTCCAGAGCATCCTGAGGCTCGTCCCCGCGCACCCACGGGCAGCCAGTGCTCTCTGAGGGACTGGAAGGGCCCCTATTGCCGTGACATTTGCCTGGAAAACAGAGGCTTTCCAAGGCATGTGGCCTGTAAAACCGCTGTAAAAACAAAAAGATCATGTGGTGACTTCTTACCTCAGTGAAATGCACTGCGTTTTATAAAAGCATACAAAATAAATGTCTTAAGAATGTCACTGTCCGCTTGTTCTCAGCCCCGTGTGTGCACGGATGGGTACCAATGCACAGGCAAGGCGAGGTTTCTCAGTAGACGTATGTGTTTTCTTAGGCAAACTGCGGTAATTGGAAATGGCTGACAAGCCCCTCTTTGGTCTGAAATAGAAGTAGCAAGCTTTAAAATTAAATACAAGTTGAGAACAATTATCCTGAGCGCAGCAGGAGTTCAGAAGTCCTTAAACATGTGGGAAGGGCATTTTTTCATATGATTTTTTTTCTTTTTAAAGATGGGAAAAATATGGAGCAAAGTAGAATTATGTTACCATAGCCCTCCCCAGTAGCTTTGCAAAGCCAGAAACCAGGAAAGCCTCTACCTTCAGTGCGATCCTACGGCCGGCTGTGCAGCTGGGATTTGTCATAATGTCAAACAAAACGTAACCGCACGCCTTTCAAATGCATTCCAGGGGGACCTTCAGCTCTCAGTGGCGCAGCCACATCCAAACAGGGTGGTTTGCCAGGGAAATAGCTGGTGGGCTTCGACTCAGGCACAATGCTGCAGAGCTGATATGCCGTACTGCTACGGGCATCTGTCGCGTAAGATACTAGTATGGGATTAGAGTTAATAAGTTTTCTCTCTCTCTGTTTCTTCTACTGCAGCCTCAGGACCATGAGGAAAGCAGAGGAGATGACAGAGAAAGGGAAGGTTTGGGAGGGCTTGATAGGTACGAGGGTGGGGGTTCTCTGTGGGAAAAGGCAAACTTTCAGCGCTGCTTTAGAAAATCCTGCCCAAGACAGCCAATGCTACAGAACCATGTGCCTGCGAGGAACTTGGCTTGTGCAAATAAGCCCACTGAACTCAGTTATTTTCAGTCGTAAGTGTGTGTAAGATTGGAGTCACAGTAACCAGTACCACAGTAAGGAGATAGATCATTATGACTTGTCTTATGGAAAGCAAGGTAAAATAAATACCACCAATCAAACATTCACCAAGAACATTTAAACAGCACTTTTGTGGTCTTTATTCAGTAGAAAAAGCCAAAGGTAAATGAAATAGTAATTAAATAAATTATTAAATTAATTTATTAATTATTAAATAAATAAATGCTGATAAAAATAAGACACTGTTGGCAGCTCTGCTTTCCTGATGAAATCAGAACTGAGAAGCTTTAATTCTCTGAGGGTTTTATTTGGGTTTTTTATTTTCATTTTTATGTTACTAACCTCCCCCAGTTGCCACAATTCACAACATACTTAACAGAAATTCAAGTGTAACTGAGGACCCAGCCAAATTTCTGACTGCTGGTCTCACTGTCAGTATGTCATGTTTCACTTTTAATTTTTATCTGATGCAACCAGTCGAATAGACAAAGGAAATCTCTAGCACAGAAGTTCTCTGTTGGGAAGTATCAAACTGCTTTTCTTCAGAAAAGACTAGCACAAACTGAAGATAAATGAAAGAGAAAATATTGCCATGTTAATTTATCTTAACAGAATCCAATACATTTTTCTCCTAGGTGGATTTTTTTTTTTTTTTTTTTTTTTTTTTGCATGCAGCAGACTAAGGATTTGTCTACAGCAAAACCGAACTTCTGATATTATCTTAACCTGCTATGACTGAAGCTGTAGAGAGGGTTTGTAATCCAAGGTAGAAGCACAAAATGCAGCTGAAAATGGCAGCTGATTCTCTGTGAGCTCTTATCGTGTAGTAGAGATAGAGCGACTCCACCAGGCATGGAAAAACTTGGGACAACAACAGTCACGAGCTGCTCCTTCCCTTGTTTTTCTTCATTGCTTTGCATTGTTTTAACCCAGCTCACAGAAATAATTTAAACTTCAGTACAGCTCTACAAAAGTTGCATTAGCAGACCAAGGTAGGACTGATCTGATGAGGTCTATCATAACTTCTGATGATAGTCTCCAAATTATAATCTCCAAACTTGGCTTCACAGTCATAGAACCTGCATGTGAACTTCCCACCTCATTAACATTTGTCTTCTGTGGATTAGTACTAGAAATGTGGCTGAACTCAAGAGCTGACCTATTTCCCCTTTCCTTGATTATTAGGGAAACTAAGGTCTGAACTTAGAAGTTTTTCCCTTGACTGAATCAAAGCCATTGAACAGCACCAGCTTGGGAAGTTCAGATGTGGATCGAGACTTTGTGGCTCAGGCTCTTTCCAAAAACAATGGGGTGCTAAGTAATTTTGCACAAATCTCCATTTTCTCTTATCCATTACAATTAAATACACTTTAACAGTCAAAAATAATTTTATAATTACACTTTGATTAAAGAGTTTTCCTATAAATGATAAATCAGTGAACATCTTCAACTTTGTTTCATTTTACAAAGGATGTGTGCATTCTCATACCATTGGATGAATCCATTACTCTCCTGAAAAATAGGATTGTGGGTTTTTTTTAATTCTAGATGTACTTCTTATTACCAAGGCTTTTTCTACCTTTGAGAAGGTGGAATCGGTCCTCACAAAATCATGTCCTTAAATGTCCTCTACTTTACACTGCAAAGATATGCAACGACTCCCTGTTGGGCCATTTCAGTGTAAAGTAGCCAAGATGCTGTTGTGTCCCAGCCCCTTTTGCACCTCTGGTGGGGAGGGTACCCTGACATTGCCAAGAGCTAGAGAGGTGTCATTCAATCTGGGCTCTATTTCACAGTGTCTTAAACCCCGATCAATGTTCAACTTCTAAAGTCAGTAAGAATAGCTGGTTCCAGCCATGACACTAAACCAGATGTGATTATGACTTGCTGAGATGTATGATGTGCAAGGTTTTAGCACAGTGTTTTAAGGGGCTTTTAACAGAAGAAGAATGGTAGAAGCCAGGAACATGCTATAAAGAACACAACAAATAAGTGAATCACTCTTAGGCAGGCGGAGAGAAAGAAATGGCCCAGTCCCCTGCAAATAAACTCCTTAGCAAACAAGGCTGAACCACTCCACTTTATGTAAAAAGGGCGCATGAAAGCAGGTGGTTTAGGTTGTTCCACTGCTAATAATAGCAGCAGAAAAGATGCGTCTAAAATCTTCCCAACTCCATAACTGCCTGAAAAGTTGAGTGACTGAGGGGGATCATCACTGTCAAACACAATCCCAACCAGGCAGGGACAAAGCTGGCACTAGCTTGTCAGGCACAGGCACAAGCATGCATGCTCTCCTTGCACCTCCCTCGGGAAGGAAGCAGCCAGTCTCCCAGCTGGGGCTGCTAAATGGCAATGGGTGCACAGGGCTGCCAGGAGCCTGGGGGGAGCCCATGCTGAGCCTAATGCAGAAATTGCCAGGCTGTGGCAAGGTGTCTTTCCTGGTGAGCAGGAGCCAAAGTCCCTTTGACAAGTAGCGTCCAGTGCAGAGAGCGCTGGAGATGCAGGGCTTGCCGTAAGCTCCCGTTATCGTGCATAACGGAGGTGATGTATTGATGCAGGTTTCTGATAGAAGGGGCAGTGCATGCAGTGGAATCAAAATCTGAATTAAGTTATCTCTTGGATCCATCCTTCCCCCACGGTTACAAGTCAGTACGAGGTAGGACAATACATGGAACCAAAGTTTTGACCCCATGAGATGTTACACTCCTTAGGGAGCTTTCAGTCCAATCCCTTCCTTTGGGTACAATCTTTGTCTTTCCTCCTAAGCTGCCATGCTGGTCTTGATCCTCAGGGGGCTGCCAGGCTCCACCTTAAAGCCAGATTGAGGTCTACAGTGATGCACTGATTGTTAATATAACCAAAAATTGGTCATTTACTTTGGAAAGGAAAATCCTTTGGAATAAAATATGTAACACCAGCAATAAACATGAAATACTGGTAATACAGTGACACTTACCTTAGATAACCAGCCAAAGGACTGACAGAAAGCTATGCCACTTGGTAGAAGAGGTCTCCTGGTATTCAACAGAGCTGAGTGAATAACTGAATTTTTGTTTGTCTGAAGTCCTAAATAAAACACTGATGAAAAGGGAAGGAGAGTAAGAAAGGGCAATATTTTGCTCCAAATGAAATTAATTTTTGGGAGGTTCTTGCTAGACTGAAAAACCCAAAATATTTCCATTCCAGTTCAGGCCTTTTGAACAGAAACAGGGCAATTGAAATAAAGGGCAATATTTTGGTACCATGCATAGGTGTACTACTTTTTCCATCAATAGCATAGAGATGAAGGCAGCAGCTTCCAACCTAGAGTGTGTTAGGAAAGATTATACGTGAGGTTGTAAGCCCTCAGAAACGGGGTGCCAAGGGAAAATGGTGGGAACTCTTGTCTCCATGGCATTCACTGTGGGCTTCTCAGGCTCAATTCCCACCCTTCCCTGAGGGAATGGGAACCAACATCTTCCACCCCACCTCCCGGAGTGTATAGGTGTGTACAGATGTGTATAGGTGGAGCTCTAGCTAAGGGAAACTGCCCTAAAAATCGCCACCTCTCCAGCTGTTGGTACCATGAAGCTGGATACCAAAGGACTTCTTTGAATAAAACTGTGTAGCAAACTCAGATTAATGGCAACAGAGTGGATGAAACACCCTTTTCTGGTAAACAGTTTACTGCTAATAAAAACAGTCCCTGCCCGAGATGGCAGCAACTCCAAAGGTGTTGTAAGATGGTCTCTTCAGGGAGGTACCATCAAGTACAAACATGATTATACGCCACACATTTGTTACAAATGGTACTAACTCCAGCCTGTTTAGCGCATCCCAGAAGGCCCGAGGAATAATTTTTGGAGAGAGCTGCTGAGGGATGCGTGGAGCGACTCCTCTCGCAGTAGGTCTGTTCATCCGCGCTCTCCTTCGTCCTCTGTTTAACCGGCCCACGCAGCATCATGCCCTCCAGCTCCTCCTCTTCTCCAGTCTGCTCTGCTCTTTGCTTAGTAGCAGCGTGACATGAGAAAACTGTTTAAAAAGCCAGTATCAAGGGGGAAATGTTATTTTGGTGGCGTTTTACAGGCACAAGCTATCATGGCTGCGTACATAATAACTAGAAGGCGATACATCAGTAAAGAGATTTAAATTTGTCTTTTGATTTGATCTCACTGGGAGAGCCAGTGGGATTGTTCCTTTTGCTGTGTAGGGATCAGTCAACCAGGCAGGGAACAGACACAAATAACTCTTTTTATATTGGCAGCAAATGGAACGGTGGCTCCATTTTGATTATAGGGATGTAAAAAATCTTTTAATATGGCACATTTGATTTGTAAATGTAGGGAATAAAAAACAAAATAAGCTCAATATTAGAATTAAGCAAGTTATTTCATTTGGACAGGAGTTAAATTCAGTGTGGAAATGCTCCCCATAATATAGCAAAATGTAAAAGGAGTTTTATACAGCAATGTACCTTTTATAGGTATACACACGTACACATACCCACATACCCACAAACACATATGAGGATGTATATTTGTGTATATGTATGTGACAGCAGAAATATATAAAACTGGAGGCAACATTGAATTCTTACTGACCCCTAACAAATGCACTTTAGTACGAATATAATTGCATCTACACTGGACAGCTTCGAACACAAAATGTACTTTCTAATGTGGATCTCTGTTCTTGCCAATTAAAATGGGAAATCTTCTTTTGAAGAGTATCCATTTACATCCCGAGTTGCTAAGCTACAGAACAGAAGGGTACTGTTATGCACATCTTGTTTTCTGAGGCCACATCTCTGGGTTCAAGGACACCAGCACATATTGGTTTAGTTGTTGCCTTTGAGAGCAAGTCTTTTACTGAAACCCTTGAAATTCTGGCCCAGCAGTGGGAATTTTGCCATTAAAAAAAGAAAAAGGAAAGAGAGGGGAAAAAAGGCAAGATTTTATTCATAATCTGTAATGTATATTGATCATGACCTCATTTAAATCTTGCAAAATGTAAAGGTAGAAAACTGCAAGTGTCTTTTGCCATGTTTTTTTTCCTACACAGGCTGGCAAAGTGTTCTGCCACACTCGTCGCACTCCTTTCATCTCCTCAGGGCATTTCTGCAACGGTTCCCTCCTACAGAATGGTTGACCTTCTGCTCCTGCAAGGGACTGCAGCCCTTCTGCTAGCTCTTCTGAGGGGGGACCAGAAATGCACACCTACCCTATCAGCGTCTCTACTAGCCAGCCCCACAGGAGAAAAACATGAGATACCTGTGGTTTTAACAGTAGTGTGTGGACATCCATCAGCTACAGTCCTTACAGAATGGTTATGCAAACAGCCCCATAGCTTTTAATGTGCGTATTATTCAAAGCCACAATGACCTATGGGGCTCTTCCAGGTTTCACGCATAACCTACTGGAGATATGTCTACATAGCTAAAGCCCATAGCACTGACTTAATCTAGAAGCTGTGGCAACGTGGTAGTGTGTGATTCCCTCTATCTCTGCTGCTTGCAATAAGGCATATAATTTCTAAACCAGAGCTACCTTATACGCCAGCTTGGAGGGAGGCAAAGTCAGCTTGGCCCTCTACGATACTATAACAGATTGCATGGACCAGATCCATGGTGTCTGGATATCACGTAACAGAGATGCTTGAGCTGTGCACCGCCGATGGCTGCAGAGTATCAGCAAGGGTGACGGTCATGGCACTGTGTCTCAAGGTGCTGCATTAACCTCTGTGTTTCCAGCTGCTAAACAGCAGGAGAAATCTGCTAAATGCCAAGGGATTTCTTTGTGCTGACTTTTCACTTGCTTCACTTGCTATAGAAGCAGTAGGTGATGAAAAGGACAGGATGAAAAGTGATGTGTATGGCTGTGAAAGAGAGAGAAAAATACAGCTGGGCATCTCTAACGAGATGCAGTCCAGTTTATGAAAAAAAAAAAAAAACCACTTAAAAAAATGGTTGGGCCAAGCGCCCTGGTGCAGCACAGGGCCAGATTCTTTACAAACAGGAACTAATTGCTAAAAGCTCTCCAGAGGATTTTTTTTTTCATTCCTTTCAGTTAGCATTGGCAAAGAGTTAGAAATTTCATCAAGAGGAATGATCTCTTATAAGTCCTTCTTTCTTAAATCTTTTTTCCCTCTTTACTGATGTGAGGATTGGCACCAATTTAAGCAACCTCTTTCATCTCTGAACATGGACGTTCTTAAATTGGTTTAACAATTTAATCCATTTAGCTGAAGTCCAATCCAGTCAAATCCATTCAAGAATTGCATGGAACAGACCCTCAGTGTTTTACCCAAACCGCTGCTCCCTTAGCAAGAAGAGTAAGAACGGCAACTTCAGTCAACGAGCTCATGTTGCTCCTTCTTCTGGTAACCCACCCTGACACCCTCAGCTGACTCCTGGAAGACTTAGGGGGCCTTGTAAATGGGCTTCCAGTGAGAGAGAAATCAGTGTCTCTGAGGCTGACTGTGGCTCTACAGGTATGCCAGCTTTATTTATACCTACATGAAAGCTGTTAAAAAAGAGGCAATCACATATGGCCTCTACAAAATCTCTGTAGCTTAGGGTCTAAGCTAGCACAGCAATACTTATGTCCCAAAAAGTAATCCTCCTTCAGAGCTCTCCTTAAATATCATCAATACTGCCGGCAGTGATCTGTCAGTTGTTGGGGTTTTTTTCCAAGGGATTTTTCAAATAGTAGCAAAGATCACTGTCAACCTGGTATTTTGCCCCAGGCTAAACTTTTGCTCCTAAATGAAGAAAAGGATGGTAAGTCACCTGGCCCCTCCTGCCACATCACACAGTTAAGGGCTGGAAGGGTTAATGTTTTTTTGTGTGCCTGTGCTATAAGGAAGCTAATGACCAAAAAGCGACTTAGTTCTGCTAACGTTTTGCCCAGTTGGTCGGCGGCACTCTGGGCGCTTTGCTGGGCGCTGAGGCATGCGGGAAAGCCCCTTGTCACCAGCACGGCGCGGGACCGGGCTGACCCATCGGCTCTTCCCGTCTGCCCGTTCCAGTCTGCAGCCTGCAAATTACAGGCTGCGCTCCCGCTGTAAAACACACGCGCTCCCGTCCCCCAAGTTCGCTATGTTATTTTTATATTCATGAAAACATTAAAGTCAGGGTAAAAGGGACAAATAGTCCAGATTTGAAGATTTTCCAGCTAGACCAAAAAATGCTGCATGGCATGTGTGTTTAGCATTAGGAGGAAAATAAATGTGCTGTTTTCAAATTTTTGCTTCAGGGTCAGCCAACATCAGTCTACCATGTAACAGCTTTGAGGGGGGAAAAAAAGCTTCACTTAAGGATCTATCTGCCAGAGTAAACAGTGCCTCAAACCAGGGAAATCTAAAGCACATGCCTTATTGTCAAGTTTGGTTTAACTTGTTTTACAAATCAAAACAGCAGCTCAGTTTTTAAAACCTATTTTTAAGTCCACTAGTGTTTTATCAAGGAAGTTAAAGACCTACGTTAGTGTTTCAGTGACTGCATTTCAAATCAAATATGATTTACCAATTTCTCTTCAGTGAATTAATGTCTTATCCCATTCTTACATGCAGTTCTTCCTACCTCTTCATCACATCTCATAAATCAGAGGGTAGGACTCCCCATTTTAACTGTCCTGATATACTCTGTGCTCTGTGGACAGTTTTTATGTACCCTCTGGGACTTCTTATGAAATATGTTAGTGGTCCCTGTAGGGTGAGAGCAACTGCTCCCCAATACGTGTTGGAAGCCCACAAAATGTTGTTCTCCTCTGTGTGAATAGGAGGAGGCCTGTGCTCAGAATTTCCTTCTGAAGAAACAAAGCACATACGAAAAAAGAACCCTCCTGCACTTAGGATATGTGCCGACAATTCTTCTGATTAATGTGGGAGTTTTTGCATGCATATCTGAGGGAAGAATTTGGCTCTTCACTGTTTAAATAAAACACTGAAGAGTATTTAAGGAGCAAAACCAAGCCTGGAATGTTTTGAAGACATTTCCAAGAAACTTTAAGAAAGGAAAGAGTCTTTGCCAAACGTAGACAAACCTCATCAAACCCTATAGCTTCCTTTCAACTTTTATTGTTTCTGTTCCCCCACAAACCAACCCTCAGCAGGTAATTCTGCTTGCTTGACTGCGGCTGAAGTTCCATGATTATTTTATTCCAGAAGCCTGAGCTGTGTTGGGGGGGTGGGGTGGTCCCTTCCCCCTTCTTCGCTTACCCAAAGCTACTTGTGCCCTTGCGGCTGCGTGCAATTTGTTTGGTTCTGCAGGGAGCCGGATCAGGGAACTGATCCAGCTGAAAATCAGCTTTCCCTCACCCAGCCCTTCACTGGGCCTTGTTCCTGCAGCACTACATGACTGGATGAGCAGCAGTGTGTTTCATCTGCTTCATCACAGCCCCCCCACAACATCAGCTGAAGCAAACATACAACTTCGACCTGAATCTAAGGGTGGTGTGCTGGTATCAGTCTCACTCAACAGCTGTTCCAAGACGAGTGGTGATTAAGCACTCTGCATGTCTCCATTGAACATAAAGAAGATCCTTTTTTTAAAAAAAGACTTTAGAAATTAATTTTAAGTTCAAACATACCATTTCTCAAATGAGAACAACAAACATTTCCATCAGAAGGGAAGATCTGTTTCCCTGGGACTGTATACAGCATGCAAAATGGTTTCAATATGTGGCTGATGCATGATAAATAAGGGGAAACCTATGTGAAACATTGCTTAGCATATCTATTGTGAAAGACTGGTTTGGTGACATCAGATAGGATTTTCTCATCTTTAGGGTCAAGTTTTGCATTTGTTGATTTCATATGAGTAAATAGGCATAGTTATCAGGGAATCTGCTCCCCTATCACTCTGGCTTTTGGCAGACTGGTGGAGCACTGAGCAAGCTCTGGATGCCATGGTAGTAACAAAAATTCAATTTTAAAAAATCTCTGGATACCAAGTATTTACTATAAAATGTGATCTAGGTCAAGCAAATATAGGAGATGTCCCATTTTATGTGGAAATCTCAGTGGTGCCCAGCAACAGGACAAGAGGTAACAGGCACAAACTTGAACGTAGGAAATTCCATCTAAACATGAGAAGGAACTACTTTACTTTGAGGGTGTCAGAGCACTGTAACAGGCTGCCCAGAGAGGTGGTGGAGTCTCCGTCTCTGGAAACATTCAAAACCCGCCTGGACGTGTTCCTGTGCAACCTGCTCTAAGACGACCCTGCTCTGGCAGGGGGTTGGACTAGATGATCTCCAGAGGTCCCTTCCAACACCGACCATTCTGTGATTCTGTAAAACTGAAGTCATTTCTCTAGCACGTCCAAAGCATTACTTAATTGACATATGTTCAAAAGGTTGAAGTGAAGCTTAATGGCCGAATGTTGAAGTTCATTCAAATCTGTGAGCCATTACTTACTCCAATAGGACTGGCTATGTGTGTGTAACACCGATATCAATGTACATCCAATAGATACCATATCTTTCAATAAAGCTGCTGTAAATGCAGTCATTCAGGTGTGAGGCTGGAGAGAATTTAGAATTTGGCTTCAGCCGGTATGTTAGCAAGAGCTGTAACAGACGTATTGACTGTAGCACGCAGTTGGATTCAATGAACAAAAGAAACAAAGCACATATGATTCCTGCCCAACATATTCCAGATTGTTTTGAGACGGACTGAAATTTAACGTTTTAGAAGGACTTGAAGTGTTTCTTTCCTGTTGGGCAGCAAGAAGGACTGATTCAGCTTCCAGGCATTCCTGTGAAAATTGCTTAAATGGCACTTGCTGAGGCCTCCCATGTAGGAACTCGGGAAGCCACATAACTCCCCGGGAGCACTTGGGAATGGGCAACACCTTGGCAGGTAGGTGCAGGGGTTTTCAACAAAGGGATTTACACAGACCTGACTCTACAGGAAGGAAAGGAGAGGTGGGGACACAATAAAATAGCAGCTTGGAAGGGGTGAATGCTCAGCGGTAGGGGAGATCGTCACCTTCTGGGCAGCTCTCGGCTCAGCACTCCCATGGCTGGCTGGTGTGGGGAAACAGATGGTAATTTTGACCCATTATTTAGCAGTTGGAAAGGGAAAAATTACCTCAGACAGTTGCCTGCATACAAATGGCCCCAGTCTACCCAAGCAGTTCCTTTTATTTACTAAAGATACTGGCAAAGAGCCGCTTCCCCAGCAAGTCTCCATCCTTCTGGAGGCCTGGGCTGCCCAAACACCTGGTGTCGACAGCAAGCACCTCGGTCTTTCAAGGTTTCAGGCCATGAGGACCGCAAAGAAGTAGAAACTAGTTGTGTCTGTCCAAGAACAACACAAATCAGGTGTGGATCAGATCGATCAGTCACATATGTCCCTGTCCCTGTTTTATGTAAACAGCTTATCTAAATCTACTCATTGACTGCAGTCTTCTTCTGTCATGTTTGTGGAGGACATGGACAACTGTCTCACAGCAGTGCCTTGTGGAACAGGATAGCAGAGAAACCATCCTACTTGGATCACTGTGCAGAAAGCCTTTGTTGCCAAGAGCCAACATCTTTAATTTTGCTTCAGGCTCAAATTTAGTATGTAGACGTCCAGCTCAGAGGAAACCTTTTTACAGCAACTGGCCATTTTAATTATAGAACGAATATAAACAATAAATTTCTAATATTAGATACATTTCTCACAGTCCTTGTTACTGAAAATAATGTCTTAGGGCCATATCCAAGGCCCACTGAATCAGTGGAAAGCGTCCCACTGACCTCATTGTGATTGGATCAGGGCCTTAAGTTTCTTAAAATAAAATTTTACAAGGTGCAGGCTAATACTGTTCCACATATTTTAAGTAAAATGGCTGAAAGGTTCCCCCCCCCCATTAAGATCCGTAAGAAACCAAGACACAGCCACAATAACATCTTGGCACCAAATATTTCATAAGGAATTTAAATATAAAGCGGGGGGAGGTGAGACCGTTTTACACCTGGGCTTCAAAATGGCTGTCTCAGAGCGCAGGTCCCGGGAGCAGCATCGAGGGCCCATCGGGACCGGCAGCACTCCGTTGGCTCCGCAGTGCCCCGGGAGCAAGGGGTGGGCAGCCTTTCCACGGAAAACAAGCAGCGAGCCAAGCACAAAGCTGCAGGCAGCGCCGACCGCTCCAGAGCGCTTCCCAAATTCCACCAATATTTCATTTATTTAATTTTTCATCTGTACCCAGGCTCTAGACGGCTATAAGGAGCTAGAGCTACCAAAACGCTGTGTGACAAGCTGCGCCTGCCGTATGTCCAGCCACACCAAGCCCAAAAAGCAGTAACGCACTCCCAAGAACGTCTGATTTTGTGATTTTTCCAACCTATCTTCCAGCCCATAAAGTTTCAGATAAGCCTTAGATAAGCAAATGAAGTTGGGGGGTTGTTATCCAAACGAAAATATCAACCTGCTCCCTTTCTTCTATGCCCAGCAGCTGGTGCAAGCTGAAAAGGAAACATCTTGAAAGGAGCAGGGAGGTTAGGAGCAAGCCGAGTCGCCTGCAAACAGAGGTTGCCTCGCCGGCACCCAGAGGAAATCCCCGTCCTCCGCGCTGCAGGAGCAGCCCGGCCATCAGTCAGAGGCTTTCCCTGCACTAATGTGTACAGCATGACAAAAGGTGTCATTTTTAGAAGATGTAAAAACTATAGAGGAAAGAGGAGAGAAAGCAGACTCCATTAAAAAAAAAAAAAAAAAAAAGCATGAAAGTGTAAAAATAGAGGTGACGCAAACAGGAAGGTAACATTCCCAAGACGCCCACTCTTTGGCAGTTATTGATGCGATGTTTATGGGGTTGCTTTTGCTTTTTTCCTCTATCAGCTGCATTTGAATTTGAACTTGTGAATTTTGTAAATTTGAAGGACCTTGCTTCTAGCCACGTGTAAAGCCTATACCATCACCCTCCTGGCTGGTCTGGTGAGCCCAGTGCACGCCAAAGCAACATAAAAGCTGCCACACAAACAGTACTGTGCCCCAAACCAGGACCAGTCCAATCAGTGACATCTGACAAGGGCCTGATACAACACCCTCGGAAATTCATGGGTTTTAATGTGATCTGTATGTGGAGTTCAGCTAAAACGCATGCAGCCGGGTTGCCATTAAAGTGCACTCACGACCTGACGTGCTCAGAGAGCGTTTTGACACGTCGGTGTGCAGATATGAATGCCATGGGTCAGACGAAAGAGAAGGGGCTAGAAAAACACAACGAAGACAAAATGTACCCATGACAGCACCATCCAATTTCACCATCAGGAATAATGTATTTATTTTATGCCTGAGCCAAGGTTTAAATTGCCAACAGCTTTGTCATCATACCCTTTCACCCCTGGCTCACTTTTGCATACAGCATATCACAAGACACAACAATTCATTTTCTCCCGTCTTGCTTCCTGTCAAACCCTCCTGCATGTTGCATGGGGATTTCTTGCCCCATAACTGGGGATTAAATAGCCAAGTGATCCAGCAGTGCAGAATAATGCACACTTCGTTTGACATTTCCAGATTGTATTAGCCTGGTCTTGCCCCACCCCCACCCCCCCACCCCCCTTAGCCCTCTGAACACATGTTCATATTTTAAAATTAATTTTAAGTTTTAAAAGTATTCTCTAAGCTAAAGAAGATTTGAGTGGCAGGTCCTAAGCTGGAGGACTCTTCAAAAAGCGGGCACGTCTGCCCAGGGAGCCCTCCAAGCATGGGATGCTCATGAGCTTTCTCCTCCACAATATCATCAGGGTTGTCCAGACCCAGCAGCAGAGCTGAACAGAGGCAGGAAGAGCCCACCATTGCAGCCTAGCGTCCCAGACCCTCCGCAGCAGCACCGAGGCAGCCCCTGGAGCTCATCCTGAGATCTACCTCTCCAAGACAACTTAGGAAAGGAACCATAGGAAGAACACAAGGGCTAGAAAAATATGCTTTAAAATAAGATACACAAAGAACACATTTTATTGTCATCAAAATGAAGGTTAGGCGTGACTCTTGTAAGCCAATGCACCAATGCCATGTTAAGTATCTATTTTTAGATCAGCTTATCTAATCTCCTGAATATATGCATCGCCAGATTTTACTCAGCTACCCCTCAAATTAATCCTGACTTTGTGTAGATCGAATGTTTGTATTTCCAGTCTTATCTGGGTGATCAGTTTGTATTGAACAACTTGGCCAACAAATTTAATCAGATTTATTCTTGGTATATATTCAAAGGTTTATTCAATGGTTGTGAACTTGTGGTTTCAGTAGAGCAACTGGTCAGTCAGGTTCCACTGTGTTGCCCCAGTTATGGAATAGATGACTTAACCATTCTCAACCTTCTTTTCAGTGTATTTGAAATAATTTCATTTAGTCAATAAACATATGTTGTAATGCAAAAGAAACGTGTTTGCTACTCTGCTAAAACTGACCCTCCAAAAGATTTGTGCAACTACAACTTGCATTTACAGAAAAGTGCACAATAAGTAAACGAAGATGCTTGGAAACAAAGCCACGGGAAAAGATTTCTAGATGTCATCAAAATGTCTATAAATAAGTTTTCTCACTACTTTCCCTCGTGGTTTAGCAACCCAGACTGCGGGTAGCATTTAATGTTGGTGTAAACTATACCATTTCCATTGGCTTCACAGGGGATGTGACACAACCCAAAGCTAAATTTTGCATTTTTGTGTTTGGAATTTGCAGACAGGAGAACAGACAGCTATTTGTAGTGGTGCTCCAGTCATTTTTTAACAACAATGTGCAGAAAAGTTCAGCCATCTATATTCATCAGCAAGAGGAAACGCCTCATAAACTCAAAATGCTACACTGAGGACTCTTTCAGTTTTACTTCTCTCCTTATTTCCTTAAAGAGTGCTTTGTTTCCACTGCTGTCTTATTCCCATTCAAGTCTGAGAAATACAACCTGCACGCTTTAGCAGTCTGCCCACCCCCAGATACGCTTACAGCCAAATATTGCTTCCCCTTCACTTTTTAAAACAAACATCCTCTTGCTGCTCAGAAGACCCTACAGAAGCGGCCGGGATACTTTGCAGATATTTGACAGCCGGCACAGCAGCGACGTGTTTTTTTGGAGGAGAAACTGCAGAAGGCTGAAGTGTGCTTGACACTGGGGCATCTGGCACGACAGGGTCCCCCCACCAGTCCTGAAGCCCACCCTGGGAGCAGGGTGTCCTGGAGACAGAGACCCCAGGGCTCTCCTGAGTCCACTGCTGACCAGCCATGAGGGGAGCAGCAGTCAGCGGGGAAGGATGATGCTTCCCAGGGCACTTTGATGCTGCAGTCGGTAGCAGTTTCTGCCGGGAAGGAGTGAGGCAGACAGGGCTGACAGCCACCAGGCTGTGGACAGGCAGTCTGGGCCACCAGGGTTAGGCTCAGGACAAACTAATGAGCTCCCTCTCCCCCTTAAAAATAGCTTGGTTTTCTGCTGTTTACTTTCCATGACCACACAAGCTTCCAGTTCCGTGAAATAAGGACTTCACACCCTTTTGTCTTGCACAGCAAGCGAGAGCAGCAGCCAGTCTATTGGTCACCCGCTCATGAAACCCATTCCCCGACACCAGCTTGGTTTTTATGCTTCTTGAGGTCCTTCAGGTTTGCATGTAGCAATCGTCAATCATATTTGTCATATGCCATGACATATGCCATTTTTCAGCCCAAGAGCTGAGTTGCTCACATGTGGCAATTTAATTACCAGTTTTAGAAGAGCTTTAAAATGTAAAGACTAAATATAGAAACAGTAAATATTAAAATGAAACTGTGGGTGACCTCTCCATGGGAGGTGAGCAAACTCTGCCTATCGTCCTAGTCTCTCCAGGTTCAGCTCCTGAGCTACCCGGCTGCAGTTCCCAGCAAGCGGTGCATTCCTAGAGGCACAATTTACACCCAAAGGTCAGTGTTTGGCCAACATGGGCCACCAGAGCTTCTAAAGGCAATATGTTTATTCAAAGGATGGGATTTCTGCTCTGTGAGGTCTTGCAGCTAAAATTTTTATAAGGATTTAATTCTCTGAAATCCCATCTTCAACATCTAAAAAATTGACTCTGAAGATATGCAAGTGCCAAAGCTACTGGAGTAGTGGAATTTAAAAAGCAACAGTATAGGCTTGATAATATGGTGCTTTTGACACAGTCTTGAGCTCCTGAGACTCTGTTCTTGAGAAGACTATCTTCTGTGTCTTAAAGTTAATGACTTAAATACATTTTTCTATCGGTGCTGCAGAGTTGGATGGGTGGGTTCTCCTTGTCCAGGACACCTAAATCATTCAGTTTGATTGCATCATTGATGTAAGTGTTAAGCCGTTATTTTCTGATTTGCCTCCAGGGTCTCCATAACTACCACTCCAGATGACATGAGGAATAAGAACAAGAATGATAAGCACCTGACACTGTCGGAAACCCCCAGGATCACATAACAGCCATGTTGAGGTACATATCAGATCTCACAGTGCACATACCACTTACCACTGTAAATACAACCATTACCTAGGGTCATGCAGCTTTAGAGAAGTAACTAAGTATAGGTGGTAGCTAGCAGTAAATGCTGCCTTGTACATGATGCCTGTTACACGTAAAACTGGATGACGTGTATAGCATTTTTTCTTCCTTGCAAACAAAGCAGAAAGCTTTTTCCTCATTTAAATAGTTATTGAAACACTAGTAAGAACTGATGCTCTCTCTGATCTACCTCTAAAGAGAACAGAGTGATTTAAAAAAATCTTTAAATATGAGACTTGCTTCAGGGAAAGGCTACTAAGTCTTTAACAGACTAGCTGGTGCCTACCTTACTGAGATTTAGCAGTAGATTTTCAAAAAATGTCTGCTGATGTTTACAAAAATGCATACCCATAAGGAAAATGGTAACAAGTGTTCATAATTTGCAGCAGTCATTAGATTGCACCTACAGATCAACTACAGGTTCAAAAGGCAGATCTATATTTAGCAAATAAATGGCACTTCTTCAGTAAATTTGATTTTTATTATTGGAGAAGATCCCATTGGATAGTGCATTTTGGATAAGCTTACAAAATGTAACAGCAGTAAATGCACTGAAATTTTACTTTCATATCCCACTGAGATGCTGAGATTCCTTAAGTACAAGTATGATGCTGAGGATAATGACCATGGGAGATGTTTTCTTGATTTTTCCAGACAATGCTGTCTGTATAGCAGCAAGGTATAGAGAGAGGAAGATATTTCCTTTACTTAGATTTCTCTGTCTTTGATGATGCCCAAAAACAAAAAGACATTTATGTTTTCTGAAGCCTGGTCTAAAGTTAAGAATTTTGTTTGGATTTGGTTTTGTAAGCTGAGAGGATAAAGTCTGCACACCACTGATTCATAGAGGCTGTATCTACGCTGACCTCTTTGCTGCATCCTATGATACAAGGGCTACAAAGGGCTACAAAGATGATGAGGAGACTGGAGCACCTCTCTTATGAGGAAAGGCTGAGGGATTTGGGTTTCTTCAGTCTGGAAAAAAGATGGCTAAGGGGGGACCTTATCAACACACATAAATAGTTAAAGGGTGGGTGTCAGGAGGATGGGACCAGGCTCTTTTCAGTGGTGCCCAGTCACAGGACAAGAGGTAACGGGCACAAACTTGAGCATAGGAAGTTCCACCTAAACATGAGAAGGAACTTCTTTTCCCTGAGGGTGTCAGAGCACTGGAACAGGCTGCCCAGAGAAGTGGTGGAGTCTCTGTCTCTGGAGACATTCAAAACCCACCTGGACACGTTCCTGTGCAACCTGCTCTAAGACGACCCTGCTCTGGCAGGGTGTTGGACTAGATGATCTCCAGAGGTCCCTTCCAACCCTATGATTCTATGAAGCACTGTCCAGATTGGTTACCAGCAGATTAGGTACCTGCAGGAACCATCCCCAGATCCACCTAGCCCATAAGTCTTGAGCTTCTTTCCTGAGGGAACTGGTGCACAGCCTGATACGTTATGTCCCCTGTAGGGATGCAACAGGGCATTCACACACAGTCTCAGAGCAAGGAAGTTTAGATACCAGCAAAATGTTGGCACCAGTATATCCTACAGTTGAGTCCTGTGCCCAGTCATGGGCTCCCCAGTCCAGGAAAGACATTGACATACTGGAGCGAGGTCAGTGGAGAGCCACCAGGGTGGTCAGGGCTGAAGCCCCTGGTGTGGGAGGAGAGGCAGGGAGCCTTTTTCAGCCTGGAGGTGGCTGTGGGGCATTTGCTGCTGGCTTCAGCTACCTAATGGGAGAATGCAGAGAGGACAGAGCAAGGCTCTTCTCAGAGCTGCACAGGAGTAAGGCAGGGGACAAACAGCACTTGTTATAATGTGAAAAAGATCTGATTAGATATTAGGAAAATATTTTTACCATGAGGGTGGTGAAACGGTGAAACAGGGGCCCAGAGAGGGTGTGGGATTTCTGATCCTGGAGATATCAGAACTTGACTGGACAAACTTCCAAGCAACACGATCTAAGTTGGCCCTGCTTTGAGCCAGGGGTCTGGACCAGGTGATCTCGGGAGGTCCTTTCCAACTTAAATTATTCAGCGATTCAGTGAGAATGAGTCTAAGCTATACCAGCAGAGCTGTGCCTCCTCTATTAATTGTCAGCAATTTTAACTGTTACATGAGAGTTTGGAATTAACTGGATATATAATCAGCACAGGAAATTAGATTTTCTCCTTTAAATTAAACTGTCATGGTAGGAAGGAACATAAGCAGGGATTGATAGTGCTGTGCAGTATGTTGTGTAAGATCAACTGCTTTTGTTGCTTTTTCATTTCTGGGTAGGACTTTACCTTCCCAAGTACAAAAAAAAAAAGTATTTTAAAGCAATATAAAAGACAGGTAGGAACTCCTTTTTTCTTTGCTTTTATGCCTCATAACTCTGACCTCTTCTAGATATTATTTTTGTTTGCATCACATGGACCTAAGAACTGTTGTCATTGCTCCGTTCCTTCAAGACGCTTTATCTTCTCTTAGTCTTTTCTGTTGCTGCCCTGGTTCCTGGCCCTGCCTTTTCCACTGTTTTGCAAATGTTAATAGCTGCCTTCAGCTGTACCTGATCTACAGATAACAGAAGAGCCAGAGGCTAATCCAATTTTCTTCATGTCCAAGGAATTAAAGTAATTTTCTATACGAGTAGCTGAAAATAATGGCAGTCACCGTTGCAGACAAGATCACCAGGGCCTGTCCAAAGCCACGCTGCAGGAGGGGGCTGCGACTTGGACTCAAACTTGTGTTTAGGCTTGGAACCAAATTATAATTTGGGAACCTGAAGACCACTTTTTGGCAAACCGACTGTTTGAGAGAGGCTGAAAAGCATTTGTGACAGTCAACGCTCAGGATCCAGTAGTAAGACAGTCCTACAAGCTGCTTGCAAGGAAACTGTCTGTTGTCATTTGTTTCCCTTATACTCCTCAAAACAGGGTTTCCATGCATTCCTCCTTAATGTGCTGAATTGCCGCATCAGTTTCCCCTCCTAATGGAAATAGCCTGAGAAGCCCATGGGTGCTAGCTAAAACCTACGAGCCCATGCACAAGTAACCAACGCAAAAAGCATGTTTGACCTCTGAGAGAAACATCTCCTGCAGCCAAAGATAAAAATAATAAACCATCAGTGTTTGATATTTGATATTTAGCAGGTATAAGTGGGGTAAATCTGAACCTCAGTTTGATAAAGCTATACTGAGAGTCTTCTCTATACACTTTTAAACTTATCACTTCTATGGTTCTTAGACAACTATGTTAAGCTGAATGTAAAATTGAAAATACATAGGCGTACACTGGGATAAAAATTTCACTTTTTTAAGAAGCTAGTAAATACAGCACCGCATTTAGACTTAAAAGGCATCCCTACTTTTTAAGGTATGGAAATAATCAAAAAATAGAACTAAGAAATGAAAATTCATCCATGAGAAATGGTAGGATTACCTCTGATATCACAGTGAAATCATTTATTAACGACCTGAGCTACAGACCTGACCTTAATGGCAACTATGACAAGGTCATTAATAACGTCTTTCTTAAAAGCAATTTCATGCAAGGTTCACCTGTATGTGATGTCTCCTGCGTGTATAGACATAATCAGAACAAATCTGTGCATCTTCATTTTTGAAACTATCTGTGTTCAAGTGAACCCAAGATAAATTTTGCATTTCTTAAGGAATTCACTCATTAAATTGAATCAATGAACTAATCCGAGATTTACTTTGAAATTCTCAAAACATCAAATGATACAGACAAGGGAAAAGATTCTGAGCACTGAAAGGATAAGATTTGTGTACAATGTGTTTGAAGGAAAAATTCAAATCTGGTTTCATTGCTGAAGACCTATATAACCTGATGGGGAAATAGTTCTAGAAGCTGGTCTTTATTTGCATTAGATTAGGGTAGTGAATTGCCATCTGGCTTTTGAGTGGTGAAGAACTGCTGCAAAATGTGAATTCCCTAATATGGAGGTGACAAAATGCCATCCTCATGTAGTGTATTCAATTTGTATGGCATCTGTAAGTGTTGTAATGCTAATATTGACCTCAAAAGTGAAAAACACTAACACAGTTTTCAGGAAACAGCAGTGCTTGGGTGGCATTTCTGACTCAGCCTTGTGATCCAAGGCAATAATAGAGGTTGGTGAAGAAGCTGCGGTGAGGGCACAAGCTTACCAACGCAGCTCCTTGCTCTGTGAGCAGTGCGGGACAGAGAACAAGAGTCTTCAACAAAACCAGCTGCTTGTGAACCAGGTTCTTAGCAGGTACAAACAACACTTTCCTCAACCTCAACACCATACTCTAATTGAGTGCCTCCAAAATTTATCTTATATTTAGCATTACGACCAGCACTAACTTCAGGGGTGGCAGAGGACAGTGCTGCTTTGACCTTTACAGCGTGTTCTCCAGCCTGCAGTTCAGCTGTTGTTCCTGTAAGCATCGTATGCCAAAGACAAAAGCATACAAAACCAGTTTATATTTCTAGCAGGACCACAGAGGAAACTCTTCCGTTGGCTTTGCAAGTAGGTATGTTTGGCCATTTTGCTACAAATTCTTCCTCCTAGAACTCAATGACAGATTATTTCTGTGTTAGAAGAGGTGAGATAGCTGCTCTTTAACAGGCAATTCTCATTTAGTGGTGTGTATAGGAATAAGGAATTTTTTTTTTAAACTGGGATTTCTATAATTCCCTATTAGAAAAAGTTGGGTTCACTAGGATTGGGAAAAAAAAAAGTCATCTTTGGCTATTGCAAAGCAGTGGGGTTAATACATGGTGCAAAGCTATGGCTCCTCACCCAAGATACCACAGTTAACACTTGCAGCCTCCAAGCTATTGTGATGTGGATTAAACAGGTTAGCTGGAGCTGCCAGTGCTGGGCAGGCTGATGGGAATGCTCCCTTTTCTTGGAATTGCGAGGGAGAAGGAGTAGAGTTGTAGGAACAGCAGCACCTCGACTGGACAAGGGACCTTCCTCAAATGCACTGTCGCATGGAGTTGAATAAGCAGGCCTCAAATTTCGAAAGCTTTCAAAGAAAACTCAGAGCGACAAATAAATCTGAAGCAAAAATTAATTTCCAGAACTGAAAAGTCATCTCAGGAAAACTCAGTAAGCAAAAGACCCCTGCTTTTACAAAACTCACTCTGTGCATGTGTGCATGCATGCGTGCATGTGTGTGGTTCCTGTGGTTACGGTATAGCAGGCCATTGAATTATCAAACCAGTAATTTTGCCATTAGTTTTTCAGTTTGCTTCTAGCATGCATATTCTGTGGTCAAATCCATTAGTAAGTTATAGTGATAAACACCTGGAGTCCATCAAAAACAAAGAGAGTCTTATTCTGTAGGTACAACCAGCCTGGTGAACATACCAAGCAGAGACTAACGGCATAATACAGAACTCAAACAGGAATATGTTTTTTATGATGTGCCAGCATAAGGGAGATCAAAGACTAAAGCCAAATAAATAGCAACTGGGTACCCGCAAAGGAAACATATTTAGACCTTAAAGTAATCAGAAACAAACCCAGTGTATGCCAACACCCTCTGAATTCAAAAGTAACTTTTTCCTCCTTTTCATAAAAGGTTCAAGAGCTGGCAGATTTTGCTTTGGTTTTAAATCTACTGTTTTTATGACTGGGAGGGAATTTTCGTTTCTCACAGACAATGGAACACGAAGAGCAAGAATCATCCCCTCACCCCATCATCCACGTCTTTCTGGCGGTTTTAGGGAGTTACACCCCCTGCTGCCTTCTGATTGAATTTTCCTTGGCTGCTTTGTGGAATTTGCCAGCTTACATTAACCATTTATTGAGCTCAACTCCTTATCTGGAACATCACCTGGCAAACTGAAACAATCTGTCTGGCACCTGGGGACTGGCAGAGCAAATTTTTCCAGGTGGTACAAGCAGACGCCCAGAATTACATGCCAACACTATTTTGTGAGACAGTTTGATCAAAAGCGAAAAGCCCAAATGACTAATGTTCAGTGTCATGTTTAGTACCTGCGATGTACCTACATAAACAGTTTTGAATGACTACTAGTACTAAAAATCAGTTGCAGGGGCGGGGGGGGAGTGGCGGAGGAGATGGAGAAGGGAGCAGGGGGAAGATACACGGGTGGCAGTGAATTGACAGGCTGAGCCTGGGGGCAAACAGTTACATCTGTGCTTGATTTGTCAGGGATTTACATTAGTGAAACTTTAACTCTGCAGATGATAAGTAAGATTACACTTACAGAACAAGTTTATGCAAATAAAGCTTAGTCTACGGAGCGCGTGAGTCCAGACACAGTGGATTTGGCAGGTTTCACTGAGGCGGGTGACTGGGTTTAATAAGTTCATTTACATAAAGGATTAGGACATCTGGAAAAGTAGCATGACAGTTTACTGGGATATAAATAACATTAATTGAGAGGTCACAGGTATGCAAAACACTCCATACATGCAAAAGAAAACCATGGAAAATGAAGGGGCAGAGACTTCCATACTTCCGTCTTGCTCTTGGTTACATCAAGCTAAGCGGTAGGTACTCCTTGCCTTTCCAAATACCACTCCTGATTTTCGTTCCCATTACAGAACCCTATTTCATGACATGTATGCGCATAAACAATCCCTTTTTCTTAAAAACAAACAAACAAACAAAAAAAAAAAACAGAAAAAAACCCAAATCACTGGTTCATATCAACTAGCAACAGTAGTCCAACAGAACTCAGAGAACCTGTAGGAAATCACCTACAAAGCGTGATATAAATAAACAGTGGGGTAGATAATTCAGTTTTACCCAAAGGCTGATACCTTGTTGTCATGGCCACAACATCTCTTTTCAGCAGCAGATGTAACACTGAAAAGTATGTTCACACCTAATTCCCACATGCTTTCCAAATTCTGTGATACATGCTTACTAGAGTTCTGGATTTGCAAACTAACATCCTAGTGAACTGGTAAGCATGAGATACCAATAAGTAATAAATGATCAAGGAGTTTGCAAGAACTATACTGCACCTCAGGATCAATGTATAGCTTGGTAAGCAACTCAAATTCCTTTTCGTTGTTTTTAAGAGGATTAAATGACAGAGTTTCTCATAATAAACGAACAGTTCAGCAAAGCACAGACAAACCTTTTCCAAAGGACTGTAATGTACATATGTTTATATTTCAAGCAGTTTCAAATAAAGATTATTTCAAAACAATTGAAATGTTGCTTGTACAGAGTGAAAAACAGCTTATTTTGATTTTTTTTTTCTTTTTGCTTAGTTCTGTCCCTTCTCCAAGATATTAAGTGCATGCACACAAAAGATTTGTCCACATGCGTACTCATTCAGACAGAGCACTGTGCACGTGCCACACTGGGATGTACACTGGAACAATGATGGTAAACTTATCTGAAGTAATATACTGCTCTCTGACCTGCTTGTGCAAAAGCCTTGCATGAAGTGACTTGGCTTTAACTCGTACCTAAGACAGAGCGATCTGTTAGAACTGCTGCAAAATACACTGAAGAAATATATACGCACAAAGCAAAATACTTCCACCACCTGGCCTTTGCTCTTGTGCAGTCCAATTATATCATTGCTATATTCAGACAGGGGTGGGAATCTGATGGAAATATGGGGCAGGAGCAGCTGGGCTCATGTAGTCAGTGGGAATGTTGTGGCTGTACATATTGACCTTAGCCAAGCAATTCAATATGTAAAACTAAAAGCCAAGACATATAAGCATGAGGTATGAACATAGCAGCAGCCATGTTCAAAAGGGATTAACTTTTGGAAGGGCCAGTTCAGCTGTGTGCTGCTGCTGGCATCTGTTAAGAGCAGGGGAAAACACTCTTCATGTCTTGGTCCATGAGCCAGGTATATCACTTCATTCATCCTTGCGGTGGGATGTTGATAACATCTAAAAGCAAACAAAGGTGATGATTTGGAGTGGCTGCTAGTAGGCACTCACGGTTCTCTTTCCACTTATCATGCTCTGCTTTGGTTGGATCACTTCCCCAACAGACAAGATTATAACTTGCCTTAGAAAAGTGACCATGTTCGCTAACGATTACAAATTCTGAATGCAGTCCAAATGTAGATGAGGCTACAGCACCCCAAGAAATACAGCCCAGCTAAATTAACGAGGGTTGTACAATCTTGATTCTGTTTGTGAACTTCTCACCTAAGGAAATACACGCCTAAGTAATTTCTTTTCCTCTAGTGTTCATGGTAGACAAATGCCAGCGACCTTCGCTCTCTGGCTGGACTAGTTAGTTCCAGCCCACCACTGGCACAGGCTGAGGGGAGAGAGCTTCTAGCCTCTGCTGCTCCTCCTTGGCATGCAAGCCATTAACCGCTCCTGAGTCAGCTAGCTTTGTAAAGTCAGAGTTCAATTTCATGCTCCTTGAGAAAAATTACAAAAATTATCTTCAATCTGCATCAAATTCCAGTTATTGACAAGCTATTAAATCTATTTTTAGCCCTTACTGCAGAATATTCATGTCTAAAAGACTTATTTAAATGAACTGCATGCTAACTGCTCGGTAGGTTACAGGTAAAATTGCCCTAGAATAGCCCCAGACCCGAGCTAGAGAGGTGCTGTTGCAGAGGGCAGAGTATCTCATGCCACCGTGAGTCACTCTGGTTAGAGCTGCCCACTGTACAAACTTTCTCCTTTCCACATCTCATGCAGTTTTTTTCCTGAGGGCACTTGGTAAAAACAGTCCTGTTTCCCTTGAAGTGAAGATACAGCAGTTTCCTAACGCAGTATAAAATTTACAGAAAAGCAGCCTATTATTCCCTATCCCTGACCAAGTTAATTGGATATTAGAACTAGAATCATGTTAAGTAATCTCTGTCAAATCCTATTAGCTCTCTTGCAGAGTATCTGCTGAATAGTACAAAGCTTGTAGAAGAGTTAATAATTATATACCTTATGAATGCAGCTGGAGTAATTTGTTTGTGAAGGTAAAAGAGCCCCTCAGGCTTTCCATCATCCACACCACAGGAAGAGCTCACCGTTCTCCCATGTCGCCCTCTGCGGTAACCAAGAACAGCAAACTGGAGATACTAACCTCTGCTGCAATCATAATTTTCACAGTTGTTCATGACCCAGGTTGAGAATTTAAATGCAAAAATATACCAAAATCCAAAGCTATAGTTCCCACAGCAGCTATAACTCAGTCATTGGTATTTGGACATATATTGTGGAGAATAGACACAGTAATGCAAAACTAAAGCTACCCCTGGTTATGGTTGGCTGGGGGAGCCATAACTCCGAGTTTCCTGACTTTTGTGTTAAGATCTCAACTATAAATATTGCTTTAATGTAGCTTTGTGCAGCGGGTTTACATTGGCATTGGGAGGTGCTCATACGGAAACAGTAGAGAATTAGTGTGGTATGCTTATTAAATGAGTAATGCTTTTAGAATAATTCCTGGGGTGAAATCACGGCCCCAGTGAAGTCAACGGAGCCAGGGTTTCAACTCAGAAACATCTTATTTATTCAGGGAAGAAAGCAGCAAATGTCCTAGTGGTTTTGGTCTTCATTATTAAGGAAAGAATTTCAGAGCAGCTCCCTCCCTCCAAATCAGGACTCTAAAGGATTAATCAATTTATTCTAAAGGAGTGATCAACACCCCCAACCAGCAAATGGTTTGGGGGGAGGAGGTTGCCTCCACAGAAAAGCTCAGAGGTTATTTGGTTTGTTTTGTTTTGCTTTGTTGTTTTCCACATTAAATACCCCAAAGTGTCTATTTCTTTCACAGAAAGTTATTTGCCAACTAAAAAAGTTTCTTACTTACTCTAGCTTTTCCCTGTTTATCAGTAGATGACGGTAAAGTTAATGAAGTTGAAAACTGAAATACTGTCCCCACTGAAAAAATTTCATCCGAAAAGGTTCATCCCGTCTTGGTATTAATTTCAGTTGTTGTGCTTATTTTGAAGGAGGAAGTGAAATACCATTATTTTGCCTGGTAGGATGCTAGACAGCTTTCCTCCTAGAGGACTGGTTTTTAGCGTATCGTGATTTAGCTTACACAAAACAGCCTACCTCATTACACAAATGTAAAATAAATAAATCAGAGATGGGCTGGTCACAAGAGGAGAAAAATTCTGTATCTTGCAGCCTGTGACCAGCCAGAGGAATGTTCCGTTTGTGCCAATCTGCCGTGCATTTTCAGCTGGGAAAGACACTTTGCAAACTGATAGCAGATGGTAGAGCCGAAAATAGATGCTTTACATGTTTGATTGGGAGCCAGCATTTTGTCATTTAGTTGTCTCACGTCATTGCACTGCGTTATGTTGTGCAATCGCGTGTGACATGCCCAAATCAGCCTTACCAACACAGTATTTTCTGAAACAGGACCCTTGCCCTGATGCAGTGGGCAAGAACTTGGTGTGTGTACTGTTTACTGTTCTTGGAAAGGCTTCCTCCACTGGAAACCACCCTCTGAGGAAAATTTCTGCCAGTTTATCCTGATGGTAAGGGCCAGTGGTGGCACTTGGAGAAATCTCTGTTCAAAGACTCTTGGGGGAAGAAATCCATAGCCCTTGACAAAGGCTGGTGCAGGAAGGGGGTCTGTGGAGAGAGAGGGTAGTCCCTGCAGAGAGGTCGTGAGCTGTGCAAATCCAGTGCCACCAGCTTGCCTTGCAAAATGAAAATGTTCCAGCTCCCTGCCAAAAAATGTCATGTGGCAGCAGACTGACATCCCCCTATTTTTAGCTGCAAAGGCAGCTATGAGTTCAGTTCTTTCTTCGCTGAAGATTGCTCTGCCATGAGCTGAAATTGGGCGTGTTGGTGAAGACTGAAGTCAGATTACTCAGGGGCTAAATCTCTGCCTTAGTGCATGGTAACCCTATTTTAAGCTGTTGAGTTTTTTTGTTGATGAATCTCAACTCTATCCAGTTCCATGCTGGTCAGGCAATAGCTCCTCTTCTCAATTGCATTTCCTCATCTGAGCAAGAAAAAGGAGGGAAAAGGAAAGGCTAGAAGACAAAGATCAGCGCATGTAATAATCTATGACAGTCTCCTTCCATGAGACTGTTTCCATCATGCTGCATTTTCCTCTTTCTAGACTTTTTAGAATGTTCTTTGCATAGCAAGAAACCTAACAAGGTTAAGAACAGGAAAACAGGCCTCCAAAATTTCCAGTTAGAAGCTAATAAATGCAGGTCATTAGCTTCATGATACTTTCCAGTTTAGTCTTGCTGAGCTTGTCTTGCATGGGAGCCTCTTCCCTTGGTCATGTTTCACTGAGGTGTGATCTCTCCTTGTTCTGCTTTTCAAACTTCCTGCAGTCAATGGATGCCGTTCCCATAATTTCCACATTTACTGACATTCCCAAACCACGTTAGATGTTTTCCCCCTTTTATTGTTGAAAGCTGCATTAGATGAGACTATAACACAAGTCAGGATAAAAAGTCGGATCACAGTGCTTTGAATGTCTTCCCTGAGTTACTCTTGTCCGTAGACCTTGTTTCCTCTAAGGTAACAGCCAGTGGAAAAACATCCATCAGCAGCAATAATGTCAGATGCTGGGACAACACAACACAAAAAAGTAAACAAATTCTTGTATTCAGTCCATCAATCCTGGTAATCGGTGGCACTACTAGCCCAGTCCTGCTTCCTTCCTCCTCGCTGCTTAATACATCTGAAACTAGCCAGAGGAGGACCAGAAAAGTAAGCTGGCTGGTATGTCCCCTTTGCTGTCACTCTTCTAGAAATAAAGGTAAATATTTCGGTTTGATTAAGCATTTGCAGTGAAATAATTTAATTTCTTTTGACAAAAATATCTCAGGGAATTATGGCAACTCAAAGCAGCTGAGGATGTTCCTCCCAAAACGGTCAGTAGGAGCTCATACATACGGGCCCGCTTGCTTAAGGGGGTAACAAAAGCATATTTGGTGGGCTTTGCTTTCAAGAACAAATATATTCATGGCCACTTTACTTCCAAAATGGGTGAGGCTATGCCTGCTGCATTGCAACTGGAATATAATACTGTCTAGAAACAAAGGCTTGCTATGTTTTCTCAAATGTGTATTAAAAGAACAGAAACTGTAAGCAGCAAGATATGGTGAGTTAAATTTCCCAATTGAAAGTTGTTGCATGCATATCTTTGGTAGATGTTTTGGCTAATTAAAGAAATAGAATCAAATGAACCTTAACATAAACCCTTAAGAATATTAGCATTGCAAAAACTGTCAGGAGGAGATCTTTGTTTAAAACACTGCAGTCTTCTGTGACATAGGTATTTTTAGAGGGATTTTTACTTTGCATTCGACATGGCTTTATGTTTACAATTTGTTATGCATTTTTAATTCTGGGTTTTGTGGTACTTAAGGTAAGGGTATGGTTTTTGTTTAATTTTTAAACTACACTGCTTATTTATTGATTTCTGATAGAACCTGGAAACAAAACAAAAATTAGGGAAGTTTTAAAGACTTGTTTAAAGTGTTTGTCAGATTTTTAGGTTAGAAAATTAGGAACATATGGCACAAATGTTAAAGATAACACATAAATTACCTATGACATAGAAACATAAATCCTTCTATATAGTGCCAAATAGATTGAATTATTTTTTTTCCAACTGGATTTTCCTTGAGATTTGCATCCAAAGAGTCCATCAGCTTCAGTGGGAGTTTGGAGTGGTACCTTATGGCACCATCACTCCTTCCTGCTAGTAATTTCTGCAGGACATGCCTCATCGGAGAAGCAGGGCCAGCTCAGCCCCTCGTGCCTTCAGCCCCTGGGTCGCTCACCTTCCACGCCTGGAAGTGAGCTCAGAGTCCCCGCAGGAGATAGGGCCTTTCTGAAACACTTCTTCTAAAAGCTTTTCAGGTGTAGTCTGTTGAGTTCCAAAGATTTTAAAGGCAAGAGCCAAGAAACGCAAAATTATTTAGTAGGTTAAAAGCTAGGCCTTCGGTTGAGACATGCACACAGACCTTCCTCGCAGTGTAAATTTTCATGCAGTCACCAGTTCCACTTCAATGGCAGCACATTTAGCCACTTGCTATTTATTAATTTTCTAACCTTTTGCATTGACATGTACCACTAATTTGTCCAATAGCTATAACTCCCATGGAACAAAGAACCGGTACAGGTCTATGGAAACTACTGAAATCAATAGAGCTACTTCAGAGATGGACAGGTTTATATGGAAAAGAAATCTTGCCCATACTTCATACAAGGGATCTTTGTTGCTGAAATCCTTGCCATAATTGTGGGTTTGTTTGTTTTTTTCAGCTTTCTTACTGGCAAGTGCACCATCCTGACCTCTCTCTTTCTTTCTTTTGGAGGCTTTTTGCATAATAGAGAGGTATTTGGCAAAGGTCTGCTTTCTTTCTTTCTTTTTTTTTTTTTTTTTTTTTTGAAGAACAATGATCTTTCCCTAGGGTACATTTGGATGCTGAAGCAAATGTAATTCTGAAAAGTAACTTTTTTTTTTTTAAGGATATTCACAAGTTTGATCAAAGACAGGTTTTTATTCTTTTAATGCTGAACTGAAATGTCAAATGCATTATTTACTAGGAGGTACCCTATTCTGTACAGAAAAGTGAATTTGCTCTCTAAAACTGTAGCATAATAAACCATGATGTTTAAAGCTAAACAAAACCAATATCACCTGTCTGATGAAGGAAAAAATGCTGCTTTCATATTGCCAGAGAAGTATTTTTATCTCAGCACAGAGCTAGTGGTATTCACAGACCTGCCTCTTCTCCTGTTTGTTTCAGTAGCAACAAATGGGAGATTTCAAGTAATATCTCAAAGGTCAGCCACAATTTGAAGGCCAAACCACTGAAAATGAATTTGAACTAAACTGTTGTCTTGGTGATGTGGTGGTTGAGCTATGGTTGGTGACACTGTTCAGCTACACTGTGCATGGAAAAACCCTTTCAAAGAAACTACTTGTGTTTCTCTGCCATGCACCCAGTCTGTAAGCTCACAAAGTAGAGTCTGAGGAAAAGGTGAAGAGTGAGATTCCTACAGTGCACAAAACAGGACCAAAAAGCTTTAATCCCTCCAAAATCTGAGGGAATAATTCAACCAGCTCAAACAATCCTCCAGGACCAGTGGCAACCAGCTCAAACAATCCTCCAGGACCAGTGGCAACTACACTTGTTAGATGTAGCTAGGAAGGACATGGACCTGTTGGAACACATCCAGAGGAGGGCCACGAAGATGATCAGAGGGCTGGAACACCTCTCCTATGAAGGCAGGCTGAGAGAGTTTGGGCTATTCAGCCTGGAGAAGGCTCCGGGGAGACCTTATAGCAGCCTTCCAGTACCTAAAGGGGGCCTACAGGAAGGATGGGGAGGGACTCTTTATGAGGGAGTGTAGTGATAGGATGAGGGGTAATGGTTTTAAACTGAAAGAGGGGAGATTTAGGTTAGATATTAGGAAGAAATTCTTTACTGTGCGGGTGGTGAAGCACTGGAACAGGTTGCCCAGAGAAGCTGTGGATGCCCGATCCCTGGAAGTGTTCAAGACCAGGCTCTGAGCAGCCTGGTCTAGTGGGAGGTGTCCCTGACCATGGCAGGAAGGTCTTTGATGATCACAAGGTCACAAAATGATCTTTAAGGTCCCTTCGAACCCAACCCATTCTATGATTCTATGATTTTGGATCACAGAGCTCCTAGTGGCTGTGTTTAAGCTCCCAGCCACGCACAAAAGCACTTTTCTATGGACCACATAGAAAGCTTAGCTCCTGCACAAGCAACACCACTGTTTGAATCTGTGCAGGATGGGGCTTCATCTCTGCCTTATCCTGGAGATTGGGTAGGTGGCCTCGGGCACAGCTCATGCACTTAAGCAGCAGGAAGCACAGTACAAAGCAAAGCACCCATCGCTGCCTTTGTTCAAAATCACGAAAGATAAATGATGATGATGCTAATCCATGCCTGGGATTTTAAAATATTGCAGAAATTGTCATTTCAAAGCACCCTTAGGCTCCAATCAGTGCTCAACATCAGTGGGGGACATCAGTTCAAGATAAAGGCTGGCAAAAAAGGTATCTCAAAACCAGGACACTCGGAGAGCAGAGACAGGTCTGTACTTTTGCTCTTGTCTTCAGAAGAGCCTCACAGAGAAAAGGATCCAGGACAGAACCACAGGCAAGCTCAAGGGTTGCCCCATCTCCGTCACCAGGTGTATGGGGGATATATACTCACATCCCACTCCCTCCCCTGGAAAGATGGAAGTGACCCTCAGCAGGCACCTCCTGTGGACACAGTTTCAGCAAATAAGAAGCAGTGACATACAAACTGCTAATGGTTATTTTCTATTTATTTGAGATATCTTTTCAAAGAAACTCTCTTACCTTCTGGTGTGAAGTTCTAAAATGAGATTCTGGTGGAGAAATTCAAAATCCAGGGGTGGAGGCTGGGGCTGAGAGGTCACCAATTCAGTCCAAAGCAGATAGAAACAAAGTTATTTTACAAGAAGCCTATACTTAAAGAATCTCTTCGTTGCTTTAAGGACACTGCAGGGGAGTCTGAACAAGCTGTCCTAAATGCAACTCCCAAACTTGCTGAATTTCACCTACTGTTGTTAATAACATCCAGAATAGAAAAAAAGTCTTCTAACCCACTAGACAGAGCAGCTTGTTTTCATGGCCATCTTCCTCTACTCTATGCGCTTTTCTGACTCATTCTTATCATATTTACATTTCTAGCTTTACTTGTTTATTTCACAGAGTACACCAAGTAATGTAAATATTTCTCCAAAATGTGACAGAGATGAGAATGCAAAGGTATTGATTCAGATTAATAACTACCTTTTGACTCGTACATGAAAGGAGGAAACTGAGCAGCAGGTTCTCCTAGTGCTCCCTGTCATATCACATCATCATAACAAAATAGCTGAATCTGGAAGTAGCATGTAATCAAACATTCATGGTAAGACAAAAAACCTGGCGAAGTAGCAAAACACAGCTATGATGAGGTCTGGTTCGCAACATTCAAACTGGTGTTCATGGATCTTGGGAAAGAAAGAAATCTTTGCTTTTGACATTTTGGAAAAGTGGCAATCTTAAATCAACTCCGCTAGTTTTGTCTGAGAGTTGGCATGGATTTACTCAGAACTTCATCCAAGTTCTGTTGGTTGGACAAGGAGATCTTAAAGTTAAAAACCAGATAATCTAGTAAAACAAAATAAAAGGCCTAATTAGTGATGGTAGCTCTGGCCTCATAAGAAAATAATGTGATGGATTTGGAACACAGATCAGAGCATTAGCTCCACAGAAGTGTTATTCCAGCCACAGAAGGTCTTAAATACACCTTTTAAAATGTATAATATAATGCCAGATGGTTGAGCCACATCTGAGTTTTTCAGGGCATTCAGTGTGCGATCAAAGTTAGGTAATCACTGAATGAGAGTAAAGTTGCTAAGGACCTGGCATTATAGTTAATGTGAGCACTGATACATTGATTCTTGACCTTTTTCAGAACAACTCTCAGTGGGTGGCATTTCTGTGAAATAGGTGTTAACTGGAATAGTCTAGTTTCAGGTCGTGTTTTTCAGCTGAAAATGTAGTTCTTTCTAGTCCTTTAATAAAATAAAATAAATATAATAAAATAAAATAAATATAGAGCAATAGTTTGTCTAACTAATAACCAAACTTCTGAATTCTCTTATTATAGCCAAAATGACATCCAGCTTTGAATCAAAAGCTGGACAGTTTCACTCTCGAACACAGCCTGCCCCTGGCTGGACAGTTTGGGCATCTGCCCTCTCTTTTGAAATCCTTATGTGAGCGGCATCTAAACCGCTCAAGTTCTCTGATGTAGCGCCTATCAATATTGCTGTCTTCAATCAACCTGTCATTTACAGGGTGAGATTCAACTTACACCGAGACACATAACTTCAGATATGTGCACGTAGATGTTGAAACTGGCATTGTAGTGACTGGAGATCTACTCAGTGCCATCAACAGTGTCTGAATGGCAATTTACCTCAATCCAAATTAGACGCTTAAGGCATGGTTGATTGCATTTAGGTGTCCTGTGCTATTTGAGATGCTCTAGGGTATCTGAAACACACCCATAGGGGAGGTAAAGGTGACACATGCCCCAGAGGAGACCTGTGATTTCCTAGTCTGTCAGCTAGGAGGTCAGGCAGGACACCTTGGAGCATCTTAAATGGTATGGTTAAATGACACCTGTGCATGGAGGGATGAATTCAGTGACTGGTCAACCAAATCTCCTTAGACTCCATAGACTACACTGATAAGTTCTCCATGGACCAGACTGGGATTCAGACATCTAGCCCACATGCAGACGGACAGCTAAATGTAGAAGCCTTAATCCTGTAGAAGCCTTGGTCCTACCCAAGCTGTTAATCCACAGCCTGTAAAGACACATTCAACTCTGGGTGCCTAGGAGTTCATGGTCCTTTACATGGGCTACACGGGTCCTCTATAGGTAGGCTCCTGGGTTGAATTATACCCCATAGTGGCTCTCTAACAAACAAATCCCACAAATATTGTCGATAAACACACAGGTGGCAGAGCCAGGTGACAAAGAGCTGTCCATCCGAAGGCAAACATCTGCTCAGGCCTGCACTAGTGGACAATGTGGGCTGAGATCTCAGAGCCTTCCCCTTCCCACAGGCCTTGAAGATAGCCTCATCCCATGCCTGAACACCAAAGTGTTCAGACCATGTGGTGTGAAGAGGCTGCACATGGACTCAAGCCCAAGCTCACTCTTGTTTCCCAAGATTATTTATTCTTCTGTACCATAAAGACACTGGTTACACACAACGCTGTGGAGTAGAGAGAGAATTCATGAAAAGCAGACAGGACTGCCATGGTAGGAGTGTGGCCATGGAGCATGTCCTTGTGCACCATGTCAGTGGTATAAAGGAGGAAGACAGAGGAGGTCTCTGGAAAAAAAAATCACTTAGAGCAGGGACATCATGAAGATCTCGCCAACTGGTTTTATGTTGTCCAAGTTAAAATTGCTGAAACAGTCACCCTGGTATAAAAACTCATGTAAACAACAGGAAATAGCACCTACATTTTGCAAGTAACAGTGAAAGGTAACAGGTATATTAAGTAATAAGCACAGAAGTATGGATGTACATTTTACAACAATAGTAGAATTTTCCGAGCTTAAAAAAAAAAAAGCAAAAGAATGAACTGTTTTGTCTTCAGGCCTTTATCCTTCCTTGATTGTGGGTCAGGAAGGAACTAATGAGAAACCATTATTGGACAAGGAAATAGCTTGACAGTATGTTATTTATTTAGTGCCCCCGCCCCCCTGCTGTTTAGCTTGTAAACAATTGCAAGCACAGGCTGATCAGCAGAGCCAGTGCTGAGTGTCAACTCCACAGCCCAGAGGCTGGGTATAAATATGTTTAAAAGAGACGTTCGACTAGATCCTCAGCAGGTGTCCTTCACAGTAGCTCCATTAAGGGCCTCACTAATGCCTAATTAAGCCTCTCTATATGCCTAATCCCGATGTGCACTTGATTGATTGAAGATTTTTGTGGGCTTATCCCGTGAAGTCACGACTTGTTGCAGTTCTTTCATACAGCCCTAACAATTTGGTGGTTCATTAGTAGTAAACACGGTTGTTATAAATTTACAGAAGTTATAACTTAGGGCATGAAAAGCAATTTGGGAGGACTATCTGTTTATTTTTCACTCCATTTTTAATGAGATGTTTATACAAGCCCCTAATATTAATTTTCCCCATGACTTCCAGTTTTTAGTCATGCAAATGTGACAAATATGTATCTAGGACTTACTTTCTTTCTTTCTTTCTTTCCTTCTTTCTTTCTTTCCTTCTTTCTTTCTTTCTTTCTTTCTTTCTTTCTTTCTTTCTTTCTTTCTTTCTTTCCTTCTTTCCTTCTTTCCTTCTTTCCTTCTTTCTTTCCTTCCTTCCTTCCTTCCTTCCTTCCTTCCTTTCTTCTTTCTTTCCTTCTTTCTTTCCTTCTTTCCTTCTTTCTTTCCTTCTTTCCTTCTTTCCTTCTTTCCTTCTTTCTTTCTTTCTTTCTTTTTCTTTCTTTCTTTCTTTCTTTCTTTCTTTTCTTTCTTTCTTTCTTTCTTTCTTTCTTTCTTTCTTTCCTTCTTTCCTTCTTTCTTTCCTTCCTTCTTTCTTTCCTTCCTTCTTTCTTTCCTTCTTTCTTTCCTTCCTTCTTTCTTTCCTTCCTTCTTTCTTTCCTTCCTTCTTTCTTTCCTTCTTTCTTTCCTTCCTTCTTTCCTTCCTTCTTTCCTTCCTTCTTTCCTTCCTTCTTTCTTTCTTTCTTTCTTTCTTTCTTTCTTTCTTTCTTTCTTTCTTTCTTTCTTTCTTTCTTTCTTTCTTTCCTTCCTTCCTTCCTTCCTTCCTTCCTTCCTTCCTTCCTTAATAGAAAAATTAATTTTCAAATAAATAGTAATGTACAGTGTTCTTAGACTCTGTTTCTTCCCCTAAAAGGCATTTCAACTTTTCACCAGAAAATAAATAAACATTTTAAAATCATGCTTTTAAGATTTGAAAATATCTTTACATTTTTAGTGAGGACAAAAAAAGAGGATTTCTTCCCTCTCTAGCAAATAAAGCTAAGTTGCTTTAATAATAAAGGCTTGAGGTGGCTACACCTCCTACCCCCAGTAAGATTGCTTAGGTATCTAGATGAGTTGCTCTGGACATGCCTAGAATGTGTTAGCCTCAGCAGTGCTGAGCAGTTTGGCACCTGTGTCACTGATATTAGGACCACTGCCGAGACCACCCTGCAGGATCTGGCAAACCATATGGTTGCAGAGCCCACCTCAGATTGCTCCCTGCACATCACAGAGAACCTGGTGCCTCACCTCTTATCACTGCTGGTTAAAAACCCCACTTACCTGTGGTATGGAGAAGTTGTTTCAGCACCCAGGCTCTACAGGATCCACGGTTATGGTCTTCCCTGTCTATCCTCCTCAAGCTCTTAGACTTTTCATTGACTGAGTAATTAACTGGCTGTTGAAGAAGGGACCAGCAAAGCCCCAGCTTCAACATCAGTGGCTGGGACAAACACCTGAAAGAGGGGAGACCTATAATGTCTTGACCTGACTGATGTTCAGTTCTCCTGCGTGTCACCACCATTAGGTTCCCTAATTATTGCATTAAAAACACAACAAAAAGATTCAACATTTTTCTTCCTCGGGGCGTTGCAGTGTGTTTAATGAAGTCTGCAAACTTGCCAGCTCCCCAAGCCTCCCTAATTAGGCACTTGTGATATGACAAGCTTCTTAACAATATTATTTACTTTCCCTGGGACATAGCAAGGGAAGGTTATGTTTCCCTCCCCACAGAAACCAGTAGCATGATGGATGAAACTTCAGGAAATATTACACTGGCTGGTTGTTTAAGTTTTAATGTAAAACATTCTTGTGTCTGGGTTGGACGTGAGTTTTTCAGCAACCTGTATTCCTGTAAGGATATTTTAATTTCCCTCCTTTGATGCAATTAGGCTTTAAAATCTTTCATCTCTTTTGTTTTGCTAGGAAAGAAAAATCATTTTAATTCACACAGCTCCTTTTGATACTGCACTAAGATGTAAGAGGGGAGCCCTCTATTCCACTGGTGGTGGTTTACCTCCAACAAAAGGAAAAAAATCCCAAACTGATTCAACTAGCTTGTCAACCACGTAGACGAGCATGGACACAATAACCGAAGGGGAAAGAGGAGAGGGCAGGTACCGAGGTGAGGAGACAAGCACCCTCAGGGGTGCCACCCTCTGCAGTGTATTCCTGTGAGGAGAACAGAAACCCCCCACCTCTCCCACTGCTCCTTCTTCTGCCCCCAGCCCCATGGTGTTGGCCTGGGGTGCTGGGACCTACCTTGGTGGCACTTCCCTCAGTGGCTTAAGTTTAGAACAAAGTGATGCTTTCTTCAAACTGAGAGAAACGGTGCTCTTCCCTGCAGCCTCCACTTTCCTTAAGACCTGTTCAGCCAAATGAAACCCAAAAGCGTTTGGAGATTTCCTGGGATAGAGCCAATCAGTCTTCAACATCTAGGCCCTGAAATGGCAATAAACACAGATATGGAGTCCAACCCATGACTCCCCGATAAAGTCTCTGGGAGTAATGTAGAGCTGCTTCTTGCTTACCAAACTGAGTTGCTCCACCAGTGCCAAGGAAGCTAGCAATACTCTCTGCTGGTCACCTGTGTTACAGCCTTTCCAGGACTTCAAGCATCTGGGCATCACCTTTACTGTGCTACTAAGCTGCTGTCATGACTAACAGCTTTTTCCAACAGTATTTTAATCTCAACCAAAATAGTAGTCTCAGGAAAAATATAAACAAACAGAAAGTCGGACACCAAAAAAAAATCTTCAGATGATGAAATTCAGAACTTCATTTTACACACATGGATCAGACTTAACATCAGGAGGAGCTGGGAAATGGCTTCTCTTACATTATTTGGAGGTGGGAGGGGAGAATATATCCCAAGCAAATTTAGATAGATAGATAGATAGATAGATAGATAGATAGATAGATAGATAGGAATTGCAGGGAACCTAACACTCTTCACTACATGCTAATGAATCACCAGCCAAACCAATTTAGTTATGCAGCAATACTTGGTTTCTCTCCTTCGCAGCACCTCCTGCCAAGGAAGGATTATAGCAACAGCAATTTGTTTCAGATTTACTCTGTCAGATCAGCTGCTGATAGCTTCAGACCACCCTAATCTGGGAGAGAAAATGAAGCTATCTGTTGACAGAAGAGCCGTTTGTGATTTTCCTGAGGCACTTCATTGTTAATGTAAAACCATTAAGGAAGCCAGGGGTGATATGAGTTCAAACTCCTTTTGAAAGAGATAACCAAAGAGACTTCAGATTTACGATTCCGTCTCAGTTCTCCTTATGTGATATTGCAATCTTCTTGACTTAGGTGAAATGCAAGTCTAAACACCAATTGTGACCACAGTGCCTGCTACTACAAAATATTTAGTTTCTTCTCATGGAACACTAAACAGTGGCTTAGCTTTGGGAGCTGTAAATAAATGAACTACATTTTGAAACAAACCCCAGAGTTTACATCATCTTAACTATAAACTGTAAATTAGGTGCAACGGAAGTTACATTAGATCTTTATATGCTACTTAGAGGTAAGGCTTTCAAAGATGTCTGAGGAATTTAAATATGCAGTTCCTATTAATTTTAATAGAAAGCTACGCTCAGCTCCCTCAGGTAGTTTCAAAATCTTAACAGACCGTGTTATAAACCCTAAACCTATTAGATCTGTGGAGAGATTCCCACTGAGTTTAGGAGATTTGGATCAGGCTCTCATCGCCTTTCCAGGCCAGGGATCTCCTCCTCGGGCATCAGGGACGACAGCATAGCAGCAGGGCCCGAAACGTCTCCCTAATTGCAATCCCCTAATCTGTCATTGCAACTTTTTTTCCCTAGGAACAGAGTGAAAAAAGCCCAGTGTATTCCAAAAAACAAACTTAGAAACACTGCATATGACTCCTACACCCATCCAAAGAGTCTGAAGCTTTGCAAACTTTCTTGGTTGAGGACGCCGGCAGCTGCTGTAGTCTCTTTGCGTGCCTGGTGAAAGCAAACCAGGAGATCCTGTCAGATAACGTCAATGCCAGGAGAGAGACTCAGAGGAGAGTATTACATTATTTTATATCAAGGTTGGCAAGACTATCAAATGGCTTACGTCAATAGCAAAGCTCCCGTTGCCTGCGGTGGCGCACCGGAACACAGGAGGGATGGGGGAATTGCAAACCCCGGGCACCGCAGGCACCCTCATGGCTCAGGCCCATCTCTGCACCTTCTTACTGTAAACTCTGACCAACGTGGGGAGGGCACATCCTCAGGTCCCAGCATTGCTAACACACCATAGATGCGTCACCTCAGGACCTTCAGCGCAGGACCAAGCCCTGGCTGAGCAGTGTGTGTCCATTACCTACGGCACCTTTTGAGGCAAATAGTTTGCAGGAGAGAGAGCTCTTTTTCCACAGGACTCATTGGAAGCATAAGGTAAACTGAAGTTTCTTTCATACACGGGATTTAAGTTTGCTTTTTCATCACAGGAACAATGCTGTTTGAGAGTCCAGATGACATAATGCTGTATATTGCAAAAATGAGAAAATAACCACAGGTAATTTTAAACCAAACACAAAATTATATTAGTTGCACTTGACTTTAAAGCCAAATTTTGGATTAGGGCTCCATTTATTGGCAATTCTGGGAAAAGGTTTCAGTATAATCCCCAGTTAATGAAACCTTTGCTAGTGAATTTCCTTTGTCAACACTGCATTTAATGTGAGAAGTGCTTATACCTGCTAGATCATCAAAACCTGCAAAGCTAATAGACTCAACTGGAATGTAAAAAATGGAGGATTTTCATAAAACTTTAATAAAAGGTTTTGGCCTAGAATGGTGTAGGGTGATTCCTTTAAAAACAACTCCACTATTACTATTCTCCAGTTTCCAAATACTTTTTTGCCATGAAAACTGACAGAAAGCTATGCTAAAAAAATACATATTGTAAAGTATTTCTTGGAAACGTTGCACAAGTAAAAGAAAAAAAAATCAATTGTAAAATCCCTCGAAACCTAGCCAAGCTGAGCCTGAGCTTTAGATCCCTTTGCTCTTGCACGGTGCTTACAGAGTCGGATAGATGCCAAGCCCCAAATAAGCCGGTCAGAGAGAAAGGCAATCTTGACCACCGCTAGCAAGCAGCAAGGGGAGAGGCTGGTTCAGTTCAGTGAAATGCCGGGGCTCCCCTGCTGCAGCGCCAGGTTTCCCTCGGTGTTGGGACACACGGTGACTGACAGGAGCGTGACAGAGAGGAGATCTAATCCCATCTCCATCCACCACATCCATCCCACCCTGCTGCAGGGGCAGGCTGGGTTTGGCTGGGTAGGGATATCAGCATTTAAGAAAAGCCACCTTTAGTGAAAGAGCTGTAGGGTGGCATTTTCCTGTATATTTTTGAGACTTCTGTGCCAAAGGTGAAGTTGTTGGTTCTGTTTGTACGTCACTCAGAAAATGCTCAGGGTCTCTCTCTTGCTGGTAGGATTAGTTATGGTACAGGAAAAGTGTTTCTTCTTTCAGGAATCTAAAGTAAACATGATTTTGAACACCACCACTGGACTCTTTTCCCCACAATTTGGAAAGCTGCAACTTTGTAGGCAGCCCCGGCACTGCTTTGTTTCCCTTCGTCCATGAAATGCCTTTTACACTATACTCTAAGAGTTATTCCCATAACTGGTTATCCACCTGAACTTTAGGTACTCCATTCCTTCTTCTCCTGTGTGAAGCCATCTGCCACAAGGGTTTGGGACCCAGCAGTGAGAGAGACTTTTAAAGAATCCTTCCCGCTGCATGTAGCATGTGCTGAGACAGGATTTTGGAAATTCAATTAATGCTTCCATGAACACAAGTAATGTGTGAACGTGCCTGTGGCTGTGTACTTCCCTATGAAACCTTAGAACTAGGATTAAAGTGACTTTCAGGTCAAGCTGGATGATTGCACTAAAAAAGAAATGCTTTATTTTTCCTTTAAAATTTTAAACTCTTCATTTCAACCATGTTGACTTTGTGTTCACAAAAACAGGAATGCTCATGGAAACAGTATTAAAAATATTTTTAAATACTCAGGAAAAGCAGATTTTGAACTCCTACAAAAAATATTTGCAGTGGAAATCTCATTCCCCTCATCCAGTCAGGAAACAGAAATACACCATATACACTGTACAGCCATTACAGCTGTTTGAAGTGTGCCAAGAACTACTCATAAATTAACTACAGACATAGAATTTTGTAAATAAGTTTGACTAATAACTAATCAAAATCTTCCCAATGGCAACTCAACTGAAAAAAAAAGTGGAAACATTTGTTGGAAAATAAGGTATCACAGACAGCATCTCTAGCTTGACTGCCCAGTTATCTGAATAACTGTGTTATTTTCTGCCAAACGTATCCAGGCTGACTAGTAAGGAAAACTTTTGCTTTGTTTTTCTTCCCTTTCGCTTGCCTTCTTGCTAGCTGAGTTTCTCACGATAGTACTGCCTGAGTGGGACTGCACAGCAAAAATCCTAGAAAAACAGGGGAACTGCCCTTTGCCAAAGACGTATCCCTGGGTACAGTCCTACACCAGCACACAGACCTCGTCCTGATTTCTTGCAAAACCTCCTTCTCACATTTATGCTTGAAGTCTCCATTTTGAAAAACACCTACACGGGTGCTTGGGTTTCTCTCTGTTTGAAATGTGCCTTAATGTGGTGCAGACCTGTGACTGAAGCTAAGCACACTATGAAGCTTGCTTTTTTAAAGAAATGCTTTCCTGAACTTGAACTTAAACTCCCAGTTACCGGACGGAAAAACAGCTTCATAATCTTTTCTGCTTCTAGTTTACTATGGTCATAATCATGACAGTGCAGCGTTTTCTCATACTGTACAACTGACCATATCCTGAAAAAAATCATATCGTTAGGTTGATATCAAACATTAGATGAGAGAAAGCCAAAGGCAGGAGGGTATCTGCGGTTGGGATTCTACTTGAGCATAACATCACCCTTGTCTTTATTCTTCTAGAAGAATGGGTAGAAGAAACACAAGCAGAACAACAGATTTCAGTGACAGATGGATGATGTGCACATCAAACTTCATACATACTCCTTGAAATCTGGACTCACACAAACCCCCACTGAAGGCAGTTTGGGGAGAGCATCTGTCAATCGTTTTAGTGTCCGGCCCAGCCCAAACCATGACACATGTCAATGAATTAGGGGGTTGAATTCCTCTTCAGAAGCATCACTCTCCTTGTTGGTGAGGAGAAATTAGCATTACACCTGCCAGCAGCCAGTGCTACCTAAGTAAGCAAGGTTAAATGAAAATTACTATCTATCTGAAATCACAAAGTTTTCTAAGTGCAAAAGTCTTCTTCCTTTCCCATGTAAAAAAAAAGTTTTCAGTGATACAGTATGGTTATTTTAAAGATTTGATTTTCTACAGGCTGAAAGTTCAGCAATAGTGTAAACCTTCATTTTGAGTTGTGCTCTGGTGAATGAAGCTAAGTCAGTTACTGGACTGAAAAAGAGAAGTTGTCACAGAATCAGGTTACATTTCACAAACAGGTAGAGTTGGCCCGTCAGAAAAACTAGTTCTCAAAAGCACGGAATGTTATAAGCAAAACTGGGAGGAGAAGAATAGGTGGTGAAACCTGGAAGCCCTTCTTAAAAATAATTTATTACGTTATGAGAAAAAGTCCCAAAACCACTATTGCACAACTGAGGATGACAGCTTTGGCTACAAATGCATTTTGACTCAGTGGCAAAGAGGAGGGGGAAAAAACCAGAAATAGAGTCATAAATAACAAATCCAAGACAAAGATACACTATAAAGTGTGGCAAATTGATAGAGGAAGCCAAAGATGTTCACCTGATCAGGCTGGCGATAAAAACAATCATAATAAGAGCAAAAGCAAACATAATGTAGAAAGAGATAGCAGGGGTTAAAATACATAATGAAAGTGCTGGAATAGCAAGACAAATCATTCTCTTCTATATTTTAAAGACCCAGAAAAATGTGATACTTTCCAGTGCATTTGTAACTCAGAACATCTCTTACAGAGGAACATTTTGCCCCTAGATGTATTGCACCCCTTTTCTTAAAGGAGACATTTTAAGTGGCCGCATGCAAGTGGGTACACCTGGAGACAAGCAATGCAGGTCGCAGGCAGCAATGTGGGAGTTGCAGTCCTGGAAGGAACCAAAGCTGGTGGGAACCAAGGGGTCAGTGTGGCTGACCCTGTGTGGCCCTCATTAGAGCCACAGCATGAGACCTCAGCCTGATCTTCTAGAAAAGGGGGTGAATATGGGGGTGCAGTCTGACAGGGTGAATAAAAAAGGCAAAGGATAGTGTGAAGCCACCAAAGCAGGAGGTACAAAGGGGATGGGGAGTAGAAGGAGGGAGTCCTGAGCTCTCTCCAAAGGCAACCATAACCCACCAGGGTGGTGAGCCAAGGTGGGGACCTCCATCTCCTACTTCTTGCTGTGGACAGGGACCTCACAAGGGGATGGAGGACACTGAGGCCAGGGAGTCCCCTGCTAGGTGATACATCAATTTGCAAGACAGGTTGCCTTTCCCATAGAGGCCATGACCTAGATACTGTTCTGATATTTCTTTTACATACTTACCAGGCAGCCATTTCATTGCATTTCTGGAGCACATAAATCCATTTGTACCTCAAGTGGGATGCCTGGGCACCCCAGCACTGGTGGACTCACAGATTTCTTCCGCTCCCCCTGAAGGAGGCTCCTCCAGTCCAGTGCCTTTTGGGCTGAGGGGCACAGACCTCTCTGATTCACTTTCTGAGCACTAGAATTTATTGTGATTTGCAATGATTCAGCCCTCAGCACTTGAAATGTTTATGACATTTTAAAATATTAAGAAATATAATAGTCACAAGTATAACATAAATAAATTTAAATATAATAAACCCCTCTTGCTTCCAGCCAACTCAAACTATGAAACGAGAAACTCAAGGACTGTCTGCCTGAGGAAAAAGAGACTAAATACACTTATACACACATGGAAGCCAAGGGATTTCTCCGTCCTGGGAAATGTCTTGAGGCTTAACCCCATACTCCAAGAAAAGTTTTGTACTGTTAGTTTAAAGCAATCTTACTTAGGCCCCTTTTTTCAGAAGCCCATCACAGATGACCTGACTGAAGGAAAGCACACCCCAGACGCCTCAGTAAACCGCTGCTCAGGTTTTGGCTAAGGAGGGGCCTTTCCTAAGCCCTACATTTTTAAGCACCGAGGGCTGGCCATCATTTCCCCTGCTCTTCTGGTATTCCCCACATTGGTGTCTGTCTCCCCATTCTACGCTCAGCCTGTCAACTCTCCACAGCACCTTGGTTTATGTTGGCATCGCACTTAGTGCCATGGGACCGTGACCCGTGACCACGCTCTCCAGGCACTGTCATAAGACTGGGAAGTGAAGCCTGCAGGGGTAGTACTGCTACCACCACGTGCAGGTGAGAGATATAAGGAGCAAAATGAGTATATCTTGCATACTGGCTATTTCGGAGGCAAACATAAATTACAAATATTTAAAAGATCTGCCATGTCTCCAACAGAAATTATACAGAAAGATACACAACATTGTAACAGTGGATAAGAAAGGGGAACACTAGAGCTAAAAATGAGGAAAAATAGTTCTCAAGAGGCTGAGGTATTAGTGTAGAAAAGATTTTCTAGGGAAGTAACATTGCCTTCAGCTTTTAGGGATGAAACCATTTATAGATACGCAATAATGAACAATCTCATACTGTCAAAAAACCGAACAGATGATGCAGAATTTTCTGAAGTCGATAAATGTAAACAACTATCTCCTTTTTCCTTTTACATATATTATGATATGAAGCTCTACATACTATACTATAATATATATATACTATACAAAGGAGAGTATACTATGATACTCTCCTTCGAATGTACTAATTCTTCAGAAATATTGTCTGAATATTCCAGAAGTACTTTCAGCATAAAAGTTGTCTGTTAATGGTTCACATTGACTAATCTATGTTCAAAAATAACAAGAAAGTTCTTTGGCTCTGCTTCTATTTGAGGAAAACATTTTACACCTAGAAAAATAACAAATAAGAAATAATTATTCTTGGTTAGCTAAACACCCCACCAGATTTTTCACCCTTATATCCATGAAACTTGCAAGAATCACTGACATTTCCATACTTTTAAGGCATAGTTTGGCTCAAGCAAAGAAACAAAAGAATCCTGTCTTTTCACATGACATCATTTGGACTTAAATTTGCTTTAATTTCTAATTTTTATTTTCTATAATCATGATTGTTTACATCACAAAGGAGTTAAAAAAACATCTCAATAACTTCAGTCATATCAGCAGGACACAAGAAAACAGTATTAAACCATGTATTTTCTGACTTGAACATTGACATTTGATTCTTCTGGATTAAATTTGCATAGCGCACACTTGATTGCAGTTAAATAACTATTAAGCTCTTCTCAAAAAAACTAGTTTTGACGTTTGAAGTGAACAATTTCACCATTAGGCTAGACAGGGCTAAGCTTGTCTGTGAGCACAGGACTAGCGCGGAGTGTAAATCCTTCGCCATCCTCTGAAATCCTCTGGAAGGACCAGGCTGCTGCACTGCAACCTGTGTATCACAGAATTACATTGGTTTTGAGTATTTTAAAATTTGCTGACTTTAAAAAAAAAAGAAAAAGAACTACCCTTTATTACTTTGAAAAATGAAAGCTTTTATTAGTAAAATACCTTCTTGCAGTGCTCAGGCTCTTGAGTTCAAGTTCAACAACCTGAACTAACACTCAAAGTTAAGAATGTTCTCACAAACACTCAAAGAAGTGGTTTGTATCTCTGGTTGAAAAGAACCTATTTAGTAGAGTGAAACATAAGCCAAATTTGTTTTCTTCTAATACAAAATTATTCCTGCATCCCTTTCTCACAGCACATAAAAACTGTGTAAATAAGTTCTCATCACTTTATTTTGTGGAAGTACAAGTAATTCTTCATAGATGAGCTTCCCATTTATATTCACAATTGTATGGCAGCCTCAGTCTGTTTTGTGCAGCTGTTAGAATACTGAATCAAGTCATTGTCCACTATTTATAATTTCAGAAGGAGCATGAAGTATTGCCCAGGTCTTCTAAATCAGCAGAAATGGCTTAAAATAAAATAAAAAAGAAATACAAATAAACCCTGCAAAATATCTTCATGAAACCTGCAGAATTGCAAGGAGACTTGAGAATACAATTATTTTCGTTCCCTTATTGCAGAACTTTTTTAAATCAAAAAACAGGGAGCTTCTAATCTAGAAGTACATTCTCAGCAAGGATGATTTCACATTACAACAATAAATATATTAAAATATTGATTAAAATGACAGAATATATATATTAACAATTGCTACATAATATTTAATCTTTGTGAAGAAGTTATCTTCAAAAAAACCCATGGATATGGTTTGGATATGAACTTGGATATGAAATATTTTTACCTACTAAAATAGAAGGGAAAAACAAAGGCACATTGCGCTACAGCTGCTAGGCTTATTAAGGGCCAGCCTCTCTGCCACTTTGGTCCCATCAGGTAGTACCTGAATTCCTTAAGTAATCCCACCGAATCCAGTGGGAAAGCTCACAGAGTAAGGTACAACTATTGTGATTAATAGTGGCAGAATCTGACCTTAAGGTCATTTTAATAAGCGTTCTGGTGACTTGCTATTTCCTAAGGACCTCTTTTCATAATGCATTCCATAAAAATAAGCTCTAGAAAGATACGATTTCTCCTGCTCCAATATTCCAGACATTTGGAAATCCTGGTGAGAAGAAAATGCTGCCTGCTTGTCATGGTGATGGAAATGCCCAGCAGAACATCTGTATGCTGAGGGCCATGTAAATGACAATGTTAAACTGTCCCCTGTGGGTCTGTGCTGGAGCTGCCCCAGCTTTTCACTGCTGGGAAACCAAGACCACAGGTCTGATGTTGTCCTCCTGGTCTGCACATCACAAAATTCCCTACCTGGCTGGCAGGTACATGTTTTAGGGAGAAAAGGGAATGATAAAAGCTAAAGGTGAGGAAGCTTTATTAGATCCTTTTGTTCACTGTCATCCCAGGGCAAGATTATTCCCTACAGGATATTCTTCAGTACTTTGCCTGGTCTGGTTTCAAGCCTCTACGGCAGAAGGAATAGAGGCCACGACTGAGCAAGCTTGGCAAAACTGCGTGGGGAAACTTACTTTATCCCAGCTGCAAGCCAAAGAGTATTAGTCCGTCACTTTTAAGAGCACAAAACTTACTGACATTTTAAGCACCAGATTCACTTCGGCTAGCATCAGTCCTCAGCAGGGCCGCGTCCGCGGCAGGGCCACGAATACCACACATACCTTCAGGACCAGAGCGGGGCTGGGGAGGGGCCACGCAGACGGCAGAGCGGGATTTGCTTTTCTGTGTGCACTGTCTTGAAAGAATTGGGTAAAGCCTTTAGAAAAGCACAAAAGAGGTGTTTAATCTTCAATATCAGGAAGTAAAGAGGAGGCTAAAATACACGCTTAGCTGCAGAATGAGCCATGTGACTGCATTACCAAGGTACTGGCCAGACTGGCAGCCAGAGAAGAGATGCAGCTGCAGCTGCTATGAAGCTCCTCTAAAGCAACCAAATGCTCGTAATGTAGAGACTTATTTCCAGCTCACTGTTACCTTACCGGGTGGAAAAGATGCTGATGATGCTGTTGGCTTTGCCAGGGCAAGAAGTTCCGAAGTCCTTAACTTAGGGACTGTTGCAGGGAAAGAACTGCATGATCTCGGAGTAACTTCTGCCCTTGAGCTTCCCACTGCTGATGGACGGCTCCTGCAGCCAGCAGGCTCTGCTAGATCGGGTATCCACCGTGGAGGACACCCACAGGGAGTTAAATACAAGTCCCAAACATAACCATTCCCCTCCACTATCTTCATTGATGTGTCTAAGCCTAAATGCTGAAGTTTTAACTTGCTCCTGGTTATCAGGCTACTTTTTGCCAATGTCATGAGTAAGTTTATACTCTGAGATAAAGGTAACACCCAAAAATGTCAAACTATTCCAGAAGTACCAATTTAAAGTTCTGGGATATCAACAAAAAGTGTCTTCCAAAGTGTACAAATATCTTATGTAAACAGAACTTGTTGATAGTATTTCAACAGTAGAAAATATAAATGTGGTCTATTCTCTCTCTGCATTATCTTCTAGCTGTTGTCTCTGTGCAACAAGAAAAGAGCACGTGGTTCATGTACTGACCTGTCTAACATAGAAGAAATGGAAAAGGCACACACCAACTGGTGCTGTCGCTGAAAAAATACTTCAGGTCTTGAGTGCAAACTGTAATATCCTACGGAGATTAATATAAGCATGCCAGGTTTATGGTTATTCATTATTAAGCTTCTGGGAAAATAGAACAATATATCCTGATACTTTTAAATATATATTAGATCCTCTGAGTCGCTGCTGATTATTTTGCTCATATTTCTGTCACCATATTTCAAAATGACCTGAGAGAGAGCATTCTGAATTTGTAAATTTACAAGAAAAATTGGCAAAAATAACTTTTTACCCTTAAAAAAGGACACTTAAATGCTGACTGTAGCAGACTCCCATCAAGAGAGCAGCCAGAAAATGGAAGGCAAGAGCAGGAGACAGCTAACAGTAACTTTGAACTGACCCTCAAATGTCAGCTACCAAATGACGCTCTCCGGATCACGCAGATTGTATTTCCCATAATGGGAAATAAAAGCCCATCATGTTCTGCTCAAGTGAATGATTTGCTTTGGTCACAGCACTAAGAAGCTAAATATTTCTAGCAAACATAGGTACTTACAAAGTCCTGGTTTAAAGTCTGCTCTTATATTGGCCTTGGGAGGGCAAGAGTAACCTGGCCTGCTCCATTTCGAGTGTAAACAGATCTCTCCTAGGTAGAGAAGAAAGGGTAAATTAATTAGCCAGCTTTTCTTTTGTCTTACAAAGCTGTTTGCAGAGGTGGGGAGGAGAGGGCAGGGGGGCTGGAGAAACAAAACAGCCCTTGCATAAGAGCCTTTAGCAATACAACTGCGTAAGAAGAGATGTCAGAGAAATTCAGAGAAAGAGCCCGCACACAAACCCTGAGCAGAATTACAGCACAATTTATGTTAACTGCAATCAATTTTTATGCTTATCAGAGGAGCACGTCATGGCCTGGCTTAGATCAGGCACTATCCTGGTAGGTGCGGAAAACTCTGCTGCGAAGTTCACTGTTTCAGTAGGCAAGAGTGAGGGAAAATGAGTGTATAAGATGCATTTTGCAATGAGCAAAAGAGGATTAGGTAGACCACAGATGGATGGTTCAGAGGAGGATAAGGAGACCCACACTGGCACACGTGATTTCCCAGCACGCTCTCCTCTCACGCTGTTTGGGTGCCATGGGTTCAGCTGGGGTACCCGAGAGTTAGTCCCTTTTACAGACCCTCGTCTAGTTACTGGTGAAACCCTTTGGGCACGTAACCACTTCTGAAAGCCTGAGCCTGAGCTGCCCACAGATGTGGCTGTGGAGAAGGGTGAGGAACAGCCTGGTAACAGCAGCAATGAAAGGTAAAAATTTTATAATCTATTGCCTTCATTTTGCACCCACCCCACCTAGCCTGTCTTCCCTGCTTTCTGAGGAAGAAGCATCTGTGATCGCTGCAGAGCTGATGATTATTTCGGTTACCACACACAGCACCTCTCGTTGCAAGGATACAACCAGCATCCCTCAGCTCCAGTTCTCTGGGGATTTGTGCTGCTTTTATAGCCCTGAACCTCCCCTCTTCCTGAAGGCAGAACTCCAGCGAGGGACTGTATATTTTATACACAACATCGAAGTTGCTAAAACAATCGGTTCACCACAGATTTCCTCCTTAATGTATGTGGCTGATTAACAAACACAGCTTTAAGTTTATAATTCATCAATTCTGCTGAAAAGAACAACCCAAAACCTGTATAAGATAGAGCTCTGAACTCAGCTGGTGGAGCACATCCAGTTTTATGTAGCTGTATCCAAGATTAGAATTTCATTCCAGCATTACCCTGAGCTTAAACAAAACCTCCAGGTGGGACCTGCAAGTAACAACAGGGGCTGAGAGGAGCAGAACCTGCTGGCTGGAAGTCTCCTGCAGCATGCCCAGCATTGTTGGTATCTCCTACAGGGAACCCTGTGTTCAGACCTCCATCAACAAATGCTCACATCTCATGAGCGGATATTCTGTGGGACCTTTTGACAACTGTTGATGTGCTAGCCCCCAAAGAGAAGAAGGCAAAGAAGACAACGAAGATGAAGAAGAAAAAGATGAAGATGAAGACAAAGATGAAGAAGAAAAAGAAGATGATGAAGAAGATGACAAAGATGTTGAAGAAGAGGAAGATGAAGAAGACAACAAAGAAGAAGAAACCCTGGGTTTGAAGTTTCTCAAAATTTCAGCCTGGAAATTGCCCAGGGGCTAAGGAGTCAGCCCAGGCCCCCCTCCATCCTCAGCCGGATCTGCATCCAGCATTCCTCTCTATGTTTACAGCTGGGGAGAAATTGAATTACCTACATAGTATTATTTTAGCATAAACGAACAGGAAGACTGCACCAAAATTGATGACCCAGCGGGTGTTGCCCCTCCCTGACTGTACTGTATACGCAGAGCTTTCTAGACTCCAATTTATTGGTTTGTCAGAAACTTCAGTTATTTTCATCAAGTTGAGTTTTACATTAAACATTCCTCCACTTAATTGGAACCATGCGGATACATTTGGGCAGCATCCATATTCCTGCTCAAATAAAAGGGGTACTTTGTTACAAATTCAGCATACTTTGCTGTTAAATTATATTTTGCTAGCAATTACAATTAAATATGAAGTTCACACTTAATAGCAGACCTTGTAATCATCTGGGAGTAGTTCTCCTTCCGTGAACATCATGCGTGGGTGGGAGAAGGGAGAGCCCTGAAGCCTCATTTTAATAATGAAATAAACAGTTCTGCTGGTGAGTAATTCAGGGACCTTCAAACAGGGCAGTGGCAGGATGGAAATTGTTTAAGAAGCTTATTTAACCCTCTCACCTGCTAATTCTAGTTCTCTCAAGAATTACCCACCACCCAACTGCAGGCAGACAAGACCAGCACCAAAAGATTTGGGAAGGGACTGGGGAGTCAGGGAGAGATTTCAGTCACACCTGGTTTTATTCTTGCTTTTAGTCCCCTCACGAAAATTGCTGAGGATAGCAAACTCATACTTGCAGAAAGCTTTTAAAGTTCTCTTTTTCTCCCCAATTGAATTCTGAATTATAACAACAACATTTCTCTAAAAAATTTCTGCTTTTTTAGCATTTGCCTTGAAAAAACAGGTAATGTTCTTCTGCAAATCGAGACTTCATTTTAAATTTCATTTGTGGTTTTGTATTTTCACTCTTGTTCCTGTTAGCTGTAAGTGTGCCTGTTATGGAAAGGTATCAAGTGGCTTCATTAGAAGATGAAAAGGAGATATTTGCTATGGAAAAGAGTAGTTGATACTTCAGTCAGTACAAAGCAGGCTCTTTCAATTTTAAAAAAGGAATGTGAAATATTGCAACTATTACATGTTATGGCAGTATTTCTACTATCCTGAAGCATGTTTCTTCTGACATGTTATGAAATTATAGAATAAAAATGACAATGAAAAATACAAAATATAAATCTTACAGGAAAACTTTCTCATTCTATTTTTTTTTTTTTTTCCATGAAAACGAAGTTTTAAATTTGGACTTATACGTGAGGAAAACTTACGAAAGAATCTAGGGGATGAGGCCTGAGGAAGCACTGGGATGAAATCTGCTTTACTAAAACAAAGAAAATCCAAGATCAACCTGATGAAAATATTTCTGCCCAGCTCAAGCTGATTTCCTAGTCTTTGCCCTCAAAATCTCTTGCTGTCTTGCAAATGAACCTGATGTCCATGCTGCCCATTTTGAAGCAATTGGAGCTTGTCCTCCACGTACAGTTGATACTGCCCAGCTACTGTCACCCATCATTCAACCCGAGGCATGTCCTGCTTTCCCTCCACTAAGCCTGGGTCAGTATGTTTGAAAGACAGCTCCATACACGTCCAGCTCAGAAGAAAAGCAGATGACAAGATTGATGTTGGGTCAGCAATTCAAAGAAACCGCCCTTGCTGATGATGGCAGCTGCTCGTGTTTGCAACTGGAGGGGTGCATCGGGGACTGTGGGGACAGGATTTATGTCCCCAGACACATGACTTCCACACCAAGATTTGCAGCACGTACTGCAGAAATCCGCACCAAGCTTCTCCTTGCTGCAGTGTGGAATTTAAAGGAGTGTTTTCTGCCTTTAGCCCACCCGCATATCCTGTTTCTTTCCATCATTATTGTTCCTGCATAAAATGCACTTGGAGCAGCCAGCTTTGTGCAGGCATAAGCCTTTAATTTCTCTAGGATGGTGGAATTAAATAGCTGTAAGAGCTACAGAAAGCACCATCCTACAATTCTATCACCCTGTTTCTGATATTGCACCGGGGAATTAAACCCACAACAGCACACTCTTCTCACTGTAGAAACCATCTTACCGTTTCCCTGGTGCGAACTGCTGAACTCGTCTGGTCATCCCCAGCGCTGATGTCTCTCTTGGGGGTTGGTCATTTTACTAACTAACATCTCTCCTGGAGGTCCTAAGGGATGGAGAACTGCTTCCCCAGGTTCAGCCTCTTCTGCTTTTACCTCTCCTCTCAGGCTGTGCAGCTATTACGCCTGTAAATACTGGAAAGTCCATCTATTTCAACTACGCAGGTGGAACCTTGTGGCGTTTGAAGTACTGAAGATGCCTTGAAATACTTTGGGGGTTGCCAAACTAGTTCCAACATCAGAAAACACTTTTCCTTGGTACAATTTAGCGCCATGTTTGTGTCATCGCACTGCTTGCCAGTCACAATTTCATTTTAAGCTGGGAAAAAGATATTCTTTACTTTGGGGCTTTTCTAAAAAGATGACAAACGTGACTGCACCGACAGCACATCAAACTTTGGAATCTGTGCTGTTCGACTTGTTTTGAGATTTTACAAAATAATGATCCTTAAAACATCCTAGAACTTTCCCTGCTCTGTTACAAAGTCCCAATGGGACTTCCCTGGCCAGCACCTTGTAGTTTATTTTCTGAAGATTCTCAGTGCTGTGCTCCAGCTCACGCTTTCCCAGAGGTGTCCAGATTTCCCCAAAGGCAGATAACACAAGAAAATTGCATCTGAAGAGACAAGACCAGAAATATTCCACTGACTGAGCCTGAAGCATCGTATTTCTTTCAGAGCTTGAACCCAAGTCCCCATCATCCTGCAAATATGCCTGAAAAGGTACTGCACTGGAAATGACTCTGCTTTGCAGCGATAGATGCCTTCTGCTCTTTAAACAAGTCCCCTTCAACAACACATATTCTCATCTGTGCATTTTTAATAGCAGCATAATTTTTGTCATATGTTATAATGAATAGCATACAACTAAACGGTGCATGTAAGACTGTAATTCCATCTGGGAGTTTGTTGACATTGATAAACCACTCGGGTTTGGCTTTTGTGGTTCATGCCATTACAGCAGCTCAACAGGATTACAGTCCTGTTAGGTATAGCTGGTTATAGGCATGATACCATATGATAATGACTGTATGTTTTATTTAAAAAAAAATTTAAATTTAAATATGCGATTGAACATTTTCATCAATGGTCTCATAATGTGGTGTTAAAAATTATCTTTTTGTTATTACCTGAGCTCATTTATTTTATTTAAGATTCCTCATCTCAGGCAATGAAAATACTTTAGTTGGATTTAATTATATCTATACTGAGGGACCTGAGCATTTCCCTTGTAATTTTGCGGCATCGCGACTTTTATAGGATATGAAAACCAGAACATTGCACTGCCCTTAAAGAAAAGTGAACCAGACAAGTCTAGTAATTCCATAGTCTAAATCAAGTTAAACAGATACACACAAAACCAGATAAACAGTGAAAACAGTGGTTTTACTTTTTTTCCTTGAATTTCCAGACACTAACAGTGATAGCAGTGGCACTGCTAGGGATTGTTTAAAACATAAAATAACGTTTTCCTTTAATTCGATTATAATTAATAGATTGGACAATCCATGTGTGCATTTCCCTCAAAAGGAAGCTTATGTTAAGACGCATTTCCCTCTTGTCTGCAAGTAAAGCTGTGAAATCTGTGTGAACAGGAGCTTTCGTTCTTCTGCACTTTAGTGCTGGTTTGTCTGGATCACCAGGGGTTTTAAAACTTTCAGTCACGCATCCTGTGTCTAGCATGGCCTCGCTCTGCTAATTGCCATTTAGTTCACAGTGAAATAACTGCACTAATGACTTCAGCAAAGTCCAGATGTTCTAGGTCAGACAGACGGGAAATATTTCTGATCTGAATTCTTCTACTTGTACAAACCACTGGAAACAGCCACCACTGCCTGACAAAAGACTGGGGGCCCAGTGTGCTCTGTGGAAAGGTTATTATCTGTAATACCCACCCACCCCCACACCCCCCAGTACTGGATTTCCAGTTTTCACTTTTTGCACCAAGTAAACATTTAGCAGCACCAGCAGGAAAATCCCTGGGATGGGCCTGGCAGCCCACAGGCACAGGGCACACAGGACAGAGTGCAGCTACACTTATTCCCCTTCCCACTGGTGGCTTTATGGAGCTGCTGGTTGCCCCGCGCCCACACACCAGCCTCAGGAGCTTCACTGCTGCTCCCAGATGTTTGCTCTGCTCAGCCACAGGCATTCTTATACACCCGGAGAGAGCAGAGGTACTCACACCATCTCCAGTCAGCAAAAGGAGGGGAAGAAACTAGAGGGCAAGACTGCCAAAAGACTCGGTGGAAGCTGTTCTGCTGAAGCCTACGTGCTCTGGATCATCATCTGGAGGCTCTGCAGGTGATGAGAAGCTTCCACGCAGAGACAACATTCGCAGAGCGTCTGCTCTAAAGGCCAAGCTACCATTTAAAGTGTTAGGAGATACTGGGGCACATTTGCCCATTTATCCCAATTTCATGCAGTTTCAGACTCCACTCTAGACCAGGAAAACTGAAACTTCACTTTCAATGTAATGGCACTTCCACCCTGTGGCTAGAGCCTTCTCTGCAGATTTCACAACAAACTCTCCAAGTGGAGATGTGGCATATACTGGCAAGAGATTTTTGCTAGCAGTGTTTATACCAGCTACCCAAATGACATAAATTATAACCTCTCAATAGAGCTTTTTGCTGGTACAAGAACATTTACCAGAACTGACGATTTAATTAGTGGTATGTTTCTTTTCTTCTCTTCCCATACTCTTAGCTGACAAAGTTGTGTATGCAAAATGTTTGAATGCAGACAGACCTATTACTTCTGGGGAAGCTGCCCAGTGGCCAGCAAATGATTCCAGCGCTGACGGGGGAGCTGGAGGGGGCTGAAGCAATACAGCCGTGACGTGCGGTGAAGCAGCCTTCTCATGGATCCTGGGCAATGTCCAACAGTAACACACAAAAATCTGGGGTGGGATTTAGGGCTGCAGGTTGCTCTTACAGAAGTTGTCCGGAGTCAAGGCGGAAGGAAACAGAAGACAACCACGAATGAAGCTAGTTTCTCAGTGATTTAAGATGCCTAAATCCTTTCACTCAACATGTGTACTAAATTCTCATTAGCCTTAAAATATCACAATCAGAAAACATTCAGTATGGCACCTTCCCACCGAATGCTGTCTTTGTCATCCAGATATACCTCCTCCTCGACTAACCAACACAGATTTTTCCTCTACACCCTACAATTATGATGACTCCCGGGAGGGTGAGATGGAAAGGGAGGAAGGCTTGGGGGGCCAGACTCTGTTCTCTCTTACACATCTTTAATAACATTGTCAGCTAAATAATTAAACCATCCTCATTATAAATGCAACACAGAAAGAACACAACTTGATTCCAGGTGGGATCCGCAACGCTGTCAATTTTTAAAAATATTGTTTAAAGTAGGCAAATTTGATCTGCAGCCATTGAAAGAATAAATTTGGAAGACCCCCAGGCCATTTTTCCAGAATCCCTTTTGTAAATGTAATGGCACTTTAATGGAAGTTACACTATATACACACACATAAACAAGAGAAAATCAGTGTATATCGGTTATGATAATGTTTTCTGCTGAGTACTGAAAAATTACTGGAAAACCACTTGATAACTATGTAATGTTTTATAATACTGTCAGCTGAGTGATTTCCTGCTCTAAGGGGAGACACGGCCCTGCAGTTAATTTCACCGGGTTGCGTTCAGGGACTGCTCCTGCACTTTCAAGTGCTCTTCATAGTTACCTGTTTGTGACGACATAAAATGGGGTACACAACCCACCCTCTGCTCTGCCAAAATCCAGAGACATGAGATAGTTTTGCTACTCTAGGCAGGCAAGACAAAAGGTCATAAAGAATTTTTTGGGTATTTAATTTTACCCTAGGGTGAGGGAGCCTGAGCGTCTCTGCCACAGCCGAATCAGGAGTGCTCCAAGCTGTATTGACAGCATCGCTACTGTACTAGAGCTACTAGCAATTTGGTTACCTCAGGATTGACCTATTAAATGATTCAGAAGAAATTAATCAGGAAGCATAAAATTAAGGCTGGGTAACTCAGACACCAGCGCAGATCTGTGGCATGGGTACATCTACCAGAACTGTTGGGCGATTTGCAGTTGGCATTGCTGAGCACAACTAGAAGGTGGTGTCACCTGAAAGAGGTTCAGCCATGCAGCAACCCCCCTTTAGCTCTTTCCTTCTTCTTCCCTTCATGTGGCTCACCATTTGGATCAGAGCTGCACGTTCCCCGTACCACGCTGATCTCAGCACCGATCTGGAGTGAAAAGAGTTTAGACTTTACCTGTTCTGCATTTTGTAGGGTCGCTTTGTTTCCTATATTCAGTGAAAGAAAAATTGTGCATCTTTCCTAGAGTTGGACACCTTTGTGCTTTTTGCCCATATGATGTATTGCTATGGCTAGATACAGCTCCAAGTCCTAGCAGCTGCTTTGTACAAAAGGTGGGCACACAGACCTGATTCCTTATTACAAAGCGGGGAGAAAATGAGTGTCCTCTGTGTCTTTCCAAGTTTTTCAGAGGAGAGGAAATACCCTAGCCATTACTTTTTAAAACATACCATCCCGAATAAACATGCTGTGGAAGATCTTCTGTTGCCTTAGGTGTTTTCATTGCAAATACTTTTATTTCTAGGACTAAATAATCTCTAAACCTGATTTGAGTCTCTGTATCATCTTCCTCTTAAGCCAGTAAGGATGCAGGGCCCAAGTCTGTACACCTACTTGCTAGTTCTTCCTTTAAAAGTAGAGGCAGATACAGTGTGCTCACATTTGCTTGGATTCTGCATTTGCAGTCTCATGGACTGCAATTGGAGCTTTGGAGTATATCCAGCTTGCATGCTGAGAGCAAAACTGCAGCTTTGAACAGTTTTTAGATGGTTGTGGTCAGTGTAAAGCAGCCATTTGGTACTGCGTACACACTATTTTTAAGCACTGACCCTGCCTTTGATCCTCTTCCAATGCCTTCCCCCACAGACAGCTCGCTAACAGAGCACAACACACTTCTTTCTCTGTGGGAATTCCTGTATATGTTTTTTTTTTTTTTAATTTTTAAGGAGGGAGATTCTCCCCATTCTTACCAAATTTGACAAATATTAGTGGCTGCTACTAAGGCTGCAGCAGAAAAAACACGGAAAAAGAAAACTAAAGGTCATTCAACTCAGGCTTTTTCTGCAACGTATTAAGACAGGGATAATTAAATGGGGGAGTCTGACCCAGACCTGGCCTGAGGTAGCTTTGCTCGCAGCACCACAAGGGCCCACGCACCAGAGGTATGCAAACATCTGGGTCGGTCATCAGAGGCTCCCTTCGCAGTTCCCGAGGGGAAGGCACTTCATTTCACTCACCATTTTAAATGCCTACTTTGAGATGAGATGAAGTGACCCCCATTTTTTGTTTTCCACTGGCAGTAAGGTGAGTCAGGGGTGATAACTCTATGTAGTTACATAGGTTTGACAAACCAGCCTTGAAGTCATAAACAGAAATGACAAGGGAGAGATCAGGGCACTTAACCAGAAGGAAGCCAATAGCATTCCTGGCATTTTGTCCCATGAACTGCTTCTGCATTCTTCTTTAGAGAGCCCTTGAAGAAAAAAAGCCCCAAAACAAAGTCCTAAGAAATTACTTGAACTTCGAGGATAAAACTTCTCTCTCCCCATTCCCAGCTCAGGATTGTATCCAACTGAACTACAGATCAGGATCTCTCCTGCCTCCTCTCCTTCTTGCCCCAAGACTTTAGCATTCCTGGCTGTGCAGGTCCACCTTCAGCAGGGCAGGGAGGACACTACCTACATAGAGAGACTGATTGGGTTGGATTAGTTTAGAAGAGAAATCAGTAGAAATCACTACTACAGAAACTTCCTAACACAGGAAACAGCTAATAAAATGGACATTTGTTTGCTAGAATAAAAATATACCCAATTAAAGTATTGCACGTTTAGAAATTCTTAAGGACTTCAGATTTTTAAGCACAAATGAGTGTGAAACACTGATATCGTTATTATTAAAGTCCAGAATTAAATGGGTAAAGATAACGTGAGTATCTACAAGTACATTACCTCCCTCCGGGAGGGAAACACACGTGTGTGCGCACGTACACCTATATGTGTGCAAACACATGCAGTGGGGGAGTCAGGAAGGAAAAAAAAATATTTTCCTAGACTCCCCAGGAAAAAAAATATATCAGATTATGGTGCATTTTTCCTTAAATAAACAAATTAGAAGTTGCAAAATAACAATGTAGAAATTCCTCCTTTGTCTCAGCACAGATTTCTGAAGTATTAGACTAAAATACATTTTATAATGCGATGATTTTGTAAATGCTTTCAAGAGTAAATCAAAGAATATTACCTTAATCTGATGGAATACTTTTTTTTTTCTAAATATAGCTAAAAGAAAACATTAACTACTTGATGCAAATGGTAGCTGCTGTCTTGACTTTATGCATAAAACAAATTAGCTCATGTTTAAAGCTGTGAGGATTTGTTTGGACTTCTCATAGTCTTTCTGTTTGCCTTAATGTTATCCTACCATGCTGTCTTCTCAGGACAGGAACTTTACTTGGAAATGTTTATTTATTTTTTTCAGTTGACCACAATTCCTTGAGATAATTGTTTTAACATTGCCTTTATGGTTGGGCTGTTTCAAGTTTATGCAGCATACCAAAATTATCTTGCAAGAACCTGCTGAATTTCTTTGTGAGTTTTCTCCCAGGATCTGAAACTCTTGAAATGCTATTCTTTTCTTCCCTGAGGTCAAGTTTCTCATGATAAGAGCTAGTGGGCTTCTAAGCTCTCTACTCAAAGCATCTTCAAGGCATTTCCTTCCACCCTCTTTTTTGTTTTATGAATTTTCTCATGGCTACCCAAGTAGTTTTCACCAAGGTTCAGCACAAAATTTCACTAACGACTGCTTGACAACTATCAATGAGCAGACACCAGCTTTTCCAGGCCATTCAGATGCTGCAAACTGCCATCAGACCTGGAAACCTCTGCAGCCAGTAACAGTCAGTCCCTCAGAGATGAAGAATGTAAGGGACCACCATGACTTCCTACAGGAATCAGGGAGATATCGCATGGGTGAGACTTGGGTAGGTCTGAACAAAATTGATTCACGATCCCATTATAAATCAGCTCACCACCTACGTAAACCTGTTTTAGGAAAATGGAGTTGGTACACACTGACACTCTCCCAAACCCAAACATTACAGTAGTCGCATCACAACCGTGTATCTGCAGTCGGCACATCGTACGACTATGAATGCACAGGATGATGGGAAATCATTTGCATTTTGGGCGACTCTTTACCAAACATTCCATAGATTAAACTTCTTTCCATTATTACTCGGGATTTTGTGTACAGGCCTATCCAGGACTGTGATCCGTGATACCTACATCCAGCATAATGCAGCCTATGTTCTAAAGAGCTTCCAACACACAGCAGAAATAAAAAGCCACACTACCCTCACTCTTTGTAGTTGGTGAGCTGAGGGACAGACTTGCTCTATGTTTCACAGTCATCACTGGCAAAGCTGGGAAACGATCCAAGACCTGTGTCCTAACCATAAAACCATGCTTGCTCTCCTGGCATAGAGAGAAACAGGAACATGCCAGAGATGCAAAGCAAACGCCAAGTTGTAGAATGGGCCCCTAAAGTATTTTGTTCCCTGGAGAGAGATTAAAGTCTTGCAGTACATATAAACACCTGCCTAATGATGACAGAATTGAATTTATTGCTTCATGCAGCAAAAATGCCTCAGAAATAAGATACTAGACTTACTATTGAGATCATCCAAAACGTACCATGTGTTGTAGTTATCACAAACTTCAGGTGATCAGCCTAAGACATCTGCAGCACATGTACTATCTGGTGAACACCAAGGCACAGCTCGTAGAAACTCTACCTGGGACCCTCCAGAGAGACTGTAAAGTAGCTGAGATATGATAGACGCAAAAGAACACCCCACTTCATGAACCTCCACCACTACCCCAGCACAGCAGCTCTAGTGGAAGCACTGCCAAATGCCTGAGCTTATCACACTCTTAGGTTAGTGAAAACACATTTCTGAGGCTGGGATAGTAAGTTTGAACAGCAACCTTAACATGGAACTGCTGCACCTTCTCCTTCGGGAGTCAACTATCGTCTATAAGCACTTAAGCCACAAAGTGTTTCTAAAAGAAGAAAACTGGGCTTCAAAATGTTAATCAAATGCAACATTTTAAACAAGTCTTTCTAATCCCTCTTCATACATCCACATGGTCAAAAACCAAAGCTGTATCTGTTGGAACAAGTAGTATGCCCGTACAAAAAAGCCTTCCAGCTCTACTGGGTTTGAAGTTCATACGAGTAAGGGTAAATTCCATTAAACTGTCTATACTAAATCTGACAGTGATGTTAAAGAATTTATATATTGGCTGTAATATAGTCAAAATCCCAGTATAAATGGCAAAACAATCTACACTGCAGTCATCTGATATTGTTGGATTTCTTTCCTCTTATGAAAAAAAGGTTTCAGGACTTTTTGTTGATAGAAGATGTAATCAAGATGGTCAGTCTTGACCGAAGAGAGTTAATCATGCAGGTTGCGGAGGAACCATATTTGCACATCATAAATTAGGTGAAAAAGATCCATGTTTATTTATTTTCATTTCTTCTCCTCTGGACAAAAATCCCTATTTTATTATCTGGAGCAACTGGCAAATACTTTAAAATACAGTCCTTACAAATTACAAATTTAGCTTCACTCCTCAGATCTCAGGCCAACAACAGCTAAGAGAAAGAAAAAAACAAATAAATCCTTGCCCCCACTCACCCTTTCACCACCTTCACGATTCTGTTCCTCTCAGAAAAACTTGAGAGAACCGGTGAACTTTGCAGTGTGCCAGAGAAGCCGGTGCACATAGACTATTTTAGATCAAAAGGAGAAATGCCTTCTGAAGTGCCAAGAACTCCCTCACCATTCCACCAAAAAACTGCCAGCTCACCTTCTCTGCTGGATGAAATATCACAGAGAGAGAAGAGCTGGTGTCTAATATGGGCAGGCCCAGGTCATTAACGACTCTATGGGGTGGAAATAGCCCGTCCTGATGTACAAAGGCCATACACACGCGGGGCAGCAGACGGTGAGTGACAAATCCAGCCCTGGACTGACTTCCGTTTCTGAGCTGGCTCCATAAGTAGTTCCAAGTGAAGTGCATCGCAGCAATGTAATTCCTAAAATGACAAAGGCACAGAAGATATGTCCACTGCAAAACCAGAGCAACCTCAGAGGGAAAAAAAACCTAGAGCTTTTTAATAAGATACTTTTCAATAAGTATCTAGAAAGCTAACTGGATTAGGAATGTTCAGAGTCCTAATATTCTCAAATTAAATGATAGTAAAAAGGCTTATTGCTTCTTTCATTTCTTTAATCTACCACCCTGAGCCACCTTCAGTCTCTGCTAGCCTTCAGTTTTGAGCTAATCAAACGGATTCCTGAAAAAGTCTAACTCCTTGGCTTCCAAAGGATTGAAGCAGCCACCTCCTCTTTGCTTGCTTTCTCTGCAAGTGCTAACAATTCCTTTTGTAACTTTTTATGGCTGTGACCATGAAACTAGAGGTTTTAGGCACCCATTTGGGCTGTTTCAGCACTCATGGGAGAATGTCCATCATATCTTTTCCTATCAGAAACGCCCCACAGCGTGAGACCAATGTCCACCACCCAGTTTTCTGTCTCCCACAGCGGTTGTTGCAGAAGTTGCTTAGGGAGGGCATGTGAAATGAGACATTATCCAAGGGCCAATCCTCATGCTTCTCCTGCATCCTGCTATTAGATTTCAGATGTCAGAGGGAACATTGCTGCCTATTCCCAATAGTATCTGGTTTGCACCTTTTATCCATTGATTTGTCTAATCCATTTTGAACCCCTTGATGGGTTCTAACTCCACACTTTCTTGTAACAGCAAGTTGTAGAAATTTACCACATGCTTTGAAGAAAGGCACTTTAAAAAACCTGTTTTATATTACATCCTATCAGTTTCAATGCACGTTCCCTGATCTACTGTGGTAGGGTTTGGTAAACAAGCTTAGCACTAATCTTCTGCGTTGCCTTCTTGATTTTGTAAATCAGCTTCATCCCCACTCAGCCGTCTCTCCAATCTGAAGTGAGACCATAAGCCTGCTATTACTTCCCCTTAATAGCTTCAGGTGTTCTTTTCCATACCTTTTAGGTTTTTTTAAAAAGAAAAAAACTACGCTTTTCTTGAGATGTGGAGATCAATTGTATGCAGTACTCAAGATGTCGAGGCAAGAAGCTTTTCTACAGTGGCAAAATGTCATCTTTGGTGATGTTCTCATTACCCTTCCTGATGTGGGCAATTTGGGCTGAAGCTGAACACTGAGCCAACGATGACAAAGAACTGCTAACTCAGCATGGCTTGGATTATTCTAAAGCACCACAGAGCTGTTTTGGAGACGCCCAAATTAACTCCAGACAAAAGACTAGATCACACAACAACACCGGATAACGCCATGCAGAGATACTTGCTTAAGCCCTGGAAGATTTACAACTACATTTACATTTACAACACCACAGCACACAGACTCCTCTGAGATTTGGCAGTCCCTTGCCCAGCTGGGGTGCCTACGATCACAGCGTGTCGGAAAAAACGGGCAGGCCAACAGTCCCTCCTACACATCTGAAATGTTTGCAGAACGATACCTCTCTTTTGGGGAGCCCTCTCCTCCCCCCCCCCCCCCCCCCCAGTGTCTGGAGCTCTGAATCCAATGTGAACAGCATTTGAAGTCCATGTACTATAGAGTTAATAATTATCAATAAAAATCAGCGACTGACAAATGCTCCCCAATTTAAAACTTGTTTTCAGTCACTGGGAAAATTCACTAGTACCCCATCTGAAGGCCAAGGCATAGCTGTTATGTGACAGAGGAGGATGAAAAGTATGAACTACTTCCTCTTCACCCAGTGCTGCATGTCTTCTCCCTCCCCATGTACGCCACTGATGCACCTCAAAAAATATTTATGAGTTCTCATTCAAATACTTCAGCTGATAAATTTAATATCGCATTCCCTGGGGTAAGCAAAAAATAAAATATTGCATTGGCCTTCGCACATGTGGAGATTATATTACTTTACAATGAAACCCAGCAAGCTGCATGTTACAGTTTTTACCACAATCTCCTCGGTAGGAATGTTTCAAATACGTTGCATATGTGTGAATACAATATAAGCACACTGAAATGCTTTGAACGCTGTAATACATCAGACACTTGAGGCAGCAGGGGGAAAAAAAATCCTTCACCTATCTTGGCTCTTATCTTAAGTCTATGTTGTTCTTTAAGGGCTTAATTTGACACTGGTGTTCTCTAGTCTCATAGATTGTGCTACTTACAACGTACAAAGCGAACTTCCAAACAACTGACAACTTCCAAAAAAAAGCAAACTTCCAAACAACTTAAACATATCCCCAAACTTCTGTAAGTTTGTACCTTGTTCATCCCTGTGTAAGTACCTCTGTGAAAGAAAGCGGCCGAGAGTGCTTGCGCTGTGCAGTACAACGCCGCGAAAAACCAGATTAAAGGAATCGCAGCTGTGCAAGAAAGCCCTTTGCTTTCTGCACACGCATTTCTGCACGCCGTAAAAGCCCAAACATCTGACGCGCTTGGATTTTACAAGGCTACAATACTGGGAAATAGGCATAGAAATCGACAACATCCAAAGGCATTAAACCCGTTTCCTTTCACATTTGCTTCCTGCGCCGGCAGCTCGCTGGGATCGCCGCAGCACCTGCTGCCGCAGCCGCGGCGCGGGGGGAGCCGGCCCACCCCGCAGCCGCAGGGCTACCGCCGGCTGTCGCACGGGTGCCACCTCCTGCCTGGCGGGGGAAGCGCCGCCGGGGTGGCCCGGGGCTGCCCAATTCTGGGGCGAGCGGGGCACCGGGGCCACAGACCGGGCTCCGGCGGTTGCCCACCGCCTGGGTGAGCGGTCGCTACGGGCTGCGCGGCGTACAGCAGCGGAGCGGAATGGGTCTTCATCGCCCTCCCAAAGGGGATGGTGAGCTGCAGGGTCCCATCCCTGTTGGCTAACCAATGTGAGGCTCTTGCAAACTTTTCTTTTTTTTTCAGGAAAAAAAAAAAGTTGCCTGCTGCTTTCTGTGCTGAAACCAAAATGTCGATAGCCGCGAAGGTTCAGCATTCCTACAGAAGAAGGCAGAGGCAGGCTGGTGCGCCCAGAAGGTGAGAACACACCATCAGTTCCCCTTTGTGAACATTTCTAAGTGACTTGCCGTCCTCTGCATAGGAACTCAGTGGCAGAGGTATATCTACATAGAATCATCCAGGTTGGAGGGGACCTTTAAGATCATCAAGTCCAACCATTAACCTAACGCTGCCAAAAATACCACTAAGCCATATCCCTCAGCACCATGTCTACCCATCTTTTAGATACCTCCAGGGATGGTGATTCCACCCCTTCCCTGGGCAGCCTGCTCCAGTGTTTGCTAACCGTTTCGGTGAAGAAATTCTTCCTAATATCCAGTGTAAACCTCCCCTGATGCAACTTGAAGCCATTTCTTCTTGCCCTGTCGCTTGTTACTTGGGAGAAGAGACCGACCCCCACCTCACTACAACCTCCTTTCAGCACCATTTTTAACCACAAAATCATAGTCTTTTTTTTTTTTCCCCAGACACAGCAGCCGCCTTCCCCATAGAGCCCTGGATCATTTTTAGGGTCTGCTTTGCCTTTAAATTACGTAGAAGCAACAGCATACAACTTGTGTGTTTAAAGAATATAAACGTGCCAAGAGATGTGAAGAGGGTGGCACATGCAGCTTTTTTTTCCCTAATATTACCTGGAGCTCTGAAATCTGCCTTTGAGATGGCACATGCATGTGTATGTGCACATGCATCTTCACCCCTCCACTGAATTCTTCCATCCCTTGACAGTCATCCTGCCTGTGGACCAGTGCTAGAGGACAATGACAAACACACTTTCCCACTCCATGATTATTGGCAAGAAATTAATGGTGAGACAGGGCCCTCTTGAGGCTCAATACCAGATTCTCCTGCGTCTCACTGACTTAGTCTCTCGCTGTTCCTGCTCTGTACCCAGTTACTATTAATTATGTTGACCAGTCTGCCTTTTCTTTCCTACACATCCAATCTCCCCCTTCACCCATCATCTGAAAGTGCTCCTTCTGTCCCCCCACTTTCCTATTACACCTCAAGTCCATGAATGCAAACACTTGAAATTCCCACTGAAAAAGTTTTAAGAAGTTAGCTGAGGTTTAAAAAAAAGAAGTAAATAAACCCCTATCAAACACCTTATACTCAACCAGAGTCTCAGACATAGCTATGTTGCTTTAACTAAAGGTAAAATAATATATATATTTGAGATGGACCCTCTACAAAGCACAATTTCAGGCCATGGAAAATAAGCTTAGCCAAGTTCTCAATGACATAATTAGGATCTTAGGGGAAGGGCTAGCTAACATTATCTATATTCACAACCATACTGGCCCAGTCAATAACGACATGATGGATTTTATCATAAGATAATGGAGACAGCCATACAAAGGGCACTGCAATTCCATTCCTGTTTCTTGGCTGTAGGCTAGTTTGGCTAAAAGTTTTTCTTCTCTTCTGAATGTATGCAAAATCACTCATAGGTCACGTCCAAACAGCATTTTTAAGGGTGCTTTCACACAATTGCAAGTAGAAGAGGCATGTATATTCAAAAACTTTCATTTGAAGAGGACGTGTAAATAGGCTTGAGGGTCAGACAGAAGGATGATGCTGTTCAGAATCATCAGAAATGGATCAAGACATGCCGGTCTTAAAAGGAAATGTTAAAAGCTGTTTTGGTGGGTTTAAAACAGATGGTTAGATAGCCATGAGGGAAGAGTCAGAACCAGCTGAGACTTTGATTTGGGTATAAAACATACCTGTGGAAGGAATGGAAGGGTGAAAGTCAGTCTCTGCAGAAGCGGGAGTTGAATTTATATGTTTTTAAAAGTACAGTAGCTTGCTAAATTCCGTGCACATAGAGGCATTTCTTGTACATGTGCTGACAAACATTGTATTTTGCTGCCCTGAAAATAGTAAAGCTGAAGGGTGTTACTTGAATATTGTCCATTCAAATAAATGGATGAAAAAGAGAATATATACCATAGCTTATATTGACATACAAACACTTTTTTATATATGGATATCTGAGGGTGTTTCATTTTTTTGTGGAGGGGTTCTACAAAACATGACCTCCATTCCCTTAAACACATACTCTTAAAACTAGAAACATTTTGGGTTTTCTACCCCCCTATTTGCCTTCCTAAACCTGTCCTAAGCATCTGTATTATGTTATCCAACACACTGGCTGCTAACAAGACAATCAATATGAAAGGTTACTTAGGGGGCATGGCTTTTTTCTGTCCTCAAAATACAAAGCTTATTGTAACAGGGATTTCAACTCTTTCACTGGGGAAAATGTCTTAGAACCATGCAAAAAAAGAAAAAAAAAAAAAAGAATAAATGAAGCATACTGGAATTACAATTTTTTAGAGTATGAAAACAGGAAATTTGCTTGAATAAACATTTTTCTGCACGTCAGCATAAAATATATTTTTTTCCAGTTTCATAACTTGATTGTAAAATTTTACAGGGCAGGAACTTGGCATGCCAGGCACTGACCTAAATGCCTATTCTTTCATTGCTTTTAGAAAAGAATATCTGACTGCTTACGCCCTGGTATTTTTGTAGAGTATTGACATACAAACTCTTATCGTTGCGCTTCAAACAGCGAAATTTATCTCACGGACACTAGCCTCAGTCAGGCTACAGCAAAGACGAACAGATACTTGACACCGACTGAGCTAGAGGACTACCTGAAGGTAACAAACTTCCAAGTAGGTAAGAAAAACAACAGCAGGGTTGATTTGTACATAAGCATTTTTTCCTCTTGTAGAGATCTATTTTTATATAACTCTTTGTGCCTAATAATCTTTCAGCAACACGAAATATCAGATGCTCATCAAAAGGATTTTTTTTAAAAAAACAAACCCATGAGGTACAAAATTACTATATTAGTTTAAATTTTTGAAAAGGGTAGTTGTTGCTTTACTTATTGAAAGTATTCCCATTTTATGTAATACCAAATTGCTTGCACAGGTCTCCGCAAAAGTTTTTTAAATACTATTGCTTAAAACCCCCCACGTGCTTTTGAATTGGAAGTGGAAAAGGTCCTCTAAGTCAGTGATTTTTAAATTATTTTTCACTAATTCATATAATACTACGTGACCCAGACACTTTTGGAATTAAAAGGAGGAAGGAACCACTACCAATGGCTGAAAGTTCATATTTGAATAGTGTTTTACTTCCATAAAGATTGTATCATTTACAACAGATCAGCTACATAAGCAGTTAATGTGGATTTAGGATTTTTGTGGGTGGACCTTCATTCAAAAATAACGGCAATGCCTGAGAAAATTATGGATGTGCCCAGGATCATTATATACAACAGCATACTAACCACTTCATCTGCTCAATTTGTTAAAAAGGCCCTCAAAATAAACATTTGCTTGCTGACCAATGGCTGTAAAAGATTCTGTGTATTTACTTAGCTATCTAAGTTAACTTAGCTGTCCGAAACTACTGAGAAAATAAATTGCCATTTCTTCTATTTCCCTTCAGGCTACATAAATCAAGCCACAACTGTGCTCATCCAACAGCCAGGATCTGGTTCAATGGCCTAACACAAAGTTAAAAATCCTTACATCCCAAACACATAAACTCCAAAGGAGAAGACAAGGCTAACAAATGGATGTATGGTGAAAGTTCCTTTACAACACTGGATGACCTTCCTGAGGTCTCCAGGAAAGGGAGGGTGTTTTAGCGTCCGTTTGCACCAGCTTCAGCGAGATGGACACGAGAGGGGCACTGGCTCACAGCTGAGATAACCAGGTTCTGTAGTGCAAACAAGGAACGAAACCAAGCAGGTGGAGGCAATTCTAAATCAGGAACATCGGTCAGAAAATATCAGGGTTTACGCTTAAGTGTAAAGGATACTGTGTATTTTAATACTTTTCTTCATGTGGGATTAGTGCTCTTGCTCCATATTTATGCATTAAATAAGACTAGAAGATACGCTTTGCTCCTGGCAAAGCAGGCAGAGTAAACAGGGCTCTCCAAAGGAATGCCTGGAGCCTGCAGAAGAGCTTGTGCAGCAGCGACTTGCTGACAAGCCCCGATCCCCAGACCTTTGTGCTACTGCAAAACCCACCAGCATCCGACAACAGGAGAAGGTGATGTGAATGAGATGTCCTGTTAAGACATTACCTTCAAGTGAGCGCTTGGGCTCTCACTACACATTACAAGCACACAGATTTCCTTCTTTAACCAGAATTAGCATGGAGCAGCGCTGCTGTGATCCCAACTCCAAGGTATCGAAACAGCAACGGGGGCACTGTCATGGGAAAGTCCGGAGGGCAGCTATAACCAGCTCCCCTACGGGAGCCACAGTGGGGGCCCACGCTCCATCGAAGTAGGAGCTGTGCAAATACATGGTGGTGGTGCTGCTGTCCTGATGCTCAAGCTTTTATGATCTAAGGCAAAATGCACAAGACACAGAAAAGCTGTACTGGCCAGGATGACACACAGCTGCTCCCAAGACAAAATGAGTTTAACTGTTCTCAGGATATTCTTTATTTTGGATCTCACATAGGATGTTCTTCCAGTACTATCTAGAAGTCTGTACTTAACATCTCTTATAAGGACTTACCAGCATTTCTTCAAAGCACTTCGTTACCTTTATTCTTCACATGGAAACATAAGAATTTACGCTTGGAAAGTACTACAAATCCATGCAAACCCACTAAGAACTGGTATTTTAGTCCAGAAAAATAGATCAATTTTGTTTCTTCTGCCAACCAAAGGCCACAAAACATGCATTGTTGAGCAAACCATTCTGCATTATCCCTGTTTCACAACAAGGAAAGCCTGCAAGTGACATTAAATATGATCCGCAACAGAGGAAAAGTCAGGGGCAGTCCCGAAACCCTAAGTCCCAACTCTTTTAATTCCCAGTCCTGTGCTTAAAGTGTCTAACCACACCCTTTCAGGGGACAGGTAATGGGTACCACTGGGGTGATTACAGATGACTATATAAAAAAATAACCCAAAGTCTACTCCTCTGAAACCTTATCTGAAATCCTGCAGGACATACCAATATCAATACAACTTCTACAGCAGAGCAAAAATACCATCTCTCAAGAAAGCCTGAAGAAACCATGTCTTAGTCAACAAAGCAGAGGTGTCGGAGAAGCATATGCCGAATCTTCCAGTATGGACTAGCAGGACTTGCCTTCCTCTCCAATTTGAATAAAAAACAAACTCACTTTCATGAAAGACTAAGGTGAACCAAAAAGTTTGGGTGGAATTTAGTTCTCAGGATACTTTTCAAAAGTCAAACAGTAGAGACAGTCTCCAAAAAGTATAACGTGAACTGAGTCTTAACCAGTTCTCCAATGCTAACCCTGCATAGGTTCTAAGGTCACTTCCAGGAAACGAAACCTTACAGGAAAAACCCTAACTTGATACCTAAGCATTTTGATCACAAAATTAAGATCTCAACTCAATTCCTTCTGGCAAAAATATTTAGAGAAGTGTTGGTTTTGTTCCAATGAGAAAAGCCTTGGCATGAAGAGAGTTGTCATTCCCCAATATTAATACTCATTGCCATGTAAAATTATAGTCCTGAACTTAACGTTGAGGTATCTTTCCATTGTTGCAGAAGAAATGCTGCCTAACAAACTTGCTCCTGTACTACAGCTCTCCTTACTTGAACTCTTTACTTAAAGAGTTAATTGATCATACTTGATTCCAATTAAGAGGCAATGCATAATGCAGCTACTGCAGACACAGCAATTCCAGTACCCCATGGTATAAAATTAAACACAGAAATCATTTTGATAATGAAGATACTCCTCCCCACACCCCCAAAATAAACAAGTTGATATGCATTAAATTAAGCAGAATATTCTGTGAACTTAAATAGATGGAGCGTCCTGGACTCATATGTGCCAAATTTTTTTCAGGGTAAATTATGTAAAACACCTTAAGGATCCATTTACATTACAATTAAGACTAATAACTTGGCTGAACACAGTCATTTGCAATGCCTTAATGATTTTTAATTCTTACACAACTGTAGATTCAGTATGTATCTTCCACATACATAGCTTAATAAAAATTGTAAGGAATTTCATTGCTCCTGTTACAAGTAAAAAGCAGCATACTAACTCCAAATCCATGAACTACATTTGGCTTGAATCTGAAACTGGTGCTATTGTCCTATTTTAGCCTAACCAAATGAACATAATCTTGCTGCATCCTGCTTGTAGGTTGCGAGTGCTCATTTTTCTTTGCACAGCATATCCCATTTCTGAAAGATCTTCCCTCTGAAGCACTGTAAATACGCACTGAATCATGAAATGATCTCCTCACATTGCTGCGAGATTGTCTATCCTTATGGACAGATGTTCCTCCACTTGTAGGCCATACAACTTCATTACTATGACCTTTTTCTTAAAATGCAGTCCCACTGAGGTAAGAGACACTCTATAGTCTTATAGTTGGACAGGAAATGCAGTGATACAGGAATGCAGCACATATTACTTTGTATTAGCTTTCTCCATAAAGAAATACTGAGGTAAGTGCAAAGGGGAACAACTTCAGATATTAAAATACACAAGATGAAGAGACTTCCACATCCTTAAGAGGATGGAGGTGAAGTAAAAGCCAGACAACTTCTAAATTTTATTATAGCAACAGGTCATCACCTTTATTTTTGCAAGTCCTTTTCACTTCAAGATCATAATCTCAGACATTTCCTTTCTTCTTCCACCATTATCATCCCTATTCCCTCCCACCCCGAATAGCAAATAGGAAATAGTCCCCTCAGTGTGTTGGTATTAGTGCTTTGCATCACAAGATACCAGCAGATTTGTGAGAAAGTAATGTACCAGCAGAAATTTTGAATGAGTTGAGCTCAAGCTAAATTAAGTTACACTTAAAAGGGAAATCCAGTTTTAAAGAAATAATCTAAGGTCTGATTCACATAATCATATACATACAGAAGGTAAGGATCTGTAGATGATTTACTTGCCTGAACTCCCTTTGTAGTCAATAAAGCGTAGATGAATTAGGGACCATGCTCTTCTCCATTCTCCTGGGCCATTTTGTGTTAAAAACACAAAACAAAACGCTGTATTTTAGCCAAACAAAATAATCTAGAAAAGCAGTTTGCTTGTAAAGACTTCCTCAAATTTGAGAATTTAAGTCTATGGGCTTTATTTTTAAAAATCTTCACCCACTACCCTGGAGAAGCTTACCAAATTGCACATTTGCATGTGCACATTGCACATCCAGAGATGTAAGGAATTAAGATAACTTTAACACTCCTAGCAGGTAAAAAAGTGCTTCTGGTACAGAAGCATGTTCAATTTAAGAATTTTGAGCCCTCAGCCACACAGGCCACTGAACCCAGGTACTGAGCTTCCGTCTTCGATCCCAATTCGCTTTGTGAATTTAACTCTGATAGAATAGCCAGCCAAAGAAAAGCAACCCATAAATCCTGTTAAGACTGCCAACACTGCCACCATTTCAGACAATTCTTTCTCTGGAATGTAGCTGCAAATTACATTATAAAAATAACAAAGCACAAATGTCCTAAGTGTATTTTGTCCAAAACTCTTGGAAGATGCAGCTTCTTAAGACAGGACAAAGGATGAAGTGTGCTTTGGTGTGCTTCTGTGTGGGAGTCAGATACTCAACATTATTAGCTAAATTAAACTGAAATTCAAAGTTTTTCAATAGTGTCTTTCAATTCCACTTACAAATACTCTTACAAATTATTCCTATTCTCAGTGTTTAGAAACCTCTAGTAACTGCATGAAATTAGATCTACAACTAAAGCTCTTATCCACACAAGTGATTTTCTGTCATTTCAACTATATTTAAAAACATCCAAATAGAAAATGGTAACATTTGTACATTTGTGCTAACTTCCCTCTATTTGCTTGACATTAACTAAAACATTAAAAGCTACTTCAACTCCACTCCTGAGAAACTCACAGACAAGACTGAACATACAAAGTTCAGCACAAGGATACATTTCTTGTTTTCAACCTGACTTGGAACAGGTGACTCCATTATTAACTATACCCAAAAATGTTACTACAGGAACCTCTCACAAATCCAAGTCACCCAGATCTGGCTACTAGAAAGCTGTGACAGGGCAAAAACCCCTGACACTTTAAAAGCTTTGAGAGCTGTCAGTGCATCTAAGCCCAGCACCTGGACAAGATGCCTGCCTCTACACTACATGAATGACTGGGGATATAAAAAAAAGAGAGGTTACAAATCATAAGGAAAATTCAAGCTCAATAACTAAGTAAACAGAGATACATATTCCCATCTTCTCAGACAACAGGTGCCCAGCCTGACATAGTTACATTCATGTCCTCCTTATCAGCATAATGGAGCAATTCCTTATGACTCCTTAGAGCTGCTCCACAGAAAGTGTAAGACATAGAAACAACTTGCAGAAGAAAGAAGAGAAAGTAACCTTGAATTCCAATACCACCTTATTGTCAAAAAGCAAAAACATTGACAAAAAAACCCCACAAGTTCTGTACATCATCTAACTACTAGGGAAACCAAGACACTGGGCAAGTCACAGCTCAACACTGACTTCTTTGAGCAATGAGATCTCAGCTACTTGACTATGCTGACTCTTGAGAACTACAGGATCAGATCTAGAAGTACATGACAATACTTCTAAGAAGCTAGTTCTACCAACAATTTCCTTCAGAACTGGAGCCGGGGGAGGCAGGGGGAACCCAACAAAACACACCTTGTGTGAAGTAAGTTCCCTGAATAAATTAAGGGAGCACTTAGAAGTTTCCTGCAACATCTCAGAAGACTTGGGTAACGGTTAAGGCTGTTCTCCTCATTTGTTTCAGTAGAGGGAGCCAAAGTTTCATCACAGATGCAGCAGTACTTCAGACTCCCTAACAAGTTACTCAGAAACCAAGCACAGGCCTAAACACTGTCAAACCAAGGTACTGTCAGCATTTTTGAGACTGAGAAGCTGTGCTAAATTCATCAGGTTGGTAACCTCTGGGGTAGGTAAAAACAGGAAAACAGAAGGGCCCTAGAATGGAATGGCAGGGATTGCCATTATCTTTTTAGCAGCTGACAGAGTTAACATACTAATAAACTACACCAAGACCTGTGAAGTCCTTTTATCTTCTGATGTTCTGCTCTGCAACTTAAAAGAACCATTCCACAGATACCCACCCATTAATCACACACACACGTCAGGTTCAAAATTTATTTTCCATTCATTTCTTGCACTTGAAGTACTCTTCGATGACATCTTTGGCCTGAGATTCCTTGCCATAGTCCTGTAACACAAGATAACACATTAATAATACAGACCCATTCAAAAATTTTAGAACAGATCCTGACACCTTCTCAAGGCATTCCCAAATATTCCCAAAATTACAGACAAGTAACCTCAAGCAACCTGCCAAGCTGCTTTGCCTTTGCTCTCTAATAAAAGGCTAGTCTCAAAGTGTAACGCTTATTGGTATGGATCCAAACAAATTCTTCATTTCTGCTTAAAGAAAGCCAAGTGAAGTATGCAAAACAGTAGCAGAAGTGTGGGACACGCAGAAAGAATCAGTCTTTACTGTGAAGATGTAGCCATCTGTTGGGACCTCAAAGACAACAAAGTCTTCAAGGCTCGTACTGTGGCTTTGCTTTACCAGTGTCTTTTTAAAAATAATGCTCTGCAAAACATTTTCAAGTTGAGCAGAGACTCTGAACTGGCATTTTTTTTCTGAGGCAAAACTTCATCTCTTCTAGTTAAAATGTATCTATGCCCGCTCGCCAGTAAGGAAGACTTTAAGGACACAACCATTAACCCACAAAACGTATGTAAGTATTCTGAATAAACATGAAAGGGACTATAGAACAGGGAAGCAGTTTATCTTCACTAGCAACACTGGAGAATAACTGTTTAAAAAAATAAAATCCAAGAGCTCTATTTAATAGTTCCTTATCTAAAGCAACCTTATCTTTACTGTTTATTTCCACAAGTCAAGAAATAAGCTATAATTAGCATTATCTTACTTTGACAACCACACAACTGCAGCCCACTACTTTGCGAGGTTTTCCTTCTCTGTCGATCTTGCAGAGACCAACCCATTCACCCAGCTTCTTGTTGTCATCAACCTGTGTTAAAACATTGCATCACATTAGAACTAGTCGTTTCTAGCTAAATGGGGTTCAGAAAAAAGCTGCTGTACTAACTACATTACTGAGTAACGGAGTGCTGCTTTCCTCAAGTATCAGTTTGTGGTGGAGCAAAAGTACCATCATTGTAAGCTTCTAAGTGTTTTAATTTGAAGTCACATTGAGACTCCCCCGACTCCACAACCACTTGCAGCATTAAATCTATTTCTTATTATACAGGACATAAAAATTCATTTTAGCTTTGTAAAATACTTGATACACATCCTTTGCCATTTACATCCACAGTTTTTGTACTGCTCCTATGACAATCACACAGAACTAAAACATGCTCTGCAAGATAAGAGAAATTCTGCTTAGATAAGCCACACACAGAATTACAGCAAAGTGCTTCAAAGGTTCAGCTCTCTATATGCTCAAACAAGCAGCTTATATTGCAAGCAGGATAACTGTTCCAAAGTTGTGTGTCAAGTTCCACCACTCACCTTTATTAAGTTTATCTGATGTTCTGCACAAAGTGCTTCAACTAATTTTACATATGTGGGTTCATCACAATTTGAAGCCAGAACACAAAGATGGGCTTGGCGTCTAAAAAAAATGAAAACGTAGAAATGTAACTTCAGATGCTGCTTAAATTTTCTTCAATAATCCAAACCACAAAGAAAGTTCAGCACATGCATTTCTAGACAATCACTTCCTAAGTTTAATTTTTGGTTTTGAGATACCATATGCTTTTGAAATACTAAGTATACCTTTGATATCATCTACTACTTTTTTTTCATCTATGTAATAAAACACTCATACATTGTTGGCTTTATTATCAGATTCTGTTCTAGTTTTGGAAGCTTCTTAAAAACCCCACTAAATAAACTCTCAGCCATTGGAAAAAAGGTGTAATAACTGCATAAACACCAGTGCCACTATTAGAAAGCAATCAAGTCAAAAGTTGCTTTTTCTTATTTACCTCAGATTACAATAATTTAACATTAGAATTGTAATTATAAAAGCTTGAATTTCCATCTCAAGTTGTTTTAAACTCTTCAGAACAATCTTTTCTACTTACCTTAAAAGAAGCTGTTATGTCAGGGCCTCGTTTCTAATTAGGATCTTTGTATATTGTGGTACAATGTTAAGAATACCAAAGGGATACCTGACAACAAGAAGAGCTGTATAGGTCTTCTATGCTTAACCTAATGCAATTTGACCACTGCAAACAGTCAGTTTTCTCTATGCCCTTCCTTATCATGAGTTTCACAAGAACATTTCAGAAATGTTTCCAAGCAAGAACCATCACACACAAATGTATATAAACCTTATACATACATCATCCTCGTAACACACAGCATATGAAGTTGCATCTGAACTCAAAGAACTCCAACAAACTAGCTGCCAGTCACCTAAGTTGTATTTCTCTTCCATCGTTTGGTACTTTGTCTTAGAGCTTTTTGCGTACAGGTTTGTCAGACTGCTGTTCTCACTCATGAGGCGAGTGAAGGGGTATCCGACAAATGATTAAGTCATCACCCAAACACTGTAGCATGACACTTAAGCCCTGTCTATTCTTAAAAATACATGCCTATATACATACACATAGAGGTAGGTGTGTGTACATGTGTATATGCCCACGTGTAGTACTTCACCCTACCAAGAAACCGTAACTAGTTACCATGGTTGGCACATGGCATATATGACAAGTCTAATATTGTTTTGATATTGTACCAAAGCAATTATTTACAGCTGCAACACAAAAAAAATGAAGGCAGGAAAAAAGTAAAGGCTATCTATGAATTTCAGGGTTATTTTTGTAAAAACTAAACCAACTCTTCCAGGTTAAGTCTGACATATATATTAACCTTCCCCACTAAAATTTTTAGAAAGTTTTGGGAAGAGTCATGTTTCTTAAAACACAGATTCTTGAGGCCCATATTTCCATGGCTACATACTGCAAGGACCATGCCATTTTCTTCACAAAATCAATCTATGTGAAAACTTGATAGCACCAGGGTCACAAAAAAACCAGAAGCTGATAAACTAGACACTGTTATTCTTGCGTCATCAAGTTTAGCATCTGTATTTTAAGATCACAGTTAAAGACCCAAAACAGAGATAACAAAAACCAAAACTCATTGGCAGAAAAACATATTCTTGCAAAAGCTGTTAAGCAAAAAATCTGGACGAAGTGAGCACTGTATGCGTTCAACACACCTCACCCAGTTTTGTTACTCACCATAGACAAGGTGGGAAAACAACACTTACTTGTCCAAGGCTTTGGCTGCTTCACGGATACCACGAGCTAGGCCATCATGAATAAGTGCGGTCTTCAGCACTTCTTGTAGGGCGGTGTTAACATCCATTACACCTCCAGCAGTAATGCTAAAGAGAAGACAGATATCACTCTGATCGTGCCAACACCTTACAACTATAAGCCAAAGCTTCCCGTTCACCTGCAAGCACCCAGTCGTTAAAAAAAAAAAAAAAAAAACACAGAAGAAAAGGAAGCTGCAGAACAAGGCCAAAGAGAAAACAGAAAGAAAGAAGATGAAAAAAAAGAAAAACCCAAAGAAACTGAAGAGGTTAGGTTTTCCTGGCCTGCCAGCCGGCTATGCTCTCCCCACGCTCCCTCACAAAGGGAAGCCATGCACACAGCCAGACCCACGCCCAGCCTCTCCCCTGCAGGAAGCATGCGGCAGCTCCACGGCAGGGCCTGCGCAGGCCGCGGCTGCCAGGCCCGATACGGAGCGGCGCTACACGGCGCGGTCGGTCAGGCGAGATGCCGCCCGCCCGGCCCCGCCGTCCCCAACCGCCCCGGCCCCGCTCACCCTTCCTCGGCCATGGCGCTCTCGGTGGATGCTGCTCCCGCCCGGGTTCCTGCTGTAAATACAGACACAGGCCGCCCCGGTGAGTGGCGCCGTCCGCCCCGGAGCCCCCGCCCGGCCCGCTCCCGCCGCGATGCCCCGCCGGCGACAGGGATTCATCTCGGCAGGCCCCGGCGCCATCACTGCTACTCACCCCGGCGCCGCCGCCAGCCGCCAGCGAAAGAGGAGGGCGGGCCTTCCGCCTGGCGCTCTTATAGCCCGCCAGGACCCCAGCCCGCGCGGGCGCGCAGGCTGTCCGCGGCGCTGCCTGATCCGCCACCTCGCCCGCCCCCGCGTAACCACGGAGACGGCAGCGGCGGGGCCGCCAGAGCAGGCCCAGCCCGGCCCGGCCGCAGGGACCGCGGCCTCCTGAGGGGTAAAACAACTTCAGCAGCCGGGTAGGGGCCACCTGGGTCTATGGGCCATCTGGGGCTGGGTCCCATCATCTTCCCTAGGGCAGTAAGGGCACCTGTTGCTGCCGAAGCGATGAGGCCTCAAATGGCAGCATTTCTCAATACCTCGCAGCCTAGAGGAAGACAGGGAACAAACCTGACTGAAATCTCTGCCGGGGGTGGGGAGGGGGCGGTTACCGCACTTAGCTGTACCTTGGAAATCTAAAAAGTGCGACTGCGCTTGCCATCAGGTGCTCACACACGCCAGGTGCGTGTGAGCATTCACAAGTGATGCAGTTGATCTCGGCACCTGCAGGGTGGCCACTACACTTCCATTGTCTTACTTGCTCAGGTGCTGTCAGTCTGACACAGGGCTTTGTCCATCCTGTCTGTTTCAGACTTGACAATTTGACCATTGGGCAATTTACATATTGCTATCTTTGTAAACAATACATGATGACAAAATATAGCAGCTCCTGTGGGACATCTGGCCGTGACTTCTCCCCTCCTTCCTCCACAAGAAGTGGGAACATATAATTTCCTTCATGTTGCTCAGATCCCAGAAAGCACGCAACACACACAAATTATAATGCCCACCTTCTTTCCCTCTCCCCAAGGAGAATGTTCTTCCCTATATCCATCTATCACTTTGTGGGAAAATAATGGAAGATTGGTGAGGAGGATTGTAAACATGCTCAAGTGACTTGCAGCTGAGGTGTCAAAAACACCTATCATACTAAATGTTGCTTAGTCTTATGCGTTTGACAAGTAAAACATCTGTGTTTAGATAACGCAGGCCTGTGATAGACTTAGAGGCACCCCATCAAACATGCTTGAGAGTCCTGCCCTGCTGTGGGAATGATCAAAACAGTGATAAACTACACCTGTGCGAATCCCTCATATACAGGTGAAAACAGCAGGTTTGGTGATCCTCTAGCATGGACCAAGCTCTGTGGTGCCTGTGTCCCCACTTGTGTGCCTCTGCCCAGGTGCTGCTTCAGGGATCCTCTTGTTGGCGAGGTAATGAAAATAAATTTACTCTGCATTTCATCCATGGTTTTGTGGCTGTTTCTGCATCCCACCCGCACTGGCTCATGCACACTCAATCTTCTTGTGCCCCTTAAAAAGCCCTAAGTATGCCTAATCTATAGAGGAGGTTTTGTACTGAGTGGAACAATAAACCATTATCTCCATCAAGGTCATCAAAGCATAATAACAACTCCATAGCCAGCCATAAGACACATCAGTATTGCTGGATAAGTGCAATATATATTCTGTCCAGGAGATGGAAGTATGCACACATAAAAGATTTGTATTACAGCAAAAGTGATAATCACAGTCGAATTATCATCTAATATTCTAGAAGTAGAATATATAAAAATAGTTTTCCTAGCACAGTTGCAAGAAAACAAAGCTGCGCTAAGATCAAAGTTATGTATGTGTAGAGGGGAGGTTTGCATTGGCACTGAACTCTGTGTTGAAATGTTGGTATAGCATAGTACGTGTACATATTTGTATGTAATGATTAATGGAAGCGTGTGATCCTCTGTGAAAGTCCACTCTGCTGCACAGTGTGTTAATGTGAGCTCAGCGTTCATGTGGGCACTCTGCACACTGTTGGCACTACACCACCTGCTCCACCTTCCTTTCCAGTTTCCTACAAGGAGTAGCTAGTTTCTTAACCTCTGTATTTTCTCTTGCGAGTTACAATGTCCATTTAGCACCCTGCTGTTTAAATGATGGCATAGAGCCATGGGGCATGACACATTTAAATCAAGGATTGCAGTCCTGTGCTAAGGAGTACTTCTAGTGCACTTGAGGGTGGGTGAGCAGGGTAACAAGCAGAGTACCAGAAAACGAGGAGCTGCCAGACGCAGTGAAAGAGCCTGCCTGGGCTCCAGCGGGCTGAGGGGGTGTCAGTGCAATGCTGGCCTGGTGTTTCACTGAGCAGCCAGCTCCAGCAGAGGAACTCGGTCCTCTCAAGATTTGTTTATCTTATAAACAGCATAACACGCCGTCTACAAACTTGGATTTGGGGACAGGAAAAGTAACCACAAGCTGCTGTCACATGACATTCAAGAATTTGGATTCTCACCAGGCTGCTGTTCTGGGCAAACCATTCTGACTCACCTTCTTGCTGCATATATTTAAAAATGCTTTGGTTATAGCTACTACCCTCTGTGCTCTCCATTCAATTCCTTGACTCCCCCTGACTGTCCCCCCTTTCCAAAGTGGCAACCTTCCTCTTTTTAACCTGTATGATCAAAATGGCAACTGAAGTTGGGGGCTTTTTCACAAGAGTGATATTGTAGCAAGGATATAATGGTTGACCCTGTCTCAGCCATCCTCTTCCTGCTCCTTTTGGCTTTCTCTGTTTCTCTCCTTGTCTTTTGCTGTAGTAACCTTTACCTTCATCCTGTGCTCACCCTGGTAACCACAACCCAGCTTTTCTTAAAATTGCCGGACTCCAGTGATAGCTTAAGTGCCATGTTGTAAACTGTGGAGACTCAGGAACTGAATAATGAGTAGTTCAGACAGCGTCAGAGTACGGCGAGGCAGCCAGGCAGGCAGGTGAAAGTGTCAGGTGTTACAAACTCCCAAGAGAGGTCCCTGACACTGCTAAACTCTGAACAATCAGTTCTGAATTTTCAGTTCTGAACAATCCATGCAAAATGTATTTCCCTCTGTCATCTAGAAATACAAAGCACAGGCATGTGCTATAGTTAGATTTCTAATGTCATTTTCACTCCAAAACAGACATAATTTCTCAGCCCTGCGGAATGTCAAGTTGGAAGCTTTCTTGCAAGTAACACCAGTGCACATTTCACCCTGCTCTTCCTAAACAATTATCCATTTCCTGGTCACACAGTCCAGAAGAAGGTTCTGCCTCATAAAGATTTTTGTAGAAGGCAGGCTATTTTTACCCATTTTCTCTCCCTTCCATAGAAGTCCTGCTCCCTGGCCCAGCGGGGAGAGATGTGCATTTCCAAGCATCTCCAGGTAACGGTTCAGAACAGCCAACCACATGCTGCTGCTCAGGAGTGCAAGGGATGTCAGTGTTGAGTTCCAAGTGCCTGGAGAAAGTATGGTGAGACCAACTCTGGGGTCACAGAAAGAGGACAGGCTATGGCATTTCAATACCAATTTGAGAAGAAAGACTTTGATGCCATGATAACTGAACAAAGCAGTTTGCTGGTTTTCATTGCCTTTCACAGGTTCTGCACTCAGCTCTCAAAGGATGTGGTTACATTAGAGCCATTTTAAACTCTTTCCAAATGCCTGTGTGCAGCCACTATGACTTCTGGCAAATAAATAGTAATATGATGCAAATAAGCACTGGCTAAGTGATTTCTGGATTGTAATGCAAAAGTATTTCTAAGATCTCTGCAAATATACAGAACAATAATAAGGGATATATATTCCCACATGTGCTGAGCATTTCAGAATGTCCTGGAAGTCCACAAAGGATGCTGTTCTTAAAGCAATGGTTCTTAATATGTTTTTATCTTGTGGACATAAGCAATGGATGTAGACTCTATTTGCAGTATTTATAAAGGGCTCAGTGCTCCAAGGCATGGATTCTACATATGATTTTTGTATCTGAAAGGAAAGAAACATTTTTTTAAAGTGGCTGCAGACATGACATAAGCAAGAAAGGCTTGTATGCTTTTAAAAAAATTGTTTCTGTTAGACTTGAAAAACTATCGTGACAGGCGGATAACAAGTCCCGACTCAAAGGTTAACAAATATTTATAGGTTATGAAGAATATATGAACAATTACCAAACACGTTCAATCAAACAGTATCTTCTGGCAATAATGAGCAGTGCATAAGTCAATTGTGTGCACTAATAGGGAGTTCATAGCCCCATTTCATTATTGGAGCCGTAGCTCATGCTGATCGCTATACATCACTGCAACTTCCCTGACTTCAGCCTTCTACTGCATGCATTGACTTTGTGGAAATCTGACTCCATAGGCTTCATTGGATTACTCATTACTTGCATGTAATTATTAATGAGAGGAGGACTGGCTTTTGAAAGTAGTTGGAATCTGTTGAGTGAGAGTCTAGGCTGAAAAGAACAAATAGTTGGAGTGAAAACTATTTCACCTCCTGAACATAATTAACTGTCTGTCTCTAGCCATAAAAGACAAGCTTTATTCTCCCTCCACGATTTTAATGTCTCTCTGTAAGTTCATAGAATGGTTTGGGTTGGATGGGACCTTAAAGATCATCCAGTTCCAACCCCCCTGCCATGGGCAGGGACATCTCCCACTAGACCAGGTTGTTCAGAGCCCCGTCCAGCCTGGCCTTGAACACTTCCAGGGATGGGGTATCCACAACTTCCCTGGGCAACCTGTTCCAGTGCCTCACCACCCGCACAGTAAAGAATTTCTTCCTGATATCTAATCTAAATCTACCTTCTTTCAGTTTAAAACTGTTACCCCGTATCCTATCGCTACACTCCCTGATAAAGAGTCCCTCCCCATCTTTCCTGTAGCCCCCTTTAGGTACTGGAAGACCGCTATAAGGTCTCCCCAGAGCCTTCTCTTCTCCAGGCTGAAAGTTCATGTGTTGTGCTTTGCATATATCACTTTTTTCTTATTATCCTTTTGCCAAACTCAGGATGACTTGCAAGTGCTCTTCCTCTTTTTTTGGGGGGTATCTATGAAAAAGATTTACATTTCTCTCTTTTTCTAGAGGTAGACAGGAAAAGATCAAGGTAGTTCTTGGGGATTTTTCAACTTCACAGCCATAATATATGCCACACACAATATATTGTCAAAATAGATTTCAACAAGGAATGTGTGGCTGTAGTTCTTTGTGGCTGCTAAATATTTTTTAAGTTTCCTGATCTTGTGATAAGAAAGTAACTCTGCTTTTTCCTGTCACATGCAGTGTGGAATTCTAAAGTTAGGTACATGTCAACATTTGCTCTGAAGTGTCGTTATTATGCATCTTATATAACTGGTGACTAGATGGAATACTGATGGCCTAGTAAAAATAGTGCTTTTAAGAATTACTGTTTTTTCTCTTCAAGCCATGGGTGGTCTGTCTTCTATCACATTTTGACGAGGTTCCCAGGTCTCCTTACTCACTTTCCTCCCCTCCCCATAGGAACTTGTACCAAATGCGTTGATTATATCACTTCTTCCTCATCTACAGCCTAAATTTACTCCTGGCCAGTTTATAGCTATTAATTCCTCTGACAACTTTGTCATTCAGCTCTTCTGTTACTGTTTTATGGTCCCTGTAACTTGCCAAAGGCTGTGAAGATGATCATTGATCTTGCTTGGTCTATCAGTCTATTCAGCCATCCTGAATCTCCCTTTGGTATCCCTTTTTAAAACAGATGAATGCTTGTGCTTACAAGGCAAATCAGAAGTCCTATCGTAACCACTAGCCACCCCTCACGAACCTTTGTGAGCAAAGCTGGGCCAAAGTGGTTAAGTTTTCAGGAACCGTAATCGGCTTATTCAGCTGCAGCCAGGCAGGGTCCCTGGAGCTGATCCCTCCTTTACCATCCAAACTTCGTGGGATGCACCTCCTGGGTCCCTGACCCCAGCTCCCGACGGTCCCTAGCAGTCACAACAACAACGTAGGATTCATAAACTGTTTGAGCTCCTGTTTTAATACACTTGGGATTTACACTTCCATTGCGAGGCTTCTCTGGAACGTGCATTGTTCTGCTTCTAGGAAACATCTTTCTACAGCCCAGGGGAGGCACAGCCATATTCAGACGATACCCACTTGTTCCTGTGAACAGCTTTGCCCGCTCCCTCTCCGGTTTCCTTCACCTGTAGCCTGTCGCAGCGGCTGTACCTACAGCATTTCACGTTCTGCCAAGTTCGGGCAGTAACCGGTTCCCCTCCGCCACATGCTCAGCCCTCCCTGTCAGCCGCCAGCTTACCCTCACCCTGCCCAAAGCCCGGCGCCTGTTGCGCTCTCCCAGCCCAGCCTGGCAGCCCCCGCGGCCGCCCTCCCGCTGCCTTCCCAGCGGGTCCCGGCTGTCCCGGCGGCGTGTGCCGGGGCGCGGCAGGCCGCCCCCGCAGGCCGAGCATGCTCAGTGGCGGCGGACGGGGCGGCAGGGCCGGCGTTGGCCGCGGTTAGCGCTACCAGACGGGGCGGTGGGGAGGTGTCGCGCCGCACCGGTCGTTGCGGGCGCGGAGCTCCTTCCCTATGAGCAACCGTGAGGCGGAGGGTGCGGGCAGCGAGCGGCCCTCAGGTGGGGAGGTGGCGGCTGCCCCGCGTTTCTCCGCCGGTGATCGACGGCGTGACCGGGCCGGCGCCGAAGGGCCGCTCCGCAGCGCCGGAGCCTGCGCTGGGAGGGGGAGCGGGCGGCTTTGTCCCCGAGGTTGTGTGTCCCGGGGCTGTCCCCCTGGGGGTGCGTGCCCGCAGGCGTGGGGCCGCGCCCGGTGCGCGGCGGGGCAGCCCCCGCGGAAGCCCGTGCCGGGTGGGCTGTGGGGCGGCGGGCAGGGCGCTGCCGCGGCGGCGGGGACCGGTCCCTCCCCGTGAGGGAGAGAAGTGTCGCGGCTTGGTGTAGTTCCCCCGACACCGGAGGCTAGAAGTTTTGGGCGAATTTTAATTCTCAAACCTCATTTGCAAATTTTAATTCCCCCTGTCAGTTTATAATACTTTTTTTTTTCCTTTTTGTTTTGCATTTTAAGAAGATGGCATGCCAGAAGCACTTGGTGAGCAGTCAAGAAGGCTTACCAGAGAACAGCTATTTACGATGGCAGCGACAGCTTTGATTAACTTCAGTTCAATGATATGCTATTCAATCCTGGGACCCTTTTTCCCTTCAGAGGTAAAGAAACAATTTAGCCAGCTACTCTTTAGATTTTTTTTTTTTTTTTTTTTTTTTTTTTGGCACGTTGAAAGCTTTAAAAGGATCCTGAACACTGTGGGACCTTTATGGCTGTCTGTAAGCTCCGAGTTAGACTTTTCAGTTGTGGGAATTCATAGCGATAGCATGATGCTGGCTGGAATAGATTAGAGTGTGTGCATAATGGTGACCTGAATCCTGTCCATGGACTAATTTCATCTTCCCTGTGGCTGCAGAGAAGGTGGCAAACTGATGATATGAGACAGAAGTTGAAATGAATGCTTGGAGAAGTGAAATAGTATTTGCCCAGTTGTTGCATAGCAGTTTGGTAGTAGAGCTGAGATTAAAACTGCCCATGTCCTGACTTGTATTTCAGTGCCTCAGCCACTCAGTGACTTTTTATTTATAGCTACCACTCTGTTAACTCATGCTGGGACATAGTTTACTGTGTTAAACTTACTGACCTAGCAACTGGAGGGAGAAAAACCACAGAAGTCAGCTTATGTTGAGTGAATACAATGTTTAAACATAGGATGAAAAAACAATGGTTGTGGTGCCTTTCCAGCACAAGGCCATTTCTCTCATGACCAAGTTGTTCCCAAGTATTAACAAAGAAACATTAAGATGATTTTTGTTCTAAATATTCCAACATACAGCTTGTACCCAAGTAACTGTATTTTGCCAGTTGGATAAGTCAAAAATTTACCTGGTACTTATTACGGGGAGGCATGACACAGTGAAAATAATGAGTATCTCTGTTCGCTGCCCTCTCACCATGTGAGGGATTGAAGCTTTGTAGCTAGCTCCACTGCACACCACCTGAAGCCACCTATATAAAAGCTGGTCACCTGTTCAGTAGTTCATCAAACAGCACAGTGTTTCTATTCATTGAGGAATCACTGTTGCTTTTACCTTGATTACATGGTTTTAGTAGTTTTTAAGAGTTTTAGTAGAAGTGCAACATGTCTTTAAATTGCTGTGTTGCTACTTTATGAGCCTCTACTGTCTTTGAGAAAGGAAATTGCTTTGTAACTGCATGAATTAAAAAAAAAAAATGTACAGGTATGAATGTTATTCACCTCAAGAATTTGCCTCCATCTTTGCTCAGTTGTGATCTTTTTTGCAGGCAGAAAAAAAAGGTGCCAGTAACACCTTTGTTGGCCTGATTTTTGGATGTTTTGCTTTGGTCAATTTCTTGACTTCTTTAATCTTGGGAAATTATGTAAGTATAATTGAAGCTGTAACTTATTTCTGTGATGACACAGGTTGGTACATGAAGACGTTTCTCTAAGGCTGAGAAAAGAGATGTCTCTACAGTAGCGTTCCTGCAGACTTCTGTCTGCAGTAACTGGAGCCTGGCCAGGCAGTCTGAATCTGATCTAAGTCTCGTCAGTACAATTTAAAAGTTACCCTTCTGCAGTTCTTGAGAGTAGCATAGCATGGTGGACATGTAGCTGGTTTTGTTTCTCTGGTTAACCGTTCTGTTTGCTTCAGAGTAATCTGCTGATCAATTCTCCTTTCTATTACCTCCTTTCCCCCTACCCCCCATTTTATTTATTGCACTTACTTATATATTCTGTTTGCTTTTGGCACCGTTCTGAAGGTGTTTTATTTTGGTTTTATTTCCTTAGTTAGCTGCACCCCTTCTTCTTTTCTGGTATGTTGTCTTTTTTTTAACATTTCCTCCCATTATGACTCTCTGCTGCTTAACTTGGTTTCCACTTCATTTTACAGCAATGTGAGATAAATGTCTCCAGTTCTTGCAGCTGCAGTTTTCTGACAAATTCAGCATTTTCTCATACTGGAGAAATTATTAATATATTATATAAGTTTGTTTGTTTATATGCTGGAGCACCACTGTCAATGCATTTTTGGCTATGACTGCTCAGGATCATACCCTAAGTTGGGACTGCTGCAGTTTCATGTTATTCTCTTTCTTTGGCTGGGCAGTCTCTTTGCTGACTCCATGGTAAATGATTTTTCTCTGGTGGTGAGGTGGCTTATCAAGGTGTCACACAAATGCCATTGGTAAGCCCAGTCTCTCTCGGTGCCTGTGATGGCATTCAACTATGGCACAAACCTCACCAGGTACCTTGCAGGGGAGAGAGAGAGACTGAGTGCACCATCCTCACTGCAGGCGGGTGAAGGGAGCACCAGCAGAGGTGGACAGTCCAGCAATCAGAAATCCTGAGGGTTTCGGTGAAACTTGGCAAAATATGGGCTTCAGTAATAATGGCTGAAACACAGGGATTTCTTCCAGGCCTGAACAAGAAAAGAGTCTGAAATACCTGCTGTCCTTAGGGGAAGTTACAGCATGGAATTAGAAGCTCAGATGCACTTTGTTACGGGATTGAGTTGACTTTACAGCATGCCTCTTGTTGTCCTTCACCCTGGTGGTGGAGTCTGAAATGAAGGGAAGTGGGGTCCTTTCCCTGCTAATGAATGGGGAAGCCTGAAGCTACTGTGCTTCCTATGACAAAGCTTTGTGCTATAAAACTTGTGATAAATTTGCTTTAAAATCAGCTTCCATTGACTCTCTTGAGCCACATAACGTGGCAGGTATTACTGATTTGGCATCACTGACAGTGCTGGAGGGGGAATGTATTACTTTCTCTTTGTAATGAGAGGTGCTGCTGTAACCTGCTGTGCTGCAGAAGCTGTGAAATAGTTAACTGCACCATTGTCTTACCATTCTGAAAACTGGGTTAAGTCACTTAACCGTTTAGAATATTTTTAGGTTCAGTATTGCATGAAGGCATGCCGGCAGGAGCAGTGTCTCCAGGTCTTTTAGTTACATATGCTATAAAGTGCCCACAATGTTTTAATTTCTTAACAGTAATTTACTTTGAAAGATTTTTGATCTAGGCTTGAAATAATAACATGTAAAAATTGTATTTAATTTACAGCTTACGCATATTGGAGCAAAATTCATGTTTGTGGCAGGGATGTTTGTTTCAGGATGTGTGACCATTCTGTTCGGGTGAGTGATTTTTCTTGGTTGGTTTTGTTGCATTTGTCTTCTAATCATTTTCATCCATATGAAAAGATGGACACAAAACAAAACTAGAAACTCTTGGGTATCTTTTAGGTGTTGGTTAGGTCATGTAACTTTTTATATCTTTACTTTTTATCTGTCCCTTGTAAAGCAGGATGAACACTTCTCGCTTTCAGTAAGTTTCAAAGCCTGTTTACCGCTTTGAAAGTGAAGGTTCTATGTATTTAAATTTATTAATTTATATACCTTATATACATATACATTTATATGCATTAATAGATTTATGTATTTATCTACATAGTCCATGAACAGCAAGAAATCTGTCAAAGTGCAGCAATAAGGGAACTATTTATGCATAATTTTTTAATTCTTTTGTTAAAAATATTGTGTGCAAATGAGCAGCTTTGCCTGGCAGGTGGAGAGGCTAAGCCACTCGTTCTAGCAAAATAAAAGTTTTATTAACAATGAAGGAAGCTCTTACTAGGTAGTTGTAACTCATTGCATCAGGCTTCTTGCACGGTTCCTTGGAAGAGCTATGAAATACAACAGAAAATGGCACTGGAGTTTTTCACAGATTAGGTTTTTTGTGGTCTTTTCACCACCAAAGAATGGGGAAAAGGCGAAAGCTGCCAGAAATAGTTTGGTAAAGTTTGAATTACTTCACCTATGTGATTCAAAAAGATGTGGCAATTGAAAGCATTGAGTGTCTTGTAACTGTGTCCTTTAATGAGTAAAAAAAATGATGCTCCAGGGCCTTTGGTAGATGAGTTGTTGCATCCTGAGAGATCTCCATGTACTGTGTTTTTTTTCAGAATGCTGGACAAGGTGCCCAGTGGACCAACATTCATTGGTTTGTGCTTTTTGGTAAGAGCAATGGATGCAGTCGGTTTTGCAGCATCATCGACAGCATCGTTTTCAATCCTTGCAAAGGCATTTCCCAATAATATAGCTACTGTTCTGGTAAGTACAAAAACCAGTGTTACAGCCAAGTAACCTGCAATATGATAAATTGCCAGTAGGCAGCCTAACACCAGGAGAAGATCTGCTGTCTCACGTGCATGCATATTTGAAATTGTCACATAATGTGACAATCCTAGAACAAGTTTAGACCTTAGCATGACTTCAATTAAATATAAATTAAGCAGTATGTATTGGTTGCTTATGTTTTGAATACAGCTGACCAGTGATGGCAGTAGTTATCTCTTCAGTTGAAATCAGACTGTTAAAATACTAAAACAGCTTTTAGTGACTACTTCTACGTGGGTGGTAAGAATCCATGTGGATTGATTCAAGAAATTTGATTGATTCAAGAAATTTGATTGATTCAAGAAATTTGATTGATTCAAGAAATTTGATTGATTCATTCAAATAGCGTTGATTTAAATGACTTAAAGATGCAAAACTGGAAACAATTTTGGTGTAATTTTTCTAATCTCTTGATAAAAGTGATGTATGAGTAGAGGAGAGTTAGAACTTGAAATCTGGAGGGCAGTATTTCTGGTCATCAATGATTCATTTCAGTCAGAGATATTACTGTTATTTAATCAGGTTTTATGGTGTTAGGAAAAACAAAGTTTTGCATTTAATAAACTGCTACTTTTTCTTTCTTTTTTCAATGAATTCTGGTTTCATTTCAAATATAAGCTGACAGAAATAACTGGGTTAAATTTTAATGAGTGAACAAATGTTAAGAACATCCTTCAGAACATTTAATATAATTGGATAAGTTGATGCTTTTATTAATATTGTTGTTAAGCTGTATAGTTACTTCTATAAATAAATGTCTATAAAAATTTGACCTCTTAACGAGCAAAAAACCCACTAAATTGTATCAGCAGTGAGGAGCTCACAATTTCTTTGGAAAGTAGGTTATACATTGTAATCATTTTTTGGATTTATTCAGTCAATAAGGTTAAGGTTTCATGTTTGCAAATTTTAAAATGTAATTTAAATAGGTAAGTGAAGTAAACTTGACTTAAAGAGATTTAGTTACCTATCTTATAATAAGACTTAAAAATAAATGAAATTCTGTGGTGGCAGCACAATAAACCTGATGCATAGCTGAAAAGGATACATAGTGATGAAGGTCACCTCGTGACCATAATTAGAAACGCTAGACAGCTGTGGCTTGGTAGCTACTTTTGTTTAAAGTCTAGAAAGGGTGCTGTCAGAAGAAAAATCACTTTTAAATGTTGGTCTGTTTTCCATACTATATACTCTAATGTCTTTTTCTGCATGAGAATAAAACCTCTTGAAATTCATTCATGTAGACTTACTGTCCTTAAATGGACATGATGGAGAGTTCTTGTTACTGTGAGCTCAGCTCCTGGCGGTGGCAGAGGCTGAAGGTAGAAGGAAGAGCTGATTAGTTAAAGCGAGATGCATCCTATGATAAAATCATAAAGCCTGAAGGAATGGATGAGGGATCTTTAGGCTTGCTTTCCGTTGCCCTCCTTATTAGGGCTAGATACTGAAAAGCACTTTTCCTCTCCTTACCCTTTTGGTACCAGTTTTCAGCCCACCTTTTACCCATACGGTACCCTAGAGAATGTATTAAATACCCTAGAGAAGTTATTAAATGTAGGCATGTCAGCCTTGTTGAAGTGGGAAGTTCAGCATCTATCAACATGATTCCTCTGCTGGAGGAGGTATGAACTTCAGAACGTAAGCAATATCACTTTTCTTACAATGTCAGGTTTACCTTTATCCTTCTCTGATCTGTAATAATGCAATGCCTCAGCTCCTCCTCCCTTCCTGCCCCCCCCCCCAAATAATTCTTTAATTTAGAAGGACTGAATGATGTGCAGCCTGATCTGGACTGCAGTCTTGCCAATCATAAACAGTTTTTTATGGTTGGTGAGCAACACAAGTAAAAGCATTATTTGGATGCAGTTGTGTTAACACATGGTTATGCCATGTGTTGAAGTTTACCAAAATGCCTCAAATCTATTTAGAACTAATTTTGAGGACTTGCCAGTCATATGCTGCTATTTCCTTTCCTAGGAAAGGAAAAGGGTGGGACCCCTTGCTGACCTAGGGTAAAGAACTTGGCTATTACTGACTGTGCCTGCACTCAGGCCATTTGATGACTCTGACTGGCATCAGTAAAATTAAAAATGAGGATGAATCCCTGTACTGCCTTTCTGGGTCCCAGAAGTTAGCAAAACTTAAAGCAACTATAGCCACCAGCTGTTACTTGCTAAAAGGAGGTGGTCTAAGCATTGATCAGTCAAGTATTGAGGCAGATGTTGACAGTGGTGACTATGGTGTTGTGACACAAGATGTAAGTGTAACTGTATTATTGTCCTTTTGAAAATTAGTATCTTGTAAAAGATGCCGGATTATTAAATCATAGCCAAAATAATCTCAGTTATCCCCATTGTAATTTCACTGTTATTTCCTACCCCTACTCAATGAATCCAAAGTCAGTTATGGAGAGAGAGCTTCTACTTGGCCCATGTACCTCATCCCACAAGATGATGATCCATCAGAGTAGGCTTGCTCATGTCCTCTCAGGCTGGAGGGTAAAATGCAGGTGGGATCACTTCAGCCTGAGTTGTTCTACAGATGCTTTCCGTCGGTAGAGCATTTGTCTCTCCTCAGGACTGGGATGGGTTAGGTGGCAGCAGAGTGGCCAGCGCTCCCTGTAGTGAGGCAAAGGAAGTGATTGCTGTCACACAGACAGCTGCAAAATTCCTTTTGCTATCCCACTTCTTGAGAAGCTCTCTACTCGCCCTTATCCCCCTTGGTGATGCACTGCCTTTTTCTTTTCACTAGCCTATGTTGTGCTGCTCCTCAGAAAAATGGATTGCTTTTACTGTTACACTAGAGTTTCTCAGCATTCTGACTTTTTTTTGCTTGCCTTTTTTTTTTTTTTTTTTTCCAACTTTTAGGGCAGCCTTGAAATTTTTACAGGACTCGGACTGGTGCTGGGCCCGCCTTTAGGTGGCTTTTTATATCAATCGTTTGGTTACGAGGTCCCTTTCATTACACTGGGATGCATAGTGTTGGTCTTGGTGCCTGTGAATATGTGCATATTACCAAAATACGGTAAGAACCCTTCTTCCCATCTCCTTCATTCACTTCAATTTCTCAAGTATATAACCATGTTTTAGAAAAATATCATTCTGGTGTCTGATATAACTCAGAGGGCAAAGCTCCAGCTGAACTAACTTGTGAGCTTGGTCAGGCCTGTGTTTTAACGCGAACTAAAATTAATGTGTGCAGGTGGCTTGGAGTGAATCCAACACCTCATGCCTACCTCCGCAAACACTAAGAAGTCTGTGTGGAAATGAAATGAGATAACTTCTTGGGTTTTTTTGTCTCTTTAGCTTCAGGGCTTGTAAAGGATCTGTTGTGTCGTCTTTGTATCAGCTTGTCACTGCAGCTCGTTGAAGAAAACCTGTAGATAGCTTTTGCCTAAAACAAGAGAATTTGATGTGTTTGAGGGGTTAACAGAGGGGAAAAAAACAGAATTACAGGGAGAAAAAAAAGGGTTTATTTGTATTGAATGAGCAGGATCAGATTATCATGAAGGAAAGTTAAAGTTAATAAAGGAGAGGTTTAACTGAAATGCTGGAAGTCATATACGTTTTGTTAAATTTTAGATGATCCTGCTTGGAGAGAAAGTTAACTTAAAGATAAGTCTTCACACAGGATCGTAATTGCAAGGTTACAGTTTTGTTAGTATTTTCTAAAAAAAACCAGTAACTTTAAAATACAGTGGGTTTTATTTTTTCTTTTTTTTCCTGTTAAATATGAAAACCTTGGAGAATAACTTCATATATATTGGTTTTTAGAGAAAACTTAGAGTGGTTAACCATGGGCTGCTATTGCTGGCTTCCCCCCCAGCTCCCCAACCTCTGAAATTGTACGGAGTCACGATATTACTGCCCAGTTTGAAACTGCTTTAAATAAATGCTAGCTCTGAGCTGGTGGATGCTATTGAATGAACTTGAATTCGGTGTATACTTTGAGACCCCATTCAACTACTAGACGACCATCAGCATCAAGAGGGAGCATGACTTAGAAATGACAGCTCACCATGACATCTGAAAGAAGCTTCCTGTCTGCACTGCGGATTGAACATGTAGGAGACCCAAATGACTAGTTGCTTAAAAATTCGGACAGACCTCAACCGATAAATAGCAATCTCTTTATTTTACTTTCAAAGCGTGTTTCTCTGGTTGGATATGAATGGTTCATGCATGTTGTTTTAAGTTGAGATGTATCCGAGATTTTCATTTTATAAGGCTAGTGGAGAACTAACTGTATTTTCACATAACTGGGGATAGTACGTGCTTTTGTTCTTTACGAGTTGGGGATTTGCAATGTTGGAAGCTAAATTGTGTACTTTACTTCTTTCATTCACCTATCAAATTTGCGTTTTTTAAACGTACTTTTCTTCTTTTATTCCCGTACCAAATTGCGTTTTTTAATATAAAAATAGTATAGTGCATTATAGTCTACTATTGACTTTCATTTATTAGCTAACAAGAGTAATAGGACTAGAAAAAGGGAAATAGTGATTTCTTTTCTAAAACAAGAAGATCATCCGTTAGCTTATACTGCTGAAAATAATGCAATTTTCCCCCCTTTTCTCTTGAAACAGATTCAATCCCTAGCAAGGATTCCTTTTGGAAGCTCATTCTTCTGCCGAAAGTCTTACTACTCTGTCTTACTATATTTTCTCTAAGTGCATGCTTGGGCTTTTTGGATCCCACGATGTCTCTGTTTATCCTGAAGAAGGTAAGTCCTGGTAACATACAGGGAAGTCTTGACTTGCTAAATAGTAAATAACTGGTTATAAATGTAGTTTAACTGTCCTAAACAAAATTAGGCCCTATCCTACTACACTGCATTAATTAACTTGATAATATGGTTTCCAAATAACTTGATTTCCACAGTACTGACAAGTTACTGTCTGTTGCCTCTGGGTCTTGGTAACTTTGAGGAAACGTAAGGCCTATAAAATTGTGCTTTTTTTCACCTTAATTGGCTTTCAACTGCAGAGTACCTTTTATGAACAGGGCAAAGCAGCTGGTTTTGTAAGCGGGGGACTTCTTCCTCCTTTCTGAAAGCAAATTCTGTAAAATGACAGTGTTAACATCTCTTGATGTGGAAGTTTGTTTTTGGGGACATGACGTCACAGCTCTGCCGCATCTTACAGCAATGCCAAAATTAAACTGATTGCAACTATGTAGCCTGCCAGCTGATTTCTTCACTCACTTACTAAAAAGGCAAATGCCATTTTACTTCTTTATTTATTTTTAATTTATTTTAATTTTTTTTGTTTCCTACTTGATTTTATTTATTTATTTTCCCCATGAGTAATGACTTTGAAGTAAACTGTTTAAGATTTTGTTCCTGTGTGAAAGTAAGCAATGCTCATTAAGTGATTTATTTATTTATTAATGTTTTTTTTCAGGGAATAGTATTTCACAGATTGTTGTGCTCCTACTTTTCGTCTGTGTAGTTCAGTACGTAAGAGCACTCATCCAGGGTGGAGGAGACTTGGTGCTAACTTCTTCCGTCAGTGGAGATGTGAATGTACATCTTCCACCACCCAGGAGGGACATGTAATTATTCCACTGTAGAATATTGCGTGCTGGTGTAACTCTTCTGCTTTCCCTCTGCTCTGTGCTAACAGATACTTGCTGTGAGAGGGCTGTAGCCTTCTTGGCAGATGTTCTAACCACTAAATTAGAGTTATTATCATATACTTGCATATGGCAAGGAAATAGTGAATATTTATGTAGTCCGTGCCACATGAAACATCCTGGAATTCCCTCTACCTGGTAATTAAAGCACTTGTTTGAGAGTCTAGTATGCTTTTAGTTCATTACACATTTTGTTTCAATACAGAAATATGACTCTGCATTAGGAAAATGTAGACCTCGGGGTGTTTGCAAAAAGACTCTTACTCGTTTTCATAAAAAACCTTCTTTGGTTGAAAAGCCAGAGTTGTGTTTTATAGCACTACTTACTTTTAAGTAAGATGCACTGATATGCAGTGGATGACTACAGTATTTATGCTTTTCTAAGTGGAAATACAACTGGATTGGAGAGGTAAAGACTAAATACACCTAAATTTCCATGTCTGAAGTGTCAGTTTCAAATGTGCCAGATATTAATGTTAGAATCCAGTGTGCTGGCATAGGGTCACAGCGTAGTGTTTCCTCCTGAGATTATTTAGGCTTTATCGGAGTATGGCTGTGTCCGGTGCTGTCAGTCCATGCCTAGAAATATAAGTGAAGGAAACTGGAGCAAGCTCTGCTGATGACTTCAAATACTTGAAAAACCTCTGCATGGTACCAGTAAAATATTTAGAATCACACATTTCATTTTTTTGACCTAAAATATAATTCTTGGATTGTTGTGTAATGAATGTAGCACATATAGTTTGTTTTTTGTTTTTTGTTTTATTTGTCTTCCGTCCCATAGTTCAAACTCCCAGCTGGCTACGTGGGCTTGGTATTCCTTGGTTTGGCACTCTCGTACTCCCTGTCTTCTCCCCTCCTTGGACTCATAAGCGACAAATGGCCAGTGAGTACTACACTGCTGCTTGTGCAGGGTTAGTAAAGCACTCTGTGCATTTAGTTAGAACTGGAGGACTTCTCATATCGAAGCGGTGGACGTAGGCCTGGTCCTGTAAGGGGATCTGTCTTTCAGGACCTTGCACATGCGCTGTATACTGCCAAGTTGAAGGTCTCTTTTGCCAGGTCCAGGTAATGTCCAAAATAGTAAAGGATGTCAGACAAATATGCTGTAGTTGAAACGTGTTGAGCTTTTCTGGTGGACTAGGCACAATCAAGTTCCAGCCAATAGGGAACAGAGAGTAGGAAAACGTGTCCCAGTTACTCATGCTTTTGTCCACATCTAGCTTTATCAGCTTCTGAGAAGAGGAGTAAAGATGTTCTGGTTAGCTGTATTGACTTTGTCTCTTAAAAAGTGTAACATCCAAATTAGATCAGCACACTGACTGGATATGGTTCTCTAGCTCTTAACTGCACCATAGAAAGAGACTATGACAGTGATATACCTAAAACTGCCTGGTTGACAGCCACTGCTAACTGATCAAGAAAATACACACTGAATGCTGTGCATGAATGGCAGTGCCAGTTTTCTGACACTGTTTTTTTTTTCCCACCACAAACTAATGATGGTCTTTGCACACGAGAATTACATGCGATGCTACATGATATTTCTTATACCAAGGAAGAGTAAGACCTAAAATACTTCGCTAACAGAGCGAAGCTGCTCACAGCTCCATTACTCAGTATCCTGAAGAAATCTCTGTATTAAGCAGCTGCTGCCACTGATTGCATTGGTGGCAAGGAAATGTGAATTCAGTGTTTCTTGATGGTGTTCAGAACTGGCAGAGAAATTGTGAACTCCCAGTTTGTGTGTAATGATGGTCTCTACAGGAGCAGGACTTTTCAGGAGATGAAGATTTAGAAGAGGAGTTTTAGGAAAGACAAAATAGTTAAATTACAAATTCACATCTTTAAATTATATACCTCTTTTCTTTCACAGAACCTCAGGAAGTGGCTGCTGGTATCTGGAGGCTTAATGACAGCACTGTGTTTTTTCATGTTAGGACCTGCCCCTGTACTGCACATTGAAAGGTACAGAAGTGCCTCTTCTTGAACCTGTCCCTTTATGTGATGTTTTTGCAATAGCTATCATGACCATTGTCATGTATGTCTGCAAGTCTATAATTAGCACATCTGACCATGAAACGGGTTTTTTTCTGACATGAGATCATGAATATAAAGCAGTGGAAGCATCTGAAAATGGAGATTTTATAGCTTCGTAAAATAGATCCTTTTACTTTGCTTTTTTCTGTTACTGTGTTTCCTCATGTTAAGGTGTGTGGTGGGAAGAATGCTGGGTTTTATTTTCCTTTCCTCCAAGTTCTGTGGCACTTCCAGTGCAGCAAAACCATGTTCTCTTTCTGTCTCACTTTTCAATTTTCTCTTTTTCATGAGTGTTTCTTAACTATAGGGTTTATTTGTGTGGCTGTGCAGCAGTATTATTTTTTCACCTCTCTACATATAGGAAAATGCCAAGATTATAGCTTTGTTTTCAGCTAGCTAAGTAAAGACAATGTCTGTTGCACCTGAACACTGCATTGCCATGTCTCTCAAAAACACTGCTACATTTACAAAACAGCTGTACAGTCCTTTTGTCCTAGGTTATATACTCTGTTAAGGATGATGATAGGCTTGCTAGTGTGCAGAATTAGTCAACTCCTTCCTCCTAGACTTCTCACTTTTAAAGTAGTTTATACATTTGAAACTTGTGAGATCATACATTTGAGCTGGTGAGAAAAAGAAATGAGTAAAATCTTAAACATTCTTTTCTTTAGCTATGTCTATTTGGTTGTAATATATTGGGCTACAAAATTTGAGCTGCAAAATCCTTCATCTGTGCAACAAACCATGTCTAGAGCTTGGATGTATGTATTGCTGATTTAAGCTTGGCTATCTACCTCTTCTCTGTGTGCTCCTCTGAAAATGAACTGCATTTGACGAAGAAATACTTCATTTGAGCACAGGATATTCAAATTCTTTTACAGAGTCTTTTTTTAAGCATAGAAATGTGTTTTTCAAGTCTTAGCATTCAATTAAAGTACAATTCTTTTTGCCTTCAAGAAACCTAGTTTTCTGATCAGTCATGGAGAGATGATATAGCAGCCTTCAGTCTAACAGGGTCCTTACTTGACAAGAGTCTTCAGCATCTAACTTCTTTTAAACGCCTCTTTTTCAGTCAGCTGTGGATCTTTGTGCTAGTGCTGGTTTTGATTGGCTTTTCCCTTGGCATGAGTGCTATCCCAGTGTTTCCAGAGATACTGCACTGTGCATAGTAAGTAACTCGGTCCAGCGCATCTTTCATATTACTGACAGTAGGAAACTGCAACTAATTTTCAGGGGTGAATATGAAGTGGGGGTTTGGAGTGGGTTTTTCCTCCCTTTTTGAGACAAAGGCAGGGAGAAACACTTAAATGCTTCCACTACTCTTTTGTCTTAGTTTTTTCTGACTGAGCACCCCAGTCATTGTACTACAAATGTAATTTTGGAAATGTGTACCTCAGTACTATGAACACACTGAAGTCCATCAGACTTTGGGTCTCATACGGTGGGGCGACTTGTGTGTGGTTTCATATACATAGGATTTATTTCAGCTTCTGAGGACGATTAATAGCAAGCAGTTTTCATTGGATTTTTCAGACTGCATTGGCTTTGACAGCTGCACCTACAGGAGTCATAGTTGTGCAAAGTACAAGATCTGTAATGTGGCTTTGCAGTAATGACCTAGAAGAGTCTTAATTTACTAGTATGTTCCTCTTGGAACAATGCCTTTCCTTCTTAAAAGCCACCTGTCACTGTTTTACACTTGCCACATGAAACACAGGGAATGAGCAATGGTGTGATGTTAGGAATGACACTCGGAAGGCATCAGAGATGAGTAGCACTGCAATCTTCCAGAGGGGCAACAAAGAAGAAAGTATGGGGTAAACAGACATGATTCCACTGTACAATTTTGTTTGTTAACTATTTATGTTGTGTGTAAATTAAAAGGAGGGAAAAAACTGTGTGTAGGGGAAGGCTATAGACTGAGATGCAATAATATATTGTACTACTCCAACTGGCCTGTCTTTCTGCAGTGAGAATGGATTTGAAGAAGGTCTGAGTCTGCTGGGATTGGTGTCTGGGCTCTTCAATGCCATGTGGTCCCTTGGGTAGGTGTATAGTCACCTGTTTGTAAGCTATGAGTGTTTGGTTCTTCTACGCTATTGCCACACAAAAGCCTGCTGCTTTACAACCAGAAGTCTTGCATTGCAGTCATTGTGTTGACCTTGATTCAAAACTTTTTTGCTAAAAAAGTGCCTGGTGGACATGTTAAAACAAAGCTTTTTACCCAACAAAGGGAATAGAATCTAAACTTGCCTTCCTTGAAATGTATTGCCCTGCATATCAAAAAGCTGCAGTGATTGAGTGGATGTTAGCTTGCACTTCTGTGTGTTGTTTTTTGTGGTCACTGAAATATTTAATGCTCAATATAGAGAGAGGTGGACCGTAGTTTTTTACAAAGCTAAGTCCACTCACGTGGAGGGAGCTAGAAGGTGTCTGCTCCTGAGTTATTCTGTTCTTCCCTTTTCATTTTCCACATTTCCTCCATTTGCCTGGGATAGCTTAGTGTAGAATCTTGTCTTTCAGCCACAGCCGTTACTTAAGGTCTGTGTTTGCATAGCTTCGCAGAGCGTGTCTGTATTTATTACGCAGTGGTCATCGCAGAAATGAGTGAAAGGCACTACTGGCTGTGTGACTCTTCAGAATGGTCACTTGGTGGGAAGTGACAGAGTCCCCCTATTGAGAGCCGTTTCCAGGATTTTTTTTTATCTGTGCTTGTAGTCCTCTGTGGCTGCAGGTGGGTTTCAGTGGTACAAATTTGCACCGTTTTTTCCAAGCTAACTGAAGTTCTAGCTGTCCTGTTTATTTGGCGTAGGGTTCAGTACAGATAGAGATAGGTAGTATAAAGTTACCAAACCATGTTATCAAACATGGTTTTATTATGTGACTTGGTTCCAGGAAGTCTTCCTAGTTTTACAGGTTTGTCCCTTTCTGTAGCAAGAGACCATGTCATGCAAGAGCTTTCATAACATGACAGCAGCTGCATAACTTTTCGTGGCATTCCTAGACAGGCATGAAGGTGCAGAGCAGTTACGTACAACTTAACCTTACAGTGACCACGTCCGTCGCAGTGTGCCTCTCTACCTGCCTGTTTCCATCAGTCTTTGGTCTTGAAGTTTGGAAGGTTTACATTTTGAGGGATGAGAGTTTAAATTTCTTTTATGATAGAATCGATTGGTGTAGATGCCCTGTTAGAACATGGTCCTCAATAGGGTCTCTAAGCTACCCCAGATACAGAAAGAGTGCATTCAGCTTTCTGATGAGGACCCTATTTCCAGCTGAGGAGGTAACTATTATTGTGGCCATGGCAAACAAAGAATTAATGCTTACTGTGGATTATAGGAAAGTTAGGTCTGTGGAAGACAATCTCTTTATTGACAAAGAAGAGAGAATCAATGGAGGGAGGCCACAAAACACAGTAAAAAATTCTCTGAGAATATGATGTGTTATCTTTTCTGTTTGGGATGACAGTACCTGATTTGATTTGTTGCAGGGCGTTTGCAGGTCCCACTCTAGGAGGATTTCTAAATGAAAAGCTGGGTTTTGAATGGGCTTCAGCCATCCAAGGAGGATGGGCACTATTAACTGTAAGTAGCATTTTTTGATTTTTATATCTATTGCAGTTATGAGCTATTGCATAAGGTTGTTATTACAATTGTAACTGTTTCCTCAAAGGGTCTTGCAACTGGAATATTCTATATCAATGAGGCAACAAGGAGAAGGTATGCTGAGATATTTATTCTTTATTTTACTTGCAGCCATCTAAAGCGAACCTTTGGAAGCTGTGATTCCATTTTTATTTCACTACCAACCTGATAATGAATGAAAAGATGAGCAGTATTGCTTAAATACTTTGAATGCTTTCCTGAATCCCTACTGACCTAAACAGAGGCCTAAACCAGGACTGTGACATTAATAAGCAAACCCTACTGATGGTTCCTCCAGGAAGGGTGTCTGTGAGCTGGAATACAGCTGGATGGTCGCATCCAGAGAATAGTGGTCAACAGCTCAATGTCCGGATGGAGATCAGTGACGAGCAGTGGCCCTCAGGGGTCTGTATTGGGACCAGTACTGTTCAATATCTTCATCAATGACATAGACAGTGGGATCGAGTGCACCCTCAGCAAATTTGCAGATGACACCAAGCTGTGTGGTACAATTGACATGCCTGAGGAACAGGATTCCATCCAGTATCAATATGGGCTGGAGTATGAAGGGATTGAGAGTAGCCCTGCTGAGAGGGACTTGGGGGTACTGGAGAATGAAAAGCTGGACATGAGCTGATGCTGCACTTGCAGCCCAGAAAGCCAACTGCATCCTGGGCTGCATCAAAAGAAGTGTGGCCAGCACGTTGAGGGAGGTGATTCTGACCCTCTACTCTGCTCTGGTGAGACCTCACCTGGAGTACTGCATCCAGCTCTGGGGCCCTCAGCACAGGAAAGACATGGACCTGTTAGAGCAGGTCCAGAGGAGGGCCGCAAAAGGGATCAGAGAGATGGAGCACCTTTCCCATAAGGACAGGCTGAGAGAGTTGGAATCATTCAGCCTGGAAAAGAGAAGGCTCCAGGGAGACCTTATAGCAGCCTTCCAGTACTTAAAGGGGGCCTACAGGAAAGATGGGGAGAAACTTTTTAATAGGGCCTATAGCAATAGGACAAGGGATAATGGCTTTAAACTAAAAGAGGGTATATGCAGACTAGATATGAGGTAGAAATTTTTCACTCTGAGGGTGGTGAAACACTGGAACAGGTTGCGTAGAGAGGTGGTAGATGTGCCATCCCTGGAAGCATTCAGGGTCAGGTTGGAGGGGGCTTTGAGCAACCTGATCTATGTGAAGAAGTCCCTGCTCGTTGCAGGGAGGTTGGACTAGATGACCTTTAAAGGTCCCTTGCAACCTGAACCATTCTATGAAATGCTAGATATGAAAGCAATAGTACATGGTTCTGTGCAATAGTGAGGAACCAAATCCAGTGATCCATGTAGTTCTTTCCACATAATGTGTGGCTTTTTTGATATAATGTTGGCATTGAATAGAAGTATCCGGAAAATATTAAACCTGTTTCTTCCCTCCTGTTCCTCTCCTTGTGAAAACAGTTCCAGTTCCAGTCTTCACAATCCTCCTGGTAATAATGAAGAAAGAACTCATCTGATGGGCAGTGACACATAGCCAGGCATACTTTCAATTCTCTGTTTACTGTTGTGGTTTAACCTAGTGTTGAGCTAAGTGGACTTAACAGTGTTTCATTATTCTGGAGCTTGGTGAACATGATCCCTTGGTGAACAGCTAGTTGTGGTTTAGTTGTAGCTGCATCACTGTTTTGAAACACTAAACACTGACTGCCTTTCCTTTGGAAGTCCTCATGTGGATTGGCTGAAGTGATGAGTAACCCTCAGATGTCAGCCTGTTTAATTGTGTTCCACATACAGTGCACCACTGTATGTGAAGACGTGTGTTTTCAAATGTTTGGTTTCTATACTTGAGCCTGCTGTGCATTATTCTTGGGTAAAGCTACTATTTTGCTATTGTGATTTTCTGTATTTTTTTAAAGAAAGTTCATTATCTTGTAATACTTTAACTGATCACATAAAATGTTGAAACGGAATTTGAAATGACAAAGCATTAAGCACAATATTGTTTTCAATAAAGCAACTTTTTTTCTTAAGTTTTGTGAATTTTCTTAGACAATAAGAGTTTAAAAGACTTTGCATCTACCAGCACTTGTATTATCTTGAAAGTGTCTGCAGAGGGAAGCAAAGGTAATTAAGAGAAGACAGTGTCTCCACACAGAACTAATGGATCTTCAGTCCTGGAGGAGATGCGGTATTGTGAGTATATACGTACAGGCACAGACATATGTATGATTGTCTTCTATGTGAAGACCCTGCTTAGTGTGTGTGAGATCTATTTTACTAATAAATGCCTGCTGAAATTTTTGTAATAATTGCCTCTGCAACAGTAAATCTATCAAAAGTCTAGGACTACTATTTTCCAACAAATGGGGGGAGGAAATCTCACCTTCACCAGAGGCTTGGAAAAAGAGGCAAGGGGAACTGAGGCAAGGGCATGCTTGGCAAACTGACACTAGACTTCTTGACCTTGGTAGGGCTTAAGGTCAAATAAAAGACTTGTGCCACGGAACTGGGTCCTAGAAGGCATTCTGCCCATTTTCCCGTAAATAAGAAAAGTGGTCTAGTCCTAGTTTCTCTTTTGAGAAGCTACTGGAATTTACATGAGAAATACTTCTTTCTCTGCCACTGCCCTTTTTGAGGGCATTAGGAAGAACAACTGCTCTGTAGCCAGCAGAACTGTGAAGAATCAGGGTACCAAAGGGCAGGCTTCCCCTGGGAACGTTCTGGCGGTATCTCCCTTTCCTTTTGTATCAGATGTTAGACTTTATTGAAAACGGGAGCGTACACCTCAACTGATTGTGAAGCGCTGACCCTGCTGGTGCCAATGGTGAGGCAGGTGAGAAGGAGCTGAGAGGACTAGAGGTAGGCGCAAGGTGCACAAGGTGCAGATCTGTGGACGTGAGGCTTAATTAGCTCTCTTTTCACCTTGTTCACTTAACCCGAATTGTGCTGTTAGGGCTTGAAGTGGCCTGTATTACCAGAAGGAACACAAATATAATTGAAATTAATGAGCTGTCGTGCAATGCGTGAACTCCACCGGACCTCCAGTAGAAACTAGACAGGTTTAACTAACCCCTCTAGGTTTCTGGCAACACATTTTCCCCCGTCTTCATTCTTTCACGTGCACAATGGAGGCAAAAGAAACCTGAAGAGGAATCCTGGTTTCCACGTTTGTTGTTCAAATCAACTCATAAGCATGTTCTCCTGCCATGATTGCCAGGGGGTCCTGGAACCATGATTAAAGCAGAGCAGTGGAGTCTCCTATGGGAAACTTGGCAACCCCCAGACTAGTCCTGTGCTTGTCTCATGTGGTGGCAGGGCTAAGTATTCATTTGCTGTTACTAACACAGTTGTACAGTCTGTGAAGCTGGGATACGTAGGGACCATGTCAGGTGTAGCCAAAGTACATTTGGCTAGATTGGAGGAGCCCTGAGCTGGGGTGGCACCAGCAGTGCCCATGTGGCAGCACCGAGCTCGGGGCCGGCCACCTGCCTCCTGCAGCCCTGCCTGCGCCCTCGAGTCTGGCCAGGAATGTGTCCGTGCTGGTCTTTGCTGAGATTTCCCAAACTCTGGCTTGTTTCCCTGCTGTGACCTGGGCTTGCCTTGAGCTGCGTTACTACGGCAAAGCCGCACCTGAATCAGTCGCAGATCTGGCAGGCGACACGTTTCTTCAGCTGCAGCACAGTGGTGCCTTCTCCGTGACTTCTCTGCTGGTGGCGTAAGGCAGAATTGCTCAATGCTGGTGGCTCTCAGCTTTGGTGTTGTGAGGCAGGGTGCTTGTATCTCCTGGTGTCGGCTTTCTGCCACTCTGGGGAATTGCCAGGTTTTGTGCAAAACTTTCCCTTTTAAAGCCCCCCTGTCTTTGCTTGTCCCCATCCTCCTCTTGGGTGACTTCCAGGCTGCAGACATGGGGCTTCCTAAGGCCCGTGCCTCTGCTGTGCTTTTGGTGCCATCTGCTCTGGAGGCCTGTGCCCTGCACACCTAGGTTGCAGCCATCCATGAGCACAACATAGTCTTGTCAGAGGACACTGAAGTGCCACTTTCTCCTGAGGAGGCCTTGATGCTGATGGACAAAAATATAGCAATTTTGGAAGCAGCCATGAAAGAAGCAGCCAGACAGGTATTATCACAGAGTGAAACATTCGTTTTGGACCATTTATTTATTTTCTTAATGGTGTTTTTTGGTTCTGTATGTTGGTATCAGGGTGACCATATCATTGTGACTCCTGAAGATGGCTGGGTCTTCACCTTTTTGTTCCATTATTTTCCTTAGTAATTTGCAACACTTTTTGAGGCTGGTGAAAGATAATGAAACGCACCATAGAAGAAGCAAATCCTAAGCTACTTCAGCACAGCAGTTGATTCAAGAGCTGAAGCAGAAAACTGAGATTAGCCCATGTGTCTGTGTAACATCAATGCTATGCCACATGCTGGCAGCAGAAGAGAGACTCAAAGGTGCAAATATTTGTTCACTGTGAGGAAACCCTGGTGTTCCTCACTTACCTAACATGAGGTCAAGCCAGAGTTTCAGCACACTGATCTTTGAAGCACAAAACTGCTGCCTCCCGTTGAATAACAGAAAACAACAGTTTCATATTAGAAATGACTTAAACCTATCATGCTTGTGATGTGTAGTCTCAGTGTTGGCATTTTTGCGGATTGACTGATTTTGGTGTTTTATTTCCTTTCTTCCTTCCCTGCTGTTCAGGTTTGCTCCCTCACCAGTGCTGGAAAGACTGAGCTGTCTGGCAAGGAATAACTCCATCTATGTGGTTGCAAATAGGGAGACAAGAAGCTGTGTAATTCCAGTGACCCAAGGTGCCCAAGCGATGGTCGCTGTCAGTTCAATACCAACGTTGTCTTTCACTCAGAAGGGAAACTGGTGGCTCGTTGTCACAAAGTAAAGAGGATTTTACAATGTTCAGGAAGGGCATGATCCTCGGGTGATAAAAAAGTGAAACAGAAGTTGCTTCCCAGGCTTAAATGTATTTGTACATAGAGTCATTATAGAGCAGGTGTCAGAGGGTGGGTGAAAGTCACTGCCTTAAGATATCTTCATTAATAGCAATTAATTAAAGGAAATTAATTAAAACTCAATAAACCCTCTATTTTCGCTGCTTCTCAATAGGAAGTGACACATGAGATATTAAAACATTAGTGTCCTAAATTCTTGCTATCTAAGTACAAATCCCCTTCACTGGTATAAATCAGAACCACGAGTATTTGTGCTTGACTCCTCTTGCAGTGGTATGAATTCTCCTTTTCGAAATTAAGATACAGCTTATTCACAAAACATGTTCTCCGTTACTTGTATTTAAGTGAGTGAGTACTATAGTCAATTTCAGTCTGATTTAAATGTTTTAATTTCTTTTCTAATCTTTTTTTTTTCCTTTTCCTTCTTTCCCATGAACAGTACAACCTTTTTGTGAAAGAGAAACAGTTTAATTACCCCAAGGATCCAGAATTTGTGACTTTGAACACATCCTTTGGCTACTTTGGCATTTTCACTTGCGCAGACATACTCTATCATGACCCAGCTGTGGTCTTGGCAAGCAGATTTCAGGTTGACACCATTCTGTTCCCAAACGGCTTGGGGGAACACTCTTCCGCTTTTATCGTCGGTCCAGTTTCACTCAGCATGGGCCATGGGATTGGGCATCAGCTTTCTTTCAGCAAATACGCACAACTCCACTTTAGATATGTCAAGTAACGCGATATAGCTGTCATTGATTTTGTTCACATAGGCAACATTTATTTCTATGTAGTGCAGTTTGCACTAATAGCATGGGAACAGGCTGCCCAGGGAAAAGGTTGAGTCACCATCCCTGGAGGTATTTAAAAGACATGTAGATGTGGTGCTGAGGGACATGGCTTAGTGGTGGACTTGGCAGTGCTGGGTTAACGGTTGGACTTGATGATCTTAAAGGTCTCTTCCAATCACAACGATTCTATGATTTTGTGATTCTATGTTTACCTGAGCAGAAATTCCCATCAGCTGTAGGCATGTATGCACATGTCAATGGAATTAGGACAAGAGAATTTGTACAGACAAAAAGGAAATCAAAATGTGATATGTAATAACTCAGAAATGCTTATGTTGACTAGAACACCTTTAGTTATTTGTTAAATGATCAATCCTGAGATTTTATGCGTGTGATTTTTCATCTTCTCACCCTGACCTCGACGTTTATCAGTTTGTTGATGTGAAGGCCCAAACTTTTTTTTTCTCCACTAGGTGGAAACCTAACTCTGAGAAATGTTCTTGTCAGTCTTGCAAACATAGCCTCTGGGCTGGCGACCTCCTGTCAAGTTTTCTTTGCAGGCTGTGTTTTCACTGAATGTTTTTCCTGAACAGATGGTGGAAGTCATGCCTAAGTTTCATAGGCACCTGCTTGTAGAACTGAGAGAAATTGACTGGTGTTGCTAAAATGTAGCCCTGAACTTTGCCATCCAAATAAAAGCAGGTATGGGCCGTTCCTTTAGTTCTCAGTCATTGATGACCCCATGCCACGTAACTCATTCTTTATGGATAGGTTTCACTCTGGGCTGTAAAGATTTATGTATTTATGTAAAGAGCTTGCATCAAGATGTAACTTGTGGTAATACCTTTTCCTTACAGATTTGTTTTGCCTTGACAATGTTATCATTCATTTTAATCAGAAATACTGATTTCTGATGCAGCTAAACTCAATGAGGAATGTATAGCTTCAGCCACTTAAATCATATATAATAGCATATAATTATCACACTAATCTTGTCACTTACAATACATGAAACATCAGAGTTTGATCTAGTTTCCATTGACTGCAAAAAGCATTAGGTTAGGGTTGTAGCCGGTGAAGACTTAATTTAGTTTCAAAACAATCCGGTAAACATTCAAATAAAATTTGGCACATGTTTAATTAGTGAAAACTGGTTTCTTGTGCCATACACTTGCTTTCAGATTAAAAGCTTTCTGGTGTTATGAGTTTGCAGGGAGTGGTATTTGTGCCCCAGATGGTCCAAGAGTGTATTATTACAATACAGAAACAGAAAATGGTCACCTTTTGGTGACAGAACTGAGTTCACACCCATGTCTGTCTCCTGACTATCCTGCTGCTGTTAACTGGAAATTGTATGCCGGCAGTATTGAACAGCTTCCATCAAAAAATCACTATTTCAGTGGGGTCGTTTACCACGATCTCTTCTCCTTCACGGAGCTTGCTGAACCTGAGGGAGACCGTGCTGTTTGCCAGCAGGACCTCTATTGACATCTGAGCTACAAGACAGCAGAGAAGCAGAAGGATGACATTTATGTTCTGGGGGCCTTTGATGGGCTACATGTTGTTGAAGGAGAGTATTCTTGTTGTTATTTGGACAGTGGGAACGCTGGAATATTCTCTTTGCAGCCCGTTTGCATTTGTCTTTTTTTTTGATTGAGGGGGTTCAAGAGGAGACATTTTTTAGGCCCCTCTGAAAACATTTGTTTTCTTCATGATGCATTTTGACTTCATTAGGGGTGTTGATCCTGCTTCTCTGTCTAGTTATAAATACTGAAAGTCAAGACCCTGAGATGACCCTGTGCTGTAACGCTTCAAGGAGGTTTCCATATATGTGTTCAACAGGGAAAGAAGATCGTAGAGTTCTCCCTGTCTTCATAGGGATGCTCTTATCACAACAGAGAGCTGTTTCCTGCTCAGTGGATTGTGCCATTGTGCTGATGTGATTCTCCAACATGTGGTTACCTAACAAAATGATGACACTAAATATGGATATAACCTTTGTATTCACAAGGCTTGTCAGTGTATTGGTTCTTCTAAAATTCATTGTTAGGCTTTAATTTTTTAATGTGTTGTATCTTTATATCTTTTCTCTGTATCTTGAGAGTATTCCCACTAGAGTAGGCAAATAAGTATGGCTTCAGTTTTTTAGAAAACTCAGCCAGAGCTGAAGTAACTTACCTAGGTCACAAACTATTCCACATCTATGACTAAATGCATATGTATTATGCATGATGCAGACGTAACTTATAAACACGTGTGTACACACAGACAGAGTGCTTTGCTGTGGTGCTGGCAAAGAACTGTCTTTTTATAAAGTTTCAAGATCCTCTTGGCCTGAATAAAGGAGGAGATTTATTGAATCATTTCTTTATCATGACAGCTTTTCTTGCTATCAAATCCAGCTCTTGATTGTTGAAAGTTAAAGGTATTTTGCCTTTCTGTATCCTCCTCCCCGCGGATATGCACGCTGCTCAAGTGCCAGAGCACAGACTGGAACACATGTGGGCAGCCGGTGGAGACGGCTCAGACCAAGTTTGAGATGTTCTCCCTCAGCGGCACGTTTGGCACTAACTACGTCTTTCCAGAAGTCTTGTACAGCGGGATAGAGCTGGCCCCCAGGGGGGAGTTTGAGGTAATGGGGCACCCTTGTGAGTTGTCAGACTTGTAACACAAATGGTCAAAAAGCCACTACAAGACAAAGAAGCAACTTGGTAGTTATCAGTGTCCTCTATTTCAGTAACTGGCTTGAGTTCAAAGCAGCTTTATTTCTGCCTGATTCTCCTGGCTGCATTCATACAGCAGGTCCATTTTGCCAATTCCCTTCTTCCCTGTCCCACCAAATCCCCTCGTTTATCTCAGACTTCATGGTAGCTCCAAGTGAGCTACGACATCTCTCAACTAGGTCAAAATTAATGAATATATTATTTTGTGTTGGTCATAAAATAGTAGTGCTTTGCTGATGTTCCTGTTTATTTTACTTTTTCATAATTAGGTGCTAACTGATGGATGTCTGATAAGTCGGACTAGTACATCAAAGCCAGTTTTGAGCATAACACTCTTTGGGAGGTGGTATGAAAAGGACCCTCCACACACACGGTAAGCTTCACCATGATTTCACTGCACGTCTTTTAAGATCTCATCTGCTTGTTTCTGTAATGCTAATTAATCATAATTAGTCATAATGCTAATCAATGTTAATTAATGTTAATACCCATAATTATAGTGGCATTCTGTTTCTTAAGTTGCCTTATCTAACAGCATAGTCATTGCACATTGATTTTTTTACTTGATTCTGCAGCAAAAATAAATTATTCTGCTGGGCAGTTCTGTATGTGTTTTTATGATAGTGTTGTTTGTCATAGGCTTGACCTTGACACTGGGGACAACAGAAAATAAATTTTTCTGACTTCAGTAGTGTAGGATTCAGGCAGTGGCTTGTGGCCCAATAACAACCGATTTTTAATTCTTTGAAATTTTTGGTGGAGGATTAGAAGTCATTTCCACTACACTATTCCACCCCATCTCTGAACATACACTCTTCTAAACCAGAGATTAACAGAACCTTTGAAGGCCAATGGTTGAACTTTTATCATTAACTTTGAAAAAGAAAACAAGCCTTGAAACACTGTTACTTCAAAACCGGTTACTCAACTCAGCACACAGTGTGATGTGTTATGCCGTGCCCTAACTTACAGTTCCATGAGTCTACTTGAATCTCTCTGGTGACGGTTTTAGGGTGTGGAAAACTTCCTTTCCATGAAACTATTGATAACTGTGTCGCCTTTTTCAAGGAGTCAGGCGAGTCCATGTAAAAAATTCTCAAAACCTGCCATTTTGAAGGTGCATATCTGTCTTCCCGTGAAATGGTTACTCATGCTGGTGCAAGGGAGAGTCAGGACTGTGCAGGCAGGTGTTGGGAAAGGCAGGTGAACAGCTTGAACAGCTTGAACACACAAGCGTGTGTGCGGGTGCAGGCCCTGCAGACTGTGTTTTCTAAGCAAGTGGACTGGATTCCTTAGCGTGGCGCGGCTGAGATTTCTATGTGCGGCTAATTCTGTTGTTTGTTCTGCAGGTTTGTTTTGAAGTAATAATATTGTTCACAATTAATCTGACCAGCGACATAAAAAAATAGACTGGCAGGATGCAAAATACATCATTTTTGAACACAGCGAACGTTGTAAAAAATGAAATTTTAGTCTGTAAATGTATTAAATTGTAACCCTCTACAATTCATATAATAGAAGTAATGGAAAACACTACTTGTTTGTGGAGAAAAAGTACTGTATCTCTACATTTATATCTGCGCCCTAGGACATGGTGTCTTGTTACAGCTAAGCAACATAACTACTCGCTGTTGCTAAAAATGAGAGGCTTCTGATTTCCTCACCCTGCCCACATGTCCTCACTGCTTTGCAGTGATTGCACGGTTGCAGGCGTGACCCTTCACACAGGCTTCTCCACAGCAAGATTAACCCTTCAAACAAGGAGTAGTCATCCACTCAGCCTCTCTTATCACAAGAAAAAGAGCAGGACCACAGTCTGAAGACAGACTACCTCTACAGCTGAGCTGATTTAACATCAAATCGCATGCTGTTTCACAAAAGTAAGTCCTCGGATTACTGCCGCCGTCATGCAGTAGCAGAGACAGGGGAGAGTGCAGTAGAGGGGTGAGGAGGGTGGACTGGGAGGATGGAGGTGTGAAAAGTAGGGGGAGGTCTGGGATGAATTTCTTCTTACGTTGCCCTCGACCATGTGTAGCCAGGAGTGCTGTAGTTTCATTAAGTTTTTTTTAGTGGGTTTGTTTGTTCAACGGGAGTTAGTTCCTTGTTCCGGGATGAGCTCCCAGCTCTGCAGGCAGTAGGCGGTGCTGCCTGCTGGTCCAGAGGCAGACAGGGACACCTCCATCCCACCGTACCATGGAAACCCCCCTGTCGTGGCAGTGTGACTTGAGCTTTGTGGGGCAGTGCCCCGGCCCTGTGCTTGTAACTTTTTCTGCTCAGCCCTGCCAGGGTAGTCACCTTTCTGGGCTGACTGTTGTGCCAGCTATTGCTAAACAAGGGAGCGTTTACTGCTTCCTCCTTTAGACTTATGTCTGATTGTGGTTAATGTGACGCAAGCCCTATTTCATTTGGTAAGAAAAGCGAGAAGGGTGGGGAAGGCTTCCAAGCTACATCAACTATCACTGAAATCTCTACTGCAGCCTTTTAAAGGCTCGTATTTAAGGCTCCTGAATGAGCATGCTGTATCTAGTAATGTATGGAGAGAAGTACTTAGAGGCGAACGTTAACAGAGGCAAATCAATGTTCCTAATGGTTGAAACCCTTGGTCAGTGCTACTCTTGCAGGAAACCTTCTGATGCTTGCATTCACCCATGTTTCTGTCTTTTCTGAGACAGCTCTACAGCGACAGTCTGCTGTAGCTGAAGGCGGACAGCCTGGTCTGCTTCCCACTATTCAGCAAACCTTTTCCAAACGAGAATACTGCAATTACTAGAAAGTCAAAAAATGGAAAATGTTGTAGCAAAAAATGCATTTGAACTGAATTGAAGATTAAATATGAAAGCCTCTCAATACACAGCATCTTCCTGGGGACAGGAGAAGTGAGCAGAGGAGCAGGCATGCCACTGCACCTGGTGAACAAACTCTCTGCTTCAGGCAAACAGCAGCCAGGCAATGAGGTACTCTGTTAATGGTCCAGCTAGTGGCTTGCCTACCTGATTTCAGAGGAAAATATTCCCCCAGATGCATATTTTCTGGTGGAAGGCTGTTGGAAAGTGATGTAAAGCTAAACAGAAGCAACTGGGAGAGCCACTGGCATAAATGCAAGGGACAGTTCTGTTGCTGGCATGTATATTACATCTAAGTGCGGCGAGGTGGTAATGTAATGACTTTGGTCTAAAAAAACTTGGGGAAGCAAGCTGCACATACTGGCACATAGCACAGGAATTGGGGAATATGAAGACACTAGAATTAAGCAGTTTTTAAGACCCTCAGTTTTTCTACTCAGACTTTACAGAAGACTAGCTCCAGGGGTGACACATCTACCTTTCACCTGGCTGTCAGAGTTGAGCCAGCATAGATAGCAAAAGTCTATTGCAAAAAACGGCAGAGAAAAGCATAACAACAAAATCTGAACCATTCTTCCTAGCCATGTGTTTAATGACTTATTTTGGTATTGGCACAATTAGTCTTGGCATTGCCCACTTTTTTAATCTAGTTGAGTTGCGACATCCTTACTGTGTACTGTTATACTTTCCCTTATATCAACAGCAACAGATTCCAAGGTAATGGCTTTAACAGACCTCCCTCCCTCCTTCAAAGTTAAACTTTGTCCCTCTTTACTTTTCTGTGCATGCTCCTTTTGCACTGTTTGTCCGTGACTGAGAGCATTCCAGGAGCTGCGAGGCACCAGCTTGTTTCCCTGCTGTGACCTGGGCTTGCCTTGAGCTGCGTTACTACGGCAAAGCCGCACCTGAATCAGTCGCAGATCTGGCAGGCGACACGTTTCTTCAGCTGCAGCACAGTGGTGCCTTCTCCGTGACTTCTCTGCTGGTGGTGTAAGGCAGAATTGCTCAATGCTGGCGGCTCGCTTGGCTTTGGTGTTGTGAGACTTTCCGGGTGCGTTTCCTGGTGTCGGCTTTCTGCCGCTCTGGGGAATTGACAGGTTTTGTGCAAAACTTTCCCCTTTAAAGGCATTGCTTTCCCTTTAATTGCTTTCCTTTGCTTGCCCCGTCCTCCTCTTGGAGGCTGCAGACATGGGGCTTCCTAAAGCCTGTGCTTTTGGTGCTGTGTGCTCTGGAGGCCGGTGCCCTGGACAGCCACATCACAGCCATCTACAAGCACAACGTGGTCTTTTTCAAGGCATTTAGAATGGAATGGGCTATTTCAGTTGGATGGGACCTACAACAATCATCTAGACCAACGGCCTGACCACTTCAGGGCTGACCAAGTTAAAGCACGTCATTAAGGGCATTGTCCAAGCGCCTCTTAACCACCAATAGGCTTGGGGCATCGGCCACCTCTCTAGGAACCCTGTTCCAGTGTTTGCTCCTGTCAAAGGACACTGCAGTGCCAGTTGCTCCTGAGCAGGCCTTGGTGGTGACGGACAAAACTAAGACTTCTGGGTAAAATTACATAGTGAAGAGGAAGATATTGTCAGATGAAGAATATATTCCTTGATTTCTTACACAGCAGTAAATGTGTTTGGGCAGGTTACGTTCCTTTACCCTCACGGACATACCACAGGTTCTAACAACGGGCATTTTTTATGAAGCACCTGAAACTACAGTAGTAATATGCTATTTCCAAAATGCCATGCAAAAATTACTTTCCAGAAGAAAAAAAATTGCTTTGCACGAGCAATTTCAAATTGTGTTTTATGCAAAAATTGCTTTTCATAACAAAAATAGTGAAAATCTGTGTTGTTCAATTCTTTCTCAAAAAATGAGTGCGAAAGCTCTAGGCACGGAGATCAGCCCAATTCAAGGGTTAGCGTGAGCCCAGGAGGGAGGACATTCTCAGGGCATCTGCTACAACTATAACAAGTCACTGGCCAAAGGCAAGAGGCATGGCAGGACCACGTGTCTTATAAGCGTAGATGAATCGTCTGCAGTCTGAAGCATGAGGGCTGTCCTTCACACAGGTGGTCTGCCTTCAGCGCTGGCTGAATCTTCAACCGATGGCAACCACAGGCAGTAAGGTTATATGGAGTAGTGTGCCCTGACCAGGGGAGTCTGGGCTTGCCCAGAGATGAGTTTGGAAACCTGGAGAGGGCTGTACAAACAGAGTATGCAAGTGTTCCTTCCACGGAGCCCCCCATAGATCAGCATTGCGTCTGACGTGCTTTCTTAGCCTTTTGTTCACCTTTTCTTTACAGCATTTCAAATTGGAAACAAGATCCAGTTCCTAGAAATGTTTCTTTGACTTCTTACCGTAAAGAGATGTCCTAATTGTTGGCAGAACTGTACTGTACCTTCCCAGATTACTCAATAGAAGATTACTTCCAAAGCAAACGTACTGGTCTTTACTCCTCCTCTTTCTATCTGGTTTTTATTCCCCATGCTGGACGCAGGAGCTGCGAGGCACCAGCCATGCTCCCTTCCCAGCCTCTCCTGCACACTGCGGTGTTTGCGCTCACAGTCCTTCAGGCCCTGGCCTCCGACACCTTCATTGCAGCCGTCTACGAGCATGCCGTCATCCTGCCAGATGCCACTGACGAGCCCGTTTCTCCCGACGATGCTTTGGCCCTGATGAACAAAAACATGGATGTCTTGGAAGGGGCCATCAAGGAAGCGGCCCAGCAGGTACCAGGGAACATTGGGAATGTTGTTAATTAGTGTTTTCTGCTCTTGCTGACCCTCCTGACTATCTGTCGATGACTGAATTCTTAACGGAGCCTATTGTGTCAGGGTGCCCACATCATTGTGACTCCTGAGGACGGCATTTATGGCTGGCGTTTCACCAGAGAAACCATCTACCCCTACCTGGAGGATATCCCTGATCCGGCGGTGAACTGGGTTCCCTGCACCGACCCCACAAGGTGATTCCTTCTGCAGTGATTTTTCAACATGAGGGTGGTGAGACACTGGAACAGGTTGCCCGGGGAAGCTTTGGATGCCCCATGCCTGGAAGTGTTCAAGGCCAGGCTGGATGGGGCTTTGAGCAGCCTGGTCTAGTGGGAGGTGTCCCTGCCCATGGCAGGGGGGCTGGATCTAAATGATCTTTAAGGTCTCTTCCAACCCAAAGCATTCTATGACTTACGTGGTTTCAAACTAGTGTCTCATGGATCGTGAGCTGCTCCCAATAAATGCCTGAGAACTGCTAATGCTTTGACATGAGGGTAAGTTTCAATTAAAGTTGCATATGAAAGTAAGTTACGTGATAAAATATACATCATGTCCATGACTAATTGACAAGGGAACCCTGTTAAAAAAATTTTTTTTTGAATTAGACACTTTAAAGAGAAATTCAAGCAATATACAGAATTTGGGTTACTGAATGTATAGGAAACATCTTTTTTTTCTTTTTTTTTGCACTTGGGAAAGCTTTAATGCCAGAATATGCTGCTTCTCATTCTGCTGTCAGTTTTTTCACACTATTTTGAATAGAACTGATTGTAAATTCTTAACACTAGTTTTTGCCTGTTTTGTTGTTTGGTTTGTTTGGTTTTTTTACAAATGCTGTGTTCAAATAAAAGCACACATACTATTTTTGTGGACAGCCAAGAACTAGTTTCTGAGTAGCTAATAACAGAGGTGAGGAGAGGTTAGTAGTCAAAGTCCACGCCTGTGAGTGATACAAGCCTGGAAACCTTTGGTCTTCGTTTTTCAGAAGTAAGACAAGATAAAGTCCGAATTGCTCGAGTCTCTCTCCCTGTAGAACAAGATCTATCATTCAAACATCATGTTCCAGCAGAGACAAGCTAACCTATAGCCAAGTGCTGGACTGCAGATCCATACAGCATGCAATATTTGGCTCAGCCATGGAACTATAGCTGTGGTGTGGCTTTTTCACCACGGCTTTCTGCAGCTGCTCGATGATGAGGTGCTTAGAGCAGGTTATTACATCTTGTGAGGATGTAATTCCTCAACAGTACTGGGAGGAAGATTCACAATGGGGAGAAGTCCAGGATGTGCAACTTTCTACTGAGACGTAAGTAGCTAAAATATACAGAGTCTTTCAGTGAATGTGGGGTGGCAGCGTGTCTAAGTAGGTCTTTATTCCAGTTCTTCGCACAGTTAGTTTTTGTGAAGATGATCTGTGTTGTCTCTTCACTGTCATAAATCAGGCTTTTCATTAGCACCTTGTGGGAATATAATGCCTGCCATCACAGTCTGGTATGCCTGTTCCTTGGTGCTACCTATGTATCTTGCATGATGGTGATCCTGCATGGCCCAGTCCACCTATGACCTTTCACAGAACGACTGCGATGAGGTTGCCAAAGTTCATGCACACCTTGCAAAACCAAATGCACACCTTGCAGAGGACGATGTCTGCTCTCTTCTGCCCTGGTATGGGTGCTTCAGAGGTGCTGGCAGTTTATGGCACATGGCCTATCACACCTTGAAATGAATATCCCACTGCTGTTCATGCCATGGATAGAGGACTGTGTACTCCCGTCTGTGGGAGGAGACGAATTGTCTTGACCACATCAGCTGCAGTATTCGACAGCTCAACTCTGCTTGGTGTGTCGAGGGCCCAGAGCTATGGTCCTCAGGTACTGCTGTGCCAGATGCTAGGTATTCTCCTGTGTGACACCAAGTTAAGTCTCTTCCTCTGCCCAGCGATTCCTCTCCTGCCATTTCTTAGCCCTAGGATTATCCGATTGCTGCAGAGCACATTCTGGGTGCCACGGGGTGCTGACAGGCAGCCCAAGGGTGGCATGTCCCTCCAGATGCCAATGGGAGGCCTCCAGGACCCTCTCCAAGGTGCAGGAAGCAACCTGAGGGATTGCTGCTGCCACCCTGTGTACCTGCCTGCCCTGCCCTGCCCTGCCCGCAGGATTGGAGGTGCTGCCATTGTGCCCTCAGTGATGGACACCTCTGACAGCACAGTTTTTCACAGTCTTTTTTTTTTTTTTCCTTCTCTCTAAAATACATTAGATTTGCTCCCGCTCCAGTGCAGGAACGACTCAGCTGCATGGCCAGGGATAACTCCATCTATGTGGTTGCGAACATCGGGGACAAGAAGCCGTGTAACGCCAGTGATCCCAGCTGCCCCAGCGACGGTCGCTATCAGTACAACACTGATGTCGTCTTTGACCCAGAGGGGAAACTGGTGGCTCGTTACCACAAGGTAAGGTGGCCTTGGAAAGTTAGGAGCTTTTTTTCCACTTCTTCCAAAGTTCCTTCATTTAGCAAGAGAATTAAACACCAGTCATAGTCCCATGGCAGCTTTTTGCTTATGTTTATAATTTAAAAAATATCTCTCTCTTTCTATGAAGTGTTGACTTCAAATTTGCATTTGCTGTCATGTTTCTCAAAACTGAACAGAATGAAAAATGATTACTAAAGTCCAATTTACTGGCATATGGTTTTGGTTGACTTCCTCAGTTCATTAACTCCCTATTACTGGAAATTCTGCTGCTTGAGCAGCTTTATTTTTCAGTGCCAGATCTTCACCAGACTACCTCTTCACGTTGCAGGATTTAAAAATGTTCATCTGCATCTCATCTTACATAAGTAGTCTGATTTAAGCAAGACAGACCGTTTCCTATCATTTGTTTTTCTGATGGTGTTTCAGCACAGTTTTTGCATAACAGAAATTATCTGGACAAAACCATGGACACAAGCTGGGTGTAAAAAGAGATGAAGACCTTGAAACATTTACACCCAATAAAAGTACCTTCTCTCAGTTTTATGTGCCCACCTGCAAGGTTCATCAAAGTTGTTTGAAGGTCGCGTGTCAGATATCATGCAGATGTGACTGGACTTGAAGTCAGGTGTTTATTTAATGCACTTCAGGCCCAGTATTTCATCTGGTTCTTCAGAGACGATGCCAAGATATTTCTTTGTGAGCAAACTGGGTGAGAGGGACACTGGTACTCTGGAGGATGGCCCAGGCAATGAGTTTCAAGTTCAGTAAACTTGAACCTCTTTTCTGGCTCAGTGACACGCGTATATTGTCCAGGTCACCTGGAGATTAAAGCGTTCTTTTAGTAAACGTGAATGCAAAGGAACAAGGAAAACGTTGGAAAGCTGAGAATGTCGCAAACTTGGATTTTTCTGTCAGCTGAGATCATCTGCCTTTCCCCCATCACCGTCGCTTTTGTTTTCTTCTCCGCTCTGCAATCTCCCTGGACTGTCTTGCACTTCCTGCTGGTGCTGGGTGCTGCCAGTCCTTCGAAGCCTCTCTGCACCAAGGTCACCAATCCCGTGTCTTGGCACCAGATCCTCCCTGCTCCTCATCATTACTATTTTTCTTCTGTGTGTCTTTTGGGTCACCGGAATTATAAAGTAGGTGGGGAAACTAGAGAGATTATTCTTAGGGGAGCTGCAGGTGGCTGACACCAACAGACCTGCAGATAGTTGGTTGCTTTCCTAGCTAGAAGTGTCTCCCCATATCCACCTTTTGGGCACTATGGTGATCATACAATGTTAGCCTGACTTCCTAGATGTGAAGGCTTCAAACACAGGTTAAAAAAACTCTCTTGTCATTCTGAAAAAGTTTAGGGAATGACTCCAGGATATTGCAGTAGGTGCCTTTAACTGGTTTCTCTTTTTTCCTTCTCCTACAGTATAATCTCTTTATGTCAGAAACTCAGTTTAATTACCCAAAAGAGCCAGAAGCTGTCACCTTTGAGACCCCCTTTGGGAAGTTTGGCATTTTCACATGCTTCGACATCCTTTTCCGGGAGCCTGCCGTGGTCCTGGTGAGCGAGTTGCAGGTGGACACTGTGCTCTTCCCAACAGCGTGGATGAACGTCCTGCCGTTTCTGACCGCGGTTGAGTTTCACTCTGCCTGGGCTATGGGCATGCGTGTCAACTTCCTAGCTGCCAATACACACCATACCAACTTGTCTATGACAGGTAATTATTTCTCAGTCTGTCTGAAAAATCTTTATAGCCATGAATCTTTATTCTCTGTTCTGCAAGTTGATTTTGTGGAGGAATATATTTATTTGGAAGGTGAAGAGTCTAGTCACCAAATTTTAAACCTGACAGCCCCTGTCTCTACTGATGCCATACAAAGCACAGCAAAACTCATGGTGTTTTCTTGTCTTCTCCCTGACTACTTAGCTCCCTCTCCTCTCCCTCTCCTCTCCCTCTCCTCTCCCTCTCCTCTCCCTCTCCTCTCCCTCTCCTCTCCCTCTCCTCTCCCTCTCCATCACTGCTCCTCCTATCTGAGTAGAAACTTCTGAAATGTAGGTTCTTTTCCTCTCCACCTGTAAGTCTACAACTGAATGCCGAACGATAAATACACTTATAAGCCAAACACATGGCTCTGTTTATTCTGGCCAAATGAAAGACCTGTTTGTAGCTGTATTTAACACAGTTGTGGAAAAGTGTTAAAAACAAATCGTCAGACCTGTGCAGTAACACTGCTAAGAATTCTGCATTTTCTTTTAAGAGTGTAGCACTGATTTTCTAGAGCTTAGCTTATGAGATAGTATATTTCAGCTTGACCGGTATCTTCACTGAGCTGCGAAACCACAGTATTGGCTGGGGGCTTCTCATTTGAAATGCCTGACAGGCCACTCCGTGTTGTCCATTTTATATGGCTCTTTGACCATGATGGGTATGACAGATCTTCTTTGATTTCCCTCTGTTGCTTGGCACTGGTCGGGTGGGAATTCCCCATACGGGGAGGAGTCCTCAGCCAGTGTAAACAGGGCTGGACACCCGCTGTCTCCTTCTGTGTTCACCAGGATGGGCCTGTGATACGGGCCTGTGTTGTGTTTTGGATGATCTCAATTGGTAGATGGTCCTTTTACATCAATTAGCCAAGAATAAAGGAGTTCTCAAGAATCTCTGTTACATGCAGGAGGGAAGAGAACTGTGGAGGCCATAAACAGAACCATAGCATAACATCCTCTGTCTTTGGCTACGCTGAGCAAGCCTCGGCCAGAGAAATAAATGCTATTCTTTGCCAAAGCATGAGCTCTATGGACTGAGTTGCTAATGGTCACGTTTGGTGAGACTAAAATTTGTGTAATATTTATAAAATAGCGGACAAGCTAGCTGCAGGGACAATTAAAAGACAATATGAAATCTTTTATTCTTTTTGGACTGACTATTGTGCTGTCCTCAGGGAGCGGCATTTATGCACCAGATGGAGCCAGAACGTACTACTACAATATGAAAACTGAGGATGGTCGCCTCCTAGTTGCTAAACTAGATTCACACCCTCGCCTTTCTCCTGCCTCCCCACCTGCTGTCAGCTGGAGCTCATATGCTTCAAGTGTCAAAAGATTCTCACCAAATGACCATGATTTTGAAGGACTCATCTTCCATGACAAGTTCACTTTCACTGAGCTCACTAAGCCTGAGGGGAATATCACTGTTTGCCAGAAGGACCTCTGCTGTCACTTGAACTACAAGATGGCAGGGAAACGAGAAGATGAAGTTTATGTGCTGGGTGCTTTTGATGGGCTTCATGTTGTTGAAGGACAATACTACCTGCAGGTAATGATTCTCCGGGGGGGGGGGGGGGCGCGGGGCGGGGGGTGGTGGTGCAGGGGCAGGGGGATGACTGCTTGTTTTAGGAAGCTTTGTTACAGGGAGAAACCTTCGGCTCCTGTTGGGGGGAAAAAGGCAATTACTCTCTTCTATGCTGGAGTCTTGATGTCCTGTTTGTTAGCAATAGGAAGTAGTTGCCAAAACATCCAAGCCTGCTTACTTTTAAATACAACAAATGCAGTGGAGAGGTCTTTAAATGTCTTTTAAGTTCCCAGAGTGCTCTTACTATTATTTTAAGCATGCAATATGGGCTAAATTTAGGTTCTCTTTTGTGACTATCTCCAGTAAGTGTTCTGAATCTCCTCTGTAATCTTCATCAAAAGGTTGCTGTTAAAAAATCTGTTCATTCTGTCTATCTTTATGAGATGCTCTGACAACTTAGATTCACAGAGATGTTAATTTTTTGTCATTACTCAAATTATAGCAATGAAGTTTAGTGAATGGCATATGACTTTTACTGGAAATGTCCACTCTTCCTATCTTTTAATCAAATGTTTGGGAAGACAGTGAATTACATCCTAGTTGAATTAGCTTAAAGACACATTAGAAAACCTTCTTTGCCTTCATAATTAAGTTATTGTGCCAGCAGATTATTCTTTTTTTAGTTAGTTACTTCTGTCTGTCAACACAGCCTTTGCATACCAGCTGGTACAGATTCCAGGATATGGGGGAGGTCTTAGCCAGCAAACAGGTCAACTAATACATTTAAGAAGGTAGCTTGAGTAGATTCAGTGAGCTTGCTTGGAAAATTTATTTCGGTGATTTTGCCAGATGGCCAATACCAGTACTGAATTTTCTAGAGAAGACAGGAATTTCAATTCTTAATTTTTCCCTCAGTATTTTGTCATTTCCTCAGAACATACTGAGAGAATCTGATTGTTTATTTCTCTGCTCATCTGCATTTCAATGTGAAACCATATTTGCTAATGAATAATACTTCTGATCTTTGCAAATACACTTCTTCTATCCCACAATATCTGCCACAAATAGACAAACTCCTCCGTAACCTGTCAGCAAAACCAGGTAACATCCTTTGAATCTTCATGGGAGTTCTAGCCCTATTTCATATTTCTTTATGGTGTCCATAAACGTTTATCAGCTGTAACCTTGAGAGTTAATTCCAAGGACAAAATATTTCCATTCCTAATTTCCTCTATGGGCTGCAACTACTAACACAAAACTGTAACAGACGATGCTGACTTCATCACCTTGATATATATTCACCAGGAGCTGGATGGAGAACATCAAATTCAGATTTCCCATGGACTACTAGGCCATCTAATGAATTGTCATTAGCAACGTGTACAGTTATCAGTAAGAAGACCTGTGTGTACAGTTGCACAACGTACCCATGAGTAGTACTTTGTTTCATTTGCCTAAAATTTTCATTCACGAACTCATCTTACTAAGACATATGGGAAAGGAATCTTCAAACAAGAGAACTGGCAATTGGAAGAATCAGTGGAAGCAACAGAATTGGCCTTCATGGATGAAATAAGGTGCCCTGGCAGCACTTATATCAGAAAGGTTTTTTCTAACTACTAAGGCAATGCAGGTCTGGCATACCCCCAGTCCGATCAAGGAGTAAAAAAATAAACTAAACTAAAAAGGAGTTGCTTAAAGATTATGAAAGAGATCCTGTGACAGTCACCTGCTCCAACACACACTAGCTGCGATGACACAAGGCTTTCCTACCAGAGTGTTTCTGTCTTGCTAAATAGGTTGTTGTCTTCTCCTCCCCGCAGATATGCACGCTGCTCAAGTGCCAGAGCACAGACCTGAAGACGTGTGGGCAGCCGGTGGAGACGGCTCAGACCAAGTTTGAGACGTTCTCCCTCAGCGGCACGTTTGGCACTAACTATGTCTTTCCAGAAGTCTTGTACAGTGGGATAGAGCTGGCCCCCGGGGAGTTTGAGGTAATGGGGCACCCGGGAGCTGTGTCATTCTAGGTTCTCTGTGGGATAGTAATGGAATAAACTGTCTCAAAACAGCCAAAGTGAACTTGCTCATAGTGATTAATCAGACCAATTAAATACCTTTTAATGAAGTCACTAGTTTCAGTAAGAGATATGGTCTGATGTACCTTCTTCCTGTTTTGTCACATCTTTATGAGCTCTTGGCCTGTTCATATGAGTACTTCTCTAATCATGTCCTTCTCTTACCTTTTTCAATCAGGTATTGAATGATGGGCGCTTGATGAGCAAGACAAGACCAACAAAACCAGTCATCACTGTGACGCTTTTTGGACGGTGGTATGAAAGGGATCATCTGAAATGAGACCCACAACCACCAGCCTTCCCATGATATTACCGTAACTGAAGCTGTGCACTATTAATCTTATGTCCAAATGAGATACAGCATCCTCTACTGCAACAGTCCCAGCTATGTTTCTTATTTCCAGTTGCACAAACTTCTTATTGATGTGCTTTGTTTAGTAATAATGCAGCAATATTATTTTATTGCTACCATTTATTGAGAAGTATCTATTCCTATATCATACAATTACTAATGTTTTATTAGTGTAAAACAGCAGTTGTGTTTCTTTCTCTGTTTTCTGGATTTTTATTTTTCTAGCCCTCAGAAAATCTATATTGTGGGCCAGAGGATACGTTCTTATTAACATAGCATTGCATATTTTGTAATTGCAGATTATTATGAGATCAGTAAATAAAACAGTGAAAAATGTCATTCATGGCAGCTCTAGACAAAAAAACTCAATAATACTTTGTCTCCGATATACAACTACTTATGCTGGCACGTGCAAGTCTGCTCTTCTCCCCACTTACATGGTTTTTTTTCCTATTTGTGTTGTTTTGGGTTTGTTGTCTTTATGCCATCGGTGCACATTGTGTGGCACATGGCAGCACAGAATAGTGCATCACGGAGGCTGAGCAAGAAAAGACAACCCTGAAACAAAAGCTGCCACCGCTTCTTGGTCAGACCTCAACGTGAATCACCATTACTGTGAAATCTCTGTTGAACCAAAACTTGGAACTGAAACCCCAAAATATTCTGCTTGCCAGTTCTGAACAACAGCTCGTCAACACCCGCTGGCTGCACTGGATGCTATTCAGTGCTGGAACTGTTTGTATCCAGTAAAGAGGTCACCAAGTGACCTGGTATCGTATAGCAGCTCCTTCCTCCCATCTTCTCTATTTCTTTCTGGTCGTGTAGCACCAACACACGTGAAATAAGCCTTGTCCTTTGCTCCTTCATGATGATGCTGGGTGGTGCTGCACTGCCAATTCACTTACTGTAGGAATATAGGTGGTTTAGATTTCTACTTAAGACCAGCTACTGCTGGTGTGAAGGCACTGTTCACATCTTCACGTCACAAGAAGCTTCCTCTTGCCCCGCAGCAACCAGTGCTTTGTTGCTGCTGCTGGAACCTAGTGACCTTCCTTCAGCATATCAGTGTATGAAGATGTGCATGTTCAGTGGCTGTGTCTTTAAGAGTGGTCAAATTTCTCCTTCCTTTTCCCCACATTGTTCCTGGTCTCGGCATGGTGCTCTCGAGATCCTCAGTCCCATACACTTCAGTCATGGAGCTGAAGAGAAGTTGGGAGTGCAAATGCTACCCAAACTGCAGCACTGGTTATCACTGCTGTGCACCGTATGACCTTCTCTGTTTTCAAATGTAAATAGAAACTCACGTGTGACATAACGTAGTGTCATGCTTAACATAATGACATGTTTATCAAAAGCCCCAGACAACGTGTTCTGACTCATGGAAGCCGAACATCATTGCTGCCAGAGCCACGCTCTCTTAAAACCTTGGTCACTGCTGGAGTCAGTTACTGTCCAGCAAGGGATTATCCAGTGTGATCTTCTTCCCATGGGTACAAATTCAGTGCAGACGCTGTACCCGTACCCCAGGAACATGGTGGGTGATACTGCAACTCTCTCCCAGGGAAACGATCTGGAATTAAAGAGTGCTATGGCACTCAAGAAAGCCTGATCCTGCCATGCAGAAGGTATTCTGCAGGAGCCTGTGGCCAGTCTTGGAGTTGAGAGGCAGCTCCTTTAGGTCCATTCACTGCTGATACCGGTCTTCTGGCTGAGGGAACGTGTGTGCAGGTAGTATCTGATCCCAGCCCTGAATCTGGTGAGTATCTTGAATCCAGGATTTGGTTCAAGGCCATTGTTGTCTGGTTTAGGTGTATTTGTACATTGAATATTTTCTTATAGAAGACTGGCACGAGCCACCATGTCACTAAATTCTTTTTGCTACAAAGATTGCATAACATTTATTGTTGTGAAATGTGTTACTGTGTAAAGTGAGTCAAGCATACAGAAAGTAATCCTGTGCAAGTCTACCCAGTATCCACATACCACCTCAGCCTGTATAAAAACAAGGCTGCCTGGAACCACTGAGAACAATAAACACTTCTTCCAGGGAAGTGCATCAAAAAAGCATTTTGTTACCTGACAGCTGAGTCAGAACCAAAGAAGGTAAGAAAACTGGGCAGCCAGATAAAAGTGATTTTTGGGAATGTGCAGCTTTAGCTTCAAAATTTTGGGTGGGGTGATCTGTTAAAGTAAGAAAGCAGGTTGCAACAGGCAAAATTTAGAAATTGTGGCTGCCGTTCATGATGCTTTCTGACAGAGACCTTTGGGGACCTGAGATCTTCAGAGCTCCGTTACTGAGTGGTGTGCTGACGGGTTTGCTCAGCCAAACAGCCTGCCCAGCAGCCCCCCTGTGACGTGGAGCACCACAAAGGCCCCCAACGGCCCTGCAACTCTGACCAGTGCTGTGCTGAGCTACGGCAGCGCCGAGCTCGGGGCTGGCCACCTGCCTCCTGCAGCCCTGCCTGTGGCCCGCACCCTCGAGTCTGGCCAGGAATGTGTCCGTGCTGGTCTTTGCTGAGATTTCCCAAACTCTGGCTTGTTTCCCTGCTGTGACCTGGGCTTGCCTTGAGCTGTGTTACTACGGCAAAGCCGCACCTGAATCAGTCGCAGATCTGGCAGGCGACATGTTTCTTCAGCTGCAGCACAGTGGTGCCTTCTCCGTGACTTCTCTGCTGGTGGCGTAAGGCAGAATTGCTCAATGCTGGCGGCTCGCTTGGCTTTGGTGTTGTGAGACTTTCCGGGTGCGTTTCCTGGTGTCGGCTTTCTGCCGCTCTGGGGAATTGACAGGTTTTGTGCAAAACTTTCCCCTTTAAAGGCATTGCTTTCCCTTTAATCGCTTTCCTTTGCTTGCCCCGTCCTCCTCTTGGAGGCTGCAGACATGGGGCTTCCTAAAGCCTGTGCTTTTGGTGCTGTCTGCTCTGGAGGCCTGTGCCCTGGACAGCCACATCACAGCCATCTACAAGCACAACGTGGTCTTTTTCAAGGCATTTAGAATGGAATGGGCTATTTCAGTTGGATGGGACCTACAACAATCATCTAGACCAACGGCCTGACCACTTCAGGGCTGACCAAGTTAAAGCACGTCATTAAGGGCATTGTCCAAGCGCCTCTTAACCACCAATAGGCTTGGGGCATCGGCCACCTCTCTAGGAGCCCTGTTCCAGTGTTTGCTCCTGTCAAAGGACACTGCAGTGCCGGTTGCTCCTGAGCAGGCCTTGGTGGTGACGGACAAAACTAAGACTTCTGGGTAAAATTACATAGTGAAGAGGAAGATATTGTCAGATGAAGAATATATTCCTTGATTTCTTACACAGCAGTAAATGTGTTTGGGCAGGTTACGTTCCTTTACCCTCACGGACATACCACAGGTTCTAACAACGGGCGTTTTTTATGAAGCACCTGAAACTACAGTAGTAATATGCTATTTCCAAAACGCCATGCAAAAATTACTTTCCAGAAGAAAAAAAATTGCTTTGCACGAGCAATTTCAAATTGTGTTTTATGCAAAAATTGCTTTTCATAACAAAAATAGTGAAAATCTGTGTTGTTCAATTCTTTCTCAAAAAACGAGCGTGAAAGCTCTAGGCACGGAGATCAGCCCAGTTCAAGGGTTAGCGTGAGCCCAGGAGGGAGGACATTCTCAGGGCATCTGCTACAACTATAACAAGTCACTGGCCAAAGGCAAGAGGCATGGCAGGACCACGTGTCTTATAAGCGTAGATGAATCGTCTGCAGTCTGAAGCATGAGGGCTGTCCTTCACACAGGTGGTCTGCCTTCAGCGCTGGCTGAATCTTCAACCGATGGCAACCACAGGCAGTAAGGTTATATGGAGTAGTGTGCCCTGACCAGGGGAGTCTGGGCTTGCCCAGAGATGAGTTTGGAAACCTGGAGAGGGCTGTACAAACAGAGTATGCAAGTGTTCCTTCCACGGAGCCCCCCATAGATCAGCATTGCGTCTGACGTGCTTTCTTAGCCTTTTGTTCACCTTTTCTTTACAGCATTTCAAATTGGAAACAAGATCCAGTTCCTAGAAATGTTTCTTTGACTTCTTACCGTAAAGAGATGTCCTAATTGTTGGCAGAACTGTACTGTACCTTCCCAGATTACTCAATAGAAGATTACTTCCAAAGCAAACGTACTGGTCTTTACTCCTCCTCTTTCTATCTGGTTTATATTCCCCATGCCGGACGCAGGAGCTGCGAGGCACCAGCCATGCTCCCTTCCCAGCCTCTCCTGCACACTGCGGTGTTTGCGCTCACAGTCCTTCAGGCCCTGGCCTCCGACACCTTCATTGCAGCCGTCTACGAGCATGCCGTCATCCTGCCAGATGCCACTGACGAGCCCATTTCTCCCGACGATGCTTTGGCCCTGATGAACAAAAACATGGATGTCTTGGAAGGGGCCATCAAGGAAGCGGCCCAGCAGGTACCAGGGAACATTGGGAATGTTGTTAATTAGTGTTTTCTGCTCTTGCTGACCCTCCTGACTATCTGTCGATGACTGAATTCTTAACGGAGCCTATTGTGTCAGGGTGCCCACATCATTGTGACTCCTGAGGATGGCATTTATGGCTGGCGTTTCACCAGAGAAACCATCTACCCCTACCTGGAGGATATCCCTGATCCAGCAGTGAACTGGGTTCCCTGCACCGACCCCACAAGGTGATTCCTTCTGCAGTGACTTATATGGTTTCAAATTAGTGTGTCATGGAGTCATGCTCCCAGTAACTGCTGCACAACTGCTATTTTTTTAATCTATTAAAAATCCCAAGTACTGTAGAAATGAAATGTATCCAAAAGAACTCGAATTGAAACGGTGATGGGAATATGCAAGGTAAAACACATTGATACAGTCTCACTTTTAAAATTCGCAAAAAGAGGAAAATGAGGAAATATGGGGCAAAATCATTATTTCTAAAACATGTAAAACTTTATCGCTCTGGAACAATTGCGAAAATCTCCTGTAAGTATAAGCTAGTTTATTATCACGTAGGATGCATAGATTAGACAAGGGGATTCAGTCCTCAGCTCATGTGTCTGGGCGATCCCTAAATCAAATTGCACAAAATACTTCTCTAGATCTGAAAAAAAATGCCCTTCAGAAATTCATCTGCTTGTACAGTCTGCTGGGTTACACAGGGTTGCTCTGAATGTGTGTCAGCAGGGGACGCCAAGAGGACCAGGTTTGTTTCTAAGCTAAGCTTTTGTATTTTTCTGTTCTGGGTCTTTATGAAGCTAGATTTCAGGAGCCCCCAGCTCTGTAAATGCTGTGGCCACTTTTTGCTAAAGGCTTATGGATAGCTGCCTTAAAAAGAGTGAAGAGTCTTAAAACGGTTAAAATGGTCTTTTGAAATTGAGACTTAGATTTGCCTTATAATTTATCTTTAAGTTACCTGTATACTTATTTATTCTCCCGCCTGTTTTCTGAAGCCTTTCATATCTTTGCATGTGTGTTAGCTCTAAATTATATCCACAGAGAAAATAATAACTTAGTCTTGTTAGGAGTACAGGAGAGAAGAGTGTTTTTTAAAGCTAAAAGAGACCAGCAATTTAGAATTATGCTATGAACAGACAAGAAAAAGAACAGAAATCTTGATTTGATCTATACCTTTTCTGCACCTGGGGACACACAGTTAGTGGAATAGTAATTTCGAATGCATTCCTTCCACGTCTGATCTTAAACTTGTAAAATTTTTTGGTTTTTTTTCTCTCACCAAAAATGCATTAGATTTGCTCCCGCTCCAGTGCAGGAACGACTCAGCTGCATGGCCAGGGATAACTCCATCTATGTGGTTGCGAACATCGGGGACAAGAAGCCGTGTAACGCCAGTGATTCCAGCTGCCCCAGCGACGGTCGCTATCAGTACAACACTGATGTCGTCTTTGACCCAGAGGGGAAACTGGTGGCTCGTTACCACAAGGTAAAAAGGGACTTCAGCGTCACCCTGCAATTGATTATCAATATATTTTCATCTCTCTGGCACCAATTTCAGATGGTTTATATGGTAATTTTACATAATTGTAGAGCGACACCCAATCCAGGATGATCTGATGCAAGGATCTTATGGCCCGAAAGAAAAGCAGGCAAGTCCATGGTCGATCAGGCATCGTTCCCAAGACCATTGCCACTGCAGAGCACATACCAGATACCAAACACCTAGGGGCTACGTTTATGATAGTAACAGGGAAAGAAGCAGTGACAGAGTCTTCCATGCTCAGTAAATGTTAGCTGGTCCTCAGCACAGTTTTAGCCAAGCCAGGTAACTAGGCATCTCTCCCAGGAGGCAGCTGGAGCACAGCCACCCTATTTTGTAGGGGGAGAGGGTCGGCTGGATGGATGCAAATCCGCTGTGCCGGCCAGCTCAGGTGTCTCAACCCCCAGCTTTGCCTTAAAGCCTCTCTCAGGCGCAAAAGTAGCTCTTCATAATCTTGCCTTATTTTTAGTTTCTAATATGCCATTTTCTTCACCTGCAGTACAACCTGTTCAGAAGAGAAACTCAGTTTAATTACCCGAAAGACCCAGAAGCTGTCACCTTTGAGACCCCCTTTGGGAAGTTTGGCATTTTCACATGCTTCGACATCCTTTTCCGGGAGCCTGCCGTGGTCCTGGTGAGCGAGTTGCAGGTGGACACCGTGCTCTTCCCAACAGCGTGGATGAACGTCCTGCCGTTTCTGACCGCGGTTGAGTTTCACTCTGCCTGGGCTATGGGCATGGGGGTCAATTTGCTTTCAGCAAATACTCACAACATCAACTTGGCAATGACAGGTGAGTTGCATTTGAGAAACGGGGTGTTGTCTTCAGAGTACTGGATTCAGAAGCAGGCAAAAATGTTTTAAAAATAGTGAAGTCTCTGGAAAATAGTGTTTCACTCAGACGAAAAATATTCTTGATGTTGTATTGACGGTGGTAAACAGCTTCAAGCAAGGAAACGTTAAATGTTCTGGGAGAGGTAAAATTAGAAACTGTATGACATTAAATTCTGATATTTCAAAAGTGAAATTTTCTTTAAAAATAACACAGTTTTACTTAAATTTTCAGCCTTTCATTTAAAACAGCATTTTTTGTTTAAAAATCAGTGCTATGTTAAATGAAGGAAAAAATGTTATAAACAGAACTTAATAACCCAAAACCAAAAGAAGGAATCCTGTTGAATATTGAATAAAATATTTCAAGGTTTTTGTCACTGCTGAAGAATTAGAGCTCTTTATATTTTGAGTTGATCTGAATTGATATTTACTGCCAATTTCTTTTCTGTAAACTGAGAAAATGTTGCTGTAGCTGCATCTGTAACTCTTCCCCGAAGCAGCAATGAAGGTCCCAAAGGAACATTTTTGCCTGTCTAAATAGATTGAGCTGAGTTTAGGCCACAGCCCTAGGTTTCCTTCTTTAAAATGTAATTACCCTCATGGTTTCCTTCTTTGGCAAATATGCCACTCTTGGAGCTCTGATTTATATTTAAAACCTAAGTTCCTAAAAAAAAAAAAAAGAGACGGCCGAGTGTTAAAATGTCATTTAAGGCTCAGCTTCAAGATCCAGTGAACCACAAAAGCTGTGAAGTTTAGGTGATGTTTTTACACTATGATGGGTATTTCAGTGGTCCTGCTTTTTCAGATTCTTCCAAAATTCTCTGTAACGTGTTGACTGAAAATAGCATCACCAAAAAAAGCCCACCGGTGTGGCACAGGGGGCAACTGACCCCCTTGCCGAGCCGTGCTCCGGGGTGACGGCTGACGGAGGGCTGGTGGGTGTCCTTGGCAGGCAGCGGGCTGTTCACGCCGGAGGGACCCGTCGCCTACCATTACGACAGCAGGACAGAGGAGGGAAGTCTCCTGCTAGCGGAGCTGAGCGCACGCCCCCGTCTCTCCCCCACCTACCCCCCTGCTGTCAACTGGAGCTTGTATGCCACAAGCATCAAGAAATTTCCAGAAGGAAATGACACTTTCTCGGGAGCTGTCCGGCGGGACATATTCACTTTCAGTGAACTCAGGTGCAAAGCTGGAAATTACACGGTTTGCCAAGGAGACCTCTGCTGTCATTTGGTCTATCAGATGTCAAACAAGAGCAAAGATGAAGTTTATGTCCTGGGTGCATTTGATGGGCTTCATGGTTCTCTCATAAAGTACCATTGGCAGGTAATTGGTTTTGTAGGGGCAAGTGTGGGTTGTATATACCTACACCCCAACCAACCCAAAACACTTGTCCGTTACTGCATCATGAGAACTTTTCTTTCTGTCAAATCCAGCTCTTGATTGTTGAAAGCTTAGTGGTATTTTGCCTTTCTGTATCCTCCTCCCCACAGATATGCACGCTGCTCAAGTGCCAGAGCACAGACCTGAAGACTTGTGGGCAGCCGGTGGAGACGGCTCAGACCAAGTTTGAGATGTTCTCCCTCAGCGGCACGTTTGGCACTAACTACGTCTTTCCAGAAGTCTTGTACAGTGGGATAGAGCTGGCCCCCGGGGAGTTTGAGGTAATGGGGCACCCGGGAGCTGTTTGACACAAGGTCTTCCAGGCTCTGGTGCTGGAAACTGATAGGGCAGCAAAGTCCCATCCAAGAACCACTTTCTTTCGTTCCGCAGACCGTAACTCAAGGGGACATTTAAACTAATGGATTGCATTAATCCTTACTGCTGAGAACATATAAATGCTAAGGCCAAGAATCTCTTCAGTGTTTTCTTTAGCCAATATGCCTTCCCACTTCAGGTCCCAAATCTATAATTAACAGCCTTCGAGGAGCTATTTTCTGCAGATTTTGCTAATGGGCATTTTAGGAAACAAAGAAATCAAATACTCTGAGAAACTGTTCAAGCAAGAAAAAATACTAATGAGTATCATGCATAAGAGCAGAGATCCTATGCAGTTAAAAATGTTAAAAGGGATTTGCAAGGGTTTTGTAAGGTTTGGTTTTTTTATTTGAAACTTCAACGTATATTTTTACCAGAAGATGTTTTCATTAATAAACCTTAGATTACATTTATGTAAGAGGCTAGATGAAATCTTAATTGATTTGGAAGAGCTATTAAATAGGTTATAAGAGACAATGAAGAGAGTGAAAAAGACTTGAAAAGTTTTAGGGGAAACAAGGGTGACTTTTTTACAAGGTGGCGAATGGAAAAGCATTGCTCACCCTGTACATTTGTTTTGAATGAGACTGAAAAAACATACACATCAAAGGATTTATTGATATGCTAAAATATGACCATGGCTTAATTTTTTTTAAAGAGTTATATTTTCTTAACAAATACATGCTTATTTTTTGTCACAGAGGCTCTTAAAAAGTTGAAGGTATTCATAGTCTATGAACAACAGTGTTTTCAAATTGGTCTGTAAAAAGTAACTATGAAAAGCAACATATGGCCAGTAGCCTGAAATTCTCTACTTCCATCTGGAAATTGTTTTGGGGTCTACAAATGAAAAAAGATTTCAAATTAATGTCCTAGATATGTATATAACCTATGAGTAACTAACGAGAACCTAACAAATCAGTTACTATCACTTTCACCTTCTTATGAGGTATTGAAAATTATCTTTTTTTTCCCAAAGATAGAATTGAAGGAAGTTTTAAAGACCTTCAGGTCCAAGGAAATGTGTCAAGGCTATGGCAGAGCCAGAAAGAATTCTGGTATCTTTCATTCTCACGACTGTGTTTTAAAAGTGCTGCACCAAAATATTCAACCTCTAAGGCCTATCCTTTCTGTAGGACGCAATATTGCTACTCTGTTAGTGGAACGTTAGTATCATACTTTCTCTTTTCAACTAGGTGCTACGTGATGGACGTTTGAAAAGTAAGCTTGGCACATCGAAACCGCTCTTAACAGCGACGCTTTTTGGAAGGCTTTATGAAAAGGACCTGCCGCATCCTCTGCGAACCTCCCCGTAATGTAACTCCTTAGGTATTACACAGCCACCATAGACAGGAAGGGAATTCCCTACAGTGATCCACTTCCTCATGAACCATGGCACTTACCCTATATCATTCCTGTTCTGCAATCTTGCACTTCTGCTCAGCAGCTGTGGTAGTTGAGTTTATTTGGTAGAAAGCAATGCGAACACTCTGTTGTGTACCTATATGAATGGTATATATTTTTTTAATAGTGCTTGAGCCAGTGTAATAATTTTTTAGTGTGAATGCCCTGTCACGTGAAATCTTTTTTTTCCCAAAGATATCACGTAGATTGCCAGGATAAAACTAGAAAGGTGACTGATACTGAAACGCATGAGATGTGAAGTTTGCCGGTTTGCTGCAGAACAAATCTTTGCCAAGGAAGCCTTTCTGCCCCTTTTGCCCCTTCCTGTTTTTCAGACTGTATAAGCACTAAGTGTCTGTGTTTCTCAGCCTTACACACCAATGAATAGGGCCTCCCTAATGCTCTATGGGTCTTGGCCCCATTCTGACCCCGGGACCGTACAATGAAGAGAAGAATAGATTTGAAATGGGTTCAGGTGCAGCCTTAAAGAGAGAAAGTGGCCCTCCACAACCCACACAGGCACTGAGTCTGGCTGAGCTCTGTGAAGCATCTCCAGTTCTGCAGTCCCTCTGAGCTTGCACTGCTTTGTGCGTGGCATACGCGTGCTCGGTCCAATGCACTTCAGATCACACTTACCGTATAAACACATATACCAACACATTCTCCAGGGTATTTGGGAAATTTCTTCAAAACTGTGAAAACATAGGAAATAGACAACGTTTTAGTACCTGAAACACATTTGACCATATAGTGAGAGAAATGGGCATTATTCAAAACTTCTGGCAATGACATGTATAACTTGGCAGTCCTGGACCTGGTGCGTGTCTATCACGTTCTGCAGCAACCAGGCCTCTTTCGCACCGCATGCGCCTTGGTGTGATCCCTGCCTCAATGTTCGTCCCATAGTCTTTTGGGTCTACTGCCCTTCACATCACTGTCATACAGCCTGCACCATGCTTAGCACTGAGCTGCCCTAAATGTGGCACATAAGAAACACTCTGTGGCTTCCCACCCCATGCACATCAATGCATGTTATCCAGAAGTTCTTGAAATCACGTAATTTCTGATTTCCCATGTGCTGTTGCTTCTCAGCACACAACTTTGGAGACTCCTTCCGGGGCTTTTTTCATCCTGGAAATAAAAACAGCTGAGCTCATACTCAGGGGGAGGACTATACTGCTTGGGAGCAGTTATTCAAGGTGGGCAGGACCTCGAGGTCATGCTTGCTGGTGGCTTGTCTGGCACTTCAGCCTTTTCTCACCTGTCTTGTGGTTGTAACCCAGACTAGTCTTTCATCAAACAGAGGAGGTTTTGGTCAAGAGAGGTTATGACCGACCCATGGCAGTGCTAATCCCATATGACTGCTGGGTGTGCAGTACGTACAGAGTCCAGAATTCCAAGATGCAAAAAGCCATGCTGAAGGGTGGTAGCTGACCCCACTCCCGTGGAATCTGGATAATGAGGTGAAGTCTCTGTGCTCAAAGAGCAATTAAGACTGGCTTTGTTATGTCCTGTGCAACCCAGGGGAGTGAAGACTCTCTGGCTATCACAGGAAATACAAATAACAGGGTAGTCTTGGAGAGCCAGGACAGCCCTGCTTTTTGTCAGCAAAGACAGTAAAATCAAGATAACAGAGACTTTGTATAGTTCTTTGTTTCCTTGAGAGGCCACCGTGCCTGATAATTGACCTTTGCCTCATTGCCTGTGAAATGCATATTAAAGTTGACACCCCTGTATATGCTAATGAAGATTTTAGAGATCATGCTAAACATATACGACTATAGCACTTGTCTCTCCACCCAAATCGTACCACATGTCACCTAGGGGAGGGAAACCTCGTAATTTTGGCGATAAAAGGATGGAGAAAATGACCGTTAAATTGGGAGAGAAGAAACTTGATACCTGACGGACCAGTCGACAGGCTGCGTTCTCTTCCTCCACCCCAGGCCTCTCTGGCTAAGCGCTGCGCCTTTCACCTCTGGTGAATGTTACCCCAGGTTATTGTACTATCATTATTTTTGCTAGCAATATTAACCTTAATAGATTAGCACTATTGTAGTTAGCAAATTTATCGATGGCAATCTTGAATCTGCTTCTGTTGCTCTCAATAAAATAACTAATTTCAGTTATTGGTGAATCTGATTCAGTGAAAGTCCTTTGGTGGGACTCTGACAGACAAATATCGTAACTGTTATTATTTTTGCTAGACCAATTGTGATTATTTGTGAGTCTGACTCAGTGAAAGTCCTTTGCTGGGACTCTGATAGTAAATCAGTGAAAGTCCTGGGACTCTGACAGACAAATATCGGAACTACGGTCCTTTTAATGCTCCCTGAGCCAGTCTGGTACGCGCCAGGAGGCCCTTGTCTCGCATGTGAGAAGCATTTTGGGAAGGACAAAGGAGACTGAGCACGGTGGTTATGACGGTTTGCAGCATCATCCTGTTGACCACGCAGGTCTCTTGGTTTGCACTGGGCTCAGCACAATCAGGCGCGTGTGGCAGCAAGCGTCTCTGCAGCAGAGCAGCTCTGCCCTGGGGCTGGTCCCCGCAGTGGTGCTTCCCCATCCATCCTCAGCGCTGCTCACTCAGCTGCCTGCCCTGGGAGAGGTCAAGTAAATGCTCTGAGAGGGGCAACTCCAGTATTGAAAAAGATCCTAAAATGGTTTTTAACTTCAAAACATAATTTTCTCTGCTGCCCCTGAACCCTGCTTTTTCCCTCTCCACCCCTGAGGAGGTACCTCTGGTACCTTTCTGTTCTAGTCTTGATCACTCCTTGAGACAGCCCAGGCCTTGGCTCCAGCGTGGTAGGGCTGGAAGAAAGAGGGAGCCCCTCTGGGGAGGATGGCCACTGTCTCCTGCAGCCCTCTGACCACACAGATGCTGCAGGACCTGCCAGCTCAGGTGTGGAGCCAACGCTGCACCTCATCCTCATGCTCCCTGCTGCCCACCTCCACCTCCCATTTGGCTGCCCTTCATGCAAAATATACTTTTATTACCTGGCCTAGAATTGCTCACGTGGAAAAGAAAAAAAAAAAAAAAAAAAGACAAACTGCTACTGGAGTGGCATGTGAACGCAATTTGACTTCTGTTTTTGTTGTTGCAATCAAATCACTTGATTAAAATCTTTTTTCACTGGTTCACATCAACAGCTTTACATGCTAATACACAAAAAAGAAGACTCTTGGGACATTTTAGAAAGAAATGCCTCACAGGTATATCAGTGGCACTTGAAATAAACAAATCCTTTGTAGGTTGCTGATATCATGAGTATTTAATGCACTCCAAACCCATGTGGAATTTATAAAAATCTTTCCAAAGATGAAGAGGAATACAGTCATGAGACATAGACTAAAGAGAATTGTGGACATTCAGTATATTATCACTAGGTTTAGCTTTACGTATTAGGTTAAACTTTTCTAAACTATCTGTCCCAAAAGAGTCAGTGAGAGTTTATTCAAGCTCCTGAGTTCATAAACATTTAGTATTGTATTACTGGGTCTAATAGTTGCACAATCTCTGACTGCACCTAGCTGTTCCACATTATTTAATGGACAACTTAAGGTTATGCATACAAGGACATGGCTGTGGTGTCCTGCTCTCTTTAAAAAAAAATAAACCAAACAGATTATTAAGATTCTGTCACCCTATTTTTGCTCAAAGTCTGCTTGCTTTAATTCAATATGTACAATAAAGTTCATTAGATTTTACTCAGGGTTAGTTTCTCTGAAGTTGTCACCAGTGTTACTTATAGTCAGCTGTAAGGTTTGGATCACACTTGTTTTAACACAGTATTTTTCTACCTTCATCTGAAGCCTTGCATCAATAAAATGTATTAAGGACTTGTTTTCCTCTGTGTGATCAGAAACACTGTGGACAGGTGAGTCTTGTTTGCTTTGACCAGCATCAAGGTATAAGGAAGAAATATTGACGTGTGAAAAGGAGGCTTTTCCAGCTCAGAAAAGGATGAGGTTCATTAGGATACCATCTGGAGTAGCTTTTGAGGTGGAGTCATTGATGTGAATTACCTATAAATTAATTTGATTCTTCTCTTCTGGCACATCTGTCCCAGAGTCACTAAACACTCCTGTTCTTCCAGAAACTCAAATTCCGTCCCATAAGGAAAATGTAGGAGGGGCTTTATTTATTTTTTTTCCTAAAGATGAGCTAACATTCTCTCTTTTCTAACTCCCACATAGCAGGTAGGAAAGTAAGTGCATAGCCAGGTAGCTTTCCGTGAATTCAACACAAACTGTTATAGATGAATGTGATTTTTTGCATCTGTCATTTATTATCTCTCTGCGTCTCTATTCTGAATGTGTCTGTAATTTGCATCATTTAAAATCGGCCTTTATTACAAAAACTCACATTTCATAGAATCACAGAATGCTTTAGTTTGGAAGGGACCTTAAAGATCATCTAGTTCCAACCCCTTTGCCATGGGCAGGGACACCTCCCGCTAAACCAGGCTGCTCAAAGACCCATCCCATTTCCTAAAACTGAACTTCACTGTGACCACCGAGTTCCTCAGCTGAAGATCTGGTTGGTTTTTGCACCCCTTCCAGGAAACCCTGGTTCATGGTTCTTGTGCACTATAATGATGGAACTATTCTGAGACTACTGCAACAGTCCATGTAACTTCCCCCCCTGCTTGGTTTAATTCTCGCTTTATCAAAACAGATTTGATTGGGTAAATTAGTTTAATTTATTACCAATCAAATCAGAGTAGGACAATGAGAAATAAAACCAAATCTTAAAAACACCTTCCCCCCACCCCTCCCTTCTTCCTGGGCTTAACTTTACTCGCTATTTTCTCTCTTTCCCCCCAAGCGGCGCAGGGGGATGGGGAATGGGGGTTGTGGTCAGTGCATCAAACACCTCTGCTGCTCCTTCCTCTCCAGGGGGAGGAATCCTCACGCTCTTCCCCTGCTCCAGCGTGAGGTCCCTCCCACAGGAGACTGTTCTCCACAAACTTCTCCAAGTTCAAACCTTTGTTTTCTTCCCATCCCCTACTCGGTTAGTAGTTCTCCAGTTTTTGCAGAGATGTTCTTACACTGAGTTGGTCATAACAGCTAACAAAACTAAATTGTGAAAGCACATTATAATTCCTTCAATGAAACTTATTGTTTGAAAAAAGCATTATGCTTGCCTCAGTAGGAACCAAGTCTATCTGCCACTGAGCTATAAAAGGGAAGAGCAAGCTGTTAAAGCACGGCCATTAATGGCCAATGATGCACTTCCTGGTAGCTAGGCTGAAAGACAGAAAGCTTTGGCAGGTGTGGGTAAAAACACAGGTGTGGTGCCTCTCATAACAGATGTCATTTAGCTATACCTCAAGAGTATCAGACGGCTGTATGTGTAAGGACTAGAGCTATAAAAAAAAAAAAAAGCTCAGGTTTGATCAATAATCATTACCTAGCAACAGGTTTAAACATTCATTTTGTTGAAGTCTTTCTGAGCCCAACTTTAATGTTGCACTAGGGATTTTAGATTGTTTATTCATGTTAATGTTACCCTCTGTTTGCAGGGATTCTTCCAAGTTCAGCGTTAGACTAAACAAAAAGCAGGCATGAAAACTCTCTAATCTGAGGGTCGTGCAACACTTAATGTAACCACTCTTGTGTTTTGCCAAGGGAGTCTTACAGTGCCAGTTGTTTTCTGCTGAGTCTTTTCTTATGGATCATTGCTCTTCTGTCACTATGGATGAGACCCGTACCCCTCCTCGATTTGCCAAGGCTCATCATTAGATAACATCTTGAGGTCTTACAAACATTTGCAATCAATCACAGCACTTCCATGAAGCTAGGAATAATTTTTATCCTATAATGCAGATGAGGGGATGAAGAGCAAAGAAACTGATCTTTACAGTTCACAGTAATTCAGGTAGCTAACTTGAGATGCCAGAATAATTCATATTACAAAAATACTGTGTATATTGTCAAAACGCCATTGTCACTGACTTCAGCTACAAGTGCTGACTACCTGTAAAAATCAAGTCCTGGCATGCACCTGGAAAATGAGGAGCACGTGTTCAGTCAAAGCTTCAAAACCTGTGGTATGAAATGACCCACCTAATAACATGTGGTAACAGATATGTACAGCATGTTAGAAAAGAGGGAAAGGAGGAAAGGGATTTGTACAAGGGGGTCCATTTAGGGCATTAGCCCATGTGGGCAGCTGGGGCAACAGGGCTTGCAAGGCACAGGAGGAAGAAGAAGCAGCAACAATTGCAGATAAGAAGAAAATGGACTACAGAGGAGGGCAAAGGGGAGGGGGAGAAGAAAAGAGAGAGAGATTTACTTCCTTTTCACTAACCCTCACCTGCATGAGCAAAAAGTTATGCAGGCTGGTAGAGTGGCAGAGGCACATTCAAATAGCTAAATCTCGTGTTGCTGCAAACAGATGTTCCCTTTCAGTCTCACAGGTATTGCGCAGCAGACGGCTAGCAAGCAGGGACTTGATAATATATAATAAATGGAATTCTAACTGACTCCAGTGCACACTTATCCCTGCCTTTGGTGGTCCAAAAAGCATATTCAAAGGACATACAGCAGCTACTGAAAAGATAAATGAAGCTCTTCTGTTGAAAAATCCGGTTGCCCAGGGATTTCTTCCCGAGACTGGGCAGCAGAGGGTGGGCATGAAGGGGCACAGCCTCTGACACTGGTAGTTTCTGTGCCAGTTGAGTCGCTGTTCCTGCAGTGCCACGATGCCAGCAACGCTCATGCACAGCACTGATGCTTCTTGCAGCAGTAAAAAACTGTGGAGGCAAAGGATGGCACCGGCAGGTCATCCCCCTTTAAAACAGCCCACGGAGCAGAACCACTGGCATCCACAGCCTGCTGGACTTGCAAATGGGCAACTAGAAACAATCAAGCTACTTCAATATTTCTAGGAAAGTAGCATGTGCCTATTGTAGTCCAATCCAGTGTTTGTGAAAAGCAACAGCTAGTAGTGCTTGAGAGTGGGGGCTCCAGCAGATTGTTTACTGACGGATCAGCCTTCTATTGGCAATTTTAGGTTTCAGTGGCTTCCAGTAGGTTAGCCACACTTCCAGACCAGAATATGACATTTCAAGACCTTCATTTCACCAAGAGTTGTCCCTCCTGTTCAGCCCCATGTCCCCTGTGCCACCTCGCCAGGGCCATACTTTCCTAATCTCCCAAGCCCACCCCAATCCCAAGTGTCCAGGGGAAAGCTGCAGCCTGAGCCACGCAGGTCCCACTCAGGGCTCAGAAAAACCTCAGGGGAGCAGGAGCTGGAAGGCTGGCTCTCCACCAGCACAGCCCACCAGCTGATGCACACAAACTGACCCAAAGTGGGTCAGTTTTCCTCCCTGGGATTCCTTCTTTCTGGAAGGACTCTCCTCCTCGGTTTCCACAGCGATACTAAAACTCTTAGCGGTTTGAAGATGCAGGTGCCGGTCAATAAGCTGTGCTTTAAAAAGCAACAGGTTGCAGTTTGGGCACTTCTGATTTGTAATTTGGCCATATTTACGTACAGTTCCTCTAGTATGGTAAAAGATACACAAATAGGCAGTCAACATCCCTTAAGTCACTGCTACAAAGCATACAAGCACCAGAGCATCATAAATAAAAGACAAGCAGAATTTTTTTAATTAGGAGGAAACAATATATTTTTAATCAGTCTTGTTCTCAGATACTGCTAAAGTATTGTGGTTGGAATTTTTTTTTAAATATCCAGCATGGGGTAGACAAATAAAACTTTTAAAGATTACTGAAATTGCTAAGGCTTGGCAAAGTTATACAAAATTGGAAGGAGGGTGAAAAATAATTCAGTGCTGTTAGCTTCATCTGTACTTTGACTATAATAAACATTTGTCTTTATTTTGTATGTTTCTTTCCATGAGCTTGGCTTTAACTTAAGTCAAATGGATTCATCTTTGCATACGCTAGTGGCTTATGTCAGAATAGATCTATTATCTGTTTATCTTTTCTGAATATTTAGTATCTACGTCATGCAGTTGATGAGATTTTTCCAGCAGGCTGTAAACCAGAGTCAGACCAAGCGTGCAGCTGCTCAGCTGTGGGATTCATGTGGGATGTCACTATCGCGCTGTGTCTACAGGCTGCACCGGTTCATGATGAGAAAATAACTCCTGAGCAGGTACCGTCTCCGTGTCACGCACTCTGAAACACGGTGAGCTACTAATATGCTAGTCTGGGAAATTATTTTGCTTCAAAGACGAACCTTTTATGGCTAGCACTGAAGATAATAGTCATTACTCTGCATGGACCACTGCATTCTTTCTGTAGCAAACAGCAATGAGCTTTTGGTGGTGGCTGGGAGGACGATTTAAATTCATTCCCAATAGCTGAAAAAGAAATATAGTTAGGGGGCAAAACTCTTTTCAGGCACAGCTATGAGTTCAGAGTAAGGCTCTTTACTTTCTGTGAAGTTATTCCAAAGCCATGAGGATGCAGAATGATGAAGCTGGGATCGTACCTGCTTACTGCTCACCGCCTTCCTCCTCCAGGTTCACCTTCACGTTGGAGGTGTTCAGAGGCTGCCGAAAACCTACAAAAAACCAGACAGAGTCCTAAATTCACTCCCGTGGGACTGATGGATGCATGGGAGCACTGAGGACCTGCCCCACTGCCTGGACTGCGTTTTGGCATTACTTAGCAGGGCTATCAAACACGTAGACCCCCCTACCCCTTTCCCCGCCATGCAGAGATAGTTTCTTGGCTTTGGATGGACATGTTTTCCTTTGCTGTAAAAACATCATTTTCTTGGAATCTCTTATTCCTCTGTGCATTTCAGAGATTTGCATTTATCTTAGTATTTGGATTTATAATCCTGATCCTGAGCACTACACTTTGAGAAAGAGCACAAACATCGCATTACTCTGTATAAACAGCTATTTCTACTTGGCAAGGAAAAGCGATGGTTTCCACTGAAAAGTAAGAATATAAGCCATGGGAAAAGATGTAGAGGTCAATCACCTCATCTGTTCTTCTTTACATTCCTCTGGTATAATCTAGGCTGATTTCAGATTGTCTTCAGTGGAATTACACCAGGTTTGCAGCAACAGCATTCAGATTAGTGGCTGGCACATCTTCTCATTTAACCCATAGAATGAAATATTTATTTTGAACTAATAACTCATTGGGAATTTGTGCATCTTCCTGTCAGATTTCAAACATATGAATGTAAATTTAAGAAGATAATTTTTTGTAATGCTGTGTGTTTTTCTCTGAGGACTGCATAAATGGTGAGTAGAGTGATATGCTTTCAAAATTCCTCTCCAACCATGGGGCCACCTTAGAGCCTCCAGTAGTTTTAATTTCATAGTTTCCCTTGTAGAGAATCAGTTTTTAAAATGAACCATATGAAAATGAGAAACTTCCCTCTCTTTAATGGATGCTGTAAAACGATATTTTCTGCCAAATGACCAAATTGTACTCTTGAAATGCAAGCTAAAAGAATCACAATAGAAATCAATGCTGTCCTGCCTTTTATTTTTTTTCATGGTAACAGTTCTCATTCCCAAGTTCTCATTCCCATTCTGTTCCTTCCTATTTCCAGTGTCCCTTTCACAGTCCTGCCTAAGAAGGACAGAATCATTTTTAACACATTGTTCAAATAGGTTTGGTGTCTGGCAAAAGTGCTATTTCCATTTGCTTCTCTGCTGTTTTCCATTTTAATTCTTTTCTCTTTTAAAAACAAAGAAACAGGAAGTGTAGATGACCCAAGGTATGCTAGACAGTCTGACAACATCTTTTTTTCTTGTTTGTTTTTTTTTTTTTCCCCAAAATCTGAAAACTAATTATTACAGAAATATAAATTTCATAGAAAATAAAAAAAACCACAGCAACAATTTTGTAGACAAGTTTTTACTTCGCATTTTGATGTATAACTGCTTTACTATATTACAGACTCAAAAGACTGTTGACCACTGACTATTTATAAGTGCTCTGAGGTTTCCCAAAAATAGAGCTTGACATATTTCTCTTTCATACTATAAATAGCAAGTTTGAGAATATTTTCACGATCCACACCAGCATCAAGCTGCAAGCAAATGCCTGTTTGAAGAACCTGCACCAACAGCATGAAAGCTTCTTACCAAAGTGTTCCTTGTTGCTCTAAATCAGTTGACAATTTGGCCTGCTTAACTACTTAAGTACCTTGATATCTTATAAACTGCCACTTTACATTCTTTTCAGTAAATGTACCATTAAATAGCACCCTTCCCGTACACTCAGCCTCCTCTAGGTCTGTGGTTCATTCCTTTCCGAGCTGTATGGGTCCTGCAGTACAAACTGGCGTATTCAGAGATAATGAGTGTGAAGTGCTATGCCTGTGTGTTGGTGTTCGGTAGAAGAATGAAGGGCATCTCCAAAAACAGCCTGTGCAGAGACGTCCTGCTGTGTCCGCAGTAGCCCCCCGTGGCCCTCCAGCAGCTCTGGCCCCAGGCAGCCTCCTGTGGCCATGGGGCTGCCGAAGGCACCTGCTGGACCCGGCCCCGGTGCTGTCCCCGCCACGGGGAGTCACGCTCACCCACTGGCCCCAGCCCCCTCTCTCCCCTCTGCTTTGCAAAGTACGTGGGGCATGTTTTGCAGCCCTTGGTCCCAAGAGGAATTTGGTAGGAGCAGGAAGGCTGGCCGACTCCACAGATAAGTCTTTTCTTCTTTAGAGGTAACGTGGAGGTGAGAGCCCAGACATGCTGGTATCAGGGACAAAACTCATCTTTAGTGTCACCAGGTGCCTTTCTCTGCATTTTTTTTCTTTTTGATTAAATACATTTAATTATTTTAAAGTATATAGGCCTTGCTGGTAGTCAACTAGAGAGCAGATGTGGCCTGCCCCGGGGACCTGGGCTCAAACTGTCTGCTTTCGGATTTGTTATTTGAACTTCCCCCCCCCGGCCAGCAGATCGCAGTGGTAAGTGCACGGTGCAGGCACAGTACAGGCAGAAAAGATACGACTGTCATACAACCATCTGATAAATATAATAACCCTACAACATATCGTTTTGCATCATCGGGTTTTGACTCTTCCTCTTCCTTTTATTTCATCTCCCTGAGGACTCCTAACCTTTCCAAAATCCTCAGCGGGTCTAAAAAGAAGCAGGTTGCCTCCTGGAGAAAAGTCACGCTTGAGAGGAAGAATGGCAAGCTGTTCTTGCATTTTATTGCAAGTCAGAAACTGGAGGGAAACACTCCCTGACCCGACTCAAAATCCGGCAGTGAAGGGATGCAGAGCAAAAACTTGGACTTCAGGAGCTGCCTGCCCTCCTGCAGCCCAGCAGAGCTGGCTGGGGCAGTGGGAGGGCTCCCCAGCCCCAGAGGGTCCCCCAGGGGTTTGGCTGCCCGCTGACAGATAGCTGCTTCTGAAATGAATACTTCAAGCAGAGCTGCCTTTATGGATTGTCCCCTTGAGTTTTGGCCACTGCATCACTCGAAGGAGAGGCGCAGCAGGAGAGCAGTGTGTGTGTGTGCATGGATGTCCTTTGACTAACTCCCCATAATGAGCTGACCACCAGACTTCTTTACAGATATGAGTTTTGTACAGAGTAAGGCAACACGGACATGGTCCCCTAAATTTTACCTTACTATAAAATACATATGTCAAGATGGCAATTATCAAGGCATAACGAGAAGTGCCTGGCTCCAAGGAAGGCCCACAGCTATGAATCTCAAAAGGGTGAAGAACTCTCTCAGAGACCAGTATTTGGGTGCCTAATGTCTCTTTGACATTTCCCCAACTCTGAGCAACTGTCCCTCTCCTCGACTTCTCCTCTTGACTCTCTCAAGTAGTTTCTCACTCAGCCTCATGGTTGTTTCTGCACTTTTTGTACTTGGCAAACTCTCTTCCCATAGCAAGGAGAACCTTGTGTTGCAACACCCCACTCCCTCTATGAGTGCAGCCTCAAGAAAAATAAAAGTGAGTTGCTTGCATTTATTTTGATTTTTGTGCACATAACATAACGAAGCAGCTAACCCAGGTCATGTAGCATAGTTTGCAAGAAATAGTATCTTAATCTACCTTGTTGCCTATGTCACTGAGGCACCCAGCATAACTGGGCTTTAGCTGATGGTCACCATATTAACATTGTCTTTTATGTTCAGCAGTATCACTGTTTTAAAAGGCTGCATGGTCCTTTGTGGAGCAAAAAATTGATTCTCCTCATCTGTGACTCCAGTACAGCCAATAATAGGCGTGTATTTTAAACACCTTTTTAGTAGCGGTATCTTGCAAATAGCTGCTAACTGATTAAACTGTTCGATTAAACCTGTTTGTTCAGTAGAGTAATCAGAACTAGACTGGTAAATACACGTCATGTCACTCTGTACACAATATACCTTTTCAAGGAAATCTTACGTACTGCTGTAACCTACCTATACTTACATATTTTGCTATATTTTAGAAGCTTATGGAAGGAAGACTACATGGTGGCTTTTGTTCTGCATCTAGATAATCCTGGTCTGCTCACAATGTGACCACAACATTTAATCAAACAAGTAAACGCACTTCAAATGTGTTCAATTTACCTATAAATAAGGCCCGTTAAATAAATATGACCGTTACAGCCATGATTTTGTTCTTAAGTGGGTGACAAAATAAACAGTTTGAGCTACTATTCACATTAGCAGCTGTTCCTGAGCAAGGGGCCAAGAATGCTCTTCATTGCACCCAACATCCTCCACCAATGTGCCAGGGGCTTCTGGAAGCTGCTCTGGCTGTGGATTAAGTGCCTGTTCTCTCAAAATTTGTGTTACCCAGAACCGTTATGATGGTGAAGCAGCTCAGCTGTCTCCTGAGATGGTCTTTAAAAGGAAGCTGTGCCACTCAATGAGCAGAAAACAAATGAGCACCAAGAGCAAACTTTGACCCAGTGTGAGGGGAGAAAGGTAGGAAGATATGTTTTTAAAAGGATGCTTCTCCCTATTTCCGTTTTATTGAACTTTGTAATTAATTATGGTGGAGAAGTGTTCTGCTTTCTTGTTGAAAACTTCTTCAGTGTTTAGCTTATTTGGACAGTTGGCCACATGAGTTTTGATTTATTTTGTTTCCATTTCATGCAAAGCCACACACTTGATCTCAGTCTGCTCAATATTTTGGTTGGAGTTTCTTCTTTCTGTTTAAAGAAAAAACAAAATCTCCTGAAAATAAGATTTCTTTTTAAAGAAGAACTGTTTCCAGGGGAAATCACATTTCTTTAGGCTAAACAATTTCTCTGTGAGAGAACAATAGGGAAGTTGTTCATATTTTAAATAGAAAACTAGAGATTGTATCTTAATTCTTTTTGATTGGCTTCATAGCCTATTTTACCATATTTGTTTAATTTATTTACATATAAAACAAATGAAGGTTGAAATCTATGTGACACATTTATAACCTGAATGAGCTTAAAACTTTGATAATTATTTCTAGTATATGCAGTTAAATCAGTATTTAATTCTTTCTGCTGTGAAAATGGAAGATTTGAGTTAATAAAGACCCATCTGGCTGCCTTCCTTCTATCTGGGTGTAAACACATCAAAAGAAGGAAAGCCGGGCAGGAAAAGAAACATGAAGAGACTGACCATAATTGAAATATATGAAGTGATAGTTAAAGTGAGGTGGAAAGAGCAGAGATGGAGTTAAACCTTAGTAGGTAGAAAAAGGGGGAAGCAAGAGTCACCCCAAATGGTAAATAAATATACTCAGATTGTGTCCTGTACTCCAGAGAGTGCCTCTGGATGCACCTTCTCCCTGGCATTTGGGTGCCACTGCCTGGAAATCCCCTCTGTAAATGCAAGCTGTTAGTTATAAACCTGTAGCTGCCAGGGTTTTGCAAGCTATAGTTTATCATCTATATTCAGCTTCCATTCAGCTCCTAATCGCATGGTGTGCTTGTAATAACATTGGTTTCAATATAGGAAAAAATGAATTATTCTGTTGCGTTCTATCCAGAATAATCAGAGGTCGCAAAATCCTGAAGCAAATGGATTAAATTAGTACTGGCTAAATTGCTATGTCAGTATTTTTCTGACTTAACAACCACGTTATACCATAACGATAATGCTACTGAATATCATATGCTAATGTTCTTTATTTTTCACAATAATACTATTTTTCTGTTAACTAAAGGAAAACCAGATCTTTAAGAATGCATATTGACTGCCAAGTGCTTAAGTACTTTCACGAAACGCCTATGTAGAGAGACTCGCAAAAGGGATGTGCTACTGCACACATAAGAGGACAGCCAGGGTTTGTGACATCAGTTGCAGACTAAACCAGCGTTCAGAAAACACTTCCCTTCATGTTTGTGCTTTGGCTAAAACCAGTATTAACATAATAAATATACAAAACAATGCTAAACTACTAGCACTGAAATAAACTAGAGCCCGACAGAAGAGATATTTGCTTATACAGCAGCTAATGCTTCACATTAGTCAGGCTCTTCCATTATATTTTGGCAGCAGAAGGTCAGAAAAGTTTTTTCTCCTCTTTTCTCCTCTTCAGGCAGTGCCGTCTGCCTAAAAACTGAGGGCTTCTGGAAACTCTTTGATTTTGCCAGGCTGCACAGAGGGTTCAGTTGTCACTGTCAGGACAGGACTGGAGGAGAAGTTGAGCGTGGGCTCCTCAACTTTAGCCTTCTGTTTTAAACTTGTAGATCTTAGACTTATGTATCAAAAAATAAGTTGAGGAAGCTTCGGGATCTAAAATTGCTGATTTTCCAGAGCAAAGTGGAGATACAGGACTCCAAAATTTTGATGAAGAAGAGTAGGACTGTTTAAACAGAAAATAATGAAAAGGACTTCGTGTCTGCCCACTACACAAGACATTGTCCTGTGCATGCCTTCGGGAGCCACTGCTATTGTACAGTTTATTTCATCAAACGAGATTCCCATTTCAAGGGAAGTCTAATGATAGAAGTGTCATTCTGTTAAAAGTATAATTGCAAAATAGTTTCATCCTTCATAAGTAACGAAATGTGAATTTCTTACACATCCAAATAACTGAAGGTGTTTACAATTGTCCTTTTTTTTTTTTCCTCCCTGCAGCTCTCCCCGTATAGAAAGGACAAAACCGGTTGTAAATGTATCTCAGCAATAGGAAAAGCAGTACCTGTGCTGCATACCTATGTGGATTTGAGACCTCAGTAAGGATGCAACTGTGCTGTGAATCCGTAAACGGCTCTTGCATACGGAGCAGGTGGTCAAATAGTATCCGTGTTTCCATGTATATCTTCATGCTTTGCATTATTCTGGCCACAGTCGTAGGAAACTTGACAGTTATCATCTCGATATCACATTTCAAGCAGCTCCGTACGCCTACCAATTTCCTGATCCTTTCTATGGCTACAGTAGACTTTTTGCTGGGATTCCTCATCATGCCTTGCAGCATGGTGCGCTCTGTAGAGCACTGCTGGTACTTTGGGGAGCTCTTCTGCAAGATCCACACGAGCACGGACATTATGCTGAGCACGGCTTCCATCTTCCATCTTTCCTTCATATCCATCGACCGTTACTATGCTGTGTGTGACCCTCTAAGATACAAATCAAAGATAAATACTTTTGTTATCCTGGTCATGATATTTGTAAGTTGGATGGTCCCTGCTGCTTTTGCTTTTGGGATGATCTTTCTAGACCTAAACTTGCGAGGGGCAGAAGAGATTTATAATAATGTCCACTGTGCAGGAGGATGCTTTGTCTTTTTTAGTGAAACTTCAGGTGTTGTGGCCTCTGTAGTGTCTTTTTACATCCCTGGATTTGTTATGTTGTACATCTACAGGAAAATATACTCTATAGCCAAGAGGCAGGCAAGATCCATTGACGCAATTAGCCAAAAAAAGATGCAATTTGAAATGAAGCACCACATTTCATTACGCAGAGAAAGGAAAGCTGCCAAGACATTAGGCATAATAATAGGAGTGTTTCTCATTTGCTGGAGTCCATTCTTCTTCTTTACAGCAACCAATCCATTTATGAATTATGTGATACCTCCTATTTTCATTGATGTTTTGGTTTGGTTTGGTTATTTAAATTCTACATTTAACCCAATTGTTTATGCATTTTTTTACATGTGGTTTCGCAGGGCATTAAAGATCATTCTGTTTGGAAAAGTTTTTCAACAGGACTCATCCAGGACTCATTTGTTTTTATTAGAGTAACATGCTTTAACTGATTGGATTCATGGCTTTGAATTTTTGTCTGGAGGCTGAACTCCCGGATGTAAGAGCTGAAAATGAAGGAAACACCTATTTGTTTACTCATTTACCGAATCTGGTTCAAACATATAAGCCACTATTGTGCTTTACAACTTCTTTCATTCCAGATTTGGAATTGTATGTGGTGTTTGGGTTATAGCTATTTATATGCAATGCACAGGAGAGCAAGACTTAAGTTTAAAAAAAACTTAGAGCAGATTATATCCCTGCTCTTAATCATTAAGAAATTATTCTGATACAACAGATGATTTTATTGAACAAAGTGTGTTCATATTAAAATATTAGTGTTTATTTATTGTCCTCTAGAAAGAGCAGAAAAGCCTTTCCTTTTGAATTCCTAGACATCTTTGGGTAATAATCCAAAGCTTTTAAGTTTTGTCCCTCTCCTTCAGTACATGTCCAGAGGTTGAAACAGGCACATAACCAGCCATACCAGCACACTCCAAGGAGGGAAGATGGGACAGAAAAGAGTCGTGCTACTCTTTCTGTTTCCATTTCAGCTAGTGCTTGTCACTTACGAGTTTGTCACTTAAATGCTTTTCTGCTTCATGAGATCAAAAGCATGTTTTATGGGATCAAAGACAAGGAAAACACAATGTCTGGAATGAAAAGCAACAGTGAAAAGTAACACTGAACCTGACAACGCCAAAAAATTATGCTTGTCTAATGAATGTTTCAATGTAAAATATTTGCCAATTTGCATCTTGCAGAATGTTTTTTTAGCTTGGACATATTGTTATTTTGTCTGATGGCAACGCTGTGACAGCTGGTGAGGAAAGTACATAGAGAATTGTGAAGAAATGCTATGGTTGGCCTGAATGGAGGGTGAATGGGGCCGCGTGGATGTGGAAGCACAAGAAGTGGCAGAAGAAGGACTATAGTGATGGCACCTGGGTGATCAGGCTGTCAAAGTTACATCCGTGGGCAGCTTCTCAGGACACCCAGATGGGAGAACGAAGGACTGACAAGTAAGTCAAAAACTAGCACATGATCACCAGCTGACAAAGACCCACAGACTGTCTTTTTTTTTTTATGTATGACCTGGCTTTTCTAGAGTCAACATATTGCCAAGCAGAAGGAAATAATACCTCTGGCCTGATTCTGTGACATCTGGTTGGACTATGAAGGACTAGTCCTGGAGATGGACAGGAAAGGATTAGTACCTGAGAAGAGACTATGGAGAGACGCTGACGACTCTGTACTGAAGAGCTATGCTTAGCAGCAAATGATGTCCTCCATTTATGTTGCTTGTTTAAGTGCACATAGTATGTGTACCTTGTCTTTCTTTTCTGTGTTTTGTAGAGCACTGAAGCACACTCTGTGCAGTAGAGCATAAAAGTTGAATGATGCTACATTTCAGCAGAGAAAAATATCAGGATCTGAAATTGTCTCTTTTACTGTTTCATTGCCATCTTGTAAGTTTGCACTTTCCAAAATGACATAAAAATGAACAAAGCACGACATCAGCACCTGTGCTGTGGAAGGTGTTCCTTGTGAGTGACAATATGAGTACTTTAATACTTTATCTCACAGAAATAAAGTAAGTTAAGATAAAAAAAAGAAATCTATTTTTCTGATAAATTAATGGGTAATTCCCCTCTTCTTTCATCCCCAGTGAGACTGGCCTGATGTAGTGAATTTTCTCATGCTCAGTGTTACCTTCTGTAATGAACTGCATGATCACTTGGACATCTTAATCTCTCTTGAAATAGCAGTTTCAGTGCTGCCAGGTAATAACTCCTTTCTTCTGGTAGTGTTATAGATTGAAGGAAAGTGATCTTTCCCTATGAGGAATGTTGCCATCTGAGGCTTTTTAAGTATATTTGGTAAATGCAGCGCATATTAACATAGTCCCTTTGGGAAGTCAATGGAGAAGTTATTTCCTTCCCCTCATCTACTGTCTGTCTCCCTGAAAATACAGAAACATTACTGTATTTCCAGAATTTCAGCTGTACCAGAGTTCACAGCTGGTCAGTCTCTCTTCATAAATTGTTCTGGCATCTTTTCTGGTCACAGGAGGAGTCTGTGAATGAATATGATGCCAGCTTGCCTGCAGGATAGCCTCTAGTCTCAATAGAGCACACGCCTCTGCAATCTGTGCCTAGACCCTAGTGCAAAGCTAATCCGCTTAAAACCATAAAAAACAGACCCACGCTCCTGAAGACTGATAGCTATCTAACCTAAATTTAGACATCTAAAAGTTAGGCACCACATCTGCTCTAGTGTTAGTAGCTCTCTTTATACTCACTGTAGAAAAATAGTCAACTTTGCGGGGTGTTTTATCTCACCAGCTTATCCATTTTTAGGTAAGATGAATTGTTCCTGCAGATGTTCTTTTTTCTTACGACTAAGAGGGATATTTCAGTCACTAGAATAGATGTTTTGATGCTTTTAGATAGATTTTTTTTAGGTAGCTGAGACAGGGATCACTCAATATAGGTAAATCCCACACTATGGAAAAGTTGAGATGATCCTGGGACTCCAAGAATGCATGTGTCAAAGGCCAGTTTTCTGGAACTAGCAGTCTTCTCAGGACCAACTCTTAACTAGCAAGAGCCCTGAAATGAGATTTTGGATCTAGGCAGTGATCTGTGGAGCTGCTACTGGAGATTTGCCTGAATAGCTGCAGCTGGGAGATGGTGGTGGGACAGTGGATTGTGAAGTCCCAGAGGCACACACGCAGTTCCTTATGTCCTGCCCTGGAGCACGTCAGGAGGGAAGCAAGTCAAAAATTGTCAACAGCCGGCAGGTCATCGTGAGATGACCTGCCAGGGAGGGCAGATAGGGGAGACCTGGAGTTAGGGAGGTCTCAGCCATTCCATGCATGCTGTGCAGAAGTCTGGAGGGTGTCGTGGTCTAACCCCAGTAAGCAACTCAGCCCCATGCAGCCCCTCGCTCACTCCCCCAGTGGGACTGTGAGAGAATTGCAAGGGTTCAAATCGAGAAAACTTGTGGGTTGACACAGTTTGATAGGTAAAGCAAAGCTGTGTGCACAGGCAGAGCAAATTAAAGAATTCATCACTACTTCCCATCTGCAAGCAGATCTTCAGCCATTTCCAGGAAAGCAGGGCTCCACCATGCATAATGGTTACTTGGGAAGATGAACTCTGAATGTCCTCCTTCCTCCTTCTTCCCTCAAGGTTTTATTGCTGAGCATGATGTTATATGGTGTGGGGTATCCCTTTGGTAAGTTGGGGTCAGGTGTCCTGGCTCTGCCCCCTCCCAACCTCTTTGCACAAGAGACACCCCCAGCCTGCTCCCACAGAAGGCCTTTAGGCTGTGTAAACACTTCTCAGCAAGAGCTAAAACATAGCTGTGGTATGAACAGTTTTCATCACAAATCCAGAACTTAGCGCTATACAAACTACTATGACGAAAATTAACCCTATCCCAGACAAAACCAGCAGAGAGGGCCTCCCAGCATTGTGGCTGCACAAGATCACCACAATCTATTTAGTGTAAATGAAAAGAGTAGAAGAAATTTTCAGTGTATAAACCAACAACTCTCCTGCAAGCAAGTCTAGCCAAGATGTCACCAATGCTTATTCTCTGCAGAAGTAACAAGGGACTTCGACACACAGACTGCTGGTGACCTTCATCCACACCTAGAAGGCAGTTCTCCTTGCTCTTAATAACCTACAAGTATGAGTTAGCTTTGTGTGTGGCCCAGCTGAGAAAGTTTAGAAGTAACTTTTTTCCTCTGGTGTCCTATTACCTAAGGGTGGCACTTCCCCAAAGAGCCTCCTTGCCTTCTGTTTACAGAGTGTCTTCTCTGGCAGAGCAACTTTAATCAAATCCCAGGTTACTTTCTCTCATCAGCTGTAATCACAGGCAGCACAAAGTTATTTCTCACTGTGAAGGAGATGTACAAGTGAGATGTGACAATGAGGCCACAGGGTCGCTATTTGAACCCAAGGTTTTGATAAATTAGGAGACCACAAGAAAAATGCCTCATGCTGTTGTCTAATCAGATCATGAGCTAGGTCGGGTGAAGCAAAATCTACCTGATGGCAATCTCAAAGTGTCATCATGTAAATGAAGTGCAAAGGGTATTGTTAAGTTCCTTATCAACACATTTAATTAGTGACCTTATTAAACACAGCCCGGACGGCTACCTTTTTCAAAGCAAATGAGTCTCCAGTGGGTGATTTCATATGTTTCAACTTCCCTGAAAACTTGAGCCAAGCAATTACTCCAGCAGGATGAAAGGATCTGTTTCACCAGTAAACCTATGTCTGTTCACTTTGCCACCAGTGAGCACATTTTTCAATGTCACCTTCCTCTCATGCTTTGTACAAAACTGACAGTGAATTTCAGAGTCACGGACCTGAGCCTGTCCCCTCCACCTTAGTGCCTGTAGCTCGTGTTTTGGTGGTTGTAACACGGTGCTGCAGCCTGTGGGCTGTCACCTGCTATGGCCTCATGCACGGTGGTCTCACCTGCGGCCAAGCCTCCCATCTGCCCCTCAGTCACCAGATGCAGCAGGATGGGGGAAGAGGAGGAGCACCAACTCTCCAAGCAGGACCCTTCTAGAAGCCTCACAAGGAAAACCTTGCTCCAAAATGGAGTATTTTAAACATGTAGGTAAAAAAAAAAGTACATTAGTGCAGTGTTCAAACAGAAAAATCGAGCTCTCAAACTGTGTAAACATTGCAAAGTGTTTGGCTTTCCTTAAATCATTAACTCATCTAGGCTGTGCACACTGTGCACTCTCTGTCCTCTACAATGCATTAATAGCCATCCAACAAGGAAGAAAATACTAGACACATTCAAACATAAGATGCTTAGCATTCTACAAATGCTCGCACTTCTGTAGTTTTTCTGATCATCTTAGTTATCTACAACACTAGTTCTAACCTACTGCATCTAAAGACATAATTCAGAAGATGACTATGCCTATCTGTAAGCACATATTGACTAGTCCGTTTCCATTAGACATAGCCTAGATTTTATAAACTTCTATGATGAAATGACTAGCCTGGTAGACGAGGGGAGAGCAGTGGTTATTGCTGACCCAGACCTCAGCAGGGCTTTCAACACTGTCTCCCGTAAGATATTCATAGAGAAGGTAATGAAGTATGGGCTGGATGACCAGACAGTGAAGTGGATTGAAAACTGTCTGAACGGCCAGGCCCAGAGGGTGGTCATCATTGGCACAAAGTCTAGTTGGAGGCCAGCAACTAGCAGTGTACCCCAGGAGCTAATACTAGGTCCAATCCTGTTCAACGTCTTCATTTTTGATCTGGATGATGGAGTAAAGTGTATCCTTCCAACCTCAACCATTCTGTGATTCTATGAAATTTAATTCCCATAATATTGACTGTTTTGCATAATGTCACATAGTCTTGCATAACTAGATTTTTCCAACTAAATTTAATTTCCTACTTTGTAGGTTTTTTAATAAGATCTTTTCACCTTCATGCTGCCACTTTAAATCCAACCGACTGCAGGGGTAATTGAAAATGTTTCTATGTGATGACTATGCGATAGCCTTTGTAAAACAAATTCATTTGCTAAGAGACTGGATCCACAGGTAACTTAGACAGTGGGAACTCCACAACCCACTCCTAGAATAAGACTTATTTCCCATAGATATAGGAAAAATCAATCTCCTTAAACACTGAATAGTGACAGCATACTAACTAAAAGATATCTGTCAGTTAAAAATACATCACTGATAACAGAGTGCGTCCTATACCCTTTGGACTTTCTTAGTTACTAACATGAGAAAACAATTCTTTGAGAAAAATTGAGCTTGTCCTTTGCTGGGTATTGCTGTGATTTCTGCTTTACTGAAGCCAGCCCAGAGGAATAAGAGTGGTTAGTAACAAGTAACCAAATAGTTCTCTCCAACAAATAATTAAGAACAACATGGAAATGATGAGGTATAACATGAAGGAAACTCATAGACTGTAATAAAACTAAACTGTTTTAGCAGTGAAAATAATGACTACAACAATTTTCTCTCCACACTGCCTTTGCAGTACAGCAGTGCCTCGTATGACTAATTCTCAAACACAATTTCTAAGGTCCTTTCTGTAGTCTTGCTTTAACCCAGTTAAACAGTTTCTTTTATAAAGGGTTCAGTTCCTGTACATTTGTTATCAGTTTTTAGTCATTTCGTTTCTGAGAGATGAGGTGTCAAACTGTTCCCGCTATCACTGTCTTCTGTCCCATGCTGAAGGAGGACCAATGGTGAGGTGCCCGGGACACTGCTTTCTGAAGGTAATGCTTTTTGAATTGTAGCCTCTACCCACAGATTTATTTATGTTTTAAATGTAATATAATGCACGGATTTCTGCACGGATTTATGTTTTAGTAACTTATTTTAATAGAGGATCACCTGTGTGAAGCTTGCATATCTCTCACTTGATTACTTGGAGTTACTAGATATGCCTGTCTCAAAAATACTGACAGATCTCAAAGATAACGTATTTCTGCCGTACACAATAACAAGATTTTACTATTTTTGGAGTCTGTAAATGATTCTGTTGTAGATAATCCCAGAGATTTGCATTCCCAACAGAAAATTCCCTTGTTTGTCTTTAGAGCAACTGCCATAAAGGTAGAAACCTTTAAATGTTCTTATTTTTCCCTTAATTTTAAAACCCATGTTTATTTTCTACTTTGTTCTTATGACATACCGTATATCGCATTCAATAAAAACCTAGTCCCTGCTTGGATTTGTAATGCATTTTCAATACACCTGCATGAAGGTCAGCATGAAGTCTGAACATCCACCTCTGACCTCAGAGGACTCAATTTATTCACATTAATAATGAATTCATTTTGTCTTTCCTTTTGTAAAAAAATAAATGCTACTTTTCTTATTTTTATTTTTGTATAAATAATAGATCGTCCAATAACAATGATAGATTGACCTAAATTAACATTTCTTTTTACTTGTTTGTGTAATGCGTGGTGAAGTTTTTCTGCGCATTATGTGAAAGTTGCATATACAGCCAGCATGACAGAAAGTGCTGTTTCAGCCCATTAAATTACAAGATGGCAATCTTCTTCAAGGTTATTAAATATTTAATTTCTAAGTTTCATTAGAAATGGTAATTACTAAAAAATGTGAAAGATGATAGAATGTATTGGCCACTAAAAAAGATAAAAACCAGAATAACTTTTCTTCACCTTTACCTTTACCCTCTCCTTTCAAAGACTCTTTTTGCTATGACTTGTATCTACTTTGAGTCATCAAAATAGCTCAGCTATACATGAGGGTAAATGAATTAATAGAGCACACAAAAATAATAGTCTTGGGAATGCATACACTTGGCTTTGTTTATCTCCTGTCGATGTAAACGTCTAAATTATATATATTTTTTTAACTCAAAATCTCCTGGGACTTTAATGTAATGTCATAAACGAAAAATAAAGTCCCACCTTTCATTAACCTTAGCCAAGTTACAAAGGGGGTCTGCCTTTTACAGACACTGCAGTTTTGCAGGACAATAACAAAACAGGAAAAAGTCTACTTAAAGCATCTATTGGTGGTATTACTAAAATAGATGCACGTAGGGTTAGCCTATAAAACTAACTTCCAACCATTCTTTTTAATCTTTTGATGATCTGTTTCTTTTTTTTTTTTTTTTTCATTTCAGGGTGATACCTATTGGAAAAAGTCAGTGGACTAAGCTGCTTCCCAAGTTCCTTTTAAGTGGGTTAAATTGATGTGGAGAAGAGTATCTCTTTCTGCTTCTATTTCTAAATATGCTCTTAGCCCCAAACAAGCAATCAGGGAAAGAGGTGGTAGAAATAGGTCTGGTTCTCCCCAGATATATTAAGGGAAATTTCCTGACCCTTGAAAATATTCACAAGTGTATTAATTTATAACTACTGCGGCTGGACCACAGCCTATCACAGGAGACAAGACTCAGCCTATCTCCCCTCCCTTTCAGTTGGTGGAATTATGACAGAAAACAAATGTACCTGTAGGGAAAGAAAGGAATATTTCTCATCACACCAATTTTGCAACAGATTTCCATCAGATGTGTTCATTGCTAGTACTTCATCATCCACAGCAGGTGAGTTTAGCATCATACGTAATTTGGAAAAGGGGATTTTGGGAGCTGATTTGTGACTCTTAAGATGAGCATTTAGGTGAATAGCTCATTAACTGAGATCTCCCAGAAAGGTGAGGTGTGTGAGCTCGCACAACATTTTTCCTATAGAAAAAGATCAGCACTCTAAGGTTGAAGAGACAAATATATACAGTATTTACAGACAGAAGTGAACTTTAGGGATTTTCTTTGTCTATGCATCTTTTTCTTCCACCACATAAAAATTACTAATATTACGTTGTATATCAAATACAAGAACCATATTTTACAAAATGTTGCAGGTACAATACAATGCACAAAATAAAATTGATGGAACTGATGGTATCATGTAATTTGGTTAATTTAAGAGGTAATTAAGTTTCATCTCCTTTGTTTTAAATATTATTTGCAATGAATTTTATAATAGCTTCCAGTCATCGGATTTCATGTACCATTTCAGAAAAACAATGGGTTGCAGCTGGTCCCTGTTTAAGCCAAGAGAAAGTTTGCCTCTGAATTACTGCATTTCGCTCAGTAATTTAATTCATTCTCTTGACTTACTTTATCTTGTATTCTCACATTAGGATTTGGAATCTTTTGGACACTTGTGAAAATTAAATCTGCCTGCAGAACTTCATCTCCAAGAGAAAAATCTAATAAAGGATTGATAATGCTTTCTCCAAATATCTTGAGGGATTTGACTGATTGCTCTGAATTTGCAAACAGATCCTGTCCTGAGAGCTTTAGGTCATCAGGAGTATGAGGGGTAACGTATCTACTCATAACAGCAGCCGTCATTCTCACCATTTTAGGGAATCTGGCCATAATTGTTTCCATCTCGTATTTCAAGCAGCTTCATTCTCCGACCAATTTCCTCATCCTATCCATGGCCGGCACAGATTTCCTGATGGGCTTTGCCATCATGCCCTACGGCATGGTGAGGTCTGTGGAGAACTGCTGGTATTTTGGGATGATGTTCTGCAAGGTTCATTACAGTTCCAACCTGATGCTCTGCTTAGCTTCCATTTTCCACCTTTGTTCCATTGCCGTGGATCGGTTTTATGCAATCTGCCACCCTCTGCATTACGCCAGCACCATGACCATCGCAGCCATAAAACAAACCGTAGCCGTGTGCTGGTCAGTGCCTGCGGCTTTCGCTTTTGGTGTGGTTTTCTCAGAAGCTTATGCTTCCCGCATTGAGGGCTACGAGATGTTGGTTAAATGCTCAAGCTTGTGCCCTATTGTGTTCAACAAAGTGGGGGAGGGGGGGGCTGTTTTATTTACAGTTGGTTTATTTGCTCCTGCTTGTATTATGATAGGGATTTATGTGAAAATTTTTACAGTCTCCCAAAGGCACACGTGAGTTGAGCCAGGCACGCAGGCACACAAAAAGTGATATGAAAAATGAGCATTCTAAGAATAAAGATAGGAAAGCTGCTAAGACTTTGAGTATAGTTATGTTGGGTTCCTTAATATGCTGGTTTCCTTGTTTGTTCACAGCCTTAATTGATCCATTTTTAAATTTCTCTACTCCTTTACCTTTGTTTGATGCTCTAAACTGGCTTGGGTATTTAAATCCTTTCTGCAGTCCATTAATATATGGCTTTTTCTATCCATGGTTTCGGAAAGCATTTAAATATATCTTAAAAGGCAAAATATTTAACCCACATTTTCATACAACAAAAATTTTATCCAAAGTTCAGCCATAGTAACAGATTCTACTATTGACAGTAGCTCTAGAAATGAAAAAGAAACAGTGAATTACTGGATATTCATGGTTCAGTAAAAGCCTGAAATGTGCAATAAGAGTTATATGACTCAGTCCTGTGGAATTATTTCATCAAATATTTCTTTAATAAAATCAGACTCATTTTATATGGTATTTATTTACTACTTGTGTTCACTCTTAATGCCTTGATAGTGTTTCAGAATTTTAAGCCTTTCTAGAATATCTTAATGCATTGGTTGTTCTTCTTAATTTCAGAAAGTATTTAGTTACAGTTCATAAACTCAGTATTTCACCTCATCTTGTATGTGTGCAGCTAATCTTTCTTGAGGTTCATCAATAATCTGGATACATCTCAGACTAATATGGTGACAGTCTTTGTCACCCTTTTGTGACTTGGGCATTAGCAGATGTATAGAGTCTGCTGTTATTCCCAAGCAAATAGAATTTAAGCATAATTTTGGCTTCAAGTCGATCATTTCCCCTGAAAACAACAGATTTTCAGCCCTTATCCTCCTTGTGCCTTGTACCTGGGGAGGAATACTTGGGAACGAGAGTACTGCTCACACTCAGCTATATGCTTGTCCTTTCTTTGTTTAGACATCACGCTCCAGATGTTATAACATATTCTTGCTGATAGCCCACCCTATATTCACCCCACCAAACTTTAATCCTGATCTGGAGGCTTTAACTGAGGTCCTGGCCATGCCGAGTTCCCTCTGAAGTCAGTAAGAGTCACTGCCAGAGTTCACATCAGTTGCATCCTTAAAATAAGGTTTGCTGAGTTGTTGTACTGAACACAGTTACCGCAGTCTTTTTATTGTGAATTATATCTCTGACTTACCTTTCACAGTATGCATACAGTGTATTAAAGTCTTATTAAAGTCTGATTACCAAAAAGCCACCCACATGTTTATTCCTTTCTTGGTTTATTACATCTATTATATCATGGCATATCAGTGGTAGCTCATTTTCTTTGCTAAAAACATTTTATTTTATCTGTGATAACATGAACCTGTTCTGTTTTGGATCTGGAGAATCACAGTTTCACCCTAACCCTGAAACACTTGAGACAACATGGAGATGGAAGGTCCCAGACTTGTCTGGGGTGGTGTGTAAGGTTCTAGACTTTCATAATAAAAAACGTAAAAGCCAAGGTCTTTACGTTGATGCAAATACTCTCTCTGTGCACAATTTCCACTAGCTGAAGAGACAGAGCAGGGAACAGAGAAGGGCTGGATGCAATAAAGACTTTAGGCACCTAGAAGATGGATAATAGATTGTCCCATATCGTTGCTCAATATGTGTCCAGGGAGACCCCTGGATTAAACAGGAGGGCAGCGGAAGCGGTGCTCAGGCCGAGCAAGAAAGCTGAGCAGCAAATTACTTGCAGCCAATGGCCCAGGTCTAGAGAGCTGGATCTCTTTAGCACAGCCCAGCCCAGCCCTGACTTTCAGAGCCTGTGCTGTCACCTCAGGTTTGTCTAGACTCATCTTAGTCTGGTTTTGCTCCTACAGTGTTCTCCCTGGGGGCCAAGTTTCTGGAAGCTCTGTTGAAGAGGACAACCTTCCATACATTTCACACGACGCCTTGCTTGCCAGGGTACCATCTGGGATGCTATCAGGGACTTTCCACATCTCCTTTTGAAGCTGAGCTGCATGAAATGTAGCTACACAGTGTTTGGGGGTGACACGGAGAGCCTGCGGTCTGCTGGTGCTGGCAGGAAGAGAGAAGCTCTTGATGGGGGAGGCAGTAGAGATGATGTCGCGGCCAACTGTGCCAGGTCATGTCTGCCTGCAGCACAGCATGGCTTCTTCAGAGAAACTTGAGTGCTATTAGATCTGTCTTTGTGTTAAGACTAGTCCATGAAGGGTTTTTATTGAAAGCTAACAAATGCTGAACATCCCTGACATCCTTCCAGCAGTGAAACCATGAGTCAGATGATGGGCCACAAAAAATTAGATATAATGCCAGACTTGGAGGCACCTACAGATCCTTTTTAAGTGTCTTCACAATGTTTGCTCTGAGCAGTATTTGCCACTGTACTCAATTATTCTGCAGAGCAAGTTTGAATCCCTTGTGTTCGTTACACAAGAATGTGTAAAGTTAATGTTAGGTGTCTAATTAAGTCTCTAAGTCCACATTTAGGCATTTATGAAAATTCTTCTATATATTAAATGTGTAGCTGGTGACACATGATGCAATTGGAGACATTTTAAGTAATTATTAAATTACTTCATTAACATATAGCATAAATCATAGAATCATAGAGTCATAGAATCATTTAGGTTGGAAAAGACCCTTGGGATCATCGAGTCCAACCATCAACCCCACTCTACAAAGTTCTCCCCTGCACCATATCATTCAGAATCAGCCCAATACATTACATCTCCTACAAACACAACATTTCTTCCAGACTGCAGATCTTCAGGGAACAATTTTGAACTATCTCTGAGGCTTCAGTGTGGCATATCCTTCTATATTACCAGTGTGTGCCCTTAGATGTTAAACGAGTATCTACTTAGTCAGTCTTGCTACACAACTTGCAGCCTGCAGCTAGATATTCCTCAGCAGTTCTTCTGGCCAATGGGACTTGCCTGTCTGTCAGACGGTGGGGTTTGGTTCCTGAATGTTCCTGAACTGTCATGCCGTTCCATCTGCTGTTAAAAGCACTGCTTTGCACAAAACCTAGGGCATCAGAGTAACAGGGATTTTTGTTGTGGACCACTTAGAATCATAGAATCATAGAATGGGTTGGGTTGGAAGGGACCTTAAAGATCATCTAGTTCCAACCCCTCTGCCACGGGCAGGGACACCTCCCACTAGACCAGGCTGCTCAAAGCCCCATCCAGCCTGGCCTTGAACACTTCCAGGGATGGGGCCTCCACAACTTCCCTGGGCAACCTGTTCCAGTGTCTCACCACCCTCACAGGAAAGAATTTCTTCCTAATACCTAATCTAAATCTCCCCTCTTTCAGTTTAAAACCGTTACTCCTCGTCTTAATTCTCTACTCCCTGGTAAGGAGTCCCTCCCCATCTTTCCTGTAGGCCCCCTTTAGGTACTGGAAGGCTGCTATAAGGTCTCCCCAGAGCCTTCTCTTCTCCAGGCTGAACAACCCCAACTCTCTCAGCCTGTCCTCATAGCAGAGATGACCTGCTGGTACACAGCAGAACCTGAGTGTCTGTGGGTTTTGCTATAACATATTCATCACACTCAATTCAATGTGGTACACCATTTATGTTCAGATGCAAACACTGCAGATCTGTTAATTTCTTCCTCTCCTTAAATATCATGGTAAGTCGTTTTGTTTTGTTTTTTTCTGAAACACATGCTCACCCATTAATCTATTTTTCCAAACTACACAGTGAACCATTTTAGCATGAATTCTGGTCTATATCAAATCTAGACCGTGTTCTTCTCCTCAGGGCAGCAGCCAGAAGGGTTAGGACTTCTTTTATCTTTTTTTACTGTGAATGATTCCAGCAAGAGCTAACATTGCCCTCAGAGGATGTATTTCCAATTCCAGATTCAGGAGGGACTTCAAGCTCCCACATCCAGGTGGACGCCTCAGTCTGAGAGCACCCCCACGGTCCTCTTTCTCTCTGGTACACCCCAGTTTGAATACGCAGGACAGCAAGACACGCTTTAAAGCATCCCAGCCAGGTAATCCTCACATTTGCCTCTAACAGCAACATTCATAGCTGCCTTCAAAGACAGTGATCTTTATTCGAACAGTTGCTATATTTCTGTTCTTAATGGTTTGCAACTCAGCAACTGTAAGGTATTATCTGCAGTGCCTGCATGCGGTCAGAATAGTTAAGTTCACTAGTATTTTTTTTTCTTTTGATCTTTTCTGTCACAGCCTAAACCATGAGAAAGGATTTCCTACCCCCTTGTGGAGTCCATAGGCAAAAGCAGCTTTAAAGAAAAAGATCGACACATTAAGACAGGTCGGGTTGCAAAAATGCCAGCTGAAAACTTTGAGAAATAGATTGATTGATTTTTGCAAGCTCTGTGTTGATTTTTATTTTATAACTTAATACTGCAGAGCACTTAACAAATATTTAGCATGAAGTCACCGATATAACTGGTTCTGAAGGCAGGCACGTTGTGGAGGTGAAGAAAGTGAGCAATAACATAAAACATCCAAATGGCAATTCTCTGGAGACACTGCAGTAGCATTTCCAAAATAAATTCCTCAAGATTTAAATTAAAAATTTGGGTTTACAGACATTATTTTTTCTCTTCTAAATGAAAATATGCCAAAGAAGTCAGATAAGTTCAGGTAAATTAATGCCCAATAGTCAGCACCCAATTTTCAGTTATAATGGTTTTTTCGACAAACCCCCCCCCCACATTTTAATCAGCTTTAGTGAAAATTAAGTAAATGAAAGTAACTGTTCCAAGAAGCTCCTGACATATACAGCTGTAACTGTAATACATTAAAATAATTTATTTATTCTTCCATTTACGTAACCTAATCAAATCATCTTCCCACCGGCTCAGTTGTGTGTCAGTCTTCATGGCTGCAGCAGCAACAAAGCATCAATGAAGCATTACAGAGTAAACCGACATAGAAAAGGACGTGCAGTTTCTCAAGGGACAACCATGAGACTTTTTAGCAATAGATCAACTAACATCCCAGTTTTTCTTTTAAGGAAGGAGGAGTGCTTTCATTTGTATTTTTAATTACACATTTCCACCAAAATGCAGGATTGAGAAAATCCAAAGTAGCTTTGAGAAAGTTTAATATGAGAAAGGATATTTAAACACAAAATAAAAATCTGGGAGTGGTCTGGGGTATAGACGGGAGCGAGACAGAGAGGCAGAGGAAGGGAACCCTCAGAGGCCAGAGGGAAAACCAAGCAAATATATTTGTTTAACTCTGATGGGGAGCATCCTTCTCTCGCTCGCTGCCTGCACGCAGAGGCTGTGGCCGCAGGAGCTCTCAGTGAGGCCAGCAGGGAGGGGGACAGCTGCCCTGTGCCCCCACCCCGCATCAGCATGTTCACATCGGGCAGGGAAAGGACTTCTGAGCTCCATCCTGCGCTTGGGATCCTGCCCTCAGACACTTCCATTTCAGAGCCCGCCCATGACTGAGGTACACTGGCACTGCAGGTACGTGACATCAGCAGAGCTAAGGGACAGATTTTGTCCCCTTGTCCTTCAGTTCAGATGCCGAGTGACAGAAGGGACAGTCACAACACTTGCAACTGTCGTATTTGTCTCTAGACCTGATATAACACTGTAATCATGCTGGTTTAAAGATATCAAGATGCGTTTTATATAAATTAAGAGAGGCGAGATTTGATCCAAAGAAGGGACTGTGTGCTCAAGAACACTTTTTCCCCACAAAAAAACTTTCCCCTACAAATCTTGTTCTTTAATATTTAAACAATTTTGGTTTGTCTGGTTTTCTTCCCCAGGAGTGGCTGCGTTGCAATGCTTTGGTGAAGAATTCATCCTGCCAAATGATGACTTCATCCAGCCTCTGGAGCTCAGAGCTGGTCTAGCATTGCTTTGATTTTGTTGAGATTTTAGAACCTAGAAACGCAAGGCGTGGGCTTTGCCCCTGTGCTATCTACATGCACACGGGCGGAACTGTCCTGTCCAAAATGGGGGGGGAAATACGTTTGTGACTGCTTCCATCCATCAGCTCCAGCAATCCACTCTCCCACCAAGTTTATGGTCTGCTCCATGGTCAAAACTGGCTTTTCCTGAGTGTCATGTTATGCCTCACAGCACAGCCAGCTCCACCAAATCGTGCTGGTACCTTGGGGCTCTCTCCTGCAAACTCCACACTTCCTGCAATGCAGTTGTGTAACACCTCTCCTTTTTGTCTGATTTCTCTCTCTTGACTGTAATTATACCACCTTTGACCCATTTCATTACATCACCAAAATGACCATCCCTATGATATAAGTTATTTTCTTAGATAGCTAGTCAATTTTATCCTTGTTCGCCTTTAGCATGGTTTTCTCAGGGGTAAATACTGATGTTATTGAAGAATATATAGCACCCATCACCTGCAGCGGTTTCTGTGTTTCTCTCACGCTTAACAAGTGCTGAGGAGTGCTGGCTTCTCCCTTTGCTTTGTCTTTTCCATGTACAGTGATAGTAGATATGCAAGTCCACGTATTGTTTCTAGCAAGTAAACATTCCAGAAAAATTACTAAAATTCTCCATGTGTCACAAGAATCAGAATTCCTTCAACACCAGAACAAAGTAATGGAAACATCATGTATAATCATGGAAATCTGGGGATTTTTTTGGTTGGTTGGTTGATTTTGTTGTTGTTGTTGGCTGCCTTTCTCTCAATAGTTGACGTTTTTATTAACTTCTCAGCACCTAAGGACTTGTGCAATGCCACCTTCTGGCTGGGTTGTTTCAGCTCTGCCTGCAGCCTTATCATTTATGGTTTGTTTTACCCTTTGTTTCAAAAAAACCTTTGAAAATGGTTATTGCAGGTGCAATACTCGGAGCCTTCTATTTTCAATGTACTCCACTGCCTTTCTGTAAAAACTTGGTTAACTAGTCACATACTTTATAAATTAATTAGCAACTCCTAGAATTATTTTGTAAATTTTTTTTATGTATTCTTTTGTCTTTACAGTATTTTCATGTCCTGCCAAAACCAATAATAGGTAACCTATGGGTGGACTTGCATTTAGCAAGATAATACAATATCCTAGGAAATGTTAAGTCCAGATGCTAGGAAATGACCCAGCACACTGACAACCTATAGAGGATACATTGTCCAGGTTCTCTGCCGTGTGCACAGAGACAAGCTACGTGGCCACGACACTGAAGAACCATTATGTCCAAGGGCCAGCGAGAGCTCTCATGTTTAAGCTACATGAGGTAATCATTTCGATATCATTATCTGAAATTTAGCACCCTAGTCATCCCCATCTATTAGCCACACTTTCCAAACGAACCAAGGGAGCAGAATGAAGCCAAAACATTTTTTCCAGATGAAAACACTCCGTTGTCTTTATCTACTCACAGGACTCCGGACACAATCTTACAAGTGCTGGTAAACCGACCTCAGCCTGCTTTTGTAAATGTAATTTTTCAATCTGTAACTGAAAAATATTTTAAATGTGGGTTCATTTAGAGTATGATGGTCCAGCTTCTGAACAACTGCCTCTCTCTCCATGTGCTGCCCTGCACTGCTTATGAAAACAAGTTATCATCAGAATAGTCACTTGTGAAGGTGGGTACCTTCCCTCAGAGGAATTAAAGGTTAGATTTTTAAAAAGGGAGTAAATAAAATATAAATAAAAACTCCCTATCATAATTGTCAAGGGTTTCCTGGGCAAAGCTTCAGTTCTGTCTCCCCAGTGGTCACTGCACTGTGGCCCTTCCCTGCAGTCAGGACACCAAAGTGACGGTCGGGTGCTGCCACGCAGCTGCTCCGTTGCCTGAATGCAAAAGGAGCGTGGTCCTGTTTGGTGACGCAAGACATTCCAGCACATCTGGCTTTTCAAATATTATTATGGGCAGACAAGCGCTCTTTATTCCTCGTTGTGACAATTTAGCAGAAATCAATATCTTACTCAAGTAACACTACCAGCAGTGCAACATTGCCAGGTCAGACAGGAAGAAAATGTGTTTCTACAGAGGTTGAAGGTGATGTTTGATCTCCATGGAACAGCCCTGGACCAGAACATCCCCTCTAGTCTCACAGGCCCTACACTGGCCGAGCAAAGAAGAACTGGGCAATTAGATTGGCCATTTCTGCTTCCTTTGGTGGAAATTGCAGGGAATGAGTGGTATCTGCTTGGCCTGGGATTAGCATTCTGTCTGCAGGTCAGTGCTGTGCAGGTGCCTCGAACCAGCAGAAGATGGGTGACAGGGAGGTCTGCTTTGTCCCGCCCTTGCTCTCCTGCTCCTTGCCCTACCCCTTGTGGCAGGAGCTGCCCATGCCCAGGGCATTTTGGCCACCTCTGCCCAATTTGTGTCCCTAAAAAATTGCCCAGTATAAAAAGGCAGCTTTGCATGGGCCACATCCAGGTGGTTGGCGGCCATTTGATGCTTTTCACAGGCTGGGCTACTTGGTGGCTTGTGTTTCAGTATTAACTCTTCATTTTGTTCTGCCAGTGCTGTGCAGTACAACACTTTACTTCTTCCTCTCCCTTCCCCTTTTAACAGCTTAAAATATTTTAAGTTTCTAATTTTTCTTCTGAAATGTGAATTAACAGGCCCTATTAACATATTGCTTGTTTTGGTTAGATTATTCCCAGTTGCCACATGTTTTGCTGGCTGTAAACAACAGTAAAGGGAATTGGGAGCTCTGGGGAAGGGCTATATTGGTTGTACCTGCAGCCCTCTTTTGCACTCTTGGGATTAACTTTAACACCTGTTATTAATGAATTCTTCTGCAGAGAACTCTTGAACCACAGTATGTCACCTTAAACTTTTTTCTGTGTGTATTTTGACCTCTTCTGTCATATCTTTTGCAATTCCTCTGCTGCATCACTAAACACTAAATTCACTAAAAACTGCGCTTTGGGGCTGCATTCAGAAAAAAAAGTTTGGACAGAAAAAAATGATGAGAGGTAAAGTTTTGAAGATGATGAACAATTGTGATTTTTCACTTTATTACGATGTTAATAATCTCAAATTTGACACAAATGGAAAAAAAAGGAGACAATAAAAGGGCAACAATATCAATAAACTGGAAGAAAAACCATTTTATTTTGGCTTAAGACAATCCTAGACTGAAACAAATATATGAGTTGTTCCAAAGACAGCAGATAAAATATTTGAATTTATTAATTCTTTTTATTAACTTCCTGAACTAAAATATCTTTTTTTACTCCTTCTGTAATCCACAATCTCCTTGGTTTTAATCCTTCATCTGACTAATTTGGACAAAGATGCTAGAGATGGGGACAATGCCAGTCAGTTCTGCTTTCTCCATCTTCAATTCCATTTTTAACACGGTTTAAGCCACCACAGTCAACTTACAGAGGTCCTGCTTCTAAAACTGCTCATATAGGCGTGCCCTATATGAGTACTTGAATGGACAGAACACAGACCAGTGTAACCAAGAGCAGGAAAACACAAAAGCAAAAGTTACATAAAAACGAGATGCAGCAGGTGGAACAATTTCTTGTGAGCGCTGTGGGCGAGAATTTTCTATATTTACAAACCTGAAGGCCAAATGATGCTACTTCTGTAAGACAAATGAAGAAAACGCAATGGGGTGTGCTACACCTAGCAGAACTTTAAGCTGGACTGGGTGTGTATAAACATTTCCACCAGTCGGCAGTAATGATAAAACACTCATAGATGTTATGTCGACCTCTTCAGAGACGATGATGCTCACTACTACAAGGGAGCGCAAAAGGCTGCACTATAGGCTATATGGTGTAATACACATGATGGAAAATTTGAGGTTTAGGCCCGCTAGCTCAATGTAGGTCATCTTAGTAAACCCATAGCCTTGTCATACTATTTTATTCTATTTAGGGATCCCAGACTGACTCTTTTGGAAGCTGTGAGGAAAAATTTCACAGCAAAGGGGCACTGATGATGGCCCTCTTAGAAAGTCCGTAATCTTTTCAAACTTACTTGTTCTATTTTAAGGAACTCAGACTCAGAGGTTACTTAGAGGAATTTAGATCTTAGAGTTATATGCAGCAGTTTCAATAAAAAAAGATATTGGCTATACGTGTCTTCCCTGCAGACTGAACCACATCAGATAGCACACTTGTCCTTCTATTTTTTTGTGTGTGTTTTCTTGTGGATTACTAGGCTGCACAGTACATTCAACAAAAGTTTGGGTTGAGACTATATCCAGCAATTTTGTCTGAAAAAGGAATAGTAAAGAGAAGAAATATCTCAAGTATGATTGGCATTTTTTATTTTATGATAGCATTCTTACTTTGAGACTTGATACACATTAAAAAGCACTTCTTGTTTCAAACTATAAAGACCTACATTGAGCCTTCTCTTAATCGTGAACTGCTTTCTTTTCCCATGACCAGATGAGAAGAGAGGGGAAAAAAAGCAAAGCAATTCCAACAAGTAACGTGTGCAGGAAGGGCGAGCAGTGATTGTTTTGTTACATGTTATTCCCTTTAAGGTTGGTGATAATCACTTCAGAAGCATCACGATAGCAATGATTTTGACAAGAACATGATTTTACTTGGAATTTGAAAGACAAAGTACTTGGATGAGGATGATACTTTATTGCATATAAAATACAGGAAAAATGAAAACTAATGAAAATGTCAGAGCACCAAGGACAAAAAACCTATTGTTCATATCAAGAACTATCCAAAAGCCTTTGACAATCTTAATATAAATGATCATTTATTAAAATGTGGAAATAAGAAAAGCAGAAATGAATCTCTTTGAAGTTTTATGGCAAGTTTCCAGCTAAGCACAGTGCTTCATAGATCTATGCCCATTTTATACCTTTTTTGGCGCTAGGATTTTCAATAGTGTGGAAATGTAGCCTTAAATTGTTGTTGAAGCAAAAGCGGAAAAAAAAATTCTTGCTTTGTAGGGGCTTTTAAATCCCTATAGTAACAGCTGCTACTCGTGTGCTGACACAAACCAGAATGGTATGGAAACTGATGCCGACTTTAGCTCTTGTATTAAAAATTCAGTCTAAAAACTTGCCTCAGCCTTATCCTAACGGTGTCTCTGCTGGGTGCCAGCAGCTTTTGTCACAGAGCATCTCAAAAAGCTGAAGAGGGAGGGGAGCTGGGAGGCAGGCAACTTCTTAACTGAAGAAACTCAAAGTAGGGAAGATGAAGGACAGGAGTCACATTGGAGAGCTTGTAAAAAACTAATTGCAGAGCAGGGAAGAAGAAGCCAAGCTCTGAGAGATGTAGCATTGGAGTCCCTTTAGGAGCTGGTATGTGTTTGCCCTGACTGAGCAGGAGACAAGAGTGGAGGATATGAGCACTGGGAACACTTTCACTGAGAAGTGAGAAGCTTTTTTTAAAATCATGTATCCTGTCTAGGATGAAAAATCCAGGACTTCCCTGAGTGATATTTGTCCTTATAATATCCACGTTAAAACAGATCATTCCACTGCATCAAAGAAATATCACAAAATTGTCAAGGAGGCCTCCATGAGATGAGGGTCACTGGTGCCACAGGATGAGCTAGCATTAGCTGCATCTTCTTACGGGACCACCTGAAGAAAGAAAATCCACAGACAAACTCTGACATAAATCTTCAGCAGCTGAGCATGTGTGCATTTAAACTTCTTAGAAAATGGTAAATTTGTCCAAATACACAACAGTGCCTCTATGCCTCTAAGGTATATTAATCATCCAGAGGGACTGTCTCTCCATCTGGTTTATATAACATCTCCTGCTTTCCACTCAGGCAATAGACATGTGCTCAGAAAAGGATTTCAGTGCACTGCAGTACAGCTCCCATTCTATGAAAAGAGATATTTCACTGTAAGTATTCCTGATTTAAAAGTTTATGAAACACAATTAAGAGATTTGCTATTATGTTTTGTTGCTGTAGGGAAGGATGGGAAAGGTAGGAATAATTTCCAGCTATCATACAAGTCATTTCAAGAAAAAAAAATGCACATAGGAAAATGTCATGCATTTAACTGTAGCTGTCCTACTGTAAATTATCGTACCATTCAGTTATCTGATTTATCAAAGACTACTGGAATAACCCATTATAATCCATTAATATATTTCTTACAGTTCTAATTAAAAATTAAATCACTTAAAAATTAAATAGCCATTTCATAAGAAAAAAGCAGAAGAAACCTTTAGAGCATATACAAATATGTCTGTTTGCCTTGCTGAATATTTAATGTCATCAACAAAATGAATATCTGGGTATATCCCCATAGCCAGAACACTATAAAATGAGCAACTTGCCCTGAGGGGGCATCAGATATTATTTGTTTCATAATAATCACTTCACAGCTTCCACTTAATAAAAAGAATCATAACTAAATTGGAACTTCATTTCCAGGGAAGTTCAAGAGAACCAGTGTACCATTATACTTGAGTCAGCTTTCAAATCCCTTAAGGAGCTTTGGCTTACAGTGCCTGTTACTCAGCACTGCTTTTCCTTCTAAGGCAGACCTTCTCTTTATTTACTGCGTGCCCACACACGTCTGGATTTGCTGCATTTCCTGCACCACTCGCGGTGTTGGCTGAAAGAAAACCAAAATATAAAATAAGGATGCTACAAAAATTGAACATGCTGATCTGAACAGATAAAATAGGCTCATTTTTTCACTTGAAAAATGGAAACTCCCCAATGGCTTTAATAAAAGTATTTGGTTAAAAGACATCTCTCCTCTAACCTGCCTTTTTATTACTTTTTTTCAGGTTAGTCATTTGGCACTTCTGCTGGAAGGTGAATCCTTTTCCAGGTTTGTGGCAGAGCCGGAGGAGGCAGTGGGAGCTGGGCAGGCTGGCATGAGCTCAGCCCAGGGCACCGCTCCTGAGGAGGGGATGCTCGTCACCTTGTGCTACGAGGCAAACGACTCCTGCTACAGGACCTTACACCCCTTCAGGGTCCAGCTGGCCATTTATCTGGCCTGTACCTTGGGCACGCTGATCACAGTGCTCGGGAACCTGCTTGTCGTCATCATAATTTCCCATTTCAAAGCGCTGCACACCCCCACCAACCTCCTGCTCCTCTCCCTCGCCCTTGCCGACCTCCTCCTGGGGCTGACCGTGCTGCCTTTTAGCACCATCTGGTCTGTAGAGGGCTGCTGGTATTTCGGAGATGACTTCTGTAGGCTGCACACCTTTCTGGACATGTTCTTTTGCTTGACCTCCATATTTCACCTGTGTTTCATTTCCATTGATGGGCATTGTGCCATCTGTGACCCTTTGCTCTACCCCACCAAGTTCACCATAAGAGTGGCCTGCATTTACATTGGGGTGGGGTGGTCAGTCCCCATGGCTTATACTTCTGTCTTCCTCTACGCTAAAGCGATTGAAGAAGGACTGGGCCGTTTTTTGCAAGATGTGCCCTGTGTTGGTAGCTGTCAGCTGCTGTTCAATAAGCTCTGGGGGTGGTTGAACTTCCTAGTATTCTTCTTCCCTTGCCTCGTAATGATAGTTTTGTATGTAAAAATATTTACTGTAGCTAACAAGCAAGCCAGGCTGATAAACAACATGAATAGGAGCATTGGGTCTCAGCTACACGTAGGAGCATCCAAGAGAGAAAGGAGAGCATCAAAGACTCTTGGCGTAGCTGTAGGAGTCTGTCTCCTGTGCTGGCTGCCCTTTACTATTGACACTATGGTAGACAGTCTTCTGGATTTCATTACCCCCCCAGTTTTGTTTGATATCCTACTTTTGGTTCGCTTACTTCAATTCTGCCTGCAATCCCTTGATCTACGTGTTTTCCTACCGTTGGTTCAGGAAAGCTGTGAAACTAGTTTTAACCCATGGGATCTTTTGTTCCAAGACATCTACAGCAGACTTGTACCAGGAATGACCAGAACCTTCATGTGCACTGTAGATAATACTGTAAGCTATATCACAGCATTTCTCATGGATATTCTTCAACATCCACTTAGCTAGTATTTCTGTTCTTATTTTCTATTTTTCTTGAAACAGATGCCTTGGGCAGATCCCAGGTTTAAATAGACATGCCATTCCATGACTCACCTTCCACAACATTTGTCCCAGCACACATGCCTAATTAAAGTCTTGTGTTTGTTATTTGATGCCAACGAGCATTTGAAAATTGGCTGTAATCAGATATAAAGAGGATACTATTATTCTTCATACTATTCCTGTCAATACTATTCCTTGGACATCCTAAAATAGTTGCTGTCTGTTTCTGAAGAGACTTTCTTCTCAGGCAATTGTCTTATTTTTACACAAAGCAAGAGGTGTTGATTTACAAAGTTACATAGGGTGTATGTCAGTTTTTAAACACAAAAAGGCATAAGGATGCAACTACAGGCAAGAACAAATGTCTACCTAAGCTAGTGGCCAACAGTAGGTGGGAAAGTAAGATTATACTGATATTTTTTACATTCTTTTTCTAGCCCACAGGGACACACTCCTGAGACAAAGGCTACATATGGGTGACACAAGCCTGAATTCCTCAGTAGTGTCTATTGAAATCCGTGGAACCTTTGTCTGTTTTACCATTTGTGCAAGGTGGCTGCTCCACACCTCTGTACACCCTTTTTGCCTTGCTCTGTACCTTTTCTACTCCTACTGCATAAAGGGAGTAGAAGAAGGGGGAAGAGGGAGGACAGGAACCGCACTGGGTACTCCAACTCCAGATACCAATAGGTGTTATGCTGGTTTATGTTTTCTCCTTTTCATTTCTTTCCCTGACAATCCTAAGATGCCACATACTCTTTTGTTTGCTTGTTTCCAAAGAAACGAGTAGGTCTGCTTACAAACATAACATATGCTTACATCCTTGGGCTGAGCAAAAAATGTCAGTGTAGGTTCTCAGTTTTCTTCAGCTATGTTTATGCACTTTCATGAAGCCCATTTTAAAACTGTAGATGCTGAGAAGTTGAGATCTCAATTCAGCAGCAAACTGCATGGTAAAACTTTGTACTGTTTGTAAAGAAGTTATTTTATATCTCACTGGCATGAATATTTTATCAGAAAAAAAAACCCTAAATTGTAGTAAGCAGTAGTAACTCTTCTATAAAAAAATTAACAAGCAGCTAAATAACAACCCTAATAATTTTGTCTTCTTCTGCTAATGGTATGTAAAAATACTATTGGGTTTGAAGGTTGTTCAAAATTTTGTGCCTTCTAAAATAAGTCATTCTGCCCTATAGCCAGCTGCGTATTTTCTGAGTGACAAACACTAAAAGAACGAGCAGCTACAGAAAGCATGTAACTAATAGTAAGAAACCAGCAGATGCCCTACAGCCTACTGAGAAGAGTGGTCAATTTTTCACTAAATGCAGTAGGCAAATGAATCAGGACCTACATATGTAAGAACAAAAGGAAGGAATTGCACGGCAGATATTCTGTAGGAAAACAACGCAACACAGTGATTATTGTAGCAGCTGCATATTTTAATGTATGCAATAAACTAAATGGTAAAACTCTTTTCCTTCCTTTTTATCTCATCGTTTTGGTTTTTGCATGCCAAGAACAGCTTCCTCTACTAGTACAAATGAGCTGCAGCTTTGGGATGTTGCAACCTGTTCTGACATCTCTTTAACTCAAACCCTTTTTTGGTTTTGTCCATAACCTTAAGACCCCAGTCAGGAAAAAATACCAGTATTCAAAATATTTAAATCTAAAGCACATGTCTGGAGGAAAGAGAAGAGAAAGAGGGCTTATGTGTTATTTTCAGCGAGTGACCATAAAATGTTGGTGTTTTTAAACTGAGACATTTATGAAGCCCTATGTCTGGAGCTGGAGTGTCATTTAATCTCATTTTATTCTCCCAGCATCTGATATAGTCCCAGTTTGCTATATTAACCTTCATTGTTTCTTAGGACAGAAGCCAAGGCTGCTTCTACTGTTCCTCTGTCTACTCATGCTGTAGCAGAAGGTAAAAACTTGACCCCTATTGCATAAAGCTGTAGACTTTCTATAATAAGGATACCAAAGCCAGGGACCAGGCTAAAGAGTGAAAAGCAGAATCGGATTCTTAGAAAAACTCAGGTGCCAAATTACCATAGAAATATACAGGAAAGCTGCAGTACTTCTTGAAAGACCTAGGCTGTGGGACGAGTTTCAAGATTAAGACTCTTAAATTTAATGTGCATGGGTAGGTGTTTTTAATTATGGTAAATGTCTAAGCACTGATCATAGCTACAGCCAGAATGGCTGTTTAAACTCAGGCTGTAGTCATTGGATATTTAGAATATGAATCATTTGTGCAGTGCCACCTAAGGTGTCTTAGGGAACCTGAGATGTCTATATGGGGCTAGCATCCAGCACCAATGAAGCAGCGGCTGGGAACCAGGTGGGATGAATCTGGGCATCTAAAACAGCGCTAGTTGCCCACCTGTGGGACATTGAGTTTAAGCAAGGCATATGATAGAGGTTTAGACATTTAGCTATGTAGAAATCTGCAGGTCATGAAGAGAGTCCTGTCCTAGGGGCATCTTAACATCTTTCATTGACACGTTTTGCTCTGAACTCATTGCAGCCAAAGCAAGAGGGAAAGTTTCCACTGAGTTTCTAGTTGTTTTTGAGATACTTCCTACCACTTCTCAACAGATTACAGAGGATATATGACATGAATGTATTCAATTGGCCACTTCTTTTTTGAGTCCCATTGTATAATCTGTCTTTATAGCTTTATTTTCTCCTGTGGAAGCGGATGAGCCTTATTCCCTTGATGGGTTACAACTGTCTATGTCACAGTATAAGGACTACTCTATAACAGCTGGTGATTGTTGCTATATCTCCTTTTTGGAGCAGGCTGGAATGAGGGAGAGAGGGAAAAGCAGAACCCAGACTACCGATATGTACAGCAACAGTGGCAGAGCAAACAAGTGAGAAGGAAAAGCTGCTAAAACTCTGGGAGTAGCCATGATTGCTTTCCCGATTTTCTGACACTGCATTTTATAACTATCACTAAGTGATTTTTTCCTCATCTTTGTAACTCCCCCTCTGTTCCCTTGCCTTTGACGTCCGTTTGGTTTACATAGACAAATTCTGTCAGGATCCCTTTGTGTGTTTTTCTTTCTCCATGGTTTCAAAAAGCAATGAAGTTAATTATGAATTGTAAAATGATGATGATGAGGAGGAGGAGGAGCTGTAAAATGATGAAGATTAATTGCTCAACAATGACCTAATTTTCAAAATTACAAGCTATTTGATCCTATCAGAGCTAGCTGCTGACCTCAAAGTCCATAAGTTTTATTTTAATATATTTCCTTCTGTAGATTTGTATTTCTTTATCTGAACAAAGTATCACCATTTAATTTTATGCCCCTTGTAACTCTTCATCATTTTAAAATGGTTTGGCTGAAGTTAGAATGATTATGTATTTGCAGGTACTTCTTAATTAAAGACTGGGCTTTGAAATAATAATGTCAGCTTATTTCACTAGTGCAGATTAAATTATATTATAGTCTTTGAAAATTAAACAGAAAGGCAAAGAAAGATCTGAAAATAAGTTGCTAGTAAACTTCATTTTCTTTTTTTTTTTTTTTTTTCTTAGGAAACATTATCAACATTGGGAACAGAATTAACAGAATTCTATGCTATCACATTAATTACTGCTGCTGGAGAGCAAGTACCAGCCTAAATAACATGCGAATGGTCAATATATTTTTCATTATATTTTTCTTAAACAAATAGGTTTTACATGGCATTATGCAATGTAATTAACCCATAAGCTCATTCAGGCTGGAAACTGTCATCCGTCATAATTTTGTACAGCATCGGGTGTAATAGGAACCTAATCTTATTTCAGGTTCTGGACCGGATATTTTAATTAAATTAGCAAATGGAGATGACGACAACAATAACAGGAATTCTTCCAGCTGGTGGAATGCATCAGTAACAACTGCCTGGGAAGCTCTGACGGGTGGTTTGCCATCAGTACCAACTACTGTCAACATTGCCCTTCCTATATAAAGTTAAAGTTGCCCAAGTGAAATGCGACTGCAGAGAATGAAATGTGCCCATAAGGTAAATTACCCACCACTTAGGCACTGCTCACGCCTCGGAAAGAGGGCACTCATCAGGAATACGAGGCTAGGGTTGGGCTGCTTCCCCTTCATTTCGTCATGCACCATGCAGGCATGGGGAGCTGCACGGGAATGAGTGTCACGTTCCTGTGTTACCAGTGGCCCCAATGCTTGTGCCACCCACCCTGCTGGGCTCATGTGCCTGCCGATGCGGTGCCAGGGGGGGAGCGGGGGGTGGGGGGCAGAAATAGGTAGTCAGGAAGGTGGAGCAGATTTGGATACTGGCCCAGGAGGAAGGCAGACCCTTTCAAAATCACACTCTGTGGGTTTTGGTTTAATTTCCAATTCTTTCAAACATCAGATGCCATACTGAGTACGGATCCTCAAAGAGTATGTGTGTGAAGTGACATACCTTTTAGCTCAGTTTTACATACATCAGCAGGAATATAAATGCCATATACTCTGATCTTCGGCTAGTGAATATCCAGAGCATCCTCCATGGTACGCTGTACCTGTGAATAGCAGGGTCTCAACACTTTCCCCTTTCTTTACCCATTTCATTTAATCAGTCAAAATCTGATCACGCTCCAAAAGCAACAGGAAAGGTCCATAAGTAGATGATTCTGAACTCAAACCCCAGGTAACACACATGTGGGAGCTCTAGAACTAAGCCAATTAAATGAGTTTAGAGACAGAACTGTGTAGCAGCACTCGTCTTCAGCATCTCTGACAATAACACTTCGAGACAGCTTCCTTACAACTCCTGTCCACGGATTACACATCATTGAAGACATTCTTCTTTGCTAGCAAAGGAAAGCATGCAGAAACCAAAGGAATCCTTCTGTTTTATCTAAAGGGTGAAACAGAGCACCTTCTCCCAGCCAACAACTTTTCTATAGGAGTTAAAAATCTTTTGAGGACATACCATGCTCTTAGGAGCATCTGATCAAGAAACAGGACTTTCTGGCTGGTCTCTTAACTGCGTCTTCATAATTATGTTATATGATTATATTAAAGAGGCCATTTAAATGTTTTCATACTATGGACAATGTTTTAATGAAAAGTCTGTTTTATGATTCAGCTTTTCCTCACAGGCTGCAATATCTTTGCTGCAACCCGCTACTCTAAAGCATCATATCACAAAGATTGTTAGTTTTTGAACAACAAAAGATGGATGCTGATGATAAGTGAGCAGGTGAGCACCAGCATTTCCTTCATAAAACATACAGCATCACTAGGAAAGTGTCTGGATACCTCTTTTCCATAGTGTGAGAATGAACGTTGATCAGTGATAACTGTGTGTTACATCCAAGCTACAAAGTAACCAAGCGGTGATCTCTAAAGTGCTCTCACTGACAAAGGGCTGCTTATCAATTTTTAATTGGCAGTACATATCTGAAAACAGACAGCAAAAGGTGTATTGCTTTCTGGAGAAAAACTGACAGTTAGCTCAGCTGAAGCTTTATACAACAAGAGTGACTGGACTCAATAAACAGAGTTAATATGACAAACACTTGGAGATAAAGATCAAGGTGAGGCCTTAATTCAGAAGGGGCATGTATTATACTCTAATTAGTGCACCATCTAGTGGGATCATTTTGGATCAGCTTTGCTATGTCAACAGCATGGGGACAAACACCTGTGCATGTAGCAGCGCTAAAACCATTTTTATAATCAAAATATCTTATTAAAACTAAAATGAAGATGTATACAGTGTTCCTGCAGCAAGTAGGAATATCAGAATGTTCTTTCCTGAGTAACTTTAATTTATGAAAGTGAGAAAAGGACATTTCGAAGCATCAGTTAACATAAGAAACGTATGTACTATATAAACAAGTCTTAGAGGCTGTGCTGTCTCTCCTTTCAGCATGCTTTGAGATACACCAAGAACCACCTACGTAAAGGGTAGTCTGTCTGTTCCAGGCCTTTAACTTCACTCTATTGTGTTGGTAGTTTATTGGACCTGCCTATTAGTCTTATTTGGTTAAGATGTTATTAAGGTTTCCACTGCTCTAGTTATTTCTAAATCTTAGTGATGACCGAGATCTATGATGTAGCAGAAATGAACTTGTGCTTCCTGACTTCTGCATCTCTTCCCTTAGCCACAGCTGGCCTTTGCAGAGGAGACAGCCTTTGCAGCAATCAGGCGCCGCATGCCCTGTGGTATTTAATGCACACAGGGGTATCCTGCAGATGAAGGAGCCCAGCCCCAGGGCTCTGGGGAGCACCTGGCCCTATAATTTTCCCTTTGAAGAACTGGGGAGGGTGCAGAAGTGCCTCAGCTACTATGCCGGCGGCCTCGAGGCTCACCTGATCATTCTCTTCCAGTAGCTGGGCCAGGAGGAGACCGGGTCTGCCCACGGCTCTGCTCCCGTCACTCCCTGGTGCCATTGCTGCTACTGCTGCCCTGGTAGACACCTGTGGCCTGCTCCTCTGGCACACCAGGCCCACTGCTGGCTGCTATGTGAGCACACCCTTCATTTTCCATTGTTCCTGGCATCACTCGCCCCCCCTCTCCGCTAAATATCGTAAATCATGGAATTGTAGAATGGTTTGGGTTGGAAGGGACCTTAAAGATCATCTAGTTCCAACCCCCCTGCCATGGGCAGGGACATCCCTCACTAGACCAGGCTGCTCAAAGCCTCATCCAGCCTGGTCTTGAACACTTCCAGGGATGGGGCATCCACAGCTTCCCTGGGCAACCTGTTGCAGTGTCTCATCACCCTCAGTGAAAAATTTCTTCATGATATCTAATCTAAACCTACCCTCTTCCAGTTTGAAGCCATTACTGCTCATCCTATCACTACATGTCCTTGTCAAACGTCCATCTCCAGCTTTTGTGTAGGCCTCCTTTAGGTACTGGAAGGCTGCTATAAGGTCTCCCCAGAGCCTTCTCCAGACTGAACAGCTGCAACTCTCTCAGTCTGTCTTCACAGGAGAGGTGCTCCAGCCCTCTCTGATCATCCTCGTGGCCCTCCTCTGGACCTGCTCTAACACGTCCATGTCCTTCTTGTGCTGAGGGCCCCAGAGCTGGATGCAGTTCTACAGGGGGGGTCTCATGAGTAGAGGGGCAGAATCCCCTCCCTCGACCTGCTGGCCACACTGCTTTTGGTGCAGCCCAGGATGCTGTTGGCTTTCTGGGCTGTGAGTGCACACTGCTGGGCGTCTCTTCGTCTAAATGCACCTTTAAATACATCTATAATTTCCCACTCAGAGGTGAAGTGACCCAAACTGAAGACAGTGCTTCAAAGCAGGATATTAGCATGGTAACATCATATTTTTCACTGTAATATTGTTTCCTTATTCATGTTTTCCCCTTGATTCCTGATGTAACAGCATCTTTTCCTTAAATTCGACTCTCTTCATCCAGAGCTGCCGGCGAGGGGCCGGGGCTGTCCCGTTCCCCCTGGCAGCGCTCGGGGCCTGTAAGCCGGCAGCCTCCGGCCCTGAGGGGCGGCCCGGCCGCCACACCGCCCCGCCCCGCCCCGCCCCGCCCCGCCCCGCCCGGTCCGGCCCAGCCCGGCCCCGCTAACTCGGCCCGCCTCCCTACGCCCCTACCGTCACGGCGGGCCGGGGCGGGGACGGGCCGGGGCCTGACCGTTCCTCCTCGCCCTGCCGTCGCCGCCCGCTGCGCCCGGTGGGAGCAGGTTCGCCGGGGCCGGGTAAGGGCAGCGGGAGCTCGGCTGGGGCGCCAGGGGTGGTCGCCGCACGGCCTAGGGAAGGGGCGGGCAGGGCGGTGTTCGGCCAGGCGCGGGGAGCCTGACAGAGGGCGGTGTTCCGGGCCTCAGCGGGCCAGGGCCGGGGCCGCAGCACCCCGCGGGCCCTCGGCTGGGGTCGGGGCCGGCCTCCGGCGCGGCCGCCTGGCCTGGGACAGGCGGGAAGGGGGTGAGGGGGCCGTGGGGCGGGCCGGACAGGAGACAGTGTTTGGGAGTGGGGTCGGTTGTGTCGCTACCGCCTTTCCCTCCCGTACCCCTCCCCGTGACATCCCCCTGGTAGCCCGGCTGCGGGTGCGACGCTGACCGTGGTGCTCCGAGGGGAGCCTCGGGGCCTGCAGCTGGTGTCGGATTGTAGGGTGGGGTGGTCACCGTCGCCGTATGGAAACGCACTCCATGCCCTTCCAGATCCGCGATGAGCAAAGTGTGGCAGCAGGAGGGAAGGCAGAGGATAAAAATCCCCTCTGTAAATAGGGAACCTGTGCCTGGCGCCTCAGACCCCTGGCCTGACGCCGTCGCTGCTCCCCTGGTGAGCCCCTCGCCGTGGCATCAGCAGTGGGCACTTCTTGAAACCGTTCAAGGAAGTGGAAGGTTTCACTCTGCTTGGCATGAAACGCAAGGCACTGCATCTTAATTGAACCTCAGTGATAAAGTCCCGGGATACTTTATTGTAGAATCATCGAATGGTTCGGGTTGGAAGGGACCTTAAAGATCATCTAGTTCCAACCTCCCTGCCATGGGCAGGGACACCTCCCACTAGACCAGGTTGCTCAAAGCCCCATCCAGCCTGGTCTCGCTGGTCTTTATGGCCAGAAGTGATGCGCTTGCGTGTGTTGTGACCCCCTCCACTGATGAACATGCTGTGCCGGCAGGGTGAGCAGAGCCCTTCTGACCAGGCATCGTCCAGGCATCTGCTTTGCCAGCGGTGCAGCCCTTCTGCTTGGAGCCTGGGGTTTTGTGCAAGGGCTGTTAATACAAAAGGAGGAAGAGAGGAGGAAAAAAATGTTAAAATATATTAAAATTAGAAGAATATGATGCTAAAGGGCAGCATTGTTCAAGGCCAGGCTGTATGGGGCTTTGAGCAACCTGGTCTAGTGGGAGGTGTCCCTGCCCATGGCAGGGGGCTTGGAACTAGATGATATTTAAGGTTGCTTCTGACTCTAACCATTCTATGATTCTATGATACCGTATTTGTGTTTCCTTCATGAAGACACCTCTTGTAGCCTTATATCAGAATATTAAGGAGCACTGTTCTTGGTGGCTTACATTGAAGTGAAACTCTTTGGTTGTGGGGGAAGGGAAGGGGGGGCGGGGAAGACCATGAGCTCTTTGTAGTCATTACCATCCTGGTAGGCCTCAGAGAGACTCAGCATCCAGCTCAATCAGATTTTTTTGCAAAGATAACTTCTCCCTCGATGTACTTGATCTGAGCGTTTGGTTCAAAGTGAACAAGTTGCTGTTAGGGAGATTTGGGTGTGAACATGTAGCATGCTAGATGGGCCATCTTTGTTTTCCCATGAGGTGGTGTTTGTCTGCCAGCAGCACTTCACGTCGGGTCCATTTTCAGCCCTCCTGTTCCCTCCTCTCCCCAATAGTTCCAGTATCCATGTGTTCATTTTCCTATTCCTGCTTCATCATCAGGCCTGTAAACGCTTTGTGCGCTTCTAAGAAACATAATTCCCTTACTTAAGGCATTTCCCTGAGAACTAATATGTTCTATTAGGCCTGTGAAAGCTATGTGCTTCCTTCTCCTAGTTCTTTATAAATGTCGATGTGGATGAATCGGACAATGATAAGCATATTCTTTTTTTAGCCATATATGCTGAGCGTTGGTGATGCATATAGCATTTCAGGCTTCTATAATTAAATTTTCCACACTGGGCAGTTCTAAATGCCACCACTTTAAATTGCATTTTTGTTGGACAGAATTGTTTCTAGCGAGAATGACTAAAACACTGACTAGTGGCACAATCTAATTTTTTTTTTTCCTTTCTAAAAAAAAAATAATAAAATACTTCTAGCAGTTACACGATATAAGCTTGGTTTTAGTATGTTTCAGCATGACTAATGTGGCAAGGCTGAGGGAGTTGGGCAGGGTGGAACAGAAAATTGCCTTGTGGCATCTTTTCTGTTAGTGTTGCTGCGTTGGAGTAAAGAAAGTTTTAAATAAACTTTGCTTGTTTTGTCCTACCCTATATGGATTTAATTTTGACTTCGACCTGAAACTAGGTGATAAAAGAAAATCTAGAAACCTTTTTTTTCTTGTAAGAAGGCAGGAAGGAATTAATTTTACTGCTCTTTTGTTTGCGTGATTATTATGCTGCATAGTTGGTTTTTATTATGGAAGCCCCCAGCCTGCCTTTGTGGACCAGGATTCCAGAACATTAGGAGCTGTAAAAGCACAAAGCGTAAAATATGATCTCTGTCTCTAAATATTTTAGCCTAAGTATAAGGGGAAGAAAATGGATAAATACAGAAAAAACTTAAACACTCTCATCCCTGCTAGAGAAAAGTGACAGATTTAGCACTCACCTGTTTATTAATAAGTCAGTTGCTATGAGTCAGTTGTGAGAATCCCTCAGGTGCTGTAGCAGGGACTACTTATCTTGCAGCATATGGCCTGACCTTTATTCTAAGAGCTTTTCTTAAATATTTTGTTCAAAATTAATTTTACCTGCTGCACAGTTACTGCTGAAGTCAGCAGCAGATGCTGTCTGAAGATGGTATTGTGTTTTTGGTTGCCTTAGGTAAGTGCCAGAGTCACTCCGTAGATGCACCTTGTCTCATCTCAGTATTTGGGTGGTAAAACCTACTGAGGTGAAATAGATTGAGCAGTGTTATATTGCAGAAATCTTACTAATCATGGCTGTTACCATGTTACAAATTTTCTGTAGCTAACATTGTGATTGGCTGCAATTTATTCTTTTTTTTCTCCAAAGTCTTTCAGCAGTTCCTCAGTTTTGCCTGTGTTTTCACCCTGCTTGAAGGATTTTGCGCTTTTTTTTTGGCAGTAGTTTACAAAGGAAGTCACATTTAGGAGTTGTTTGGGAGAAGCTTTGTTTCTGTGACATTTATTTAGGGAAAAAAAAATAATCACGTACCAGAAAGCCCCATGACTTGTCTGTGGATATTTAAAGGCATAAAATCCTAATTCAGATCAAATTTAAATTTTCAAGCATTTCTATGGAATGCAGCATGTACTTTTTGATTTCTGAAAGCTGAGGATCCATGTAAACATTTCTAGGTCCTGATGCTAAAGCACTGCTTGAATAGTAAAATTATTGCTTACAGGTTCTTCTCCTAAATATATAGGGCTAGATTTATAGCAGAAAGAAAACTCTTAGAATGTCTAAATGAGAAAATACAAAATAGATTAGGTGCTCATTAACTGTAGCTGACTGGATCCTGCAGGATATTTAGGTGACTGCTGCTGAGATCTAACATGTGCTGCACTTGTCATGTCGCATCGTTTTGTCCCTATGGAGCTTTCAAGAATGGCATTGGGAAGCTGCTTGGTTGCGGAGTTCCCACTTCCTTGCCTCTACATTTGGCAGTGATCTGTCTGGAAATAGCCAAGGGAAAAGTGGATTTTTTTTCGATGCCTGACAAATGCTTTTCTAGAAAACAAGTTGATACTAAGGGTCATTTTTTGCTTGGGTGTGGAGTGACATTGTGATACAGGAATTAGTTAATGCAGAAATTAGGAAAAAAATATATAGCAATCCTTTGAATTCTTTAAATTTCATGTATGTACAGAGAGGTCTTGCTTCAGCGAGTGTTGATGAAGTGTTCTGATTCTTTATTTCATTTGTGCCAGTAGACTCAGTTCTTTGATTTTCTTCAGAATCTTGACAAGCTGAGTTGCCTCTAGATATACTCCCGTTCAAAGACAGAGATGTTGAGCAGTAGTAGAAGGTACAATCAAAAGCTCACACCGACTGAAACTGAAGACTACCACAGATGCAGCTCTGTTCCAGTTTGAATGCAAAGTGTACTTGTACTTCCCTGAGCTGCAGCTGATTATTAACTTTTGCATTTTAAAAGTCAAGCAGGCAGTAATACTAAAATGCATCACGACAGAGTAGTTAAATGCTGTGGAAATGAAAAGGGGTAATTTCAATGGAAATTCAGAATCTTGATAAATGCTTCTATCACCTTAGTATGTAAGGAAATGCTTGGTACACACGTCTGTTTTATTTCCTGGTGGCTGAAACCCTGACCTTGTCAAAGCCATTAGCAAAACTCCTGTTGACTTCCCAAGGGCTCAGCTATCTGTGTTTTCGGAGGAGTTTGAGTAACTTGGCGATAACAAGTGAAGGGTATGAGAGTGGAAGTAGAGTGTTCATTTTGTTCAGACACCCGTGTTGCTGTGACAACCAGAATAAGGAAGAAGTTCACGCTTCCTGTTTAAAAAGTAATAGTAAACAAATACAAAATTTTCATTCTCTTTGGGCTATTCAGTTTGTTTTTTCTTGACTTGGGGAGTTTTGGGGGAAGATTGGGAAGTGACGAGCTGATGGCTGACCCTGTCACCAACCTGTATCATTAACGTGCTCAGGAATAGCATTGCTGGTTGAAGAATTTGTATGGAGTAGAACAGCTGTGAGTTTACACTGCTATCCTACAAATTTACTCTAAATCTCAACTGAAATATGTGTGTTGATACAAAGAATTGTATCAACAATTGGAGATCTATATGTGCAGATGAAAAGCTAAACTATATCCTGTGGACTTTGCAGTCCATCATCTGAACGCGCTTTCCTTAGGTATTGTGTTTGGCTGCCCAATGTTGTAGCTAGAAAGTTGAAAAGCTGAAAGTCTTATGTATTGTACAATCTGTACGTTTGTCAGTCTAGTGCAGTGTAACTTGTTTAAAGACACTTATGGTTAGCTGTAGAAATTTTCAAGACAAAAAAAAGGAAGTCAGTCACTGCTTTTGTCAAGACTTGGACGAAATATTCTGTGTGTATCTCTTGATTGCAATGCTGTTGCTGAGAACAGTGTTACAGGCAGCTGTCTGGTGAATACAAATATGAAGGGAAAACAAATAATCATGAAGGACTATTTCAGTTAGTTCTGCAGCCTTTGTTTCTACACAAGGTAATTTGGTCTTTTGCTGCCTCTTCTCCTGAGCAGCTGCATATTAATGTTTAATTTCTAACATTAAATACAATATTTGACTAAAAAGTATTTTTAGCCAGTGCTAGGGTTATAGTTAGCAAGCTACTAACGTGTCCAGAAAAGTCATAACTTTTAAAAGAAACAAACAATGTCAACAGCTAGGAGAAATAGTCTTTTTCAAAATAGCTTCTTTTAGTTTATTTCTTTGGATTTTATGCCTATGATTGTGTTTTCCGCAACATTGGTAAAATTTCCTTACTTAGTCAAGACACCAAGGCATAGAACCATTTATTTGCTGTAAAGTTTGCATGGGTTTGGTCTTACATTACGAATTCAATGCATTATTGCCGAGTGTTTCCGAAAAGATCAAGGGTTGTTATGCCAGCCTTGGACCAGATAAGTGGGATTTAGGCCGGCTGGCTGATTGACTGACTGACTTCAGACTTTAGTCTGTGACCCAAAATAACTTGAATCTGCATGTGATGCAGACAAAGACAGGAAACAATACTGCAGACAGCTAGCATGACCCGCGGGAGATTGTGCGGCAAGTACATAGAAGAGTGCAAATGCATTCCCTGTTGCCTCATCTGCAGTCAGGTTGTTCATTACTAGGAGATGCTTCAGGGCCTGAAGACTCCAAACAGGGTTTGGGACCCTGGTGCAGCAGCCATTTCAAAATCGTGCAGGGTTTGTCTTCACAGTAGCATCAGCTTGTTCATTTGGCATCGGTAATGTAACCTGCAGGGCAGCGGGGATGAGCCTGACCTCTGCAGTTATATCCCTAATGAAGTTCTGGTGGGATGTGTCTGACCAGCGCAATGTCTTGGCAGCTCTACTAGAGATCATTTCATATCGTAGAGATATGAAAACAGTCATGTTTTAAAACAACCAGGGTGTTGCTGCACTGTATTAATACAGGCATTTCCGAAGGTGAAAGAAAATAATATTTGGCAACAAGGACGGTTAATTATTTTTTTAAAAAAATGTTTGTAAAGGACTTGAGTTTGTTAACTGTAGCACAGCTGGTATCACACTTGACAAATCAGTTGGTCGTTTCGTTTCCTTTTTTTTCTGTTTAAACATTTAAATGTGCTTTCTCTGTCTCCCTGAAATTGAGTTTTAGCACTGTTAACCAGAAGCTGACAGGCCAGGAGAAGAGGACATTGCTTGGAAGGCACATGGTTTGCGTTGAACAGTGGAAGTGCAGGGAACCGGTGAGGTTGAAATGTTGAACCCATGAAGGTGATGTGCAGGAGAGTGGAAAGGATAAAGTTAAGACTAAACACAGCCTGGATGAAATTATGGGATTGTGTTGGATGCACATATGCTTGATTAGTCTGCATTCTCACTGCAGAATAGATACATTGCCAGATTTGATTTGCATGTGTATCCTAAGCTATGTCTCAGTAACATAGATTTAGAGCGTCTCTGAGCTTGTACTGAAATTTGGTCTGCATGGATGGAAAGCAGGTTAAGACATCTCTCGTAGTTACGTGCTGCATGATTGTCCATGTGTGCTTTTAGGGCAAGTGTATTTGTGAGTAATTGTTGGATTTTGACCTTTTTACGTAAGATATGATAGTTCTGGGTGTGAAAAATGCCCCTAAAAATACATTTGTATACCCAAGTTCTGAAAAATGAGTTCATATTGGGAAACACAGCAGCTGAAACGGGATAAAATTACATTGAATTCAGATGAAACTGGATTACAACTAAAGTTGAAGTTGATAGAAATTATTGGGTTTTTAGAGGGAATTGGATGCCTCCTTCATTCTGGTATCTTGTGTGAGATCTGCCGGGTTTTTTTCCAGCAGTTTATATATGCTAGGTTGTATTGGTGGGATGGGTGATACATGGTATGGAAATAACCATATAATTTTCTTGGGACATAATTCATCAGAGAATTTGGCATTGATGGATTAAACGTACAGCTTTTTTTCTGGAATTGCAAAAATGAAAATGTGTGCTGTTTCTTTGCTTACAGAGGGGAAAATATGTAAGAAGTTTGACAAAGAATGTAGTTTCTGTAATGTAGCTTCCGTAGAGTAATTGCAGATCTTAAGCCATGTGTATTACTAAGAATCTAAATAGTAAGACTTATTTCTAGGAAATTCAAAAAGGATATCATATTCTTATTTAGTACTTTTTTGAGAAAACATTTCCTTAAATTCTGCCTTGAAATACTGTGGTTTTGGAGAGGGTAAGCATTAGTATACGGAGTTTTCTTTAATCTTTTCCTGTTTATTCTTCTTTAAGATGATTAAGACCTTTGGAAACCAATAACAAAGACATAATTCTGTTTTCTGGGGTGGGGTTTAGGTGTCTTTAATAGGTGGAGACTGTCTGACTTGTTCCCATCGTGGATGATCTTGACAGCGAATCTACTCAGCCATGTCGTACGGTGCGGGTTTTGGGGATCCTAATCAACTAGCCCAACGCATAACTTCTAACATCCAGAAGATCACGCAATGCTGTAAGTTGCATTTATGCATGTTTTTCTATAAAACTTTAATAATGGTGATGCCTTTCATTCAAGGTTAGTTTCTCAGGTTCGTTCATGGGAAATCACTCTGACTTCACCTGCTCGTTTGACAGGCTTGTGGCACCCCACACAGCAGATCCAGTCCTTTATACATATGGTTAAGTGTGATCTGTCCTGGGGAAGTATAGTGTCACTCTGTATTCATCAAATGATTAAATAATTAGTAAGATGGCTGCTGATAATAAGCCAGTTTTGTCCTGGCCAGTTATGTGGCACCTTAAGATGGTAGGTTGAGATGTTTGCTGAGCAAGGATTGCATCAAATATTTGCTGGAGTTTGAACTGTTTAGCCGGGACAGAAGCTGTGGCCTTGCAGCTTGCCCTTGGAAGTGCATATTAGATATGTAAATACGATTATGCAAGTTTTAATATATCTGTGCTTAGATTCATGCCACCTAATTTTTCTAGCCACCTAACTTTTCCTCCATTTTCCATTATATTTTTAATAGTGTGTGTGCATGTAAATAAAGCAAATACAACTTGATCTCAGAAATTACTCAAAGTATACTGTTCATCAGAAGGCAGCTAGCCATGAATGACATATGGCTAGGTTTTGGCATGCCTGTTCTTAATTTTGTGCAGGATGTAGTGTGCATGCAGAAATGGGTATTTTATTATTAAAACTTCAGATGAATTCTGGTAAGCTAAGTATGTCAGTTTTAATAAAAACTTTGATCTTTGTTTTGCAAGACAAATTTTAGGAGTTGATATTTGTAGTACAGATTAATGGCACAAATTGGGCTTTTGTGTATTTTTTTTCAGCTACATTTTTTATTTTCTTACAGAAAGAATGTCTTTAAATCTCAACAGACAGGAAGAAAAATTGCAATTTTGCTTTATTGAAAAGTTTATATACATCAGGCTTGTATATCCTCAAGGTTAAATTAACAAACTGTCTCTGTAAAAAGCCCTTATGCTTTATTTCCTAAAATCTGCTCAGTGCGTTCACTCAGTCTTCTAACTTGGTGTTCCAGAGACACCTGCCAACCTGTGACAGACACCAAGGCTCCAAGATATAAAAAAGACCTCTTGGTTGGTGGGTGACAACCTAAAGTGAAAACAGTGGTTGAAACTGGAGCATTGTGAAGACAGTCACTGAACAAAGTTAACCATCTTGTGCTGGACTCAGCAAGTCCTCAGTCTCATCCTGCCTGTTCCATCTCCTCTCTTGCTTCTGCTGTGTCTCCCCTTGTGACAAGACATACTAAAAGCAAGCTGCCCAGGCTTAGATAGAAGGAGACATGACACAGGGGTTACCCGCAATCCTGCTCTCCTCTCCTATTTCAAATTTAGATAGTTAAAGTCTGAGCAACAGACAGGTGCTTCTGCCATTCCAAGACCCAAGTCCAAATCTCTCTTAGCTCTACTGCTACATGGCTTCAGAAACAGGAGCTTTGCCTTCAGAATCTCCAGTCAAGCACTTTTCTAGGACTGATAGGTACACAGATGGATTCCATCCCTCGCTCTTCTGTAGGTCTGACTGAACTGTAACCAGTTACTCTTGTAGTCCATTCTCCTCTGGTAGATTTTATGAGCATCAGGATCTTATGGCCATGCTGAACACTTTTCCTGGACTGAGCACTGTAAGGGCTTACATACACTTCTCTAGCTGTTTTGTTCCTACATGTAGTACCTGTCCAGCTTTCCGTTGGAAGGTGTGAGCTGCAGGAACTTCTAGGTCAAATGGGAAGAAACCTGCAAGCTTGGGAACCCATGAAGCTAGTCAGCTGCTGAGCAGGTGTCTCTTACACTGCAATTTATGATCTTGGTTAGGGAGAGAGGGGGAGAGAAACAGGAATCTTAACCCTAAATCCATGTTTTTCCTTCTAAGCAATTGACTTGATTTTGCACTTCTGTCCAGAAATGCTTAGCATTTGTGAGATGAGTCAACGTATTTGAAATCTTCTTGGTTAACCTGGAGTTGTGTAGATATTCTGGTTTTCAGAGTGAGATTAATAGAGAAAAAGAGTTTCATTTCAGGTTACCGAACCATATGAGGAGGTCCCTCAAAACTAATTCACGCTTCTGCTGACATGCTAGCAAACTGTGAATACTACTACAGAGATCTAGATTAGATACAGGTTAGTTGGAAGGAAGATGGCTCTTCCAGCTAGAAGCTGGCCCTTTAACTTGTGGGAGAAATACAGAAGAACTTCTTGAATTAGACAGCACTGTGCTGCCAAGTTTTCATAATACACTAGAATTTTATAGGAAGTAGCGCTCGTCAGAACAACAATCATTACTGTAACATTTCTTCAAGGTTGAATTCTTACACACATCCCCCACAAGTAATAAATTTGATCTGGTTCTTGATTAACTCTTTTTAATATGCCATACATATGCAAGATAAAATACATATATTAAATACCTCATATTTTATAATGCATCCATGTGACAATGCTGTTGTATTAATACTTGTAATCCTTACCTCCCTTCTTTCCTGGTTCATGTAGTCCACTGTTACTGATTGACAAGCAAAACTCATCTCTCTGCTGGTTTAGCACACCAAGAATTAAATCAGTTGTGAGAGAGTATATAACACATTTTATTGATCTGTTGATACAATCATGCAGTTGATTGTTATGTTGAAGATTGCTCTCTACAACTACCTGAGAGGAGGTTGTAGTGAGGTGGGGGTTGGTCTCTTCTCCCAAGTAACAGGCAATAGGACAAGAGGAAATGGCCTGAAGTTGCACCAGGGCAGGTTTAGACTGGATATCAGGAAGAACTTTTACACTGAAAGGGTTATCAAGCATTGGAACAGGCTGCCCAGGGAAGTGGTTGAGTCACCATCCCTGGAGGTATTTAAAAGACAGGTGGACATAGTGCTTAGAGATATGGTTTAGGGATGGTTTTTGTCAGAGTTAGGTTGATGGTTGGACTAGATGATCTGAAAGGTCCCCTCCAACCTAGGCGGTTCTATGATTCTATGTGTTAAGAGGTGTAAATTGCTTCTGCGTTTTCTGAACCACTGGTGAACTACTACAGTAAGTGCTATCTGTAGTGGGCTGTTTGAGTTTCTTTGGAGGAGAGGGCACTGGTGTGGGTCATTTTTAGGACCTTGAAGATATAATTGAGCTAGCTAATGGAAAGCAGTATATGTTGCTGTCTGCACTCTGAGCTCTCTTGGAAACTTAAGCCAGGAGGGCACCTATATGTACTTGGGATCCCAAACCCTGGAGCATTCTGTGAAACGAAGGTTCTTTCGGCTGTTCTTTAAAATGGATCCATGCTCTGTTTTGCATTTCCAGCATTTCTGCAGAAATAAGTGATTATAACATCACTTAGCAACATCTGGGGAACGGAGTCTACTTTCCTCAGCCTGAAACTCATGTTTTATCAGCGGCATCTCCGAGCTGAGATTTAGGGAACTAGTCTGTGTAGCATTTCTCTGTGCATTTTGTTAAAACTGTTCCACTGAGCAGCTGGAATTGCAAAACTTTAGGCTCTTCTTGATATCGGATGCAGAGTGGCAGGCCTCAGGCAAGAGAGGGAGTTAGGCTCTCAGACCCACTCCTAGTTTTACAGAATCCATGTCTTTGTCTTTGAGCAGTGCTGTATGTAAAACCTGGGGAGCCTGAATCACATGTGCTTGAATGAGCTGTAGTGTTGCGTGTTCAACCTCGGTGAGGTCAGCGATGCCTGCGAGCTGTGTCTCGCCAGTTTGGTTTCGGGTCTGTGTTAACAGATGAGGTGAGAAGCAGATCTGCGAACAGCTAGGGAACGTTCAGATTTAAATAATAAACCCAAAGAAGTGTATAATGAGCTTTGGCACCTCTTAGGCTTAGGCAACTGCTAAATTTCTGTGTTACTAGAACACAATTTAGGATTAAGGTCTCAAAGTCTGTCTGGAATCTGGTCCAAAGTAACTGTAATTCTCATTCCAGGCCTATCTTATATCTGATAATAAAATGTAGATGAGACGTATTGTGTTGGATTTTTGACATATGAATTTAAAAGTGGTTGAAGTTTGTCCCTAACTTTCTGAATATGAAGAACAGGAATATGGAGATCAGAATATAAGGAAAGATGCAGGGTGTAGAGCTTCAGCTTCAACCTGTCTGGGCTTTGGAGATGGAGAACCTGTTGTTATCAAGGTGTTTTAATCGGTGTTTACTGAAGGAGCAGTAGTTCAGAACTGAGTTTCATAGGTTGCACTTTCACTTATGTGGCAGCTTAATGGCATCTGCTCTTAACTTGAGAAAAATCTCAATGCCTTCCTTCAGTGTTTCCTGTTGGTCACTCATTTACAGCAACTGGATAGACAAGGAATGAGCGTGGTGCACAAAAACAAGATGAGCTAGCAAAAAATATTCTTGTGACAAACCGAGTCCTGCCTGCTTACAAATCTGTATTTCTATCAGGCATGTTCATTTACCATACTGGGATATGCCTAGTAGGATGAGAGTTCTGAGTACATATTATGATTATTATTTTTTTTCCTTTTTTTTCCTTCTTCTCTTCTTGAAGAGTGTGTAGCAAATTGTAGAAGAGGAAGTCTGTTCTTTCAACAAATGGCAAGATGAAAGAATAAAACAAACAAAAAGCCTAATTTAAAAGCTTTAAAAAACTTTAAAATGTGTTGGTTTCAGACTTCTTACAACTGTGAAGATGAGGGGAAGCAGTTCTTTGAAATCGGACAGTTTTCTGCATTTAAATAATTGATTCTCTGTGTAGCAAAAAGAGGAAAAACATTTTGGTTAAAAAGGTGTTCCCAAGAGGGGGCAAAATAGGAGTTGCATTCATCTACAGGGACAACTCCACAGTTATAAGACTAGGAAGGATATGGTTAGAGGAGTAGAGGCCTCTTCTGCTCAGCTGGAAAGATTTGACTTGTGTCTCTGACAGGAACTGCTCAAGAAGAAGTAACCAGCCATGGTTTTTCCTCCCTCCACATACTTCTTCTCAAGTCTGTCTCCTGTGTGTGGGTCATTAAGAAAGCAGACTTGTATGCCTTTATTTTGTTTTTCTCCTAATATTTTCTTTGTAGCCATGGAATATGTCACTCAGTGCAATCTCTGAAGAAAAACAAGAATGATACAGGCTAGGGAGGTAACTATCATGTCTCCACTGGCATCTTAAGCCAGGCTTTGGGAGCAGTTGGTTTAGAAGCAATTTAGAATGCTGTCTTTTGCTTGGGAACGAAGGCTGGCATTGATAAAGTACACCCAGTCTTTGAGTTTTAGAGAATTTCTGGTTTGCAAACTGTAATGAAGGAGTTGCAGAACCTACGCTAACTGAAGTGAGGCATTCACATTCCCTCCCTACCTCTCACTTTCCAACTCCTCCAGTTTATAAAGGGTGTGGCAGGATTTTGTGTAGTGGTAGTTGCAAAGTCAGCTACAGTGGCATAATCTACCCTTCCTCAGTATTGGCAAGGTCAGTGATAGCGTACTTGACTTGTTCATGCACACTGAAAATCAGTCCAGCTGGAGAAACATATGCTCTGCATACTGCAAGATAATAAAAAAAAAAAATAAAAAATTCAGTAGCCACAATCCACATATGGCTAGAGGGAGTCTGCCGGGCTTTGAGAGATTCTTTCTCATAAAGATTCTTGCTTTCTGCTGACTGACTTTGCTGTTCGTTAATGTAGCACAAACATCGATTCATATAAAGCACATTCCCAGAAGGTCAACTTCAGCCAGCAAAGATCCCTCTGTCATGTGGTACCTCTCCTGTGACAGCAAGTTTGTCCAATTTCTGTTGCATCCCAAGTTTTCTATAAGCCAATATTTTCACTGGATGTTGTTAAAATGGGAGTTGAATTTCATCAGTTGTGTGACTTTCCCTTTCACCTTATGTAACTGTAGGAAATCATAAACATAGATTAAACCGTGAAGAATATTAGAGTTCTGATATATACCTTTTTGTTGTGGTTTAAGCTCAGTAGGTAACTGAAAGGTTCAGCTAAAGCAGGCTGAAACATTCATGAAAAACTATGTTTGTAACACCAACAGATTCACGTGATTATTCTTTAGCTAAAGAAGGATACAGATGGGCAAGTGAAAAGTAAATGAAATCACTGAGGTGTTGAAATCGGAGCCTGTATGAAAACAAAATTCTGTTTTGTCTATATTTAAAGTGTGGTTTTGTACAGGTGTAGTTTTTAAGCAGATAGGCTTAAAGTAGAGCTTGTTGAGACATTTACAATGATATTGTCAGAAATTTCCAATTAGCAATAGTTAACCAGAATTTGATTTTGTGGGAACATACTAGTTAAAATATAATTTTTTTTGTTTTGTTTTTTGTTTTATTATTGTTGTTACTTTCAGGAAGGTTTCTGGGCTTTAGGATGAAGTTTCAGTAAAACCTGGAAAAGGCTGTTTATGTAGGTGGTTTAAGCACCCATTACGGTCCTCCACATTCCATTTGGTGGACTTTCCCAAGGCTGAGGAATTGACCTTGAATCTGCTATATCCAAGTCATAACTTGAATATGGAGGATAATAGGAGGAGGAATTCAGATATTTTGGGTCTTTGTAAATGCCTGTCTTTCTGCAATGAGGTGAAGTCATGAAGCCCGCAATTCTTTTAGAAATAAACTATTTCTGAAAACTTCAAGCATGAATTATTTGCATGCTGTTCCTAAAGGCTTTGTTCTATGTAAAGTAGCATATATATTTAAGGTAGTATGCCTCACGGATTTGTTTATGATTTTTCAGAGTTTTCTTAATATTTTTCTGTGTTTTCTTTTGTTTTTTAAAAATATTTTCATTCTATGGAAAATGCCATATGAAACAGTGCCTTATGTGGGTGACATTGCACACGACGGAGAGGGATTTGTTTATGCTAGCAGCAGAATAGAATGAAAAATGGGTCTTCCATGTACACCCCAATGTGCTACTTGTGTTAGTATGTGCCGAAAAGGCAGAATTTTTCCTTGGCCTACAGTGTTCTATATTACCTTAGTTAACTAGTCTGGGTGAGGTGTGGATGAAAGAGCTTTGTAAATTAATCCATCTTAGTTTGGAAGTAGTTTAAGTAACAATTGTAAAATCACTGTGCAATTTAAAAATAGCAAGATGAACAGTAAAGGCATCCATAATTTTGTCTGCAACTGTTCCTTTTGCTGAGGGAACAAGCATAAATAGACTTGCCTAGACAAGATAACTTTTGCAAAACAGCCTGCATTTGCAGTGGAGGGGAAGGGATGTAGCCAGGGTCCTCATGCTCCTTCCTGTCTCTAGAGAGTTACATTTCGGAGCCTCTCTAAGGTACTTAAAATACCTATTCCAGTTCAATTCTGTTGGATTTTCCTCCTTGTGGACAGAAGAGGAGATTGCATGGCAGTTTGGTTATCCAGAGAACCCTCTATCAAATCTCCTATAAATCTGCTATGCGGGAGGCTGCACTCCAGTTAGGGCTCAGAGTAAACCCAGGTCAGTGGTTGATTGTGAGTGACCCCCAGAGTAACAGCTACTTGCTTGTGTTCACCAGTCTGTGATGTGTTCCACGTCTTTGCTTCCATGTAAGCTCCTGAGTTAGCTTCCTGCATTAATGACCTGACCTCTTAAAAAAACAAGCTTTCTTCATGTAGATGGGTGGGTTTATGGTGTTTGTGCAGCTACTGTTTACTGCAGAATCATGCATCATTTTCATAATTTAGTAAGCTACTGGTATTCTTTAGAGAAATGTTGATACTTTGGGGTTTCAGGGAATTACCAGAGACGTTTTAGGATATGAATATAAAGTGATTGTAACTTGATTTAATGACTTCCCCCTTGGCCGAGCTGTACTAATTGATCGCATGATCAGTTATTGTGCACTTAAACAATGTGTATTTAGTGTGCTCTACGCCCACATTAGAAGAACAGGCACTACTTCAATCCCACTTCGCAGTGTCCTTGAAAGACCATTATAGGTGGTAGTACACTAGCATGAAATAATTACGAGAGCACTGGAAAAACTGAAGGCACATCCTGAACTTCTGACATGGTTGCTGGTGTTCCTGGTCACCTGGGGGCATGATTCTATTTAAAAATGCTGGAAGCTCTAATAAAATCCAACAGGAAAGGGCACAAGACTCGATATTTTCCCGCTCTTCCACGCTTAATGAGTGTTTAGTCCTTAGAGCTGTGAGGGCAATCTTCATCCCCATCCTCATTTTATTTTCTCCTTCCCACACATACTTCAGTTACTATGGCAATGAAGTAGTAACTTCTCTGTGCCAATTTATTATCCTGTTTTAGAATAATATGTGTTATACACTGAGTTAAGATAGAATAAAGCAAATGACTTAAAACCAAATTACTGAAGTTTTTAGATACTCGATTCCAAGTAGGTGCGCTCTTGGGAGTGGGGGTGCTTTTTACTAAGCTGGGGTCTTCTGGCTGGTGCCCTGGAATTGATTCCTCTAGTGAACTGTCACTCTTGGTTAAAGCAGAGTTAGAAGGTGCACAGCACTGTGGTGTTGTGATTTATCTAACATTTTAGTCAGTGTGAACTACACTGGTAGCTTTAAAGAGGCACTTACACTCATACAGAAAACTTCAATTTGCTGAATTTATTGGAACTACATTATGTTGCTGTGTGTAACAACCTTTATAAAAGATTGATCCGGAAATGTTTTCTGCAGCGTCTGTCCATCTTTAGTCACGAATCCTCAGTTGAAGTGCAGAAGGAAAACACATTGAATTGGATTTGAATAAATTGAGGAAGTCTGTTGTCCCTAGGCAAAAGCAGTTTGAACTAGTGTAATTTTTTACAAATAATTCTTCTGTTCCAGTAACCTCCTCTGAAGTGACTCTGAAGTTTATTAGATTCCACACAACTTAATCTGTAACTGGATGTGCTGTTTGTTGACTCGCTTCTTCAGCTGGGAACAAGTAGGAGATTTCTTCATAGTTACCCAACTGGTGGCAGCGTGTGTAAGGTCTTTGATGAAGCATTTCTGAATGGTGACTGTGCTGGTGTGGTATTCACTGTATTTGCCATATGAAGCCATAGCTGAGCCTGAGCCTTACATGGAGCAAACTTTGCATTTGGTGCACACAAAGGAACGCTTTGCTGATTCTGTTTATTCTGCATGGGCTCAGGAGCTAAGAAGGTGACAAAAAATCAACAGCCTTAAATCCCCGTTGTTAGTTTTAGTCTTTTGAACCTTAGGCAGCAACTAAAACCCTATCTGTCCCTCTTTAAGTAAAAGACGGTGGCATGTGGGGGACCCTCACCATTGTGGTTTAATATTCAGGAGCAGCTGTAGCCGCTGGTTGGAACTGCTCTGCTCCCTCTCTCTCTGACAGGGCCCCAGCCCTGCTGTTCTGTAAGGCAGGCTTCATTGTACTCGCCCTGCCTGCTTGTCTGGTTCTGGTCCTCTGCAGTACAGTGACTCCGTGTTTGTTGTTCCTCTTGCTGCCGGTGTTTTTTCCATGCACACCCAATGGGTGCTTCATTTCCTGTGGAAGCATTAGAGCGCAGCTTTATGAAATTGGGCAATGTGGTGGGTCTGGCTTGGACTGTAGCACTGAAGGAAACTGCTGCTGCATAGCTGTAATGCAATCTTACGTGATCCAAGTAAGAAGTGAGGTTCCAGGCTGCAAAGGGGTAATAAGCAGCACTCATTAAACATATTCCCCCAGCCACCCACCCCCCTTTCATGCTTCTGTGTTGTGTCATTTTTAGAATTCTGTGGATTATGCGTTGATTTGCCTCGCTTTCCAGCTGTAAAGCTGCAACAAGCTTGATCATGGCCACTTGAGGGTTTAAAGTTTGGTTTTCCAAATATTAAATAGAATGGAAGTTGAGATGGGAAGACAAATGGTTGTAGGTAACTTGGGAAAGCTTCTCTCCTGTAGCTGGAGTTACTGATAAGTGTTCCAAAGTTAGACCATCCTCAGTTGGGGATAGTTTTTTTTGCTTCTATGTTCTTGGAGGCAAGAAGTTGTTTACGTGTTGGTCTTCATTGTATTAATTTATTTATTTGTGTCTTTATTTTAAGTTTGAAACTTCCTATGTGATCTTAAACATTTTTATGTTCAAGGAGCAGAACCAGCAGGTATGTCAGCATGGATTTACTAGTGGTAATGGAACAGCTTTGCAGAACTGGCTGAAAAACAAAGGAAGACGAGGAGAAAGAAGATGAAGTTTCTTGTTTCCTAGCCAGCTAAAAGCCAGCTGTTAAGCAAGGGTGATCTGTGATCCAATATGTGAAATACGTTTTTATCTATGGAAAAAATAGTATATATTGCAAATCTGTCAGGAACATGTCTCTCAAATGCTCCTACCTGTTAAAAAATGTAAATATTTCCATTGTAAATCTCACTACTCCTGTAACTCATGTAGAGAAAAGAGTGCCTTTTATACGAGATGCTATTACTATTTTTTTCTGTGTCTGTTTTTTGATTCCCTTTAACTAGAGGGGGAGCTTCCACTGACTAGAAATGGAACCACTGTTTGCCTTACTAAAAGTAAACATGAGCTGACTCTGAAATAATTGTCTCTGTAGGAATTCAGGTTTGGTCTTAATTATTTCTCTGGCTCATCATTAACCATGTCTGACCTGTTCCTGAGCATGTGACTGGTCTGAGAGTAGCCGAGTAGCTTTCATCAGCTAATAGTTATGTATGATGAGATCTAGATCAGGAATGTTGCAAAGGCAAGTGAAAAGTCTTCTTACTAATACAGTATTGCTTCTTTCTAATAAGAGACTCATTTTCAGGTGGAAAAAGTGAAATTCTTTTCTTTTGCATGTGAGACAGCAGTTGCTTGGAAAAAATGCGTTTTGCTTGTGTGGTATCGTGTACCCTGCTTCCTGGGCTGCCCAGTTCTCAAGGGGGACTTGCCTTCTGTGGTGGCTCACTGACAGCCCACAGCTGACAAGGTGCTGCTCCTTCAAGGTAGCAGTACAAGCCGTGAAAGAGCTGCTGATCTGCATTATATGCAAACATGTACCCTGATCTTCAGTGTAGAAGTGGCTGCAGGAGTTTGTGTGCCTCTGACGGAGGCTGTTGCCATATCCCGGTGACTTTGGTGAAGAACACATGTGTGCACGCGGTGTGTGCCCTTCTGCAGCTCGTGAGCAAAGTCCAGCAGCTTGCTGTACATACCTAAGGAACCTGAGTTAAAGTGTCGCAACTTGCACTGAAATGGATTAAAATCATGCATAAGATCCAGTCAGGCTCTGTTACAGGATTGGTGATGCCCAGATGGATAGCAGGGACCTCTGGTAGTCATATTACTCCTGTGTTTCAGAGCTCCTTGGGAAGTTGGAAGAATCGGGAAGTGGGGAAGGGAAAACCATAAAGGGTGAGGTAACCTAGGAACCCGTCAAAACTGTATTCTGATCTTTGGTCCCTGACTGTTACTGGTGTGTTTACAGTGCAGAGCTAGGACTTTGTGAGGTGGGCCTAAGCCTTTGGCTCTCCGGGACACTTGAGCATTGCTGATGGATTGAGCGGCACCAAAGCAGCTGCCAGGTGCCTTGATGTGCCAGCCTGAACTCCCTGCACAGGGGCAAAAAGCTGGTTAAACAAGGGAGGCAGTACCCTTTTAAATACCACCATCAGCAGTGAAGCCAAGAACTCAGGGGCCTGTGTTTTACGAAAAGTAATCCTGGTGTTCCAGCAGCTTTGCTGTCTACCTCCAGTGCCAAGACCCTCTCCCTGCTTGTTTCCCAAATGGGGCAATGGAAGGAGCCAGCAGAGGTGTTTCTACAGTCTAACCTTCAGGAGGAGAGTCTAAGACTACCCTGCTTTCCCTTGAGGAAAGGAAGGGATATTGACTTTTATCTAAGAAGTTTTGAAGTCAGTTCTTGCTTTGAATTAAATTCTGTAAGATCTCAGCATGTGCATGTGAGGGAACACAAGACACTTTACCTGTGTGATCCAGGTGGTAATGTCTCAAAGCCTGTTTTAAATTTTGTTTTTATCAGTAAAGCTGTATGAGTTCATGAGTCTGGACAATCGTCTGTGGCTTAGGTGTTTTTGTGATTATATGAATAATATTATATCAAATGTCTGAATGAGTAGTAGCAACAGTAAGAAATCTGTTAAAAACCAATCCAAACCAAAGGAATTGTAAGACTATAAAATACATTTATTTTTTTTTTTTAGCCTCCATACACTCCAGCATGTTTATATTAATATGAAGGAGTACAAAGGGTGCATTTCTTTTACTCCTCAACCTGCAGGTATGTACTGTAAATCAAGATTTTGGGAAGGTCAGCTTCTCTTCTTCCTGTGTTATATTGGTCCTACCAACTTGCTTTTGGCTGTTTTTACACAGACAGCTTCAGGAGTGCTGCTTAAGACGGTTGGCTGAAATTTGTTTTTACTGCTCCGCCTTTTTTCTGTTTGCTTACTTGAATAAGCAATGTTTCGCTTTTCAATGCAGTATACTTCATATGTACAAAAAATTGAAAAGATAAATGCTGGGTTTTTTTCTGAATAATATCCTTATTGTGAAAGGTTAAGTTGGAAAATGCTAAATTACAGGAAGCCTGGAAAAATTGGTGTCTCTTCAGTCCTTGGTTGTTTGGTTTTTTTGCCCTTAATTTATTTTATTTTTTTCTGAGATTTAAAAGCCTGTTAGCACTTTGCTATTTTGATGCATATTTACAGACGACTTGGTAAAGTATGTTTTAATTTTATGTTGAGTTCTTGAATCACAGACCCGATACTGGGGTGAACTTCCTTCTGCCTGGAATTGTATAGCTGGCCAGCTACGCAGTGCTGGCTTTTAATTTCACCTCAATTATCTACTTGTGTTCAGTTTTAGAAGTAGGATAAATATCCAATTAACTTGGAATGCAAATAGTTTAAGTATAGACTTTGTTTCAGAGCCATTTTCGAGTGAGAGCCTTTATTTAAAACACGGGTATTTTCTTTATTTGCAGTTAAATAATTCATCTCTAGGTGGCGGTAAAACACACCGGTACTTCTGTCTGCAAAACAAGAGTGCTTGCGGTTTGGTTGGTTGGTGTGGAATTTTTTTGGTGTTTTGTTTGCCTTTTTTTTTTTTTTTTTTTTTAATTCTCCCTGTAAAAGTACATACAGAATCACTGGGTTCCTTGGCTCTGGAATCCGAAGGGAGAGTGTCTTGGAACAAATGAAGGATAGTTTGTGCTCAGTTTTATAGATATTAAACCTTCACACTTTTGAAGATAACACCAGCCGGTTATCTGTTTGTTTATTTGTTTTAAAACAATGCATTACACTGAACACAAAAAGAAGACTTAATTACCCAAAGCCGGTATTTATCAGCACGGCCGGAGCAGCGTGGGGACCTCCCCCGGGCAGGGACCGGCTAATGCTCGGCGGCAGGTGGCGACTCTTGCCAAAATTCCCAAATTTTTCACTTGTGTTTTGCTGCTTTTCAGCTCAATTAAAATACAAGCTGTGTGAAACCCATCTTACAGGGTTGTTCCCCTCGGTTAATTCTTTTAGTAGCTTATGTCCATTCATTTCCTCCAAAGACTTCTACCTTGAAGGATTTGATTTTTTACCTTGTGCAAAACTTCCCCCTTTTTTTCATGTCTTCCTCACCTCGGTGTGCACTGAGGGAATTGGCTATAGCCGTTGTCAACATCGGGATGCTATGTAAAGTGGTGTAAAAAGTCCGATATAATCTAATTCAATGGAGACTTGTTATGAAATAAAGCTTAGAAGTAATATTATTATTAAAAATGTTCAGAGGAGTTCCAGTTTTATCTAACTGCTTAACATAAGTCACAGGTAACTTTCTTCTTGTAACTGAAGTTCTGTCTGTTACAGATCCCTTCTATGATATATAGAAAAATACTCTTTTTTAAAAAAAAAAATTTTTTTGTAATTACTTAGAGATGGCAATTTTAACTGTATTTAGGAAAAAAGGGATAGTGTGCTGGTAAAGTGAGGATCCCATGTACTGTCATACTGTTGTATTTTGTAGTGACTGTGTGGGATACCAGTCTGACTGGGGAGGGCCACAGAAATACAGGGAAGACAAGTCTACTCTTAGTCAGGGTCAAGGAAAAATAAAGTCATTTTGCATATGTATTCTTTCATTTTAGAAGATGTGGGGGTGTTAAGCTTAGATAAAGCATATTGAGGGTATTAGCTTTGCAGTGTGATATCCTTGAAGTGTCTGCCCATTTTTCTCTTTTCTCATGTGACAGTAAAATACATTAAGCTGAAAATAAGGCTCAGATGATGTGTCACTTCGTGCAGTTCAAAACTAATATTTTTTATGAAATACACCTCAAAATCACTGGTGGTTTGTATACCACATTTAAAAATGTAAGGATATTAAAATTGCAATTTAAACCGGACACCTGACTTTTCTTTTGGTTTTAATGTACTGTAAGCCATGAATACTTTGTTGCTGTCTCTTCATTAATGCACTGGTTCTGAAATATTTTTGTATGATAATGTGATGACAGTCTTTCATGTGGCTTTCCAAAATTACATGTGTAAGATATGATTAAACCAGAATAAGAGTTGTGCTGCTTACTTTAGAAATTAATATTAAAAGACTTGATTTATACTTATTATAGTGAAGCTATTAACTGATCTTTAAATTGCCTGTTTCTATCTAGACACTTGAATACATTCCCATCCTTTATAACAAACCCTGAGCTTTGTCTTTGACTTGGCAAAAACCATTCAACAGTTGTTCTGGGACTTCTTAAGTGGAGTCTTTGTAGTAACTTGAAAAAGTCTTAAGTATCAGTTTCTGTCAACTTTTATGGCTTAAGAATTGTCGAGCAAAAATGCATAAAATTAAGTGTGAATTGTTTCTGCCCCATTAAAATTTCTCTTCCTCTTCACAAACAGCTGCCGAAATACAAAGAATACTACATCAGCTTGGAACACCACAAGACACGCCTGAGTTGAGGCAACAGCTGTGAGTACTTCACATGAAAACGTTTTATTTCATTGCATTGTAAACAATCTCCTGGTAGGTGATGAGGTGGTTTTTTTTGTTAGACAGACATCTCACCAAGATCTCACCGAGAAAGGCAAGTGTAGAAAAATACTTGAAATTTAAATGTTGAGATCCGCTTTTTTAAATTAATCTTGGATGGTCTGTAAACTAGAGTCAGCTGGTTTGCCCATGTATGTTGCCTGCAGTATCAATACATCTATAAGACCTATGCTGTATGTCAGCAAAGGGAAAGTGGCAGGACCAGAAAGCAATATCACTGTTTAAAAAACAAACACAGCGTCCTGCCACCGCAGTCAGCTCTTCAAATCTGTCTGTATAAGTTTCACAAGCTAATGAATATATTGGGTTTTTTGGGGCATGTGATACTGGGGGAGAGAGGGGAATGTCTATTTAGTGATGAAAGCTACAGTGAGGGCTGACATTATAGAGTAGACATGTACCAGAAATACTAACACAGCAGAAGTGAAATAAAGTTCCAGGGCAGGTGCTGTGCTGTAGTTCAGTCACCTGAAGGTGGACTTTCATTAATATGCCACTAGCAGAGACAGTCAGCTGCTCTCCACTTCTCTGCACAGTCTAATGAACCGGTATGATTTTTTCCATTAAACTCCGCTACCACATTAATCTCAGCATAATAGCTGCGTGTAAGTGACGTGTTGTGCTAACCCTGTGGGTGAGAAAGTTGCCAGTCTTCAGCGTGGTTAACGCCACACTGTGACCACTGAATAGGAGGAGGAGGTGTGTATTGGACCAAAGGCATCACGTTCATTTTGTGTGAACAGCCAGATTGCTTTATAATAACCTGAGTTCAGGGCCCATAACATTAGCCAGGTACAATCCACAAAAGATATCCTACTGGAGACTAAATAGGTGAAGATCAACTTATAGTTTATGCAATAACTAGGCAGGATCTAGGCATAAATTCACAACTAAACAGGATAGAAACAGGATAGAAACTGTGGTGAAGGACACGTTCCAGTCCCTTTATGGAGGTAATATATATGGTAAACTTCCTTGAGTTTTCATCTGTCCTTTTTTTCACTTGTCTGAACATTTGGCGTTTCCTTTCATGTTGGTATATATCTGAAGAGTTATTTGATTATTTTAAATATTGATGTCGGTTGCTTACTAATAGCTTTCCAGATAAAACCTTTTTATATACACTAGGGAGGAGTATGCAAAAGCAGGTAAAGAATTTGAGTTGCTCCAGGAAAAAAATATGAAGATTGGTGAAGAAGTATGTGATAGTATCTGAAGCAAAGAGACAAAATACTAGAAATAGCAATGCTGTTGAAAACAAGGTGTTTTTTTTTTCTTTTTTTAAGCACTGTTACAGCTATTAGTAAATAATGAAGTTTTCAGCTAAGTTCACAGCTATTGTATCACGGGAGAATACAGATCTCTTTGGATAAGCTTCCCAGTAACTGTCAGGAAATGATCTTTCATGGGCTGTGGTATCAGAACTATATTCAAGCTACGGTATATTCTTCCACACAGAAAAAACTTGGTCTTTTCTACAGTTATTCTGAACTCAGAAATGACCAGATGTTTCCAAATATGATAGCCTCAAAAGGACTATGAAAAGCATGTTTAGATGTTCGTAATAACAGGAAACTTATTGCTGCACATTGGGAAAATAGTAGAAACCTTTAAAAAAAAAAAAGTGAGTAATGATGCTGCTGCACTGAGGAACATACCTTCTTCAGCATCTGTCCCACCTGGAATCCATGATGTCATGCCTTTACAGTGAAGAACAGAATAAAAATGGCTTCGTGCACTCTAGAGAAGCATTTAGTACTGTAGCTTTTCTGAGAATCAGTGAAAGTCAAACGAAATAACCCAATGGTCTCTAATTAAACTTTGCATTTGGTTTTAGGCAACAGAAGCAGCAATACACCAACCAGCTTGCCAAAGAAACTGACAAATACATTAAAGAGTTTGGATCTCTGCCTGCAACAAGTGAACAGGTATAAAACCAAAGAGCATGGCTTGTTTGACAATCGTGTTGGCTCAGGTAGAGTGTTTGAGTGACTTCAGTTCTGCATGCCTATTTTTGTGCTCCTCACCAGGCTTTCAAAGCGCTGTTTAGTTAAGATATTTGCTCAACAGGGATACTTACAACATAAGAATATTTTGTTGCAGTCCAGACTTGTTCCAAAGTTGTTTTTGTGTATCAGGAATGAGGTAGTTTGACTGAAATGGTAGGAATCAAGGCAGTGAGCTGTGCCTGTGATTTCAGGTAGCTGGGGACTTTCTAATCCATTGCAGTGATGCCAAGTCTGACTCTGCAGGCACTCTGACTGCTTCCAGGGTCAAGGAATTGTATTGCCAAAACCGTGTGCAGGGCAAATGACCAGACTGTCCGAATAATTTGATTATACAGAGTAGGTCTGTTCTACATCACTCAGATCAGCATATGTGCTATGTCTTGTCCACAGGCTTTTCCTTTAAGAGGAGTGTACAGGAGCTGTTACTAAAACAACTTGTACAGTCTTTAAACTGCTTCTTTCCCGGGTCTGTGTAAAATCTCCGCAGGATGTAACATGTGAAATGGCTGTTGTCATTAGCACACTCCTGTCTGCCATCCTATGGTTTCTTATCCTAGCAAAATCTATTGCTTAAATAATGAAGAGCAGCAGGATCCCAGAAAAAATGAATTCAGGTTATTGTCGCTCAAACAACCTGCCTGGTCTCTGTCTGGTTACCAAGAAAAATGAATTGTCCTGGAACACTGAATTCAAGTGGCAGCCCATGATCCACGTGTTCTCATCGTGTCAAGTTGTAAACTTCTAATAGAGGTGTTAAAACTTGGTATATAACCTGTAGTCCAGGCAATGTGTGTTTGGGGTGGGTTTTTTTATGGTTTTTCTGTTTCTTTATCTTGTAGCTGAAAAGGTGATGGTGAGATGTTTTACTGTTTCATTTTACTCCTTTTTATCATGAACATCTTCATCAAAGCTACTTCCCAATGAAATGCATAAATAACAGATTGATGAACAGCATTTATAGCCTCTCAGAAATTTGAAAGGAAGGGTTGATATAATGTATACATTTAGGGAAATATGGTGGAGGTGCTCTCACTGAACAGAAAGTTGGCTTTGCTCCACCCCAAACCAGGACATGTGTGCCCAGTATTCCTCTTCCCACCCCTACATCCTGAAAAAAAAAACCCAACTAATACTAAATACTAATATTTACTAATATTTACTACTAAATACTAAACAGGTATTTTTGTACCTGTTCTTAAACACTTAAGGGAGGAAGTGAACCCACTTTTGTACGCAGCTCAATATCTATTTCCAGCATTTATGTAAAATACATGTGAAGTGCCCTGTTCTTTCTTTTCTGCACCCTTCCCCCCCCCTGACATTCATTGAACTTTGCATAACTCTAACCATTCTATGGTTTTAGCATCCACGGTATCAAAATATTTCACACTTAAATAGTATGTTTTATAATCAACATATAGTAAGGAAAGTAGAAGATTTCTTGTCCCTGCCCATTTCTTGTTTCTAGCTGTTAAATGAAAATAAATACACTGGTTTCCTCTTTAAATGCCTTAAATTATGCGGAGTTATGTGGTCCCAGAGGGAAGGAAGGTTTGTTCATGCGGTTGCAAATGGTTTTGTAGGCAGCCTTCTCTTACATCTATTTAGAACAACAACAACAAAAAAAAGAGTATGTGCCTTAGTATTGAGTAGCCTGGAAATGGCAGAGCCTTGAAAAGCCAGAGCTCGTTTGACTTCGTAAAACTTTTTCTCCTTTAGCGTCAAAGAAAAATACAGAAAGACCGTCTTGTGGGGGAGTTTACCACAGCACTAACAAATTTCCAAAGACTCCAAAGGCAAGCTGCTGAGAAAGAAAAAGACTTTGTAGCCAGAGTAAGAGCCAGCTCAAGGGTATCTGTAAGTATCGGAAAATGTGCCATTATACTCTGTTTACAATCATGTTGGTGGTGTTGGATGTCAAACTTGCCTCCATAGTGCTACTTACAGAAGCTCGTATCTGACTCCAAATACTGCAGAAAGTGTGCTAAATGATTTTATAGTAAAGGCTGAATTAAGTTGTAATAACCCCCCTGAGAACTGTTACTTTGTCCCTTGCCTTTGTCACACAAAGGTATGAACGGCCCCTGGGTTCATGCTGTAATCTTGCAAAAGCAATTTTTAGTAGATTTTGAAATGCTTTTGCTGGACCTTTAGATATCAACACATTTTTCCTACAGGGAAGAATCACTTGCGAGATTTCTATGCAGTATTACAGTGCAGAAGTGCTGAGAAACTTGAGATGTTGAGCTTTTCCTTGTTAGCATATCAATTTTGCCTTTTCAATCTGTGCCAAATACAGGTTGCTGTACTTGTAAATTTTAGGAGGCAGTTACTGAGCTGAATGTTTTTGCTTGTATTTCAGCTTTATGCATGCATAAAGCAAAATCAGGATGAGGACGTGTTAAATCATGTTTCAGCTTGAAGTTGACTTACCTTGTAATATTGACTCATTATGGAAATGCTGATAGTGCTCTTTTCAGGGCCATAATGTTTTATGTATATTTTTAAACACTGATCACGTAGGGTGGTGCTCCTGAAGATGGCTACAAAGAAGGAACACTTCTCTCTTGGGACAGGTAGGCTGAATTTGTTAATAAGTCTTAACCTAGCTCAGAATAATAAACGGCATGCAGGGAAGCCAGCTGCCAATTATTTAAATTAAAAAAAAAAAACAAAAATTTTTTTTTCTCATCAATTGCCTTTTTCTGGAGGGAGTTGGGATAGGTTGTTCAGTTAGGCTTTCTTCTATAAGGCAAATGTAGAGAAGAGGCTTTGGCAGGATAGGTGGGAAGAAAAAGGAGCAGTTCACATCATTTCCCTGTTTTTTCCCTGTGCTTCAGCTTTAGTCATCTTGTTAAACTTCCCTAAGTCTGTGTTTGGGCTTCCTGAGACCCAAACTTAGGTAAGCAGTGTCCAACCTGTGAATAGAGTAAAACTGCTAAAGTTGTGATAAGGGTCCAGTGTTTACTGGGATCTCTCACTGCTTCCATACTCTCCAAGAACTGCTCCTCAGTCTCAGATTCTGTGTTGTTGGCTAGCTTGCTTTTGCCTCAGATGGATATAAACCCTGCAGTTTATCATTCAGAAGAAACTTTGACATCGTATTCATACTTGGAATTTCCAATCAGCTAGCTCAATGTGCAGTGTTGCTACAGCAGCAGTTTCCTATACCAAAAAGGTGTGAGTGCTAGAACTTCCCTGTTAGCTAGACAGGTAACTGATAATGTAAAGTACGTGCTGTGTACTTAACTGTTGTTTTATTCTTCTGAGTTATTTCCTGTCGTGCCTGTTCAATTCTGGGTGTTTTGTTCTTTTGTGATTTTTTGTTTTGTTTTGTTTGATAGTCAACCACAAGCACAAGTGCAAGATGAAGAAATTACAGAAGATGACCTCCGTCTTATTGAGGAGAGGGAATCTTCCATTAGGCAGCTTGAGGTAAGTACAAGTGTTTTTACAGCAGAATATGCTTTTAATGTTTTCAAAGAAAAACATTTTATAGTGGCATGAGCATTAATTGCAGATATTAATCTTGAGTTAGGGTTTGTTTGTGGGTTTGGCTTTTTCCTTCAAAACTACAAATACTGCCTTTATATATGAAATGTGCATTAGAAATCTACTATGTGAAAGCCATGTTTTGATACTGTGTTTAACTTCAGTGGTTCAGTTATGGAATAAGAAAGTGCTCGTGTGATTGCAAGAAAAAATACATGTCATTTTTTTCCAACATAGAGGTCATAACCTTTTTTAACAGTGGCTATAAATGAAGCAAAATTGTATCTTTTCTCCCAGGTATTCTCAATGTATTATTCAGCACTTTCATTTTGTAAGTGGCTTTTTTGAATATTTCTGGAAATACAGAGATACTCCATTTCATTCAAACTTTTGTAATTCAGGGCTTGTCAAAAAGCTAAAAACCTTTAAAAACATGTAAACTACACAAAAAATTATTACATATGATGAAATACTGACATCACTAGACATCTGTAAAGATGAAATTAATTTTCCCAGCTGGTCTGGAATCTACATCTCTACCATCAACAAGAAAGATGCTGGAACTAGAGTTTGTCAGGAGGTCTTGCTGATGCATGTGACAAAACCCATTCTATGTATAAATTTTTCAATAATCTCTCCCTTGCCACCCATGCTTGAATTTACAGTGAATTGAACTAAACATGTAGCAGTCATTAGTTAAGAGATCATATGCACAGTGGTAACATGGCATCCATCACTTCATTATAACCAGATGGGAATAGGTTTATGTAATATGGGTGCAATAGCCTAGACATATTATAGAGGTAGTTTCTGTAAACTGTGGTGCTTGTGAAATTTGTGTACTCAAACTAAAGCAAAAGACTTTCTGCACACGCTTTTATTAATTTGGCTTAAACAGATAGCTTTTAAGCGAAGTTGGCATGAGCCTTTCCCTTCAGTTAAACTAATACAAGTATGTGTTAAAACAACCCCTCAGCAATGAAGGATTCTTTTTGTGATGTGAAGTGTACTTTGTGCACATACCTTCAGTTAGTTTGATTATGATAAATTTGGTCTCACAGTACCAAAAAAATCCTTCCAAATAAACATATTAAAGTGTTTTTTTTTTATCTCATAGTGTAAAAAGTCATGGACGTGTACTTGGGAGGAGAAGGAGCTGTATTTATATCTAAATATACAGAGATGCTAGAATATGTTATGTCAATTAATGCGATGATTGTTTCCTTGCAGGCAGATATTATGGACATCAATGAAATTTTCAAAGATCTAGGAATGATGATCCATGAACAAGGTGATATGATAGGTAAGTCCAATTCATATATTCCCTGAAAATTTTTTATTCTGTTTCTTGGAGAGCAGCAATGTGAACTTCCTTTTGCTGGAAAAATTTCTCTAATGAGAGTATTAATGCTAAAGCAAATCAGGTGCAACCTAATAATGGGTAGACTGGCTGAGCTGACTGGAAATACATTAAGAAAGTGTGTTTAAAATGTAGTTTAAAACATTATGTAATTTTTAATGTGTATAAAATGTCTTTAAAAGTAGGGGTTTTTTAACTATTTTTACATTAAATTGGAGTTCATGTGGGGATTTTTAAGGTAATGACTAATGCCATAAGCGTGCAGATTCAGCAAAGGTTCCTGCTTTGCCCTGCATGCAGACAGCTTTATTCTTTTAATGAAATGTGATTGGAAAATACATTTCCTGACTCTGCTGCTAAGCATGCTGACTCTGCTGCTAAGCATGCTAAGCATACATTTTCAGGGCTTTTTCTATCACCTTGGCCCATAATCTGTTCATATTTTTTCAGGGGGGGAAAAAAAAAAAAAATCTGTGTCAGTATAATAGAATACCAAACTAGAGTTGTGCCTCTTGGGGTGTTTTGTGTGTCTGTTTCCTCTGACTTCATAGGCCTTAGCAATTTTTTAATCTGAGCAGAGGGTAGTCAGTAGCAAGTTGGAGGACAAGTAGAAGTTTTTTTTTAAAAAAAAAAAAAAAAAAAAAAAAAAATAGTTGAACTACTGAAAGTTTCTACCCCAGTTGGTATCAAAGGTTCAGCCCTGCTTCTAGTAACAAAGGAGCTGTTACTGACATGAATTCAGCCACTCATTGCCTGGGTGGTTCAGAAATGAATCCGGGAATAAGTATAGGATGGATCAAGCTTCCATAATGCAAGGTATAAAACTTTGGATATTGATGAAGATGCCAGCAGTTGGGGGGCATATGACTAACCAAAATATGAAATCTTTCCTTCTAAAATGAAGACAGCATAGAAGCCAATGTGGAAAATGCAGATGTACATGTGCAGCAAGCAAACCAGCAGCTGTCAAGAGCAGCAAACTACCAGGTAATGTCAACACCAACTGCCAGTTGTCTGTAACTCTCCTTTCCCAGTAGTCCTAACTTCTACTTTTTTAAGCAGTTCAAATTTTGCTTACCAGTTTCCTCAAAGCTTGGAGACTTACTTAAAGGTTTATGTTAGACTATGATGGTATTTCTAGGTCACTATAAAACAAAACTCGGTGACCCCTGAAAGCCTGGGGTTTCTTGTAAAATTAGCCAGGCTGCTTCAGACCACCTGGAGTTATACATTTATTTAAAAACAGAAAACAAAAACATAATCCCAAACAAACCAACCCCTCCTTTGGCAGCTCAAGAAATAAAAGGTTCCTGCGTGTGGAGACCAAGCCTCTAAAGGTCACTAGAGGAGTAGGGAAGTCTTCTGAAGATGCTGCCAGTTAGCAGAAATTTTTGCTGTCTAAAATCTTCTCAAAGCTGAATGTATCTAGCTTCTGTTAATTGCTCCCCTGATGCTAAAAACATATTTCAAACTCTCAAATTTGTTTTGAAAAGCCTTTTAAATACCTTTAAATGCCACTTCTTTATAACATTTTGGAACTTATTAGAAATAATCTTATTAGTAATAAATCTTCCCTCTTAAGTCAGAGTTAGAGAGTTAGTCCTTAGGCTTTTTTTTACCTTTTTTTTTGGTTAATCCTCTTATGTGTGTTAGTAGTATCCAGGACAGTAAATCAACAACAAAATGTCTGAAGGATTGCCTGCTCATTTCAGAAGTGGGAGAGGGAAAGGGGTGGATGCATCCTTGAACTGTATTCTAGGTAGCACTAATTGGCATGCTAAATATGGTTGATGGCTCCTATTTTGATACTGGCAAAGTTCAGAGGAAAAAAAAATAGCGGCAGGCAAAATTTTCTGTGGAAGGTGTTTTCTGGTTGAAATTCAAAATGAAAAATCTTGTGCTTTATCTTGAGGAGCAAAGATTTAATATCTTCTGATTTCAGAAGAAGGTTACCAAGACTTTTGACAAGCTTCTGTTCAGTGGGTCTTGCAGCAGAGATCAAACACTCGGCAGAGTTGGCCTGTTTGAAAGGATTGTGTAGCTTGCTTCAGAGTTGAACTTTCCTTTGTTTGAAGACTCTTCCTTGTTCCAAGGTGCTGAAAAACCATTTTCACTTTCAGCAGGCTAATTTTAGTTTTGGCAACTGTTATATCTGTATGCCCTGACCCTCTCAAGGAAGCGTTAGAGGCCCAGGCATGCTGGCAGGGACAAGGCTGCACATGGTTGGTACCCTCACAACCCCTGTGTATGGTTGGAGGAGGTACACAACACTCATCTGCCACATGGGGTACATACATGCAGCAGAACTGTTCGGGCAAAGCCAGGCTCCTCTCCTTTTTTTCCCAGTTTACCACTGGTGCTTCAGCACTTGTAGAAATGATGATCAAGTGTATGAGGAAATAAGATCTCTGTGTCTTTAGTCCATTACCTTGCTTAAGTAGTGTTACAGGGAAAATGTTTGACTTCAGTGCAGTCTTGGCTAGAGGTGGTCTCCGGGATGAAAAAGGAAGAGACTAGGAGTGTAAGGAGAGAACTGGCCACAGATTTTAAAAAAGGAAGGTGCTCTAGCAACCAGATTGAGTTCTAGCGAGTAAAATGATGAAATGAAAAAGTTTTAGCCTGACGATGGGAGAAGTGGCAGTGAGATAGTAAAACTAGAAGAAGATAATAGTTAAGAAACTTGGTAGTCTGAGTGGTACTGGGCAGACAACTGGCAGCTCTAATGAAGAACTGACAGATGTAGTTTTTCAGGGAAAATAAAAACAACAAAAACACCCAGGCAGAAGAAACTCTGCCAAACAGAGCAAAGCCTGGCTTTGCTTCTGGGCCTGTGGCCTAGAATCCCAAGATTTGAGTGTTGTTATCCCTTGGCTATCAGCAAAAGCCTGTGAAACCCACTGGTAATTTCCTTTCCTGCTGTGAAGGAAACCTTCAGATAAAGGATGACAGACTGATGCTAGTCTTGTGTGCTCTGGTATCTCAAGGTACAGAACTGTATTGGAGATGTGAAAGTTCTGGACATGCTCATAACTTTGCTGTAGTGACATTTATACAACTGCATCTCTAATCAGGTCTCTTTTTTTTCTTTTTTCTTTTCTTTTTGAGCAAGTTGTACTTAAGAAACTTCACAAAAACAACTTTAAAATGTCTTTGTGAATAGATGCAAAGTCAGTCTTCCAGAAGTCTAAAATTGCAGTCCTTTGTCCTTTTCTGTATATACATTAATAGTCTTTAAATATTTTCTTTTCTAGCAGACCATTTCCCCCTCCTTTACTGTGCAAATTGATTGTCCATTTTCCTCTGTATGTGGTCACCTACTCTCTCACATTTTCTTTCCTGCAGTGTTCTAATTACATCCATTCATTACGATACTGTATTCTCTTTCATTAGTTTATTATATATGTCTGAAAATACACAGAAATAATTCTGTTGAATAATATAGCCGTGACAGTAAATTGTGGATAAATTAGCTCTTTTTTTTTTTTTCTTGAACAACATTATATGACCTGTTGTTAGTAAGGACTCAATGTAGTTAGATTGTACAAGCAGTAGGACCATAAAAACATTTGAGTAGTCTTCTGGTCTGGTGGTGCAGTTTTCAATCAACTTGGTTTTTTTTCTCTGTTGGCAGCAAAAGTCCCGAAAGAAGATGTGCATCCTCATTATTGTACTTGTTGTTGGATTGTTGCTTCTTGGACTCATCATATGGGTATTTGCAAGATAAGTCTCTGGAGAAAGCGTTGTAATTGGTATTTAAATTATGAAAGGAAATTCCTAGTCATGGTTTGCTCATTGTGAAGCTGAGTAAAATAATGGTTCTGTACTTCATCATGCTTATTTTTTTTATAAGACTTTTGTTTTAACCTGGGAAGTAATACTCTCAATACTACCATCAGTATAACTGCCTGCCCTTTTGGATGTGAGTGCTGTCTTACCAGAAGATAAACAGTTGACAACATAAACTGTTCCATTAAGAGGTTTTATGTTTAAGTTAGGGTTTAGGGGGGCTAATCAAAATCCTGATAATTTGTTTTGAAGGGGTGGGTAATTATATTTTGGGATACTGCTAAATGTTGCTGCCAAAACAAACTCCTGAATTGTTGCTTGAGGCAACAAATTCACATCTCAGAATTTATTTTTAAGTTAGAAATGTCTTTCTATCTCTTTCCCTTCCATCCCACCCACCTGCCCATTTGATATGGGTAGTTCAAAAATGAAATGTAGGTTGCTGAAGTTGGTGTGATCTATCTTTAAAACTGAAGCCTTTGAATTAAGCCTTCAGTTTGCCTGAAATCTTTTGATGCTTCATATATCTCTGTATCTGGCGTTGAGTATGGTTCTGCCTGGAAGCCTCCTGCTAAAGGCATGTAGGGTGGATGATGTAATTACGTGGATCTTTTTTTGTTTCAGTTCTTGCATTAAGAAATACTGTGTTTTATGTGCACACGTCTGGTATCTTTGCATCTGAAATGTGCATCGATGAGCTTGGCTAGATGAAAATAAGCTCTAGTCTGTGAATTCTTAGATTTACTGGGAAGAGTAAAAATTCCCAACCTCCTAACTGCACTTGAATGTCACTGTTCTGAAACCACTGTGATTCGGTTTCCATGAACAGATCCAAAGTTGTATGTTTCATACAGCTGAAGAAAAGAAGATAACAAGTTAAACTCCAAGTTCAACAGTGGTATTTGAAATCAACTTGAAATCGGTTGAACTGATTCAAGCAAAGACATTTGATGCTTATAGCCTTTAAAATGACCTTTTTCCTTTTGTGCCATTTTGTACTAATATATTAAAAATGTAATAGCACTTTTTTGCCAATTAATCTATTTGCCTTTTTAATTGATCTTGATGAACTAATCTGAAAGGTGTACAGATGAAATAGTCACTTAATCTGTATTTTATAAAGTTCTTGTACACTAGACTGCTAGAGAATGCACTGTTTACATCGTGAGATATGAAGTATTATTTGGGAACAATCTAACTGTAAGCATAAATAGACTTCAAAATTGTAACCATGCAACCAAAATAAAGGTCTTTTAAAGAGTATGTTTTTCTAGTAGTTCCTAGTAGTAGTAGTTTTAGTAGTTCCTTTTTTTTTTCAGAATCTGTCTTTACAAGCACAGCTGTCATCTCTGCTTTTATGTAAATGATTGAAACTTCTCTGAACAACTCCAGAGAACTTCAGCTCTGCTGGCTCATCAGCCCAGAGGGACCTCTGTTCCTGTGCTGCCCTTCACATGGTTGATGAAAACACTCCTGGATTTCGCACGCCCAGTCTGAGGAGGAAAAGCTGCTTTAAAGCTCTGTGTGGCTGCTGACAATGGGTGCTGAGGGCATAGCATGCCCTTTGGCATAGCATGAAACTTTGGAGGGATGGGAATCCATGGTGTGAGAACGGAGGCTTGTGCTGCTGTATTTGCATTCCCAAAAGCAATGAAGGAAAAATAAATCCTGTGAAACTGCATGGTTATGTTCTCATCTCTGAGATTGAAATGGGAATTTAATTTTCATGTAAGTTGCAGCATGGATTCTTGTGTGTTGAGATACCAGCTACTGTGTTCCTGTGGCTGCCTTTGTGGGACTCCATTACCCTTAGCCAATAACCGTCAGATATGCTTTGGGCCATTACTAGCCATGGTAAGTCTGGCATGTAATGCTCATGCCTTTTTTTTTCTTTCCAGACTACACTAGTCTGAACTAGAAGAGCAGTCGGCATTTTGGCTGAGTAGCTTGCCCACCAGTGAATTGTCTAAAACTGACTTTGGAAGTTTCCTGACCTTTCTGTTTAGCAAAGTCTTTATACTATTACAAATCGGTGCAGAGGAATGGCTCGATCCTACTCGCCCAGGAGATCCTTTTCTCTGTTGCGGTACCTAATACCTGCTTCTGTCAGTGACTGACTGATTCCACTGATGTGCTGGGGAAGTAAAAGCAGCACAGAATCATACAACTGGTTAGGTTGGAAAAGACCTTTAAGATCATCAAGTCCCAGCTGTTAACCTGGCACTGCCAAGTCCACCACTAAACCATGTCCCTAAGCACCACATCTACACCTCTTTTAAATACCTCCAGGAATGGTGACTCCATCGCTTCCCTGGGCAGCCTGTTCCAATGCTTCACAACCCTTTTCGTGAAGAAATTTTTCTAAATATCCAGTCTAATCCTCCCCTGGCACAACTTGAGGCCATTTCCTCTTGTCCTATTGCCTGTTACTTGGGAGAAGAGACCAACCCCCACCTTGCTACACCCTCCTTTCAGGTAGTTGTAGAAAGCGATAAGGTCTCCCCTCAGCCTCCTTTTCTCCAGGCTGAACAACCCCAGCTCTCTCAGCCGCTCTGTGTAAGATTTGTTCTCCAGGCCCTTCACCAGCTTCATTGCCCTTCTCTGGACATGCTCCACCTCCTCCAATGTTTTTCTTGCAGTGAGGTGCCCAAAACTGAACACAGTACTCAAGGTGTTGCCTCACCAGACCCTTCAGCAGCAGATCTTCAGCTCTGGCTCCTGGCAGATGAGAAATTCTGTCTGTGCTTGATACTTGTCACATTTGGTATGCACTGCAATTTGTCTGTCTGTCTGTTTTTCTGCTAGGAGAGTTCTCTACTAAAAGGCTTATCAAGTTGAAGAATATTGCTCATTTTGGGATGAAATGGTATATTTACCGATTGGCTATTTATCTTATAAAGGAATGAATGTGCCTGTACACAAAGCTTCATCCCTCAGGAGCTGGTGAGGTTCGGACTGGGGCAACAGTGTCGAATGACTTAGAAATTCTGCAAGTTGCACAGCATTGCATTCCCCAAACCCCCGCTGCAACTTGCTGCCTCTCTTCTTGTTCTTCTGTGTCCGATTTGTCTGCGTCTCTTTATTTCCCACATGGAGTTGGCGCTCTGTTTTCAGAGTCATGGGCCTTATCTGTTCAGCTGCTCTCCGGTGGTAGTGGTTCGGGTACTGCCAGGGCAAAGAGCCACGGTGCGTGCATTGCTTGCTTTCAGTCATGATCTACTCATAAAAACTGCTTGTGGCATGGGGATGCCTCCCGCATGTGCTCTCAGACGGAAGATTTCTTCCTTTCTTGAATCCCAGTGGAGATGGGGGACACTGGAGCCCTTTACCTCCAGGCGAGATGAAGGGTCAGCTGTCAGGGGTCATGGGGGTGTCTCCACCTGGGCAACCAGATGGGGGCTGGCTGGTTCCAGCAGGCTGGGCTGATGCTGCTGCTGACCCGGCCACGAAGCAGGGGGGGGTGGGGGAGTCGGCACTGGAGTGTTTACACACAAGCGCCTGTACCTGTTGCAGAGACCATCCTGCAAGGCCCTAATTGCTCATTAAGAATCTTGGTGCTGTTAATTTTCAAACTTGATTAGGCAGAAACAAAGTGTTGGGGGCAGGGATTGTGTTTAGAGTCTCCATGTTGGGGGGCATAAATACCCCTTTTTAAGCTGCTCTAAATGGAGGTTCTCTCTGTCTTTTCCCTCCCCTACATGCGTACACTCTTAACTGTATAAAATGCAATTTCCAAGGATTTAAAGAAAGCTTTGATATTTATTAAGAACCTAGTAAAACATCTGGATGTAACATGTATGAGTCAATGTTTTTAGAACAAAGATTTTGGCTGTTCCAAATTATCCATCAATATCTGTCAGATTAGCAAGGCCAAAAAATGCAATCAAAGCACCCTTCATTTTACTGAAGGAACCTGGTAAGAATAGTTCTTTTGTAGTTATCTTAACCACACACCAGGGGTGCTTTTCTGTTCTTTCTTGCTTTTTCAAAGAGATGAAAATCACAGGGGCAGACAGCTTTTTAAAGGCTTTTTTTTTAATTTATTTATTTTTGTCCCCCTGCAGCTCCTCCCTTGGAAATTGTTCTTGGTAATCAGCAGGGTATACAATATCGCCAAACTACTTCATACCTAAGAGCCTTCTTAAGTCACCCACACGCACCCTGTGTACATACAGTCGGCAAATACGTTTGATGTCAGAGGTATGGGCTAGATTTTGGGCATCAAAAGTAGTTTGAAACCATGAAACGAAAAAATTTAATCTTGGGAAGTAAGGGGTCAAAAGGTGGGGGGGAGGGAGATAATGACATAATCTGTTAGTAAAGTTTGAAAGGTCAAAACCCTTCGTGGTTGATCACTGGTTTGGGGTGTTTCAAGGACCGTTGGGGTTGCAGGGTATCACATTTAGAAGAGGTGGCTTGCTTTGCTTTTGTTTAGGTCTGGTTGAGGCTATTTGGTGTTTTCAGGAGGAGAAGGTTAGTGAGAGAGGAAAGAGCAGAGATGTCCTTGCTGCTGGATATCAACATCTGATGACTTTCTGTTTCTTCTGATACCTACGGTGCAAAGTGGTGCTTAAGTGCGTAGCGTGCAGCTTTCCTTTTCAGTGTGCAATCAAGTCCAAATCTCTCACCCAAAGCTGTTGTGCAGTGAGAAGTAATGAGTCTCTGATGAGGTGCCCACCTGCAGAGCCCGTCTAGATGCTACTGCAACATAGAGTTACAAGCATAAATATCCGAAAGTGATCAGCTTTCAGACATGTTTGTCCTCGTAGGTGTCTCCGATGGTGCCCCTGAGGCTGCAGAAGTTTCTGTAGCTTAAGAATGCAGGTAACAAGGCATTTATTTAGTTCTTTGTGTGTCCTGAACATACTGAATGATAAAGGAAGCCAAGTGTTTGCACAACAGTAAGGAACTCTACAAACCCAGAAATAACCAGAAAAAGTAAGAAAATGTTCATTTTAGAAAGGCATGTTGTATTCCCTCAAGCAGAACATCATGAGAGCACCAAAAGATGCTGTAATTTGCTATTTATACGACTGGTTCTCTGCTTTTCCTATTGGCTGCTTTGAATGTCTAGGCTTGAACACAGCTGCAGTGATTCTTTTTGCTCCTATTCCAAATATCAGAAAGATATTTGGGGTAAGGGAATTCATCACACTTGTTGATATTTGCAAGGATGTTCTGAAGAAGAAATACTCACTCTAAGTGTCTGCCTGTTAATAGTCACACCTCAGTCCACAACACAGCACTTTTCTGCTACTGCTGATAAAATAGTTTTTTTTTCTTTTAAGAAAAAAAAAGTTAACCTTGATTACAAGGCTTGTTAGCACAAGAAAATTAATCAGTTTGCAGCTGTGTTTTTATTAATGTCACGTATTTTAAAATACGTCTTGCAAAAGGTGGAGAAAAAAGGAAAAAGGAAAAAAAAAAAGAACTGGGGGTTGCTGGCAGCATTGTTCACACCCCCCACCCCCAACCAAGTTCTTCAACATTTATCCTGGACAGAGTTATGATCACGTTTTCCCTTTATTTAATGCTGAAGCAGAAGATGTTTGGTGTCTGGCAGTGCAGATTGAAGTCTGAAGAGGTAACAAAGGGTGGGAAGGAGCAGGCAAACTGCATAATCCAGGCAGTATAAGTAAGTGGTGGAATACCTTCCTGCATTTACTCAAAGGAGGAAAAGCTACTGGAGCTGTTGCTGTAACCGCCAGGCTTGCAGCTGAGGAGGGGGAGCTTCACCACGCTCAAGACCCACAGCCAGTTCCTCAGCGAGAGCTTCAGCTGCTGCCCAGCCCTGCCCACTGGATGGACCTTTATCTGAGGGAGTTAAGTGGGGAAAAGGGGAGGATCTTTTCTCCTCTAAAGGAGAACGTCAGCCAGCAACTTAGGGAGAAGGTAGATAAATATATTCCTGCCATCTGTGCCGTGTTTGCTCCCTCCCACCCACCCCCACATACGCCTGGATGTTCTCTCTGCAGAAGGAACTGAAAACCCAAAATTGGGTTCCCAGAGCCCACCACAAGAGAAGAATTAGACTTCGTTCAGAAAAGTTCAAGAACTTTTCTGCTGCAAAGTGTTGCTGAAATAGGGAGAAGCCTCATTGTCTGATACGCCGTTCCCTGACCGCTCTTCTTCAGCCAGATAAAGAATAAATAACGTCCTGGTGACTAGGCACTGTGTTGGCAGGGAGAATCAGGCTGAAGAAGCTTGGAGGATTAGAAACGCCTGTTAAAAAGTAGATTTAAACTGTCTTTGTAAGATGACAGAAACACATTGAGGCTTTCTTATCCTGTGTCAGCGTTGGTTTTGATGTCTTCAGCAAATCGTTATTTAAAATAATAAAAAGAGAACTTTAAATGGAGAAGGAAACTAGAGCGCTTGTCCCTGATCTGCATTGTTTCTATTAGTTTATGAACTAGTTTTTAAATTCCCAAGCAGGGAATTCCAAACCTTGAAGGTCTAGGGGGAGAGGGGCTGTCCCTGCACCATCCTTCTTCCACTGCAGACACACTGTGGCTTCCCTGGAAAAGGGCAGTCTGGCACCTGAGCGGCCAGACAAAAGCACAGGGCATCGTTAAATTTCAACTCTTAAGGCAAAAGCAGGTTTTTCATTTAATGGATGACATACTCTTAAACACCAGCCACTGCAAGAGGAGATGTGTGCCCCTCTCTGATGCCTGAGCTTCAGAGCAGGAGGAGCAGCTCTGCTGCAGCTCGGTCAGCCGCCACGTGCTGGGGAGGGATGTGGAAGCTATTTAAGCTTGTCTGGTTGCAAATAAGAATATCGTCAGGTGTTTCAACACCTGAAGAATCTGAAATTACCATAAGGAAATGTAGCTGGATTACTGGCAAGAGACACTTGAGCATCTCTTAACAGTTGCTTTGCAGCTGAGCATTGGGCTGGCTCTTGTTAAGGTCTGTGGTGCCGTGAAATGAGTGAAGAATTTCGCTGTTATTCCTTTTGTGGAAGTTTCTTTCACATTTTTGGTATCTGGCTGTTTCAATGAAGGGTGAAATCCACCTTCTCCTAATCTGTTTTGAGGGGTATGGGTTTTGTTAAAAATATATTTTGGAACAAAAAATATATTTTGAAATATACAGATTTGCTTTCAGTGCTGGGTAAACTGAGGGTAGTGGATTATATGATCTTTGAGATTTATTCAGGAAAAATATCAGTGCTATTTTTTAAGATGCATAAGGTATTTTCTTGGTTGCTCATTATGCTAAACTAAACGAGCAGCTACAGATGGGCTGTTTCAATGGGATTTCCATAAGCCTTGGTTTGGGGGCAGATCGTGAGTGTCTGCAAGGATTGAGGCCCTGCCAGCTGCTGCTGGTTCGTTCTGCTTAACCACGTAGTGTCCCTGTCCCTTTGAAACTGGCTCTGTGAAGCACTGCTTACAGTTTGTCCTTGCAGAAGACTGACAGGAGAAGCAAACACTGGTTTTTTGCAAGGGGCTTTTTGTCTGATTCTCAACCAGAGTGCAGGAGGTGCACAAAGCAGCACAGAGAAGTGCTGTGTCCAGTTCTGGGCTCCCCGGTTCAAGGACAGGGAACTGCTGGAGAGGGTACAGCAAAGGGCTACCAAGATGATTTGGGGACCGGACCATCTCTCTTATGAAGAAAGGCTGAGGGACTTGGGTCTTTTCGGTCTGGAAAAAAGACGACTGAAGGGGGATCTTATCAACACTTATAAATACTTAAAGGGTGGGCGTCAGGAGGATGGGGCCAGGCTCTTTTCAGTGGTGCCCGGCAACAGGACAAGAGGTAACGGGCACAAACCACCTAAACATGAGGAGGAACGTCCTTACTTTGAGGGTGTCAGAGCACTGGAACAGGCTGCCCAGAGAGGTGGTGGAGTCTCTGTCTCTGGAGACATTCAAAACCTGCCTGGACACATTCCTGTGCAACCTGCTCTAGGTGACCCTGCTCTGGCAGGGGGGTTGGACTAGATGATCTCCAGAGGTCCCTTCCAGCCCCTACCATTCTGTGATTCTGTGAGAAGGCAACCAGTGCTACAGTCCACCTCCTGGGCTTTGCCACCCTTGGAGTGGTGCCCTCAGAAACCGAGGTCCCTCTCCAGGGCTTGGACTTTCCTCCTTCGGCATCTTCCCTAACTACACTCCCCATGCCAACTTATCCAGACAGGAGGCAATTTTTTTTTAAAAGCAGCAATTTGCACAATTCATCCTGATCTTGCCTTTCCTACTGGCAGCTTTTCCCTTGCTCCAGCCTTCGCCTGGCAGCCCGGGCAGGCAGAACCAGCTCTGCTTCAAGGTTCTGCCTACTCCATTGTGCAAATAAGGTCATTTAGGTTGGCTACGTGATTGCTATGCAAGTCAGTAGTTCTAGGCTGGGAACAAACATTTTATTCACTCAGCATCAAAGGCATTCAGTGATGGAGTAATTTGAGATCATCAATTCAGTAACTTCCATGAACTTCTCAACCAGTTGTACCCTTGATCTCAGCGTAGCTCTTCACAGTGAAGAGGAAAATTCTGTTTCTTCTGGCAGACACTGGAGGGAATGTTATTTTTTTTTTTTTAATCCCTACTGTTCTAATTTTATGATGGAACTGCACCTGAAAACAGGCAAGTGCCCAGTGAGCCAAGCATTTCCTTGCAAGTCAACCCTCCTGTCATCTCCCCTGCTTCCCCTCTTCCCCCCAGGATTTACTTCTGAACATTGCCGGGACAGTGGAAGTTTGACCTCAAGTTTCTCCTTCCCCCCAAACATAAGCTATCCATAAACCCTCTAGCTAAACTGCAACTCCTCTGCATTTTCAGCAGAAATTATTTCTCAAAAAAAAAAAAAAAAAAAAAAAGTATGAGGTTTGTGATTCATCCATTTGCAAACATGTCTCTGCATAAAAAGGCTAAAGGGATATTTTGTAAACCATGCCCATAGACTAGAAGAACTCTGAAAACCCAGAAATATTGCATAAAGACCACAGGACTAAATGAAAGTAAGAAAAATATCTGAGGGGAGAGGATGAGGTAGGGGAGACAGAAAAGGGTCTTTCTATAGTTTGTGCTATAGACAAGGGCAGAAACAAGTATAACAACTGTAGGTCTGGGAAACTGGACATGACTGCGGAGGGTTGTACTGAATAACACTATGCAACATTGTTCTGGCCAATAAATGGTGGCTGACTGTCACCCAGTACAGATGACTCAAATTTTGGAAATTGCTCTTCTATGAATAGCTTTCTAAAGCTGGCCTTCTCTACAGCCAGAAAAACCATCTTTGCTGTTGCTGTTTTACAGCGTTGGGAGGGAAAAAAAACAGGAGCTTTTCTGCATGTTGTGTTTCGTTTGTATTCTGAGGATTCAGTAGCCTGCTGGAGTCATTTTTGTTATGAGTCTAGGGAAGTGCTCAGATCCCTGAACTTTTCCTGACTTCACGGTTATGTTCTTGTTTACTGGGACAGGTGTGTGTGAAGCAAAAAAAAACATAAGGAGGACTGGAGCAGAGGCAGGATGTGTTAGGAAGGCTTGTAAAAGGATCAAGAAGACCAAAGTAATGGCATCGTAGTAATATCAAGAAATTGAGATAAACAAGCATAACTCAGCTTGGCTATGCATGAGTTGTTATAAGACAAAATATATACCAGTCTCAAAAACTTAGACACTTAACAAGTCAGATATTCTATTAAATCATATTCAAAATTTCGGGAAGGCATAAATATATTTGCCTTGACAGCATCCTTAAGGTTGCAAAGGGTCCAAGAATGTTGGCATTTTAATTACTTTTGTTTCTTGTGCCTCTTCGTCTCCGCTGTTCTATTGGGAAGGTGCTGGTGAAGGAACTGGGCTGTTCCCAATGCATATTTGTTCATTTGTGCTTTTCACCACAATTCCCCTGCACCAAAATCGTATCTGCAGTAGTCCCGTGCTATTCTGTTGGGATGTCTCTAGCAAGAGCCCTGCCCCAAGCTGTGTTCTCCGCTTGGATGCAGCAACTCTGATCCTAAAGGAACGCAAGGGCGAGACTGATCAAGACTGATTTTTTTGAAAGGTGTGTTCAAAATACCACAGCATGTACTGAAGATGTAATAAAATCTTATGCTTATCTGACATGCTTTTCTTTAATGCTAGGGACACTTTGGATATTTTCATCTGGCAACTAAATTTTTTTTTTTTTTTTTTTTTTTTGGAGCCCCAAATTTGGGATGGCTTTCAGCAATCATTCTTAAAGGCAGAAGGGAGGAGTTTCCTCAGCTTGGTCCTCAGTCTTTCCTGGTTAGGCTTTGCCATGTAGAGACACAGAGGATCTTCTGATGAGGTCCATAACAAAATCAGCCCAGAAAAATTTAAGGATGGCAAAAAGTTCAACATTATCAAATGCTTTATCAGAAAACCACTTGTCTGATCAAAAATTCCTCAGCGTTACAGACAAAAACACAAGGGGATTGTAAATCAAAATGAGAAAGGAGAATGCAAATTTAACATGGTTTGACTCGGCCTCTAACACAAGCTCTTTTTAGGAGCTGTTTGTTGTTTTGTTTTTTTCTACTTATCCAGGGTTGTAAAATTTTCTGTGGATATGCATTACAGAATACTTCCCACTGTGATGAGTAGCGCTTAATGACTATTAGTCATTTCAATGCTAATAGTACTGATTTTCTTTTAATGGGTGCCAAAGTACCTTGAGTGTTTACTTTGTTAAAGACACTGTGGACAAGGGGATGAAGTAGACTTAAGAGGATGGCACAAGACTGGGGCTAGTCTGGGCTGGTGCCTGAGTGTCATCTCAGACAAGACCAAGACAAGACCACAACTGCACCTCAGAACTGTGCTGCTTCCAAGGTAGTGATGGGGAAATAATTTATTAAAAAAAGCCCAAAAACAACTAACAAACCAACCCAACAAACCCTAGCCGTCTCCTTGAAACTCAGGCAACAACCTGTTGGTAGAGTCCGAAGACTGAGATGCTGTGGCACTCCTACCTAGGCTGCCTTTTCCCTCAAATAGGGTCAGGGCAAACTGGACAACCTGCACACCAGTCACCGTATTGATCACATTTTTCTACCAGCTGTAAGAGCGCAGTTTGGTGATACACAGGGAAAAAAAGGTCCATGACCTGCAGCCCAAGATCTGCAGGTGTCACCTGGAAAACCCTCGAGGGTGTTTTTTAGATCATTAGACCAGATGAAGATTTGCTAGAAGAATAAACAGGTGACTGTGGATGTCTCTTGAGCTAGCGATGATGCACTTCACAGAGAAATCTCTGACAAGAAGCTGCAAGCGTGCAAACTAGCAATTTTCAGGGAAGTCTGGGTTTGGACTGTAACCTCTCATCCTACCAGGGATAACAAGAGTATGGTGTTAAAATAATAGAGAAGGTCCTGAAAAATGCTGAGGAGTGAGACTCTGATCTATACTTAGCATTGTGAAATTACAGTACAGCACCAACAAACCGAAGTTCATTACTCGTAGACCATCTATTTAATGGAAAACTGAGAGTTTGGCTGTTGCAATGTCAGGCTTATAGGAATAGAGAGAGATGAATGAAGTTAAACAAAAAAAAAAGACATTATGATTTAAAGTCCACGAAATGACACTACTTACTGAAAATGACATATTGTGCAATGAGGTTGGAAAGAAGCGGTTGACAACAGCATTGGGATCACATGAGTCTTCTGAGGTTGTGACCACAGATGGATGTGTACCATGACTGCCTTCTCCAGCTTCCACAGAGGACCTGGGGGAAAGACTACTGAATTCACTGCTTCCTTGAGGAGCTCTGCTTCAAAAGCAGAACTATTATGGGCCCAGATATGTGAGCTCCAGAGCATGATACTGCCAGAAAAAATCATTGTCTGCTGGTGGTATTGTTTTTTTAAAGGAGAGCTGTAAAACACTAACAGGGCAAGGGGCCACCAGAAAGCAAATGCTGTTGGTAATAAGTTTTGCTGCTAAGTGCTAGCACCGTGTTGGCTGGGAAAAGAAGGTGCGGTGTTGGGAATTGGTGTCTTTAAAGGGCTTAGCTTCAGAGATGGGAAGTCTGCAAAGCAGTGGTGGAAGTGCGAGTTCCTCTGTCAGAGCTGCTGACACCAGTCCCTGAAGAAGGAAAGCTTCTCTGCGCCCAGAATGATTCCCCAACACTGCCATCTCGGTGGCCTGTCTTGTGTTATCGTAGATCGCTTCCCAAAGTAGAAATGGAGAACCTCTCTAATGGAATTGCCCCTCCCAGCAGGGATGGTAATTCCCTGTAGTTTTCCTTCCTCCGCAATTTCTGTATCCTGTTGATCTCAGTAGGGCCATTTTTCTCTTATAAGAGGAAGCAAAAGAAAAGGGGGGGGGAAAATCTTTTCCTGCGCTGAGCAAGAGTGATGCATGAAAACATCACTGCCTTCAAAATGCTGTATCATAAAGAAATCACGGACTGTGGAAGAATTTTCTGTTTGTAAGGTGCTTCCCAGGCCATATCGGGCTTGAAATCTCTGCACCACAGCGTGGCATTTAAGCCAAAAACCAATCCTTTGAAAAAATGCAGTTTGGGGATGCCTCTGACCTTCCCCACACTGGGTGAGAGGTTTGAACAGACTGTTTTGTCCACACATATTCCCAGACTCTGCAAAAGCTGCTGCTCTTCTATTTGCACTGATAATAGTTGGCTTGTGCGATTGCTGCGGCAGCCTTGCAGCACCCCCGGAGCCCCCAGCTTTGCAAGAGGAGCACTCCTCTTGATTTACAGCTTGTAGGCTGGCCAGCTCTAACCCCCAGGCATGCAGGAATGGGGATCAGAGCAGTTTTCCTACCTTTATGACTTTTTCTCTTTGTCAGCGGGGAAAGGACAACCCCTGGTTTGACGCTTCTGTAGGAGAGTAACAGCAGGGCAGGGGAGGGGTCTCCCTGTCTTCTTGTGCAACCGCCTCCCTGCTTTCCTCCACCCCAACCATGAGGTGACCACACAACCTGACCCAAAGTAAATTCAGGAATCAGTCTCAGTCCCCTTATTTAAAAGTAAATGTTTTCCTAAAATAAAATAAATATTTAAGATATTATTTTTTACTTGTCAGCTTTTCTTATTAAAGAACTGCACCTCCTGGAAGTTCAAAGCAAACTCGGTTACAGGAAGAGGTAGTTTCTTTTTCCCGCAGCCCAGTGATGTGTTGTCAAAATGGGATTATCTATGTGTTTTGTTAATATCATGACTTGTGACTAATACAAAAGGAATTAAAACCTCGGTTAAAACAAAAGCCAGCAAACAGGCAGTCGCTTCTCAGTGATCTTTGTTCTCCCCTCACCCACGCATCTTAGCACTCCTGGAGTCATCTGATGGATTATAAAGAAAAAAAGAACCCAAATTTGTATCACCAGGTGTTAAATACAGGTCCACCCAGGAGTCCCTGCAAATAGTTCACAGATATTGAGCTCAGCTGGTAGGGTCTCAGGTAGAAAGGTTGCTTATACAAGTATGGGTTTCGGGCCTCAATCTCATGGGTATATTAACAAACCTGTCATCGCTGAAAATTGAAATAACATATATTCATGCTTTGGATTGGTATTGTGCGCTCCAAGCAACGATTTTGTTTAGTCTTGTTTGGAAGACTGCAGTTTTGGTGAAGTGAGTCCTAATTTGAAAATGTTTGTGCCTATGTGTGTTAGGCAGCTGCAAATCTGTACAGTAGTGCTCATATGGGAGCAGCTGACAGCTGGTTTTCTCCTGATTTTTAGAAGAAACCTCTGCGATCTGCTGTGGTCTGGACTTTCTGAGGAAGTCTAGAAAACTCTCCATCATACTTATTGTTTCTTTTGCAAAACTTGCATAACATCTTTGAAAAAATGTCAGTGATTCATAAAATAACATGTAATGATGACACTGTAACCTCAACATGGCCATATTATAAAAGAGTAAGAACGCAAAAGTATGAATAATTCTACTAGAGTAACTCTTAAATGACCAAAATGAACATGGGATAATATTTTACCAGATACGGCATTCTCACATAGTCATAAACCATCCATGCAGACCCCTCTCTACACAGCCAGTTACTGAGAAGGGGAATGGCGTTGGTGCAAAGAGGTTACAAGACTTGCTCATACAAATGCAGGGCTGTATAACACACCTGGGGGGGGTGGGGGTAGGAAGTGATTTACTGTCAAAACTATAATGAGCTAAGCTAGTTTAAAAGCTTTAAAAGCACAATTTTGGGTCCACTCATTTGGAAAGCAGTGGGTTAGGGAGTGGTTAGGGCAGTAAACCGAGGAGCAGAAGCAGTGTAGGGAAGGAAGAGAGAGATGGGGGAAAAGTGGTAACTCCCGACTAGGAAAATGATGGTGAATATCTGGGACTTGGCTGGGACAGCAATCTTTTTACCCAGTTCAGATACAGCAAGAACAGGACACGTGCAGCAGCCTGAACACGCTTCAGATTATATTAAGCCGTTTAAAATCTCTTATAATGATAACTTGCCATTAGCATTGGAATTTAGCTTTCCCATGACGTTTTTTTTTTTTGTTTAAAATGTATGTTCTGCTATTCCCTGCAGATGTGAAGGCCAGAATGGCTACTGTGACTCTGATACCTGACCACCATGGAATATTGCCCACAAATTTCTGCCCCCAATTCACAGCTCCATGTTGAACTGGCACATACCTGCATATAGGACCACGGGTCCTGCCTGGAAAACTGCGGGGCCTGAGTACCCACCACATCTTTTGGGAAGCTGGTCGGGCATTTATGGTCCCCATTTAACTTTTCCATACAATTGTCCTTCTTCTTTTGAATTTGAACAGCTTTTGTTTTCAGTGTTGCTGTTGGGCAATATCTTCATTTACAGATTATCTTTTTTCACTATAATTTTATCTCTTGGTGTTTACAGGCCATGATCAACTCAACTTTTACCTTTGACCTGGAGGTAAGAAACAGGAGCAGGTTTTTGAAGCCTTCTGTGAGTCTTTCAGTCATTTTCTGTATATTTTCAGTTTCTTAACTATTTTCAGTGTGTGGATCCTGGAACAGGGGGAAGAGCACAGCAATGCTTGCCTCCTTCCCTGGAGGCACAGCCAGCTCTCCTCTCTCTCATCATTTCACACTGGGAGCTCCTGCTCAGTAGGTTATTAAGCATGATGCCTCAGTCTCTTTCAGCATCACTGCTGCCAGGGTGCTTTTTCTATCACGTACCTGTGACTTTATTTTTTTCTACACTTGATGTTATGGTCTTGCATTTTTGTGTTCTTTCTTCAGGTCTGCTTTATGTCCCCTGAAGTTGCTAACATCACTGATGTCAAGAGATGATGTCATTTCTTAATACTAAGGATTTTAATTTCCTTGCTTTCTGTCATATTCCTTTTGACTTCATAGTGATTGTTATTCTGGGTTTGAAACTTGACAAAACCGTCTATGACCATGATAAGCAACTCAACAAATCCTGGAGAAAAATACAGACATTTTAATGATGACCACATTAAACATCATATTTTGGAGTAAATTTACCTGCAAATCAGAAGGCAACAATCTTGTTCCTCAACCTGTGTACACTTTATATGCATACACTTCATATATAAACTCCACATTTCAACAAAACCTTTTTCTTTGCTTAAATACAAGCCATCTCGTGTGTTTGTCCAGTGTTTGGTGTGTGTGTGTTATATAGCTATAGGAGTAAAATGCATTGCATCAGTTCTGAGTAAAAAAACCTCAGCTTGAAAGTCTGAGAGGTGGGTGGTTTTCTTCCACCAAGGAATGTTTTCCTTCTCAAAAGCAAGGATACTTCTCCTGTTTGCATTGGGAATTTACCACTGACTTCAGTGGAAACAGGATTGGGCTCAATAGTTTGCTGTGCTGAAAAATTCTGGAAACTTTTATGTGATGCGAGCTAATCTTCCTAACTCCTTGGGAAGACAGATGCTACTGTTGTTGTCCAAAGGATGCAGTACATTTGTCACCCTCCTTCTGCTACATTTTTCTTTCTTGTGTGTATTTGTAGCTTTGGCTGGCTATGCAAACTGTTAGCAGAGAGGGTAGGGCATGGGGACGCTCGCAACTTCTGCAAAACAACACGTTCCCCGAGAGGCACCAAGTCTCACCTCCTGCTCTCCTTCTGTTTTGTGTTTGTTATGCTAATTTTGAAATTATAAATAAGAGAGAGAAATTAAACCCAGAGGTAAGTTATGCCCTCTGAATCCATAGAATTCATCTGGCCAGGTAGGAAGAAAGAAGAGATTGTTCATTTAGATTTGAAAACCAGCTGGCTTCCTTCACTCTGCCTGTGCTCCAAATAAATGGAGTTATCTGATCATATGAGAGGAAGAGTATAGGAGGTGCTTTTCAGATGAAGAAATACTAGAAAAGATGAATAATTTATAGTGTTTAATCCATTAATTTACATTACAATGCACATTACAACAGTAACACCTGTATAGAAACTAAATGTGGCAGGTTTTAGTGCTGTGTGGAATACCCGGGTTTAACAGATGGTAGTGAGTTCTGGGAAATAAAAGACGCGCTTTGCCTCCTGGTGCTACCCCATTGAGGGTGCTCCTAGGTGTTGATAGGAGGTGGGGAGCGAAGGGCAAAGAGATGATGCCTCTCTATTGTTCCTTAATGAGACAATTAATTATGAAGATTTTGCCTAATCATGGGTAGAGACCTAATTTACCCGTGCTGGTGTGTTGTGGCACTGGGGCATTCCTGCTAGAGGGTAGCCCAGTAGAGCTCTCTGTTCTGCCCATTTGCAGACAACAGGATATCCCAGAGACACAAAAGGTTTGGTTTCAGCTTGTTTTTAACGTTTCCTGCGCTCTGTGGCATACTTTGGGTTAGATGCCTGCCAGCTGTTCTCTTATACAAGTTAGGTTACATGCAGGAAATTCATGAATATTGAACATTGATTGTACATTACTAATTAATACGAAGTCTTTTATAAACATTTCATAAATTACCTAGCCAATAACAAAGCCAGCTTGCTAACAGGGGGCAACGAGAACTCTGTTCTTACCCGTGAAAATGAAATGAAGCACCTTTTATTTACTCTTAATTTCATGATTTCTATCCCCCATTGGAGTGAATTAACGTAAATCCAGATTTTGGCATCAAGGTGATGCAAGAAGGCTAGAGAAGTAGCTTGCAGATCCAGCTGGAAGCTTTGTACAGCGGGAGAATACCTACGCGGAATAAACCCAGCGTCACTGACCATCCTGTTTGTGTTCAGTGTGGATGGGGTGCCGACCGCGGCAACTTGATATTGTCTCTGAAATGCTGAGCCAGCAGGACGGGCTCCTAGGGAACATTGCTACCAGCACAAGTAAGAGGAGCTGGAAAACTCTTCTGTCTTGATCCAGGGCCAAGATTGCCTCAAGAAGAGGAAGACGGAAAAGTTCCACCTGTGCCTCCGCCAGCGCCAAACATTTCCTTGGGGACACATGATGATGTGGCTGCTCTCAAACATTTGTTTCAAGTATTTAACTTAGAGGAAAAAAAAACACCTTTAAGCTGGGAACAACTGTTTTGTCTTAAACTACTTGATCAAAGTGGGAGAAAAGAGCATCGTGCTCATTTTATTGATGTTCACTGAAGCCACACTTAGGAGAACAGCAACATGGCCATGTAAATACGCCAGAAGTTGTGTATTTACCCTTCCTGTGCACTCCTGTGTTTTTCTGAAAAGATATGAAAGGCATTTACTAGCTCTGAGAGGGGAAATTGTGTCTTCTGAAAATGGAAGCCCTCTGGGACATCAGTCAAAGTGGGGATGCAAACTCTCCAGCATTTCAGGATACATATTGTCTGGAATTTTCTTTATTACTTCATCTTTTGGTCTTTAAAGTTTTATTTTTCCCCTTGACCTTTTTGCACCTCATTTCCCAAATACTTGAAAATCATCTTTACATTGTAAAGTGGAAAATGCCTAGAATTTAATTGATCAGTGTAAACATAGTAACTGCATGAAGGCTTTTATAAGCCTTTTTATTTCTCTTATGATGCATTTTATGTACTTGTTTTGCACTTTTCTTTTGCTGGGGGTAGTAGAGAAGAAGACATAGTTGGTTTTGCTTTCAGGTTGGCACACTGAGGAGGTGCAAATTCTTTTTATGAAGTAATATACATTAGTCCCTGGAGCTGGAAGTGATGTTTGGCACCAATAGGAATAGAGGTGGAGCATTTCTGACTTTCCATTCTTGAAGCAGTTTGACCTTCTCAACTTAGGATAGTTTTGGAACTCTCCTGTGCTACCTACGACCTATGTTTTTAAATGCTCTGTTAGTCTCAAACTAGTATAAAGAAAGACTAATACAGTTTCAGCTGTTCTTATGATGAGTTTGGACTCATGTTGGTTGATGCTTTAAATGACTTGCCTGTCAAAACAAAATCAAAACCAATATTAGAAAAAAAATTATTCTCCCAATCCTGTGCTTGGGACAGTAACAGCGTGATTTAGCTTCCTTTTCCAGACTGGCAGGCTGGTTTCTGCAGACGTTGCCAAATTTCCAAATACCTTGACTCAAGCTCATAAAAACTTCTTACTCCTCTTGGGAGAGAAAATTGGAGAGCAAGAGTTTTATTAGACCGGTTGGAAAAGCCGACAAGCTTTACAGCAGAGAGTCTCTCATTTCTCTTGGTTGTGGTTGTTGCCTTTTCCCTTCTTTTACGAGTACCTCTGCGAAAGGAGGCACTTAGCTGCTGTCAGCCGTGCAGTGTAACACCGGGAGCTGACTCACAGAAAGGGGATACCTCAGCAATGGCGTTTCTGCACGGTCGTACCTCCTCAGGTGTAGGATGGAATTCACTGGAATTTAGCCCAATCTCAATTTTTTTTTTTTACTTTTCACTGATCGTATCTGTTCTGGCACTGATGTTCCCTGAAGTGGAATACCTGTTGACGTATGTATCTTTCAGTGCAAGTACCATTTTAAAATGATTACTTAGGCTTCATATATATCTTTACCAAGTTAATACACATGTAATTATAATTCTACCTGCCTATCCATCTATCTGTCACACAGGGCATACACACAGTTTAAATGCTTTTTGCATAGGTTTAATAGCAGAATTTTTTTTTTACAGTAATTGCGGTGTTCTGGCCTTCACAGCATTTCTCACAGGTACGTGGTGCCATGCTTGTATGAAACGCATTTCCACCTGTTTCTTGCAGGACCCAAGAAGGCCCTTACACAGACCGTTTCAAATGTTTCTATATTAATTAGATGAGGGGTGTCTGGAGTAGGACTGTTTTTTAGGTAAGCGATGTGTTCGAGGGAGACAGTCATGTCGCTCTGGATGAAACCCAGTGTCACTGTCGGCTCCAAGTGACTTTTAAGATTTTTCTTACACAGCTTAATTAGCTCACTGGCTGAGGGCCAGCTTTCTTCTGGGTAGTCACAGGTTGTTGTTTCAGCTGTGCCGTGTTCTTTCTTTCCTTACAGTTTTGGGAACTGATGGGTGGAGTGTCTCCTACAGCAAAGTGCACTAGTTTGTATCAAAAGACGTCTACGTTTTTAGTAAGTTTTTAATGCTTTATAGATGTTGTGCTTTTTTTTTTTCTTAAGTATTTGTGTTATGAACAATAAGGTGACATTTTTTACACAGTATTTTAGTCCATGAACCATGATGTGTGATGGTGTGAGAGACCGATAGGCAAGATCATCTTCAGTAAGAGTAATAACAGATTTTAAAAAGAAAAACACTTGCTGAATCTTTCTGTGCTTGGTTAGGTGACTGCCTTCCTCCAGAAGAGAAGCAGCGGGATTGAGTTGAGCCAGGAGAAGGCAGTAACCTGGTGTCGCCCTGTGCTGCTGCCAGCAGCGTTACTTCTAGGCTGAGGCTCAGATTTAGACTGTGTTTTCTGCGTATGATTTTGGTCTCTTAATGATGCAAAAGATTTTTGGTGAAGTCACTAAAGTCTCCTAATGTGAGTTTTGGGAATTGTACTACTCTGCCCACAAAGTGCCTCTTCTAACTCTACTAGGAAAGTTTTATAACATGAGTATTGTTCTTAGGACTATAAATAGCAGCAAGTTGAAAAAGGTTGGTTTTGTCACAGTGTTTGTAGATCAAGTGCACAGCTCTGCAAAACCATTTGGATGGTTTGTTTTAATGGAAAAATATCTGCTGGAGACTGGAAAGCAAGAGGGCTGCTATTCCTGCAGCTCTATTGCTCTAAATGTAGCCAACGTGGCAGGGTGAGCAGGGATGCTGAGTGCGCTTCCATTGCTGGAAGACAGATTACCAGCACCCCCATGTTTTGGTAAAGGGTCACAAGGGCTTTGGGAATGAAGGCTTCAGAGCTTCTGCGAAGCAGCAGACTGTCCCTCGAGCTGTACAGAGAGATCATTCAGTCCCATGGGAGATTTCAAGAACCCAAGTATTGTTTCCATTCCAGCTCCCAGCCTCCAAAATGTCATTTTTCTCCACAAAAGAAAATAAAGCCCGGGAGCAATATGGGGTTAGCTCCAGAGCTGTGGAATAGGGACGCCCTGGCCACGGGCTCTGCTGGCACAGGACACTTGCATGCCAGGCTATGCGGGGGCTGCCCACCCTCCAAGGCCCCTGCAGCTCACCAGAAACACCAGGCTACTTCCCGTGAGCGTTACCACTTTTACCAGACCCACTGTGACAAACCTCTGGCTTGTCTCGTCTGAGATACTGCAGTTTGTCCAAGTCACTAGATGGTCCTGCTGCCTTGGCTTTTGGCTGAATTACTGGAATGATCTCAGCGGACCCCAAGTTTGAGTTCATTGGAGCCTGTCGTTCAGTTTTCTGTCTGTGCTCGTTTTCTGTAGGAAGAGCAGGGAGTTGGACGGAAGTGGAGGCTGGGCTTTCCATACGGGGAGGTGCACAGCTCTTACTGACAGCAGCCTCCGCGGTGCATACCTACCTCCAGCTCTGCTTCCTTCACAGCACCCCCATCCAGGCTGGCTGGGGAACCCTATTTCTGCTTACCGTGCTGTAAGGGTTGTATGGGATGTTCCATCACCCTTCTCTATAGAAAAATATCCCATGTTGCGTACAGGCTCCTAAAATGTTGTCAGTACCATCCTTAGTAATCTGAGTACTTTAAAGTATTTTCCATTGCTTTGTACAACACACGCTATAGAAAGCACTAGTTAGACTTCGGTGACCACTGTTGTGGTTGAAAGGCAGTGATCCTCCTACCAGACGTGTAATTCAATCATTCTTTCTGAGAATGAAGTTGCTGTACGAGCTTGTCATGTCCACGGGATTGAACTTTATCTCAGGGTTTTTGTTATGTAAGAACATAATATACAGTCTTGTAAGAAAACTAGGAAAAAAGCTAATTTTAAGAAACATCCTTCATTCCTTCTTTGCCCCTGCCCCCAGAAAACATAAACATTCTTTTTTGTAACTGTCCTAAGCGTACCTGCTTTAACACACAGTTTTACAAAGTTTTCCCCCAAACTGAGTGCTGAGGTCACACCTTTGGCCTTGAGAGGTATCGTGCGCTTGCAGTTTCTCCTTAAATCAATCCACATCCACTTGTAGGTGTTAACAATTTTTTAGAAGAGAATCTAAACACTCAGCACCTCACCACTTTCTATTTTCTCAGTCATCTGAGTTTATACCTTTGAAGTTACTGCTATAATTGGAAGAAAGGTTACGCCAATCTATTCCCTTTAAACATTATTTTCATTTCACTAGTATCTAATTATTGTTTTGGTCTCATTTGTTACGATGTTTTAGGTGAAAGTACTTTTTGGTGCTTGTAATTTTTTAAGCATTTTCTTTTCTAGAAGTTATTTTGTAGTTCGATGTATTCCTCACATCACAGTAGGTGGTGATGTTCTGGAAGCCCCAGTTATATTTGTGAAATATTTTCATGCAAAAGCCTAAAAAGGAAGCATTACTAATTTCCCTTAGGTAATAGTTCGATTGGTTTTCATAGAATTAAAGTATAATTTCTGCTCAGTGCCAGGTTGTTTTTTTTTTTTTTTTTTTTTTTTAACATGAACAAAACACAATTCAAACAGCAGAACTTCATCTTAAAAACGATTTCATATTGCTTGGAGCTTTCAAGGGCCAATATGACTTCTGGTGGTCCATGACCTTCCTTTCCCTTTCGGGTGCTATGCTATTTTTTTCTTTCCCTCCAGATTTGCAGGGGGCTGAGGGAACGTGGCTGCAAAAACACCTTTCAGATCTCAACTTTCCCACCGAAATGGCGGTGGGGTTGGCGGTGCGCGGGTGGGAAGCGGGTGGGCAGCTTCTCTTAGGGGAGCGTCGGGGACCGCATGGCCAGGCTGGTGGCACCGGGGACGGGTGCGGGGGCGTCAAGGGACACGGGTGGGGTTTCGAGCTGTGCTTTTGGAGCCGCCTCGGTGCAAATGACTCGGGGCGGGGGGGTGGGGGTGGGGGGTGCGTTTTCCACTTAACGGAGTGAAAATAACTCTCCCGACGGGGGACCTCCTGCTATAGCCATCCCCCCGCGGCACCGCGCTCGCTCCCACATGAAGCGAGGAAGCGGCGGAGAGCTGGAAAGCGCTCGTTTGCCTCCGGGCTCCCTCCCGCCGGCTTCTCCCACCGGAGCTAAACCTCCCGTGGGGACGGGGTGGGGGTGGTCCCCAGCGAGCAGCGGGGCAGCCCCGTCCGCCGCCTCCTCTCCGCTTTCCCCGTCACGAGGAGGATTTTCCCTCCTTAACGCCAACAGTCGGGAAGCCCCGGCGGGAGGCGGCGGCGAGCGCGGGGCAGGTGCCGCCGGTTCGGCGGGGGCTCGGCCCGGCCCTGACGGGCGTCGCAAACCGGGGAGGAACCGGGGGGCGGGGGGGCGGCCGCCGGCGCCGGGCCGGGGCGGGGAGCGAACAAAGCGTCCCCGACGGGGCAGGCCGGCACGGTGCCGCCCGCAGCGGGGGCGGGGTGACCGGGCCACCCGTCCCCCCCCTTCTCCACACACAGAGACACGCACACACAGAGACACAAGCGGCCGCCGGTGCGCGGCGGGAGGATGCGGAGGCTGCGCCCCTGGGCGCTGGTGCTGGGCGGGCTGCTCTGTGCCGCCGCCGCCGCCGCCGGCGGTCCGCCGCCGCGGAGCTACCCGCACAGCGCGGTGCTGGACGGCGCGGCCGCGTACCGCTTGCGCTGGGGCCGCCGCGGCAGCGCCCTCGCCTTCCGCCTGGAGGTGCGCACCCGCGGCTACGTGGGCTTCGGGCTCTCGGCCAGCGGCGGCATGGCTTCGGCCGACATCGTGGTGGGGGGCGTGGAGAGGGGACAGCCCTACCTGCAGGTAAGGCCCGGCGCTGCCGGCACCCCCCTTCTGCCCCGCGTCCCGGGTCCTCTTTGTCCCCCCACCTTCCCCACTGCCGTTTCTTTCTCGGGACGCCCCTCTTTCCCTGCCCCTCTTCCGTTTGCAGCCTCCTCGCCCCCCATCTCCGTACCTCTTTGCTTCTTCCTCCCAGCTTTTTGGTTATCCCTATTGTTCTGCGTCCCTCTCCCCCTCAGGGGAGCTACTCCTTTTCCTACTCCTTTTCGGTCCGCTCCCTGCCAACCTTCCCTCTAAACTTCTACGTGGGTTTCGTCAAAGGTGTCAGGTTTCCTTCCTCTTTATCCAGAAAATGCAACAACATTTTTCTCTCTCTTTGGGTGCTCTCTCCCTGCCAGACCTCTGAGCCTGGACCCGAGGGGGAGAGGGGAGGGACGGCAGAGTCTCTCCCGCCGGGATGCGGCACCTTTTTCCTCACCCAGCCTTAGCGCAACGGTGCAACCAACAAGTGACGGAGCGTGGCCGTCCTGGTGCCGCTTAAGCTTCATCTCTGTAATCGCACTGGCATGAGGGCATGATCCCACCAGCTTCCCAGCCTGCTGATGTCCTCATCTGCTGGGGCACAGCCGGTGCTGCTCCTGCCCTTGGTGTTCCTTCTCTCCTCACTTGGAGGTGTTTTGACCCAGATATTGAAAAGAACTTACAGAGTAACTACTGGGGGCCCTGGTACTCGTCCTTGGTCTGGTAAAGCAACCTCAGAGGAGACCAACTGTATTGCCGTAATTCCCTAGGTATGTTTCTGTAGTTGTCTAGACAGTGCCAGGGCTACAGCTGGGAACAGGAGTGTGGGACATAGGCTCCGCTGGTGCTTCCAGTAAAGCATCCCCTTCAGGAGGCACCAGTGGCTGGTGGGGTAGGAGCCATGAGAGGGATCCATACCTTCGGTTCCCTCTCAGCGACCTGAGATCCAGCCTGGATGAATTGTTCTGGGGTTGGGGGAGCAGGGACAACTTGTCCCATGGGTGAGTGAAAGGGGAATCAGGCCCGGCACGACACCTTGTCACCCCCAGTTGCCTGAATAATAACTTTTAGAAAGGCAATTTAAGAGCAGAGTAACTCCCAGTTGTTAGAGTACAGTCTAGGAGAAGTTGTCTGTCTTTGCTTCATTGTGTTAGAACTAGTTGATCTTTAAAGCTGCTGCTTAAATGTTGATAGCTTTTTCTTTCAGAATATGGATTTTTATTAGCATTTCTCCATCAGAAAACTAAAAGCTTAATATGCTTTCCCTACTATTTGTCAAGATTTTATAAAATCAAAACCTTTACAGAAAAAGGGAGCTTTTAGCATAAATATTTCCTTTTGTTTCTATTAGTTTGCTATATGAAGTTTAGGCAACTATTTGTCTTATCTCAGTTCAGACTGATGATTTTCAGAATATATTTTTCTCCATATTTCAAAATGAAGATCATTTTTCCAAAAACCTCAGTCTAAATAAAAAACTACTAATAAAAGCCCCCTATTTTGGTCATGGAGCAATGAGCTCTTAGCACACAGAATGTAAAGCTTTCTGGAGCCTTACACTTCAGAAGATACACCTATTCATCACTAAAAGAAACCCACACTTTGTGCTTGGTTAGTTCATAGATCCTGTTAGGGTAAAGCAAGCCGTTTAGAAAGGCATCCAAACCTAGTGTAAAGACATCCAGGATCCATCACTTCCCTTGATAGTTTCTGGCAATGGCAAGTCTGTGCTTTTCCTGATTTCCAGTATTAGTTTGTTTGGGTTCAGATTCCAGCTATGTATTTTCTCTACTATATTAGAAACTACACCCCCCACCCCCCACCCCCTTCCCCCACATCCCACCTCCATAAAGTTATTTATATGCTGTAATCAAGTCACTCATTTTTCTTTTGCATAAAATGAATAAATTGAGCTCTTTAAGCATCCTACTGCAGGACATTTTCCCCAGCGCTAAAAGCACTTCTGTGGCTCTTTTCAGCACCCCTCGCAGCTTTCCAGTATCCTTTAAAAACGGCCCACATACAAATTCCGTTCTTCTTCCAAAGATTTTATTCACTCGCACACCATGACAAATACAACAGAGATAGAAGAGGGAAGGACTTTAGCAATTGCCTCCTGTTACAGAACACCTGGTATTTTTCCTGAAACACTAATTTAGCACATAAACATCTGCTGTGCTAAGTGCTATGAGTTATTTTGTTGCACTTTTGAGTAGGTAAAGCAGAGAAGAAACTCTGCTGTTAAGCTTGCTTGTAACATGAGGTTTTCTCCATCCCCAATTCCTTCTTCAGTTCTAGGCAGCAAAGTTTCCTTTTAAACTGGACTGAGGTCTTTTAAAAAGTTGCTCAGTTAAAATATTTCTGTACTTGCACCAACAAGGAAAGGCCAGAAACAAAGACGATGAAGAAACAAAATTTTTCCAAAGGCTTTTTCTGGCCAGCGAGCAGGGATTGCTACAAAATGAATAACTTGTTCTAGAATGCTATTTCAATAATATCTAATTCTTCCCTTTACTGGACACACAACTACAGTTAATATTTTAAAAACATGTTCTGTGTGAAGTGTATATCATCATAATTTACATTATTTACTGCTGAAAAAGAATGTTTCATAGATAGTAACCTTGAAAGTATGTGGTTTTATGCCTAGCTGCGCTCTATTAAATATGTACACCCTATAATGAAAGAACTTACTTTTCTTTTTGGTTTTAGAAATATGTTTTTATTCCATGATCATCAGTCGGAAAATGTGCATCGTGGTCTAAACTCTTAGAAGGGTCATTTTTTGGTTTCTTTGAAAGTTTTGAGATGCTTGTTAGTGGCCTGATTTTCAGAAGATGTTCTGAAACACCTTTATAGCCTTTCAAGCGGTCATTGAAATTGCTAGTCTTCTGGGAGAATTTAGCCTCTTTTTCCTCCCTAAATTCTCTCTCCTCCTTTAAAAATAGAAAGTGTTCTCGGAGAATAGAGTCCTCTTCTGGGAGCAAATATGTAAATGTAGTTAGACTACAGCTGGTAAAGGTAAAAGCAGATATCCTTATTCAGTGGAATATCCATGTATCGATAACTTCCAAATAGTTTTCAGAGAAGAGAGAAAATGTTTCCTCTGGCATTTATTCTTCATCTTCTCAGAGCAAGCAGAGGCTGTTCCCACTGTCAGCAGGCAGTGCTTTTCTTGAAAAAATCTAGTGACCCAAAGTTCTGGATATCTGAGATTGTGTTTTACTTTCTCAGTTTTTGGATGTCTCCTGAACTTGGGTGTAACGTGTTATTTGTTTTGGTTTGCTTTTCCGTTGTTTGAGCTGTATTTAAGCTAAAAGGGTGTCTGGCATAAGTAAAGGCTAAATTGATTGGAAAGTCTGAGGTTTAGTTCTCTCTAAACATATCAAGGTAAAAAGTGTTGTGATGTTGTGAGAGAAGAAGAACAAACCTTCATCGTGTACCAGAGTAGTTTTTTGGTGAGCATTTGAATGATCGGAGAATTATACGTTTGCTATCACAGAATCACAGAATGGTTCGGGTTGGAAGGGATCTTAAAGATTATCTTGTTCCAACCCCCCTGTCCTGGGCAGGGACACCTCCCACTAGACCAGGTTTCTCAAAGCCTCATCCAGCCTGGCCTTGACTATCCTAACGTTTCAGAAGTTCGGTACTTGGAATGGGAACCTAGACATATTTTGAGAGGATGTAGAGGACATAGCATGAGTGCATATATACATACATGCATAGCTCGATGTTGTTGTGAGGGAGTCACCTCTACCAAGTGGAGAAAAAGAGGGAGATCGGTAAACAAATTATTCTCACATGTTACTGAGAGCCCTGTGTTGACTGAGGAGCAGATTATGTGAGGTGTGGGTGAGCATGTTTGAGAACAAGTAGAAGATAGCAATGGGGGCTGGTGTTGGAAAGCTGGGAGCTGCCTTCGTCTCTACAGGGAAGGGATGGACTTGGAAGGAGAGTTCATATTTAGCAAAATGTTACCTTGAAATATTGCCATGGTCACTTGCAGCATGTGTTACTCTTCATAAAAGTTCTTGGGGCAGCCTTAGCTTTTGCATCTAATTTTCTTTCATCCCTTTTTTTTTTTTTTTTTTAAATGCATTTCTTTTGTGCTTATGAATTGACACAGCATGCATTTTCATGCTAGACCCATGCCTTTTCCTTGGTCTCCACCCCTGTCTGGAATTGTGCATCCCCACCCACAGCACGTAGCTGCTGAGAGCCCCATTTTGGGGAGAGTAATCCTCCTTGATGAATGCCTATTTTGTGCAAGTTATACAAGAGGGTTGCATTGTTAGAGTCTTCTGTTGAACTTGCACAAAAATAGTCCCTACTCAGGGTGAATAGGGACTGTGTGTCACTAAAAAGTACTTTATTATTCATTACAGCCTTGCTTGTTAACTGTCACCCAAACTAAAGAATATCTGTTATCAAATGTATCCCATAGAGTTAGCTTAATTGCTCATAGGGAAGTACTTGGAAGAGATTTTAAAGGACAGAAAACAGTGAGCATTCTCTGTACTTAACGATATGCTGCTTTTAAGTGCACTCATGCCAACAGCAACAAAAGAAGTGTTTAGAAAACAACTTGAAAGGCACCAAGAGAGAGATGCAAAGTGAGTGCCACACTGACATATCTCAGTTGGCGCTTTGTTGGAGGTATTTCGTGCCTTTGGGCGTTGGGGCAAAATCTCTAGATGACTAATGAGTCCCTCTTGGCTTCCATGTGGGGCATAAAGAGACACTCCAGTGTACATCTCCACCGGCTGGGTGCTTTGTTGTTCCCTTTCAGAGGTACAATAGTTAGGACAAGGAAGCAACAGTTGGTGAACAAAAGATGAGAAGAATTCCGTAGCCCTTGTGTTTTGCAGGCTCTTGGGGGCTGTTTTGCAAGGGGTTTTTTTATTCTTTATGGTATTTTTCTTGTCTTTGGCTTTCCTTGTCTTTTTCTTGATTTTGGAAACACCAAGAAAATGAAACTTTCTTAAACTTCCCCAAAAATAAGTACCTGGGGCAGGATGGAAATGTAGCCACCGTGAGTGATGCAAAGGTTTAAAATAATGGGGGAATTATTTAATTCTCAGTATAAACAAGTATATTAGAAGTAAGAGGGAAGAGGGGACATTTTCTAAGGTGCACACAGAAATTTTGGGAGCAAGTATCACTAGCAGTTGTGCTTGAAAAGCCCTTAAGTGTTTTTAAAACTTCCTCATAATTGAGGTAATTAAAGTAATTAAAACAAGAAAACTTGTACTGGTTAAACGTGGCTCCTGTGTAAGGAATGCTCTTTGTGATAAAGTACAGTTGTGAGATTGGATCATGCAGTATCTCCTACTTACAGCTTTTCCTTCCCTTAAAACACTTTGCTACATGTTTCATCTAGTCTGTGTTAAGACAGCCTTTAATCTAGCTTTATAGCTTCCGATATAACTGGAGTATAACCTCTTAAATCAACATTTGCTCTCAATGTAAAGACTTGGATAAGTCATTGTGACTCTGATGCAAAGTCAAATTATCCATGCGGATAAGGGATGTCTTATTTCAACTTCTAATGGCTTGTGCTTCTTACACCTCTGTGTTGGTAAGTTAGAGAGCTCTCCACACTTCAGTGTTTTCCATTTGTGTGTGGAGAAAGTGGTATTTTTACATCTTCCAGGAATGCCACAAAAACCAAGGGGTGTCACGGCTGGCTGTAGGCTACCAGGAAGCTGCCCCAGGCAGCATTTAACTAGATACAAGAAATACACTGAAGTGTTTTCAAATGACTTACAGTTTGATGGGGAAAGACATGTCTCTAAGTAAATAAATGTGTTTCATGTGTAAAAATTACACACTCTCTTTTTGCAAAGAAAATATATGTACATGTACACACACACACACATCATCTGTTTCTGTAAATGAACAAGAGGAAGATGTGTGCCTTTGTGTATATGTTTAAAATACAGACACACCCACAATTATTCGCTACAGATAAAAATTTTCTGTCATTGTCAAAGTTAGTAGTAGACCTGGAGTAAATAAGCCACATTTACTCCAGTGTAATTCAGCGTAATTGGAGTTGTACCAGGAATTGCGCAGCTTCTCGGAACTCCCTGCGTGAGCGAGGTCCAGGTTTCCTAGCAAGAACTGAATCACTTCATACTAATCTGCCGCGTAGGTGAAAAATAAAACAAATAAATCAGTAAATTAATTGTGAACAGACTGCTCATAGGGCAGCAGCTGAACTTACTGATCCTGGTTACTTTAGGAACTTCTTGCGACTTCTTGATTGCTGTCGCTATACCCTTTCTGTGGATATTTTTTTTCATTTGGGGCCAATCCTAAGATTGGATCAGTCAACTGGAATGCTCTCAAGGTGTTCTTATACAGAGCAGTGATGCTTTCAGACCCCTGCTTCGTGTTAGGTTTCTGTGGGTGGTCTCTGCTTTTCCCTAATGTAAGAGCATAGTAAGATCTTTGCCTGAAACTCAAGCTGAAATTTATTTGAGGTTGCAAAAAAGTTTGGTTTGCTTATTTGTAAACTCATGCTCTGTTTGCTTCTTGCCAAATACAATGTAAAAACAGCTTCTTTTTGGTGGTAACATCCAGTGTGTGCTGGAACCATGAGCAGCAAGATTCCATCTAAAGTAAATGCAACAATAAAAAAGAGAAATGTTAACCACAGTTATTTTTCTGGAAAAGCAGAAAGGCAGAGCTTGGTGCTTATTTCAAACAAATGTTTTGATCAGTTCTTTTGCGTACTGTAGCAATTTATCCATCCTATTAATACTCAAGATAGATCCTCTCCTGTGCCAGCTTTCATCTTGGTTACAGTTTCCCGATTCCTTTGCCAAACTTTTCTTCAGCCCTGGTCTTACACATCAGTTTGGGTAGTTTGGGGATGTTCGGAACTCCATGGGTTGGCTAAACACCGTAGGTGAAGACTAGTTGCAACACGGCTTGGTTTTCCCTCATTTCCCGTTCCTGGCTTGTCCCTTTACTCCCTTGTAAGTGTTAAATCACTGCTGAAGTGGCAGCGATCTCCTGCTTAGGGAAGGGCAGGGTGTATAAATCCTGGCGGCAGAGCTGCTCCCAAGCCGAGACCACAAAGCGATGGCTGGATGGGGCTGCAGTTTGAGAGTTATTTTATGCTCCTTGAGGTTGAAAGGTGCTGTATATTATTTAGGATGGGAAATGGATATCATAAACAAAACAATCTTGTACATTGTAAAGATCTGGGGAGGGAGTCCCATAAACACCTGTTCAAGCCTGCGACAACAGCTGGTGGCGTTTTTGGGGTCAGGCTTCCCTCTGCAGCTGTGCTAACATTCTCCAAGGGTAAAACAGCCTCTTCTCACATCCTTAAGAAATTATTCTCCCCAACTGTTTGTAGAGCAGCAATCAGAAACCATATACACCGCAGAACATGGGGGTTTTTTTAAGAAAGAGAGAGGTTAATGGGACCTGAAAAACATATAACATGATCAGCTTCACATCTGAAAAAGAGCATCTTGTGCTGTCAGGAGGATTTTTCATTTTCCGTATGTTGTTTCAACGTCTACTTAATGCGAGGAAGGAGATACCTAATTATTTGACAGATTGCACAACTTAATCCAGAGTTTAAAATGCCAGTTTACGCAATATAATCAAAGGGAGTGCAGAAACTTTAAATGTTGTGAATGTAAACAGCTTACATAAGCAAATTTTGAAATAAAAATAACATCTTTGTTATTATGCAGCACGACCAATAACACTTCTGAAAATTTGTTTTAAACCCTTACTATTTAAATAACAAAAATAAGATGTTCTTACTAGAAAAACATAGTCATTTCACCCTTATTTTCTCTTACGGTAACTGCTTACACCTCTGTGAAATTAATATGAAACTGTAAGAAGGCAGAGAACCTGGATGCACGTGTCGAATCAATACACAAATCCATGTTTTCAGGCTTCTGCTGTGAGTGTTTCAGAAATTCAATTTTAAGGGCTTGATAGTTATTGCAGATCTCTACTGGGACTCCATGAAGTGCTGGGGGACTTGTGTCAGTATAATCTATCCTACAAAAGACACACGTTTTCTAGCTAACTGTATGGGATGGCAAAACCAAATCTGTGTAAGAGAGGTTGCCACATTAGAGCCTTTTTGTCCCTGGTGGGAGGGATAAGCTGTTCTAATATGAGGCACATCTCAGACCATCTGCGATGGATATTGAAGCACTGTAATTCTGTTGAAAACGTTACACTCCCTTCTCTACAGAATTGAATGTGCGAAACTTGTGAATTTAGATGAGTTCTGTGGTATGGTAGTCTGGCCCTGAGAGAGTTTTGAACTGTATTTAGATGTCCTCAGTTCAGCTGGAGCCCAGATGCCTAGCGTCCCTTCTCTGGCTTCTGGTGGATCCATCCTCTGTGCTGTCCTTTGGCCTTATAAGTCACTTTTCAAAGACTTTCAGAGGTACGCAGCTTTCTCCTTTAAGTAGACACAAGGACTTAAATGGAGAGTAGGCTGTTCAAATGTGGTGGTTTTGATTGCATCTGTACCATAGGAGCAGGACTTTCATTTATTCTTATTTTTCTCCTCTGCAAGGAAGCGCGGGAGATGTATAAAGATACAGACATATATCTATAAAGATATATCTATAACTAACTTTTCCTTACTTTTCCAAGATGCTGCTGAAAAGAATATGGCATCACAGTTTGCCAGTGTGTCTTCATTTTTGATAACTTCCTTTTGTTCTTTACGTTGTGTGCACAAGCGTCTTAAAGGCTTTTAAGCTCTGATTGGTAAGTTGAGCAGTGTCCGCGTAGTTTGACTTAAAACTTTGTGAACAGAAAGACATCAGTATGTTTCCTTGGCAATGTGGTCTTATTTTGTTTTCAAACTGGTAAACAAACCTTTTTCATGTGAGACGTTGAGCAATCAAATTCTGAGCCGTTCAGAAATTTTTTGATGTATTATTTTTGTATTTCATTTTTGTGATGAACATCTGGATAATTTTCAACAAAGGAAATAAAAATAGTAATAGAGGCAGTTTGTTAACTCCTAAATAGCTCCTGGCAAGCGTACTCACACTTCGTTCCTCTAGGGCAGTCCCACTGCACTCAGTGGAGTTGCAGGATTTTGGGAATAAATGGACATCTCTCCGTCTTCCTGGGTGCTACATAAATTTGCTTCCCAGGTATTCTCAGCACCCCGATATTCAAAGACTGTTTCAAGGTGGCGTGCATCAGGCAGAGAAAGTAAGCAGAGACAAGGAATTCATTACTTCACAGAAATTTTCACATGGGAAAGATTAACGTTAGTCGGTCAAATTAGCATCTGCCCACAAAATAATTTGAGTCACGGAGTGAGGTGCTGTTCAGCGTCGACAGCAGGGGCAGGCAGTGAGCACCCAATGCAGCGCTCCCAACCCAGGTCTGCTCCCACAGGGTCCTCTCCTGGGACCTGGGCTTTAGGACCACCTTCCCCAAAGCGTTCCCCAGCAGCCACAAAACGAGCCCCTTGCAGTGAGCCAGAGCTGTGACCTGTCTTTGACTGTCTTCCAGGCGAGTGAAATAATTGCACTGACAAACACGTTATCAAGGCACATCTGAGCTAATACCGTAATTGCACAACTTCTTTGAGTTATTTTTGTGTGGTCCCCGCAGGGTCATGGAAGTCAGGGCTATATCACAAGAGGTATTTTTTTTTGGTTACAGCTGTGTCCTCTGGACTTGCTAAGAAATGGTGAAGTTCTTTCAAACCAGCAAAATACACACCGAAATCTGCTTCACATTTCTGAGCTTTCCTTCACAGCAGTTTCAGGTAAAGACTTTCAACCGGTTCACATGAGGAGAAGCTGTTCTTGAATTTCTATTCCTCAACAATTCAATGTGTGAGTGCATATTCTAATCCTCCAATTTAATGTAACGTTTCAGCAGAGATGTCACACTGTAATAAAAGCGGATGTTCACAAGGTTACATTTCTTGTCCAGACAAGCCCTTACTATTTTTAAGATGGAAGCGGAGATTCCATAGAGGAGTGTTTTCGGAGCAGGAATGGTGTTGCGTGTAGATGTTCACTGCCTCTTTCCAAGCTCTGACAGAGGGTAAAAGTGGAGCTTTTTGATCCCATAAAGTACCCATCTTCAAGTACTGTCCCAGAACAGGCCCATTATTTCCCTTTGGAAAAGCAAATCCAAAATTCTTTCTCTAAACAAACTTAACTCATCAGTTCCCTTTCTTTCAGCATAGAAATTCAGGTCCCAGACCCCTCTTTTGCTCTTTTTGGTGGTTATTTTTCCATGTGTGTATTCTTTCACATATGTGCTCATTCATTTGTAGTCATGAGAAGTGCTGACAGGAAAAGGAGGACTCTTTTTGGTACCTTTCAAAAGTTTCGAAATTTAGATTTGTTCCAGAACTGAAAAAATCCAAACTGTTTCAGTAGTTTTGGCAAGATAGAAATAAATCTGAATATTGTCCTACTGATAAAAAACGGTCAGCTTTTTACACACTTTTCTTCATTGAAACTGCATCATGACTGAGATAATTTTATACCAATTTTCATCCAAATTAATATACCTTAACAGAATGTCTGTTATTTGTACATCTATAAAAGGCAGACCAGCTTGTGAACTCTGACTGGTGTGCATGTGGTCTCTTGCACACACACACACACACACACACAAAAATTTCGAGGGTGGGGTTATTTTTAAGATTACAGCTCCTGAATGATCCTTCAGTGGATTAATAAGGTATCAGCTACTTTTACCGGTATCAAAATACTTGGACATAATATTTTATAATTTTTCAGTTCGGTTACCTCCACTTTAACAAAAGGGAAAAGATCTCTCTAAGAGTGAATGGAGGTCCAAATAGCTGCAGAACTAAACGCCTTCAAAGAACAGCCAGCGCTGCATTATTCTGCAAGGGTGCCGCACGATTAATGGTGTCTGCCTGGAGCCTGTTCAGCATGAGAAATACATCTATTAGTTAAAAGCCTTCTTCCCCATCCCAAACCGGGCAGAAACAGCCTGAACCTCAAAGGAGGGTGACTGGAGGAGGTGCAGGGGAGGCGATGGCCATCCCTTGCCAGGTGGCCGGGGTGGGAGCGGAGGGAGGGCCGGGTCCCAGCTGCGCGGGGCCGCAGGAATTCGGGGTGAGGAGGTCAATGACCCGGCATCGCCGCCGTCACTCCTCCATTGCACTGTGCCTCTGCTGAACCCCAGCCAGGGAGCGTCTTTCTTACAAACAGCTGGACACCCTCCCCCCTAAATAATCCCCCAACCTAACCCCAACCCAGCACCTTTTGTGTGAACTGAGCATTTTCCGTGCTGGTTAAGCCGTAGGGTTTCCAGTTCTAGTGGGTGCGCGTTCAAGAGGTTTGCTTTCTGTGGGCAAGGAAAAAAGAAAGGAAAAGTTGCGTTGATGTGAATATTGAGTGAAATTCATTCCCTCTGTAATTTCCCCCAAAGTTCACGACACCCCCGTCAGGATAAATTAGGCTTCTTGGTCGTTGAGTACAGCTGATATTTCTGCAGTTATGTACAGGCAGCATGTTGTTAAAGTTGCTCAAGACGTTCTTTGAGCTGCTTATCAAGGAGATTTGCTTTCCTGAAGACTTTTAATCAAAAAAATGTTCAGTGACACCTCAAATTTATCATTTGATGGAAACCTATGATACATCAATATTTTACATAAAGATGTATTTTAAGAGGATTCAGTATTGTTCATGAATTTTTATTTTTAATTTAATATTAGTTTTTAATAATGGCCCACCTTTTATTTTCAACAGGATTATTTTACAGATGAAAACAGAGTACTTAAAAAGGACCCTCAGCAGGATTACCATCTGGAATATGCCATGGAAAACAGCACACATACCATATTGGCTTTTAGCAGAGAACTGCACACTTGTGATACAAATGACAAAAGCATAACGGTAAGATGCTCTGCCTGTATGTAGTGAGATGATGTAATTAATGCAGCCCAAATGTATATGTGGTTATGAAGTTGGTTATTGAAACCTCATTTTAGTAAAAGGACGGAATTAGAGAAATTCACTTTCCAAAACATCTCTTAGGTCAACTTAAATTAACCATGTAGTTCTTGTGCTAGTTCTATTAAGCTCTTATATTTTAATTTCAGCTTTCTTTGTCCTTCTACTTTAATGCGTTATGTTCTCTAATTTCTAACACACAAAGTGAACACAGGATTGAAACAGGTACTTCTGGGCCATCAAGTCCCATATCCCACAGTTACAATCATTTGAGAGATGCCAACGTGAGAAACATTTCTGAGGTCTTACACTAACTTGTAGTTGATCTTAAAGATAGACTTTTAAAAAACATTGGAGCATATATATTTATAGTATATTTTTGGTTTTATTTCTTTATTCAAAATAAAGAAGTTGAAGAGTTTTATGATAAAACTCTTTCCATGCTGAAATACTTTTCATGGTAAATTCTCCTGTTGCCCTAGGGACTGCCGTGCTGTTTCCTAAGCATAATTTTAAATTATATGAAGTTGATGGCTTTTGTATTGGAAATGACAGATAGGTTAGAGAGATCTGCAAGGCTTTCTATGCTCTGGTTTGTTTTGGAAGCATTACTGTAGTAGTTCAACACTATTTTCATTATTTATGTTTTCACAATATACACAATAATAACAACATGAGGAGCTGAAAGGTGCAGAAAGCAAACCACAGCTGTATAAACCACCAGAGTTCCAGGCAGTCAATGGATCTATGGTTTTCACACCTGCTCAAAATTGTCTCAGTATAATTTAACATTCTGGGACACTTCAGGATTTATTAGATTATTTTGTCTCAAGGGTGATTATTACAATCAAAGAATGGTTTGCAGAGAACTGTTCTGTGCTGTGGCTGTAGATTGATGTTTAAGATGTAAATCTGTTCTGTAATTGAATGTCTGTGTTCCCTAGCATGCAAGGACGACAGTTCACAGAAGGTATTCCCAGCTTTACAGAGCTGAGCCTGGGAACTGCTTTGTAAGGAAACCTGTTTGCTGACCAAATGAGTGGCATCTCTAGAAAAAAATTGTTTGATGTGTTTAGTTGGTTACCTCTTTAATGAGTCTGTTCTGCTATTTGCAGATGTGATTTAAATTTGAGGCATTAATGAAGGAATCTATCAGAGAGAGATTAAACTTCTGCAGATCTGCAATGAATCCTATGAGTATAAAACATTATTAATTTTAAAAGCAGTAGGTGACTGCTCCTCTGGTATACATTGTCATTGTTCAGATACAGCAGCACCTACATCATACTGATCTTAGGAATTATGTGAATAATGCAAGGAAGATCTCATTGCTATTCCTTATGGAATTGGAACTTCTTGGTTGTTTTCTTTCTTTCAGGAGAGCACAGTGCGGGTAATATGGGCCTACCACCACAAAGACATGGGAGAAGCAGGTCAAAATTACCATGGGTCTAATCGTGGTACAAAGAGTCTACGTTTACTGAATCCTGAGAAAGAAGAAGTCTCATCTGCCTCTTTGCCATACTTCGACTTGACAAACAAAGACGTAAGTTACTCCGGGTTTTGGGTTTATGTGGAGATGGGGATAAGGTGACAGCCAAGGTTTTGGGCTTACGCCACAGGGTAACGCGACTTTTATAATATCGTGTTCTTGCCCTTTTTATTAAGACAGGTGCCTGTACCAGACAAGGATACAACATACTGGTGCCAAATGTTTAAGATTCCTGTACAACATGAAAAGCATCATGTGACAAAGGTGAGTGATTCTGACTAAGCAAAGTTAGAGGGGCTCAGATAACGATTACTCTTCGCAGCAGTTCTTACACTTTCAAAATTTGCTTCACTGCTTACTGGAGTGAAAACAAGGCCTTGTGTCTGTCTTCACAAACGTGGGTCAAGTGTATGTGTGCCCCGGACCTGATTCTGGTGTGCCCTGACAACCAGCACGTGCAGTGACAGAGTTCCTTTCTTCCTCTTCTCCTACATCCTCTTGCTCTCTTAAGAAAATGAGGTTGAAAATTATTTCTGTCCATAAAAATTTTTCTCAAAGACTAAGTAAAATTGTCTAAAAGCATGTTCCATCAAGTTTCTACTTCTATGTAAGAATGTCATGAATTTCTTTTAACAGAGGGTAATTTCGGATTAAAAAAATAATTAAATGTTGAACTTTGTTAAAATGATGAAGTTTGTTCTTCTTTGATTCCAATCACCTCTCTTGTGATGACCACAGTGGAGTTCTGCCGCGTTACATCATGTGAGCACAGACTTCATTATCTTCAGCTGCGTAAAAGCCAAGTGTTACGAAAAAAGACATGGATGTTGTAATTTAAAATAAATGAAAATGTGTAAACATCTACACAAGGTTCAGCAAGATCCAAGGTGATTTCAAAACCCACATGCATAAACATGTTTTTCTATAATATGTTTTCTAACTTTCAGTTTGGAACTGAAAGCTTAAGAGTGCTGGGAGAAAGACGTTTCTCATATTCCTTCCCAGAAGCAATATACTGAAGACCTCCTAAAAGAACAATTTTTTACTATTGTTTTAGACTGCTTAAGATAGCACTGTGAGATAGCTCTGGCTCTCATTTTTATATTTCCTTTAACCCATTAGTGCTTTTAAGTATACAATTCTATCCATTTTTTTTTTATTATCAGTCGTATTTCTCCAATGCATTCAGTAAGACTGAAATTTTAAATTAACTCAAAGATCTTAACGTGATTTCCAGTGTAAGTAAGTCTGAGAAATACATACAGTTGTTATGGAATATTGTGGGTTTCTGCACTTTATCAGAATGAACAATTGCAAGGTCCAAATTTCTGCCTTCAGGTACTTGATCTTTAATCACATTTGACATTCGTGACAGCTACTTGCACAAACCTTTATTACAAGCAGAATTTGCTTGTAATACCGTACATATGTCAGGATTCCTAGCTTTCTGCTTTCAAGTGAGAGAGCTTCAAAATGGTAGTATCAGAATCATGCTTTCCGTGTTAAGTTTGGTGAAAGTTGTAGATACATGCTGTTCTGCTAAAAAACCCTCTTGCACTATTTATTATTTATATTTTCTGAATTTATTTTTAAACTGCACATAAAGTTACCCATTTTAAAAAAAATTGTGGTTGGCTGAAGCTCAGACATGATTTTCACTCAGAAATACATGGACTAATTTTTCAGAACAGTTTTATAGTCTTTATTTTTATGATGATGTATAAAAATATTATAATTTTAGAAATCATATTATGAAGTCAGAAATTTATTTGTTTTTTGTAAAGTTAAAAATTAGAGAAGAATCCTCAGTGATTTTCCACCTTCAGAAAAGCAAACAAATTTCATCTTGTCACTTAGAAAATATTTAGAGAAAGAACAATGATTACAGAAAGAGAGAAGAATTATGTAGGAACACTTCCTTAGTGTTTCTTTTCAGGGGCACAGCTTATATTTTTGTATGGGTGACTTTTGTAGGTGATGCATAGGGTTTTTGTGGAATTGTATCTGTGCAAACTGATTAAACATTTCCTAAAGCCTACTGATGCACAAGGAATGGGGCTTACAGCTACTCAGGAGGATATTAGCTCTGCAAACAAAGATTGAATTTCACAAAGGGGAGGACAGATGAATTGTTTGGCCAGATCAAACTGTCTGCGTTAGTTAAATACTCACGTAGATGTTGATTCTGCATTGCTTCTGTAGCACCATTTTCATATAAACTGACACATCTCATTTTTACAGACAGAAAAAAAAAGTTTAGAAAATGGTACAAATTCATCTCTGGTATAATTCCGTCTACTTACATAGTGTACATGTGAGCTGACTTTGGCCATTTCTGTCCTCCTGTGTGATTTTGTGGGGCACTGAAGTGCAGTTGAGCTCTTGTTGGACAATGTGTGCCATCACCTCCATGGAAGTGCGTGCTGAGCTGTGCGTATGTGTAAATCTGCTGGTGGTCTGGAGTCTCGAGTAAGTGCAACAGCCACAGTAAGACATTTTTTCATACTGTTCAGCTGTTCTCTATCATTCCTGTCTTCTTGAAAATTGCCGTGAGCATTTTAAAATAATGTATTTTTCAAAACATCAGTTTCATCAGGGAAGCACAATATTTTAATGAAGGAAAATGTGAAAAAATCAGACCTATCATTAAAGGTAGAGGCCAAGACTTTCAATCATCTCTGGTTAACAAATGCCAGATTCTGAATACAGATTCTGAATTAAAAAGGATTTTTTCAGTTCCATTGACCATGCATTGTTTTAAAAAAGAGCATAGGCTCTCATGCCAAACATCTTCAAAACACTTACAAATATATTTCGCAAATATAGTCTAGTGGTGCAACAGCTGGGTGATTGATAACACTTGGTCTTAGGGTGCATCTGCAGTAGTGTTCTAGTTTGGCTGAGATGAAGTGAATCTTCGAGTTATTCTTGGTTATTTCGGCGTGGTTACTGCCATGGAGCAGTTGTGGAGCTCGTGAACTGAATCCCTTTGGGTACAACTCAACAGGAGGGTGTGTGCCAGGAGCACAACAGAAGTCCCCTGGGTGGCAATGGGCTGGCATTTGTACAAATAAAACATTTCTGATGGTGGGTAGTGAGGATGTCCAGAAGACATCCTTTTCCTCTTTTGCACTTTCTCTTCTCAAGGAAAAAAATGTCCCCGAAACTGAATGACTCTCTGGGCAATGAGAAGCTTTTTTTGCAGATGTCCCAATATGCTGCTTTTGCCTTCTGGGTAGCTCAGGCACGGTCCTCCACCTGATTGCCTGCATGAGCAAAGCTGTTGATTTGAAGTGAATTAAAGGGCTTGTTTGGGTAGCAGTTGCGAGGCCTGGGTTCTTCTGTTAGCACAAGATAAAGAAATAACAGCATAAGAGATCTCAAAATCAGTTGAAGGTATAATTATGTAAGGTCTGATGTCTTTTCTTTCTCTTTACATAATATTCATGCTACTTTCCAAGAACCTCGGGTAATGAGAAACAGCATATTTTCATTGACTGTTCTTGATCAAGCTGTGCTACATGACATGTAAATTGTGCAAGAGATAAGATTGTAATCTTGTGTTCATCTCATAGGTAGAATAAGGACATGGATAAGTAATTTCTCCTTATGCTGCATTTACCGATGGAGAACAGAGCTTCACTGAGATAACGGGGCACCCAGCCAGGGTTAGGACTTCTCCATTTAATCTTCCTTTGTTTCATATCTCTTGCAACTTCTTCCCTAGGGAAGCGATTGTGTCTTTCTACATGTCCCTACAATGCCTTCTGTTATGAGATCTCTGATGCCTCTGGGAACTCCTGGAGAAATAACTCATAATAACATTGTGCCTGCTAAGAAATAAAACAAAATAAGATGATTTCTCGATAGCTGGACATAATAGTGGTAAGAGTTATCCAGATTACAACCAATACCAGGCACCGAGTTGTTTTTGTGACCCTCATGGAATACATCACTCTTCAGCTTCAAGCAGCAGGGGCTGCTTGCAAATTTATTAAACTTCTACAGGTTTTCCTTCCCCTGTGTTTTTTTGGTCAGCAGAACCAATTACCAGGGTAACAGATAAATTTTAAAAATAGCAATATGCAGGAGAGACGAAAGGGGTTGCTTGGAGGTAATCGCAGGCAACCGTCTTTCTTCAAGTCAGCTGTTCGCAGGATGTCTCCGCAGTGGTCCTGGGGCCATGGGCCCTGTCTGCTCTTTGTGTGGGAGAAGGCACATCTCCTGTCTGCAAAATCCTCCTGCAGCTACATGTGCATTGGCCTGTTTTGCTGCTTTGAGCTTCAGGCTGCCTCAGGCTTACTACCCTACAGGGATTTTTACTTTTCTCACACACGGAAGTTAGCCGGGAGCTTTCTCAGAAGCAGCTTTCCTAGAAAAAAAGCATTCCACTTATTAGCCCAGACATTCCGGGGATGGGTTTAAGGTTATTTCTTGCTAGAATTTTTTGCAGTGCTCTGCATATATCAATATTTTGACAGAGTTTTGAATATGCCTCTTGCTTGCACCCTCAAAGAAAGTCCTCTGGTTTCACCGACTGCACCTGGGGTAGGAAGTCCCCTACGGCAGGTCGTCTCAGAGGGAGGGAGGGAAGGAGCCGCTGGTGGAGCAGACACACAGGCATGTCCGTGCACTGACCTCTGCGAGAAAAGGTTTCTGTCTCCCTGCAGAAGGGCAGCTCCCGGGGTGTGGAGAGCCCTTGCAGGCAGAGTCCCTCTGCTCCAGGGCTGGGAGCGGGGGCTTTCAGGGGGAGAGGGAGGAGCAGGCACTGACAAGGGGAGTCCCTGCATCATCCTCCCTCTTGTAAACCACCCGTTTTAAAAGTCTCTTCCTTATTTCTCTTTCGGTTTATCAAAAAAAAAGTTATTCAGTGGCAGCACACCGGAGCTTCTGAGATCCTTTAGTTCTCCTACCATCCAGACGTCAGATTTTCATGATTTTCTATGTGTGTGCTGACACGTCTCTCTCTACTTTGACAGTTTTTAAGGCTATTTGTTTGTGGTAGTTTTTTTCTGCCTATTTGCTGAATTTATTTTTTGCTTACCGGGAGCTGGCATCATGCATATGTTTACCAACAGCATGAAAGTGAAAATTTGTTTCACATTCATGAGAAATACTTCTCTGTGTTTCGGTAAATGCAGCTTTTGCTGTATTTTCAAAGCCTGTCTTTGCTGCTCTTTCTACTTTTGGTTCTACAGATGCAACACTTTTATTACTGTCTTTAACTTAGCTTTCAATACTTCATGTCTTCTGTTTGTTTAATTTAATTGTATTGCTTATTAATATAACTGCGTCTGGTAACGATTCATTACTTTGGCTTCACATTAACTGCAGGCCTCCCATGCGCTCCCCTGGTTTTTTCTGCCACAATTAGAAAACCTTAAAATACAGTATTTCCTCTAGTGTCCCTAGATTTTCTGTGAATCCTTTATACCTGTGGTCTCCTGACAAATTGTTTAATGCTGTGTGTAAGCTTCTGAAAATCTACAGTATTTACTGTTGAAGGAATGGTATGTATATTCTACATGCCAGACGTGCCATAATCGATTTGTGTGAAGCTTTTCAGCTTCAGTGTATAACATGTCTGTGCTAGTTTCAACGCTTCATAAATTTTCCCTCTTTATTTTCTTAATTTCTTTGGAATATATTGTGTTTTCCTCAGGGAAAGTAGTTCTCCAGGCTTCAGTTATAATAATCCCATAGACAAAAACGTGTCAGACATTGAATTTCACTATTAAGAGAAGGAAAAACAATTTATGTAAAATAACAAATACGGTTGGGTAGTAGGGTCATTTAGCTGTATCTACATGTCTTTTTTTCTAAAAATTACTCATTTTCCTATAGACTCTAACTTTCTGGTTTTTTAGAAACTAGTATAGTCAGAGAAAGACTGTCCGAAAGGCTGCGATGTGACTGTGCTCAGGAGCATAAAATGCTTCAATTCTGTAAGAGAACTTTTTTAATGTAATGGGACACCCAGTTTTAGAGGGCATTTGGTGACAGAAAGGAGGATCGTAGGTTGTGTTTTGTAAGCTTATGAGAATGGAGTAGCCAGTTTAGTGCTGCTGAAATGGGGAAGAAGCCCCATGCCGGGGATTAGACTATGTGGTCAAAATTCAGTATGTCTTAAGTGCACCTCATGCATACGAAATTAAACTCAGGCAACATATTGAAGACAGTAAATTAAAAACAACAAAGATGGGCTTCCTCTCATCTAACTTGACTTATCTCCAGGTCTGAGACAGCTGTTTAAATGACCTTACAGTGGCAAAAATACCCATTTGTATCATCCTGGAGTAGCTCAAGCATCCCCTGTATGGTTCAGTCTCTCCATTGGCTGAAGAGAGAACCCAGATAACCAGCCTGTATTAGATATGTAGCTGTCAGCTGGATGAATCAGGGGACATGTGTCCCACCAAAATGGTCAGGGGACAGAAGAGATTGTGATAGGAGCAAAAACTGCAAATTAAATCTTTTTATTTTAAATTTGTCATTAGGAAAAGTTGATTTTTCTCAACCTATGTAACTTTTTGGCACTCAGTTTAGGATGTGACTAGGGAAAACAGGCCAAGCATATCACCAGAAAAAACGTAATTATTTAGCATTAACTGAGAAGCATTACATTGGGTATATTTTTATATAAGCACCAAAGTTTTCCGTTGGTGATCTCCTTAGAAAAGGGAGCCTCTTTTCAATTAAAGAAAGGCCTGTATTAGGGCACACCAGCAGCTGCTAGTTAATCTTCATGTTCAGTTTCAGAGCAATCTCTGATAAGGAAGTAAAAACTCCAAAAAAACTTGTTGCCAAGGGTAACTCTGCTTTTTGACAGTGGAATGCTTTAGTAATACCAAAGACCCCAGTGTGAAAATACAAAGGGACTCCAGTTTAAGAGACTGATTGATTGAAAGCCAGAAGGGCAGCCTGTAGCCTCCAGTACCTAAATGAGGGCACTGATTTTTAACTTGAGCGATACCAGACAGTAACTGCTTCTTGTTCTCTGGCTTGAACTTTTACATTTTGCTAAATGTGATAACTCTAGCAAATTGCATCATGCAGCCTGACATAAACAAATCTTCTGTGTTTTCCTGTGTGTTCCCCTGCAAAGCAATTTCAGCCTCGGTAAATTAGATTGGCAACAAAACGATCATCTTATGCTGCAGAGCTTGCAAGCTATCTGCCCTTTGATCTGGAGGGCTGTCTCTTCAGTGCAAGCCTGAATTGGCCCATTAGGCTTTGCAGCGTTAAAGAATCATATAACTGAACTGGCTGGAAATTTAAAGTTTCCCAAGCAACTGTCTTGGGAAACAACACAAATACTGTCTTGCATATTCTGCTAAATTATTTCATATGTAAAATCATTTCTTATATTATTTCACTCTGTGATCAAAGATGAAACTACATATGACCACAGATTTTACTGTCACACCAAACTTCATGTTTCTCGTGGAACATATTCTTATTTTGCGGTAGTCTTCTTTCATTTCACTTGCATACCTTTACAATAAGAATACTTAAACTATGCAGCTATTGCTGCATTATTTCTTTCATACTGGTATGCAAAAATAATCTACTTAATTTCTGTTATCGGCAAACTTGCACATCTAGTGAATTTATTCCAGTTTCTTTGAGTTTTCTTTTTTTTTTTTTTTTAATTAAAACAACATCCATCCATTACAACAATGTATTGACTATGCCAGCACATGGTTGGAAAATATGTATTTTATGTGATTTCCTGGTTAAATGCAAATCAGAAGTTATGTAATTTCTGGTTACATACAAGCGTTAGATGACAGGAGTCGTAGCTTAAAATATGACCAATGGTGAGCATGGAGAAAGGGAGGGTACAATTTCTGTGAAGCTCTCTGAGTTTTACCTCCCAATTCTGAGACGATTTGTGAGGTGATCTTCAGGAGAGGACTGCTATTAGAATCATAGAATCATAGAATCATTTAGGTTGGAAAAGACCCTTGGGATCATCGAGTCCAACCATCAACTGCACTCTACAAAGTTCTCCCCTACACCATATCCCCTAACAACACATCTAAACGACTCTTAAATTTGATAAACCCCATTTTGTCTTGTACCACGTCTTTGTTTCTTCTTCCTCATCCTTAGCTTTGTGTATGGTTCTAGAGTAAGCCTGTGACTGGGTAGTGCCCTGAAAAGAAAATTGTGCCTAGGAATTGTCTGCAGCCAACCAGTCTACACTTCGTATCATAGCAGGCAATACAATATTTCAGAGTAGAATTGTGCCTTAGATGAGCAATTATAAAGCAACTTCTGTGCAAATATCAGAACAGCAGGTTCATAGGTGGTAAAATCTGACTTGATGGGGCTTGCACAGTGTGAAGTGAGTGTCTGGGTGGATCACAAAACAGATCTACCTTGGTCCTACTAGCATTTCGGCATTGCTTCTTAAGATCAACTTTCTAATTCAGGCAAGTCACATATTAGCAACATCTTAAGCAAATTTTCTGTAGGACCACATTTAATTGCTCCAATGTCATTTAGATGGAGAAGAAATTTCATTTCCGATCAACTATTTAAAGTGTTTCTCTTCAGTACCCACCTCTCACTCTGCAACCCCAGCATTAGCTACTGGGGTTAGTTTTCAGAGAATAGTGTTGGGATACCCTCTCCACCTCTGCTTCTGCTTGTGATCCACAGTAGTCATGGCTATGTCCAGAGCACAGATTCATTGACTCCCAGGGGCAAAATAGAAAGAACATTAATAACAGTGGGAAAATAGACAGACAATAGACAATACCACTGCACCACATCCACACATAGCGTACATGACATCAAAATCCACACAGATGACAACTGAACTACAGGCAGATGGTGAATACTTGCTCTTTGCACCAAGACTGAAGTGAAGTTTTACCTGGTATGAAAATAATTTACATCTTGGATCTAACTAAAATACACAAAAAACAACGCAGATCCAAACACCATAACCTGAGAAAACAGAAGTATCTAATCATCAGCCTTCACTGGCAACCTCCCCCCCCACACCTCTTGAGTGGATGAACCACAAGGCAGGGACAGGGGGAGCAAAGTCCCTCCCACTGTAAGAGAAGATCAGGTTCGTGACCACCTGAGAAACCTGAAATACAGAAGTCTATGGGACTTGATGAGATGCATCCCAGAGTCCTGAAGAAATTGGTTCTTGTAGTTGCCAAGCCACTCTCCATGATATTTGAAAAGTTGTGGCAATCAGGTGAGGCCCCCAGTGACTGGAAAAAGGGAAATATTGCACCCATTTTTAAAAAGGGTAGAAAGAAAGACCCTGGGATCTACCGACCTGTCAGCCTCACCTCTGTGCCTGGGAAGATCATGGAACAGATCTTCCTTGAAGCTATGCTAAGACACATGGAGGACAGGAAGGTGATTCAAGACAGCCAGCATGGCCTCACCAAGGGCAGGTCCTGCCTGACTAACATAGCGGCCTTCTATGATGGAGTAACTTACATGAGTGGGCAAGGGAAGAGCTACAGATATCATCTCTCTGGAGTTCTGTAAGGCCTTTGACATGGTCCCCCACAACATGCTTCTCTCTAAATTGGTGAGATATGGATTTGATGCATGGATGGTTGGATGGTTACATCCAGAGGGTAGTGGTCAACAGCTCAATGTCCAGATGGAGATCGGTGACAAGTGGTGTCCCTCGGGGGTCCGTATTGAGACCAGCACTGTTCAATATCTTCATCAATGACATAGTGGGATCAAGTGCACCCAGCAAGTTTGCAGACGACACCAAGTTGAGTGCTGCGGCTGACACCTGAGGGACGGGATGCCATCCAGAGGGACCTGGACAGGCTGGAGAAGTGGGCCCACGTGAACCTCATGAAGTTCAACAAGGCCAAGTACAAGGTCCTGCACTTGGGTCAGGGCAACCCTCGGTATCAGTACAGGCTGGGGGATGAAGGGTTTGAGAGCAGCCCTGCCAAGAAGGACTTGGGGGTACTGGTGAATGAAAAGTTGGACGTTAGCTGGCGACATGTGCTTACAGCTCATAAGGCCAAACACATCCTGGGCTGCATCAAAAGAAGCATGGCCAGAAGGTTGAGGGACATGATTCTGACCCTCTACTCTGCTCTGGTGAGATCCCACCTGGAGTACTGCACCCAGGTCTGGAGCCCTCAGCACAGGAAAGACATGGACCTGTTAGAGCAGGTCCAGAGAAGGGCCACAAAAATGATCAGAGGGCTGGAGAACCTCTCCTATGAGGACAGGCTGAAAGAGTTGGGGTTGTTCAGCCTGGAAAAGAGAAGGCTCCAGGAAGACCTTATAGCAGCCTTCCAGTACTTAAATGGGTCCTACAGGAAAGATGGGGACAAACTTTTTACCAGGGCCTGTTGCGCTAAGACAAGGGATAATGGTTTTAAAGTAAAAGAGGGTAGATTTTGACTAGATATACGGAAGAAAGTTTTTACAAGGGTGGTGAAACACTGGCACAGGTTGCCCAGAGAGGTGGTAGATGTGCCATCCCTGGAAACATTCAAGGTCAGGTTGGACGGGGCTCTGAGCAACCTGGTCTAGTTGAAGATGTCCCTGCTTATTGGAGAGGGGGTTGTACTAGTTGACCTTTAAACATCCCTTCCAACCCAAGCTATTCTATGAATGCCTAAGGTCTTTCTCGTTTGTGTTCCCTTTTGGTAGTCCTTCACAGAAGTCAGCATTTCCTTGTCAGAAAACACATTTCCTAAGAGTTACCCCAGTGTGTGCAAAGCAAGAAGCGGACACCCTGTAAATTCTCACGCGCTCTGTCTTTGGGCAAAGCTGCACGTTCACTCCCAAGCAGGAGGAGAAAAATTATAATGTTATTATGCTACACGATCAAAGGGAACATTTTGCAGTTGTACAATAGAATTAAAACCTCTTCCATTGCCATCTCAAAGAAATAGATAGACTAGATAGACATCACTCTGCATGAATGGTGATTTCATGAACAAAAGGAAGTACCTGCATTGACTTTATTATTTATACTATTCAGATTATATGTTCCTCTTGAATGTATATAAACTCTTTATAGACAACCCTTTTTGGCTTTAGATCTGAAACATATTTGGTTACATATTACTTTATTATTATATTATTTTCACAAGAAAGTAATGATGTTGCTGATTAATTGCCGATTAATTCTGGTTGGTGTGTGTCAGTTGGGCTGAGAGTCTATGACCGTACCGAATACCACAACCACTCTGCCAGTGTTTCTGCTACTTAGGAGTGCAATAAGTGTATTGCCAGGAAGCGTAACCAAATGAAACATGTTTTTTCTTGACCTGAGCTCTTTATCAGATTGCTCCTCAGGGTTATACTTTTTAACTGTTACTAAATGCCTTATCTTAAATCTTCAGACATACCTCAGGCAGAAACAATGTTTTATGAATATTTCTTTGAGGTATACTTCTTTTGGATTTAGTCTAAATTACTGCATGCCTTTAAAGTCTGAAACTCTTTATGAGGGGTAGATTAATTAGGAATAAGAATTTAGGAATGGACATGATGGTAGAGAGAACAAGAAGCCTTAAACCTATCTCCAGTTCTTACTTTTAAAGTTTGGTTTTGTTGGTTATTTTGTTGTTTGATTCCTCTTTCCTAATTAAAATATTCAAGTTGTTCTGCACACTGAACTATAGAAATTCTGGATGTACAATGTAGTCATCAGCAGTAGTATGTGGAGATGGAAAAAATTTGTGTGAATTTAGAGATACGGCCTGCCCTCCAAGCCAACAGCACTGCAACAGTAGCTTTTACCTGGAAGTATGTGTTCTTTTCCAGTAAAAATTCTACAGCTTAAAGTGGAGGTGTGGTAATTACTTCTTAATGCGTTATACTAAGAAAACTTTAATAAGAGCCTTCATTGAACAATGCAGTCACTGAGTAAACAAATCCTTTCTTCTTTATGCCAAGAACAGGAAATATCTGTGCTTTGAATAAGGTTTTCCATTCATGTGGTAAGGACTTTTTCTCCACAGTGATGTTAGAATTTTGGTTCTGCATTTTAAAGTATACCCAAAACCAGTTAAACCCAAATTCCAACCATGTATCTTAAATAAATAAATAAATAAATAAGTCAGCAGTGTTATTTCAATTTGGGATTATGTCCTGTATTTGAATCTCACTTTGAAAAAAAAAAAAGTCCTCCACACACATTAAGGACAAATCATGCAAATTTAAATGCCTTAAGTTGTATGGAACCTCTATTTTTGGTCTGGAAAATTTCCATCCTACAAGGAAACCTTACCTAATCATATTATGAGATTGGGGGTGGGGATGTTTGCTGTTGCCTGGACCTTTTTCTCATCTCCATCTCTTTGTATTAAAATATGAGAAGCAAGATACGTCACTAACTACACAGGTTATATTCTCCTTCAATTGGAAGATGTGAAAAATGTGTACGAAAATAATTTGGATGAACATTTTTATGTTTGAAGGACAATTCAAGTTAAGCAGTAATGCTCCCTGTTGTACATAGATGACTGTCAGTGAACCAGAAACAGCGGCTTTGCTCTGCCTCCTGCAATTCACCCACCAAAATATACACCTTTCTAAGTAAGCAGCACGGTACAAATTCAGAGGCACTTGGAACAGAGAGCAATTGAAAGGGCTTTGTTAGTGATGAAGACTGAATTTAGGATCTGGATTGTACAGTAAGAAAACCAGCAGTGGGCACTTAGCTGTGTACATGCAACTGATAATGGCCCATCTCAGGAAGGATTATGGCAGCTAGTCCATGCTAGACTGCAGCCAGCAAAGCATTGGAGGTATCTCTTTCAGCCCTAACTATTCTGTGGCATTAATTTAATGCTTTCTGACAGAAGGGGTGGGGTGGGGGCGCTGGGAGGGTGGTCCCTGCCTGACCCCGGGATGCCTGAACTCCGGGCTGAAAGTCTGCAGCAGATTAGCGTCCCAGACGTGACGCTGGCCTAGGCAGGTTTTTCTCCTGACATGAGATAGCTGTTAGGTTGTTAGGGTTAAAATCCCGCTCTGCCCCGGAGTCATGGACTTAAACACCTACCCCAGCTCAGAGGCACGTTTACAGCTCTTGGGTTTTTGCTCAGCACACCTCTGGGTTGTGTGGAAGAAGCAGTGTTAGGCAGAAAGCAACTAGTGTTTTTCTTTCAGAACATTTATATGACGATAAAACCATATTAATATTATTGAGGTTTTTTTTCTGGAATACCTGGAGTTTTTGTGCTGAAAAAGACCCAACTTCATTAAGCCAAGTATTCTAAGTATTTGCTTTTCTGAAGAAAAATCTAAAACCTTAAAAGAGATGTTTTAGACAAATATTTGTTCATTCCAAAACTACACTTTTGAAAAGAAAAAAAAGAAAAAAGAAAAAATCAGAAAAAAATCTTGATGATTCCTAATAAGAAGACATTGGGTCTTTGAAGAACTTTTCTAAGTTAGACAAATATTTCAATGTAGGTATGTCGTACACATTTGTGAAGGAGTACAAAGATCAGAGTAATCAGTAAGAAGGTAATAGTTCTTCCTGAGGATGAATATAGAAAGCAGAGACCCTACAACTTGGTCTTCTGCTGCAAAAATTCTCTCAACTAAACTCAGCTAGCACTCAGTTTCACAACCATCATTTTTTGGTCTGAGTTAATCAGGGACATGGCAAACTCATATAAATAAAATAACCAACCACAGGCTGGAAACTCTCTTAGATGCAGCAGTGCCAGAACAAAATCTTGTGTCAAATTTTTGCTCTCAATTTTAAGATTACAGAATAACGTTTTTTTACTTGTGTTACTGCCAGCTACATACACAAGGTGTTGTGTAGGGATGTGGCCTTATTCAGAGCCATTTATATGGCAATATGCCATCCCATAGGATCTTTAAAATGTAAGATTAAGTTGAAGCTACCTTTCGAGCCGGAAAAAACAATAAATCATATTTTTCACTGACATTTCAGTGTAGAAGCATCACTGCAACAAGACAAAGAACTTGTTGTCATTTTCATATATAAAATTAAATTCAACATTTTGTTTTCTGAAGTTCAGTGGGCTATATTTTCCAACCGGGACACTACGAAGAGACTATGAATGTAGTTTACTAACCTTCACCATTTGCACAAGCAGGCATGAAGAAGAAACCACAGCTGTTAACATCAAAGAACGCAAAGCAAATAAAAAGGGAGAAAAACAGGAATAAGCAGGAAAGACTTCCAGGTTTCTGGAGATATTTTTCCCTTGTAGGGAATCTGACTTATTGGACCATTTGAGCTGTTTTCATTTTCATCCTGTTTAATACATTGTACATTAGTATCTTGATGCTGCTTGTCATTGGCTTTTGAGATGCAGGGCTCTATTATGTTACAATTTTGGCTTGTTTTTTTAAGAAATGCAGACATGTGGTGCATTCAGTTTGTGGGTTGGTAAAGAGATATTAGGAAATACAGAAGAGAGCAAGAAAAATTGAAGCTGAATAAACTGGCACTGGCAGATATAAGCATTTTCTTTGTTCATGTGGTGTCAGCCTTTTGACCAGAATAGAGCTTCTGCTAAATTTACAGGTGGAAAGCACATGTCTTATCTGTATCAACTAACTTGAAAATAAATTGAAAATGTGCTTGTTATATTCTTTGAAAGTCATTATTTTGAGAAGTGCTAAGAGATACAGTACAGGAGCTCTGTAAAAATTCTCAACCTGCCTGATGGGTACAGGTCATGCTAATCCCACACCATCACCATAACCCATACTTTCGGTTGCAGAAGGCAGTGTCTTCATTTTGCATTTGAATGCGGTGTATTTTAAATCCCTCCACCTTTGGAAACCTTGATTTGACGTGATGGTGAATTATAGTGCATCTATTACTTTTTATCTCTGTTAGTGGGAGTCAGATAGGTCCATGTATGTCAGTATGGAGAGACAGAAAGAACTTTTGCCCAAGCTTTCAAGAAAGGTAGTGAGGATGCAGAAAATAAGTCACCATGAATAATAAAACGGGAGCTTCTTTCTGTGGGTTTCATGAAAAGCAGGGGAGATCGTGTCTTGTTGCACGCGCTTATTTTTTGCAGTCCCGAATGCTTTCGGCATTTTGATGTAGGGTGGATATAGGGCTTTTGTTATCTGAGCCTCTGGCAGTCGGGAAATGTCAAGCAGAAAATGCACTTTGCCTGCAGGGGAAGAAGTCACCAAGGCGCCTCGGTGGTGCAGTATCTCTGCAGGCTTATTCACGACATGGCAAAGAGATGAACCCTGACAGCTGGGTCTTCCTTGCATGTCAGCAGCAGGGAAGGCACCACAGATGAGCCTGAAAGAATGAGGCAAAATGGGTAAAACAGGTAGTTATATGCATATTCCCTTTCAGTCTCCTTTCAGCCTCTTTCTTGACTCCCTTGGCTAACAAGAGGTGGGTAGGAATTAGCAAGGAAAGAGGAAGGAACTACGTTTCAAAGTCAGAGGTTTCCTCATAATTATTGAAAGTGAAAGGAGGGTTCCCATTTTCACTGCAACTCATCTAAACTACTCAAGTTATTGTTGGCAGGAAGCGTCATTTGAGAGTCCCCTTGCACTACCAGAACAGAGTAAACAAGGCTATATATAAATAAAAATACAAATAAAAATGAATTGTTTGCTTATATCTGCAGAGTTTATTGACTATTACGTATTATGCCTATTATGCCACGCTTTTTTCTGTATTTCCACAGTAAATTATTATCTTTTCATAAGTGTTCTAAAAGTTGCACTATTTCCCGAGTCAAATTAACAAGACGTGGTGACCTTTCAGGGTTCGTCCTGTAGTATTGTGACCGGAGACCCGCAAAAGTAGACCTTAGTTTAGCTTAGTTTTCAGTTGTGTGATTTGGGAATTAAAGACTATCAGAAAACCAAAAACTTTATGCTTAAACAATTCAAATAACTGGAAACATTGAATGCGTGCATTAAACAGTCCATGTTTTAAAAATGTATGCTTATAGCTGGGGACCAAGGCTGATAAAGGGTTGTTAAAATAGAAATAACCTGGTAGGAGATGAAACCTTTCAAACTGTGTTATCATTCATTGGGTCTGCAAGTACTCTGGCAACCAGGCCACCCTGATGTAGATATTTAATTGTAGATACCTGCTCTAGCAACTAATTTTACAGCTGAGACTACTTATGTGCACATTTAAATGCATTACTGATTTGCTGAATTTGGCCCCAAATTTGAAGAACTCGGTCATTTTTCATCATTGTTTGTAAGGCTGGCCAGAAAACAAGAATTTTGTTTATTTGGAAGAAAAAGGAGGTTTTGCAATTTCTGTTCAGCTTGTAGCAAACTGAGCTGTACAGATGCTCTTTGTGGAAAGCGAGGGAGGAAGAGGAAGGCAGCCTAAACAACCGACTTGTTCTATAAGCTAAAATAACAAATGGCTGAGTAATGAGGGCAGCGCTCACCTGGGATGTAGAATGGCATGTTTAAATCCCTGCTCCAGTTAATCACTACAATAGAGAATCATATACTTTTTCTTAATTTTCTTTCTTGCTGAAGTTATTCTAGTAAGTAAGTACAGCTAGCTATTCTTTGGATCAGAGAAAGGGAACCCAACGTTTCTAGGGGGTCTGCTTCTCTTCCTGCTCTCATTTCAACTAGAAATGATACCGTGATCCTTAGGGAGCTGGCCATTAAAATATTTCCACACATTTCTGGGAAATGAAAAAATTGCAATTAATGAGATTTTCCTAAGATTCTTCTTAATAGATTTTTGACCACTCCTAATAGTTTCTTTTTTTTTTTCTCTATTTGTTTAAAAGGGGAAAGAGAAAGGTGGCACCTCTTTAACAGAGTTGTAATAAAAATGTGTAAAAAGTGTAACTTCACTGCTACTTTTCATTATTTAGTTGTGCATCTGAAGAATATAAATTGTCCTACAAGAGGCATTGGAAAGATGCTGAAGGGTTTGTTCTAGGTTTTTTTTCTTCAGTAAAGAAAGTTGAAAAAACCTACTTTTTGAAGTACTGTTATTGTTTAGGTAACTGACACTAAGAAAGCGATGACAGGATGTGAGTTTCTAATTTTGGTGATGTCCCATTGTTTTGAGGGGAAGTTGGTTTTGAAGTAGTGCTTGTAAGCACAGCAGGTGCTGGGATCTTGTAGCAACAGGCAGCACTATCACATGTTGGAACAAAAATACTCTTTTTTTCTTTGTAGATACAGGGATAATATTTCCATAACCATTTCCCTGACTAACCTATACATTACGTGGAGCTTCTGAATTCTCGGGATATATACTGCTTTTTAATGTATACGCTGCCATGGTATGAGTGGTTTTTGGTTGTGCGGTATTTGGACAAATGTGTGGGTATATGACGGAGCAGAGGGAAGAAGGAACATCAAGCTGAAATGGATTTCTGAATCTTTGTCAGTCAGTCTGATATATTTGGGAATAAATTCTTATCTGATGGGAAAACTGACCCTTATCTCCCTCAAACATACCTTTTACATACGATGATGGTAATGCTAACTGAAACAGGGATTACTGGGAACAGTCCAGAAGATCTCTTGTGAAGTATTTCATTCTTGCCATCAGAACAAAACTTTGGTGCATCCGTGTAAATTGGCATCCTTCCATTGACTTCTAAGTGCAGTGAAGTGGGTGGTTTTGGGTTGTGCGCTTCTTGGACAGACATGCAGGTACTCAGCAGCAGCTGGACTCCCCAAGAGCCCAACTTCAATGGTATTTTGCAGACTCATATCAACGAGGGTGGTCTTGATAAGCACAGGCTCTGGTTGCTTCTTCCTGCCCTTCCTCTTTTGTAATTGGTTTAGTGGTTTGAACAAAGTGCAGAGAGATAAATTTCTGGTAACAATATTGTGCTGACAGTATTTTAATAACATAATAAACTTCTTGCTTACCCTGTTCTGATCCTCTGGTAGCTGGGATTCATGTGCTTGCAAAGCAAACGGATGCAAAGTTAGGGTGTATATACATCTTTTGCCTGTTTGAAATACCTTCTCTTTCCTAATATTAAAAGTCAATACTGCATGTCACCCTATGTCTTAAGAGTTACGTTGCCAAAGCTTTACTTTTCTTCTGAAAACATTAATATTTATCTTACTCAACTTGAAGGTAGATATGATGGAATGGGATGCAATCTTTGAAAGCAAAAGCAAGGGGAAAAATCCTTTCATTTTAATACTGTTTTCTATATGCTGATATTTGTGGAATATGGTCTTTCTGAAAAGCAAAATAATTTTTTAAAGAAGTATTCATGTTTGCCCTGGGGATGTCATCTCTGACAGAGAAGATTTAACATCATCCATTCAAACAGAGAGTGAACACTATTAAATGGGAATGAAATTATTTCAGCCTACCCTGAAGTTCGATGGTCAAATTATACTGGGGGCACCCGGGCACCTCTGAGAGCCCTTCAGCTCATCACTGTCATAAACAGGCTGGAGCACCCAACCTCTCAGGAATGACTTCATGTTAATAAAGTCTTTACAACTGAGCAGATTGTCAAATAATTCTAATTTCTTGTAGATGTCAAAAAAATTTGAAAGTCCATCTTGAGCTGCTGAGGAATGTGGGGTATACCTCCAGGCTCACCCTACATGTACAGCATCTATGGGCAGCTCTAGTTTGAAACAGTACAAAAGAGGCAGAAACAGGGATGAAAAGTTCTGAGTAGTTCAGATACCAAGCTGGTTTAGCTGAACAGACTTTCAGCTGGTTTATATCCCCTTCATGCTGGAATGTGGCTAAACAAGATTGTGCAGGGAGAAAGACAAGTGACAGTGCAAGACTGGAGCGGGAGAAGGGAGAACAAGACAAATGGCAACAGAGGTTTTGTCAAGACACATAATTTTCTTCCTGTCCCCTGTTGATGCATTTGGGCAGTGCTTGGGGTTGCAGAGTGCTGAAGTCACATTTCAACCTAGCTACAATCGAACATCAAGTCTCCCCTTTTAAAATAAATGCACTATATAATTTTTAGTTCTGTCTGCATACCTGGATTGAAATAGTCACATCTGAGATGTGTTTTCTTTCTTCTTCTTTTTCATTTTAAAATTGACAGGTTGAGCCATTGATCCAGAAAGGCCATGAGAATCTGGTGCACCATATCCTGCTCTACCAGTGCAGCAGCAATTTGAATGACAGTGTGCTGGACTATGGGCATGAGTGCTACCACCCCAACATGCCAGACTCTTTTCTTACATGTGAGACGGTCATTTTTGCTTGGGCCATTGGAGGAGAGGTAGGATGAATGTTCGTCTAGCATGGTTCATCAATGGGGCTTTAGGATGGTGTGTATCGTAATCAAGCTTCTTCCTAGTATATTAATGATTCCTTCATCTCTCTGGTTTTAAGGGTATACAGCCACAATCCCTAAATGCCTCACCAGTAAGTCCTCAGCTTCTTGTTGACTTAAGAAAGTATGAAATGCAATGAACATTCCAAGTGACAAGCCAAAATCAATGAAAATAGTATAGAGAGAATTTATGCCTTAGAGGAAGAAAGATGACTTGGGAGCATGGAAGTCTGTATCACCTTAGCCCACCTGATATGGAAATACGCTGCCTCCAGTGATGACCAATATCTGTTACCTGCAGAGAACGACAGAAAGAAAAGCAAATCTCTGTAGGTGACTGCATAAAAGACATGGAGGCAATGTTTTCCAAATAAAGTTAGACATGGATTTAATTCCTTTTGTGTCTCACCAGGACCTGGTTACGGTGGTTGCCCCATTCAGGCATATCATTCTGAAGTTTCCTACCCAGCCCAAAGAGAAATCACTTCAGTGTAGGAGCGATTCTGTGTCAGTGCAGAGGACCACTTTACTCATGGCAATGGGACATATCTACAGAAAAGAGTCTCTGATGCCATGTTGCCCCAGCTGCGTTTTCAGCTTGTTTCATCTGTTAATTTAGGCTGCAGTAAATGCTTTCAGCTGACATAAGGCAGCCTCACTGCCAAAGGAATCCCATCCCTTCTTTACCCCCTTGATTCACTGTGTGCCCACACAAATGATGGTGTGGGCACAAAGAGGGACTGGGATGATGATGGTTTCTGGACCCTTCGTTTGCCAGCCTGCAGTCCAAAACTGTCTTTGAGTGCTGAAGTGTGAGGAAGCCAGAGGTGCCACACAGACCCATCAACAGAAGTTTAATCCACTGTGAGCATTATCCCTGATGTGTGCTTTGTGCATTTTCGCCATCAGCTATTCTCTGACCTAGTATTTGTACTCTCAACTGTCTTAATCTAAGTTAAATAAAAAACCTCATATAAATAAGTTATAATTTGGCAAGCACTATGGAGGCTTTTGCAAGGATGATCCTGTTGTTAAAGATCTGTAGGGAGGAATCTGGCAGATCTGGGTTAAATTCAGGTTTACTAGAGTATTCACTACACTTCAGTTTACCCTTATGCAGAATGGAGGTCATATTTATTGCTATATACTACGATTAATTCATTAATGTCCATGAAGCATAAGAAAGTTGGGATCACAAATTGCATATTTCAGAAAATTAGAATCTCAAATTGCATATTAAAATATTAGCTATATCCCCACTTACCAAGCTCTGTTTATCATCATGAGTGGTTTCAGAACTTGAACAGCCCGCTTTGGGATGAAGTTAAACTGAACGTGCGGGGGTGAACCCAGCACCTCCCAGCAGTAAACGGGGTTCCGTGCATTGGGTCTGACCAGAACTTGTCCAAAGTAGCATCGTTGTTAGGGGACAGTGGGTCCGGCACAAGCTGTTGCACTGTACAGAGCTATTTCTTTTGCACTACATGGCTTGCTGATGCAAATGTAGCCATGAAGATCATCGTTATTGTTGACATCATTTTACTTAGAATGCAGTGATTTGGGCAGGAAAAGCAACCTCATCATGTACAACCTCAGTATTCCCTGGAAATTACTGCTTTTAGAAACTGGGAACATTTAAAATGTAGATTCACCTTTTCATAAGGGTTTCATTGTCAGAGTAACTGATGATGCAATGTTTGTCCATTTAGAATGGAATTTTCCTTTTCCGCTCAAGCAATAAATACAGGATAAATAATCATAAGATCACAGGATAATGCAGGTTGGTTGGGACCTCAGGAAATCTCTAGTCCAGCCTCCTACTCAAAGTGGGGTCGGCGGCGAGGTCAGACCAGTTTGCTCAGAGCTTTATCCTCTAACAAGCATAGGATCTACTGTTTTGTAGTGACATAGCTATTTAGTGCGTTGAGTATCTAATAAATATATTACACCACAGTGATATGTTCAGAAAGTTCTAAAAGGTCACCTTTGTAAATTTTATCATTAATATGCTTGTATCATTGCAAAAAAAGAGTAGATGCATTTATAAAAAGAAATTAACTCTTAACCATGGCAAAAACACATATAACTCTGTGTACGTTGATTTCCAGGGCTTCACCTACCCTCCTCATGTTGGCTTATCCATTGGCACGGCAGCTGACCCTCAGTTCGTTCTTATGGAGGTGCATTATGACAATCCATCATACACAGAAGGTTTGTGCCCTCACACTCTTTACAACATGCAAGATTGGAAAATGTACTAGACACAAGTTCTTCTCATTGCATTACATGGCAAATAGAGCAAATACAAAGCTGAGGTTTATTTTTCCCTGCTCAGTAGTTCCTGGTTACCACTGTTTTTCTCACTGCACTCAAAAGCTTAACCTGAAGTCAGTAGGAGATTCAGATATACAAAGAATTGTGGACCAGGTGAATACATCTCCTCTTATCACTGTGTTCTTCGTGTTATCTCTCTCTCCTTTCCTTTTGCTGGGAAATACAATCAGATTGAGAGGGAACAGCACGGCACCCAGACTGTGAGAGAGCAACACAGGGAATGAGCCTTTTATTAATTTTTTTTAGCATTTTTTTTACGTCAGTTCCTGAAGGTGGGGTGTAGACTCAGGTTGCTAGATCATTCACTGGGTAAAAAAGGAGTTTATCTTAAAAGATAAGCTTTTTCATTTACAACAGTGTTTTTAATTTTCTTTCTAAAATTAATTTATATTTAGAAGAAACAAAAGGAAGAAACCAGGGAGCCCCAGAAAATCTAGGGAACTTTGAAGATGACTTTTGGAAAGATTTTGTTCTTAAGCAAAAGTTTATTGAGCCACTGTACCTGAGAATATTCTGGTGATTGGTATATATGAACTGAGTGAAATCCAAGGCAGCACAGTGTACTGGCCTTTCTTTACACTCCCGTGTGTTTTAAATAACGTCCTCTGTGTGGGTTATAGTGTTCTGTCTTACTCTTATTCCCCCTCTTTTTTGTTGTTCTAGATGAACTACCTTAAAACTGTTTTATTTAATGCCGGACTCTAGCCCTTCAGCATGCACATTTGGGCAGAATACAATAAACTTCATTTGCATCCTTGGTGTTGCATGCTTTTCTATCAAATATTACCTAAAAACCTGAGAAGTCACATGCAGAAAAACTGTTTTCAAATTGGTTGTGTCCCCAAATTCATTATTTTATTTTAATTGACTGTACTGCATGATACTGTTGTTTTAGTTAAAGTGGCACATACAAAAACTGGGAATCAATAATGTTTTGTTTCCTTTTTAAGCAACAGGGACAATTTTGCCTTTTTGGGACAGTCACAGGTGAACACAGGGTCTCGCCAAAGACCTGGGAAAATTCAGAGAGCGTGGACGGAGCGGGGTGTCTGTAATCCCGGTCACATTTCTCTCCTACCTGACAAAATGCACAGTATAACATCATGCCGGGAGTGGGAGAGGGTAGACCTGAGTTCTCCCACTGCTTCGGGTGGGAGCACACGAGCCCGCCTGACACAGCCCCCAACCTGCCGCTGGGTCACCTTCGTTTTCCCATTTCAGGATGTGCATTTTCCCAGCTTGTGTCTCGCGGTTAAAGGCTGCACTGTTAGCCTCACGTTGTGATCTGGGGTAATGTTTTCTTAAGTGACTCAGATTGGTAGTCAGCGTTGGCCCCCAGTTAGGCTCAAAAATGTTTGAATTGCTTCTAACTTGGCTGGTTTTGAATGTGTCTGTTTATGAAATCCCTAACACTCACTTTTAGTTGGAAAGGTGTTCTCTTCTGAGATTGTTTATCAAAAACCTCTTACATCGCTTAAAAATTTCTGGCATTTCGATGTTAGTAATGAGCTTGAAGGGGAAATACCACAAAGGAGAAACTCAAGTTGATGAGATTGTACAAATAGCTTCAGAAAGGGAATGAGTATGGATTCCCAGACACAGTAAAATTGGGATGTTGTGGGACAGTATATTTCACCTGAAAAGTCACGATTTGTATATTGGAGAATGTCTCATAGTTAATTACCACTCTTAATTTGCTATGCGTAGTTCATAGCCTTTGTTCCTTAATAATTATATAAAACTCTCTCTTAGGTACTTTAGTAACTGGTTAACTTAGTCCCTGCTGTGCTTCTCTGTCATTTGCCTGTCTTAAAACACCCTGCTGATTTCATGTTGATGTAAAATTTAGCTTCAGGCACTGCTATGTCTGTTATGTTTTTTAGAAGAGCAATATAGGTGACTAGGAAGCCTCTTACCTTCTTTGAGATACTTGATATGTTTTTTGCATTTTTAATTTTCAAAACTGAAATTTGAAAAGGAACAATAAAGAAGAAGGTAAGAGAAGAGTTAACAGAATGCAGAGCTTGTGCAACACAAATTAATCGTTGTTTTTTGCTTGTATCTTTCCTAATAAAAATGGTTGATAGAAGAGAAATAATTACAAGCAGCTAGATGATAGAGGCAACATAAATTCTGAGTAGATACACAAACGCGTATAGCTAAACATTTAGATGAATGAAATAGATTCACACCATTTTATCTCTTAAAAACCACAACATTTTTACATCAGGCTTTGGTTCCTTAAACTACTTTTTGAAATCAAGAGAGGTCCTTGAGTGAGTGCAGCATTAAAATCCTGTGCAGTTCTCCTGTCTGCTTTACTCAAGGTGCTGGTGTTATCTTCAAGTTTGGGATTTAGGAAGACAATTTTTGTGTGTTTAATTGATGCTCTTTTAATAGAAGAGATTGCAAAAAGGATGTATTTGGTCATCTGGGGTATGCTGTAACGTGACAAGCAATCCAAAACAAAGAAAAAATATAATTAATGCTAGGGCTCAAGGTGAAAGAATAGGTAGGCTCACAGGTAGAACACAACACATGGCTTGAAAATTTTAAAGAAAAAAACCACAACAACTTTAAGCTCGGCTTTAAATATCTCATTTGAAAATCATACATGGCACCTTGGCACCTTTTGAGGTCTTATTATTTCTTTGTTTTGTTTGCTCTGCCTGTGATCTACTTTCTTTTCTCTGAGATCCATGTTGGATAACTTAGTGGAAGGGACACAGGGGCTACAGGCAGCACATATTTTTCATTCACATCTGAGCACCACAGATATTAACATACCATGTTTAACAACCCTCCTGTGGCCTGCCCCTCTTTATTACTTCCTGCATATGGTCTGACTCATTTCCAGGTTATTGAGGTTGGTTCCTCGACTTTCATGTAAAACACTTAGGACAAGCCTTGAAAAATGTGAAACAATTGGATTTTTTTTTTTTTTTTAAATACTGATTTGCAGCCATGGCTGACTGTGTTCTTTTGTTGCAGGCTTGATAGATAACTCTGGTCTGAGGTTAATTTATACTCCAGTTATAAGGAAATACGATGCTGGGGTAATTGAAGCCGGTCTTTGGGTCAGCCTCTTCCACAATATCCCACCGGGCATGCCTGAATTTGTGTCAGAGGGTCACTGCACACTGGAATGTCTGGAAGAGGTATGTCTCCTGCCTGAATCCATTGGTTTTCATTCCTAGAAATAGTTTTGGACAGCCTCTTTAACTTCTTGGGAAGATTGATAGTTACCGGTTAAAGACATGTGAAGAAAGGCATCTGCTACATGCTGATCTCCAGAATCTTGAGTCTTTTTGATCTGGGTATTTGGGGTGCTCAGTATTCAGGCTGCTTTACTGGTATGAGTAATCCTGGATGACACAGTGCTTGCGATGATTTAATTGTGTGTTCCATATACAAGCATACATCGCTTTCCATGGCAAAGCTATAAATAGCCTAGAAGAACTAGCCCAGAAGAATTGTTGAGAGAGACTAATTAAGACCTGTGCATGAACAAAAGGCTCATAATAGCGAAGTGAAAGCCTGAAAGGTATTCTTAGACCAGCCACAGAAACTAAAGGCCTGAAATAGTTCTGTTGTATGGCCCAAAGTACAAAATTATGCATTCATTAAGTACTTGGTTTCATTAGGATAATCTAAATACCTCTACAGATAACGGAAATATTGTCTAAAATTTGTGATTAATGTGATCACAGGAGATTCTCATATACTTTTTCGTTACAGAGAAAAGTTGAATGGATGCTTGTTATGATGTGGTTTGGAGTGAAGTGCAAATTAGATAAGGGATTTAAATTTGTTCTTGGTAGTGTTAAATGTTGCATATTGTCCTAGCATTTTTCAGCCTAAAAACACTTGAGTAATCTATTATTGTGAGGTTTCTGATCTTAAGGCTTAAGGTATTTGAAAGGTGTTGTAATAACAGGTTATTTCTAGTTTGGACTCTGAACAGGAATCAAAGTTCGGAATCAAAGTTCAGAATCAAAATTCAGCTAGAATGGGAGTGATGTCAGATTTTTGTCAATTTGGAAAAGTAAATTTTAAAATGTTTTTGACCCGGAAAAAAGTTTCAGATGTAAACCTATAGTATTTCACTACCAGTTGACTTGAAGATGGGAAGTGGAGCATATTATAATTATATTCTCTTAATTTAAAGTGTTTCTCTTGGCATGATATTGATGATAATGTCTTTCAAAACTGCATAGAAATTCCTTTTCACAATAAACATCCACGTTCAGCAGCATCAGCCACTGGCAGTAAAATAATGTCCAAGTTTTAGTATAATACCCTTGAAAGTCTTAATCTATTGAGAATTATTGGCAGTCCAGTTTGTAAAAACTGTGTGTGTTAGGAGTCAAAGCATTTTTTTTTTTAAAGAAAAAAAATGCCAAAAAAACCCCAAGCTTTTTTGTATATAAAATCTTAATTTCACACACAGATACATTTGTTTGTGCTCCAGACTGCATTTTGCTGTAAATTGAGGGAATGTAAAACGCATTTATTAATATATCTTCACTCTGTTTGTACATTGCATTATATTACATTGCATCTGGGCACGCTGATGGTGTTGGTTTCCCCTTGCCAGGCTCTAGGTGCTGAGAGACCTGCTGGGATTCATGTGTTTGCGGTACTTCTTCATGCTCATCTTGCTGGCAGAGCTATCAGGATGCGCCACTTCCACAATGGCGAGGAGCAGAAGCTGCTTGCTTATGACGATGAGTTTGACTTCAACTTCCAGGAGTTTCAGTATCTGAAAGAAGAAAGAACCATCTTGCCAGTATGACACTCTTTATTCTTTCCCTGAAAGTGTTTAAGAGGTCGTGTGCCTAACATTTACTGACATTTAGGATTAATTTTGCTACAGAATTTGTGAATGTTTTGTTCATTTTTTCACTTATTACAGAGTGACTAATGCACTGAATTTGCAGTGTCTCAGGAGACACTGTGGAACTGGCTGGCCCATGAACTCAAGCTATTCTTTGGGTGCATTTGGTGTCCACAACTACTTGATTTGAACTTTACTGTTATAGTAGACTAGACTTCAGTAAAGCCTTTGACACCGTTTCCCACAGCATTCTCCTGGAGAAATTGGCTTCTCATGGTTTGGACAGGCTTCGTTGGGTAAAAAACTGGCTGGATGGCCGGATCCAAAGAGTTGTGGTGAATCCAGTTAGCAGCCAGTCACAAGTGGTGTTCCCCAGGGCTCAGTATTTGTGCCAGTTCTGTTTAATCTCTTTATCAACGATCTGGAGGAGGGGACTGAGTGTACCCTCAGTAAGTTTGCAGACAACACCAAGTTAGGTGGCAGTGTTGATCTGCTTGAAGGTAGGAAGGCTCTACAGAGGAATCTGGACAGGCTGGATCAGTGGGCCAAGGCCAATGGTACGAAGTTCAACAAGATCAAGTGCCGGGTCCTGCACTTGGGTCACAACAACCCCATGCAGCACTACAGGTTTGGGGAAGAATGGCTGGAAAGCTGCCTGGCAGAAAAGGACCTGGGGGTGTTTGTTGACAGCCAGCTGAATATGAGCCAGCAGAGTGTCCAGGTGATCTAGAGGGCAAATAGAATCCTGACTTGTATCAGAAATAGCGTGGCCAGCAGGACTAGGGAAGTGATCGTCCCCTTGTACTCGCCACTGGTGGTCAAGCATTGGAACAGGCTGCCCAGGGAAGTGGTTGAGTCACCATCCCTGGAGGTATTTAAAAGAGGTGTAGGTGTGGTGCTTAGGGACATGGTTTAGTGGTGGACTTGGCAGTGTTGGGTTAACGGTTGGACGTGGTGATCGTAAAGGTCTTTCCAACCTAAACGATTCTATGATTCTATGAAATACTTGAACAAAGTAGACTATAAAATCACATGTGTGCCTGGTTGTGCCATCTTTGTGCAGCAAGCCAGCCGAAGAATGGAAACACCACTGTGTGGCTTTACGGAGCTGCTGGAGTATTTACACACAGCAAGTATCCAGCCTTGCAAACATGTGTCTACAAATCAGCCAAATCTTACTTGTTTCACATTTTTATTTGTTGTTGGGAGTAAAACTCTATGCTCATGTTCCACATGAGGTTTGACTGAGTAAACAAAACCCTTCAGAAGAAGAAATAATGCAATTCTATTTGCTCTTCTTGGGAGAAATATGTAATCTATCTTTTAAAAAACTCCCAACCGCAATTACATTATAAAGCAGTAGCTGTCCATAGGTATTGCATGAAAAGAATCTATATTTTTTTGGTTGAGTCACTCATTTAAAAATTATTCACTCAACCTTTGTTAGTTACAGCTGTCATCTATTTTTGAAGATTTGGCCTGAGGACAGAATGTTAGTGTTGCAAAAATTGGGTGCTCCAGGTCTGACCAGCAGAGCAGCTGGAGATGTGCCTGTCTGGGTGCATATGAACAAGCCCATTACTTGATAGAACTGGTCAGATTTAAAGTATCAAACAACTGGATTTTTTTTATGATTGAAGCCAGTAAGGGAATGGGTCTGGAAAGACCTTTGGAATGACTGAACTTCAAGTATGGTCAGGACCCCCATGGTTTAAACTTCCAGGCTTCTCTTCCACTCCCTTCCTCTCTTCTGTCTCTTCTCCCACAGTGGTATACTTTGATATTTGTCCTTTAAAGGCAAGACACTAAAATGCTAACTTTCTAATTTTATTTCTACAGCAAAACATGGATGTTCAGGTGTAGCATTTACTCTTTGAAGTCCAACTGCTTATACTCCACAGGGACTTCAAAGACAAACCGGTGTTACCTCCTCCAGGAAAGAAGTGTTGAAGGGTTTAGGAAGAGGGCTGGCAGAAGATGACAGGTTTGCAGAGAAAGCCTGTAATATTTTTAGGAAAATCCACGCAGATTATAGAGAAAGACCTCTTAAAATTCAAGAACAAAAGGGAGTAGACTGCAGAAAGACTAAAAGAAGTATTTGATAGTATCAGCAACTTAAAAAAGACAGCTTGAGTAGACGCAGGAATTCTTTCTCTGAAGTGAGCCTTTTTCATGCCTTCTATTGTTTTCCTCTTATGCAAAAATACCAGTACAGCTTTACATGCATCATTCTGGTGTAATTCGGACCACAGCCTAATCAATTAATTATTAATATTAAAAATTTTCGTAGAAGTTCTTGTTGTTCTGTCCTTCTGCCAGCTCTTCCAAGGGTGTATCCTTCTTTCAGCTTGAGGAGTCCAGGTTATTTGTTTTCTTCACGTACTAGCACTCTCTTCCAAATTTGGAAGCAAAAGATTTAATCTCACCGAAGGAACACTTTTAGTGAATGTTATCCAGTCCGTAAGCCACAAGAGCCAGAGACCTCGCTGATGGGAACCAGCATATTCCCACTGGGAGCAGCGAAGCTGTGCCAGTTCACGCTGCTTCAGAGAGCTCTGTCTCCATCTGTCCGACAGGAGGCTGACACAGCTTCTTCCAGCAGCCCGGAGTAGTTAGTGCTAGCATTGATCTGGCAATGAGACAGCCCACGGGAAAGGAGAAATTCTCAGTCTTTGAAGGGTGATCTGATTTTTGCAGGAAGGATTAGTATAATGGGTGATAGGGGAAGATGCTGATACAAAATAAAAAAAAAAAAAAAAGAGAATTAACCAAAACAGATAAATCTCTGGCATCCTTGTGATGTGATGTTGTCCAAAAATATCAGAATTTGGACATCTGGCTATGTTCTTCAGTATTTTGATTTCCACTTGATTATCATGGTGGTTTTGAGATTTGTATTTGATTAGGTACGGGGAATAAAGGTACTACCAAACTGTAGATCAGTTTGTCAAGACAGCAAAAAGTTAATTGTATGTACTTGAGAAGGTAAGTATTCAGCCTTTCCCATACATATCTGTCAATATACTTAAGTCTTTGCCTGCCACTCCTCTACTCCCAGGCTTGGCAGAGAAATAGTTGTTATTGTGATGTGGAAAACCTTCTTTTCCTCATTTGGCAAGTGTTTCTATTGAAGTTGGCAGGATAAATTAGCCCGGGGAAAGCTATCTGAACTAGAACTGGATGAGTTTGGGAGCAATACTCATGTGTATATGTCACAGAATCATAGAATCTTCATGGTTGGAAAGGACCTTTGAGATCATAGACTCCAACCATACACACAAAAAACCCCAACCCTACAATCTCTGCCACTAGAGCGTGCCCTGAAGTGCCAAGTCTATATACATAATTTTCCTGAAAATAGGATTATAACTGGGCACCTCCGTTGCTATTTTAGAAAAACAGACCAGACTGTTAGTAAGACTCTGTTTAAATCCATGGGGGATCCCTGAGGATCTGGCATAATATGAATGCTCAAGTGCCAAAGCCTTACCATATGCTTATTATCTAATCCTTTGCTCTTTCAAAAAGTCCTATCCACTGCTCTGATCTTTATTTCTTAAGTGTTTTCTGTCATCTGTGGTTACCTGAAGCTGGTGTTGATGAACTTCAGAACTCTGAACTTCCTAAATCTTGTGTTTCAGGGGGATAATTTAATCACAGAATGTCACTACAGTACTGTGGACCGAATTCGCATGACATGGGTAAGCCAAGTTTTAATGGATCAAAATAAGTACACAGATAATATTGGGGACTAAAATCTTTTTCATAAAATGCTATTAAAAAGTGTGAACTTACTTGCTAACGCCTGCGTGCACGTAACTATGTATTACTTTCCTTTCATAGATTCTTAGGTTTTAAAGTCATCAGGGCTATTATGATAATAGTCTGATGTCTTGCATAGGGCATTCAAATGGCTAGTTTAGAAAATTAAACAAGCCAGTTCATAAAAGATCTTTAAAAACCAGACTTAGCTAGTGTAAGGAGTGCTTTCTTCATAACATGTATTGACATGCAAATTCTGCATATTCTAATGAATTATTTTTATGAACTTTTTACCCACCATTTTTCCACAAAGTTGTAATTGCCAGTTCTTACATACTGATCTTTACTTATGCTGTGATTAAGATGGGACCACTTGCTTTTGTGCCTAACGTAGAATCCAGGCAGCAGGCAGGTCCTTTGGGCTGGGAGGAGGAGGCTGGGCTCAGTGAGCCTCTGTGCGTTACCATTCTCATGCGGTGGGTTTTCCAGCATCAGGGACCCTCCTGCAGAGCTGCTGCCCCCAGGGCGGCACAGGAGGAGCCTTCGCCGTAGCCTTGCACCCTTGCAGCCGCGGCATGAGGGGCGGCTGTGCCACAACACTGGGTGCATGTCCATGGCAGCAGACAAGGCAGGGCTGTGGCCAGGGGGTGAGCATCCCCTTTGGGGTCAAGAGGGTCTGGCTCATGCTTGGCACATGGCAGCACACGGTCTCCCAGACGCAGATTTTTAGGTTAGCAGAGGCCATTGCGATGTGGCCACTTGGTTTTGGAGGTGAAGTAAATTTGGTTGTTGGGACATGAGCTGGACTGTGCCAGCTGGCTGTGAAACCAGAGAGTGATGCCAGACCCAGTATGCTTATGGGAGGGATGTAGCTGCCAGCACCCAGCCTTCACCAGGGGCTGATCCTGCTTCCTTGGGAGGTGCTGGATCCAGACCTCCAGAGGTGAGACCTGAGGGGTTTCTGTTGGCCAAGGAAGACCTGGTCCTGGCATCCAGAGAGCACATGGATACCTCTCCCTGTGATGATACCTCTCCCTCTCCTATACGGCTGGCACGTAGGTGCATGCAGTAGGTATATAAAGAAAAGCAAAAGAGCGAGAACAAAGGCTTTGGAGTTTTTGTCCTGTTGTCCTGTGTGGCGACCACACTAGCTCTTGGCCTTTAGTTCATGTATTTTGTCTTCTCCATTCCTGTTCCTGTGGTTCTGTGAAATTTGTGGAAGCGTTCTCACATGGGTTTTAGGAACACGCAACTCATTACCTTGTCCATATTTACCAAGATTAATTTTAAATTAGTTGTTTGCCCCATTGCTCTCAATGGAAGACTGTTTAAGAGTCTGTTTCTTATGCTAGCTAAAAGTCTTACTGTAATTAATTATTTTGTAGTTAGTGCTCATTTGTTCTTGAGTCAATATTATCTGTTAACTTAAATAACTCTTTTCTTTCTTATTCTTTTCATACTCTGCATATGTACTTCCAAGGAGAGTCCTTATAGATACATTTTCCATCTTGGCCTCCGTTTTGCTAGGCAAAGCTCATTTAATTTCTTATTAAACAGATTAATTATCCTGCCAGATTTTTTCTACATCTGCTGCACTTTGCAAGCCTTTTTCTGAAACACTGTAGATAAAAGCAACTTGGAGACAGCTGAAAATAAGCCTGAACTCAGATAGTACTCTCCAACATAATAGGAGTCTTATTTTATTGATAGTTGTTCTTTCTGTCATCTTTTAAGCTCAGGAGTTATTGCTTGAGCTTGCAGTGTATTTTATAATTAATTATGTAATAACTTCTTGCTACTTGATAGCCTAATGTGCAAAATATACCTGTTGAGTTGGGCCTCCTGATACACATTTCATCAGCATATAAATGCTAATTGGTGTTTTTATCTGCGGGATTCCAATGCTATCTTGATTAAAAGAAAAATCCCATTTTCAGGGCGGTCTGAGCACCAGGAATGAAATGTGTCTGTCGTATCTGCTTTACTACCCGAGAATCAACCTCACCCGGTGTGCAAGTATTCCAGATATAATGGAACAACTCCAGTTCATTGGTGTTAAGGAAATCTATAGACCAGTCAGGCAAGTAAAATGTTTATGGATATGTGTAGCACCTCTATTTCTGTCTGTGGGATTACAGGGCCATTTTTATTAGACCTTTACTTCTTTCTGGTAGTGCAACATGTTGCAGGGTCACTCATGCCACTTCTTTTTGGTCAATACGCCGTGCTGCTACTTATTTCTCCTGCCAAAGTATTTTGCATCTTTTTTTTATTTTTAATAAAAGAGCAGTTTCTTCTGTTAAAGAAATAGTATTTCTCACTGCAGGTTTTTTTTTTTCACCACACTGAAAGTTTCCAAGTTTACTTCACATGTAAAAACACTAAGTATCAATGTCATATTGATGTTTCAAATCTCTCAATTTATCAAAACATATCAGTGTTTCACATATATGGAGATAATTTTGAAAAAGGAGTTTGGGAGCATGGGTGTTGAATTACCTTGGGTGGATTTGTTGACAGTAATTCTTCAGATCCTGGAACTGTTGCTCACATATAGAGCTTCATGCAATCTTGGTAACACTCACAAAAATACACAAAAGGGGAAGAAGTTGTAAATTGGAAATGAAATTGAGAGATTGAGAGAATATTAAATTGTTCATAGTAAAAGATAAATGGTAGATAAGCACCATGATGGAGAGAAATGAGAGAACGGAGGCATTGGAAGAATGACAAGTCAGAGGATGCAAGGTGAGTAGAGAGAAAAACATGGAAGCAGTGGTAGGAACTAGCCAAGAGGAAGAATAGAGCTTTTTAAGTGAAGTGTTGGATGCAGGGACTTGCAATTCTGTGCAAAGACACTGTGCCCTGAGTCTTGGACTCCTACTATTCAGGAAAGCAGGACACTGCATGTTTTTGAGATGTAAATCCATGTTAGAAAAAAAAAAAAACACCCTAGCTCATTCATCAGTTTTTCTTTCTAATAAAAATAACCCATAAGAATCTGAATATTGGCCCACTGTTCAGCTCAAATGGAGTAATATCATTTTGTTGTAAGATCTGTTTACTTCAGTGCTCCACAAATATTAAATATACCCTCCGTGAATGGCAAGGGGTGGGGGTTGTTACCATTCAGGCAACTCAGGATCTATAATAACCACCATGAAGGGCCATGCAATTCAGCTGGCATCTGACCGCTGGGGAAAACCACAGGCTGGTGAATTTTAAACAAGGTGTTACAGTTTCTCCAGTAAGTCAGCAGAAGTCTTGGTGTCCTTCATCCTGAGAGTCCTCGGCAAGAACAAAATGCTTCCCAGTGTGTTGCTGGATCTGATTTTTCTGCCCCTGAATGTCAGTGGGATGACCTGCACAATGGTATTGCTCACTAAGAGCAAGAGCGATTTCCAGAATCTAGTACAAAATTTAAATTTTGGTAGGAGATGGGAGGAAGCCCACTATAGAGAGGATAAATGTGTGTGAATATATAAAAATCAATAAATAGCATATTTCAGTTTTTAAGCCTTCCGTACAGTGCTTAAAATTACAGCATCTCAATAGCAGATCAGCGGTGGAAGTGATTGTAAACAGAGTGAGGATAGTCTAAAGAGGAAAGTTCCCAAATAAATGAAATGCAGAAAAATAATCAAACAATGGAAAACAGAATGCACTATTAGTGGTGAAAGGTGAATCACATTTGTATTGTTAGTTGCACTAAACTAAGGTAGTAGTAAGGATTTAAAATAAAATTGATAGACTAATAGTGTGTCATCATATTTAAATTTTTGAAGTTCTCTTTCCTTATACAGTTTATCTTAACAAAAACATGTAAAACTATTATTGCAAAGTAATTTGATGTACAGGCTTACTGGTCTTGGCTCTGAAATTCATATCCAAGATAGAAGAGTCTGAAGAATGTCACAATACAATCAATGTCTACTTCATTTTCCACACTATTTCTATTCAATATCTCTTAATACAGGGAGAACAGTTTCTAAATTAGTCCTAGCTAAAAGAGTCTTTCTGAGCTTAGAAAGAAAATATTCTAACAAATGTATGCTCTCTTGAGTGTTCATTCATGATAACTGTACTTAAGGAAAAAATGCACATTTGGCCTGGGGAAATAAAGATGTTTTGAATAGAGTAAGTATGCAGACTGTCTGCCGCAAATGGAATAGTAATTAGAAGAAGAGATTATTAATGCCTCTAGTATTTATGACCTAATCCACAATTCTTGTTTCATTAAGCTCTGTCAGCCTAAGGATATGTGACCTGATATTCATCTCTCTTGTGTCAGCCTTACACAGGAATTACTTCACTGACTCCTCTAAAGTCTGCCTTGAGTTACAGATGAAGGCAAACTGGAAGCAGGATCAAGGCACTGTGGCTCACTTTAAAACTTTTTTTCCTCAGTCTGGTGGCACAGACAGTGGTATAAATCATGAGGAGCTGAGATGAAAGTGATTGGGCCACAATAGTGTAAAATAGGTGCTTGATTAAAATGATGTCTTCTGTGCCGGAGTGTTGAGTAGAGCAGAACTTTGGCACAGGCAGCACTTTACCCAAAGCAAGTGGGAGACAACCTACTGCAAGATAACGCAGATCTGTCTAAAGTGCTTTGAAACGATAACTCATGCTCCAACCAAAGTATTAATCAGGCTACTTAGATAAAGTTTTAGCTACTTTCATTCTTCCACTAGCTGTATTGGACTTTTTGTTTTTAAAAACTTGACCCATCCGCCACATTGTTTTCATTCATCCCAGTAGTCAAACAAGGAGCAAGCAAGAACAATGGAAAAGGTTTTCTTTAGTTGTTTTTTTTTTTCTCTCCTTTGTTATTATTTTTGAGTTTTCTTTACTAAATGAAAGATGAGAAATCTCTTTACTTCCCTTTCCACATCTTTGGCTGGTGAGAAATGGGTTTGACCCCACTTTTTCATGGGGAGGATTCCCACACGTGGGCAAATAGTCAGCTCTCTCACAGCAGCGCAGCGCGTCTCTATCCAGCCCCTGGCAAAAAGTCCCGTTGCAGCCAGCGTGTAGGGACATGCCAAAAGGCAATGTCCACAGCACCAGTGACTCTCATTTGATCTGTTGGCACTGGTGCCAACCAATGCATGCTAGAGCAACTCCTGTGCTAGGCTGAGTTTTGACCTGTTATCTGAGTTATGACCAGAGCTTGGCAGAGCCATCTGGAAGCAGCTTTCTGAAGGCAAACGTTTCTTTACAGCGCTGTCTGCCAAGCCTAGCAGAGGGTGTGGTGCTTTTTTTGTTTTGTTGGGGTTGGTTTTTTTTTTTTTGAGAAGTTACAACAGAAGATCTGTTTTGTATTGCCTGTGTATTCAGTTTGTAGATCAGAGAAGAGCAATGTAATTCTTTTTCTTAAGTTAAAGCCTTTCATTTCTAAAAGCATCTGGCAGCAATTCCTAAACTGCTGACAAAGTTTTGTAGTTCTGTTAAAATCAATGAAACTGCATTAGTTTTCAGTAGCAGAGAATTTAGCTGAGAATGTGATATATGTGACATAATATATATACTAATAGTACATTTGTTTTTCTGAATAGATTCTCCAAAATCTTTTCCTCATCAGTTCCAACTTAATGGCATTTATCTGTTTTTTTAAATCTACTTATTTATTTTTCTTTAGGACTTGGCCTTTCATTATCAAGAGTCCTAAGCAATATAAAAACCTATCTTTTATGGATGCAATGAACAAATTCAAATGGTCTAGATCGGAGGGTCTCTCCTATAATGAACTTGTGCTTAAACTACCAGTGAATGTGAGATGTTCAAAAACAGATAATGCAGAATGGTCGGTAAGTCTAAGTGTTGAAAAGGGGACAACAGTGCCATGAAACAAATGTGATTTACTGTGCTTCATTGCGTATGAATAAGTACCCGGTTATATGTCTTCAGACTGTTTACACGGCCATATTACGTTTACATGCAATAACAAATGATGAGAATATTTTATCAATGTTTTCACCTAACTCGAGTTTTAGAAGTATTTAAAAAGAATAGAAATGTCAGAGCCTTGATTAGCACTTGGGATCAGTAATAGGAGTATGGAGTCTTCCAGTGTGTCTGGGACTGATCAGAGGGTAACCATATGTGTCCAGATCAGGTGACCAAGTTAAAAAGCTGTTTTCCCTTGGTGGCCTCCATTGTCGGGGACTTATGTTAGGATTTTGTGATGGATGATTCAAAATCCCTAAATCAAGTTTCTTCTCTACATCACTCTGTAGGGGGAAGCTCATTGACTGCATAAGGAAGCCTCAAGAATCTAACTTCTTAACTTGGGCATTTAGACTACCTAAAGTTATAGGAGTACTCTTCCAATCTCTCTTGCTTTTTTGTTGGTCTTGTGTCTTAGAGATGTCTATAGTGTTGGGCCAAAAAAAGTACATTTGGGTTATCTGTTTCCTTTGTGCACCTTTGGAAGATTTCATTATAGTTTTCCTTTCCCAATTCTCTTGATGAAAACAACTGTAAGATAAAAAATAATTCCCCAGTAAGTTATTATTTATTCTAAATGTCTCCTGGTATTTTAACAGGACTGCTGGGAAAAGCTGTCATCTTTAGTGTTGATGCGTGTTTATGAAGAACTACTAGTGCATATAGTATCATCCCTGAAGGAGATGCTGAAAAATATATATTAGTCCTTGAACTCCTTTACAGAGTCCAAATCCACGACTCCATTTTACTTTTTTGAGGTTTTCTGCTCAGAAGAGGAGATTGTCTCATTGTACTGGCTTATCTCCTACTGTGATTTTAGGCTAGACTGACAGAGACTATGACTAACAGATGTGAGATACTACTGATGAAATACTTCCTAGGAAAGGACTTTTGCCTCATTGTCCTCAGGCAGCAAAACAGCCCACGCTGTCACACGGTGCTTTCAGGTGGTGGAGAAATTGCCCTTCCTGCAGCAGTGTTCTCGGGTCTTCCCCACATTGATCAGACTGTTCTGCCCATGGGTTGTCAAAGAAATACCATGTGCTACAAGTAATCAAAGAGGTTCTCTTTTTTTCTAATATTTGTCCCACTGCAGACCTTCTGTGAAAAGTAGTTATTGACAGTACACGCCACTATTGACCAGTTTTGGTTGAACTTCTTGACCTTTGCTCCTGCTGGCCAGTAGCAGCTGTGTAGCCACTCTTTCACTGATTATTTGTCAGAGGACGAGTTAAGATGATGAAAAGCAGACAGAATTTTTATCAATAGGGGATAGGCTTTTTTTTTTTTTTTTTTAAATGGTATGCTCTTCCCCTTTATCTTACAGGAATAAGGAACAGTACTTATAATTTAAGGAACATAGTCAAGGAGTGAGCTCACTGGAACTGGGAGTGCTTAGGCCTTCCTTTTAATCATAGTTTCCTATATCAAATGACTAGGGCATATCCATCAAAGCTAAGATTAGGACTCTTTCCTTTCCCTTCCCTTATTAGTGATATTACATTAAATTGGCCATCCTCATCAAAATCAAGAACAGATTTAACCTGAATGGCCAAACAATCAGTGAGTTGTTACAAGAAGGAAAAAACTTGAAGCAGAGGAAGTGAGTTGAAAATACCTTTATCCTTCTGTAGGGATGGTCCCTTGATGAGTTTTAGCTTTCTGTTGTGTTTGCTAAGATTAAGAGAATATTTAGATTTATTTTTTTTCCTGCAGTGCAGGATAATTGGAACATGGAAAAAACCCAAAGCAAGCACATGCTGTGCAGGTGGGCATTCAAATCTTCAAAAATGTTTGTGTCCAGGGTCTCACTTTTTGCATAGCTTCTTTTCTTTAATGGGTAGGGAGCACATTTAGGAAAAGCCCAGCCAAGCAGTGTACCTAAATCTCTCCAACTTCATGTCAAAGCCAGGACAGGCAGGTAGTTATGTCTAATTCCATAAAACTTGCACTGAGTTCTAAGGAAAGACAAAAAAATACTCAATATATAGAAATATGACACTGCTGTAGGTGGCCCTGCTTGAGCCGGGATGCTGGACCAGATGAGCTCCAGAGGTCCCTTCCAACCTCAACCATTCTGTGATTCTGTGAAATAAATAGGAATAACTGGAAAACAGGAATAACTGCCTTGTACATGCAAGTGTAAGCCTTGTTATGTACAAATGAAGGCATTCAAATACCATCCAATATCCCTGTCGCACTGTAACACTATACACTTCCATTTTTATCTGCCAGAAAGATGAAAACAAACCCCAAAACAACCGACCAATCCCACAAAGCAAAATAAGGTCATACAAATCAAGCAACAAAAGCCTAACCTTGCTTTACTGGAGAGGATGCCAGTGTGTACAGCTGTTCCCGAGCTGAGAACAATGGATGTGCACGCTGGATGATCGTTTGGCGTGCAATATATTAATATTTTCACTGAGCTCGATGTCTCCACAGTAAGAGTCAAAACCCCACTACAAAACTAACAATAGATTCTCATGAAAGCTGCCAACTAGTTAGAGAGCAAAATACAGATTTCTAATCTTATGTGATGAAGCTCTGACCAATTTTTATTTTAATTGCAGATCCAAGGCATGACAGCTTTACCTCCTGAAATAGAGAGACCGTACAAGACAGAACCAGTAATATGCAGCTCATCTTCCTGTTTACATTGCAGTTTATTTCTCATTCTGTTGTTTGTTGTACACATCACAGCCAGTACCATAGGAAACACTGGGCCCCTTGTATAATAATTTTTATTCATTTGTGTTCTGTATGCCATGCAAGTTCTCATGTGTTTGCACTGTTGCTATTGTAGATTTATTTTTTTACATATTAATAAACTAAATTTGCCAGTTCCAAATAAAATGTGTACTTCCTTGGAAAAATGTGGGTTTTTTGGTTTTCAATGTAAAGTATGTGTAAAACATAGTAGGTACACTGGTACGTTGCATATTGATGTCTTTTCCTGTACCATTTTGTTACACTTTGTCCTGGCTCTTTCACACAGTGTTTTCAAAACCAACTCTGTCTATGGGTAAAATTAATAAACTAAAAGCAACTTAGTTAACCACATTCAACCTGGTGTGTGCTGTATTATTTTGTCTTGGTTTCTTGACATCTGCAGGTTATGAAATTATTTCTGTATGGACAGGTCTTGCAGACGTGTATTTGGGCATGTCTGACTGACACCTGCCGTAAAGCTACAGGAAGGATTCATTCAGGGAGGACATTTCTGGGAGCAACACATTGCAAACCATCTCTCACCTTAAGAGAAATGAGCGCTATGGGTGTGGAAGGGATGAACCCCAAATCTCCCCATAGTGATTGCCGTAGGAGTCCTTCAGCTTGGCAGGGATTTCTCTCCCCCTTTTCTGTTCTTTATCTCTTCCCCAGTCCCTGGCAATTCATTGTGTTTCTTTTGTCTTTAAGGTATTTGTACAGCGAGTAAGGCTTTGGCGAGGGGTAGGCACGCCTTTGCTAGATTTGATCTGGATAGCAGCAGCAATGAAAGATCTATCTCCCAGCCAGGCTCTGGCACGCACAGGGAACCAGAGTACGAGCCTGCCAGGAGCTGTTGTTAGCACATGCCAAGCATCAGGATAGACCAAACCATTGATTAACAGGTTATTTTTGTGTAAAAATTTTTATTTATTTAGAAATCCTCAACTTTTTTATTCAGATGGTGTTGGGCAGGGAAGATTCCCAAAAGCCACCTGACTTACTTGCTCCCCAATGAAAGCATGCAACACAGTAGAAAAGGGCTTTGAACATCCACAAAACCCCTTATTTTCATAGCCACACTGCAGTTACTGTAAACTATAATTTTTCCACAGTGCTGCGTAAACTTTACTGGAGTGTGGCTATAAAAGTAAGTTGTTTTGGATGTTGGGAGTGCTTCCCTGACCACTGCAACACCTGCACTGCAACTAACCTCTAAGGACTTAGTTACATACAGACTTTGTTACATATATTTTATGTCATTGAGCACTCTTGTGCAGTATGGCGAGTCCTGATCAGGTCAAGCACCTGACTGAGCTGAGATAAACTGGTTTTCTGAACGTTTTTGTTCATTGACTGTTAATGACTGATACCTATCTGTGCACTTGCACCTCTTAACGAGGGCAGGCTGTCCTAATGCAAAGAAATAGCACATAGGAAGGAAAATTAGGGGAGGATTTGGGAACTCTCTTCTCTCTACTGAGAAGTGAGAAGGAGAGCATCACAAAGCTGGTAAGGCTCCTCTGTGGGTCGCCAAAATGACAATGTGTGTGATAATCGACACAGAAGAGTAATGCCTCAAGTAGAGATGAGAGAATTAATGACGTATAATTTTCTAGGAGCAATAACAATCTCAGTACAAAATATATGCACAAAGGAAGTTTAAAATGAGCCATGAAGGTCGAGGTTCACAGGGCCTACTAAATATTCCTGATATTGCAGTCTGCACTTGGGGTAACTCCCCCAAATCCTGGGAAACTTCCTCACTGTTGTTGGGCAGCTGCTTGCTCTAAATATACCTGGACAGTGGTACATTCTGTCATCCTTCCCATTGGTGCTGGATAAGGTAAGGAAAATGTGCATGCTAAATAGCGTATGGGGTTTTGGGGAGTCAAAACCCTGAAGTTTCAATAAAGAAATACAACGATTTACATGTTTCCTTCCTGCCAGCAGAAGAACTATGCTTTTCTGTTTTGTATTCCTGAATAGAATTGGTTAAAAAATGAAAAACAAACAATGGTCATGGTGAATTGCAGGCAGAAAAATCTTCCAAGTGATTATTTGTACAGATCTGTTCTGAACGTGAAAAGCTAGGGCACCCTCCAGCTCAGATATATCAGAGTCTGGGGTGCACCTGATTGTAAAAGCAGTCAGCGGGAGCCTGGGCCTTTCTTACGCTTAAAACCATTCCTGAAGTGAGCATGTTCAAACAGCTTTTTGACAGGGAGTGAGGGGTAAAGTAATAGGGAATGAAATGAGAAAAAGAGCATTAGTGTTGGACAGGGGAGCCTTCTCACATGCAACACGGTCTCATTTGCTAATAGACGTGGGCTACTGGCATCAGTCCTATGTTGGCTTGGTTTGCAACACAAATAAATGACATCTAGGGTTATTTTCCATTCACTTGGCTGTTCTCTGGTTTGATGCAGTTTCTTATCTACAGGGACTTCCTTTCCATGGGCACTCGTCCTAGGAACACGTGAACAGATGGGTGTTTGTTGTTGCCATCCAGTAGGCCACGACATGATGTAAAGCAAAGCTGGCTCAGAAAGGATGTCTGTGAGAGATAACTGCCAGTATAGCAGGAAGAGCTGCCGTATACACTAAAAGTTCATTTTTGTTTAACTTCCAACTGTTTTATGATTTCTGGTGGAATGGAAAGGAAAATTTTGCTTCACAGGTAAATAAAAACAGAGACTGGTGATATAGTTCTGGGATACTTCCAACTAAAGGGATCCAAAACAAATGTGAGCACATTACATTATTAAAGAAACATAAAATAAGAAAACAAATGAAAGATGAATGTCTGAAATTGTCACAAATTCAAAGCAATGATAAAGCTGAGAAATGCCACGAAATAACTCTATGACACTGAATAAAAAACAGATGGGGCAAAGAGATGCCTGGTCACAATGCACATGAAAAGCTCTCAGGCACAGATTTCTCTCGTTTTGTTTCAATATTGTGCTACGGTAAAGCACATAGTCTTGCATTGTATTGCTACTCAAAGCTTTAATAATTGTTATAGTTTAAAGTATATACAGTAAATACTGTTTTCAAGGAAACCACAGTAGAGGGGAAGATGTTGAGTACACACTGGAAAATAAATGAGTTAGGGACGACAAGCACAAAATGACTAAACATAGTACCTCCTTTTAACAGTTTTGCAGTTCAAAGTTTTTCTGTGTGAAGAAATATGTTATGAGCTTCTAGTGAGAAGCTAAATACATAAATATTTTAGTGGGATAAAGAGTTGCATTCTGGAATAGCAACTGAAAATCCCATTCTCCTTAAATCAGATTTCCTACACATTGGTCCAGCTGCCTGTCACCTGCAGACTATCTATAGATATATTATTAATATTATTTAATCCCTTTTAGTTTTGTTATTTGTTCATTATGAAGCTTCCAATTAATGAACATATGTCTCTCCTCGAATATTTGCATTATCTGAATCAACAACCATTTGGGATTTTGCCTGTGTGTCGTAAAACCAGGATGCAGGAAGATTGAGAAGGGAGCACTGGAGTTTGCGTAGCCCTTAAATTTGCCCCTATAGGGGAAGGTGTCATTCTCTGCTCACATATCACATCCAGGAGGTGCATCGTAGGACCCCATGTCAGCCCATCTGTGCCTGCATCGCAGTGACATCTAGGCTGGGTGCAAGCGTGGACCAACGCAAGAGCAAGAAGCGGAGCTGCAGCCGGGGGGAGTGCAACTGTGCTGGGATTAAGTTCTTTCACTGGGGAGGTCTGGCTTGGTAACTGGACTGCCTGGTTAGAAAGAGGGACTGTATGGTCATATTATCCCAGAGGCTGAGGCGGCACAAATTTAATAAATAAAACCTAGCAGAAACACTGGCCTCATTCTCCTCTTTCCTCCCTTCCATGCAGAAAGTGACTATTTTTAGACCAATTATTACATATGGAATGTTACAGAATTTCCACTCCTTCCGCCCTCTGCCTCTTATTTCTGATTTCTGCTACATCCCTGTCTTTGCATGAGAGAGGGAGATAGCAAACGTATCCAAAACCTGTTAGCAGAGGGGAAAGCTGGGAGAAGAAAAGAATGGCTGTGACACAGAGAGATCTTCCAGGCTGCTTCCTCCATCCCAAGGGAGGTTTCCCCAGGCTGTGGGTACCACCGGGAGCATCAGTAACCCAGACACCAGTGTCCTATGGGCACACCAAGCCTGGCACAGGCTGAACAAAGGGTTGGTGACAGCCATGAAGTTTCCCTTCTTCAGCCCCTGCAAAGTGCTTGCCATGCAGGTGCCCGCTCCTGGCTGCCGAAACCTAAAGTCTGGTGCTTAATGCGCTCACCCAAGATAAAGGTATGAACATAATTTAGGTTTGTACATCAAAACTAGCAGAGTAGAATATTTTCCCAGACTGAATGTTTAGTTTTGTGATAACTGTAGTTTGCAGGAAAACTGTAAGATATCAGGCAAAGATAAGATGATTTAAGATGTCCAAAAACATGACTTATAGTCTGCTTCTGAGAGCTGATCATTTTAGGATGAGTTATCGCATCCTGCTCAAAAGAAGACATGTTAAAATTCAGTGCAAGCTCTTCCAAACCACTGAACAAGAATCACGCCTATCACCACTTGAGCGACCCCGCGTAATCAGATGCGGCTCCTCCTGTTTCCCACTTCGTTTGCATTGTATCCACAGATCTCAGTGTTAAAAACATTTTCAACAAGTACATTTACACTGCAATCTTTTTACAGGTACAAATGTGTTTCTCTGCTCAATTTGTGATTGTTTCTTCTACTCATTCCACTCTTTTTCAAGGTAAGGTGAGTATTACCTGTATGAGGTAATGCTCATGGAGCAGCATATTGTTCTGCACAGTGTGTGAGTGCCAACATTAAACGGTGCAAAATGATTGTTAAATGCTCTCGTTAACATAATTGTTCTAAAACCTACTTTGCCCAGGGTTTATGTTACTGCAGAAGGCAGAGGAGAATAGTAACTCCTGCTTCCAGTACCTACACTAAGTCTGACTACCTTCAAGACAACCTGTAAAAACTTTCAAGACTACATGTACCACAGCTGTAAAAATATGCAGAGAACTTGAAGCTTTTCCCAGACAGCTGTGGTGAGTGAACCATTGACTCCCAGCAACATTTGTTTGCTCTGTGTCCTGCCTTTCCAGTCCTTGTAGCACTGGTGGTGACCTGTCATCGTTTATGACTTCAGCGGTGACTTCTGTGCTGGCTGCGCGTGGGGAAGTTCAAGGGCTCTGCTTTGCCCCTTGCCCATGGTGAGGATGGCTGGAACTGGCCATGGCCACCGGCTTTTTCATGGCTGCCCCACGAATTGCCTTGGGCCTCAATGAAATTGATAAGGAGTAGGTGAAATATGTTGCCTTGTTTTTAAAATGCACTCACAAAATTGGGTAAAGCTGTATTTTAGTCCGTGACGGGAACTCAGAACTGAAGAAACTGCATAATTGCATTGTATATATACTACATGGATTTTAAATATGCATGGCTGCTGAATGCAAAGGTGTAAAGAAAGTGGGACTTTTTAACAGTGCAAAGGAGGGTAGTTGCTCTGATATACAGGGAAAATGTTCAGTACCCTGTGAATACCTGCCTTAGAAGCAAAGCCTTCATCATAACATATAACCGTCATGCACGGCTAGGAAGGTTGATGAGTGGTATAGAGGTGGCTGATTAAATACTTGTTGGAGTGTCCTTTTAAAATTATTGAAGTTTAAACTGTATTGTTAAGATTTTTAAGATGGCCTTTTGAATTGAATATCCACCTTTTTAGTTAAATGCAAACAAACCCTAAATAAATGACTTCTGAAGGAGGAAGGGCAGTACGCTGGCAGCGTGCAACTGATAATGCTACAGGCTCAGATGGTAGCAAGTACCTTACCACCACTTGCTTGGAATAAAATCATTGTGTGATTCTTTGCTTGCTCCCTTGACTGGAAGAGTCCAGGATGGACAGAACACGGCTTGTGTTAGCTGGGACGGGCAAAGGTTTTACTTTCACTGACTTACTAGGATTAAGCTATTTCTATTTAATTTTATTTGAGTTAAAGTCTTTCTATTGTGTTTTTAATTATTAAGGTCTTGTTCAGATCATACTGCAGGAATCAACTTTTATTATATCATAGGCAGCATACAGGTAACTAACTAAATAGATAAATATTTAGCAGTTCTTAGCTTGCAAAGCATGATTTTTGGGAGAGGGTTGACCTATCACACAACCTTTTAATCACTGAAAAGATACAGAATATGCAGTGGGACAGCCTCAGATGCTTAAAAGCATATGTGGGTTGTTTGGTTTTCTTTGTACTTACTGTGCAAAAGGCAGCCCTTTTTCCCTAGCTGCCATGCTTCCCTACATGGTGTTGATTTTACCTGGGATACGCCAGAGCTCCTTAAATGACACCGATTGTCATTCCCTCTACCTAGCTTCAAGCCTGAAGCCTCTAGTTGCTCTTCATAGCAGAGCAAGACGGTGCAGAATACGGGTCCTCCTGGAGGGACAACTGTCCCTTGACAGTATTTCATGTGAAGGAACACCTTGCACAAGATCGTAATAACAAAATACTTTAAGCAAACGTCCTTTTACACTTGCTACTCTGTATGTCACAGACTCAGGTATCAGCGAATCTGGGGCATCACAGCTGATCTAGGACAACGCATTGCAATTTCGCTACCAAAGACAACTAACACCGTGGTGCTGAGGTGAGCTCTGAGAGACAGGAAACTCTTATTGTAAAACACAAACAGATTGTATAAACACTCCTGGAGACTCAGAGATTTACTGGAAAAGTAAATTGTTTTTTGTGAGGCTGTTCTCTCCTTTCCTATGTATTCCTCCCATGGGTTACATATACATCACCTTGTAAAAGCTTCCAGCTTCTTCCATCCTAGTGAGCAAGAAACCAGCTGGGAGCTGAATGTGGTTCTCTTACTAATTAACCACCAGGTAGCCTCATTACAAGTGGTTTACAATTCCCTTACAAAATAGTGGCAAAGCAAAAAAAAAGTTATTCTGTCTTTTAGTTTTATAAGCCTGAGCAACCATTTCTTCAGCACATTGTCATTATTTAATCATGATTTAAATTCCCTATTTGCAGTGATTTTTAAGAAAGACAATGGTAATTTTTCACTGGAAATTTCTAATCTCTTGAAAGGAAACCTGGCAAAATCCAAGCTGCTGACTCCTTCCTCTGCTCTAACCTAGGGACCAGAGAATAAAAGGTTCTTACAACTTGAAACAGTACTGGAAAGAGCCCTGTGACTGAGCAAAAATAATCTGAGAATCACAAATGGTTCTCATCTCAGGTTTATTTAAGCATAGATTATCAGTAGTGCAGAAAATACCTATTTCATCAAGGCAAATAGCATTTCTGTGGGTCTCCTGTTGGTTTTACCAAAAATTTCTGCTCTCAGGACTAGAAGAGGATGTTGTGTAGTATATTTTACTTTTTCACTGCTTGTCTTAAGGTTGTATGACTGGCTTGTCATCAGTGGATGTCTTAAGATTTTTAAGGGGATAGGGTCTGAAAGCTTCTTCACAACCTGTACAAAACCTTGCAAGGCATTTCTGAGGAATACAGCAGACTTCTATAAATATCTATGTCTTTAGACATCAAGTTACAAGCCTGCAATATGCTGTGAAAGCCATAAAAGCTGCTCAAGTGTTGGCCATTATTTGTGGCATCATGTAGTAAATCTGGCAGAAGCTATTCCCAGATTGTGCCTCTCTGGGGAGACTATAATTGAAATACTGAACCTGGACACATTTTTAGACTTGACAGGTTGGATTCACTGCTGATGGAAGGTGACACAAATCCATTATAGGGCTATATGAGTCTACCTCATCCTTCAGCAGCAGAGCATTTGGTCCTTCAAGGCTGGCAAGATTTAGAAAAGCAGGTCAGAAAGCTGAGAAATGCACCACAGGAAGCAGATAGCAGGGGGGAAAAATGAAAGATAAATATGTCCAGCTGAACATACCTCCAGAGGTCAGTGCTTTTGAGCTAGGGTGTGGAAGAACTCAGCTGTAGAGAGAAGAGATCCCTGTGTATGAAGTCTGTGGGTATTTTTGAAAGGCATGATGGAAAGAACAACTGGCGTTGTATCTAATGCACTGAACCAAGCCTAGGACTCCCGGGTTCAGTAGCCTACCAATGCCATCGCCAGAAATATGTGTGCAGTTAAACTAATGCACACTCCAAACCCCTCCAGACAGGGCGATGGTGGATAAATCTGAAAATGTGCATGTGGGAACTGGATACCACAGAGATAAGAAAGGTGTAGGGTGTGTGTCGGTACAGACGAGGAGAAGGAATTATTAAAGCGAAATTGGGACAATTAGGCAAACTAAAATGTTGGAAGGCTGGAAAAGACTGTTAGCCAAGACTTCCTGATTATGAAATCTGTTTGTTCATTTCCTATATGAAGTCCCAGGGCCTTATTGTCTGGGAAAGGGAATCTTAGATTTGACAAAAACTGTCTACTTTATTGAACATTCCTGTATTGGCAGGGGATAGTCCACTAACCAGATAAGAACCTTCCCTTGTAAGTAGAAAGATAAAACATGCCTTTTCCGAGAACCTCTTTTTTTTCTGTAGGTATATTTTTGCATGCATCATGTTCGTAACCAAAACCATGTTAAAGCACTACTATCTGTTTGCCAAAATTGATACTCAGAACGTTTTTTTCCTGTTTGTATGTTTGTTTGTTGTTGATATGGGTTCAAAAATTGTGTCTTTATATATTTGTTTTTAAAAAGTGTTTGTATCACATTGGAACAGGTTAGAAATTTTGGAAATTGCAAGTTGGCCAAAAGGTTTCTTATTGGAAAAATTTACACATTAAATTCACTAGTCAACCTCAACCCCAGCACAGACAATACGATAGATTCTTCTCTACGGTGTCCTCTCTAGAGTTTAATTTTCACTAAAACCCCTCAGTTTTCAAATTCCGCACTAACAGGAAAAGTAGGGCGGTTCCCTTTCAATCCGTACTTGCTGGACTAGGGGTTATCTTCATTTATTTGGTTTTGGTTCCCAGCTGTTTTGCTACTATAATTGCCTTTCTCTGGCTTCCTTCCGTTCCTTTCCCTGTTCTGCGGCCCTGGCTAGAATTTTCCTATTCCTCCACCACCTCATCACATATAACACCAGATCCTTGCTGATCTTGCTTTTACTACTAAAGTTCTCATTTCTATTTTGTCTCCTAAGAAGAAAAGCCACTTACTTCACTCTGACTGGCATAAAAAAAATAGTTATTGTGCTTATTCAGCCCAGATGACTACCAGAAGGAGGATGCTGCTCCTGCCTGCAGAGTGGGGTAACAGCAGAGGAGGAATTTTAAAGGGCTGAATTCTGGACTTGGTAGCAGGTAATTGTCACCTTCCCCATGCTATGCTGTGGACCTGCCCCCCTATGCCCACCCGCTAGCCTTTTATCAATGTGCTGTTGAGATACCCAGGCAGGTAAAATGGACTTGCCAAGCACACAGCAAGATGTAGGGCTTGTACAAGACAAGCTGTTCACTTCTTTTTATGGCCCCATACTAGCTGGTATTTAGTACACTACTTAATTTGTAGTGGACGGAGGCCTCTTTCCTATAAGCAGTCAAGTACTTTTTCTTTTTTTCCTTTTGCGTTTTCCTCCTCGATTTTGCATTAAAACTTGAAAAAAAAAAAACTTGAAAAGACTGAAAAAATAACTGCTTATTGAACAGCACTCTCTGCTGCCTCCTGAGAGATTTGCATGCAGTATCTGCTTTAAGCTTTTCAAGGTTGAAAGGGACACTTCATAGGACGGGGGAAATGCTCTCTGCTGACAGGGAGCTCGAGGGGATGGTGTTAACAGTCTTTGATGCCAGTCCAAAAGCCTGCTCTTTGCTCTCCCAAGCAAGGGGGAGAGCTCAGTAGTAATGAAGGAAAGGAAGGTGGGGGGGGTCTGCATTAAAACCCATCCTCAGTCCCCACCTGGATAATCTGCTACTGAGGTAGCATCCTGTGCAGGTGTAGGAGGGGAGGAGCTGACATGAGGCAACTCCAGCAATGGGCTCTGTCAGCACACTTGAGAAAATACCTTTACAACAGCAAAAAAAAATACCCCACCCAAACATCTGCCTTCTTCAAATAAAAATCTTTCTACTAAGGTCTTGTCCAGGGACAAAAGCTGAGGCATTTTATGTGTAAAGTATTACATCTTCTTTAATCTATACCGGTATAAAATTGTTTGCAGCAGCTGGCCTACTCCCATAAGGAAAAGGAAACAAATGGTACTAAAAAGGAGCCAACAAGGTGCACTTGCACCAAGTGGTAAAGCAGTCTTATTTTTTAAAGTGTTTAACCCACTCAGAGTTAAAGCAAAACTGCTATGCTGACCAAAACTCACCACTAAAAAAGCATCGTTTAAACTCCCTGTTTAAGATTAGTCACATAAACAGCAGTAGCTGAGAGTGTCGGTCGGAGAGCCCCCAAATGAAAGGAAATTTTAAAAAGCAGCATAAGTAAAAAGAGAAATACGAAACAAGAGATTTAAAATTGAGGCCCTGCCATCTTGTGGTACCACGGGAGAATAACTCCAGCGCTGGAGCAGCCGCTGCCGGCCCCGACACCCAGCAGCGCAGGGCGGTTTTGCAGCTCCGGCTCTTGAGCAGAGCATCACGGCCGGGACGGCGGGCGCCCGCATCACCGCCCCCGGCTGGAGCCGCCCAGCGGGGAGGGACGTTTTCTCGGGGCACTGCTCCTGCTGCGGCAAGGTCCCCATCAGCTCTGACTGCTGTGTTTGAACGTACCAAATAACAGGTGTTTAAAGAAATGGCAGGCCGTGGGATGGCAGAGGCAGGGATTTAAATACTGTAGTATTTCAGTACTCACCTAACGGGACCTATAAAAAGATTTTTATCAGTTTTATCTGCCTATTTTATTTGTCTGTTTCATCTTTATCCTTCCGTGAGCACACAGGGTGCTTAATCTAAGTTTAGAAATATCGTACATGTTTGGGGTTGCCAAATCTGGCAGACAGAGATGAGGCTGACACTGCTGCATGTCCCCAGGTCCAGCCGGTAGCAAGTCTGAGTGTGTGTCTCCTACAGGCACACACCGCATAAACATGATGTATGCGTATGTGCAAATATACATACACACGTGGCTGGCTCCACAAAGCAACACCAACAGTGACACACAGGCACAGACAGCACAAACAGCCTAATCCTGTTCCCTTGTCTGGCAGTTCATGACAAAGGTCCAGCAGTGGGAAATACATATGTGTACACAGTGTGAATCCCTCTGGTAGCTGGCCCCTGGACTTACAAGTCCCCAAGGCCCGCTGCCCTGCTCCATTTGCTGGTATACACACGCGTGCACACAGACACCAACCCTCTCAATTCCCAAGCCCCTTGCCCTGCTCACCAGTCAGTCCAGTGGGATGTCAGCTGATGGTGACACACTGACACACACCCCCTCACCCGCTCCAGGTGCTGGCACCCGGACCCATGGCTCTGTGACCCATGGTCCTGCTCCAGCTGCTGGCACTTGGACACACACCGCCCCTACACACACACAAATGCAGAGGAAAATAATTAGAAATGGAACTGAATGAGAAGCCAGGACAGGCTGCGCTGAGGTGGCGCAGGACATGGGCACATAAGTGTACTGACCAGCAGCCTGCAACCAGCCCCTTTTATCCCCTTAAGCCCTCTATTTTTCCACCCTTTTTTTGGCAAAACTATCTTGACCACTCTGTCTACTTGCCTTTGGTTCTTCCCCTAAGCATTCCATAATAAGTCCTGAAATGCTCTTCCCCTGCATCCCGTGAGTCCCATACCCCTAGACATAGGCCCTCTCAGTCTGTGGGATGCTCTGGAGAACCTCTCCCCCTAACTCTTGTGGTGGGTATCTCCCCCTGTCACTCCCCGTGGGGCTGATCACTCCCCCTGGGATGCACCAGGAGGGCCCAGGCGGTGCCCCTTCTCTCTGATGGATTATTGGGGTTCCCCACTGGCATCACACCTCTGTGCTCCCCCTGTGTATGGAGATGAGGAGCCACGTAGCAATGTACCTTTTCCTAGGCTGAATAAGCAGCTGCTGTATTACTTAAAACCTTCCAGGCAGTTCTTAACACTATTCACTATTTCCCACTGGTTATTCTCTACAACTGCTGAGGCAGAGATCTTGTATGAACCACAGCACACGATGAAAAGGCACACATGGGGCAGAGCCACTCTCCCACTGCCTGACTTTGCAACCTTGGGAGTTGTTCTTCAAAAACTTTTTTTTTTTTTTTTTTTTTTCTGCATTTTCATCTTTAAAAGTAACAAGGAAAGATGATCAGAGAGACGCCACTGGGTGCTACCCATGGAAACGCCGACTGCTCTTCCCAGATGTCAACAATTCAGCAGCCAAATGCCTGCAGTTCAATTCCTCCTGGACAAGGAGAGAGAAGCATGTGCAATTTTTGGCCGCACTGGCTTGAGCAGCCAGGGAGTGGTGTGGGCAGACAGCCCAAAGCTCCCTGGTTCATGCAGATTGCTGCAGCTGGGGGCTGGACCAGCAGGTGGGTCAGGACACATGGCACCCTGCAGCGGGGGCAAGCGCGGGTTTGTGCTGTGCTCACATGCTCTGAGATTGCATTTCCAAAACATGAGCCTGAGAAAGAGCGGGGAGCTCATTGCGGCTGGAGGCTGGCGGCTCCTGCAGGGGTTTGCACAGGAGCGGCAGGTAGATGCCAGGGGAAAAAGATGCATCACCCAACAACAGGTTTGACGGGCATCTGCTGGCAGCAGCCCAGTGAGGAGAGACTGCTGGACTTGCTGGTTTACCACATTCACATGAGAGTGTGCTCTAAGCCCACTGGTACCGCCTGAGCACCCCAGACTTTGTGCCAAGCCCAATTTCTACTCCAGGTTTCAAGTGAGAGGCGTTGCTTCAGCGCATCCAGGGAAAAGCCACCAGAACATTGTTACTGTGTGAAAAACAATGTATTTTTAACTAACCTCTTCCTTGAAAAGCCGTGAATCATTTTGGCTGAGTTTTTCCGCAAATAAAGCAGCCTGAAGCAGACACTAGACATGGAAAATGTTGTCCAAATAAAGAGTTCAGAAAAATTACACGCAACTGAGAATAGGACCTGCAAAAGGGAAATGGTGGGGAAACATTAGTAGTAACTGATGCTGTTAAGCAGTTTTACAATAAACCTACAGGAAACCTGAATAATTCAACAAAGATATTTTTTTGCTTTTTTTCACCTTTTTTCTTCAATGCTGATTTTTACCTCCCGTCTAACTCATCTCCTGTGGAGATATATAGCAGTACCTGAGACAGATTAGTGTACTTTTACAACTCCCTTCATAAGCTAATATAAAATATTACCACTCATTATGATCATCCTTTTCTCCAGCATTTTTATTACATGGGGAAGAATTACCAAGTTTTTTCTAAATTGTGATTATTAGAAGTGAGAATAACTAAGAACTTGGAATTCAATATTTTTCTTGGGTATCTTACAGACTTAGCCAGACTTTACCACACAGGTTTATTCTTAACTTAGTTGTGAGTTTTATGGTAAACAAGTCTCATGCTGGTTTTGTGTTAAGAAAAAGCAGACTGAAATATAAATCACCTGGAAAATGACCTATCACTAGACGTTATAGTTTGCCTACCTTTCATTCCTGCTCTATTCTCAAGTAATTTTATTATAAAAGAGGGTCAATGCCAATAATATTTTTTCTTCTTTTTTAATATAGTAGGTGAAGGAAACGTTACTTGGAAAATACTGCGTATTGTTTATATCACATCAGCCCTTCGTTGGAAAAGGCTCCTGCTTGCTCAAATAACATCAAAGTAGTGGAAAATGAAGACTTGTGGAGGTGTGCACGATATGCCTAAATCCACCTCCCTGCCGCCTGTCCTGGAGAGAGCGTCCCCCAGCCCCCCTGCCAGCACGGGGCACGGGCAGCTGGCTGCCCGCCTTCTTCCACAAACCAGAGCCTGGATCACAAAAACAAAGCCAGCTTGTTATTGCCTCCAGAGCTGAGACAGCAGGGCTGAAGGTGAGAGGGACTATTTTATCCAGTTCTGTAACTTTATTCAGCTTGTTCGGACTGGGATTTGGACTGCTTTCTATTCATCTTCCTTTTCTGTTCCCAGCCCCGTGCCCCGGTGGGTAGGTGACTGGACACACAGGCTCCCTCATCTCCCTCTGCCTGTTCCCGTGCTGCAGGCAGCCAGGGGGAAAGTATGAGTGGGCATTGCATCAAGGGAAAAGTCGAGCTCCTGACATCAGAGGTATGATCATAGGAACAAAATCCCTATTCAAGGTGAAAAACAGGGTCAATGTGTAGCCTTGACTTCCACACAGAGCCCAGCTGAGAACTATTTTAATCAAATACAATAAAACTAATAAAGATTTATGCTGCAGCTGTCAGCAGTGAAAGGACTCCATTCTCCTTCCTCCCACAACAGATCTCTGGTGGTAACTGGAGTTCACCGACGAGCACCCAACAAACCAGCTCTCCTCTTCCAGGGCTTGTTTAGCAGAGCTTTAATACTCCCACACAGAGAAGCTGGGAAAGCATCTAGCCAGTTGTATTGTTTAAAAGGAAAGGGTAAACTAGAAAATGCAAGACAGAGTACTTCAGTGCAGCCACAGAGAGTTAAACATCAGACAGACTGCACGACAGTACATAATCATTTTGCTCACTGTTTTGACTTTCTGATTCTCAATATTTTCTTTTGGTTAATGGGAGGTTAATGCACCCCTGCCCACCCCAGGGTTGCTGCAGATGAGAAGCATCACTACAGTGGTAAGGGGCTGCCAGGACGCTCCCTTCCCTGCAGCAGCTTTCCCAGATACCCGTATCAGTCGCTGGCACCCGTCCTTTCTGTGGCTGCAGCCCTGACGCAAGACATCCTTACATCTTTAAGCTGAAAGCAGAACTGACAAGTGTGGCAAAAGTTACGTTTGAGGGAATTTGTTATGAACTGGTCTTAGGTGCTCACTAAAGATTTATACATCAGCTTTCAGACCATGTAATTCTCAGGCAATTAATCACCCTCCCTGAAGATAATTATGCCTTTTTCGCTGTAATATTTTCCCCTCTTTAAACTCACATTCTTTCCTTTCTTTGGGCGGGCCAAGAAATGTCATTTTCCATTGGAACCAGTGAATTAATTAAGCTGGTGTCTGTTAATTCATGCTTTCTTCAGTCGACCTGGAAAAGGTTGTTTCCTAGGAGTTGCAGAGGCTCACATGGCTTGTTTTGGCGTCTTGTGTTTGCGCACTCTTCGCGTCTTACTGACACTGCATCCTTCTCCAGACGTCCGTGGAGGTAGTCACCCTCCAAGTCAATAACACAGTTGCGCTCCATGACTATAGAGTTTGTCAGGAAAAATAGCTGAGTAGGGTACACTGGCTGCTGATGATCAGCTGTGTTTATCTAGACTGAGTTAATAAATATGACCGAGTCAAGATGGTGAGCCTACTGTCTGTGGCAGCTAGCCAGGAGCTCCTGGGCAAAGAGAAGCTCAGTGACACAGGAAGGCAAAAGGCGAATGTTTGCTGTTGGTACACAACTGCTAAAATAACTTACGCAGATCACAGTGGGCTGAACAATCACCAAGGTTGATATGATGACCTAGGAAAAGGCTGGCATCCTGGTATGATATCTGGAAAATAGAGGGATTTTTTTTTCTTCCTGTTTTCTTCAAGCTGCAGTTTGGAAAAAACCTGCAAAAGCAGTCTGATGGGGAAAATATTTTCTCTGTACCAGGGCTGTCCTGATAGTAAATAATCAGTAGCAAATGCTACCTTTCCTCTCTGCCTCTCTTTCTCTTTTCCCCTCTTTTTGTAACACCCATGCTCTATTTTTCTCTATGTATACACACACACACACACACACGTTGTTGAAGAACCAGTAATCTTTGTTATCTGCAGGATGCTGTTTCTCTCACCACGTATCACAAGGCAGTACCGAATGAGTGGCTTACTGTAAGCAGGACTGCAGCACACAGAGAATGTTGCCAGTTAAGGCCCTGGGCTGGAAACCAGAGTTGTGCTAAGAGATGGAGAAAAGAGAGAACTGGATATCTGGCAGCCTCTGACTAGCAGTCAGCCTGAATCACTCACTGCTTCCTTGAAATTTCTTGGACTTTTCTTGTGCACCTGGATACAGACCGAGTCAAGATGTTCTGTCTGTGTCTGAGCTTACCCAGACAGACTGTGATCTTCAAATTCATTTAAACCAATTTTAAATTAGAGCTTTAGACACCCTCTTCTCTTTGTCTGTATGAGTTTCTCTTTTAATCACAAGTATTGCAGAACAATTTATTTTAAAACAAGTGAAAATACACTTCATTTAACTTCACTGAAATTAATATATGACCACTACTGTAGCTAGACATAGAAGTTTTGCAAAGAACAAACTTAAAACAATACAAGAAACATTTATAATATCTTATACTATGTCTCAGGAGCGTATTTAGAAGGTAAATTTTGATTCTCTTCAAGACAGATAATCTGAGGCATCCACAATTGACAACAACAACAAAACCAATTAAAGACAGCAAGAAAAACATCTGAAGAATTTGGCTTCCTGAAATTTCACATGACAATTTCAGGTCATCTTCCTACTGATTGCCTAATGAAGTAACTGGTCACTTATTCACTCCATTTCCTTGAAGGGAATTTTCATGCCCTGGACTTCTGACAGGCATGTGTTACTTGTCCCAGACTAGACGCTCTAAAGCACTGGCAAGGAGAATTGGTAATAATTTTTGAAAAATATACGTATATATGAATTCCCTTTGATTAATATCATTTGGTCCTGTCTTTGTAGTGAAAGCAGTAGTAATAACCCTGAAACTTAAAACAGAGCACAGGCTGCAGAGTGAAAATATTTGGGGCAATCACCAGAAAATGACTGTGCATATATTTGTGTTGAATATTAGATGCAACTGTATCATTTTAGTAGTTAGATTTTTAATAAACAACAAGTTTTTCTTTTAAGGACACAAAATCCCCCTGTCTTGTATCCCATTGCCCAGTTGACAGACCTTGTAAAGTGCTTGGGCAGGCCTGTAGGAAGTGCTGGCTACGACTCTACAACTGTGGTTATTTTGTGTACCATTCCTATGGCAAAGGACAGCAGAGATTACAGACACAAAGGTTCAGGCTGTTGAAAGCAAGGACTTCTACAGCAGCATCCTTTGAACTACCTCCTGGACAAAGAAAAGAGGTGCAAAACAGGAGGCAGGGGGATTAGCAGAATGATGATGGTTTCCAGTTAATCAGGTGTTTGATACAGTCTAAGTATAAGGGGAACCTGTACAGAAGGAATGAAATTTGTCTGAACCAAGCTGCTGGCTCTGAAAAACAAGGCTGTAGGTGAGCTTTTAAGTGGATGAGCATGGGAAAGCCATTAGGTATCGGAGAGCACGTGGTTCAGGACGGTGTTTCCCTTCCCATAGACACATGAATTCTCTGTCCTCAATGAAGGATCTGTAAGAGTATGAAACCCATCAAAAGTGAGAGGAAAGCACAGTGCTGTTGAAACAGAGTGACAAAAAGATGACCAGGGCAATAATACTCATACTTCTACACAAGTGTAAGAAGACTAGGAAATGGGATAGAGAATTTGTTATGTTTAGCCCTCAATGAAGACACTGTTTTAATGGGAACTCTGCAGTAGGAAGATGATTTATTAGACACTGTAAAACAAATACAGAATGCACAGAAAATACAGAACAAAACATGCTAGTAGTAGAGTAGTGTTGTTTTTCATGGAAAACCTAGCATCAGCTCAAATGGACAAACTAATCCCATCAGTGAATACCAAATAAATCATTTAATCTGTGTGGTGTGGATTGAAATTCAGGCCCAAGAGGAAGAATATAGTCCGAGGCCTGTATTACTGCCCTCCTGACCTGGGTGGTAGTGGGAAATCAGAGACACAGCAAGGGCACAGTACACAATTGCAGGAGGATACTCCAGTTACCATAAAAATCAGACAAACATTGCACTGGGACATGAAGTGGGACACACATTTTTAGATAGTATTGGTGATTATTTCATGGCAGAGCGGTATAACTGCTGGTATGAGCCACAGCTGTGTACTTAGTTTCAACTTCTCTACAGGTCAAAAAAGGTTATAATACCCAGAGAGCTGTGCCAACTTTTCACAGCAGAATATGTCATTAAAGGAGTTCTGCAAGCATCTATGCTCAGCCCTGTGCTCAGAGTATCCAGGAATGCTCTGGAAAGGGTCTGGTAAGAGAAGTGCCAAAATTTGCTGATAATACCAAGTTATTTAAGGTGGTAAAGATGCAAGTGGACAGTAAAGAACTGCAGAAGTCTATCAGATTTCCTCCATAGTCAATAGGAAGAGGATATCCAAAAGGTTACTCAGATTCCCAGATATGCCAGCTGGTCTTCTGAGCTACCTACCTCCCTTTATCACTGGGAGTCTGAGGGAGCCACCTCCTGACTCATCTTTATATTAATGGGCATTAATCCAAGTTTTAATACTGACGTTTCATAGAAGACCTCTCCTCTCCTCTCCTCTCTCCTCTCCTCTCCTCTCCTCTCCTCTCCTCTCCTCTCCTCTCCTCTCCTCTCCTCTCCTCTCCTCTCCTCCTCTCCTCTCCTCTCCTCCTCTCCTCTCTCTCCTCTCCTCTCCTCTCCTCTCCTCTCCTCTCCTCTCCTCTCCTCTCCTCTCCTCTCCTCTCCTCTCCTCTCCTCTCCTCTCCTCTCCTCTCCTCTCCTCTCCTCTCCTCTCTCTCTCCCTCCTCTCCTCTCCTCTCCTCTCCTCTCCTCTCCTCTCCCTCCTCTCCCCTCTCCTCTCCTCTCCTCCTCTCCTCTCCTCTCCTCTCCTCTCCTCTCCTCTCCTCTCCTCTCCTCTCCTCTCCTCTCCTCTCCTCTCCTCTCCTCTCCTCTCCTCTCCTCTCCTCTCCTCTCCTCTCCTCTCCTCTCCTCTCCTTTTCCCTTCTCATCTCATCTCATCTCATCTCATCTCATCTCATCTCATCTCATCTCATCTCATCTCATCTCATCTCATCTCATCTCATCGTACTGTTCCTCTCATCAAGGAACAACACCGGGTTCTTTTTATTCTGTCAGTCCACAGGATTTCAGGGATGCAAGCAATGGGTAGGACTTTGATTAATTCCTTCTTTGGGCTTTCATCACCATTGGGGGAGTAGAGAGCCAGGGTCTGGTCCTCAGTCAAGGCTTCCCAGCATACCTGCATAAACACCAATAGTCTTCAGCTTCCCCCAAATATTCCCTCTGGGGATTTCCCACATGCATTATAAAGTGAGCACAACTGGTCTTTTAGCACCGTACTTTACCTCTCCTGAGATTCACAACATGCAGATGAGAAAGGGTGGTTTGTTCCTGGCCAATTCTAGGTATTAGAAAAGTTTAGTATTGTGGATGGGAGACTGCAAGTTAGAGCAGCTCATAAATTTGCCCTAATTTGTGCTGTGGGTACCACCACTGCAGCCAAGAACGAAAATGGCTCACAAATAGGTTTGAGGCAGAGATAGTGATCTGGTGAGCTATGACAGACCATGAAAAACTGCAAAATTTGTTCATGGCTCATTCAGAATAGGTGAGGAGAACTGGATCTGTGGAAAACAAAATCATAAACAGTTCCTCTATTATGTTATATCGTAACACAAAGAGTGATTTGTAGCTATTCCTGTGCAATAATTTAAGAACAAACATTGCTGATTTTTTTTGTAGTCAGTTTATGCAATTCGTGCCATACATTTTTAAAGAGTTCAATGCACACTTTGGTTTAAAGTGGGTTGAATAACATTATTCTAAGACCAAGGGTTATTTTGTTCCAGCTTATAAAATAGATGCTTCTTGCAGTCACAGTGAATGTTTTTCAGTTACCTGCTACTGCAAAAGCATGGCTCAAAGTGTTGTCCTGTGGGTAGAGAAGCATTGTCTCTAACTGCTGGAAAAAACAATAAATTACTTAAGGTTAGAATGGCATTAGATGTGGTGCACTCCTGTGCATCTCAAATATTTTTAGAGATTGCACTTGAAGTTCTCTCCCAGTGTGGAGGAACCTCTGGAGACATGCAAGACTACAAAGCTTGTCAACTGAGACCTCCAGGTGGCATCTCAAATATCAGACTTTTCAGTGGAGAAACAATTGTGGTCTCTGCCAAGATCTGTCTTTTCCTCCCTGAAAGACATGTGCGCATAGCCCTTCCTCCCCTGACAGCTTGCCACTGACCAGGAGTTACCTCGTCCCAGCAGCAGAAACCTGTCCAGTTCTCCTCCCATTCACGAGTACCCACTTGAGTCCTTCCTGTCCCAGCTGTGGAAAAACACCCGCTCCTTGGCCAAGAACACCCAGCTCTCTTGGACCGTCCAGATGGAGCCGACTCCAGGGCTGTCTGTGAATGTGAGGAACGGACCGTAAACAGTACAATACTGAGGGGATTGGTCTGCGGTCAAGGTACTTGGAGCTCTCAAGCAGACTGCTGGGGGATACACCTATACTTACATCTGGACTATCGTCGAAATACAAAGCCTTATTATTCCTTGCCTACCCTGGACCTCAGTACAAAGTGCACCCTAGGTGATTGATTTCTGAGAAATGTAACACTGGATCTGTGATAATGAGCTACAGGCAACATACAAAATGTTTATGTTCCGCCGCAGGGTCCAAATTTGTGAAATAAATATTTGCTCACTTGTATGTCTGTGGGATCCTGCCATAGAGAACACGATGTGCTATAATGTGTTTCAGAGACGCCCATGGCAGGGCTTGGACAGACCTTTCACTGCTTGTTTAGCGTGGTATTTTCTTTAGACTCTCTTCCCATTTTCTCTGCTCCTGTGGAAAAACACTGCATAATGTATTTCTGTGAATGTATCGTGTATTACATAAACTAGAAATTGTATATTGAATAAGGTATAGTGTATTTCTTTTGAAGGTTAGAATCCTATTGTGCAGAAATGTACTCAGACACATCAGACAGGATCTCAGCCCTGAGCCAATAAAATTCAAGTAGAATACTCCTTGAATTCAAGGAGAATACTCCTTTTAGGAACTGAGGTGATGGAGACAAGCTATACCGGAGTACAGATAGGAATGTACCGTATCAACCAACCACACGCCCATTTAGCAAGTTTTACATGGTTGAGAAAATATATCATTAGTGTTGTTTGGGTAAACGTGTAATCCCTACTGTTTGTCATCAAAAAATATCGAGGTACATGTCCCCAGATTACCTCATATCAAACGATCAGCGTACGTTTACTAATAGCATTTAAAAAGTTGGACAGTGAGTGTTCTTGCCAAAAATCCATTGTGCTCTTGTTTAAGCATCACCATATTTTTTACTTTCATGAAATTTAGGCTGCTGAGTGTGAAAATTTACTAGAAAAACATTAAGAAGCAATTCAAACCATAGGAAATATATAGAGGGGAAGACTATAGCTTTAGGAAATATTAGTCACAGCTTGAATTTTTTATGTGCCTCCTCACTTGAAAATGTCATCCTCCTGTTTGGCCTTTGGACACCTATACTTTTTCTTTCTGTGATGTCATCCATAATACCTAAAGGTTTCTACCCAGGGGAAACACTTTCTCACACAATTCCTCAGACTGCTGACATAGAACCGGAGTTTCATGTTATTATTTGTCTAAAATTTACCATTTACCATTTGTAACAGTAAGTAATAATGGTAAAAATAATCTTTTTTTAAAGGTGAATATTAAATGAGGATTTGCTGCTCAATTAATATTTCATCCTTTCAATCTTTTTTTTAATTTCATTTTAATATACTTGCTTATTCAGTCTATGTATCTGTATCTGTAAAATAATGTAATTTTGGTATGTTGAGGCTTTTGAACAATATTACTCTTCAGTGAAATGCTAGAAGATAGATCTTCATACCACAAGAATTTTAAATAAGGCATCCTGTAGATTTTTCTTATTTCTCTTTCTAGGACTTAACACAGAAAGAGGCATGGGACAGTCAATAACATCAACACACCAAAGACGTAACAAGAGGTAACAAGAAAAGCAGCATCTAGTTCACTACATGTGTATCATTCAGCCCAGAGTAATGTACCTTCAGGAAGCAGATAGAGGGCTTCATCTTACCTGTTATTTATTGATCCGATTTGGGAATGCTGTAGTGCTGTGTCCCCAGAGCCATCATCTTGGACCAGCTGACAGAGGATCACAGTACGGAGCAGTCAGAAGACAGATCTGCTCCTTTGCCACAAGGAAATAAATGCTTTAGTGGGACAAAGGAAGGGGAGCCATCTCCCAGGCTTGCACATTGCAGTAGGGTAGCCCTTGAATAGGGTATTGGGGAAAGCCTAAACATTGGCCCAGCTCAAGTGCCTCTCACTCAGTACAGCTGGCTTGCTGACAGCCCTCACCAGGATCCTAACCTCTGCAAGTTACAGATGTAAGGAACAGGGAATGAAGTTTTTAGCCATCTTCTAGCAAAGAGAAAGCTGCAAAGTTTGCTTCCCCATGTATTTCAGACAGTCAGATGTCTTTTGCAAAATGACCTGATTCTTCTTCAGTTGTATTGAGTGTACTGCTTGCTGCTCGCTGAGGGTTGGGAGAGGAGGAAAACCTCATTTATATTCCGCCCTGGGCACCTAAATGCCTTGTTTTGGCTCTGCTTGCAGTGTTTTTTCTTTTCTCTCTCTGTTTCTGCACATTTAAATTTTGAGATTTGATGGTGTTCAGGTATCTCATAGATGATGGCTCTTTGCTGGAAACAGCTGGAGAGGCACTTCAGTCTCATTGACAGTAACTATAAGCAAGACTTGTAATTCCCAGAGGTACTTCTGAGCATTTCTTTTGTCAAATTACATTTTGTGCTTAAACTATTCCTCTAATTTTATTCCATGTCTTACATTATGCATACATACACATATGCCAAACACACCATTTTAATCCCTGAACTAAGTTACAAACTATATGTGAGCACAGTCTTTGAATCTATTTGCAAAAACTTCATACACTTGAACATTTAATATTCCTTTTTTTTTTTTTTTAAGCAAGTATTCCACCATTTGAAACCTCTTATTCTTGGTGGTTTATTATTTACTAGATTACCATGTTTCTGACTAAACTGCAGCAAGGCATGAGAAGAGTAGGTTATCAGTAGGGAGAGGAAAATTTGTAGCTCGTAATAAGGATGCTTTGGAGTCCAATAGCGTGGCTTTTGCTACCTCATACAGGTCTCCCAGTGGCACATGTCGAATTGTCACAACCAGTAACTGCCACACTGGACTGTTTCACAGCCATGCTGTCAAACCTTTTCTCTCTTTCATCATCCCTTGAGTGAACTATGATGGGTTTACTATTTGTGAAAATTCTGGAAAAGGCCCGTCTTCCTCAGCACGAGTTTCTGACTAAGCCGGTACAAGCAATGAAAATAGCCATTTACATACTTTCCAAATGAAATTCAGATCAGAAAAACATGGAAATTCTTGCAACTGCTACCGGGAAACGGTGAAACCACAGCAAGACCTGACCTTGACTTGTGCGATCTGTGTTCTCAGCTGAGCTGTATTCATATTTTCCACGTTTTCAGTAAAAGATACATGCTCTGAGTGAAAGTTTCTGTCCTGGCTCAGCCTCTCTTCACACCCTGAAAGGAAAGATCCTGTAAGGGACCAGGGCTGCCATGAAAATACTTGTCCTGGGGGCAGAGCTGGGGAGAGGAGACTCTCCCCTGCCCTCTGGCCATCAGTGGGGCCCTGCTGCCAGCTCTTGGAAGGAGAGAGACACCCAGGCACTAATGTCAGCATGGAAGAAAAACAATGAGGTCTTCTCAGGCTTGATATTTCATTGTATTAATAGGAGCACAGACACTAGATTGCGTGATCTCTCAACTCAGCACTCCTCAGGTGCTGCCTTCAGCTGGGACCTCTGGGTGGGAAAGACATGGACAGACTGGAGTGAGCTCAGTGGGGGTCCCTGAGGTGGCCGGGACGGAGCATCCCTCCCATGCAGGGAGGTTGAGGGATGGGGCTGGTTCAGCCAGGGGGAAGAGATGTTGCTGGGAGGGTAACAGCAGCCCTCCAGCACCCACGAGGAGGGTGTTGAGAAGATGCAGTCAGACTCTGTGTAAGGAGAAGCTTTTTCATGCTGAGGGCAACTAGACCCCTCTGGTGTTTTCCCGGGACACAGCCCTGAGCAGCCTGCTCTGACCATACAGCTGGCCCTGCTGTCAGCAGGAGGGTGGAAAAGAGACCTGAGCTCTTGCTCAGCCTGAATGACTCTCTGGCTCAATTTTGTGATTCTATTATATATAAATTAATACTTACATAATAAATGAGAAATGTTCTTTAGAAGTAACTGCATGTTCTAATGAGTATTTGACTTTTAAAATTGTCAATCTCTCCTTCTACTCATCAGACTGGAAAAAATTCTGTAAATAGCGAGTACTGTAATATCGTTGAATATCTTCTTATTTTTGCAAAAGAAATTACCGAAGTTTACCATTGGAGGGAGATAGTGATGAATCTTTTGCTCTCAGACAAAGTATACCAGTACATGCAGAAAGTAAAGACAAAGTAGAAACAAATGCTTCTAGGCCAGGTGGTAAACTTCGTATTTTAAATAGATAGTAAGTTGATGAATGCCACTGCATTCACCGTTATTGTAAACTCCAGGAATAAATATTACCCTGCAGACAGATGAAATAGCTGGTCCCTGCCCTGGAGAGACTGTAACCTAAGGCTGCAGGGCTAAACTTTTAAAAAGCAACTAGACTGATTTGCTTCAATGGCAATTAGACTCCTAGAATACTGATGCTCAGGATGGCATTTCAGTGTTGTACTGCAGCTTTACCCTTTTAAATGTCTTAATCAGCTCCACTGCCTGAAAGGTAAGAATTCTACCCTCCTTTCACAATATACAGAGAGGTCTAAATCCTTATCAGTTGGATCCACAAAAGCCAGTGTGGTTATAAATAAACGAGAGGAAATATTATCTGAAATTCCGCTTCTTCCTAGTCTCCAAACTGCAGGCAATTGGTGATTTTTTTAAAATCAGAATTCACTGCCCTGAGCTCTCTTCCACCTCCAGCTGCCTGTGCTGTGCTAAATTCATGCAGATTACAGCCACAGTGACCTTTCCGCAGCAATATGGTAGCTGGCAGAAATGGGACCAGAGAAGAGAAGAATGTGAGATTTAATTCCATTCCTTTGCCTGTGAGAACTGGAAGCAGTATTTCTTACCTGCTGGATAATGATTAAATTGCATGAGTACTAGGTGTTTTGAGACAGCCTATGGCAAAAAACAGTATTTTACAGGGCAGAGCCTGGAAGAGCTGTGAGCCAAGGAAGAGAGGTTCCTCTCCCGGAGGGTAAACCCTCCATGCAACACAGTCAAGCAGTGAAGAACTATGGCAGGTAAGATGATGCTTCCCTGGCCATGGGAACACCCAACCCAGGAGTCCGTAAAATCATTCATTCTCTCTCTGACCTAACGAACATGTCGTTATTCACTGCAGCTTATTATTCAAATCATCAAAGAGGATTTCAGAGTACTCTATTGCCTGGAATTTATGGTGTTCACCTCTAAATGCATTAGACATGCAAAGGCCTTTCAGAAGAGGATGGAATTGAGCCTAATCCTCTCATATTGCAGATCAGAGCTTTTCTCGCAGTTCAGTGGGAAGAGGAGAATGGAGGTGAATATGATCTGAGGCAAAAAGGTGGAAGAACTTCTATTGTGGCTATACTTCATTAACAGAAGTGCTCCAAAAACACCTATAAGATCAGATGGAGGAAGCAGACCAGTACTAGACTGAGACATGTTGTGTTAAGGTTGAGAAATACGGCAGACAGAAAATGGAAGTGATTTCAGGGTCTGAAGGCAGTTGGGTAAAGGCCAAGAGGGACCACATTGGGAAATTAGGTGCTTTCACAGCAACGAGGCTGGAGTTACGTGCTTAAATCCACCTGTGAACCCAGCCTAAATGCTCACATAGTCAGAAATTGAATGATAACTTTTTAAGAAGATGCCAAGAGTCAGCTGAGATATGGTCTCTAGCCAGGTATGCATGCCTAGTGCATTGCAAATATGAAGCAAAATTAGATGGTTTGTCTCACCCTCCAGATAGCACCTTCGTAGCACATTAGGTCAGGACACTAATGATCAGTGATTGCATCTCAGCTGAGGAGGAAATCGCTTACTGAATCAAGGTCCTAGACTTCAGCCTAGCAAGTGCTAGTATATGTGTTTAACTTAATTCATGCTAACCCCACTGGTTGCTCAAATCACACAACTTCCATTTCAAACAGGTACATAAACATTTGCCTCATAGAATTAAGCCATAATATATTTAGGTTCAAATTTATCCATAAATTACTTTCCACTCAGGGCCTTAATTGTCTGATTCACTGATGCTGGATTGTTTTGAGACAGTTTGTACTGAAAAAGAAACCACTTAAATCTGGGAAGGTTTTGCATTCCAGCTCCTCTCTGTCCATGTGAACTTCATGGATGCAGCACAGCCTGGGTGTTTGCTGTTCAAACACAGACATCGGTGGGTGTGAAGTCAGGCCACTGCCTTCCTATTCATGCAACACCTGTTTTTCTAGTAGTGGGACAACTTTACTAAATACATGGCCAGGTTCCTTAGCTGGGAAGAGCTCACTTAATGCTGGTCCAAAAGTGTCTGCTTTAAACATGGTCTGCTTGGACCTGTGCAGTGTCCCAGCACAGCGCTATTGCACTGAAACAGGGAAAATCAAGGATAAGCGAAGGTATGAGGGAGAGATGAGGGGGAAGACTGGCAAGAACATCACGCTGCTCTGCATGTTTTTCCAGACGTAGGCAGTCCCTGAGATGACACGTCCCTGACAACAAACATCACCTTGGTTGATCTATAATGCTAGTAACTGATTTTTACATTTATATATGTGTATTTGCGGAGGTACATGTGTACATACACGTATATACACAATGCGAGTGTATGTACCGTACAAAAATTTGGTGGAGGGATATCCAATGAAATGCAAATTTCAGACAAAGAGTTAGGTTACATTCTCGATTGAATAAAAGTAGATTGGGTTGAATAGACTTTCAGATGGAGTTTGACTGCCTGGTGACATCGTATGGCAAGTGGAGAGAGAACAATAGGTTTGGGCATAGGGACCAGGAGGACCTGGCCAATGTCAGGCCACTATTTGTCCAGGCAAGGCACACAACTTATTTCCTTCCAGATTTCAGCCACCACAGTTTTCCCCATGAGACCTCTGCAGGCAGCATAAATGAAGAGAGACAGGTTTCGGTTCCCTCATCTCTCCAGACACTTTGAGACATTGGCTGATCTGGGTCTGGGGAAGCAATAAAAGCAGTTCATAGCTGCCTTTCACTCCTACTTTGCTCAGGCGCTTGATGTATGAACTTTGTGCACAACATATCTGTTTCTTCACCACTGACTTCCCTGACATATGGGAAACAGATTAGGAAAGGAGGGTTGGAAAGTGAGATACTGTAATATCTACAGCTTTGCCTGTAAAAATGAGTATGCTATGGTATATTGTACATAGCTCTGATGTAATGGAAAAGACTAAATACATGCAGGTACATGCAGAGAGAGTTGTTATTTTTTTGTGTATCTTCTACTATTCAGAGCTTCACCCTCCCCATTCCTTGTCTCTTTTCTTCTCTGTTCCTTGCAAGATCAAGAGCCTCCACTACACTGAAGCATGCTCTAGTTGCACCATACTCATTGCACTGTGCTCCACAGGATTTTACAGTTGCCACACCAATTGCACACTGAACTTGGACAAGGTGACTGATACAGCTAAATACAGTCGGGTCTCCATTACCAAGAATCGTCTAGAAACCGTCAACTTGTGAGAGTAATTACTCTGCCTCACATTCATGAAACTTCTGAGTAGAAAGCATAAAATCACCATAAATCTTTCCATCCCCGATAATGGAGCAATTCCACCTCTAAACACCCTGTGAAAGATTCAGTGAAATCAATGAAGAGGCAAAATGTCATTGCATTATTCAGAGATTGCTGTTGGCTACTTCAGTAGTTCCTTTTATGACTAAACATAACAGCTGAAAGATCTTCTTACATGTATCTGAAAGATAACAGCTGCTGAAGTGATTGACACACCTTTCAGATTTGGAAATTAGAGACTGATTTGCATTTGATGGGTATAACAGGTTTCTGTTCTCAAGAAAAAACTTATGTACCTAGAAGAAATTTAACCACGGCTACACTAAGCTGAGTTCTTGCCACACTCATCCAAAACACCATAATTGTGCTGTTGTAAAATCTAATCTGTTTGAATATTCTTACAGTTCTTGTAGCATTTTTAAATAAGTGAGGCAGTATTTAAATTTTGTCTTTCCAAATGGGCTTTATTTCCTTGCATCCAGTTGCACAGACTGAAAGATTAACACAAATGTACTTAAAAGTCGGTTCCTTGGCCCTTATGCAAGGATATAAATGGTTTTATTTTCCCAAAATTTGAGTATCTTACAGTTGCCTTTGGAAAGACCATGTCAACAGGAGATGCCTGGATTCCCAGTGCTTATGAAATTCAATCTATTTCTTTAGGTGCATAAGTAAGAATTTAGGGCTCAGACACATGATCTAATTATGTGGTTTAGCAAGTTGACACTCATCTTATGTGTGATAAACTGTCCTTTCGTTTAACAGAGTTCAAGTTGGCTTGAGAACTCAGAATTATTTCTGTCACAGACGTAAATGGCAAAGGTCCCACTGTCTTGAGTGGAATAAGTTCACTACAAGCCCAAGATGTTTTGCTTAAAACTGCATGCAGATTGACATATCTATATGGCATTTATTCTGGGTTTCTCATCTCCTCTCTTGCAGCTGACGTTTTTGCAAGCCTATGGATGCATGTTCTTTTCCAGCTACAGCTGTGCCAACAAAAAGGTGAGTGCCCCAGCCACCTCCTCGCTCTGCTGCTGGAAGTTACCATCCGTCCTCTCTGATCTGCTGGCCAGGCTCCTCGTGTGACTTCCCATAACTTGTTTCAGTCAAAATAAGCTGCTGTAACAGTGGCCCCTTCTTTAAACTCTTAAAATTGACTCATCTCTTTTTGATGGATGTTGGTTAGAGAGAAGGTGACAAGCATGTGGGGATGAGGTGCTGCTTCAGTAACCTCTTCAGCTGGTGCAGGTACAGCCCAAGAGGGTGCATGTCCACAGCGTGAGTGTAATTGTTAATTGAGTTCCCTGTCGCCAAGAGGCCCTGTGTTCTGGGAACAAGCTGTCTGAAACAAAGCAGTCCATATGCCCAAGGAATTCCTGCGGGCGAAATGAATGATCAGGCGTATGAGTACGCTAATATCAGTCCATTTAGATTTCTAAAAATTAAGTGAAAGAAAGCCATTAATAAATGGCTTAAATCAAAATTAAATAAAAGAAAGCGAGGATGCCATTTGGGATGCTGAAGCAGAACAGAACAGGAACAGAAAAATAAAGGGTTGCTGCAGAGTGAGAGGTGGCTACTGGACAAACAGATGTGTTTATCTTTGAGGTACTTTTTAATTTTTGTGTTGTTTCATTTACACATATACAAAGTCAGCATCAATCATATTTGTCTTGGTTTCCTGTGACTATTATTTTAAACTAACTGTGTGCCTTGTTGGAACATACAAAGAGGACTTAGTACAGAGGGCTTTACCAGGCTGATGACTAATTTTACTTTTGGTTCCTTTCTGGATGACTTTGTGTGGCTAGTTTCAATGAAAATTCAGTTTATACCTACAGTAGTCAAGAGAATGTTTTTCATTCTTCCTTCACTTCCTGTTAGCCCATGAGACAGACTTCTTGGAATTGTAAACTTGGTGAAATTCATTGTATCAATAAATCCCAGCACTAGCAAGCAGCCTGTGCTAATCTTGGATTCACAGCAAGGCATGAAGCAGAAAGTCAATAGGTTGTTTTGCACACCACAGCTTGATGAGAATAAGACTGAAGTAAATACAAAAAGCATCCTTCCACATGATTTTTTTTTCCTAGGAAGGAAGGGAGGCCCAAAACACCTGGTTCTGCAGAGGGAGAAGGTGAAGATTTGGTCTCTCATGGGAGCAGCAGACAGGACAGTGACCCATCAGTAAAGATGTTTTCTATCATCCTTTTCTATCTAATAGTAACCCTCAACGGGGGAGAGTCCACAACCACGAGGGGTGGATAAGGGGTGAAAAAGGGAAGTTAGTGCCATAGATCACGGCTATACATTATTATATTATGGGTACATGTTATTATATATGACACTATTATATTATGGGTACATATTTTTATGTATGTACCCTTTCCATACTTTGCAACCATGGATAGTCTCAGGCTACAAGCAGGATTCCTCTCTAGGTGATAAAGTATGTTCATTAGAGGCCAGCTAAGGCAGAGAGACCCAGAAGGAAGGGCAGAAGCAGAGGAATGCCAACGCTCTTGGCAGTTTTGATGCCAAGAATGGTGCAAAGAAAATTTGAAATGGGGCAGTATGTGTTATTGCCATGGATTATCAAGACTGGTTAACATTACACAGCGGCGCTGACAAATCAAAACACTGAGGCAGTTTTTGTCATTTTTCAGACTGAGTCATAATTATGCACGGTACACTTTCCAGTAATAGCTGGTGTTTCCTCTTCATAGGCAGCTTACACATGGATTGCCATTCATCAAGGAATTTGGGGTTATTGTGAACAAAGATAAACTGAAAGGCAGTATACCAAAGTAATTTGCGGCATGGGTTTAGTGGGGAAAACGACGACTGACTGCTGAAACAGTTAGCCCTGATAAATTCAAAGAAATGGATCAAAATGAATATTGGAAGTCATTTCTGAGTCAAAGGCTATAATCTCATTCCTGAAAAGGATGTGAAAAATATGATCCACTTAGTTGTCATTCACCAGCTGAAGCAAGACTAACAGTGATGTTTCCCAAAAGTTGAAAGTACGCAGAACCTGGCTCAAGATACTGGACATTTTTGCTGAAGTCGTGCAATTTTCTCAAATCCTGTCGCCACAGGAGGACAAAGATGTAGCTGAGCCTCTGTGGCCAAACTCTGCCTTTGTATCAGCGGATGGCTGACATGCTGGGAGAAAAATGTAACACTGATTCTTTTGGGTTTTGAGCATTTATTTCACTATATAAATAGCTCAAAAGGTTGGGTTTTATGTTTCTGCTAAATGTCTTTTTTACTTGTGTCATGGACTCATTAAATTAAATTTTCTTTATCTGGGGAGAGGGTTAAGCCGAAGCTAACTTCAGCATAAATGAGGCAGCCTGCTTGAGCTCACTAGAGAGCCACCGGGGAGAGACAGGATCCTCCCCAACTTGCTCTGTAGAAGGCATCCTAGGGAGATTAGCTTTTCTGGACTAACATTAACAATTGTGTAGGATTATCTATTGGATTGGGGGTGCCGGGGGAACACCCTTCCCCATTCCTAATGGTGTATTTTTTTGGACCTATTTTGCTTTGTTTTGTCTAATCCTGTTTTGAACCTGGAGTTTTGCTCTGACTCCTCACCATGGCTTCTGTGGCAGCGTGTTTCAGAAGTGCACTGCCTGCCCTGTAGAGTGACTTTTACCTGTTTTAAAATGAACTCTGTTCTACTAGTAGGGAATCTGGGTGAACATCTTTTCCCTCACCTTCTCTGCTCCCTTCCTCATCATACAAACCTTAGTCATACCCTCTCTCTTCTCCCAGCTGAGCCATCCCATCCTTCTGGACCTCATAGCCATCTAATCCCCTAAACCAACCTGCAAATGTCCTCAGTACACCTTTTAGGATTTAATACATGAAGTACAAAACCTTTATGCAGTGTAAAGCAGAGCTTTTGGAGAAAAAGTTTATGCCAGAGTAACAGCCTGGAGACCGATGGGTACCTAAGGCTGCTGTGCTTGCGTTTGTAATACTGAGCTGTCTGAAAGTCACCATGAAAAACCATCCCCAGCCTGCCACAGCAGGGCATAAATGCACACCTTGTTGCCCACTGGATGTTTTGAGGTATTTTGTTTTGGAAGAATTTAGATCTGGTGGTGAAATCAGGCAGCTCAAGTCCATGATTCTCCATGGTATTATTATGTTTCCCCTTTTTCAGGAAGAAATAAGGCGCTCTAAACAGCCGGCTGAAAACAGCCTCCCCCGCACAGCTAAGTAAACCATCATTGTCAGGAATGCGGGCACGCTGCGCTTTATGCCAGGCTGCGTGCGCGCTCCCTGCTGAAGCATTTCCTTTAGCAAAACAAATAAGCGCCACAACGACAAATACTACAACAGTCAGTCGATTGATGGACTGAAACGCTCCTTTGCCATAGTGCAGTGAATCCCCGCATGAAAAACACAGGGAGAATTGCTTTTCCTGCGTCTTATATCTGTATATCTTATATCTTATATCTGTAATCCAGACCTGACATGCGTTGCTTCTTATAACTCGGAGAACATAGAGATTATGATGGTAACTCAGTATAATACTATGTTCAAATCTGCTCTCACTTACCCTCCTTTGCATGATGTAATCAAACACACCATCGGTTTGTCCCTGGCAGAAGAATTGCCCTACCCGAAGAAGGCAGAAGGGTATGTGCTATGGTGGTCCTTCTAACACTTTACAGAATAGAAGTACCTCGAACGGACCTGACCGTCTTGGAATAAAAACAGAGATTTCAGGCCATGAACCATTGCCACAGAGTTCCTATCACTCACTTTGAATTCACGCTGAAAGTGTCACAAAGCACAGGGGTATTTTGGCTCCCTTAAAGAGAACATATATAGTATTAGTACTTTCCCTAAGACAGTGCACCAACGCAAGCAAAAGTGCTTTTTTCTTTTTTTCCCCTCTAAACTAGCAGCAGTGGCTGCGTGGTCATTTGGTCTTCTTCCGTTTAAAAAATACAGTACATTCCTTACTCCCAGCCACCTTGACCACTAGCTGTTGTGTTTCCTGCGTCAGAGGAGATGAGATCATTAATACCACCAGTAACGATGTCTGCAGAAGCTCCTCTTTTTGCCAACTCATAGGACTGGTCTGGACGAGCTATGAAAAGGGTCTACAATCCATTTAAACTCCTCACTGTTTAAATTGGCTATTAGAGGTATGCCTCCACTGTCATTCTTTGACTTCTTCCTGATAAAAGAAAAGATGGTTCTAGTGAGCTACCTTGGATGAGGAAAAGTGCATTAAAGCAGAATTTTGCAAAAAATCGTTGAAGAGGGAGGCAAGGAGAGAAGTTGTAACAGAGCACGAAGAAAGGAAAAGGGGAAAAATAAAACAGAGATCTGAGGGAAGAGGAAGAAAATGGTAGATCTGCAAACATAAGGCCAGTGGAACAGAATTTTGGTCAGATTATATCTCGTCGCATCTTAATCACCTTCAACAGAGGAGCGGCCATGTCCAAATATTGCTGAAATAATAGGGAGTGATAAGGCATTATGTGATTTAAGTGTTGGAAACTGGTTTTGCCATAAAGGTGTACAGCAATAAATCAGGTTTGTTCATATTTTACTGACCTTTATCCATAGGAAATAAAGAAACCAGAGAACACAGGCAAAACCACCAATTTATAGATAGCACAAGAAACACCTAGCTCATTCTACTGTGCAGTGCAGGAGTTGTTTACTTTAAAATGAGTAATGACGTGTCTTTGAAAAGCAGCATTCAAGGCTGATATTTAACTCATCTCCCCAGGAAGGTCTGAAAGAGGCAATTCAGATCGTGGAACAAGAGAACTGACTGAATCCCAGGGGGATGGCTCCTGGCCGTCTTCTTGTAGATGTTCTACTGGAGTTTGTGGGCACCATGCTTCAGGTGACCCATGGTCTCCTGAAAAGAGGTGCTGCATCCTTGCAGGGTAAAAAATAATACAGGAGACAAAGGATGAATTATTCTTTCACTTGCTGATGCCAGAAAGCAGTGTTGCAGCCAGTGGCCTCAGTCCTCTGGCTCAAAGAAGGATGAGTGAATTTAGGAATAACTGGCAAGACTTCTGCTGTTGAGGGTGTCTGCAAGGACATGGGTGTCTGGCAGAGCATGGGCCTGTTGCTACCCATGTCCAGCAGGCCTGAAGAGGCTCTGCAAACATTGCAGGACTAGGCACGATGAGAAATCATTCGAGGAAGACTGTAATATGGATTTGTTTCTGTTGCAGTTTTCGTTAATATGTTTTTTCTTCATTTGCTGTTCAGTTAACACACAGGCTGTGACATCCCGGAGGAAACACAGTGATGCTCTGGGAGCTGATCCTAGCACTATAGGTGGTGTTTTAGCACAATGTTCCAGAGGGACACACAAGGAAAAGTGGGCAACAAAATGGTGTTTTCCGATCTCAGGCTTCCCACCTTCTACATTCACCAACACTCAATAGAGTGGTGAAGGCAGTTGTATTCTAGCCAGGAATCAAGTGCTTCAACAGATTCAGTTGCAAGACATCCCTTACTATCCAAACACATGGGTTGTTTGAACCTTTCTTTTCCTTGCACACTTTCTATAAAATAAAACCTACAGCAGCAATAGTTATTTGGATATTCTTACAAGCTTTTCATGGAGTTGAATTTTTCTTTTGTTGATTCTGCAGTGCATTGACTTCTGATACTAATGTGATTTTTTTTTAAAGTAGTGTAACATGTTGCACCTCTGAAGCGCTGAGTGTTTTAAGGTCCCATTGGCTGAAATCACAAGTTTTTCTTATCTGAATGTACAGCTTTGCTTCTGTGGATGTGGCCAACCGTCTTTAGTTCAGGATCCAAAACATCACTCAAAATCTCATTCATAATGAACAATTTGTTTTGTTTAAGGCTGGATGGTTTTTAAATTATGCTTATCAGCTAAACTGCTGTCTCTTGTATAGCATTTAAAACATCAAAATGCTTAAAAAATACAACGTGCTCATTCTTTTTGTTCTATATTTGCCAATAGCATCTGACTGGGGAGCCTAGCAATAAAGCAGAAGTGGTAATGGAGTGATATTGAGAATGAAGAACAACAGTAATACAAAAATCCTGATACTGCTTAGGTGTCAGCCAATGCACAACCAATAGTCTGATATCTGGGCACTAAGTCCGCCTATCTGGACCGCCTTGGCATTTCCCAGGATGGACACAGTGGGTCATAGGGAACTATAGACCAATAAATTAGTCACATGCTCCCACCATTAACTTCAAAAGTACATGAATGCAAGCAAAATTTCATCTGAAATGTGTGAAATAAAAGCTGAAATATACCAAACCAAAGATGTTTCTAGGATATTTACTCCTGTAATTGCTTTTTGAATTGCAGAGGTTATTGAGGCTTTTTGTGAGATGCCTATAAAAGTGAGAGAGTTTGCTGGTTTCACAGAGAGCTATAAATTCCAATGGATTACCAAATGGAAGCAGTTCACAGTCTGCCATTGGGTTGATGGTGATAAACAGGACTGCATTTAATCGTAGAAGTCTGTTACTACCCAAAGCTCAGTCAAGACTGTTTCTTGACAGAAAATTGTTCTTCAGACAATGGGAAACTGTATTTGATGTCACCAGCACAAAAGCACATTGCTCTCTTTCTGGTAACCATCAAATGCCTTGGTTTCTTAACTTGGAAATAAACAAGCCTCGAGGAATCTGAGGTTTTATACATCTCACATACTGCTTTGGGGTTGTTTTATTTTCCAAACCCAGATAAATTTGCAAATATTTTAAATCTTGTGAAGTAACTTTCCACTCTGGTAAAGAAGAATGACAAGAAAATCCTTTTTTTCATAGACTTTAAACAGCTCTCCAGCTCATATTAAATACTTGGATGCAAATAGCTGCCACTGCTTCTTTGGAGGAACACAGCACTTTTCAAAAGCATTTTGTTGCCTTCAGGATATCATGATCAAGAAATAATTTTAAAGGCTTGCATAGATAAATTAAAATTCTTCTTTTGGCCACGTTTAATCACACTGAGATCATTTGATTTTCTTCTTTGCAATTTGTAATCTGAGATTCGGTTTTGTCACTGTTTGCCATATAATGTTACCTACCTTTTCTTGTGCGTCTGGAGGGATGACCTGGCCCTCTGTTAAGGATGGAGATTATGTGACCGGCTGTTTGTGCTATTGTGCTGTGACAATTTTCCCCCTAACTGCAGACAGGCCCTGGTGTGGATTTTTTCCTGAGTGCAAGAAACGGCAGCCCCTGCACCTGGCTTCTGCCACACGGGAATTGCGTGGGGGCCTGAATTGCAGTTCCAATGGGACTTAATGATAATGCAGGTAGGCTCTAGATATAGGAGATTTTCCACATTATTCTAGTATTTTAGAATGACAGGGCTCTAAATTCCACTTCAGTGCAGCCAGATGCGTGAGACTGATGGTGTGGACCTACAGGAATATGCCTGGAAATGCCCTGGTAATTTAGGAAATGTCTCTGAACATCTCCACTGAGGATATGAAACCAAGATGCAGTGATACATCATGACTCAATTTTAAGTGTGGGTTTTCTTCTTCACAACGATTTTCTGAAGCTGTTTGGTGGAGGACTGTGGATGGATTGTACAGTTCACTACCTGAAAACAGTGGAACTTCTTCAAATGCTAGGAAATCCCATTGCAAAAGTTGTTTGAAATGTTAGGGTGTCAGTATTTGTATCTCCTTCATCAGAAAATAACAAAGTTAATCTCAGCCTGCCAACCTGGGGGACATGCTGCAAGTGTAGTCTGGGGGTCTTTGCTGTAAAGGTTAGAATAGGATGTAAGAACTGCTACGGGAAAGTACCAGTACAGGTTGATCCTCTTTTCATCAACAGATGAGAAAGAGAGCAAGAGAGCTAGCTACTTCTTTGTTAAAACATTATACGCAAATTTACAATTCTACAGTGACTATATTGATGGACACAGATATTAACCTCTGAGGTGCTTGTCTGTATCTGTATGAAAAATGAACTAGCATCTTTGAAATCCCATCTGGCTTCTCAATGGTCTATTACCTAAGCTGGTAAAGGATACCCTCATGTCAAGTCAGCTTGTAAAACCCTGTGTTTTTTGGGTCTCAAGAAACATCAGAACTCATCATTCTCACTATGTGCCACCTTATTTTTTGAACCACTTTTGCTATCAGTGTTTAGTTTTAAGTTCTGGGAGGAGGGGGTTACATTATTTCCAACAGGGACATTTCAATTTGGCCACCTGTTTCATCATTTAAATGAACCTGAAGTCTGTTGACTTGAAAGGTATGCTGAAAAGGCTTTGTATCTCCGGAAACTTTTCTTGGGTGTGTTGGCTGTCACACAGCAGGGTGATTTTTGTACTAAGAAATGCAAATCATTTTTGAATTGACTTCTACTACTTTTGGTGTATGTAGCTCTGTGTATTGATTGTAGATTGTCCCCAGAGACTGCAAAAGTCATATTGTCTGTTAAGTCATGAAAGGAATGTTTAATCACAGGTATGAGCTTAACTAGTGGTACTGATGGATTTTTTTTTTTTTAAGATGTATGTGGTACTATTGTTTATCTGCTTTTAAAAAATCTAATTGTAACTGTGTTAGCAATGATAACCGAATGGTAATAGCTGTGATTTAATTAAGAATTACCCAAATGAAACAATCTCTCCTCCTCAAAGTGTTTTGTCCTTACTACACTTCTCTGAAACATATTGGGAGAGGATATATATAAACATAATTCAGCAAGGAAGTTTGCTGAGACACCCAATACAGCTATATCGATTGCCTAATGAATACATCCATCTTCGCAATGATGGGTTGATTTTTAAACTACTAGTAGACAAAGGATAGTTTTGTATTTAAGGGACAGGAGTTAAGTCCATTAAGTAAAGGTCAAATTTAGGCTTGAATAAATATGCTTTCAAATTTGAGTGCACACGTTTATATTATTGTCTGTTTTGTTTCCGTTCCTGGCTTTATCTTTGACATTCTCTGTAACACTTGGACAAGTTACTTTACATATATATGCCCTGGTTTCCACACTGTAAAGTGGGGACCGTGCAGGAAATTAGCCCACAAAGAGTTCATATCCCAACTTAATTAAAGGTTGCAGAGGCAATTTTGTTCCTCGGAGAAGAGACTGGTTTTTTTATTACAAACTATTATTGTGGTAATTATAGTTTACTGTAGCTACTACAGTCCATTTGCTTCCCCTAGTTTTACGCCAGTGTAAATCATGTAACATCCATGAAGCTTTCCTTCATTTAAAGCAAGGCTGTTGGATACATATCAGCTGCCAAGTGCCCCGAACAAGCTGCCACTCAGGCACTTCTCAGCTTTTGATAGGTATTGAGTCTCCAGTACTAGTTTTATTTCTGCTCAGTTTGCACAAGCTCCTCGTGTCCATTTAAAGAGGCCTGCAAGTAGGCTTGATAGCAATCGAGAGGAACGGGAAAAAATATGGTCCTCTTGATGGGCGAGCACTTATGGGAAATATAAGACTCGTAATTGGGAAACGTGAGATATTTCACTGTGCGTGAATGTGAGTAACAGAGGAGAAAGAGCCTCTGTGTTTTACCTTCCTCCTGGGGCTAAACAACATGTCCCCTCAGTAAAAGATATCAAAGGCAGTTGAAGGATATCTTATTAGAGCTCAATTGCCAAGGAAGGCAGGCAGGAGTGACCAGAGAAAGCTGTGGGTTTGGATTCCTGCAGAATAACAAACTCCCAACTTCCTGTGCTGCTTTTTCTCTTGGGGATGTTTTGGTAACCCGCCAGCCCCAGCCTGGTGGCCGCTTAAAGGAGGGTGGCCAAGTGAATAGCCTTGGTGGTGTGCATAATGATTAAAAGGTTAAAGAAACCCCATGTGACTAGCTGGAATCCCGGGAGCATGAGTAGACCCGGTACTCTAATAAACAAACAGTGGCATATTTACTTCAGTAATAGGATATATACATTGCGTATAGGCATTTACCCTATTTACTGCTTCAGTGTGCTTATCCCTAGCTGCTGAGACATTCTTTCATCAACATAAGTAAAAATGTTATTTGCTTGAACTGGGTGAAATAAAATAAAACCTGATCCCAGACTAGGAAGTTTTTCTCCAGATTCTTTCCATCTTCCTTGGCACCTTTGATGTGTGACCCTTGCCATCCACCACCCTCATTCCAGCCGGCCCTCCCTGGAATAGCCTCCGAATGAAACGATGGTCCCCAGGACCAAAGAGGAGGCTGTGGTTTCCAGAGATGACTGCCCGCTGCGGGCACTGCTTACTTGTGGTGTTTATTTCAATCCCTCCTAGCTACAGTGCCTGGAGTTGGAAGGGTCAATCCGCAGTTTGAATTGGCATATTTTTAAGGTCTTTTCTATTATGAAATATTTATGAGAGGAAACAAGGTTGGACATTCCTGCAGCCAGTCCAGTGTAGGAACGCTATGTGCCTTCCTCCCTCGAACATGTAAATGCAGTCAGTTATTTAATGGAAGACTCACATACCTTGTTCCTTTACATTTCAAGTGAGCTGTCAGAGGAATGTAAACATTTATTTGGAGCAAGCCCTCAGGTAAAGGATTACCATATGCCGCAGAAGGAAATTCCAGCATGCCCACCAAAATTTATGCTGTGGAGAGAGCTATGAATAGAAAGTTTGTACACTGTTATGAATATGGATAAAATACATCACTCATGGCTGGGCTATGGCATGCAAAATTGAAAAACACATATTTTGGATCACACAATATTTTCAAAAATATATTTAAAAGAAAATAAACACGGGATCTTGTGTGTTCATTTACTGTTTGAAGTACCTTCGGGGAAGAGAGACATCAACAATTTTTCTTCCAGACCACTCACTTCTCTTGATAACAGGGGGTTCTTTGGGAGAAAGACAGCAGTCTCATTCCCGGGATTTCTTTGTTTCCTTAGCCAGTGCCCATTTATTGCAAGTTTATGTTGTGTTCAGAGCTAGCAAAAGCAAATGCTTTCAGAGGGCTACGTTCAGTCTTAAAGGTCAGAATTCCTCATTCTCGGCCACCTCACAAGGTGACCTTTTCATGAGTGTTACATGACCCTTGTTCACCTCACAAATGAGTGTAATTAGCATTTTTATTATTATTATTCTACAGCCAGCCAGTCGTCACTGATGTTTTGGTGTGGGCAGCATCAGCTTCTTTTGAAGTGAAAGGACTTCTCAGCTAAATGTGTTAAAAAGAGATGTTAAAACTTGTGTCTGCAAGAAGGACAGCCTCACCATGAAAACCAATGATCTCTGGACACCTCAACAACTCTGGGCTGCACTATGCAATGATCCTGTCTGTGCTCCAGAGCTTGCTACTGTGACCTGAGGCCACGTAGAGCTTCTGCACTGCAAACCCCTACATCACCCCCCTCTAACTATATTTACAGTAGTGCCGCACAAGCTGCTTTGGGTGGGAGGGACTGATGAGGGGTGGTCTGCCCTTCCTCTGGGTGTATGTGTTTGGGTCAACTCATGAATTTGTTCTCAGGACCCTCCCGTTGCCTTTTCCTTTCTGCTTTCCCCCCGCAGTGACATTTTGCATCACAGAGTTTCTTTTCGCATATGTGTGGAAGTGACAGGAGGACAATACTATGCTTAAATGAGATCAAGTAAAATAACCTTATTATTAGTGAAAGAGGAGTGTGAGACAGTGAAAGAAAACAGTATTTGGCAGCAGGAATGCTTAGAGTGGTATCAGGCCCAAGCTGTCCAGAGTATGTTGATGCAGAAGAAAGGAGGAGTTTGATGTGGGATAGCGAGTGCTTTGATTTTCTTTCACTGTTATCCCAAAGCCAAGTCTATTTTAACCGGAAATTGCACCTGACAATTGAACAAGAAACTTCTTGAAAGAAGAAGTTACTGATTTAAAGTCTTAAGATTCCTCCTGCCTAAGGAATGACAGCCCAAAACTTGCTCAGGGTTAGTTGTGGCACCCATGTTCAAGCTGAGTGTCAAGGAGCTTCCCAGGAACACACGCTCCCATGCCCTTCTCTCCAGGTTGTTCATACCCAGGACAATTTGAGCCACAAGTTTCCTACACCCACCTGCCCCTGTTGTTCTCCAGCCCCCTGTCCAGCACAGTGCCCAGCACTGATTGCAGGGGTATGGTACAGCACTGCCCTCATGGGAGTCTCTGAGTGCAATGTGGTACCTAAAATTATTGTCAGTGAGAGACAAGGAGGAGGTGTGGTTAGCGATGAAACAGCAAGGTACAGTTAAAGGGGTATAACTTCTCTCTTCCTACATGTTAAGCAAAAATGGTAGCTTAGTTAGTTAATTTAGAATCAATTAGTGCTTGAGAATTAGAGAAACAACCATTGAGTAGGAGCTTTACTGCAATGTAGGTGAGTTTCCAGGTGAGGCTGAAGGCAATGATCAATCTCAGTCTTTTTGCCTTCAATCATGTCTTTTAGAACAGAGGTAGGAATATAAATTCTGAAATTATGGTGATGAAAAGATTATTAAGAGTAAATATTTGGAAATGGGAGAGTGAAGACATGGCCTTTGTGATTTTTGCACTAATAGATGGTTTCCTTTGAGCACCAAATGCCTTAGTTGTTAATTCTTAACCTGGTGTGGCAGCTGTGCACTCTCTGACCTTACTGTAAAGGAAAAACAAAGTACCACTCACTTCAGGCTACTAACACTGAGGTTAAAAAATTCTGATGCTTAGGTGAGGACTGGTTCTTAAGGCAGCAAAGGGTGACACTGGAATGAAATATAGCATCATAACAAGATAATGGCTTCAGACTACTCAGAGTCATGATACTGCGTGTGTCACGTTTGATACAGCAAATGATCAAGGTGTTTTTGCCATTTTCTAGCTAAGGAAACTTAGACAAGAAGCTTTCAATGGTGATGGCATAGAAAGAAATGAAACTCTAATGTGCTCGCTTGCAGGTTTCTTCTTCAGGTGTAGATCATTTGAAACCACTTTGAACTTTTAACATCTGACAAATTTTTAAACATGAGGCCTTACACGAAATATCTGAGTCTGGCAAACAGGCTACCCAGTTTGATCCTAAAGTGCATCAATCACATCATTGTAGGTGCTGAAAAGTGCCATCAGAGGCCAGCACCCACATTTGAAAGCTGAGTGTGGGAGAAGGGGAGGGCAGGGAACAAAGAGACTTTCTATCCTTGTGCCCACTTGCACAAACATCACAGCGGGTCTGAGCCTCCACACTCTTACTGTGCGCCTCTGTGGGTGTAAGTCACATCAAAGACATTCTTGGAAACACTACCCGGAGGAAGGCTGCAGCCTCCCCGCAGTTCCTGGGTGGTGGGCCCCTGGGCAAGGCATGGCCCTTCTAATTATGTCCCGTTAGGATCCTCAGGGTGGACCCAAAGTTAAATACCACAATTTGCATGGAAAACACACTAAGATGTAACTGAACCGGCACACTCGCTCTGTGGACTGAGGGCTGTAATTTGATAGGAGACTTGGTTCGTGGTGTGAGGAACCCACAAACACCCACGTCCCACTGCAGGCAACCTGCTCAGCAAGGGAGAAACAGAACAGACTGTCCCAAAGGGCTCCTGACATGCTGACCAAATGATGACCAGCAGACCTTTCAGACCAAAAATGGCCAGAAGTTGAGCCCAGTTTTTTGAGAAAATTGTTTCTAGAAGAAAGATGTGCCATACAGTAATTTACTGGCAAGCCTGTATCCCCCAGACCATGGTTGTTCCATTGGCAGGTCACGGTCTGAACTTAGTGCCCACTGTTGAATTTTACAAAAAGTTCTGGTGTCCTTGAAGTTGACTAAGAGTAACAGATACCTGTGAGCTTGCCTATGATCCTCTGTCTCACAGTCAGCTGCTCTGTTTGTACATGGAGTCAAGTTCCCCAACACAAAAGTAGCGACGCTAAGAGACAGGCAGCACTGAGAAACAACCATGTTTTTAAAGACGACTGATGTCTGGGCCATATAATTTGTTATGGGATGCTTACAGATAGGACGCACATGCATCTTGATGGTTGTTCTCTGATTGTACATCTACATGAACACTTTACCTTGAAAATTAAATCCATCAGGGAGGTTTTCCATTAGTGCTACCCAACTGAGAACAACCTGAGCTCCTTTGAGGTCCGTTAGAACAACTGGTGTAACAAGAAAGCGTGTCTTTGATTAACAACAAATAAGTGTCAGTTCTGATTTGCAAGGTGGGGGCTGGAAGCAGACCTACTTCCCTGAGGGGCAGGAGAAGGCACGTGGCTGGGCAAGGGGTATGCTGGGGGGGGCTGTCACTCTAGCTGAGGTCTTACAGGGGGTACAAATCTTAGGCAAAGTACCTAAAATTCTCCCAGTGCAATATTTAAACTCCCTAAGAATATTTTTTTTAAAAGAAAGCATCTAGATTCTTTAATCAATTTTGTGATTTGTTGGCAGGAATTGGATTTTCACTCATTATTCGGTAATGTTTACAATATGATATTTACTGTTATTTTATGGATTTCTTTTAATCCCCTCATTTGACAGTTCTCTACGGTAAATTCCAGGTACACCTGTAAATCACATGATGGTCCTTCTTCTTGTTTGCATAAACCTAACTGTTTTTTCAAACTAAAAAGAAAATAAAAAGGAGCTCGGAAGCAACTTACAAAATAAACATATGGACAAAATTTTATACATGGGACATCAAATATTTCCAAGATCGCAGAAACAGATGCCAATTAAGAAGTAGCATAGGTTTATACACCAAAACAATGTTAAATAGGAGAGTAGTAGATCAGGAGATTTACTTGTTCTGTTGTTCTCATTGATAGCTTTTAATTTTTCTTTGACGCTAGTTATAAGTAACAAACATGTTGATTAAAGATAGGTTAGTTTAACATTAGCACATGGTTCAGAGAGAAATTTTTAAGATAACACAATCTGTTTCTTTTATGGGAATAATGGTTCCTGTGGTATTTCCAGCCCAATTTTGTAAACACATCAAGTTCAGATGGTTTTGTTACAGAGATAGGATAAGCATCCAGATTTTACAGTTTTTCGTGACATTTCACAATATTACTGTCAATATTCACGTTGATTATCACTGGACTTGTAAGAGACATATTTGGATATACAGCTCTTTCAATACTGAATTGAAGGCTTGACAGTAATTTATGAATAATGAGATCCTCGATGCCATATGCTTTTGTCAGAAAACTGAATTTCTTCCAAGTAACATCTTTGTTGTGAATATGATGCAACTATCAGTGGCATTGTTATGACTGCTGCTTTTCTGGGTTGCAGGCATGTTCAAATGTAAAATACTCTTTGTCATTACTAGCGACATGCATTTTTTGGTGTGGTTTTTTTTTTCTCACAAGTGAAGGAACATTGTTCTTGCTCTTGCTAGTAATAGTGGCTGTACTGATTTCAAGGAATTGAGTTTGAAATGTGTAGTTGTATTTGAGTTCCTATAACTTTATACATAATCCACATACACAAAAGTCAGTTAACTGCAAAGAAATAAAGACAACTTAAAAATACAAAAAAGAGCTTTTGTTTGTGTATGCTGCCATGCTGATGATGTAGACATTCAGTGGTGAAATTCGCCAGGCCTGGCATGTGAGCCTGGTGTGCTGCTGTAAACAGACAGGTGGCCTTTCCCTGTTGTTTGCAGTCACTGCATTTTGAACGAGGAGGAGAGGAATAGATCCTAGTTTGACACAAGACGATGTATAGATAGAGACTGTATTCCTCCATAGGCATTTTGCTCTTCTCCAAACCTGGGTGTCTTCAAAGGGAGCTAAACATCTCAGGTACTTTTTCACCCTTCCAGTTATAGTCTCTTTACTGGGGACTGGTCTCAGTGTGCCAGGGAGGGATTCGTTAAAGACTTACAGCCTGGGGTCATCAGCATGCGCCTCCCCTCCCTGCCCCTCACATAGTGCAGATGGACGGAGATACAATTGCCCACAATATTCCAGTTAAAAGCAGTGCTACAAATCTCGTGAGTGTGGTTTCATAAAAGAGCAGACGGTTCACAGGAAATCTGACAATCTGCTCATTTTATTACAGAGGATAAAGCCCTAATTGTCACTTAACTCAGCATTTTCTCAGTTTCAGTTAACGAAATGTTTGAGGATGTGTTGTTCTTTTCAATCTCCAGGCTCTTCTGATTTTGATGACTGAAGCAGACTGCTCCAAACATGAAAAGATTTATTTCCTATAAGGCGCATCACAAATTTCCTGGCAGAGCTAATCTAGAGTTTGCTCAAAGCATTTGTGGAATAAGACTGTGTCACAGGCTCCAGCAGAAAAGTTTTACAGAGGGTGGAGGTGTCAGGAGGGGCCTGGAATAAGCTCCCCCGATCATCAGAGATTGTTTACCACCTGAAACACTGAGCACAAAATATTATTGTCTGCCAGCAGATGCCCCTGAGGAGATTTCATCTCTTCTCCTGAAGTCATTGAGGAGATGCCAGCTTTGAGGAGAAGAGCTGAAAAGCATTCCTGATTTCTGTAGATGTTCCATACTTACTCAGTGGCTCAGTATACGGTTCATTAGCAAGAAAATTCTGACTAAGGTAAAGTTTACTATTTTTTTCCAGACAGATTTCTACCTTCTTTTTTAGTTCAAGTTCAGTTATCTGGAAATAAAGAAGGAAGTGTTTAAATTTAGCTTCACAGGTCTGCATCACCTCAGAGGAAGGAACCAGTGACTGAACTCATTCGCTCCTTGGCCATAAAGAGGATGTGACACTGTTGGCCTCCTAAAAAAAAAAGGTCTATGTAAGAGCGAAAAACACACTCATAACAAAAATTACATTCTGCAGGAAGTCTAGTGTGATCTTATTCCCAGGCTAAGAAATCAGATAATCTCTGGACAAGTAGTCTTCCAGGTTGTGGAGTGCGATTTTTGTTGTTGCTGTTATTTTTGTTGCTGGCTTTTAGTCTAATGTAGTCACCTCTGATGTCACTTTTCCCTGAAGTGTAGCAAAACTTATAGTACATGTGAATATCTGATAGGCTAGGAAAAAAAAAAAATTGGCTTGATAAATTGTTGTGATAAAAAGTAGATTGAATTTTACACAGATTTATATAACTAGTAGCTTTCCCTATCACACTGAAATAAATGCTGTTGTCTGGATGAGAACTTTGCTTTCACTTTGATACTGAGATTGCACATAGAGCTTTGTGTTGAAAATATATTATTCCATTTAAAACTGTGCACCGACTCAGGAAGGTGAATTATAGAAGGAGAAGACAAATACGAAGTTTTCCAACTTTTCTTAATTTTTATGAAAACCCGTTTTAAGCAGAGATCTGGCTCACCCCACAAGTTCTTGTCACCTGCCGGTTGGGATTATGTCAGGAGCATTACCTTGCAGTGAATGAAGACAGATGGGCTTATCCAGAAGGTGGCTCCTGGGTGGCCTGAATCACTTTCTAGAGCCACCTCCTTTCATCCTCTATAGATGTAAACAGTGGCAACCATGCTCCTAGCCAAGGAGTCCGAGACGGGTGCTGGAAGCCAGAAGGGTGAAGCTGCGCCACAGGCCTGGCTGGTTGACCAGCTGGCTGGACAGACTGAGGTTTACAACGACTCGACAAAACAGTCAAATTAAGCTGAAAAATATTTGCAGAATGAAGTGAGGTACCGCAAAGTTTAAAACTGGCAAGTCCTGTACAGGTGGGAGTCCCCCTACAGCACTATAATGTCCTTTACAGCAATATATGTTGTTGTGATGTAAATGTCATGTGCTTAAACTGAACAAGGGCAGCCATGACTCCCTCGCAGACAGCTCTGAGGGATACACGAAGGACCACAGAGCCCAGAACTGAAACAGAGTCTGCCTTAATCATTTTAGGAATCCAGTTTACCTTGATTATCTGCCCCTGCACAACTTTTCTTTGGTCTCCCAGGGTGGTAATTTTTTTATTCCTTAGGTATTTGAAAGAGAGACAAAGAAAAGGAGAAAATGATATAAGGCGGAAAGTCTCAGCATCCACTAGTACCAGAATATCACCAAGTGGTCTACGCTGAGGTAGATCATAATTCAGTCTACTCATTCTTCATGCAGCTTCCAGAGACAGAAATTATAAACTTTAGTAACTTGGACTGTATTTACATAAATTTGCTCTCAACTTGCTTATTAGCACTGGAATGATAGACTCCTGTTTTTGGTCAAATTCCATACTTCGCCATCCCGTAAAAACCATTCTTCAGTTCTGCGTGAAATTTCTCCTCGGTGGGTCCACTTTTACAAGGATCAGCCTAGAAGGGTACCAGCAAAGCAAATGTGGGCAGCAGATAGAGATAAGCAGTGTGAACTGGTTTTTTGACATAGCTACAGACTTTCTACTACGGTTATGTTTTGAACTCCGTCAGTCTGTTGCTCCCAAATTCTTAAACTATCATTCACTGAAGCACTGTGGCACACCAAAATTGTTTGTTACATAGAATAATGCATTAGCTGAAGTACTCTGCAGGACTGGAATTTGTTCATTTTAGTCCAAGTTAAATTATAACCTTGCCCATACTTTCTACACATTTGCGAAGCGTGTTTGCATGTACATTCCTATAGCCTTATAAATAATTATGTTCCGTGTGTGATAGAAAATTTCCAGGGAAAGCACCGGTATTATTATTGAAAAATCTTGGAAAGGATTAAGAATAAATTAATTGGGTCTGATTTACAAATATTTGCTTGTATTTTTATAAGCTCTGTGGAGGCATAGGGAGTATGCTAGGTATGTCTAGTACTGCAAATACAGAGTGCTTTCAGTGTATTATTTTTGCCACTTAGTGGTGAGAGGCAACATTAAAAATGATTTAGTAAAATTTAGAAACTTGCAGAATCTCAGTTAATGAGATCTCTGTTCATTATTCTTGGCCCTGGCTCAGTTTACTATATGATGTGCCTTGTATCATGAGACTATGATCTAATTATTGAAGTCACTGGGCATCAATTTCAGTTTGGCCTGATCTCTTGTTTTTTCAGCAAGATGGACTCTGAATTAACAGATCTTTCCTTAATCTGTTTGCTATCTTAGCCTCTACACCTATAGCAGAAGATCGGTGCTATATCTAACCTAACATTCTAGTGAGTGTTTACTCTGCGATAGACCCCAGTCCTTTTTTGTGTTTTTGTACTTGCAAATGTAATTATTAATTAATCTTGATAATGCATAATTTTACAGATTCTGCAGTAAGCCTTAAAAAAGCTCTACCAGCCTTTTCCTTTTCCCCTTGAAGTCGTACCACAACTTCAAAGAGAGAAGAAAACAGGATTTTATGCATTTGGAATAGTTAATACCACAGCACTGAAGCTGGTGCAGATATCTGAAAAATATGGATGGAGGTTCTTTCTATGAATATGCATTGGATCACTGATCTCCTAGCTGTTCAATTCTACTTCTATCAACTGTATTACCTCTATACTTTCTATTTCTCTCCTTTCTGAAATTATTCATCCTGTAGGCTTCTGCAGCAAGAAGTGGGCAAGGATGAAAACAGCCAGCTGGGTATTAACCACTATGCTCTACTTCAAAAAATGTCAGGATGGTGCTGTAAAGTGCAAAACTTGTAGGTCCAGCTGCTTTATGAAAAAACAGATCCTCCCAAATATTAATTCTGTAATATTTTCACAACACTGCTTAATTTATTACTAAAGGAAGGAATGTGATATTTTACTAGCATTTACTTAAAGCAGCATGATTTTTTTTTTTTATGACAACAGCTGGAATATGGTAAGTAACAGCCTTCTATCATGCTTTTCAACAACATAGTGCTGGCTTTGCAGCAAAGAGTTTTGAAAGTACAGTGTGTATATCATACTTAGGTGTCTAATTTTGGCGCTTCCTTCTATGTTATGCTACACAGGTTCAAGAGGACGTGGGGTACGAAAGCTGACACTGAGACCAAAGGAAGGTGAGCCATTCCCACATATAAAATAGATCAGTGTCTGTGGTTAATTTATATCCAGTTTCTAAGAGGCACAATGGACGTCTCGGTTTTACACAAACTCAGATTCTGAGCACAAGGCCTGTCCTGGCAAGTGGAAGGAGGTGGTATGGTGTGGTATGGTATGGTATGGTATGGTATGGTACGGTACGGTACGGTACGGTACGGTACAGCACAATATAGTATTTCTGCCATCCTCTAGGGTTTAAATCCACCATAGTAAATCTTCTACAGGTTAAATCCTGCATTCTGGATACTTTGTGTCAAACATAAGCAGAGCTGGATATTGAAGATAAATTAATAGCATCAACAGGCTTCAGTGAAAATGTGTCTGACTGAGCTCCAATTAATCTGCAGTGGTTACACTGAAGAGATGAAAAGTCTCTAATGAGGCAGCTAAAAGATACTGCAGAAATATTCTCCAGTCCCTGATGAAAACATGTAGAAAACATAGGACTGTGGGTTTTTTTTTCCCCTGTTCCTTGCTCTAGGAAATTAGAAGATAATGTAACAAAGGTTTTGATTCCCCCTCGACCCAAAAAGCAGGAATTTTTAAAATGGGACATCAGCAATCAGTTTACTAAAGAGTGAGAAAATGGGAACCTCCGAATTTTTTTATTTTTTTGTTTATGCTCCCCATGACAGGAAGATGGTGGTGCACCTGGCAAATTACCAAACCAGCTGTCTCTTCTATGGCAAGTCAGTACCATACAGATCTGTATTGCCTTGAGTTGGATGTGTCACTATGCTTGTGCATGGCTCTAGAGCTCTTCTGAGAACGCTATAGCCTTTCAGATAAAATAATCTAAACATCACATGTTTTGTCAAGTCATTCTCCAAACACAGGATATTTTCAAAACTTGGATTTGCTCTTCTTGCTCTTCTCAGTATCCCAGGAAATCTTGAGCTGTTCCCAGCAATGATGAATATATACCCATTCAGCCGACAGGAACTCAAAACAGGTCCCTCCCTGAAAAAAAACCAAATGAAAACACTCATATAAGTCTCAGGCAAACTGTATCAGTGATACAAGAAAACACATCAAGACCTCACAAATATCTTGTGAACACCAGGAAAACCACATCAAGCATGTGTACATAGCATGAGAGATGTCAAACATGGGACGGGGGGGCGGGGGGGAGTGGGGAATTGGGCCACAATTCTATGGTGTCAATGTAGACATCCAAAGCTCAGTAGTGAAACAGAGAGGTTTAGTCATGCAAAGTATATATTTATGGATTCCTTTCAGGCAATGCTTTAAAACTCCCCTCAGCATATTAATTTAATACTTGGGAAAGATTTTATTGACTGCTGATAAGAAAAGTATGGATTTCCAAGCAATACACAACAGAAATGGTGATTGATTTTTAAACACATTTACTACTGGGAGATAATTCAGGAAAGAACTTAAATGGATTACCCACGTGCATGCTTGTTATCTGCAAGATAACGTTATCTGTGCTTCAGCTGCTGAGGGATGTCACAGTAAATTAACACTATAAAGCCTATGAAATGCTCAAGACTAGAGTCTAAAGCTCTTTAGTGGAGAAAAGAGGAGTATTAATGCAGCATTATGTACATTATTCCCACTTTAGGGAACTGTACCTAACAACAGTGCTTTCTGTGCTTATAACACAAATACCATTACCCACCCCTGCCCTACTGGAATCTAATAGGGTGCCAGCAGTTCTAATACATGCTATCCAGCAGGATTTGCCTTGGGATTTCTGCCATGATATTCAGGGAAAAGCACTGGGAACACAGTTGATGTGTTGAAACCTCTGCTTCAAATATTGGCTTCTTGTTTCCTCATGTGCTATTGTCTGTCCATTTCCTTAGAATTTAAACAGGAGCAGAAACACTCTTTTCACTCTCTATCTGCATTTCACTTACCACAGGGACACAACGCTCCAGGCAGGTTTTCCTTTTTACTTATTAAAACAACTATTATCAAATAGAAGTGGCTGCATTTTGATTTATTGCTATGCAGAAAAGACTGAAAGACAAGTCTTCCTTCTGTTCCATTGACAGAGCCCATATGTAGCTGCTCTGATAGTCCATTATCAATTAGAGAAATGCCAGCTCTATTTCTTAAAATACTAAAAGGTTTCTCTAATGCAGGACTTCCCAGTTTGATTGGTGGCCTAGCAACTCTCTTCATTTTTCCATTAAATTGTTTATTTGCACTCTTAAGGATGGCTGGAAAGCTCTTGCTACCCATGAGTGACTACATTTGCTATCCTCCTCCTCCCATTTAACAAAAACAGAAGCTTTATAAATGTCATATCAAATATAAACATTGTTCTGCTTCATGAGGAGTTGACCATTACTGTGGGGAAACATAAACATGCAACAGAGTGGGCTTAAGCATGAGCTGAGCCCCTGGGAAACTGCTATGCCTGAGTTTGCAAGGTGAGTAGCCCTGAAGGCTGCTTGCTTGACAAAATAAGACACCGTAGGGATGGGATAGGGCTATTTCTGTGTTCCTCAGTGCCTGGACTTTGACACAGTACCACAGGATCATACAGGCATTTTGTCAGTGCTGGGCAGGAACAAAGGGAAGGTGAGAGGGCAACTGAAGAGCAGAACATCCACTTTGTGGTGGGCAAGCGAAGATGGGAACCCAGGCAAGGGCAGCTGGAGCAGGAAGAGAAGGTGTGGGTGAGGGAGAGAATTGTTCCTTCTACCCAGGCTTAAAATTCCAACTTGGTTTTAGCAACCACAGGGATTTAATGCCTTTTCAGTTGGTGGGATGAAGCCCAGTAGGTGTCCTCTGGTGACCCACTTTTGGGTCATGCCCCAGTGCTCGTAAGCTCTTGGTCTGACAGATCTCACCAATAGGAAGTTTATTCTGATGTGGTTCTTGAATGGTTTAGGAGATATTTTGGAGGGAGGTTTGATGTAGGTCATGGAGCACTGATGTGGTCTCTCTGTGTTTTTCCATCTGTTTTTGTTCAGGGAGGGACCTAGTTTGAGTTCTTTTCACCACATGGCAAGTTCCTCATTGCACAGATTTTTGCATGATCCCCCTGCATTTTAGGAATGTCTAAAAGCCAGACTTGACAAAGTGTAGGAAGTGTCTGATCCTGAAGAGCTGCTGGAAAAATCTCACCCAAGATTGCAAGCCACCACTACCAGCATTGGCACACCAGCGGCTACATTTCAGAAGGTGTTGTGTAACTGAACTTTTCCTTGGGTTTTCAGAAATACTTAAGCATTTGACCCGATTCAGTATGTTTGAAATTTCTGTTGGTTGCTTTTCAGGCAACACCAAAGTGAGATTCAGTGCATCAAAGCACAAACGAGACCCTGCTCCATTAGCTTGGAACAGGCATAGCTGGGCAGCTGGTTGCCAGGTGGTCAGAAGTACCTACCATTTTCTTCTGGAATACGTAGACGCCCTCTGGAAGCAGCCTGGCTTCCTGAATAGGGAATGGGGGGTGGGAGCACTGAAAGATGGCTGTGTGGGTCCTCTAAACACCTGCAAATGCATCTGTCTCTTTCCAGTAACTGAATAAAGAGGATGAGCATCTTGACTCAGTCTCACCAGACCCTTTTGAAAATCTGATTTCAGTTCACTAAGGGACAATTGAACTTTCAATCTATTTCCTTCAGTCTAAGATTCACTGATCTCTGCAGAAGAAGCATTTTTAAAGGATTTCTTTTAAATTTTTCTCCTCGTTTTCCCTCTTCTAGTTGTATTCCTGAATGAAAAAACAGTCCATCCTAACTTAGAAAATTTCACGTTAGTATAAAATACAGACCAAAAAACCGCTTCTGGTATACTGACAGGAAACCCATTTGACAGATTCACTTTAGAGATAGAGTCTACAAAATGTAGTGTCCTGTAATAACAAACAGGAGACAAAAATAAAGTCAAAAAGTACAGACAGTAAGCTTTTCTTAACTTTTTGGACAGCAGCTGCTGTCCTCATAGGGGGGCTGTGAAGCTGGGAGAGGAGGTTGATAGGGTAGAATGTGGTAGCAGAAGAAAAGGACGAAGTAACTAAGATAATTATGATATCCCATTTCCTTGGTGGATGACTCAAGAACTCATGACTCTTGTTTTCCACAATGAACCAAACAGCATGTACTGACTTTTCCTAAAGTTATGTGTAGGCACACACAGCAAAATGATAGGCTTCTTGTGTTGTTTTTTTATTTCCACTTGTACCTGTGTATACAATCACATTGCCTTCTGTTCCATAGACCACATAACTGGCCTATGGCTAACACTGGCTTTGGTAGATCTCCCATAGATTGGCTGATAGCAGAGTAAAGAGGAAAGCAGAGGAAAGATGAAGCATCTAAGGATAGCTTGCCAACCAGATCACCAGTTCAAATGATAATTCAGCCTCTTTCTTGTAGCACATCAGTGACATTTCAGTGCCAAGGAAAAGTGATTGCCCCAAGAAGAAATATTAGCAGATAGGCAGGGACTTTCTTTTCCAAGGTCTGGAGATCTTAAAACCATGTTTCATTACAGCTTATTGTTTTTTGGGAATGGAGGGCTGAACAAGGTAACTGAGGAGTTCTTTGATCTATGTGGATAAAAAGCATCATATGCTGTGGCAGTGACAACACATAGCTTAGTGTAGATGGTGTAAATTTAAGACTAACTTTATTTCTCTACTATGCATTACCATTTCTCTACTAGAAATGTCTAAGTTCATGCAGCACAAAACATAAATCAATGCCTAAATATGGAAATAGTCCAAGAAATTCCTAGGCATTCTGGCATGTTTGCACAGAAGGCTTTTGGCCCATTTGTGGTATCACCAGTCTTAAAGACCTTGTAGACTTGCAACACAAAAGGAAAAGATTTAACATGAGAGCCTTGAGGTTTTGCAGGTCACCGTTGTTACCTGCTGTTGTAAACCACCGAAGGCACAACGGTTGCTTGCTGAGCCAGAACAAACTGTGCTAAACTATACTTACCTGGATGTCGTTGTCGTACACTGGTGCAATAACAGTAAACAGAAAGCAGTACTCAGAAACCATTTACCTGACTGCAGAATAAGTACAGTGTGTGACAGGAAAGAGTGGCTTGGCAACCAGACTTGAACCATGTTTCAAAAGCAAAATTGAGACTAACCGTACTTCTAAATGACAACTATATAGCGGGTTTTTTTTTAAAACAAAGGATATGTATTACAAATATTTTTCTGCTGATTCCTCTTCTTTTATGCAAGATGATGTTTAAAATTAAATCTAAAAGAAAAAAAAAAGAAAGCATGTTCACAAAAACGAGCTGAGAAAAAAGTGTTCTCAGTTTTGTTAACGGCTGCTTAGAATGGTCCTTGACATGACACACAGTGTAATTGCTCTGTGTAATTGCTACTATAGGTAGTAGTGCTGAAGTCTTCATTTCACAAACTATTTTTGAAAGAGGTAGAGAATACAATTTAACAAAAATTTTCCCTTCCCAACTCAGATATTTTCTGTGTTAGTCTGGGAGAAAAACCCATCGAAGATGACATATATACAAAGATGGCATTTTTGACTTAAGAGATGCCTGACCACAAACTGTCATAGGGAGGTAGATTTTTCTGGGAAAACACCTCTATTTTCTTCCTCTGCTTTTATACTTTTCTCTATTTATCTTCTTTGACCACTGTTGCAGAAGAACACTGCCTATATAGACCTTTGAACTGACTCATACGTGTCTCCTTATGTACTGTCCTAGTTCGGATACAGGAAGTGCAGTAGTAAGAGGCATAATGCAAGAGATGGTTTCTTTAGTTTTCACTAACTGAAATACTGATAGTATTTATATCTTTTCAAGCATATAGAAAAATTGACCTTTTCTAACCTCAGACAAAATGTGTATCACAGCTGTGGAAAACAAGGCCAAAATACTGTTGATAGGCTGGAAGAAACCGTGAACCTCCTTAACAATAGAAAATATTAACATCTGACCACAGCAATGGGTCTTTTGTTTTGTAAAGCTGATCAAAATGTGAGATTGTTATTAATCACCCAGTGATCTTATGAAGCAGGTGGTATTTCTTACTAGCAATGGTGTTACAGCATTGGTGGTTAAGGGAAGAGCAATTGACATACTCTACCTGGACTTGTGCAAAGCACTTGACACTGACCCGCACAACATCTTTGTCTCTAAATTGGAGAGATATGGATTTGACCGATGGACCATTCAGTGGATGAGGAACTGGCTGGATGACCATGCTCAAAGACTTGCTGTCAACGGCCTGATGTCCAAGTGGCGACCAGTGACGAGTGGTGTTCCTCAGGGGTTGGTACTGGGGCCAGTGCTGTTTAACATCTTTGTTGGCAACATGGACAGTGGGACTGAGTGCACCCTCAGCAAGTTTGCAGATGACAACAAGCTGGTGGTGTGGTTGACACACTGGAGGGAAGGGGTGCCATCCAAAGGGACCCGGACAGGCTCGGGAAGTGGTCCTGTGCAAACCTCATGAAGTTCAAGCAGGTCAAGTGGAAGGTCCTGTAAGTGGATCAGGGCAATCCCAAGCACAAATACAGGCCAGGCAGAGAATAGATTGAGAGCAGGCATGAGGAGAAGAACTTGGGGGTGCTGGTTGATGAGAAGCTCAACATGAGCTGGTAATGTGCCCTCACAGCTCAGAAGGTCAGTCGCATCCTGGGCTACATCAAAAGAAGCATGGCCAGCAGGTCAAGGGAGATGCCCCTTTTCTCTGCTCTGCTGGGTCCCCAGTGGGAGTACTGTGTCCAGCTCTGGAGCCCCCAACATAAGAAGGACATGGACCTGTTGGAGCAGGTCCAGAGTAGGGCCACAAAGATAATCAGAGGGCTGGAGCACCTCTCCTATGAGGACAGGCTGAGAGAGCTGGAGCTGTTGGGCCTGGAGGGTCTCCAGAAAGACCTTATAGTGGCCTTCCAGTACCTAAAGGGGGCCTACAGGAAAGCTGGGGAGGGACTCTTTATCAGGGAGTGTAGCGATAGGCTAAGGGGTAACAGTTTTAAACTGAAAGAAAGTAGATTTAGATTAGATATTAGGAAGAAATTATTTACTGTGAGGGTGGTGAAGCAAAATTTTTCATTTTCTTCCCTCTTAAAAAAAACCAACAAGCTACCCCCCCCCCCCGGCCTCTATATTATTTCATAATTCCTGGGCAAGTAGCATTGATAGAACATTGCAGAAAAGGTACAAAATGAATAAGGAGCAAGAAGTGGAGTATAGGACAAAACCGGGAAAGAAATGTTGTGAACTGCAGTGCAGAGAGTAAGTAATACCTGAGAACTTCAGCAAAAATATTTGCTAGCTGTAGTGGGAGGTCTCGGAGAGGGCTGAGAGCCTTACATGTTTGATGGAGGTTGCAGAAAAGGCATATTTTTCACTACAAAAAGAGATGTTAAAACCTGTAGGTTGAAACAATGCTGAACTGCACATGCTAGCAGACTATTTAAATCTCAGGGTAGTGGAAAAGCCAAAAGAAACATCAGGGAGTCTGTAGCATTTTAGGGAAAAGTCTTTAGAATTTAATGAAGTACTACAAGAATGATATAGAGATTTCTATAATTTACAATTAAATCCTGGAAGGATGGTTTGAATATCTGGTAGAGACAGTATAATTTTCAGTTACATTCTGAAGTCTTTAAGCTCAGAGGCAGGGAGGATCAGGAAAACTCTCCATGAGGGACAATGCAACAAGAAATTTAACTCCTATGGACATTTCCAAGCTGGCACTGTGCGTGCTCCATTGCTATGTATTTCCATCCATTTGATTAGGCTGTTGAAGGCAAACATACAATATCTTGAACAAGTTTCTGCTTCATCCATCAGCACTTAATGGGTAAATCAAATTTAGGCTAACAGGAATACAATTAACAACATCTGAAGTACTACTCCAGCTAGGATTTGGTTATGACTGATTATGTTGCACACGTCAAGATCACTGCTAATCTTTGGCATGAGGAACTGATTAAAAGGGATTTTTTTTTTTTACATCAATTATATTTTTCTTTAAAAACTTCCCACAAACAATCTGTTGGCATCACAAAATGTTTTCTGATCATTGATGGAGGTCAGGCTGAAGCAAACATTTTGAGTAAAAAGATGCCAGAAGTTTTCTTAAGTATGACGCCATTCAGATAATTATATGCAATCTTCTTTTCCAGTTTGTAAGAAGGACAGGTAATGCCCTGTCAAAACACTCACCCGTAAGTTCTTTGCACTTTCTGGAAAGATGATCATACTCACACTTGCTCTCACAGTCCCAAAGATGCTGAATGTATTTCAAAGGCAAAAAAATTAGGAGGAAAATTGGCAACTCCTCTGCTGCTGCTTGTTTTCCAAGTGGATTGCCATAAGACAGATCCAGATTTCTTACAAGGCAACCTTGCTTTCCCCTGTCCCTTGGTCATGCTTGGAGCTACCATTTCACAGCTCACAGGTGGAGCCCGGCTCTACAGTCAGGTATAGTTTTGCAAGCCATCACGCCACTCACCTTAGGTAGATTTAACACTGGTAGTTGGAAGCCAGCAGCGTTCAGCGATAGGCTTTTGTACTACTTTTGCATAACAGAGAAGAGAGCGTCTATGGTCTGAATCTTACGTTAAGAAAGGGAATGAATGAGAGCAGTGACATCTTGTTGTTACTGTAGGAACACAGAGATGTCCTGAGGGCTCAGGCACAGCTCCAGATAGGTCCTACCATTTTTTGTTGGATTCTTGACATGAAAAAGGAATTATTCTGAAGTGAAAAATTTCTTTGCTCCTATCTTTGAGGTTTTTGACCACCTTTGTAGTCTCACTTCCTCCTCTTTGTCTAGGCCACCTGCTGTAGTCTGATTAAATTGTTGACAAGTCTATGTCACAGGCTTGCCTGGGAGACTCCCTGCCACAGCATGTGGTGAGTCCAATGTTTCTTTTATGGCAAGTATTTTTTTCACTGAATCAAATGATCATCACTGAGCTACAGGGTTCACCTGAATAGGAATGTCAACATTGTCATACATATGTATGTTCCTTTGTAATCTCATTTTTTAGGGACAACCATTTTACAAGTTTCTCTATCTCCAATATGCTACAGCTGATTGAACTTCTCTTTGAAAAAAACACTGATTTGATGCCACAGCTCAATTTTGCACAGTTACCTTTCTTTTGACAGTTTATTGCTGCTAGGGAAGAAAAAAGTCTTCCTAAAAAAGGTTCTTTAAAAAAATTAATTTCATTAAGAAACCAAGCAAGTCTTAAAAGTACTCAAATGCTTAAACATGGAGGAGTTTTCTCTTTACAAAACATTTGAAATATTGTATTTGACTTAACATGAATTTCATTTACCTTTTTTATTTGTCAGATGCTTGACATAGATACTTTTTAACTTTGGTTTTACTCAAAAAATTATTTTTGTTTATGTTTAATTCCAAGAGACTGACAAATCAATGATGTATTGGAAATAATAAATCAGACAATCTGTTTAGAGCCTTCACTGCTAAAATAAGCACAGCTAATTAGATACAGATGATAACAGCAACTCTTCTAAAGCTAAATACTAATCCATTGAAAAGGATGGTTCTGTGATATCACCCCTTGGTCGGGTCTTGGGAAATCTGAGTTTGATTCCCAGTTTTGCACATCATCTCTTATAAGTTATTTCATCCCACTTAAGCTCATCACCAGGCACAAACAGACACCTCCAAATTTGAGTCATCTTTCTTGTGTCAGATGGCTGTCTAGGATAAGACCCCAGGGGGCGGCTATTTCTCTGTACTGACTACAAAACTGTGGAGATGAATCCCTCTTTTTCTGGCTTAGGCAAGTCCTTTTTTTACTTGAGAGAAGGGAGTCTTTGGACAAAGATCTATTTTTCTTCATCACCTTCCAAAGTTAGCTAAGGTAGCCTGCTCCCTGTCAGAAACTATACCGAAGTTTACAAAGGGCAATGGTTTCAGTTAGTGCCAAAGGGTGTCTGTCATTATGATGGAATAGCCTATCCATCTAAAGAATGAAGATACAAATCTCTCACAAAATTTGTCTAGCAAAGACAGAAAACACCATCCTTAATATGTTCCTTGCTGTTCCCCCTTCTATATTCAAAATAATGTGGCTGCTGTGGCCAGAAACACGTCTGCCTAGACTGTAGGACTCAGCTTCCTTGTCTTCTTCTTTCCTTGTCTTCCTTGTTTTATTCAGATGCCTCATCCTCCTTGTTTTATTCAGATGCCTTGGTTAAATCCTTGTATGGCCCAGGCACTTAGCACAAGCAATTGTAATTGATAGGAAAATCGGCACTTAAGGTATGAAAGAAGACATGGGTTTTGGGGAGCTATACACATAGTGACAATGAAATTGCACCAAAGTAAAAATCATATGCAGTTAACTGCAGTGCCAATGATGGGGCTTCTAGCACTTATAAGCACTAATATTTTGGGGGGGTTGTCCGATGGGGATATTGTGCAGGTGACTAAAGACCTGTGGTCTCTCATGAGAAGGAGGCAAGTAACATCTTTGAGTAACGAAGTCCAGTGGGAGGTGTCCCTGCCCATGGCAGGGGGGTCGGAACTAGATGATCTTTAAGGTCCCTTCCAACCCAAACCGTTCTGTGATTCTATGATCTCATGGGACTGAAAGAGACCACAGCCTCATTTTACTAGGTACAGCTGGCCTGCTTACCAGCTCACCTCCTCAGCACATCCCAGGGGCAAGTGCCAATTATCAGCAAGAAGCAAGTCTGTACTTCTGGATTATTACCTTCAGTGCCACAGCATTTAAGAGCACTTATTCTGCCATCAACCAAAACCAAAGGACTTAACACAGACAGAAATAAAACTTCAGTCTATGTATAGATTCTGGAGTGAATACTCAGTATCTTCTCCTGGGAGACGGAAAAGGAGATTTTTTTCTCCCCTGACTTTAGTCAGGACGCTTAAAAGATAAGTACCCTGTCTAATCTAGTTGTCTAGGATGTCCAGAATGATTGACACCTACAAGGATAATGCGTCATATCCTAAAATAGGTGTCACCAAGACGTCTTTCATACAAGCTAAATATAGACTTGTCTCTCTTCATTGATGACAGAGGAAACATAAATGACCAGTTTGGACCAAATATGTTCCTTGAAGATGACTGAAGTTAGGTGAGATGCATCCTACTTCCAACAGTCTCAACCCCCACATGGAATCTCCACTTTATTCTCCACAGTTACAAAATGCAGTTTCAAGACATTCTTCTAAAATGTCCTCCCTCAAAAATGCTCTTGGTTTCAACATTTCAAGCTGTTGCTGCCCAGGGCTCATTAGTCTGGGAAAAGCAATCTTAGCAGTTCTCATAGATCTGGGCAGAATTCCCACAGATCATTGTTCTTTCCAGTCAGTCTTTCCTGAGCTGCTCTTGAGTCAGTCTGCCTTCATATATCACACATAAGCTTGTTCAGAGTCTCATGCCTGCATTAAAGGCCACAAGAGTTACCATAAAATAGTAAAAGCCATATGTGACATACTTAGATACTAAACAGATTACTGATTTGTGGCATCGTTACTGATTAAGAGGAATTTTGGATTTGGGGAGAGGTTTGTCATTTGGCATTTCCCTGCTTAAATCCTAAAATCCTAGCTAACCCATGGTGGTTATATGGTACCCTTGCTACTCAAGCAATTGGACTTCAGTTTATTCAAAATGGCAGCTGTCTGAAGATGGTCTGCATAAAGTGGCAGAATGTCGAATTAGTACCCTGAATGTATGTGCAACTGAAGGAAGAGGCACGGTGAGATTCCCAGTACCCAAACTGCTGCAGTGTTACCATTTTTGTTGTTATCATTGTTCACATCCAAAACCACATCAGGCATCTCTTCCTCTAGAACAACTTTCTTGGCAGCTTCAGCAAAGAAGCTGAGAGTTGAATTGCCACAGAAACTGGACTGTCTTCCCATAGCTAAGGACGTTTCTGCAAGAACATGGAGGTATGTTGGTAGTATGAGAAAGCATTCCCTCTGCAAGTGCTTTTACTGTTCTGGGAATTTATAAAGGACTTAATGCCTACCACTTCAGTCCTATTCCTGAGCACAACATTCACTTTAAATTAAGCATATGCCCACAAGTATGTATTTGCCTACTCAACAGAACTATTGTTATTGCTTAGAAAGGGGTAACATAGCTCAGCAAAAATAATTGCTCCGGAGCTCAAACATCTTGAAGTTTGGAAGATGTATATAAACACACAATTAATACCAGTTGTAGTAGTAATAATAATAATGATAAAAATAATAAAATACATCATATGTTGCATCCCTCTGTCTGTTATCATCCAGTTACAAGAATACTGAAACACCCCAGTGACTCCTTTTGTACCATTTCTGAGCTGGCTGAGACAGAAGATCCCTGGAATACACTCAGGAAACCCAGTCTGATGAAAATGTCTGCCTATTTCCAAACCAGGGAGGCTTGTAAATGTATCCAAGCTTTTGGATGCTTAACCAAAACTGAACTTCTTTTACAGTATGCCCGTTAATGATTGATAGCATGCGAAACTGTCATTGTGAAATTCAGAACCATGAAAAGCTCATCTGGTTTTACTGTGAAGTTTAAACTCAGCCCTTGTACATTGGAAAACTTATGTTCACATTCTTTTTTACCCCAAACACCCAAGGGGAATTATACCTCCTGACATACATAATGCCAACTAGGGGAGTTCCTCATCAAGGTGAAAGTGTTCCAGCAAAGTCTATTTCAAAATCTAAACAGAGCCCTTTTTTTTTTTTTTTCCCAGAGGAATGGCAAGGTAGACAGATGGGAGCAGTGGAATATGAAAATAAGATTTACATGAAATGCTGGATGCTGAATATTGCTATTCCAGTGCCTCTCTTCTTTCTACAGACAGCTTTAACCTATTTTCACTTACAGACATTTTCAACATCAGCAGTGCTTGCAGTTATTTGCATGAGTCAGATCATGGGTGGTCTCTGTCTTGTTCTCATTAACTGGAGGTCAGCAAGAACTCACTGGTGGAGTTTATAATTGAGATGAGTCCTTAGAATAAGGGAGAAGCTGTCAAGCATTAGAGAAGAGAATATGAACAAAAGAGAGCAAGTTCTCAAATAAAACAAGGAATGCAAAATAGTGTTGTTTCCTGGAATCTCACATTGGTGTTGCTGCTAAGCTGGAGTTGGAGTTCCTTGCACTCCCACACCTCTTCCAGGAGCATCCTGTGCACCACTTCCCCATATCCCAGCACTTCAGGAATTCCCTGAAGGTCTGATAGGTTCCCCCAGATCAGACAATCTGTTAATCTTAAATTCCTTCTTCCTGCTGAAGTCCTCTCTGCTTCGTTCTTCTCTGGTCCCCACCATGAGAGGCAGCCTGGGTCCCTCACACTTTTACATCCCTCAGCATCCTCTGCATGTCAAAGAGTTAACATGTTTTGGGAAGACAGTCAGATATGAGAAGGGAAAATTGAAATGCGTGAACATGTTAACAGCTGCTGTAAATCTGTTTTGCCTAGAGACAATACTAAGCCATTGGAGGTTCATACTAATACTAACTGCATGCCGGAGATCCATGACTTCCTTGCTTGCCTCTTTTGGCTTTCACCAAAATCATTTGGGTTCTTCCCACTGACATTCAGATTATTCTCTGAGATTTTGGAATTGGTTCCACTTACTGAAATATAGAAGTGTTAAGAAATGGGGGTTAAGGCTTAATTGCTTTCAGTACTTATAGGACTAACAGAGACCTTACAAAGACTAAGACCAAGGCTCACACAAAGGCTCTTAATATACTCTGCTATATATAGAATTTTCACAATCTTTCTTCTACCTCTTATTTTAAAACTAAGAGTTTATATTTATATTCATTTTGGGCTTCTCAGGACATTGTCTCTGTGGCTGACAGCTCAGCTTAGTCTCAGCAGTACTGCTTCAGTAGTGGCTCCAAGCAGGGACCCATTCCAGTTGGGCAGCCTGAAGGTCCCTCCAGGGCCCTAAAAATGTTTTAAAGGGACTCATTCTCTTCTCGAAAGTGCCGGTGTGGTCAACCACCCCCTTCAAGTTCTGCTTCTACCAGTGCAAAATTGTTATCCTGCATTTTGTACACAGGCTTCTCTTCTTATAAATGATCAGCCAAGATGTGCAGCAAAAAGCTGGGCCTCTGGAGCAGAGGGTTACCTTGGTGGTAGTCTGTCCTTGGTTTCACTTCAAATGCCCTCAAATTACCCAGAAGGTTTTGAGGGAAAATTATTTTGGTTTCACAACCCACAGAGGGTGTGACATTTCTCTTCTTCACAGTCACGTTGTGAGGCAAGTTGAGTAACTCTTATCCAGTACTTTGGGAGTTACAGTGGAAAGTATTCCTATAAATGTTTCCACAATATTTTTCCTTAATTAAACATTTCACTTCTCATATTAAGAAATTCCCTTGACATTAAACAGTAGAAAGAGCCTGACTGTAGCTTTAGTCATAGGCAGAAGAATATTGTAAAAAAGACAAGGTTTTCTAACCTTTTTTTGTCACTTCCCACTCTCTTAGCACAAGACGAAGGTGAGAGTGCTGAATGCCCCAACAGCTCACCAGCAGGTTTATATGTCAGCTGCTGCCTCTGACTGTGGCAAACACGTAATTCTGACATGTCCTGGGTGAGAAGGATGACGTTTTAGTGAGCAAGTGCTTCCCCTGCTTCCCCTTCTTGGTTTGTGATTTCCTTGGCGGGGCAGCCGAGTATAAATGCAGATGGATGAGCACTAGATGGAGACAGATGCTCCTGCCATTGGGTGTAGGAGATTTCCTGTGGCGAGCTGACATTTCCTATCAAACAAGGAGCTAAGGCTAATGAGGTGCTGACTGTTCTGAAGCAGCAGGAGGATTTAAGCATTAGAGAGGTTTTACTCCCCCCACGTCATCTCAGACCTCAGCAAGCAGCTTTTTAAGGGCTAAATTTGAGCTTTGCTGTCATGTGAATGTCGTATTAGTTCATAGCAGAGATGCAGGGTATATGGGACGTTGCATAAATCATGCATTTTCAAAGGGGTGAATCCAAAGAAAGGGTAACTTTCATTAATCTCTTTCAGTTTTGTCTGTCCCTGTGATCAGAGGTCTTTGCTGAAGCCATAATTGTATTTGTCTTTTGTGACCTACCTTCACTTTTTCATAATATATCCTGAAGATACATACTCACTGCAGCACTGGAAACAAAAAATTTAAAAGAAGAGGTGAGTCAAAGATTTGGAGTTGGGATAAGATAAACATCTGGAAGTTCAGAGCTTTCTCAGACTGTATCAAACTATCCACCTACCTGAAGCTTTCAGCAGTCTGTGGTAAAAAAAAACCATGTGTAAGCAAGGCATGATAGATGCAGGTATGTTAATAATTCTGGGTTAGAGATGTCCTTGTCCTCCAGATGAGCATCCATGAACTGTTTGTTTTGAAATTCAGGTCTGGATTTGAATACAATAGTTAGTACTTAATTAAAAAAAAAAAAAAAAAAAGCCAAAACCCCAAAAAAACTGTAAAAAAAAAAAGCCAAAAAAACCCAAAATCAACCAAGCACTTCTAATCTCAAGGGGATGTTCAGTTTCCAGAAGAGTCTCAAAGGCTATGCTTGTGTTTTGTTGTTTTTTTTAAAACTCATCTCTGATTTTGATCATTGACAAAAAACTGAAAGAAAAAATGCCCTCAACTGAAATTGCTCAAGAGCTGGCCCGTGGGAGGCAGCAGAGCCTGGTAAGTGTAAACAGGGATGCTGCAGGACATGAGCCTCCAGTTGAGCGAGTGTGAGTGACTCACCAACACATCTGCACCCCTGGCTGCGCTCTTTCACCCTCAGGTCACAGGGAAGTAGCTGACACCTACGTTAAAAAAAAAAAAGGGAGATATATTGCCGGGCAAGGATGTAAAGTGAATAGGTGTCCTCTGCCAGCTGACACCCTCTCTCACCCAACAAAGTCTGTGTGCCCATACCTGAGATTCTGCCCTGGCCCTGACCAACAATGTGACTTTGAGAAAATCTTTTCATCAAGGTGACCCTTCACTTGCCCGGAACAAGATAAAAATAGCAAAAAAAAAAAAAAAAAGAAAAAAAAAAGAAAAAAAAAAAAGAAATCAGTTTTGCCTGAATCAAAGTGAAATAGAAACAGTGTGGGTATTTCTCCTGAGGTAAATGAAATCTCATAAAATGTGACAGACAATGATGTACCTTATGATGACATAAGAAAAGGGCATACAACAGAGAGGAAGAATTCACAAAGTTGAATCTTTCTTTTGCAAATTGTTTGGTTTTCCAGACATATGTTATTTGTTTTTTTTAATTTTGTTTTCAGGAGGAAGGTAATGGCATGAGTGCACATTTATATAAGCATACCTGAGCCACAAGGTTTTGGAAGTCTGTCTTTACATCACAAACAAATGTAGATAAAATAATCACCAGCTAAGCAGAAAATAGTGCAATGGGGAACAGCTGTTGTTATAACTGGTCACATCACTGAAATCAGTACGTTTCACGGAAACAAGACCAGCGAAGAAAAACACAGCCTGGTGGTAAATACATTAGCCAGATCTGTTGGGGTTAAAGTCCATTCTCCACCTGACTTGAGAGCATTTGGGATGAAAAACTAAAGTGAGGTCCGATTCAAACAAAATTAAAGACTGGAACAACTTGGTTTTGTCAGAAATATGGGGAAGATTTCGCTATCTTTCCACTGCAGAATAAGAACCAATTTCTGCTATAAAATTAGACATGATACCTTCTGAACACCCCTGCATATTTTTGACTCACTTACTCCTTACCTCCCCCCTTCCCCGGCTTTGCAAGCGAAGAAAGCATGGGGAAGCTGTCAAGAGAACACATTTATTCTTTGGAAGGAGCACTCCAGTCCACACAAACACCTGCAGCTGAGCTCTGAATTTCATTCATGCACTCAGTAAATGACTTCTCTAGCACTTGTGTAGTGAGGTAGGTTGCTCTGACACAGAAGCAAAATAAGGGAACTGCACTAAACGTAGAAGTAAACGTAGAATCAGAGGCTCTGAGGTAAAATCCTTCACCATTAATTAGTACCAGCAGAAGAAAAGTAAATGGAGCACTGACATTCTCAAGAAGCTGTTACGTTTGCCTCCCTTTGGCTTTTAATGCACTGAGAAAGTTATGACTTCTGAGAAAGGGCTTCAAGAGAAAGTAGGAGGGAACCATTATTTTTGTCTATGTTATATAATTTTAGATAAGATGCGGTGAGATTTGTGGCCTGCACTTCTGACTTCAGAAAGGACAGGTTCGTGTATGGGCAGTCACCTGCTAGTCTAACACTTAACCCCATAGAATGTAATGTTTATTATAACCATAGCTTCAAAAGTGGGGACTTATTCTATTAGCTAAGGCATCCTGTCTTTTTTTCTTAAAAATGTATTGATAAACTGTTGGGTTTTTTTAATGGAATAATTCTCTTCCTTGAAAATTGCATAAACCCAGCTGTACTGGCTTTAGCTCAAGGGATTAATTAGTTCCAATAGAGGCAGTTGAAAGTTTTTCAAAGTTCATCTTAGATAAGTACTCAAAAGACTGATGCTTATTCAAAAGTTGTCCAAGCTATGTGAACCTGTTTGACACAGAAATACTGAAAGATTAAACCTGAGAGCCTTTCACTACATCCTGGAATGATTGCCCTTCTTGTAGTGAAAGATGCCTGATTGCTGCAAACACAGAGTTGGAGAATATTTGTTCACATTCCAGCATTCAATTTGTCTGTAATTCTCTCCCTTGACCATATCCACACACAGAATCTTTTTTTTTTTCTTTTTCAATGAATGCCGAACAGTCAAAATCAATATTCATGAAAATCCAAATAATACAAGCAAGACTACCAGCATTTGGATTACTATTGCTAAATACATATACAGAAACTGAGCTTGCTGCAACAGATTCTTGGCCAAAAATTTTAAATATGACAGATAATTTTTATTATGCTTTTGACATCTTTAATTCAGAAATACTTCAGCTTTTCTCTGAGCCTGAGAGTACTAAGGGTTACTGACGATGGGTGTTTAAAGGGTGAATGTCACTAAAGTATAGTTTCCCTAGCTTTTAGATTGTGATGCAGAAGCTCATTCTTTGGTCTTACACTTTATTTTGAGTTTTCAAAGTAAATTCATATTTTTAAAACTGATTATCTCTACCAGTTTTACTGTGTCAGGAAGGGTCTTCTCTATCTTACCATATCAAATCCTTAAAGAAACACGAGGGAAAAGTGTTGAGCCACAGCTCATCAGGTTTAATTGCACCAGCATTGAAAGACAAGGACCAGATGTAAAGTTTCTTTACAGCACCTCAAAAGCAGAATAAGCCAGTGACCATGGTGAAAATACTCAAATTTCCATAAATTCAATTTATATCAGAAGTTTTGACCACTTAACGGTTTAGTTCATAGAATCATAGAAACATAGAATACCAGGTTGGAAGGGACCTCAAGGATCACCTGGTCCAACCTTTCTTGGCAAAAGCACGGTCTAAACAAGATGGCCCAGCACCCTGTCCAGCTGAATCTTACAACAGTCCAATGATGGGGAATCCACCACTTCCCTGGAGAGATTATTCCAATGGCTGATTGTTCTCATTGTCAAAAATTTTCCTCTTGTTTCCTATCAGAATCTCCCCTGGAGTAACTTGTACCTGTTACCCCTTGTCTTTTCCGTGTGACTCCTTGTAAAAAGGGAGTCTCCATCTGTTAAAGGGTGTAGCCACCCTTTAAATACTGGAACATGGTGATAAGGTCTCCCCTAAGCCTTCTTTTCTAAGGCTACACAAACCTAATTTTCTCAGCCTTTCCTCATATGGCAGGCTTCCTAGTCCCTTGATCATCTTGGTGGCCCTTCTCTGGACCCTCTCCAGCCTGTCCACATCTTTTTTGTATAGTGGGGACAAAATCTGAACACGGTATTTCAGGTGTGACTTGACAAGCATGGAGTAGAGTGGGGTAATGACTTCTTTATCTCTGCTGGTGATGCCCTTGTAGATGCAACCCAGCATCCTGTTGGTTTTCTTTGCTGCAGCAGCACACTGTTCACTCATATCAAGCTTGTTGTCCACCAGGACCTCCAGATCCCTTTCCATAGAGCTGCTCCTTAGCCGGGTAGATCCCAGCCTACTCTTCATTGCTGGATTATGTTTTCCCAGGTGCAAGGCCAGTTGCTGGAGTCTTGAGGAAACCTTGTATGATGTTGCTGTTATTTAGGAAAGAAGATAGTGTTAGGGAAATAGCAGCTCTCAAGAGACCAGACCCTGGTGGGCCAGTCGTACTTTGTTGTCATGGAGGATATAGTGCTACCTGCTTATGGATGGTGCCACCACTCTGTTTGTTCGCAGAAGGACTAAGGAAAGCACTATCTCCCTGAATCCCTGTGCCTCTTAGGACCAGTCCTAAGGGGGGTGATATACACAGGTTCCAGTCCAGGACAGTGACTAAACACATAAAGTGCAAGTAGGACAGACAAAAGAGAAATACACAGTCTGTGTAAGCTACAACCAGCACTTATTCATAAGTAAGTGGGTTTTTTTCTTAGAGATCACCCCCTTCTTAAGGTGCAGTTAGACACTCAAGTTATTTGGCAGAGAAAGGGGGAGCATGGTTTGTAAATCAGAGAATCTGCTTCCTCTCTCAAGCCGTGCGTCATTGCCTTGGGGGACTGTTGCTCTAACCAAGCTCTGAGCGAGTCAGTCCTGCTGTCTAGCCACAAAAGCTTTTTAATAAAAACACTACTGAACGCTGCTCCTGAGCACAGCAGATGTCTGCAATCAGCTATTGACTGACTACTGTGTTTGTGTCGTGGGCTGGCCAGTACTTTTGGTTGGCAGTAGATATCTAGGCTATGAAGTAATGCTGTTGAGAAGAAGCATATAGACATGGAGATTGGTACCGTCTCACAGGAGTTTACTAATTCTTTTGCAGCACAGTCAGAGACAAGAGACACAAAATCAGCAGTAGGAGCAAGCTCTGGAAGATTTGGTTGTGGTTAATCTTTCATGGGGGATGAGTATCTTCCTGTAGCTCCTTTGCTTCTATGTAGTTTTGATAAAAACTTCATAGACATGTTATAGTGTTCCCCAACAACCTGATAGGCTATTTCCAGCTCTAATAGCAAAATACCAGGCATCTTATCCAGTTTCCACTCAAACTTCCTTTGGAGCCAAGAGAAGTTTGTCTGAATGAGAACAAAGAATCTGAGTATCTTGCTCTCCTTATCTGGGGGCTGTCACCACTGGCACCTGTGAGTGACCGTAATGTCACTTACAACAGACAGCTTAAGTTCAAAACCACTCTCCCCTTCCAACTCAACTGCTTTTCCCATTAGCCCCTGCTGTCATAAACATACGGAGCTTTGCATTGCAAGGACATTGTGGAAATAGGGGCAGAGCAAACACAGGTTGCTTTGGTGGCAGGTGCAGGGATTTTTGCAGCACCCAATTTGTATAAGCAGCCCTCAGGCAGGCATCACTTGGTGCTTGTTCAGCATCCCTCATTAGTACCAAGACAGATTTCTCTGAGTCCTCTCTGTCTTACATGTATTTTGGTAGCTCCTGAAGGTTCCAGCTGGGGTCCAGGCCCTGCTGCGTTGCAGCGAGGCACACAGCCCCAGTCTTTATACTGCAGAGATTACTCTAATTTGTGGTTACTATCCATGTTCCTGCATCATATTTTTCTCAGTGAGAGTAGCTTAATGCCCTTGCTTTGTGTTGGAGTAGTTCAAGTGATATAAGCCTTTGGCTGATGGAAACTATCAACACTCCTCAAAAGGTATACTTCTGTAACTTTTTTATAGGGAATGAAAGCCTATAGGGAACTAAGGTACAGCTATATTTTGATGCAAAGGCTTGTGCTCTGCCATGTGAAGAAATTAAAGCTGTCTGACTTACTTCAGTTTCACCTTGTTTCTAAAAGTAAGTTACTCACTGAAGCAACTGAAGCAATATCACAGGATTTAGCTAAACAAGAAAAGATTTATGAATAGCAAATGCTGAAAGACATGTATTTCCAGGAAATGTATTGTGTAACATATGAATGCATCTTGTAGTTTAAATAATGGACTTGTTGATGAAATGGAAGCCTGTGTTAGGCAACTTGTGAGCAGACAATAGCGTTAGATCAAATATATCAATAATTTGCCCAGCTGCTGCAGAAAATTACTCAAGACACAGGAAAGGGACCAGTTTTCAGCTGGTTATATTTGTCTAACTTAGTCATTAGACAATGATACTGCTATTAAACCTTTTTATACTACTATTATACAATTGTACTCCTATAGTACCATTATACTTTGACAAGAACAGAGTGTGCTCTTCTGGCTCCAACCTACCCACTGAGGTAATCTTAATCCTGAGTGCTTTGTGCACCCAGCTGACCATGGAAGCAGAGACAGCGCAGACCCTCTTGCTCCAAATACAGGTTGTCCCTTTAATATGTGTACTGATCAACACAGTACACTGATCGACAGGTCATCACTGACTACAGTATGTGCAGCCCGTGTATATGTAGCCCACAAAAAATTGTGAAAGCTTTGGGAGTAAGCTGTAAGGTTATTGATACAACTGCACCTACGAAGATCTTATAGCTCTGTATTATTACACTTTGTTTTTAAGAAAACTGATGAAATGTGGAATCGTTTATTAGAATGACTAACGTTGATATTAGGAATAAAAAGCAGCAGATACTTGTTTGATCCAACTTTTCCCAATTACCGCTTTTCTCCCCTAAAGTCAATCTCACCTCCCTAAAATCTACTCCTTTTTATGTTTTAGCTGTCATTTTTTGATTAGTGTAGAAGTGCACAGCTACCACCACAGTGCTGCACAGACACCTTGTTTGATGCATTGAGTATGTAGGAACAGGAAGACTCTTCCTGCCAGAAGTACCAGAGAAAAAATGAAATAAGTGACTTGCCTCACAGGTTAAACACTGTGCAGTATATACCCAGCAGCTCCTTCGGGATCTTGCCACTTGCACAGCATGTTGTGCAGGAAATGGTAAGAGCGAGGAAGAAAACAACAGAAGTGGCCAAATGTGTGGAGAGAGAAGTATCAAAATTAGGGGTAGCGTTTAGAAGGAGGAAAATTGAGAAGAGAGGGAAAGGAAAAGAGTACATTTTCACGCAAAATGCTTTTGGGAAAGAAGCTTTTGAACCATGAGAAAATACTGTTTTAACCTGCTTTGCCTATCTCCATAATCAAATTTTCCTTCTGCTGGGATCCATCTGCAAGTTAGGAGGAACTTCTGAGTGAGGCTAACTTTTGAAGTCAGGAGAGGTAACAGTATGTTCTCAGCATGTCACATCCCTTTCTGCCTTTTGCCTCATTAGCAACCAAATCTGTTAGAGCACACCGCTTAGGAGACCTTTTAACTTCCTCATGTATCCATTGCCTTTCACGCAGATATTTCCCATGCTGAAACCATGCCAGAGAGATTTCTGAGAAACCTCCATCTGTCGCATGACATGCTGAGCGCCACGAGGTAGCTAAATCCCTTATCTAGTCTGACTTGCCAGTGAGATGACTCTGCAGACAAGATGTGAAACTGTGTGGGCTGGATTTCTCCTGCAGGCGCATTTCCACTGAAAGGCAGTTGCTTTTAGATGAACATGGGTCCGTGGGATGGCAGAGAGTCTGCTCCTCCTTGAATCTTTGTCTTTGCACGGTCAGTGACCTGGCTTCGCACTGGGCAGTCTGATAGCAGATGGCTTTTTCCCCTAGGGGAAAAGTTTTACAAGATGAACTGGAAGAGCTAAAAATGGTGACCCAGTTTTCCCTGGATAGGAATAATTATTTTTCTTCAGGAGAAAACTGCCTCTTTACTTGCTTGCCCATCAGCTGGTAAAAGAGGACTCTGAGCCAGATCAAGGGCTTTGGAGTAGCACTCCAAAACCTACTCCAAAACCTACTACCGATCAACAGTCAAATAATCTCCCAATTACGAAAACAGTGAAACACAGCTGCCTTGTATCTTCAAAAGGTGGGTAAGATGTTATCTTTGAAAGGTGATACCAACCATGGACCCGTCAGGTGATCTGGTCTCTGAAAAATCACAACACCGACACAATATAAGCCATTTTTTTGCTTGCCTAACTACAGGTAGACATGTTTGAAAATGTTGGCCTGGATACTGTCAGGTTCTGCATGTTAAAGACTATGTGAGACATAAAAAACACTCAAGATCTGCTGCTATCGTGCAGATGATTTCCAGAAAACCCAAGTAAAAATACAGCCTTGTATCACACATTTTAATATGTCTTATTCTTTCCTTCTCCAGCTCGGTGGTTGTCTCACACAAATGCCAAGAAATGAAGTACAGTATGTACTGTACCTGTAGTTTATGCATCTATTATTTGTGCAGATTTTTTCCGGGAGTAGATCATTTTGGGCAGGAATTGGTTGCCAGCTTCGGAAAGGAGAGAAGGAAAAACAAAATAATGTCCCTTAGAGTGGGTGGTACTAGGAAGCAGAACATTATTGGTCTATGCAGGCAGCAGGCTCTGGGTTTGGTGGTGTCATAGACATCTTCTCTGAGCATGGCAATAGAGGAGGACTATTATGGGAGCCACAAGTCCAGCATGCAATTAAGGTTAGGTAAAGGGATTGAGTAATCCTGCAATGGTTGCTGTTATATAACTCATAAGACCGTGCCCAGGGAACAGAGATGTAACTTAATACTAGAGCAGCAATTCTTAACACTGTGACTGCCAAGGGTCAATTGCTATTCTCATTAAAAACCTTGTTTTGCAGCTAATTTAGAACCTAGACACTTTATTTCGCAGCAGGCTAAAGCTTGGCTTACACACTACTTTTTTTTTTTCCCCACTTTGAAAACTTAAATTAATTAGATAACACTAAAAATAGAATGTAATTATAACTATTGTTATCATTAATTTATATCCAGACCATTCAAAGTAGTGAAAGGAACTTGATGGTTTTAAACTTGTATTTTCTTCACTTAACACAGGTTCAATTTATATCTCAAAGCATACATTAAATTAGTCCCTGTACTGCCTTTTCCTTTGCAGTCTGTCTACTGTTCTGCTTAATACACATTTAATTTACACCCCGTAAATTTATATTTAATCTTACACATTAGTTCTGAGTCTCAATATCTAATAACGGAACATTTGAAAGAAGTTCTAAATTATATATTTTGCTTTATAAGACTGATTTTTTCTATCTTGTTCCACAGAGTATTTTCCATTGAGGTTATATTTTTAGTAGTGTTAACCATTACTTTGCAGCAAGATTTTTCATTTTTAAATTGTCATCTACCTAGAGATTTTTGCTACAGTGCCACTCAATTGTAAAAATTCTAAGTACATGGGAAGACTTAATTTGAGCCCAGACTGAGTTTCTGTTTATAATGCACTCTTGTTATAAATTACTTTATTACTTTATCATCTACCTCTGTGGCATCTAGCCAACAGAAAAATAGAAACTTTCCTGAACTTGGCAATCTTGCACAAAGCAAAAAAAACCCTAACACACAACAGAAGGATTGTTTGATTAAGATGACAGGACCGGATACATTAGATAATGACTTAATTCGGAAAGATTACCCTCAGCCTATGGTCCTGAGCAAGACTGCATGGTTGCAGAGGAGGTCTACAGGGTGGTGTGCTCCACAGCTTATCCACAAAGGCAGGCTGTAATGTTCTGTGGGCAAACAACACGTACCTCATGATAACAGATCTACCACAGCATAACACTGTGGGGGCTGGAAGCCAAAGGTTTAACTTGACTCTACCCCCATTACACCATTTTGGGAAGATCAGGTATAGTCAAAGTATAGACTTAGGGGTGCTTTGTGCTACTCTTCTCAAAATAGCCACAGACCTGGCCACAGAACATAGAGACCAAGGACATGGCTCATTAATCCTATTTTTTGCTGATCTATGAAACTGCACAGAAAACACTTAAAAAAACACAGAAATGCAAAAATTCATCAGTCTACCACAAAGAAGTAAGACTTTTCTCTCCTTTCTTGGGTAGCCTCATTAGGTTCAGCAGCACTTTTGGCAGCAGTTCCAACGTGCGGTTGTAAGTTAGGGATCATAATTATACATACAGTGTTTCAGCTGAGTTGGGATGGCTAATTTTATTCTCAGTTTTAGCTCTTGTCCTTGAGAATTATTAAAAACAAAATGAGCTTTGTAAACATGACTACTGAATATCACAGTATGCAGGGGGATATTATGTGATGCTGGCGGATTATCCCAAATCAGATTATGGAGGTTTCATGTTTATATGAGTTGCATAAATTTGTAATCATTATCTTTACAAAAAAAGACAGGTAAAGGATTATTTGTAGGGTCATTTTGCTTTCAAATGTACTTCTGTAATAGTGTTGTATTACATCCCTCCGTGCCTTTGCAAAATGCTTTATTAATTAGATCTTTCTTATTGTAATTATTTAACTGCTATGCATGTTTATACTTAATATTTCTGTGAATTTACAGAAAAAGGAAAACCAGGCATTCATAACATAAGAAACAGGCTTTGAGTGCTAGGTGGCAAATAGCAAGGGGAGAAGTAAAGTGAAGAAAGTTAGTCAAAACCTGTTGTAATCATTTGGCCCCAGGAGACATTTAATTTGTTTTTTGTTCTTGTTCCAGCGTATTATAACATTATTGGAGTTGACTTCATAGGTCAAGTGTCACTAAGAAACTGCATATTTTATTTAGCATTATGGGTTTCAAACCTGCCAGCAAGTCAATATTTATCAGGGACACTCCATTTAATGTTGTTTTCTACAGAGCCTAATACACACTCTAAAATTGAGAGCTTAGTCAGTGATCTACTCAGTCTACCTCTATCTGTAACAGCGTGTACCGATTCAAACTGCCGTCTGCCAAAAGCAAGACAGAGCTAGAGTCTTGTTAACTTATTATTAAATGTCATGGATTTGTAGTTATTGGACTATCCATGGCCAAATTCCAGTTTTGGTGGTGGTTTTGGTGCTATTTTGGGACTTTCCATCTAGGAAATGAAGAATTTGCATGTGTTTCTCAATATACATTTTTAAGAAAAAAAATTTGAAGCTATTCCATCTGTTTCATGACTTTAATCAGGTGCATTGTATTTCTTTGCTCAGTCACAGAAATAGCAATTGTAGTTTCTTAAAATCTACCACAACTTTGAAATTATTTACTTTTTAGAGGTAGCAAAATCTTTTTAGAAAGAACCAGAATCTAAATTCATCAGCATCCTGATTTGCCTTTGTATTGGTTTTCATTAGTTGTTCCATTTCTTGGTTTTAAGTTGCATTAAAAATGCCAGAAAAGGCCAAGATAGAACCTACTCCTGAGATTTCCAAGTGACCAGATGGAAGAACTAGAAATCTCACCAAAATGCCTGTCCGTTGCCCAACCAATTTTGCAGACTAGCTCTTGCCAATACTAATCCAAACGCAGCTGAAATTCCATCTCAAGTCTTTGAAGTCCTTCTGGAAAAGTAATTAAAAAGAGTGACTTGTTAATCGCTCATTAACTCACAAGTAACTACTTGAAACCTTATATTGTCACTTGGTTGAACTGTCAATAGGGCTGTCTCCGATTTCCTTGACGTTAGTGTTTTGACATTTGTGATTCTCAGAACACAACATCAAGATCTAAATATAAATAACTGCTTTTTTTTTTCTTCTGGTGAAAGAGGTGTGTATTTTTTTCCATAACTGACTTCACGATGTTCAGACTTAAAACATTTGGAGTTCAGAAACTGCATGTCAGAGCTATCTTTGATTGTGCAACGGCAGAACAGCAAGGGCTTTTAGGAGATGGGCACGACAAAGAAGCAGGGTAAGGAAAACCAGCATGGAGTTCCCTGATCCAACCCTTTCATTCGTGGTTTCTTTTAGTGACCAACTGCCCAAAGAAGAGAGAGAGCCATTGTTATGAAGAGCCAGAAGTTTTAAGAGCCCTCTTTTTTTTTTCTTTTTGCTTTGTTTTTAATAGATGTTATCTGATACCACTCAAATATAGAGAGGCAGGAAAAGAGGGTATAAGGATGATTCATAAGGCAAATATGCCAGCCTTCCTGCCGATCAGAAGGATTCCTCTGAGGTCAACCGCAGAAACCCTCCATCTGTATCAACAGCCCAAGAGACAGCCAAGAGCACATGGAAAGGGCACAGGAAGGACCTGCAAACTGCAAATGGTTCCTTTTGAGACCTGTCTGTGCTTTCTTACACAAAAGAAAGCCATGCAGAAGGCAGTCCACAACTGGTGGCAGCAGTTGTTAGAGGCAGCATCTTTCATACAAAGCATTGAAGGGAGCAGAAATGCTGAGCAGATGCAATGGTGGTTTTCAAAAATGGGAAGTTATAGAAAAAGCATGTGGGCTCTTCTATTTTGCCTTTTTCATAATACAAGAAAGATGGTGTGCCAATGAAATCGAAAGGCAGCAGATGTGAAACAAATGGCAATATTTTCAGAACTTGAGGAACTCACTGTCACTACACATCACTGAGGTCAACAGCTTAAACCCAGGCAAATTAGAAAAAAAGTGGAAACCCTGGTAGCTGCTCTCATGTCTAGCTCCAGGGACTCCCCATTCTGCAGAGTGCATCTGCTCCGCTTAGTATTTGACCAGCCAATTTGTTAAGATGTTCCTTGTAATATAAGTAAGCAAGGTCATGCTTGCAGAATGGGATCTTCATGAAGGATTAAAAACACACTCTAAAAATTGTTATAAAAATGGCAAAATTATCTGTGGTAACTGTTTCAGCACTTTGCTATCAAACATTCATTGGAGATTGCTGTTGGAAACTTTATTGATTTCCTAGGGTAGCCCTTGTCTTCCTGTGCTGTTGGATTTCAGGTAGAGGAGCAGTGCTTTTGCTGCCCCTTGCGTGAGTCTAGATTAACAGGCTGGCTAACTGCACAGACATTTACTAAAATCTTAAGAAAAACAAGAGCTGAAATCTATGTTTAACGTTCCAGCTGTCTGCAGATTGAAGAATAAAGTAAAAATGTAAATGAGCTCACCAAAAATAATGAAGTCTGGCTCAAAACCAGCTGGGCAAGAACAGAGTTTAAAATCTGGAGTTACTCTGAGTACTGAATCTGATTCCAGTAAAGCTTTAGTACTATTCCAGCAAAAATCCAATTTCCCTGCTGTTGTTTTCTCTGGGAACTACTTTTTAAAACCAGTTGTACCCACGCCATCCCTTCCAGAAAATGGTTTGAAGTGGATATAAATAAGAATAAGATTTTGACCACCATTTTCCCTTTTGAATGTCCTGATAATTGGTGCAGGCTTTATGAACACAAGAAGCAGCTGATGCCCCTCCCAAGTCACATCAAAGGAAATGAAAACAAGTACTAGCACCTAATAACTAATCTAAATAACACCCAGCTGCAAAAAGGGACAACAAGGCGTTGTGTTTCTGTCAAATCTGGGCCTGCGGATCACGATGAGTAGGCACTGCCCTAAGATCAGGCACTTTTCTTTGAGACAATGTTTACTTCTGAAACTTCCCATTGGAGGCTCTGGCTCCATCAGAAGGACCTTTACTAGTTTGTTGCAAAAGGAGCTGATAGCAGAGACCCATTCAAAGCAGGTAACACTGAGAGATGCTAGAACTAATGCAGAAGGAGTGGAGGTGCTGACTTACCTGAAACATTTGGCATTGGTCTGAAATGTAGGATATATACGAACAGACAGGTGAGTCCTGTGCAGTTTATCTGGATTTGTGTACCAGAATAACTTGACTAGGACAAAGCTGAATGTCAAATCCACAGTGTACTGAAAATATTTGGATACATCAGAGGTACTTAAAAACATACTGCATGTAAAAACACAGATTTACCTGTGCAGAAGTGAAAATTCTCTGTATTGTTGTATCTGTTGATGTAACAGATACTTTTGTCAAGTGGATCCATTAGCTAAGATTGAGCAACAGATTGGTCTCAAGAAAATTCCATTAACATGATAAAGAATTCATTTTTGATGTGCACAGTACATGAAACTGCAATAAATACTCCCTCAATAACTGCAAATCAGTATATTGTTCAGTAGAGACTACAGGGTGACATGAAGTTTTCCAATAAATTCTGAAAATGTTAGCAGACATAAAAGTGCATTAAACAGAAAAGCAAGAAAAGAAGAAGGGAAAAGTCTTTTTTTTAATGTTACCATCTGAGAGCCAAAGGAGCAGTGTAATAAAACGTTCAGTAATAATGATGAATTAAATATTTGTGAAAAACCATTTGACATGTTGTAGGTCAAATGAGAAAGCCAACACAGAGTGCGGGAAAAGAAATGCCGGACCTGTGACAATAGAAGAATGTTGTTACAGTTTGTAAAGCAAGAACAAATAAGAGGTGGAATAAATTAGCCACACTGGAAGGGAAGAAAACCCTATGCAGCAAACGGCTTTGAAATATGGAATTATTGTGACTGTCACCAAGTCAAAGAAAAGGTGACATGGAGTAGTTGCACAGCCAGCACAGCAGTGGGAGTTGTCCCTCTGAAAGCACATTCAGATATGAGCTGACCAGAGAATTCATTTTATTCCAAACTAAATGAACGCCTAGTACAACATAAAAGACTATGAAAATGAAGCCCTTTTGATAAATCACCAGTGCATGTTGTTGGTAGATTAGACCATATGCTCACATGAAGGAAAAACATTGCCCAGAACTATTTAAATTGCTACCATTACATCAGCTCCGAATTACAAAAATAGCAGAGAACTTTTTACAGATAAAGTCATTCTTAATTCAGCAGAAGGAAATGGATGGCACAAAAACATTATTGCAACAGAAAGCAGGATTTTATTGCCCCCCCAAGGTCTTGGATATTAGCAAGGACTAGTGAATGCAATCACAGAACAAAAATGCAAGCAATACATTTGGCAGGAAGCATCCCATTGACATTGCTACCAAATTTGGAGATGGCCTTGGAGCAATAAATAAAAAGGAAATATCATTATTAAAAAGAAAATGTATGAAAATATGAAACTTATTAGAGCCATTGAAAAAAGTCAGAACATTACAAAATGGTCACAAAACATGAGTAAGTAAAGGTTGGTTTTGACACATATACTTCAAAATTTTAGTGAAAGTGATGCTATTTTAGACAAAGAGGCAGTGACAGGACAAAAAACAAATGATGCTATATTTGAATACAATATAGAGAGATTTTTCAACTTGATTTTTGGCACATTTTCCACAGAGAAGTGAAACTCTCAGCTTCGTTAAAATGAAGATCTACAGAGATAGTGTTTTTTATATATATATACACATATGTATTTGAGAAAGATGGGAAACACCAGAAGAATTGATAATTTTCTGAGCTATACTAATGAACATTATGGGCTATGGGTTACATGATTTAGAATAAAAACTGTCCAACAATGGACTATTTTCAAAAAAACTAGTTTTCACAACTATTTTGTATTTTTTTTTCCATAAATTAGCCAATGACATTTTAAACATTGTTTACATTTTTCCTTTAAACATTTTAATAATTTTTAGTACATTAAATTATTTATTGAAAGGGTAGTTTTCATCTGGGAAAAATAATTTTTGGCTGGAAAAAATGTAAAAGAATTTTGGAGATAATTTCAAGAACTATGTGCACAAATATTTCATACAATGTTACAGGGAAGTAAAATGGGTCATTTCAGCAGCAGGAAATTGGGAACAACTTTAAAACTGCTATTTTCCATGAAGTATTCAAGGACCTCTAGCAGACAAACAAGATGTGCATTCTGTTCCCAAAATACTACTCTATTCCCAAAGTTTCAATAAGTCAAATCATCACTCTGTGATTACTTCTTCTCCCACCTCTTGTCTGCGTTCTCACCATGGATCATATGCTCTGAGACAGGATTTGATTCTTATGAATTTATACAACATCTGTCACAGAAAACCTCCAATATTAGGTGCAATCTAAAAACACCAGAGCGATAGAGAGTGGTAAAAACACCTTTTAATGTGTATTTCTTCCATATGCTAAATGCCAGGTGTGCAATGACAAACATTAAAATAATATATTTCCATTGGCTAGTATTGTATTGCAGTTGTCCTCATGACAAATTTCTGAAATCCCTGTAGAATAAGTAGAAAATAGCTAGAGCCTTAGTAAATAACTCAGTGTAAACACTTTCATTTCTGAAAAGCAAGTGTGTTTCTCACAACTGGCATTGCGGAAGATAACATCAGACAGCTAGCCACGAAATGGAATTTCTTCAGTATTTATCAACGTAACTGGAAAGAAGTAGCTTTTAGAGTATGACGGTCGAGTGGGCAGCAAGATGCAATCACAGGAGAAAACAGGCATTTCACTGCATTTTCTGCAGGGCCCGTGTGCAGAAAGCAATTTGAGGAGGATGAGCTTTGGGATAGGAAGAGGCAGGAGGCTGGGTACTGCTCTCTTCATTGCCAGTGGGAGAACAGAAAATAGCCAAAAGCAATTGAAAATACCTATGTCAATACACAGCAAACCTTGAGAGCTTTTTGGAGTCTAGTATTTATCTAAAGAATAATCCCATTTGCTTTGTCGTTTTGGCTTCTCTGCCAAGTTTAGCTGAAGCCAGTCCAGAAAATATAGGGAAGCTCATATCTAGTACTTCTAGCTGTCTTTCTTGAAGATGAACGAGGGGGAAAAAAAAAAGCAAATTTCTGTCATCAAGAAAGGTGCTTTTTTATTTATAGTCTTGTTTGTTTGTTCCACAGGTGCTACGCAGCGTAGCCATGTCTCATCATCAGAAAAAAAATATGAGAAAGAAGAAAAGGACTCCTACTGAATGAGGGTTTTTTTTTCCCTCTCAGTAGGTGATTTTCTCTGAGGTCAGCCAGGTATGTGGGACTTTTTGTTTTTCCCACAGTACTGTGATTTGATTCCGGTTGACAGGAAATGTTAACTTTTGTAGTAGGAGTATCACTTGCTTTGGAAACTGTAATATAACTAGTGCCCTGAATCGGATTTTTTTTGGATTAGTGTAAATCTGGAATAATCCCAGAAATAAAAGCTGAAAAAGAATTACAGGGAAAAACATATTTGCTACAATTTTGAAGTCTCGCCTCATCATTTGTTAATTATGTGTGGTAGTTATGCCACGTGTAATAACCTGAGATATAAGTTAAGAGCGAACAGTACTTTGTCAAGAGCAAAGAGTACATTTAAAACCACGCATAGGGACTTAGCTTCATAATCTTGATGGTAGAGAGGCTCTAAAATATTCACCATCTCCATAAACTAAATGCATATTTAAAATACAGGTTCTACAAATATCAGTAAGTAATCATGTACCAATAACGGGAACAAAATACTAGCACTAGATTTATCATGACTGAATAAAAAAATTGTAGTGTACACAGCCAATGCTTTTCCAAAGCCAGCCAGCTACCCTGTGTCCTTGATATCTGTCTAACCAGCACGATTTATAAGAAAAGCTACAGTCTCATCTTCAAGCCTTTTAGTGGGAATAAGTCAAGAAAAATTCTCATGTATTCCAGCCATGCAGTGCTCCTGGCAGTCTGGAAACACAAACAGGAAGATACTTATGAGAAAATGGGATAGCTGCTCGTTTGTTTTCTTTTAAATTCTCTTCACTGCACATGTCCATTTTCCAATGTGTGAAGCCAGCAGCAGACAATAGAGGAGCTACCGTACCCTACAGAAACACAAGGGAAAGATCCCAGGTGCTAAAATGGGCATAATGGAAACCAGAAACACTTATGTTCTTTCCCAGATGTGGTATTTTCTCTAGCAAAGATGGCATCTCCACCAGAGCAAACAGATAAATTGTAAAAACAAGACCCCTGTTGAGGTTGCTGCACATGGTAGTCATATATTTTCTTCCACTCATTATGCTGGTCATTATTTTCGTTACACACTGTGGTTTTTTTTCCCAGGGAGGCTAGGCAAGATGTTATTTGGAACACATTATCATACGTTTGACATATTTTTCGTTAGACATTGGAAGAGACCAGTAAAGGTCAGTAATCTGGAAGGTATATTTTTACTGTAAAAAAAAAAAAAAAAAAAAAAGAAGATAACCCATGCACAGGAAATGTTCAAAACCACCTTAGACTTCTCCACACTACCTTTAAGCCCCCTCTCTTAGATGCTTTTAGCCCTCCCTGAGCCTCCTTGGAGGCCCCTCTTCTCACTTTGTCCTTCCTGTAAACAAGGTAGCTTTTCTCCGCAAGTTTCCAGCAGCTGACTTATTTTTTGGCACAGTTCCTGCCACTGATTTCACTTGACAGCTGTTCTGCACTCTGGTTGCAGACACAATGGGCATGCCTCAAGTGAATTTAAACCTGTAATGGTTCCTGAAGCACCTGGGGCTTAACCAGTTCCCTATTTGAAACCCTCAAGAGGACAGAGCACATTAATGAATTGTCCATTGCTCTAAACCTCTACCAAGGGCTGGACAAATCCTGTGTGTGAAGCTCTCCTGAAACAGAAAGACAGTTTTCTGTGCAAGGCAATCCCCCACAAAACCCTAGGAACATACCACCACAGTCATTGATTTCTTTGGGATACAAGAAAAACTTTTCTCTTACTTCTGTACAGTTCTCAACATCCAGGTAGCTTTATGAGATTTTTTTTTTTTCCTTTTTGTGGGAGACTGTAGTCTACAGAGAGAATTTAATATAATACTTTCAGGTTTTTATTAATGAAAACAAAGCACTGAAGCAGCCCTTTCTCTATTCTTCCTCACTCAAAGTTTTTTTTATACTTAAATGCCAAGGTGAACGTGTCTGAGATGAGGCTATTTTGTTGTTGTCATTAGTTGACTGTCACTTCATTTTGTCTATAACCCCTGTCCAATTTGCTTCTGTCCCAACTGTGCTCACCAGTCAGACACTCGCTGTTAGCAGAGTCTTCTCAGCCAACACAAGCAGAGGTGCGCAGGGTCATGTCTAATATGCTTGCCCTGGTCTGCTTTTCATTACCCAGGAAAAGGTGTTCAGGATAACTGCTCTGTGACGCATCCCAACAGGAACTGGCTACGTGTTTGTACTTCAGCTCATGATCTTAATTTCACCATGTTAAATATATTGTGTTAATGTTCATTCCCTGAGGACATGCTAAGTTGCCCTCCAGAGTTTCAAACTACTGTTGTATTAGACTCTTCAAGATTACATAAAGTTCATACTCTGGAAACTTCTGGGTTTTTTTATATATTTAATGCAATCAGGACCAAAAGAAAGAGTGAAAATACACCTCTGGAGAGTTCAGAGCAGTTATACCAGAGATGAATTTGGGCCCAATTTCTCCAGGGAAAACTGATGATCAGCAGACAAAGAGTGTACTCCATGTACGAGTTCTTTGATGTTTTCACTGCACAGTCTGGCTACATGGTCCAGAATGCAATTCCTAGTCAAAGACTAACATCAAATTCTATTCTGTTCTATGAAAAAGGTGAGTTTTTTACCACAACATTCCTGGAATCTAGAGGCATTAGTGGAAAACGAGAGCAAGCATTTGTGTAGCAGTCATGCATATGCAATATGTATACACGAAATACCATGCATATATTCTGAGAGAGACAGATTGTGCTTTTTGCTTTAAAATAATCTCTCTGACACTTTTGACATGTCAGAATGCTAAAAAGTGTTGCTACTTTCTGAGGAGCAAGGGAAAGTAGTAAACAGATGCAATGCCCTTCTAACTGTCAATCCCATTTATTTTGTGCACAAGGTAGAAAGAAACCTGTTTTCAGAAAATGATAACAGCTTTGCAATAGAGTTCAGCTGCTAGGCATGCTTACCGGCTGAAAAGAGTTTTCAGTCCATTTGGTACAACAATAATAGTCAAAGTTAGGGAACCATTTTTTTCCCTCCTAAATATGTCCTAGCACCAGCATGATTTTAACAAGACGGCTCTTCGTTTTTATTTCTTTCACTCATTCCTTGGGTTTGTTGCCAAGAGCAACACAAAGAATGCACCAGGGTGTCATAATAATCCTCCATTAAATCCCTAGTATTTAAATTTTAATGCTATAATTCAACAGCTGACAAAAGCCCATTGAGCAAGTCTAAGGAGAGGAAAAGAGCTGGTCCCATTTTCTCAGGGGGTGATGCTATAGCAACATGGAATGAATTTGGGGTCAGGGAACAAGCTGTCTCCAAGCTTTGTTTGCATTTCCTGGCTAAAAGTAGAATCTGGTGTTATAAATTTTACCAAAATAAGTGGTTATTCGGAGCTACATGAAGATCGTTCACTCTGTAAAAACCTTTGCCTTGTAAAAAAAAAGTGGAGACAACAAAACCAGCAGCCAGAAAGACAACAAACTAACAGACTATTTTAGAAAGTGCCAGCCTAAGAATTACTTCACAGTCCCTCTTCCTTCTCTGGTTTCCCTACCTTCCAGCGCAAGCCCTGCACCAGGACTTGAAATGATGCAACACACTAAATCCGTTTTAAAGGAATAACACAAAGACAGCAAAGTCAATAACGGTGGAACAGAGACCTCTTATAATCATCAAAGACCTCGGGAAAGTCTGGTATGTCATTTGTTATGCTTAGCTGTCCCCACACTGAAGGCTTTTGTGCTCTGGGGAATGTTGTTCGGTGGAGACAAATGAATACACCTGGAAGACAATTGTCCATTGTGCGAAACGCTGCTCATCAGGCGCAGCGCAGCCCCCCGCCCCGCCGCTCTGCCCTCCCAAAACCCTCCTCTCTGCTCAGGGATGAAGTCACAGTGTTTTCAAAGTTGGTTTTAGCCTGAATTAGAGCTCAGGATGTCTGTAGGTAATACAGTACATTGGCAATGTCTGTGTTTTTCACTGTACTCTGAAGCATATTTTAAAGAGGGTTGATGCATTCATCTCATTAAAAAAATTCAGGGATGCATTAGATAATGGTTATATAAGGAGATATGAAAGATTAGAATTAATGAGATATGCAATTCTCTATGCGGAAATACAGATTTTGTCAGTGAAGAAAACTATCAATGTTGTATTTCATTTGAGATCATGGAGCTTCTTTCTCCATTTTTCCACTTTGAAATCCATTGCTGTTCACCTGTAGCCAGCTCCCTGTCTGCTCCGCTGCCGGAGCCTGCTGCAAGGACCTGTCCGGTCTGGCACCTCTTGTTCAGGCTGTGAGATCAGGGAGACATCAGCGCGGGGAGCACGGTTGTTAGCAGCCTGGTGTAAGGTGGGTGGAATGTGTTTGGTAGGTGAAGTGATGCCTGTGGGATGGATGAAGGAGGCACTGCTGCGACAGTAGGGCGGAGAAGTGAGAGAGATGGTTTTGAGGTCTTTGTGAGGTACATGTCCAGGAAAGAGCAGGATGAGTAGGAACTGGGACAGCAGCAGCTCCTCTTGCAGCTGGTGTATCTAATAGCTGCTTGGTCCCGTGGGCATTGGTGGTGGAGCACAAGACACCCGGAGTACGGTGGAGGCTGCTTTGAATCGCAGTGCCTGCACGTCTTACTGGCAGGGTGGCATTTTCTGTCTTTCATGCAGATCCCTCTGACAAGGGTTAGGTGCTCAGCGAGAGGGTTAGGAAGCCTTCTTCCTTCCACCCTCCCCCTCCAGAGCTCAGTAGCAGAGCCTTGCTACAAGAAAAACAGGGTTACGTCATGTCTTCTACGTCTGTCTTCCTCTGCCATTCCCAACCTCTCCTCCTGCATGCTTCTGGATGTGGGAAGCCATTGAGGAGTCAGTGAACTACTCCTCTCTTCAGCGTACTTCTGTGACAAAACAGTATCTCCCTTACTTTGTTTGTCAACACATCTATTATGCCAAATGATTGTTTTTCCAAGATGACATTTCAAACATATATAGGCCAAACTAGCATTACAGGTGCTACATGTAATGCATGTGACTGTTGCTAGGCTGTCCATATACTGCTTTTTGGAAGTGGTACATCCATTTCTGATCTGCATAGTGTAAGCATCCATTTTCTGACCATTATTATACCAATATTATTAAGCTGCTCACTCACACTCTTTTAAAAACAGAGCACCTTGAGCCTGCATTTTCTTTCCTGTGTCTGTGAATTGCTTTCTAGTTCAGTTTTGCTGTATCTAAGATGAACAGATTTTATGAAAATTCCATTCTTTCACCCTGTAAAGAACTGTTTTTCAATAGAAAAGCTGTGAGCACTGGAGCCCCACTCCAAAAGAGTTCAGCTCACTTGACTTTGGGGTCTTTAGAGCAGGAATGATTCCTGTCAGCCTGCTAGATCTAAAAGGGAAGCAGTTCATGTGCAAACAGCTTTCCATCATTATCCTGGGAAGAATCCCACTGGGAGAATAAAGAGTAGCCATAGGAGAAAATTTTTGCAGTAATGGCATGTCATTCCCTTGACCCTCTGCTGAAGTGTTCACTTCTGTTATAGCTCAGGCAAGAAATATGACATTTTATTGTCTGAGATTTCCAGGCAAGCATTCCTGAATGGGGTGCAGTTCTCATTGGGTAATAATCTATGGGACCATCCAAGAGAAAACAAGAAACTTCACTGTTGTAACTTTAAAGCCTGGCAAGCTATAAACTCTGAGGATCCTTTGGTAGATATTTTTTATTTAATGTCCTTTTGTGTGACCGAACCGATTTACATGCAGAGCTTGTTGGATTTATATATTAGCTGCACTGATTCTGATTATTCCAAGCAATGCAGAACAGAGGCAGAAGCTTGGAAGGTTTGCCAAAGCCTTGGAGCACCTTTTCTGTTCTGGAATTGTGGATTCTGTGGATAAAATCAGAGTCTCTCAGCTTGAATTAGGGAGTTCCTGATCTTTTGCTCTGAAATTACTTGACCTGTTGCTCTGAAATTACCCTATTGTGCTATAAATGCTGCCACAGTGTGACTGAGCTGATGGCTTCCTCTGGCAGCAAAGTTCATAGGTCTGCACGAATGGCACTACCTGGGATTTGCTACTGAGGCAATTCTTCACTGAAAAACATTTCACTATTTAAGTGCAGGTGTTGGTCTGCTAGTCTTGGTGCACATCGAGGTGCTTGGAGGAGCAGCACGCTCAGGCGTCCAGCATGCCAAACGCACACGTGCAAACACATGCTGGAAATGCCAGCAATCAACTCAGAAAAATGCAGCTTGAAGACTTGCTTATTTTACAGCACTGCTGTTGGCAATAGGTCTTAGAATCAGCAAAATAAATGGCTTCAGTATAAACCAGATATACACATGTCGGAGAAGGAGAGCTGCAGCTGGAACAGAATGGACCATGATGACTCACCACTGAAAAGAAGGCTCACTGCATTTATGACACTGGGTGTCTATGCTGGTTTTGCACATCAGGATTTGTTACGGCCAGACACGCATCAGTCTCAGTCTAAAGGCACCTAATTTTGGCAGTACAATATCAAGTGGTGCCGAGCTGTAGCCGCAGAGCTGAGCTCTGAAACTGCAGTGGCTGTATTTCAATTACCTCCACTTCCAGTGTGTGTACATACAAATATCCTTTCATGCTAAAGATAAGTCTGCTTCTCACTGTCTGTGGAAGTACCTTTCCCATTCCCTGTCAGTTTGGTGTAAATCCTTTGTATTAATTTTAGGTCTGTTTAAGACCTGTTTAATTGTGTTTGACTGTCTATCAGATTCCTTTATACTTTTTGAACAGTATCCAGTGATGCTTGAGGTAGATTCGGCTAGGGAAATGAAGTGGCCATAGATGTAAAAATTTTTCTGTGGCTTTTCCGAGGAAATTTTATCAAGTAATTTACAGCGAGGATTTAAAGATAAATAAAAAGACCTGCTAGAAGTAATCAAAAATATGTAGGAGTACCTCAATAGTATTGATAATTTCAGTGTAAATAGTGAGCTCAGTCTCACAGATCAGTATCTCTTGTGCAGGTAAACAAGTATTAATAGGAACATATTAAAAATGGAGAAGTACAAGACATAAGAGCGTCCCTGGCCTAATGTCCTGTCATATAGAAGACGGGCATTAGGACTCAGGGTTACTGTGACTGCAACACTGCTGATTTATATAAATGACAACATCCAAGTGTTAAACATTCTGGAACTGTTATACTAGAACCCAAAGCAAAAAATTTCATATTATTCTTTGAACACTTTCTTCAGCGTTTGCATATAGCTTTGGAAGAAAATGATGCATTTCTGAAGCATTTCCAAAACTCCTTTCATGGATCCATAATACTGGATACTTGGGCTGCCCCTATGATGTGTTAGCACTGGGTCTAACTCTTCCCATAGGTATTCCTATCAAAATAACTGATTTCCTTTTTTGAAAGACCCAATCTCTTTAAGAGAAAACAAGTCTTAGGAAAGACAATGGATGGTATACATATAAAGAATATGATGTCCCAAATGAGGTCAGCATTGGAGTTCAGAGTCAAGGAGCCTCAGAATCTACCTAAGAGTCTTCCTTCAAAATTTCCATGGTCCACTACAGATGGTTATCAGAGAAAGGAATCCTCGTGCTAACAAATGCCAACCAGAATCAAATCTGTGATCACAAATATATCCTTGTGCTTTCTCCTCTTTATTTCCTGTTTCCATGACAAGCTGACTTACTTCTTCAGGCAGACAAGTGGGAAAATCTAGCTGGGAGGTAGAAAGGGACCTCCTTCAAACTGAAGGTGCTGCTGAAGCATGTGGATGTTCCTAAAGAAAGACCATCCTTGTAAATTCATATGAGAGTGGCTTTCTGCCGTGACCCTCCCCAGATTCCCATGAAGAAATCTGACCTAGTCTAACTAATGGAGATCAGAAGACATCAAGGTATCAAAATAAAACTTTTCTGAATTAGTGAAAGCAAGGAGGCTGGTGAGATTAGAGGCAGACATTTAGTTAGCGGCATACAATCAATAAATTTATAATGTTGTCTTGCTCAGGAAGTCTGACCTACTCTTTAACACATGGACCCGCTGAGAAAAGCCCGTAGTGAGAATGATTCAGCACCTTTTAAAAATGCCAAAGGTGAAAATGCTGGAAATGCATAGTCATTTAGCTTGCTGAAAAGAAGGTTGAGAAGAGACATGACAAAGTCTTCGAACAAATCACAAGTTATTGCAGAGAAAAAGAGTATATTCAGTTCTCCATGACACTGCTGGGTTGAAAAACAGTCTGTATCTTCAAATGCAGCAAGGGAGCCAATATTGGAGATACACTGAGTATGCTTACAATTAAGGGTATGAGGAGCTAAGACAGATTATCTGGGAAGTTCTGTGAATCTCCATTAGTCTTAGAGGACATAATACTTGCCATGTGGGACACAGGCATACGTGATCCTCCTCGAGGCAGTGGGATGGACCAGCTGATTTCTCTTCCTATGATTCTATGGTGTTGTGGGGTTTTTTAACCACAGCACTGAATGGGTGTTTATATGGTCTGCATTGTTTAATGGCAGGCACAAGGTTAGAGTGCAGGCACAAGGTTAGAGTACCTCATGCCTTTATTCCAACAGTGGAGCCTTTCTCTAATCATTTTCTTACCAGAACTACTCTTCTGTCTTAACTCTGTTTCTCCTGGTTAAGGCTGGAAACAACATTACTGTACTTTCAGCATCTTGGTGGTTACATAAATTTTTGCGTTTCAGGAATGAATTTGGGACCTCCCCGTAGCCTGTGGATGTGAAATACATAACCCTGATCCACTTCCTAAGCCACCAGAGACCATTTTTCAGGGGAAATACATACACATTTTTCCCAACTATAGATGAATGATGTGAAAGGAATAGGATATAAGATATCTCGAAGAGAACAAGAAACATATTACCCCCTTTTTTCAGTTTGTTTGGAATTTGTTGGTGGCAACTGTGGCCAGTTAAACAGCAATCTCTGGATGTTACTTATCTGTCAAAGTAAAGTTATTTCCCATGATGAAATCAACAGATGTGAGTTGCAGCCTGGAAAATGAACCTCAGGTCAAACAAGTAGTTGTTGAGGGTGAGCAGTAGAAAAATTAAATCAAGAACAACTTAAATTGCATTTCTGCTTCAGCAAATCTGGGGTTTTGTTATCGTTTTCTCAGAGCCATTTGTTAGCTGACAGTAAGTTTCTGGGAGGAAGATGTGAAGTTTTTGCAGTATTGAAGGTATGTAGTATTTTGCTACGTGTTTGGATAAGCGCATGCAGCCATGTTAATGAAACCTGATTTGGTTCCCTGTCTGTGTACTGACAAGGGCAAAAGGACTCAAGTCACTCCTAACAATGACTACTTCAGTGTGGGTGCAGAAAGTGCTCCCATATGTCCACCTGGGAAATCCTGGACAGGAATATATGCATGTATGCACTGCATAGGTAGATAACACATGTAATATCAGAAACATTCTTGGGTGCATCAGACTAGATGCAAAGATTGACTCCCGAGAGTATGTTCAGTGAGCCCAGGGGGTCTGTAAAGTCAGCTCACACCAGTGGTCTGTCCACGAGTCCAAGACATCTGGACACACAGCAACCCATCAAGAGCTACTGCTATTGTCTGGTCTGGTGGCAGGATACCCCCTACACCTTCTGGATAAATGCCCATATCCCTTTTTCCCAATTTAATTACATTTTGGGCTGGGGGACATGTCAGAGAAAGCAGGATAGCTAGTTGCCCTAGACAAAGGAAAAAAATAGGTCTGAATTCCTGCGTAGCTGTATGTGCTTCAGCCTACACAGTAATTAACTGTCACATGATTCAGGGCAAAACCAAAAAAGTCCCTATGTTTGCATCATTACACAAATGTTTACTTAAATCATTTATTCTTTGGTTTTCTTTGGAGTATCATTTTAGAGGTCAATTAACCATTTTTAAATTTCCCACCTTAAACAGTGAGCATGCCTTCATAACTATAGACCTAAAACTGGCAAGGAATAATATAGCATTTTCCACTGAAAATGTCAGTCTTCAAGTTCTTAATTTGTAACATTAGTTTTCATTTTCCTCATCTTGTCTAGAGGCAGAAAAGAATGGGGGTCTCACCCTCCCTTTAACTCATCTCCATTTGTAGAAGTACTGCAGGAGCATAATAAACTTCCTGCTTAAGTTCAATAGTAAAAGTAGTTTTCTTTGATTTATATTGAGAAAGTCATTGTGACAGTATGAACAAGCAAGTGAACCTGCCAGAAATCTAGGAGAGTCTGTTGCTGTGATGTTTCAACCTTTAAAGCCAAGTGATATATTTTCCTTCAGCTTGCTCAGTCCAAATACCAGGTTTTAGGAAGTACTGAGATTTTAGTTTTTCAGCTGCTGTCCAAGCTTTGCATGTTTATCCTTACATAGAGACAGATGGACCAATCATCTTCTGAAATGAAATTATGAAAGGAATAGTCATGCCAAGTCAGATTCCAAGGTTTAAGGTTTCTGGTTTGTTGTTTGTTTTGGTTATTTTTCTTTTATAAATTATTTTCACACACAAGAAAAGATGAGCCGCACACAAGAGCTGTACTCTGCAGCTGGATCTACTTCCAAGTCTGAATCTGAAGGTGGGATATGGACTCTGGATATTTTTAGCCACAAAAAATGTGAACCACAAAAGTATGTAAACTACACACATATATTTGCCTGTTCTTTTCAAAGGAATTCTCTTCATTACGGAAAAAAAAATACTGCCCACAGAAAGTTGGCAGAGCAGTAGCCCATGTCCCAGCAGATGCCTATGGAATGTTCCCGACTGCTTTACATGCTAAAATGTGTGGCTTTATAAACAGTGTTAAAATATTCGACACTAGTTAAAAAAAAAAAAAAAAAAAAAAAAAAAAAAAAAGATTAAAACCCCACAAACATATTCCCTCAAAAGCACATGTAGTATGGACAGTAAACAATGTGTTAATAAATGGGCCATTCCCTAAATGTTTTTCTCATTTGCTGCTTTAAAAATGCAACCAGAGTGGGCCCAGTTAGGTCAAACAGGGCTATTTGCTAATTAGAGTAATACTTTGTGAGAGTGTGGTTGATGCAATATGGTGCTTATTCATCACCAATTTCATATCTAATTATGAACGTAGGTCTGGATTCGGGAAAGCAGTTAGGTGAATACATAAACCGGTTTCTCTTCAAGGCAGAGTATAAGTACCTGCTGTATTTTACCTAAGTATCTGTGCCTGTTTTTTCCTATTAGCTAATTCTAATTGCTACTTGCTTGACACGTAATTTAAGTTCTCTGAATGGTTCTTCAAAGCATGCTTAGTTCTCCTAGACATGGAGACTTAAGGAGAATTTGGCTGTTTGAGTATAGCCCAGAATGATCAACTTTAAGCAGCTATTTCACACAAATGGGATTTTAAGGTATGCTTAAAGTTGATCATGCTCTTATATATCTTTCTGAAGAGACAATTATTGTTTTGAAATAATTATGCATACATCTAATAGAGTTTTTCATTACTTTAGTAATTAATCTGATAATCTAACAATATATTTTAAAGGTGTGTGAATTCCTAAATATTCCTATGAAATAAATAACTATTAACCTTGAATTCCTAATATGCTTAACAAGGAGTACATTAAATTCCCCTTCTCTGAGGAATAGTAGTGATGGAATCTGCATTTTCTTAAATTAGTTATTTGAAAGTATTCTATATTTGTTCTGAAGTGGTTTAACCTTCATCACACTTGATAGTCTAGATTCAACTACTTCCTAAATTAAATGGCTTGCTGAAGTCGTATGGGATTTCTCTGCCTCAATGCAATACCTGCCCGTCATATGCAATTGTCAGTTGTGAATGTTCATCCTCTTTCCAAGGCTCTTGTTACTCACCTCTTCTTCCCCCTTGTTCATGATCTGTATGTCACCATTTGTGCAGGTTTACATATTAACTTTGAGCTGACAGGTCTGCCTCAGAAAATGTCTCCCTTTTTCCTTCTCTGGCTTCTTTCAGTTTGGCATTTCTTTTTTTTTTTTTCAGATTTTGCATCCTGAATGGCTCAAGGTCAACTCAGGCGTAGTCTAACTAAACCCAAACCTTTTTATCTTACCTCCAAAGCCCTTTCCACTCCTATTTTCTATGGCTGCCAAGAACACCATTCTCCTTGTCATCCAAACACACAATCTTTGATTCTTCTTTTGACTTCTCTCGTCAGACTCTGACTATAAGTAAACAGCCACACATAAATTATTTTGTCCATCTTTCCACAGGGTGTAAATATCTTGTCTTGAAACTCAAAATTTTACATAGCTGTGTCCTGCTTACATTTTGAAAGCATCTCTTTTAATCTTATGTTTAATTTAATAGCTCATTTTTAAGTAAAACTCCTCATAAAATGATCTTTTTGTGTCACCTTTTTACTACCGCAACAATTGTAATAATGGTACCGATAATAATGGAATCAATATATAGCAATTCCAAAGCCATCTTCGTAATTCCTTTTCTTCCTCCCACATTTCCCTTTATTATTATTATCTTTCACATAATAATTACTTGTGAATAAAGATTGTCAAAGGTTCAGGTCAGGTACATCGTCTTTCTTTTGTTTCAGCAAAGTTCTGCTAACGTGTGCGTATGTGAAAATACAAACAATATGTGAAACTCTTTGGCAGCTAGGTTTCAGTGGTTAGCATCTGTCTTTAGAGCTGACTCTATGCCAAGGGAATTTGTCCTTGATGTGGAAACAGTTTTGTTGACTTCATAATGCTTCTTTGTTTTGGAGGGGAAAAAACCCTTTGAACTGGCTTTAAAAAATGTGTTGCAAAGATTCATGAAAGAAATAGGTTTTTTTTACTGTCGGATTGAACAGGTCAAAAGGTGAAACTGCGACAATTTCGGGCTCTGATTGATAGACTTTGCTGTAGAATATCTACCCGCGTGATTCCCCAGGGCTGCTCAGCTGAGAAAGCGTTGTGTGATCAAACCTGCTCTTGGTGGCAGGGGTAATGACAAGGGGTGTCAGGGGATGGATGGTAGCTCACTGAGCTTTTATTTGTAATAATTCATTGGGATTGTTTTGGTTTTTTTTTTCTTAAATCCACATTTCCTGAGAGGAAAAAACCACAACTCAGTTTGGACGTAACCTTTCTTGAAATCAAATGCCAACTAAGTTTCATGATATTTTTCAAGTATACCTTTTCTATCCAAGGATATCAAAACAAAGTCAGTAGGAGATATTGCTGCTTCTCTTATAATGGAAGTTGTTCTGGACTGTGTCATTCACATTATTAAAGCTTCAGCATCCACTATTCTGTGATCCTAGTCCCACACACAAAAGAAACCTTGACTGAGAAGTGAGGTTTCTGATACAAAATAAGATACAAACCTTACTGATGCTTCTGACAGAGCAGGACTTTCATCAGATCTCCCTTTTGGGTGGCTTATCTTGTGTTTAGCTCTCACCGCAGCCTCTCCCCGGTGAGCACACACCTCTCTCCTCCCTGTATATCAATATCTCTTTTCAGGTCTGCTGAGCTTGGTTGAAACTGGCTGATGGGTTCAAATGTAATTGGACTGAAATGTCTGATGGACAGATACACACGGCACAATCTCCAAATCCTTAGTGCCTCAGGCAAGAAACCAGACTAAAAGATTATGAAAGAAATTACCCACCCCACCCTGCCCCAAAAATTAAGGCATGAATTTAACAACCTTCTACAAGAAAAAGAAAAAAGCTCTGGCAAGTCCTGGACACGCAGTATGGGTTCTGATACTGCTTGTGGTTTGATGTGAATGTCCCTCCTTTCCAACTGTGATAGCTGTCAGTACACAGCTCTACGATACCCACAGGCAGATAAAATACAGTCTTCAATAAATTACTCAAGATAACCGTCAAATAAACTTATAGATCATGATTTTCCCATGTATATTTGCTCCACTACCTGCTGTTGATATCAACATAAACCAACATAAACAGAGTTTTATAAATATAAGCATCACTCTTTAGGCAGCATTAGCTGTTATCTACCTTCTACTTTGCATCTTAAGAACCAGATAAAGGGATTTCAGTTACTATTTAAAAATGCTAAACCAGTTTAAATTCTGAGCAATACTTAAACAATGACAAATCATTAAGTGCTATAAACTGCTTTAAGCTATAATCTTTGAGCTGTTGCTCTGTCTCCATGCTCATCCTCATTAGGCTTGTGCCTGTTGCACAAATATGAAAAAGAGCTATGCCATTTAACCATAAGACTCTTGAAAAACAAGGCTGTAAGGCATGAAATTTATTTCCCTCTGAAAGGTTCTCCTGTTTTTCTGCATTACCTTAATACTGAAGAAAAAAATGAAAGACTTAAAACACAGGCCCTGTCACAAAAGTTTAACCAGCCAGGTGAAAACTTGTTCTAAAAGCAGGTCTCCTCAAAGACATTTCAGATTTAATTTGTCCAGGTTGTACAAACTATAGAAAAATAAAGCTGCCTTTCCATAATTTACTGGGTTGTAGGTATATTTTCTTGCTGTAATTTTGTAATTAAATATGTAAATTATCAAGGTCGTAGTTGAACATGAAGCTTTGGCCTTTTGATGGCTCAATTTATTGGTGTGTTACCAATTCTGCTTTAGCACCATCATTTCCCCAATCTGTGAGCTGGCAGTAATTGCTTATTGCAAAAATAGCAACTGTATTTGTTTTATCTGTTGCCAGTGCATTATGAGCTGCTCACTGATTCTTGAATTTCACTGTCCCAAAAGGCAGAAGAAGAAAAACACATGCTAGACCCTCAGTTCATTCCACTTGATAGTCTGTAAGCTGCATTTTGCCGTTGTTCTCCTTCATATTATCCCATGCAGATGGCTTGATCGTATGGAGGTTGCAATCCATGTATGTACCTGCACTAACATGTATTGCAGACCAACAGAGGAGAATCTGTAGAGCTAACTAATTGGTGCTGAGGACCTGACATTCAAAATTATATAAATTTCAGGGTTTTTTGGACTTCAGACTAACCCTCCGACTTCAGCTGGAGGGTGTCAGCTGTGGTCCCGTTGTCCAGCTCCAGGAGTAATCCAGTTCATCAATCCTAAAGCAGCTCCATGATGCAGAGCAAAGCACAGGAAGCAAGTAGGACTGTCATATCCACTTCAAAAGTACAGTCCTGGTTCAGCAAACTCTAAAGCAGATACACATATTGTCTCAGAACAAGGACCTGCTAAGACCGGTATCCTCTCCAGAAGGCAGTAGTTTAGGGGAAGAAGCAGGACAAGTAAATGGAAATCTTTCCCTTTGCTTCCAAAAACCAGTTTTTAATGACTCTCTGATTAGAACTGGTTGCCATTGTACATGAACATTAATGTGCTATATAGGATCGTCATGTTAATCTCGTAACTGACATGACAAAGAGCAATACTACACTCCATGAAGAGTTTATGTGAGCACGTATAGTCAGAAAGAGGAACAGGCACAAGCCCATGTGCTGTTGGATAAATGCAGTTTATGTGCTTTCATGAAGGGTCCATTTATCTTTCAGTGATTCTTACCTTCCCTTCTGATAAGTACTCCTATTTAAAAGGTTAAATATGTTGTGTTCCTATAATAAAACGTCATCATTGTCACCATAGCTTGATTCTGAACTTGTACGTGACAAAATATTTGTAAACATGATGTTTACCTGTTCATACCTGAAACAGAAAAGAAGGATTCAATTAGTGTGGAAAATGGTTACGCTTCTTCCAAAATACGCATTAGTTCTGTGCAGAACTAAACCTCAGAGTAGTTTCTCTGTGATATGTCCCTTTCCGTCATTGTATTAAAACACTTTTAAAAAGCAGGTCTTCCTTTCACCCCTTCAAGGATTTGTATGTGATCTCCTTCCTGCCTTTTCCATTTGGCTTTGCCTAAGGAGCGATTAGCAGCTCATGTGAGTAGGTAGCTGTGAGAAAGGTGGCTCTGATGTACAAAAGGAAAACAGTTGTAGTCACCTGAGAAAGCAGCAAATATATGAAGGAAAAAAAAAACCAAACCAAAACAAACAACCAAAAAATCACTTAGAACTTGGCAAATCAGGGTGGCAATCATGGTTAGGTCCATCACTAGGCCTTGAGTCAACACAATAAAACTCCTGTACAAATGTTACAATTTTCCATGCCATTTCTCTCACTTTATTCAAGAACAACATTTGTCCATGTACATGGATCTTAAGTACAAATCAATCTAAAAATACAGATTTGGTATTTCAGTGGGATCTTGACATTTTCACTGAAATCAGGTCTACACTCTGCTGGGCATTTATATGCATAGTAAGGATCTCTGTCTTCAGGAGCACGAGGATAAGGTGCATAAAACGTGACTACTGTTCCCACTCTCCCAGGGTGGGAAACGGAGGCACGGAGCTAAGTACACAGGATCATCCAAGGTGATGCAGGAAGTCCGTGCCAGAATTGAAGACTGCTGCAATTAAACCCATATATTTTAAGATTCCTAATTTTCAGCCTCACTTTGAAACAATTCTGTTTGCCTAAAATGTAATGATGGGGTTTAGGGTTTTGTTTTTTTTTCTTTTTCCTTACCTTCAATTGTTTTCTCAAGCTTAAATGGTTATGCTGGCCATATGGTAAGGAAAGCATGACACCAGGCCTCCTGGATTGAAAAGCAGAGCAGTCTAATGCAGATAAGAATATTAGATCTTAGGACAGCACAGCATAGTTACCACTTGTTCTTACAGAATATTGACATCCATAGAAGACACACATTCACTGCAATGGTAGATCCTGAGTGAAAATTACGGAGAGGCCTCTCTGTGAGGGTTCATAGCTCCCAAGACTGATTTTCCACAATTTTTCTTCTAACAGTTATTAAACTCAGACTAACAGCAGATCTGATGATATGTAAACACATCCAAATGCGCCTGTTCGTGGAGCTTTAGAGCTTTCACTTTCATTTTTTTCTCTCACATCAGTGTTTTCAGACATTTTCACACAATGATGTGGGCAATGTGTCTTGCATGGGATCTCTAGAAGGAAGCAGACCTGAGACCTATCACCTTTAGTGGCACGTAGCTCCACTGTGCTAATGGAACAATATTTGGACCAGAATGTGCCAGTGATGAATGTGGCCTCCAAGTCAGGCATGCCTCATCTTTTCCAAACAACATTCTTGCACAGATTAGAGGATAATCTGACAGGCAGGCCCAGCCAATTAAAACAGTAATTGAAATAGCTGAGAGTGTTTTATTTGGCAGGAACTGCGCATTCTGCTTCATTTTTTAATGAACAAACAAGCAGGGTCAATCGTAATAGTTTGATTAATTTAAGAAGTCATTTTTCTGCTAAGATAATTTCCTATCTTATGTTTCTAAAAACAAAACCAGAAAAGACAGACAGAAAGAAAAGATTCCTTTCGAACTTTGGTGGGACACTATAAACATCGGTCAGTGAATAAAATCCTGAAATGATGGTGAAACCACAAAAAGCAAAACAGTTCCCCTTTTGACTAGAGGTAGGCAAAGGTATTTCAGATGCAGGGAAGGGGGAAACCTCAGGAAGCCCACACTCATTAAAGGATTGAGGCTCGTTTTCCTGAGTCTCAGAAACATTTAGGAAAACAACATTAAACAAAAAGCAAACTAAAACTTCCCCTGCAACTTCTATAACCTTATTGAGGCCTTTGAAACAAGCTAGGACTTTCCTTCGTTCCACCCACTATTGACCAACCCTGTACTATAAAGAAAAAACAAGAAAAAAGAACCTTGTCCAAAAGCAAAATTTCAGTTAGGAAAGTAAATGCAAGGCGTATTTCAAACAACCAGAGCACATCACTAATTGACAGTTGCATAGTGATTTACAGGAGACAGCTTATTAGCTTTGGTACAGCGCCAAGTGGTACCCACATCACTGAAAGCATCTCAGCTGGCGTTTGGGCATGGGTATCTCAGACCCTCCTTCCTACTGTCCCCAGTTTAGAAAAGCATTGCCATTCATCAAAGTACTTAGGCCACATGCTTAATTTTAAGCACGTGTTTTCCTCAAAAGGGATGCATTTAAACATGTGCTAGGCATTTAAACATGTGCTAGAGTTATTTATGGAACTGCTCCTTCCAGGAATGGCATACATCTGAAGGCAATATGGGAAGTATTGACTGCCAAGACGAAGACTGCATCTATTCTGCGGGTGAACTGCGGATTTCAGTCCTCAGGCCAGTTAATTTGGCACCTTGCAGAAGGAATTTAAAGATGTCAACTGTTTCCTGAAGATAACACATGTGAGTAACACGACATTGTGTTCAATCAAAGATTGGAATGATGCCTTCAGTAATTTTGACATAGAATACAAACATTGATCTGTGTGATTTAGTCTGAAGTGAAGGTGGCTGTGGGAACCACAGTGTATGTTAGATTCAGCAATTAAGTACCTTCAAATATTTTCGTCCTTGTTAAGCATGTGTTAGGTTTGCCAGTACAATGTGAAGGCAGAAGTACATTGGGATTGTCAGGGATGTCACTCCCAAATAGTGGAAATGCCATCCCATACCTTGCATTATATTGCAGATGCACATTAAAGCCTGTCTTCTGGGAACTTATCTTCCAGTGTTGTGAAAAGCCATGCAGACTTCTTCATTGCTCCTGTCTGTAATTTCTTGATAGCAAGAATGAAGAATGTATTGAAGTGCAAGTAGCAAAACTCCTTTTCCTTCACAGCCCTGTTGTTATAAAGCAATTTTTCCAACTTAACTGTAAGAAGAATTAATTACATTAGTATTGAAAATATGCTGAGGCACCATCTTCTGATTTTGTTAGTGACTTGGAGTAGCTGGTCTGGGCCATGTTACGTGCAATGAAAAGAGGCTACATGTCTGGCCAACTATGAACCCTCACTCTCCTCTTCCTCACTAGTCACAGAGTAGAGCATTCCCTTACCAGGCTTTTGGGACGTAGTTCAGCTGCAACAGCTGCCCACTTCATAGGGAAGCTGTATTCAACATGTGTATCTTCCCCCAGTTAAGGATTTTGTTCAAATAAGGTCCGGGATTCTGGTGTTCTCCACTGTAGAATAACTCAAGGAGATACATAAGATGCTGCTGACTAGATCAGAAAACTCCAGCTTTATGAATTGCCCTAGATACATGTGTGTAGCCATCCTCCTCAGTTCTCACCTCATAAGGACCATATATGCCACCTCCAACCTCCCTGAACAGCAGCCTGTCCCCTCCAGTGTGTCTATAGGGTCTGATAGGAAACAAAATTGACACATTGCTTCACTACTTCCCTTGGCCTTAGAATAGATCTATCTATCTCATTTGCCTTCCCTCACCGCAGACAGGATGGTCAGGTTGTTGAGCCCTGGCACACACAGGTTAGTCTCAGCAAAACCAGAAAATGTCTCATGGCAACATTTGCCAAACTCCCCATTAAAGGCTGCATAATGGCAGCTCGTCTGCGCTACTTAGGGCAGTGATGTGGGGCTCTGAGCTGCTTAGGCTTACCGTGAAGTCTGTGTGGGTCTCAACTATTTTTAGTTCTTCCTCTTAACTGAATTGGCTGATTCAGTATAATACAAAGCCCAATATCTAAAATGCACTTTGAATTCAAGTTTCAGTATCTGAGGCCACCGCCACTGGCTCCCATAGAGTCAGTCCTTGCTGCGGCTTGGCTTTATCAACCTTTTGGCCATTTAGACTTAAAAGAATATCTGAGATGAAAAATTCTGAGAAGAGACAGTACTAAATCACTTGGAAAATGTAGCATGTTATTTATTATGTAGACAACAAAAACACGATGTGGTCACTGGTGAGTGTTTGGGCAAATAGATCTTGTTTCCAGGAAATTTTATCTGTTGCTTCCTTGGTTTTGTTGCTCACAGAAACTGCCACCCCTGCCATTTCTGCAGCGCCTGGTGAGTCAAGAGTTCTCACAGCTGGAACACTCCAAGGCCATGCAGCAATCTGCTATGGGACTTTCCCTCCATAACTGCCTCCTTCTGCCCCTTTGCATTGGCTTATTCCAAAGCCTTTTGCTATCTTTTCAAGATGACCAAAGGTCAAAAGTCCAAACACTGACAAATTATAGTGTATTGCAGAAAAGCTGTAAGTAGGAATGTGAGAAACTCTCTTGGCACCTTCATTTCCATCTGGTTTCCATGTGTAATAAATGTAGCCAAGTTTATTAATATTCTAATCGCTACTCAAAGGCCACAATTCCATGCTCTGACTGAACTGACACTGAGGTTTTGGATGTGAAAATCGTATTCTATTTATATAAACAGCAAGGATATAACATTGTGCAATAATTTTGCTGATATTTATTACAATACTTAGACTCTCTTTCCATGCTCAGAATGGCTTAATAGGATTATCTCACTGTGAAAGAAGCATTTATCCACAAGTTCAAGAGGTGTATATTACAGATTCGTGTACTACACCACACAATGACCTTTACCTCGGGATGTGTGTGCCCCGTGTCAGATACAATTTGGACTGAAAATATTATCAGATTTTCCTCCACTTGATGCTACTGGCTTTTCTGGAGATGCCAGAACAGCAGCTTTCTCAGCTAGTTGTGCTCATTAGCTTACACTTGAGAGCGCTGTATCGTGTTTGAGATTTTTGTAGTAATACAATAAATACATTTTATAATACAATAAAGTAGAAGTCCTTTTATTCTTTTAAATTGAAATTTTTGCATACCATAGCATTTGAATCTGGCAGGTGGAAAAGAAATCACATCAATAAATTGTACTATGGAAGAATACTTTGGGGTTTTATCTGAGGATCCCAACACACTTTATAAACTTACATTACCTTTTATAGCATGTTTGTGGGTATCTGAAACCTTTCTAATTCACATAAAAAAATGAGACATAGATAGATGAACCAGCCTGGCCAAGGATATACATATTTCACAACCTGTGAATATGAGAAAAATCTAAAGAAGTGAGATCCCTGTTTGCCTGCTCTAAAACATAATTTTAGGTATTGTTTTCCTTATTGAATGATCGCAAGCAACATGGGAAAATAGACTGATTGAATTTAGATTACGCTTGAAAGGAAAAAACAAGTTCTGCATTTTACTACCATGATCATGTGCTCTTGCAATACTTTAAAACTATGCAGACAACTTAATTTCTAACAATACTCTGTAACATGTGGCTAAATTTTTAAACCAAAATTTTGTGATAGGTTTCCAGTCTCTGAAGCAAGAACTGCATGCATAGAGAGATTTTCTGCTGGTTCAGAAGTTCTTACTGTGGAGTTTAACAGTTGAGCAAGTGCAAAAAAAATGGGCTTGGGAGCTCAGACTCTTCAAGCTGCCTCTGCTGTCTGTGAACTACTTCTGTCCATACAATGATGCTGCTACCAAATATTTCTCCCCATGTGTTTTTTGCAGATAACAATCAAACAGACAGCAAACCAATTAAAAAGTCTTTTCAGCCTACTGTGTTCCCTGTTGCCCAATACCCTTCTTAAGGCTAATCGTTAATTAACCATGAACTGATGCTGCAGTATTTGGCTTGTTGGTAACATCTGATAAGATCTGAAGAGCCTTCCCAGCAACTTAAACTTTTGCTGACAGGACAGTGAGTGAGAGCTAAAAACTGTGAACCTCATTATATCCTAAAGTTATGCAAACACAGAAGGACACTTCATTAGGTTTGATAAAAATTCCATGAAAACTCTTCATATATTTTTATAACAAAAGCAGTCAATTTGGCCACTGAGCAAGTTATGACTGTCCTAGGGACTACTGGGTGCTGCAGGATTAGATGGAAACAATGCCCAGCTACTCCCAAGTAGACTGCTCATCATTTTACCCAGGGAGCTAACAATGTCTCTTCACTGCTGTGTGTATTTGAATTTGTAATACGTATCTGCAGAAGTGTGGCACTGTGTCTAGTAGAAGACAGGTTATGTACAACCCTGCTGAAATGCCACATACTCTCCTTTGGCAGACAACATCCTGGAGATACCTGCGATTCCTACATGGTATTATTGACGCTTACGATGTTAGATTATGAGCCCGGCTTCAGTTTCACAGCTACATGCGATGATGGAGTTCAGATAGAAAGACGGCCCACCTTTAGCAAGCCAAAGTAACAGATCAAGGTCTGCAACAAGTTCTGTGGCTTTTGCCAAATTTACTTAATGAAAGTTTGCAAAGAATATGATTCACAGTTAGACTGCATCCTCAAGACTGCTGCCTGCACAGCTTGCTTTCACAGAAAGGCTGTCTTCCATGTAATTACAGCCTACAGGAGAAATGTCAGTCTCAGATTTACTTGCTTTATGCGTGCGTGTGGTATTGCCCATCTTCTTAAGTCATCATGTCCCATCATGAAGAGACCATCTGTGTTTAGTTAAACAGTGTATTTCATGGGAGCTATTTCTGTCATCCTGCACAGGGAAGATGCCATGACTCTGGTTCCCAGAGTCCATCTGTCTCTCCCAGGAGCAAGGAATAACTTCACTAGTAACTTGCATTTTAAAAACAGGTGCAGAGTGGTAAAGGAAACAAACCAAAGGAAGGGGAAAAAATTGAAGAAAAAATGAAGAGAAACAGTCCTGTATTTCTCTAGGGAGTGGGAGCCAGAGGTGAGGAGAAAGCAGGGAAGGCACAGAGGTTCTTTTTCTCTGATAAAAGTCAGAAAGGTCAGTTCATTCCAGTTTTTGTGCCCACTGCTGCCAAACCAGGAAATAAATGTATAAAGCTTTCAAAACTTCCTCATTCAAGTAAACAAATACCAGATGAGAGAACCTCTTGTATTTGGGCTTCAGAAACTATCTGGTGTCCCCAAATTATCTTAACTATCTGGAGACTATCTACAGTCTTCAAGCAGACACCCAGACTTATGTGCTATTGTCATACACAGATACAGCATCAGTCAGACAGATGTTTTGTCCCAAGTGGATTACTTTTAAGAATATTTGTCACTACATTTTTTTTAAATACAGAGCAGTCATCATTTAATGATTTAACCTGTTGTCCAGTGACTTGGAAAGTCCACGTTAGGATGCATCATTTGATGGCAAGCTCTGTTTATGTCTATGTGCACTACAGATAAAATTGGGTAAGCCATATAATAACAGGACTGATGAGAGGGTTTACTCTACAGCTCCCCACAATCCTGCTCCCCCATCAACTGGATTTGGGGTCTGGCAGGTGACTCTGATCTGGATTTTGAGCCTCAATTTCCTCACTATAGGAGGCATAGGGCTTACAGTAGGGGACAATATGCTTCCCATCCTCAACCTAGCATGGAGACATGAATAGAGCACTCACTTGGGCACAGATACTGGTCTTGTTTACAGGACCCACGGTTTCTGATACAGTCTTAGGAAATGTATGTGGGGTAAAGTCTTTGAAAAGTTGTGCCTTAATAATGTTTGTAACCATTAATAAGTTTGATGGATGCAGTCCTGTAGATTGCTTCACAGTGATATCCACAGATTGCTGTCAAAGAAACCCCATCCCGCTTACCCCATTCACTAATATTTTAAGAAACATTGTCCTGAATTCTTGGTGATCTAGAGGGCAATCACTGAACTCATTGCTTATCAAGCTGTCATTGCATTTACTTTGCATTTACTTCAAAGATACCTCCTATGCAGCTTCCACAGCTGCAGCAGGCATGCACATCTCGCAGTGTTGGAGCATCTCCTCAATTTGCCTGGGAAAGTCTCGGGGTTAGGCAAGGAATACACAAGCTGGGACCCGTCTTCTGTCACTTGACAATATGCCTTATATGAATAACATATTCTCCCACCGTAAGTATCAAACACCTTTAATGCTGTTCAGGAAAAGAAACCACATTTTCTCCTTTCACTCAGACAGAACGTTGTTGAACTTCAAACCCTTTCAGGCTGCCTTTAGAGAGCAGCACTCAGACCCTGTAGTTACCTCGAACTCAGCCAATACTATCTTCTCACCCAACCGGGAAGGCTCTGAAAGTGGTCTAAGGCTGCGAAAAAGACTGTCCTCTGACAGACTTCAGATATCTCCAGATCTTCTGAATTAAACTGGCTCTAGACTGAAAGGCCCCAGAGTCTTCTCAGAGCTCCAGATATCACAGAATCATAGAATGCCAGGTTGGAAGGGACCTCAAGGATCACCTGGTCCAACCTTTCTTGGCAAAAGCACGGTCTAAACAAGATGGCCCAGCACCCTGTCCAGATGAATCTTACAACAGTCCAATGATGGGGAATCCACCACTTCCCTGGAGAGATTATTCCAATGGCTGATTGTTCTCATTGTCAAAAATTTTCCTCTTGTTTCCTATCAGAATCTCCCCTGGAGTAACTTGTACCTGTTACCCCTTGTCTTTTCCGTGTGACTCCTTGTAAAAAGGGAGTCTCCATCCGTTAAAGAGTGTAGCCACCCTTTAAATACTGGAACATGGTGATAAGGTCTCCCCTAAGCCTTCTTTTCTAAGGCTACACAAACCTAATTTTCTCAGCCTTTCCTCATATGGCAGACTTCCCAGTCCCTTGATCATCTTGGTGGCCCTTCTCTGGACCCTCTCCAGTCTATCCACATCTGACCAAAACTGAACACGGTATTCCAGATGTGGCTTGACAAGCATGGAGTAGAGTGGGGTAAAGACTTCTTTATCTCTGCTGACGATGCCCTTGTAGATGTGACCCAGCACACTCATGGCTTGCTTTGCTGCAGCACCGCACTGTTCACTCATACTGTGTTTCTTGTCCACCAGGACTCCCAGGTCCCTTACAGCATAGCTGCTCCCCAGCTGGGTAGATCCCAGCCTGAACTGACACCTGTACATGTCTCCAGGCATCACCATTTCCCATTCCCAAGAGGTATTTAATTGCATCAATACTCTTCATACTACAATATCCCATGTATGTTGCAAATTTAATTATTTGTTTCAGCCTGTGCCTGCTGCCTCTCACTGTGTCCCTTCAGGGACACTTTGGCTCCATCTTCTCTCCAACCACCCTTTAAGTTGTAGACATTAGTTAGATACTCCTGAGCCCTTTCTCCTTTAGGCTGAGCAAATGCCTCTCCCTCAGCCTCTCTTTGCACATCATGTGGCCCGGGCCACTGACAGCCTTGGTGAACCTACACTGGACTCTCTCTGGTACATTCATGTCTTTCTTGTACTTGGGAGCCCAAAACTGGACTCAGCACTCCAGGTGCAGGCTCACAAGTGCTGTGTAGATAGCACTTCTCTCAACTTGCTGTTATAACCTTAAACTGCCACCAAAAGACCAGGTCCTGCCTGTCCCTCACCCTTTCTTTTCACAGGACCTCCTCCTGTGCTGGTGTTAGTATGTGGATATACAAGAGGCAGATCACATCCTATACACACTAAAGTTTACTTTCAGTACACACCACTAATATACATTGAGTGTTTTTCACACCTGTAAATGCTGACTGACCCCCCTGCCTTCAGTGGGGCAGATTGTCTGAAAAACACAGTATGAAATGTGAGAGAGCCTGGGATGCAAAGAGTAAGAGAAGAGAAGTGTAACATGATGAGTCACAAAGCAATAAAATGAGAGGTATCAGTATTTATTCCCATTAAACTGGTTCCCTTTTATAAAAGTATCATTGTTTTGGGAACATTTAGCAGCGAAGAAGAATCAGGGCTGGTCCAGACTTCTTACCTCAGAAAGAGGAGAATTTTGTCTCTGACTTCAATGGTAGTAAGTCCACAGATCCTTTGCCAAACCATACAGTGAATAGGGAGGAGGATGTGTCACAGCCACTGCTGTGTAACGCATAGCTGCCATTAACATCCCCAAGTGTTATAGTCATAGATAGCCTTCTGCATGGATTAAAAAGCCCTTTTGCAACTTCAGGCCAGAAAAAGGAGAAAATACTGTATTGTATTTGCTTGTCCTATAAGGTAAATAAGGAAAGATTCAAGTCAAACAATAAACTGCCAGTTTTTTGGAACAACCTAAGAGTTTCAGCTGCTCCCCAAACTCTGGAATCTGTGTTGGAGAAAGGAATTTGCAGACCCAGAAAGAAGAGGCAATGCCACACTGCCCGTGCCTAGCAAGGAGGGCTGGAGGGGGTCCACAAAATATTTTTTATGTCAGGGAATAATTATTTTGTAGTGAGACAGAAATTATCTCATTTAAATAACATTTTTCCTACAGTACTTTCTCAAAGCCCAAGGGCTGGTCTTCCAAAAAATGAGATTTTTGGCAGCCCCAGAGCTTTTCTCGTATTTCTGTCTGTCCTACTCATATTATAAACAGTATTCTTACAAAATAATTTCTAGACTACAGTTTCTTCATCAGTGCGCTGGAGGAGGAAGGAAAAAAACTACGTTTTATGTAACTTAGCAGCTGCAGACAGTTACTCAGTTGTGCTGTTAAAGTATACCATTTGTTAGCCAATCAGTCCAATTCTATGGCCGGGATTATATGGGAGGTCAGACTAGGTGTTTGAATAACCATTTTTGGCATTAAAAGCTATGAAAACAACTATTATTTCAGCATAATAAACAAAGTTATTAAATACAAATGCAAAGTGTCTGCATGCTAACCACCCCTTGAAGTTTTTATGTTGTATTGGAGTCAGTCATCAGACTGAATGTTGTTTATGGTTTGGGGACAAATTCAAGCTTCCTAGAGGCTGGAAAAGACTGTGGATGATAACCAACACATACTAATAAGAATCCACGAGCAACAAAAGTAGATTTGAGAAAACTAAGGGAAAAAATCCATGTAATTCTGTGTTGAACTTCAAGAGAACTTTCTGGTCACTATCATATTGAGTTTGCATCTCACAATCAATTTAGTCTTGAAGAAAAAAAGGGAAAGGACCATTATAGTAGAATATTCACTGATAGCCACTTAAGAGTGTTAAATCCACTTTAGAATGAGGCATTAAAGTGGATTACTTTCATAAATCATGTGAGGACCAACTAAATCGTATCAGGCAATACTGAAAAGAATATTGGCCAGATTGAGAGTATTCCCTTTGCCTTTATTGCTGTACATTTGTGAATAGCTGAAGTACGATCCTTGTCCTGCTAAAACTAGTCAGGGGTTTTGGTTGAATCTGTGAGTTGTTTTGGCAACAGCTAAAACAATGTTTTTATTTATTAATTTACCACTTGTGAACATTTTTGTCCTGCATAGTTCTCCAGGGCTATCTTGGATGTGTACTGAGTGGAGGGAATGTAAATTGCCCCTCCTTCTGGCCAGGGATGGTGGCTGTTGATGTAGCAGTCCTATGACACTCTAAAGATGTCTAAAGATGTCTAAAGATGTTTATCTTGGGGAGAAGTAACTCCCCACGAAAACTCAAAACTGAGCGCAGTCACTCCACCTCCTGCCCTGATCACAGCTCTGGCAGAACCATGAATCAGACACATTCACTCAATACCCTAAGCTCCATAGCACCCCTTTAGTCAATCCTTGTTAAAATAAAATAGAAAGAGATCTGCTGAGCTCTTTTGGACTTTCTGGAGAGGAAAAAACCCTATTGTTCAAACAACTAGTTGAAGCAATTAGGGGAGCTGTGAATGGCTCCACCAAACAGACGGTTAGATGAACAGACTGTTTCCCCGTAGGTATTTTGAAGAGTATTTTTGTATTTTATATGTTCTATAAACAATTTTAAATGCAGTGGAGTTACTGGGGGTTGAAGGGAAACGTAAGAAGTGAGTAGGGTGGGAGTGCAGGGCGAGGGAGGATATGAAAGACTAGCCGTCTGAAATATGAAGATCTTAAGTACTGGCATGTCTGGTTATTTGAGTGTCCCTAGCAGTCAAATAATGAGCCTTCTTCATGTTTTGCCTTTCTGGACTTGGCTTACTTAGACAAATTTGTAGGCATTAGGGTCTGTCTGGAGTTAGTTCCAAGATCTTTTTTTTTTTTTTTTTCCCCTTAACATTTTGCAGCTGAGGCAGCCTTGTGAAAAAGAGAGGCTTTGAAGAGAAACATTACCAAATATGTCTTTTCTCCTGCCCATATCTTCTATTTCCACAGGAAAGGGACGCAGGCACAGGCAGACCAATGGAAGCGCAGGAGCAGCCGCCGTCACTGGAGGAGAAAGACAAGCCCTGCCTGCAGCCCCGCTCGCGGGGAGGAAGCAGCCGAAGGTACACGTCTTCGTCGGTAAAGGGGACACTGTCACCTTGGCATTTCTGCCAGTTCTGTAAAGGTTTTACTCAGCGCTTCTTCCCCTTCCAGCCGCCCTTGGCCACTCCTGGCTGACCACCTGGGAAGACTGTTTTGCTTCCCTCGGCTGCTCTTTGCGAACTGCAGACAGCAGAGTCTGACTATTTTTGTCAGGGGACACCACTCACACAAGCAGAGTAACTGAGCCCTGTGCCATTAATGCTTCCTGCCAGAGCCTCGGCTGCAAATACAGCTACACAACCTGCTCCCTCCTCTCTGTTTCCAAAGATTTTAGGTAATCATGAGAGTGGAGCAAGAGCTACTTGTTGCTCTGTACTGGTATTACTTTTCTGATACAAAATGTCACCAGTAACTCCTGCATGTAAAAGCCCTAAGGAGGGTCTGCATTGTGCTAGGATGCATAAAATAAAAACAGTTCTTACCCCAAATGGTTTGCAATCCTGTTCAGTGCTGCCCACTCCTACAATTTTTTCACTACGTCCCCGCTCCCCGCCCCCCCCCCCCCCCCCCCCCCCCATCCCCCCCAAAAGTCCTAGCTTCTGGAATCACAATTACTTAAGACTCTTTATATGTACTGAAACTCCTCTCCCTTTCCCCCAAAATGTCACTGTCAACTTTAAAACAAATTTAACCAAATCCTAAGTAATCATCTCCTTTATCCCTTCACCACCCTTCCCTGCTACTCTCTGCTCCCTTTTTCTGTATCCTATGATAGTCATGTCAGACTTGAGACAGTAAGGACCACGGTTCATCCAGAAACATGTAAATGATGGTTTCTTGTCTGGTCGCTCTTCTGAATGAACAGACAGTTGTTGCCGGGCAAAACCTGCTAAAGCTTAGCCCTGCCTCCCTCTCCTTCTGGAAGGAACTCATCCGGCTTCCTTGCCTCTAACCAGCTTTCCCTGACAGAACTTGAAAATTTAAACTTTGTGACAAATCAGGTTGAAATTAGTGAATGCATCCAAAAGATAACAGAGGTGATCAAATAGATAGGCCAGGTCAATAATATTATAAGCCATTTTCCCGAGGAAAACAGACAAAAATAGTTCTAGACCTTTCTTGTAGATACGGAGAAAGTCTATTCCATTTCAGAATAGGAACAAATCTGGATTATTAGGATAGCAAAGTTCCCCTAAGTGCTCCGTCTGCAAATTCCATTTTGAATAGAGATTTTTTCTGTTTTCTGTACTGCCTTTTTGTGCCATTGTATTGAAATATAGTTCAAATTGAGTGAGACTTGTGAAATCTTGATCTCCACAAAGAGCTGGAGGGACATGACACTGACATCCCAAGAAGCTGTGTTGAGACAGAGCTTGGACTCGGCTGGTAGGCAACTTTTTGTTGGAGTTTACAGATGAAACTGCAGATGGGATTGGGACAAACAAAGAGCAAAGTGTTAGGAATAAAGTTCTGCCTTACAATAAACTTGGGCTGGGGTCTGGAGACGGTAGGTAGTCTCTGTGTAGAGTTTCAGGCAGAAGCAATATGTGGCTGAGTTTATGATGTGTCTCATTTGGCGGTCATAGGCTGGCAAAGAGATAAACCATAGGTGACCTACTGGTAAGCCATTTGGAGCTTAGGTTATGACCAGTATGAGACCTAATATTAGATGTAAGACAGTTTGAAACTGGTAGGGTCACATGACATGATAGTTTTAGTTAGTTTTAGTAGATATCTATGGCCTATGACTGTATTAGATTAGATAAGAGCTAGAAGGAAGCAGAGGGCTGAGGATAGGTTTGAAGCTAGTGAAGTAGCTGGGCCAGGTCCTAAACCATGTCAGCCTGGGTTTAGGATTTGGGCCAGTGGATGGCTTTGGGATGGGACTGAGGGTGAACCCAACACAACCCATACAGCCAGGGTCTGGTGAATCATGTAGTATTACGCTGCGGGAGTGGTTGAGACAAATCAGTGCTGCGGGTGGGACAGGGAAGTAACCTGGCTCCAGCATGAGGGAAGAGACTTGCACTGATAAGAAGTTTGGAGACAACATACCACAGCTGATTTTTCTTAAATCTAGCTGTCAGGGCTGAAAGTGAGGCCTCTGACTGAACCCAGCCATACATTAGTCTCAGGCCACAGGGTGACTTCAGGCTAGCAAAAGTTGAGTGAGATTATCGTGCTGTGGGTACAGCAGGCTAACACGCAGAACTTCAGGCAGGGCTGTAGCTGGGGCTGGCAGGCAATCCTGTCAGAGGGCAGCCTCAGGACTGGGGGAGCTGCAGGTTGGCAGGGAGCTTTGTGCCGGGGCCACCATCAAAGGTTGCTTGTGGTGCAGGCCAGGGAGAGCACAGAGGAGAGGAGGTCTCGGGGTCTGGTGAGGACCTGGCACAGCAGGCACCTTGGGACAGGGGTAACACTGCAGTGGGAGGCCACAGTAAAAGATCTGAGGGTCAGGCCCCAGGAGTGGCTTTGGTTAAACTACAGGCACTGGGTGGGTTAGGATTATATCTGTACTTAATTTTTTTGCTAAAATAGGAATAAAGGCAGTAGGTGATCCAACCCTATGGTTCTATGATTCTATGATTCTAGGTGACTGTGAGCAAGAGGTAGGTTAGAAGTCAGACAGTGTCTTGGGAACAGTGCTCCGGCCCTGGGCAGCTAGTGGTTTGCAGCTAGGATTGAGGCAAAATCCAACAGATTAGTCTGGGAATTGTACCCCTCAAAAGACCCAGCTTTATCTCTAGGCTGCTGTCTACCAGTCTTTAATTTAAACTGAAGCCACATTTATTCCAGTACCTGAGACTACTTATCTTCCTGAAATCTAACTCATTCAAATTCATTTAGAGGAAATAATCATAATCAGATTTAGTGTTACCTATAGGCTTCAATCCTAACTCACAAGTGACTGCCTACATCAAGAGCTACCCAAAGGTACTGTCCTGTTTACATCAGTCCTAGTTGTGGTCTGGAGCTCAGTACCAGCCCAGTATGCTGTTAAGGTCTTCATGGGTAAGTTTCACCCCAGACAGCTTGACCAATAAAATTGAAATAAAGGCGGAAGCCGTATTTTCTACACTGAACACCTGCAATCATTTTATTAAATTTCTGTGGCTGCACATCATTCTTCAGTAGAACAGAAAAAAACACAGGGACTCGCAACCTTGCACTAGCCCATGCGAGGCGCAGAGCCACCTTGCAGAGACTTTCAAGGACTGCCCTGAGGAGAGAGATCATGTCTGCACCTCAGGGAACACTGAGGGGGCTGCACTGCTTCTCCTGAGCAACACCTCGCGAAAGGCCACAAGCACCTGCATACATCTGTGGTATTTTCATTTACAGTAATAAATGAAACTACTAAAATAGCAGAAAATAAAATGGATAATGAAAAATGAAAGAGAAGTTCCTTTTTAACAAAAAAATATACAGATAACAAAACCAGTGACCTTTGTATTTTCAGGTATAATATTCCCTCTGGCCCTTCAGCTGGAGCATATGGGGGAAATGACTTGTTGGCTTTCTACTAACTGCAATCAGCAAATAATTGTTAATCATCTCTAACCAATATTCTCTCCCTTTGGAATAACAGTCAAATAATGCATGATATTCCCTGTTTACTTCCTGAGGAGACAGATAACAACTGCCTACTGTGCTATGACTGCGCACAGATCCAACCCCTCCCGCAAGTCCCCTGTGTCACTCATCCCCCTCTTCCCACAAAGCCCTTGTGCCTACATGGGTAATTACAACCATTCTGAATTTTTGATCTCTCAGATTTTTGGGTTTCTTTGCTTCTTTCCTGCTCCCATTCCTCTCTTCAGCCTTGTAATACTCTGCAGACTCTGAACAATGGATTAGCTGTTCCCTCCAGTCAAGGTTTCCAGAAATAGTCTTTAGAGTTTTGCCATATGTTTATCTTTCTTAATACTCCAGTGAGCAGCCCCCACATGACTCACGGGCAAACAAAGGTCTTGAATGGTTTGTTTATTCTTCTGAGCTAGATGGCACTGCCTGGGGCTGGCCGTGTGGACAGCAGAGGAGCTCTGAGGAGGTGCATGCTGTTGCACATATTTAATTACAAACAACATCATATTTACACTGACCCAAACTGTTGTGAATCAGAATGAAGGTCGGAAAACCTAGCCACCCTCAGGTAGCCCCACTCTGACATTGTTCCTGGAATGGGTTTGTCCCACATGCCAGCGTGCTCCTGTGCACGCGGAGCCGCTGCTGGGAGAAGCAGGGGAGGAGTATGGAGGAAGTCACCCTAAATAACTCAACTTCCGACCTGCTCCCACTAAGCTCTCTCCCACTCCTGACACCGTCACTGAATGACCCTTGTCTGTTAGCTGTAGGGTGTATTTTGGCTCACACAGAACAAAAGCAACCAGCCTAAGAATTCAGTATTAAATAAATAAACAACTTTACCATGCATGACAAAGACAAAACCTCAACAGCCAGTCACAGAATGAAATGCCCAGCAAAAAATGAAGATGTCCAGAAGACCTGATCTGTGGGGCTAAGCAAGGTGCTTCAGAGTACTGAATAAAAGACTAGCTCTTACGGCCAGCACTGGGTGTGCAGAGCCATGCAAACCATTCAGGTATAAAACCTTGAATCACTTGAGGGACTAGAGAGGAAAAGGTGCAGGCTACTCAGTTATCCATCCCCTTAAGGGATCAAGGTGAAATAAGTCAGATGTGAGACAAGCAGGTGCCTAAGCAACTGGTTTTCATGCACTTTTAAACACTGTGTGGTCTCTAAGGGGACTGTGCTGGGCTGGCAGATCTGACTGGCAAAATCTGGGAGCCCTTGCTTTTCCAGAGAGGGTGCTGGAAGCTGGGCACAGGATGTTATCTAGAGGTCTTTCAGGGCTCAGAAACCACTGCTGGGACCTATCCATTTAGTAACACCTAAATATAGTTGAGGAGACACCATGACATTGCTTAAGGCCATTGGTTAATGTGGAAAAGCGACAGCCATTGTATGATATTTTGACAATCTCTTTATGAGTTCTGGGAAGGTATGCTGGAAAACTTGGAACTCAGCACAAGGGTAAGCAAGTGGCTTGAGATCTCAGGAGCATGTTCCAGGGGAAAAAAAACCTACCGGATCACCAAAGGAGAAAGATGAATTGGAAAAATTGCATGCTGAAAAGGAAAAAAAGAAAAAGATTGGGACTCAGGTATCTGGCCATCAGTGTCTAAAATGGCAGGAGGGTACCCAAACGTACTACCTGGTGCCCAGCTTTCGTTTCAGAATAACACGTGCCTCTCACAGATATGAGCAGTGCTAAGTCTCAGGTATCACAGGATGCCTAAAATGGGACAGGCAATGTGTTCGGGCATGTTGATGGGTCCCAAACTTCCTGTCACCTTTGTGAGAGCTTAAAAGTCAAACTAGGTAAATAAGGATGCCTGACCTTTCTGGAATATAGTGAAATGATGAAAACTCAGTACACACAGGATGATTAAGTTTCCTTACCTCCTAGACAAAGTGGCAAACCTTCTTCAAACACCGGCTCACTGAGGTGGTCTGCCCCTGGAAGATTGGCATATTAAAGGTTTGGGGGCCCAGGAAGCTCTTGAACTCCAGCAGGCTGCTGTAGTGAGCACCTTTCCCTTACAGACAGGGACCTTCTGTTCAAAAGACTCTGCTGATCACAGCTGTGCAAATAGGGTGGGAGGAAAGCCTTTTTCTGGAGGGAGGATTTATGTCTTTCATAGGTCAAGCTCCATCTGAAATCCGGGGGAAGATCAGGACAGGTAGTGAAGCATGAATATAACATATACACTTCAAGATAGTACTTAGTATATAAGATGTTTTGTTAAAGATTAAGAAGGGACTGATGACATCGTGAGTATTCAACATACCTCAGAAATATTGCCAGATTTCCAAGTTTTCAACATCAACAGTAAATGAAAGGTGAACTCCTTTTCTTGAGGGTAGAAAAGGGAGGTGAAGGAAGAAAGATATAATGTTGGCAAATATTTTGGTGCTTGCTCTGAGCCACTCTAATCATCACAAGTCAAAATATTTTGCAACAGGAAGGAAAGGATAACTTGTACACTGAGGTCTTTTATAAGAAAGGAAGTTCAGTCAAAGTGTGTATTTCCTAAGCATCAGAGAAACAAATCCTTTCAGTATCAAAAAATGGAAAAACAGAAGAAGTTTTCCAGGCAAAGTTCACAAGGCAGGTAGGAGTCCTACAGGGAGAGGATGAGACACAAGTTGAGATGCTGGAGAGCTAATACAGTTTCATTCTGTACTGAAGCACGTTAAATTCCACCAATACTCTGAAACTAAAGCTTTCTGTTGTCAAACTTTTGGGCATGTATTTCTTTCTTTTAATCTATGTATGTGTTTTCTACAAGATACTACCGTCATATACTGCATTGTTTAATCTTACCTGAATTGGCATTGGCTGTACTATCTTGGGAGCAAATCAACTGGTGCACCAAAAGAGAACAGGTCTCTGCCTGTCTATTTGTAAAGCACTCCAAAGGCTGCAGTTTACTGCTGGAGCAATGGGTTTGCAAAAAAAGAAACACAGCTTCTTTTTCTGTTTTTGATATGTATAGATAAAATTTTATTTTGCACACAAGTATATTACAGAATTTTAAAGCTGCAAAGTCAAGTGCTCTGTTCAAGGCTTTTATCATATGTGTAATATGTATATTATACATTGTAATTAAGGGACAAAGAATCTGCTACATTGTGATTCCTCTGACCTTTTCAGCACTGCTACATAAAAGGGAATAAAAATATTATTTTACAGACATCACCTTGTGTGGTATTTGAGAAGTCTCTAAAATCTTATCCATATCATTGCAAATCAAGGTGCATGAGATGTCTTTTGCTTCATCAAGTCTTGGGCCATTGGTGTAGGTCTTAAGGATCAGAGAGGATCCTGTGCTGAGTTTAGTACAGACCTACCAGGCTGCTGCTTTGTGGAACTATTCAATGTTTCTGCTGATTTTTTTGTCCAGGCCTGTTCTTGTAAACCTCATCATTGCATGTGACATTTTAAATGCACACCACAAACAGAGTTAATGGCTTCATGCAGTTAACACATAGCAGAAACCATAGAATAACTCAGGTTTATGTTTGTGTATGTCCTGATGTTTTCAGGCAGGATGGTTCAACAGAAAAAAAAAAAAAAAAATTGAAGCCCACATAAGTATCACTAGATGGGATAAAAGTGTCTACCCACAAATGGAAGTAACCATAATAATTCATTTGCTTCTTATTTTTTTTTATAAGAATAACCTTTGCCTTTACCTCATCCAAGTAGAAAGAAAGGTTTCGTGAGGGTAATGTGGAGGTTTGTGCCTGCTCTGTTTCTGGCCATTCCATTACAGGCTGCAAAAACCTGCTGACACTCTTTAACCATCTAGAGAGTTTTCTGGGGTATGTTGATGAAAGTGCTTTAACTTCAGAAGCTAATTGTTTGCAAACTATAAAAGATTCATTATTCTTTCAGTGTATGGTTCTGTTTCTGTTGAAACAGGTGGCAACTTCCACTCATTTCCCTTCAGCTTCTTTACCCTTTATGTAAATCAGCTTACTTTCCTTTATATGAGACAAATTGATAACCATAGGACCAATAAATTATCATCATAGTTCTCTGGCGTGTGCATCAGAAACACTCTGAGGCATTGCATGGGATAAATAATTTCAACAGCTTACACACCCTATTCTCGTCCTCTTTGCTGAATGCCAATTTTGATTTGTTGTCATGCTTTCACATCTGGATGTTTAGACACTTTGACTGGTTTGAGAAGACCAACCTGCTCCACTGCACAGCTCTCAGTTGCTCATTACTTTTAGCAATTGCTCCTCAGATCATAGCTTGCATCTGTCATGATGTCAGAACAGCATCGTGATCACCTGAATTCATTTCCTAACATCCTAACATCAGGTTATAAACTGTCACACGGAGATTTTTCCATCAGGCTCCCAACCTCTCTTCAAAAGGTCAAGATTCTTCAAAATTGCCTTTCAAAAAAGAAATATTGCCTTACTCAAAGGCTGCTGCAGTGCTCACCACCACATTATACATATAGAAACACAGAATTATAGAATAGTTTGGGTTGGAAGGGGCCTTTAAAGGTCACCTAGTCCAAACCCCTCTGCAATAAGCAGGGACATCTTCAACTAGACCAGGTAACTCAGACCCCTGTCCAACCTGACCCTGAATGTTTCCAGGTATGGGGCATCTACAGCCTCTCTGGGCTACCTGTGCCAGTGTTTCACCACCTTCTTCATAAAACATTTCTTCCTTATATTTAGTCTAAATCTACCCTCTTTTAGTTTAAAACCATTATCCCTTATCCTACTGCAAAAGGCCCTATTTAAAAGTCTGTCATCATAATACAGCTGTTTTAATGTAATTGTTGTTATATTAATTATATACATTAGTATATTATTATAGATAGTATATATACATTTATGTATATACACCTCACCATGTTTATACACATATACATGTATATCTGCACCTGTGTATACACACACACACACAGAGACAGAGAGAGACTGTAGAAGTGATTAATTTTCCACTGTAAAAAATGCACCTTTTTTTTTAGCTGGAATTTTTCCTGTCTCACTCGTAATCACTGGTACCTATCACACTTTTTTTTCTGCTAGGTTAAAGTGCAAAATACTAACATGAATCTTTTCTCTAGGTACACAGTGGCAGCCTAAAATAAAATCACCAGTAAACTGCCCTTGGGGATACATATACTGATCTTATTAAGTGTTTTAATAGTTAGTACAATAGCATTGATTGCAGCCATCATCATTAATTTCTTTTAATCTGTATTTGTTAGGTATGTTAGTTACCAGGCGACAAGGGATAGTCTATTATTGTTTTGAATTACTCCCGATGGCACCAGCCCAAGATGTGACATGCCTTAGAGTCTGCTGGAGCTTAAACCTCACTGCAGCAGTGGCTACCTACTGGGCTGCCAACGAATGCAAAGGGCCACAAGACGTCTCGGAGGGTGGGTGAAGGGTACACGATGGTGAAGCCAGAGAGGGAAGGAGGCTGGTGAGTTTGCTGACACCTTCCCCTCATGTTAGACTGATGATTATCGGGTGCCAGCCTCTGAGAGTCTATAAGTCATCCCTGGTATTTTGAGGGACAGGTTGCTCACCCAACCTGGTGCTCTGTGGATCAGGCATCACCTCCCCATTCCTGTGGGACTTCTCCCCTGTCAAAGCCCTCTGCAAGTTCTTGGCATTCCCCTACTTTCCTTGGGACTAGCCCTCTGCAAGATCTTGGCATTCCCCTACTTTCCTTGGGACTGTGGCCTCATTCAAGACCCTAGGGCATCATTTTTGTTTCCGCATACTTTTTAGCACAGATGGAGATGGGACATGTTTTCAGCTGGCAAGGCTACACCCATGTCATGATGGCAGCAGACTGGATTCCTGCCCTGGATTTGGCCTCATATGCCAACTAAATAAGTGTCTTCTGCTTACTCTCTCAAGCTGCCTCCTGAAGGCGAGGTGGCTGACTAGCATCTGAACTCCAATATTGAGACTCGTTCCCTATCACTACAGGGTCTGTGTCTCCCTTTCTTAGTCTTCCATCCTACAAGGGGGTAAATTTTGAATTGCCCCTTCCCTGGAATTTTCATCTGATATAGTCCTACTCAGCAGCAAAGTCCCCAAATGTCGGAGAGATATTTCCCTGCAGTGTGAACGGAGTATTGATTAAAAGCCATGTGTCAAGTTCCTCAATTAGTGAAGATTTGTATAGTGTGGAAAACCCTACTGTCTCCTATTTTCCTGCAAAAAGCTTCTCTAAATAAACTGTGAAGGAAAGAGTAAGATATCTAGGAAAGTGAAGGATATTGTTATTTTCCAAAAGAATAATACTCTCTAAATATTTTTCAGCATGTTCCTTAATAAGTACAAGTAGTCGAGTGTCTATTATGCAATGAACTAGGGCTCCAGTAACATTTTTTTAAGGCAACTGTATGGCTTCACAGAATCATAAAAGTCATGGACAGATTAAATGATCTAAGATGATATATTCATTTTTCCATTCCTAGTAAATTATTATTCTCTGAGCGCTGTTTTTCCAGTGCTTTTTCTCAGTTCTGTTTAAAGGAATCAGACAATAGGGGCTCCCATTGTTTTCTCAGGAGGTTATTCCAGAGCCAGAAAATTCTCCTTAGATGTAATCAGTAGGAAATTTTTCATAATATTATTGTATTTTCTTGTAGCTCATGTTGGTAATTTCACTCGTGCTCAAATCATATCTTCATGGTGTTTACATTCTCAAAATCCTTACAAGTAGTTGCTGTAATGCATGTATATATGTTCCCCAAGTTATGTGTTGGTCTTAAATGAGATCTATATCAGTGGGTTCTGATGCCTGCCTAGCATTATCTTGGATTTAATAAGTTGGTTCCAAAACAGTGATCTACTAATACAGATCCTTCAAAAATCAATTTTTCGTTGCTTTTTTTCTTTTACTGGTCTTTTAATTCCTTCCAATTTTCTGATTTTTATTCATTTTCTATAAATTTAATGTAATATTGCAGGTTTAAAACACATACTTTTTTGTTTGGGAAGAGATAATAATGTACTGGTTTCTCCTAGTGAGGTGGAGGTTCTCAGGTACTTTGAGCTAAGAATACACAGAATGAAACTTTCTTATCTCACAGATAAGCACTGTACTTTTTAAAGTGCTCCAGGACACAGTCATTCACATTTTTAACTTGCACAGAGTCATAGGCAAAATATAGAAAACTTACTCATATTCACGCCAAAACTGAGATAACTCCTGCCTTTCATCAACAGCTACAGTGTTTACTATGACCAACAAGCCACAAAAGCCTTGCAGCTGATATGACTTGGTTTGCAGTACAAAACAAATGCCTTTCTACTTGTTTAATTTGCCTGTGAGAAAGCAATCCTGTGAAAGCACATTCTTACAGAGCTAAAATGTGGCTATAAAAAGTATTCCTTTGTTCTTAAATCTAAGTTAGTGCTTCAGTAGTATTTCATTTCCTTGTAAATGTGATGAATGTCTAAAAAAAAAACCCAAATTAATTTCTGCTGAAAGTTCAAAATGTACTATAGTTTTTTTCAGAGCACTGTGCAGAAGAGCTGTCAGACTACAGCACTTAGAAGTGCTGGATGTTGCAAGTACCTAATGAGTACGGTATGCAAAAAGCACCTCAGTTCCATCACACTTTAGATAGCACTTGAAGTAATTTCCATCTGACTGGCTCTCAAGCATTTGTAGTTGTCCCTTCGTGAACCACTGCTAAACAAAAAAAAATAAGAAAGCTCTTTTCCACATTGCATTCCATATTTCTCAGCTCAGATTTTCTCTTTCAAGACCCATATAATTCATAAGCCTGGAAGGTCAAATGAAAAATAAATTAAAAAAAAAAAAAACAGAAATCTTTCAAGATGATGTAACCTGAGTTGTGGAGTAGGTCAGGACCGGAGTCCTAGCCAGTATGCGAAGGAAATTCGGTGGCTCTCTTGTGCAAGGGTAGGGGGGGAAGAAGCGAGGGACCTATACAGTAGAGATATCTCAACATAGGCACTACATATGGGCTTCAAATCATAAAAGCACTGTTGCCACATTTTATCCCCTCTGTGTAAGTGGAGAGAAGATCCAGCAGAAGAAAAGGGCATGGCCAGCAGAGAACCAGTGCTGCACGATTCCAGCTTTGTGGCACATCGTGCCTTCAACCTACATCGAGTCCGTAGTTGGAAAACAAACTTTTCCCTTTTTCCAGTAATACAGTTCTTTGGGCATCTTGAGGTTGAGCTAAGAAAAATCATTGTTTACTGCAATTGTCATGTAAAAGGAATTGATGGAAAAAAGCTTTTGCTGAATAACGGGATCATGTCGGGAGCTTATAAATGTGAAGTTTCCTTCATGGGCACATCTGAAATTTCCTTCATGAGTCTGTTCATAGGGATGTCACCAAAAACTCCAGTGATTTTCCATTCACAGAACTGAAATATTTAAAAAAACAGTTGTGCAAATTTAAGTGAATAACCCCAGCTACACCTTATAGCAATTGCAAAGAAATCATCCTCTCATCCTCCCTACAACCATCTAACAGGAGATGACTTGACCTTTGAAGAGGTATCTATGCCTTTCTATTTGTTTGTAAAGAGAAGGTATTTGCACAGTCTTTCTCCTTGCATTTGTCGACAGATTCTTAGACCAACAGATACCTCACAGGCCACAAGAAGGGGAGCTGTGATGGGAGGGAATAGGAGTAGGCAGTAGGCAGTCAGAATATTTATGTACTCCTGTTCCTTTCCCCACTGAAGAAATGCAGCTTTAAAGGTAAGTATGTAGATATAGCTGAATTTAATTAGAGACACTTTACTGTGCTTATCTGTTTTCGGCAAACCACTTGACTAAGCAGTAGAGCTTATTAAAAATATAATTGCCTGAAACAGCTGTTTTAAAAGTTCCTAAATGCCTTTCTAAATGCCTGTCTCAAAGACTCCGTGCCTTCCTAAGGAAGTATGGCTGTTAGTATGTGCATAGTCTGCAAAAGAAAATACTGCATCATCCAATGTGCCGTGCAGAAGGTGAGGGGGTTTTGTTTGTTAGATGAGGAGGAAAGCACTTTGGAATGTTGCAAAAGGCTGGCATTTTGATCTGAGCTGTGCAACAGGACCTCAGATATTCTGTGAATGAAGTTTATGTGAATGTCAGTTCCTTAGGATTTTGTAAACTCTTTCATCTGCCAACCAGTTCTTACATGCATACATGTAAATTTTACCTGCTCCTCCACAGAAGCAAAATGCCTCCATTTGCTGGCAGGGGTTATGGCCGTGCCATTGCTCAGGAGAAAAGCATGAATAGCTTGCAGAGCTGATGTCTCCCATGAGGCTCCCAGCAGAGTTTCCTTCATGGGATCTCTGCGAAGAGAACAGGGAAAAGATAAAACCAGGGGATTTGGCACTAGACCCTTCTTCAGTGTGCACCCCACTTCCAGGGTTGCAACACTAGCCTGATTTGTTAGCGTTGGGCTAGGTATCATATAAGAAACTCATGATGTACAAGCACTTGGACTTTTTTTCCACCTAAGTCTGTGTATTCCAACAATATTGATATTGAAATGTATCTATGATCTACACAGTGATAATTCTGTTTTACACAGTACTGACTTTTAGGAATTAGTTGTTTTTCTACAAAGAATTGGGAAAGAGGAACTATTTCCCCAAAAAGCTCTAATCCAGTAACCATGAAGTCAGCAGTCATTTATGCCTAGATAAGATTCTAGCATCCAAACTGCAAGGCTACCAGAAACCCCAGGGATCTTCATATGCCAGATGAATCATATGCCTCCACTTATCATTCAGGAATGGAAAGAGCCAGTAATGACTGTGTTCAAGCAGTAAATACAAAATAAATTCTCCAAGCTTCTGCACTCTGAGCAGTGCCAGTGAGGTCAGACAGTATATTTGGCCTTCAGAGTTTGCGTGAGCGTGTATGTGTGTGCAGTCATCCTCTTCCATTTCAAGTAGCAGGTTTATACTATTGTCTTGCACACAAATCCAGAGCTAAGTGAGCTGAGGGGAACCATAGATCGAGTTATTTACACAGTATCCACAGTCTGCTTACTGAGGTATAGTGGGTTTAAAATCCTCTAGTAAGGAGTACACAGTGTCCTCTGCTCTCTAAACATGCTGGAAAGCACGCTGCATGTGCTGTCTTACCAGGTTTTGGTGATGTGAACTCTGTGCCATACTGCTGAAGGTGGATAACATGTAAGGGTCTTTTAGTACAGTTCAGGCATACACTGGTCATCACAGACTTCAAATCCTGGAGCAGGCAGGGGTGCAGAGAAGTAGGAGTTACTAGGAAGCCGTACTAGTGAGACAAAACCTGGTATAGTTTCATTACCTAAACAGATATACAGAGATTTACTCTGGAAATCTCACCTGATTCATTGATGTTATCCATCATGTTACATATGGTTGGGAAGGGAAATATAAATGCTTTGATACTCTATGGAAAATTGTATAATTCCACAGGAATATAAATTGCTCCTAGCTGTAGAACTTCATAAGATAAACAAAGAGGGAAAATGAGAACAGAGTCAAATCTGCTCTGGGATCCGCAAAAAGGAATGGGAATTGTGCCATTAAGTTCAGTGAGGCAAAGATATCTACTTTTAATATGAAATCTTTCTAATCACAGCAATTTTTTTTTTTTTTTTTGCAACTCCTTTACCAGTTAGTAAATTGTGGAGCCTATGATCGAGATATATTGTGCTCTGTTACCAAACCTCAGTTGCAACTCTGTGCAGTTATCTGTTTTAATATGCTAGAGGACGGGCAAAAGCTTTACTTTTGGAATCTTCCTTTTACAATCAAATTACACATGAAGGCCTGATTCAGAACAGTTTCCCTACAGGGTTTTCAAAAGGACCAAACTCACAAATAACCATTGTGGTATTGGGAGCTGCAGAACGAGTGTAAAGAGTGGTCTTCTTTAACAAGCAAACCTTTTCATTGCCTGTACATAGGGGCCTCCCAGATTCATAAAAAACGGTAAAAGGGATTGTGTACGGAAACATCAGGAAGTAGAATGAGGTCAGAGGAAAAGCTGTGACGAAAGTGAGCTTGGCAGGGATATTATTAACCAATCCAGACAACATGCTGGTGATGCAATGTAAATACCATCTTCAGGTAAGAAATCCTTCCCCAAATGTCTTTGGTCAACACCTGAACTCAATCCAAACTTTGCTGGAGGTCCAAGAGAATCATTGCATTCTTCTCAGGCTTTTTCCTGTTTGTCAGCCTCTGCCCTTCTGAGTTTTACTCTGAATCGAGTCACGTAGTCTTAAGAGTCATAGTGGAAATTACTTTATTTTCCAAACCTCAGAGGGCCCAACAGCAACTTTCCCTAGCCTGGGCCTTTCTGATCCTAATGCACAGGTTCCCAAGAAGTCAAGCAAACTGGCAGAGGTGGGAAGCAAGGCAGAGATGAGAGGTTTGAGTTGCTGCCAGGCAAAGGCAGAGGCTTCTTGCTGGCACTGAGGCTGCCTGGAGCTGACACTGATGCAAGGAGTTGTTTTTGGTGAGGGGAGAGTAGCTGAAGATGTAGGCTGGGAAAATAACTGACAGGAGGAAACCTGGGAGCAAGGTCGTGTTTAGGGGGAAGAGATCATAAAGCAACCAGCTTTAGCCCACTTTCAGATCGCAAAGGTTTTAGTTCCTCCTGAGCTTCAGCAATGCTTAAGGAGTGAAGAGGCTGACGGCTCATTTCACCTGCAGGGGAGAGGCACAAGCTGCTTTCATTCCTGGTGTTCCACTCTTGTTTGTGACTCTAATTGAGTGCCTCAGAGCCAGGTATTTGAAGCAGAAATGGAAATTGCCTGGAAGAGTCTCAGTGTCGCCTGACAGAGCAGGTTCGCTCTCCCCGGTGTGTTCGTGCTTCTCATAAGCCCTTGCCATGAGAATAGCCTGTGGTCAGACATCCCACTCAGCCAGCCGGCCTAGCCTTGAGAAAGAGCTGGAGAGCACCTCATATTCCATGTTGTTTCACACAGCCAGGTTTAGACAGTCTCAGGTTCTTCACCGGCCCTGAGACTTGCCCTAGCACAGGGCAGTCTAGAATGATACCCATTTCTGGTACAGGCCACATCACAGGGGCCCTTTCAAAGCATCTGAAGTGATTGTGACTACCTAATTCATGTCCCACAGGGATTTCAGTGGCTCATGGGTTTGGTTGTCAACCTGTTTGCTGTAGAGATGCGTAAGGAAAATGGGATTTACAAGGAGTCCTCAGCACTCCCCTAGACCCGCTTCTATTCAATGAAATGTCAGCAACACTCAAGAAACTGCTGAGCATTTTCAAAAGGCCTTCTCCTTCGGTCCCACTTTTGTGACGACGATATAAGGTATTTTTCTTTCTAAAACCTGAACTTTCCCACACTGTTTTGTGAATGGTGAACAATATTAAGAGGGTTTCTTACCTCAAACTGTTGGGGTGGTTTTAAGCTAGTTCCTTAGAAAGAAATTAGTTATATACTCTTTTTCCTGACTAGGAGGGAAAAAAAACCTCTAAAAACCATACCTAATGATACCCTGAAAAACCTGCAGAGAATGAAAAGTCCAGGCTTATATGCAATTCTAAACAAGCATCACTTCAATATGTTTTTATTCCTTTAATGAGCTCATTTTTCAGTGACTTTTCTTATCTGATATTCCTGGAGGGCCCTTGGCATTCCTCACATTTTTTCCCTTTTGCTTTCAGCTGCTTCATAGTCCCCTTCCTACTTCAAACTTTCATTGAGATGCTGAGCTGAGTGACAGACTTTAATTGGGTGACACTTGTTGCTAAGGAGGCATGCTTATTTAAACTAGATAAGAGGAGGTTACTTTAAAATCCAAATGCATTATAAATGGTAGCTTTCTGTGTGGGAGGGGGCAATAGTTTTATCGGAGTGGTCATTAGCATATTTCTCATGTGTTATGTTGGAAAGAAACTTACAATAACATTCATTTTTTTGCTGCCCAACATAGTTCCAGTCTTGCCAGTCTGCCATGCTAATTAAATCTTTTTCACAATTATGCAGTTAAAGCTGGCAGTGCCTTGCAAGCACTTTGATTTAAATCCTCTTGGAGTCAATGTTGCATTGTTATAAGAAGACCTATACTTTTAGCATGCTTATTTTGGCATTTTGCAGTCCTCATTCTAGTAATGATAACAACAACTAAAAAAAGTTGCTAGCTTTACTTTGAAAAAAAAAGCAAATGGTTCATTTTCAGAGTACCCAGCCTGGTTAGGTCTTGTCTGAATTCCCCCTCTGGTAAAAGCAGTAAAAGATGGAGGTCATACAATACTAATTAGGGAACATGCATATAAGATTTGGTCACTGCAGTAAGATCAAGCCATCATAGTAGCTTTCACATATCAACAGCAGCATCCAGGGGGATATTCATGTGAAACAATTTGAACGATTAAGAACCTTCTCAGATTCTAAAAAAAAAAAAAAAAAAAAAAAAAAAAAAAAAAGTGTCCAAAAAAAATCATGGCCAAAGGAAGAGGGCAAAGACTGATACAACAGCTATTAAAACAAGTATACAAAGTAATTGTAATCAATCAGTATGTAGCTGCACAGTTACAGAGATCTCCTGCAGAGATTAATGGATTATATACCAAATTCCAGAGAGCTTTTCTTCCTGAAGTGGAACCTTATGCATTTTAGAATAGTGTCTCTGATACAATCTTGGTTCAATTTCTGCAGGTGAAAGTCCTATAAATCCTTGAAGACCTTTCCATAAGAAGAAGAAGTTTTGAAGCAAATGAAAGTTTAATTAAATTTTCACAAAGATGAAAGAAAAATAACTTGCTATCTCACTTAAATAAGCATTATCAGGAAAGGAAATAAACTTCTGTTTTGTTGTAGTAGTAGCGATAAGTGAGATCATTACAGCCATCTTGTTCTGCAGCTATTTGTCTTTGACCTTGCCTCTTTCCTGGACAGAATTCTTTGTCCAGTCTGGACAAATATGGGTTGCAACAATACAGGATGGAGAATGAAACTTTTCCAGTCTGAGTTACAAGGGCCCTAAAGAGCTATTAGCGCCTTTGAACTAAGGCAACAAAGCATTTTGGGTTAGATGCACATTTAGGATAGTGAAATTTATGTGACTCATTAAACATTTGTTTCTTGTTACCATGACAACTACATGTTTAACCATTTTTTAATTATTTAGTGCAAAATATATAAAATCTTCATTCAGAAACACCCTTGAGCATCTTGATGGTAGTCAGAATATACTTAATAATAAACACAAATTCTTAAGTGCTTTGATGATCTAGGTAAGAATCCCATCTCACACACATTTTTCCACCTGGCTTCAGTGTGAATAAACCATCTATGAGGATTACTTGTGAACAGAAGGCGTCTGAAGATTCAGCCTTTAAAATATCTTAAGTTTGTTTCATGGAATCAGTCCTTGTAGGAAAAAGTAAGTCAAAAGTAGCAATCATATTCTGTAATCTTCTTCAGGTTGGTGTAGGATGTTTTGGTGCTTTTTTTTTTTTTTTTTTTTTTTTCCCAAAATCATGCACCAGTAGTACATTGTCCCTTGGTCAACCTTAGTCCTTAATTGTGTGCTGTGTGATCAGCCACAGACACAAGCCTACGCTGGTGAGAGCTGCAGACTGTAGACATTAGGCCCATCATCTTATCCATTGAGAGGATGCCTATTAGCCAAATACATTTCTAGGAGAACGTATTTCCTGCACAAGCACAGACTTTTTCTGTGCAGGTGGACAGCCATGAGACTCCCAGAGGTTTTGGTCTGAGTATGCCAAAAAAATCAGGCAACATAAAGCAGGGGTGAGAAACACTTTATATTTTTGGTTGGGTGGGGGCTAGTAGGTCTGTTCCCTCCTCTCCAGTTCGCAGTGCTGCTGGATGGATGCCCTGCTTTGGCAGCACTTGGATGAGGTGTGGGGTGAGGGCAGTTGCTCACTTCGGCAGGTGGAACACAGAGCTGATACTTGGGCCAACCCTGTAACCATTGGTGCTCATTAATGTGTTGTTTCAGCAAAACAGGATATTGTCCAAGAGAAAAATGGAGTACCCCTTCCTTTAACTACACTTCACAACAGCCATTTAGCATCAGGATTTTTAATCCTGAAATCTAGGAAATGGGAGTGGAGATTTCTCCAAGAAGATGAGGGAAATGAGCCTAACTTCCCACACCCTGACAAGTGTCTGAGGGAACTGCTCACTCAGAAAAAGAGAAGGGTAAAGAGAGCATCTACTCTTACAACAAATTATATGAACTGTTTTGTAGTAAATTTAAAATGTCATCGAGCTCAAGTAAAAAGAGCATAGATACGGCAAATGAATTTTACCTATGTAATGTTGAATTCAAGGCAGCTCTAGGAAGAAGGTATCAGGATAATATAGTTACCTGGGTTTGCAGATTCTCCCCAGACATTACACTGTGTACTGTTTTGTTTGAAAAAGTTTGCAGGAATTGTTACAGTGTTAACCCAAATCCAGTGTAAATGAAGTCAAGTAAATTGGGCAAGCTAATAATAAAAAATAAATTATAGGACTCACAAAAAAAAAAAAAAAAGACTTCTTAGATCAACTAGGTTCTTGCTGAGGCAAATATAACTGGTGTTTGCACAGCATCAAAGAAAATGAGCTCTAGTTGATAGAGGATGCTTCAAATACATCAATAAAGCATTTAAGGACTTTTTAATGCTTTCCTGAATCAAAGTTCTTGTCCAGCATATCTTAGTGCTGTTCTCTTCACTATACTTTCTAATGGTTTATCAGAGCAATGCTAAATGGGATCAGCTTTTTCCAAGATGATGAGAGGCAGGTGAAATGAAACTACTGCCACTCCTGTGGCTTCTCTCACTTCTATTTTTGTTCCCTAACAAAGAAGACTTCACTGGAAATTTCAATATATGTTTTCTCTTGCTGTTTATTTCTTCTAAAACCTTTTTAATTGAAATGTATATGAAGAGTTTCAATCTAATTACCTGTTTATATCTATACATATCTGTCTTACTGTTTCTCTTCATATATACAATTATATCACCAAAATATAGAGGAAAAAAACCAAAGATAATTTATTTATTTAATTTAATGACACAATAACATACCTGTCCATGACTTTAGTCTAACTTGATTTAAAACAAACACAGAAAAATATTTAACTTTGAATAAAAGTCAGGGTTTGACTCCACCCTTCCTCCCACATCCCAACCCACCAGCCCAGAGAGAGCCTAAAATAATAACATAGCAATTCTGCAATATGGCCTCAAGGTCAACAGATTCAAGTTCTGCTAGATCAAATACAAATCTGATCTTAAAAGCCCCTGACTGAAACAGTACTCCTCTGTTTAAAATTCAGAGTTGTGCATTCGAGTGCCTAAGCAGATCTTAGTGTTGTGGTCACAGGCAAAAGGGGAGAGTTCAGATAGCCAGTGCTACTCTAGTTTTCATAGTGGGAAACACAGGTATGTGCAGAGTCGTTATTCTGCACTACCAGATGTGTGGACTCTGTTGACTTCATTTAGATAATTCCTGATGTACTCTGGCATCGGGAAGGTCAGTACTGAACTCAGGAAACCACAGAGATAGGAATTTCCAGCACCACAATAAAAGTTAGCATTTATTGTAAGGATGTTTCTCAGTTAGATATCTGTGTCTAGAGTGCACCACACGAAATATTTACCCAAGGGCCTGCTTTTCCTCCTGTCCCTCTCTCTACATCCAACTATGTAAAGGTGAATCTACCAAACATGTTTGTGGACAGTAACTTGCAACTACTACTAATACTCTCCTGTGTTATTCACCCCTCTTCCATTAGCATTGGTATAAGGAGATGGCTATAGTATTATTTACTCCTGTTGAGGCTTTTCTTTTTAATTTGCTTTTAACTGCTAACTTCAAGACCAAAAGCTTTTGAAGGTCCAGCTATGAATGGAATTTAGGTGCTGAATCAGATTTTAAGCATACTTGAAGATGGGAATGAGCATAGGTATGCCTAAATAATTTTGCCTGGGTGCCAGAATGGGCAGGACTCCCCCGAAGAGAGCAGTTGAGAGTTGACCACAGCTAGATTGCTTCCAGACCTGTTGCTGACTCCCTTCGTGCGAGTGCCAATATCTCTCTGCTGAATGCAGTGCAGAAAAGCCATGTAAATATACAGCTCATCTTTCAGTTCTTCCCTCGGACCTGGCAAAGCCTGGAGATTTATTTATCTGCAATGCTGACATTTCTTTTTCTTTCTTATGATGAGGTCAGGAGAGAATTGCCACCCACTCTGAATCATAACATGGTAAACCTCAAAGCCGTGACACAGAAATGAACTACGGGGCTTATTTTCCCATAGAGAAAGAGAAGGATAGGTTGTCAGAGAAAGTGTTGTGTCTGTGACTCTTGTAGTCTTTTGATATGATTAAATGAAAATAGTATCCACAGTTTGTCCTTACTTCCAGTAAAAAATAATCACTGAAGGTGTCAATGGTACTTTGCTGCAAAAAGGCATTAAGTGCTGGTAGTAGCATGGTTCTGCCGGGCTACACCTCCGGTAAAGCCCCCAAATGCAGTTCGTTTAATAGAAGCTCTGGTTCCTCACTCTTGTGAGCACATTTACAGTACATTAATTTGAATAGTCCTGAGACTCACGTCTTTTCTGTGAGGTGGTGTGAGAACACAGGAGCTGGAACACACACTTAGGAGCTCTTTGGGGGTAATTTTACTTGGATAGGATAAAAATCCAAGAAGAAAGCTTCCCAGGGACCACTGCCCTTTCCTCAGGTGGTGTGTTAGCTGTATGCTATCATGCATTTCCACATTGTCCTAGAAGAGTTTGGCCAGCTACAATGCAATGACACCTCTGCAGGATATCCTTTTGCATATTGCACATTACTACTGTGTATAATACGGTGGATACACAAACATTTCCCCATGTCATTTTGATTAAATGCTGTTATTTGGATTAAAGACCATGCTCTAACGATCGTACCTGTCAGATCAAACACATAGGGAATTTCAAAGGAGTGCCACATACCAAAGCTGTAAGTTCACTTCTAGCTCTCTGTGCAAGTAGCCTGGTTTTGAAGGGTATTGAGGGACAATGATTAACTTTCTTAGCCTAAGTCAGGCAAAATACTCCACAAATATGACTGTTCTGAAGTACTCATTTTCTACCTGTTTCCTATGCTTTTAGAGCTCTTCATGTCTGTTCTCTGGGTGAAATACCTGTCTACTAATTCAAGATTTTCCATAATTTTTGAAAGCATTTACCACCTGTTCAGTCTTCTGCGCATTAAAATCTTTAACAAATGGATATTTACAGTATTAGAAGGAAGAAGTAGAGTTAGCATCCTACAAGTTAATGAGACAATTAACACTACAAAACTGCTGCTTCATTCTATGTTTGTAGTCCACGTGTTTCTGTGTGTTTGCACACAGATATGTACCCACATAACGAAAGAGAGGTTTGAGAAAACACCGTCATACAAAGCAAAAACAGTATAGGTTATACATCATTAATATGATATCAACTAGATGCTAATGTTTGTATTTTTTGACACTGGAAAACAGAAATAATGACAATTGCTTGTTAAAGCACCTTGTACCTTTTCATGATCAGTCTTAGTTCCTGCATTCTCATGCCCGCGAGCTCGAGGGTAAGCAGCAAAATTACGCTGAGGGCTACCATGTATGCACATGGCTACACAAGAATGACTGACGCATTTACATTTTATTTAAAAAAAATAGTTTCTATGGAAACTTGTTATAACATTTTACGTGTCGTAAGTTTGTCCAAAGTTTGTAGTTTCTTCTGCTGTCATTGCAAGTCACCACCTTGACAGAATGACTAGAAAAGACTACACTGAGTATTCTAAAGTTCTGCTGGTCATGGACCCCAATGTCCTCAAATTAAGAGACCACCCTGGACAAAGTAAACCCTTAGGCTGATTTTGGGTAACAATATCGTAGAAACATGGTCCTGGAAATCTCAGCTTGGCTATCATCCAACCCTGGCATAAGCTAAATTGCATATGTGCATCTTTTCATGACATTCAAGTTTCCTGTGTGTCTAAATTTATTTCCTCACATGCCAGAAGTCCCTTCCAACCTGAACTACCCTATGGCCCTATGAACTTGATGCCTAACTCACACATAGGTGCAACAAGTATCCACAAAGCAGGCCTTCGTTCTCCCTGACCAAGGGGACATGCAAAGAACACACAGTACTATATTGACACAAAAAGCAGTGAAAATAAACATTTTCTTTTGAAAAACTGCCACAGCACACAGCAGGTCCCTCTTGGCAACCTGCTGGCTGCTTACCGATGATGCTAAGACACTCCCTGCATGGGACGGTGCTTGTCCCTGACCCTGGGTGACAACTGCCATGCAATCCACAGGGAATCTGGATGTTTAAAAGCTAGGCATTACAATGTTCACTGTGTAGTCTCCAAATTGTTTTGAGTGAGTTTTTTTATATTTGTCCTTCAATTTGTTTATTTAAAATGAAAGCTGAGATCCTGAAGATAAACTGGGGCCTGTTTTATGTCTTTCCATAAGTGACTCTCTTAGGTGCAGGAAAATACTGCCCTATTGGAAGTGCAAAGGAAATTCTAAATGTTACTGCAAAACCTGGCCATCAGATCCCTAAAGCAAAAGGTACAACAGAGGAATGGCAGAAGTATAAATTCTGTAGTTAACTAAGCTTTCCAGAGTGCAAAACGCCTGTTTCCTCACCCTGTCCTTGAATTTTAAAAAATTAATAAATGTTAAAAACATCCAGTAAAATAATCAAGCCATGGAATACAAACCTAATGGACAAAGGTAGCCAGATCTGGTTCCCACCCTTGTCAAAAACAATAGGAAATCCATTTCAGACATGAAAATAAACTTCTGCAGAAGAAGTCTGATTCAAAGCCAGAATGAAATACAGTCTCTTCATAGAGGCCTGTGTTTGTGGAGTTGCTATTCAAGCAAGGTCTTCTAAGCAGCAAAAAAGGAACTAAAAGTGCTGAAATACAGAATAATCCATCCAGGATAGGAAAATATTTTTCTCCATACTAATATCTGAAAATGGAATAGAGTTGCATTACCCTTGCTTGTTTGACAGCCACTTTCCTTTTTTTTTTTTTTTTTGGCCTGTATTCCTGTGCCAAACTGAAGCTTTGATTTGTTTGATTTGACAGTATGAAATGTCTCTGACAATACCGACCTAAGGTACTGTCTTCCACAGACAGAGTGACAACGATAAAGTTTTAGAGGTCAAAATGCTTTCACAAGGTAAACGTGAGATGATGAGCTGATCAAACCTTATTTTCTTTTGTGCTGCTCAGGTATCCTTAAAAAGCTTCTGTCATTTCTGGAAGATCCTCTATTATTGCTATATTTTACTTTGCAAGAGAGAGTTATATATGGACAGAGGGTAACTGTGTATTCTACTGATCCTAGACGCAAAAGGGTAACCTGTCTATTTTGATCAAGAAAATAAGGAATGTAGCACAAAAGCCTCAGGAAAATGGTCAAGATATGAAAACAAGTCCGTGTCAACTTCTCAGTGAGACGCTGGCCCACAATCAAACACAAAGCCACAGACTAAATAGAGGTTTCTGACCCATAGAAGTGCAGACCTATTTGACTACCACATTGTTTACTTTTGAGTAGTTTCATTAGTGCACTACTCTTGTCTCACACTTGATTTCTGGCGCTTTTCTTCATAATAGTGCAACGTCCTCTATAGAGAAATACGAAAGATATTGCCAGAGGGAGAAAGTTATTTTATAAGAAGAAAAAGCCTTTCTTTGGAAAAATTAAAACATGGTCAGAAGGGCTGGATTCTCTTTGACACTTAGCAAAAAATTCTGATCGTGTTGTACCATGAAGGAAATATTCCAGGTACATCAGATTTTTGAAAAATATACTGAATATCTGCCTATTCTGCTAGGCACTTAGAACAACTTTGCTAAAAATATTTTAAAATTAAGATTAAGAGTGATTCCCTGGAGTTTTACTGTAGTCTGGAAAAGCACCCAAAACAAGGAGTGCTTTGTCTGCACCCTGCAGGTTAGTACAGTTGAATACTTTCTAAAATCAGATTTAACCGTGCAGTGAAAGGATAGCCTTTCTTTGGAAAGACCCCACAAAAAGAATTACATGTCACACATCACCGATTTAATTTTCTTACTCAGCGAAGCAAAATTCAATCTATTTTTTGTCCATAGAGTATCACCTTTTTGAGGCACACTTATCTTGTCATCACTTCCTATTCCATCCATACTGGCATGTGAGCTGGCTTCAATAATCCACGAGCTGACTGACTATAAGGTGAAACAGTTATTAAAAATATCTGTATCTTCTCATTTAACCCTACGTTAGAAAATTATACCTTCACTCATATAAGTTACAGAAATTTAAGTAACCAGAAAGTGGTGTGGAGCAAGAGCAGCAATTTTCTCCCTCTCCAAAGAGGACTTTGTCATTTCCAAATCTGAGCACAGTCTGGTTAGAAATTCTTTCTGCCGACAATTCAGTTTCCAAAGCACAAGAAACCAAGCAGGCAGGGGAGCAGGGAAGAGGCATGCAGGCAGCCTGCTTGGCTTCTGCCAGGTTTTCCCAATGGCCAAGGTCTTTTCCACTCCGATTGGTCACCAGACATCAGGGGAACTGATGTTGCAACTGAGTATTTCTTTGACCAGCTCTAATCATGAGAGAAATCAGTCTTTCTGGACTGAGAAAAATATTAGTCAGTTTTAAATGCAGGATGCCGCTCTGAGCAGTCACCTTGACTAACATTTCAAAGAAATGGCTTTATTCAGAAGAACACATAACATGAGCCTATGTCCCATTTCGACTGACAGTTAAACATGTGTTTTAGACTAGGCACACACTTGACTTAGTTTACTGAGAAGCAATACATGTAAAAGCAATCCCCACTAAGGTTTCCCAGCCAGTTCTGTCACACGTCAGCACTGAACAGAAACACCTTTAGAAAGCTGGAAAGGAAAATCTTCTGAGCAGAAACTGCCTATCACCAGTTCTCTCAGCCCATGGGGCAGCAAAAATGAGTGTTAAGAGAAGACTGTTGGGTTCCTCGGTTGATCCAAGGTCACAATTTGAGCCAGACTTGCACATCCTCAGGTGTGACTCTACCAACTGCCTCTCTGCATGGTTCTGCCTCTGAAGACCTGCATTAGTAACATGGCTGTAAATGAAAAACCAAATGCTTCTTATGCAACCAAATACATTGTCTCAGCTCCTTCCATCTTACCGCTGTGAATTATTACAGGACAAGGCTCAGAAGAGGTGATATGCTGTCCATGCACAAAGACTGTCTTCATGAAGAAATTTCTAATTATTTCCTACTGTGATTCAGATTTGATGAAATTAGCAGTTTTGCTTGCCTTGAACAGAAAAATTGACAGTTGCCACCAAGATTTTTTAGACTGGAAATGCCCGTTACTGGAGTTGACCTCAAGTTGTCACTAGAAAGATGGGACAACTTAGGTATCAGACCTAAGTAAGGGGTCATCACCTGGACCATCAAAGCCAGCTCAGGGGAAATTTAATCAGCATGCAACTCCACTGTGCTTTGATTTCAACCCACACACACTTTTTTTTATTTTTTCCCCCTAAAGTCTACAATGTATTTAATCTTTCTGGGGCTGTGACAATGTTAATCTTGTCCATATTAATACAAGCAGGCACAGGGTGTGGTTTAAGGATGTAATAGTTGTGAATATTTTGGCTTGCACTGGAAATAGCATTTATATTTTCACATGCACTTTGAAAGTTGAACAAAGCTCAGCTTGAGAAGGGGCTTTCTGTGATGGTCGCAGTTAGAGGGTGGTACTCTTACAGAAAGAACAACTTTGTCCCTACAGATGTTCTTTCAGAGGTGGAGTGCCAGATGGTTGCAGGCTGTCCAGTTTCACAGCTTGTACGAAGGCTGCATTATATTTTATTTAAATATGTGCTTGCCAACCTGTGGTGACATCACTTATTATCTGTTACAGACTGGCCTACTTCATTAATGTAAGTGTGGAAAAGAAAATTCCACCCTGTACCCGCTGAATTAGACAAGGAAAATGGGACTCGCCTGCGGGCCACCTCAGAGGTTTTTTTTAAAATCCCACCCATGGAGTGATTGTACGAATTGGTAGCAGTCAGTATCCGCAGAGTTAAGGCCTTCCTTAAGTCATGGTTCAAAATACCTAAATTAATGGATTCAGCATGGGGAAAGGAAAATCAAAAGTTAGGGAGGATTGTGAGGTTTGTGTCTTCTAAACATTTTTGTTCTGGACAGTTTTTGTTCACAATTATAGCATCTCAGGGCCAAATTGTCCGGTTTGTTTCATTCATTTTGCATTATACAAAGTGAACGTATGCCAGGCAGAAGGATTCACTGCTGGGGAATTCCCACAAGCCGGGGCAGTCTCTGGCCACTTCAGAGGCTGCGGGGAGAGGACTGCCATCCATCCCCCACGCTCATGTCACCACCTGCTTTCCTGGACACTCTTGCCCTGCAGTAAGGGAAAACAGAGCACAAATAATATTTTCCCTATATTTTTCATCTAGAGAGCTTCAACAGAAGAAGCAGGTTTATTTTATAGGGAGTAAGTGGGAGGGGTGCTTCTCACAACCAAAGAAGCCCCCATTTTTTGAGGTCCAGTTGCATGGGTCACTTCTCCCACAGGGCAGTTCCTTGGCATTAAGCCTCTCTCACTTCTGCAAGAAAAGGATGTGAAAAGCTGCTCTACCATCAAATGGATGTGCTGCCCAGCCATGCCACCTTATATATCTATTTCTGTCCTCTGCTTTTATTAGTAGAGGGTTATCCTTCCTAGCCATTCAGCAAGTTACTGTAACAATCGCTTTCCTAATCCATCTCTGACTACTGTCATCTTTCTCTTTGCAACACAAACTGTGGTTTTTTTCTCTTCCACATCAGAGAAAAACTTCAAGGTCCTCACTAGTTAGTTCCTATCTCCCCTACTACTGCACAGAATCACACAGAATCACAGAATGGTAGGGGCTGGAAGGGACCTCTGGAGACCATCTAGTCCAACCCCCCTGCAACAGGTTCACCTAGAGCAGGTTGCATAGGAACGTGTCCAGGCAGGTTTTGAATGTCTCCAGAGACGGAGACTCCACCACCTCTCTGGGCAGCCTGTTCCAGTGCTGTCACCCTCAAAGTAAAGAAATTACTCCTCATGTTCAGATGGAATTTCCTGTGTTCCAGATTGTGCCCGTTGCCCCTTGTCCTGTTACTGGGCACCACTGAAAAGAATCTGGTCCCATCCTCCTGACACCCACCCTTCAGATATTGATAAGGTCCCCTCTCACTCTTCTCTACTCCAGGCAAAACAGACCCAGGTCTCTTCTTCCTCTATACTGGTACTCGACTTCTACCTTTTGCAGCCACATTACTCCACATAATTGAATTTTCAAATATGGTCTCAAAAGCAAAGCCATTTTATCCATTTCCTTCAAATCCCTATTGAAATCTCCCTTTTGACAAGATGACCGGGAAAATCTTGACAAAAGTCAGGCTACTGGAGGACTGACGGTGCCAAAAGCACTGAAAATACCTGTAACCAGTTCTCTACTGGTGTCTGGCTCCATCGTCTTCTTTCAAAGAGACTGTAAACTTGTAGGAGAGTAAACCCCTTTTGATCTCTCCCACCAGTATTCCCCATGTTGTGTTGGTAGTCTATGACTACGGCTCCTAGGCACAAGGCAGACATTACCTCAAAAATGTATTATTAGTAAAAGTACTAGGCAGGGGCTTTATAGCTCACTTTTCCATTACAATTGGTTCAGGCATTCAGGAACTTTCTCTTTTGTCAGTCACATGTTTAGATCTCCAGGGCAGTATTATTCATAACTCAGCTTAGTTTTCAGAACAATAACAAATAAATGTCACAAATGAATTAATGAATTAATAAAATTAAATTTTCCTCACATTTTTCTAGTTGGAATGTTTACAAGTGCATGCAGAAATTGGCATTTCCTAAATAAAGCCCAGTACTTGTAGAAAAGAGTACAGTTCGAATAAGTTTGTAGGGAATTATGAGATCACCCTACCAAACTCTTTAAAAAGGGCATCACCCCCCAATATAGTAAATACATTTTAAAGCTATTCCAGTAGAATTTTGATGCCTTTAGAGCATGATTGGTTTTATTCAAATAATTATCTTCAAAACTTTTACATAAGATATCATCACACCAGACGCATCATCAAATGACATCCAGGAAGACAGCCTGCATGGGTGAAGTGGTGCCTTGTTATTGTTTGTGCTCACTAGTGAAACAATATGGATACAGACCTCACGGAAAGAATAGCGTCCATGTTCACTGGAAATTCGGGAAATCTGTGCTATCTGTTCCTAATATTCCTTTTCTAACAGTCAACTTTTCCCATCTCTGTGAAAAGGAATAAAATTATGCAGCCATTCCCTGCCAGGTTAGAAAAGAGACACACTGGTAACCCAGATTACCAGGTTGGCAACAAGTGTGTTCCTTGTCAGCTGAACAGGATGCTAAAAGGAAAGCTGTTCTGTATGTAGGCTACCTCTCAGCTGACGAAGATTAATTTCTGATGGCATATATATTCAATGTGGTGCATTTCAACTGAAAGTAAAAGAGTACAGTCACAAAGTCGGTAAGGCTGGAAAGTTGCCACCTTCGTACCACTTTACTGAGGACATTCATGATCGATGTACAAAACAGATCCAAGATCCTTCTTTCTTTCATCCAGCACAAGGCAATGAACCAAGGAGTAGCAAGATATGACCAAAGCAATTCATTGAAGTCGAATTCTCCCCTGCTGAGATTTTTTTTTTTACCTTCCACCTCATTCTTAACTGTTTGCAGGGAGAAGATGAAAAGTAAATGATTCTTCTATCTGGCAAGTGATCGACCTGTGACATAATTTTGGGAAAGTCACATCATACCCATTTCCTGTCCTATCTTTTAGTTGTCGGGGTAATTTTGATCACTGACTTTTAAGGTCAGAGCCTGTCTCTCGCCATGCACACAGCCTAGCAATGCTGGCTTCAGTTTGGATCAGGGCCTCTAAGTACTACCATCGTATAAATAGTCATGCTCAGAAAAACAAAAATCAAACACGAAAGCTAGGAGGAGATGAAAAGCACACGTGGTTTCATGGTGACTCGTTTTGCACAGTCCTGAACATGTTGTTTTATTTTGCTCTCAAAGGCCAAGTCGCACATGATGCCCTCCAAAGAAGAGTGAGGATGCCAGCACAGAGGAGTAACCAACAGCAGAACTCAGGGCAAGCATTTAGAGACGGGGCTGCTTTTTCTCCTTTTTGTCTTCGCTGAGTACTGCATCACTAAGCAAGTATCTCTCCCCGCCAGCTATAAATAGGCACTAGTGCCTTATCGTGTTCTCACTCACTGGGAAAGAATGTGGATCAGCTGAAGAATGAGACACCCAGGAAAGCTGCTGAATGACAACAATACTTTTTTAAAAACCCCTCTCTCCTAGAGTCAGAGGCATACATTCTTTGAGAGTGAGTTTCTTGACCTGGTAAATGACACGATGCTTTATATACAAAAATATTAAGAGGAGATTATGTCACTGGTAAAAATGTGATGAAATGAGGTCTTTCCCTTTTGCAAGCCTTTAAAGGAACTTTCCAAGCTTACCCAAACTGTGCAGTCATGCTGCTGACAGGCGGCCAAGTTCACATAAGGACCAGTCCAAGGGCACCTTCAAAGCCAGCGTACTGATGGACCTCCCATACGAACTGTGAGGTGTGTGAGACATCACATTACCAACATGGGATCTCAGTAACCAGAGCCCAGAAATAATTATCTTCCTTCATTTTTGTATCACAAGGTGAATCTCGAAATAGCTATAAATCAGGACTCCAGGCAACATGGAGATGATTAGAGAAAGAGAAGCTATTAAGACAAGGCACTGGACGGGGATCAACAAGACACAGGCCAAGATCCACATAGGTATTTACGTTCCTATCCTTCCATCAATTTCACGGTGAACATTGGTGCCTAAAAAGGAGTTACAGTCTTAAATCCTTTTGTAGGTTTTGGCCCTCTGTTTTATTCCCAGGCTTGTTCAGCTGACAATTCAATTCACCTCTGTGGAGAGTTCACGGTTCATAACTTGTAAAACATGTGCATAGCACACATGTCTCACAAGCGCATCTTCACAGACTCGATGTCATGACAAGAAGGATGACAGAATATCCCCAGGCAAAAACATTTTGGTCAAATAATTGTGCCTTTGTTCTGCTTGTGTGGTAAGAAGTACTTAATGTTTCACCAGGTACTTCCAACAAAGCAAGGCATCAGATTTCTCTTGCCAGTTCAACTGCAGCCATAAGCAATAGATGGGCCAAGGATTTTTACTTTTGAGCAGGGAAGGGTAAATTAATTTGAATATTATCTCTTTGGACATGCATATACTTTTATTTCTCCATACCATAATCACCTAATTCAAATTGATCCTGCTTTATTCAGAGTTCCCAGGCAGAATTTCTGTGCATTGAATCTTTATCATCTGAGATCTTAGGACTACAACAAAATGAAAATAAGAAAAAAAAAAACAAAACCATTGTATATAAATAAAAATTTGTTTAGGATTTGACTTTTAAAGGAGTAAAGATTAATAAAAAATGAAAAATAATTATCAGCTTTGCAGTTGTGTTCTGCAGGAGAATTTTTTAAAAAATATTCATTATTTTAACCTTAAGGAATGTTTTACCTAAAGCATGTATAGAGCCAAAAGGCAGAGCTATTTTTAGAGTGATATTTCTCAGCTTGTTTTGGCAAGGTAAATGCAAAAGTATTTGAAACACTCGCATCCCCCAAGGTTGCAAAGTTTGAGAATACACAGGTCGGTCCCTGTCTTCAGGGGAGTTTGGCAGACACCTACCCACAAGAGAAAGCTTTCCAGAAGGAAACTTACTGAAATAACTTATTTGCTATGAGTGGAATATCCAGGACAAAGTAATACTCACCATTGCCCAGGCTTATATAAAACAGGCTGCTAATATAGTATTTTCTAGATTACTTCATGGCTTTCAGTGCTTCCTGAATCCCTTGCTATAGCAATCCATCCCCTTCAGACATTAAAAAAAAGTAATGTTGGAGACCTGTTTTCTCCCACCCCAGAAATCTTTCTGGATCTCAACAGTAACTGCAAAAGACTGCTCTGATTTCAAATTCAGCACAATTTCAGAGGAAAGGGATACTAAGTGAAAAGGGATCCCTCAGTCACAGATTATTTTCCCACATACAAACAAGATAGACAGCAACAAGAAATGTTCTTCCCCATGCACGTGAAGTTGCATTGAGCAGATCTTCTCCTACTTCTGGTAGGAGAGGTGTGACAGTGCAGTAGCCTCAGCAGGAAGTTTAGGAGAACCCATTGGCACTTCTTTACTACCTGTTGTTGTAATCAGATGTCACGTAGTGCCTCTCAAAACCACACAGCCTTCTATAGTGCTTTTCCTTTCACAGGAAAAGCTTTGTGGTAATAAGTAAAAAAACCAGGTTCACTTAAGATTCCAGAGAGTAACAAGGGATGAAGTCGCCTAGTGTTAGTGTAGCAGCTAGTAGACCTTTGTTTTTCAGAAGCAGAATTCTTGTCCTGATTTTACTAATAACTGTGCTAGAACGAGAAAATTTTTGTTTTGATTTTTTTAATACGAACAGAGACATTTTCTAAAATAAACGTAACTGCAGACAGGAATCTGGGCTAGGTATGGTAGAATTACACAAGCAGACTGACTTACATCAAATTTAGGGAGCTGCTCCCAAAACGTATACACACCCTTTACGCCTGAAAGTGCTGGACTTTGATCTCCGTTTCAATTTAAACCACAGACAGGGTCTAATTTCCCTTTCTTCACATTTTTAAGTTCTCAAAACCAACTCAGCAAGTTCTCATCCTCCCCTGCACCTGGGGAGAAAAAAGGCCAAAAAGGCAAGAGAACCAGCCAAAAAGAACAGGGGTGTTCCTGGGTTGCTAACTGACTGCTCTGAGAGGCAGGGGGGAAAGCTGACCCACTCCTAGTAAGTGTTATCACTCCGGTTCCCACTGACTTCCATATGTTTAGGATGCTAAGCCAAGAATTAATCCTCTCTGAGAGTACGCCATGCTGACATGGACATGTTATCTAGTTCTTTGTTCATAAAGATCTGTCAGAATGCTCATTTTAATATATCTGGATGTCTCCACATACATCTGTTCTTGGCTACATAGTAGCAGGATCCTCTGATCAACCGTTATGAGTTCTTCAGCTTGTTATGCAGCTCATAAAAAATGGAAATAGCATTAGAAGAAAGACTCATACCTAGTGTAACTGTGTTTTGGGGTTTTTGGGTGTTTTGGGTTTGTTTTTTTTTTAATCTGATAATTTACATTTTTTAAACATACATGTTAATGAAACAAAGGTTCTAGCACTACCCATAAAATTCCTTTATTCTACTGCTCCCAGACTTTAGTTCAATGTAAGACACTTTCTTTTCAGATTTGGGAGCCTGTGCTTTTACAAGGACAACTCAGAGTACTTCCAAATCTCATCTATTTATCCCTCTAGCACATTATAAATGAGCCTTTCCTGAGAGGACCCTCCACTGCCTTGTCTGCACAATGTCAGCCATGCAATGAATCTACAAAGATAGACAAAACCATGGTGGCACCACATTGATACTGTCTATAGCTGTGTGTCCGAGCCTTCACAAAGAGTCTGTGTCCAACCATTCTTTGCAACATGTTCAGAGGCTCTTCCACAGTCAGATGAGAGCAGAATTTTACTTCCTCACAGTGCGAACACACAGTGGTTCACGCTCAAAGCATGGTAGAGACATACCCAGTAGAAAACATCTAGAGATGGGTGCAGCCCTTTGTGTGTCTGCTCCATGGCTCCAAAACAAACATAAACCAGATGGAAGTTGAGCAATTACAGAAGTGCAGCACTAAACTCAAAGCAACGCATCTGTCGCGCAGCAAAGTGAATCAGTTTTGACTCAGCATTGTATTATTGTAGACAAAGCTTGCTGTAGGCTCAACACCCCAGCTGGCTTTCCCCTACTATCTATCAGAACTCCCTTCAGAGTACTCACACAGTGTAAAGACTCTTAACGTGAGTTTACCCATAGTTTCCAAAGATTTTAATGCACCTCCACATTATCAAAGCAGAATATGCCAAAGGCTCTCCATGGTGCCGTGAAATGAAAGTTTGACTATTGTACTTGCTAGTGCCATAGGCAAAAACTGGACAATTTTTACTTACTTTAATTACAAATTAACAGAAATTTCTGGTCACTGATCCAGGTATTGAGAAAAAAGAGAGAACATAAACAATTTAACACTTAAGTAAATATCTTTTCTCCTCTTTCTTCAGGATCACCTTAAGTCAAACACCGATAATCCTTACTTAGTCTCAGTTTCCCTTATTTTTGCTGTGGGATACACTCAGTCCATCCCAATTCCTACAGTGAAGCAGTGAGTGGCCAAGAAGTTGGATTATGTGCATAACAGCTTCTGCCTGTTGCTCTGTGCTCGTTGGCCTCTTTCTGCTCTACCATGCTGTTTATTGGTTTTCATCAACCACTCTGGTGCTTCTTACTGGTTTTCCAGGATCACCTCCTCCAAGCTCAAGAATGGTCCATGCTGAAAAGAAGGAAGTCAAGCAAAGGTGACAGAAGACCTGCATAGATGAACAAGGCTCTCCTGATAAATCTCGAACAAAGAAAGAATGCATGTAAGAGGTCAAAGCAGGGAGAAGTGACCTGGAATGAATATATAGACATTCTTCACTTTGGTCTTTACTGGGAAAAACAATCTTCAGGAATCCCAGACTCCTGAGATCAGTGGGAAAGTCTACAGCAAGAAACAGTTACCCTTGGAGGATGAGAGTCAAGTCAGGGAACTTCTAAACAAAACAGATAAGCATAACTCCATGGGACCTAATGCCATACACTCATGAATGCTGAGGGAGCGGAGTGGGGTCACCGTAAGGGTAAAGGTACTATGCAGTTTGTCTTTGGCAGGTCTTGGTGATCAGAGAAGGTTCCTCAGGACCGGAAGAAAGGAAATTTCAATTCCGTCATCTATGTATGGGATGCAGTCCCCCAGGGGTGTCTCTACCCTAGTGTGGGTCATCCTTGGTGACAGTCCCTCGAGGGCATCCCTGAGTCAGTGTGGATCACCCATGGCTGTGGTCCCTCAGGGGTGCCCCTGTTCCAGTGAGGGTTAGCCTGGCTGCAGTCTGCCAGGGCTGTCACTGTCCTGGTGTGGGTCATGCGCAGCTGCAGTCCCTCAGAGATATCTCCTCCAGCACAGAGCACTTCCTCCAAACGTGCCACTCCAGCCACCTCCTGAGCAGTGTCACTCTCCATGTGTCTACCACCCCCAGCAGCTGATGCTCTTTCTTAAGTACATGTAAGTGGAGGCACCAAGGGTTCTGCTGACCAGCCAGAGCTTTGACATGTGGCAGATAACACACAGAAAAAAACGGCATGGTCTAAGACTCATAAAAAGAAGGGAACTGAGAGACACAGAGCAAAAGAAAGAGATAAGGCACAGAGATTACAGGAATAGACTTCAGAGATCTATTCATGTTTCTGGAAGAGCCTCCTTTATTGATTTTTATTATAAAAAAAGTAAAAATCTGATGGACTGGAGTCCCAGTGATCAGACTCTGATGAGAATCTGAACTTCATTACAGTTGGGGATTGTTGGGGGGTTAAGAGTGTTGCCTGCTCTCTGCTGCATAATTGCATTGTATAAATAATAGGCCTGTGTTCCCTACAAAGAATTTGAGTATGAATTGTCCTTCCTTTCTCTGGAGTAAATCTGGTTTGGAAAGTCAGTAAATTGCATGAGGTAGGCTGCAGTGTCTGTCACCATTTAATCCCTTTTGTAAACCTGATCAAGTTTCTACCTTAATCATAGCAGAAGGAAAGGAATAACATTTACTTGGAAATTTATGTAAACTTTTCAGTAAAAACAACTTAATTGATCATGAAAAGAATATACAGAATTAAAAGAGTTAAGAACTGAGGAAAATCACATTTGTTTCGCATAAAAGAAATGAGCAAATGGGAATGGAAGACACTGCTTAACACTATAAGAATGCTATTATAACTGACTGCCCACATTTAAAAGTTGTAAACACCATAGAGTGAGATGAATTGCATATAATTATGAGTGATAATATGACATTGAGCAATGCAAAATGTTGGCTTCATATCTGGAAAAGAACCTGATACAAATCTGATATATAGCAGCAGATGTAACTCCACCTTAGTTTTCTGCAAGTGTTCCAGTGTCACGCTAGGGAGAGCTTTGGGTGATGTACCATACCTAGGGTACACTACTGGCAGAAGGATAATTATATTCTTCTTGTCTCTGAGAACTAGGAATGTCACCTACTTAATTCCCATATTGTTGTTCTCCATTTCCTGATACTGCATACATCTTCCTATATAATCCCATTCAGCAAGCTGTATCTTAAAACCAGTTAGGTTCCTTGCCCCAGACTCATCATACATCTACTAAAACTTTGCAGTACTGCCAGTTCTTTCAATTTCTAACCCAGGGTGATTCATAGTCATATTTAAAAAAAAAAAAAAAAAAAATTCCTGTGGAACACGGTCTTTATGCTCAGATAGTTCCTTCCCCTGTTTTCCTTCACCCATCGGCATACTGAAGGAGTGCAATCCTGCCCTTTCTTTCACTGTGGTAGGCTACGCAAGTCAGTCCTCAGTCTATCTTGTAAGACACGACTCTCATTCCCTGGCCATTTCAATCATCCTCTCTGCACGTGTTTTGTTTAAATTCACCTTGCTGGAGAAAATGTACTAGGTGCTAGAGGTAAAATTCCCAGTGACGCTTCAGACTCATCTCCAGGCTATGTTAGAAACACCATACCTGCTAAATCTTAGGGTGATGTGTGCCTTGTTCAGGACTTGTCCTGTCTGTGTTTCATAGTCATCCTGTGACTGACTAATACCCTTGGCTACTATAGCATACACTCCAATCTGATTTCCAACAAGTGAACTCCCAGTTTCCAATGGAAAAATCTTGCTATTTACTTCTAGGTGTGTGTAACTTCTGCATTTTGACAATTCAAATGCAGGACAGGGATCCAATTCACCTAATAGTGCAGAACCTGCACAGCTGCTATAGTTCTCTCTGTCTTGAGAATGGTTAGCTCTTTCCCTTTTATGGGGAAGAAGAATGACCTAAATAGAAGGCATGTTTGTATGACCTCACCCTAGTCTTGTCTCTTTGGAAAGTACCCTACACTTGACATGCATTCCAAGTATACACTGCTTTGTAAATATATTTTATTCCTTCTTCCCAGAGCTTATTTTAAGCCACTAGTTCCTAAACAAGGGTCACAACCTTACTTTTATGCACAAGCTTGGCAGTATAATTGGAAGTGGGGTCATGACCCCAGAAGTGGGTCTTGACAGACAGATGTTCTGAGATTCAAAACCCCTTCTGACCTCTTTTAACACCGTTAAAGTCTTTAGCAGTGTGAAGCACATCATGAATGCAACAGGAGAAGATGAAGCTCTGCTTGCCATCATTTGAGCAGTTCTGATGAACTCTGCAGCTCTCAGCCTGAGCAGCAGTCATGTCACTGGTCTCAAGACATAACTCTCATGTGTTTGCCCAATGTGCAATTAGCAACACAATTTTCTTTGTGTCCATACAGGGTATTTTTAAGCAAGTGCAATGCAAATAATACAGCAAAGCTCTTAGTAGTACACAGTACTTCATGAAGACTGTGGAATTTATTCTAGGCCTTTCTAGTTAAGCTGTGAAATTATTCTGACGTGCTGATGAATTCTTTCCAAGCTTCCATAGGGATCATATACGTCATTCCTCTCAGATAAATTGCACTCGGTTATTCCTGTGAGCTGAAATAGTTTGGTTTAATTAAAGAACAGTTCATGCCCAGATAGTGCTCTGGAAGGAATTCAAGGGCAAACATAGCCATTTTCCATAGAAAAGGGACAGAGGCAAAATAGGTGCAGAGTGAGTTCTGTTGTCACAAACATTATGATGTAGGTCCATATTCTAGGACAGTCATAAAATGAGGAAATGCCTTATCATATTAGGGTGGGTGTGGACCAGTGATGAAACGTGCCAGAGCGCTCTGATCCCACAGTTGTCTCAATAGTCATCCTTCTCACTTGTGTATACAAGTCTCCTTCTCAGAGCAGTCAAGGCATGAGATGGCTTCAGAACTTCAGTTCTTCAGAACACAGTTGGGAGGCAAGGGGACATATATCCAGATCATGGAGCTGAGAAGCTCTCTGGAGTGCACCACTTCAGACAACGAGGCTATGTCTATGCTAATAAGTTAAACAGTGCCTGGGAACAGTCCCAAGCACCAGATCACAATTATCTATACATTTCCCTCTCAGAGGGGTCCCAGGCATGCTTTTGGTCACTGCCAGCCAGCACCCCCAAAAAATTCTTGGACATGGTCTGGGGTCTGAACATTCACAAGATGGTTCCCAATAGGGACTTGGTGTGCAAGTCTTCTGTTTTGCAGGCTGAAAGAGTTTATTAGAATAGACATAGACTACTCCTGCCAGTAAATCAGCTTAAATTACGTATGTAGAGTGTTAAAGGTTCCATTACCTTCAGTAAAGCTATTCGTGATGTAACATGTTATTGTGGTTAAGGTGTTAGAATCCTCACTGTAGGAAGACAGTAAAGGGGCTTTCTGAAATACTCTGAGCAAGAAGTAAGACTATAAACAGCTTTTAATGGACTTGAAGGAGGCAGAAGTATTCACTTTGGTTTTTTTGTTGTTATATATCTGCTTATAATATCAGTCGTGTCAATGTCCGCTGTCTCAACCAGAAGTCTAGAAGTCTAGCAGTTCAGCAATGTACAGTCTAATGATATAGTCTCCACTACCTCGACTAAAAGAGTCTTCACTTTATTTCTTAATACTTCCCTTCATTCCACCATTTATTTTATTTCTTTCCTGAAGAAGAATAGCTGATACCCAACAGATTTTTTTTTTCTGTCATGATGATACTGCCTGCTTTTCCTTTTTGGTGAGGACTTTTTTCTCCTTGTGAACTACTGACATCTTTTCTTTCTTTTGACACTGTATTCTTCACTTTTAATTTAGGCATGTCTTTTGTCTCAGTGGTCCCCCTGAATTTTAAGTAGTTTTGCCACAGTTCCTAATTATTAACCCAAATTTGCCAAAGGAAATAAGCGTGCCTCCACAGGGGTAGTATCTACCCTCTTTAAATGACTGTACAAATGTCCACATCCAGGACTTAACCAAAATAAATCACCCTCTGCTCTGATATCATCAGTTCAAGGCCTGTGACTCTGCGCCCAAGTGTTTTGCTGGTACCCAAGCCCCACAAGCCAGCTGGCAGGACTGCGCATCAGCAGCCAGGCAGCCTTGGTCTGCTGTATTTAAACTGCTCTAGACACCTGGCGCTTTTGTCAGTATTTTTTCCACTGTGCTTTAGCATGTATGTTCAGCAGCTCTTGAACATTCAGAGTCCATTTGTATTTGTTACTAAAATCTGGATAAAAGTGTGTAGCGTGTGCTGCCCCTGGCTTTTCCAGCCAGAATGACTGAAAAAAACCCTTCTCAGGTGACATATTTTCACTTTAACTTTTATTCTTTTAAGAAAACAAAAAATCTGGCAACGAATATTCATACACACTTAGCACAGCGGACTGGTGACTATAGCTACATGTGTAACCATATGGGAGAGCTCAAACAGTGGGTGACAAAGACAGCACAAACCTTCGAGAAGGCCCAAGTCACTATGCAGCGTATATAGCGATTGAGTTGTACGTGACAATAGCGCTCATCTTCCTGTTCTGTTTGCTCATCAGTTTGCTTTTTTATGAGGAATGTGATTGGAATTTAGGCTACGTAAAGCGGAAATTCTTTTAGACTCCCATTGCTTCCTGTTGCCTTAGTATTTATGTTGTGATTAAACTTCTCAAAAACCTCTTGCAAGGATCACATCTTACAATCAGACCCATGTACCCAGCCAGTAACCTCAGTGGCTAAGTGAAAAAACTGAAATTTTCAAAAAAATTCCATCCCCAAACGCTATGGTTCCTTTGTTTCCTGGAGAGTGCAGCCACACCATATTTTGTCAGGCAGCAAAAAGTAACCAATACCAATTCGTGTCCTTGTCATGCTCTCGGTTGAGGAAACTCAACTGGTTTGGGTGCGTTGCTTTCTGCCCAAGAGGAATGAAATACTGGGGGTGTAAAAAAAAGTCCTATAAAACAAAGGTGCACTCTTTAGTCCAGATTATTTTATTGCTACGATAAGAGCACAATGCCACAATTACATCAAGGCACTGGAGGGTGCAGTTGTTCTTACCTTCTCTCAGCGAAGACTTTCATTTCCCCCTCCCCTTTCCCACTTCCAGGTGGTTAACGTCACCCCAGGGCTGAGGACAACTGCACTCCGGGCTCTGGCAGGACAACTCTTTGTGGGGTTCCCCTGTAAACTCTGCATGGAAATGGCGAGGGTGGGTTTCACCCTTCCTGAACCAGTTGCATTTCTGCCCTGGGTCACAGCATGGATTGCTCCTGGGAGAGCTGCACGGGCACTGATGGGAGGCAAATGCTGCATCATGGGGAAGGCAGTGAGCATGAGATTTCGTATACCAGCTTTACCCTCAAAGCTTTAGTCTATGTCTTGACAGCAAGCACCCAGCCAGGTCTAAGATTCATCAGGAGATACACGTCAGGCTCAGTCAAGGAGTCCTCTGGCCACCACTGATCTGGATAAAGAATTGCTCTCAAACAATAACATAAGAGCTTGCAGTGGATCAGACCATATAATCTCTTGAAGCAAATGCTGAGGGAACATCCTAAAAATAAAGCAAGCGTGCACAATGTTTCACTGTTATAATGTCAAAACCACCAAAATTTCCATTTCAGTGGTATCTTGAAGCAGATATGATTTCAGTGTGTTCAGAAATTCTCAAAAAATTTCCCTGAACTCATCCAGTCTCCCTTTGAAGTTAGGTCAGATTGGACTATGACAGCCATGTTAATAACCTGTTGGGTTTCTTTAACCCCGAATCTAGCTCTTACTAGCATCACTTGATGTCCTGTAGTTTTACTGTTGGAAGAGATACTTAAATTGCATCCACAACAACTTACTCTTTCTCCACGGCTCATGAGTTCATAGATGTCTACTACATCAGCCTGAGTCATCTCTTTCCCAGGCTGAAAAGTCTTAGTTTACTTAATTTTTTGTCATGCAGAAAGCATTCTATATCTCCAGCTATCCCTGTTGCTCGTCTCTGAACTCTTTCCACTTCATATACACCCTTTTTCAGATGACAGGATGAGAGTGGCATGCAGCATTTAAGGTGTGAGCGTGTGTAATGCTGTTCCCTGTTTTATTCAGACTTCCTTACCTTCTTATGTGCACTGCATTTCCATCTCCCTAGGGGGGCACTCATTGTTGCTTACTTCATCAAACAGCCAGAGATAGAGACCTGATGATTTATTTTTCTTCCTATTTAGACCTGGAATTTCAGCCTGTACAAATTTGGTTACAAACATCAAGGCAGTTAATCTGTTAATTTGTTAATCTACCTTTATGTTAGCTTCTCATTAACCTCTAATATTACTGCAGTGCCAGAAGAGTTTACCAAGTTTTCAGGTATATTTTTTACCACCATGTGCTGTGGCGATCTTTCTTCCACCAAGGCCCCAGCATTCCCAGTGTCAATATTTTCATGAAGGGCTATGTACTCCAGTTTTCTCGTCTTCTTTATTAGACTTCTTGCAATCCTCTGGAAGCACGCATACCACTCATCTGGTTCCTGGCAGTCTAAATGACAGTTTTCGATTTCTTATGTTACTATCGATCCTCTGATCTGTCTCCTATTTGAATACAGAATCCAGAACAGAATTGTTTCAAACCATGAGCTCTTCCATACCCATCAGCTTCCTATAATGCTCTTCAGTTTAAAAACTCATTCACAACCTTCTTGTTTTAAGTGCTAGAAGTTTGGTGTCTTTAATGCCTATACAAAGCCTGTATGCCTGTATATGTCTCCCATATAACAGAAGGATCTCCCATTCCTATGATGTCTTTTCTGCTGGACATTTAAAACTCTGCCTTTTGGCTTCTGTCTCCAGCCCCACACAGAGTACTGTAAACCTTTCAAAGAGCACTGCCATGGAAGCCTTGCTGTTTTTAAGGTGCCTAGACTTAACTTCCCAATTCTCTGTCCTGCTCCTCCTTTTGCCCTTTTTGCCCTTGGTGCCTATGCGGACTCGGACTCCAGGATCCCGCCTGGTGCATTTTACAAGCCAGCCCAGACTCCTAAGGAGATCTGCCACCTTTGCAGCCCTCCCCAGCCTGCTCCCGGCTGCTGGTCACACCTACCTCCCAAAGGCAGAGTGGGACCTCAGCTCTGCTATACCTCTACCTGTGCACTCACTCCCCAGCCCAGATCTTCGGCATCAAAAACTTTGCTCAAGGGTCCAAAATACTGGAGTCACTGTGGTGGCAACAGACCAAAAAATCTGCTTTGCAAGAGGGGAAAAGTTTACCAATGTTCTCCTTTTTCCCCAACCAGCCTGCAGACCCCATGAACTCTCCCCACTGCCCACATGCAATGCTGCTTGCATCGCTAGCAAGGAGCAGCCAGCCCAATTAGCCCCTTGCCTTTCAAAAAGGACAGCGACCCTTGAGCCATGCCAGACGCAGGACATTGGGCCCTGTAAGAGCTGGAGCATAGGCAGGCCCAAGATGGCTTTCTTCCTTTTAATTACTTACAGTTATAAATCTGAGAGTATAAACTCTGCTAGGCTAAACAATATCTTCTCCCATGACTTATTAAAGTTGAATGGCACGCAGTCTTGTTCTTTTGCCATGCTGTTTCACAGAGCTCCGTCTCAGACCGGTTGGCGAAAACTCACTTTAAGATGAAAAGCTTTTGGAAAGAGTACAGCACATTCTGAGCACATAACAAGTACTCTGAGGCAAGAAAGGCTTTCTCTTATTTTTAAAGTTAAGCTCATTAGGGATCGGGCTCATGTTTTGTAAGTGATGTTGCAATGGCAACAAAGCTGGCTCCTTAATCGCTCTAGGTGGAACAGACTCACCTTTTCACATCTCTCTCCTGCATACTCCTCTCCCTGCCCAGATACTCTCTTCCTCTTACCTTCAAACCCACCAACAAATCTGCAGGCTGTGCATCCCCTCTCACTCTGCCCAGGAGAGTTGTGTCTAACTGACTGGCTGATGATCACAGATCACTTTTAGTCTCGCTGAGTGTATGGTGGTCTTCTGCTGAGGGAGTGGAGCAGATAAAACATCTTCTAGAAGCTGTTTGCAGCTGTGTTCTGTGTATCAGCAGCTGTCCTTGTCATAATCTCTGCGTCCACTGCTTTCCAGTATTGCAGCATTCTGGTTCACAAAAAGCAAAACCACTAACAAAAAATTATGATCATATTCTTTTATCTCTCTACTGGATTTCCTTCTTTTCCTGCATGAGGGTAACAATTCTTATGCTTTTCTCCAAGGTCTTTTAAAATTCTGTCCCTCCAAATTTTTTCCTCGTGCATTACAAATCACAGCTTCAGTCTTTTCCCACTTCAGGTCAATCACTCTCCATTCCCCAAACCACTTTTTTTAATCCGTAGTCCTCATCTCCTTTCAGACTTCTTCTCGAGTTTGCCATGTGCATCAAGCCCTAGGGAAGAACAAGAAGATCATGATGTTTTAGAAGTCAAACAACTTTCACAAGGATGTGTAAAGCAGAATCAAATCATCCTTTGCCTCCTTTGAAAAAATAGGTAAAAGAGATCACCATGTGAAACGTGCTGTCACTCCTTGTTTTCCTGCCTCACCCCTCGTTTGCTGCTTCTCCTCAATGCTGCACAGTTTTGGGAGCTTATGTGCTCCAACGTCTGGGTAGATCCCAACATGCAGCAACACTCTGTGTTCAAGGAGAAAGGATAATCCCAAGAAGAATGAAAGCTGGAGGCTTTTCTCCGGCAGTAGTACTTTCTGTGAAATATTTTGCCTTGTTCTGCTGCTTCCATGTGGAATGAAAAAAGTAACGCTGTTATCGTCTACTTTATATTTGTACCTACTCATTTAGTACTTCTGTATTTTCCACTGCACAGAGGACAGGGTTTTTTCCCCTTTTAACCGGTAAATAAAAAAGAAATGACAGATTAATTTATCTACCTTGTCATCTTTGTCTCAGATAGACTAGCTTCCACTTTGCACAAACCCAAGTAGTTTTGGTGATTAAACTCACAAAGTGGTGGACGAGCCAAATACTTTTCTAGGCCCCAGTGTTTGAGATGTAGCATATCAAAACTCTTCCTTGGCTGCACCTTTTAGAAGACTGTGAAAAATAATGACAATAAATATGGGGTAACTCTAGGGAAAAATACTGACCGTAGCGTCAAAAGGGACATTGACTGTGGCATCACACGAAAAATATACTTAAATATTGTGTTCCAAGCAGAAAAAAGCAAGAAGTCTTGGCTTGAACTGATGGTGAAAATTGCCTTGCTGGAGCCATTTGCCTTTGCCCATGCTACTGCTAAGTACATATATGTGTGTACAGAAATGTCCCTGTGTGAAAAAAAAAAACAGTTTGGTAATGACAAAGTGGCAGCATCATATTCTGTGCTGGATTAAAATATTTTACATTAACCAGATCAAAGTAAAAACTTCAATAAAAATTGACAAAATATTTCCTTCAGCTGGGCAGAAAAGAATAAAAGGGAAAACAAAAAAAGGAAGAGAAAAAGCCACAGACACAATTAAAACTAGAAGAGAAGCAAAAGGCAGCCAGAACAGGGCACAGAATTTATCAGATGGGCATACAGAGAAGGTGGCTGGCATGACAGTGCGTTAGGAGCTGAAGAACAAAAACTTGATGCTGTGAACGCTCTGCTTTGCTTTTATGCGGTCACTAGCATCCTACCTAAGAAAAGAAAAGACACTGTACAAGTGCCACACCATTTTATGAGCACTTGACACAAGGCATTAATAATTTTTCCTCACTAGAGGCAGCTTGCCAAGTATTGTTCTCTGTTCTGGGGGTGAATTCAATGAGCACTGCACCTACCTAATAGAGACTGAAAGCTGGCCCAGGGTTTCACTTTGAAGGCATTTTGCTGGATCTTTGCTGTCATAATGCATTCATTTCTATAGGATTCAAAATCTTTAGCTCCTTAAAGAGCTACATGGGGACACAGATATGTGGGGGTCACTCCATGCAGTTCAGCATCCTGCCTCCAACAGCCTCCATTTACCATCGCTCTGGGAAAAGATGGAAACTGCCCAGACAACTGCATAAAGCTCTTGTTGGGGGAAATGCCTTCCTGGTTCCTGCAGAGATCAGCGTGTGCCCCGAAGCATGAGATTTGATTACCTTACTCCAGAACATAAAACTTCTAATGCTATTAGAAAGCCTTCAGGCTATTAGGCATTTTCTTGAAATACAGCTACCATGTCTAGCTTGATGACCCCCTATAGAACAGGCCATGTGCCTGGTATTTCCTTGTACTAATCACCAATCATTAATATCATCACATGAGCCCTGTTCATAACCAAATGTCCATTTGCAAGAAGCCAAGGGCCACCCAGTCTTAGCTTCCACCAGAAAAGAAAAGGTCAGTCTGGGATTCAGGACTAATAGGACAACTTGCTTAAAAGAAAGGTCTATTTCTCTGCTTCCTACAAGCAGTTGCACACACACCCCTGCTCCTGAAGCCCAAATCTTCTCCGTATCAGGGACATCCTCAGAGGCAGCACAAGCCTGCCAGCTGTGCAAAGTGGGTCAGCAGCGTGACCATTAGCATTTCACCCAGAGGCTTATTCTCAACTTCACGGTGCACCTGTTGCTTCGCCCAGGGGCTTGGATAGAAAAAAACCCCGTGAAGTATCCATGGTTTGGAGAATCTCAGGTCTGAGCTATTCTGGGAGGAAAAGAAAGGGAAGGAAAGAAAGACAAAGCAAGCCAAGTTGGCTAAGCCTCTGGTCCCTCATAGTAAAACTGATATGCAAACTGCGTAACTATAGGCAAACAGTGTTATATCATTTGCTTGATCTGCACCACAGACCACTCCAAATAGTCTAGGGAAAAGGTGAATCTTTTTCTAGCCCTATCTTCTGCAGCTCGTTCAGCTGTGAAGAGTTCTTACCTTCCCCAAGAAGAGACAAAATGTTCTTTAGATCCACTGATACCCAGAGGTTTGCTGGAAGTAAGGACTCCTGCCCTTCACCTGACCAGATCTGACCTGGTAGCATCACTGGAAAAAACGTTGCTGCCCTAAATGAAACCAGGGTTTCATTCCCTGGCTGCGCAAAAGCTTCAGGTTCTGCAGTTTCTCTGCAGTAAGATCTGTGACTCTTAGAAAGCTTTGTTCTAGAGTAACCTGGTAGGCATTTTTCTACCATATGCTATCAGGCTTTACAGGCAGTACCGTCAGATGGATCATACGGACGGGTGCTGGGCCAACTCAGATGGCAGCCCTGCAAGCAGACTCCCTTCCTCCTCCATACAGGTCTTTAACAGAACAAACAGCAGACAGAAGGCTGCAGCATTCTCCTCCTACAGGGGAGAATGTATATACCTTGCTATATACGATATAGCAAAGATCTCCGCTCTGGCTAGAGATATAGTTGAGTAGAGAAGGGATTTAAAGCCTTAACACTTGCCAGGAAGAACAATCATATGTTTCATTTTTCAGTTTGTGCTGGAAGGTGTCAACATATAAATATATTTAAATTAATAAATACACAGATGAAGATATAGCTCAACATACATATTTCCCAATGTTAGAAAAAGCATAAAGGATGGAGACAAAAATGACCACCACGGCATGGGTGACACATTGGTATCAGGATGAGAGGAAAAACTTGTTATGCTCCCTCTTACAAAATGACTGGAGTTAGAACGAGGGGACTTTTGTTGTTCTGCTTTGTGTCTGTGTCTGCTTCGTTCTTTATGTTATCAAATCTTCATTTGATTTTAATTATGTGTTGAAATAAAGGCAAGCACTCAAAATTAAATTAAGCTAGAATGGCAAGTTTTGCCCAATTTTAAGATGACATCACCTGTTTTTACAGCATTTCTACCTGAAAGCACTTTTCACCCATGACTTAGATAATGGAAGAGATGAACTGAGCTACAAAATTGAGACGTGGATTTTTAACCTCCTTTTGCCTTCAAAGTTTAAGAGAATTTGGAGTGAGGGTTTTTGTTTTGACACAACCAATTTAAACGCCTGCAGATGTTTGTGAATCTTTGAATGAATCTGCACTATGAAATTTTCTATGTGACAGGACACTAGACAAATTTTAATCTGCCTCCGCTTTTTGGAGAGACCATTCTTAATCCTTTAGGCCTGAATCAGTTTGTCTTTCAGAAAATGCAGTTCTATTCTCATGCAATTGTTCTTTGTATGAACTGAAGAGGTGCACCTTTTTTTTCTGACAATTTTTTTTTCTGACAACATCTTGCTTATGTACTTTCAATATTAAATTGGGGCAATCCATCAGAAATTAACTTCTGCAAAGAGAACGTCTGGAAAACGACAAATTAAAGAAGTGTCTTACGGCAATGTAATAATTGGGTTTCCATTTAATTAGAAAAGACAGTACAGGATAAACAGGGAAGTGATAGTAGTACTTTAAAGTAAGCATCTTATGAACATTCGGTGACTTGAATTCCCTGCTATACATATAGAGTGAGCCAACTGATTGTTAAAAGCATGTTTATTGAGGATTAACATTCGTGTAAAGGATGCATGCTTCCTAAGCCTCGGTAAATCTGTTTTTAATGATGAACTGGCATGCAATTAGCCAAGAATAATGAACCTTTATAATCTACATTAAAAGTGTATTGGAGACATTTGTTTCAAACTGTCACTGAAATATTTCTTAGCTAATGGCATCAACATTTTTAGTCAGAAATATAGAAATAATCACAGTGTCTTATTTTTATTACCTCTCACTGAAGAAGGCCTGGTTGGAGTAATTAAGTATGTCATTTTAGATTAATCCCTTCTGTTTCTTAGAAGATGAAAATGGGTTCCTTCCCACATTTGCATTCATTAAAACCCATAAGCATTGTCTCCTGTTCATGCCAGCATTCTAATGACTTCTTAAAGTTATAAACATTAAGGTTTGAGAAGAAAAGCGTTAATTAAAATAGCTCTGTTCTCCTAAGTTTTCTCACTATAGCAGCTCACTAAAAACTTCGCAGGTGACATCGGTGGGTAGGAAATAGCCGTCACTCTGAAGTTGTCACCGCTGCAGGAGAGTTTATGGCTGCACTGCACTAGCAAAATTGAGCATTAATTTTTTACAACAAGCAACTGAAGAGTAATTTATCCAGCTGAAATATTACCTCTGCTGCCAGTAGGTGTTGCCGAGCTTGGGTCAAGCTGTGGGAAACTTTGGGCTGGTTCTTTTCTGCTGCTCACACTATGTTGGTGCCGGCTGCTCCAGCACTTGCCTTCAGCCCCTGGATCACAGGGACTACTTTTCCACAGCAGCAGTGCACTTACATTAGTATCCTTACTCTGGTTCACTCAAAAAACCCCGTGACCGCAGTGCTTAGGTATGTTTTGTTATTTGCAAATGGCCACTGTCTTAACTCTAACTAGAGGCAATCATTTCCATTTCTACCTGTGTGGGCCCGGGATCGGGACTTAAGTTTATCAGTTTGCTGATAGATTTGGATAGGTACTTGACAAGAAGAAACTAAAATCATTACTTAATGATTTTAACTGTTATTTTTGAATATGAATATGAAATTAACTGTTTCTTACCCTCCAGTATTTCTAAGTTATACCTCATGTCAATGGACCCCAAGTCCCTCAAAACAAACAAAAATAGTCAGAAAACTATCCCTGGGGAATTCTTTGGGGCAAGAAATACTCTTCCAGAGGCATGTCAAGAAATGAATACTAAGTGTTAACAGTTACTGTATTAGTCTGTGCTAACTAGTGGGTTGATTTTTTTTTTTTTTTTTTTTGAGAGGCTGCCGCTCTCTGCTTCCTGAGAAACAATAAAGCCTTGGATTACTCAACAGGAAACTCTAATTTTTCAGAAGAATGTATTATTTCAACCATTCTTTTACACTTATTCTCCTGGAAAACCTAAGGAGAGATGAGCAGTTTCTCCCAACAAGGTTGCAAGAATTTGTTCTTCTGTTCCTGATGAAGAAATTCTTGTCTGCAGTTTCACAGCATTTAATTCTTGTGCTCAGACTGAGCTTCCTCATGATAAGAATAAACAAATAAGTAAAAGTAAGACCTCTTGCCATGTATCTTAATGATCCTCTTCAGAAGTCTTAGTTTAAAAAGCAATGTAGCCCCCCCAATTACAGCAAATAGCTATGAACTTCATAATTTGAATTTACTCATGTGATAGAAATCTTATGCTTCACTTTTGACAGACGTAAAAGTGAAGCACAGAAATCAAGGTGAGTGCAGACGGTTGTGGATCTGTGGCTCAGTGATTTGTGCAAGGTGGCACAGGAAGTCTGTGACAGAGCTTTTAATTAGGGTTCCTAAATTTGCAGCTATCATCCTGAACATTCTCCTGCCTTTTTCCTCTCATCAGTAATATCACCAGAGTGATCATTCCCAAGCATCAAACGTGTTTGGAGAGGAAGTGGGAGGTAGCTGCTAAGACTAAAAAGAAAGTCTATGTCTTAGAAAGAAAACAAGCCCTGTACTCTCCAGCTGGCACCCACAGTTGGAAAAGGAACTTTCCTTTCTCTTTAGGGTGCAATTAAAAATGCTATTTGTTGTGGGCATATGCAAAATATGCATAGAGGAGAACTGTCACAAGCTGGGGAATAAAATAACCGAGCCACCAACACCACTGAGCTTTGAATACCCTGAAAATTGCTTTCTCTAGAAAAAGGACTGAGGAAGTATGAGGACTTTTCCACTCCTATCAGTCCTCTCCTTTTTCTGCGTGCAATAAGGAGAGTTACCCTTGCTGTGTTCTTGGTCTCCTGATCTAACAGAGAGAAACACTCCTTGCTTAAGTGGTGCCATGGCTGGCCTTCAGAACATAAAGCTTTCTACATAAAACATCCATGTTAATTTCATAACACAACATTGCTGTGGAGAGACACGCTGAGGTTGGAAATTGTGCTTATGAAATAGCCTTGCATTCCTGTGCATCTCTGGCATGCCGTAACGCTACCCAGTCTGCTGCCTCCAGCAAAACAATGTGTTTTTATAGAAAAGGCCCCTTCCCATGACTGCAGTTGAAGGTCTGCTGTTTTGAAGTGACCTTAGACATAGGCTACATCCATTCACAGGGCAAAGGAGGTTAAGTCTTCCTTATTGTCTCCTCCAGAGAGAATCAAAGCATGTGGGAAGGGAAGGGAAAGCCATACAGTTATCACTGAAAAATATACAGTAAAGAGGCAAGTCTGCTGTAAAACTGCACTGCTTTTCAGTAGTGGAATGAAACTGTGAGATAAGGCTGAGAAAAGTAATAATCCTCTGAAACTTATCAGGAAGTGGTTGTTGGTTTTTTTGTTGTCAGACACAGACGAATTTGCCAGCACAGTGAGAATCCAAGGGAACTTAGTGTCCCCATTTGGGCTGAAAATGGCCATGATAAACAACTGGAGGGTGCTGATAGCATATTGCCCTACATGTATTCGCCACAATATCCTTGCATTGCTCATTTTAAAAGAAGAAAAACATTTCCTGCCTGGATAAATAACAGGGGCGGGCAAATGTTCTGGAATGACCTGAGACAAAGGCAGGGGTTTTGTTTTGTTTTCTTTTGTTTTAATGAGACTCAGAGAATAATAATTGTTCAGGATACCAACAAATAGCCCAGTTGGGCTTTTGCCCTAGTTCTCAGAAGGAAGAAAAACAACCTCCCTGGACCCCTGACATTTTTCCCTATATCTATTTTACATCTCAACTGGGAAGGTCTGGTAATACTGGGAGGGTGGTGTTGCTCATGCTAGACTTTTCATAAAAAAGTCTTAAGGTTTCTTCTTTTTGTTGAGTGATGCAGTTGCCTTTTCTCAAGATGATTCTCCGTTGCATAGCTGTAGTTGTACTAGCAATGGTGATGACTGTAGTAGCCAGGCGTAGAGCTTACCTGTTCATCAGCACTGGAACAAACACGCAAAAAAAACAAAAAAACCCTTTTATTCTAATACTTTTAAATTATTTTACATAAGAAACTAATTGGTGCTTGGAAATGAACTGTTTGTTCAATTACAGTATTTTAAAATGTATTGAATAACACATTAACTCTTCAAAGTCAGAACCAGAGAAAGACAAGATTTGGAGAATCTTTTGATTTTCCCATCAGAAGCAAGAAGCCTGGCTTTGAACTTTCACTAGTATTTCATTATTTTTGCTCAGCTGGCTTGCAGAGAACTCTTAACACCACTGTTAAGTGCAATAGGATCCAGGGTCAATGTTTTGATTGCATTCAAAAACAATTTCTTGTGTAACAGAAGAACATATACAAAGATATTCAACTCCTGCTTCTCAGCCCAATCTTCCGTAGGGTAAAATATCAACAGTCACAAGAAGTTTCCACTTTCCTCAGCTCTTAGTCCCGAGGAGAAGTAAAAGCAAGAGGCACATGTTGGATGATTCCGCTTTCACATCACTGAAAATCAGGACTAGTTCCAGAAAGATCAAGTGAGCTGTACTAGCATAACGTTAGCATAAGTGAGAACACAAGTGATATGTAATACTGCTGTAATTGTTGGCAGTAAGAGTTCTGCTCTCTTGTGTATTTGTTCTTGTAATTTTGACTGTCTGCCTAGTATCTTTTCACATGCTGAATTTCATAGTTATGTTAGCCCCTGTTTATTTCTTTTTGTCTGGTGACACCCACTCACAGACATTTTCTTTCAGGTTCTCCTGATAAGGTTAGGAAATCTTGGTAGACCATGAACTTTGAACAGTGTTTTAACATTGAAAGAAGACTAACATTTTCTCCTTCTTTAGGCCAAAATTGCAATCTTTGCTACAAAATCTCTGGATTATTTAATTTAAAAAGTCTTGATAAACAAATTTGAACCATTAATAATAAATCTTGTATTTCTCTGTTCAACTTTCCACTTAAATTTTCAGGAGTCTCTTTGCTCCTCACCTTTTTTACTCCAGAGAGCACTTTGTTGCTTATCAATGGTGCAGTACTGGCAGCTTTAGGTACGCTCCCTCTTTCTTAGAAATGGAACTGTCTACTGGCAGTATTGTCTCTTCCTTCAAAGCTTTTTGCAGCATCTCGTCTCTAATACTCAAGTACGGTTCAGATCTGGAGTAGGACTCATCTCACATAACCATCCCAAAAGTATGGCATCTGGTCCAGTCAATTCCTCTGGTTTCTTCTGTAGTTAAAAGAAAGAAACCATATGTCAGGATACCAGTCTTTCCACCTTAAGATCAGTGAGCTAAATTGCCTTGCATCAATTAGAGCCTTACCCTAGACAGCTAGCATGGACTAGATGTCACCCGTCAAGCGGCAATGGTTAAATGAGATGAATCTAAATTCTGGTGACAGGAGTTGGGGTCCCCACGCACACAGTGAATGGAAAACAGTAACACTAGAAACAGTGGTTTCAAGAAGGCAGATGATAAATTTCACCAGAGATTCTTATCATAACATTTGAAAATATCTCCAAGGCCAATGTGATAAGGCTAAGGGCAGCAGAAATTTCATTAGAGCCTCTCAGTGTGCACATATAGGAGTCCATCTGGTTTATTGTGAACAGATACTTATATATACAGCTGCTTATATAGGCATAGTCACCTCTATCCAAGTGAAGATGAAGTACAAGAAGACTTCTCAAAATATCAGGAGTGTCAGAAAATTTACACAGAAGGTAAGTCAGCATGGTTTGGTTGGTTTGGCAAGACAATGCACAGGGAGTATTTTTCCATTTTTTACAAATACAATGCAGGATAAAAAATAAAAAACAAACAAACAAACAAACAAAAAAACCAACAAAAAAAAAAACAACGAAAAACCCCCACAACACCAAACCAAGAGAGAAGATTTAAATTTAAGAGCGGCACTGACAGAAGACTAGATGAGAACACAAGGACCACAGACGCACCTGGGGTGGTTGTTAGAGCGGTGCTGTAGGAGCCATGGGGCAGCGTGGCTCTGTGGATGTGTGATTAACTCTCAGCTTTATGTGTGATCCCAGGACAGAGGCTGAGCGACTGCTGTTCAACAGAAAGTAGTTTGAAATACAGGGTGCTAGGTCTCTTGAAAGAGGTACTGCGGACACACCTATTTACATAACACTCAAGCCCCTTTTTGGTACTGACACAACACATATCACTGCTAAAAACATGTTTCTTTCAATGGTTGAAGAGGTAAAAAATTAACACTGCTCATCACTTCTCCATCCAGTCTATGCTTCCTTCTTTTTAGAGTAAGTGAAGATTTTGCTAAATGCTGCCACATTTAGTTTTAATACATGAACAAATGTCTCAGAAAAGTATCTAAAAAACATTGACGGTTACTTTAGTTTGCAATTTAAGTCCAATGTCACTCTTCCAAGACAGGAAAAAACACTTCCACGACAATATTCTGCTCTAACTACTGTTAGGGAGGTCATAACCCCTTGAAAAAGAGTGTGAAACTGGAAATACCGGCAACCCTTTCAGCAGAAGAGCCTGACTCTACGCTGCTATAAGAAGGATATGGAAAGAATGATACTTATGACATCAGCTATCACTTTCTTCAAGAGCCTAACATTTTTTCCATAAAGGGTTTTTATCATCTTACCAATGCTGTAAAAAAAATCTTGTTGCATCCCTAAATGTGGGACAGATTAGGCAGTCAAAAAGGAATTAATGCGCCATTACTTTAAACAGAACTTGCTGGTGCAAGTAAGCACTTTTTGGATGTAGCAAGTGCTGTAGAATCTGACTCTGTATTAATAGACGCTAGTGGTATGCTCTCCGTTTATAACTTTATGCTCAATTTAGAATAAATAGTACTAATGAAGAGTGGTTTGAAGTACATGAACGCTACACAGAAGTATTTATTCCGTGTCAGTAGCCCATTAACAAAACTCCATTTGGTACCAGCCGACATTTTACCCCTCAAGAGACCACTTAAGGGCAAGAGCCATTAGAGAGAATTACAGATTGTTACATCTGTTATATCTGTTATTTTTGTTCCAAAAGGAAAATGTGTTGATACAGAACTCAACCTAGCCAAAAATACTTGCTTCCTAAAGGTCATAGGTCAAAATAAAAATAATCCTTTAAGGGAGCAGGAGTGGCAAGGATGGGGATAAGAGGAATAGATGCAGGGGTGGACTACAGCACAGGACATATGCAATGCATATGGATTGTACTAGATATTAGATCCAAACCCAGAAATAAGTTCTTGAAGGGTAGGTATTGCAACATTCAATTTTTCTGGCTGTGCCCAAAATCTTAGATTTCCAGTTTCCTTTGTACTACACCTCAGCAAACCTGGGTACCTGGGAGTTGAACACTAAACCACCTGCACTCCATCACTTGCAGCTGCTTAGAGCCAGTCAGATGGGACAGACTGAGCCTTGGTACCTCCTTTCCTCACATTTTCCGTTGATGCTCAAAGAAGGGTGAGTCACTTAATGCAAACATTGGGTAAAATGTAGAAACTGCCCTGCAACCTGCTAGCCCTTAAGCATCATGCTCCCAATCCCTCTCTGCCTGGTCCAGTGAGTGCTAGTTTCCTCATTTCATAAGGTTTCCTCTTTAACAGAAGCTGTGGAACACAAGTTTTCCAAAAGCCAGATGATTAAGAAATTTTTTAAGGACATCTGAAAGCAAGACATCCCACAGACTGGGCCACTCTACTACTAGATTAAGTAACTTCTTGAGGACTAACTAAGGCAGGATAAATCCTACCCTAAGTGCTCATCAGAGTATAAGATACTGCTTAAAATCAGAACTGGACACTGTACCTCTGATTCAGAACTAGCTGGCATCCAGACTCCTGAAGCTCAGAGATGACTAGACTTGAAAGGCTTTTAATTAGCTCTTTGTTTATTTGTTTGTTTTTATAAACAGCGATCCACAAAAGTAACAGCACAGCACTTCGAGCCCGTTCACGCCCATTCACCACAGGAACAGATCAATATTTAGTTCTTTTTATAACACACTTTTTATATCATGTCTTTTTGCATCTGGGGCCCAGTAACAGAGACACTATTTCAGGCCATGGAGTACATATTCCCTTTGAGTAACTTGCATGTCCTCAGAAAGGCCAAAAGCAAGCAACCAACAAGAGGGGCCAGAGCCTCACTGCCAGCCCACTACACCAGACTTCTGCTCAGCAGTGAGGACTGGTACTGACAAAGTGTGGGAGCTTTCTGCTAAATACACCCACTATTTCGGAAGCTTTTTACAGGCTGACGGTGGACCCTGGGTGTCCTTTCCCTGGGCAGGATGAACTCACCACCTCAGGAATCTCTCCTCACCACAACATGAGGGGGACTGAGCACCACATGAGAAAGGGATGCACCCTTCTCCCTTGGGTGCATCCTAGGTACAGTCTAGGATGACATTATCAGCCCAGACTTGTTTTGTACGATACCTTTCACGCACATGATGGTTCCAAAGACAAATGAACGCTTAGGAACTTCTGCATCCTTACAAACTTTAGAAAGTTGCATCCCTTAGAGCTCAATCCAGCTGCATTTTGATCAACCAGAAGATTCCCATCGGCCATAGTCAGGACTGAACTGACATCAATGCTTTCTGCCAAAAGCATAATTTCCTTCAACAGTTGCTGGGTAACCTGGAAGCTTTCAATCATGGGAAACGACTGGAAGCTGTAATGTTGTGTGCTGTAAGTAGCCCCAGGAATTTGCTTAGGAAAAGGAAGCTGAGGATACAAAAAAATGCCTTTGTTCTAGTCTGCAAGTATCATAACAGATTAATTATATCTTGCAATATTTAATCTCACTTTTCCCAGCAAAGTACTTTTGTGAGGCTTCTTTGTATATAACCTATCTGCTAGCTTGTGTACTTTGTCTCTCACTAAATCTTTCCCCCTCCTATTGAAGCGAATAAAAAATAAATCCTCTTCTGAGCTAATGTCCCATCTCAAGATAGGGCACTTCTGTGACTTGGACATTATTACAGCAAAAATGGTAACATCCTGGACAAACTACAGCTTGGAGCTTAATAAATCCTGTGAAGAAACACAGCCTAACACTGTTCCTGTGGCTCACACTGTCTCATATGCAGTTTCTGAAAAGATCTAACCCTATGTGGATCATGCCTTTCCATGGTTTACCCCTATCCTGCATTAAACAAACAGAGAAAACAGCTAGAGCTGCCCTGAGAACTGGTGTTGAAGGGGAATAAAGGTAGTAAAGACTTTCCACGGAAAATTTGGTAACAAATTAACAAAAAATATTAAAATACTAGAATATTTCAGCCTTCACTGGAGACAGAAATGGTGTCATAATGCCTTAAACACATTATAGTTGGTGGGCTTTATGCTCATATTTCCTTCTTTAGGCATAGCTCTCTGGTTAAACCACATTTTCCAGGGCACACCACAGCCTCTGTCCTCTTGAAGAAGAGATCTGGTTTATTACTAGAGCCAGAGGTCAACACAGGAGTGGGCCCTTCCATCAGAAAAATTGAACACAAAGTTTCAACTGTACTGCTGTGCCCAAAATTAATTTGGTTTGACTCTTGGCATGCTGCTTTTGCATAGCTAGAAATCTACATAGATGGACATGTAGGTAGGCAGGTAGATAGACAGGCAGACAAATCGATAGATTTTCTACCAAAGACAGTTTCTCATGTATTGTTGTTTTTGAAAAGACAATTTTCGAGCATCTGTAAAAAGATGGATTATCAGAGAATAAGCAAAATTTGAAATCAGCAGCAATTAAAAGTCAAATTACAATGCACAGATTCGTAACCCGTCGTAACACGGCCACATCTGGCTGTTGATGCTGAAATTAGAAAATGCGACGTAAGCCTAAAACTCCGTCCCCCGGGGCTGAGAGGAAGCTGAACGCTGTTTGCCATAGGAGCAGCAGACATGAATTCATAGACCTCAAGGTGAGTTTGATGTCTTGCTAAGGAAATGCTTTTCTGGCCCACAGCCAACAATGAAACAAATGGTGTACCGCATGCCCTTCTCCTCGGCCAACTATACTGATAAAGATCTGTGACCTTTCCACAGGACATGTTTGAACACCATGCTACATTGGTGTTATGCCTGTACAGCTTTCAGATCAGAACTGGCTGGGCAGCTTGGAGGAGAGAAACAATTATTCAAGTCTAATCTGCACCCATTTAGAATAAGATTCATTGTAACTTTTCTGGATATTTTATGCAGGGAACACCTGAAATGATGTAGAATCAACTACGGAGAAAGAAAAGGGAATTTCATTTCAGAGCCTATACCCTGCACCGGTGGGAATTAGTCCTTTTTGTCTTGTCTCTTTAATTCCTTTTTTTGAAAATGTAATTATTGTCTGGGAAATCTGACTCCAGTTTGCCACCAGCCAAGTACTGACTCACATCTGTGTACAAGATGTTCCCAGCTCTTGTGCATGTCTTTGTATCTATTTGCAGAAGTTACCCCGTGAGCTGCTTTCAGCATGCCCTGAAAGAAAGGGGAAAGGACCCTCAGCATAACCAAAGGGTCAGGTTTTGGGGTTTCTTTCCCTCCTACTTGCCCCCGCTTGCATCTTTCCACCGTCAATGCCTTTTGACATCCTTTTGCCTTACTCTGTGTGGCTCAGAAGCATTGTCAGGGACTCCCAAGCACCACTAAGTCATATGGCAAATTTCCAGTCCTCATTTTTGATAAAATGCTGATTAATATAGTCTACTATGAATATATGATGTCTTGATAACAAGCTGGCTGAAATGGCTTGGTTCCCATTCCTGAATTACCAGGTTAGAGCATTTCTCTAGTGATGGCAGCATTCATATATAATAACATTTGTGGTATCAACTGTGCATTGATGCTGCCTTCCAGCACGCTCAGTAACATCTGGGCGTTCCTGAAATTAATTTGTGTGTGTGTACATACTGACAGAGAACAAGGAAGAAAGAGAGAGTTACTGTTTTACACTTAGTATGGTTCCTGCAAAGGCCTGACTGCTAATAAACACTACATCACTCATAGTCAATCGCTTAGATTGGCCTTGCACTTGGATTTGGTTCAATCTCCCATCAGGGCAGTTAGGACACCTGAGGGATGCCCCAAGGGGAAGAGGAGGCCTGCAAAGCATGACTACCTGGTGCAGGCAGAGCAGGGCAGTCCTTGCACCCAGAGCCCTAACATCTACCACTAGATAACAAATAACCTCTCTTAATTATTAGACTAACCCATCAATAATTTATGCAGACTAGGAAACGAATTCCTGCTGGAGTTTGAAATTTGCTTCTTGTTAGTTCATTGCTGGCCTACGTGTTGGTTGTTCTTGCAGTATAGTACTTGGGGAAACCTGAAGTTACACTGTCAGGACTTGCAGACTTTCATCCAGTGAGCTGCAGAAGACCCTGGAATTTTCTGTAAACTGGAAATAGCTGGAAATTGCATGTTTCAATCTGCTTTCTATGAGCAATTCAGAGTCTGTCTAGTCTTCAGAACTGTGCTTCATCTGAGGAGCTTGCTTTCATCAGTAAGAGAATCTATTGTCTTCAATTATTTTCTTTAATTTTCATTCTACAGAAATAAGACATTTAAATTAAAATGAAAAGAAAAGAACAACAACAAAACATTTGGGCTGCTTTATACAGTATTCTGCCAAATAATAAAGTTCTTCCAGAAGAAAGAACTTCCGCTGACTGCACTGAAAGAACTCACAAACTCCTTTTGCTAAGTAAAACCTATATCTACATTATTTTACCTTATTTTTCATGTTCATGTCATGGCAGATCCTACCTGCAAATTATGTACATGATCAAGCTGACTAGGTGTCCATAAATATAATCCACATGATGTGTTTACAGTTTGTTCACACTCAGATATTTCACTTTCAGAAGCAAAGATGCAACAGGTTGGGCTCCCGTAGCCTTGTACAAGTACCACCGCTGGTGCGTGAACAGGAGCACTACTGAACCGTGTTAGCACATTGTCTAGTCTTCCTTTTAGACACCTTGCTGCAAAGACGAATGCTCAGAGTTGCACTGCACAACTGAAAAACAATATCTCAGTCACTTTCCACAGAAATGTGTATCAAGACAGTATGGGACAGCACCCCAGGTCTCCTTGCAGTGCATTGATGCCCATCTGGTTGTTCAGCAGAAATGCGATGGGTCAATATGGTTGTGATTGTGTTGAAAAAGCAAATAATATGTAGATAAGACTGTCCAAATCACGTAATGAATCCAGCCTTTGGTCCTGAATATGCCTGAGTGCAACTTCATCAAAATGATCCAGGTCAACAGGATGAACACAAATGCTGTTGAAAAAAGAGAAAGTGTCCCTGCTGCTAAATCCTTGACAGACAAGTCCTGTAGGTTTGATTTTTATGTATCACAGACAGAAACTGTGAATGCATTTTGCTAGCACCTGGAGCATCAGTCCCCCATAGTGTGGAAACTGAGGTGACTATGGGGTGGCCCAAAGGAGATTGCTTCGGAGTAGTGCAGTATGGTAGCAGAGAAGGGGTGGACTCTGGTGGGTAGGTTTGCTCATAAGGAGAGGAAGAAGTATCCATCTCCCCACCATTCTCTCTTGACCTGGGGCCAACTGTGGGTGGGGAAAAGTGCAAGGACAAGACAAGCATAGAGCAACGCATCCATCTGGAAGACAGGCTGCAGTTTCCTAGCTATAGATCAGCATAGACTGATTTTCTCAGCGAATATTTGGTTTTGAGATTTGGACTTCTTAAATGATTCAAAGGATGGAACACTGAAAGCAGAGAAGAATGGAAAAAATCAGAGAAAACAAAGTCTGATGTCTCTTGAAAAGCAACACGAGCCTCTGGCTGTTACTTCATCCACTGATTGGCAGAACTCAATCATATAATGACCCCACAGCACATGCGACTGCTTCAGAGCACCTTCAGATTGCTCCCATGGTGTGTTTCTACTGAGTGCACAGTGTATTCCTTGCTTTGTTCTATCACAATCACTTTCAGCCCTAGCTATTTCTTTAGCAGAGATACAAACAAAAAAACCCCAAAAAAACGAAGTGTTTCCTGCCAAGGAAGAAAACCTATTCTCATTATCTAAAGAGTAGATGTATGGACTTTGCTTCCACAAAACAAACAACACTTTGCTTAAGCAGCCGTCTCCGAAAGTGGTGTATGCTAGAAGCAAGCGAGAAAAAATAGTAAAATGTTAAATTCTCCGCAATAAAAAATGTCACAGGTATAAAGCTCCAATGAGGTAGACTTTTGGAATCATTGTGAGACTGAAAAAGATAGTTTCAAGACAAAGCTTATCAACTGAGATGATGATGCCTGAAACTATGCATCATTATAACAACAGCTATAGTATTATTTGTTGATTTTTTTTTTTTTTCTAGATTCCTGAGTATGACTGATACGACCTCGAGGAAGTACTCCAGGATGTCAATAATAGTCTCATTACCTGCTGGGACAGCTTGCACTTACCATGCAAGTCTTGCAGTACTGCCAGTCAGCAATCCCACTCTTATCATGTTGGTGGCCCAGCTTTCAGCAGCAGCTGCAGTGGCGACATGGCTGGAGCTGCTGCTGCTGTGTGCCTTGGAGATAAAAAAAGAACACCCTATCTGACTCACTGAGTTAATATCTATCAGCTCTGCCAACACTGTGTTCAGTGTCTGGGAAGCTGATATAGTAAATTTCTGCCCATATTGGTAATGGCAATGATTCACTGAAGCAGTTGGAAAGATGTTAGGATCATGTAACAGGATTAGGATTTCTCCACCTGGCAAAGAAATGGGGATTTAAACTACCATAAATTATCCCTGAAATCTTTCTTTTGTATTGAATTGCTTTCTTTTCCATATTTAGTTGGATTTCTGTTCTCAAACATCTTTTTTTTGTTTCCTTCATTCCTTCTTTTCCTTCTTTCTCTTTCTTTCTTTTTTCTTCCTTCCTTCCTTCCTTCCTTCCTTCCTTCCTTCCTTCCTTCCTTCCTTCCTTCCTTCCTTCCTTCTCTTCTCTTCTCTTCTCTTTTCTCTTCTTTTCTCTTCTTTTCTCTTCTTTTCTTTTCTTTTCTTTTCTTTTCTTTTCTTTTCTTTTCTTTTCTTTTCTTTTCTTTTCTTTTCTTTTCTTTTCTTTTCTTTTCTTTTCTTTCTTTTCTTTTCTTTTCTTTTCTTTTCTTTTCTTTTCTTTTCTTTTCTTTTCTTTTCTTTTCTTTTCTTTTCTTTTCTTTTCTTTTCTTCTTTTCTTTTCTTTTTTCTTTTCTTTTCTTTTCTTTTCTTTTCTTTTCTTTTCTTTTCTTTTCTTTTCTTTTCTTTTCTTTTTTTCTTTTCTTTTTTCTTTTCTTTTCTTTTCTTTTCTTTTCTTTTCTTTTCTTTTCTTTTCTTTTCTTTTCTTTTCTTTTCTTTTCTTTTCTTTTCTTGCCTTGCCTTGCCTTGCCTTGCCTTGCCTTGCCTTGCCTTGCCTTGCCTTGCCTTGCTGTTTTTTGCCTTGCCTTGCCTTGCCTTGTCCTGTCTTGCCTTGTCCTGTCTTGTCTTGTCTTGTCTTGTCTTGTCTTGTCTCTCTCTCATAGTCTATCTTCCATTTGGTTTTTTTATCATGCTTTTCCTCAAAAGTGCGTGGGGGGGTGGAACCTAGGAGTAACTATTATGACTCACTCAAAAAATTCACGTGTATCTTCATAGTATTTTGCAGATTTTTACTTTCTCTTGTCCCAGGGGAAAGGATGTGTTTCAAAAGTCAAATTTAGAAGAATGGACTAAGGTACAAGAAATATATTGGTTACACCAGAGTGTATGCCTTTGGTTTTTGACCTGTTGGTGCTGATTACTACTGGAAGCCTGTAGTTTTGCCAACACAAATACGCAGAAAGTTTGGACCCTGCAGTGTCCATGGGACATACCTAAACCAACTCCCCTTCCTGAGAATTCATGTTAGTTTGCTAATGACTGATTTAACACATCAGGAAAATAACTGGTGTGTAGAAATATGGTATTAGATATGGACATGGAGATGAACTGAAACTGAGTTTAGGTAAGTGCACCAGGGAGATGGCAGAGGAGCTTCACTGAGCAGTTGCCACAGAATCGTTAGAAACTGAACTCCTCCGACTCCCCCTGGGAAAGCCTGACTTTTAACGAGGGACAGAACCAGGAAACTCATCCTTCATTGGTCATTTCACCCACTACTCCCCAGCAATAGTTCTGGATATAAAGTATCATATAATATTGAAGTATGTGAAGGTCCGGGAATGAGTCACCAAAGGAGTCTACCTAGTATCCATTAAGTCCCACTATCTTTATTATTAGTTCTATCTTCAGCAGTACTTCTGAAAATGAGTACTATAGTCAGCCGGGCTAAAATAAAATTGTTGCTTAGTCTGGTGTAAATCAGAGCAGGCTGAATTTTACTGACTTAGGTGAGATTGAAGATCCAGATCTCTTCTTGGGATGCATTTTCTTCAAGAAATGCCCCACCAGAAAATACGTTTATAAGGGCCTGGAAATGTTTTTTTGTAAGAATTAGGCAGAGTGAACCAAAACAAAGTATGCAGCTCGGTTCATTCAAGGTGGCATAACAGCAACAGACAAGACCAATGTCACAACAACATACCATCTTGGACTGTACTCAGTACATAGCATGCTTCAAATATTGAAACAGAACAGTGTTTAGATCCTAAGTTTGCTCAAAAACACTGGAATGAAAAAAATGTTGAAAGAAAATAGTTGGCTACCACTTATATGGCTTCTGTTTGTTTGGAGTTGGGAGGAAAAATGTTAATAGAAGCAGTAATTGGTGAGACTTCTGAAATTATACTGAAAGGGACAAATTGAGGCCCAGTTAGCTAGATGCAACTATTTCCCACTAGCTGTAAAAAAAAGGTGTACTTTTGTGATTTTTTTGCAAAAGTACCCTGTGGCTTCAGTGAGGAACTGGAAAACCTCCTCACCTTGGCGCATCCATTGCATATGGTGCTCCACACTTTTTTCTCATGTATGTTATTTTCACTTTTGGCCATGTAATCAAACCTTGTAAACTTAAAAAAAAAATGCCTAAAGATATGCAAAGAACATGCAGTACAAAATAACATTTGAGGCTGATGTGGTAGAAGAAGAAAATGGATCAACAATTTGTGAATTATAGGTTTGACACCAATGGGGGAAAATGCTGTAACACACTTCACACCCTCAAATATTTGCTGTTTCCCTGTCTTTGCATGGAGCCAAGTTCTTGAGCTCTTGGATGCATCTACTCATTACAGCTCAACAGCCTCAAATGCCAGTGCAGAATTACATTGACCAGTTCCTTTTTAAGTATCTTTACTGGGAAGCGTGAATGTTTGCAGATTAACTGAAAGCTAATTATTGAACTTCCTTAGTGAAGGAGAAAACTAAAACTTTGGTCACATTTTGCTTTTTTCTTTCTTTTTTTTTTTTTTTTTCTGATGGGGGAGGGGTTGGGGGGAGATTAAAAACATTTGATTTGGCCTGCAGTAAAAGTGCATACTTCACACATATTTCTAACCAACCCCCAAAAACAGTCTCTGGCTTTGAACGTGTTGAACAGGAAGCCATTTAGTGTTGGAATGCTTGCTTTACCAGTCCAAGAAACACACGTTCTTATTACTCCTGGGCTATCTAAAAAGGTTCAGGGTGAAAAAGCTTAATTTATATGTAGAACCTTGTTTCCTGTTTTGTTTTTTCCCCTTGTATGCCAAGTCTGTTTTTCAAACTCTGTGATAGGAAACACATTTCCCTTTTTCTCCCTTTCGTCTCACTTTGTTTACCCAGCTGTATATTTCACTTCAATTTATAGCTCATACTCTTACCTGGCTTAAAGTCCAAAGACACAGGGAGAGAGAGGGAAAGATGGATGTTGTGTTTTCATGGTTACTGAGGAAAGGGAAGAATCTGGGTGGAGGTGAAGCTGCCTTTATATCAATATCAAGGGAGCAGTGGATGGAGACTTCTCTTTCAGGATGTTCCACAGTATATGTTCAAGAAAGGTGAGGAAGAGGGCACAAGGAAAGCAGTGGCAGTGCCGAGTGTCCCCTGATCACTGAATGAACTTATGCATGCTTTAGCTCCAAATGAGATACACATCTCAGCAATTTTGTTCAGTCTGGAACTACTTACATGTAGAAGCATGAGCTGCTAAAAATAAGATTAAAATAAAATGAAGTGAAATGAAGTGAAATGAAGTGAAATAAAATAAAATAAAATAAAATAAAATAAAATAAAATAAAATAAAATAAAATAAAATAAAATAAAATAAAACAAAGCAAAACAAAGCAAAACAAAGCAAAACAAAACAAAACAAAACAAAACAAAATAATAAAATAAGATCAATTCACAGATCTTTGATCTGCCTAATACACATATGTATTTATGCATGGACTCTACAAGGGAGTTAGCTCCCCAAAGAGGAAGAAAAGCCTTCCTGAACAAGGACTGTGGCACTTTAAAATAAAATTTTGCACATAAATTAAGATTTCTATAATTAAAACCAAACCAGGGAGTGCCTGAAGAACTCTTGTTTATTATCATTAGTTTAGGACCATTGTTTAGAATAGACTTTGAGTAAATGGATGATTTTTTTAACTTTGGAGGTAAAGCGATGGCTAATGAAAGCCATTGTGCACATAACTATATGTGTCTATCACAGCTGAAGGGAACTACCACACAGGCCTGCTACTTTATTTAGTTTATTACTCAAATTTTTAAGGACAACAGCTTTTGAAATACTTTGAGGCTTTTCTTTTTCTGCTATCCCAACATTTTGCTCTTGCCTGATATAAAAAAAATCCAAGCTATTCAGTGGAAGGAATATACCAAAAAGAAGCCTAAGACTGTGGCTCTTCCCGTGTGCTGTCCTGAGGGTGAAATGATGTAAAAATCTCACTCCTCTCTTTTGCACTGCTCTTCCGCTAGAGGTCAAAGTGTTTATACTAACAGCCTCAAATTTAAAGTTCAGTATGAATGCATATGATTCCTTCTGCGTGTGCAGCGGATCCTTTGCTTTGCTATACCTCTATTGCTCAGAAATCCCAAGGGGTCAATGAAAGAGTCAGTGCACCCATCAAATCTGTCCAAACCAATCCCCGTTACTGCAGAGCTATGTGTCTGGGACATGTGGGCTGCCGAGCACCCGAACCTCCAGAGGAAATGGCTGCTGTGAGGAGCTCTCATGGACCACCATGCCACATCACTTCCCCATGGGTCACTAGAAGGCCAAGCATGGGACTGAAGAAATTTGACATAGCACTTGCCCACATTTCTGCCAACATTCCTGGCCAGACTGGCCAGCACGCACCGGCTGGTGTTGATCCATGCTTGTCAAAGCTCTCTGGGAAGCAGAAATTCTTGAAAAGGGCTGTCACATTTGTAGCACATTTTCCGTTTTCCCACAGGTCTGCGAGTGGTTGCTTCCTGTAGCGTTGGTGGCATACCCCAGATGGTGACGTGTTGAGGAGGTTCTGCTGTGTGCTGGACACAGTTGGTCTACAGTTCGAGATCTTTCATCTCTTTCATCTTTTTTTGCAAAGAAGGTTCAAGAACAGAAAGAAAAGTTGTTCTTATTTTACTGACAGAACATCACTGGAGCAAAGGCTTGTGCTGGTTTGAGGAATCGTTCTGCCTCTTTTCTCTCCAGGGATTTGGGATACAGAGAAGGAAAGAGGTCTAAGCCTTCAGTGCATATTACCCTGCTCAAGGAGAAAAGATGCTGCATTTAACTCTTAGGTTTTGGATGCCAAAAGTTCTGCAAGGGACTCACCTGACCTCTGGACAGCAAAATAAAAAGAGCCTTCCTCAGTCTGTCAGAATACTTGCAAAACAAAGTTAAATTATGAGTTTTTCTGACTAAATAATATGAAAATGAGGCACTTAGTGCACCATTTCAAAGGCTGGATGCTAACCACCAGCAATAAATGTATTTCACTGGTAATTGAATCCAGGAATTATGGTAGAGAAATCACTATTTGGGGCCTGGCTGAAGCACGTTACAATGAAGTACTGGCAGAAGTAGAATGAGCTTCTTATCCAACTAGTGTGCTTTTCATTCATCATCCCTTTTATTATCTGAATAGACTGTAAATATTTTTTTATTTAGAAGAAGACTTAGGTCTTCCTCATTCTTCTGAGAATCCATAAAAATAACTCTATTTCTTCCCTGTTTTAGGAACTCACCATTTTTTCTCTCTAGCACCAGTGACAATCACACTGATACAGACTTCCCCCCATGGAGCGATCCTGCACCAGATAGCACAGGGCGACTTGCATCCATACTGCTCAGGGCTATACTGTGCAGCACCTCACCTGTTGTCTCCTCTGGAGCCCATGGGAAGTCCCTGTGGCCCTGAGATGTAATTATTTTATGTTGTGACCTTTCACAACATTTTAGCCTGCTGCAGTGGTGTCTTTATAGCATGATGTCAGATTAATGCGCATCATGGAGCATGGTATGAGTCTGTGTGAGGGTACCCAAGAGCATGAGTTTGCCAGAATAACATAGAAAAACTGCATAGAGCTGAACAAGCCACACTAGTGTTTTCTGAGAGTAAATTTCCCCCAGAATAATTTTTGGATTTCATCTCAGGGAAGACTAGATTTATTCGAAAGTGCAGTCAAGGATTCTGCTATCCATGGAAGAAAATGAATAGAGGTCCAGAGCCTAAGAACATGCTGAGCACCTGAGTTACAGTGTGGACATATCCAGAGCCTCTGGCATTTCTAACCAACCCCTAGCTCTCTCAACTCTTCCTCCTAATTAGCCTTAAGTGGTCGTACAAATGACAGCTGAGCACATACCTATTTGCTGAGAGGCTCTGCATGATTTCTGACAGTTTCCAAAAGGTTAGATGGTGCAGAAAAGAAAGCAGCTACCTGTGCTCCATTCCTTCTTACCAACACAAAAATGAAAAGTAATGGGCTTTTTAAATATCTTTTTTCCATCTCCTAAAAAAAGAGTTGATTAGAACTTGGTGTGACAAAGACCTCCACCCATTAGTTTTTGTTTTGTCCCAGGAGGGTCATTCCAATCTTGGTCACTACTCTGTGAGCAAGTCTAGCTACCTGCTCCGGTGAGAGGAGATTGAGAGCCCAGGAGCGATGCTCTGACAGGCCTCCAGCTGTCTCAGCCACATTAGTTTTGGCCTGACATTTACAAAAACATCAGGGGCCTGACTCTCTGCTCAGCAAAGTTAGTGGTAACAGTTCCATTGACATCCACATTTGCTCAATCCAGGTCAAAGCACATAATTCATAAGAAAGTCATTGGGGGTTTATACAAAGTTATTTGGAGGAACAGTGCCCAGGAAGAGGTTTCTGGAGGCCCCTTAAATCAGCCTTGTACAGGGCCCGTGAAAACAGAGGGTAAATCTCCCCTGACTGCAATGCATGTGGCAGTAGGCCGTCACACAGGGCTTTTGGAAGTCACTTATCACCAACTAAGGTGTAAAGCCTAAACACTTACTCGGGAGTAGGTGTTTGCTGATAAGGCCTAGAAAACTAAAATCCTTATTTAATGGTTAAGAGTCTTCCTTGCTGATATTAGAAAACTTACTGATAAGGATTTATAAAACCTGGCAAGCACTTTGTAAGCTTCCTAGGCCAAATGATTCAAGTTAGTTAGAGAGCTTGTCATCATCTGCTGCATTTCTCTGTTGGTATTAGCCTAAATAAGAAAAGGTGTTTTAATACCGATTCTTATGAAAGTCTGCAAACGCAGCAACTCTCTTGAATGCACAAACTGAACTCCTGCCTAATTTGTGAGTCATATACAGCCTGCCACCTCCAGGTTCTGTGTCTCTTATCTAACCAACCCAAGCACTAGTGGTCCACTGAAAAACAAAATACACCTTTCCAAATCCTTCCCAGTGTGCCTTCCTTAAAGTTGACCATATTATACCAGTAGCAAGCACAGAAGAATGTTCTCATTCTGCATAGCTCTCAGTCACTGGAAGTCGTCTTCAGCCTTACAGATACCGTATAGAGAAAGATACGGTTTATATTTCCATTTCTGAGTTAAATAGCTGTAGGCACTTAATGAGAACTCCCCCACACACTTGGATACTAGTAACAATTTTAATGTTAGAAACTTTTTACAAGAAGAGAGGATTTTTAGCTATTTTATGTTCCCTGACAAAATCCAAGTGACTAACAAAGAGAAGATAAAGGAGTACAACACAAAGTTTTTATTGCCATAGACTTAAGATTTTAAACCAAAAATAACTAACACATATTCTGTTTCTTTCTGGCTTTTGAACTTCTGATAAACAGAGGTTAAATTGTAATAGCTGGACTAATAAAAAAAATTTGGGTAAATTCTTAATCTGAGTATCTCTGATTAGTTAATTCAATACACAATGTAAGTATGCGAACACTAACAAAGATGAAGCAGGAAGGAAAAGACCAGTTTCAGAACCACAAAACAACTCAAAGTATCTAACAAATCTAGTCCATAACTTACTTTGCACATAAACTACTAGATAGTAAATGTTGTGCTAAAGCTGTCCTAAGGTGTAGAAGAAGGAGGTCTTCCAAAATGCCTAGCCGGGAGCCCCCAGCCTGTCTTCTAGCAGCGAAGTACACACAGGTCATGCCTGACAGGTGTTAGTCTACAACTACTCTTAGAAATCTTTGCATGAAGGATGCCCCACAGTTTCTTTAGCATCTGTTCCACTACGTCAATAACTCAATTAGACAGTTTCAACTAAAGTCTAATTTCTTTCTTTGCCAAAAATTAAGTAGATTAGTTTCTCTTCTTGTCCCCTTCCCAAGGAGAAATGTACATTGTCCTTTCTATAATATTTTATATGCTGGAAGATTATGTTAACATGTCCCCTCTAATTCTTCTGTTTTCTGACTAAATAAACCCAGTTCCTTTACCCTGTCCTCTACGTCATGTTTTCTAATCTTATAATTTTCATAGAACCACAGAATGTGTTGGGTTGGAAGGGACCTTTAAAGGTCATCTAGTCCAACGCCCCTGCAGTAAGCAGGGATGTCTTTAACTAGATCAGATTGCTCAGAGCCTGGTGTGAGCCTCATCTGGGCCTTTTTACCAGTCTCTTCCAAACTCTCATGCTAAAAGTTGTTTCACTAGTGTAACTAGGAGCCAAACAGAGTAAAAGAATTACCTCTCTTACCTTACTGTCTTACAAATCCCATTCCACTTAACACAAATCTAAATTTTCACCTTTTCTTTTTTTTCACTGACATTATATAAGCATCCCATATTTTTATTCACATTTGTTTTGCATTGTACCAGCTGAACAAGCCCCATTCTTTGAAAAGGACTGAACCTGTGGGTTACCTTCATGTAGCACTGGTCCTCTGACACCTTCCCTAAAACATTTTATTCCAACATGCATTACATATCAGTGCAATGAAGTTCTTGTTAACAGGTTGATATGCTTGTCTGATGCCAAACTGAGGGGTGTCCACCCATCTTTTTTTATATGATATCACCCCTCAAGCATATTTCTATCTCCACACTTAGTATGATGCCAAAACTACATTTGCCCCACTGCATGCAGACAACACTGTCTTCTGCCAGCCTGGGGTGGAGGTGCTTGCATGGAGGCAGACACATGCCAAGACAGCAGAGGCAACACGTCCTTGAGTTTGGCACAGCGTGAGGAGGTGGGAGTGCTGAGGAAGGGAAGAGCACTTGGGACACTGCAGGAGGATGAGTCAAATAGGTCCTTAAGGAATTTCATTATTTCTAACTCATCCATATAGCAATCTATTACAAGTGGTTGCAAGAAGACAGTGGCAGAAGGTCAGTGGCCACAGTCCTTAACTAATGTCTAGGTGAACAAAGCCATAGTTACCCCAATAGCAGTGATTGTGCCCTCTGTTTAAAACAGAGGGAAATTATTCAATGCAGCTCAATGTCAGCTCAGTGATTCCCTGAGGTGGAAAACTGGGGGAGTGATATTGTGTGTGTAACTTTTAAATGTATTTTTATTCTTCTCTGCCAACATTGTGGGAAGTGCAAGTAACTTTTAAGGACTCTGAGTCATTAACTTTAGCTTCCTCAAATCCCAGAGCAGAATTTATTAATTCTATGAAAATTATCTTAATTTTTCAAACCTTTCTATATCTTTATGGCTGGTGATACCCTCACCAGTGTAGTTCACCAAAAATAAGAATATTTTTATACCATTAATATAAAGATATTAGTATGTCTACAAGAAAAATAGACTTTAGTTAATACTGTCTATGGAAATGAGGCTAATGAGGCTTCTTGAATTACCTGTCCATTAGTTACAATTTACTTTGAAGATCAGAAATGGAAATGTTGACTTTTTATAGGTAGTAGATTCTGAGGAAGAGAAAGTGACTTTTGCTTTGAACCCAAAGGACCACGAGGCATTTCCATTAATTTCGGATGAACTGTCAAAAAATAATCCTGAGGAAGTTTAAGAACCATAGTATATAATTCCCCTCTGTCCCCTCAGACACTTGAGGCTGATATTTTTCCACACCAATTTGTCAAGAGTTGTCTTTCTACTAAATGTGATAATGAGGTCACTATTTTTTAGAGAAGATTTTATGTTTTGGGTGAGTGAGCAAGCATGCACATGTAGATGTGGACAGTTTTGCATACACAGTGTCAAACTGTGTTTCTGTCTGCATTAGGCTGTATTTTATGATTAATTTTACCTCTATAATATGTTATCTGAGTGTCCTTAGTGTCTTTCTAGGATCTAACTCATTCTCTTAAAAAGCGTTAGTTACAAATCCAAGAAATCAGTTCCTTTCTGTTAAACCTTCGACTGCTTCCCGTAAGCAGTATTTTGGGAAATGGGCCTTGATAAACATTTTCATTTTCTCTGAGTTTTGCATGTTTATACATATCTGCAGATATGTGTATATCAATAACTTCATTGTTTATGAAGGCAAAAAAATCAACCAATCTGTGTATTAATGATCTTGTTTATTCTTACTCCTTTTTGACTTGTGATCCTGGTGGGACTTGGGTTTCTTTACTGTTTTATTTATAGATTATGTAAACATTACAATTTTCATTGTATTTGCACCAACTCCTGCAGAAGTCCCGTAAGTCTCAAAATAAATAGCTTTCTGTGTGTTGTCAAAACACTATTTAAAGCCAGGTTGGCATTTAAGAGTGGTTCACATTTACTGACTTTCAGTGACTTCCCATCACTTTTCCTCAGTTTAAAAGCAAAAGGACGCTGGTGGTTTTAGCTGTCAGGTCAATGAGCTGTTGCTTGGTTTGAAAATAAGGTAGAGTTTTTCCTGGCTCATGTATCGTCACATCTAAACTAGTCCCAGTTGCACTAAGACATTAATATAGAGAATGAGGGAGATCTTGAGAAACCCAAATGCCAAGAAAGCACCACAAGGTGCAAATAATTTATAACAGTGAGGCAAGTTATTTGTGGTGGGGTAAGAGGGAGTGCACAAGAATAAGATACCTAGCTTCTACTTATCAATGATACACGACCCATGGGATTGAAAGAAAAACAATATCTTACCTGTAAACATTAAATTTTTTTAAGCCAGAAGGAGACAAAAAGCATGGCCTACACCAGCATTTTTAAAGAAACACTTCAGAAGTCAGACTTCAGTCTAGCCATAAATACATTGATCTGAGAGAACTTCTCTCCCTCTTCATAAGTATCTATTACCATCTAGAAAATACAATTAATCCATTCTTGATAACACAGTTCACCGTTATTTTCCCTTTGCTAATAGATATATCACTAGGCATCACTACATTTGCCTGTGTTCATGTAAGAAGTCTGCATCTTGGTATCTTGAGGTTTCCTGGCAGATACTGAGGTGAAGATGGGCAAAGTAGTTCAAACAAAATAAAAGATCTGTGCCTGTTCTTAGAATCAGTACTGCCCAAAGCTTGACTTGCTTCCCGAAATGTTAGGTTGGTCTGTTTTACAAATGTTTTTACTTTTGTGCTTCTAGAGCTGGGATAGACATAGAAATAAATGTCAACATTACAAAAGAAAAGCTGAAACAGTGGTAGTGCCAATTGGGACCAAAAACATTGGTAATCTGTTGAGAAAGTCTTAGATTCAAATAACTTCTTCTCCAATTTTGCATTATCAAGACATTTGACTTATTCAGGTAAGGTTTGGGTAAGAGTCTGGGCTCTCCAACAGGTTTCCAAACTGAAAACACAAACTAAAGTGAAGTTGCCAACATTTTGGGACAAAAATAAACCTACCAAAAATGGGTAAGTTTGAATATTATAGGAAGAGTATTCTAAAAGCTATGATATCTATCTCCTGTATAAAACACTGATTGTTTGAAATTCCATCGTCAGTTAACTTTTTGCTAAATGATTGGATAAAACCTGAATGTGAAAAAAATCTCATTAATTCAGTCCCTGTACCTACTCTGTGAGCAGCGACTGAAATCTAGGGAATAGATTATGAGGGAATAGATTATAAATCTTCTTTAGGGTTCCAAGGAAACTAGACTGATGCTTAGCTAGGAGTCTTTCTAGTGACCTTGTTGAATTTTGTATCAGTCCCTCAGATGTCAGTTTATGTCTACATTGGAATATAAATGCTATACAAATGCATGTGTACACTGTGCCTTAGGATTTGCAAAAGTAAAGATCAAAAAATACAAATTGGCGAGAAAAAGACAAATGTGATGGTAATTAAGTCAGATGAAACTAATATGTTTTCCAGCTGCAGTTAAGAGCTGTTAAACAAATGGCTGTTACATATTTTCATCTTTCTAACATGGGAATGCAAGTATTTTATATCTGTTGAAAGACAGGCTTTATAAACCACATTGTCAAAGTATGAGCAATCAGTTTTTACTTTAATTTTGCCAAGGCTCAGCCTTTTCACAGGAACAGCATAATGATTCTTTGGAAAAAAAAAAAAAAGAAAGAAAGAAAGAAAAATAAATAAAATATTTTAGACTGTTCAGCTAATAATCATAACTTAGACATCAAGTAATATTTTACAATTATAGATACAGAGTAGCATTCTCATGTTAACCTTCATTGTGGAGTCAACAAAAATATCAACACTAAGTTTAGGGAAGTTAACTGAAGCCAGCATTTTAAAAAGCTGTTCTTAAATCAGTCCCTAGTTTTTGTTATTTGCTAGTTCATAGATGACTCTAATACTGCTCCCTATTACTACTGTTGCCTGAAACATCACATTTCAAGAACTTATTTTCTGTTAATTATGAGTGTGTCAAACCGAACTTTTGCATATTTTATATCTTCCTCAAGGTGAACGGTTATGAAATGTTTCAGCCAAATCTATAGGGATGTTCCTGAGAACGTGCAAGAATTTAGAGACTCAGTGCTTTTGTTTTCCTGACCAGACTCATTTCACAACTTGGTCATGTTTCAGCTGGCAGTGGCTGTGCCTGCTGTGGGCGTGCGCTAGGCACGCTAAGCTATTGCTTGCAGCATCCAGTCCCATTGGACTTGGGCACAGGGCTGCTCAGCTTACAAAACAGCCGAAAAAGGCCATTACCTTCAGACAAGCCAGCGAACCCCCCAGAACTGAGGCAAATGTAGAGATGTTTTGTGTTGGCTGCTCAGCTGCCTGCAGACTCTGTCCCAGAAGAAGGGCCATTTCTCACAAACTGGTCTGACAGCTACAAGTCTCCATCCTACCTGAAGTGAAATTTAAGTCCATTTGTGCATCTGAGATGTCAATAAAGAGCAAGACGTGCTAATACCTAATTGTTTCTTATTTAGTGAGCCCCAGCCAATCTGTGTCTCAAATGGAGCAGGACTTCTCTTGCATAGCAGTGTGCGAATGTGTGCTGCATCAAAATGTGGACATGACAAGGGCCTGAACTTAAAAAGAGTGTTTGGATACTTCCTCACTTGCCCTTGACTTTGCATCTTTTGCGTGATAATTAATTGTCACTTTGTGGGTGTTTCTAGGGTAGATGACATAACTAATTCATTTCCTTGTTTAATGTTCTTTAACTTATTATGCTTTGAACCATTAGAAAGTCCATACTTCCTCCATATTTACTTTAGTCTGTAGAACATGAAGTGAAAGTAAACATGAAGTGGATTGTCAGTGTTGTATGTCCTTTCTTTGAATGCAATCAGGGCAGTATCCTTTCCATCAGACTGAAAGTAGGTGAATCTTTATCCCCCCAGCACTGTTATAAGTCAGTTCAATAACGAGAAGTTTATTCCCAAAGACTCACTGAAATGCGAGGCATGTGTTGCACACCTGAAGATACAGCAAGGTCTGATTATCAGTCTGCCTCTATTCTGAGTGAAAATGAATTAATGTCAGCATCAGGTCTGTTGAGCGAGTTGCAAAAGGGTTCCCAGAGGCATCTCCCCTCTCATGAAGAGCTCTAAGACCTTTGTAAAAGCTCCAGGAACTGTAGGAACTCCATGAGATGTAAAAAGACATTACAACTAGCAGGTCCTGTATTACCCGGGTGCAGCCCATGAATTGTCACTTTATAATTGTCAAGCAATTGTAATAGCTTGAGCCATTTGGAAAAAAAAAATACTCTATAAAATGCTTCTTTTGCTTTTCCCCACATCCAGCAAAATCCAACACCAGTACTGGTGTTAGAGTCATACAAGTGTCCTACAGATGACATAGACAAGTTGTCTTCTGCATGCAATGGGTCTCTGATGCACCAACATTAGCAGAAAGGTGATGCAGCTGTTGCACTTTAGTTTTGGTTACAAGTCAGTTTTTAAAACAGCCTTCTCCTCTTTGTTTCTTCTCCTAATTAAAATCTTGCACGGGGAAAACATGGTGACTCACCAACTTCTCCCCTTTGCTACAGCAAGATAAAAGAGTTGGCAAGTGGCTGCAGAGCAAGATCAAGACGAGAAGAGAAGCCCATTCTCCTGTCCCGTCACAAGCAGGATCTAGCAAGTGCCGCCTCTGCAGACCTTTTCTTCAGGTGATTCAATCTGCCACATTGACTATGATCCTGGAAAAAGGGCTCATGCCAAATAACCATCCAGATAATGCTGCAAATTCCAAGCTAATCAGGGAAATTGCCTATTCACTTGAACAACAGTCACAGGCCTGGGAGACGCCAGCCTCCAACTGCAGTCATGCCTTGGCTCATTAGTCCTATGTGCCCCTGAAACTAAACTGTCAAAGGGGTGTTGAGTGCACAAAGCACTGGGCAGCATCTGAATTAAATTCCTGCGCGGAACCAAAAATAGAACACTTTGAGCCCCTTTTCTGTTGTGAAGAAAAAATGCCTGGACAAAAAAAATGCTTTTCTTGGTATTATTTAATGTGTTTTTCTGTCTAAAAAGCTAAAGATTTTTGGCCTCAAGGGGTGCTAGCCTGTTACCTTAGAGACTGTTTCTTTTAGAGGCAGTGGAGTGGCAGAGGGCATGCCTTTGCTGCTTACCTTGGCAACCATGAATTGCTAAATGCTGTTCCCATGAATGCAAGCCTTTCACTGCCATTAGCGCTTGCCCACAGGTATAAACATTCCTTCATGAAAAGGTCCAGGGGAATGTACACTACCTCGATAAAAATCAAGACGACAAACAAAAGCATATTATATAACAGAGCAGTTATATAAAATTAGATTTTAAAACAAGACGTGTCTTTAATGACATTGATCCTGGACGCGGTCAAATTTCCTGTTCCATTTATATTCCCTACAGCCATACCAAGCGGTGGCAGTGGGGAAGGGAGGAAAGCGAGAAAGCTCGACAGGATATTCTTACTTCTGTAATTGCAAAATGGAAGAGCGCTGGGTCTGTACTCAGGATAAACGTGCTGGACGGCTTCACAGGAATAGTACGACTCCAGTGGTCTCCCTCCCTGGCACTGGGGCAGATGGAGGCAGGAGGAAAGCAGAGCTCGCCGGGGCTGTGCAATGGCACTAGCTCCCCCCGGCTCACAGGAATTCTTTATGGTCTAGCTGGGCAAACACTACAGGCAACATTCTCAACATGTTTACCTGTATAAAGCCCTTGTGCTACAAAAACAAGAGATTAGTTGTATTCTTCCTGTAAATGAGGCTGTTGAGCATGGAGGATCTAAGTTCTCAGCTTAATTCTCCCCTCCCTTCCCACCCCCCAGCCTCCATTTCGTAAACTGATTTTTTTTAAAAAACACAAGATTTTCATTCCATTATCAAGACAATTCATTTTTTTTCAGGTCTCATCTGATAGTACTTCCAATAAAACCTTGGCTCATCTCTTTTTTTAGATTGCAGTGAGACGTATTTTAGAAGGAATATAATTTCTTGGAAAAATGGCTCCACTACAAGGCATGTCTCCAGAAAACAACTAATGGCTCACATGCACTGAAAAGCACAGACCTCAGCAAAGCCCAAGGAGGTGATGATCTTGATCTGCCTACACAAGAGCAACTTTGTGCAATGATATTGGGGTATTATCCTACAGAAAGCTTGTTAGGACAGGAGAAGACTCCTCTTGCCTTGACAAAAATCCATGAACCCATGGTGCTTAACACCTCCCACATAACCCTCCCTGTGAGCAGAATGGGTTGGCCTTGCAGCCCCCATGTGCAGTGACACCTGGCAGTCAAATGAGCTCTTGAAAGCTGAGCATAATGCAGGGGCAGCACAGCAGAGCTTCAGCATCGCCCCCGAGCCAGTGGCCATATCACTGCACCCAGTTAGCCATGCGTCTATGCAGACAAACTGCTGCTTCTGGAACATTCATGGGCACCCAGAAGATATCACTGGAATAGTAGCTCTTAGGATACCATGTAATCGAGAATGTCCAGGCCAAATCCCTACAGAGCCCCAAGCCATCAGTGTCACACGCAGTATGCCCTCATGCACTGGGTCTCCCTTATCTGTTCAGCGTTGAATTACATTAAGAATCAGATCCACTGTTTGGTTTAGATTTAAAGTGCATGTAGATTCTCCTTTATAATGTAGTAGAAGAAAAAAACATGACATACTGTATGGGCTTTTCTTTCTTATCCCTTTTTGGTGGAGCACAGAGAAACCTTTCTTTTCTGGTATTAGCCAAGCTCACCCCATGCATCCCCTTTCTCCCCCTTCCCCTGCAGGTGATTAAATGGTGGGCTCAGTAGTGTATGAGTGGCAGGGAGGGACACTGGCAAGGCAAGATGAAATTGTTACTTTTTTTTCAAAATTCCAAGTGAATCTTTCCCTTCTTTGTACAAAGGGGAAATACCCATTGCTGCTAAACAAATGGCAGCATGGCCACCAGGTTGAGGGAGGTGATTCTGCCCCTCTGCTCTGGTGAGACCCTATCTGGAGTACTACGTCCAGCTCTGGAGCCCTCAGCACAGGAAAGACCTGTTGGAGCAGGTCCAGAGGAGGGACACAAAAATGGTCAGAGGGATGGGACACCTCTCCTGTGAAGTAAGGCTGAGAGAGTTGGAGTTGTTCAGCCTGGAGAAGAGAAAGCTCCAAGGAGACCTTATTGCAGCCTTTCAGTACTTAAAAGGGGCTTATAAGAAAGCTGGGGGCAGACTTTTTAATAGGGCCTGTAGTAACAGGATCAGGGGTAATGCTTTTAAACTAAAAGACGGTAAATTCAGACTAGATATGAGGAAGAAATTTTTTATGAAAAGGGTGGTAACACACTGGCACAGGTTGCCCAGAGAGGTGGTTGAAGCCCCATCCCTGGAAATATTCAAGGTCAGGTTGGACGGGGCTCTGAGCAACCTGATCTAGTTCAAAATGTCCCTGCTTTTTGTGGGGGGGTTGGACTAGATGACCTTTAAAGTTCCCTTCCAACCCAAACTATTTTATGATTCTATGATTCTTTCAAAACACACGGAACATTTCAGCAGGCATAAGCAACAGCCACACAGCAGGCAAGCACGAAGGTGGCAAGCCATCCATCATGGGAGGAAACCTGGCCTGTTGGCCATGCTCTGCCCTTCCTGGCTCTCAGTGGGGTGACTGGAGGCCGAGCAGAGAGGACGTGCAGAACGGGATACCCAAGTCTGACCAGGAAGCCAAGAGTGGCCTTTTCCTTTGCTCCTGAAACCTGCGGGTTTGATGTTTTCTCTCTCAAAAAAGGAAATGTTACACTGACAGGAAAAATATTCTCAGATGTCACTTCTTAAGATACTTGTCTCCCTCTTTTTCTCTCCTCCCTCTCAAGCTCCAGTCAAGTGGTTCTCAATTCTTTGCTGGTAAAGCAGCTACATTTTTATTTTCCTTTTCTCCCACATTGCAGCACTGTCAGAGGGCAAAGCACGTGGTAGAAGCTCTTCTGGTGGGGCTGGCCAGCCGCTCCCAGAGGTCCTGCCTCAGCATCTCCCCTCACTCTCCAACCTCCTCACGTCCCCTCACCAGGCCTGGTGTGCTAACAGCCATGACAGAGCCAGGGATGTACCCAGCACCCTGTGAGTGCCGGCCAACAGCCCAGTATCCTCTCCCACTGCAGTGGCACAAGCTTCATGCCTGCGGACTAGCTAGAGCTATAACTTTGGGCTCCTACTGGTGTCACTGGGGGAACAGCTTTGTGTTTCTTTCTGCTAATCACACCAGTGATCACACCACTGTCTTCTTGTAGGAATGGGGTCTTTACAGATTTACGTCATGTACTTCTGTGAAACCACTGCCTATTCTACTACTCTCTACACACACCTTTATTGACATCTGGTGCATCTGACTGGACATCTGACTCCTGGTGCAACGTCGAGAGAATAAGGAACCTCCTGGTCTGCTGCTCCGGCCAGTGCCCGAGGGGTCCACAGCCTCAGGGGCTTTCAGGGGCATGATAAGGATGTAAAGAGCTCATATTTACAGGTTTTCTCTGAAAAGGAAACAAAAAAAAATAATTGTAGAGTACAGGACTTACTCCTGCTTGAATTCAAATCTCACAAGAGATTACCAGCATCCATCTGTATGCACATAAACATACAACCAAACCAAAGCAGGCCAAGCCCATCAGGAAAAAATAAGCATTAAGACAGACAAAACAGTACTTACATTTTTGGTCCCAAAAAAAGTGAATGTTCTTCTCAGCAGCACTAAGTGCAAAAACAACAAAAAATGAGAGCTGTTCCTTGGCTTCTTGATTGAAATAACCTTCCTTCACAAAGCAAATAGTACAATTTTCCAGGTGTTTGTCTAGCGAGTCACAATGGTAGTCACAGGACATTTCTATAATCCACAACTCCCAATTGAGAAAAATTGAAAAGATATTTGATTTATGAGACATGAAGCAATTGTGAAGCAATGCAATTGTGAAATTCATTAGTACAAACATCTTTCAAGGAATACTAAAATACTGGGGACACAGATCAAGCTTAGCAACTTTACAAACTCAGAATGTTTGCTGTGTAGGAGTTACAGCGCAACTAAAAAAAATCAAACAAAAAAATTTCTTTATGGTATTTTTCCTACATTATCAAAGTACATGAAAATGTTCCAAGTAGCAGAACATTTGTTCTGCTCAGTTCAAAGTAGTAGAATAGATAATGTGTCTAAATCAAATAGATTAAGCAAAAAAATCATAAACATTTCTGAATTGAATATGCACTTAAGAAAAATATTCTGTCTCAGTTCTGTGTTCAAAACTGTTGCTCGGGTTGGTTTCTGAAGCCTTTAGTGTACTGAGAAGGACAACAGGAGTTCTGGGATGTCCTTAAGGGAAAAAGAAAAAGAAGAAGAATGGAAAACAATCAGGAGGGCTGGAGTATCTGTTAGCATCCACCATTGCTAGATGAACTGGTATCAAGCAGACTTTAACGTTTAGAGGCAATTAATTTTTTTTTGTCAAAAATCATCAAAATTCTGTTTCCTTTTAAAAGTTTGGATGGTTCAGACTTGGGGTCCCTTCCTTCCTCTACCCCAAAGGCACCCTCACTTTCTTCCCTTGCCCAACTCCGTCATGGAAGTGCAGGCCAATGGCTGCTGCTGTTTCTTTCCTGGCACAGAGCAACAATGACCACTTACATCAATGAAACATAAATCTGGGCACATAACAGCATCAGATATCAAACAAAACAAGCCAGCTATTAAACAAACCTGAAGACTGGTAGGGGAATAACGACAAGATGAAAGGTTACAGTTCTCACTCCAGTGTGAGCTTTTCCACTGCTTCCCAGTCATGCCAGTACTGCTCAACCAAGTGCCAACAGCCCACTGCATTTCAGAGCTACCAAAGAAATTTCCACTACAGGAAACACACCGAATAAGGTCAGATACTTCATCATTTCAGTTTTCCAACATCTGTGTCAGGTAACATTTAGAGTAGTTTAGCTGAATTTCCTGCATCTGGGCTGTAAAATCTTGACTTATTCAGCAGTTCCTCCATAACTACAGCCCCAGAATAAATTGTTCTTGCCTTGCCTTGCCTTCCTTCCCTTCCCACAAAAACTCTCCTCCTTCTCCAAGATAGGAATTTGGCGTGGTTTGGGCACCAAGTTATGACACTTTAGGTTTCAGAGGGTGGCTTTCCCCAGGTCCGCACTGACCTCAGCCCTCCTGCAGCCGGCCAGCAGGTGGTTCTGGAAGGCAGTGCAGTCGTAGTCTTGACCCAAGAGCATCTACATGATCACCGGGTCTGGCATTTCTCCCTGTGACACAGAGAGATAGCTTCTAGGGTATAATAGTCTGGGTGGGTGAAATAAATAAACTGGTATAATTTCAGGGGAAGAAAGTAGCAGTGGTTTTGGTTCACTACGCTCAATGTGTTAAAGGCTGAGAGTTGCCAGGAAAAGGACTATGCAAATTAAAGGATATTTTTTTCTGTAACACGGTGAAATTAAAGAAAAGCTAAAGCCAGCAGTCTAACACTAGCTTCACAGGTCCCAATTCTGCCATTACTGAATGAATGCGCTGAAATGGGGATGGGGGGAAGACTTACTTCTGCCAGGGAGCTGTGAAATGCTGTGATTATCAGGGAGGAGTGGAAAAGTTCCCTGGAATTAGCTAGCGGTCATGTACTGGGCTGTTTCAACCACTGTGAACAGCTCGTACCTACTGTGAACGCACCAAGGGAGCAGCCCTCATCTCCCCCTCTCTCCAGATTTTTACCCTGGGCTGGATGGTTCTGATCATTTTCTTCCTCTCCTTACAGCAAACCCCCTCTAATTCATCCATCAACATAACTTGTCAGCTTCCATTGTAAAATGGTGGTCACAGTTTGAAGGTATCAGTACAGACGGCCCACGGTGATCCTCTTATATTGCTGTACCAAAGTCACCATCAAACATTCCTCGTTTGAAAGCAGGCATAGCTAATTGTGTTGCTGATTTATGTCACAAGTTATTGTACTACCTAGTCATGGTTAAAAATGCATCTTACTCTACGCATCTTGAGACTAACAAGTATTTTTGATGGTAAATACCACAAGAATATGCTACTAATTTTCACTCATCCAGTGGCTGACTTTAATCAGTGCCTCTATAGTGAAGTCACTGCTGGGATGGTGGACAACAAATATTTAACAGTACTCGATAATGCTATGCAAAATTGTAGGGCACAAACGGAGGAAGAACACCATATCCAATTGAAGTGGCAGAGGAATGCAGCAGGCAGAATGTAATTACTTGTATGAGAATCTGCCTAGGAAACTAAAGCTAACACCTCTGCTCCTTTGAAAAATGTACTTTTTAGCGTATAATAATTCATCTAAGTTTCTTCGCTAGGTGCACATTGTAAGAGTGCCGGCAGGCAAGTTAGGGTGAAAAAAAAATTAATAAACAACAGAATGAATGTTTCTTGAATGTCTATTAAATTCAAGCTGATATAAGAAAATAAAAAGTCTTAACAGTCTAAAGAGAGTGAAATGGAAATAAAGGGAAAACCATGTTTGTGTTGAGCTTCATGCGTTTCTGAACTTTTGGAAGCCAGTGCCAGAAGCAGAAAGAACCGGGGATACTTCTGACCCAGGAAATCCTAAACTCCATATGAATGCCTTTTTTTCCACAGGATTTAAGACCTGGGGCTAGACTTACATTTGGAAACTGTTGAAAATGGTTTGGCAATTCATTATGGGCTTGATGAAAGCACTCAAATGTTTAAAAAAATAGCCTGGGATCTTTTGGATGCCCTTAAATCCTGGAAGGAAAGCCTTAAGTTTATACTCATTAGTAAGAGCAAAATTCTACATCCAGAAAGCGACTCAGGGGCGGCACTGCAGGGATGCCTGGTGTTTGGAAAGCCAGCACCCAGCCCTGCGATGCTGAGCTCCTACTCCCGGGCACCATGGAGGAGGTGGCTACAGGGAATCGCATCCACCCTGTGCGCTGCTGAGACTAACACTGCGTAGAGAGCCTCTACCAGCTACTAGCTCTACTAGAGGCTAGCAAAGAGGGAAACCTGAGGACAGGCACAGATTTTGACCGTCCTCAATGGCCCACGTGCCGTACTCAGAGTTATTGGAAGGCATCTTCCCTTCTTCAAACCAAAGTCCCAGTATCTAGGAAAACAGCCTGAATTACAACATAGAGCAGAGGTGTCCAGCTGTGTTTGCAAAAATGCCCCCAGGAGAGTGGTATGGTCGACATTTGCAGTTATGTGGGAAGTTACTGCTCACCTTGGTCCTTCAAAATTGGGAGAAATGGGGTCTGCCCTTCCCTGTTTCTTTGGAAAGCTCCCAAACCAGTCAGTAACAGGCACGTGCCCTCCTGCCTGCTCAGACGCCCTGTGCAACAGAAGGACAGACTCTCTCGGACAAAGGGAGAGCAAGCGGCCATTTATACACTATGCGAAGAGTATGTAGAGAGGGGTAGCTCTCCATGTTAATCTTAATCCCTGGGGCCTTGGAAGCAGCATAGCTAAAGAAAGCTAATTAGCTGAAGCGTAGCACCATGCAGAGGCAGCAATATTGCCTTTATCTGGAAGCTAACTTGGGTCTGCAGGGTTTATGTCTGCGCTGCAGCCAAAAGAGAGAGGGGATAGGAATACTTGGTTTTAATCATTGGTTTGTTATACCGTCTGATTTTCCACGGGTGATAAATACAGTGTGTTCTGGTATCTATATGGGCTGAAGACAAACATTATCCATTAAAACACAATGGTATCCAGCCGCAGCAAGAAAAAAAAAAATAAAAGACTGGGGAGACGAGCTTCAAATATGAAATTCACTTTAATGACATATATTTTAGGCCAGCGTCCTTTCACAGTGTTCCACAAAATCAGTCTTAATACAGATGTTTACAAGCACAGAGTATGGATCTGGAGGAAGCAAAGACCCCTTTTATTCCTGGAAATGGAGAGAAACTTTCCATGCACACATACACACCCATGCACTCACAAAACCTCCTCGAGTGTAACTTTAAGAGAAGCAGCAGCATTGCTCAGCTCGGATCAGCCAGAACCACTTCATTTTGATTGAAGAGAGGAAAAACAACAACAGTAGAACTCAAACCCCGGGTTCAACAATTTGGGCCAAGTCCTAAATATAGAACTGCTTTATTATGGAAAGAAATACCAAAAAAAAAAAACCAACCCAAAACAACAAAAAAAAACCAAAAAAAAAAAAAAACCCAAGGAAAACAACCTCCAGAAGATCTGAACTGTTCTCAAAATTGTCTGAATTTGGTGCCAAGCACACTGGGCAGCCTAATACTTACAAGGCTGCCTGTGCCAGCTCTGAATCCCTCCAGTAACTGGAGACTGCATATCCAAGGCTGGGAAATGACTACGGAAAAAAAACCCTGTTTTCTAGTGGGCAAGCTGTCCAGCCATTTTAACTCTTGCTGGAATGCTTGCCTCGAGGCCGCACCGTGCACAATCTTTCCCTGGCCGTTTGCCTCCAGCTGCCGACACTTGCCACCTCGCACGGCCTCCAGCAATCTCCTTCCAGTGGTGTGCGGGCTGAAGCAGCAGCTTTACTGCTTGTGAGGAGATGGTTTGGCCCCGCTGGTGAGACTGGCAGCTCCAGCCTTCCCCACTGCCCAGGCCAGGCATCTTCGGTGGCATCCATCTGGGAGAAGGGAAGTGGTTCGGCCCGAGGCATCAGCTGGAGGGTGCATGCAAGGGACTCATCCTCGCCATGCCCACGGGGCGCAAAGCAACCCGCCGGCTCCCCCTCCATCGCCGGTGGAGAATGGATCCCCTTTTGCATGACAAAGCGCTTCTGTGAATTATTTGCCTGAAATTATTGTCACGGAGCAAGGCCTGGCTGGGCTTGGTGCTGTACAAACCCAGAAGTGCTTCTGGAGGACTGAAGAGGCACAGGGGATGTGCTCTCAGTGGCAGGTGAAATAATTTAAGAGGGAAGGCAGGTTTGGGTTTCCCTGCCTGCACAGTTCAGAATGGGCAAAGCATAAAAAATAACATTAAGAAAATAAGTAACAAAGCAGCTTATGTTTATCCCCTGTGAGACTCCCATTATCTTACTAAGAACCAGGCAGAAATACATCCCCTCATGATTTTGCTTTCATGCTTTGCCCAATCTCAAAATGTATGGTACTAAGAGAACGTATCCCCTTCAGGCACAGAATACTGGAACAAATGGTCTCCGCAGATTGTACTGGCAAGAAATACAGGTCTTCGTTATCCATGCAAGGAGATGGGATTCCAGATTTTCAGAAGTCACCTGAGAGTTTCACATTAAAATACCTGAAATGTCACTACTGGCATCTGGCAAACAAGGTCTCGAGTGTTATCAGACCTGCATCTCCTCTTTCTCTCTACATCTATGGCCTAGCAGGTGTTCATCCGAAACACCTGAAAATGCTGCCTGCAATGATTCTGGGAGGGCAACTCCACCATCTCCCACTCCTGTAATCCTTTCCAGCCCCTGATGCTCTTGCAAAGCATTTCACCCATGGTCCAAGGCAGTCTTTGTTTTTGTTAGTGGCCATTTGCCTTTGGTGTAAAAAGGTATAATAAAAGCATTAAAAAAAAAAAAATCTTAGTAGTACGACGTTAATCTTCATCAGTTTTATTGCTGCTAAACAGGCTCCATTGTAGCTCCATCAATTTCCATATAAACTCACGATCCAGTCCTAACTTCAGTTTCCTGAAAACCTTTGTTAGGGTGGCAGGAGAAGCTATTTTCTTCCACTCCGCATGGATGAAATTTGTATGAGGAGCAAGAGAGGCCAGGACATTTAAGGAAGAAAGGTCACTTCTCTTCTCATGTAAAAAGGGTTTTTAAGAAGCCAGGATCCCAGCTGAATGTATGCCAAATACAAGAAATATAATATGAGAGAAACAGAAGTGCTATTTTGGGTCACGTAAGTATCATATTCTGAATAATCCTTTTATTAGCAGGCAGCCCTTTCCTGCCTCTTCTTTCTCTCCAGCGTTTGCAGACCTCAGGCTCATACAGTTCCATCACTGCTGTGAGGAGGGCATTTGTCAACTTCCTGTCCCTTGAAAAATATAGGTAAATCTGAACTTGAACTTAGCAAGAAGCACATCGCAAAGCACAGAGCAGCAACTCTCACAGTTGTTTAAAAATCTGTTTTCAAGGAGAAGGTAAATATTTTTTATATAAGGTTTATCTTCTTTCTAAATGCCTTAACCAAATAAGTAATCAAAGAGAATGAAAGCCTAAAGCAATCAGTTTGAATTTCATCATGTGATTCTGGCCTGGTGAGTAAGAAAACACTCCATTAACTTAACAAGCAAAGTCTGCATTGGAAATATTATTCTAAGCATTTAATGGAGTTGCATAACTCTTGTGTGTTTGCTAGAGAGAGTAAAAATAGTCAAGAGAAACATTTTTTACCAATAAAAAATCCCCTTTTATTTTAAAAAACAAAAGTTGCCAATGCTTTTTACAGACATTTAGTATCAAAGTGCTTCTGATAAACATTATCAAGGCTCTGCAGGTAACATTTAATAAAAACACTCATTAGAAAATTGTCGCTTTTGAACATGATAGTATAAGAATTGAAACTTTTTTTTGCAAAGTTTTGCTTTCCAGACAGCTATCACAAATACTCGCACTTCAGAGTACAGAGTGGTTAAATTTGTTTATTCAACAGTCTGAATAATTTAGGGTATTATTTTCTCTCGCCCTGCCTTTTAAGTTTAACCTATGTGTAAGTTTTAAAGCTTTCCTATGATTTGGACCAATTACAGGAGCCCCTTGGAAGCAAAGTTATGCCTGTAGAAGGCATGGCTCCGATGCTGAGGCCAACCCAGTGAGTGCAGGAGCATTTTTAATTACAGCACCACCCTATGCATTTATGATTACTTAAGTGCACTTGACCCCACCAGTTGTCTAATCCTTCCTTTTAAGTTCTCCACGGTCTATTAAACATCCCCATTTACAAGACTCTCTGCTGGAATCAAACACTTGGTGGTTGCAATGTCTGCCTTCCCCGCTTACAACGTTCTGACAGCCCTTAACATATTCCAGTCCAGATTTGACCTCTCAACAGTACGTGTCTAAATTGAGTCGATCTCACTGACAAAGATCAAACTGCTACTTAAAGCGTCTCGTGGCTGGATTTCCCAGCAGACCCACAACGCCAAGCCGAAGTAGACATGAAAGGCTGCACGCAGCTGCATTATTAGGCAGGAGAACAGCGCAAGCCCCACATGACCTGAGCAGCAAGTGCTCCGGTGGCAGCGGTACGGGGAGAAGGGAAGGGAAATGAGCAACAGGCTCTTGGCCCTAGAGTAAATCCGTGCCTAGAAAGCATGACGGTGATACTCATCCATGCACGATGGTGATACTCACCCGCCGCACTACTCATGCACAATGATGCATTGGGTCAGCACTTGATAAATATGTTCTCTGAGTAGAAATTAAAGACTTTATGATATTTCCCTTCTTTGTGGTGTTGCTTGATTAATTTGTACTTATGTCTCAGAACTTTTCACAAATAGCATCTGGACAACCAACTTCCCTATCAATCCAGGAGATCCAGCACCACAATATGCACTAAAGGTCTTCTGCATGGAAAAAAGATCTGCTTCTCTCAAGTACATAGAGTATTAATGAATGCTGTCCTGAAGATGATTGCCAGCTGACATTAAAATGGAATAGAGAATACGATTCCTACTCTTTTCCACTGGGAAGTCACAAACAATGTAGACAAACCCACTACTTTTGCAGGGAGATGAAGAGGCTAAGCAAAGAGCTATAGCATCTACAGTTTGATCTGTGTTTTCATTATTTACTTACAATCGGGCATTTCATTTTCCTTTGAAGTTATATCCTCTTCTTTGGGACAAGGATTCTAGCAGGGAGAGAGGAAAAAGCTCTTTATTTCACTTTCTTGAAAAGGCTCTTTTGCCTATACTGGAAAACAGCCAACAACCATCTTTCTGCAGGGTCTACAGAAGCAGAACTAGTACAAAAAAAAAAAACTCTTTGAAATAATTCTTGCAATATCAATGTAAAAGAAAATTAAGTGCTTGCCAGGGAAGTTATTTAGGTCTAGTACAGTAAGAATGTGTAATTTGAAAAAAAGAATCTATTTCCCAGATAATAATGTTCTATGGAAACCATTCCGTACTCCTAGAAATTAATCTGTGAAGTTTATTTTCTGGCTATGTGGGTGGGGGAACACAGATCCAGGAAACACACTCATCCTTCTCAGTGGATTAGAAAAGTTAATGCCTGTCTCGCACAACTCTTTTAACCTTCCTTGTTCCCCTCCATATTTTCCTAGCCATCATTTTTCCACTCGGTCCTACAGGGAGTCTGATCTCATAACTCCTGGATTTCTTTACCTATATCCCATTCTTGAAAAAATACATGAAGCTGTTACTCAAAACTTTCTTCTAGTGAGACCAAGTACCAAGGAAAACAAACCCAGAATCTTAGTAAGATCTCACTGGCTCATTATGAGGAGTTGGGGCAACTAAGGTTTTCTCAGACTCAAGTGCTAAAAAAAGATACCTCTTATTGTTCTGGTAATGAGAGGGAGAAATCAATTAAACTGGGGGTTTAAAAAAGCAACTCAAAAAAATTACTTTAGATTTTGTTCTTACAAAGCAAAAACAAAACCAAGAAATAAGTAAGATCCCACCTATCCCAGGGTAAATAGGTGAATAATTGTTCTGTACTATATCCTAGCAGTGAGAAAACCCCTATCTCATTTCAAGGAGTATATACGTAGGTATGTATAGCACCCACTGATACAATACATCCCCTAAGAAATGTTTTCTTCTTCACCTATCACACAATGGACTGAAGAGTTTTAATTATCCCCTCACAGTTTCGTACTAGCTCTCCTCCCTGCAAGGATGAAAAACCCTGTGGCATTTCAATTCCACTCTGCAGCTAAGCATTTTCAGTACACACTGTATGTTTCTTGTCTTGAGGTAACAAAACCAATTTGTTAATTCAGTTGTTAATTCAGGGGGAGAGGAGTGCCGTTTCATGCATTTCTAAGGCTTCTGTGTAATTCTCCATCCCTTAGCTATGTCTGGTTTTCTTCCAAACGTACTGCAGGGTTCAGAATTTGAAGTAAAGATGAGAAATTATTCTAGGATTTGTTTCTCCCTTCAAATCGTATTTCAATTGAGGTATCTGGCTAGTACTTGGCAATTATTACTTAAAGTTTCTTGCTAAATCCTGTGTTGTACCTGATGCAACACCACCAGTCACTGCGCTGAAGGAAAGTGAGGGTATTCCTGGGGATTCCAATGGAAATGTGTGAATACTTGAAATTTTGACACACACCACATCATAACCAGTTCCTGTTGTTTCTGAACTCCACATTTGAACAGTACCATTGTCTTTCCTGCCCGCTATAAAATGACACAGGGTGTCTGTATAACGGCAGTTAGCATTTCACCTTCTCCCACAATAAAAGGTGATGTCATCTCTCTGTAAGCACACACATAAATCTGCTGGAATTGTGTATTATGAATCATCTGAGGCAAGATGTCCACTATCTCCAGTATGAGAATATTATGCTGCAGAAATAAAATGCAGGATAGGATTAACAGTATCTAAGGCAGTTAATAGCTCAGAATCTAGGCAGGGATGATGTAGTGTACAGATTTATTTGTACTCAGTATGACTAAGTCTTTGACTAATTTAAGCATTTTAAAAGAATTTCATGTGTATGTCATAATTCCCAGAACACAGCAAGCCTTTTGCTGCATTGCTGTTTATATGGTTTAAGTGGTAAATCCTGTATTCCATGTAAGCATCTGCTTCCATTCCGGTTGTTTTGGTTCCCAAGAAACAAAACCCTCTGCTTTTAAGCTTCCTCTAGTTTCTTTTCAATTATTTTAATAAAACTTGTGGAATCAATTCTATTTGCATAGAATTACCACATACATTTTTCTGTGGCTTCTTCCTAGGAGCATTATTTTTGACCGTGCAAAAGCAAAGTGTTCGTGTTTTACAGTATTATACTCCAAGTAAACTGTCAACGTACCAATCTCTGACCTGAACCCCTTCTGTCAAAAATAGGACCACAATAATGTGCGATTCAACTACTGAGACCATCTTCAGGGATTTCATTCATTCTTTGCTGGTCTCCTGGGCAGGACAGAAATAACAATTAACACACATCATAAAAGCTGCTTTGATGAATTTTACAGTTAAACGCACTGAGGGTGGAGTTTTCTGACTTGAACTTAGACATCTTATCTGAGCTAGCCTTCTCCCATCTTAAGACTGAAGAATCTTCATGAATCTGTGAGGTAAATCCTTCATGTATGAATTTTCATAGTTCCTCATTTTAGCTCTCACTTCTAATAATAAAGGTTTCATAGAAAGCTCTATTCAAACCCTTTCTGCTCTTATTAGTATTAAAGCATTTAAGTAGCTGATTGTATTGGAAAAATGGAAATTACATAGAAAAGTGCAAAAACTTATTACTTTTTACTTATATAAATACTATATATATCTATTCCATGGAAAAAATATGTTGCAAAATTTCCAGATTCTTTGGCCCGTTCAATTTGCTGTCATTGAACTCTCTTTGCCTGGGTCTTTTTCTCCTTCCAGCCATTTTGTTCTGCTTCGAGGTCCTGTGCTGCTTTGCTCAGTGTTCTCCTCCAAGGAACTCAGCTTTACACCAGCTACTGAAATACAAAACAAGGCAAACAAAAAGTTGTCTTGGTTCCATCATATTTTTCTGCCGCTCTTCTCGTTTTCTCTTCAAGAGTCGTCTTACATGCCAAGACAACAGAACTATTCACTTTTCCATGTCACGGACCCCAAGAAGCTCTTTTTCTTCCAACACCCTTTCGCCCTGTCCCTAAATCCCTTCCTTTTTCGGGGACAATATTCCCCTTTGAGCCTCCTATCTGCTCGGCACTGAGATGGCACACAAAAGTTGCCTCCTGCTCACCTATGGGGTATCTCCTACTACAGCACAAGTCCTTCTCAGCTCCAGTGCTACCGCTCAGTTTAACTGGCTGGGAAGGGAAGAAAACTGTGAGATATATTACCTTCAAGGTGCAGTTTTAGCGCAACAGGGGAATCATCGGTCCTGCCTGAAGGATGAACCTTCAGTATTCACAATTTCACAGGAACTTTCTTGCATTTTTAAGTACTTTTTGTACTTGTTCCCTATTTTCATTTCTGTCTAGGTCCCAAGTTTAGGATTTATCTGAAATAAATTAGATCAAATCAATGAAGAATTCGCTGCTATGTGTCTCACAGTTATTCTCAAAAAAAAAAGCAAACCAAAGTTTTGCAGTGTGTTTTCTGCGTACATAAGAAAGTAATTTGGCCTAGGTGAATCACTGTTTATTCCTTTCCAGATTTAGTGCTCATTATGAAAAAACAAAGATCCTTCTTTAAATGCCCTGCAAAACAACAGTAGCTGTTTTCACAGACTAAGTATTGTACTCCTGAAGAAATATTGATACAGGAATTGAACTGTCAAGAATCTCCTCAGTTTCTCGTATGATGTGCACAAAGCTTTAGCGTGGTCAAAACAACGTCTTGAATACAGAATACTATTTAAAATGAAGCACATGCAGGAAAGAGCTCAACCGAGTGAGTCTGCAGAAGCACAGCTTTGAAGAAGAATCCTGCTTTAACAGAGATTGTTTCTAACTTTCCTAATTATTGCTAAGGCATTAATCACCGCAACTTGTAAAGGCAAAGCAGAACATTAAGACAAAACATGATCATATTACATTTACAAATCTCAGGTACCACCCTGGCTTTCTTATTTCTGGTGTCACAGGACTATGATGCTTTTTGTTAATCCTGAATATATCTATAATTGACTTCATAAGTGGGCCTAACTGGGACAAGTTCTCATGAGAGACCTTGCCAGGAAAAACGCAAGAGCAAAGCCTCCAAAAGAGGCTTCTCACTGCATGTGGGGTTGTTATGTGAGACTTTCTTCTAGGATGGGATACGGATCTAAAGCAGTCTGGTTCTTAATATCCAGGCTAAATCATCAAGAACAGTACAAACCGTGGTATTTAAATTAAGAAGAGTAAACAGCAATTTTCAGTCATGTTGTTGCTCTATTCTAACACGCTGTATGCTGTGGCTGAACCATCCAACATCTGGACTGCGAATATGATACTGCCAAAGCTGTACTCGGTGGTTGCCAAACTGCTGAGCCCACGTGTGGCTTCACAGCTTGATATACAGAGAGCTCAGCTATGATTCAAATTCTGAAAAATCACCAGGTCTATGGTTGCAATATGATTCAGCAGTTTGGAGGAAAGCCTTCTTAAGAAGAAAAAAGAAAACAGCAGCAAAAAACCCCACAACTGGCCATATACGGCATACAACTTTTAACAAAGAAGTAAACTCCTTGAACACCTCCACTTCACAGCACAGCTCCATAACTTGACTGGTTGGTACAGAATATGGTTAGTCACAAGCACCAGGGGCTAAATTCTGCTCCCCTAACAATGGTCCAAAGTCAGATGAACCCCACGAATTTCAGTGGTACACAGCCTGTCTAAATGTGAATGTAAGAAGTTCCTTGACATGCCTCTTGCTGGTGCTGTTTGAGGTGAGCTTGAAATCACTAACCAGGTAGAGAGCAGCTACCTTACCGAAGAAAGCCTCCAGTGGTATTCCAGGAATGTAGCTAGCGTGGCAGAGTCAGTCCCTACCACACAAAGATACTTGATTTGTAAATTAATTAAGGCTGTGAACTGACAAGGAACAAAACCGGGGGTTCTGCGCACACACACAGAATGCATTGGGAACCTCAGTCTTACGTTAATTGCTCTGTGTGCTCTAGGGATATTTACACACACATGAAAGGTGGCCATAGCTTGCCAAAATGAGGTGCCTACTGGCCTGGTACATGGAAGAGTTCAGCTGCTAATTCACTCTGCAAAGTCTATTCCTCAAACTTGGCTCCTTGCCTTCTTGAAGATAAAAATAGTTAAACCGTGATTTCTTTTTCTTCCTTTATTGATCGTTCGGGCAGGCCAGCACTCCACCAAGCCATGAGAGCTCTCAGCCCTCATGCTGTGCTGCTCAGCCCTGCCTGGTCAGACAGGTCAGCCACCTTCCATCCATCTGTACCGCCCTCATTCTTTTGGTGACGATGCCTACGCTTCCTTTGCCAAGCAGAGTGGCTTAACAAATATTCTGTAGTCCATACAAAATACATGCTCGGTCATTCAGGAAATAAAAAAATAAAAAAAAGTGGAATAAATGTCGCTCCAGTTCAAGTTGAACAATTTGTTCAGCACTACCAAATGTCGCTTTAGGAAAGCTTCCTTTTAATATAGTACATGAGACAAACAGAATCCTTTTTTCTCATTCCCTTCTCTTTACCAGTAATTGAATGAAGTGGAGATTGTGAGGTAAAATCAAGCACATCTGGGTCAATTAGCATGGAAAGTCAATTCTTTAAAACCTGATGGATGCCTCTGGGAATCGCACACTTCACAGCACGAATCTCAGCGCAGTGCCGCACTCTCAGCAACTCAACTCAATTAAGCCATTACGTGGTTCTTTAAACCTTGGGATCCGGGGGAATTGGTTAATTGTCTGCTTGTCATGGTTCCTCCTCAGGGAGCATGTAAACGTCTTCTGTTTCTCCTATAGATGCGCGGTGCACATAAGAACAATCCATTTTAGCCGACTTATTCAAAGCTTATTTCTCCCGTGGGAAAATTAATCTTCCTCCTCAAACACTGGCCGTAAGAACAAAGCTCTCCAGTGGAAACAAACCATGCCATCAATATGGAATAGGTTTACAATGACTACAGTCGAGTTTATATTTCCTTTTCCTTGCAAGTCTCAACTATTTCTCCCCACTTTCACTTGTTCACAACTTTCACAGTTGAACTCCTCAGGCCTGTGATGGGGTTTCATTCTCCACAGCTATGAGCAGCTCTGCCACACTCTTGGACTTACCTAACACACCATAAGTCACCCACTGACTTTACAATCAGCAGAGCCTGAGCAACCTGTCTAAGCATTTATGAAGCACTTTACCCCATGGACAGAGCTGAGTGTCTAAGGAGGATAACTCATCCCACGTCCGGATGGGTGGCGCAGGATGACACATCAGGGGATGCTCATCTGTTCCCACTGAGAGCTGCTCTGGATCCACTGCACCAAGGGGTCCACTAAAGAGATACTGAACGACCAGCCTAAGGCAGACATCCCACTTTTAACCAGTAAAATTAGCGAGATCAATCCCACCCACATCTCCCCACTGCTGTCACTGTGACAACCACCCGGAAAACACAGACTGCTGTCCCTGCCTCACGCCACATCAGCGAGCTTCTCTTCATGCGCACACAAGTGGCCTCTTTCACTCTTCTTTTGCTTCATGTTTCAAACTGCTGAACACCCAAAATCTCTACCTGGCCTCGGTGGGAGACAGTTACTGGGTGCTCAGGATTGTGGAAAACAAGTCGCCCCATTTAGCCCCTAAATATGGATTTAGAAGGCTAACTTTAGCTTCAGATTTTTTTAAAACTTGGCATGGTATTAAAATTCATCCATGGGGCGAGTTAATTTTTTACCATCAAAGAGAAGTAAAACAGCTTCTCCAAGGTCATACAGCAGGATGACTAGGATTAGAATGCCACAAATTTCGTGTGCTATAACCAGAAAATTATTCTGTTTCCTAAATGTAACATAATTGGGACATAGTCTGATAAATGGAGACTGAGTAAGCCACACTAAATCTACTGATGTGTTCTGCAATGTCTGGATGTGTCCCCAACCCTAGCTATGAAAGGAAATGTAATTATGGTAATGGGAAAGTGCAGTCCACCCATCATTTGGGTTACCACACACATACGTAACCAATTCCAAACATAGAACTGCAGTAATGCTTCTTACACTCTTATCTCCCTTAGATGCCTTTTTCATTAAGTTATAAGCTTGCCAGCTTTGCCTCTGACAGGACAAACAATGTATTTTGGTGTATGCACGCCAGCTAAAGGGCTGCCACATCATTCAGGACATGGGGAACAGCTGCTCGACGTTCATGAGAGATCTGCCATTGGGGGCAGACACCTTCACTTGCCCACGTAGATCTAACCAGAGTGTTTGCTCAGGCGCAATGTGGGGGATGAAGGAGGGAAGCTATGCTCAGGAAGAAAGTTCAAGGAGGAGAGGAAGATCAGGAAGCCAGAAAATTTTATAAAGCACCCTTGTGTTTTGGAACCTATGCCAATTTTAAAAATGAGGCATATGTCTCTCAGTGCAGTCCCAGCCATGAATGCAGGGCAGTGTAAAGATTCACAAGCCGTATTTGAACAGCCTAGTTTGGCTCTGGAGAAGCACAACAGCATAGCACACAGTCCAGGCTAACTTACGCAGCTTCTGCGATGGCAGTTTAGACTGGTCAGCTCCTCAGGTATAAAAAGGTAAATTTACACTGGTGTCCTTAGCATGCATCACTCACTTGGTTTACACCATCTGGAGGACCCGTCTTCAGAAGTTGTGCAATATGTATGCGTAACTGAAAAATTTCAGCTGCAGTCCCAGAGTACGTGCAAGGCATCCTGACGACAAACTTTCTGGCTCTCCTGCCTGTCTGCAATCCAGGGACAGAATGCCAGATACTTTTTCTCCTGCGGTGGACTGGCATGCAATTATTTTTGTGCACCTCAGCTTGCCTTGATTGCAGAAAAGAGAGGAAATATTTTATTAGCTTTCACCTCCCAACCCAGAGTGTGGTAGATAGCTAGACTTCCAGTTTCACCAAGTTTTTGCGGGCAAAGGAGAAGTGGCTCATTGCCAGGTGTTTATGAAGGCATTCAGAGGTATCTAAAGTTGAAAAGGAGTTCTGATTGTCACTTAAAAATGTTAGTATCTTTAGGCTGCCATGCTTAGATGAGTTACAGGAGGCAGCAGAGGGAGAAGTGAGAAGAATTAGAGAAAGGGATTGTGACCTGCACATCCCCACACAAAGTCACCTTCTTGGAAGCACCTTCTTCTTGTGATGAGCAATGGCGTGTCACAGCAAAGTAATCTCAGCCGTGGCAGGGGCAGTCAGTCCCAGCATGCTGGTGGCAGCTCCATCAGTGTTCGGTGCTTCCAGACAGTCACAAATCAGCGCTTCACGTCAAAGGGGCTCTCCTTTCCACCCACAGCCAAAGCAACACGATAGCTGTGTTCTCTTTGATAATAACTGATGCTCACATACATGCGGCTGGATTAATCATCAAGCTATTGTAAATTCAAGATACTTTAATTTCCTTTTCAGAAAAAGAGAAAATAAATAAAAAAAAAGATCAGCAAACTATCTCCTCTGCCTTCCACCTGTCTTACTGCCTGGAATTGACCAAGATGGTGCCTGATCAACCATGGCTGCAAAAAGAAAATGGGGAAGGAGTAGAGTACTCACAGTAAATTCAATCCAGCCAAGTCAACAGCTGCTTGAAGGCTTTCTGGATGCTCCGCAATCCACGTGCAAGGAGTCCCCTCAGTCCACCTTCTGCTAAATACGTATCTGCATCACAAAGTTAATGCAGAGAGAGGCCAGTAACAGCTGAATTGCTTCCTGACTGTAAGGTACAGTAGTCTCTGCAGTTGAATACACATTATATACATGTTGAGGAAGGGACAGACTATTGCATGGCAACTGCATGTAGCATAGCCAATTCCTGACTGCCCTGCATATTCTGTGCTGTAGTCTTCTATCCCAGTTCAGAGATTGTGTAAAATGCTGCTACCATGTTCATGCTGGGTCCACTTTGATGCAAAGGACTACATGAAATGTGACACGCACACACAATAAAGACAGGCCTTCTTCCACAGCTGTCATAGCACCTTTGAAACGTTGTATATGCACCTTAAAAGAAAAAGAAAAGAAAAAAAGAAAACAAACAAAAAAAATAAGAAAAACCCAAACAAAAAAAAAACCAAAAACCAAAAAAGAACCCTTTGCAATGAATAAGAACTTGCTTTTCTGACCTTTCTTTAGAAACAGCTCTAGCACTTTCCAACGCCCAGGGCAGCACAAAACCTGGTGTGTGCACCTTGGCATTACAAATACATACACACACATGATCATACACACACACACCTACACAGACCCAAACCCCTCTCCCCAGGAACGTGGCCTTCTCTTTTGAGGTACATACCAGCAGGAATGCATGCACTGAAGAAACAGAGGAGAAAAACAGTCATGTTTTTTTCACACAGTCGTTTTTATTCTGCTTGCAGCAGTTGCTTCCTTTTACAGCCACAGGCAAGGGTTGAATCCAGCCGAGCCAAAGGCAGTCTAGGCAGGATGGAAATGAGACCACACCTTCCAAACACCCTCCAATCATAAGGGAAGATCATGGATGTAAATAAAACCACACCTTTGCTGGACCAACCTCCTCTTCTTACGTAAAACAGTTTCCATGTAAATAAGACCCCTCCCTCGTATGGCCTGCCTCTTTCCAGTCGTGATGAGAGACATGTAAGCAAGGCCAATCTTTTTTTACAAACACTTAAGCAAAACTGAGAGGAGTGTAAGGAACTTTTACCGTTCTCTTGCTCACAGAAAAGCTAGTTCCTTCTTTGGAAAGCACTTTCTTGCTGCGCGTGGGATACCATGACCCAGCACAAATCTTTCCTCAGGCTTCCTGTCAGGCATTGAAGAATACTTTACTAACAAATGGGTGGCCTGTAGGACATGGATACACGTTTTAAGCTGTTACTTTTACCTTGCACTGACACGTCGTCTCAGCCTGACGTTAGATGGGTGCCTTCCTTCCAACTGAGCAGAACTAAAAAAACACAATGGAAAGAGTAAGATCCTCCTGCGTTTTCTCTTGTATCCTTCTTTCCACTTGCACATCCAAAGCTGATTTCAAGATTTCCAACCCAGATCAAATGCAAGAGGCTTGTCCCAAAAGGTAAAGAGCTAAACTGCAACCAGGCTTCAGTGTAACTTTTTCCAGATGTCAGAGCTCACTACAATCATCTCTAAAATCGATTTTGATTTGGGCCAATAAGCAGCGTAAGTATCAGTAAAACATTACTGTCACTGGAGAGTCATTTATCTACTTGGAAACACTTAAGATGTCTAGGTTAGGAAGACAAACAACTTGAAGGCATTCTGAGAGGAAAAACACAGTTCTCATCTATGCTCCTCACAGTAAGAAGGTCCTGGAGAAATTAAATAGGCAGACCCCAGCTTCCTCGAACAAGATATATGAGACATAATGAAAGTGCTTGCAATGGCATACACATTAGCCAAAAAGGTGGTTTTTAATAAAATTGGAAAAGGGAGTACTGCATTCCCACAGAAATGGTGGAAACACAGATGTTGTCCAAGTTTAAGAAAACAAAATTGTCCACATTTTTGATGTTTGCACCAAAGAAAAAACTACTGCTTTGAACATTTGATGGAAGACTATTAAAGGAAATCATTATTATTGTTATCGTGGCTCTCACCAGTGATACAAGAGGCCAGGATCTGTTAACGTTTTCCGTATAAATCCATCTTTCAATAGAGTCTAAATTGGCCTGAAATAGCTAGTTGGGACCAAAATTTGGATTGTGAGATCTCTGGAAGCAAAACTGCATCTGGCTGTTTACAAAATTCTAGTCTAAAGAGACGGTGAGAGTGGAAGAGGGAGCATTTTTAGTGGTTAAAGCTATCGATCTTGTTTGTGCCACTTTACTGTGCTAATCAGTCATCAGCAACTAAAAAGGAAGTTTGGAATCGGTGCTGATGAGCATCCAGAGGTCCGCATGCACATTCAGCCATCTCCTCCAGCATTTTCTTCTGAAACATTCAGCTGCCACATAACACAGACCATCTCATGATATATCTGGAGCTCGCATTTCCAATGACATCCTGGACAAAACCCAGCAAGGACCACAGCAGGAAAAGAAAGATTCCCAAACATTCTTGATTTTCAGCAAAGAATCATTTCATGCCTAGGCTTAAAACTAGCCTATGTCTAAAGCACGACGATTATACTAATTTAACGAACTGGTTTGTTAGGCTTAAAGGGTAGCACTCAAACCAAAGGATAGATGCAGTTTTCCTTTTTGAGCCAGTCCCCCAAAAGTGTCTACCCCAAAGCTGTACACTTTAATGGAAGACAAAGAGTAAGTAACGTGAGAAATGCAGTCATACATCAAGTCCAGTTTGGCAGACATTTCATTTTATAGACTGAGAATACGGATTCCCATCCAGTGCTCCTGCACCATTGCACTCTTCAATGGCACTCTACGAGGCCTCTCGCGTACATGTAGCACATCCCAGCTTTGCATTTGCTTCTACAGATTCCTTCCACGTTTCAACTTCCATAGCTGTAGAAAGGAAAAGAGTCAATTGTGAAGTCCACTAACGTTTCCCTGTAGCAACATAATTAGGTATTGAGCAAAACAGCAATGGGCCCTGGTACAAAACCCACCATGAGCTGCTCCTTCAGTCATCCCTCCATATGTTTTTCTGCTTTGCAGTTTGTTGATCTTCCCCTCAGTGTTTTCCTTTCTTGCCATTTCTGCTCCAGTTTATGCCACACACCTCCTCTTCCTCACTCTTCCTTCTTCAGGAAGCCCCTTCCCAGTCTCCATGCTCTGGCTACCACGGTCTTGCACTTAACCTCTGCTCTCCTCTTAACTGCAACACCCCTAAAGTCAACTACCTTTCCTGCACTCTCATGAAATACCCATCCCGGGTTATTGGTTCTCCCCTGTTTTACCAGATTTTACAAGCTCTTTTATACAAACATGCGTTTAATCTGTGCAGCGCAACTGGCAAAATTGGGACCTGAGTGTGGTCTAGTCAACACAGAGGCTGTGTTTTACGGCACATTCCTGCAACACTCTGCACAACTGATTTATTTTGCACACCAGTTTACTATTAAAAATGCATTGGCACATCAATTATGTATTAAATTTACTAGTTCAACAAATTCTGTAAATCCCTTCTATTTTAATTAGCTGATTAGTTAGATCCTTTAGGAAGACTGTCGCTTACACTCCTAGTCTTACAACAGAATTATTTGGTGAACAAAATCTATATAACAGTATCTGAGAGAAACTTTGAAACAAAATATTACAAGAGAGAAACTGCAGTAGTGAGAGACCAATCAACACACTGTAAATTCTGAGGGTTTGCACAAGAAACACAGTCGTGAATGACTATTCCAGAAATGGAAAAATAGAGAGTCTCTTAACATCCAAATAGGGTGAGCAGGCAGTGCTCCAACAAACAAATCAGAAGTGGAAAGAGAAAAAAAATGTCTGTTTGGATCCAAATACTTTTGAGAATGAAAACAGGGATTAAAAAAGAAGACTTAAAACATGGGAAGCTGAAGCCTATTCCCATATTTTATTGCGCCATTTGAAAGAAAGCTAAATGCAGGCTCTGTCCTGATGAGAAGCAACATCCTCTGTTTTTCTGCCAGTGTTAGATAAGACTCACTGATGAAGATGGGGTTTAAAATAGGGTGGGATGTAAATTGGTGCACAGAAAGAGAGGTCAATCCACTTCCTCTTCTTTTTTTAAATGCAAGGATGATTTTTCAAACCTTGCGAGGTGGTAGATCAGGTAGATAAGCTCTTCCCTGTGCCAGTCTGCAAAGCGGTGAGTCTGAAAGAGCACCTGCTGGTAACACGGACAAGCACTGAATGCTACTGCCCTTTGCTACAAAAGGCAAGAAAACCCCCGAAGGAATAACCTGCACCAGCTCTCAGACCTACAGGCACCGGCAACGCAGCCCACACTTGAGCCCTCTGAAAATGTCCCTGGCACATCACCCTTCTGAGAGATGCTTAAGGGGTTATGGCAGAAACCCAAACTACTCTGGAGAGCTGTTCTGTGTTAGATCCTTTCTGCAGGGCCACTTAGATGAAACTTGGTAAACACAAAATGGTTATAAAGCAGCTGTGAGGGGAGTAAGGCTGTGTGCGAGCACCATCAGAGAATGACTTACTACCCTCAGGTCTCCAAAGGGGCTCTCACTAGACGCCATCCCTCCTGCTCTGTGCCTCAGGAACTGCCCCCGCAACCCCAGCAATGAAAAAGGATGACACACCAGTACCATTTCTTTACAAGTAGTGAAGCTTTAGCCAACACTCCCAACTACAATGCATACTCAAGAACAGGACTCAAGTAAAGGCACAGAAGATGCAGAATGACAGCTGAAGGTCTCCAAAGAAGTCATCAGTGATAGATACCTACTTGTTGGACACACTGGTATCCAGTACTGAGCCTTTGAACTACCCAGTCCAAGGGTCTGTACTGCAGACATTCACAACAATGGGATTTGTTTTAGGAAGAACTACAGGGATCGAAAACAGTAAAACTGCGTTACTAAATTTACTTTTACACAATAGGCTTTAATGACTCTAAACAAATCATAGAATATTTTTTAAGTATTCCCTGATGTGGGCCAGAAAATGGATTTTCTGCTCCTTGAAAAACACTAGGATTCCAAACATCTCTTCAGCCCCACTTATAGTGACAGACATTAAAAAAGGCCCTCAAAGTGAAAATTTTAAAAGTGTTTTTCAGACCAATCAAGACCAGTAGGTTATTGACACAAAGTGAATTTAAAAATAAAGTCCCCGAATTTTTTTCCCTTCCAAAGTCAAACCAGAACACTGACATGTTAAAAAAAAAAAAAAATCCAACTTTTTCTAAGCTTCATTTTGCTGATGCACAGGGTCTATTTCATCAGGATGCCTCTTTCTAATGATAACAAGCTTCAAGTAAAGTTTCCCAGTTGGCCTAGAAATTTAAGGAGAAAAGACTACAAATGTTCCTGGTGACTTTTTCTGTCAGTTAAGAAAATGACAGGCTGTATAGACTGTGTAAGACAGATGAAGGGATAGGCAGGCAGATGCCTCAAAATTTAAACACACACACACAAAAAAAAGTCCCAGATCTGAAGGGGATTTTTGTAGTTTGTCTGTAGTTCTGACTGGATCCTTAAGAGAAAAACAAAAATCTGACTGCCTTTTATATTCTTGTAAAAAAAATCCTGTCATAATTTTTCAGTGTGTTGATCATAGTTTATTTTTAGATCTGACAAACCATAGAAACATCTCCAAAAATATCCTAAAGAAACACAGTGGCCTTTCCAGCTTGGAAAGCAGAGATATTTTAACATCGTCATCCAAGCTACTGTACAGGCTGAACAAATGTATAAGACCCCTCGATGGCCTATCAGAAAGCCTCCCACATTCACCTATACGCTGTCCCGTTAAAAATTCTCCCCTAGGCTAGGAAAAGTAACCTTAACTATCAGCTCGTATTCAGAAACAGATCGAGGACTCACCTACTGAAGAGGGGAGCATTGCTCTGAAGACAGAAAAGGAGGTTCATGGGAACCCGAGCTGACGGCGGTGAGGAGTGATGGCTGGCTTTACTTATGACCCAAGCAAAATGGTGAAAGGTGGTGACAAGGAACCAAGATTCAGACTGCTGCAGGAATGGGAAAATAATGGTCAGAAAAAGGAGAAAGCTTCCAAAATGAACAGGGATTGATACGCAAATGGTGCAAAAGTAAGTGAATGCTCTGCAAGGCGCAAAAGGCAGAGGTGGGCAGGGAAGAAAGTTTTACCCCTCGTGCTCTGGTGATGACATGTTACAGCTGGTCAGGCAGAGTGTCACCACTGTCCCACGGTCAATCTGCTGAAGCTATCCATAGCTGGGTATTGTAGTATGTCTAACAATTATCTCAGCCCCTATGTTTACATACTGATTCAAAACTTCCTTCCAAGCAAGAGCAGCCGTTAGGCAAGAGCATCACAGACCTCGGGTCTGTTTTCACCAGAAGTCTCCTGGCGTTGATACTGTGGCCCTGTATCACACAAATTGTAGGTGCTGTACCATCTTCACCTTTGGAGTTTTCTTCTCTCCACTTTCCCTGTTATTCCTGTCTTAGTTCTCCCCAAAACTCCAATGCCTCGGTTCACTTAGTCTGGGATTAGCAAACATGCTCTAAGTCCTGAAACTACGTTCCAGCTTGGCTTTTTTGGTAAATATCTTCTTGTTACCTTGGGGTTTTTTTTGTTGCGTTTAATTTAAATTTTTTTTAATACTTAAGTGATGAGAATGCACTGCTCTGTGTTGGTCTGCAGGAAAAGCAGGAAAAATGAAGGAATCTTGAGCAAAAATGTAACTTTGGCAGGATTTGCTCTGATGGCCTTCAAGAAATGAAAATTAGACACCTCATCCATTCATCAACTAATTTGGCTTGAAACACAGCGTATGTGGTTTACTTGATGGAATTATATCGTAATAAAACAACCTTTTTCAAATGTCAAAAGTACATCATGAACTAGCTCAGAACATAAGGTAAAATGGAGTCTCTGCAGGAATGAAACTGTGACCTCTAGCACCAGAAACACACATCTATACCTTTCCAACTAAAAGAATGATTTAATTACACTACAGTAACTATGCTGTCCATTCATCCTAAATCCTGATGAAGAGTAGAAATAGAAGAGCTAACACATCTAGCCAATGTGTTGGATGTCTTAAACCCTCAAAAAGGATTGCTGCAATTTTCCTTAAACTTCAAAATCTTTTTTTTTTTTCCCTGAAAAGAATAAAGTGATGAAAACAGAAGAGCCATAGAAAGGGCTCTGGAATTACAAACTGCATAATGCTGGTTTTGCTCTTGGTTTTGTCTTTGTACATGTATTGATTCTTCAAATGTTACGAAACACACACTATCTCCAGAATGTATATCTTGACACTGTACTTTGCAAAACCACTCTAACAAGGGTCTAGGTTTTTACATTGTTAGGTGCTTTCCTTTTTATTCTCTTCTTTTGTAATGCTCACACTTTGTTGCCAATTTCCTCAGCAAATGTTCTAGGAAAAATCTTTGACAAACCAAGCTGAAAGTGCGTTAGGAAGAGTGGGACAGAACTGTAGGTATCTTTAAAAGTGATTTATGTGACACTGTGACACTGACTCAGGTCAGTGTTCTCCAGGTTTTTATCATTGCAAGTGTCCAGGTGACTGCAATAGACTGTTGTACAACCTTCAGTATGCTTCTGACTTTAATTCTTTCTGTAACTCAAGTATCATTGGAACTAGGGGAAAATTTTGAAGTTGCTCTGAATTTATTTAATTTTATCTTTTTCTGTTTGCATTTTTATCTTGTGTTAACTTCCTGAACTTTTAACAACCATCTCTAAGAAAAAACAAGTAACTTGAGGTTTAGGCACAAGTTTGCCAAATGTATAAATGTTCTTGTTATCTTAGATGTTTATTGTTGAAAAAAAACAGCCTTGCATTCCTTGAGACTTTCAATATACTTAACATAGTTCCATTCAAACCTAGATACACTACCTCCCAAAAGCATAAACAAATTCCTTATGTTATATTTGGAAACTGGACCATTAATTCTCTTTTTTTTGTTTATGTTAGGCACATGGCTGTGGAATAGCCATTGAATTTATCAATATACTATCCACAAAGAATGTGGATTTCTCCCAGATTCCTTTTGATGATAGTTTAACAGTCCAGGAATCACAGATGTACAAAAAGCACAAAAAAATTTCACCCAAAGAAATGTTCTCCTTCCCATCCTACTTTCACCATTAAAATCAAAAGCAAAGACCCGCTTGCCATATTTTCCTCCGCATTCTAAAATAACACAGTTAGTAAGCAATACACAGCAACACACAGCATTGTTATTTCTCATGATACGTTACGGAAACATAAATGTAATTTTTGCATTTCTCCTTTAATTCTTCCTTTTTTCTCGCTTACTCTATCTCATTACAGATATCTGTAATCTGATATCTGCGCACTCAGATCCAGAGGATTTTATAAAAGATAATGTGCCTAAGTCACTCCTTCCAGTTACTTTCCTGATCAGTAAGTAGTTCCTGAAAATTACTTCATTCTTTCATCAAAAAAATGTTGGCTAGGTTTTTCAATGATAAAACTCCGCAACGCAGACCACAAAAGCAAAAAAAATGTAATCGCTCCACTGTGCCCCTCAATACAGCCTGTTCCTGAGCGCAGCACGGCCAGGAAAAAAGGAGACTGGCATATGAAGGTGCTTGGAACAGGATCACCCAGACTTGGCTGCAGACACATCTCCTCTCTTCTCGCCCATGAGTTCGCCCATGGTTGAACAGACCTGAACACTGTTTCTTGGTCATAAAATGCTGCGAAGGCAGTGGGGAGAAAGCTGCCAAGCCCATCTCATCCTTGGCTAGTTCATTTACACCGCTCTCCTCATACACCATTTCCTCCACTTCCTTCTGTGTCCTCCCCCCAACCCTTCCCACACACACACATAAGTGCATGTCTCTCTTCAGCCCTATTTACCCTTTCCCACTCAGAACCACGGCTGCTTGTCTCTGGGTACAAGCTTGAATCTGGCACGTGGGTGCGAACCGGACAGGAGGGTGAAGTCCCCTTCCACCCTCCTGTCATGCTGTACTAATCCAAAACCCTAGCCCGCTCCCTCTGCTCTCACACCTGCCTCCCCATCTCTGCCCACATCCATCCTCCTCCTCAAACCTGCACTGGGCCCATCGGCAAGGCAAAGCAGCTGACAGCCACCGCAGACCACGTGCTGCAAGAGCAGCTGTGGTCAGATGCGGGACGAGAGAGTAACCCTGCAGCCGGGGCCAAGGCGTGAGGAATGCATCCCATCCTCCTCATCCTCACTGCACAAGACCCGCAGAGTCCTGCTACTCCTGTGTTAAGCAGGCAAAGCAGATTTCACCAACGCTAATAGTCCCACAAGAACAACCCTTTCCTATTGAGTTGGCAAAACTTTCCTCGTCGTGTCCTTCGCCTTGCAAAGATGCCTTGCCTCTGCCGAGCATTTTTTCTCCATTAGCAAATAGTCCTAACGTGGGAAAAGCCTTTCGTCAGAATGACAGGGATTTTGCAAATACTGTACAGCTCCCACATGTCGTCTTCCCTCTTGAGGCAGGAAAACAATTCAGTCACACTCTCCTTACATCTGGACAGAAAAGCCGGGTGGAATGAATAAGAAAAACAGCGTGGTTTTGCGATGCAGTGAACCATTCAGCCTGTCCCAGCTGCAGAAACCCTACAGCTCCTTCCTCTAACCAACCCTTTCATTCCTAGCACATCCACACTGCTTTTATGCCCCTTCTTCTCTCTGTAAGGGACTGGCCAGGGTACGCACCTGGAATATAACTCTTGCCTCGGTGGCTTCTTGGGCAGCACGGTCCTTTCCAAACTTCTACTCCCCCCTGTGGCAGCTTGATGGCAAAAAAAGAAATACAAAGCATGCTTCTCAAGTCGTGTATTCTACCGTCACTCTTTGCAAGCTATTTATGAAGAAAAAAAAAAGATAGGTAAGGCCTAGATGAGGTCTCACTAAATGTAAGACAGGAAATAAGAAAGTTTTTCCTGGGGAATTTGAAATTCAACCCTCTGTATCTTGTGAGTAACATGAGGAGAAAGGAAAAGATGTGGCTAGTTCATACATGCTTTTAAAACTCACCTGAAATTTTTTTCTTACAAAGTTCCTAACTCACAGGGTGAACATTGCTTAGGACCATTTTAGGATTTTCAAATGCCTTGCAAATCTTAAGTAAGAAAAAAAGGCAATTGATGAACTGTCTTTTCATCCCATGTCATAATTGAATCTTAACTAATCATACAGATCTACCATGCTATTAAGGTTAGACTTTTCCACAAGATCCATGATGGGTAACTTCCTCACAAGAAATGCACCACAAATAACTTCATAGACTCCAATTTCATAAAGACTCCATTGTCCAAAATGGTCAAAACAAACATCTAGGTCCAGTAAAAACCTAGCCTTGATTTCTATTTAAAACCCTTTAATAAAAATGTTATAAATGGAGTAATATGCTCAGAAACACTTGCTGTTAGTGTAAGTCCTACCACTTTTACAATGTTGTGCTTATTACTTAAAAGCCACTCATCACCAAGACATTTGTAGCAACATGGTTGTAAACTTTAGACCTGGGACCATTGCTGTTTAAAACAACTAAGTTTCCTCGATTAGTTCCTTCAGGAAATCAAAATATCTTAAAAATGTCCCCGCTTCCCTGACAACGCACATTTCTTCGAGTATCTGCTCTTCTCGGCTCCATGTGAAAAATGGTCTGACAGAGAATTTCCCACCGACACCAGAGAGATTAGCATTGTAAGATGGTTTTCAGACCTGGTCCAGTAGTTGCTAAATTTCACACACATCCGCAGGTCAATAAGGAAGCCACCTTGGCTGTTGTAGGTTACATCCTAGTTTCCCCATCTGCGTCAGTTGTACAGATGTATTTACACAGGTCACATACCACGCATCACTTGCTGAAAAAGCAACCAGCCAAGCTGGCAGCTGAACCACGGGGAACCATTTTCCTGAAAATCAAGCAATCTCTAAAATCCTACGTCAATACATTGAGGACATTGCGTTCCTTTGTAGGTCAGCTGATGTAGTGTGCTTATCAAGTCCTCCAGAGGCATTATAGACCCGTACAACAATCCAACTCCTCCACTTTCTCAGGAAGGCCTGTGTAAACAGAAGAGCCCACAATACACTATACCAAGGTCAGTGAACTCAGGTTGCATTAAAAAGGGGGCAAAATTTACAGGGATCTCTCTCTTTCTCCCCAAAGAATCACAGCATCACAGAATGGTTTGGGTTGGAAGGGACCTTAGAGACCATCTAGTTCCAGCCCCCTGCCATGGGCAGGGACACCTCCCACTAGACCGGGTTGCTCAAAGCTCCATCCAACCTGGTCTCATCATCCCCAAATGTACAAATATCAATCGTACCCTATCGGACAACATGGACAAATGTATCCCACAGGATTCTCTGCAGCAGCTGACAACATAAATTAAAAGATTCCATAGTCTATGGCAGAGCAAACTCCATTTGTTAAGTGAAGTACCTGATCTGGTCAAGTCTTAATTAAACATTGATGTCTTTCAGCTTGGGCGAAAAAACCCACAAAACCTCAAAATTTACACTGACAAGATCCTGAGAGAAGCAGGGTGAAAAACTGAAAATAAAATCACATGCATTTTAGAATAAGCAGATCTGATTAAATCCTGCGCGCATAAGCCATGACAGAGTGGGAGGAAGTCTTCCTCCAGCTGTTTTCCCAAGTGTTTCCTCTAAGGGAGGGACCTCAAAGGATTTTGGTGGATGTTCTGAATCAAGTCCCTGACCATGTTTCCTCTCCAGCCAGTGATGTTCACTTTTTATGAATTGTTAACCATTTATAGGACAATTGTCAAAGGAGTGGTTAGTGACTCACTGCAGTCCTACACTAGTTGACTTACTACTGAAAGAGGCTGCAAACCTCAGCCAGGTCTGAGAAATAAACAACTGAAAGTCTCTTCCCTCCTTGCTTACCTTTGCAAGCTGTGGAAGTGCTCTGCGCTTCCCCACAAAAACCTAGGACAGAGCCAACCTCTGCAGAGATAGAGTGAATGCTGCTCCCTACAGTGCTGATAAGATCTATGGCAAATTTGCCAGAATAAAATCAGATATACAGAACCTGAGGACTGGTGGGTAAAGGACCTTGGCTTATAATTTCTTTCATACAGTGTTACATGTGCTTTGAGTACTCATTTAGATTATTCTACTTCCAGCAATCATTTGCTGCTTCAAGACCACACGCATTCATAAAAAAACTCCAGCTACTTTTTAAGAATGAAGCCAAAAGCTTAAAGCAGCATTCTCAGTGACTCCAGAAGTAACAAAATATTACGTTAGAACATAAAGAACGTAAGTTCAAATAACGATGATTATGGAAAACAACAGAACTCAGATCTGCTAATGGGAATCACATCTGATGGTTTTGCTTTGCTCATACCTATGAGTAGTTTCAGCTCAATGGACTTGGACTTCTCAAGTCCAAGTATTTAGATGGCCAAAAGTGCATTCAGTGAATCTGCCCAACTGACGCTAGCAGAGAGTCTGACCCAGTATCTCAAGGAACTTGGACTAGGTCCACCAGTTCAGCAGCGAACATTTCCATAGGCCCTATGCCATCCACTGCACCGCCCAGCCTTCATATTCTGGTTCACTTTGGAAAAGAGCTAATGCCTCTCATTGGTAAGATTAGCTGACGTGAACTGTCACGGCTCCAAAGCGGGAGGCTTGTGCCACGTGCCTCACTCTAACAAAGCAATACAAATGGCACAACGTGGATAACTTGCTTGACAGCTCCTGGGAATCAAAGTTTTCTATTTTGTTTTGCCTTTGCTGATTCATGAGTTCACGTGTCCCTCCAGAAAAGGATGAGTAAAAGTCTTGCAAGTAGGGCACTTCAGAGCACTTTCTATGCCTACAGATACATAGAATAAGTTACCAGATGACTTCTAAGAAAGACAAATACCAGGCAATCACATTCACGATGGAATAAATCTCTTTATTTTTATTCTGTGTCTATTTCTGAGCTAGCAGAGTAAGTCTTGCTTGGAATCTGCATTTTAAGCAAAAGTCTACTAACGTAACTTTAACTAGACCTCTCAGGATTTTGAGATATATTTATTACAATTTTCAAAAAATATCCTGGTAAGCATTTTGGGACTAACTGGCATACTAAACCTGAGGCAAGCCAGAAATGTTTGAAGCCAGCTACAAGCCTATCGTGATGATAAACAGCTCAGGGTCCAGATGTCCATATATGGCCAGACTTCCTATAAGACTGACAGTACTGTATGTGCATTGCGTATGGTTCTTGGATCAGATTCACATTCCTTGGGTATGTTTCTCTGGGAGCTTTAGATTTCCGCTTTGAGGCCTGGCTCAGACCTCCAATTGCTCTTTTAAAAAAATATCTGTGACTGAAAGTTGAAAATGTGCAAGATTCTTTCTTTAAGTACACAAACACTCCAAGTCTAGCCACTTTCCTGTAGTCTTGCCAGGTTTTCAGTATGTCTGATATCTGATCAAGTGACTTTTTGGGGGGAAGGAGGGAAAAAAGAAAGAAGGAAAAACACAAGAGAGGAATGTAGCATATCCACACCTGTACATTTTACAAGACTTCACCAAAGGAACTACACCAACTGAAGCTGATGTAGACACACACATACCGTATATAGCTGTGTAAACAAGTCTGCAAGGCCGGTGTAGAGAATTCCTAGTTTCAGCAGAAAAAATATACTATCTTAAAAGCATGTGCTGTATAAACACCTGCATGGAAGTCAAAATTAGTGCATTTTAACCATTTTATGCATCAATGCCAAGATGTACTTCTCCGGCCCGTGACATACTGTCATCAGAAAGGATAAGCTGAAGACCAATTGGACTCTTCACCCCTTTGCATACAATACACATGCACAAACGAGGTACTCGATGAGTCACATCCAACAGCACAGAAACCAAAATGACAAAAAGGCAAATCTGATGGACTCTGATTGTCACCCACTTTCATGGGCTGGTACGACTTGTAATTCAGTGGGCTAATGCCCGATTCACAGTACTGCGAGACCAGAATTAGTTCTTAAGTCCAAATGCCTATTTAAGTCTTTTTTCTCAGGGCAGCAAGTGGATGGGGCTTGCTGTACTTGGCCCGCAGTGTGAGGACTTAGAACAGATTTATCCTTTAATTTTGGATTTCCTGGCTTTCTGGTGGTTTGTTACTTTTAAACATACTTTTTCTGTCAGTGAGATTCTTAGGTTTTGTTTAATAAAATTGTTTCTCTGAAAAAACCTCTTACATGGAAAGTTATAAAACATGTCTAGAGACTCTCTGATGTTCTCCTACCATATTTAGGCATTTAAAAAAGGCATTCTGTTTACCTGGTTACATTTGCATTTTGGTATGCATGTCATACATAGTTTGGTACACATTACTTACCCAGCACTGAGGCCATTGGAGTCCTTCAAGTAAATACAGATTTTGGGAGGCCTCATGGGTTTGGGAACATATATTATTTACCATAACTGTTCCTCTGGGATTTTTTTTTTCTTTCAGAGCCAATCCCATTTCTTTTAATGGAGAATTTCAAGAAGAAACGACATCCAAATGACTTTACCAGCCAAAGTACAGTGCTGGCAGAATATAAATAACAGTTTTACAGTACAGCACATCCTACTGGGGCTTTACATGAAAACGTTTCTTTTTCCCTCAATACAGCATACATATTGCTGTATGATAGCATAGAGGTATGCATACATATGGTGGGATGGAAAGAAGATGGGGTTTGTCAGTGGGAGAAAGATGATATCTTTCTACATGCAAAAGATGGTATCTTTTAAGATATCCATCAGATTTCAGTTAGCCTAGTAAGATGCATTAAGCCGGTCTCTCTCATTAAACACTAACATACTTCTACAGGTCAAAAGCCAAAACACTGGCATTCCTTGCGCTAAAGCGGAGGTCAAACAACATGACATCACTGAATATTCAAATGGTACATGGGCATGGGGAGGTGGGGGAAGAATCATCCTCCTGGTTAAAAAAAAAAAAAAAAAGGAAGGAGAAACAAAACAGTTATCTGCAATGACCTAATACAAGCCACAATGCTTAGGTTTTGGGTTCGGTCAAATACAAACCACAACATTTAGATTTCGGCAGAGTGCGGTGGCATGTCAGTCTCTTCTTCTTGTAATCCTGGAGTGGACCATCAGTGAGGCTGGGAGGCAGGGATGTGCGAGGAACATGTTGCTCAGAAATGACAGCTGCACACACAGGCAGTGGGAAAATAATAGCCACTTCTTCCACGCTTCAGACTCCGTCCGCTGTGCCAAATATTTCAGAGTAAATAGGCACTCTCTCTATTCATAGAGAGCATCTATTAGGGAAGGAACACATTACAAATATTCAGTATGATTCAGTGGTACACAGTGTCAATTTATACCCGGTAGCGTAATTAATACCTTTTTTTTTTGGTGGTACCGAAGCGCCGGGACCGTTCGCCACCGGGCACCCGGGGCCGCGGGCCCCGCCGGTCGCCCCCGGGGAGCTCGGTGGGCTCCGGCCACCCCCGAACCCCGCCGTCTCCCGTCCCCTCCGCCGGCGGGAGGGGATCGGGGCGAACCGAGGACGGGACATCACGGATTCCCCCGGCCGCCCCTGGCAACGGCCCCGCCGTCCCCCCTCGCCCCGTCCCGCCGCTCGCCTCGACATAACGCGCTGCCGGGGAAGCGTGGGGGGGGACACACACGGACACGGCCGAGAGCCGCTGGCAGCGGCGGTGACTCACGTTTAAAAAACATCAGGATGAAAAATAAAAAGACCTGAAGGAAAGGAGGAAGGGGGGTGGTGGGGGGGGGATGTTGGGGAAGGGGGGGGCCTGCAGACGGAGGAATGCGGGAGTCAGGGGTCAGGGCCGCTCCGGGGCGGCGGCGGCGGCGCGGGGCGGGGCGGGCGGCGCGGCGCGGCGCGCAGGAATGCGCGGAATGTCGCTGTTTGTCCGCGGCCCCATTCAGCCCATTGGCGCGGCCGCCCCGCCGCTGCCTTATAAAGGGGCGGCCGGCCCGGAGCTCGGCAGTCGCACAGCCACTCTCCCGCCGGACTCGGAAGGAGCGGAGCTGAGGAAAGCGGAGCAGAGCAGAGACCCACCCGCCGGCCCAGCGCCCTCCGCGACAGGCCCGTCCCCGCAACGCCGCTGAGGAGAAATCGCCCTCCCGGCGGGAGACTCTCCTCCTCACCTCAGCTCACCTCGCCTCAGCTCGCCGTCCCCCAGGCGGGCAGCCCGACGCCGCGCCGCCCACAAGCCGACGACCGCAGCGGGATGGCCCCCGTCAGCTTCGCCGTAGCCCTTCTCCTCGCCCTCCTCAGCTCGGTAAGTGCCGCCGCCCGCCCCGCCGCCACCGCTGCCCCTGGCCGGCGCGGTCCCGGCGGCGGCCCTGACGCTCTCCCCCTTTCTCTCTCTCTCTCTCCCTCCCTCTCTCTTTCTATCCCCGCCGCCGCCGCTCGCAGGAGGCGCAGGGCCAGGAGTGCAGCGGGCAGTGCCAGTGCGGAGCGGGGCCCGGCCCCACCTGCCCCGCCGGCGTCTCCCTGGTGCTGGACGGCTGCGGCTGTTGCCGCGTCTGCGCCAAGCAGCTGGGCGAGCTCTGCACCGAGCGCGACCCCTGCGACCATCACAAGGGCCTCTTCTGCGACTTCGGCTCCCCCGCCAACCGCAGGATCGGCGTCTGCACCGGTGAGTGGGCTACAGCCAGCCTTGCCGGGGGGGCGACGACAAGGGACGGGGTCCCGGCTGGGCTGGGGAAGGGGAAAACCGGGGCTGCGTCCGGGTCCCGCTGCACCTCCCGCCTCACCCTCCGCCTCCTGCCCCCTCGCAGCTCGGGACGGCGCCCCGTGTGTCTTCGGCGGCATGGTGTACCGGAGCGGCGAGTCCTTCCAGAGCAGCTGCAAGTACCAGTGCACCTGCCTGGACGGGGCGGTGGGCTGCGTGCCCCTCTGCAGCATGGACGTCCGCCTGCCCAGCCCCGACTGCCCCTACCCGCGCCGGGTGAAGCTGCCCAGAAAGTGCTGCGAGGAGTGGGTCTGTGACGAGGCCAAAGAGCAGACCGCCGTGGGACCTGCTCTCGCTGGTGAGTGGGGGTCCCGCCGCGGATGGCAGTCCCTCCTGCATGGAGGTTGAAGGCAGTGGGATGGGTTGATGCAGGGCACCCCGGCAGCTGGAGCGCAGCAGTTAGTGGGGTCACCCCACAGATAAGCGTGGCTGCCTGAATTTCTAAGGAAAGGGAAGAGAGCCTCTAGTAGGGCGTGAGAGCAGACAGTGGTCTCATCCTGGTTATCTGTCCCCTGCAGCTTACAGACTGGAAGATACATATGGTCCAGACCCAACAATGATGCGTGCCAACTGCCTGGTGCAGACCACCGAATGGAGTGCTTGCTCCAAGACTTGTGGCATGGGCATCTCGACCAGGGTCACCAATGATAATGCCTTCTGCAGACTGGAGAAACAGAGTAGACTATGCATGGTCAGACCTTGCGAAGCAGACCTGGAGGAGAACATCAAGGTAAATAGTCTCATCTTCGTCTTTATGTATGATCTGCTAGGATGCTTCCATGCACTAGCAAAAACCATCTTATCAAAAAATGTGCAGTTCTGACAGGCAGTTAGTTTCAAATGGGTTACCTGCAAATTTCAGTTTTGCCCCAGTAGTGAATAGTTTACAATTAAATGCCCTTAATTTTCTATCATGCTGCATTATGGCACTATGTAAGACACTCATGCTTAATGAAAATATAATAAGGATTAGCCTGTCTGGTTACCCTTAGCTTGCAAGCTTAGTGCGATGTGAAAGCCTACCTTCTAAACATGTTCTGTTCACTTATATCCTAACAGAAAGGCAAAAAGTGCATTCGCACCCCCAAAATCTCCAAGCCCATCAAGTTTGAGCTGTCTGGCTGCACCAGCGTGAAGACCTACAGAGCTAAGTTCTGTGGTGTCTGCACTGACGGGCGCTGCTGCACACCCCACAGAACAGCCACCCTCCCCGTGGAGTTCAAGTGCCCTGATGGGGAGATCATGAAAAGGAAAATGATGTTCATCAAGACCTGCGCGTGCCACTACAACTGCCCTGGAGACAATGACATCTTTGAGTCTCTGTACTACAGAAAGATGTATGGAGACATGGCATAAAAGCCAGAAGGAGACGCTAACTAGATTCTCAACTTGAACTGATTTGCATCTCATTTTGTAAACATGATTCAATAGCACAAGGTATTTAAATCAGTTTTTTTTTAATTTCAACAAACTGCTCCATGTGACTTAAGACAATTTTTCTACTGACCCCAAATGGTGGTTTGAAGAAGAAGGTAAAACGGACAGTGGGACCACAGCAAGACACAGCTTCAGAACATGCTGTTCATGAGGTGGTGTGAAGGGGTTAAGGGAAATAGGCAGGAAAAGCAGATTCAAGCAAATGTTCCCTTAACGTGGTACAGCGTGCTTCATCTAGTAGTGCAATTATGAAGGAGACCGTTAGCGTGTTTGCTGGCACTGGTTTTAGTGACAGCAACAGCCGGAATGCAAACCCTCGCCCAGCAAAGCGCTAAGTAGAAGGTGTTCTGTTAGTCAGGACGGTAATGTTTCAGCTCTGACACTCTGATTCATATGGCTTGGTCAACAAGAATCAGAATCATGTCTATTAGACTGGACAGCTTGTGGCAGTTAATTTACCTGTAACAAGCTACTTTTTATTAATATTGTAAATACTGTGTGTATATATATTTGTACAGTTATCTAAATTAATTTAAAGTTTTGTGCCTTTTGTTTAATGCTTTGAAATTTCAATGATAGCCTTCTGTTTTGGAACAAGATAGGTAGGATTTAAAGCTTGTCTGACAATGCATTCAAAGCATGAAATAGATACTCTAGTGGAAATTGTTCAGATAGGGCCAAATGGTGAGTTGAGATCAAGATGAAGAGTATGAGAGATAAGGTGCCTGGACAAGTGGCTTTAAGAAAAATGGCTCTTCTGTAGATCATCAGTCTTTCCACTCGAGCATTTGTTTCTTTCTTTGACTATGGCTCTTTTTGGACAGTTTATTTGTTGAGAAGTGTGACCAAAAGTTACATGTTTGCACCTTTTTAGTTGAAAATAAAGTATTTATATTTTTTATATAAATGGCTTGGTATTTCATTTACCTTTAGTTTTCACTTTACATATTCCTAAAAGGGCTTGTCTTTGTACTATGTGAGAATCGAGTAATGCGTGATGGGGTTTTTTGTCCAGAAGCATGTACACTCATGAATAAGCTAATGATTTATGGTTACTTATTCTGTAGCGAATCAACAATAGTTTGTTACGCTTCTGAATTTAGACCAGAAGGCAGGGCCAGGCTTGCTTTGCCAAGCCTGGTATTGTGTTAGAATGTGCAGCAGGTTACTTGTGCATCAGGTATGATGACTTTAACATAAGTCAGCTGGTCACCATAGTATTCAACTCCTGCTATAATACTCCATGCAACATACTTTAATTTAATTGAAATGTTCCACTGGTTAAAAATTATTTTCAGCTAAGGCAAGGAAAAAGGTTTTTAAAGTACCTACATTAAAGTGGTTCCTGACTCTTAACGTCAAATCCAGAAGCCCAAAATTTAGTGAAATTCTTGGTGAAGAGCTAATGAGTTCTACAATAAAAATCACAGAATAATACAGGTTGGAAGGGGCCTCTTAAGATCTTCATGCAGAGTAGGGCTAACTTTGATGTGTTTTTACTTGAATTAAGACCTTAGTATGGCATGGTAGACAAAGAGCACTGAACTCAGATGGCAAATACCTGGGTTATCTTCCTAGTTGATGACGGGGGGGCAAATCAATTTACGTGACAGTTCTGTCGGTGAAGTGTCCATTGATTCAAACTCTTGCAGACCTGGAGATGAGAAGCATTGTAAGAGATCCACATTTTGATAATGGTCCAAGTGTTCTTCTCAGATAAGCAAAAAACCAGTATAAGGACAGTTGTAAGTTACTTCCCTCATCCCCCTAAAGCTAAAAGGAAAGCTTCAGTCCTGTGCTAGGTCCTACATTAATAACAGATTTTTTTTGTCCCTTTATTAAGATGAGGGGATTCTCTGAATTTAAAATTAACCTTTGCACTAGAAGCATTAGTTCTTGTTTTCAGAAAAAACACGTAGTCTCCAACAAGAATCCTTTTCAGGCAAACAAGTTCAATCTGGAATTTCCTGGTGGTGAAAGAGTGTTAGCTTACAAAAATGTCCATCCTTCCTGAGTACCTTCCAATCCCAGTGATTTCAGCTAGCATTAGCGGCAAATCAGTGTAACACCAGCTTTGACTAATGATGGACAACAGAGCCCCAAACCAATGGGAAGTCAATGGGAGCCCTGCCAGTGGCCTCACCAGGCTTTGCACAAGGCCATCGAAGCATTTCCCCTTCCTCTAAAAAATACGAGGAATTCTCCTGGCATGAGGAAGTGGCTTTTTGTGTCCCATATGAAATAGTTTTGGGTAGCCTCTGGCTCTTACACTCCCTGAGACTCTCCAGCATTTTTTCTCTATTTTTTTTCTTTTTTTTTTTTTCAGGTTATGAATATGATGCAGCCATTCAGTTCACCCTGGAAACACTTCAAACGCTCATACAACCACAAGGACTAGTTGTCCGACCGCTGCTGTGGCTCCACCCCCAAATAACAGGAGAACTGTCATTTCTAGTTCCAGCAAGGACAGGACATACATGGACTTCATTCATAGGTATCACCATAGAAGCTCTTGGGATCAGAAGAAAGAAGCACAATATACCCAGCAGGTTGGGATTAGCGCCCTTAAAAGATGGGGTGTTTATGATGCTGCTCAAGCCCGTTCATTAACAACCCTGCCCTGCCTTCTTTTACAAATTGATATCAGATGTTATAATTAATGGCCGTTCCTTATAATATCAACCTCGTGAGCCTCATGAATGGTTCATGAGATTCACTCAGGTTCTGGTCCCGGTCTCTGCAGTGTGGGCTGTATCTCAGACACCTGAGCTGCACAGCGCCGTGGCCACCCCCCAGCACTCTCCACCAGCTGTGCCTGGCACAGGAGGCTGCAGCCAGGGACAGAGAGCGGCAGCAGGGCTCTAGTTTAGGAAGGGCCACCTGTAATTAGACACCCCCGAAGGGGCTCCCCCAAAACAGCTCAGGACCGCGACCCATCCTCTGCCTGGTAATGCAATGATGCAGCTGCTTTGCCCACCACGTGACAAATCGTCACACTGCTTTCGGGCCAGGAGAGAAGGACAGGAGAGGCCTTCTCTCAGAATATTTGGATGGCGGGTTGCTGTTGCCACTGCGAATTAAAATAAGGAAGTACGCCACATATGCAAGGCTATTTAGCAAGTTGTTGCTCTCCCCTGAGCATATCAAGGATCATAAACCTCAGCTATCGCTGCATTATAATGATTTGCATTCCTTTTTTTTCCAGGAACACGTGTAGTCTTCTGACAGAATCATGCACTTTACACCATTTCACAAGTGTTAGACCTCTGAAGGTTTTATCTCTGAAGGTAAAGAAATTGACATACTTTGTTGCAAGGTCTCCTAGAGGTGCAGGTAGATGTCATACTGTTTGTAAGACGTCATTTCAAAGGTATCCTGGGAAAAAGGAGCCCTTGTGGCATCTTAAATGATGGTTAAATCGTAGAACCTTTCAACCGTAAAGATGTTTCCTGATTTCATTGTTTGGGCCTAAGATGCATAGACGCAAGAGTAAAAACTTGAGTTCAAAAGTCCAAAGTCACTTACATGGGAGAGAACATTGGATCACTTTCTTTCCAAAATACCTTGTTTTGGAAGTTCGCTTTTGGATGTTTACATCCTCAGAAAATTCTATCGTGCAGGTTTGCTACCACACTTTTAAAATATTTTATTCACATAAGCAAGTATATTCATTCAAATTACTAGCTCCTTAAAATGGATCACCAGCAATACTAATAATACAGTTGGTAAGGGACCCCTGTAAAGTCATACTCATTTAATAAATGATACTCAATCATTAAACAGGCATTTAAGGTGGCTGAAGACCAGAGTACCAAATAATTTGTGAAATAACTGTAAGCCATCATATTTCAGATTTTTGTACCGTAACACTTTTGTATGGATTTGCAGCTTAGCTTTCTAACACAATACAGATGTGAACAACAGACACGATTATAGCCCTTTCATATGAAACAGGCTCTACTCTCCAGATGGAAATTTGTCAGATTCCTCAGAGCTAAGAAACATCCAAAAGACACTAGTTAAGAAACTCTTCAAGAATGAGCCACTTTTAATGATCCGTAACCACACAGGAACAAATAAGTCTTTGAACAGTATCCAGTTGTTTGTCTCACAAAGACGGGGACTCAGCTGAGAAAACTGACTTTTGGACACCACTAGAAATAGCATGCTCTAACTAGATCATTTGTATTTTTTTTCATGTAGCATAGCTTTTTCAGACATCACACTTGAAGAAAGCACTTGTACCGTTACACTGAAAAGAACATTAAGTGTAAGAAGGAACAGTAATATTCTTACCTAAACATATAATAATTCAACCATTCTGACTTTGCATCCTACCACCAAAAACCTAAGTTCTTTAAAAACAGTGCTTAAATGTGGCTTTAACTGATGTTATACTATGCCTACATATGGAAGTAGTTAGCAAGGAGAAGTTGGGATGAAATACCAGTGTAAGGCTTTGCCCAAAACCCTAGAAGAATCTGAGAGAGGAAGTAGCTCAGTTAACTTATTTTTCCTCTCATTTTCCACTTTTTTTCCTCCCTGCAGTTCCTTTGATTCATGCCCATAAATGGACATACCAAAAGCCACCACATTCTCACAGTGTTTTTCAGCCTGCCTGGAACCAGGAAATACCAAGAATTTCTTCAAGGAACCTGTTCCCAAACTGTACTAAAGCCTTCAACGCATTTAGCGTTTGAACAGAGTTTAGAAGCATGACTAAGGTCCCACCTCCATTGCACAACCCGGCGCTGCTCCTGCGTCGGAGGACAACTGCTGGCAGCCACTGCTGCTAGCCCTGGCCTTTTCGGCTCTTCTCTCTGCGCCACGGTCCGAGCCCACACCCGCAGAGCAGCGAATATGGGACGATTCTGAAAAGTCCCCCCCAAAAACCTCCCGACTGCGTATTGTGGCAGCGTTCCTCAGCTCCTGTCTGGTATTGGGGCAGTGCCAAATGCAGGAGTATTTACGTTTGCTTAATGGTAAGTAAATCCAACCCTAATAGTAGTATAACGGTGTTTATGCTGTGAGGAACAAAGCATTTTACAGCTTCACGAGCAGGACCAAAAGGTTGCCAATGCGGTACTGCAGTGTAAACACAATCCAGTGGTGCCTCCATTCATTACTCAGCCCCATTAATTGGGCCACTGAAAGAAATGCACAATCCAAAGAAATGTTTGTTGTTTTAAATTAGTCCTATTAAAAGCAGGTATTTAACAGCTTTCAGCAGCTATGAAATATGTTTTCCTGCTCCTGAGCTAAATGCTAAGAACCAGCTTTTCAGCCGGTTTTCAGGACTTAGGTCAGCCTGGCTAATTAACATAGCTGCAGTCACACGGTTTAGACCACCTGCAGCCCGAAGTCCTGAGGCTGGATGAAGTAAGAGGAACTGCATGGGTCTGTCTGCCTCGGGGAGGGGGGGTGGCTCCCAAGAGGACACAGGCTGGCTCCTGTGGCATTTGGCTGGCAATAAGCACTCGCAGGAGAAAGTATTGCACAAGAAAGTATTCTGTAAACAGCTAAAACCACCTACTAGGGCAGTGATAAGCCAGTGTATCTGCTAAACGAATGTGATGGACAAGGACTCAAAATAGATCTGAAATACTGTTCAAGCTTTAGACAATGTAACATATAGGAAGGTAATAGATCTAACCTTAATACACTGTGATACAGTATGGTGTTAATTATGCTTTCGTAATGACATATTTCTTAAATCATGCAATGAAAAACACAGGTCTTTATTCTTAACTAAAGAAGACATTTGAGGTCTTCTGATGAGAAATCATCTCATCATGGACTTTGAGATTTGGCACACCACCATGCTCTGAAGGAACTTGCTTTGCCCTAACTCTCAGGCTTTGGCTACACCATATGCAAAGAGCCATTCACCGGTCCAAGAACAGGTACAGGCCCAGCTGACGTCTGCAACGGTGCTTTGCTATCACACAGCTTCAACCCCAGGTGGAGAGACCAGCAGGAGGAGAGGATGGGTAAAACAAGAGAAAACAGACCAGCTAAACACATAACCATCCCTCTGGGGTTCAGCTTCACAGCCAACAAGAGCAAGACAGAAAGATAGTACTATGCAAAATTTACACCTTCTTATCTCTCAATCAAGAGCAAGAGAGAAATGCATATTTGATGAAAAGCATGAGAATAGCTGGGACCCACTACACACTGTCAAGCCAGAGAGTAAAAGAACACGGTCATGCTGAGAAAATGAAGGGGGCCAGCTCATCGTATCTTGGGAGCTGCCAACTCTCAATGGGTTTTCCCATCAGCAGCGTAGCTGTAGTTGCCCATCTGAGGGCATCTGTTCAACTGAGGTTTTTCTTCCACATGTGACTCCACAGATTTTTATAAAATGGCATAGGAATGAAATGTTTCTTTCCTTACAGTGATCCTTCCAGCCACAGCTCCATAGCAAATAAGTAGTCACTTTGGAAAACACTACATAGACATACTACAGAACAGGCCCCAGTGATCCCGAATGGATGCCAGCATTGCAAATGCCGAGGAGAAGCCACCTAGGATCAGCATTGCAAGGAAAGGCAACATTTGGCTTTCCTTGCTGTGTTATAGGCTCAGCATTGCCGCTCATCCTTATGTTCCATAATAAACAGCACTGTAGAAGGGCCATTTTATTTTACAGTTATTTGAGTAGATACACAACGAAATGCTGTTAGAGAAGAATTGTCAGTGTTACCCACCTTTTTCACTTAACAGCCAGAGTACCTGGCTCTTAGAGCTAGTCAACGTGGGATACATCTAGCATAAGGATGTCCTGTGAAGTCTAACCATACACACGCACACACACACACACATCCCCATTGTAGCTTTCTGTGTTATGTAGTTATCCTCATGAGGATGCAGTTATAATGTAAATGTGTCATCTTATACAATATCAGCCTAGAGAAGAGAAGGCTCCGAGGAGACCTTATAGCGGCCTTCCAGTGCCTAAAGGGGGCCTACGGGAAAGATGGGGAGGGACTCTTTATCAGGGAGTGTTATGATAGGACACGAGGTAATGACCTCAAACTGAAAGAGGGTAGATTTAGATTAGATATCAGGAAAAAATTCTTTATGGTAAGGGTGGTGAGGCAGTGGAACAGGTTGCCCAGGGAAGTTGTGGATGCCCCATCCCTGGAAGTGTTCAAGGCCAGGCTGGATGGGGCTCTGAGCAGCCTGGTCTAGTGGGAGGTGTCCCTGCTCACGGCAGGGGGGTTGGAACTGGATGATCTTTAAGGTCCCTTCCAACCCAAACCATTCTGTGATTCTGTGTGATTCTGTAATATTCCACTCTACAAATGTGAGTATGCTCATCTTACCCTTCGGAAAACTGTGTACAACTGGGTTTTTTAGTTCTGGCTTTTCTACCTTCTGCAAGTATATAATGAGCATGGCAAAGCTTGCGAGTTCAGCCAGCCTTTAGTGTGCAAGGACTCTCTGGGTAAAAGCTTGTTTTCTGTATGAAGAATTAATAGACTTTCTACATGCAGAAATCAAGCGGGACTCTTCTATCCTTAAGAGTGCTTTAATTTCATACAGTTGAAAAGCAAATTAGAGACTATTTATATAATGTTTTCTTTGGCTCCTGCATGACATTCTCCACAGACCTTATCACAAAACAATTATTTAGAAACAATATGTGCACTTGCTAGCAACCACACACAGATATATATGATGGCCCCCTCAACAGAAATCAGAGCCAAATAAGCAACTGTAATGCTGGCTGATAGTCTCCGTGTGCTCTGTGGTGACTGCTGATTGTGAGAGGCAACAGGTTCTTGTTCCAAATAGTTGACAGTTTTGCCTAAGATCTCTCTAAGATTCTTTATTAGACTTCAATAAACCACTCTTTGATTATTTTTTTTTTTGCTCTGTATATCCACACCAGAACAACTTGTGGGCTAGTAGGATTGCTCAGAAACAGCCTGTCCTTTAGTCAGAAAATAAAAAATTGTGCACTGGCACCTGTATTTTATTTTATCTGGCTGCTTCTCCAAAACAAGGATGAGGAAAAAGTTGGTCTGACCTTTTATTTCAGGAGTACATTTCGATAAAAATTGCTTTCTTAATGAGCCAAATTTGGAGCGTATAATTTGTTATATGATGCTGCTAAGAGGTGGTGTAGGAAGTACAGCAATATATTCTAACATTTATCTTAGCCAGCACTTAATACACCACCTCAACCAGTATCAGACTAACAGCTCCTGAAGCAGCAAGTACCCCCCATGCTGGGTACTACGTAGCCCCCGCGGGGTCCTAGCTGGCCCGGGGCTCTGCTGCCAGGGGCTACCGGGCTTGGAGTCGGGTGCCCGGGATGAGACCGGGCTCTTTCTCTGCATCGCACTGACACCGTGTGGCTGCTCTGCTGCAGCAGCAGTAGCCTTCTGCTCCAGGTACACACTTTGCCTCCTCATAAACGAAGGTGAAGTAGTCCATTATGCTCTTTTCGGTGGTAGGCATTTCATTACTCAGTTGGACCAACTCCTGCTATTTTGTTAAGAAGGATGGTGTGAGCTTAGCATAGGCTTGTTTGAAATGTAGGGAGTCTTATTTTCTCATGAAGTATTAAAGTAATAGCTACGGAGGACTGTCTGAGCACCATGCATTACTTAGACATGTGTTTATACACTCTGCAAATCATTGTTACCTATATTAAAGATGCAGAACATAAAAAAAAATCCAACCGTGCAGTTAAGAGTCCTCTGGAACCAGCTGTAGGATGAGGTCTCACTGATCCCCTTTCTCTCCCGCTTTGGGCTGCTGACATGTTTTGAACTGGTGACAGGCAGCAGAACAGGAGCCCCTTGCAGACCTTCCATGGGCATCCTCTGACTTCCCGATGGCACCCATGCTGGAGGAACGGGTCACAATAATACGTCACAATAATTGTCACTGGCAGGTACCTGGAAAAATCATCCAAAAGAGAGGTTTATTTATTAAAGGCAACAATAAAGAAGAGCATATTTTAAATGTCTTGCTTTTTATCTTGCATGCTGCTTAAAAACTACCCAGCCCTCCAAGGTCCAAGTTTTAGGATAAGCAGAGCTTGCTTCTCTCCTTAGACGTGTACAGATTCACACGTAGGCGTTGGGGATCTGTCAGAAATCCATGAAATTAAGTTATGTAATTGCACCTCTTTTTCCAGTTGACTAATTATGTTACAATAAGCCTTTGAGTTAAATTGTTGAAAGGGAAACTCATTTCCCTCCTGACTTGTTCAACATGCATAGACAATGAGTCGCATCCATTTTGTGTAGGTTTGGTTGGATGAATAGGACTTGGAGTCTGATGCTCTGGGTCTAACTCCAAACAACTGTAAAAAACCTCTGCTCCAGCTCCTTACTTGAGACCCATTTCTGTGAAATGAGTTTGGACGTACAAATGGGCAAGAGGACCACTGTGCCTTCACCTCTGGACCTGCTGCAGCTGCCCTCCCAACCAAAGTGCAGAGCAGAGTCTGGTACATGGACACCCACGTTACTTAGACTCAAAAAAGTAGTAAGACATGCTGGGTGTTTGTTATGTGCATGTAATTCCTTCATAAACAAACACTTATGAAGATTTTTTACAACTTGTTTGAATGACACCTTTATTCAGTATTGGTGGTGATGGACTGGCCGTTCTTAGTCACTCAGAACCAGAGATTTGCTTTCATTACTCAGCTCCTTAGCAGCACTGTGCACTTCATCTTTTGCATGAGCAGGCAAAGAGGCTTCTTAGAGATACATTTCCTCAACGTCATCTTTCCCAGGTGAACAACTTTTAACAAGGGGTCTTCACAGAACTTCAGACCTTTGCCACTGACTTCTTAACTAACCTGGCTGCAAATGCTCAGCAAGCCTCAGACTGGGCACAGGACCCAGAGGCCTTGAGATATCAGTACCCCTGGGTCAGGCAAGGGGCAGAAAAAACTCTTCACTCTCCCAGTGCCAACCTTCTTCTTGGAAAGGCTTGTGGACAGCCCAGCTTTATGCTTACTGTCAGCCTGGTCCTAACTGACCAAATTCTTCAGCTTCTAAATCTCCCCCAATTCTTCAGCTTCTAAATCTCCCCCAAGAGTTACATCCCCTAACTACCTATGCACAAGTAACGCTCTCAAGTTGCTGGCTTGAGAATCCAGGTTAGGCAAACACTTCCTTACATAGTTTGCTTTACACAGAAATCCCTCTACCCCCTTGTTTTCATGTTAAGGTGGTGGCTCAGCCAAGCATGTCTAAGAACATATTCAGGTTACTTCCTCTCCTGGGCACTATATTCCCCTAATAAGTAGTTTGTGTTGTGATTCAGCCTTAGCACTGCTGTTTCGGCTGTTTTCAGGAGGGCTTTGAAATTCTTATTATCTGCACACTCCAACAAAACCATCACCTATATCAAGTGCCATCTCTTATACCACCAAAATCTGCTATATATTACGTGTCTGAGAAAACCATCTTCCAAAGAGAGGGCTAAAATCAATGTATGCTCGGTTTTTAAAGATGGGGCTTTAGGAAGGTGTTTGCCATCTACCAAGTCCCCAAAATTTATCTTCTTATTACTAGTGGAAAATATTGCCTTTTTACATATTTATCTAAGTCTTTTGGGCCAAAACAGCTTTCTGGTTAATTGTTTTTTCTCTTTTTTAAGAAGTCATGTGATATTGTTCTCAACTAATAGATCCATTCCCTCCAATGCCCAAAGCACTGCCCCTCTTTTGATGCCCTTTCAGTAATGGAACAGTTTCAGCCTTCCTGAAATATCTAGAGCCCTGTGACTTTTGTGGACTCTGATATTAAGCTTCACATGACATTTTCTTGTAGGTAGGACTTTTTCTTGTAATACTTTGGATTCACAATCATGTCTTTGATGCCAAAAAATGTCCATCTTTCATAAGCTTTTTTTTGGCATGGATGACACTTCGGCAAATTGTCATTGCGAAGGATTCATTCAAGATGTTGCAGGAATCTCCACACTTTCTGTATTCAAGGGGCTACATGTCAAGAACATCGAACACAACTTCCGTCAGGTGCTGAATCTCAACGGTTGTCACCTACTCTTTTTGCAGAGCTGCAGCTACCTAGGCCCTCAGATGACGAAGCTGTGGAGTCTGCAAGTCGTTTTAGCAGGTGCTCCTGATAAGGACTTGGAGTGAGCTGGTGGGTATGGCTAACAATTGGTGCCTTTCTCCTGAAGGTGTTTTCTGATCTTCCTGAGTTTGCTTGCTTTGCCCTTTATACATACTGAGAAGTGTCCAGTAAAGCTAAAACTCTTCTCTTCGTGTGAACAGCATATTAGTCCCAGTCCGGTCCTCTGGATCCTGAGGTCTGCAGCTATATTTGTTGACTTAATCAAAATACATTCTTTACCACTGAATCCATTAGCTAACTTTCCTCCGAAGTCATCAGGTCTTATTTTCATAACACCACCCCATGTCTCCTGTTTGAATCAGGCTATTTTGCCTGCAACATGTTCTGATCCTGCAGTACATGGAGGCAAGTGGTCTAGGGTCATGCTTTTGCCGATTTTGAGGTTTTGGGGGGCTTTTTTTTGCAGAAAGCTGTGGACACCCTGGTTTATATTATGCAAGCTCCAAGATGACATCCATTTCTGCAAGATATCCCAAGAACTATTATTCCCCCCAGTGATGAAGTAGTTGATACAGAGCCACACTGCATTTCTACTCTGTTGAAGCCAGCAGTGGGAGTTAGCAATGCACATTTTATGTGATTTTAAGCTCATTTGTATGAGGAAAGAAACGCGTTAACATCTGCAGTGTAAGTAGTTCCACTGGCATGTCTGATACACAGGACATACAACAATTTATATGAAAAAACCTTCCCCAGCCATAGGAAGTCAGAGCATAACCTTGTCCTGCAGAATTTTCTTGATTCTTTGCACACCGATAATTCAGTCTTCCCAATGCTCTCATCTCTAAAAATTGTAGTAGAAGTGTTAGTTAATTACAAGAATGTGAATTATTTCATAAAAACCTAGGAAAGCCCATTATTTTCCACATGGTTTGTCTGGATTTCTACTGTCCCAGGGCCGTATTTCCTTAGGAAATGCATGCTGAGCAAAACAGATCTTTTCCCAGCTATCTCAGAACATGCCAGAAGAGGGCCAGATATCACCAGCAAATGCAGCTGCGTTCACTATTTATTCAAAGTAAAACGCATCCATACGTGATTATCAAACTTTGCATCTCCCTAAACAATTTATTTGGAGCAGCAGAACCAAGATACACATCACGCATGATACACATCATTCCTTTCTCCAGTGTAAAGAGGCCGGGTATGGTTTTAAACCTAGTCACAGCACTAGAACAAAGAGTATAATTAAAATCCTGTGGTGGACTGTACCATCCCATGCAGCCGGCAGGTACAAGATTTAAAAGTGAGTTCATCATCCTATAACTCAGAAATCCAGAAATCCAAAGGTCCCGTACAGATGCAGGATGGCAAAGGTAAGGCCTCCGGCACAGAGACATATGAAGACACATAAACAAATTCTCTTCCAGGCCCCAGACGGAGGCTGGTGCTGAAGCGCGGTTTTGCCAGAGCGCCATGAACGCCGTCTCATACTGTCTAGACTGAGTTTCAGCCATGCATATGTGCTTCATGGACATGACCAGAGGGCGCTTCCGCTGTCTTCTAATCAGGGGGAGATCGGTCAGGAGCTTTGGGGCGATTCAAAATTTTCCATCCTGCTGTATTCATTTTTTTTTCAGCAGAGAAACTGAAAATAGAAAGGACTAAACCTGCAATATAGGGCAATACAAATTTAACACATGTTGTGGCTGAGGAGGAATATGATAATTTGCAATGGCATCCTCTAAAATCTGTTTCCAGGCCTCCATAATTATTGCAAGTTTGTCCGTGGTCTCCGTAGCAGCCTTTCCGGAGGCTCAAGGCCGGTGTGGTGACTCACAGCGGTTCAGTGAAGGACTCAACTCCTTTCCAAGGGAATCTGAGTCACAGGATGCCAAACCTGGACTGGTTTCCTGTAATATAGAGGTCCCTGAGCTATGGTAGACGTACCTACCGCTCGTGGTACAAGCCACCTCAGTGTAGTGCTCCAAAACCTCCCAGACATTGCCACAGGGTGTACGAGGGTAAGCAGGAGATGTTGCTGCTGCTACCACTGGCAATGATGGTATACAAACAAAAATATTCAGAAACTTCTGCTTTAGTAAGTTGCTATGCTCAAACTAACTCTGTCCCTGAACTCCTCAGAAGGATACAAACAGTTTACCACAGGCACAGCAGTAAAAGAGCTGAGTATAGCCCTCACCATGAGCCCTGGGCTGGTTTCCTTACCTCATTAGTGGTGCTGCTGCAGGCACAGTGTTACAGGAGTTGCCCTGTGACCCTGCCGTAGGAGAGGTCCCTCGTGGTGCCATCACCCCTGAGCACCCACTCCAGAGTGGTACGATGGGCAACTTGTCCTGGCCTAGGTGCCTCCTCAGCAACAGGCTCGAGCTTTGCAGCAGATCTTGGAAGAAGGGAGGTCAGAAATGAGATCTTTCCTTCCAGCTGAGCGCCCTAACCACAGAGCCACAGGTTTAGGCTTTCTTTTATATTACTTTTTGTCTTCTGGTTCCCATGAATCTCATTTTCCTGGAAAAGTGGGTGCTCTCCCATGCAGCAGAGGGGTAGCTCCTCCCAGCTTGCCGAGCCTGGTTTATAACCTTGTATTTAAAGGGATAATTTTGTACTTTGAATTTCCTCAGGCTGAGGAAAGGCAGAAGCCCAGGCCACCCACTCGCCGGATGAGACAGGGCAGCCTCTGGCAGGTGCTGTTAGCGGACGGCTGTTGTGCACGGGGCTGGACACCGTGGTTTAGTGGATGCTGGATGTGTCAAGAACAGATTTGCCAGAACAGGCCTGTCACAAATACTGCCTCAAAAATAGGTGGTTAGATTTTGCTTCATTTTTTTAAAACGCAGTGGATCCCGAGGTAAATAAGAGCAAGAAACCTGTAACACGTTAGTGAAGCGAATTACCTCACAGTTACTGGTGGGAGCAGCCAGCGATACAAATCTGTACCACCTGAATACCTCTGAAGGCACACAGATATCCTCTGCCCCGCTGCTCATTCCTACCTCACCGTTCCAGAGCCACCAGCTTCTCAGGTACGTTAAGGCTTGCCTACCCAAAATGATTTCACTCCTTAAGGAACCAGCTCACCCCACTGCTTAACTCATCCCACAGTTAGACAACCCCATGCCTAAACCAGATGTTCCCTGTTGCAACTTCAGGCCCTTTTTTCCTTTCTTCCTGAACATAAGTCACAAGGACTGGATTATCTCTGTCCACCCTGGAACAATCCTTGACATCTGTGAAGGCTACTACCACTCCCTTCCTCAGCCTTACCCTAAGCGAACACTATTGCTTAGGAGATGGAGACTTGTCAGCACCTTCACTGTATCGGTGGGCACCAACTGCAGACTACAGCATCTCCTGGCGCCTTCCCTGAGAATGCCTGGTGACACACAACACTGCTAGACACATCCAGACTGAGGACCTTTAGTCTGCCCCTCCAGTGTCTTTTTTACCCACAAGAAGGCCAGATTACACAGCAGATGATGTTGAGGAGCAGTTACATTGAATAATGCTGACAGTCATGTCATGACAGCGTTGCTACGACACCTTCCAGTTCCACCTACTGAGCATGCTCAGTGGAGCTCTGATACCATACGGCAGCTGAGACAAAGTATTTTACATCCAGATAGAAAAAGCTGTAGAGTTTTTACAGAACTATGAATTTGATGGTGGCTGTAGCACACTCCTTGGACTCCGTTGGGCTTCAAAAACACAATCCAGTATCTGCCGTTCCAGGGTATTGCCAGCCACTGGATACCATGACTAGCACCAGCACTTACAATGCTCTGACAGCACTGTTACAAATGTTTCTAAAAAAAGCAAAGATAAGGAAATAAAAGCAGCAAAACTATTTACACTAAGGTTATATCAGGATAGCTCTCCTCTTTGTCAAGTTGACTCGTCAATTTCCAGCAAAGCCAGATCCCAAACCCCTCTCAGCCATTACCCTCTCTTGTTGACCGTAATAGCCTTCACAGCCGCTGTTCTCTTCCAAAATCCTCCCTAGGTCAAACCAGCAGTCATCTGTTTGAAGCCTGTCCTGTTCCATCTTTACCCAGGAGCTAGGCCAGTCCTGCCTCAACTGAAACTGGCATTGCTTCACTTTCTGAAGACATTAACATCTCTGTCATTTGCATTCAGGAGATAGTTACAGTTCTAAAAAAATGTAACATCTTGACCAGCTTTTTTCTTCCTACCTTCTCCTTCCCATAATGAATGCAACTTCAATATTCCTGTTGGAGAAGGTCTCTTCAACTCAAAGAGCACGGATTGAAGCAACCTCCTCCCACCTCCCCGAAAACAACATAAAATAGTGCTCTGTATCCGCACAAGTGTCTAACTAGCCAGTAGCATTTGGTACAAAAAGGGTCATGAACAGCATATTTACTACTTCTGCTGTTTTTATTGGTCACAAGCAACGTTACAAAGCAGTTACACTGAATAATGCTGTCACAGTCATATAATGTGAGGTTGCTACAACGCATTTAAATTTCACACAGTGAAACTACTTTAGGAAAAAAAAAAAAATCATGCTTGTAACAGATCAAGAAAATACATTTGGTTAAAAATAAAAAAATGGTCCCAGGATTTCAGCCTCTGAAACTGAAGTTAATGGAAAAGCTTCCACTGACTTCAGCAGGCTTTGAATCCACCCTTCAACATTCCCTGACCGAACCGTAAAATGCCTCTCTGCTCAGTCACAGGCTCTTCATTCTTCTAACATACTTGTGCGTGATGTATTTTTTTCTTTTTAAATGAAAAGAACATAAATGTGTAATTGACTATGCCAAACTTTATACATAACAGAGCCAATTTTGACTCATCAGCTTCAGAGAGAGTGGGAGAATTACAAAGGCGATAGCATGTCTACTGGAAAAGGAGGGAGTTCCTGCACTCCTGAGTGCCTGTAGCAGCTATTTGTGTAGCCTGAAAGCTTCCAAGAAAGCTCATTACACACTTCTTCAGAATTTGCATCTGGCAGCATCTGCATTCAACATGGGTAACTTATGTGAACTGGAATTTGGGTGATGTAGCACTAAGAAAAGCTACAAACGCAGCTAGGATCTGGGCATTTGCTGCCAACGCACAACTGAATGGCCTGTGGGCATTTTCTGAGTGATGAGATTTGCCATTAGAGAAAATCATCTTACCAGCCTAATTAAGGCAACAATCTTAGTGCAAAATTACCTTTTCTTAACAACAACAAGATTTCAGATCCACAGCTGACAAAATCATGCACCAGTGTGAGAAAGACGTCTTTGTTTCAAGAAAGCAAAATCTTTTCAACACCCCTAAGTTCAATTTGATGTAAGATAATTTTTTCTGGGAGCTCAGAGATATTCCTGAATTAATTTCTTCTTATTTGCAGATGACGATGTCTTACACCTGCTCACTCTGAGGATGCATATGCAACGTGCAAGTTGTGCATCAAATTCTCTTTCAGTGTTGGGGACACCAGAGGGCAGCAACACACCAAGGCTTCCCAGCGAACAGACCTCCTTTAGCCAGGTGGCTTTTCCACAGTGGGAAAGTTTCAGTTACCAATCTTACTAACCTCAGCACAGCTTCTTGCACCGTGATGCTGGATTGTTTTGTGAGACCCAAAGTTCAGAATGTAATTCATGCTTCAAGGAAAACTGGAGTGAGAGGGTGCTGTTGTTTATATTTCAATGGTCACCAAGAATATAGTTATTTCCCAGAACTGTATTTGCTAATTATCTATATTTTTGATGTAGAATATTGATCATAACCCATGCTTTATAAACTTCTACCTCTCCAGTGCATAAAAAAGATAATATTTTTGTTCGTGTCTCAGACTATGATGATCAAATGCTGTTATCATTTAGTAATGGGCATGGTTCTACCACATTCAAGTGGGAATGACAGGAGCTGCCATCCTGTGTTACACACATAGTCCATCAGGAGTCCCTGAGATACAAATATGGCACCCACTCTCCTCCTTACTGGCATTTTGGTCAAGAATTCTTGTAAATTTTACAGCTTATTTAAAAAAAAAACGGTTTTCATTAATTAAAAACAGTCTATTTACAAATCAGTTGTGAAATGGATAACAACATTCCATAGGAAAAAAAATCAGACCGTTTCAAAAGTTGGTAAATATGTTTTTAGCTGTAAAATCTCAGATACTGGCTCTTTTCTGTCTTGATAGAAGCTGAGTCCAGTAAGTAATTCTATATCTCTGATCCGAGCTGTATGAAACCTCATTCTCTCTTCAACCCATGTGGACTCAGACTTGCCATCCTATTGGGACAGAAAAGGAAAAACAGGGTTTGTAAACCATCTTTTTTTTTTTCTGACATACATTTAATCAATTAGCAAAAGACATTTTGATGTTTTATAAAGACAGAAAGTAGTAACTGTTGGCAAATATCTAACAAACAGAGAGCACTGGACTATAAATAATTATAAACTTGCCTGAATTTAGTACTTGCTGTTACTTCCTGAAATATGCAGAACCTGTAGCTGCACCAGTGGAAGTTGGTGGTAACAGGGAATGGCAGGTGAGGTCCAGCATCTATCCACCATCTCTATGATAAAACTATTTCTGAGAGCTGTGCCTGACTTGAGCAGTGACTTGGGTAATTCTTCGCTGTAGGATAGGTCTACACACTTCTCACCCTTTGTTCTGGTTTATATGGAGTGTAGCTATGTGCGTTCCCATCACAATGCCAAGGTACCTGAACTAGAAGCAACCAATGCTCTTCAGGAACATCTGTGTCTTCTTTTGGATGTGCATTTGGCCTAGCACTGACCTCTTTCTTTGTGGATGACTCATCTTCTCCTGGAAGCTCTTCATCTTTCTTAACTGTTGACTGGATATTTGGGCTACAGAAGTCTACGTATGTATCACATTGATGGTCTCGAAATACTCTGACTCTACCCCTCTAGCTGTAAGTTTTGTTCTTTGAACAGGGAAGTTCTATCTTCACATTTGAGCATATATACAGACTTTAACATAATTCTGTTTACAAAAGTATAGACTTCTCTCTCAAGATGACTATGATAGACTGCACACTTTTTACAGTCTCTACAGTCTTTAACTAATTAATCACTGACATCCAAACAAAAAAAGCTCAAGCCTGACTTCAGAATAGACTACTTACTGCACAACTTTCACTGTTGTCTTCTCTGTGAGGTACAATGAAAGACAAGGCATCTAGAAATCCTTCACACTCCAGGGGAGTTTCAGAAGTATTTTTACAACTGGTCAGCACAATGAAGAAGTGAGTTGGAACTGGAACTTCTGAATTATTGGGATGTCTGAAACACATGACCTTTCTGTAAATCCACCAAATCATACTTGCACAAAGAACAAATGACAGCAGCTATATTCTGGCATATCAATTCCAGCAATCTACCTATTTAGCCCAAAGAAAGCTTAGGCCTGGAAGAAAGATTCCAGATTACTGTTCTGCAAGTCAAGTTTGGCTTGTAGGCTGGTCTAAGTAACAAGTTTGATGAGGTATAACAACAAACTGATCTATCACAAAAATACATAAGGATCCAGAGTAGATGGAGAGTTCAGCCTGAGCCCAGAAAACCATCTCCCTGCTGGCTTGAACCAATTTTGCTATCTAGTGTATTTGTACTCACAACTTGGTAGTGGAACACTGCCAGCTCAGGAAGTGTCAACCATGACACTCGGGATGAGCCCGTGCCTTGTCTACTCCTAGAGGCAATGTCATAAGATTTCAGGCTAGCAGAGTCTTCTAAATGCAACAGCTTCTCTTATACATCACCTTCAGGTTTTAGGATGACACACTTTCAGGGTGCATTTTCTCTTTGCACTTGTCACTTATTTCACAGAATCACAGAATGGTAGGGGCTGGAACGGACCTCTGGAGACCATCTAGTCCAACCCCCCTGCCTGAGCAGGGTCACCTTAGAGCAGGTTGCACAGGAACGCATCCAGGCGGGTTTTGAATGTCTCCAGAGATGGAGACTCCACCACCTCTCTGGGCAGCCTGTTCCAGTGCTCTAACACCCTCAAAGTAAACACATTCCTCCTTATGTTTAGGTGGAGCTTCCTATGCTCAAGTTTGTGCCCGTTACCTCTTGTCCTGTCACTGGGCACCACTGAAAAGAGCCTGGCCCCATCCTCCTGACACCCACCCTTTAAGTATTTATAAGTGTTGATAAGGTCCCCACTCAGTTGTCTTTTTTCCAGACTGAAGAGACCCAAATCCCTCAGCCTTTCTTCATAAGAGAGGTGTTCCAGTCCCCTAATCATCTTGGTAGCCCTTTGCTGTATCTTCTCCAGCAGTTCCCTGTCCTTCTTGAACCGGGGAGCCCAGAACTGGACACAGTACTCCAGATGCCCCTCATCAAGGCAGAGTAGAGGGGGAGGATGACCTCCCTCGACCTGCTGGCCACACTCTTCTTGATGCACCCCAGGATGCCATTGGCCTTCTTGGCCACAAGGGCACAGTAGCTTTACACTTCTCTGTGCTTAGGGCCATTTGACTGTCTCTGAACTGACATAACCTGCCAAGAGCCCATCTCCACAAGATGCTTTCCTTGATAACAAGGATCATAATTACTTTTTGACCACTAATGGAGGAAAGAAACGAAGGATTAGAATGTGAGAGGTTCCCACCTTTTCACCTTTTCTGGGGTATCATAGAGGCCATCAGAGTCATAATCAAACACAGGACCACTGACTACATTGACACCACTCCTGGCTGCAGCATATTCAGGTAGCAGGTATTGATGGAAGTAGTTCCATAACACTGAAACACAGTAATGGGGAAGTAGGAAACAATCTCCAAGGTAGCAGCTGTTAATACAACTCTGCAGAGTTTCCAGCAGAATATAAACAGACATAAGCTAGGAAAATAATAAGTTATACAGATGTTTACAGTTTTTAAAGGTTGCATCTAACTGAGCAGCAGCATACACTGCAATATCTCCTGGCATCATGGTCTCACAGTCACCCTAACCACAAACTTGTCTGAGCTTGTGGCCTTGGGTTTCTTTCCTTGTAAACCAAATCTTGGAGGGACTAGAGGAGCAAAGGAGAGAGAATACTGTGGCGTCTTGCCCTACTATCAAGCTGGCCTGGCTAGCTTGTACACTCACACCTATGAGTTGTGAAGTATCTGACCGATATTTTTAATTACAGTTAAGAGTTGACCACTATTCCATTAAAAAACAGGACATCTCTTTTGTCCAGAGGAAATACCATAGTTATGCTTCTTTTCATCAGGAATACGCTTCATCTCCTTCAGTCAACCATCTCGTGTTTTCCTCTCACCCAGGAAAGCCCAGGTCTTCATATCTTTTCTACTAGAGACAGGATTATTTTCCTGTTTCTTTAGTGATTGAGAACCTAGATTCATGCCTGGAAACTCACAGGAGTTCAGAAGACATTCCTAAACTGGAAATGAATTTAACTCATGTAATTATATATGGTATCTAGTTGTCTAGCAGATAGTCAGTAAAAAACCCTGTTTAGGTAGATAAGAAAGTGCAAACAAAAGTGTCAGACGTTAATACTATGCTCCCATGTAATGAGCCAGTTGATTAGGAATCATAAACTCACAACAGTGGACCTTTTTCACAAGAGTGATAATCCCACTTCAAGGAACTTTTCATTGAGGTAAGAAGCCAACAGTCGGGGGAGGTCTTATTTTACAGAGGCAGTTAAACCAGAGATCATTTGTGTGGTTTGGAAGCAAGCAAATAATCCTTCTTGTATTCAACCATGCACACAAAATATGCATACAAATTAAATACCTTTAAATGCAGGATACATTGGCACAACGTTGCTGGTAAGCAAGGCATCATAGTGAGGTTTCTTTGCATCTGTCATAATATCTAAAACAAACAAAAAAAGCAATTAGTTACCAGATTTGTTCCTTTAAACTTGCATTTTCATGCTTTTAAAGACTGGTGTAATAACATTAAGGTGGAGCTGACCTAACTTCACTTTCCAAAGCTGATATGGGTCTAATTGCTAACTTCAGTATATGCTGGATCCCATCCAATATAAATAATCTTAGCAGCAGCAATTGCACTTGTCAGGTATACAGTGGAGAAATTTCTGAGATGTTTGAAAATATCAGAGCAGACTTCTGAATTGTGGGGAAGGGAATAAAATTCACTTAGTGAGTGTCAGACCAACTTGTTCTGACTACAGAATCTAGGCATAAAAATAGGAGCTCTATTGGAACATTGCAAATTACACTTGATGTAGATGTTTAAGTAACCTACTACTCAGTACTTTATGCAGTAAAGTCTATGTAAAATGCTTCCAAATCAGTTCAGCAACAGTTCACAATTTAACCACTTGTAAACAATTAAGTATTTTGTAATATATTTAAGAATTGGATCTATGTTCTCCAGACCAATGCTGAATTGCTTTAGTAAGGACCACATCTGCATGCAATAGTATATTTCAAATACAAAATGAACTTATCAAGGCAGTTTTTTACTTAATGAAACATCCCTAAGTTTTACTTTGGATAGTTCCAACACCTGTCATACAAAGTGACTTCACAATTTACCAGCTTGCCAGACTTGACTCAAGGTTTACGTGTTCCTTCCAGTTTCTTCTATGAGATGCAACTTTAGAAACCTGGCAAGATGCAAAGCTTTCAGGAAGTACTAAATGACCTTGGACAACCCACCAACTGCTGAAGTGCCTAAAATGTTTTTCTTTCTCATATCCTGAAGTGAACTGCAACAATTCAGCAACTACTGATTTGTACTCTGATTAGTTATCAAGAACATCTGTAAAAGAATACACTTACTACATTACAAATTATTTAAATCAGATATGCTGTACAATGAAGGCAATGGACTTACTTGGAGGAGAAAGGAATCCATAAGTTAAGCGAGGATGATTGTTGTAAAACAAACATGTCTGGTTATGATTAAAAGAAATACGAACATCCTTGTGTAAACAGCTGGAGGTATCTTCCGTAGCAGAAACCCATTTGTCCTATTGAACAAGAAGGAAGTATCATTGGTAAAAATCGACAGCTGACTTACAATAATTCTCTTAGTGTGGGGGACTGCAGAACTCTAAATATTTTGCTGCAACTGCCTTTAATGGTATGAAGGGACTTAACTAAGATGAAAGAATTGTTCCATTTTTGTCAGTGGAAAACAAGCCCTCCATTTCATAAATTTTGGAAATGAAGTGAACAGAGCTGCAGCATTTTAGTTGGGATGAGAATAACATCTTTCAAAAGAGAACCTAGAGGTGCCCATTAAAGATAACCTGATCTACTGTAAATGTACTTGCTCATTCAGGCTAGGCATTAGAGGCAGCCAGATGTGGCATTGGCCATCTCTCTTTCATGCCACTAACCTCAAAATATTTATAATCAAGCAAACCTTGCCACAGTTTAGTTTTATTCAACTATAACAGTCATTATTTAAAACCTAGGATTCCCAGATAATCAAACTAAAAAGCATCCTCTACTGTCCTAATTCCTTTAAAGCATGATGTAGTGTCTAAATTTCCTCTGAATGGGAAAGGCCGACTTGGAAAAAAAAACCAAACAAACAAACTTTCATTCACAAGATCAGTGCTCTGCATGAACATGTGCATCTCAGCACAGGGTTCAGTAAAGAGCAGGTTTATCTCCACTGACTTTTTTTTTTTTCTTCTCCAATCAGGATGATATTCTGAGAGAATATTGGATCAGGGTGTGAACGGTTCAAGATAGTCCAGAGATTATTTTTTCAAAAGGATCCTGCCACATTATAAGCACTGCTTCAAGACCACGAAACCCACGTTGAGACTGGACTTTAAGGACAGCACTGGCAGGCTGCTATAGCAGACCTACACTGCCAAGCAGTAAGCCAGTGCAGACTCATAGGGCCTCTGTATCAGTGGCAATGGGCTCCTCGCTTCCTGGTGTATCTGCTCACTCTGGAGGCAAAACCGCAGCTCACTCTCAGAAAGACAAAAGACTCAAAGCCAGTCCTTATTCATATAGGAAAGTGAAGACAAGCTCACACGGAATTCCTCTTTTTCTCTCATGTGGTTCTACTTAGTTCCCTGGGAGAGAATATCATGAGCAGATCTAAGAAGCATTCAGGAATAACCAATGTTCAAGCTTTTTACCTTTCAAGGTTGCTTCTAACCTTTCTTCGTATACTTACATCTTTGTTAACAGTGTATGAACTCCATAGAGACATCCTGTAGTCCTTGCTGTATCCACTCACATAGCGGTAATGGTAAAGGAGGCAGTAATTATGTCTCTTCTGCAGAACCCTGGGCCGTCCATAGGGCAAAGTAAGTTTCTCTATCTTCTTAACTGCAGCAGAAATAGTGCCTGTTACATTTCAATCAATACTGGTTGTTAAGTACCTTCCTCTTTTACACACCTAAGGTTGCCCCAATTTCCAATTGCCAAACAGAGAAGTCACAGTAACAGACAGAACAAAAACATTTTCATTCTTATATCAACAGCATAGTTTCTGTGCTAAGGCAATAAATTAGGTGACGAAGCCAGTATAAAGCAATCCTTTAAACTTATACTATGCAAATTAAGTTTATATTTAAAACAAAACATTTTGCCATTTAAAACAGGAGATTAAGTTGCAAAGTTGAAGTTTTTGTTGACTTTGTGTTCCAATTTAAATATATAACGTGGGATCTGCTTCTATGTAACATTTAGATGGAACTGTAACCAATTGTGGTGATTTTCAGATGCGCGAGGACTCACTTTGTAATGAGTGAGAGTCACAAAACCTTCCTTCTCCCTCTCTCTCATGGACCACAGCTCTTCATCTAAAGCTTGTATACAGAGAAAGATATCTCCAAATGTTTTATGTATGATACTGCACAGGGTTTTTGCCAGACCCTTGCCTAAGGCATTGCCTGTTTATTGGCCAACTACTGCATCCAGTGGAAGAGTGAAGACTTTCCTTTAAAACTGAATCAGAAAGAAGCTATGCGTGCTCAAGGAACTGAGCAATGAATGCTGCAGGTTTTTTTCACGGTAATTCCACAACACAGCACAAAAAAAAAGAGTCAAGATTATGTCATTTATTTCTCCACCCATGAGGGAAAAAGCAAACAATTGGCATTTTTCCATAAAACTAAAAACGCAGTTAGACTTTATTGTTCTTACAGGCTGTCGAGCTATGACAACCAATGAGAGAATATGCAAACTTGTAACTAATAAACTCTAAGTAGTCTTAAGGAGCATCTAGGCTGGTTACTAAAATTCTTTCACCTGTGATAATGCTTTTGATATGTAATTAATAAGTGCTTAATTCACATAATTTATAAGGAAACTACTGCTATTAAGACCAGTGCTAAGCTAGGTCTCACTGATGATCCAAGCCAAAATCCTACTGTTTCAAAAAAGTGGGTTTAGAGCCTTAGGTTCCTATTTCTATAGAACAGAACTGAAACAGGTTACGCGCCTGGCCTTGCCATATTCCTTCAGAGCCAGGTTCAGCAAGGCACTCGGGCATCCACCTACACATTAGCAGAGGCTGTTTCATTAAAATCACTTACGTGCTTAGGGGAAAGGACACCGTACATGTTGCTCTCATGAGTGTTACAACACTGACAAGAGTATTTTAAAAGGGTTCTGGGACAGATTTTAAAAAGATGCCCCGTCACTACTGGAAAAGATTCAAGAAAGCTCTATTCGCTCTTTGTGCCAGGACAAACTACACCAACTAACAGAAGTGTTAAACTAGCCCTGAACAAGCAGCCTGTACAGTTACAGGATCCTGCCTGTAACTGGCATTTAAGTCCGGTTCTTAATAGTGAACTACAGTGGGGTTTTGCCAAATAGAGTTTATTTGCATAAGAAACAAGGTTTCATGAACACACATGAGGCAAGGTCTCTATCAGACTATTTCTCTTTCTGACAGCCTAATCATCTTGATTTCATCTTTTCAGGTATTAGCACCAAGGGCTACATTTCATTTTGACTTAATGGTTTTCATGATTTACTTATTGTCTACCTTCTTCATACTCAAAAGAGTTTATTATTTTTTTTATGAGTCACGAGCACATCTACAGCCTTGCAAACTGCAGTTCAAACATGGCATGTATATGTCCAAAAAATAGAAATAAAGCATAAGCAAAACAAGCAACAGCTTAAGACCACGTAACAACTCAACCCTGTAAAATACCCCTTATGCTTCATTAAAGTATGCTGCCATTGCGATGTTGGTATCTGCAGGGATTTCTTATCAGATACTTCCCATGCACTGCTTTTGTTTCCCATTCTGGAATGCTCATTACTTCAGTGTTAGAAAATTCAAAAAATATCAGATAATACATGTGCCATAAAGACACATGTATAAGGATACACGTTTATTTGAGAACAAATGATTCAGTAGGACTGTATTTGAAAACCTCAGAACTATAGACCCAGTAAGTATTTCAAAGAATTTTTACCTCATGTACTTGAGAGTTGCTCGGAAGTTTAGCCATCAAACATTTTTAAAAATTCTTACATTTTGTTATAATTTTATATTTCTATCTAAAGTTCTTACCTTCTGTTTCAGTGAGATTTAAACGCTGGTGAAAATCCCTTACTGGCAAGCCCTATAATTGCAAAGCAAAACCAGTGAGATACTACTAAGTGTTTTACAAAGCATATTACGAACCACTACTACGCTTAAAGTACTGAGAGTAACATCTGCCTTGCAAGTTATCCCTATACAGAACTTGCTGACACCTACTGGAGAGGGGCTACAGAGAATTTGCAGAAACAAATTGTTTTTGCCACAGGCAAATCTACAGCCTAGAAAACCACAGCTCAAACACAGAATATTCACAGAAGGGAAATTTCAACATAGATAAGTGAAACAAGGAAGAACTGAATGCTTTTCCCATCTGTGGCATCTTCCAGGCTCTTCAGAGCTGAATATGACTCTATATTTTTGCACTTTGCTTATGAATACACAGATACAGGCTAGTACACACTAACCCCACGCAAGATTTGATTTTGAAACCAGTAGTAGGGAACTGCAGAACTAGTGGGTAAAGATAAACACTGTCGAATCCAGAGTTTCACTCTTTGAATACAACATAGACATCTGCCTCCACAACTTTAACCATTTCAGTACTTACCCCTGTCCTGCAGGAGCAGCCAGGGCTCACTGAAAAGGCTCTTTGTCCCACCACAGAGCATTCAGAAGGTTGGCTTGTTTCTTTGGGATGGTGCGGGGTATAAACGGGCTTCCTTAAAAGATGGTTTAAGCGTCCGTGAGTTCCATTGTTCGGGGCTGGTTTCAAATTAAGCAAATCTATGGAAGAATTCAAGTGATATTAACAGGATGAGAAGGACTGTAATACACTGCTGCTTGTATTGCAATTAGAAGTATGGGTGAGTCAATAAAGCTGCACTGCTTGCAGCTCATAACAGCCAAAAGGGAAAGCAACATAACCCTTTTAAAATGAAGCACACACATTCTTAGCTAGGGCTCAGGATGGTATTAGTCTGCTTGTAAAGAGGGACAGAACAAGTGCAAAAAGTGACACAGCCTTACATCTGAGGGGAAGTGAACCTGCAGCATCCAAACTTGTAATGGGGAACAGAATGGGAATCTCAAACACACGGAGCTAGTGTCTACATAACATTGAAGCTTTGGGGAATAAGTTTGGGGGCTTTTATTTTGGGGGCTCTTAGTTTGGGGTTTGGGTTTTTTTTTTTTTAAGTTACCTGGAAATTAAATACATAAGCTTCAGTTAATAAGCATCACTAAAGGAAAGAGCCATAAAAGAACCTAGACAGAACACAGGTTTCTGCTCATCACTTAGGTCCAAAACGTTAAGCTTCAAAATTCTTGAAGCAGTCTAACCACAAAAATATCTCTACCCCACAAACACCTAAATCTCTGCCATTAAAGTAACCCAAGCAACTAAAAGCTGCCTACCACGAATGCTCAGAGACACTTCAGACATCTTCAAAATAATGAATACATCAAGCCCTGTTTCATGCCTAATCCTCACTAGCATTCATAGATTTGTTGTTCCTCCACTTAATTCACACTGAATCTATGAAATGTTTTCAAAACACAGCAGGTGATGCGACACACTTGTATCCAAAAGCTTGATGTCTAGATCATTTACCTAGAGCACCAGAGTTAGAGCTGAACTCAAACAAGGACACCTTCCTACATGGGCAACAGAACACATTTCTCCCTGCACTACACCAATCGGATATGTTAACGTCATTCCCTCCAGATGAACCTGTTTTGCTTTGGAAAGAAGAATAAGACAACCCTTCTAATCCTAGCAGTCCCTTCTCTGAATGAATACATCATACAGAGCAGTGAGAAGCCAAATCAGAACCAGCCCCAGAACTCGGGTCCCCACTTCAACAGATAGGTTACATCACTCTGTTCCTACCATTTTAAGTGGAATATATAGGAATTCACAACGCCCCAGAAATCCCGAAGGCTGGCAATTTGAATGTCATGGAGAACATAAGTTGAAATTCCCAAATTCAGACAAGACAGTCGCACATATCTGGTGCTCATGCTTTAAGTGCTGAGATGTTGGACAAATGGGAGACAGTATCTCTTCTCCCTTTGCAAAAAGGTGCAGTCGGGCATCTCCAAGAGAAATGCTAAAACCCCAAATGATAAGTGAAAGAATATGTGTTTCCGTAGCCCAGAAGGCATCTAAGCCCTGGGCAAGAAAAAAGTTGAGTAAGTCGCCTCACTTCGTTTTCTACCTGAAAATTAATGTGATGGCTTTTGCACGCCCAATTCTTCTAATTCTCTCTGTACAGGATGGAAGAAATCCAGACCTCAATGACTGCACTTAAAGCATCTGATCTGTCATTGAACTTGCTTCACTGACAAGCCAGTAAGGACTCTACCCGTCCCATCCAGCATACACAGAACAGACCAGGGGGGCACAAGAAGGTGGTTCAAAATCAACCACAACATGAGAAGACAGCAAAGCATACACTTCCTCACAAGAACCTGTTTCTTATTTCAGCAAAGAACTTAAACACATGGTTTAAATGTGGTATACCTGAATATCGTCACTGATCTCAAGCACGTGCAGTGCTCCCGTTAAATGTTTTCTGGATCAAATCCTTTGGTAATACTTTGTCTCTCACAGATGCAGATGTTAGAGCAAGTATAGGTCCTGGCAAGAGAGAGAAGTAGGCAGGAAATAATGCAAAACAAGCGAAGACTTCAAGGGGAATAAGTGAACAGAAAGCGGTAGAACTAGTGATAGAGTTTTGGAGAAACCATGAAACAGAGAACGGAGGGACAAAGGAACAAGGAGTCACAGTAACACTGGTGTTTGAAAGGTTGAGGGGAAAAGGGCTGCAAGGCACCTATTTTCAGAAAGAAACACCACTTCTCTGGTGCAGTGTACTGGTGTCAGAAAATAAAGTGAAGAATATCTGTATATGGAGTGGGCTCTCTGCAATCCTCGGATACAGAAACAGACTGCATGGAACAGAAATCAATCATGAATTCTAGTGACACGATAGAGGGGTGAGAAAGAGGAAATCCGACTATTGCAGAGACAACTAGCTCTAGAGAGAGACTCCATAGCAATGGGACTACAGACTAACAAGACAGTTGCAGTCCATCATAAGACCAAAAAAAGCCTGTTTGAAACACCTGTTGCATTAGGCAATGAGAATGGACAGGGAAACACACAAATCTAGTATAAAAGATAATACATGAATTGAACAAATGACGCATACAATGATGAATTTGGGAGGAGGTTTATTATATGAACCAAGTAAAAATGAAAAGAATCTAAATTTCATCTGACTTAAAAACCTATTTATATCGAGTAACTAAAATTAAAAGTATGGCAAAGGAAAGCAACAAATAAAGAAAACACATGACAAAATATAAGGAATTGTTCAAGTGGATAAAAAGCAGAGTGACTGACTCAGGCTTTCTGGAAATGAGCTCCCTGGCAGCTGCACCCATACCCTTTACTATGCCCATTATTTATTGTTCTGCCTGAAGAAGGTCACCTGAGTGATTAATCTGATAAAGCCTCTAGTTAGATATGAGAGAGAAATATACCTTCTTCTTGGTGTTAGAGAGACTACGAAGTAGTCCGTTTTAGTAGTGGTGAGTCAAAGTACCAGCTGCGGATCACTCCACAGAGTGATCAGTGGAAAGAAGAGATACAGGGTGGCCTGACCAGTAGAATCTAAACAGTCATTAGTTGTTTAGAAGCCAGACCTTTCTCAGAAAATCAGCAGTGAGTCTTAAGGACAAATTTCTAAGGACACTTAAAAATCTGTTGTTAGAAAATTTGCAATGCCCAAACGATACTGTATTTTACTGAGCAAAGATGACTCCATCAATTGTACTTACCGCACATCAAATTATATACTTCAATGTTCTCAAATGGATCAACTTGAGTACGAAATTTGAATCCTGGTCCAAAACCAATAAAGATAGCCTAGGAGAAAAGTAAAGTGGAACTCTGTTTAAGACAAGCTGAAATGGAAGATATCTTCATAGTCAGAGGGCATTTTCTTTCAAGAAATTAACTTTTTACCAATATAGTATGGATCAACTTAAAAGCATGGGTTTTTTTTCCCTCTTTAAAAAAAGTAAATGTATAAGAATAATTTTAAAAGGTAGTAAAAGAATATTAGGAAACCCAATTTTGTCTCATTGTTGTCTTTGGCAATTTATGAAGTCCCTTGCTCTTCTCTGCAGTTGAAGTTAAATTCATTTTCTTGAATACTTGAATAGAGATTTAATGGAAATGTTGAGCCAAAATAACCATCACATTTCATGCTCTGTAAACAATTTGGAAGCTTTTAACTTAAGGCTATAAAAACATCTGTTGGTAGCAACATTTTAAATGGTTTAAGCAATGGCAAGATCCTAGGCTTCTACGTCTGGTTTGCAGCTGTTCGTCTTGCACCACTTCCTGAGCTGTACTGGCACAAGCTATTGTGGAGCCATACAGTGAACCTGATCCAGGAGCACAGCCAGCTCAAAAAACTGCTTTTTTTTTTTTTCCTGCTGGCTCTTTTCCTTCTGGTTCACTTCCTCGACCTACTTAACGCTGCAGCCACACAAAGCTTACACTAGGCTAGAGCAGGGTTTGCTGCAGGAATAAGAACAAGGAGGCAAGGGCAGCAAATGCTTGAACTTAACTCCTCCCGAAAAGACTGTTTTCAAACTTACCCTGAGATATTCAACGTATTTTTAATTAAGGTAAACAGGTTGCACTCATCTGAGGTATCAAGATACTGAAGGAGTGATGGATGCTTTGCACTCTATAGCATCTTCTTGGGTAAGATCTCAAAGCTCTTTGCAAACTATGCAATTGTCTCAGATTTCATAGCTGTGTGGCAAAAATAGAGGCTAAAAACTCAACTCTTAACTTTTTTTTTTTTATATGAAAGCCTAACGCAGGCTGTCATTCTGCAACTGTTGATCCTAAAATCTGTAGGCTAACCATTTACTCAACAAGCCTCATTCGAACCAGATGAGGCAGGAACGTGCTACCTCCTTTCTGTTGGACTAGATAATTACAGAGTATGAAATTTATGCTGCTATAATGCTAGCCACAAAAGGATAAGTTATATCTTTAAGACCAATTAGGGGTGCTATGAACTGGCAATCCCAAATCTGGCAGAAAGTTCGAATAGAGTCAATCTACTGAAAAAAATTTACAGTCAAACTGTAGCAGAGAGAGAATATATTAAGCTGGCATTTGGCATCACGTGGCCTTGCTGGTTGTAGCCCATTACTAGGTACCCTATCAACAGCTTTTTCATTGTCAAATCAGGGAAGAAGAGTAGGCCCGTAAGGGTAAATCAATATGAAATTAACACAGGTTTTGGCTAACTGTTTTTTTTTTTTTTTTTTTTAAACTAGTTTGATGCTGACACTACATAATTCTACAAGACATGAAAAATAAGGCTTTTAAGAGAAATCTGTGCTTTACATGGACTACATAGGTCTTTTCATAAAACATGTTTTCAACACTGTTTTGAATACAGGGTTCTCTCTTTATAAATGTGTTTACACATATTCACTGTGATAGTACCAAGCACCTCACAACTGTTAGTGGATTTTATCCTGAAAATAGCTTTTTGAAATGAAGAGTATTGCTTTTCGTTTTATTGATAGTAGAAACTAAAGCAGAGGATAGTTTAAGTGACTTCCCCAAATTAGATGGAGCTGACTAAGCATCTGATTTCTGGTTTCTCTATGATCCCTTCCCATTTCTCATTAAAAAGAATTTTGGGACTCTCTTTGTTTTAAAGATGACTAACATGCTCTCTCCTGAACAGACTACCTCAAAACAGCAATACATAATCCATCATGACACAGTAGAATTACAGAGTTGGGAGATCATTTATTCATCTTTTGCAAAAGACAGAATCAAAAGTAATCATGTTATTTCTGAAAGATGCTTGTCTAACCAGTTATTAGGTAATTCCTGTGGTAGAAGCTTCACAGACTTCCAGGGCAAACTGCTGTACTCATTAATGGTTAAAAAAAAAGTTTCCTAATAACCAAACCAACTCTTCTTTACTGCAGTTTAAGCCTGTTACTTCTGTTCTTAGGCAACCCAGCAAACAGAGAGTGGACTAGCCTTACAGACAAGGGGACTGGCTGGCTAGGGAACAACTTTGCTTGCAAGGGTCCAGGTGACATAGCGGACAGCAAGCCAAACATGAGCCAGCAGGACACCCTGGCAACAAAGAAGGCCAACAGCATCCCATGTTGTATAAACAGAAGCTCAGCCAGCAGGTTGAGGGAAGGGAATATCCCTCTCTACTCAGCATTTCTTTAGGCCACATTGGGATACCACACCCCCAACATAAAAATGACATCAATAAACCACCATCACAAATTCAGTGGAAGGCCCCCGAGGTGGTTGGGGGTCTGAAGCTCTTGCTTCAGGGAACAGGGAGGGACAGGGCTTGTTCAGCATGGAGAAGAGACTGCTTCAGGTGGACTTAACAGCAGTCCCTCAGTACCTACAATGAGGTCATCAAGGAGATACAGCCATGCTCTTCGGCACTGCACAGTAAGAGGCAGAGAGGCAACAGGCATAAATTGAAAGAAGAAAGGTTCTGGCTGGCTATAACTAAACACATTTACACCAGGAGGACAGTCAGGCAGCAGAATGGCTTGGTTAGAAGTTGTGGAGCCTCTGCCCTTTACATTTTTCAAGACGCGATTGCATAAAGCCCTGAGTAACCTGGCCTGATCTCATAGCTGACTGTTTTGAGTTGGACATGGGACTAGAGAGCTCCCCAAGGTCCCTTACAATCTGAATTCTCTTAAGATCTACAATTACTGTAATTAAGGATTTGATGACATAAGTTTTCTCTTTTCCTGCTTTTAATGTTGCAGCAAAACAACTTGGCTCAACTTTAGACTCTTACCAGCACAGTGAAATCTCTGGCCTAAGTCCTGTTGGGTTTTTGCCCAACTCTTACAACAATGGGATCCCACCCTGCGTGGGTTACCCAGCACACCACAATAGCAACCCTACAAATGCTCGATTTTTTTTAATTGCAGATGGAAAAATTGCAGATGAAAGACACAATTAAAAAAAAACAAAAAACCAACAAACCAACCAAAAAACACAAAAACCCAAACCTCAACATCCAGCAAGCACAACAACAGAATGAGCTAAAAGTAAAAGCTAGCATAAGTTTAAATCTCACCTGCATACTGGGGAAGCGATTGTCCGAGCCATGGAATCCACCTGTGCAGCTTTTAATTTCAAGTGGTTTCCTATTGAAAATCCATAGTTTATATAACTCATGCTTTACAAATCATATCAGTATAAAATACATTCAGTGATGGATGCATTGTTTACTTGTCTATTTAAAGATTCTTAGAGGCTTGTCCATAAGGAATAGAAAGTCTTTAAGCTTTGGAAGAAAATGCCTTTAAAATCAAAACGATAATTTTCTCTGCAAATGTTATCCCTTTGGAATTCTCAAGTGTACATCAGAGTCATTTAAAGTCAAGTATCAGATGACGTATGAATAAAATGTTTGTTCTCAGGATAACAGATTTTCACTTCACTGTCATTTGGGTAACAGAACTTTACAGTTATATAAGTAATTTCTTAAGTGTTTTTTGTTTTGGTTTTTTTTTTTATTAAAAACTCTAATGTAATTTAGAGCATTCAGGTGGGCATCTTATAGTCCAATAAAAACAAATGTCCAATGTATGCCAGGTCCATACATATTATTTAAACTTGCACAGTTCCAGTAACTCAAACCTGATTTGCACGACTTGCACGTGTTTATGGTGTTATACAGTAGGACTTACTGAACACACAGACAGAAAAAAATCTTTCGTGATGAAAGCCCAGGAATATCATGGAGGTGTTCAAAATTATATTATTATAGCAGATGCCATTATTCTGGGAGTTGTAAATTCACTGGTCAGAACGTGTAAGGTAATTAACAGCCGTGGGCTCAGTAAGTTCAATGTATGCCAGTGGATCTCTCACAAACCTGATTCAACCGCATAGTTATGCGCATGCTTAGCTTTCACGGCTCACACTGGAAATTCCTCAAGCATGGCAACGTGTGCTCAAGTATCTGACAAAGGGGACTTTAGTTTCTAACATCTGTGTCACAAAGCCTGCCACTACCTGCATACTCAGAAAGGAGAATAGCTGTAGCTGTCAGTTTAAAATTGAGCCTCCTCAGGCCAGCAAAAACTGTAGAGAAAAGCACGCATTGTCTATTTGCAATGTCCCTTTGCTATGACAAACAAGAATACCACACTCCAACAGCTATCATTGAACTTGAAGCATCTGGAAGAGAAAAGCTATGAGAAAACAAGAAATTGTTTGCTGTATAATGAAGTACTGAAAATTAACTTACCTAGCAAGCTGCCATTGGGAGTCCAAATAAAAGTGCAGTGGTTCAATCCGGTCGTTATAGGAATAATGGAAACGCTTGGGTAGCAGCTGTTTCATATAAGCTTTGAAAGGCTGATTTGGTTCTATGCACTGAAAAGTTTAAATTAAAATATAAAATGTACATTTCACCAAACTTTTGCTTACGTCATGCACAGTTCTTATAAAGCACTTCAATTGCAAAGGGTCTGCAATAACTTCCACTAAGGACAACAGGACTCTATCAGGTTTGAGCCATATGGTGTGGGACATAAATACTAAATACCTATTTTACTAACAAATACTGACTGGTTTTGCATTCAATAGTTATTAGAAGACCACAGATAACTGACATAACTTACTCTTTTTTTTCCTCCCTCTTACACCCTACAATTGTACAGAATGAAACAGTACAGCTTAGAATTAGCAAAGAATTACACTGAGACATGAACATCATGATACTTTCACAAGTGGTAGGAGACTATCCAGTGCAATAGTTCTACAGCTCTGTAATACAGAAAGTAACAGACATTCATAGGGTTTTTTAGATTGGTCACTCAGGGACAAATAGATTTTTCCGCCAACTAAGACATTAATGATTTTAAAAAAAAAACCAAAACAAAACAACCAAACAAAAAAACCCACCCTCTACTATAATATTGGAATTTTTCAATAGTGAAGTCATCTGTACAAACAGCATAGCTCTCACCGACAGCAGTGTCTGCACAACTGAGAGGCAAACAGATTGTGGTGCAGGGATGAGAACAGAAGCCAGGTATAGAGCAGAAAAGCAAATTCCTTAAGCTGGAACTGACAAAAAAAGATCAATACCCTTCTTAAAGCTGTTTATCAAAAAGGTGTGGGCAAGAAAATCTTATGCTTGTCCAGGAAATGGAGCTGAGCTTTACACTGACTTGGCCCTCAGCCACTATGGTCCAGACACACAAATTCTCCAGTTTGAAGAGCAATGTCATACAGGGGTAGGTAAGAGTTAGTGAAAAGAAATGAACACAAAACCTTAGTTAATGCACAACCACAGACAGCCACATGACACCTTACTCGACTTTGACCTTCCCTTCCCCTGCATTGAACTACTTTTGTTGTTGTTGTTGTAAACTGTATAGCATATGGAAGGTCACTGATTCAAAGTCCAGATGCTCTGTAAGTAGCCCAACAAACAGCCAATGCTATAAAATAACTGTAAATGTCAGTAGAAATTAAGCTAGATAGAACAGATAAGATGACACTTACTGTGAGGTTTCTGACAATGCCTTCATAATTAACTAGAAGAATCATATGTAAGAATTAGTCACCTAAGTTAAAAAAAAATCAGATGTAAAATGAAAGCATTCCCGTCACATACTGTAATAAGCTTAGTTTAAAAAAAAGAATCTGGACATAAGAAATTATTTTTCCAGAATGAAAGCCACATGGAGCAAAACAATCACTAAACTGTCATGCTATTGCTTTTATGAAATTTTAGTTCACAGTCTCTCCTCCCCTTGCTTACTAATTTACAGCTTTAAAATGTTAAACTATATTAGCCACAGTTAGAAAAATAATCCAAGAAGGAAGTTTTCACAAAAGAGGCAACTAAATGCTGTGCTAATCAAGCTGGACTTTTCCTGCTTGCTAATAAACTTCTAAGGAAAAAGAGACAAATACAACTATCAGGACAGCAGTATTATCTGGCAAGCATCCTTTGAACGACAGCCAAGTGCAAGCTGGCTAAGATTCAGCTGCTTAGACTCAAAAGCCAAAAGGGACCATTACATCATTCAGTTTGACATTTTGTATAACACAGGCCCATTACATTTCACATAGTTACTCTGTCCTGAGTCTGATATCCAATGCTTGACTAAAGTACGTAAAGGATTACACTGGCAAGGGAACCATTAATAATTCCTGCATAGATATGTGCAGTGCTACAAAGACAGCTATGTTGCTTCATGGAAACAGTGCGCATGCCAGGAGCAGGAGATAACTCTGCTTTTCCTCTTCCTGAACTTGTTTCTCCAGGGAGAACCTGGAACTGCATTTGATTCCCATGTTCTCCAAGGAAACGTTTAAAACAGTTTAGAATAGCATCAAATAATGAAGTAAACAGGAGTTGAGGCCTACAAGTTTTAAAGGGCATGGAGAACAATAATCTAGATAGGAAAAAAAAAAAAACACAAAACAACCCTATGAAACATGAAAGAAACACCTGCATTCAATGTTTAAAAGTACCCAAAACTGTAGGCATTAAATGTTCAGCTGAGGCTGCATAATGAATCAACATTTAAAATCTGTAAGCATTCATTGATTTTTTACTCGGGTTTATTATCTTATTTATATTTATTCTCAGTTTACTCAACTGCTGTCAGGCCATTAGACCATTTTTTATTAACCAGGAAACATATTATAATACTAAAAATAATATTCAAAAGATAGTTACTATCTAACGTTCCCTTAAGACAGAAATAAAGCAAATTTATACATAAGCTCGTAAATCAGGAAATGAGGTGAGACATAAGGAGGGGACTTTTGGGCTGTCTTGAGCACCAAAGATCTGATTCAAAGGAATGCCATTCACAAGGCATTTGCAGTTGGTCACTCTGAGGCAGCCCACAAAAGCAATCTGTAGCATTCAAATACACTTTCAGACCTGCAAAGTCAAACAGTCTTTAAAAACACAGGAGCACTACTCAGTGTTTCCTCTTCATCATTACCCAGTTTGTCCCTAGTTGACCTTCACTCAGGTTTATCAATGGAATATGTGGATCCTAAGTCTGTATTCATAAAGTACAAAAATGTAAAAGCAAGGAACAAAAATTAGTTTAGCAATTACATACAAGAGAAATACTCATCTGGAACATTATTAGGTCTTAGGCGAGCTGCAGGACCAGGTACTACTATGAAATCTTGAACATCATCCAGATAGCTGTTCAGATATGCTGTTTTTCTGCAGCTCCCTGCTTCCATCCCTGCAAAAGGAAGTAAATTTTATTTAAAAATGGGAATATCAATGTAGAGTAGCCTTGCTGAAGAGACACGTAACTTAAGTTGTAGAAGTCAGAAATGTAATTTCTCGGGTCTTTTTACCAGCAACCCCAAGACATCTGATCCAAGGAGACCACAATAGTCATGCAGGGAAGAAAACAAAACATCACCTAGATACACACAATTAGCCATTTCCTCAGCTGAGAAAGACAGTCTAATTGAATAAACAGGCAAATTTGCTTCTCTGAAGGGAAAGAAATCTTATGAGCCTTAGAACAGTACTAATGGTCAGACCAAATATTCATTTAGCTCACTATCCTACCTAACAGTGTTCAGTAACATGTCTAGAGAAACACCCAATAAGCACAGTAATTATGGACTGATCTTCCACCCAACGCTCCTTATCAGTTTGCAGAAGTCAAAGGGACTTCAAGTTGCATATTGAATTTGAACTCTTACTTCTAATAGTTCTTGACAGGTCTACCCTCCATTAATCTCGTAAATATTTTTTAAACTTATATAGATATTTGCCTAGGCTCATTCCTGGTGGCAATGAGTTCTTCAAGTCAATTTTGTGCTGCATGGAATTGTGCTTATATTTTTTTGTCAGGAAAAGAAGTAGAAAAAAAAATGTATTGGTAAAACACATAACTTGTTATAGAAATAATTCCAGATATATAGAAAAGCTATTACAGAAATAAATCAAGGCTTCATATTCACAGCCTTCTAATAATGGATAAGGGAACTGATGACTGAAAGGGAGATATGGCTTGTATTTTCACTTCTTCAGCAATTCACAAACTATTGCTGTGTAGTGTAGTTAAAAGAATAAAATGAAATCTAAATAGATTTTTTAATTCACATTTTTTATTCTATTTCTTTTACTAGCTGGTAATGATCAGAAGAGGAATTAGGAATAAAACATGAAAATTATTTAATCCCTCTCTGTGTTCATCACTTCTCTCCCTCCACCCGAAATAGTCTGATTTTCACCTACACTATTTATCTTTTACACCATCTTGATAATATAAAATGTAATTTCTAAGTGTTAGCTGCTTCATTAACCTTACTAGAAACATGCAAGTATAAATTCAGGACATTACTTTATAAAAACAGCTCTTAAAAATTCTGATATAATTTCTAAAATCGAATTTACCGTGATCTGATATAAAAATAATGTTCAGGCATTTATGTAAATTCATTTGCTTAAGACCATCCATCAGCATCCCTACTATGTTGTCCACTCTCTGTAATGCCATAATGACCTGCAGGACAACAATAAGAATGTAAAGTAAGCGTTAATCACTTCAGTTAAAAAATAGAATTTATTTCTAGGGAGAATGAATAAATTTAAACCATAACAGTATATGCTAATAAAGAGTAAGGAGCTCTTCTTATAAACCATTCAAAGCTTGATGCAGTCCAGACATAAATGAAGGACACAGGGGACCTAAAACTGTGCAGTAACCCCCAAATTCATAGAAGGAACTATGAGAATAGGAGACTTAGAGCATTTTCAATACCCCATTAAACTTGGTTTTTGCCTGTTTCTACTTCTCTCAGTTGTACACCCTTCAGATCCATAGTCTTTACATCTACTGAGAATGGACTCAACAGGTACCCATATACTGCTAAATAAAAATGGGAGCCTGCAGACTGCACAATATCTGCACTGTTCAGGGCTACTTCAATCTACGGAAGACTGGCTACATCTACGCTATAGAGCTCTTGGCCTCAATTTTTTCTGGGACCCACACCATACTAAGACATAGCTACATATTTTTATGTGTTATTTCAGTTGAAGTTGTTAAACAAATAAAAAAAAAACAACTAAAAAACCAAACACCCCCCCAAGAACCTGCCCCCCTCCCCAAAAAATAGACCCCCCCAAAAAAAACCCCCCAACGTCTCCCCTCAAAAAAGCCCCCCTCCAAAAAAACAAAACTCCACACTCACATTATAGCCAGTAAGGGTGGGTTTAAAAGTATGAAATAGAGGAAGTTTGTTGTATTACCAGGGACACAACAGAGGACAACAGGGCATGCCTAAGGGTGCAGATGCTGATGGGAGAATACCATAAGACCAATATTCATCTAACCTTTGCACAGAAGCTGGGGGGAATGAATTACAATCATAACATGAATACTTAACCACCAAAACTTGGACTATTGCTATAAAAATCTCTGTTCTTGCTAAATTGAAAGTATATAAGCTTTCTGTCCCCCTCCCCCACCCTAAAATCAACATAAAGAATTAGTAGGAGCAGATAAAAGAACATATAAGACATACCCAAACATGCTTTGGCAATTTAAGTTATTGAAATACAGAAAATAAAAATTAGACTTACTAAATAGGCTGTTTATTACAAGCTTTGTATCAATGTTAATTATGGATGCGCTGTCTATTCACAATTTTTTTTCCTAATAAGCATACTGAACATGGTCTTGGTTAATCTAACATGAATTATGGAAGTTTATTATAGCATCAGAGCAAAGCTTCAAATTGAAAAAAAAAAAAAAGAAGAAAAAATTAAGAAACTACAAAACTACTTACTCCGCTGCTTACTGGTCCAAACTTATGGCCTGAGGAATCTGGTTCTTCTAAATACAGAGTGTAAAAGTGTGGTCTATATCAAACAGTACCAAAAATTTAATATTTTACATACACGTTGAGACAGTTTGAAGATATTTCAACAATGGATATCAAATATTGGAAACACACTGTCATTCAGAGGAAGGACACATTAAAGGAAAACAGAGAAATGTAACTTAATAAAAAAGGCTTCAGTCATAGAAACAGGCTTGCATAACATAATATTTTAACATTGTTAGAATAACGCGTAAGATATTGCTTAAAATAGAAATCATATTTACAAAGGAATTCTTTGCAATACCACTTGAACAGGAACTTACACTTGCAACTGTATACCTACCTTTCATCTTCAGGTAACTGCAGCCAGCGAAGAACAGTTACCACTCTTTCTTCAAAGGGGATTGAGCTGTATCAGAACAATACAAGATCAGCCAACCATGTATTTCCAAAAGCTAAAAAAAATTTTAGTCCCACATCACAAAAATCAATGTACTTTTAGCAGAGGAAATTGCATTCAACCAGTTGCCATTAATGGCGATTTAGCAGGATGCAAGTTTATCTATGCTAATTGCCTGTGACTCTACAGGAGTTAATGACTCGATGTAAAGCTCCCTTAAATATTGTCCCCATTGACTGCAATGCAATTAGAATAAAGATCCCAGTATTGCCTGTATTTATTATACAAAGAAAATAACTGGCTTCGAGGTGCAAAATCACATGCAGGTTTTCATGTCTGTATTATCTTTTGAAAAAGTTTCCGTTTGGGGATTTTTATTTTTGTTTAAATGTTTAAACAGTTTGAATACAAGTTCTCATACTATGTCACAAAGTAGATGCTCTACATCAAATACTGAAGTAGACCAACAATAAGCATGTTGACCTGTAACAGCATGAGGCACCCACAAAGTTAGTAATTTGGCTACTTAACACAAGTCCAAGTAACAATGTAAAAGTTCCTGGAGAAAGAAAATGTAGGCGGTAAATAATGAATCGGAACGCCCATGCTATATGAAGGGTATAGTACGAAAAAATGATCCTAGGAAGATAGAAATGAAAAGCCCAATTTCTTGAGCAAGATTTGAGATTATTGAGTAAATGGTGATAAACTGATTTATGTAGAATTTTCATTAGAGAGAAAATGTTTAATTGCAGTGAGGAGCAATCACTGACTAAAACATCACTTAATGTGAAATATATTCAAAATTTGCAATGAAAATAATTTAACATTGGAACAATTTACCACAGTCAACAGTGAAACTTTAGTTTTCATGGACAATATCATGTCAAGACCTGATCCATTCACTGTATGAGAAGTTTGGATATGACGACTCTAAACACAAACACGAAATATTTTTATAAATAGAAACAAAAAAGCACTAAAGCTTCAAAGCTGGCTGCTCTTAAAGCTGTTTTTTCCACAACTTTCCTGTAAAACGTTTGCTGAGGAATGACAAAATGATTAGACAAGGAATCTACATTATCCTGAAACAAAGTTAATTGAGTCTCATCTTGTTTTCACGTTGTGTGCAACTATTTAGAAAAGCAGGAAAAAAATATGCTTTCTCTGGTGTCTGTCCTATTGCAAGAGTTAAAGTAATACATTCATCCAACACAGAGGAGTTTACATACCCATTGTATTTTTCATACAGGTTTGGAAAGGTTCCATTAACTGCTACGTCTGACCCAGGCCAAAAGAATGTACCCGCTTTTAGACCTTGGTACATCGCCGTTAGCCAAATCTGCAGGAGAAGAACAATCAACATCATTGGGGCAGCTCACTGAATTAGCCGAGTGACTGCCAGACCCACTACCACCCCCCGCCAGCTCTGCGCCTTTCAGCAAGATCAAAATAACATAAGCGGAGCACTCCAAACACTCCATCTTGCATGTCTGCGGCCCAGATATGTCTTGCAGCCTCATTCCTTGCAGCAAACGCTCGCATCCCTTCTGCTGCTACACCAGGGGGAGCCAGGACAGAAGCAGGAACCATTAGCTCCCATGGATGGAGCAGTAACTCAAGGGTAGAACCAAACACCAGGTAGGGGAAACGCCTCAAGAATGGTGAAGAGAGGAGGAGTGGGAATGTTCCGAGGACCTGTGCCCCACATACTCTGAAATATGGGAGCAAGAGTTTGGTCAACTCTTCCGATTTTACTGCTGATCTCATGATTTGAAGATTTCTGTTTTTCTGTTTGCTTTCTGCATGTTTTCCTGCCTGACTTGTACACCACTTTCTTCTCAGTGGCCTGTAAAGGCTACGCTTTCTTTCCAAAAAAGAGAAGATAAAAAAAATCGGTCCTCCCCACATTACTACATAGTTGCATCTGTTCCCTTGCTATTCTTCAGGCTAGCACACCCAAGTTTTCCCATGCCTCTTCATTTTGATGGCAATGTCAGCAGATATGCCATAGCTGTATGACTGAACTGAGACATTTTCTTTTAAAATCGCGTCTTTAAGCTTAGTAAAGGTTTACACTGGGTAGAGTGTAAACCTTTAATACTGCTTATCACTAAGACTAACTGGTCTGTTGATTTCCTCAGAAAACTTAACTGCAAGCCTAATTCATATTAAAAACAAAAGAAAATCTGGTATCTTTATTAGCTATTTTAAGATAGTTTTCTCCTTAGAGAAAATTCCATGTAAGTTCAACAACATCTGTTAAACTTTGTTTCATTTGTCATTTTGCAGCTCTCGTATGGCAATTCCTAATCACGCTGAGTAATGCTTCTTGGCTGACTTAAAAGTACCCTCTGTACTCTTTCAACATCACTATGCATCCAAGTGATATTAAGTAACATAACAACAGGCTGATGTACATTCTCAGCAGTGTATTAATACTTACAGGCTGTCCTTGGTACCACTGCGGATTAAACTTCTCTTTGCTTTTAAGGGTGAAGGATGCATTTCTTTTGGGGTCATACATCTTGTTATCAATTATACCATGAGATTCAGGATATAGCCCCTGTAATTGAGAGTATACCTTGTTGCAATCCTATAGAGAAAGACAGCCTTTACAGCTACACAAACAGGTGTCAAACAAATACGTCCAGTGCATAATCTATATGTGACTTTTACTTCACCAATACCTCAAGACCCAAATCTAACAGCATCACCTACCATTCCTGCCAAGCTCTACCTTCCAAGTCTTAATTGCTTCTTCGTGAGATTGAAAAATATAGGCAAGCAACTTGCTCTGGGATCAAACTGAAAGACACCATCTCAGTTCACAGGTGTTGTATCTTTAGTACCAATGAGTAAGCAATTACCTATGGTGGACCTCCATCGCATGGACCTCCATCACATCACATCCTAAAACCAGGGATTTCAAAGGAGAATTGCCTATCAGTAGGTGAAAGCGCTAGGCAGGAATAACCATTACCTAACCAGTGAAAGAAGTCCTCAGAGGCACCAGCTGCTAAGTAGTTTTAACAGACTTTGTGCTCTGCCTTCAAGCAGACAGTTCCTTTTTATGTAAAAGGACATAACACCACCACCATCATCAGGACCCTGATAAACGTCAGGGCCCGCTGCTTTTCACAAGAAGGGGGAGCTGAGACAAAGCTCTATACTGTATTTAGGGACACTGTCACATGGCGGCAGGGCATGATTAATGCCCCTTAGCTGCATATTCAGTGATGGATATTTGAGAGGATTACACAAATAAAACATACCATTCCTCACTTACCAAAAAACAGGCCTGACAAACTGGGAAGATAAGAAAGAAGGTGCAAATCCTCGAGTATTTGATTAAATTTTTAGTTCTGACATGATGAAACTAAGAAGGATCTGCTGGATTCCACCCTGCATTTTGAAAAACTTAATTTTTCTTTTTCCTTCTATTCACTGGAGGTGATAAATTTACAAGATCAATTTTGTGACATTCCTATCCAGGTTTGGGTACAGTCCATCACATCAACGTGATGTTCAAACCTTTCCTTTCATTTCGTACTCTTCTTTGCATCATGCCAAGCTACCTTAAAGAAGCGGAACAAAGCTGGCAGTTTAAAGAAGTCAGGCTGCTCTCACTCCAAGAGCGAGAGAGAGCAAGTTGCAATTTAGTGAAATAGTTACACAAATGAGAAGTTGTAAAGTGACGTGACCTTCCACCTTTAAGGGAATTCTTGCAGCTAGTCTTATAAGGATTGGATTACTTAATCAGATTTGATCTCACTGCTTAGCTGCAGTGTTATATAGTGACTGTTAATCTAAATTAGATAAAGAGTATTCTATATACACATTTTCATATTCTGAAGGGAAATCCTATTATTTTAATAATCCATCAAAGAAATATACTATTCCCTTGGAGAAAACTTCATAATGAACAGTCTCTTCAGTAAAGGAAACATACAATATACAGGAATTCTTACTGTGACAATGGAGTAATGATTGGGAAAGGTTTTTGAAGGATACACCGGTCTCATACTGGAAGTGTATGTTCCACATTTCTCTAGAGGGGAGAAGGGAGAGAAATCAGCAAAATTACAGAAATAGAAACCCTTGCAAGTTTCTCATGAAGACATATAACTATTAAAAAAAGGAGAAAGACCAAAGATATTTCTAGAAACTTCTCATTCTTCAAAATTCTAGAGTTAATACCTCATTTTTCTTCCCACATTCATTTACAAGCTGACTAAATGGCTATTAATACAAATTTTATATATTCCTAATGACTGACTGCAGTGGTAACATGAGCAAAACCTACAGTAGATAAGAATAAATAATCAAAGAAATCACACCCTCCAAAGTTGCCCTGGTGTGCCGTAAGTGAAGTCTGCAGCTTGAGGCCAGATGCTTTGCCCCTGGGTGCTCCCAGAGATGAAGTGGCCGCTGGCACAGGGGTGCCCTGGCTCTCACAGTCACCTGCCAAATCACTATTTATTTTGCAGCCTTCTTTTTGTTTGTGGTTGTTTTGGGTTTGTTACTAAAACTAAGCTCTTATTCTAGGATGAATCACAAACTTTTCTTTATTTTGATATAAAAATCATAGGATTTGAAGGAGATCAGTGCACACTATTTCCTAGTATGAAGAAGCATTATCCAGGCCAAAGAACTTAAGCAAACCTTACTTATGTTAGGTGCCTAAATTTACACAGGCAAATGTATGGGCCCTGATTTTCAGGAAGAGGGGGAAAAAAGGAAAAAAAAGACTTCATTAATGACTTAAAGAATACTATGTGATAACCAAAACCACTTTAACTGATGCTAAAGAGCCAAAAAGCAATGACCCTATAGAAAGGCCACCATTGGGCCATTATATATGATATAAATAAAATAGAAATAAAAGGTTTGATAACATAAAAGGTGTTGCATCAAGGCACTTTGAACTCATTGGATTGGGGCTTTGGATTAGATCACAGTTGAAATAACCAATTTGAGCTAACAGAGATAAAAAGAAGCCAAGCTGGAAAAATAAATTTTCTCAAGTTACATAGACATTCTCTCCCACATTTGTGGTCTGTAGTAACAAATCATCACTTGTACCCTTTTTTCTACTGGAACACACCTGACACATTTCAACCATTTCAAAGTCTGTTGTTGAGGTTGTTTTCTGAAATCTTATTTTTTTGGTGGGAGTGGGTGGGGAGGTTGAGGTTTTTTTGTTTTGTTTTTAAAGTAAGAGGAAAATACACTCAAAAGCTTTATTTTGTCCAAAATCCTAGGGGGTTTTCCCGGGACTTTCCATGAGAGTTATCTTTTTTCTTTTTGGCTTGTTGCCTTAGTTAAAGACAATTAAAGACAAAAGGAGGATTTGTTTAAAAACTACGTATATCACAGCATAGAAGTATGTGAAAATGCCTTCTCCGAACCCCCCACACACACCTTATGGCAATGCCTGGGGTTCATTGAAAACCCTCAGCTCCATGCTGAATTGCCCACCTTTCAGCAGGTAGCAGAGAGAACAAAACTTGCTAAAAGTGAAATATTGTCTTACAGGCATCTACCCTAGCAGATTTCTCCAAGGACATATCAGAATTTCATTGTAGGCATAGCTGAATTAACAGGACTAGATAATAGGAATATTTTTATCTAATAGAATGCTGTACTTGCCATCAAGTGTTTTAAAGAGGAAAATCCAGGGATTTAGCATGGTTCTAATTTAATGAAGAACTGGGAAGTCCGATAAGTTACTTAATGCTAATAACTGTTCATTGCTTTGTAAATGCTGTCATTCATAAACTGTGTCCCTTTTTGAACACTTACTAGTCCTGTAAATGGATAACTATGAATTTCAAAAGGATTCAATACAATTTTTCAACCATCATCGCGTAATTTATCCACTATTGTTACTTGTCTACTACAGAGGAATATATTTCATTACCCTTTCCCGCACAGTAAAATACTGTAGCAGTATTGACACACTCATAGAAGCGTTTATCTTTACAGTATGACTCCTGGCACCTTTTTGAGTGCCTAGACAGATGGGACATGAAAGCATACAGAGATTTGAAGAAACAGGCCCTCAGAGTGTCACGCGATATGCACCCCAGTGACACCAATTTTCATGCATGAGACAATTTTTCTCTTACTGAAGAAAGTTTGCCTTACCTGAGCTTTTCACCCACCATTGTACTATGAGGGGAAAAAAAAGCCTAGAAAGCAAGGTTTTGTAACAAGAAAGCTGAAGATCCTCAAGTACATGCTAGAGGGTTTCTCTTGCTGCTCTCCTGTTAACCGAGTAGATGCCGGTGCACCCACAATGCTACCTGCATCTTTTTTTCACTGCAGGGTCTTGTTTAGTGCAGGACCCAGACCAGTAATGGGAGTACTTCAGAGAGGAAACACGTTATGGATGATTCTCACCATTCTTTGATGTAATTGAGGGCAACAAAGCTGTTGAGGGGTCTAGAGCACAAGTTTTATGAGAAGTGGCTGAGGGAGCTGGGGTTGTTTAGCCTGGAGAAAAGGAGGCTGAGGGGAGACCTTATCGCTCTCTACAACTACCTGAAAGGAGGCTGTAGCGAGGTGGGCATCAGTATCTTCTCCTAAGTAAGAAGTGATAGGACAGGAGGAAATGGCCTCAAGTTCCGCCGGGGGAGGTTCAGGATGGATATTAGGAAAAAGTGCTATGAAACATTGGAACAGGCTGCCCAGGGAAGTGGTAGAATCGTCATCCCTGGAGGTATTTAAAAGACAGGTAGACATGGTGCTTAGAGACATGGTTTAGTGATGGTTTTGGCAGTACTAGGTTAATGGTTGGACTCAATGATCTTAAAGGCCCCTTCCAACCTAGATGATTCTATGATTCTATATTGTATTGCAAAAGTTTTCTATCAGATTACAAAAAAAAAAAAAATTCTCCAGAGTAATGTAGAACTGTAGACATAATGCAGAAATAATATTTTACCCCTAGACTGTTCCTTATTTTATTGTGTCTAAAACATGTACAATTAGACATACTGGTTTTAGAATCCTTTAAAAATTTAAGTTTAGAGCATCAAGAACTCCATGGTTCTGGAGAAATGAAGTGACTTTGATGAAGATACTAAGATATTCGTATTTCTTAGCGGTCAGAATTTATCATGGGTTCAGTGGAAAGGGAAATACAAGTTTATTGTATAAGTAAACAAAAGAAATTGCACTGTAGCCTATCCAGACCAAAGAATGAAGAAACTTTACACGTGGAAGTAGATGTCGCAGCCTGGAAGTCCTACAGATGCTTTGTGGCACTGATATCTTTTATCTCAGCAGAGTTATAACCATTTGAAATAGCCAGCCTCTCCTTACAATGCTCAAGAGGTTTCTTCAGTTGATTTTTTATAACTTCATCTAATGAAATTGTTTCAAATGCCTTGTTTTATTCTAACATTGAACAAAATGAAAAAATAAACCTAAAACCTCAAATACATCTGTGAATTGTTATCCTCTGGAACAGATCGAGTTGTAACAACCACTGCACAAAAAAAGCAAGTATTTTTACTGATTTATTTTTAGTCAAACTGAAACCAGTTACCCCAGGTAGTAATTTATGAATGACAAGAAGATTGGCATATTTTCCAGACACGAAATGCCATCAGTTCTTTACAGACCACAGCCAAAATAGAGACAGAAAAAGCAACTAGAGTTACTTAGACATTACAAAATTAAGACAGACACTACAAAAGCTAGGGAAAAAGAAATACGTACTTAAGAGGCTCTTGTTTCTTCTGAAAATGTTTGTGAAATGAAAGTTCTCAGATTCAGCACATTTCTACCAGTCCTTCTCTACCACCTGTTCCTAATCTCTTCCTTCCCTATCTTCTTATTTTTAAAATATAATCAAATGCTTTCTACCTTGTGTTCCATTTTCCAAAGCCATTCCACCTAAATATGAGACCATATGCAACAGAGTAAAGAGTGGGTGTACTTCTATTTTGAAGAAATAAAGAAAGCTCACAGCAAAAAACATCCACCTCCTAAATATAGCAAGGGCTACTTAATAGTTTGAGTTTTCACTAAAAATCCAAAGGGGCCTTTCCTCATGCCCTCCCTCTCTTTGCCCTTCCACCCTCCCACCCCTCAGGTTGCCTGTGCACAGCTGCTTTGGGCAACAACTTACTCTTCAAAACCCTCACTCTTCGGTGGAAGGTTAAGTATAGCTGCATCTATGGATTTTTCAAGTAAGACGTCATGATATTGCTTAGAGAAAGAAACTACTCACGTAATTTGCTAATAACAGGCAGAAGTTCACCCCAAGTCTGCAAATATTCTGCTCTGAAGCCGTCCAATGAAAATAGTAACACTGGAGACTTGGTAAATCTGAACAAACAGAAATCGAAGTATTAAAAGACAGACTCTGAGAAATAATTTCCTATCACTTATTTCAGGCAAGCTTCCCCCAAATGGTGGGGATATTCATGATGGCACCATAAACCAGGCCAGGGAAGTAAGTGTCCCTAAGCAGGAAGGTTCGCAGACTGGTGGGGTGGTGAGCAGCCCAGCCGTCCCGTCCCATCCCTCTGCTCCCAGGCTGGCATAGCAACCCTGCCCAAAGAGGATGAGCATTGCAGTAGGGCATGACAGGGAAATCACGACAAGGCCTGATTTCACAAACACCCATAAAATAAAGAAGAAGCCAAGATGCTCTTGTAATCTGTCTGGTGGGTTTGGGACTCCTTATCTTGAAATCAGTCCCACTGGAGCAGCACTCAGCCCCTTCAACCCCGAGGCAAGAGCAGGGAAAGAGAAAAGGCAGGGTGAAGCCATGGCTTTCCTTTTTTAATTTTGCTCCTGAACAACTTGTAATCTAGCTGAAAAAAAAAAAGGAATTTATCTTTTTACATATAGTATACACAAAACTGTAAGAAAGTCTGATCTACAGGATATGTTAAATCAGCAACCATAACACACATTTTTCCTTCCATCTTGCAAAGATTATTTAACTAAGAAGAACTTGGTTCCTGTACCAGAAATAGTATCAGTCTCCAAACTGAAAAATGTGGCCCGGCAACTGGAACACTGTAACAGTATTTCTGCCTGAAGCTTGACAAATAAATTCATGAACTGATTTCACTGGAAATAGCAAAAATAAATTCTCCCCTTCCAGTCTCCACAGGACTTATGTTTTCTAGTCTTGACTTGTTCCCAGCTTCAGCCCTGTTCAAACAATTTCTCTCCAACTGTAAATACTTAAAACATTGCGTCAGAGATGAGAATAATGATCAGTAACCTTGAAGAAAAATTATTCTATATTTGACCTATAGAAATGAGGGCATGCGAGACTACAAAAAAGTCACTGCAATGCAGAAACAACCACTGAAAATACAGATTCACATAAAAGAATTGAATATATTTTACATGTCAATTGCAAGATCAATTTTCCTTTTTATGTTTACAAATTGTAAAATGGGAAAGGTTTTTTCAAAAACTTTGTTGCACTTCAGTTTCCCAAAATAAAACAGTGAGGACAGAAGACAAATATTATTTGCAAAGTGTTGACAATTTCTTTAGTGAGGTACACCACAAAAAAATCCAAACAGTCATTTACAAGCGAAACATTTATAAGCCTTATTTCAGTCAAACAAACGTGACTATATTAAACTGAAGATTCGTCAGGCAACCAAAACATGTCTATCCTAAGAAAATTTTAATCAACAATTTGGACAACAGTTCAGCCAAAGGGATTTCATTAGTCAGAACCATTACATAGCCTATCCTACATCCCAGACAGAATAAACCATTAAGATGTATTTGTAAGATGTGTGCTTGTAACCTGGTTTTTATTTATATGGTATATTTAATACCAACTTTTGAAAATCTTAGCAAAGTCAGATAGCTGGAAATGAGAAATGAATGATCTTCAGATGATGACTAAAGTCCTTTGGCAGAAGAGAGTAGGGAAACTTCATGTACTGCCTTTGCCTATATTACAAGTGTTTTTTGCACCACATATTCTGATCTCTGCAAATTTTGCAAATACCTTATCCCCACCCCCACCTCCCCCCAATACAGAGGTCTAAAAACCCTCACTGCAAAGTTTCCTGCAACAAAATATAAACTTTGAGGCAAAGACTGTTCAATATTACTTACCAACAAGACTAACTTTAAAAAAAAAAAAAATACCCCAAATCTAAAACAACTCCTTAGAAAGGGACTTTACGCAACTGTTTCTGGTTTGGCATTTAGAAGTAAACCAACTGTTAAGTACATGTTTTGGTTGTCTGCAAATCCAGCTACTGACCCCCTCGCACATGTAAAATTAAACTTGGCAAAATAGACCATTGCCACAACTAGGGAGACTGGCCATTTCACTTCTCATATACTCAACACATACTGAAACTCATATAGTTAGCGATATGCCCTGTCCTCAGGGAAGCAAAGCAAGACAGACCTTGTGGCGTTAAACTGCACTCCCTTTGGAACAGGTCCAGTAAAATCCTCAGACAAACTGACCTGAGCTTGGTTCTGAGATATATCAGCCATTTCAGTAACTTTTTCCTGTGGGTAGCCAAGGTTACACTTGCTACTTCAGAACTGTGCTACCAATAAGCAAGCAAGCCTGGGAGGCTCAAGTTTTGGCCCTGCCAGTGATTCATGCTGGCTGTGGCCAAACAATATGACAAAGGTGTTTCACAGCTCTTGGATAAATACATATGCCACAGTTACATCCTGACTCCAAACTGAAGGAAACGCAGTGGTAATTACTTCCTCCTATAAACTGGCTTCTATGGAAACATAGTGCAGGCAACATAGGCTTGCTGTGGTCTAGCAGGTTCACTGGTCTGGATGGTCTAGAGCCCAGCACTGCGGGCCCCGCTGTCAAGCTGACCTGCCTCACTGCAGGCAAGTTAGACCACAATTAAAGGGAAAAAAAAGAAAAAAGGAAGAAACAAAAGGAAAAAACACAAGAAAGTCCCCTACACAGAAAACTTTCTGTCCCCTCACATACAGACACCACTGCCTATATACAGCCACAAAGCATAGGAAGTTAAAGCTTTGTTTTCTGCTAAACGTACATAAAGCCTCAGGAGTAAGCATAATAGCAATCTTCAAATAGACAGGAGAGATCTGCAAAGAGGAAAGCAATCAGCTGCTCTTCCAGCTCAATGAAGATAGAACAAATAGTAATAGGCTTAAAGTACAACAAAATATACCAAGACATCAGAAAGACCATCTAGCTAAGCGCTAGGTTATGAGTAGGTTAGCTTAAGTGCATTTGAATTCTCAGAGTATTATTTCACTCCTAGAACAGTGGAAAGAACTGGATCACTCCTGAAATCTTATAGCCCCTTAACTTTATAACCCTATTAAATAACAAAGAACATAGTCTTAGAAAGATTTAGGTGTGTACTTCATTTTAAGCATTTGTTCAGTCTCATTGAGATCAGTGGGATTTCTTAGATTAAGGACATCATTGAACACTGCATGGTCTTTTGTCTATTCTGCACCACAAGAATAAACCTGACTAAAACCAAACCAGAATAAAACCAGCCATTTGAACCCACAAAACATGCTGTATTAATATGCACAGAATCAGAATTGATATCCCAAGGCCTCAAAATGAGCACTGAGCTAAGTCACCTGCACTCCTGCCTATCCCACAGAAAGAAGTGGATTGTTTACAGAGTTGTTTGTTTTGGGAGAGGCTTGTGTGCTAATAGTCCGAGATGAGCCTACAGTCAACACTGTTTGATTCAACTTTGACCACACATCACCCTTTCCTGGGCTGGGTTTTATTGCAACATTTCTGGTTTTGCCAGGATTAAAACAATTTTAGTAGAGTAACCACGTATCCCTTTCATACGCTGAACAGAAATAATAAACAAAACACCCTAAAAACAAGTTAACCAACAGGAGTTGCCCTACAGTATTTATGCCATTAACTTTGATGGTGGATCTGCACAAAGCTCTTGCTTGTTTATCCACCCCTTGGGGGAAATACTTCCTAATCTTGCATTAGGGAAACCAACGTCCTAGAGTCAGTTCCCAGCACATGGTCCTGAATGGTTCCTGACCTCAGAACACGAGTTAATGACAAAAACTTCCAGAACCGCCTGGCTGCCACCCTCCTATGTGGGGGCTCGCTGGGGACTTGGACTCCAAGCTGGACAGAAGCTCCAGTTTCTGTCTCGATGAAGGTTCTGAAGGGTCAGCATTTGTTATTGCTCTGAATCAGAATGAAAGGTGCTTTGGTATAAAAATATTCCAAAAGGAAATGTATTTTGTTTGACAGTATTATAACCCCAATGAATAAATATAGCATGATTTAAATATCTTAAGTCAAAAAAAAGTAATGACATAAGAACAAAATGAAATGTTTTTACTTTACTAGAAATATCCCAGCACACTATAATTTCAAAGTCATCAAAATGAAAATAGCTTTGATTTCTCTGACACTTTTCAAACAAGGACATAATTGAATTCAACTCATCCCCACAACAAATCTACAAACTATTTTCCAGTGAAATACTTTTCAGTCAAGAATCTTTAAGTCACTTCTACGAATAACGTATACATGCAATCATAGTTTGCATTCAACCTTAGCTTTAAAGTTGATTTGAAGATCCCACAGCAAAAGCAGTACAAGAAATGCAGGCTTTTTTCCTGGCTGGGAGCTTTGCTGGACTATTTGAGCCTGAGTGCTGATGCCATAAATTACGTGAGTCATTCCTCACACAGTGCATACATAACTCGCAGGAGCGGGCCCAGTGTGGAGCTGAGCCAGAGAATACAAGGATCCCATGGCATTTTACACCTTTTAAAGAAAGTAGTTCAGACAGCTTGCAAATAATGCTGTCCCACTGCTGGTGAAACTGGGACAGTGGTCTGCCCATGTTTTGCAGCTCTGGGGCAGGAATAGGCAAGGAAATGGAAAGGTCCTTAGGAATGACCAGGGAGGGAGGCAGTTTTAGGAGCCTGAGATTGCTGGATGGGTCCCAAAATATTTGATACAGCGAGTATTGGAGCACATGTGACAATAGTGAGGCGGGCACAAGGCAGAGCTGCCTAGAGCACACACGTCTGTGGGAGACAGCAGGGTTCAGGAATAGGCATGTCTTGCAAGTCAAGCAAGTGGCGGGGTACAGGAGCGCTGCTGGGACAGAGCAACCTGATCTGTTAGTAAGCACTACCAAATGCCAGCTGAAGAAGTGTCCTCCTCTGCCTGGCAGCTGCTCTTACTCTGGATAAGAAAGGGAAGCAGGTCCCAGGAAGGCGCAGTAGGGAAAATAATCTCAATAATGAAACGTAAGCAAAGAGCAGAGCTATGCAAATATGCAATATCCTCACCCTTTCGGACACTGAGGTTCAGTAATGTCCTCACACTCTTCTTCAACCCAGCTTGCCTCTCCTTAAAACAAATGAATGCAATTTATTTTTTAAGACAGAACATTGCTGATTGATAAATGCAAGTTTTTTTCATTTTACTGGATGCTTTTAAAGTTATATTAGGTTCTTTCTCCTTTCATACAAATATATGTACATATATGACAGACTGTAGGAACTTGTTGAGGATATTTACCCTTACAAACAGCATGATAATTGACACAGCAATCTTTATTTTCCACACAATCGTCTGAACAGGAACAATGATATTCTGGTCGCCTCTTCTCTCCACACCTGAATTTATTGCAGGTCCATATGTGGGCTAAAAAACAGATGAGAGAGAAGGACAATGATTAATCATAGAATAGTTTGGGTTGGAAGGGGCCTTTAGTGGTCATCTAGTGCAACCCCCCTGCAATGAGCAGGGACATCCCAGTGTAAATGCAACATTAATAAACTGAGTGTTAAGTTCTGTCTGTGTACTTGCTGAAAAACAGCCCTGACGTATCTTATGCATGCAAAATACTGCAAGCTTTGGCACTTTGGAAAATAGAAACACTCATGGCTAAGTAATCCCAAGTGCATAGCCACATGGATACAACTCTTCAGCATATGGTTATAAATACCACAGATCAGAAAGAACCATTTTTACAGGCCTCCTTAAATATGGTTACGTATGAGTTTAATCTGGTAAGCACATACTATAAAGAAGCTCCCAAACAACTCCCCCAGAAACAAACCAAACTTAAGTCTGAATTTGGAATGCCTAGAAAACGCTGAGCAGCAGTAACTTATTCTAACTTGCATTGAAGTCACAATTAATTTTACCAGTCACCGTCAAGCACTCCTGCTTCTTTCAGCACCTCTTAGGCACAGGCATCGCTCTGCCACTCTTTGAGACCACATACATAAGCTCACAGAAGACCTACTGACTTAGCTTCATTGTTGGTTTTGGTAGATGTTTTTTTCCTGAATCATATTGATTTTTCTGAACAGAATATTCCAATACATTGTACCATTTGAAGATGATCATTTTGTTATCAGTGGTAAACACAAGTAGATCCTTTGCAGTCAATGAGGATAAACATGAATGAATTTACCAACTGAGTGAATACTTAAGTGAAGGTCTTAACAGAGACACGAAAGCAAAATCTAAATGTTTGAGAGGAGGACAGGCAGTGATCTTCATACATGACTAGCAATTAGAAATCCCTGAAAGCATTCTCAGGAGGTTAATCTCACTTTCAGGAATAATGAACTTAGCACATCTACTCACTTTTGTGAGAGACAGAGGAATCTATTATGGCTCTAGTTACATGACACTATTTGAAAATTAGAATTTGATTCTCCACTGATGTTAAGGCTAATTAATTTCAAAAAACAAGACCAAGCAATGAATTCACATTCTTAGCGCTGAAACAGACTCTCCAGTCTGTTTTTAAAGAATTCTTTAAACTGAGGGAGAATGATGTAATGAAACAAAGTGGAGAGTAAATCCCATGCAACTATTCTATAAGCAAAAAGCTTTGTGCAATTTAGAGGACCTTTCAGTAACAGTCAGTTGAAGCAGGGCTCTGAGCTCAGTTTAATCATTTGGTTTTAAAAGTCAACGTTGGAATATTTAATTTCAGGGTGATACTACGTCAATAAATTTTACAAATACACATAAAGAGGAGTGGGAATAAAAATAGTTACTTGAAAAGAATGCTGCATATGAAGCATTAAGGCAAAACTAAGTTAGAGAAAACAGTCAACTTTGTCTTTAGTGTTACTACCCGCACTAATATCTTTCCCTGTAAAATTTCCCCATGGTACTTTCACACCTTTGCCTATCTGACCTTTGCTTTCTGGCAAATCATGAGAATTGCTCCTCGCTTCGCAATCATTCTCCACCAGTGCAATCTGTTTTGTCACCCTGCCTTGTCGCAAAGGCCAGCACATGACCCTTGCTTCACAGTCAAGCTGAGGATAACAAGGCAGAGGTCCTGAGTAGCTGGGTAAGGAGAGGCAGCAGCTTTCACGGAACTGCTCTGTCCTTCCCCTTTTTCATGTGGGCGATGACAGAAAGATACAATAAGCAGAATGCACTCCTGTTCTCGGCATGCTTGAGAACATAGCTGTCCCTGACGCGAGGGACAATGCAGGTCACTGTTCTCTCACCCCTGAACAGAGAACAGAAGGCTGGCTGAGACCTCAAGATGCCATTATTCCTCCTCTTTCTGAGGGGGAGGGCAGCAGCACAGTCCCTCGCAGCCTCTCTCCCCACAGGAGCTGCGGGAAAGCCAGCCTACTGGCTGTGTCAGCTCCTACATAGTCCAGCTGGGTGAAACACAAGCTTTGTTTGTGTACAACAGCTGCACCAGAGCCCTGATGCTTCTGCAGGAGTCCCCAGTATGGCCATCACCACCATTGCAACTCCACCCATGGCTGCAATGGAAGGACCACAAAAAGGGGGGAGACCACTGGTATGAGCACCACCCTGCTGTTCAGCAGCCCCCGTCTGAACTCACAGCCCATCTGGAAGAAGTCAGGGGTTATGGCCACCTGGCCACGGGAGTACTCACATTCGCCGAGCTGTCCCACATCACACAACAGGAGAGAGTTCGCCCCCACAGCTTTTTTCCGTCCTTACCTGGTTGTATACACGTTTCCTGGTAATCTAAGCAGCAGTTCCCAAGCTTGACACAATCTCTATCACAACGGCAGCTTCCAAAGGTCCTTTCAAAGCAACGACCTTTGCAGGTTTTCACTGTAATATTGGATAGTGTTAGATATTAGTGGCTGAGCCCAAACCAGTCAACATGCAAAAGAAATTAATAAGGCCAGCGTGTGGAATGACACAGCTGGTCATTCCACAACTTACAGGATGTCTGCAAAAACAGTGACAGCCAAAGGAAAATGAAAGTCTTTATCCAACTAAAAGTTTATTTTCTCTCATTACATAAAAATATTTTTTTTCATCATATTGAACAAAGGGTCCTGTTCTGTTTTAGCAGGAACATGGTGTTTCATTTTTGGCAGAAATAAGTTAAACAAAAGACTGTAATTCTAGTTGCGATTGTCCCTGCCTTCCTGTATCTCCAGAAGATATAAGTCATTCAGAATATGGAAGATCTGTCGGAGGAAATCTGAATGTAGGTTTTCAATAAGGGTGCCCTAAACAGTGAAATGCTTTTGCAGAGAACACTTATCTGCATTTCCACATCTGACAACGTCACACTTTCTATAAACAATTAAACATTAATTAGAATTTAGACTGCTTCAGCTATGCTTGCAACTCTCCCATGCTCATCCCCTGTTTGAATGACTGTCTTCATACAAATCAGAGGAACTGAAGAAGCCCCGGTTCCACAACCTGCTGTACCATGGTTAAAATACCATCTCAAGACACAGGAAGGGCTGTATCAAACCAGACGCAGGAGATACAAACTTGAGTGTACTGCTTACTGCCCTAATTTTTGTTCAGTTTTAACACAAAAAAAAAACCCAAAACAAAACATGCACAACCAAAAAAAGGCAGAGCATTCTTCCACTAGACTGGGGTTGCCTGGGAAAAAAACAGAAACCAGTGATGACAACACTTAAGTAGTTGGTCAGTCTGTTTCACCCTGTGCAATCACCAGAAGAGAGTGAAGTAAATTCTTCATCATTTGGCTCCTCAAGATTCTTGAGGTGTGTGATATTGGGAAAAATGAGATAATGAGCCAATATTGCAAAGCTGTAATAAAATGAGAAAAAACCTAGACAGATTCTAGTGGGAAATTAATAATCTGAATTTTAGTTAAAAACATTGAAGGACTGTTCATTAAACAGGTCAACTCTGAAATTACTCTAGATAGTTGTTCCCAAAGTGAAGTTTGATTTCTTAAAATATCTTTCATAACATTCTACCTGAAGAAACTTCACTATTCAAAAAACCACATATTTTTCAGGACAGAAAACAGCCAGAGGAATTCCACAAGGAACGTTTTCAGACTACAATTCTAACCAGTAAGAAAATAACTTTTTTTTCTCCCCCCATAATTGACTGGAAAAGATGAAAAACAAATGTTCCAGGACAACATGAAATAGAAATTGTTGGTTTGGGTTTGCTTTTTTTTTTTTTTTTTTTAATAGTGAACTGAGTCAAGCCAGCCATGTGACATCACCACAGTGACGGTTGGGATACACGGAAGCTGCCAGACCAGACACTGAGTGCCAGGATCAGTTTACCTCTCAAGTGAGCACACATTAAGTACTGAGTACACCTGAGATTTATTTCCCAGTATTTTCATTCCCCTCTAACTGAAACTGCTTCAAGCAATGCATCCAATCCGCTTCCTGCAGCAAGAAAGGGTGGCATGCTGATAATATCAACATTAATTTACACAAAAAAAGGAAGGGAATTTCTTAGAAATATTACTAAATAAAAGGCATATTGGTTACCATCTTTTGAACAGCTAGGCTTCAGGCCAAATATACATCCTAGGATTGTCGTTAACATGCAGACACAGAGTACCTGTGGGATAGGAAGGAAAAGAAAGTTATCTTAAATGACCGCTGAATGGTTTGGAAAGCTCTCATTTTCTCTGTAATACTATACAATCGTACTGAAATTGATAAACATGCATATTAGGAGGCTTATTTTACTGCTTTCACAAGCAGTTTTCACTCACACAAGTAGTTATGCTGTTTGCAATTAGTTACTGGTGCATGAACATGAATATTCTCAAGACTGGGTCTGTGCATTTCATTTCTTACCAAGTTATTTAATGTAGACATGGTGATATATTTCTTTCTCACAAACAAAAAATTAAGATGCTTATGGTTACACAATTTTATAGAAAACTTTCTTTGCTCCACTTCTTTCTTCCTCCTAGGTTGTTTTAAGAAGGTGAAGTTTCGCCATTGAAAACAGACTTCAAACAGAAGGCATGGCCCTTAAGTGAGACCTATAATTTTCTTAGGCAGGAAAATCTTTTCCCACTTCCTAGTACCCAGTTCATACTAGATGTTGGTCCATACCATGGTAAGCAACTGTGGGATGTCACATTAAACTGACCACAGTGTCTTACACTGACCAGAAGCTATGGCCATGTTTATTTTGGATTACAAATGCATTAAAGTTACCAAACAAGCACCATATTGTCCTCGTCCAGCATTTTAGGGCAAGATCTAATGACAACTCAAATACAGGGAAAGATTCCCTTTAACCTCATTAAGTAATTGGATTTGGTCCATAAAGTCTTTAGGAAAAGTGTATATATTATTAATGCATATACAGTAATTAAAGAGTCCAGGAATGCCAACAATGAGCTTATGATGGCTATTCTATTCAAGCGCAGAATGTAACAAGGTAGTTTGCCAAAAGTCCTGAAAGAGAAGGTACTGTAATCACACAGACTTTCTTATTCAGAAGCATTTGAGGAGGTATGGGTAAGAGAGAACACACGTCACCTTTCTGGTCATTGTTTTCTGAGGAAAAATTGCTTTCAAGGAATACTTCAATAAGTTCACATACACGACTACACGAAGTGTCTCCCTGTTTCTTTCCCTCTTCCACCATCAGCAAAAGCCCCTGAGTCAGTCTTTTGAGTATGATGCCTGAATCATGTTGTGATGTGGCAAAAGTCAATCCCATTTTAAAACGCATCTTTCTCAGTCTCTCAAGCTTACTTTTTTAAAGACTGCAAACACTTGAGTAAATAAAAACTATTTTGGTTTTTTTTTTTTTAAAAAATATATAGTTCACTATAGAATTTTGTTCGCTAAGCAGTTAGTAAAGACAGTGAGAAAGCAATTTCTGGAATGTGTAGCATTGAAATTCAGATATTATTTTGGATTTTTGAAGTGCAAATTATCATAAACCATATTCATCAATACCAAAAATATTACATATATAGCAATCATAAAAAAGGGAATTAAGACTGGACTTGATGAAACTTTGGCCTAGAATTCCAAACCAGGCAAGTTTGTAACCTTAGATTATTCAATGCAATGTCCAGCAGAAAAATAAGTACTTTTTGAGTTCAAATCTACCTTTGAATTGATAGGGAAAGAAGGAAGATATAAAGGAATGAGGAAAGAATCTGGCATTATCAACACACCCAGATACACTACAGCTGATAGAAAGTTGCAAGTCTCCATGAACCCAACTGTCAAGAATGAAAACCATCTGCAGAGCTCTGTACTTGCCTGCCTTTTTTTTTTTTTTTTTTTTTTAAAAAGCAGCATACCAACATGTGCAGTATCAACAGTATTACCTTCCATATAATTTTTCTGGACCTTTGAAATCTTCCATATGAAATACCAATTAGATAAGGGCACATGCACAGAATTTCAGATGCACAATGTCAAAGCCCAGCAAAATTAGTGGAGAGAGCAAAACCTGTTATTATCCTTTTAACTTCTATATTATTATTTGGAAATTACAAATTGATTCATTTGTTTTTCAAAAGCCAAGTTGAGAACATTTTATTTCAGGGTGACAATACATTGTTTCTCTACTCCCACCAGGCCCTGCTACTAAGACAAAAGAATAGAACATCCTCTGACATGTAACCACAAACGCACTTCAAACAAAACCCACACCTACTCTATCTGCAAGATCTTTGTTCCCATATCTTCACATAGCTACACGACCCATGGGACTTATGCCAACTAAGTCATCCTTATAATGAAAACACATTGCAGTGCCACTAAATGGACTATTAATATTCCCTTACGGCACATCAGTGTAGGCAATGCGTGTTTAAAAACCAGGAATTTAATCGTAACACCAAATTAATGTAAAACTAAAATTTAAATAAAACCCACTCCAAAGTGGTAGCATTATAATACTTCACAACTAAAATTGGTAAATCCTCACTAAAGTCCTCACAAATAATTCCTGAGATTTTGGCCCCAGGTGTTATAAAAATCACAGTTTTGTGTTGTATTCCAGATTTTCAGTTTTACACTTCCATGAACATAATTAATTCCAACAAGCAAAAGCATGAAAGGATTATGTTCACTGAGGCATACGAATGTTCTTTTGGGTAGGAAATACTACAAAATGGTAATGCTACTTGATGCAATAGTGCAACTTACCTTTCCTGCAAGCAATACTCTGGAAACCTCATAGCATCACAAACCACCGCATACTACAAATGCTCTCTGTGTCTCTACTACAGATCAGTTCTGCTCAAATTTCATATATATACGCACAAGGGAAACCATGTTCCAGGTCCTTGCCTGGCATGCTATGTCCATCTAGAACAAATGAAGATCTGGGAACTTCTATTGAGTCATTACATTCAAGCCTTTGCTTTCTTAACATTAGTCCCACTAGCTCAAATTTTAGTCTTAAAAATATTTTACTGGAAAATACTAAAGCTTCTCCACCTTTTTTCCCCCCCCCCCCCATTTCTTTCCTCTTCAAATCTACTCTTCAAACTCCTCTTCATGCTTAACAAAGAAGCTTCACAAAAACAGTAAGCTTAGAGGTAAAGCATTTGACAATGTTCTGGGACAGCCAAGTCTAATCTAGCCGACTATACCTTGTAATTGCAGCTTAGTGTTTAAGGCTTTGAATTAAAGCTTTATCTGGAGCCTGAGTGACTTCAGTCAGGTGGATATTATCCATGCAAATAGCACAAACGTTCAGCTGGAACAACGTGGAGCAACTAGTACTGGCCAACAGCAGCAGTAGTCCTGACTAGGCACAGCAAGAGGTGTTACACTAGTAGTTGACCTACTGTCAGTGGAAAGGCTCCAAGATTATCAGCTCTGCAGATGATGAGGAATATTCAAGCTAGCTCTAAAGATTGCCCAGGTACAGAAAGTCATCTCACTGCTGCAGCCCACATGTGGGCTAATTCACTTTGCTTCTTGTTATATGGGACCTCACTGCACCAGGTAGGTTATTAATATTACCTGAACTATTTTACATACAGGTAGCTCAGGTTTGGGATGCTGCAGCCTGCTGTGTAAAGATTATATATTTTTTTAATCTATATAAAGACAAGTAGCTGCACACGTAGTTTAAGGTTTACTGTCAAGAACCTATTAGAAGCCTGCAGCATCCTGCTGCAGGCACTACTCAAATCTCTTATCTACTACCACACTGTCAACCTAATGCCTGCCTTCAAGGTTTAGTCTGCCTTTTTACACAAAAGGAGAAAATCCTACCTGTTCTCTCTCTCCCCCATATTCTTCCTCTCAAAAGAGAAAGCAAGAACTGAGAAAAAGGTGCAATCAAGAAATATGGGAATCCAACACTTTGTAGGAAGGCAAATAAAATTAAAGAACCTGGCCTTGTTATACACAAAAGTAGCACATGAACTTTTTATGGTCTGTAACTTGAGAGATTGGTAGGACAAAATGTCAGATTTGATTTTAATATAATATCTGAGAAAAGTTTTTAAACCAACATAGTAAAAGCTGCAAAGAAGAAAATGTCCCTTTTTTGTTTTAAAAATATTTTTTAGAAAGTTTGTTTTGGAATCAAAAAACATTGTCATCTAGGGATGAATCTCTGTCCCATCACTACTTCCTTTACGTGGGAGGAAGCAATAAAAGCTTTGCTTTGTAAACATCATAGTGGTTGGGAATAGGTGGTTGAGTGTCTGGAAAACTGCAATCCCAGAAACAGTTCAAAAGCCTCTTATTTTGAGCTGGGCAGATGGAAATGCGATAATATGGTTAAAGAGCAGAATCATTTCTGTCACTCATCTCTAGAACTGCATCTGAAGAGATTTTCTCAGCAGTGACTTTGGGGAGCTGGTGGAAGGGCCACAAAACCAGCAAGCACGCAGGCTACAGACACTAGATCCCAAAGAGACTGGTCAACTGTACAGATATTAGTGACATACAAAGAAATTTCTCACCAGTCTTAGCTACTGTCACCTTTCCTATCGTATTTTTCTCTTCCTTTACAGAGTCAATGCTACTGTCCCTTTCTCTTCACTCTTCCCTGGCTTTTTCCATCTCCCCTACTCCCCCTCTAATCTTCTAGTCTGCATTTTCTTTGGCAAAGAATGAATTTATATTTCTTTTAGGGAATAATCATTCTGAATTAAGTTTCTTTCTGTGTTGATCTTCCTTACTCTTTGCCCACCATGTACTCAGTTCCTGTCCATCTTCCTTTCTTCATCCCTGGTGTTCCATGGCCAACAAAGCTTATCACTCTAAGGTTTAACAACTATGCAATTAACAAAGAAAAAATGCAAAGGAGTGGTTTTCCATTCTAATCTCTAGAATTGACTCTCACCATTGTGTCACGCCTATCCATGAAGGGAGAACGTCTAGACTGGGTCTGTAATGCCAATATTAAAAAAAAACATGGAATTTTCCAAAACCACTGGGATCCTTGAAGGGCATACTATGTTTTTACTGCTTCGTGCGCCTAGAATAGATGACTAATGACCTGGAACTTAACACTGAAATACCTTTGAGAAAGAATTTCATCTGCAAAAGTGTAAAGAACATAGTAATAGATAATGAATTTCAAGTAGTAACAGAGTCACCTTCTGTCTTTAAAAAGGCATTGTTAAAAATGCAGAAAGCATACTGTACACAGACAAAAACCTCATCTACACTTGTCAGGGGCAGTGGAACACTTACTCATGCTCATAAAGTTATTTTTAAACAGGAATAACCCCCCTCAACAGCTAAGTTTTTTTTTCAAAAGCAGGGGATACTTTATAAAGTTTACTAAACTGAACAGAGGCGGATACTTCACTCACAGCAGCACAGCTACACGGCTAAATAAGTCACCTAAAAAAAAAAAAAAGTTATCAGCACTGAAAAAGCGCACCACCTCCTTCTTGCACCACTCATCTCTTCTTTCCACATTTGTAAATATTCTTATGTTCTTCAAAGACTTGCTTCTATTGATCCACATTCCACACCTAGAGTCCAGGAGGAGGAGGAGGAGAGCCGCTGAGGCTCTCAGGTTCTGGTTGTCCTGAAACGCTGAAGGTGACTGAATTATCCCAAAGTCAGTGGATGGTAAAGCTGGAGCTTACATCCAAAACCTTTTTAGAGCTAAAAAGATTTACTCTAAAAATGTATAGGTATTATTGGTTTTCCTCTCAAAGCAGCACACAGGTCTATTCTCGCTGTTTCTATTGAATGTTCTCAAGACTGTTATTACATACTCTTGCAACCTAAGGTCATCCAAAGGACAAGAATGTTTTAAAGGTAGCTCAAGCCACAGCAAGATATTATAAAAAACCTTCATGGAGTTTACCAAAGAGTGATAACTGTTCATTCAGCAGAAGATATTATCATACTATAGCTTTCTAAATACCTTCCAAAACTATTCAAGCACCTGGTTTTTAACAGGAAAGAGACAAAAAGATAAAACACAGTTAGCATCTGTCAGTTAGGATCTAAAATATTTTACTTATTTGTTGCTTGTCCAACTGTATAGGTGCATATTCTCCTGGAAGACATTAACACAGGAGCTATTATTAAAGCACACACATTTTACCACTGGCTGTTTTGTTTTTTCAATGTATTTTACACCATGGGAGAATTTAGAGAGAAACTAAAGTGCAACTATATGCTAGCCAAAGAGAAGAGGAAATAACTTCTGGTTAAATTCCCCCAAAACAGATAGCATCTGACTGCTATTTAATGAGCAGGTAGGTTTTTGTAAAAACCTGAAGATAGACAGGACTGAAAACTGATCTTGATTTATGAGAAAAAAAGTAAATATTGTACTTCCAAACACAATTCTTTTGTTCAGCACAGCATACTATGAACACCAACCAAAGACCACCACATGCCATCTGCTTTAGCGGCAACCATATATGGATGCATGGTTACATAGAAAGAGAAGAAACTGTCAGTATTATGCAAACCCAAAACTGTTGTCCAAACAAGCTGCACTTGACACATGAATAAAAGCAAAACTGGAGAAGAAAATACGGCCTTGAGCCATCTTCATGCTCTTCCTATTCCAACAATCCCTTTTCAAGAATAAAGCTAAAGCTGCTCCAACTTATAGTACTGTCATGAGAGTTGTAACGAGAACAGGGTAAAAAGGGGGCTGCTTCTACTGGGTACTGATAATACCACCAAATATATCAAGTAAACCTATATTCACCTCTGTTTTTCCATGGCAGGTGTTGTTACTGCCAACATGACAGCAACATTAGGCTGAGCAGGAAAACACAGCGACCTTAAAGAGCAAGTGAAGAAATCCTGTAAAACATTGTAAGAATGTAAGGAGTGTCAAAAATTGCAGAACCACAAAGTGGTACGGGAAGAAAATGGGACAAATAAGGTTTCAAAGCTATTCACTATGGGTCTTTATTAAGCACACTGATATTGATCACAGGCACAACTTTAGCCCTGAATCCTTTGGCCATTTTCCAAAAACCAAGGCCAGGGCTGACAGAGGCGCCATTATTTACCTCTGCACTCTTTGAATATAGCCTCTCAGAAAACAAAAGTTAGACTATCAGATTTTGATGCTTCACAACATGGAAATGTATTTCAGCCAGAAGAGGACTCAAGACTGGCCCACTTGATCATACCAGAGAAACAGCACAATGGAAGATAAATGGCTGGGTTTGACCATTGACTTTTGTGCAAGTAGCTATAACAACATCATACTTTTTGTTACTCTATGAACAACAGACAAAAAAAAAAATTGTAACACACACTCGTCAAATACTACCACATATTAGAAGGCATTTATATAGGTTGATTTGCCTATAAACCGTGATACAGCAGATTTGGGACAAGGTTCATGCTCACTTGAGTTTCTTCAGAAATGCAAATATTTCATCTTTTCTCATTTCTTCCCTTTTCTCCTTAGCTAACTTATGCAGTGTTGAACAGTTAAACAATAGCCTATTTGCCAAAATTCTTCACTTATACTACTTTCCTTTGCCCTCCACCAAATCCTGTTAACAATAAAATCCACTGCTGTCTTACAAGTATGCTTAAAGGAAACTTTTTATACAGCTGACCTGTGTAACACCTGTGCAGAAAAGAAAATTATTTTTTGTTTTTCAGTGCAGAAAGTATATTTTTATGTTGGTTTATTTCCTGTCCTATTTTCAAAATCCCATTACAATATTGATCATTATAAAATAAGTTCTCTGATAGTCATATATATTACTGTTTCATTCAAAAAGAACACCACTACGATGCAGAACACTTCCAAATCCTGTCAGAAAGAACATTCTTTAAAACAAATATTCATCCACTGCCCATAGCATATGGTCACAGTGATGTTTGCCAATGTATTAATTTCTATCACCGGCTCCAAGGCAAGAAACTTTTCATACCTTTCATGTTTTGAAAGCCTTTCATTTGCCCACTTATCCTTTCAGCTGAAAGGAACAAAAACGTAGCTTCCATGGGCAGTCAAATCAGAACAATTCACTCCTTGTGTAATTCTACTGATATTAGTGAAAGAATGCCAAGGAAAAATTTTAAAGAACAGGAGTTGGAAGGAAGCCTTGCATAATTTTTATATCTTTGGCCTTGCCTGAAATCTAACAGTTTTAGTACAGTAACTAAGTTGTTATGAATCCAAGTTAATAATTATCTCTACAGAAAATCTATCCATTGAAACTAGTAATGCGTTCCTTAGTATTTTAGTATCTGAGAGCCTTGCAGAACCACATGGAGGTGGTGTTCAGACCAAGAGCACACTCCCCCCTCCTAGGAGTTTGGCTGCCTGTGCTTGGGTCCAGTTCTACCATACTGTTTCAGCTGTTTAGAGCACTGTTTGGGAAACCTCAACCAGCCTTGACGACAGCTCTTCAACAAAAAGCTGGAAGAAGCCTCAGCAGAGTCACCCACCACCTTGTTTTAGCCATCTCTTGCCTCTGTCCCCTGCAGCCACACTGCAGTCATGTCCATCTTAGCCAAGCACTCTATTGACCTTGACCCTAAATCACAGGCTTTCCTTCCTTCCTTCCTTGACCTTGGACCTGCCTCATCACTATATACTCATCTGGCAATCTAGACTATCGGCTGAACCTGGTTAGCATCTCCAAACCTGCCTTGCTCAGGTATGGTGAGAGTATCCCTTTTCAATGAGGCCACTGCCTGTGTCTGCCTTGTTGACACATCTGGATAGTTTTACCTTCTCTTTCAGCAGGACCTGCCCTCATCTGATGCCTGACAGGTAGACAAAGACTATTACCACAAAATTAAAGAAAGGTAAGGAAAACCCTAAGGCATGGATTAAGTCAGAGCTCTGAATGCTCAAGCAGGAAGTCTGAGCACACATGACACTAATCACAGCCCCAGTCACTCATTTGTTTTGCCTGAATAGATCAAATGGCTGATCCTAGCTCACTACAGCATCATCTATCAGCAGATAGTCTACACTCAAATTTCTAGGCACAACGTGGATGTTTTCAGGCAGGCAACCAGCCAGCAGTGTTGACAGAAGCCCCCAAGTCTCACAGCTGTGTGTACTTCAGCCTGCTCCAAGCTCTGCTCTCCAGCTCAAGTCCGGGAAGCCAGAAGCATTCACACACTGCACTGAGGGGTGACTGAAACATTCCATATGGCTTAAATCCTCCAGCTCAGCTACATAAGAGTATCTTGCAGCCTGTCCTAAACTCCACGCTGTTTTTTCTATGCTGAAAGCAATACCTAAACTACCCAGCTTAATGAGAGCTGAATTGTGCTTAGCAAAGTCGCAATCACACCTTTGACTGTGGCACAGCTGCACCCAAAGTCAGCCTAGTTTGGCAATAGAATTTAAAATGAGTTCCAAGTACAATTATAAACAAAGGCAGTCCCTACTCTCCCTTGGTGAAGATTTGTATATAAGTGGAATTTTTTTTATTGGGTGTATAACAAGAATTATTCGCAAAGTCTTCCCTGAAAAGTGAGTTGACCAAAGAGAAACATTAAAAGTTACAATGATCTTAAAATTAATCAAAACCCAATTTTTCTTTTGATGGATTAAGTTGAATAACATCATTTGTTATATTTATTTATAGTTGTAATTAGATGCCTTTAAGCAATATCAACAGCAAATGCAACAAAAAACCCCATCTTTTGTCAAACATGAGTTTTTACTTTGTCTTCAGAATTCAAAACAAGCCACCATTGGAGCTGGACAGCTGTAATGTTGACGGAAGACAGGCAAGACATTTACTGTAAAACGTAACATTTCCAAACATTGGAACAGTTTCCTACAAAATATTGAAATATTGGAGACTGGTCAAGAACTGCTTCAATATTTCTGAATCACAAGCACTTCAAAGTCTATTTAAACTATGGCCATCCTCTCACTGTCATTTTTTACTTCATATTTCACCAAAGGATGTTTGATGCTAAAAAAAATTATATTGCCTAACAGTCAGCTACTTTAATATTACTGTTAAAGCTGTGTTGAGGTTCTTGGAACACAAAAGTCCCATCTAAGCTCAATCCAACTGTCTTGCAGAAGCAAGTAATTTTAGCAAGGACTACATTTACTTACTGAAAAAGGAAAAAATAGGCAAGGCACATAAAGCACAACAGTACAAAAAAGGCTGAACTGGAATGATTTGCTGTGGGCCAAAAACGATTAGAGGAAAAACTAAACGTGGCACCTAGGCCTCCCAAACTCAGGCACAAAGTACAGTGTCCTTGAATCCAGTGCTTAAGGACTGACTGATACCCACAAAAATACCCACACCGAAGTCAGATGAGGACAATAACCATGTTCCAAATCACAAGGTTTGGGCATGAACACTTTCTTGTCATTGTCTTTCCTCTTCTCATATGAGTTATGTTAATTCCCAAGCCTGTATGATGAGCAGAAAGGGAAAAATCCATGCGTTTGGAACAAGCTTTCTATGCAGTCCTTCCCCCAGGACTCAAGACCACACTGCAGCAACACAGCAGAAGACAGAGGAGTTCACTCAGCGATCTCACACACTTCTCAGAAGCCCGAACCTGAGAGCAGAACAAGCCTTTGAAGGATCAGGGCCAACACACTAGTTCTCAACAAGTCTAACTCTTTTCCCGCCTGCTCTCTCACTAACTGCTCCCTGTCTTTCCTTCTCCAACAGCAGATGTAGAAGAAAAAGTAAGATTAAGTTGACAAGTACATTAAATAAAATAATTAAATAGGTACTTTGCATCTTTTCCAGAGAAAGAACATAGAAATGCATTATTCCAAAAATGTACTAATCTATACAAAGGTTTGGGCATCCTCAAACATATTTAGGAAGAAAACCATCAGCATTAAAACAACCAAACAGGCATGCAATCTTCCAGACACCTACATAAGAAGAGGTTGTTTCCACACCTTCATCTTTGTGGGGGAAGAAAAAACAAACTGAATTAAAACCAAACCAAATAAAGAACCAAACAAACCTACAGCTGTCTCCAAATTCCTGACACAGCACACCCATCTTTCCCTGCTGAGGAGAAAGTCAGCAACTATGGGTTATTTTGGAAGAAAGTGGTGAAAAACTTTCAGGATTCTTAAGACCAGACTCTTTCTTGACTCTCAAGACCAGTTGTTCCCAGAGTACCCAGCCCCATGAGCTGGAAGACAGGCAGCAAAATGAAGCCCCCATAATCCAAGGGGAAATGGTTAGCGATCTACTACGTAAGTCTATGGGATGGGATTCCACCCAAAGGTACTGAGGGAGCTGGCAGAAGTGCTCAGCAAGCCTTTTCCCATCATTTATCAGCAGTCTTGGCTAACTGGGGAGGTCCCAGTTAACTGGAAGTCAGGTCCTGCTTGACTAACCTGATCTCCTTCTATGACAAGATGACCACTTAGTGGATGAGGAAAAGGCTGTGGATGTTGTCTACCTAGGCTTTAGTAAAGTGTTTGACACCATTTCCCACAGCAATCTCCTGGAGAAACTGGCTGCTCATGGCTTGAAGGGACCTACTTTGCTGGATGAAAAACCAGCTGGATGGCCAGGCCTAAAGAGTGGTGGTGAATGGAGTTACATCCAGTTCGTGGCCAGTCAAAACTGAGGGGAGACCTTATCACTCTCTACAACTACCTGAAAGGAGGTTGTAGAGAGGTGGTGGTTGGTCTCTTCTCCCAAGTTACAAGTGATAGAACAAGAGGAAACAGCCTCAAGTCATGGCAGGGGAGGTTTAGATTGGATATTAGGAAAAATTTCTTCACTGAAAGGGTTATCAAGCATTGGAACAGGCTGCCCAGGGAAGTGGTTGAATCACACCACCCCTGGTGGTACTTAAAAGAAGGGTAAATATGGTGCTTAGGGACAGGTTTTAGCGGTGGACTTGGCAGTACCAGGTTAATGGTTGGAGCAGATGATCTTAAAGGTCTTTTCCAACCTAAAATATTCTATGATTCCATATAAAATATATTGGTAGCCAACAGATCTCTCTTCTATAGTTAGACTCTATCCTGACTGTAGCAAAGCCAGCTATTAATTGACAAGAGATATTCTCCCTTGGGCTGAGACCGTCTCACTTATTTATGATTTATGGGAGTTTATGATTCAGATCTTACACACTAAACTTTACATAGAGATCAATGGACTACTGGAAACAGATTTATAAGAATCATAATGCTAGAAGGGACCTCACAGCTGGGTCAAAGCTGTATTCAGACCTGGCTGCTCAGGGCTTTCTCCTGTTGAATCTTGAAAACTTCCAAGGGTGGAGACAACACAACCTCTCTGTTCCAACATTTAATTATCCCTATAGTGATTTCCCCCCTACTCTATATCCAATAAGAACCTCTCGTTTCAATTTATTGCCATTGTCTCATTCTCCCACTGTACACAACAGTACAAAGCCTGGTTCCATCTTCTTGATGACATCCTCAGAGGTATGGGAAGGCTGCTGTTAAGTGTTCCTCATGCAATCCATCTCTTCCCCAGGCTGAACAAGCCCAGGTCCCTCAGCCTCTCCTCACAGGAGAACTCCAGACCACCTTGGTGGCACTTTGCTGAACTTGCTCCAATTGAATTGATGTTTCCTGTGCTGGAAGGCCCCAGCCTGGACACAGTATTCCAGGTGGGAACTAACAAGTGCTGAGTACAGGGCAAGAAAAAAACGTCTCTTGATTTACCAGACCCTGGATACAGCCCAGCACACTTAACTTGCAACGCTAGATAAATAGACAACCGAGATCAGTGCAGAGGCCCCCAAGGATGCTATCTTTATCATAGTATCCATCCTTGGCTTGATTTTGCAGATGATTACACAGCCTCTTCTCACTCACTTCCTTAGTCTGATCCTCAAGGCTGATAAAGAGCTCATTAACCACCCAAAAGTAACCAAACCTACAGGAATACAACCACATATCCTGGATTATTGCTTCTCACTGCATTTGTACCAGCTGTAAGACACAGAGCAGCTTTCTGGGAGTACATGCCAAGAGTTACACTGTCTTTTTTTTTTTTTTTTTTTTTTTTTTTTTTTTTAAGTAAACCTGTTTTAATTCACAGGTATTATACAAGCTCTAGCTACCTTCTCAGGTAATTGCAAAAGGCAATTGAATAAAACAAAATTTCAGAAGACTGTTTAGTGTTTGGCACATGCATAAAACACTAGTCTTAGAAAAAGACCCAATGAAAAGGGTACAAGAAAAAAAATAATCCCAGACTTACAAAATCTTTTTAGATGTATTGCCGCAGCATTTTTTAAAACTTCACAATTTATTACCTTTATGGACTCTGAAATGCTTGAGTTACCCTTTAGAGGAGACTAGCACCCATTCAATGTCTCAGTCTAGACCTTACCTGGAATTTTTTGATAATTTTTTTCCAATCAGGAATTCTCAAGTTGCAAAAACTCCTTAAGATATTTTCTAACAAAAGTGTCAGTTTAAATGAGTTTTCCAGTTCTGACAAAGAGAGTCTGAAACTGTTGAAAAGAAACACCGTCTATTTTGTTACTTTTTTTTTCACCTCAATTTTTCGGCTGCTATAATTGCATGGAAATTTTTATTTTAATGGAATGAGTGAATCAGACCAAAATGCAATGCCCGAGAGTCACTGGCAAGCTGGAATAGAAAGCCTCAGACCTAAGGAAGAGTTACAGTGCCGCTGGGCAGGAGCGTGCTGCTCAGTCACAGCGGGGGAGCCTGGAGGGACTACAAGCAGGCAGACAGCTCATTGGGCTTTAAGGGACAAGGGTACGAGCTCAGAAAATTGGCAAGACACTAAATGAAAAGGTGTGCACAGAAGTTACATAAATGGATAAAAGGATCACCATCTCTCGCTGGATGTTTTCATTCCATTGCCTCAGGGAAGCGCTATGGGTTAGTAAATCCCTGTGGGCCCACCCCACCACTTGTGGAATCCTTGTTGTGCAGCAGCAGCAGCAGAGCAGCAACCTGCATGGTATGAAAATCTACAGCTGAACTTAAAATTAATTCTGCCACAACAAACACTGCTAGAAGCGAAGGTGACTCTATAGCACTTCCTTACCTACCTACACCCTCCCTAAACTAACGTATATTCAGTTAACAGCAAAGTACTGCCATGCAACACAGAGGCTTCTGGAGCAACCAACAAAACCCAAGGGTAGAGTTCGCATGATACAACATTTTGAACGTGGGAACTCTGCAGTTCCTCTGGCTGCCTCATGGACAGAAGCTGGAAACACTGAGGTTTTATTCACAAGTTGTACAGACATCAATGAGTGTCAGGCACACAGATAGGAAGAGGGGAATGCAAGCAAGTCTGTGCTTCCCAGAAAAATGAAAAAAAAAAGTAATTCAAGTATTTTCTAATCACCAGAAATGGACTCATAAGTTTCTACAAGAAATTCAACATAAAATTACCTGAAACCAGATTTTTTTAATCTACTTAAATAAAGGAAGTAATGGTGCATACAACTAGGGTAAATGCAGGCAAAGGGGTAGGCTATGTCTACCTATGTCTAGTCACTTTTGTAGTTTCACATTGCCCAACCCAAAACACCAAGCAGATAAGTCTACTCACATCTTTCTTACATCAGAATGATATCATCAATGCATTGTAAGTGTATTGGCTTGTGACAAAGAACAAACTTGCATTTCCAACTCCAGTTTTCCACTTTCTAACATGGTGTTTAGCTTAAATATATACTTGTTTTACTTAATCCAGTATCACCTGCAGTATTTAGAAAGTTTTTCGAGTTCTCTCTGAATATTCTAAATTATCCCAGTGTCTACAATAGTGAAAAACAATACTGCACGGTCATTTACATTTAGAAGCTTTAAATTATTTCGATATAGGTAACATATATTTCATTTTGACACTTTAGTGGGCACAAGATGAATGTTTTGCCAGTTCTCAGGGAAGAGCTATGGTTTGAAAAATAAGGACTTAATTCATAAGAGTAAGTACTTGCAAACATTTTCACTTCTGCTCAACTTGTCTTTGAGTGGCCATGTGTCTCTCATCATTTTGTTGTATTAGAGCCTAAAAAGCTCAGAGCAATACAAGGTTTTGGACAGTACATGATTATTTTTCACTATCGCTACATATTTCTAAGCCTGAAAAAAGCTGAACTGTTTTCATCATCCAACTGCAAGGGCTTTTATGGCACAACCTAACCTCCCCAGGAGACAACAAAGTAATGAAACAAGCTACAAACTGCTACGTTTATTTAAGCGGACTTTTCATCAGAACAGTTGCCAAAGAGACTTCTACGTGGAAACTACCTTAGACACTTACATGAATTTTTATATTTTTCTTATAATGTTCTGAGAAACTTGGAAATGCAACTTACCACCCATTATGTCAGAAAGTACAACCAACATGTAGTCACTATGATATGGTGGATGGTTCATTTGAAACAGTAACCAGATAACAAAGCATAGGTGAATTTGGAAAGGCATCTTGATCCCTATGCTTTAATGCACTGAAAGAGGACTACTTATGGATATATAAATATATGTATGTAATAAAGTCTGCTGCAGTTCCACTGAAGGTTCCTTCCAAGAATACTGCAGTTCTTTCACCTTGATAATGATTTTAGTCTCATTACGATCACTCCAGGCAGCCTGGAAGGCCTTATTTTCACATCTCTACAGGGAGGATAATTATAATACAGCAGCGTGGCTAAAACTGGAAAGTGACCTACCTGCTAACAATGGCTTTGGCCACTGGGGCCTCTGAACCAGGGCTGAAAGCTGCTCCAAGCAAGACTTGGAGACAAACTTTCAATCCAGAGTACTTCAAATTTAATGAAAATAAAGTTTTTATACTTCCTCTGTCCTTTCAGCTCTTGAACTCTTTTTAGATTTTCCTGCAATATTGTCCTGCTTTAACCTGATTTTGTCTTTCCTGGTGCATCCCCCTGTACCAAACAGCTAAAACCACACGATGGAAGCTGGGACAACCATTAACACTACAAAGGAATCGAGTCGATTCAACTCTGAGCGCTGTCAAGAGAGTAAAAACGACGAACACCCCCCACACACTCCCTTCAGGCAGGTTGCTGCCCATAAGCCATACCGTCGGCGCAGGCCCGCCGCCCACTCCGGAGGCGGGAAGGATGGCGCCGGGATCCCGCGGCACCGCTGCCCGGGGCATCCCGAGGAACCGCCGGTGCTCGGGGCGCTTTCCCCTCTCCCGACGCCGCTCCAGACCGGCGGGACGGATCCTATCCCCGGGAGGCTCCGAAGGCCTCACCACGGGCTTCTGTCCCGTCCCCGAGGGGCCGGGGAGAGCTTGGTCCGTCCCCAGCCCCGCGGGGCGAAACACCTGCCCTCAGCAACCCGCCGGCGAGCTGAGCCCCGGGAAAAGTCGCCCGCCCCGCCGCCGGCGGCGCCCCGGCCCTTACCAGGGAGAGCACTTTGTAGGTGTTGGGGTCCTTGCTCTTGCCTCCCGGAGCTTTCTCCGGCTCCTCGGCCACCTCCATGGCCGGCAGCATGGGCACGGCCGCAGCCTGCAGCCCGCCGTCGGCCGCCCCTGCCCCGCCGAGGTGGTCCTCATGGCCCTTCCCCGCCGCTTGCTGCCCGTTGCCCTGCATGGCCCCCGCCGCTCTGCCCTCTGCCCGCCGCCGCCGCGGCTATTCATAGCGTGGCGGCCCGGCCCCGCCCCGACCGGCCCGACGGCCCTCGCTCCCCCGCCGGCACCCCCGCCGCCCGCGGCCCGGAGTGGGGAGCGGCCTCTTCCCCGCCTCCCCTCCCCGCCCGGCCGCCCCCCCCCCCCCCCCGCTTATCCGCCCCCTTCCCGCAGGTGAAGGCGGGCCGCGGCCGCCCCTCCGCGGGGGCAGGGCGACGGGGCCCGGGGCCAGCGGGGCCGCTCGCCTTGGCAGCCGCGGCGCTCCCAAATAGCGGCCGGGGGAGGGCGCCGGGCCGCGCCGGCGAAGGGAGCGCGGAGAAAGTTTCCGCTGCCCGACCCCCGCCGCGGGAAGCGGGCGGGGGCGGTGGGGCGGCCCTTCCCCGCAGCCGCCACGGCGGCGGCACAGGTGTGCGCGGCGGCGGCGGCGGCGGCGGCGGGAGGTGCCGTCCGGGTCCCCGTCCCGGTGCCGCCAGATGCACGCAGCCACCCCGGTGCGGGTTGTGCCCCCCGAGCTCTGCCGCTGGTGTCCTCCCCAGGCCGAAGGTGCTGCTCTCCCTTCGCCCCTTCCCGCCCCACTCCCGTCCACCGCGACCACGGAAGCCCCCCCCCACCCCCCCACGCTGGGGGACATCGGGCCAGCCGGGTGCCCACACACACGGGGCGGCTTCAGCGCCCTTCCAGCCGACATTTCTCCTCGCTTGGGGTGGCTTCGGGATAACCACCGCCAGGCCAGGCCAGGCCGTGCTCAGGGGGTGCTGCGGCGTTAGAGTGACATCAGTGTTTGGGAACCCTTCAGGGTCTTGTATTTGGGCTCCATGGTATCGTCTCCCACTGCTTCTCACTAAATTCGGCCCTAAATTTGGCGAGGGGAAGGTGGGCTGTTAGCATTTTTACCCACTCTTTCTGCCCATTGGGGAAGTCCCACCACGGTCTCCGTGTGTAGGCACGGCTGTTCCTGCCGGGACTGTCAGCCTGCCGCCGGCACTGGGGAATATATTGCTCTTCATTTCTCTAAGAGATGTGGGAGCGTTCAGTAGCATCAAAACTCACAAAGTATGCTTAAGCTTAAAATTGGTAAAAGTATCTCATTTTCCATTATTTTATAGAATCATAGAATGGTTTAGGTTGGGAGGGACCTTAAAGATCATTCAGTTCCAACCCCCCTGCCATGGGCAGGGACACCTCCCACTAGACCAGGCTGCTCAGAGCCCCATCCAGCCTGGCCTTGAACACTTCCAGGGATGGGGCATCAACAGCTTCCCTGGGCAACCTGTTCCAGTGCCTCACCACATGCACAGTAAAGAATTTTTCCTAATATCTAATCTAAATCTACCCTCTTCCAGTTTGAAACCAGGATCCCTTGTACTTAGTCTTTCAGTTCTAATGTGATGATGGTTTTGATTTCCTAGGGCTTGAGGAATCTATAGTAGATTTGTTCTAACCATCAGTGTACTCAGAAAAGACTGACACCTGCATAGTTTCTGACAAAATCCATATTTTGAAAAATAGCTATGGTGGAATGAAAATTTCCTTTGGAATTGATTTTGATCCCTGTCAAAATGTTGCTCTGTTTTCTATTTCAGCTGAGTTGCACAGTCAGGCTGCCACTACTGTTTTCCTTTAAAAATAATTGGAAAGATACAGCATGTACAAAACTGCTGGTCTGTTGTGCTACTGCAGCTTACAGCACATTGAAGGCTACTGCAGAGCTGCCGGCACACGTCTGTTGTCATCTCATGAGGCTCCTCCATAGGTGCAGTCTTGAGAATTTCTATACCAATATTTCACTTAATCACAAAGAAAAGAAAAAGGCACCAGAAGCTGTGAGAGTCAAGCACTTCAGTCTACAGTAAGAGTCTCCTTTATTCCATTAATGCGGCATTTCAAGCAACTGTCCAACTGAGCAGCTGACTTATACATTCAAGGATTTTGACATTTGAATGATGAAAAAATGTAAATTGAAGACTGATCGATAATTTTAAAACATTAATGAAAACTGACATGGCCAAATTGGGGGTTTTTTTCAGTGAATGTAGCTTTAATAACTAGCACAACAAGAGGCAGTAAAAACCTAACTTTTTTTTTTTCTCATAAATATGAAAAGATACTGCAATCACACGGTTTTAAGTTAAAATCTTGTTTTTCTTTTTGTTTCCAGTCACACTGGCAAGAAAGAAAATGTCCTTCCCCAATGCCTACCCCCACCCCCCCCCCCCAAAAAAAAAACAACAAAACCCCAAACAAAACAACAGAGAAAATTAAAAGCTTCCATGTGTTTTTTACAAAGAATTAAAACTTCCTTTTTCTTTTTCATGTTTTTGTATGTAGAAAGGTATTTTCTGATTAATTTTAAGAAAAAGTCAAATAGAAAGTTTTTCCACTCAAGTGTAAGTCATCCACCCAAAAGTTTGAATAGCACAGGCTGCATCCTGATGATTCAATGGAAATTATGTATCACTACATCGCAGACAAAAATGTATCTTTTTTTTTTGTTTCCATAGAAAGAAAGGATATTCTGCAGCTGGGGCTAACTTCTGAGTTGTTTGTTCAATAACCAACCATTCATTAGTGGTTGCTTTTCTATGAACAAATATTCATGAACCACCCTCAATTTTATCATTTCTTTCTGTGTCAATACAAATAGTCAAGGTGCTTCAGGCTAAGTGTGGAAAATAATTAACCAGCATGGAAAATAATTAACCTACCAGTGAGAAGTACGCTCATTTCATCTGGCTGACAGGGTGTTGGGGTACTCTAGACAAGAGGAGAATGGAAAACCAGAAAGGACTAAGTTTTGACGCTGAAGAAATCAGATGAAAAGTCTTTTCTGTTGAATACTGGGAGGAGAGACTAAATATTTCCAATATCAAACCTTCAGAAATATGCAGCTGCTTGATCTCTTTGGGAGGAGATTGTTAAATAGCAGTCAATACCATTTGAAAAAAAAAAACTGTGACAAAAGACATTGTTGTGCAATGAATTAATTCCAGGGATTACTGAGGCTGCAAATCCAAATTCCAAAAAAATTGGCTGTGGCCATTTCAACAGAGACGGAGGAAGCTTTTGAGGAAGCCAGGGCTGCTGCCAGCACAGCTGCCAGCTCCAGCTGTGACTGAATCAAGCTGCCTCACCAAATGGCAAGGGAGAACAGCAGTAACAGCAGCTTCATGTTTCCGGGCCTTATCTGTAAATATCAGAGATTATCAGGTTTAGTTTATCATTCAGCCATTAGTGGCTGCAGGGAGGAGGACAAACATAAATGGTGTAGTAGGAGGGAAAGGTAACCATGAGAAGTTTTCCATGCTGCTGCATCTCAGAGCTTGTGACACTTGTCACTTGCATTTTTTCACCTAGATAAAATCTCCACCAAATGTCTGTGTTTTAGGAAGACCTGAGCAAATGCCAAGCACCCGCATCACCCTCAAAACTCTCGCAGCAGGGGGACAGACAGAGCTTGCAGGCAGAGGAGCGCCATCGTGAGAGGAGTGCCTGTGATAATCCGCTCCAGGCTGGCTGGGTCTCAACCCTTAAATTGCAGCATAAACCTCCTCCCTGTGGTTGGTGATTGTGGCAAATATTTTGTGTTGCATTGTCTCTAACCCTCAGCAGAATTTCCGGAGCCAAAAAAAGGCCAGACTAAAAGCCTGAAGCTGCTTGTTAAAGAATATTGCTGCTCAGTGCAACCCTGGACTCCATCCACCTCATGGGAGCTAATGAAGCCTTGTTTCTCAGCTCCTGCTGGGAGGATTTCTCCAGCATCGTTGCATGAGAGCTGCATTTTAAACTATTCTAAAAATCAATTAAAAATTAGCAATTACCTTAGTTTTTAAGGTATCATAGCATCATAGAATGGTTTAGGTTGGAAGGGACATTATCACCTAGTTCCAAGCCCTCTGCCATGGGCAGGGACACCTCCCACTAGACCAGGCTGCTCAAAGCCCCATCCAACCTGGCTTTGAACATCTCCAGGGATGGGGCATCCACAGCTTCCCTGGCTAACCTGTTCCAGTGCCTCACCACTCCTTACGGGGACTTTTATTTAGCACTCAAAGTGTGTCTAAAACTTTCCAAAAAGGGAAGAAATCCTTAATAAAAGGGACAAATGAAACTGGAGGTATATCTGAAACTGTCCTATTGTGTCTGACAGCAATGCCTAAAATGAAGTCAGAAATCCCACGGCATTTATGGGCATATCAAACATTGTGGACTGAACAGTGTTTTGCAAATTTATATCTGTAAAATCAGCATCGAGGGATGGTACATAGCTGAGGAAAGATCCAAGACGCAAGGGCAAGGTAAAGTTTCAAGACAAACATCGCAAGACTCAGGTTCTGAACTTTCCTTTGTGATGTCTCTTTGTCAGGAAAAATCTTAGAATGACTTAGTGTTTTCTAACAGCTCATTCCAGAATCTGTTAATTTTGCTCTGCAAAATGCCCCCTTTTTGGCAAGTACACACACAGAAAATTGTTTTTGCAAAGAATTAGCTATTTTTTGGCTGTTTTACTGGTCTTCAAGAAAAATATGATCTAAGGATAATAAACTGATCACCTAATATTTCCTGTATCATTGAAAAATGGCATAATCCTTCCTGCTTTCAGTTTTAGTTAGATTATTGCAAATTTAGTAACTGTCAATCTAACAGTTGTTAGATTGCTGGCAACAACACAAGCAAACAGTGAAAAGCCTTTATTTTATCAATGGGAAATATTTGCTTGACAGTGATTGCCTGTATCTCTCAGCTGTATAAAAATGCTTTTATTTGGTATCAGATAAAATGCCTGAACACCTTCAAACTAAAAAATCCTGACATGATGACAATGTATGGGCAGTATTTGGTGGGAAGCACATTGTAAGATGCTTGAATACTTTAACACTACCCGAGCAGACATTCATCATGCTGTTATCAGTGTAATCTCTCTAGCAAACACAGTTTTAATACTTAATCTGCCAACTATATCTAAGTGGTCTGCACAAGCAAGCCTATTACCAGGAAGAATACTTTTGTACCTACGGTGGAAAAAATGTAGGACGTTTGCCAACAAGAAAGAAAAAAAAAGGAAAAACACTGTATTGCAGTAACTAGCCCAGTGGCTTCTTGAAGACTGTGCTGCTTCTCGGAAGATTAAAAGCAGTGTTTATCCACCTGAGAGGAGTCCAGAACAAAGCAATGGTGTAGATACTGTAACATCCACTGCAGCTAGCTGGTGATTTAAAGAAGATAAAACACTTCCACAAGTTAAATGTCGTGTTACGATTTAAACTAGATAGATAAACAGAGGCAGCACTTGTGTTCTCTGTATGATACAGACACGCTACAACCAACTCCTCTTTCAGTTCCTGCCTTAAAATCCATTTCTTCTAAGACGTCTATTTTTGAATTCCACCTTTATTTCACTCTTATTTCCTAAGAGTACAACAACTTCTGTACTAAATCAGGTTAAACAGCAGTCAAAGATCTGCAGCTGAGAAGATTTTTGAGCCAGAGGGAAGGTCTCCTGCTAAATACCGTTTGAGATAATTTTTTCATCACATCTAACCACTTTTTGAATACATGCACACTTTTAGCACCTGCCCCATTCTGCAGTAGGAGGTTTTGCAGTTTAATTCTTGGTGCCTGAAGAAATACCTCTTTAAATTCTAGTATTTGTTGTCATCGTGTAAAACATGTAGGTCAATGTAATTTGAGAAAGCCCTATGCCCTGTATAGTAACATTACCATTCAGACACTGCGTCTACTTTTCAACAGCTACGGGCATTGGCATTCACTCCTTTTTTACTGGAAGCAAGTACATGGAATGCCAAGTTTATATTTCACTGCTGGAATAACATCTATTTCATATGAACATACTAAAATGTCATCAAAACAAGATTCTGGGAAATATCTTCACTTTTGAAAAGTATCCAGTATGCTTTAAGACTTGCTGCACTGAATTATCATGGGGGAAAAAAAAAAAAGTTTGTGATTTTCACTATGCAAGTTATTTCTTCCGGTGTTTTAACAGACCACAAATGATCCAGGAACTTGTTGCACACTTAAGGAAACATCTGGTATTGTAAAATATGATATTACTCAAAAAAATCCACACAAAATTAAAATACTGTGTACAGGGATAATGAGAGAAGCACTATTTGTTATTCCTTTCAGAAAACAACTAAAGAAGGCATAAGACAGGACTTTAAACATTATTAACTTTAATATTAACATTTATGTTAACATTAGTATAAACATTATTAACATTTGCATTATATTTGACAAGTATAATGTTAAGACCGACTGGAAAACTCACGAGATAAAACTCAAAGTTGTCCAGAACGGAGGGAGAGGAGAGGAGCACCGGGGAGGAAAGAGAGGGGAAATTGTAACTTTGGGTTTTATGCTGCAGATGCTGTTTCTCATTCATCTGAATTTCAGTACTGTATATGCAAGCGTTGTAAGTTTAGGAGAGGATCAGATTCAATAAAACAAAACACCTAAAGAAAACGGATTGTTCTTTGGATCAAATTTCCCCGCCGTAAAAGGACATCCATAAAGCCTCCAAGTAATTTGAATAGCTGTGGGATTTCCGTGCTTCAGAGTAACAACAAGAACAAATACTCCATGTTTCTGGAGTCTTGACCATCACATCCTTCATTGGACATCTGGTTCTGCAATCATGACGGGTCTGCGCAGAAACAACTTTGAAAGCTTAAACACTGTTTAAGAACAACATATTTTAATCAATCATGAATTTTAGAGCTCTCTAATAATCTCTAAGTAAGATGACTAGAATCATACTTTCTCAGGAAGACTATAAGTCTTTTCCAATGGAAACAACTACCTTGCATTAGAGTTTTACATGTTGTTTCTGCCTGTCCTTGCACTGCCACGTCAGCCTATGCCTGAGTTCCTCGCCGGTGCACATCTCCTACTCACCCGTCCTGCTTCTGTGCTGCTTCTGGCTTGATGCAGAAAAACTCACCAAGCAGGAAAACCCCGTCTCCTGGTAGGAAATGTTCACACTCTCATCTCCAAACAGTGTGAGTAGATGTGACCAGCACCTGAGCTCACCCCAATCCTCCTTCAACTCTAGGGTGTGACGCTTCCTCTGAAGACTCCCACAATAAAAAACTACCCGGGGAAATTCCAGGAGAACATTTTAGTACTATACTTTTGGGCTCCATAGTTTGCCTCCCCTGCATTTATGAAAACAGATCTTTAGAAATATTTATAAAAGTACAAGAGGATGCCAAAACATTGCTTCTGCTAAAGCTGCTTCAGAGTGATAAAATGAAACCATTTCCTGGGACGTGACCCAGGCGAGAAGCCCACAAGGAAAGGGAAACTATGCATGTTTAAATAATTATTAAAAAAAAAAAATAAAATCCTTCAGGATGACATCTCAAGGATGCAGTAGGTGTTTTGGGGCAGGGCACTTCACCTACCCCTTCTTTTGAGAACCAGCATGAGGTGTCTAGCAGGGGGCCTACTGCTGAATCCCTACTACTCTGTGGCCTGGGCATGTTATGTCTGAGCCAGCCATCATCAAAAGACTGTCCAGAGATTTATCAGAGCTAGGTGTTGGGAAGAATAGCTAATTCAGACTGTGGGGAATGCCAGGAAGAACATTCTTCCAAGTTTGACTCAAGGTCTGTACAAGGTGCCCTAGGCATGATCTTCAGGAGCCCAGACGATCACAAGGGATATTTTGCCATCCAAACTGAACCCATTACCCTACTTTCATAGCAGAATTTGAGTATGTTGTTATGAGTCATAACATTATTTGTGGACAAAGAGATGGTGGAAAAAGAGAACTGAAGTCTGCAGGTGAGGCTGACAGACCCCATCTAGAGAACATGTGCTAAACCAGTCCCAAAGGGACACATGGCAAATTAGTCAATACTGGCTCCACAATCAGTATAGAACAGTGAAAGCATAAATCTTCCAGTCTCTACTATTCTCCTTTCATACTTTCCTGTGGCCTGTAAGAGAAGCGGAAGGCAATACTCCTGAATCTATTCGGGAAGCAGAATAACAAAAAGCAGGTCTACAAACAGAGCAGCCACTCCTCTGCTGCCTCCAAGCCTGCACCGGGTATTTTAGGCAGCAGAATCTCAGCCCGTTCACTACTCAGTCCACTCTTTGTTCCAGCTTGATTTACAAATGAATCTTCTGAGGAGTAGAGTTAAGTATCCTTTATAAAACTCCCAAATCATTTATGTCAAGTTTGTTAACAAACATTTTTTGCAGAGGTCTACATTAAACTAAATCAGCAATGCCCTTATATGGACATGCCACAACTATTTTGTCTTCAGATGTCAGAGACAGATTTGTTCATTCCATATTTGCTTCCCTTGCCTAAACTTGTTTGTCCCCAGTTTCTCAGTAGGTCCATCACTTATGAGAAAGTCTGTATCACTCAGCAAATCTTGGCTAAGCATCACTTTAGGATATGTAAATGCAGACTGTGTAAGTTTTGGCTTCTCATATGAGCTCTTCCTGCTAGGACGAAGAAGCTGGAAAAAAGGAAAATATCTCAAAAGGCAAGTGTATGAAATTTAACTGACAAAGAACTCCTCCAGAGAAAAGCTTAAAAGCTCATCTTCTTTATTAATTTTTCTATTCATTTGGCTTTTTCTAAGAAAAGACGAAGAAAAAAATCCCCACTTTTATCGTCTGTTCTTGTAGGAATGTTTCTTCAGACTTCAGTCACTGTTCAAAAGCTAATATGTTCAAACAAACCCAACTATGTATTTTAAGGGAGGCTGAATTGACTCAACCAGGATGTTGGTGGTGTCTAAAAGTCGTTTTACCCTCACCCCAGAAAGAAACATGATATATTTTTAGCGAATGTTTATTTTTGTCTGGGGTTCCTTTTTCATGGAAAGTTCCAAGAGCTCTATGTACCAGATATTTTGGCCACACAGTTTACAAGTTATTGGTAAATCAGTTTGCCTCAAACTAGCCATTTAAGCTTCTGAAGAATTGCTTGTCTTTTGAAGGTATCTTCCTATAATACTTTCAGGGTGTTAACTCACCACAGGGTTGTTGTGCTTAGTCACCCTGGTACTTACTTTCACCTTCTGCATTACAGCATAATCCACAGACAAAGCATCTGAACTGCAGTGATAGCTGACATTTTGAAGGTGGCAAAGCATTTTTGCTCAGGCACTTTTTTGTTAGTCACCCGTTTAGACTTTTTTAGTGTCAATAATCGTGATAGCATTCATTGACAGCAAATTGACTCATAGTGATGCCCTGTGACACATGGTTAGAGCTGCTAATGAAACAGCTAGACAAGACCTTCTTTTATTTTGAGTCTCAAATCATGTTTTCAATATCTAGCCTATTTAGAAAAATGAAGACAAACCATAGTTTCTTCACTGATGCCTCACAGCGACATATTTCTGGCTTTTATCACAGCCCACTTCACTAGCACAATTTATAGTAGAGGAGCCCCAAGCCTGTCTCTTTCCATGACTTGCATCTCTCTAACATGAGGAAATCCAACTCAACAACTCTGAGATCGATCAGGAAGACCGACCTGAGAAGGAGGCCTACTTAAATAGGATCAGCACTTGGGGCTCCCACCATGACCTGGTCTTTTACCACAACCACCAGTCCCAAAAAAAGAACTAGTCAGCTGGCACCAGGTAGTAAGGTGGGATGAATCCCAAACACCAATGGCCAGTCCCAGCAGTGCCACTGCCTTTGTACTCCTTTCAGTCTGTACTTTGTTTACAAACAAAAGCCCATGTTAGTGAATATTATTATTGTTTATCTTCTCCACTAACTATTGGAAGATAGATATTAATGGAATGGGTTTTGAGGATGCAAGGAAAATAGTACTATACTCCTTTCTGTGTGTGAGCTTAAAGTCCCAAAGTGCATGCCAGACATTTATCTTTTCAGAAGTTTTATGTGAACAGCAGAGAGAAGTGAGCATTAATGGTACCCTATGAACTACATAAATACTGAATCCTTGCAAGGCTTACATGAAAAGTATTTGGAATAACCTTTTTATAAAAGCTACAAGGCAGTAAATCTGCTTATTCTTCCCCTTTATGGTATAAAAATCCAAAGCTCCAGCATATCAGTTTTAGCTCGAGCATGTAAACCAATTTCCCTCTGATCTTCTTTCTGAGGTTATTTCTCAGCCATTGGTGCCCATCTTGTACATTGTGTGTCCCCTAGATAATTGAAAGGTGGACAGAAGGGTAGATTTTTTTTTTTTTTTTTTTAGCTACTCTAGAAGTCTGCAAATGATAAAACAGGCAGGTCTTTACACTGCCCAGCATCCTAGGATAACAGCTGAGTAGTCTTCTGTCACTAACAAAATAATGATACTGATGAACAGTGATCAACAGATGCATCCTGTAAATAGAGAGGCAGCTATTATGATAGTCACGTAGTCACCACTCAGTCAATCAGCTCTCACACCTAGATAATTTAATACATTTAATTGCCTTTGGCCTCCTGCATTTCTTCTCCATCTTCTGAATGATTGCTCTCAGTGGATATAAATGGGAATGACCTGCAAGGTACCTTCTCTGCGATGAAAGATTCTGAGCAGATCCAGTAACTACCACATTCTCAGTCACGTGTCTGGGCTCTTTTAGCCAGGCTGCCTTGCCCCAGTCTCTGTACGTGTTCCAAACAAAGTTCACATATCTTTTTCTTATGAGGAGTTGGAATAGGATCTTGGCAAAGAAAGCAAGGACAACAGAGTGAGTTTTGGATGTGCTGAAGAGGAGAGTCATGGCAGAAATGCTGTGCTGGAAAAAAATTCGTGTCCTCAGGGAATTTTTAGGACTTCAGAAACTCTCACACTCTGCACCGGGTCAGAGCCACCTTTCAGATGGGGAGAGCAGTCAGACAGAAAGGCAACAAAACAAGTAGCAGGTTGGTTGTTAAGACGCTCACTCCAGCTGTGCAAAATCCAACATCAAGATTGTGCCTGCAAGCTGTGGAGCAGCTTGCCATAGATTTTGTCAGCTCAGCCGGCCGTGGAGCAATATGGCTGTCAGCCAGGGCTCAATGAGTTCGGGTTGTTTGTCAGCACAGGAGAAGCACCAAAAAAAAGTCATGGAGGTGATATGTTGGCATCTAACTTTGTTCTGAAAATTGTTTGGCTGACAAGGTTGTGTTGGGACACCACTGAAAGCAGATTCAGACTCTGCAAAATTATTTCATTTCAGTGAGTTGACTAATTCATACCAAAGAAAAAAAAAACAGCCAAAACCTAAGTCTTATTAAACTTTTTCTGACCAACTCTGTCCATGCCCTTTTTTCCCTAACCAGTCAAAGGCACTTTGTACAGACATTTTCTGGCTCAGCATGACATCTCCTGTCGTCGCATTTCAGAGCAGCTCTCTCTTGCACACTCTTGCAGATGCTGTACAAAAAAGTCAATAAAGTCAATATAGGAAGGAGGTATCGATGAGTTGCATTACAACTCCACCCTTGGAATCAAGGACCCCTCCAGCCCCCCCCCCCCCCCGCCAACCTTTTCCTTCAGTCATCCACACACATACTTCCCAACCTCACAAACACAGCTGGAAGTAAAGCAAGCAGGGAAGAGTTTTCCTATCCAACTGCTCAAGAAGATGATTCACAAGCAGTGAAAGCAGAGCGGGAGCTAGGACTGCTGAAATGGCAGCACAAGCAGTGGTCACACAAATCCTGGCGACACAGATACTTTCTATTTAAATTGCAGTAAACCCAAGTAAGTTTCTCAAGGACTCAAGTTCATGAGGACTTTCAGTGTTAAACTCCGTTAAATATCCTTGAGCACTGTCTCAATCAAACAGACCTTGCATTACCTTTCTACAGTAAAAATGCTTTTTTTTGTCTTTCATTTAATGGTTATTCGTTGAGGCAAAGAACACAGATTCAGTTGAGTCACTGAGGCAGTTCCCTGTTATCATGGGTAACTGTGTAATTCAGGCTTATTCGTAGGTTGACCAAATTCTTTCTTAAAAGTATTTTTGTTTATCCTTTGCAATTTCCATTGAGTAGCTGTTCCAGAAGCTTACTGGTAAAAATCTGTCTTCCGTCTCCAGCTGGAATCTCCTGCTAGCTAATTTATATATCATTTTAATTATTTGGTGCCAACATTGGTCTGTACCATAAATAGCTCTTATTTTCTTTTTCTGGTGCTCATCACTACTATCACTCCTAGCAGTACAGCTAGAAAGAGTGGTTTATCTCCTCTCAGCTTCTGAGTTTGCTCTGCAAAAGAAGACAAGCTTTTAAAATTTCTTATTGTTTTGGAAGAGATTATTGGTAAGAATATAGGGACTTAATTTTCCATATCATAGCAGAAGCCTTCCTTTGCTCCCGCTCCAAATTGAAATCACCTCTTCAGTAACTGGAATTACAATGTTCCCTTACCGTTTGAAGCCCCCTTCACATACTGAACAGCAATAAAAATGTATTGTCAGTGGGCATTACTCAGCCTTACATCAGCTCTACTCTCTCTTTACCTATAACAACTACCTCTGGAGACCATCTGGACAACTATTTGACAAGCTGCTTAGCTACTGACAACTAGCAATCCAAGTCGAGGAGGTGCCACCAGTGACAGTCACACCCTTTTTCACTTTGAAGCAAGCTTTTGGTTAGGTAAGAGACTGCTGCAGCTCTGGGTGAAATCTGTGCAGGCTTCAGGATGACTAAGACCACTTTCCTGGAAGTTGCACTGGCACTGATGGTCATTCCAGATCTACAACACAATCCTTGTGCCATCTAGTCTGAGCTGGCCAAACCTGTAAGTAGTTATATGTGAAACCACTTAGAATTAATATCTAAAGAAGAAATTGCGCAATTCTTTGCTTCCTCTCCTCTACTTGGTCATGAGGGCATCACTGCAGTTGTCACTCAGTCCAGCCAAGCTCAGGTGGCTATATAAACAGCAATACACATGGAACACCTCATTTGTAATCAAGGTGATATGTAGAAGTTGACAGCAGTTCACAAATGACTCTGGGTATGTAAAAAGCAGATGGATCATCAGAAACAAGGAAGAAATCATTGTTTTCTTCAGTATAACCTCAAACCTCAGTAAACAATCCAAGATGTCACACAGGAAAATGCCTGAGCAATAACAACACAGTGGTGTGTCATGTCCCATATATCATTATCCCATGCTATAGCTGTCCAGAATGTTGTGCAGCTCTGTTGGACAAGAAGACGGCTGTGGATTCAGTGATTCATAAAGCAGAAGCTGTAGCCAGAACATACAAAGTTTGTCAGTGCTATTTTTCCCTGCAGTTATTCTGCATTAATCACAGTATAGAACCATATCATAGAAAATAGAAACTCAGCCCCTATGGACTATAATCTTTCTTACAGTGGATTTCACAAAGTTCCTGAGATATTCCAGAATTCTGTTAGACAACTTCCCTTTTGAGTTTATGTTATTCATCAACTGTGTTTTACCAAGACCTGTTTTTTACAGCAATCAATCAGCAAATTTGTCAAGCAGTATTACTGCAATCTGTCCATGGTTGTATTAGGTTGTTCTAACTGGAAAAGAGGGAGCTCTCCATAACTGCACTAACAGCAGGTACCAATTTCTGCCCGCTACTTTGAAATATACACTGCTTGGTTTTGTGCGAGATACAAAAGTCTTTTATTACTTTTTTATTTCTATTTCTAGAAAGCTTTCACATTGCTTTTATGCACATCTTTAAACCTTTGGTAGCTTTTAATAACGAGAATATTTGGTAGTACCACGGACAACCTTTCTGCTGGATTATTTCTCTTAAACATTTTGCATGTGAGGAAGACACTGAAGGAAAGACTACATATACTTCTCTAACCCATACAATTTTACAGAATTTCTCATACAATGATGTTTACTTAGAAGTTCTCATCCACAAGTCATTCAGACCCACAGAAATCTTCTGTCTAAGGGTCTTTACACCAGTACATGAAATGAAATCAGTACGTCAGAGAACAGCTATAATGACATACATGTTATCATAAAATGTTAAAGTCTTTTGTTATTGAAAAAGCTTATTTCTGGATTTCTCATAGCTCATCCTACTCCTTTGGCAGAAGCCATGTGATTTTAATGACTAGATTTACCACTTTTACACTAAGCTTTATGCAAATCCTAAATTGCAGAAGTAGCACAATTTCTGTTCTGAGAAAACACGGGTGGCCGTGATCACAGTCCCAAAGACTGAGCAGGGAACTAGTTTACATACTGTTTTTTTTCCAGATTAACTGTTTAGGGAGTATGGTTGGCACATCATCAGTTGGGCCAAATGCTAAGGGCCAAGTTGGACTCCTTTCATTGCAAGTGGCAACAGCTGGAGAAGCTAAAGATCACATTGAGCCACAGGTGCTCGGGAGAAACATGACTGGGGCTGGGAAAAGACACACTTTAGAGTAAGAGAAATGATAAACAGGAACCATGGGAAAAGGAAGATTCTGGAGAGCAGATACAGCCAGTGACACACTGCACAAAAAATACAAACTGATGTGGTTGCTTCTTATACCCAATGTCAACTACACAGAGGGGTCACTGGCCAGTCCTTGTGCCCTCCACAGCCCACAGTCTCCTCGGGAAATGTTACCAGTCCTTTTTGAAACACGCCTCACTGCCACCTCCTTCTCTCTTCTCATTCCTCTGCTTTCCCACCAAACAGTGTCCTGTTTGCTGCCACTCCATCTGACTGTGCCTTTAGGAACCAGGATTATAGGGGATTCTTTGCTGCCAGACCCCCAGAAGCATGTCTGATATGCTGAACAGATCCTGAAAGTTGTTGGCAATTTTCACAGATAAAAATCTACTAAAGCAAATACGAGATCATATCGTGTGCCTTTCCTAAGTCTATGCAGCTAAACTGTTTCAAAAATTATGTACTACTCATAAGATTAAGTCGCATACCACATAAAATGGGATCTAAATCATAACAGATGAAAGGAAATGAGGCAAGATTTCTCATTCAGTGGAAAGAATTAGAGTAAGCAACAGTTTGAACTCACCTTTCCCATGGGTCCGCAGTTAAGCTTTTAAAAATGCCAAGGAACAAAAACTTGAATATTTTTTTCTGCATGCAGACAGTGCTTTTTCTCTGCTCTTCTTCCTCCTTGTAACTGAAGACTGATATGAAATGCTTAACAGTGCTAGAGAGATATACAGCATCTGTAATCTGAAGAAAAACTTTCGAAGAATATAAATTGCTGAGATGAAAAGATGTGGACAATGCCCCTTAGGAAAGACTGGAAAGGAGGGCTGCAAACTAATCTCTTTGGAATATGCTGCTGCACGAAAATGTGCTCCCAGACACAGAAAAGGCATCATTTTGCCTAAAATGGGGGAGAAATTAATAAGGAGAAATTAAACCAAACTATCATTTCTGAAGCACATTTTGCATTCTTGGCTGGTGGGAATATCCTTCAAATGTTCTAGAGGTGATGATAGAAATGGTATTCACAGCTGTAGTTTTGGTAGTTAGACGCAAATCTATCAGCTTTTCTCCTGAAAACAAATAGCAATGGGAAAAAGAAAAAAAGAATCCAAACTAGAACAGCTGAATAGATGGAAATTACATTCACTGGCTTGCCTGCAAAGCAGAAGGAGCATTCCTTTCCAAAATGCATTTTCTCAGCCATTCCCCATCAGTCCTCTTTCTTCCCCTGGAGAGCTGGTTACTCCCGAGATCTGAGAGGTACATTCTTTGGCATGTCCTGAATACAATAATAAGAGAAGGACAGAAAGATTGTTAGTTCCCATAGTTATTATGAAAACTTTTTTTGGTTTATCAAATCGAGTGGTTTATATTTACAGCTGACTGATACAGCTTCCGTCTGTGCTGACGAATGTTAGGCTGCTCATACAAAAAAGTCCGGCATATCTGAAATGCAGGACTTTGAGAAAACTCTTTTATCCTGCTTACAGAATAAGAGGCTTGTACTCTGCCACTAAGAAAATTTCATAACAATAAATAAAACCAGTGGCTTCAAAAAGCACTCCTGAAAAAGCACAGTGATTAGCCTTGCAACCTTTGAGACATTCCCATTGCTGAGTAGTCACTAGCGGTCTATACTGGGTCCAATGGTGACAACTTCTTTATTAATCAACTGGATGATGGGGCACAGTGTACCCTCATCAAGTTTGCTGATGACACAAAACTGTGAAGAGGGTCGTGCTGCCATCCAGAGGAACCTCAACAGGTTGGAGAAATGGGCTAACAGGAACCTCATGAAATTCAACTAGGTGAAGTGCAAGGTCCTACATCTGGAGAGGACCAACTCCATGCACCAGCATATGCTGGGGGCCACCCAGCTAGAAAACAGCATGGCAGAAAAGGATCTGGGGGTCCTGGTGGACACCATGTTGAACACAAGGCAGCAGTGTGCCCTTGTGACAAAGAAGGCCAATGGTATCCTGGGCTGCATTAGGAAGGGTGTTGCCAGCAGGTTAAGGGAGGCGATCCTTCCCCTCTACTCAGCACTGGTGATGCCACACCTGGAGTTCTGCGTCCAGTTCTGGTCTCCTCGGTACATGAAAGACATACATATACCAGAGAAAGTCCAGCGAAGGGCTACTACAGTGATTAAGGGACTGGAGCATCTCTTCTACAAGGAAAGGCTGAGATAGCTGTGACTGTTCAGCCTGATGAAGAGAAGCCTCAGGGGGACCTTATCAGTGTGTATAAATACCTGAAGGGAGGGTGCAACGAGGATGGAACCAGGCTCTTTTCAGTGGTGCCCAGTGACAGGATGAGAGGCAATGGGCACAAATGAAACACAGGAAATTCCACTTAAACATAAGAAAAAAATTCTTTGCTGTATTAAGATCCACTATATTTGCAGTGATCTAGAAAATGCATCTAGACCAGCCTTCAAGTTACGGGTCTTTTCAGGTTCTTCTTTCATCTACCTTATGAGTGGTCCTTGTAGGCACTTAAGAGATCCTCCTGAATTACTGTGTATATCCTGTCTGGAGCCTGCTTAGAAGAATACAGGTTATTAAAGAGCAAAATTAGAGAAAAAAAACCAACCACCTGGGGGTTTTGTTTTTAAGGAAATGAAAGAACTTAACTTTAGCTCATCATGCCCCTGTCAAAGCGTGGAACCTAACCAATAGTTCATTTCTCTTTCAGCTACACGGCACTACAGTCATGCAAACGATTAAAAAGCCCTCAGTTGCCTTTTTTGTATGCCTGCAAGCACAGCTGGAGTTGGTATTGTTGGCATTTCTGTTTGTGAACTGTTGATCTCACTGAAGTCACAATGTGGTCAAAATTCACTTGGCCAGCCATGGCTCTCCTAAGAGTGTGGTTTCTAAATCGTCTCCTGCTGTCATTGTAGCTGTGAACAACATCTGTTGTCGAGGTACAACCAGCCAGAGAAATGGCTTCCTTACTGCCAAATGTCAGATTAGTTGAGCGCCTTCTCTGGTAGGAAGGGAGGGCTGTGCCCAGATGAGATCACGCTGCCTCTTAGCTTGTAACACCACTCTGCAGTCCCTAATCTTGTGCAAAACTGCCCATGCCTTTGGTGAGTAGTTCCATCCGTTAGGCAGCAATATCTGACTCAGTGATAAGAGGCAAGCTAGACAGCAAACAAAGCTCTGCAAGTTTGCCTTTCCTCAGAGAGCCTCTGAAAAACCGGAGTCCTCTTCTCCCCAGCCATGTTTCTCTCGCATGGAGTAAGACCTGGAGATCTGCTCTTCCTTGCAGCCAGTCTTGGGAAGCACTTGCTCTCCTTCTAACTTCCAACCATTACAGGCAAAGCAAGCTGTGGCTGAGCTCCCTGGACAGTGGTTTATGTGCCACACCAGTTGCCAGGTCTCCTTAATACACATTCATAAGTAATTTGGGTCCTTGGCAAAAGACTCCTCCTGCTTCATGTCTGGTTGATCCAAAGCCGTCCTAAGCCCTGACCCTAGCTGACACCAAATTGCAGTCCACTCACCACTTTTTGTCCTTCTGAGGACACTCCTGTTCTTTGGTTCCTGCTCCAGGAACAGGGAAGGATTCACATTTCCTGCTCCTTCCAGACAGTGGGAAGGACAGTCATTCCAGAAGTCTTCCCTTACCCCTCCCCACAGGAAATGTGATGGCACAGGGAAGTGCTGCTTGATTAAGAAGACACTTCTGAACCTTCTGAACCTCCACTTTTGCCAAGACTTCGGGCCCAGAGGCATGACAGATTTGTCATCTGCCACTTCCGAATTGACAGCTCTTCACCCAGGGGCAGGAACTCCCCGCACTGCATAGAAACAGCACAGTTAGGGTAGAAAAAATCTCTACTTATGAACATAATTGCACATTTTGCATATGAAAAATCCCCTCATCCTATGTAGAAACATTGCAGGACCAGTGTGGGAGGTAATTTGAAAAAACAGCCCTTTCTAGATCCATTAATACTATTTTCCGTAAGGAAGAACGTCCAAGGTAGGAGTCAAGGGTATTCTGTGCCATTTAAATGTCTGCACTCAGCTTGGAAGGTGGCCTTCACTGAGGTACTGACAAAAAGCCAGCGGTGCCTATAATAAATATTAAGCAAAAAAAAAAAGTTTGTTTTATATGGTGACTGTCCCGCAAAGCCAGGGCGTGGTGTTAGGGAAACAGTAGTACCTGCTAAAAAAAAAAAAGTCAGTTAAGCTTTTCCTTGCTCTGGCTGTAGGATTTTCTGGAGCAGGGCAGGCTGTGTTTCCCTGGCCTGCTCTCTTTTGTTATTACTCTGCCTTGCTACAGAGACAAGACTAGCTATGGGTAGTGCCAAATCTCTGTATTTGCTTACAGGTTTGGTTCTAATACTCTAAAACTCAAAAAACAAAACAAAACAAAACAAATCAAAACCAAAACCAAAACAAAAACCCAAACACCAAAACCCAAGCATAAGAGAAGGAAACAGCCAGATCTTCCAGAGTTCAGATTTTCAATGGCTACAGGAGTGCTCAGTTTCTCAGCTTCTATAGTGGTCTATGGAAAATCACATTTTGCAGAATTTATATGTTTAATTCTCACACATAATGTGGCCGTGAGAGCTGCAGTTCAGCAACATCTGCTTTTACAGTCAGCAGATTGATTTACGCCTATTCTGCTCCAGCTTCATACTCAGGGGTCTCAAAACTGGCTAAAACACACAGAAACAAAGCGCTTGCCATTTTGGGGAAGGTACATCCACATCCCCTAGGAAATAAGGGAAGTGTGAAACTTTCAGAAACAGCATTATTTCTTAGTTCTCAGGACAAAGAAGAGTGGTTATCAAAGGACGAGTATGTTTTAAAACTAAATATTTGCCATATGCTGGTTTTCCTATGTGTTATTGTCTATTTATTGTTACTTTTACTGTTTCTTTATTTTAGCTTCTGAAATTCTCAGCATTTCTGAGTAAAAAAAAAATAATAAATTTTATACATTCAGTCAGCTGTTCTTTTATCCTACTTTTCTACAGTAAGGAACATGTCCCAGGTAGACTTCTTGCAATGTCACATACATTTTCACTGGCTTTGAACTGCAAGACAGAATTTATTCCCCTCCTGCTCTCCTCTACATACCAGAACTTTCATATATTTGATAACTTTAATGAAGAATAAGTATTCTTTGCTTTTGAAATGCAAACCAGGACAACCAGTTGAGAGTCTTGAAACATAAGTGGCTGAAATGTTCCAGGCCAATGGTATTTGAATAAAATAAATTTTTTAGATTCTCAGAATGACTGTGCTGTATTTTGTAGCTTCGGTGGCACACTAATTCTCTTTGAGGCAGCTGTTCATTTCCATCTCCACACAAATCGCAGAAGTTACTCTGTCTCAAAAGGGAAAAGATCTGTACAAATGTCTTAGGGAACTGCTTAAGTTTCAGGCTATCTCTCTGCTGGTAGCGCAACCACATGTACATAGTATTGAGTGTTTTCTATGAACTGGCAAGATTTTTTTATTATTATTTCAATAAATGGATAAATCTATTTTCAAATTTAAACAACAATGCCTGTGCAAGCCTATGAACCTGTTAAAAATTTTTAGGTAAGGTCACCAAAGCCCTACTGAACTTTCCTTATATAAATCACCAGGGTTTGAGAGCTGCACTTCCTCCCATGTGTGGCTTTAATTATGTGATACAAGGGTGGTACACAGAGCCAAATCTGCCCCCTAATCATCCTTCCATCAACTTCAGTACTAGTTCTCCCAATCTCCAATGCTCGTGTAACTGGGGAAGGGAAAGCAAGAAAATTTAGCCCACAGGTTTCCTGCAAATAAGTCAGAAATCTGGACGTGTTCTAACGCAGTCGATGACTAGGCTCCCTGGTGGAACTTAGTAGTGATGGGAGAAAGAAAACTTCCCATGGCTGTTCCTGTATGTAACACAAATGCAACAGGTTTAAGGAGGCCTGTGAAACCACGAGATCAACCAACAGGTGGACATTACAGCCTCTGGGGAGAAGGAGAGGGAACACAGTGCTGCCAGAAGCAGTTTATAGCAGAGTTTATGTCACAGGGTGTGACAGAAGCTGTGTGATACTGCAGAGAGAACTGGCACTGAGAAAGCTGGAGACTCTGCAACATGAAGAGAGTACCCAGGCACCGGTGCCAAGGGAAGAATAAAGGGCTAAGAAACAAGTCCTTTACTCACAGAAAATTTTCACTTAGATATTCCTATGCAATCTCTTTATCTGTGAATGACCTACTACACTTTTGAATGCTAGATATTATCACAGCTGAATAAATAGTAGGGGAAAGAAACATGGCTATAGCAGAACCACTTTCATATTTGCTTTCTTACAGTAACTGCAACTTCAGACTCCATTACCACAAAAGTTTGTGTAAAACTCAAATATGTGACAAAGATCCTCTCGTGTTAGATGCTATACAACTACTGAATGAGAAAAACAGTTTTTGTCAGCCTGATAGGCAGGGATCTCCGTGCAGAAGGGGCCAACTTTTATCAGCAGGGCTGGTGCTTTTGCAGGGGGACGCTAGACATTTTGATGAAGAAGAATATTAAAGAATCTTCTGAAGGAGGACAGCGAATTAATTTTGCAGCTATTTAAGTCCGGTACCTGTTGTGTGTGAGAGCATGGATGGAATTAATATGCAGAAGTCTGGGCAAATTTCAAAGACATTATTTCATCATGCAAGTACCCAGAGATACACATAATTCAAACATGAGTGCAACTGTCCACAAAGGCATATCTACACCGGAAATCTGCTTTCGTAATTGAACTAGAGTATTGGCCTGAAGCTCGTATTGCTGCTGTGGTTGGTGATACAGGGGTTAATTCAAATTTAAATATATCAAGTCACAACAACATCACATCACTCAAGCTAGTTCTACTTTAAATTTCTAACGTAGACAAACCAAATGTTATACTCTTAAGAAACTGTTTGTTCCTTCTTATCTCTGAAATTATTTTTATGATTCTAGACTAGTTAATTTACAAGCCTAAATTAGTATGTATTATGTAGAGTCATTCACTAGAGTTAGCGTATGATTTATCAATTGTATTCTTAATTCAGGCAGTTTAGCAGAAATCTCCGATTTCGATGGACGGACTTAGATGCCACAGTGTTGCAGGGTCAAACACAATTCCTTGTTCAAGGAGTAATGGTTTAACCAAAGATACAAATCTTGACATTCAGCTTGGTCCCGTATCTTGATGTAAGATATATAGTGCTAAGCTACATTTGGAGTGTGCGTGTGTACACTGATCATCTGAGATGTGGGGAAAAAATGGCCTGTGGTGGTTGGGTTTGGGTTTTTTTTACAGGCTTTTAAAGCTTCCTTTTTTACATAGACATATCTCCTTCAGTCCACAATTCATTACAGATTGAAATAATCTTCGACATGTTTCTTTAAAACTCACCCACTGTGCCTATAAATCTGACAAATGGTTAATTGCCTGCTGTTATTTATACCTGTGCTTAGCAGCATTTTCAGTGGAGAAAGCCAGCTCAACACTCAATTAACATGTGACATTTCTGTAATACCAGAATCCGGGAATTTCCACTGCTTGTCCCAGCAGTAACTTGTCACAGCACAGTGTGAGGTAGAGTCTCTGTGTATAAAGTCACTATGGAAAGGCACACTGACTATTTTTCAGATGTCACCACCAATTTTGTGCTCTAATCTCAGGTTTAGCTATTTTAAAATAGACACAAACATTTAGGTATTGTCAGGCACTTGGAAATCGTTGCAAATACAGGTAAATATCCAGACAAAATTCTTCTGGCTAGAGCATTTTTTTTACCTCTTCATGTTGAGAATGCTTGAAGATTTCTGAAGGGTACAGAATACAGCTCATTTACTCCACTTCACTTGTTACTAGCATAATGAATTAACCCAAGTGGAAAACACAGGCAATAACCATAGAAGACGCTTCCATTATATACATACATTTTGCAAGTCTGAATACGTTTTCTAAATATATAGCAGTTTCCATTTGAATTACTAGGTGAGAACGGGAAATTCAGAACATTTCACAACATACTAGTATTAGATAACCGTAACCTCTCTGATAATACAATCCTCTCAAACTGTTGCATTTTCCAGCTCTATTACAGAAAAATTTTCTATACAGTTTGCAATTCTGGGGTTTATCTACTATGAAACATTCCTTTTGCAGATTTTTTTTTTGAACCACTACTGATAAAATATTCTCTGTTTTGAAAGCCTGGCTCAGCAATGATGATTTAAATTACTTTAGGTAATTTTTATTCAGTTGGCACAAAACACTTGATTGAAGAACATGAATTTGAAAAAAGCAATTAGCTCCTCTAACTGTATTTTCCCATAGAAGAACTGTAGTCATGTTTCTTACATACTTTAGCGAGGAAAAAAGTTAAATCATTTAAATTTGCTTTCTTCCAAGCACTGACACTTATTTTAACAGATACTCAGTTAGTTTCAGCCTCAAATATTGGCAAAAATGTCTTTAGCTGTAGGATCTCGGAGATGGGTTCCGCTCTTTCTTGGTAAAAGTCAAGCCCAGTTAGCAGCTCCACATCCCGAACACGTGCAGAATGAGCCTGAACTCTTTCTTCAACCCATTCAGAAGGTGACTTATTGTCCTGCCAAAATAAATGAGAACAATGTTCAAACGCATAAAAGGCACTTTGTTGTTTGGTGGTGGTGTTAGACAATAACCAGTGTTTGAATTGGTTTGACAGACTAAAGGCCTCCAGTTGGTAAAACTTCTTTCAGGTTTTCCTAGACATCTGTGCAGCTTTGCATTTAGGGATCTCATTTAAACAGAATCAAATGGATGTCCCTTCTTCCCACCTTCAAAGTAACAGAGAAGCAAAATTATGCTGAAATGGCAAGTGTGACTTTTAACTACAAAGTACAGTTGAGTTATATTTTAAACACACAAGTAGGGACAGTTTTAGTTACAGTATAAATTAGCTGCAGGGCTCAGGCTAGCCAAACAACAGGCACCTCACAACCTGAACAAAGTCCTTGCAGCAGCTCAGTCTTGATTGTTGGACAGCAATAGTAACTGCTGTCTAGACAGCGAAAACAACTAAGCAGTAATCAATCAAAAATGTTATTGCTCAATTCTTTTACTACAAAATTGTTTTGCAAACAGACAGTAATTTCCTTTTCGGTTTCCAATATCTGCTTCTGACACAAATTGTTCACTAAATTTATGTCACTGCAAGGCACCATAAATATAAAATACAATGATATTTGGGGGTTGTTGCTAAACTTTAGAAATAATAGACGTTAGTTTCTAAAGAGCAATTCATTCAAATCATTTATTTTGTTCATTTAGTCAACTCTCAAGTACCACAAAGATGACCGGGCAGTTGTGGACTATCCACACCACAAAAGTGGAGACACCCAAGTTGTTTCTAAGCAGCGCAAGCTTGCACCTGTCTGGAGTTATGAGTTCAAAGTTATAAATAAACTAAATAAACACAGTTGTATTGCTTTGAGGGCCAGTTCAAGTCTGTGCCGCTATACTTCTCTGTGGGGAGACTCTGTAATACACACACTAAGCTAAGGAGCCTTCTGCATCCCAGAATTTATGGAACACTCAGCTGGCTTAATGATACGTATTACACTCAGCTAACTTATTCTGCTTGCTACAAAACATGAGATTTACACTCTTAGTGGTAAGCATAGATTTTATTTCACTCAAGTATGAATTTCAACTGTGGGACTATTTATCTAAATGCCTACTGCCTAATTTCTGATAAAGGTGGAACAAAGGATTGAAGGAATTCTAGCTACACTGAAGGGGGTACACTCAAAGTCCTCTGATACCTCTGGAGTAAGTTTATGCTGCGGTCTTCCATAAAGCTATCTCATCACCCTATTGGCTGTGCTGCTGTTCTCAGCTCTTCTCAGGTGACAGCATTTCCAAGTCCTCCTTTCTTCTTTTTCCTTGCTTCCTATCAGTTCATTAGTTTCCAGCTACCTCTCCTGGAGCTTCTTCCTCTCCTAGTCATCACTTTAGCTCTCAACTCGCTCTCAACTCATGGAGAACAAATTAATTAAACACTTAGACTTCTAAAGATTCTCCAGATGACTGGATCCCACTGGGAATCAGTTCACAAAGCTCACTGGCACATAGGAGCATAGAACTATACTTACAGCACAGCTTTCAGTGTTGTCAGGTCGATGAGGAATGATAAAAGACAAAGCATCCAAGGAGCCTGAACAGTTCAGTGGAGTATAGGACTTGTTCTTGCAGCTAGTCAGAACCACAAAGTAATGGGTTGGGACAGGGATTTCTGTATTGTTTACATGCCTACAAAACAAACATAAGGGATAAGGGATTTATCTGGGTATCAAGTATTAAAACCACTGATGCCATTAGTAATTTACAGAATTTATCTCAGCATAGATCTTCCACTACTATATGACTTTTATTTATTTTATAATTGAAATAAATACCTGATGGGATAGGCAGCCTCACTATCTGTTTCATGAACAGCCAAACGCGCATGGATTAGTCCTTTTGCTACAAGCAGTACCACTGAAACCAGTAGGATTGCTTACGTGGTCAACATTCTATTTTGCCAAAGTCAGAGTTCTCTACATCTTAAGGAGGGAGGATAGGGCATCGTGTTTGCCCTTCATTACATTAAGAATTTCAACCACATGAAACTGAACTGGAGAAGAGTGACGAGAAAATTAGCCTCAGGTTCCTTGACAGCAAGACATGCCAGAATGATGACTTGTGGCTACGTGCTATAGACACCAGTTTAGGATATCTGATTCAAAATGTCTTCGTCTCCCTTTTTTGGCTATTCTGTGAACCTCGTCACTTTTGTGTATAAACTTTTGAGAAGCTGAATGCTTCCCAAATTTGCTGTACATCTACAGTATTCAACCAAACACCATCACTGAAATCATTATACGGGTTCCTATGAATGACTAACCACGCTGAATAATACATGCTTATTCCAAACCGTAGACAACATTATGTGGTCAACTGGCTATTACAGCATTCTGCTTGGAAGGAAGTCCTAGTCTCTCCTCCCTTCCACCCTCCTACTTCGTGGCAGAGTTGATTTTCCCATTCTCAAACCAGTTTTGACAGATGTGGTATTAAGTCTAGCCTTGAATAAAACATCTCCAGTGACAGATTCAGCTGTGCAGATTTCCCAGCACTTTTCTACCAAAGTAGTTTTACTGTCATAGGCATTTCCCCTGTATTTGGAACAATCTAAGTTGTTTGTTCTTATCCTGGTTTTCCCTCCTCCTGTCCTCATTCAATAACATAAATAATTGGTCTTTACCTTTTATATTTCTCTTTTATAGAATTTTTTTTTATGTAAGTCTTCCCTTACTCCTGTTTCTACAAACAGATGCATTTTAAAATGTATTTTATGCTACCAGAGCTGACTAAAATGTACCTAGAACTTGTCAGACCTTCAAGTGACCTGTGTAAGCCACAGCCATGCAATGATGCCACTCACGAACATTACATTTTACATTGCTAGTTACGTGATTGATTGAAGGCAAACACACAAATCTGATCTTTGATAAAACACATCAGTTTGAGACAACGGGGGGAAAAACAAACAGGTGAGTGAGCACAACACAAAAGTGATAAAATTATGCTTAAGGACATCTTCTGCAGATTTAGGTGTCACATATTCTCCCAGTATTTCTGTTGCAGAGGCCCAAAAAACTCAGCATAAGTTCGGGAAACAAAGTACTGGTCTGTATCTGTGCATGTACATAGATACAATGTAACTGCAAGGCTTTTTTCTCTTTACTGGAACTTCAACTTCTATTGTACCATATAGTAATTGATGTTGTATGAGTAACAGTGGATGTAGGATTATAAAGGGAACGCTCCATTCTCTGTGATACTTGTTTCCAGTTCTTTTTGAATAGAAATTTGTTTGTGTGGAAATACAGTAGGAAATAACCTGGAGTTTGACTTCTGAATTTTCCATGTACTTACTGCTTAATTTCGTCAAGCGTATCAAAATGGCCATCATAATTGTAATCAAACACTGGTCCACTGATAACATTTACTCCATTCCTTTCTCTAGCATACTCCCGTAGAAGCACATTATGGAAATAGTCCCATATGTCTGTCGTTAAAAGAAAATATAAGCATATTTAACATAAATTTGAAGTTATTTCACCGCTAAAGAAAAAGAACGTATTTCCTTTTTCACTATAGATGAATAATAAAAAGTTCCAAACTAAACTGCCTGTAAAGTCAACTCTTTGTTACACGAAATTTGGATTTCATCAGAAGGGGCATATTCTCACTCACTGTTGAAAGAGCCACGGTAAATGCTATTACAGCTCTGCAAGGTCCATTGCACTACTGGAGATAACGCATTCGATCTGAAGCTGAAGCTACAGTTCTAGAGCTGAGGGGGTCTTTGTTTCTGGCCTATCTGCTAGCACCTGCAACTGTGTCAATTAGTAGGAACTGAGGTAATAGCTTTGTGAGAGGAATATTTACCACCTGAGAGTTAGTCTACTGAATTCATGCCAAATATCACCAGGCAATTTGGCTTATTTCACACATGTTATTTTGAGAAAATACAATTTGTAGGATATAAGCTAATAAGACTATTCAAATATTTACAGCTATCATGACAATAAAAAACAGATGAGTCTGGGGGGTTGTGGGCATCCCCTATTGATTTACCTCTTGCTTATGGTCTAGAGTAACTTCTTGTACATTTAAATCTCTTGTAGATATTTTCTTGGAAAACTGGATTTTTCATAATGTCTTTGATTTACTTGGAAGATTAAAGCCACTTAGGTCTCTGTTTTTCATATGACATAAGTGAATGAATACATGAGATCTGAATGCATTAGACAGGTAGTTAAATCATCACTTTTCCTCCAGCTTTTTCCTCACACAATTCCTCTTCCTATCTAAAATGACCTAGGCCTAAGAAGACAATATGCAGTTCTAGAAAATTTCTTATCAGTGGTTATGAACAAATGTGAGTCAGGCTGGATGGAAAGCGTTAATGTAGCTGTTGCGGTTTAACCTCATCCAGCAGCTAGGACCATGCGGCAACAGCTGACCGCTCACTCCCCCTTCCCCTCCAGAAGGGTAGGCAGAAGAGGGAGAAAAAGAGAGGAAAGGGAAGGGAAAAAAAATCCTTGTGGGCTGAGATAGACAGTTCAATAGAACAATAACATTAAAGGAAAATAATAATAATAATAATAATGATAAAAGAATAGACAAGACACAAGTCACTCTCAGCACGCGGTGAATTGGTTTCCTAGCTTGACTCAAGCAGAGATCGTGGATTCCTCCCCACCCCAGCCAATCCCCATTTATATACTGAGCATGACATCTATGGAACAGAATATTACATTGGCCATTCTATTGTTCTGTCTAGGCTCCTTCTCAGCTTTGATGAGAAGCTGAAAAAGACCTTGACTGGTATGAACTTCACTTAGCAACAACTAACACAATATGCATTATTGACATTCCTTTCATACCAAATCTGAAAACACAGCAACCACTAGAAAGAAAATTAACTCTATATCAGGTGAAACCAGGACAGTAGCTTACTGCACTTTTATAATAGAAACATCTGCCCGAAGTAAATATTCCAAGATCAATATTGTCTGGTTTGAGTTTCTGCTTGATGAAACAGGCACTGTATCAGGACACTGTTTACAAACTTTGTCTTGTCCTCTCTTGAGATCTCGCAAAAGGAAAGAAAAAGTGCCATTTTCATTCACCTTGAGCATAAACCATGAGTTTCATCATTAGCATTTCATGTTAGGACAGCACACAGGAGATGAAGAGAAAATTCAAAAGTGAACAGGTATACCTAAGCAGAGGTCAGACAGGACTATACACAGAAAAAAAAAATAACTTACATAAGTGTGATTTAAAATTTCACACATCTACTTTTAAAAAGTTTTAAATATATTTGCACAAGATATATTGAATATACTGCAGGTCATACATTAATGTTTTTAAGTCCTTGTCATAGCTTTATCAAATCCAGAACCACAATTACAGAAAATTAATCAAAATTAATCAAAACTTTGCAACCTACCTCTGAAAGCTGTATACATGGGAACAATATTGCTGGTGAGTAAGGCATCATACTGTTCAAGAGCAGATGAATTGAAGTCTATATAAAAGAACAAAGTATAAACTAATGAAATACCATACAAAGACGAATTTGCTTCCTAGGTGACCATAAATTGCAGGTACATTTAATTCAACTGCATTTGACATTTGAGCATGAGTGTGTGATCCTTCTACAAACATATGTCCAAATTTATTTGTACAATCTATTCAAGAAATTAATTATCAAATTTGATAACAGGAAGTGAATATTCGTACAGAGGATGAGGGACAGCCCTTCACTCCGACGCTTTACATCTTTCCAACCAGTTTTCATCACATTGAAGTTGTTCCGTTTTTTAAAGAAAGACATAAATGTTCTAAACTGAAAATATTTAAGCACAAGTCCTGCTTTTGGTCAGTCTACAAACACTGGAAGCCTTTTTCTGCCCAACATGCTGATCCAAAGAAGTTTGTGTTGGTGTTTGGGTTTATGTTTAAACATAAACCCACATCCAGCTGATTAAGACTTTCTAAGCTCTAGCTATAAAAAGAACCATGCTCACTGGGAGGATAGAGGAAACTGCGGGTAAAGGTCAGCCCTTCTGGGTAGTTGGAACAATTTTGGCTCCGAGCAGCAGGGATTCTAACATCAGCCCGCAGACAGTCTGAAACAGTGGGAGGAAGAGGAGATGTGTTTTCCTGTGAAAAGGGAAAAAAAAAAAAGTATTACACCCACAGCTGTGGCTAACCCAATGCTTTGTATGGTTTTAACTTTCTAGAACGGACTTCATTGAATCTTCTCCTATTTTCATAGTGAATCAGGTCAATGAGAGTAATGGACACTGATGTTTTCTGCCTAGTGTTTTTCCTCTACTTCTGTTTTTAGGTAATTCAGGGAAATCCTTATGCAGCACATAAAATTGCAGTAGCAAAATAAGGTTATACCTTAGGCAAAAACAGGTGACAAGTTTGGCTCATTCGTCACTTTTACATATTTCTGGAAACACAAACTTGATGTCACATCCTCCTGGAAAGCAGCTAGTATATAAAGATGACGCTATAACCTCATCTTAGCATCTGAGGTTGCTATCTCCATAATAAGAGTCTGCGTTGCTGAAGAGTTAAAGCTAAATAAATTCATAGCAAATTCAGTACATTTTACTGGCTAGCTTCACTAACTCAACTAAGATAAATTAACATGCACACTAGCTAAGATCTGGCCAAAAGTGATTCTGATCAGTATAATAGTTTCTACCTTAACTTTTTTTTCTATAACCTTTATTGTAGTTTTACGATAACATTGACTAAAACATCAGAATATGCTTTTCTGTGTTTAACTGCATTTTCTCTTTCATACTCATTTACATGTAATTTATTTTCATTTTGTTAGGAATGGAACATATTTATTTGCTTTATACCTTTATAAACAGTAGTTAAACATTTACATTGATTTTCAGTACATTTTTTATTTTGAGCGATTAAAACTGAGCAGAAATAAAGAACTGGAATGTTCTTCTTGTGCCTCTTTTTACTCCTTGATTTAATTTCTTTACTTACTTTTATGACAATTCCTGTAGATGTCCATATTATGGTTAGGTTGTATATTAATGGAAACTATATACACCACAGTATATATAGAGGACAGCCTTTTAGAGCTGTCTGTCCGTCACATATGTAATACATCATATAACCTGTATTTTCACAAACACTCCTATACATTTAAGAGATGAAGGCTGCTCATGGCTATTTCCATTGGATATCACAAAAAAAAATTCTCCAACTGAAGAAATGAGAATTCATAATGAACCTATGAACTCTCAAAATACTGAAAAAGCAACCACTTAAGAATATTTCAGCTTGTTTTTTCAAGGATCTACAAGTCAGCAAGTAATATCAAAAGCTGTTGAGAGATGAGAATAGCTGTGTCTGTGTCACCTTATAGTACAAGATCAACAGTTAATGCAATTCCTCTGTGAACTAACACACTCGCTCTGCTACAACCTCTCTTCATTTCTTTTCCTCAAAATAGAGGAATAAGCTATTTTTAAACAGATTGTCTATGAATAAGAATAGAATGATTCTCAAACAAGCTGTGGTTATTTATTAAGAATTGAGATCTTGACAGTGATGGCCACCACCTCAAAACTTCAGAATCAGAAGAAAACTTTCATTGCCAGTTCAACAGCTTTAACCCTTTGGCTCCTTATCTTTCAGGTCAGAGAATCATAATGTCTTCTGAAGGAAATGGTTACAACTGAAAAACGGCTTTGCCTGTGACATCACCTTTTCTGATGCTGGTTATTGTCTTTTGACTAGCTAGTGATTAATGTTAAGAAGCAAAATGAGTTATTTTATATACGTTAATAACATGAGTTATTTGCGTTACATGACAGACTTTAAGCACCTGCTCTGGTCTGTCATGTCAGCTTCAGCCATCTCCAGGAATCTTTTTTGGTAATCAATAAGAAAAAATACTACACTATAAAAAACAAAACTACCATAATCCCCAGTGCACTGAGCTTTAGTTACAAAAATCCCAGTGATGCAAGTTCTCATTCCTTTTTTCATCTCTTTGCGGGACAGATTAGGTTTTTATACATTTTAATATATTTTTATAGTAAACTTCAGTGATTCCATACAGAAAAGCTATTTAAAATCCACAGCTGTCTGCAGGCAGGTGGAGGGACTTTTTGTGAGAAAATCTGCCTTCCTCCATAGCAGATAAGTATAAAACCTCAAGAAAATACATGTCCTTCAATCTTAAATTTTCCTTCAACTGAGAACACTAAGTAACCAAAACTCTATCTGACATCATTTATTTAAGATCTGTAGCTACATATTATTCATAATATCCCTGATTCTGATATCACATGCAGGTGCATTGATACAGTGTGGGCTTGATCAGCCAGCCAGCCCAGTTTCAAAACTTCCAAACCACATAAAAACCAGCAAAACTCCAGCTTGCATCATCTATTTTACTGTTTAAGCCCTTCTTTATAGCTACCTAATGTCAAGAAATGCCCCACCTTACAAATTGTATAAATCACTGTGAAGGCTTTATCTACAACATAAATAACCTAGGATGCAATGAAAATTCTGTAGAAATTGCAATTTCCTGTCATTCCCAAGTATTGTAGCCAAAGCTTACAGTCAAAGGCATTAGCTCTATCCCTCTGTCCTTCTATAGCTGCTATAATTTATACAGCTTTTTTCTCTTGATTAGTACACGTTGCAATAAAAAATTGTGATGTCAACTTATTCTCTAAGGTAAGTCAGTGAGGGAGCTCTTACAACGTTTCACCGTTGTGTCTCTGAAAGTATTACACAGGAAATTTATTCTTTCTTATTCTTTCAATAGAAAACACACATCATTGTATTAGAGTCTGCTGTGAACTGTACCCTCCAATACTTCAGTCTCAGTCATCCACTGCTTCCCACAATGTTGCAGAAACCACTATAAGAAACTCCCACAAATACGTATTTCTGTTGATTTAGATGCTACATTGGGCAAGAACTTTGTACCTTCTTTTCCAACTAGAGAATTTGGTTTTCAACAAAGGAAGATGTCTGAAAAGTTATGTGCTTTTTTTGAGTTTTTTGCTGCTGGTGATGAATTATTAAAAAGATCCCAGCTCTGGTAGGACTTTTTAATCTTTTCAAAGCAAAATCGGAAAAAAGCCTGCCCACAATTAACTGGTTTTCCTTTGGGACATGCATTTTCATAGTAAGCTAGAAAAGCAGATCTTCAAATACAATGAAGTAAAAATAATCTTTGTTGAAATGGACATTTTTTTCACTAGACTTTAAGCCTTCTTAGGGATAGATTTGTGATTCTTCACTCAGATCGTGAAAATCAGTAGAAAGTATGGAGTAAAACTTCCTGAAATACTAACATTCTGGCAGCGTATATTTGATTAAAATAATTTCCCCATATTTGTACTGATAAAATAAGAAATCATGTAGTCATCAATAACAGTTCTCTTCAGACAGAAAAATCAGTATAAAAGATATTTCCTCAGGGCAACTTAGAAAAAGCGTCAAATTATAGGAGGAATTAAGCCCATGAATGTCCACTATTTTACTGACCTTGAAAACTCAAACAGTTTATTCCAGAGCCACATACCCTTGAACTCTCAGAGGTTCATTCAGCTATTATTACATTTTTCAGAAATTATATAATGTAACAGAGAGCAAATAATCAGAACATACAGAAATATGCATTAGCACAAACTGTCTTGCAGAGTTGTACAAAGGTTTGTTAATAGTAAAAAGATTGTGATATTCATAGAAAAGCTTAAAGCTTCTGATTTTGGAAATCATGGCCGCCTTTTCCTCAGGAATTGTCAGGCAAGTTAGAGCACTGTCCTGACAGCTTATCCCTTTTACAGAACAGGCTTAATGGAACCAGCTTACCAGCAGCTCTATTCTTCTATATCTTTTGTGTCTCTAACAGATGGTCATTCACATTTTTTTGAACAATATTTTAAGATAGTTGAAACTTAAAAGATATTAAAGACACTTTTTCAGACATGAGGGCCTTAGGCCACATGATATCCACCAGTCCTTAACCAGGATTCCTGATGAATGAACCACATTTTCAATATGTTATATTACATATTTAGGAATAATACAGATATTTGATAACTTACAGGCTTATTAACAGTGTATGCAGTCCACAGTGGCATCCAGATATCATAGCTGTATCCACTCACGTACTGATGGTGCCAAAGGAGGCAATAGACATTTTTCTTCTGAAGAACTTTGGGTCTCCCATATGGCAAATGATACGAGTTTGCCTTCTTTACTAGAATTTAAGCAATAATTATTGATTCATTCTTCTATAACATTTTGGATGGCACAGAGGTTTAAGAGAGCGGAGAAAAATGTAAATTAAAGCATTAATAAATACAAATAAAACCAACAGTAAACATGGACATGCGTTTCCTTAAGCTCTTAGCTTCTGAGTGGAAGAAAAATGTAGAAAATAGTTTTTATGTTATGTTTAACGTACATAAGTCAATGTAATAGATCAGACTTGCAAATTCTTGTTTCTTTGCAGTTTCATAGCAATAAAAATCTTTTGAACTTGTCTTGCCAGTGGAGTGAAATGTACATCTTATTTGGCTAGGGAGCATCACAATTCTTCCTAAAATTTCCAGAAACCCCATATAAAAGCATACAGAAATATCTATGGGAATTTTTGATCAGAGAAAGGCAAAATTATGGTTACAAGGTGGGGAATCTGAGTTATGGCATATAGCCTAGAAGTGCTCAGGCTTTATCCAAAGACCACTGAAACCTGTATGTTTTTTTCCAAGATTTTAATGGGATTCAGATCCAGTTCCTATGCATAAATGTTGCTATAACAGTATCAATTAGCATTTTTTTAAATAAATGCAAATAAAAATGAAAAAATTTATGCTTCTGACTTGGTTGTCCTACTTGACTTTAAATTGTAACTCATATTGCAAAAATTCCCACTGAAATCAATAATATAAAATCTAAACCAGGCACAGGTTTAAAAATATTGCTGTCCTTTTCATTTCTTGCTACTTACTTTCTTCTGTGGTGAGATTTAACCTCCGATTTAGTGCTGAAACATCTGATATCTGTAAAATATAAGAGAATCATTCACAATGAATCCATAGTTTAGAAAAAACAATGAAAAGAGAACACACTTCACAAAGACGATTAAAAGATCCCAGAAGCCACTGCTTACATTATTGCATGAGCATCCCAGTTCATCTGTGGGAATCAGATGGGAAACTGGACATGAAGAAGGAGATGAGTCTTCTGTTGCATGTGAAGGATTGTAAAAAGGTTTTTTTAAGAGGTGATTCAAGCTGCCATGTGTTCCATTGTTTGGTGCTGGTGTAATATGCAGCAAATCTGTTGAAACATTTGAAATTTGTAAACATATTTTAAAGCTCTGTTAAGACTTAAGTGGCACTTAAAAAAGTCATTATCTTTCAAATTCTATGCCTTTCCTATGCATTCATTCTAAATATATAAGAAATAGCTTATTCAGTTATCTAAACGATTATGGTAATGCCTACCATCAACTTTCAATTTTCTAGGTATGAAGGTTCATTGCTATTAAGAAGGTTCACTGCATTAAGATTTGGTAATTATTTATTTGAGTACTTTTGATTCAGTTTTATACATTGCCATAACATTCATAAGATTAGATGATTTAATGCCAAGTAGAAATATGATTGCAAATGCAACATATTGTAAAGTGTACTAGTCTATTGCATTTTTGTGTGATGTTTTAATCCATGTTTTCGGAATGTTTTCCGAGGCATATACTTCCTAATTGCTCACTGCTGGGACTGCAATGGTCCATCTTAAGTTGTGAGCAAGAGCGGTAACTCTCTACAAGATTCTTATCCCAAAATTATTCCACAGGCACCATTTCAACAGCAAGGCCACATGGCAGAAGAGCTTCTCTCTGATTCTTCGCTGGACTCCTACAATCAGAAACAACTTTCAAAGCAGAACAATTTCTGGCAGTTAATTTTTAGCACCGTACAGGAGGCAAAAGAGCATGGCTTTAGTGTTTTGTATGAAAAACCTAGCTTCTGCATGAATTCACGGAATATTTAGTTACTCTTAGCTCTTACAACAATTGTATTTGAAAAAACTGTTCGTTTATCATCTGCAGTACTGGATTGTTTCTACTCACCACACATAAGGTTGTAAACCTCAATGTTTTCAAAAGCATCCACTTCTGTTTTCTCTTTAAAGCTTGGGCCATATGCTAAGAATATAGCCTAGATTGTAATAAAACAAGAGTTGTTATCTAAAGGAATCCAAATTCAAAAACAATTCAGTTGCCTTTTACAGAAACAGGGACATTGAACAAAATATAGTCTTTTCACAGTTAAAATACAGGATTGTTCTGGTAAAGAACACAAAGTTTACCCATTGTATATAATTTGAAAAAAAATGCAAAATGTAAGTTCATTTCTCAGGATACCTTAAACTATATAATGAATCAGGGTGGGGGTGGGGGGTGTTCTTTAATATTTTGATGCATACTTATGAAAATTATTGTTTGCTACGTTTCAAATGCACACCTTTTTATGTTTTCACTGCAATAGGCAGTAACAATGCAATTTCAACAAAATTCAACAAATTTCAACAAAAGTCATGACACTACCTAAAGGCCAATATTGAGCCAGGAATATAAGCACTGGGGAGTTGGGGTTGGTTTGTTTGTTTTAATTCATGTTGCATTCTCAAAAATCTTTGGGTCGCTTAAGCCTATACCCATGGCTAAAGCAAGAGCAGGGAACTGTGGAGACCCATCCCAAGCTCAACAGAGACCTGCATCAGTACTTATAAGGCTCCTGAGCGGCCTGCCATAAGATACAGGAAACATGACTAAACAGGACAATGATCTGTTCTAAAATAATATCCTTATGTTCCTATAAGTAGAAAAGGAATTTTTAATTTATTTTAAAAAGACATTAGGACATTTTGCTCCTTTATGAAGAAAAAAAATTTCCTCAGTCATTGTGTTGCCAGCATAAAGTTATCTATGATTAAGGTTAGCACGGTAACCAGAATTTACCTCTTCTTTCCATACAAACATTCAGCGTCATTCTGATCAAAATATTGACATAGCGTTTTAATATAGTTGTGAAGATCTGGAAGAATCTGATTCTTAGGCACAGGACATGGGACTAGTAGTGGCGTGCTAGACCTTACTTAAAGGTTCACATCACAGAAAGTACATGAAAACCCAAATCTCAAGACCTCAAAATATTTTCACTGTAACCAGAAGTGAAAATGAGATGAAACTGCAATATAGGCTATACTAACATACAGGTTATGCTAACGACTTTTTTGCTCTGATGATATGGTTAAGTCTTCTAAGATAAGCAGACACAATGACATTTAGTTTGTGTGAGCACACAGGCTTTTAGATGCTCAACTGAACTCCCAGAGCCTATGGAGCTTTTTCAGTCATTGCTTCAGTAGAAGAATGAAAGAATGAAAGAATGAAAGAATTCAGTGTCCCATAGCTAATTATGGTATGCTTGTTCTACTGTAGTCTATCTGGCTCCATGGGGTTAAGATAAACCCTGACAAGTTTTCCTACAGAGTCCCAAGGAAGCAGGCCTTGTATACATCAATGAAAAACAATATGAATATGTGGACCCAGTATGTGTTAACAGTTTACATGTCTGGGTGACATGGTAGAGAAAGCATACTGCAAAAATATTCTATATTCTGGTGGTTTACCTAGCACATTGTGTTTTTCTATATAAGAAGGTGCAACACTTTAATAGAAATCATCTTACCTCCATACTTTTAAATTCGTTATTATAGCCGTGGTTACCCCTATCACAAGCTGTGTAACTTCTGTCCCTAAGGAGAAACCATCATATAGTGTAAATAAAAATGGCGCAAATAGAACCACTTAGTAACAGTTACCCTGACTCACTGGACTCTGGATCATGTCTTAAGAACTGACTCTGGCATAACATTGTCGTACTTTTTGCTCATCCAGTGTTCACTTTTACGAAGATCTCTCTCTCCTGTAACAGAGATTGCTATGGACAGAAATACATTATCCTAGGTAGCTACTGAGCGTACAGTCAAATCAGTGTTTTAAAAATAAATGGAAAAAATAGCTATTTTTGAACTGAGGCCTTCACCTATCTACAAGTTTCAGGACAAGTGTTTCAGAATAGGTGCAATCTGTTTAGGAAGAATTCCTCAGTATCTGCATTTTAATAGAAAACTTATAATGGGAGAACTCTGCTGTTAGCCTCTGTAGAACAATATAAATAAGACTGCAAGGAATTTTGCCTTAAAAGACAAGGGCATTTTCACCATGGACGCTAAAGGCTGAAAGAGAGATGTGAATGTCTGTGTGTAGATTATAGAATTAATAACATGTCAGAATAGTCTGAGTTATAATGACTAACACTTGTTTTAATTTACCCGTTGCTGAGATACATGGAAATACAGTCATCCCATATTGATTCAATGCACTGCTGTCAAGCATATGTATCCTGTTTTCAGAGGGACAAGAGCAGTTGAGCACAGTTTAAAAAAGGGTGAATAAGAGATTTTTCAGTGGGTATTTCTTTTTATATGTCCAGGACAATTATTTGGTTGCATCAAAATAAACAATCAAGTCATACGCTGATAGGACATTTTCTACTATTTGAATAGTCTTGAAATTCCAAGTTGGCTTGTGCTTCTCCTTCTACAACACTGTAGCTCAGTGAATACAGTATTGCTACTAACACCACAGGCTTTATATTGAGTTTTCAAAGCCTCAGGGACTAAGGCTTGTCTGAACTGCTCTTGACTTGCTCAGAGATATTTTTTTATTGATTAGCTCTTACGGCAATTTTTTGTAATGACAAGGCAGTTAAGACTAATTTGTTATCAGCTTATCTTTTCATGGCAAATACATAGTTTTTTTATACATATAGCAGTAACAATTAGTTATTCTGTGTAGAATCGAAACCCCCAAGGCCAGAAACAACTCACCGATGGTCAATTACTGAAATGCAGATCTGGAACTGAGCAAAACCAGACTTAGAGGTAAGAAAGAGAACAAAGAACAAATATCTAACACACGTAGAATGCACCATATCTAGTGAACTGAGATGTAATGTTAACTAGCAGGCCAGTGAACAATGAGCAAGCTGTAGTGTCAGCATACATATAGGAAGGACCCCATTTGGATCACATAGTGAGGAAGAGAAACATCAACATCACACTCCTCCTAATGAAGGATTCATAATGCTGATTACTGGCTGTATCCACACATGCACCAGGCTGAAGATGTCAGCCTTAGGACCCAGAAGGGCAGTAGACTGTAACGGCAGGAAAAGGACTAGAAAGGCTTTGTATAATGACTTTAAGCCTTTTGGGGGTTTGCTTTGTTTTTTATTGTCTTTTTTTTTGGGGGGGGGGGAGGTGTTTAGACTTTTTCTGTGTAGTAGTATTAATTTCTTTATTTTCTTTTTTCTTCCTTTTTTTTTTCTGTAAACATTTGATCTGGAGTAATGATGATTCTTTTATTAGACTGTTAAGATTTGAATTGTACTAATAATACATTCTTGGCTTTATGTATAAGGCAAATTTTCTTTTTATACATAGTAAGATTTTAAACGTAACAAACATGGAAAGGTAACAAGTCTGAAGCAAAACAGGAAATGAGGCATCAGTGAAGGAAATGAAAAGGATGAGAATGGGATGAAAAAAGATAACAGTCATACAAATTATGTTACCTCACAGCTAGCCACTGTCGATCCACCAAAAGATGAACTTTATCAATACGAATGTTGTTAGCATAGTGGAATCGCTTTGGCAAGTCAGGTGTAAGATAAGGCTTGAAGTGCTGAGGGGATCTTTTGCACTGTGAAGAGGAGAGAGCCGAGTCACAAGTTTTGCTCAGCATCAAAAATAAACCCATCATTCAAAATTATCACAAACACCTTAGTGACGCGAACGTAAGCACAAAGCATGTTATTCACAGATAGCTTCTTGGATAACCTGCAGATCTCATTTTTGGCCCAAGAAGCAATGGCTTTTTTTTGGAACTGTTTGAAAATATGCTGGTATAATACACATAGCAAGTTCACAACTACTGTGGTAAAAGTATTCCTAAGGCTGAAAGACATTTAGTAGCAATGTTTAGCCTATATGTTCATACTAACATCACTGGCATCTAGTATGTAAGATTACACTCTACAAGAGAAAGTTCCCTGGCAGTTTATTTCTGCCATCTTCTATTACTTTACCATTCAATAAATAACAATGGAAACCAAGTATACATAACATAGCACAGTCTAGGGTTTTAGTTGCAAGAGTCATGCCATGTAAATGTCCAGTGTTCAGCTGTTAGTTAAAGGTCTTAGCTTTTACATACACATTTAATGTGTTAATTTAACTGTTAGTAGGCATGCCATGAGTGAGTCTAGCGCTGAGAGGCTAATGACAACCATATGACATACTACAAAGATTTAATTACATATAGCCATCAAAAGCCATTCCAGCTGGCTGTAAGCATCATGACAATGTTTCAGAAGTGTTGCTTCTGATCTGGAATCCAGCAGGAATCCTGATGAGAATCCAGAACATCTAAAATGCTGAGGGAAATGCTGCTAGGAAGCTGGGAAAGCCAGAGAACCTGTTTTATCACACAGGCAGTACAAACTATACCATGCTTGGCATCTGCCCTGACATCTTCACCTCTAAGTACTAGAACTGTATACTCTGCACAGAATTACATTAACATGTGAAATGAGAGTAAGTGTGCCTAGATAGTCATCAAAGAAACACAGCAGAATCCAGGAACATGAAAAATAAGGCTTCAGTGGGTTTGCTAGCCCAGGAGAGGAGGCCATTCTACAAATGATAGTCTAATTAAAGGGGAAAAAGGGGGAAATCAACATATAATATGACTTTATGTCTATTGATTAGCAATTAATACACAACACACAACTCCCTTCTCTGCCTCAAACCCTCATTCTAAGAACTTGAAAGGGACAAAATATACAAACTCTAACTATGAATAGAAAAGGAAAGAGGAAATGTCCTGATACCAGGCTATTCCTGTAAGGCAAAGATGTCACATCTCTGTAAATATTAGCAGCTACAGTTTCAACTGCAGTTGAGAACATGCAAATTTTGCTGTTCCCCTCACACTAATGCTCTTTCATATGACAGGCTCCACATTGTACAATGTGGATTGTACTGGGGGGTACTGGGGGGTACTGTACTGGGGATGTAGCACTGAAAAAGCTCCTTCTGCTATTCCCAAACATTGATATTATACTCCTACATCTGCTTTGGATGCTGGGGAATAAAGGACGTATTCTTATGTATTTAGAATCAAGAAAAAATTAAACAGGAACTTTCACTGCCTGTTGGTTGTCAGTGCTACTACAAGCAAAAAGGCAAAAGCTACATGTAATATTGCACAACTGAACTGTTCAACAGGTTTAAGACCTCTAGTGGTGATTTATCAGAAGTGTACCCAGCTGAGACACCCCAGAATTTTTCCAAGTTGAGAGCATTTATTGTAAAAGTACTAGAACATCTGTCTACTGTTTGGACTAGGACTAGTCACGGAACAGAAAACAAACTGGCAATGAAGAAAAGAAGGGAAAATTATGACAATACATAGACAGCATGCAGTTTAAGTTCCCCACAGCATTCTCCTGTAGCAAATGGCTGCTCATGGCTTGAAGGGGCATACTCTGCTGAGTAAAAAAATGTCTGGACAGCCAGACCTAAAGAGTGGTGGTAAATGGAGTTAAATCCAGTCAGTAACAAGTGGTGTTCCCCAGGGCTCAGTACTGGGGAGAGTTCTGTTTAATATCTTTATCAACAACCTGGATGAGGAGATTGAGAGCACCCTCAGTAAGTTTGCAGACACCAAGTTGGGCAGGAGTGTTGATCTGCTTGAGGGTAGGAAGGCTCTACAGAAGAACCTGGGCAGGTTGGGTCGATGGGCCGAGGCCAACTGTATGATGTACAACAAGGCCAAGTGCCAGGTCCTGCACTTGGGTCACAACAATCCCATGCAGCACTACAGGCTTGGGAAGAGTGGATGGAAAGCTGCCCAGCAGAAAAAAAACTGGGGCTGTTGATCAACAACTGGCTGAATATGAGCCAGCAGTGTGCCCAGCTGGCCGAATATGAGCCAGCAGTGTGCCCAGCTGGCCAAGAAGGCCAACAGCACCCTGGCTTGTACCAGAAATAGTGTGGCCAGCAGGACTAGGAAGTGATTGTCCGCCAGTACCCAGCACTGGTGAGGCCACACCTCCATTACTGTATCCAGTTTTGGGCCCCTCACTACAAGAAAGACATTGAGGTGCTGGAGTGTGTCCAAAGGAGGTCAATGAAGCTGGTGAAGGGTCTAGAGCACAAGTCTTATGAGGAGCGGCTGAGGGAGCTGGGGTTGTTTAGCCTGGAGAAAAGGAGGCTGAGGGGAGACCTTATCGCTCTCTACAACTACCTGAAAGGAGGCTGCAGTGAGGTGGGTGTCAGTCACTTCTCCCAAGTAACAAGTGATAGGACAGGAGGAAATGGCCTCAAGTTGTGCCAGGGGAGGTTTAGACTGGATATTAGGAAAAATTTCTTCACTGCAAGGGCTGTCAATTATTGGAACAGGTTGCTCAGGGAGGTGGTTGGGTCACCATCCCTGGAAGTATTTTAAAAATATTGGTAGATCTGGTGCTTAGGGAGATGGTTTAGCGGTGGACTTGGCAGTACCAGGTTAATGGTTGGACTTGATGATCTTAAAGGTCTTCTCCAAAGTAAATGATTCAACAATTGTATGATTCTATAAATATTTAACTCACTGAATTATAAATGCAAAGAAATAGAAAAAGACAACTTTCCTACAAGCATTTTAGTTTGTCCGCCACATTCATCCCACATATATTAATGTATATCCTGAACACTAAAAAAAAAAAAAAAAGACGACAGTGATTTATCTACCTGTAGAAGTATCAGGAAAAACAAGCACTGTCACATCTTAACACCTTTCAGTAAAAGAAATAGGCTCCCTTTGTTTTGTACCCTGTTCTGCACTCCTTTGTTTGCACTCTTCAGAGCTCAGCTGTCACAGAGTGTACCCACAAGGAGCAATAGTCTATATGGGAGACACAGACAAGCTTGGACCTGCCCTGAAGTGCTACATCCACACGGTATGGCAGAGACCCAAGCAGAACTATCAGTATGGGGCCCAGTGGTAGTGCAGCATACCTAACAGCACTATAAGTACTTAAGTGGTATGTCATAAAAAATCCTAAAAGAGCCATACTGCCTCAAGCCAAAGGTCCACCTTGCCTAGTACTGTTTACAATCAGATCTCCAGAATTTCCAGAATCAGATACTTAGAGAAAGCGTGCAAGAACAAGTCAAGCATTGAATGAACATTCTTTCTCGTATCTGCTTAGTTTCCTCTAGGCTTCAGGGATTTCTTAAGTCAGAGGTTGTTTATGGATCATATCTAATAGCTCTTGCAGGTCTGTCCTCCATTAATTAGTCTAAACCCTCCCCTTCCTATTTATATTTCCAGCCTCTACAACACCCTGTGGCAATGTGCTCCACAATGTGATTATCTGTTGTGCAGAAATGTTGCTTTAACCTCACCTGGGTGCAGCACTTGTACTCCAGAGCTAACAGATGCCTACTATGTAAAGCACCTCCGTGCTGTATTCTGTTCTATAATGAAGATGTACCCTACTCTCCACGTAAAGTCAGTCACTTCTCTTTCAAAGTGAAGTACAGAAAACTCTTCTGCTCTGAACAGAGATCCCTCATGGCAAATCTTTGTGAACCACCTTTGAACAACTTCCAGAACTCCCTCCTGTGGTACACTGGAATCAGTACACTATTTAAATTGGCACTGTAGTCTCAGTTTTTCACAAACCGTGCTTTTTGATCAGATTCCTATTAAGAGGAACTATGAGGAAAAATTATGAAAATATTTACTCACTGTGAGGTTTTTAACAATCCCTTCTGAGTCAACTGTTAAAAAGAAAAGATGAATTAACATACATTCAAACAGCTAAAGGTCCAAAGCCTCACCAGAAAAATTTCGGCATGCTTTTTGTCTGTAAAATTGGATTTCTTTAAGCTGACACATCATCAGAATGAAATTTTCTTCTCCCACTTAACCTCTGTTTGAAGTATAACCTTTTTTACGTTGAACTGGACCTGAAGCACTTGTCTTGTATTCCACTTACAGCAGCAGTCACAGAGAAAAATACAGGCTGCCTTAGTGACTTTAGCCTTTTGACATTGGCTTTCTGCTAAACAAATCTCAGCACTTTAAAGAAGGAAAATTCCTTCAGAAAAAGTAAGGCCATTAGAGGAAATGAGTCAACAATTATATTGAGATTAAGACATACACAAAACATCGTTATTCTCTCCTCTGCTTATTACTCTGCTCCTGTCTGACTTAAGACTGTCTTCTACTTAAACCAAGGAAAGTCTGCTTTATGTTGTATAAGTATTGTCCCTACAAATATAAATATAATTAGAAAAGATAAATAAAAAGTAGATGGGATCCCAGCTCTTATTTCAGATCTGCAAGAATTATGCTTTTTAGAATACTTTATGAATTCTATAAACTCACTAAATAGAACATTTCCATGGATTTACCCCTCTCCATTCTTTTCCCTGTTACATAAAGTTTTGCGATGGTTTTTGGTTTTTTCAGTCTGGTAGCACAGTATCTCTTTCGAGTCAGAGTCAGCTCATATGGTTTCAATTTTGTGTTCTTTTGTGATACTAGCTAAAGGGCTCAACCAAGGCTTGGATCCCACTGTTCTAAGATTCAGATTCTGTAACTGTGTACACGCAATTGGAAATAGTCCTTGCTTCAAAAAGCCTGGCTCTGCCAATGTTGCACAAGAAATCTGTGAAGAGCAATGCACTTAAGACCTGAGTTCCAGTTCAAAACAATAAAAGTATCTTTACTTCATCTTTCCACATGACAAGAAAATGCAAATCAGTCTGCAACAAGTGTGTCTAACCTTTAATTTCATCTAAAGGTTTCTAAGCTAGGTTAAGTGAAACAGAAAGCTGTTCAGTTGCTGATTACTACTGATTATCCATTTTCCCTATTTATTTATTTATTTATTTCCTGTTACACTGATTGTGCAATCCCAGGATTGGTCCACACTTACAAGTAAAATAGTCCTGTGGAACACTTTTTGCTCGAATGCGAGCTGCAGGCCCAGCATATATGTAGAAATCAATCTGCTTGAAGTAATTCGTCATATATTCTAACTGTCTGCAGTAGGTCATCTCCATCCCTAAAAGACAACATAGAAACAATTATTTTTTATATACAATATATGGCAAGGAAGATAAAGTAAATTATAAAATAGATTAAAACTAGAAAGCTCACATATTTCACAGAGGAAGAAAACAATGACTCAGTAAAATTTAGATTGAAAAAAGAACTATATACATTACCATGATCTGCTAAAACAATGACATTTACACATTTGTGCAAGTTTCTTTGTTTAAGTCCATCCATTAGCATCCCTAGTGCTTGATCTGCTACCTGCAAGGCTTTGATTACCTGTGAGATAAACCAGTTTCATAAGAATTTTTCTTTCTTTAAAATTTGTTTATTGAAAGACAAAAATTAACACATTCAGATGAAATTTGTTCCTCATTCCTAAATTTATATAAAATATCAGATTGATAACATTAAATACAATTTTTGTTGTAGTATGAACATGGTCATTCTATTAACAAAAAGCAGCATTTCAAAAATATTTACACACATGTAACATCCAAGAAGTCATGGTGCCTTTCTATCATATACACAGTCCCTTTAAACTTCCTACAGAAAACCACAGACCACCACTTAAGTAATACGGGAGGAATCCAGCACAACCCACTCTGCAGACATTCACAGAGGATGGTGACTTAGAGTTTTCCTGTAAGTCCTACAGCAAGGAAAATACCCAACAGAGTCTGAGGACTCCACGTCAGAGCACTTGCGCCCTTCTTGTTCCCCTAACTCTGCTGCATTCTCTTGAATGTCTTGCATGGACAATGTACACATATACAATTGCACATACAGTAATATATGTACAAAGAGAAATGGAATTCCCTTTCCAATTAGAGACCCTAAAACTATCCTACAAAGATCAGTTTTTCTGTCCTTACCCACTACAACAAGGCCTTTTGCTGAAGACCATCTTCAAAATACATTAAACAAGACCATTCCAGGAAGGAGCTGATATCGTAAGTCCTAAGCTCCTTCAAGACTGAACTTTATGCCTGCATGTAAGTAACGATGTAATAATTTTAGGTTACAAATTAACAAACATTTGAAGTACAGTGTTAGGAATAAATAAAAGACAGTTCTGAGAATTTGCCAGGTCACATGCTTCCAAATATCACTTGCCAATAAAATTAGAGTTCAGTCTAAATAGAACCATTAATATTATTGGACTAGTGGACTTAGATTAGATATTAGGAAGAAATTTTTCACTATGAGGGTGGTGAGGCAGTGGAACAGGTTGCCCAGGGAAGCTGGGGAGGCCCCACCCCTGGAAGTGTTCAAGGCCAGGCTGGATGGGGCTTTGAGCAGCCTGGTCTAGTGGGAGGTGTCCCTGCCCATGGCAGGGGGGTTGGAAGTAGATGATCTTTAAGGTCCCTTTCAACCTATACCATTGTATGATTCTATGATTCTACTTCTGATAGCATGATGTGAAATGATTTTCTGTCGGTCTGTTTGGTTTACAGCTCTTTTGATTCACACACAGTATTGGAATCATAACAATGGGCTCAACCACAAGCAAGAGTTCTTAATAAAAACTCATAAAATAGTCAATTTTTGATCTACTCCCCTTTCCAAGTTCATACGTTGGTTAAGTTCATATTACAGCAGCATTTTTGTGCAATTTAGTTTAAGAAAAACACAAAAACTACTTACACCACCACTAACTGGTCCAAATGAATGTCCAGAAGAATCTGGTTCTTCAATATATAAAGTATAGAAATCAGGCCTTGAGTTAAAAATAAATAAGAATGGAATATTGTGAGAATTTGGAGACAGCGTTTCAAAAGAACACTTTCATTAAATATTAAATGAAACTTAAAATGGAATGATAATATCTTTAAACCTTAACAAAAGTCCACACAGCAAATATAATCATTCAGCTTCCTCAGAGTTTTGTAATTAATCAACATGGACTATTTGAAGTTACAATTTCAGAAACAGTACCCAGTGTCTTTAATTGATATCCAGAAATCACTCTGAAAAACTTCAAGATCACAGACAGCAGAGAAAGCTGTTCCATTTTGAGATATAAGTGGAATTACCACCTAAAGGATCTCTTCCCCTGAGTAAGCAGTGAAGCTCTACAGAGCATCTCCTAACTGCAAATATATTAGCAATTTCTTAACTAATTATCATATAAAATATTTCACTTGTTTACATGTCACAAAGCTGAGCACCACAATCAGTACTGACATATACTTTTCATCCTGAATTACTGTTTGCAATTACTTTCGTATATTTAACCTTTCTTGTGAAATATCTTTCATACAAAACCTTTCCATACACTTAGAATAGAAATATAATGTTCCGTGTTTCTAGGCTATGCACCAAGAAAAAAGACACAACAGTAAAAAGAAAGCTCATATAACAGTATATACCATTCAGATATATGTGCACTTTTTCATCTTTTGTATCTACAGACTTATCCTGAAAATGATTAGCTATATTTATAGAACAGGCTTAAGTTCAGCAAATTATCATTTGAGATGGTGAGGAAGATTGCATGTTTCACAAACACCAACAGAAATTTCAATTGCTAAGCATTAAAACCTTTCTAAGCTATAGTCTCACAAACCAGCTAGATATTACTGTTACCTCTCAGATTTGCTATAATCAAGCCATTTCAATATTCCTGAAATTCTCTCTTCATATGTAACTGAACTGAAAAAAAAAAAACCAAACAGACGTTAACAAGGCTTTTCTGACAAGACCTGCTAATTCCAAGATACAGAACAAGTGTCCACCCTCTAGTCATATAGTAAAGTCATAGATTTGGGTTTTAAGAATGATGCATCTTAACTAGGTATCAGCAACCAGTTTCATTATTCTCATTTTTGATGGAATGTAATTCACTTTTAATGGTAAATTAGACATATCCTGATTTTGCAAACAAAAATATGTTATATTGGTGGGAGTACTTATACATTTATAATTAAATACATGTAAAAAAGAGATTTCAAGTTCAGGACATAAACCTGAAGTGCAAGTCAGAATAAATTTTATTCTTTCCAGCATGTATAAACCTTGGACTTTCATATTTTAAAAGCAAGTAATGTCCCCAGCAAAATCTTGGTGAGGTCATGCTTTGTCTCCTATGAAGGAATTCACCCATTAATAGCTTTGCTTTCCCCCAAAGTCAAGCACAAGCTTTATGTTAGTTACCTACAGTACCCAGGTGTTTTCTGTGTACTAATGCTATACATCACTGCAAATTCTTTGTTATCTATAGAAACTTACAGTTATATACTTGCTGTAGATTATCTTTGTAAGTGTGAAGAATCATGGCAGACTTACGGAGATCATCATGAAAATTTTGAAATAATTTACTAATATCAATGCCTTTCATACGAAAAAAAATACTATGAAAATAATTGCTATATTTTCACGTGTCACCTGTGAATTAACTAGACAAAACTTACAGAACTATGATTCAGCAGCACTGTGCACATTATCACACATGCAAGCAAGAGGGAATTGACATAGACCCCATCTTTCTCAGTAGCCTCCCTATCCAGCATCCTCTCTTCAAGTAGTTTTTGCTTTCTACAGCCTCTTGCCATGGCTTTCAAGTTCGTGATCTTACAGTATAGGTTATCTGAAAGCTTATTCTCAAGTATGGGTATTTTTAAAGGGCTATATAGTATGCATAGATTTTATGTGTGGAAATATGGTAATCATTGGTATAGCTTAGCAGTGTCTACTAATCAGTTATAGGATGCTTTCCTAGCGTGAGATCGGTAGTTTGCAGTTTGCTGAAACTTTCAAAACTGTCTAGGAGAGCAGAATATATAGTACCCTTTGACTTTCTCATTGGGAATCCCCTAAATGGTTTTGAAAATGTCAATCATTATTGGTAGTTGCATGGCGAAGCCAGGACGATGTGACATGGCACTTATCTCTAATACTGTTGTTTAAAAATCTTGTAGTTTAAAGATCTTATATTTCATTTCCTTCAGCTGTCTTATAGCAATTGAGATTTTCGAAGTAATTTACAGAAATTTACTACAAGTTCTATAAAAACTTACCTGTTGAATACAGCGTACAAGGTGGGGTATGTTCCATTAATTGCAACATCAGAGCCTGGCCAAAAGAAGGTGCCTGCTTTCAAATTTTGATACATTGCTGTCAGCCAGACCTATGGGTAAAGATACAAAAAAATGATTTTGTGGCATTGACACCACTGGGGGACCTCAGATCACCAAAGTAAAAATACATAATTGGATCAGAAATATGGGCTGCAAGAATGCATTACTCTTTCTTCTTTCACACATCACGCAGTTGCCCAAAGACCATATCTGATTTGAAGTTTGTTTTCTACATATACATTCCAAAGAAAACTTAGTAGCATGGACGCCAGGGTGGTGTCATTTCCTGGGTATTCTCAGCATTGAAAAAAAATCATATGGGTATTTCCATAACTGGCAACAGGTAGTGATATTTTTTCCTATGGCAATTGCCATTGGAATGGAATGTGAAGATGGAAGAACGATTCAAAGCTGCGTCAGAGATGTTCAGACTTAACATTAGGAAACACTTCTTTATCGAGAGGGTGGTCAAACACTGGATCAGGCTTCCTAGAGAGGCAGTCAATGCCTCAAGCCTGTCAGTATTTAAGAGGCATTTGCACAATGCCCTTAACAACATGCTATAACTTTCAGTCAGCCATTAATTGGTCAGGCAGTTGGACTAAATGATTGCTGTAGGTCCCTTCCAACTGGAATATTCTATTCTATTCTATTCTATTCTATTCTATTCTATTCTAGATACGGATTCTAGTTATATGACTTTATTATAAGGGCAAATTTCTATTAATCTTAAAGAGTGCAGCTGTGGTTCTGTTACAAACCTGACGAAATCCTTCATGAAACAATAGCATCAAGACCTGGGTACTTGAGTATACTATAACTATGACTGCATAGACATATATATACACACATGCAAACATATAAATAAGTATATTAATGTATATTAAGTGGATATACTATATACTACACATGTATTTTTTTTATTTTTGTACCATTATTACAGCTTGATATTTCTAGTAAATGAATAATATTAATAATAACTATAGGTACAATCAGGATGGAGGTTTTTTTAGCATTTTTTATTAAATGTGCCATACGTTGTATATAAGTGTTCATTTTGCTGGAAATTAAGCTCCTTGCTTTTATATGCCTGGACTTTGTAAGAGTATTTGTTAATGGATATAATTTGGAAGTAGATTTTCAGATTTCATTATTTAGCTAGTTGTTAAAAGAAAAAAAAATAATACCCCACCATAAAACCATATCAAAAATTTACTTTGGCTTCCCGTGGCAAGAGTTCCATTCCAATACTAGCCAAAATATTTAAGTCTTTTTTACTAACTGACACATTAATTGAAATTTTTAAGTCTCAGAATTAACTTTTTAGGGGTTCTTTTACTTCCATAAAAAGCAAACTGTTCTGTAGGCAGCCTATGACATGAAGCCTATAGGATATTTAGCACGTACTGCAAATGTATCACACTGCTTTACATTTTATTCTCTTTTTGCTTTGTTCTATAATATGGCACATGAGCCACTCCAGACATAAAGGAATACCATGATGAGAAATAAACTTACTGGTTGCCCCTTCCACCATGAAGGTTCAAATTTTTCCGTCCCTGAAAGTGAGAAATGCTTGTTCAAGTCTACATCGTATATGTTGTTATCAATAATACCATGAGATTCTGGATACAATCCCTGCAAAATGAAAACAAACAATAAAAAAAAGATGAATCTTGAAATCAAATGCAGCCTAAACTATGTTGCAATGCATATTATTGCAGTGTTGCGATTATTTTTAGGGCTGTTTTATCACAGAAACAGAACACACTTTCCTAACTCACACAGATCATCAGATTCCTGCCAATGAATTCAGCATGCCTGTCAAGTTTCCTTGAGTTTCCCTATTTTCTCCCCAGCTCGATTAAAACTTGATGTGCTATGGATTATAGATTTAGACATATAGGTCATGTGTCTATATATCAGTTGCCAAACCTATCTTAACACACATGCTCATCAAATGGCTGTGTTCTCATCCATACTCACCCACATCCAACTACTCACCCATATCCAATACTCACCATATTCACCCAATATCCAACGTCACCGGAATAACGGGTTCACAGGCCAGAATCAGACAGCATACATAAATAGCCACATAGATCATGCCTGCATGTACTATCTCAGCATCCCTCCCTCTTTCACTCCTTAGCTTGAGTTCCCATATCCCACAAAATAATTAGTTAATTCCTTGGCACCACAAAATCCTTTCTATGTCATTCAGCTAATGAAAAGGAAAAATAGCAAATTCTCACTTACTGTGACAATAGTATAGTGGTTTGGAAAGGTTTTTGTGGGGTAAGCAGCTCTCATGTATTTTGAATGTGTACCACATGTTTCTGCAACAGATCATGGAATTAATATAAATTTCTTGGTTTTTTTTTTAATTGAAAATTAACAGTCCTAAAAATCACCACAGTCAGTTGCTGTGGTATTAGAGGAGAAATGTGACTCCAAATCAAGACATATATATTCTGGTGTCTCCTTGTGAGCTAGTCCTACTGTCCCATTGCAGTCAATGGACCCTGGACACTCAGTTCAGCTCCCTAAAGCCTAGACGCCTTAGGGACATTTGAGACATTTTTAAAGATCTGCCTGGCCTTCAGATGTTGCTCCTACATCATGTCTACTAATCCAAATGGGCCTCATATACTTCTGAGACCCAAAATGGCACTGGAAACATATGTTTATGCAATGAGAAGCCTCAGGTCAGCCCAGGCAAGATATTCTGCAGAGCTATCTGGTGATGAGATGTATGGGAAGGACTCAGTTGCTTAAGTACTGGAGTCCAGTGCCATTTGAGATACCCTCAGATATCCAAGACATCTGCATGAAAGTCGGCAGTTTTGATGCAAGATCACTGGGAGATCTATGTCTTCCTGACACAGCTGCTGAAGGCCACCTAGGACACACCACAGCACTCTGAAGCACACTAGAAACATAGGTTAAGGCAACAATTTGTCCTGTGGCACCCTCTGTCTGTCAGTTGAGCTGACTTCCTCTCTAGGTTCTTGTACTGCGCTGTACAGACTGTACTAATCATACATCTCACATGCAGACATCTCTAAGAACATATCTAAATGTAGGTGCCCTGTTCTGGAGTGAATCCTATCCCAGGTGTCCTACCTTTATCTCCAAACATTGCATCACTTTTCAGCAATCTAAGGCACTTACCACTCCTGAACATCTGTAATATCTAAATCCACTGTAGCATCCAAATTATTTACCCACAAAGCAAAGATGTGAAGACTGGCAGATGCCTTAATGACATTTTTTAATCTAACTCATCTGGAGAAACAGTTCTGTACTAAGGTGTTGTCAGATGATTACTTGATTCACACTCAAACACGCTTTATTCTTTGATGTACAGCGTTTCAGTCAAAGAACAGAAACTGATTTTAACTAAACAACCTCAACTAAACAATGAAAGCCTGAAATTATTCTAAAAAACTGTTCTGGTGCAGTACAGAAAAAAGGACTTAAAGACTGTTTAAAGAAGGGCTGACTAACTGACAAATACATGAGAAACGGCATAATTTTGTTTGGATTTCTCTTGAACAGTAAAGGAGCTACATTCATAGTGTACATATTCTATAAGAACTAGCTTGATCAGCTCTACTGAAAATCCTAGGTTAATGGAGTTAAGAGAGGAAGTACTTTACGCTACAGATCAGCATTATGTTTTTTCTTTTGCAAAGAAAGGAATTTCCATTTCCTTTCTACTGTAGATTTCTGAGAAGTATAAGAATGAATGTGCATAAGCAATTGTTACAACTGACCCTAAGTGTGAGTAATGCTGAATTAGATCCGTTCTTGTTTGAAAGGATTTATTGGAAACATAGACGTAGCATGGTTTTCACGCCTTTTGTCAATTTGGCATTTCCTTTTCGCCTGTTTCAAAAAACCAGAACTGAACACTGACTTCTGCATGCATGATTTCTTCACTCATTCAAGTTCCTTGCAATGTCAGAATGACGTCAAAGAATAAAATATTTGCACAAGAAGTCAAGTTTGCACACTGCTTCAAGGTCCGGTTTCTGGATACCCTCAGTATCCACGAACAAAATTGTTAACTATTCGGTAAAATGTAGTACTTTGTAACATCCATGTGAAGTTTTCAAATAAGCACAATAGAAACAGAATATGATATATTCAGAACAGATATCAATTCTGTCTATTTAGACTAATGCTGCCGAGAAGAAATGAATAAATATGCAGACATTTTGTCTAGGTACAAAGTTATCTTGAGACCTGAGCTATAAAATATTCAGGAAATTTTAACGAAATGTGCACTAATGGGTCTCATTTTTTAGAGCCCTTTACAGCACAAGCTAAATATCTTTGGCTTACTCTTTCTCACAATATTCAGAAATACTGGGAAACAGTTACTTGAACATTACTGCAATCATATAAATATATTAAATTATACCAATATGTAAATATAATAATATTCACTGACATACTTTTAAATATGCAGCTTCTCTTTAATATCTTAAACTATCTGACTTGGAAAAGTGCATCTTTGAGGAAAATTTCACAATAACCCTATGGATTTTCTCTTCATATTACCCTCTAATGACGATCTCCTTAACAGCTAGAATTTTTCAATGGAGTACAGAGAATATAGATAATATTTCTCTGGAACTTTTTTTCAGTCTTAGACTATATTTAAAGGTATATTTAACTATTTATTTAATAAAATACTTCTGACCAGTATTAGAGGCTGTGTTAAAAAAAATCATGTTTGGTGTGCACTCAAATACAAGAATTAACGTAGACCGTTAGAATAATGATAATATACAACTAATGAGGGAGACCTGATTTGTTATTTTCTTATTGCTGAGCAACACATATGCATGACAGCAGCAAAAGGGACTAGAGAGGTTGCATGCAGACTTTTGAAGAAAGTCAAAGTACTCTTGGTAACTTACTGAGTTTTTCAATATTTGGCAGCAAAGAACTCCAAGTTTGCAAGTATTCTGCTCTAAACCCATCCATTGAAAAAAGGATAAGTGGTGGCAGATCAAACCTACGAGAAAATATGAGTTTGTCATTGTAAAGGAGTTTGAAGAGTTAGTGACTTGTTAAGATTTTTAAAATATAAATTCTACTTTTAAAAGCAGGATCCAGAATTTACATGTACTTCCCAGAATTAATATCACAGTGTGAGATAAACAAATAGTTCAATTTTGAGAGCAAATGCACAGTCCTCCTGAAAAAAAAAAAACCAAACCACTGGAGGAATAAAATGCAAGCTACTCAGTATATACAGAACCCAGAAAAAGAAATCGGGTTTTGTTAATCTTTTAATTACAAATATTTAATTCCAAATAAAAATGCTGCATACTAGCGTCCAAATACAAGCCCAGAGTATAGAACAGCCAAAGCACCTCTGTACATAGTAATGTGTTGAATTCTGTCTCATCTCCTAAGCCATCTTAAAAATCTTTCAGGGCAGCTGGACAAGGACTGTAAAAGTACAGCAGTCACCCAGCAAGCAGTTAAGGTCAATCAGCCTCAGTGCTGGGAAACATAATCTCTTTGCAATGCCAGGTTTGTGCTAACCCCTTACCTTAATACATTTCCTTTGCGAAGACACTACTAAGCAGTCCCTATTCTTTGTGGATTATATCTTTCAAGTTTCCCAGCTCATATGCAGAACGCTTCTTTGCCTCAAGGTCCCTGACACACTGAACTCAAAGCTACAGAAGGAATGCAGCAGCTGCTAATGTGCTTAGGGTAAGACTTCACGTAAAAAAAAAAAAAAAAAACCAAACCAAGGATAAAAGCCTCAGATCTGAGTTCATACAGTAGGTATGATAAAATAAGCACAAACTGCAGCTGATCTCTAGGACAGTGTTTAAATTCTTGCTATAAAAATTCTAACTAGGAGGTGCTAGCTGTGAAAATAAACTTCAAAGTTATTAAACGTGCTTTCTCTTAAAAGGAGAGAAAGGACTTAAAGGGACTTCTAAATAAATATGTATTGGCAGTTATAAACTGCTGGTGCTATAGCAGCTTTTTTCATAACACCAAGTGACAAAATCAGTAGGATCAAGTAATTGAGTTCTGCAAATTCAGTCTTTTTTGTTAACCATCATTATATATTCCACAGTCTTCTTAGAAGAAAGGAGATGATAAAGAAACATAAAAATTGTAAACGTACAACTAAATTTCAAATGTAGTTTGAAGTAGGCTTCACTACACTTAGTATCTAAAAAAACACCAACTCTTTGTGATTTATAGGAATGGTTCACTAGATAAGCCTGGAAAATATTTGGGGAAAAAATGATTGATAAAATGCAGTTACTGATAACTGACTGCAAACCATTTTTGGAGTAATGCCTGGAGTGATTACTATTAAAAAAAAAGTTATATATTTACATCAGGCAGTAATCACTATCCCTGTTTGTTTCTCATTCACGGCGGTCTTTCTAAAACACAGAAGTACACTGGCATCAACAGTTTGTATAAAACAGCTTCCTCATTTGAATCTGAAATTAAATGGAGCTTTATATAGAAATGCTGTTTACAGCACTTAAAGAAGGCCTCCTCCACTAGTTTCTAAGCTTTAGCCTATGAAACTGTTAACTCCGCAAGTTATTTGTTAACCTAAAAGTATATTTTTATACTAATGTTGGGAGGCAGGAACCCATGAAGAGGCCACAATACTAAATGTATTACTGTTATAATTAAACTAAATTGGAAGTAAAATAGATAGAATAATGGACAACATCACAAATACCATAACCGAACCAGAAAATAATCCATTTTTTCTTCGAGAACAACTTTTAAACTGTGTTTCTGCCTAGCCTCTACCTATGATTATGCAATACTGCACAAATAGCAAAATACCTAGAGGTGGAGATCAGAATTACTATGTTTCAGCATTTGTAGATATTCAGCTATATTCATAGCTTCCTTTTTAACACACCTTTCTTCCCATAGATAATTCAAGTAAAAAAAAGCCCTGTTACTTAGATAAAGAATTGCAATCATGGATTCTAAGAGTTATTACAGCTTGCATAAGGTGATTTATCTGAATTATCACAGATACAACATGGTAACATAAAATGGACTATGAACACTTTGTGATATATGAACCTTGAGATAATTAAAAAATTTTCCAGGTCTTTGCAAACTGACTTTCAAACTGGACTTGAACTCCTGTACTCTGCTCTAAACTGTAAACGATAAATGAATGTGCAACAAAATGACAAAGGTTTTAGAAAGAAAAAACATTGATAGCCACAAACTACTTCTATAGAATATTCCTCAGGGCAGGAACCTTATCCTCAGTAAATACGAAAACCACACGAAGACCTGCTTCAGGCCACTGGATTATTTCTGACCATCACAATGATTTTATTTGCTAAGAAGACAAAATTATTTTATCCTACCCGGCTGGACACTGAGGAGTTTCAAGTGACACACAAGGTTCTTCCACCCAAGGTATTTCACCTAAAAGGACAAAAGAAAATACTGAGTCAGCATTAAAAAAACCCACACAAACAACAAAGAAGTTTCCTGGTTGATCTTTTTAGAGCTCTTCCTGGTACTTTTTCTGCTTCAATAGAGAATTATAGAAATGTAAGCCTAAAGGTACCTTTAGAAATAATTTAGTACAAGCTATTAGGCCCTCAAACCCTGAAAGGGCAAATGCTTATAACTGTAAGTTGAAAACAAAAACATATAATACACAGACAAGGAAACAAACAAAATGGAAAATAAATCACTATGCAAGCTTAGCCTAAGTTTTATCTGGTTTTAAACGGAAAACATTTTAACTGTATTGTGTCCACACTGGATTGATGACTTCTTTTTTTGCAGATACCACTTATACATTTAAAGATGATTGTCAGGGCTCCCTTTAGCATTTTCTTTTTTTTTTTTCTGAAAAACCTCCTTCGGTCTTTCCTTGTTGACTATGGCTTCCAGGTTTCAAGCAATTCTTTCTGTTCTCCTTTGAATATCCTCCCACCTGCTTCACAGCTATACTCATTTATGATAACGTTTGCCAATCTCTTTGGAAGAAATAAGGGAGGTCAATAAAAGAAGAAAGAAAGCATCCAAGAAAGGAAAACAATATAAAGAAAAGAGAAGAAGCAGTGGCTGTTGAAGTTCTCGGCTCACCACAGAAAGCTTCTCTCGCAGTAATCAGCCAAAAGCAAGGATGTACAGAGGCCTTAACTAGGTCAGCTCAATCAATTGAGCACCTAATCAAACTCCTGACTGCTTTTAGCTTTAATTTGCATTTAGGTGACAAATATAATTTTGCAGGAGTGGCCTTAAATCTCTGCCCCCTCACAATATAAAGGAATTCTGATAACAGATACCATGTTTTATGTTACTGGTATAGTCCTCAGCTATCATTCCCATAATCCGATTTTACCAGTGCTATTCTTTATGTGTTTAGCCAGAGTCTGTATGAAACAATCAGCCATGAACAAAAATGTTCAGAAATAACTAAAACATAAGAAACCCAAACTGGAAATGAATTTCTAATAGAAAGGATGGGAAATTTTAAATTAGGGATGATTACTACAATATCTACTTTGGATTACATTAAGTTTGAAGCAGGAACCATGTCTCCATCTATTTTTGGAAAAAAAAAAAAAAAAAGGAGAAAACCCACACTGGGTATACTGCTGCAATATTCAAAACATCCCACCTTTCTTATGAATCATAGAATCATAGAATGGTTTAGGTTGGAAGGGACCTTAAAAATCACCTAGTTCCAACCCCCCTGCCATGGGCAGGGACACCTCCCACTAGACCAGGCTGCTCAAAGGCCCATCCAGCCTGGCCTTGAACACTTCCAGGGATAGGGCCTCAATAACTTCTCTGGGCAACCTGTTCCAGTGCCTCACCACCCTCAGAGTGAAAAAAATTCTTCCTGGTATGTAATTTAAATGTACCGTCTTCTCGTTTGAAGCCATTACCCCTCGTCCTATCACTACATGCCCTTGTAAAAGTCCCTCTCCAGCTTTCTTGCAAGCCCTCTTCAGGTACTGGAAGGCCACTATAAGGTCTCCCCAGAGCCTTCTCTTCTCCAGGCTGAACAACCCCAACTCTTTCAGCTTGTCTTCATAGGAGAGGTGCTCCAGCCCTCTGATCATCTTCATGGCCCTCCTCTGGACCCGATCCAACAGGTCCATGTCTTTCTTGTGCTGAGGACTCCAAAGCTGGATGCAGTACTCCAGGTGGGGTCTCACAAAAGTGGTGTAGAGGGGTAGAATCACCTCCCTTGACCTGCTGGCCACGCTTCTTTTGATGCAGCCGTTGGCCTTCTGGGCTATGAGCGCACATTGCCAGCTCATGTTGAGCTTCTCATCCACCAACACCCCCAAGTCCTTCTCCTCGGGGCTGTTCTCAATCCATTCTCTGCCCAGCCTGTATTTGTTCTTGGGATTGCTGTGACCCAGGTGCAGGACCTTGCACTTGGCCTGGTTGAACTTCATGAGGCTGGCATGGGCCCACCTCCCCAAGCCTGTCCAGGTCCCTTTGCATGGCATCCCTTCCCTCCAGCGTGTTGACCGCACCACATAGCTTGGTATTGTCAGCAAACTTGCTGAGGGTGCACTCAATCCCACTGTTCATGTTGCCAACAAAGATATTTAACACATTCACGTTGTTCTCCAGAAACCATCTTTTTCCCAGTCAAAAATACCAAAAACTTCACCTAAAACATCTTTGTTTTCCAAAACATCACTGTAAGACTCTAATCTTTAGAAACAAATGCATCTACCTTTATATTTGCCATGTTTGCCCATCTATTTATTTCACAGGACAATTTATATATATATATATTTATATATAAATCTTTTTTATTTTTGAATTACCTTTGCAAATGCTGTTGTAGTTTACACAGCAGTCTTTTTTCTGCAAACAGTCATCAGAACATGAACAGTAACTTCCAGGTATCCGTGTCTCACCACAACGGAAATTAGTGCACCTCCAAGATCGGGCTGAAAATTGGAAGAAAAAGATTATGATTTGGTTCACAAAACCTTATATAAACTCCTTTGTGTGGAAATCCCCCAAAGAAGTAAACAAAGATAAAAAAGAGTTTTTGTTAAACAGTAATTTGCATGTCCTGCTTGAGTTGCTTTAGAAGTTTTATCTGAAAGGAAAACTCAAGATTTCATTTAACACATAAAGCCTATTTCTGCAGGCATTGAATGGTAACACCGAGTCCTAGAATAATTAATTTTACAAACATGTCCCCAAAGTCACCCTGTTCAATGCCTTCCACCCTTCCAGGAAGATCTAAAAAAAACCCAGTCAAACCCATATTTCTCCTACAGAATAGAAAAAGAAGGAAATGCATCTTTTTCCTGTTCTTGCACATGATTCCCGGCAGACAGCAAAAAAAGAGATACAAGGGCTGAAGCAGGCAGAAAAAGCGATAAGGATGAAGAAAGACCTGAGCAGCTACTGGGAGAGCAGAGAGAGTAACTGGAGAGCAGTCTGGCCTCGATGCAGAGCCAGGCTGGTCCCCTGGAAGACGAGCGAGTGCATTCCTCCGACCCCAGGCCCCACCGAGTGCTGCATGAGGCTGACACTGCACCTGGCCGTGAAACACCCATTCATTTCCCAAAGCGCAAGAGGAGCTGGCGCAGCCACATCATTTCAGGGCCCCGGTCAAAGATAACCTACAATTTCTGCTCACGCTCACCCACAGCTTTTATCTGGGCCAGGAAATATGCACTGCAAATGTTTTGGTTATACACAAGGGACAAAAATACAAGCATCTGACTTGAGAAAGACTCTGGAAGATTTCGTGTCCTGCCAGGTCACCAAGTTACAGCCCTCCAGCCATCTCAGTGCAGAAGCGGCTCAACACCGCCATGTCCTTCCCTCCCTGAGGGAATGAGACATAACTTCAGCATGTCTACGTAAACACGAGAATTTATCCTTTTCCTATTACCATCACATGAAAAAACAAACCCAAAATAAAATGGAAACCAGCGAGCACTGCCCGTGAGGGAACATACTTGGCTCCACGCAGGTGTCCTTGTAGTCCCAGCAGCAGTCCCCACGCTCCTTGCAGCCGCTGTCGCACCGGCAGCCAGGCACCGCTTCCCCATGCGGCTCATTGCACTTGTGTCTGCAGCTGACTGTAAGGAGAAGGGGTAACAGGCACGAACTTGAACATAGGAAGTTCCATCTAAACATGAGGAGAAACTTCTTTACTTTGAGGGTGGCAGAGCACTGGAACAGGCTGCCCAGAGAGGTGGTGGAGTCTCCGTCTCTGGAGACATTCAAAACCTGCCTGGACACATTCCTGTGCAACCTGCTCTGGGTGACCCTGCTCTGGCAGGGGGTGGACTAGATGATCTCCAGAGGTCCCTTCCAGCCCCTGCCATTCTGTGATTCTGTGAGAAGGCAGCGAGTCTGAGTGCTTGGGTAACCCTGTCCCAGACATGGATCATGGAGATATGGACTGCGGGGAGAATTGTGCTGAATAATTTCACAAATCCATTTTCCCCGAGCCATTTTCCAATGTGGCCATCAGCACTTGGGTCAGCAAGGCAACACAAAAGCTGTAGGAAGTCCTCTGGACACTGAAGGTGCTGGTGGCCGACTGGGCTGTGCTCACCCAGAGCCTGCGGCAGGGCTGTTTCTGCAGCAAGTCTCCCCAGGACCAGTGGCACAGGAGGCAATGGCACCGGTGCCAGCATGAGGAGAGGGAAACTGGCCTCTCCCCTACATATTTTCAGGTCCAGGCTGTGAGAGGAAAAGCGACTCCCACGTTGGATGTTCCCTAATGGACCTGGCCAGGAAGCTGCATGGGATGGGGGCTCCCTCAGGGCCGGGCACCCAGAGCCATGGGGGTTCCGCGGGGTGGCTGGGCAGGGCCTGGCAGCCAGGGCCTGTCCCACTGCCCAGCCAGGAGCAGCCAGGGGGGCACTGGGGCAGCCCCACTCCAGGCACTGGGCACCTCCCTGGGGACAGGACGAGGCCAGACTGTTGGCCTGTGGGTGGGCCTGGCTCTGCGGGACCCATGGCCAGGAAGGGCAGGGCTGTGGGGAACTGGAGACCAGCCCCACTGTAGTGTTACTGGGGCAGGGGCTGATGGCCTCGAGGGGCTGAAATGGGGTCCTGGGCCACAGGGGAGGGTTGGGGCAGCCCCAGGGGGCTGGGCAGGGCCCATAAGGCTCATTAGTGCACTCAGGATTCTGACCATACCTCTCCCACTTAATCGTTACAACGTCCCTTAAAAATCTGCAGGTTGGTTGATTTGTTTGAAAGAAAGAAACGGGTCCAAATAAGGGGCCTCGTGTTGGAAATGGAGACATGCAGTTCCTCACCACTGACACCTTCGTGCAGGGAGAAGGGAGAGCTCTGGCTCTCCCAGGGGCACCTGAGGACACCCAAGGACAACCCCATGTCTCCAAACATCACCCACAGCTCCACATTAGCCAGGACAAGCCTTATGTCCACATTCTCTGTACTACAGAAATACTGCTTGAACCACTCTTGAGCACCCACATTTCCAGTTTTCTTGTCCACTCGCACTGTTAGACAGGGATAGGTATAACTACTCAGATGTGCTGGTGCAATTCTATTATAGTTGCCAAAGGGTTCATGCTCTTGCAGGGTGCACTGCCTACAAAATTCAGGCTTTAATATCTACTGTGTAGAAACCACGTAGAGCTAAAATGATTTTTTGCAAGCTAGCCAGCCTCTTTCACACGTAGAAAGTTGTACCTTGTGCTTTAAGTGGTTACATCAACAACTATTGTTCACTGCAAGAAAGGTTTGCAAATAATTAGAATGACAAACAATATATGTAATGAGCATAAACAGAACTGTCAAAAGTAGAGATGGAAAGACGTAATTGAGTGTTACTCAGTAATTGTGGGTTAGCATTTACTTAGTAATTGAGGGTTAAGTGTTTTATGACTGGAGTTTGTTCTGTCAAGAAAGCTATGATTTTTCACAAATGTACATAAACATTGCAAACAGTTTTTCATGCTTTTTTGGCTGAAGTTTAGAGTATTTCATTTAATTTTTCCTCCATCTATTGGCTTTTGAACAATTTGAAGTTGTTCAGATGGTCTATCTGATTTAAAATGATATAGGATATAGCATGGTGAGTCTAAGTCAGAAAAAATAGAAACATTTTCCTGTGTCTGTAATGGAACTGTTCACACCCCTCATAATTTGCAATACGTGCTTCTAATTCCTTTACAATATTTGCATAATTGTGCAAGGTCAGGAATTTAGTATTTCATTAACTTTTATTTGGAATAGTCACTACAATTACAGGAGCTATAAGGAAATCTACCTTGAGTATATAAACAGAATCAATTATACTATCACCAAATGCAAGCTCTGTGCTGATTTTTAAACATACAGAATGACACGTCCTCCTGACTCCTTTCCAGGCCCCTTCTCCTGAGAACCCAAGGCTCCAGCACCCATCTCAACCACAACTCCCTTTGCTCCTGAACAGCAACGCTCTTTCCTACTGCCCTCATAGCAAATGCAACTGCACAAAGGTACGTGTCATTCAGGGCTGAGGCTTCCCCTCCAACTCCTCAGTGTAATACCATGTGTTCCTCATTCATCTTTCTCAGGTAGGTCTGGTTATGAAAGTGGCAAATTAAATTAGTCAGTCCCTGTTTAAGGTTGTTCTGTAACACCTGCAGTCAGAGGCACCAAAACGCTAACTTGCTGATTTGGTGCCATTTTTTGCTTACTACAATTATGATCAAGTTCCTCAGGTAAATGTCAGTAAAGACTAAAGCTGTGGGTATCTACATATTTTACACAGAAAGTTGTAATACAACATAGGCATCATCAAAAAGCAATTACAGTTCCATCTCGTCCTATTTGCTAGGCCCATAGTATTGAAAGATGTCAGCAGGAGCTAAGATTTGATGAATAAGTAGGTAAACAAGTTCAATATGTGTTGATTAGCAATGAAACTGAGACTGTGCTTCCTTGAACTCCTCCAGTATGAGATTACTACTTTCTTTATTCTAAAGGAAGTGTTTTATTTCATTCACTATGTGCTGTGTTTGTTCTCATCCAGCTTGACCCCCTGACATCAAAACGCTGCTTTGTTTTCCTAACTAAAAAATAACCTTCCACCAAATCAAAGCCTTATCCCATTTTTACCATAGCTTTACAGAAACTGAAGTTTTCAGAGAAAGTTCATAATCAGTTTTAACATTAACCACCTGAGCTATGCCAAATGTACCCAAAGCATGAGTCCCGAAGATGGTCCAATGATATCTCTTTTACAATACATATTGCTTAAATAATTGCAAGGTATTATACATAATAAGGTAAGTCCTACCTCAAATTTCCTAAAAATATTATAATAAAATTTCCAAATCTGTCATGAACTAGATTTAACACTTCTGGAAAGAGAAGCAAGGCACTCAGTGGTTTAGGATAGGTTTTCCAAGTATTCATTGTGAGTGTACAGTTTTTATACAATCCAACTTGAAAAACGCAAGAACTTTATTTCCACAGGTGATAAGTTTTCACAGAACACTTACATTACGCCATAAAAGAGGCCCTGCTGAAGGCTTTTACCAGATTTAGCTTCAGCATCACTTACGCTGAAAGTATTGTAAACATACCTTGCTCCTGGACACCACGGTTCAGTCCTAGTCCTAAACCTAATCCCAGGGATACAGCCACCAAAGCACACAGCAGAACCTGTCACACAGACACATAAAAATTAAAGTTCACAGTTGTGGTAAACTGTTAGGTTTATTAGAAATTAACCATGTGATTATTATTTCTATGAGCGTATGATTTCTTACAAACTAATGATTTCTGTGAACTTGTTCATCAAAAAATTGGAGACATTCTGAGCCTGAAGATAGGAGAGGCACAAGAACGATAATCTTGTGAACTGCTTACAAGCCAACGTCTTAGTATCACACGTTTAACCTATGGCCAGCCCCATGTTGTAATTGGGGAAGTCTTTCCTGGAGAAAAGATAGTAGGAAGTAATTGACATATTTACCTGTTTTGCAAATTCTTAATCTGTGTAAAGAGAAGAAAATTGCTTTTATTCAGCTTCTGCATTTCCATGAAATGCTCACAGGGATTTCTTAAGAGACGCAGCTGGATTGAGACTGCAAATGTCAAATTTTCATCCACATGCCAGTTTCTCGTAATAAGTCACCCTGCTACTGAGGTAAGAGGAAACTGGAAAGAGACAAACAGCCCAAGGAAACCTCATAGCAGAAAGCAGCATAACGTTTGGGATGCTGAGGAAGAGCTAAGGAGGCCCCTATCAGTTTAAAAGATGCTCAGGATGAATGGTGATGGATGCTGGCTGAAAGGCAGAGCAAAAAGTGACAACCCACAGAGTATTTCATAGTGTATGCACTCCCACTAAGGCAATGATGGGAAATGTATATCACAGAAGATCACCACAAACCAGCCCAGTTTACTTCCCAATTTTGCCTCAGAGCCTTCTTTTGTCTCCTGCCATTTCCAGGAACCACCAGGCACTAGCAAATACTAAGATTCAAAATAAAGTAGAAATGAGAGACGCTTACTCTCATGCTTTTACTGTAACGGAGCCTCTTAACTGAGACTACAGGAATTATAAGGAGCTGAGAAAAACTGTATGTGTGGGTAGGATAGAACCAAGAGCACGTATGCTGTCCCATTACTTTTTACCTATCCCTGCTCACAAAAACACCCTACGCTCTTTGTTACTGCCTGTCCTGCCCTGCAGGTGCTGGGCAGAAGCGTGGCAGCAGGAAGGGCTGCTCAGTTCTCAGGTGTGGGTATACAGTTTGGCCACAGCGCAGCTCCACACCAGGACAGTCTATGTGCAAATTATTCCTTCCCATAGACCAGGAAGATCCAGGCACACAAGCCAGAAAGCCAGGGGTGTGGCACGCTCCAACTAGCCCCCTAACAGGGACAACCAGGAGACCTAACCATGGGTCTGGTGCGGCACATACCTCCCTTCCTCTGGACAGATACAGTTGGAGGTGCACCTTCCAGACGCCACACTTTCTTCTCCTGCTGCTATCTTCCCTGCGACCATGCTCAGAATTTGCTGTTTCTCCGCTGCTGCCCACCCTCTCGAGCCTCATGTCACTGAGTTCTTCCCAAGCAACACCGAACACCAACAATGCCAAAGTTACTTCCTTCACACTTCCTTTCTCCCACCTTTACTTTCTTCCTGCTCACTCCCTGGTCTTCGTACGGGAGAAATACCCCGAAAGTTAGGAATGGAAATGGAATTGGTGACAGAGCTGGGTAAGAGAGACAGATGGGATGAGCGTGTTTGGAAAGATTGCCCAAAATGACAGAAATGCTGAAGTCTCTTGAAGAGAGACCCCAGGCATAAAGGCAGCAGTTTAATCCTACATCCAGTCAGCAAGGACTGAGAATCAGGGGGTGAACAATGACCACTTTCTGGGCAGGGAGGATAACGCTGCCAGAGTAGCCTAGCAGGTCTTGTTTCACTGAGTACAGACCAGCCCAATCACCAGGGTATGCACTCTTCATCTTAAAGTTCTCTATGGTTTTACCCTCTGTTTTCATGAAAACTCACATTTGTATTTGAAATAAACAGATAATACTAAATTGAAAGTACAGCTATTACAGCAGCAAACATTCCCACTGCTGCAAGCAATGAGAGAGCTGAAGTAAAAACCCAAAACTCGTAGCAGGTATACAGATGAGATGCTGCATTTATTATAGATTTTACACAAAGACCCTTGATTTTGGGACATTCATCCTTAAGGTGAAATAACATTGGTAGCACCTATTCAAATCCTCAGACTTTCCACAGCTAACTTCTATGCCTAAATTCAGGACTACGGCTATTTACTAATCTCTGGAGGATTCGTTAGACAATGTGACTACTATTTGTCAGTACACAATTCTCTGCCTAAGCTTTCAGGAAAAAGTTGCCAAGGAAGTACTTCATGCACATAGTTTATCAAATACCTAGATAAATGGTGTAGTATATTAACAGTTTACACCTCCAATATTTAGATTTTGTTTTTTTCATAGATGCAGGAATTTGAAAACTAGCGCATTTGGAAGAATAAATGTTTTAGGATACTTAAATTTGTCATTTTACTCTTCTAAATACCTCTTGACAGTATAATTTACTTTCCTCCATAGTTAGGTATTTTTCCCCACATTGTTTCTTATGATTCATTATTTTTATTGAAAATTGAAGGAAAAGAACTCTGTTATTTTATCTTCTTTTTTTTTTTCTCAATTTCCAATATTTTCCTTATATTTTATGCAATCCTTGCACAATGCAGCATTAAATAGGAAGTTGTACTATATGAATTGTTCTGATGACATATAGAATTGAAGACTATCATAACTTGCCTCTCTTTTTCAAAGGTCTGCTTTCAAAATTAAGCTTTGAGTCTTTCCAAAGTCAATACCTGTCATTTTCTCTAAATTCCAATTACAGATGCAAGAGCTTGCTTGTGCAAACATATACACGTACTTATATATGTATACATACACATTTAAAGTTTCTTTTGTGGTCACAAACAAGCTTACAACTGTGTATTGGCTACAAAAAAAAAAGATTTTAAAAACATAACAAAACCTCTCCACATTATTATTTACAAGGCAGACGCATGACTCTCAAAGTCCTGGGGAAGATGGAAAGAGTTGACATGATATTTGAGATGTGGGACGGACAATACCGTATGAAACGGTTCATTAGTCTTTTTCCCATGCCTTGCTTCCTGAGCGGTATCCACCAATGCCTTTCCTACACGTTCTGTTTTGTTAACGACAAACCAAAGATATAAAAGTAAGCAAAAAGGAATTGCGGCTGCCTTGGCTACAAACACATCTGTTTTTATCAAGCGTATAAAATAAAGCGTTGAAGCAATGTATTTGCTCTGCAAAAGACCTGTCAGGTTATCGTAATGAACCGAAAAGTGCAGCTAACGGCCAGAAAAAACCAAGTTTGCTTTATAAGTACCAGAAGAACTTTAGAAATATGCCAGTAAAGTTAGAGCATTCATGAAACTTGAAGCATCAATTACCAAGCTACTCTGAATGATTATATTAATACAATGAAACTTCTAAAAATTCTGCGAATCTGAGAATTTTTAAACCAGCAGCCCTGAAGAGCAGCACCTACTTACAACACAGGCGACTTTGTATTTCAGGAGGGTTTTTTCCTTCACGTACTCTGTTGGATTCAAAGACACCCCACTCAAATATCTGCTATGATCGTTGATGTTATCATCCTGAAGCTCCATTTTGCCGAGACCGGTCTCTCGGCTGCGCGTATGCTGCCTCCCCGGCTGGGTCAGCTGTGACTAAGACGCTACTCCTGCTTCAAGTGTGTGTGGACTTTGTTCATAGGGTTTTTATGGAAGCCTAGCTTTTGCATCAGAGATAGGTTTGCAGGAAGCCAAAGTAAGCAGGAAAAGGAGTCAGAAAGGTCAAAGGCTGAAAAGCATTTCCTGCACACAGAGAAGCTGGCAAGGTAAGGACAGCATTAAGTAGACGCTTAAGTGGTGATTAGGAGTTAAACGTTGCTAAGCAATAAAATGCAAAAATGACACAAATTCAAAGTACTCAACTATTTGGTTAAAAGCTTGTCACCCAAAGTATTTGTTATCTTCAAAGAAAGTGTTAAGTACATTTACCGAAACCAATGCGAAAGTAGACAGGTTCGTAACTCCTGCTCTCTGTCACACCTGTGTTTTCAAGTCCCTTCCCTTATGTAGCACCAGAGGATTCCTCCTGTTGAATTTCAATCCATCTTTGTCACATACTTTTTTTTCAGCTTGTTACATGTTTTTTCAGTAGTGATAGATGTACTCATTAAAAACAAACGGTATACAGCCAAATCAAATTCAATAAAAAATAAAAAGGTTTTGTTTAACTACAACTTGAAATCTATTTGTTTTTCAATTTGGTAGTTAATGAAAGGGTGGTTTGTTATGAATTGACCTTCAAAGCCTATTAAGGCTATGCAACTGTAACTATTGAAATGTTGATCTGATTTGAAACTTGAGCACCACATGAGCTGTAATTTATAATAAATAAATTTATAATATTTATAATTATGAAAAAAATACAAAATATAGCAGTATACAAGCTGGTATGAAGAAAATTAACTCCATCACAGCCCAAACAAGTACAGTCTCTATCCCTTATACTATACCATTTGTGTCATGCTCAGGTCCCACATTGTCCAATACACCCCCATTATTCACACCCTTCCCCTCCCCAGCCGTCCTTTGAGTTATAGACAGATACCATTCCCTTACTCTACGGGCCACTCCTGTAAAATGTCCATAAAACGCCCATTGAGTTTATTTCTTCCACGACCTGGGTTCCATCTATTACGGCGGTTGCTCAGGGCAGGAGAGGCAGTGCGTTGTGTGGAGTTACTTGCTGCCAAAACCTATTCAGGTCGGGTCACATTTGCAGGGCTTCTCGTGAGTGTTGTCCTCTCTTCAGGCGGTTCCTGCTATAGTACTTCATATAACAAGCAACTCAAACAATGTGTTACACCAATCTAAAGTTTTATCCATTACGATCTCCATGCCCGGTCCCTTTGAACCAGGCTATAAGGTTTAACATGGCAATGCACTCGTCCCCTTGTCCGTACTCCGGCACAGACTTATCCACAGGCTGCAGTCCCTTCAGGGAAGTGCCTCCTCCAGTGTGGCCCTGTCCATAGCCCCAGACACTTCGGGACGTATCTGCTCCAGCATGGAGTTTCTCACAGGTCACAGTCCTTTCAACTGGAGTTCAAACTGTAGTTACAGCATGCCTACTACAGCAGAACAGCAACAGCAGCACTGCCCTGGCCATACGCCAGCCCAGGCATGTGGCCAGTGCTGCTACCAAAAAGTTTCCAGGCACAGCAAAGTAAGATGATAATACAGCAAACAGCAGCCACTAGCAATGACTAGACTCAAATACACAGCAAAGCAAGCAAGTCCCGTGGCGAGCACAGGAGCCTGCCAATTAACAGCTAAACAGCTGTAACAGCTATAAATCCAGTCCAGCACATTCCAATCAAATATGTCGTTATCTCGAACCCCTCTGGCCCAGCACTGGGTGCCAAAAAGCACTGTTGTGGGTTAACCCTGGTAGGCAGCTCAGCCCCACACAGACCCTCACTCACTCCCCCACCAAGGGAGAGAAAACTTGTGAGTTGAGATAAAGACAGTTTTATAGGGAAAGCAAAAGCTGCGCACGCAAACAAAGCAAAATCAGGAATTCATTCACTACTTCCCATCAGCAGGCCGGCGTTCAGCCACCTCCAGGAAAGCAGGGCTCCAACACACCTAATGGTTACTTGGGAAGACAAACTCCCATAACTCCAATCGGCCCCCCTTCTTCCTTTTTTCAACCAAGGTTTTATTGCTGAGCGCAACGTCATATGATGTGGAGTATCCCTTTGGCCAGTTGGGGTCAGCTGTCCCGGCTCTGCCTCCTCCCAACCTCCTGTGACCCCCAGTCAACTTGCAGAGAAGGCCTTGAGGCTGTGTAAGCGCTGCTCTGCAAGAGCTAAGCCAGGGAGGTGTTATCAACACTGTTTTCAGCACAAAACCCAAACACAGCACCATACAAGCTGCTATGAAGAAAATTAACTCCATCCCTTCCAAAAGCAAAACGTAAATTTGACCTTTGAGAGTGTGAATCATCAGTGTAGGCACGCAGGGTGGATTTATGCTCTTGCTGATATCAAAGAAAAGAATTCAGCAAATGTAACAGGAAGTGATCTTATATACTTGATTTTGCTACTTTTACCTAATCATTGCTCTAATCTCACAAACTTTACTGCCCACATCAGGAATTTCTATACAACTACTCACTGATAAAATAAGAATATGAAACTTCGTGAACATTGACCAAGAACCCAGACTTTTCTGTTTAAAGTCACATATTTAAAAATACTTTTCTTCTTCCCTACCAAAAGACAATTCCCATAAAAAAACCACTCTGTATGATCAATACTTTCAGGTAAAGAAAACAACAGTGAAGAAGGAAATAATTATCAATTATTCTTCTGTTCTCAGTTACTGAATCGTAAAGTTAAGTGACTGCGCTGCATATAGTCCGACACTACACAAATGCAGGACAAGGGCAGAGACAAACCCATTCCCCTACAGTCAAATTGCAGTCCTCAGTTCATCTGTCACTTCCAGAAACAGGAAGATGGTTTCGAAGAACACAGGCAGGACATCTCTGCCATGTACATGTTAACAAGCAACTTGAGGAAATAGGGAGAGACATTTCTGAATAGCGCTGTGTTGTAGCCACTTCCAATTTTCACTATAATTCCTGTCATTTTAAGCTACTAGTATATAGCAGCTGAATGTCCTCTAAGGCCATCAAGAACTAGACAGACCTTACATATCATCAGTAAAAAGACACCTTTATACTCATTGTCATCCATCTTCTAAAATGAATGGCACTCACTTAGGAAAAAAAAACCCAAAGTTTAGCCATTTCTCTCATTTATCATCTGACATCAATGACAAATGGTCATTTTGACGAAGGTTGTTTTCCAGAGTAACATAACATTTACAGTCATTTTGAAAGGTGCGTTTCCTTTTCTGTCTCTGCATGAAGAGGGTCGTTTCTTCCTCATGCAAATGCTGCTTTTCTTCCTTGTTTGGTGAGGCTTGTGGCTCCGTGTTGCCTAATACACTGAGTCTGACAGGGCTTCGTGCCTTGGCAATCCGAGCGCAGAAGATCCGTACTGTTCCTCCTCTTGGACATTCGGTTCCCTTAGGAACAGCAGGATGACCACAGCCTGACCTGCTGTGGCACCCCTGGCCCTGGCCCTCAGCTCCACCCCAATGACCAGATTCTCTGCCAAAGGCAGGATCATAGGTAGTTCAGTTTTGTTAAAATGAGATCTGGTTAGACAAGGAGTTAATTTAGGAGATAAATCATGGTTGGGACTTCTTAGGGGGTTCAAGGCTGTCATGCGGTCCAGTTTTAAAACTCAAAATTGGGTACAGTATTTGGGCCAAGTTGTGGACCAGGACTCTAGTTAAGGTTCAACCAAGTCTGTCTAATAAAGGTAACCAGTTAGATTTGGGCTGGCATGGTAAGTACAGTTTAGAATGAATGTTGGTTAATGACCTAAAATCAAGATAAACTCAAATTTGGCACAAAGTTGTGGACAGATTATGGGCTCGGTACATATTAAGGTTGGATCAAGATCTGTAGACCAAGGCATGGTTAGGAATGGCTGTTAGCCTGTGAGTGTGACGGAGCAATAAAGCAGTTAAAAATAAGAATAATAGACTGGTCCTCAACATAAGGATAAGACATATTCCAGTCCCGTTATGGGTTACTATGGGAATGGACTAGGAGCTTGGCACAGAATTGAAGTAGATGCCTACCCTGAGCCGGTCTGCCCATGGTCAGCAAGTACCGACACTAGATGTTGACAGGATATCCAAGGGCATGTCATATCATACTTCAACACATTTTAAATAAGCACACAGCAAAGTGTATAATGAATGTTTCTTACAGAAGAAAGTTAAGGCTGAGGGCAACCCAATTTTAAGAGCAACACAAGCAAGTACAAATGGACCTTCCTCTACAATATATACTGTTTCCAATGATCATTCATTACATGTATAGGTAGGTAAATAACATACAGGCAAGCATTACTTGTTTCCCAACCAGGTATTTCTCATTGCTGACAAGAATGCACTGACTTCAATCACACGTACTACTGCCATTTGGCTACAGCACGTATCTCCGCTAGCTGTGCAAGTGGTGCTGCCCTGCATATCACAGTTTCCTGGGGTACTTTTAAAATTTATTTATAACATTTCTCATTGCTTATGTTACCTATTCTTCTAGGCCTGCTTATACAAAAGCTGTTTACAACAAATAATCCTCTAGACAATTGAGCTTTTCCCCTATGGGTACACTGTTATTTTCCACTCAGTTCCAAGACTGGAAATGTTAATTTCCTGCTGCTCTGAGGCCTTCATCTATCAGCTAGAATTTGGGATATCAGCTTTATTTTTCTGCTGTAGCCTTAAGTTTGTATCTAGTCACCAGCACTACCTGAATTTAGGTTCAGTGCTATTCCAGGACACTACATGTCCAAACAGCCACAAACAGCTCAGAATATGCAATGTCAGAGAGCCACAAAACTTTAAAATTGACTTGATTTGGCATTTTACACTTAGCTTTAATCTACAAACCGCTGCAGATGTATAATGTACCCTCAGATGTTTTCAAATAAATGCATTTTCAGTTTATTCTAACTTTATGCCATTTAATGGGAATTAATAATTCTAACTTTATAGTAACCACAGCAAAGTATAGACCCGTAAGAATTATTTTTCTTAATTAAGTCCCTTACTATAAGAACCTTACTTCTAAGAACCAGAGCACGTACATTGTCAAATTATTCTAAGAACAGATTATTAAAAAAAAAAAAAACAAAAACAAAAAACCAAACAACAAAACAAACAATGAAGCCTAAGCAAATATTTTCGTAAAGAAAATAACTCCCAAATTTTTAAATGGCATTTTTAATGCCTTGGCCCTCCCTTCCGCCCTCGGTTCCCGATTTCTTCCCCCGTAGGCATCGCTCCCGGCCGGGCAGCGGCGGGGAGCGGAGCCGGAGCGGAGCCCGGGGCCGAAGCAGGGGCAGGGGCAGGGGCAGGGGCAGGGGCAGGGGCAGGGGCAGGGGCAGGGGCAGGGGCCGGGGCCGGGGCCGGGGCCGGGACCCGTCCCGGGCAGGCCGAGGCGGGCGGTGTCGCACGGAACGCTGCGGTCGCCGGAACGGCCGGGCCGAGCAGCCGCTTCCCGGGGCGGGATCGGGGTCGGAGCTTCCGGCGGGCCGCGCCGCCGTCTGCGCCTGACAAAGGGCCCGGCGGTGGCAGCCGCTGGGCTGTGGGGTCCGGCCCGGCACCATGGCGATCCCCATGGTGCCCATGGAGACGCAGTTACAGAGCATCTTCGAGGAGGTGGTGGTGAGTCCGTCCCCGGAGCGCCGCCGCGGGGGCGGGGGGAAGCGGTGTGAGCAGGCCGGGCCGGGCCCGGGGCCTGTCCGGCGCCCTGCGGTCCTCTGCGCTCCCTGTGCGGAGGGAACGGACGGGGCATCCTTAAGAGGATAATCAGGGGAGAAAGAACTTTTTATTTTCCTGGCGCACCCCTGTTGAAACCCCGGGGGTGCGGGATTGAAGCACCGTGAGGAGAGCGGAGGGGAGGGAGGTGGTTTCTCAGAGATGAAATCCCCTGCTCTGTTGAGTGTTTATCGGGCAGCTGGCACAGAGTAGGACCGGGCATGAGTCCAGTCCTAAGGGGGAGGCAGATTGCTTACCCAGACCCAAATTGTAGTGTGCTGTGTTTGTTGTGGAATAAGCAGTTCGAAGAGACGTTTCGAAGGAGATTGTGAGAAGATGGATGTCTTGAGGAGACGTTTTTCTTCAGTCAACAGGATGGTGTGAGCAAATTGTGGAAATACACCCCCACAATGGTACTGCAAACTGAAGCATTATTCGGTGCGTCATTAGAATAGAATAAAATAGACAATTTTAGTTGGAAGGGACCTACAACGCTCATCTAGCCTGAGCAATTCAGGGCTGACCAAAAGCTAAAGCATGTTGTTAAGGGCATTGTGCAAATGCCTCTTGAACACTGACAGGCTTGGGGCATCAACCGCCTCTCTAGAAAGCCCGATCCAGTTTTTGACCACCGTCTTGGTGAAGAAGTGCTTCCTAATGCCCAGTCTAAACCTCCCCTGGTGCAGATTTGAACCATTCCTGCACATCCTATCACTGGATCCTAGGGAGAAGAGATCAGCACCTCCCTCTCCACTTCTCCTCTTCAGGAAGCTGTAGAGACCAATGAGTTTGCCCCTCAACCAGACAAGCCCCAAGTCCTCAGACGCTCCTCATAGAACGTTCTTTCCATTGGTTTCATCACTTTTGTTGTCCTCCTCTGTACGCATTCAAGGACCTTCACATCCTTCTTAAATTGTGGGGCCCAGAACTACACACAGTACTCAAGGTGAGGCCGCACCAACACTGAATAGAGTGGGATAATCACCTTTTTTGACCAGCTATTTATGCTGTGTTTGGTGGACCCCATGATGCTGTTTGCTCTCTGAGCTGCCAGGGCACACTGCTGACTCACATTGAGCCTCCTGTTGACCAGCACCCCCAGATCCCTTTCTGCAGGGCTGCTCTCCAGCCACTGCTCTCCCAGTTTATACTTGTGCTTGGCATTAATCCATCCTAGGTGCAGAATCTGGCATTTGGACTTGTTACATTTCATCCTATTAATCATAGCCCAATGCTCCTGTCTATCTAGATCCCTCTGCAAGGTCTTCTGTCCCTCAAGAGAGTCAACAGCACCTCGCAGTTTGGTATCGTCAGCAAACTTCCTAATGGTGCATTTAACATCCAGATCATTGATAAATATACTGAACAGAACCGGCCCTAGAACAGAATTTAACCCTGAGGAGTACCGCTGGTGACTGGTCGCCAGCCAGATGTAGCCCCGTTCATTACAGCCCTTTGAGCTCTGCCTTTCAGTCAGTTCTTCACCCAGCGCACTGTGAACCCCCTCATCCCACTGTTGGACAATTTGTCCAGAAGGATGCTGTAAGGGACAGTATCAAAATTTGCTCATAGCATATTTGCCCATACCCAATTGATTTCTCCTTTTAGCACTGTCATTCAGATTATGTTTTCACGTTTAACATTGTGATTTCACTGTGTTGTCACGATGCCTGTTTTTCAGCAGGTATTTGCCTAAAATTTTTATGAAACAAAAAAAAAAAAGGTCCTTACAAAATTTAATTGCATTTTTGAAGCCATAACTGAGGAAATAGCAAGTTGTTACTTTCACTGTTGCTGTTACCGACTTGGTGGACAGCAGAGAAAGTTACCTAATTTTTTGTGCAGAACAGATGAGCATCGGTTTTTCTTCTGCTTCTTGAGAAATCTATGAGTAGCAGTGACAGGCAGTTCTATAGTCTGTACAATTGAGAAGGATCACCAGAAAGATTATTTTATTACATGCTCTTATTCCTACAATACAAAAATGAAAATGGATAGTGGCCAGTTATAGATCACTTCTGAGTATAATATGAAATTCATATAGAAGGTAAAAAAAGTTGTAGAATAGTATTTTCCAGAACCTCTTTGCTGGTGTATTAGAGTAATGATGTAGAAGGCTTTGAGCAAAATGGAGTTTTAAAAAAAAAAAAAAAGAAAAGGGAGGAGGGCAGGCAGGGGGGAAGGAATTATATTCATAAATAGTCTTTCACCTAGTACAAGACCATATAATCAATCGATGGAATTTAAAAAACAGTGTACCTAAACTCAGATGGGAAAGTAACTGTATATAATTGATTTGTGTAACTGAGTGTCATGGAACATAAGTGGGACGAAAGCTTAATGGGATTCAAAGTATGAAAAAGAGCTGCAATAACAGAATCAAACAGTTTCTCCAGCTTTGGGAAGTAAATTCATCTCTAGGTCTTTAGAAGAAAAAAAAAAACACAAAACAAACCAAAGAGCCTTAATCTGGATCCACAAGGTATGTTGTTTATGTGTTTATATGAAAGCAAAGCAATCTCAACTTTGAAAGAATCTAACATAGCAGAAGAAATATATCTGCCTCTGATACAGTCCCATAACAGTACAACTTATTCTTTTGTCCTTTGTCTTGGTGGTGTGATACTCATAGAAAATCTTTTCACAATAGCTCACTCAGAGTTTTTCTCTTACAGAAAACGGAAGTAATTGAAGAAGCATTTCCTGGGTGAGTGTAACGTTAGTTTATATGTGCAAAACACTCTGTATGCATGTCCTTTTTCACTTGTGTTCTTTCATTGGGTGCTGCTAATAACTAATTTTTTTTTTTTTTTTTGCATTAGTATGTTTATGGACACTCCTGAAGATGAGAGAACCAAACTGATCAGCTGCCTGGGCGCTTTTAGACAGTTCTGGAGCAGTCTTTCCCAGGTTAATATTTAATTTGTTGCTTACATGTACTTTATGTACGTTTTTAATATAGTGAAACCTGGTCTAGTAGACAAACATTTAAGCTATAAAGTCTGTGTCCAGTCATTCAGAATCTGGTTTCGGATATGGTGCAGTAAAGAATGTAGGAAGACTTTGCAAGAAAAAAGATTAGTTTTGACATTTATAAGATTATATAGTTTTTCAGCAGAGGTTAGTGTGCAATGCACATAAAGGTAAGCAAATGGGAATATAACAGTAAAGACAAAAAAACCCAAACTCAACAGGTAGTTTGTTACAGGATTTCCAGTAGTAGGAAAAAAAAAAAAGGAAATTATATTCAAAAATTAACTTCCAAAAGTTAGATGCCTCTAGGCACTCTTCTGTAATGGGAGACCTGGTCATCTTTGTTTTTGCTGAATTTGATCATAACTGTGAAAAGGAAAGAATAGTCTATAACACCTCTATTTTATTCTTATTTTGTGCGAACTTGTATGTGAAGAACAAAGTTCACTATAGAAATCAGTGTTTCAGATAGGAGGTATTCTGTGAATTGTTAAACAGGACACCAATACTGGACAACTGCACTTCTTCAAAATGAGATCAAAAGACTTGTTGGGAAAACTGTATCTTGGACAACTGGACAACTTCTACCATTTATAATCTTGTTCTTCTGTTAGTTTTGTTTTTTCATGGTAGGACACTAAATGAATCTTATAGTTTGTTTCACTACATGTAAATAAATTCTTTCTCCCCTCTACTGCTTTTTCAGGAATCCCATGAACAGTGTGTCCAGTGGATTGTAAGATTCATTCATAGCCAGCATAGTCCTAAAAGAATTTCTTTTCTTTATGACTGTTTAGCAATGGCAGTAGAAACTGGACTTCTGCCACCCAGGTAAGCTATATAGGAATGAATCGATAAATAGGATAAATGAAAGTTGTAATATTAGAGGGTATTTTACAATGACATTGTAAAAATATTGCTGGAGAGCACGTACTTATTATCTGTCATTCATTCTTGCATTGTCTCCTTCTGCTAGGATGGTTTGTGAATCTCTGATAAACTCTGATACGCTTGAATGGGAAAGGACACAGCTGTGGGCATTAACATTTAAATTGGTCCGGAAGATTATTGGAGGTGTAGACTACAAGGTATCTTCCCCCATTCCTTTCTTTGTGATAAGACATGTTATTTTCTTGCTTTGTATTTAGGACTTTGTCAGAGACATCCTGTGTTTCAAAGTCGGCTTTGATTATGAAAGAAAAAAGTAATTCAGTGAGACCACTTTTAATGCTTTTTCATAGTTGAGCTTTACCTTAATAGATTATTCTGTAGGGACAATGTAACTCTCACTACTCTTTTCTCTATTACACAGTTATCTTTCATCCCTCTTTCAGCTACAGACTAAATAACCCTAATGCAGTTGCAGAAGTGGTACACATGGAAAAGTAATACTATGAAGCATTAAGGTTGAAGTTTTTGCATCTGCTCTGACCCCTGTTGTGATGTAGGAAAAAGGTCACAAAAGCTGAGTCTTTGGCAGGGTACGCTCTAACAGAAGGAGTAGGAAACCATGCATTTCTTGCAGAGAATCACCTCACCAGCATTGGTGAGCATGTTAGTACAAAAAACCATGAAATACAACATTGTACTTTGGTCAGTCTGCACAAGCCATTGTAGGCTGGATGTCTCTGGATGCAAATCAGAATTTCAGCAGTTATTTTCTCATCTGAGATTAGGAAGTTCCATAAGGAATTTAATGTCATTAGCATTTGTACTCTCAGTAGCAGTCTGTCTTCTGACACTTAGCAACAAACGGCTAATTTGTCTGTCAAAATATTGTCTGTCCATATTGATTGTGTAATCTTTCTGCTAGAAATAAAGAATATCTGGGAATGCTAATTTCCTGTGCTTTCTTTTAGGGTGTGCGTGATCTTTTGAAAGTGATCCTAGAGAAAATCTTAACAATTCCAAACACTGTGAGCTCAGCTGTTGTACAGCAGCTTTTAGCAGCGAGAGAGGTAACTGTCTGAATTTTATATGTTATTACTATAGAGGAAGGTAGACCACATTCTTTTGTCCTTAATGAGTTTCTAATAGCTCTGGGTCTCTGCGAGTTGGTACAGTTCAACAGCAAAGACTTACTCTTTGTGCTCTAATTCTTTTCTGTAATTGCATTTTATACAGTAAACAAAGAGCTTTTGGGGGATATGGTAGATAAGGACTAAAATCCCTAGCAGGAGAGTCAGGCCCAATGTTTGACTTGCCTAAGATAAGATGTATGAAATATTATATTGAGATTAATTTCTTTATCTTTTTCTTAGTGAATAAAAATAGTAGTTGTTTTCAATACTTTGTGGGCATATATAGAGGCATAGTTTTACTTAGGCTTAAACAGTCTGATTTACACCTGTGCAATTAAAAACAGATTTTAAACAAATGCAGTACTATCAGAATACAACTTAAGAAAAAGTATTTTAATATCTGTTTTCATGGTCTGCCTCAGACTAGCAGACAGAGTATAACTTTGTTTACCTTATCCAAGGCCTTTTACACTGATATGTTTTATTTACAGGTGGTAGCCTACATTTTGGAAAGAAATGCATGCTTGTTACCTGCCTACTTTGCAGTTACTGAAATCAGAAAACTATATCCTGAAGGAAAACTTCCCCATTGGGTAATGATATGATATCAAAGCATGTAATCTGGAGTTCTGTTCCACACAAAACAGAATGACTTATTTTTTTAAAGCAAAGTTTAAATGAAGACTTAAAATCTTCTACTCAACAGTAATCTCTGTGTTTAGGCATGTAAATTAACATACAGGCTTGACGTGGTTGCTGCAGTAGCTCCTTGTGTTCTTGCATGAAATTGATGATGTATTTTTGACCCATGGCTGATGTTCAAAACTCTTGAAGCACTGAGTTGGTTTTGTTGAATGCATTTGGAAACGCAGGTCATGCTTACCTACCAGTTTGTGATTTCTCTTTGGTTTCAAGATAAAAAAAATCATTTTAAATAGCTGACCAGTGGGTTGGTTTTTTTCTGTTTTAATTCAGTCATGCAAAAATATTTGGGGCTCTGATGCAATGAAAATGGTCACTGTTTCCAAAAAGAATGTAATGTTGATCCACTTTTTAATTTTGTATTCTGTTGAAATATCTAGGTATCAGGAAAAGGATAAAATACCGACTCCTGTGAATTAATGGGGAGTTACTGACTTCTTTTGAGCCAAGTTTTAATCCAGAGTGTACTTATCTAGGTTCTTTGTCTTTGCAGAATTGTTATCCGTAGGCAGACGTGTTAATGAGCAGAAATGCTAAAGGTTGTCTTAAATCATCTGTTACTAAGTAGTATGCACTGAAATAATATAGTATGCATAGGAGAAATAATATAGTATACATAGGAGAAACAGTTATTATATAAACTCTTATTTGAGTGCAAACTGAGAAGAGTGCTTCCTGCCCTTCTTCGTAAGGTCACTTTTTTCCTTTTGTGGTTTTAAGTTCTGGATGATTTTTCCGACTTGTCGAAATGTGTAGGAAGCTAGTTATTTTAGTAGATTCTTGCATATTTCATTAACGTGTAAACCGTTTCTAAGTCTTACATACTCCTTACAACTATCGGCAACTTAAACCCTTAACTTTTTTCTCCTCTTCTCACCCAGTTACTAGGTAATTTAGTATCGGATTTTGTGGATACCTTCAGACCTACAGCAAGAATAAATTCCATTTGCGGTAAGAGAGTGACTTCATTAATTACTTCAAAATAAATTAATTTATTTTGAAGTATTTTGTTTCTTTTAACCTTTTGGGGCATATGTTCATCTAAGCAAAATGGCTCAGAGCTCATATTTCACGTAGTATCTATACTCTTGTCAGTTTGTTCTCAGACTTGCTTCTCTTCAGTTTTTGCTATGAAAAGGAAAATTCATACTGGTGTGATCAAATGATTTTTTGCTACAAGCTGGTAGTGGAAGTGTACTACTCATTACATGTCCGTATAGTTTCTAACTACAATAGACATTAAGAAAACTGTAGGTTTTCTGTGCTGAAGGATTTTGAGTTAATACAGATCCACTGGTATGCTAGTCACAGAATGTTTTCTGACTTCAGTTTCTGTTGGGGCTTTTGTAGCTGCTCAGCCGTATCCCTATTGTTGCAGGCTTCTCTGTGAACATTTCCTAGCCTAGATGAGTACTGTCTGTCCTCTTCTGTGAAAGGAAAAATCACCTTTTTTACTGCTAGAAATCTGAATATTAAATTTTTGGCTGTTTTAACTGTGATGCCTGTTGCATTTTTCTTCAAAAAGAGAAAAATGTCTTCTGTTTGCTTTGAGAATTAAGTAACTTAATAACACCTGCATTATATCTTGGATGTAAGCAAGGTTTATTGCAACTGAGTTTCTTTAGTGCAGACATTAAGAATGTAATCTGTAATGCTCCAGAGCATTTTGTGTTTCAGAAGCATGTAGTTATTCTTCTGTTGGAAGTGTGGCATAGCTTTTGTGCATATAACTTGCAGGGATCACGCACAAATTTTTACAAGTCTTGTATGTGTAAATGACTTGTAACAGATAAGGTTGAAGGGGAGAAAGATATTTATTTACTGCTTGTTTTATCTGATAGTGATGTGGCCAGTTTGGACAATAGAAGTCATGGAATGTGAACTGACAGTGAGATTTAGGGCAAAGTTGAGGCACCTACATTTAGATGCCCATATACAGGTGCATTAGGGTCTCTATTCAGATGCCTATGTTTAAGCAACTGAAATAAATCCCAGGTGTCTAATTTCCAGTGACTGACAAGTCTACTTTTACCCTACAAAAAACTGTTCCTATGTCATCAGCTGAATTATATTGGCCTACACTGACTGAATTGACTAGATCTCCATTGACTCTAATTGGAGTACAGATGCTTGTATTTGATTTGTTTACTGAACGGAATCCTGCCCACAGTTTGTCTTACAGGGTGAATGAAGGAAATTTGAAAGACTAGATTGTATACTTAGATTAGTAATACCATTTTCTTTGTGGAAAGGGTCAGTGTACCAAAATTAAATCCCTAGGTCAAGTGGTTGAAACAGAGCAGTCTTCTGGTATCCTAGAAGAGCACTTTTAGATTAATATTTGTAAATACTTTTAGTTTTAGGGTACCCAATCTGAACAAAGGGGGATTTTACTGCTTAGAGATTTTATTAACTGAAAATTGGTTAAAAAAATAAAACCAGCCTGAAGCAATCCTGTGGTAAAAAGCTTTAAACAGTGGAAATTTAAGGAGAGCATAAAAGTGGCTGAGGCCAGTTTTTGCATCAGAATGGTTAAACAACAGGCCAGTTTCACTGTTTTAGAATTTGTTTCATTGAATGTAGGTCGCTGTAGTCTCCTTCCTGTGGTAAATAACTCAGGTGCCATGTGTAACTCATGGAAGCTGGATCCTACAACCCTTCGTTTTCCTTTGAAAGGTCTCTTACCATATGATAAGGTATGCCTTATTAAGCTTCTTAAACATGTTATATTCAAAAAATACAAAGCTTTTATATCGTTGCTTGGGGGGGGGGGATAAGTTCAGCTGTGAGTATCTGATTGTTCCAGCTAGGTTAACATTGAAGATGTCGATATTTTCACTGTGTTACATATTTCAATAATTTCAAGCTATATTTAGAGGACCTTTTAAATAGTGTGTGGTGTAACTGCTGCCCGGGATGCTGAAGAAGAGATGTCTTATGGGTGTGTGCATGTGAGAGAACAAGTGGGAGTAGAGAATTGATTGGAAAAGTAATTTAGCTGTGGGGAGATGAAAGAGAATGTGAAGGTAATTTCTTCTTTTCTGTGCTCTTTGCTATTCCATAGGAAAGATAATCTTACAATTCAAGTATAAATTAGCTTACTTAAACTTAAAACTATGAGTGAGAAATAGCGGTGTACTGCAAGAATTTAAGAACTGTAAAGGATCAAGACAAAAATCCACATTATCCAGTGTCCCATTCCCCATATCCTAGGTGTCTAAGGAAGGATATAAAGATAGTATATCTAATGACATACATAGCATTCACGCTTTACAGCCATTATTATTTTGTGTGTTTCCCGAGACAGATTTAGTTTCTATATATTTGGTAAACCTTCCTCCTCCAAATATTTATCCAGTATCTTCTTGAGCCCTTGTAAAATTTTAGCGTCCCCAGCATCCCTTTGACAAGGAGTTCCGCGTTTCAACTTCATGTTGCATAAGGAATTGGCTTCCTCCGTTTGTTTTGAACCTAGCTTCAGATAACATTTTGCTTTAAAGTGATTCAGCAATTGGAAGATGCAGTGAGCAGTGGTTCCATATCTGCCGCCTTCGTGCTTCTTATGATTTTTATGGATCTTGGTCATGTTCTCCCTCCCTGGTCTTACCTGTCTTCCTTAGAGTTCTTGAGGGTCCTCCAGTATTTCAAGTCTGTTTCAAAAAGTGTGCCATTCTTTTATTGAATGAAGAATGTTCTTCTACTTGGTCCCCATAAAAACTGTCACTTCTTAAGAACTGTGATTATTTCCTCCTTTCGTTTGGGTATCAGAGAGCAGAAAGATTTGCCAGATAACAAATACCTGCATAAATTAAACATTCATTCTTAAATTGTTTAACTCAGTTAAACATAAATTCAGTATTAAACAGTCTTGAGGCAATATATGTTTGTATGTGTTTGCTTCTTTTTTTTTTTTTTAAGGATCTGTTTGAGCCACAGACTGCTTTGTTGAGATATGTGCTGGAACAACCGTATTCAAGGGATATGGTCTGCAATATGCTAGGTCTGAATAAGCAGGTACTGTACTATGCTGTAACATGTGATTTAATTCTGCATAGAATCTGCACTATTCTTTTTCTCTTTTCTTTGCTATAGCTAACTAAGCAAAACAGTTTAGATCCAGAGAGTGAATTTTTTATTTTTATTTTTTTATTTTTTATTTTTTTTAATAAGATCATATTAGGTTAATTGGACACTGTTGTTCCTATCATTTGTATATTGCTTTACGAATGTTAAATTGAAAAGTAGAGATTTAAAATATGATTTTTTTTTTTGCATTGCTTTTTTTTCCTATAAGGCCAGCCTCAAGTACACCTTTGACAGACAGTAGGAAACTGCTAGCTCAAACAATAAAAATGGTTATTTTTCGCGTCATTAGTTTTTAAAGCATTGCTGTACTCTATGTTATATTGGCATGTTATAGTACTAGAATAGTGAAAAGCTGTGTTTTGTTTTGTTACATTTTTTCTTTTTATACCTTAGAATGGGAGGGCTTAGTCTGACTTGGGGATCCTTGAGGCTGGCCTCATAGTCACTGTTTTGTCTTTTCTTTTTTTCTTCCTTTATTTTTGTTCTGTCCTGTCTTGTCCTGCCCATCCTCCAATGCTCTAGACCTTGAACATTGCTCAGGTATGTTCACAACCTTACTGTTGTATTGTGACTAACGATACGCTGGCCGCTTTGTAGCCACTGATTCCAGTTAGAGAATACATGTACAGTCAGGGCTTGAAATTGGCAGGACCATTAGTCAAAGCCAAATTCTCACTACAAATCTAGAGATATGAGAGATGTAGCATAAAGCTGACAGTCAGTGGTCCTTTGGTCCTATAATTTTTGTTGAAATGGACTCCTACCATTTCCCTTACCAGTCATAAGAACTTTTACTTTGTCTGCTGGAATTTTCAGATGAGGAGAGATTCTTAGTTCAAAATTTCTTTCCTTATACCAGTGGAAAAACATCCACTGCCCTTGATTGTAAAATTATAAAGCTGCAAATACATCATTGCTTAAAAACAAAAAACAAAGCTTTACTAGCAGAATTCTCTTATCACTAGGAAGCCTCAGTAACAAACTTCCCAACAAGCAATTATAATATTCTCCAAACTAGGTGAAAGAAAGGTAGTACAGAATACCGTTTGAAAAGTAGTTCCTTATAATTCGACTCCTTGTTTAAATAAATAAATGCCTTAGCAAATCAACCAAGTGGACTTCTGCTTGAAATTTGAAATTACGAGTATTATATTTACAGTTGATCCCTTGTTACAATAATCAATTTCACACCTACTTTAAAAAACATTGTTTAAGATTTATAAAATAGCGTTGCTGTTTGCAATACTATAGTGAAGGTTGTGTCAGTGTTTCCATTTAAGAAACTTTTTTCAGATTTGTAACTTGACTATAAAATTTACATGATCCTGAAACCTTGTGTATATTTCCCATTGTAAGTGAAATACACCAGTACTCATTCTGGATTGGGACAATGTTTTTGAACGCGCAGATTCCTGCATCTTGGCAAACAGTACTCTGTGTTGTATATGACAATCTTTTGTATTTGAGATGTTAAGCAGCTGAAATATTAAACCTTGGAAACAAGCTGCTAGGTTTAGTATTGGAATGAGTAGTATTTGTATTCTGTGTCTATTTCTGTGTACATTCAGTTAATAAACCAAACTCTTCCTCTCTACATCTTGTAACTGGTAAATAATAGAAGATCTAGACAAAAAAAATATTGAACCCGTTTTATTCTTCTAACTATGGGTGGTCTGTGCCTTCAGGTCAAAAAACATTGATGTTAAAAATGCCACTTTTAACTCCTACTTTACTGTCCTCTAAAAGTAATCGAAGAAAATTGAAAGGACATAATAAAATCTATTGAACTATACTTCTTAAAAATTGTTTGCTAGTATAGGAATTCCTACACAAAGTTTCAACCTAGCATGAATTTTTATGGCCAAGGAACAAACTTGAAGAATGTAGCTTATAAAGGAAATGCTGACAGAACATGAACTATAGCTGTGCTGCTACAATTACACCAGCATAAAGATGTTTGGGCTGTTGAAAATTTGTGAGTTAAAAATATCAATATAGAGTAGGGTGGTGTAGTGGTATAGAACAGGAAATAATGTTCCATTTAAAAATTAATGTACTCTGTAGAAAACATTAAAACTTTACACATTTTTTAGGTAGAAATTAACTTCATGTTATAGTTGAATTTGTTAATGTAGCCACTTATAAAAATACAGTAGCATGCTTTTTAGAAGTTGTGTAACTGCATTGATGCTTTCAGTAAAATGGCTTATAATTTTGTATTTTATTAATAGAACTGAACTAACCTGCAGAAATGAATTTTCAGTGTAATAGAAGACACTTAGAAATGCAAATAGTGCCAAGTTTTGTTTCAAAATAAACACGGAAACACTTCAAAGCAGTGATCATTATTTATTTATGATCATTAATTATTTATGTGAAGCTGCTTGTATGCCCTGTCAACTATTTGCACAGATCCAGTTGCAGGATTGGAGCCTTCATTTGAATCATTTGGCATCACAAACTAGGTATGGTTCAGCCAAATTTGTCCTAGTTCTCAAATATTCTTGAAGGTGAACAATGAAATTTTCTGGTTCAATCTTACCTAAGCAGATCTATGCAGATCTTTGTTAGAAAACTGTTCGCTAAAGCAGTGTCTGAGTTGTGTTTAAAAAATAATAAAAAAAAAAAAAAGGTAAAAATCCAGATGTCCTGTTAACCTTGCAGAGAGAAAAATAAAGGTAAAATTTGTTATGTTTAATGATTCATATGTTCTTTTCAGGATTCTAAGTTTTGCTGTGGGATTTTCTTGTGGGATGAGGTTTTCTAATAACTTTTTCAAGTATATGGATTCAAGTCCAGATGTAATGATACAGACTTCAAAATGTTCCTTCTGTTGGAGTCTGGGCATTTTTATTTTTTGCTACTGTGTACTTCTGTGTGGGACAGTACCTTCTCTTGTATACCGGTTTGAACTGTTCTATAGGAAGTAGAGATTTAAATTGTATTTTTATCATGTATGTTTTCATGCTTTATGGTTGGACTCAATGATCTTAAGGGTCTTTTCCAACCTAAATAATTCCATGATTCTATGTCAGTTTATATTCTCCTGTTAGATGGGGTGATGTTCCTGATACTTAATTATCTTTTAAATAATGTGCTGAGGTGTGTAACAATCTGCTTTTCGGAAAATGAGTAACAGTTCAAAGTGTCTTAATCCACTGATGCCAAATTAAGATTCAGTTTAGGGAGTGTACAGTTGGTTCTTAAAATGGAGCTTTAATAATGTCTTAAGGACATGAAGTCACTCTGAACATTTTGGTTTATATCATTGTCTTCTCTGTATGCAGACTTGTATGAAGAATAAAATCCCATTTTTGCTTGCATAATTGCAGTCAGGATTGTATTGCAGTCCTCTAAACAATGAAAAAAATTGTTAAAATTTGATTTCTCTGGGTTGGGAAATATTTGAAAGAGGAGGTTATTTTCAGCTGTCTTGTTTGTGTAACGTTATAGAAACTTTTAATTAGCAGCTATTGTATTAATGCTTTTGCTCTTTAAATAGTATATTTGGCTGGTCACCTTTTAAACCAGCAGTGGTGATCTGCAGCTCTGAGTAGGAAATGTCTATGCCATACTCTGTTCGGGTGACTGTGTAGTTGTATTCTTTCCTACCTACAAACCAGGATAGTTTGCTTGGGGAAGATGCTGTTCATGTGTAAGCAGAATCATTAAGTGAAAGGAATGGCATAATGCAATATTCAAAAATTGACTTTCCCTTTATTTTTAAAATATTGTAGGTTGATGCTGGGAACTTACTATCCAATATTCTTAATGTTAACATGGCAGAGTACTTAATTTAAGGGGTGTGATTATGTTTTATGTATTTCTGATAGAATTGCCTAGGTTGGAAGGGACTTTCAGATAGTAAGAGTGTGCGTTGAGAACACTAGAGTGCAACTTCTTTGTTGAAACTTACTCCTTTTTTTAATAAAACATGAGAATGCCCACTGAACTTTGTAGAAATAGAATCAGGCATAATATAAACAAAGCTTTAAGGTTTTCTGTCTTGGTATCTTACAGTTTTGGAAAATGGAAATGAGAGGGGGGCTATAGTTTTGTCTTGTATTAACTACTTCAGGCATTTAACTTGCACATTTTGAATTGGACTTTTGGAGACACCGTTTACTCTCGCGGGGATCTTGCACTCTGCGGTTTGGTCTTCTGAATCCATTTCTTAAGTGTAGATTTTTATTAAATATTTTTGAGCTAAATGTCACTTGCTTAAAATATTTGAAAACTGTAATACCTTGCAGCTAGCCTTAAATATACTTAAAATACTTTTCTTTTAGGGAACACTTTTAATGTTATCCGCCCTCCCCACCTCCACCCACCCCAAAAAAAAGTCCACGCATGAACCAACCAAAAAAAAAAAACAAAACCCAAACCCAATTGAAGCTTTGATCCGCTGAAAAAGTACCACTAGTCCATCAGAGGGCTGATCTCGAGAAATTTTAGTATCAAGCTGTCATAGTAGTGCTTTTTTCCCCCCTGTATTTCCTTATGGTTTAATAATGTTTTCAATGAGATTATGTATTTGTCAGGTCTTTAAGTATTATTTTTAGGGCAAAACGGATAATACGTATTTATCCAAATCACAAAGATTTGAATAACGTACTCTTTAAGAAAAAAGCATAGTGGTTTTGAATACTTTATTTTTCCATATATAATCCAAAACAGTGATTGGGATTTTGGGGGTTTGTTTGTTTGGTTTTGTTCTGTTTAAGCCATACTAAAACATGAATTCCTACTTACTTGTGAGGGGAATCAGCTCTTACCTATATTTTTATTCATCTCAATATATACTGAGATGTTCTTTAAGTTATGAGCAATTATAAAATAAGGCCCCAATCCTGCAAATTCTTATGCAGCACAGTATTTTATTTCTGAGTCCTCCAAAACTATAGACGCAAAATTTGTGCAAAAATATATATTCACTGAAAATACAGAAAAAAATTTGCCAGAAAATTAAATTAATGAAGATAGAATATGAAGTACTGCAATATTTCTTATTGAAAAATATTTTTCAAGCAATAAAAGCATGATTTTTCAGAATAAAAGAGTGAATTTATTTTCTTAATTTCCTAAATTTTTCCCAAATTTAGAATTATTCAGAATAGTGAAAATTCCTACTGGAAATTCTGGCTTTCTTTTTAACAGTAATAATTTCCTGATGTATTCTTTGAATAACTTTATTCTAAATTAATAGAGCCTAACATGGTTAGGCTTTTGGAGATTAACCCAGTGCTTAGCAAACTATTAAATTTCAAGCCCTGTACGTAGTAGTTTTGCATGCTGGATTATAAACTAGTCTGTAGTGTTGTCTGTTGCACCCTGCTCTGCTTCATAATTAGTTGCTTTGGGAGGGGGAAAAAAACCAAACCACAAAAAACCCAAAGTACTCTCTCAGCTGGTGCTGTAAACCTGTAAAGAGGTTGATCCGTGGTAATGGCATTGTGTACTGGAAGAGAAGGTGAAACTGTAATCGATGCTTCCTGTTTTAGTTAGAGGTTTGTGTTAAGCATGCTTCAGGAAAAGCTAGAATTGTAGCTTTCTGCAGTTTTGAGCTGGTGAAGAGCATGCAACAGGGGATGCTGTTCACTGTATTTTGTCAACTTTTCCCATTCTTGCATTTTATTTTTAATCGAAGAGAATCTCTTTTTTTTTTTTTTTTTTTCATGGCAAAAGACTACCATCGATGAAGGTAGAACAAGCATCTCCTTTCAGCATCTCTCTTTCCTTTTATTACTTCTTTCTTTATTAACTAAAAGGGTTTTTTTAGGCTGCCTGTCTAGTAAGTAAAAGAACTCATCTGAGGCATCCCTAAAGCATTTTATGAGTATTTGGGCGATCTTTTTAAACTTTTTTTACATACACCTTTTTGCCTCTAGAAAGGGATACTGCGTTTTCGTGATTAGTCTTTGAGCAGCTCAGTTCCTTTTCTTTTGTGTCATTAAAGTAATAATGTTTTATTTAAGGCTGCATTATGTTACAGGCATCAGGTGTGTTAAAAAAAAAAAAAAAGAAAAAGAAGTGACCATTCCTGAATAGAGATTATAATGAAACAAACAGAGGTTAGATTATTTCCAAAGTGCTAGCACACAGCTTTTTGTCCTTAGTAATAGTCCTTTGTGTGAGTGTTAACTATACGAATGCAGGGTAATAAAAGGTTGTTGCACTAAAGAACTTGTGACATTGTACTTGGTGGTCCTAAATTGAAGATTTATAATCTGAATTCCAAACCACTGGTAGTGGGCCTGCTTTACATACATCTGTAATAACATATGTATCTGAATATATAATGCATTCCTTGATCATTATTAAAAGTCATCAGGGAAGGTGTGTATTTTAAATGATTTGTGTGTTTGCGTAGCTCACTGTGGCGATTGTGACAGTCTAAATCTAACATCTAAAGAGCTCATCACTATATGTAATTTCTGTTCTATTCACAATATGTAGAATAAACCACTTCTATCAGATGAATTTTCAAGTCTTCTTGATCTTGTTTTGTACCAGGTCGTGCTGTGTCAGTAGGACAGCACCTAATTATAGGGGTATTAATCAGATATTAATTCTGCTACTAGTTGTAGGTAAGCCCAAAACAAGAGTAAAAAAGAGAATAGCCAGTAAACACCTATATCATGTATTGGAATCTTTCCTCTGAGTTTGGTGGTATAATTGATTTATCTTTTTCTTTATGGTGATCCCAACTTTTGAAAAGGAGAAAAGGGAAGGAAAATTAAAAACCAACAATAAAAAACCTCAAAACAAACAAAAGAACCCCCACCAGCATGTCAAAAGAATGGACTTTGTTTTCCATGAATGCAAGATCAGAGAGATAACATTCTGCATGAATTTATTACAAAACACAGACAAAACCCTCAGATGTTATTTGTGCATTGATGATCTCTGTTTTGGAACTTAGTAGGGAATTATGCAACATATGATAAAATGTAAAAATCATCATGACCTGTAACATAGTGCAGCTTTAATACACTGGCTTATCCTTAACTTAAGTTCAGACTTCATTTCATGCTTCCCAGCCTTCTGTCAAAATATTGTACCGTAACTGCAACTGTACAAGTTCTGAAGTTAATGGCAAGGCTTTTGGAATACTGTATCTGATCTCTGCCTTACAGCACAAGCAACGCTGCCCTGTGCTGGAGGACCAGCTGGTGGATCTGGTGGTGTATGCCATGGAACGGTCTGAGACTGAAGAGAAGTTTGATGATGGCGGAACCAGTCAGCTTCTGTGGCAGCATCTCTCCAGCCAGCTCATTTTCTTTGTGCTCTTTCAGTTTGCAAGTTTTCCTCATATGGTCCTGTCACTCCATCAAAAGGTAAATTGTTCGTATCGCTCCCACATGGTAAGAGAGATTTAAAAAAAAAAAAAAAAAAAAAAGTTTTTTAAAAAAAAGGTCATTCACCCCTGAAAGAAATACGTTATGTGTAAGAATTAAATTTTTGATCATTGTGCTCTGTAGAAGTAAGTCAAATTCTCAAGTTATGTGTCTGCGAGCTAGGTCTGTTTCTAGTGTATTCAGGTTGCATTACATTTGTATTCAAATTGTACTAGTAACTAGAATAGGGAGATAAACTGGCTTAATTCTGAAGATGCAAGTACCATGCTGTTACATCCAATTTACAATGAAGCTTCAAACAGAGTGAACGCCCTGTTCCGTTTGTGAGCTAAAGAAACATGCTATGCAAATGGATGCAAGAACTTACAGTTTGTTTGTCTAATCAATCTAATCAAAGCAATCTAATCAGAGATCATTTGTCCAACTACAGTGATATTGGCAATTACAGTCCAAAGTTGTTATTATTTCCAAATAATTCCGTTAAAACTGATACACTTCCTAGTATTTATTGTTTTTTCTTATGCTCAACGCTTCTCTTAATTCTAAGAGTAGCAAAGCCAGTCCTCCATAAGAAAGGAGAGGAGGGGTTACAGTAAGTCAGCAACATCCTGAGCTCTTTGCTGAGAGGAAAGTATGGCGTTGATGGTAGGAAAGGGGTATTCTTTCTCCTCACTATAGTTCGTGGCTATTTAGATGCAGTTCCTAACGTGCACTACACATGGCTCCATCTTCATTTGTCCACTGTTCCATGGTACATCAGAATTTACTATGTATGTTTTACTTATGATGGATTCTAGTTCTCTGCTCTTTCTGGTATCCCTGAAATTAGTTTTACTAGGTTTGCGTTCCTTTAATTACTCCTAATGAATCACTGAAACAATAGGCACTATACAGCACAATGGCACAAATCTAATCTCAAACTAAAGCAAGCTAGATGATAGTGGAGTTTAAGAGTAGAGTACTGGTTATTAGGGAATTGCTATTGCAGGTGAAGAAGTTTTAAGTAACAAAAAAATAAATCCAGATGGGTCCAGATGAAGCAAACCCAATTTCTTTGGGTTCAGAGACTTTCTTTATAAAGCCTGTGGCCTGCTGCTAGCAATGGCAATACTGTGCTTGGCTGCAGGGCTACAAGGTGACATTTTAAGTCCAATATGTTAGAGCTGCTAATTTTTCAAAACAGTGATCCTCAAGAGCTAAATACATTTTAACATTAATTGTTGTGGCCCTCACAGAGTTTGTTTTTCTGTTACAACTAATGTGCCTGTTTGCTATCTTTCTGAAACAATGAGGTACATTTCTACCTAAATCCTGCTATAAAATTCTCTGCTGGAACTGTTGTAGTCTGCCCTTCTATAAGAATCTTTGCAGTGATTTTTCTTATGCATGCAGTAGTTGTCTGTTACTGAGTGTTTTTGACAGTTGGCAGGCCGTGGCCTCATTAAAGGAAGAGACCATCTGATGTGGGTGCTACTCCAGTTCATCTCTGGCAGCATCCAGAAGAATGCCCTGGCTGACTTCCTCCCGGTTATGAAGCTTTTTGACCTCCTATACCCTGAGAAAGAAGTAAGTCTTCTCTCTGAAATTAAAAGTTTTATTCTTAATTCAACTTGACACTTCTGTATGTCAATATTACTATCATTCTTGAGTCACTGTTACAGCAGTGTGCTGCATAGTTAGAGAGAGCTGTTTCATAATTAAATGAAAATTTTCAGGATTTCCTAGCTATGTTTTTCCAGTAACCACATTTGTGGAGTGTTCTAGGGACGAAGAAGACTTCTAGTAAGTAATCTCTTCCTTGACTGGTTTTACTAAGGTTTTGAGGAGTTTGTTAAAGTACTGAGGATACTATTAAGGAATAATACAGAATTATATTATTACATCTGGGCTGTAACAGAGTAATACACTGAGAAATACTTTCAGGTGCAGAGCTGAACAAGACACTTCAAATTTGTTTTGTATTAATGACTTAAATTCATTCTGCAGTAGCAAATCAAATCCTAGTCATGCTTTGTACTTTCCTCTAGAATTAAGGTTCCTGAGGAAGGGATAATTAGGGGAAGTTCTTAAACTTCCATCATGACAGTCTTGTCAGCATGAAGTCCTGATTACTCACTCTTCCCTTAGTGCCTTCTATTTTGTGTCAGTAGGTATGTTAACACAAATGTGTGGTGTACCAAACTGATATGTAGCAGTTTTTCTCCCTCAAGTTAGTTTTGACCCACAGAGATTCTTCAGTATAATTTGTTTCATGGGATCGCAGTTGCTTTTGTCAGCACAAAATATGGGAAGAGTGGCGGTACTATTTAACTGTAGTGATGGGCTCTGAGTTACGCTTGTTTAAAATGTTTGTGGGACTAGGGCATTTCTGAGGATTCAATTTTTTGCAGTTTAAATGTTATCTATGGCTGTCGCTCTTAAGAGGATCTGTCTTACTATCCCCTTGATCATGCATCGCTGTTGTCTCACTTGTGCTATCAGTGGTCCTTGTGCAGTAGTAACTGTACCAAAGGGAAAGAAATGCAGATGCTGGCAAAAGGAGAATGCTGGAGTGCCTTTTTCAATGGCAGTAATGTACCTGAAACCTGTTTAATTTTGGGGTGTATCTGTTCCTTTTCATAGGAATTGTATTAGTCTTTAAGTATAATGGTGATGCTAGGATTTTTTCAGAAAATATTGGTGAACCACTAAGTACCTATTGTGGAAGCACATACCATAACTGATTTCCGAATAATGTATAAATGTGAGCCTGAGAGTAAAAGTAGTGTATCTTGAATTTGTGTACTGTAAGCATGAACTTCCATTTGCTGAGGTCTTAGATTATTTGTTGGTTTGGGTTTTTTTCAGCATAGTTACTGAGATCCAGGTCTTTTCCAGAGCTCTTGATTTAAAATTGCGTACACAGATGAGGACAGAATCTGTTCATGAAAAATGTTGCCTATGGTGTTGCATGTCAGAAAAAGAAAAAAAAGGACCTTGTGAATGCTGGCTATCTAACTTGGTTTTCTGTACATTAATACATGCAATGCGTCACATTCCTGTGTTCTTTCTTTAGTGTATTCCTGTACCTGATATTAACAAACCCCAGTCGACTCATGCTTTTGCAATGACCTGTATTTGGATTCATCTGAATCGGAAGGCCCATAGTGACAACTCCAAGTTACAGATTCCCATTCCTCATTCTCTTAAACTTCATCATGAGTGAGTTTTGGGGGGTTTGTTGTGTTTTGATTTTTCTCTAGATATAACGGAATAGGAAGCTCCAAGTCTGTATTCAGAATATATTGTGTGATGGGATGCTGTTTAAGGGTTATCAAAGGAATGAAGCAGGGCTAAAAGCGAGCTCAAAGTCAAAATATGCTGTTATCATACAGGTAACAGAAATAATATTGAAGATCCATAAATCTTCTCTACTGATGGAGAATCTGAAAATAAATTGACTATGCTGTGGTTTGGAAAGTGTGGGTAAGCAGTACGTTGGGTTAAATTTTGTTTGGAAAGGTGATTTTTAAAGTATATTTTTGTCCTGAGGTGTTTCTCTGGTACAGGAAAATTGTAACACAGTGAAACTGAGGCATAAGATGTAGTCGTTCTGATGTGATGCAAGTAAAAAATAGTTTGGGTTTTCAACAATTTTACAATGGATTTTTGATGGGTTATTGTGCCTGTAATCCTGGAATGCATATGTATTCTTCTGCTTGTTTCTCTCTAATTATTTAATCTCTTTGGCACACAGGTTTTTGCAACAGAGTTTAAGAAATAAAAGCTTACAGATGAATGACTACAAGATTGCCTTGTTGTGCAATGCTTATTCAACCAATTCAGAGTGTTTCACTTTGCCAATGGGTGTACTAGTAGAGACTATTTACGGAAATGGCAACATGAGGGTACCTCTTCCAGGGACTAATTGCATGGCCTCAGGGTCTATTACCCCATTGCCAATGAACCTCTTGGACTCACTCACAGTTCATGCCAAAATGAGGTACAGTATGCAGCTAGGTTTGTTTTGTTTTGTTTTGTTTTGTTTTTTAACAGGTAAATCGTTCTCTAACTAATTATCATCAGGAGAGCTTTCCTGTGTCTGGACATATCATGCATGTATCTGTTTATTAATAAATTTTTTTAACTTTCAAGTCCTTGTTTTTGATTGAAGAATACTTTCTCTCTTTCCTCAGTCTGATTCATAGCATAGCTACAAGGGTAATTAAGTTGGCTCATGCAAAATCTAGTGTCGCCTTGGCTCCTGCTCTTGTGGAAACCTATAGTCGCCTGTTGGTTTATATGGAAATAGAGTCCTTGGGCATCAAAGGCTTTATCAGTAAGAAATAAACCCTTTCTTTTTAACCCCTTCCTTTTGTTCACTAGCATTTCCTTTTAATGGCAACTAGAGACCATAGTAAAAATGAAAATCTAATGATGCAGCCTGTTGAATACATGTATAAATTATTTTATGTATAAATACTTGTATAAAAGAAATTGTAATAGTTATTCTAGTGCTGCAGAAAATTTCAGATGAGTGTGCTGCTGTCACTTTGTGCCATCACTTTTATGGTCAGTACCTTCTAGTTACACTGCATTTTGCAAAAATATGCTCAATGGAAAATCATGAGCAAAGTTACTTAATTAAATGCAAATGATACTTAATTGCACTCATTAAAATAATTTGCATGTCTGCTGTATATGTTCATTCAAAAGATTGAGCTCTACACATTTACAGCATCTTCAGACAGCGCTTGCACATGCGCTCTTTGGAGGTAATACAATTTTCAAATCTGATTTGCAGATAAATATAACTTTCTATACACAGTGTACTCTGTAGTTGTATTTTGAAGCGTAATCACTTGGAAAACTTACTTTACAAACTTCTCTTCATAAGGTCAGCTCCTGCCAACAGTGTTCAAATCTCACGCATGGGGAATTTTGCACACTCTGCTAGAAATGTTTAGTTATCGGATGCATCACATCCAGCCTCATTACAGAGTCCAGCTGCTCAGCCATCTCCATACCTTGGCTGCTGTGCCACAGACTAATCAGAACCAGCTTCATCTGTGGTAAGTGATGGTTACCGTATTTAACCGTAATGTCAGATTCCTCCTCCATCATATGTGGAAAGCTGCCTGAGAGAGAGTCTTGTTTGAAATGGGATGGACATAAGTACTTCCCAGTCTTAGTTCTGCAGCTAAATTGTTTTGTGGTATCTCAGCGGGTCATGTTTCAGAAATACAGTTAGATGTTAGTAGTAGTACTCTTCAGAGCTGTGTTAGGCAGCCTCTTGCGAAGACGTGTCAGTGGTGTCATGGGTCAAAGCACAGGAACGCGCATTAGAACCTAAGAGTCAGGCAACTGTTGAGGTTCTTGCACTTGGAGATAAAGGGCAGTGCCTTCTACTTGGAGTCACAGTGATTGGCTTGTCTGTCAGTGGGACTGCACTTGCTTACTCCCGTAGAGGATCTTTAATTCCATTACGAGAGTTAAATTGGTTCCACCTAATTCTTCAGTGAAGTTAATTTTCAGTCAGATCAGAGAAATAATCTGGTTCATCCTGCATCTGTAAAGGAGTTGGCACACATCTATGGTGGCTGTATGTGAACCTGAGTGGAGGAAAAAGCGTCACTTCCTTGTATGGTGTGTGTCCTATATCAGCGTAAACCATGCATAAGACTGTGGCTAATTTGGATACAAGAATGATGGAAAAGCTGATTAAAGAAGCTCTAAAGTTGATATGCAGATATTTCCAGGGAAAAGCTTTGAATTTAACTCACTGTTAACAAAGTTGAAGGGTATGAAATTCAGTTTGTATGTAGAATCTGGGGTTTATTGTAGAAAAATTGGGGAAAACAGTGTCCATTCGCTCTTACAGTAGAATACTTCTTGTGCAGGTATGTGAGACAGACAGAGCAACCTCATTATTACCACGTGATATCAAAGAAGTATAATTACACAGTAATTTCTTAGTCCCAATTCAAATTGCTCAGTTGCTTATCCGTTATCAGGAAAAAAGAGAACAAGCGAAGACAAGTTTCTCTTTAAATTCAAGGTCTTGCTCTTTTTATTCACCTAAATCTTGTTTTGTCATTTTAGTCTGTGAAATATGGATGTTAATGTGTCACTTCTGATAAGAACCGCATCCAACTAGCTTGGAATAAGCTAATCTATGGCTTTGACATTTCCAAAACACAATGGTATAAAAATCTTTTCAGTTACTTCAAACTACCTCATGTGAAAAGCACTTCCAACTAGAGCCCTGGAAAATAAAGTGCTTTTAATCAAAAGCAGTACTTCCTCGTTTCTTTAATAAGGACAATTTAGTGCCGTCTGCTTCAAGGTGCTAGTTAGTTTTGAAATTTGACATGCATTATTTATGACTCTCTATTCTGTTTTTGCATATGTTTATTCATCTATGTATCCTTGTTTAGAGAAAGATGTTAAAAAGGTAACAAAAGGCGGGGCACTCTAAATTAGAAAGACTTTGAGGCTCTTTTTCAGAGGCTCTGCACCTGGAATTTTCGCTAAATCAACTTTTGAGAGCTTTATTTGAAAATAAAGTACTTCAATAAATTTGTTATCAACTATTTAACAGTGAAAAAAGCAAACTTTTCCAAAAGTTTAAGAACATCGCTTTCAAAACAAATGTTTTTGTATTATTTGAAGTAGAAAATGGAGGAAAAATAGGTATTTTTTGAATCTTAGAAGCAGCAGTATAAGCATTATTTGCTAAATGGACTGTTTCTTTCTTTCAGTGTTGAGAGTACTGCCCTAAGGCTAATCACAGCTTTGGGCAGCTCAGAAGTCCAACCACAGTTTACACGATTCCTCAGTGATCCCAAAACAGTTCTTTCAGCAGAATCAGAAGAACTCAACAGGGCTTTGATCTTAACTCTAGCAAGGGCAACGCATGTGACAGGTAATAGCAGTACTGTGAGATAACATGTAAATGAAAGCTTTAGTCAAGACATTTCTCTAAAATACTGTTAAATAGAGTATGACTAGCTCATAAAACATAATCCCATACGCTTCTGGTATTGAAAAAAGTATAATTTTAATTTCCAACTACTCATTTTGAGGCAAAAAGCTATTATTAAAGCAGTAGTGAAATCAGGCATTGGCTCAAAGCTTATTTTTATACAGAAATACAATGTAACTAGTTTTTTTTTTTTAATCTTATTTTCAGTTTCATTATTTCAAATTTAAATGTTTGGCTTGATTACTGATACACGCCACTTAAAAAAAAATATGGAATGTTCACAGCAAGTATGTTGCTCATGTGGAAGCCACTCCCTTCTACAGCTTACCTTTAAGAAAAACTAATGTGTTTTGGGTTTGCTTTCTTGGGGAAGGGAGAGAGGGTAGCTTTGATTATGTGTTTTAATGTTTTAGCAATGTGCAATGGGGTCAGGTTTTTGTTAGCTTTGAGGGGGATGTTTTCTCCATCTCTTTTTTTTCATGGTTCTAGTCTGGAGACTCACTGGAAAGTTGGAACAACTGATTGCAGAAAAACTGGAGGAGGTTATTTTTAATGGAAAGGGCTTCTTTGTGTTAGGCTTTTTTATTTTTTTAACCTTTATTGAGCCTTTAATGTTAAATCAACACTGCAGTTGAGGGAATGAGGCTTGTATTTTATTTCTAAGGCTTAATTGGGAAAGGTACTGCTGAGCAGCCTTTTTAAAGCTATATAAAATGGCATCTGGCAATTTCATCATCATTATCTTCCTCGGGATTATTTTTTTTTTAGCTCTAATCAGTTAATCAGCAAAAGCTTGTCTTGCTGTCATGCCAGAAAATTAAATATAAAATCTTAAAATCGTGATTGCTTTATTTCTAGCTGAAAACCTAAAAATAATTTTGTTGCTGTTAATAGCATAAAAAAGAGAATATCCAGCTTGTTCTATAGAATAAATAAGATTCAAAGAAAAGGGATGGGAGATGTTGGTCAGAAGGAAACCCTGTTGAACTAGCAAAGCCTTGATGCATGTGACTACAAAAGGAATACTAATATAAAAGGAATACTAATAGTAGAATACTAAATTCTAATATCAATCCATTTTCTAGACTTTTTCACAGGCTCTGATTCAATTCAGGGGACTTGGTGCAAGGACATATTACAGACTATCATGAGTTTTACTCCACATAACTGGGCATCACATACACTAAGCTGTTTTCCAGCCCCTCTGCAGGTAATAGTTTCAAATTGATGATTTTATAATTGGAAATACTCTGTTAACAAATCCTTTGCCTTTTGCTACTTGGTGAGATTCTTCTCCTGTCTGGACTACATTAATCTCAAGTCCCTAAAGAATGCAGGATGATTGTAACATTGCTATTTCTTCAGAAATGCATTAGCTTCTCCTGGAGTATTCTAAGGCCACGTTTGGCCAACTGATAGTTTCAGAAGAAGGTAAATCAAATCTCTTAAAAATTAAAGAATAAAATAAAATAAAAAAGTTGGAGAAGCTTTTTATTCTTGTAGTAATTTGTCATGTAGCTTTGTTAGTGACAAAACAATCACTCTGGTGTCACGCTGAAACAGCAACCCTACCTAGTAGATCTGTTTTATACAAGGAAGTAGGAAGGTATAAGGTGCTAAGTCAGGCTAAAATTTGCCTGTTCCAATGTTTTATTCTCAGTTTTCAGTCACAGCAACGCCTACTTTATTTCAGGTATTCTTCAAGCAGAATAATGTACCTCAGGAAAGCCGTTTTAACTTGAAGAAGAATGTGGAAGAAGAATACCGAAAGTGGAAGTCAATGACCAATGAGAATGATATAATCACACACTTTTCTGTGCAAGGTTCATCCCCACTTTTCCTTTGTCTCTTATGGAAGATGTTGTTAGAGACCGATCACATTAATCAAATTGGCTACAGGTAATAACTTTGAAGTAGCGTATCTTTTAAGCTCACGGACAAAGGCCTTGTGTATTAACAGCTTGATTTTTACTTTTAAAATTGATTCATAGCATGGAAAAAAGCAGTGGAGCTGGGTATTAGCAAGCGTATCATAAGAATTGTGCAGTTTTTAAAATTGGTTACGCCACACAGTGGTCTGCAATGCATAGTCTTCCCGCGAAGAGACAAGTATGTAATGTGTTTGAATTAAGCAGTTTAGTTGTTTCAGGCAATCTGAAATGGTAAACAGGAAATATAAAGCATGTATTTACTTAGCCAAATATATATATTTTTTTAAAAAACAAATGTTGGATTAAGATGAAAATTTATTATAGAAGTCATGGTCCTACAATTTTTTTACTTGTTCTCAGCAGTAACAGCATCAGCTCCAGCCACAAAAAATACATTCTTTCTTTTCAGTCCTTGTTAGGTCTGTTGAAACAATTAATATTTATGATAGCATGTGTTACTCTTCTATGCAATGAGGAAATACCAGTATTTTAATGCTGTGGTTGTGTTAAAATGCACGCTGCAGGAAAATAAAGTTGGGTTGCAGAAGATTGTCCGAAGAGGTGTATAACTAAAAATGAGTAACAAAAGCATGTTTTTTGGGCAGAATACTAAATATAAGAGTTGGTGAGCGTAAAGCATATCTTCCAATTAGTATCCAGACTTTGGAATTCCATTGTTCGTCCATTGTTTTTCCTTTGCTTCAGGGTTTTCTTCAGTTCAGTTAATAAAAGGAGGTTTTTAAAGGCAATTGTATTAAAACTGACAAATTTTTATAAAATAGAGCAGTTAAAAATGTATTAATAACAGTAACAATTGCTTGTTGTTTTATTGTGTGTGTGTGTTTTTTTTTTTTTTTTCTTTTCTTCTTGCCTCCTAGAGTGTTAGAAAGAATTGGGGCCAGAGCTCTGGTGGCACATGTCAGGACATTTGCAGATTTCTTGGTGTATGAATTCTCTACTTCTGCAGGAGGCCAGCAGCTCAATAAGTGTATTGAGATTCTCAATGACATGGTGTGGAAATACAACATTGTAACACTGGATAGGTTGATACTGTGTTTGGTAAGTATTGTCTTAAAGGATAAGATGCCAGTGCTTCAGGCAGACTGCTTTCTGAGTCACTTTTGTAGGAGCAATCTTTTTAAAAATGCACTGATTTTAAATAGTGACTTTGCTAACCCAATAATCAAGTAGAATAATAGATTACTTCTGTAAGCATCATAAAACTTAAAGTCTTAACAGTTCTCTGGATCTTCAGGGGAAGCTTCTCTTGTTTTTTTTAATGGCAACCATTGAATTGGTATTGTTGTTATTAGTGCTTTGTATCTCTGACCTCAGAGCTAGGCAATTATTTCTGCAGCCTGAAAAGGTAGGAGGGGTATGGCATGCCATGATTCAGGGGCAAATAGGCAATCTTGTACCCATTAGTGTATGCTTTCTTTGCTTAGAATTCAGCCTGTTTCATCAGAAAAGTAGGAGAGAAATAGCATTCTCTGTTTTTCCAGGCTATCCTACAAAATAAAGCAGAACTCACCTAGAGAGAATTAAATTTTCCTTCAGTAATTAACCTTCGTTTATATTTTACAGTCTCATCTTAATGTAAAGCTAGTTGTTTGAATTCTAGTTTGGTTTTCAAACTGAAGTCCAAACATGTCAGAGTGCCCAGAAGTTTGAAGCAATCTTAACTTCATAATCATGAATTGGTTTTCATGAAGAGAACTGACAGCTAAAAGAGAGCTAGAATTCATGGAGAAATGGGGAATTTGTAAGACTTTCTGCCTATGGAATAAAAAACCATGACGGTTACTTTTCACAGGAGGTTATTGAACCTGTCTCTCTTCTGTGTCTTCACTTGAAAAATAGAGTTGAAAGACCATATGTTCAGTGTGAATTTGTTTGCACGGGTACCTAATGTGCAACCAGATTTGCTAGGCAATGTTTAGGGGTTAAAAAGCAGACAGCAGCATCAACTCTAATTTCATGTTTTCTGATCCATTTTGTTTAAGGCTATGCGTAGTCATGAAGGAAATGAAGCTCAAGTCTGTTACTTCATAATTCAGTTACTCTTACTGAAGCCTAACGATTTCAGGAACAGAGTGAGTGATTTTGTGAAGGAGAATTCTCCAGAGCACTGGCTGCAGAATGACTGGCATACTAAGCATATGAGTTATCACAAGGTAACAAAGCTAATAAAATTCTTTTATTGTAATACTTTCTGTGGAGTTGAGATCAGCCAGGGTGTCTTTTGTCCTGTAAATGACAGGACAGCTCTGTCAATTTTAGCGTTACTTAGTGAGTCATAATTTATTTGGGCTAGTATAAAAAAAAAAATCACCATGTGTATGTAATAACGTTAAAATTATAATGCTGTGATATTCAAAGATAGGAGCAGCTGAAGTGTTGGGTGGAGCTTTGTTCTCGCTTATCTAAATCCAATAATTTTAAAACCCTGGTTTTACTGAAATTCATTTAGAACATAGGTTTTGTGCATCAGGGAGAAGGTATTTCCTTCTGGTGTTTTATGACTATAACAATAGTTAAACGTGTGTTTTCTCCTAATTGTTATTCTTCCATCTCCTGTGTGGCAAGAACATGATATCCTGATATGTTAGGGAAGAAAATTTCAGAGATTTTAATGCTGCTGTAAACATAGTGTTTTCTGCTGGCTAGAAAAGGATGTACCGATGGAGCGTTCTGTCAAAAGATAAATCAACACTGCAACGAAATTAATACCAGGAAATTCTCACATATCTAAACAAATACAATCTAGTTCTGATCCAGAAGCTCTTTTGTCTATGTTAGCCCTCTACATCAGCTGTACAGTGTCTTAACAGTGCCTAAAAATTTACAGGTAGCAGGGAAGCAAATTATATTAGCCTGGGAAGTGCTCTGACATGGCGACACGGTTACTAGACCCAATCTGGCATATAAAAATTTCAGTCACAGGTAAAACACTGTATCATCAGCCTTCAGCTGTACTCACCTGCTGTTTGAGTGCCCTCCAGTTCGAGTGCCCTCCAGTTCTTTCCTAGGGAGTTATTAAATGGATATTATTTCTAGTATTCTGATTCAGTATATGAGGCAGAAACTTTCAGTAGTGCTGATTTCCCCTAGGTTTTCTCTTAAAATACTCAACAAGGGACACATAAGCGCTGGCTGCTTTCAGCTTTGCCTTGGGATGCTTAATGTTCTTTTATGCCCGCTTTGAGTGGTGGTGAAACTTTGTTTTGTTTTGTTTTTCTTCTGAATTATTTTTCTGAATTATTACTAGTCTAATAACTAGATTTCACTCAGAGTTGAATTTTCTTCGCTAAGCTTTAGAGTGAAATCATCTCACTGCATTCATATGTGATGAAGAGAGTTATGAAGTGTCTTTTTAAAGCAATGTAGGTGCTAAATATTTAATGTGCTGCTTTTAAGGAAAGAGCTTTTGATTTTGTTGGTTTTCTTTCCTTCCAGAAATATCCTGAAAAACTGTATTTTGAAGGCTTGGCAGAGCAAGTCAATCCCCCAGTTCAGATCCAGCCCCAGTACTTACCAATTTATTTTGGAAATGTATGCCTGCGCTTTCTGCCAGTGTTTGACATTGTAATCCATAGATTTCTGGAATTGCTTCCAGTATCCAAATCACTAGAAACTTTATTGGATCATCTGGGAGGTTTATACAAATTCCATGGTAAGTTATCTGTGAATACAGACTTTTATACCTGTTGCAATCATTCTATTCTCCTTCATCTGCTTCATTCGTAATTTTCATCTACTAGCACAGCAGTGTCTTAATACTTTCTTATTCTGTAAGCACTGTGTACATTTCCACAGAGAAGTACAATCCCTACTCAATGAATTTCAGCCTACTAACAGTGAACTTGCTTTTATTCAGGTAGCTCTTCCTAATTCATGCTTCTTTCACACCTTTCCCTTTCATTCCCTTCTAGTAGTAAGTAATTGGACCTGTGTCCTAACTAACTTTCTGTTACCAAGACTGAAACAGCTAAAGAGCAGTTCCATCTATCCTTGTTTAAGATTCAAATAACTTAACCTGATTTTTTTTTTAACGCTTTTGTAACTGCACTTTTATAGTAAGTTTTTGTATAGATGTCACTGCTATGTTATGCCCAGAAAATTTACAGTATTCTTTCTTTGCTGTGACTTTGCACCTGGGTTCTTCCTATTTAATACCTTTTATAGGAAGAGATGATTTAGACAGTTTATGTACAAATATATTAGTACATTCATATCGTTAAGATATGAACTGTTAGTAATACTGACTTTCTTTGCTTGACTTCTACCCTTCTGCACACAAATTAAAGTGTATGTACAAGACAAAGGAAAATCAGTGTTGGCTAGTGAAATAAAGAACATGGATCAATTCCATGTGCGCTGTTTTTAAATACATACAACTTAATCTTGTAGAGCTCTTGATTTAATTTTATGTTTGCCGCCATGAACATAATAGTGATGCTAGAAGTTATTTCTGTTTTTTGTTGTTTTCCTTTTCTTCTTGGCAGACCGTCCTGTGACTTACCTGTACAATACTCTTCACTATTATGAGACACAACTCAGAGAGCGCACAAACCTCAAGAGAAAACTTGTTCATGCCATAATTGGCTCTCTCAAAGATAATCGCCCACTAGGCTGGTGTCTGAGTGATACTTATCTCAAATGTGCCATGAATCCCCGAGAAGAGAATCCATGGATTCCTGATGACACTTACTATTGCAAGCTCATTGGAAGACTAGTAGACAATATCCTTCATAATGTTTGCATTAAGTAAGCTGTGCCAATATCTTATAGCTTCATTTCATCAAAATATAAAGTTCAGTTTATGTCTATTCAGATATGAAATGAAGCTTGGACTCTTTATTTAGCTACATATATCAGTCTAAATTCATATTAGATTACTTCAATGTCCTTTTTTTAAATTCTACACAGGGACTGTGCTGCCCTAGTAAAGACATCTTGAAAGATATGGTGAAAACAAAGTACAGCTGCATAAATATTTCACTGTTTAATGCATCGCTTATAAATATACTCATGTTTATGCATTCTGCATTGAATTCTAATTGCCACATGAAATCAGCTTGATACAAAGCACGAGTATTTAAAAAAAATGTAGAGATTGAGGTTACTTTTTTCTAATGCCATTATCAATATTACAAAGAATAAAATATTATAAGCAGTGCCACATTTAAGATGGTATATAACTAGCTGTGTGTAGCTGAAGATCAGTATACGTACTGTTAGCAACTGCTGAGAATCTGGTTTTTTAGGAGGGAAAAAACTAGAAGTTATTTCTAACACAAACCTACATTTTCTTAATTGCTGCCTTTTATTAGCTTTTTACAGTTATGACTACAGCTGATTTAAATTTCTGTGGAAATAGCTGGTGAACCCATGCTATGTTCTAGAGAATAGCGCTAGTGGAATCTCCCTAGATGTTGTCTTCTTTCTGGGTCAGCTGTATGGGACTTGGTCGATTTTCTGGATGTTGCTGTCTTCCTTCACTCCTTGTCCTGAACTTGCTCTTCTTTTATGTGTAACTTTAAAGAAACTCATTAGGTGTCTCTAAAGAGAGATAAAATTATATAAAACCCTGCTTTTATGTAAATGTTAACAGTGTATTCAGAGTTATTTTCTATATGTAGCTCAAATGAATTAGTCTTAGTTGGGAAAGCGGAATATTTTCAGACTAAGCAGGTGCTTATTTTGCATAAACCATCACCGTAGAAGCCTGCTAGAAGATCTTATACTGAAGCAAATTTAAGGTTTCAGATTATGCAGAGCAGAAAATTCTTGTTATTTTTTTTTTTCCTGTCTTGGAAGCAGATGGTGATAAGATGGTTAATGGTGTTTTTTCCCAGCTCTTAGTCAGGGAAATTTTTCCTCTGCGTGACCTTGTGTGTGTAGTATATTCATAGCTATGTATTCATGCAATCCTCCAGTGGTTATCATTGCCTTGTATTCGTACTTTTGTCCATATGTCTTATTTTTATGAAGTGCAGTTGTTTTATTTGTTGTCAGTAACTTACCTTTCAGTTCAATTCAATTTGGTATGTGTGGTATATACATATATTTTTAAGCAGTGGGCTGCTTATACTAGTCTGTGTTGGGGGAGCTTTTTTTTTCCTTAATCATTGTCACCTATGGCAGGCAAATCACCCGGTCCGTTTCCAAATTGTGACTGGAGATTCAATGAGTTTCCTAACCCAGCTGCCCATGCTCTCCATGTTACCTGCGTTGAGCTCATGGCTCTGGCTGTTCCGGGGAAGGAGGTGGGCAATGCACTACTGAATGTTGTGCTGAAGAGGTATGTTGGCTCTCTGAAACTGTTTTCTGCAATATATAATACGTAATTAGAGATTGCTAAAGTAGTCTGTGATACTAATTTTCTTAGGTTTTTATAAATTTTTAATTAAGTATAAATGCTTTAATTTTTATATATAAAGTGTTTTTGGAGGACAGACAAGGCTACAGGGATCAAGCAGTAGTGGATTATGTGTGCTTCAGGAACAGTTGATTCAGCATAATCCCTTTAACAGATAGAAGACCTAGCACAGGCTAAGAACTTAACCAGTGGATTCAGTGGCACTGAGGCTGGCAAAAGTCTGTTCTTTCAGCTGTGCTGAGAGGAGGAGATCTCATCAGTAAATATCACAGGATCTTTGAATGCAAAGAAAGGGGCAGGAAGCGTTGGCAGGACTCTGAATCCTCCTAATGCAAATGAGAAATCAGAGGTACTTTGAAACAGAGTGACATGCCAAGGCTAGCCTTTTGTCACGATGCATTGTTTGGCCCATAGCTCTGTTTCTTCCTTAGGCACTGTGAAAAGAACTGAAGTGAATGAAAGGACCTAGTATTCTTGCAGTGATTCAGATGCCATCTTTGAGCCAGGACAAACTGAAATGATTCAGTTTCAGCCTCATTCAACTTAGTAATATATTATTGTTATCTCTGTTTGGGGCACATGGAGGGAAAGAGTCAAAGGGGCAAACAACCCTTAAGCACTGAAGTTTATTCAGTAGGAAGAACAATGTATAAGCAGCATTTGAAGAAAACGTGGTACTAACACAAAATCACGCCTGAGCAAAGTTTTGCAAGGAACATCACAATGGCATTTATACTATCTGTTGGTTCTCCTAAATACCTGTATGTGCTTTTTATAGTTCTCCCAACTTGAGTAATATTCTTTGCATAAGTACACCTCATCTTTAGGTGTACCAGCAGCACAAATTGCAATCGTGAATTTCAGAGCTTTAGTTTCCTTTTTTTTTTTTTTTTCTTCCCCCCTCTCTAGTCAGCCCCTAGTGCCAAGAGAGAACATCACAGCTTGGATGAATGCAATTGGACTAATTATCACAGCCTTACCAGTGAGTCAATATGTTGTATTTTAAAATAAAAAAAGTCTCTTCTTCCATGTAAGGTTTATCATCTTGCTAGAGTATGTTGTAAAAACTTACAGCCAACATCTGTAGATTCTGCAGAGAGCTAGTCAGAAGGCTGCTTGCATGTTTGAGAAACATCTACTCCTCCAGCACGGAAAAATTGACCAGGTTTTCTATTACGTTTTGAGGCTAGGATGAAAAGGAATAAATCAGTCCTGTTTAAAAACATAGTTAAATGTCATCTGTGTAGTACTGAGAACTGGAGCTATGAAATAAGAAGGTCTATAAGTGTTCTGATGCAAAGCTAATTTTCTATTAATGCTTGAACTTGCACATCCTATATCTCTTAAACTCATGTAAATGAGATGTGCCTAAGACTGCAAAAGCAAATGTGTGCAGTATTAGAATTCAAGTATCCATAGAAACTTTGATCTTCTGAGTGTAATGACTCTTGGTACCTGACCAGGACTACCTGTATAATTTTGATCTTCCTTACATGTTGCTTATATGCGCAGCAGTTATCCTTTCCTTGGGACTTCTCTTCCCCAATAAAATGGTTCCTTTTCTTGGAAGAAAGCCAACATGGATTTAATCCTTATTGTTTTTATAATGCTTCTTACTATTCTTCCTGTTCCCTCTTCTTGCATCTTCATCTATATTCTTTGACTTTTGTACCTTTTTTGTCTCCTGTTTCCACCTTGGAATTTTGATCTATTTGTGCCTGCACTCAGAGAATTCTCAGTTTCCTTCCATTAAGGCTTTTTGCCTCTGCTCTGCTTCTCTTGGAGAACTTTATATTAGCTAACTAAATAACTACATTCATGAAGTATGTCTTGATAATGCCACGAGTGTGCCACATCCACTAACACGGATGCTTTCTGTATTGTGCTTCCTAATTTTCCTGTTTGTCAGAAGGGGTTATAAACTACCATGCAGTTGAAAACATTTTAGAAATGCAGTAATAGTAGAAAGAGTTGAGGAAGCCTTGTCTTAGATTGTGGTCTTTTCAGAAGCAATTCCAACTTTTTGTTTTTTCTAGGAGCCATACTGGATTGTTCTCCATGATTGCATTGTGAGCGTTATCAACAGTCCCAGCCTGACGTCAGAGACAGAGTGGGTTGGTTACCCATTCCAGCTGTTTGACTTCACAGCATGTCACCAGTCTTACTCTGAGATGAGTTGTAGCTACACTTTGGCTTTGGCACATGCTGTCTGGCATCATTCTAGCATTGGACAGCTTTCTCTCATTCCTAAGTAGGTGGAAAGAATATTTGATGATTTAATTTGTCTTTCAAATTCCATGCATATTGTAAATAACAAAGCTGTACCTGTAGCACTTACACCAGCAAATATGTACAAGGATGCTCCAAAACACACCAGAGATGGGAGTAGATCACAGTTTTTTTTCCAGCTCCCTTTTCCACTGACATAACTCTCTTTATCTGTAAGCTTTGAGGCTTTTGAGTAGAGTGTGACTGTCTTTCATGAGCTTTTTTTTTAACTTTACTTGCTTGTATGCTTTTATTAATTTCAATTTTTCTTAAACCATTGACTGTAGCATATTCCTAAAGCATCAACTGTAATCAGTAAATGTATCCGTAATTCTAGCAAGTACCCTTTACTGCAAGTTGAGATGTTTTGCTGACTGAAGGATATGGTAGTGGTCCACTTAGTCGTTAAAGGAAGTAAAAAATACCACTGCATTAAAAAGTTGATTAGACTTTCCCCAGTGCTGTGTTAATGAGAGAACTAACAGACTTCACTTGCCAAGTCTTAAAATATTGAACAAAAATGAAGGTGGTATGATGTATTCCTCTCTATCCTGAAGCTTGATTTAAGGCTAGTGTTAAAATGTCAGAGGACAGCTTTTTGACTATTTGTAGCATTCTGCTGAGCTTAGAATTGTTGCCTGTTCTAGTCCAGTGATAGGGCCTGGAAATGTTATAGAGCTTCACTGAAATAACTAATATTTGCACTGTATTTTCCAAAGTGAAGGCCCAAATCTGTGAGAGAGAATGTGACATTTTGGCTAGAATTGGAGTCAGGCAAAGAAGCGTTAAAAAAACCAAAACAGTTGAAGTAGTATGTGTCTTCAAATACTACAGGTTCCTCACAGAAGTATTGATACCCATAGTGAAAACAGAGTTCCAGTTACTCTACGTTTACCACCTTGTTGGTCCTTTTCTACAACGGTTCCAGCAGGAGAGGACACGATGCATGATAGAGGTAAAGTGTGGCTCTTGGTCTACTCTATACAGGATATATTATTGCAGCTTTGCAATTGTATTACAAAGCGGAAGCTGATAGAGATCTTTGATAAACATTCAGAATGAAATTCTTTACAAATTAAACAGTATTTTCAAGGATATGAATTGCTGAATTGGTATTCAGCTGTCCAGTCAACTGAAATCTTGTCAGCTTGGTTCAGGATGAAATACCTAGCGCTTTTTTTTTTTTTTTAATAAAACAAAAATACAACCCCAAAAAATAGCAAGCAACACATGCTTACTTTAGCTCTCAAACTGCATGCAAAATACGCATCAGACTTACTGCCTGTTTTAAAAGCCTCTATGCAGGGGAAGGAAGTATGCAAGAGCTGAATTGTGAGGGTGGAGGAGCACAAGCTGTTTCTTGCATTCATATTAATGTGGTTAAGGGTAGGGGAGGAGAAAAGAGATGAAGGTGGACAGTAGACAGATGAGCTGAAAAATGGCAGGTAGCAGAGACTCTTGTAGAAAGAAGAGCTTAACTTGGGAATCCTAAGTTGGGGTTGTTCAGTCTGGAGAAGAGAAGGCTCCTGGGAGACCTTATAGCAGTCTTCCAGTATCTGAAAGGGGCCTACAGGAAAAATGGGGAGGGTAATGGCTTCAAACTGGAAGAGGGTAGATTCAGATTAGGAAGGAAGAAATTTTTCACTGAGGGTGGTGAGACACTGGAACAGGTTGCCCGGGGAAGTTGTGGATGCCCTATCCCTGGAAGTGTTCAAGGCCAGGCTGGATGGGGCTTTGAGCAATTGAGCAACCTGGTCTAGTGGGAGGTGTCCCTGCCCATGACAGGGGGGTTGGAACTTCAAGGTCCCTTCCAACCTAAATCATTCTGTGATATACCTGTGCTCTTAGTAAATATACACAAAGCCTGTATGTCAAGTGTGCATCTTATCTGCCGCTACAGTCTTACCAGCATAACGTATAGATCTGCCACCACTACTAATTAGTTTTTCATCCCCAGTTACCAATGCCTGTGCTGGGGACTTCACTCTTAACCTTCTTAGGTCCCCATTAGTTCTTGTGCTACAACTCTCCCCACCCCCAGTGCTTTCTAAAATAATTAGTTTGCATACGTTGTTTTGTGAAGAAGCCAAAAAGCATAGGGATGTATACACAGTGGGAGATGAGTTTTGTAACTTTTGTTCCCATGGTTTTTTGTATATATCATGAACACAGGATACTGTAAGAAACTGTATCGGGCAGTTAAGTAATCATATGGCAGTGTTCCTGTGTACTTGATTACATATTTCCTTCAGTTTTACGCCTGAGTTATGGCATTTTCTGGTCCTTTAGGAATGCTTTTCTTTTTTACTTTTTTTTTTTTCCCCGTAAAGCTACAATGAAAGTAACTCCCAAAAGTTTTTCATAAAGCAGTGCTTAAGTAAAAGTACTGGAGAGAAACTGAAAGTACTGTTTAGCTACAGATCAGTATTATTTTATAGATTCCTGTATAATACTATAAATTGCTAGTAAGTATTGCTTTGACTCTTGCTTCCTCTGTCAAGAAGGGAATTTTTTTCTGTGCCTGTATTCTCCGTATTGAAACGAAATACAAGAAAAGTTAAAAAGCTGTCATCTTTCCATGCTTCTTAATGTTCCCATACCACTTCTTTTTCTTTGTGAGGAGTTGATTTCAGTGTGAGGGAATTGTGAGGAGTTGCTGCTCTCAAAGTAGGCAGCAACTACCATGTAACTTAAATGAGCAAGCACAGAGTTCAAGTTTCTCATTGCCAGCTTTAAATGGTCATAGGCAAACATATATTTGCACACAACACTTTCTTAATAAGTATATTCTAGTGCCTGCAGTTGTAAACTCTTTGTAAATGCTTGCACCATTAAAATGCACTTTATGCATTTGCTGAAGACCTTGCTGGAGTCCAGATCATAGAATCATAGAATGCGTTGGGTTGGAAGGGACCCTCAAAGGTCATCTAGTCCAACCCCCCTGCAGTAAGCAGGGACATCTTCAACTAGATCAGGTTGCTCAGAGGCTCATCAAGCCTGGCCTTGAATGTTGCCAGGGATGGGGCCTCCACCACCTCTCCGGGCAGATACAAGCTGAATGCAGTAAACTGTAATGTCTTCTATCTAGAAGACTCAAATCTTGTGCTAAACTTTTCCTAGTTATTTATTAAGGTCTGCTTTTGCAAATTTTGTTGTCAGTGAAGTTTAAGCACTAATTACATAGCATGTACCAAAATACCATCATTGCACTCACTGGAAGTTAACTTGGAAAATGGGATCATTTAGTTAAGCGTAATGGGATGAGTTAGACCTGCCCATTTGTCCTTGTAAGAAAGTAAAAGAGTTAGGAATCACAGATGCTTAAAAAGCAGTACGTATATTTATTACATTGTTTAATTGTACTTCTACTCTAAAGCATTTTAAAACCTGTCTTCATTTGGGGTGCTTTTTGTGTCTGTGGAAACAGATTGGAGTGGCGTTTTATGAAATGCTCCTGAATGCAGATCGATACAGCGCACACCTGAACTACATGGATCCTATATGTGACTTCCTGTATCATATGAAGTATATGTTCACAGGTGACAGCGTGAAAGACCAAGTAAGTAAACAGTAAATATTGATACTTTAATTATATTTCTTCCTATATAGCAATTTAATCTTTTTGTGAATTATTTTCATAGGTAGCCGTACAACAAAATGCTTAACAGTTGACTAGTCTCTATATGCAAATTAAGAAGTTGGTGCGCTTCTGCACACTTAAAATCTTTAGATGCCGTAGACTAGGTATCTCAAATTTCAAGATTAATTACTATAGTCTGAAATGTAAGATATAGTTTGAGGGTGCTTTAAGTATTATTATGAAAGCAGTTGCTAGAAATAAAGCTATTGGATGTTTCATAACTTTTCCTCATTTGAATCTATATCTTTTAAGTTTTTACCTAATTTCTGATTCATTAATATAACTTGACATGTGGCAAAAGCAAGAATGCATCCACGTTCAGTGAAAAATTGTTCACCCAATTTGTTTAGTTTATAACAGTATGCACTTTTAAAAGTGTCAGTTGTGTGAATTGTTTTGCAAAGCTTTGGTGTATAACTGTTACACTGGGGATAGGTTTTATTATGGTTAGTTATCAGAAGAGTTCCAAAAGATAACACAGTAAATAAAATATTAACATAAATACCACTATTTACTCTGCCTTTTTACTTTTTTTGTTGTGCTAACGTGATGTTTGTGTATAGTAGTGACATAGGTCAAAATACCCCTGTTTTGCCAAATATATTTCTGTCTTTTTTTTTTTTTAATTATTAATTTTTTTTAATAGGTTGAGAAAATAATTTGTAATTTACGACCAGCTTTGAAACTTCGGTTACGCTTCATAACACACATCAGCAAAATGGAATCGGCTGCTGTTCCACAACAGCCTCTCAATAATGGGTCACCAGCACAGCAGCCTACCCAAGTGCCTGTTAATGTTGCTTTGCCAGTAACACAGTGAAATGAAGTGTTTGGCTGGCCGTGATGTGCAGGCTTCCTTCTGTTACTGGCCAAGGTGAAACATCATCTGATCTGAAATGTGGTATGCTGTATAAATGGAAGAAGAACGACATACAGATTTCTGCTTCGTTTTCTTTTGCATAATGAAGCTAACTGTATGCATGCCAGTTGTCTTACCTATTTATATCAGATGCTAGATGAGGTATACGTTGCCTTTCTCTGAAAGCACTGAGTAAAGATTCTCTGCAAGCAACTACACAGATTTCTGAAGACTGCAATGTCCAGCTCCCTGTCCTGATTTGAGTCATCTGGATTGTTCCTTTCTTTCTGTCTTGTGATATGAAAGGGCACTCAATCTGTGTAGCCAGGTAGAAAATGACCTTTTTAAATTTGGAGTCCGCCTTATTAAAAGTTTCCATTCTTTTTGTCCAACAGAAAAATTTAAATTCTTTTTGTCTTTTGGGCAGACAATTTAAGCCCTTATACAGAAATGCTCTTAGACAGAGAGATTGGATCAATTGTATTGAGTTAATTATAACATCTTTCCAAAGACTAAGAACGAGCCTTTGAAAATATCTGTAAATTTTGTGTGTACAGTTTACATTCAACAGCTGAGCAATGAACTTGATCTAGCATCAATTACTAGACTGTTAGATTGCTACCCAGAGGCTGTCTCTAATGAATCTACTGGAAGTCTGCATATTCAGTTCAAGCTGTGCTGGTTCATATTTTATCTTTCCTATTTGGGAAATGGTGTAGTTTTTATTAAGTCAATCACATGAATTTTATGGATATCTTATTATATTTTAGATTTGTATAATATTCTGCTTTAAGTTTTATGTGTACTGTGTTCACCAGGTTTTCATAACAGAACTGAAAAGCTCAATGTTTTGTAAATACTTGTCTTGTTTGACAAACTTTTTAATTAAAAAACCCACTTTAGAAGACTGTACTAGTATTGTTAAGCTTATTTCTTTTCCATACCCATTACCTTAAAAATAAGGATTGACCATAGCAAGTATACTTCCATGTCCCAAGTTCTCTGTCAGCTTTACAATAATGCTAATTTTAACCTGTTACAAATAAAGTCCAGATTAGTAAGGTCAGGTCCAATTTATGTCTCTCTAAAAATCTAACAATTAGGAAAACGAGTTGTTGATTCAGTGGGTGGAAGGTTTTTTTGTCTGTTTGCTTTTGAAGGACAGCAAACCTGGATTGCTGGAAATGGCAGTCATTTGTATTGTATTTGGATCCTAAATTCTGCCAAGTGTAATTTGAGTAACAGAGAATTGTGAATGCTGTTCAATGAATTTGTAGTCTCATAGAAAAACGTGTTTGCCGATCGTATGCTGCATGTTTGGTTTAAAAGGTCTTGTGTTCCATTCCAGAGTCAAGTGGCTCAATTTTAGTAAGAAGATGAATGTAGTTGGTTTCCAAAAATCCCGTGGACCATTCTGTACAGCCTCTCTGGCTTTCTGGGTCAGACCTGAGAAGCAAAATTGTGGTCGTGGATTTGCAAACTTCTGCCGTCATTGAAACTGTGTTAAGACTTCTTCTCTTTTGGAGCACACAAATAGAAAAGTTTCACGGCTGTTCTGCATGCATGTTCTAACTGAGCTAATAACTAACACCACAGGCATCTCTCTGAATTGTCTTGTTTCATACTGAAATAGTTTTGTTGCTTGATGTGGGACCCAGCGTCCCTTTTAATATTTAAACTCTAGCACCTGTTTTCAGTCACTGGGATTTCAGAGAGGGTGTCGAGGAAGTTGGATGACTGTCTTCAGTTGTGTCAAGTCATGAGAGCTGTTGGAATTCTTTAAAGCTTTGGATGTTTTTAGTTCTGGTTTGCTTTTTTCTTTTCTCTTGTAGGTCTGGAAAATTAAATTCCTTAGTGCTATTGCAGGCAACAGTGGTGTACAGAAACAGTTCCCTCATTCAGCTTTGTCTCTTTACAACACGTGCAGTCATGTTAGGAAGCTGACTGCAATACACTGGCTGCGTGCTATGTGGAGGTGATTTGCCACAGCTGGGCTGGCACTAGCAAATCAGTGAAAAACTTGTATTTTTCACAGTATGTAAAAAAACCTACTACTACTACACAGTATGTAGTCCAGTGAAAAACTGGACTACATTTGAACTTTTGACTTAAAGCTTAAAAGCTGTGGATCCCACTACACCAGGTAAGCCCTTGCTTACCTAGTAGAATTAGTGATTTACATGGGTAACACATTACAAAATGCAAAGGGAAGACTGTCTCTTCCTCTGAGCCTGCACACTCGTTCTCTGCAAAACTCACCAGGTTTCTGAAGGCGCTAAACCCTCACTAGGTGGAATAAGGTCTTTCTTCTGCTAGAATCTGCACTTGCATCTTCAGCAGTACTGGTCTAAAAATTAATTCTTAACGATGCTTCCTTTGAGTTAAGTAACTTACCCTTTAAAACCTAGCTAACCAAATTGAGCAGTTGAGTGGTGAGGGGAAGCTTAAGTCTGAGGTTTTGGCTTTTGGGTTTTTTTATATTCCAAATTACAGGTAGCCAGTATGGAATGAAGACAATAGTGCCAGGCTTCCCCCACCTCATCTGAATTTATAGACAATATTTATTTAGTAAGACTGGAACAGTCTATTATAATATGGCTGGGTGAGTCAACAGATGGTTAGGAAAAAAAAAAGTTAATTCCATCTGTAACCACCAGAGGGAGATTTCTTCAAAAAATTTTATCTGATCTTCAGCTGATTGTGTGTACAGTGCAACATCCTGACACTCAGATCTTCCTTGGATCTACCAACGTTTTGATCCAAGATTTAACAGCTTAGAAGCCATATTACGCTGTCATCCTTGATGTTTAAAACATGTTTTGTTATTTCTCGTCCTCATAAACAGGTTTGCTGGAGGAGTCCCTCGAACTATGGGATTTGCAAAATCTTCCAAACAAATACAAGGATTTTTAATCTTTCAAAATTGTCACAGATTTTTTTTTTTTTTTTTTAAAGCCAATCACTTGTGATGCACGCAACAGTTACCAGGGTTGATGAGAGATCCTTGTACTTAATCACCTCAAAAAATAAGCAATAGGTAAGGACAGTGTATTTGACTTTGATTTTTAGCACTAAGACTTTTTAGGACATACATGAATGCTTGTGGCTTGGCAGAGTACCTGAAATCATGCAGGCTTTTCTGAAGGTGCGCCAAATGAGGACAATACTGTAACTGCCTGCTTTGACTGAATTCACTTATTCCTGCGACTCCACAAGACGGGCTTACCCCCACCCTGCCTACTGCTGAAAACAATCTTACAATAGGGAATGAATATTGGAATAAGATGATCACGCAATACTTAACTTGCGGGACCCTCTGCCACTCCAAAAGGTGGAGAATGCTTTTGGTTTCCGCTGTGCCTTTGTTCCTTAAGCAAATACAAGCACAGTGAGGCACAAACTTCTTTTTCTGGTTTAGGATCCAGAAACCCAACACGGAGAGGTTCCTGTCAAACCCCCTTATTTCTTCACTTATGCATCTGCTATTAGCAGCGGCCAGACAGACACCACTGTGTTTCTGCATCCTTTCTTCTAATCATTTGAATTGAAATAAAGGGTTGGGGTGTTTTTTTTATGTTTTTTTCCCCCTCCCCTTCTTCCTTCCCTTCCCCGTATGTTTGTTCTGTATAAGCTCTTGTGAATTGTAGTGCTGTTCATGTCTGGTCTTTCACCTCATTAGTGTTTCACACAGAGACTGACTGCTCTGTGACTTGGTGGTGTGCGCCTGATGTCACATTTAATAGGGGTGAGTTGTTTTCAAGGTAAGTGGGCACCTTCTAATATTTTTCTCCTGAAATGTGAGGGAATCCTGTCATGTGTCCTGGTGGGAGGAACGCGGTGGCTTCCTGTCAGCCATCAAAGGCAGAGGATCTATAGTTCTTCCTTAACCGTGTTTTGGCACTGAGCGGGCCCAGGCTGCTTTGTAGTTTAACTTTTAATTAAAAAGCTGAAATGCCCCCACACCTAATTCCCCCCACGTCAGTGCTGCATGGAAAATTTTTAAAGCAACGCAGATGCCTTTGATGCAAAAGGCTGAGCTGCATGAAAAAGGAGAGACTGAGGGAGGCCGTGCAGGCACAGGGAAAAAAAACCAACATTATTAAATAGTTCCTAGGAATATAATTTCATCCACGTTATGCAGGACTCTGATCCTTTCATACCTTTGTTCTATAAATAAATTGGAAGTTTGATGTTCCAGATTTAAGGTGGGGCTCCACTAATGATTTTTGCTCATGAGAAGAGCTACGTAGACTAACGTGAAGCTTTTTTTTTGTTCAGAATTGTTTATTGTGGTGAAGACTTGAGAGGACGAAATTTATGTTTGGAAAGTGAAAGCAGAAAATATTGATGCGATAGCAAATTGCAGTTGGGTGCATTAGGATTCAAGAAAGAAATTTGAAAAGAAAAAAAAAAAAATTCCTGTAGTAAAGCTGCTGCTTTTTATTAGACTGGGATCTGTAAGCCCTGCCTGGGGACTTAAAGCCCACAAAGGCAAAGTGATCCTCTTTCATTGCGGGCTGAGCCAAGTCAAATCAGCCTGCGCATCAACAGGTTCTCACAGTTACTGCCTCTCGGATGCAATTTCTTCATCGCATATGTGAACCAACATTCATACGCTTCATACTTTTATGGTCCCCACAAGTATGGATTTTGGACACCTCTCCGTTTTTAATGCATGTCTCCGTAATGGGGATGCTGGGAGGGAATGTTGTTCTATCTGTGTCGCTGGGAGGGGATATGCTAAGACTTGCATTTCATTCCCTGGAAAATACGTGACAAAACAAGACTGCGGATGACCTCACTCTTGGATTGACCATTAGAGCATCCATTTGTCCTCTCCAGTACTGGACATAAGGTGCAAGGCAAATGAGTGAGGGTGAATTGGTTGGTTGGTGTTGTATTAAAGAGGCAATGAGGAAGGCAAGTAATATTGGGATCCCTCTGGAGCCAGAGGGGAGATGGTTGCAAGCCTCTGTGATTTGGTTCTTGCTCTGGACTGGCCTCTGGGAAGGAGCCTGCCACTTTCCATTGACTGCTCCAGTCAAGGGAGACGGGTTGGCCAAGGTAGGTGCTGGATGCTGGATTGTATGAATACCATCCAGTGTAGTGCTTATAGGATATAATACATAATGATCTCTAAGACATGTTAAACACAGCAAAACAAGCAAGGAGAGCGTGTACAAGTGTCTTTGAGTTCCGTGATCGCATCATTGCAAACAGATGACTGATGGCTACAAACAGTGAAAAATGAGCAGACAGAGAACAGCCTGACAGCCCTTCAGTGTAACACTTGTACTGCGATACAGGACTTCCAGGGGCCCATTCCACGCTCACATGAAGAACGTAACTATCTGTCACGACATTTCCTTTTTTTTTCTTTTTTTTCTTTTTTTTTTTCTTTTTTTTTGATGAAGCACATTTTCCCAATGCTGCTTTTGAAAGCAACAGCAGGTACATTTAAAATTACTAAAGTTCTACTGAAAGTTGTATAAAATACAACGCGCGTGTTCGGTGTGAAATGACGGCATAGCATTATCTGTATGATTGCACTGGTGTTGAGAAATTCGGTGCTGATTCCCACTGCAGCTGTAACGCAGGCATGCCACTATTTATTAAATACTGTCAAAGTGAAGAGCACAGAACAAGGTCCTGAATGAGCCAGTCTTTGCACTGAAGAACTTGGAACCTATAAAAGAAGGTGTGCAGAAAGAGAAAAATTGCTTAGTTGAGAAAAAAATAATAACTTGTTGGGTTTTCTTATTAACATATCAATTTTCCTGTGAGAAAAAAGCAGGATGTGTGTGATATCTTTGAATGACTTTATGGAGGTGTTTGGCAAATGGAGAAGGGCCTTAAGAGGTGAGGAGGAGATAAACAGATGGGAACGGAAGCTGTTGATGTTCTCAGGAGGGTTTTGAGATTGAATTCTCTTAAGAAAAGCCCTGTAGGCTCCTTCCTTCCTTGATGCTGTTTCTGCTAAGACGTAATTTAGCAGAAAGGAAACCTGGCTGTAGCTTATCGCATCGGTATCTTTTCTGTTGTTTTTTCTGTATTATCCAGCCCCATCAGAACAAGCCTTTAAGGGCCCTTACAGGAGTAAATCCTGGTTTTTTTTACTTGCTGATGCGATTTCTGGTGAACGCGCTGGTGGAAGTCTATCAGCATGAAATGAAGTTGTAAGTGTTGAAGGGGTACGTTTGGGATGCTTAGTGGCTTTAGAAGTAGATCAGGGATGGGGGGAAGCTCTGTGAGGTTGGATAGAAAGATTTGGGGTGCAGTTCTCACCTAACTAAGCCATGGCACAGGTGGGTGCTGGCTGGGTTGTAAAGGACCGAGCCCATGCTGGTAACGGGTCTCTAGGTCGGGATGTGCCCACACTTTGGAAGTGGAGGTCACACAGCAGCTGTGTCACCTCCTTTTCTTTGGTGGCTTTGTGCCCACTTTCCTCATGAGAGCTTGGCCGGAGAATCAGATTTTTCCAGAGACGAAGAGAGAGGTGTTGAATGCAAACACTTAGAGCAGCTGAAAACAGGGCCCCGACAGTCTGTTTCCTACCTGTGGTCTCAGATTAAAACCTGTGATGCCGTGGGATTAGCCTGGCCCTCCTGAGGATGGGAGGGAGAGGATTTCACCTCCTGCTGCCTCCTGGCTGTTAGCCCGTCCCCTGCTTGTCCCTGGGAAGGCCCTCGCTGTGGGTGCAGGGAGGAGGGTGCTGGGGGCTCACAGGTCGACTTGAATTTTGACACTGTGCAAATCAACACGCGCAATAAAGGTTTTCTGAGCCTTCCGCCTCTATAATTATAGGAACAACTGAGAGAAGTCCAAACAGCACCCAGACAGTGGCATTATGGTCTGGAGTCCTGTGGGCCTCAAGTTTAACATGTCAAAAGCACTGTATGTACCGTATCTAGTTGAAGAAGTAGCCTCAAATAAGTTTATTGTATTATGTGAAGGCAGCTCTGTCCCAGAGTCTCCACTCTTCAGGATAGACCTAGGATAAGTAAAGCTCCCACACAATGGATGCAAGAGAACAACCACCACAGTAATTTCATTTTAACCCCCCCCTTTTAATATTTAGACTTAGTTTTACACATTTTTAGTAGCTGGTTTTGAGCTCTGCAAAGTTCGGGGTTTGCAGAAATAGGCCAAAAGAGGGGCGTGAGATGAGACGTTGCAGAGGGGCCTAATTGCTCCAAACACTGGACAAAATTAACTTCTGATTTTCCTCAAACAAATTCTGTGTTATGTTCAAAACAAAAGACCACAAATGTCAGTCCTGAAAGCAACATTTATGAAAACTCCTTCCCCCCCCCCCCCCCCCCCAAGTAGAAAAAGAGCAGCTAAGGGTTTTCCGTGTTTTCCACAAAGCTCCTTTTTTTCCCCCTCACAAAAGGGATGAGCAGCTTTGAAGAAAGGTCGCAGACAGTGGCAACTTCATCATTCTCAGCCTCGCGCCCACTGAGCAAATGTGCGCTGCTACATTGCTCTGACAAAAGCCAGGGATACTTGTTACCTGTCCCTTTGAAAGAGGAGCTCCCATTATCCCAGCTCACGGCTTCAACTTGACCCCCACTCTGACACCCCCAACAGGGGTGGAGTTACTGTGAGGGGGGGATTCGTTTTTCTTTCCATCCACAGGCAAAAACCAGATGCACAAGCCCAGCAGCAGCAGTTAGTGCTTTCTTGTCCTTGAGCCTCTTGCAAGACAGTAATGGTTTTACTGTTTTCTCAGCCTGTAAATCTGCAGTCTTTCATATGACTAAAACGCCACTTTAGCAGTTTTTAAGAAATACATGTTTCCATGACGTACAACGCTGGGCAGCGCCTCTTGGGTATCGTTGAAGGACAAAGCTTTCACAGAATACATCCTACCTTATGTTGCTGTTTATAATTTAGGTCAATCCTTTTTTTTTTCTCTCTTCCCTCCCTCCCCCCCCCCCCCCCGCAACAGCTTCATTTTACCATTTTACTGTAGAAAAAGTCATTTGCCTTGGAAGAATGGTTAACCCTTGACCAATAATGACTCTGTCACCTCTGCACTCTGGCAACTCTGGCGATGCCCTTTGAGAATTCCTTGGGCTTTTTTTCTATCAATCACCTTTTTTTTTTTTTTTTTTTTGCTCAGCAATTTTCTGAAGGAACAGACAGACAAATCAAGGCCAGGGGATTTTCGTGATTCCCCGCAGTGAATTGCCACATTTCAGAGAAAAATTCCTGTGCTTCAGTGTTTGCGAGCAGCTCTACCCCAGACGCAGGGCACAACTGGCCAAGCACATACGGGGAGGAGGGCTGTGCGGGGAGGGGGGGAGTCGTGGGACCTTTCCACGCCTGCCTTCCCCAGCTCCATGCTGGCATTATCCCCTTTCTGTCCCTTTTCCATGCTCCCGCTGTCACTGCTGTCATCACAGCTTTCCTCTGCAGGACCTCAGTGGCCACCAGCCACGACTGCCACTGGATCCAGCCTCCCCTGGTCCTGAGCTCCTCAGCCCTGCGAGCACGTGAAGCAGCCGAGGGCTGAGCCTGCGTATCCCGAATAGAAGCCACCATTTGGTGAAGGCACTGGGTTTTCTGTCTTTAAAAGAGAACAAGAGAAATGATAACAATCAAAAAAACAATGAACACATTCACTATAATTTCTCATTATTATTTTCAGACGAAATCTAAAGCAACCTTCAAGAATTCTGGAAAATGCAATGAACCATAATTGCCACACAGCTATGACAGAAAATTATTTATTTAGGTTGTTTTTTTTTTTTCCTCTCAGTCACCCTAATGCGCGAGCGTGGTAAGGATATTTGCCACCTGCAAAGGAATGTTACTATGTAGTTTAATTTTCCATGGCTTCCTGAGAGATGGGCTATCACACCAGCTGTGGCAACAGTCCCACCTCCCAGCCCAGAGTTCTATTGAGCTTGTTGATGGTGCTCTTGCCTCTCTCAGAGGCAGCTGGGGCCACCACTTTCTCCTCTTCAAAATGAGCGCTCTAGCAAAAAGGAAAATAACAGGGTGCTATAATTTTATATTCTCTTTTTCTCTTGGTGCATGAAATCAACACTCAAGAAGATGTTGGCTTGATAACATTTCCAGCCAGTGTGCAAGCAGAGCCTGCAGTACTGCAAGGTGTGAAACATATTTGTATATACACATGCCTTGCCTGGGCCTTATTTACATTAGAAACTGTATGTAGTGTATTCGAGGTGTCACGCACAAGAGGCTTTTCTGGTGGTGTATCCAAAAATACCGGTACAGCCCTAAGGATAGTCCCTGCTCTAGGCACTTTCCCAATGTTTTGGCTCATGCAAGAAAGCCTTAAAACGGAGAGGTTGCTCAGACATACTCCTTCAAGCCCTCTGTTAAATCTCTGCGAAGCCCAGGGGAATCTTGTCATCACTTTGCTGGGAGTTGGATCTGGGGTCTGGCCACATTCTGGAACTGGCACACGCACCCCAGCCATGATGTTTCCCCGGTGAGGTTGTTCAGCAGCCAGCCGCAAGCAAGCGATGGCCCAAAGCAGGTTGCATGACATGAATACTCTATTTAAAACTTTTTAAATGTGCATCGCATCAGCCCTAAACATTTAACTTGTGTCTGTGTGTGTACAGGCCTATTTTTTCAGATTAAAACACTGAAACATACGGCGTTCAGCTAACGTGAGGAACATGCAGGACGGATAGTTGTATGAATCAAAAATAGAGATGGTCCTCTGGAGCACATGCAATGCTTCTGCAGTGGCATCCTGTGTCAACCCTGTCAGAGAAAAAGAAGTCCTTTGACATAGATGGGACACTATAAAAATAAAAAAAAATCTGTGCTCCGTCAGCAAACTATTTCTTCTGCTCCAGTAGATGACAAGCTGACAAAGCTTGTTTTAAAGAACATTTTCAGCTTGTTTAATAAATTATAAAAGGCAGCTTGCAAATGGCATATTTCATTTGCAGTGATATAAATCCCAAACAGATTTTTCAGTAGTGTTACGAATTATATGAAGTGATTTATAGGTTTCCTTGGCATTAGTTGTCTGTCTTTCTCCCTGAAATTAGACAAGCCAAAAGACAGAAAAGTAGGACGGCATTAAAAAAGCATTAGGATGAAACACTATAGAGTGGGAGTATTTGAGAAACTAAAATGTAAAATGCTGACTAACCACCAAGGAACGATGGGCTTGTGGTTGAGGTACAAGAAGGAACTGCAAGAACCTAGATTCATTCTTCTTCTCTGACAAGGTCTTCCCAAGTGATCTTAGACAAAGCTCTGAGATCACTGCGCCTCTATTGTCCATGAGTAAAACATGGCAAATAAGGCTTCCCTACCTCCTGGTTGGGCAATGGATACTGTAAAGTACTCATATATACACAGCAACAATTAGGGCCATGTGATGGCCATAGGGAAACAACAGGAAAAATCATGAACTAAACTGCTAAGAGGATCCTCTCCCTTGAGCCTGGTATTGTCCACTTTGCCTCCTGCAGAGGTTCCCAGACTTGTGCTCCTCTTGTTGTGCTCCTGTGCCGTCACCATTGTCACTGTCATCAGCTGCTGCCCTGGCTTCTGTGTGTTACAGAAAATTTTCAGTTGTTTGGTCAGCGTCTGTAGGAGCTCAAACAATAGCTTATGTGCCCCATACCAAATCCACCATGGTTTAGGAATCCCAGGTCAAAATATAGAATGATCGTTAAGGTGCAGGTGGATTTTGTTTTCTCCAGAGAAAGGAGGGTAGAAAAGGATTTTCAGACAGACACATAAGCATTCAAGGGACAGGATCATATTTATCCTATAGACATATGTTTATTTTTTTTTATGAGCTGTTCTACTTACCTTTGTTTATCTGAGTGGGTAACATTTTCTGCTGAAATCATGGTCCACAATCCTAGTTATCACCCCAGGACATGTGCCACCCTCCCTGGACTCAGGCCATGACAAGGAGCCTCCCTCAGCAAGAGGAGCAGCACGGTGTCTCTCTTACTCCAGAGTTCTTCATCCTGCAGCCAGGTGACAGAGAGGGGGCAAAAAAATTATCTAATGAAGGTATGGCAAGACTGTTGACAACCACCCTACGTCCAAGAAATAAAATTCATCCCCGTAGTAACTCAGACAAGTCCCTCAGTTTGAAACAGTTAGAAGGTGTTAGTTCAGAAGAGCACTAAGAGCTTGTTTATAGCAGAGGTTGTATCGTTCAGCCAGGCTTGTGTTAGAGTGGTGCAACTCCACAGCGTATATGTAGTGGCCGATACGTGGTGCCCCTCATGAAGCTCTTCCACCTCGCAGCGAGGTTTCTGTGCTTGTCCTTCCACGTGTTGTGCCAAGGCGATTGTAAGTTTCTTTCACCTCCTTGTTTACAAAGTGGTGAAGCGACATCATAGCTATAGATGAGGGAAAATTGGACTCTCATCATTTGCTGAGCTCTATATCAAGCTGTTTTTCCTGTAAACAGCATCCCTGTGGTACCACTGGGAGTCTGGTGAATAGGATGGACAAGCGAGCAGATATGAACTGTGAGCACGGGCAGGCAGTGATTTAACACCGCCCCAATCCTTGCCTGGCATCAGGCGTGGGGATGGTGTGACGGCTCCTGCTGCTGCCGAACCAGGCACAACTGGGCAACCTGGACAGCTAGCTTTCTTTCAACAGGAAAATACACTTTTATGGATAATAATAGTCCTTCTTGTTTTCTCGTCTTAAACACATGATGTGGAAGAAGCTATTACAGGGAAGGATTTCTCCACCTGATCCTAAGGGGTAGCTGGGATCACTCTTTAAGTTGCACCTCCCTGTTTCTCAAACCAGTGTTTTTCCCAGCTGAGCCCTGGAAAAAGAGAAGGAAAGCTTAGGCACTTGGTTACTCTTTCAAGTGAAAGGTGGGATGGGGGCCCTTCCCCTTCCCTTTCCCTTCTATTTCCCCTTTCCCTTCCCCTTCTCTTTCGCCTTTTCTTTTCCCCTCCCCCTTCTCTTTCCCTTTCCCTTTCCCCTTCCCACCTCCCCTTCTCTTTCCCCTTTCCCTTTCCCTTTCCCTTTCCCTTTCCCTTTCCCTTTCCCTTTCCCTTTCCTTTCCTCTTCCCTCCCCTTCCCCTTCCCCACTGCCCTATACAGGGTGTCAGACCCTGGGCTGAACACTGATGGCTCCACCCTGGTCCCCAGGTACCTGAGCATGGCAACTGCAGTGCCACTTGCACTTGATACACTGAATTTTGGGATGCCCCTCCATGTAGCCATCATGTCTCCTGCCAGTCTGACCGGCCTCCTGCGGGGCCAGCGAGGTTGTGAGGAGGAGGCCAGGGCAGGGGCGCCCACCGCCCTGAGCTCTTCTCTCAGGAGCCTGATGCTCTGAGGACAAGGCAGTCCAGACAAATAGGTGACAGCAGGAATACAGCCTTGACTTCTGTGGTCACAAGGAGGTTTTCGTGGAATAAAATGAGAGCTGAGCCATTTCTCCATCCCTGCTCGGTCCCAAGAGCGCTGAAAGCAGCACCCCACTGAGATGTGGGGAACCTGGGCTTTCACTCAGAAGCATATGTAAATCCAGTTACCATAGGTTTATGCATACAGATCCTAAGCTTGCAATCATGTGCCTAACAATGCACTGCAGCTAATCTCATTGCCTTCAGCACTTCAGATTAATATATTGAGTTTATGCAGCCACAACCGAGAACCAGAAATGACAGTCATATCAGTGACAGCAAACTTCAAGCCCTTCAGGCAGCTAGAGCTTGTGGTTTTCCCACATGCAAATATGCAAGGCCACAGTGACCTGAAAAACTTCCCTTCTGATCGCATGAAGAGATGGGACTTGATTGCCCCAGTCTTTGCAAATTGGCCTCTCATCTCACTGTCACCAGTTGCTCGGAAAGAGGTATTGATGGGAATTTGTTGTGGCAGAGAAATTGTCTCTTCTATCATGTTAGCTCTCCTCATCCTCCTTTCCTCCTCTCCCTTTCATAACAAAGACGTTTCCATTATTTTCCTGAACATTCGGAAGAAGAGCTCCTTTCGTTGTGTGCGGCAGAGCCTTGCCAAAGTTACTGCTTCCAAACCAGCAGCTGCGTGGATCAAGCAGCAGCGAAGGGAAAAAAGGTTTGGGTGGTGTCATGCCAACTTTGCGTGGAGGTTCCGGAGTGTGTGAAGGAAGACAGATAGCATATTGTTGCTTTAGAAGTCCCAGTAGTCACACAGAAAAATTACACTCGGTTTTGCTATTCCCTTCAGTTTTCAATTGAGATATTAAACTATCTTTCAACTTCAACTGCTGCTCATACTGAACGTGATCATTTTACATTGGCCAAATTTCCTACATATTTAGTGTGTTTTCTATTGTGTCTCATCACATACAAGGTCTGAAGTTCCCTGGGACAGAAACTCTCTTACTGCATCTGTTCTCAGTAACTTACAAAAAAGAGCTTTACTTCCCCTCAGCAGGGCTTTTAGGCACAGCTATGCTGCAGCATTAGGTGCTCTGAAGCTCCAGACCTTCAAAGACGTAGAAATCTGCAGATTCTGACATTTACTTTTCCCTGAGATGTCTACACGGTGCCTCTCAAGAGCTTTGCTTGTCCTGCTGGGAATGCTGTGAAATAGTCCTCTTCTGTTCATATTTTTGGCTAATATCCTTGAAACTAAATCAATAAATCACAACTTAGAAGAATCTTTTATAACTTCCTGAGGAGGGGGGACTAAATGCAGGTATTTATACTTCATCACAATTATAATGCTGCTACTCCAATAAAAATTCTTGACTTCCAGGGGAGTTGGATTTTGCCTCACTAAGGATATTTTAAAAGAATGAAACTGGGTACATGCTCCATTTTAGAAGGCATGCTCTTTGAAAGTGTTGTACCCTTGTCACATAAAATCCCAGCAGGTTATAGATGGCAATTTAGTCATGTGTTCATTTTATATATTCCCAAGATCACTCATCCAGGTTTGGGTATTCACCTTTACACCGAGTAGTGCTGTAGCCACAATAAACCTGGATGTGAGAGTGCTCCAAAACCACGTGGAAGTGATTTTAGCAAAGCAGAAGTGTTGCAAGGTCTTCAGTAGTATGCAGAATTGTAATTTTGCGCATTAGAATAAATGAGAGAATAAAGAAACACCACAAAAGTAACAAATGAAAATCTAGAGTTTGCTCAAACAAACCAATTACAAAGGAGGAAAGTCAGATGTGTGTATTCAACAGCAAATTGTGACACAAACGCAAATCCTACACTGAAGGTAAGAAAATGCATCACATGCAAGGTTTTATACTCATCACTTGTTTTTCTTGGTTTTATTTTAGCGACAAAGATCAGTGATGTTCCTTCATTATCTATCAGCTAGGGAAAGACTATTATAATTTTTCCAACTCCTAAAGCGCTGCGATAGCACAGTGGGGGATTCACAAGTGCTTTGATTAGGACATAAAATCACAAGGAAATTAAAAAAAAAAAAAAAAAAAAAGAAAAGCAGAAGGTGACTCTTTGTAAGTGTCGTTTGAAATAAAACAGAAAGGAAGGTAAGATGCACTCGAGTGTTTTCTTGCTGTGCAGAGACCTTCCCTGCGGGGGCTGGGGGTCAGGAGAGCGAGGTGAGTAGAGCAGACCTTGCTGTAGAGCTGGAGGTGCCACGGGTTATTCTGCAGCCCACCTGAGCAACGTCTGGTCTGCGCAGCCTAAATAATTTCTCAGGCTCAACGGGCTGTTAGTAGGCAGAAACATTTCTTCAGGCGGCATAGGCAGAGGGACAGGCAGCGCCCAACCATTGTCCCCAGCCTAAGAGAAGCACAGTGAGGTGGCACCAGGGGACCTGGCGTGTGGGGCCACCCTGGGGAGGCTTAAAAGGAGCCGAGTTTGGTGCTGGCTGCCCCCAGCAGCCTGGGTTTAACCCAGCACACCTTCCCCGCAGGATCCCCTGTATGAACCAGGGACTTTTAACTTTTGCTCTGCCAAATGCAATATGGCTTTACCAGGAACTTTTTCTGCTACAGTGCCACTGCTACCTTTCCCATTTCTCCAAACGCTTCAATTCCCCGTCGACAGGAAAGCTGTGGAAGGCAGATTACGGAAAGGCTTTTGGAGGGCAAGAGAAATTTCTGGATTTTGAAGACGTTGTGCTAAGATAGCAGGCCACAAGACAGTGCCAGAATAGCAAAAGCCATCTCTGGAAGGGCTGTTTTGGTGGACCAAAGTCAGAGTTTTTAATGTAGGCTTTAATGGGGGGGGGGGGGGGGGGGAAACATCGTAATCTTAGTAGAACCGAAATCCTGTTTAAATATTTTATACTTGTATTTAAATAATTAAATTATTACATATTTAACACGCAATGTTAATAATTTAATGTGTGTCAATATTTTAATATATAGATATAAATTCCTTTAAAATATATATATTCTACAGTGTTGCTGTAAAGAATAACAGTATGAATAGATAAACACCTGTTTAGGTTTTATTTATATTTTTGAATATATTAATATTGGACTTGTGAGGGTAAAGTATTTCTCTGTGCCCTCTTGTCCAGGACTGCTGATGGCCCATCATAGAAACACAAGCCTAGAGCCGGACTCTAAGAAGCAGTAAAACAAAACATGCTTCTTTCCTAGCATATCCTCACAGCATTCATAATCCACAGTTTAAGAATTTTCTGTTGAAAGTTGTCTTCATAGGGTCCCGTATAGTAATGATTAATGAATCTTGTCTGGTTCCTCTAAATCTGTGTGTACATAAGATATACGCATTTACATAGCCCTCAGTGTTATACTAACTAGCATACTAACACCTCAGGAACAGCCCCAGATGCACCTCAGAAAACTCATATATAAAACTCATATATAAACGGATCTGTAGAACGCCTCAACGGGCAAAAAAAAAAAAAAAAAAAGGGACCATGGAAACAAAGTCTTGGTTTGAAAATGTCAAAATGCTTCATTCTAACGCTGTTGGACTAGAATGGTTTGATGTTGCCTTCAAACCAAAAGTTTTTGGTATAAAAAGGAAACAAAATCAGGGGAAAAAATTGAAAGGAATTTAATTACACACAACATTTTGTTTTAGTTGAATGAACCATTGAATCATTTAGGTTGTTTCCATCTGAGAGGGTAATATTTGTGTTGGCTTAATTAGAGCTGTTTGTTTCCAAGAGTTGGGGAGGACAGGGTAGTTCCTGCTGTTTACCTGTGGACCTGATTCCCCGTGTTTATACACTTGGTCCACTGTCACTCTGAAGCCCTTCAGAAAAGCCTGGTTTTGGCCTCCTGTTCCTCTGGATCCCAATATGTCCCTGTGGTCCCTCCCTTCGCTTTGGTTCTACCCCAATTCCCATGAGTCTTGCATCTCACCAACGTGTTCCCACAGCCCTCACCTTTGGCTAATGGGTAATCGCAAACATGGCACGTGTCCTGGTTTCTGTGCATTTCCCACATCTGAGCAAGGTCAACCCATCTTAAACCTGCCTGGGGAGGTCATTTTACCATGTGATGTTCTCTATGATGCAACATTTTTTCAGTAGGGGCCTGGTTTTTGGTTTTTGGCAAGGTGATTTAGGACAGCAAGAGCACTGGTACCAGTTCAGCTTTTAAAACATGTGAGTAAGAAACTGCCTTATTTTTATCCTTGAATAATTTAGATCACAAACGGAGCAAATTATGTCAACAAGCAGCTACCTAGTGAGTTAATTAGCTGTGAATTTTGTGGTTTGAATTCATCAGCAGTCATATTACCGTAAGCCAAAGACGGGAATGAATGTTTTTGTCCTAATATTCACAGCTTCTACCTTAAATAAGAGAGAGGTTGATTGACTCACTGCACCACAGTTTGGTAGTGAAGACAAGCTATGAGGCTTTTATCGCTTCTTGGGAGTTGACAGCAAATGGTGATGGTGTGACTCCCGTTTTAGCTGGAAAACCCAACCACTTCATGCGAACAGGTACAGAGGGGGAGATTTTCAACTACTTGTTTGTAAAGTCCAGCAAAGGCAGATCAGGGATGGCACTGGAGCTGTGAGTGTGAAAATATGGAACATGCTAGGAAAATACAGCTTTAGTGACCCAAATACTCCTATAAATAGTGCATCTGAATAAAGAATAAAGGAACTGATGAGGAATGTGTCCCACGCAATGCTCATAATGGTTCTTCTTTCTAAATAGATTTTTTTAAACTATTCTAAAGTGACCCAATAATGTATAAGACTTGCTTTTTTACAGGGAGCATATATATGTATTTTTAAAAACCGTTCAAAAGCATCTGCTTGTTCAAGATGTCACTCTGTCAACAAGCCCCTTTGGCTTGGGTTTTTTTTTTTTTATTTTGCAAGATTTAATAAGTCTGAAGGCTAGTTATGAAAAAGATTTTCTGTGGAAGTTCAGGTAGAATTGAGTGATTTACAGTACCCTTGAGATTGGTGAGGTCATGTGTAAATTGCCTTCTTTCCTGAAGAACTTCAATTCTCTATTAATTCTCTGTTGAAAATATCATAGAAGTTGGGAACTTTTTTTGTATTAACCTTGCTTGCATAAAATGCTAAGGATCTCTTTCAATACCTGGGTGGTGAGACTATGTCCTGCTTTGTCAGTGGTGCACAGCATCTAAATGGCAAGTCCCACAGGAAGGCAACAGCTTCCCTGTGAAAGCTTTTCTGCTGCAGACTGGAGGAAGTGGATCCTCTGGCATTAAGGCACTAGATCAAAGCTCGGAAGAGATAGCTTACATTGTTTACTCTGAAGCTGTGATCTTGTCTCATACACCTCTGCTCTACAAAGGTGTTGTTAGGAGGGATTCTTTGCATGTTTGATCAGATACTGTATAAGGACTATAAATTAAACTGAGTAAAAAATGTAACTTCAGCTAATTGTCTTAACAAATTCAAGGGGGTCTTCCTATAATCTTTCCTTGCACCTCTTACGCCAGGCCAACCAAAAATAATGAAAACAGAGGAATTCTAGTTGATGTGCTGATATTCCTCCTAAGCTGAGGAATAAACTACCTTTTTCATTCTTTGCAGGAGAAACATTCAACAGCGTTGAACTTGAACTATTTTCACTACACTTCTTTTGCCCTTTTGTTAGCTAAATAGAGAGCTTCTGTCTTCATCATTATCAAGGTAGGTGCTCAGTAAGGACACAATCTGATAACTAGTGAAGTTCCACTGACTCTGATAGGAGATTGCGGCTAGAAATGAAAAACAGCCTCAAAGTTTCTGTATCCTCCAGCCCAGTGTCCTTATTCATAGGCCAGCTGTCTTGCTGCCTCAGCTTGTGGTCAAAAGAAAGAGATCCCAATGGGAGAAGACGTGTGTGAGAAGCCCAGCACAAAGTGACCAAAATATAGCAGTAGAGGGTAAAACAAAAAATAAAATCTGAAATAAAATCCAGTAATGAGCAGTATTGAGAATGGCAAATTTTTAAGGGGGCAAAGTAAACAGTGTGTGAAATGAATCCAACCTGCTATAAGATGCAGGATTTGCTTTTCATGCTGGATTTACTTTTCTGACTTTAGGATTCGATTTTAAATGGCTCAAAAAACGCAAGAAGAGGAAAGCACCACAACAGTCAGCATTTATACCTCGTGTGCTTTGTGAGCACACTGGAAACGCACTTCTCTAAAATTCTTGTGCACACCTTGCAAAGAGAAAAAGATGATGAGTGTATTTCTCAAATTGTTTTGTTTATGCCCTCCTTCAAGAGGAACAGCAACTTGCAGTTCTTCCTCCCAAACATCTCAGATCTGGAGTTACAAATGAAAAGATTCCTTCCCTAAAACTCCCAAATACGCTGTGCCTCGAAGGGCATAGCACAGAGCTTGGGGAGCATCAGGGCAGTGTTATGGCTACCATTTATTTGTATTTTCACCTTGACACTGGGTGTCTCTGTACTTTCAGTGTTGCATGTGAATCCCTTTTGCCTTCTGCTATCAATGGTTTGTTGCCAATCTATCTATAGAAATAATAACAAGCAAACCAAATGGTAAAACTTCAGCAAGCTCTTCACTGATTCGTGTTTTTCCTCTGTCTAATTTGATGGTAAGATGAGATGTCAGTACCTGCCAGTTGTCCCTACCATGTTCTTCTAGAGCAATAAGACTTGAAAAATTTTACAATCTGAAATCAATATTCTTCCCATCTTTACAAAAGACAAATTATTATTGTAAACATAGATGCTCAAACTGTAGTAAAAAAATCTGAGAGTATCAAGATCAGGAAACTTTAGTTCCAGCAATCAAAGTTTGACAATACTGACATGTAAATGGTTAATTCCTCAAAAGTTTCTACTGTAGCCTATTTCCTTGCATGGCCTATATAATCTTTAGATAAATTATTCAAATGGGAACTTTTTATTTCGATTTTATAGAGGGTTATACTCCTTTCCAATTGTGTAACTGTTCCCCTCTGCAGATGAGAAGAAAATGCAGAGGAATTTACTATTTATGGAGAGCAAATATTAATAGTTCATGGTGAATTTGGGATGGTATCTGGGTAAAAGCTACCTTCTGACAAACCTTTTGCTGTGAATGCTTTCACTGCTTAACATTCGCTGTGTGAATTATACTCAATGGAAGACAAGGAGGTTGGTTTCATTTTGACACTGGCAGTGACTGCTAACGCACTGATTAACTAAAAGCAATGGCATCATTACTGAGTGAGTCATTAGCATCCTCAGAGATAAGCATTAATGAGGAGGGAAAAAACCCAATTGCTTAGAAAAAAAAAAACCACAAAGCACATGATGGAGTATTTTAATTTGTTCAAAAATAGCTACTGCTCCCCTGCTCCTATAATTAAGGTTTTATTAATTTAGGAGGGGAACAGATGAGAGCATGAAGCTTTGTGTGTCTGCATCAGCTCGGGCGCAGCTCATAACCCTAAAGAGAGACACCAGTGAAGCACAAGCACCATGGCCAGTTTCAGTGGGAACAGTTCCTTCATGGTACAGGCTGTAGGAGAACTGAGTTCCACCCTTCTCTTGTACTGATGCCTACTTCTATATCAGCTTTTTACAGCATGCCCCTATGGACGATGAGCAGACCTCAAAAATCTGACTGTTTAATCGTGTTCAGTATAATTTATTTTTCTGTAGGCTTCTAACAACAACCTACAATTAACGGGTAAAAAAAAAGGCAAAATTCTATGCCTCTGCATGTCAATGAAAATGGGTTTGGAGTATAATCAGGAGTTCAACCATAATGTAATGATCTCTCAATACCATGTTGAGTGTACCTGTGTTGCAATTACCTTCAGAAAGTCCTCAGGCAAAAAGGCACTGAAATTAAGGATGAACTCAATGTATTGCAATGAATAAGGTCTATATCAGGCTCAAAGTTTGGGTCTGGAAAAGGGAATTTTTTTTTTTCCCCAAAAAGTCTGGATTGACATCCTGAGGTTTTCTGCAGGATCACTGTACAGAAGTTCAGAAATACAAATTTTCCTGGTTAATTCCACTGAGCATATTTAAAAGAAAATCATGACCTTATCTAGATTGTCTATTTGTATGTGTGGACAATGAAAATGACTTGGGTGTTCAACATATCCAGAGAGGGGTCATAATAATGAGTGAGCAAAGATTGAAGGCCCATCCCTGCCAGGTTCTGTGTGTCTTGAATCACAGATTCAGAAAATCACAGAATAATTTAGGTGGGAAGGGATGTCCTGAGGTCCCATCTACTCCAGCCTCCTGCTCAGAGCAGGTCTAATCAGATCACCATTCTCAGGGCTGTGACCAATCAGGTATCCAAGGACAGAGGTTCCTCAGCCTCCCTGTGCCATGTTCTAGTATTGGACTACCCTCATGGCAAAAAAGGGTTTTCCTAATATCTAACCTGAATTTCTCATGTCTTCTGTCTTCTCAGATCCTCTGATCAGGCAGCTGCAGACAGCCATAACATCTCCCTTGAGCTTTCTCTTTTTCATAGGCTTTTAAAGAAAAGTACAGTGCCTTCAACTCCTACAGATTCAGGCTCCACGCTGCTGCCTAGTACCAGGCAGTGATCCTCCTTGTGGGTAGCCAGACTGTGACATTACTCATTTCTACCCACTTTTCTCCCCTGTTTGTGTCAGGTACCCTGTCTCTTTCAGAAATACTATTTTAAGGGAATCATGACTTTTAATCTGGCTGCTGGCATACCTCCCTCTACCCACGGGAAAGCATAGCAGCAACTCAGACAAGCACAGAAAAGCTGTGCCCGCTATTCTCATCCTATATTCCTCTGTGTGATGGTGGTCCAGCCCTGTGCACATGGGGTTCACCTCTGCTGAAAGACTCCTGTGAACCAAAGTGGGATTTGAGTCCAACACTTCAGGTCCAGATTTAAGAAGCCTAAAATCCGTGTAAATCCCCAGGTCAAGAGTTTCCTATTGGCTCACTCTGCACTGTCAGGGCAAATATTAGGCATGGAGATTTGTCTGAAAAGAAGGTGTAATTTAGAATTTTGACCTTCTTATGGTTAGGGTTTGTTCTGCTCATTGTTGGCCATTGTTGTATTTTAGCAGCCAGAAATGGGAATTCTTTGGGTAAAATGTCAAAATGCCTGCATTTTAACTGCCATGCTATGTGAGTCCATGTGTTGAAATCTCAGCAGTGAGGATGTATTAAAATATTTTTTGAGGATCCAACACAGAATAAAAATGAGAGAGAAAAACAGGAAGAACAGAATAGCTGTAGGCTTGCATCTGTGGAATCCCACTCAGTATTTTGCATTCTCTTTCCTAAACAACAGCTGGAGCCAAACAGTTGGATAGCCCAATTATTTCCTCACTGATCTTTAATATAAATCCATTTTTACTCATGATTATATTCCAGTTGAATACTTTAATACCAATTTCAAGCTGATTTGCAGGTGAGCCCAGGTAAAGATCTTTTTAGGCCCTGTGTGGGCTTGGTTATCGAAAGAGTAGAGTAACATGGCAAGGAGGACTCATGCAGACTATCCAGGTAGGGCCTTAAAGCACCATTGCTGATGCCAGAATGACACAGAATCCAAGCATTACTTCAATGCTTCAGGTCTGGGCCAACACAGCTGAACTGTGTGTCTGCTCCATGTGAGTACAGGAGCAACTGGGGGACCTCCAGGCTTCACTGTGTAGGATAGATGTGCCTCAGGATCTTCTTCCTGGTGCTAGCGTTGCAATTACATGTCAAGTAGCTAAGCTTTCTGCAGGAGATTGGACCAGATGACCTCCAATCTAAATTTTTCTGTGACTCTGTGAATTGCCAAACTAAATTTTGAGACTGCTCTGCATCTGAGGTTTTCCATAACTTGACATCACAAGGGCTGATGATTCAAGGATGATGAAGGAATGTTATAGGTTGAACTCCTCCTGAAGTTCTCCTAGGCTTTCACATCTGATGCAACATCCAGATCCATGTGGCTCTCATGAGCCTTTTGGAAAGCAGCAGTATCATACTTTTAAGAACAGGTCGGTGTAAGAGCCCAGGTCAGTGGAGGTGGGCACCTACGAGTATTCCTGGACAACAGGATATTGCAATATCTAGTTTTTAGTCATGTTTCTCTCTAGGCCATTAAATTCCTTATTAAATTCACTGAGAAAATTAAATATCTAAGATGTAGTTCATTAAAATACAGCAAGTAAGAAGGGAGCTATCTGGAACAGCTAATGAGTCGTACTTATCATTCTTTATCCCATGTGAAATGACACAGTTCAAACCACAAGGTCTGAGGAACCTTACCCCAGAGTATCCCACAGCTGTGTTATCCATGAGGACATTGGAGATGTGGTTCTAACACCATGCAAACAGCAAAGAGGATGACCCAGGTCTTACTCTCTCAGGTGAGCCCTCTAAGTGGACGAGGCAGTAAATAGCACAGGTTCCCAGCTGTGCCATCCCTTTTGTTTGCCAGATGTGACAGAGTTATGGGCATTCTATACCAACCCCAGCAGGGCCTATAGCAGGAACGGGGATGGAAGTGACACTCCTGAAAAGGGGGCTTTGTGGGACTTTGATGCCACAAGCAGGAACCCAAGGGGCTTGTTAGAGGCAGTACCAAGCCCAGGAATGTAAGGTACTTTAAAGTTTGCAGTGGTGAAGGTTTTTAAGAGCATGTACATTTTGGGGACAAGTAGATAGCTAAATTCGTCTCTGAAGTCAGTTTCCTTGTTTGGAATGGGCCCGCTTTGTTCTATAAATCGACAGATAAGTAAATAGAATATTATTCTTAAATTACATTGCATAACACAGTGCTTCAGGGGAAAAAAGAATTATCTATCTCATAGTCTTTAAAATTTGCATAATTTTAGTTGAATCATATTTAAAATCCAGTAACAATTTAATTGCATGTTTGTCTTTTAAATTGATGGATATTTTCCAACATATTGTCATATAGTACTTTTGTATATTTTTGATATAAAGAAAAAAAAACCCTTAAGTACTAAAAGCAATGATTTCAGAGAGTGAAGGAGAAAGAAAGAGAAAGTAAAAACATCTCATCACTTCTCTGCCTGAGCAGGAAAGTAGTTCAAACTGATTATCATTTTTTCTGAAAATGTTGCAGACTTCTGGTTACTGTGAACCCTGGAAACCTTGTGCATTTGCACTTTAGTTTAGCAAAGAGAAGCCTTGCTGTTCTCTTTGTTCACAAAGGTTTAGTTCAGAATTAACAAGCTGATAAAATACTTTGCTATAAATTTTTATAAGAATCTACAATGGGTCACATCGCTACGTTGCCATGGTGATGAGAAGTGCAGATGTCAAATGCAAACACGAAAGTGGTATATATGATGGTCTGATTTTGAAAAAGATTTTATTAGAGCAGCTTTCAGGGGGCTCAGATGTTCTTTCTTACAACAGATTACTCAGACTGCAGTAGCTAGAGGCCCAATCCAGAGACCACCACACCTAGTAACCCTCAGGCTCTGGTTTCAGCGGACTGTGGACATGGCCATTAGGAAGATATTGATGTGAAAAAAATGCATTAGTTTTCTCTTTGCACAGAGACAAATCCCTCCTACAGACTGAGACCCTAAAGCTGCTTGAAGTATGTGTAAACTTAATAAGGATTATTTTTAGATGGTTGTATTTGATGGATGGTAAATGGAGTGCTACTCTTGGTAAAGCTTGCTGTTCTGGGAAGGGTATTTTAGAATTAAAGTAGAATTAAAATTCTAATTTACTTAACACAAGTATAGAGTAAAAGTATACCTTCACATACAAAACGCAAACATGTAGTACAAAATATGGTGAGTGGCAATTTAAAAAGCAGCACTGTCTCTATTGAAGGTGAGGGAGACTGGCTGCAGGTAAGAAGTGACATGGATCAGGGGTGGAGTCCTCAACAAGGATGACGATACCAAAACCATTCCTCTCTTTTTCTGTTCTGCCTTTGTTACCATTTTTTAGTACCTTCTTGTTATTTATTTCCTTTGTGCTCACACCACAGAGGGATACTTTCATACATGTATTTGATATATATGTTCTTTGTTTCTTTTGATGGGACTTAAAATTTTTTCTATTTTGCTCTCAAGGTTGTATCCCTTCCACGATCTGTACTTGTCTGATTGATTTGTATTTACATCCTAGGGCCTTCTGCTAGGATGCCTCTCAGGTCTCTCAAGGCTTCCACCATCACCCTTTGCTTGTACCCTTGGGGGCCAAGACCTACAAGTCTCTTGGCGGCATTATGAGTTTGCAGAGCTGTCCCTCCATGGCCCTCTGAGCTGAGCACCCAAAGCACTCACCACTGGTGCAATCCCTCCCAGCTCTGATGGACCTGAGGAGGAGCTTGGTCTATATCAGTGTCATGTGTGTTGACATAGCATCTCACTGCCAGGTTATCTTGACTCACCTTCTCAAGAGCCACATCAGCTGATGACTAATGTGGAGGAGTACCAATCACGCCTGCAGCCAAAATTCAGATAGGGCATGAGAGCTTTCAGTTATGTTTAAGTTAATGTTATTTGTCATTAAGTTAATGACTTTTTACCTTTTAGAATATGATCAGCTTCAGAGCAGAAGCTGCAATAGGCAAACACTAAATGACCACCTGTTTTATCCAAGTTTCCATCAGTTTGCCTCTTATGCTTGGAATAATGGAGGAATAAATGCAAAGCTGGATTATTCCTTTACCTACTGTGTTTTTCTTATGAAAATGTAACAAGCAGATTACTGAGAAGGTACCCTTCATGTTTTTCCATCAAGTGTTTGACTAGCTGAACTTCTACAAGTGCCTTATCCTTCTCCTGTGTGCAAACAAAACATTTTTACTATCACACCCAACAATCCTATGGCAATTTATGCAGGACTTCATCTTTCCACCATCTTTTTTTATTTTTTTGTCTAAACTGGGTCCTTACCAGACTCAGTTCTTGTGGAGAGAAGCAGACATGGTCACTACTAGCTATGAGTTTCAAGGTGAGGGGGAGAGGTGCCCGGCTACTGCTCACCTTGGTCCCGATAGTCAAGAGGGAAAGCTTGTGTGGGAGCAGACACATACTGTAGGTCAGTACCTAGTGGAGCGCTTTTGGTGTCACAGGAGGGCTTTGGTGTCTGTGCCCACTCTCTGATGGATGAGAGCTCCTGAGTAGAAACAGAATCCACCTGACAAAGTGAGCCAGCCATGTGCCCTTGTGGCCAAGAAGGCCAATGGTATCCTGGAGTGCATTAAAAAGAACATGGCCAGCAGGTCGAGGGAGGTCATCTTCCCCCTCTACTCTGCCCTGGTTGAGGCCACATCTGGAATGCTGTGTCCAGTTCTGGGCTCCCCAGTTCAAGAAAGACGAGGAACTACTGGAGAGAGTCCAGCAGAGGGCTATGAAGATGATCAAGGGATGGGAGCACCTCTCTCATGAGGAAAGGCCAAGAAACCTGTATCCGTTTAGCCTGGAGAAGAGACGACTGAGAGGGGATCTCATCAATGCTTATAAATACCTGAAGGGTAGATGTCAAGAGGATGGGGCCAGACTCTTTTCAGTGGTGCCTGGTGACAGGACAAGGAACACAAACTGGAACACAGGAAATCCCATCTCAACATGAGGAAAAACTTCCTTATTTTGAGGGTGACAGAGCACTAGAGCAGGCTGCCCAGAGTCTCCTTCTCAGGAGATATTCAAAACCTGCCTGGATGCATTCCTGTCCAGCCTGCTTTAGGTGAACCAGCTTTAGCAGAGGGGTTGGACTAGATGATCTCTGACAGTCCGTTCCAACCCCTACCATTCTGTGATACCGTGACAAAAGCATCTTTGCCAACAGCCTTGCAAATGTAGCGAGGAGGGCCTTAAAGAAGTTTCGCTGGGGAATGGAGTCCAAAGCCAGCAGATACATGGGGAAATTCAGTAAGGGAGCAACGTGCTTGGGACAGGGCAATGGTCACTCCCCTTGAGAAGGAAGGGTGCCAAGAGCCCAGCTCGCTGCCTGTACCTGGACACACACAACATGGGAAACACAGAAAGCAGGAAGCTGAAGCCAACCAAGAGCCTGCTCTGCCCCCATATAAGATTTCCTCCTGAAGCTTAGATGAAGATATTATTAAACAGGGCCTAAGGAGCAAGCTGACGGAAATTATTAATTTATGTCTAACTGGCATTTGTGAGACTGCATCCAGAGCACTGTGTTCAGATTTGGACCCCCCTTATTACGGGGGAGATGTAGGCACACCAGCCTCCAGAGACGGGCCACCAGGAAAGGTGGGGACAAGAAAACCTGAACATGTGACACAGGAGAAGAGGCTGAGGGAGATACATTTGTTCAGCCAGGAGAAGAGATGACTTTGGGGGAAACTATGATCTTCTACAACCTTATGGGTAGTGTTAGAAAAGACAGAGGCATAGTCTTCTCAGAGGTGCACACTGAAAGAAGAGGAGACAACAAGTACAAAGTGCAACAAAAAAAAAATTGTGATTGGACATGGGGAGAAAAAAGTTTCACAGCAAGATTGGTCAGGCTCTGGGACAGGTGCCAGAGATGCTGTGCATCCTCAGAGGTATTGAAACTCAGGTGGATGCAGCCCTCAGAAGTCTGCTCTAACTTTGAAGATAGCCTTGATCTGAGCAGGAACTAGGACCAAATGACCTTCAGGAGTCCCTTCCAACCTAAGTTATTTTATGTTATTGTGTTTTTCTGATTTAAATTGGAGACATAAAACAATGGTATGATAAGAGAACCCAGGCTTCTCCTATGCAATGTAACTGACCAAAGAACTTCCTGCTTTTTTTTTTTTTTTACTGTTTAGATTTTGTGACATTTTTAAGCCTCTTTATGTTGACTGGTGGGTAAATGTAAGTCTGCACTTCACAGAAATGTCAGTGCATTAGCTTTAAATATTTCAGCCTGTTCCCCTCTTTAGGTCTGTAAAATGCTTGCTGCTCATCCAGAGACCACTTCAAACAGCAACACAGACATTTCTGCTATAGATAAAGTCAAAGACTTCTGTGTGGGACCATGAGCCTAGAGCTGAATTCATTTGCACTGCTCAAAAGCAGCAGTGGGTCAATAGTGGAAAAGTTTGGGACCAGTTGCCATAAAGACCACCCATCCTCACTCTCGCCCACCTCCCCATTGTTGGCTACTTTGTTTTCCCAATGGAATCCACCCTGCCAAAAGGCCAAAACCTGAGGACAGATGCAAGACCAGAAGCAGGTACATGAGAGTGGTACTTCACGTGAGATTGACTGTCTTCCCCACCTTGTAGCCTGTATTCCCTGCACAGACACACCATGTTCTCATACCTTGGCATCAGGTGAAACATCTCCTACCCCTAATGTTGACCACAGCTGCCATGAGCCTCCTCAGATTCTGCAGCACCTTTTCTCCTTCTTGGATGTTATTTTCTAAGTACAAAAAGAAAATTCCTGTCAGCATCTGCCTCAAGTACAGTTGGGGTTTTGGGCTACCCTTGGTGCAGTGTGGGTACCACTCACAGACATCTTATAAGTACGGGAGGGACATGTGGATTCAGGTCAGCATGAACTGGGCTTTTGAGGTCCACCGCGCTGTGATTTCGTTGGGGATTTTTTTCCCTACTCAAGAGATGAGTCCCCAGGTGTGACATAAGCAATTCTATGTGATTGTTTGTGTGAAGGGTGGGGACTCTGAATCATAGAATCATTTAGGTTGGAAAAGACCTTTAAGATCATTAAGTCCAACCATTAACCTGGCACTGCCAAGTCCACCACTAAACAATGTCTCTAAGCACCACATCTACGTGTCTTTTAAATACCTCCAGGGATGGCGACTCAACCAGTGCCCTGGGCAACCTGTTCCAATGTTTGATAATCTTTTTGGTGAAGAAATTTTTCCAAATATCTAATCTAACCCCACCATGGCACAGCTTGAGGCCTCTTGTCCTGTCACCTGTTACTTGGGAGAAGAAACCCACCCCCACCTCGCTACAGCCTCCTTTCAGGTAGTTCTAGAGAGGGATAAGGTCTCCCCTCAGCCTCCTTTTGCCATCATCCAATCCTGTGTATTTGATGGGCATCTGTGTAGTGGTAAGAGAGAGTGGAGTCAAGACCAGAGGGGTTTACTTGAAGTACTAGTAGTAAATATCTAAATGTCTAAATAATTTTAAAAGAGCTACAGTCCTCAAAGTTTTCCAGAGTTTCCAGGTCCAGTGCTCTTTGGCTCAGAATACATGTGATCAGACAGCAGTTCAAACTAGCACATTCTGGCTGCAGACATTTCTTTCCCCCAACAATGATATCGTTTTAAGTGTAACACATTTTCTTGCTGCAGCATATAACATGGAGATCAGTGTTTCTTTTCCAGAGCTGCATTTCCAAAAAATGTGATGGTCATTAAGGCATTTCCAAAAAAAAAGGATAGTCATTAAGGATGGAGCATGTATTTTTCAACAGAAATTTCAGAGACAAAAGGAGTGTTGTTGAAAAGCTCTTACAACAGACCATATGAACCAAAGGCACATGTTTTGCATTAACCTGTGCTGCTGTGGAAAAACAAGGGGCCTGAGCCTTCCCAGAAGCCCATGGAGATACCTGCAGGGGCAACCCAAATCCAGCCAGGCTGATGTTTGGACAGAAGCTCAGTGACTGAAAATAATCTGATTGGGCGAGTGCACCAAAAGGAACTGAAAAGGGCTCTAGAGGTCAGAGTCAATAAGTGGAAATCTCACATATTAATTCAAGTATGTTGGCCTCTGCCACGTTATTTACAGATAAGTAGAAATCTGACTCATTTCCAAGATATAAAAAATAATTTAGTAGAATGGCAAGGGGAGTTTTCAAAAAGCAACTTGACTTTAAGTACTCAGAGGACATTATTAAAGATGTAGTTAGCTGACAATCTGAATGAACTTCTCTGTATACAGAATGACATATTGCTTCATCCAAATGCTACCTTTGGTAACCTGGCTTTTTGCATAGCCCTTTCAGATGACATTTGGTCAAAAGCCTTAAATGAAACAATAATCACGCGGATTTCAATTTAAATCATTTCAACATGTAGGGGATAGTACTGAAGACTGTAATTATTTGTCAGCTATTGGGTGATGCTCAGCTTCCAAAACGAAGGGAAACCTTCAGCTGAAAGTACAGGCACTGCAGTGGAATTAGCAGTGATGCAATGTGCCCTCCATTTTCCGTAATTGTCACAGCTGCTACCACAATTATGATCATTATTCCATCAGGAGCTAATGCTCCTGATATGTAAGGAGAGGGGGAACGTTTGGCTAATCATTTGGTGATGGCTTAACTGTGGAGACTTGTTCAGAGGTCACAAGTTCAATTGCAGTTCTGATACTTCTGCTGCTGGGTGAAAGCCATTACTCAGTCGCTCATGTCTGTTAACACTTTGTGTGAAAGAGCTGGTGTTCAAAGCCTGTTCTGCAGTGGATTTTTGCATCCATATTTTAGGATTCAGTGCCTTTGTTAGTTTGCTAAGAGCCAAACTCTGGAAGGTGCAAGAGACTTTCACTGTTTGCAGTGGAAATTTAAAGCAGCAAATCCTTCAACTTCTTAAAAAAAAAAAAAAAAAAGAGTCTTTATTCCTTAAGAAACAGCTTCAGTTTTGCACTCTTCAAACACAACCAGAAGAAATCAATACTTAAAGTAAGTATTCTACATTGAATAATAACACCAAGCTCACCCGTAATAATGTGTTTCATGAATAATCAAAGTGAGATATGCAATGCACTGTATTCACTGCATTAGAAAATAGATTCAGGTCAGGTTCCTGGGTAACTGTACTACCAACTTCAGCTGTTCAAAATCTCATTTTGAATTACATAATTCAATAAGTTATTTCAATTTTACATGAAAGTACTTTTTAGAAGGCATATTAGTGAGATATAACTGAAGTTACAACTTTGTCACACCCCTGTGTAGTACAAAAGGCTTTTGGTCTGTAACAAACACTTCAAAACATTCACAGGGACTTATGCAGAGAGCAGAAGTAGAATCACATGTTATTTTTTTCTTGATATCTTCAGGGTTCAAGTGTGCTTCCCACTATGTTGCTGCAGCAGAGATTGTTCCTACCTAGCACAAGCTACAGAATCGCAGAATCACAGAAGGGCTGAGGTTGGAAGGGACCTCTGAAGGTCCTCTAGTCCAACTCCCTGCTCAAGCAGGTTGCCCAGGGCTATGTTCAGACAGCTTTTGAATGTCTCCAGTGATGGAGATTCCACAACCTCTCTGGGTAACCTGTGCCAGTGTTCAGTTACTCTCACAGTAAAAAAGTGCTTCCTGATGTTCATGTGAAATCTCCTGTGTTTCAGTTGTGCCCATTGCCTCTTGTGCTGTCACTGGGCACCACTGAAAAGGGCCTGGCTTCATCCTCTTTGCACCCTTCCTGCAGATATTTGTACACATTGATAAGAGCCTGAGCCTGCTCTTCTCCAGGCTAAATAGTCCCAGCTCTCTCAGCCTTTCCTTGTAGAAGAGATGCTCCAGTCCCTTAATCATCTTTGTGGCCTTCGCTAGACTGGCTTCAGTATGTCCATGTCTCTTTTGTACTGGGGAGCCCAGAACTGGACCCAGAACTCCACGCATGGCCTCACAAGTGCCATGTAGAGGGGAAGGATCACCTCCCTCGACCTGGTGGCAACAGTTCTCCTAATGCAACCCAGGATACCACCAGCCCTCTTTGCCCCAAGGGCACACTGCTGGCTTATGTTCAACTTGCCATCCACCAGAATGTCCAGGTCCTTTTCTGCCAAGCTCCTTTCTAGCTGGTTAGTCCCTAGCATGTGCTGGTCCCTAGGTGCAGGATTTTGCACTTCCTGTTGTTGAACTTAATGAAGTTCCTGTCAGCCCATTTCTCCAACCTGTAGAGGTCCCTCTGGGTGGCAGCATGACCTTCTGGCATATCAGCCACTCCCAGTTTGGTGTCATCAGCAAACTTGCCAAGGGTACACTCTGTCCTATCATCCAGATCATTAATGAAGGTGTTGAATGGGATTAGACCCAGTATTGACTCCTGGAGTAAACTGTTAGTTGATGTCTGCCAACCAGACTTTGTGTCTCTGATCACCAGTCTCTGGACCCAGCTGTTTACCCAGTTTTCAATCCACTTCACTTTCTGCTCATTCAACCCATACATCAATAGCTTCTCTATGAGGATCTTGTGGGAGACAGTGTCAAAAGCCTTACTGAAGTCCAGGTAGACAATATCCACTACTCTGATATTGTGTCTCAGCTCAAGTGTCTCAGCTTGTGAGCGGGTTAAGTAGGGTCTGCAACTTTCCCCAGTGTTTTTAGAGCTTCAACTTTCCTGCTTCTGTTGTTACAAGGAACAACTGTAGCACTCAACCTAGGAAAAGCGTCCTCCTGTCCTGTCCTAGGAAAAGCATCCTCCTGTCCTCCAAGGCTGAAAGATTTTTCCTCTCTCTTCCAGTATGGCTGGACACTGAATACCATACAGGACTGCACAGCAGTGTCATTTCATACTTTACTGCTTCACAAAGTTAGAAATTAGCATTTAAATCTTATTTGATATATTGTATATCTTAACTAACCTGTCCCAAACCTGGAATTTCATGCTGATTTCTCTTTTCTGATGTCCAGGAAAACACAGTGGTATATCTACAAATTGTATGTCATAAAAAATAGTTAAGGTTCAAGCTTCCTTTATTATTCATAATGTATAGTCTTGTGAGGCTTTGCACAGGGCTTACAAATAATATATGAAGAGCACAAAAGCTTGCTCTAAGGATGGACTTGCTGGCTGAACACAACCTTCTCCTCCTTCTTTGTGGTACTGCTGGGGTGCATTCATGGAGAAGCCACATTTCTTTACCAGCTGACTGCTACCCCTTTTGCACCTAACACCCTCCTTAAGATCTACATCTTTCAGGAAGTGCTCAAATCCCAATTGGATATTTAAGGATCCTTTCCTCATAAAGAATATTTTTTCTTCCCTAGGAGGAAAACATGGCCTTTCTGGGATCACTTGTATTAACTGTTACCACTTTAGATTCAGCTCCAACAACTCAGTGAAGTGAGTAATTTGCTTACTGTGTAAAGAAATTTAACAGCCAAAGTCTGGCTTTACTGAGGCCAGCACACTGCTTCAACGGCGCTTTCTTGGGTTGCCTTGTTTCCTCAGTGCTTGTGTATGGGCAGGAATTTTGAAATCAGAGTACAGCCTGCAAATCAGTATGAGCAAAATTTGTGGGCTATTTCCTACCCAGATTCGCTAGATTTCTAGAACCTGTACTTCCAAAATTATTTGTGGGGAACAGGTAGCTATGCTGGGCTTCACACAAAAAGAGGAGATTTTGCTTTATAAGGTGGGGGTTGGTGCATAAGAAGTCAGGCTCTAGAAGAAGCTGGGCTACCTGGGTATCCTTCTTCACTGACTTCTGCTGCTGAAGTGTGTGTGCTTTGTGTGTGCAGGCTCCTGAGACATTGGCTGGGACAGCTCAGCTCTTTCTCCAGATGGGAATGGCTTTGGTCAAGGCTGGTCAGTTCTGGAAAGGTCTCCGGTTTCTAGCTGAGATGGCTGCTCTGAGCCCAGCACAGATCCCAGGAAGGGGTTTTGTGCCTCTCTGCAGCCCCCAGGGCCATAAGTCGCTTCAGTGAGGGGCTGCACTGCTGCTGCATCCTAAGTGATCTTCGGGAATGTCGTCCTGTAACATCCATGCTGGTTCTACCACATTTGTGTTATTTCAGGTCACTGGCAACTAAGAGAAGCTTCATTGTAACAGGGGGCTCCTGAATTTTTTAAGCCACAGTTTAATCACAAAAAGCGTCTGCAGCGAAGCCAAGGTTTAAAAACAAAGCAGACCAAAATGGGAGGATGCTAAAGCAAATGTGGCTGTCACACCTATCAACTGCCACTCTTGGTCTGTTCTGACCTAGTATACACTTCTGCCCACATAGATTAATTGCTGCCTCTTTCACAAAGGGATGTGACAGTGAAGACATTTGCCTCCTTCTGCAGACTTTGGCTTCAAAGGTGTTAATTTTCCTTACACGGTAAGCAAATTACTCACTTCACTGAATAGTTCTTGGCAATCACCTTTAAGAACAGTGGTAACATTATCAGTGACACGCCATATGTGTCTGTGTCTGTGTCTGCCTGGGCTGTGGATGCACATGTAACAAAATCGTCACGTTGGCAATGAACAGCAAGCAGAGCATCTCACTGTGAGAATTTCAGCGCTGTGATGTAGCTTCACCTACTTACACGGCAGCACTAACTCCTCAGAAACAGATGACCATTTCCTTTAGCTGTATGATCAGCCTTTCAGTGCACCTGTCAGTGGAATGGATGGGAAGTAATCTTGCAGAAGAAATTTCAACAGAAACCTGCTGTGCTTGTAAACAAAAGCATATAGTACAGGTATGAGTGAGAAATATTACCATAACAATTTCAGAGCTTCACAGTCCTCATTTTATGGTTTAATGTTGATCTTTTGTCTCCTTGACACAATTTACTACTTGCCTTCTCTGCGGTGAAAGTTGTGAGCAAATTATTGCTTTTCTCCTAGCAGCTACTCTTTTGAAGTACATGATGACTTGTAAAGTACCCTTTCTGCTTCTTTTATTATCTAGGACAAACAATTCTGGTTGTCTCCAACTTACTGTGTAGGTTGTGCTTTTTAGACCATTGATAATTCGTGTTGCTCTTTGGTGGACTTTCTCCCGTTGCTCAGTGGCTTTTCTGAAGTACCAAAACTGCACTTGTTTCTGCAGTTGGGTTTCACCAGTACTGAGTAAATAAAGGAATTATGGCTAATTGATGCTCCCTTTTTCACATTCTGGGATGATGTTCCTTTTTTTCCTAAGGATGATGATTATTTTTTAACACATGTTCAGGCTGTGATCGACTCTAGGCATTGTGTTTTCTGCAGGGCAGCTGCTAACCAATGTCCCCTACTCTGCACTTGGGCAATTGCTTTCTTGTGTAGAATTTTTCACTTGTTAAATTGCAGCTGGCTTTGTTTTTCTAAAAAGTATCTCCAATTTGTAGAGTTCATTTCTATTGTCCTCTTGTACTCCAGTGTGTTTCAGTTCCTCCTGTGCTGGAGTTGCTGTCTCTATCCCATCATGTAGTCAGGAGTTTCACTCACCTGAAGTTTCCTGTGAGGATGGAGAGCGTGGGGGGACCTGGCAGGTGTCCAAAAGGCTATAAAAAGACTGAGTTTGTAGGGGAGAGATCTGCTTAGCTTCCCACAAGTGAAGAAATCTGGTGCAGATGCCAACATAGAAAGGTCAGCCTCAATGGGCCAAAGGTAATCACCTTCCTTTCCCATACTGTGGAAACCAGAATAACAAATGTCCATTCCCTTTCTCTGAGTGAAACCACCAAGTGTCAGGCCTTGGGCCTTTACCTTCTCCTAGGTGAAGCTGAGCTACTTGCCAAATACCAGATCAGGAGCTGGTGTCATTTCTAGCCGTGAGCTTCACCAGTAATACCAAGAGTTCAGTGTGGAAACCTGTGGCAGCAAGTGTTTAAAGTGACTCAGAGGCCTTTCCAATGGAAGAATACAATGCTCTGCCAGGAATGCAAGGCATATAGTGCCCTCATGTAAGGTTAGATATGTCTCCTTAAGCGTAACCTCTCCACAACAGCTCAGGCATACCTGCCCCATCTGCAAGGAGCAGGATGCATTGCCACAGGGTGCTCCCCTTCCCCTGTGCTGATTTTCCTCTTCTGTCTGTGTTTTCATTGATGCATCCTCGGTGCCCTCTCAGCATTTTGAAGTTTTATGTCTCCTTTGATTCTGGAATTAGCCTTGAGTAATACTCTGTCCTAGCCCAGCTAGAGCCAACTATTGTTATTTTAACACCTTTGAAGCTGTTTACTTGAGACCCAATTTCCTTATTCTTCTTTTTCCTTCTTGTTCTTCTCCACCTTATCGCAGCCTCTGTGAACTCAGTTCTAGGCATTCAGCCAGGCAATGGTGCAAGATCAAAGAAGAAAACAGAACCTCAGGCACATTCAGACAAAAATACTACAGAATTGCCAGTCTCACACCCACCGTTTGCCACTCCTGTGACTCCCAAGGGTTTATAAAGCACGAAGAGTTTGAAGCTTTGGGGATTTGGTGAGCAGAAGATTGTAGCTGAACCTGAGAAAATAAAGGCCTCTGAAGAACTTCCAAAGGAAGGGGAAGTTGAGACAACAAACATTGCTGTCTTCTGCACTTAGCCTCCAAAAATACCTCTTGATCCTTCTCTGAGGTCCCAGCAGGAGTTGCTGGATCTGCACCTATACCTCCCAGAGAAGTTCTTCACCATAAGGGTGGTGAGACACTGTAACAGGTTGCCCAGACAGCTGGTGGAAGCCCCATCCCTGGAAGTTTTTAAGGCCAGGCTAGACAGGGCTCTGAGCAACCTGATCTAGTGGGAGATGTCCCTGCCCATGGCAGGGGGGTTGGAACTAGATGATCTTTAAGGTCCCTTCCAGCCCTAACAATTCTATGATTCTATGATTCTAAGTTCATGTCACTCCCACAAGCATAGTCTGTTTCAGAGGGAAATCTCATGAGCTGGAGATCTCCAGCCTACAGTTCAGTGGCTAGTATCTGCTACTCTTCCCTGGAGATTAACATGCAAGAAACTGCAGTCTGATATTCACTCTTTCTATCAAAGGTTTCATATGTACTGCCATGAAAGCTAAGCACAGAGCATCACAGGTTGCAAAGCACAGGCTATACATTCTTCTGCCTCCATATTTTGTTACTGAAAAAAAAAACAACTCCAAAATCCCTCTCTTCACTGTCACATTAAATATTTCTGTGGAGAACAGCTGCTTTTAATGTAGTTCATCAATTTTACAGAAGGCCAAGTCAGGAGGGGTGTCTACATCTGCATCATGACCTTCTGCAGATCATGACCCATAATCATCCCATTTCCCTCCAAGGAGCTCAGAGGCATGACCTGATACTTCAGTCTTTCAGAAGTAAAATGGTATGTGCCAAGCTGAGAGCCAGAGGGACCAGATGGTACCAGGGCCCAAAGGCACCTACAATTGCAGGGGTTCGCTGGGTCCAGAGATCCTGCAGACAGTGCGCCATGCTGTAGAGATTAACTGTGTCAATCTGATCTAGAGAAAAACGTGACACTAGAGCTGTTGGCAGCAGTTTGTAAGTAAGGATGGGTTTTGTGCATCATCTCAGAGAGCTTGTCCACACAAGGACTTTCCCTGATAGTCAGCGCACACTTGCTGTCACCTTGACAATAGAATTGCCATGTGTGAGATGGGCTGTAGAAGTGCATGGTACCCAGCAGGACATCAGCAGGGAGATCACAACCAATTGCAGTCAGATAGCTCTAGAGAAGGTTGTTTCTCTGTCAGAAGTCAATAATTTCTCAAAAGTATTTTGCACTGCATTGATTTCAACAGAAAGAATAGGAATGATTCACCATCAATGTGTTTTTTCCTTTCAAAATGAGGTTTTGTTACAGTTTTTAAAATGTTGTGTACTTGTTAGACAACATAAAAATAGAATACTTTGTTAAAAACAAAACAAAATCACTGATAACCTTAGGGGTTTTAAAATTAATTTATTGTGAAATTTTGTTTGCTTGGAGTTTGTTCTACCTCAGGTCAGATTCGTGTTCTGATTTTGTGCCAATCTTTGTGAAATGGGAAATCCATCCTTGAACTGACCAGCTGACCAGGCTTTGTTCCTGGTTTGTCTATAAAACTTGACCTGGTATGTTTCAGTACTTTTGAAAAAATTGCATGAATTTTGTCTGAAAGGTATAACTTTGATGTGATCCTACTGTTAGTTCCTGGTATATTTTATATTTGCAAAGCTAACAAAACCATCTATTTGGTAAATCTTTAGTGTCATTTAAAAATTGCTTCCAGGTAAAAGAAGAAAAATAATATTATCATGCCACATATTGATTTCATTTGGATAATAGCGTGAGTCAATCAGAAGTCATGATGTAATTTTGGTAACATGTTTAGTGAAGCACCAGAAGCTAAGGAAGCATGGAAATGGGGCTTTCGATGTGACTATGCTGTCTTTAGTAATGGCTGTGTTGTGCAGATTGGCACTTCCCACCATGGAAGTAATACGTGCAAGCCAGATATTTAAATAAAATGACTGCATCTCTGGCTCAAGACCTGTTGTTCCTTTTCCCAGAGCTGGCAAAGCTGCGCTTGGTGAGCTAACTAAAGCTTGGAAGTGAATCTTCAAGCAAGTTAGATCTTTCAAAAATTGAATCAAAATGGTCAGATGACCTCGAGTTTCCTTGTCAAGATAAGGGGGAATTTTGTCAAGAAACATGGTGATGTGAATATGCAGTGTGCCTCTGAGAGTAGAACCGAGCTCTCAGGAGTCTCTTCCCATTTTTCTTTGTAGCTCTTCTTTTCCCATTGAATCTATTTTAGGAGCCTCAGTGCACAGTTCCCACCCCGTGACAGCAAAGGAGTCTTTATGTGGTGTAGGCTAGAACAGACTGCAGTGTAGGAGGATGGTGGATTACTGTAGCCTCATATTACAAGCAAATTTAGCAAGTGCTTTAAAAACCCAACATAAGAAATAACATCAATAAGACCATGACCAAAAAAAAGAAAAAAAGTCTAGAAATATACATCTGAGGCTTTTTTTATTTTAAAATAAGGAAGAGCACACAATTACAACAGCAAGAAAGAAGGTCAATCCAAATGAGTGATTTCCCGGCTGACTTACACTCTATTACATTAATAGGATCATTGATTAATCTTTAACTAAATCCTCTTTTGCCTTTTTTTTTTTTTATTTTAAACTATTTTTAAAGTTTAATGAGATAGGTTAGCTAGATAAACGTGTAGTTAATAAACAGCAGGGTGAAAAAAGGATTCAGATATTATTTATGGCTATTGGGAATATCAGAGTCCTAGGAAGGGCTTAATGGTGTGAGAGGGATGTATTCCTTTCTTCTCCATGATGTGATCCAGCCAATTGTTCATGCAGGTTAAGTAACTTCCCCAGTGATCCATAACTCCACAGTAACTGCTGGTTTGTCTGTGAATGAGCGACCTCTACAGAAAGAGTAAGAAAAGCCAAACCAGTCTTTGTCATTCAGTAGATGGTGCTCTTCCCTTCTCCTGAAGTCATGGCTCGTGCTGCCGATGCCCTAGATGCCATACTTCAGAAGTGACTTAAGTCTACAGTTCTTCTACCTTTTGTGCCACCACTGCTTGTTGTGTTTTGCCAAGATTTGAAAGTTAATCCCTGTGCCCAGGCCAAGTCAGGTTTTATCTTGTTTACTTCATTTATCTAAAATGTCCCACCTTCTCACCTGACAAGAACTAGTTAACAATACATGAGGCTTGGGTCTACCAACATTTTGCTGTCAGTCTGCAGGAAAGAAACAGCACATACATTGTGCATGGACTTGATCTCTCCCCGGAACTGAAGTTGCTGGTTTTCCATTGGGGTGCAGCATTTTCTGAAATGTCTCTCCCGGTCAGGCACCAATACAGACTTTTCTCAGCTATCTGGCTTTACAGGACCTACATCTACATTGGTGGTCTCTAAAGGGTCCAAAGGGTGGGTGCCCATGTCCTGGCACCTACCTTGACTAACCTTATTCTGGACCTACGCTGGAGCAAGAACTGGTCATGCTTCAGCCTTCACCTGACATCCTGCACCTTGGTTGCCCTCAGAAGAAAACCTAGCAATAGCTGTTCCTGCCAAGTCCTTGATTTGGCTTTTGGAGGAGCGCTGAAGGCATGCAAAGGCATGCATCTCCTGCTCAGTCTGGAGACAACCTGAGGGATGAGGTTTAAAGAGTCAGAAAATTTGCAACCAAAACCCTAAGCTAGAAGATCAAGCTCAACGATCAGGATGTGGCTGGAACTGCTGCTAACAGGGCTTCACATGTAATATCTGATGGACAGGGTGGATTCCTAGAAGGCTTTATTGAAAAGACAAAGCGACATTTACTACCTGTGGAACGAATTGTTGCTTGTTACATTGTAAGCTTATGTAATTTTGGAACACACTTCCAGACACATTCAGAAGAAGATGACTGGGAACAGCCAGCATGGATTGACCAATGATAAATCATGCCTGAGCAACCTGATTGCCTTGCAGATGAGGCGAGAGCAGTGAATGTCATTTACATTGACTTTAGCAAGACTCAACTCTGTCTCCCACAATGGCCTTGCATCCAAGTTAGGACATGAATGTCTGCGTGGGTGGACAACTAACTGGGTAAAAAAGTTTTCGGATGATTGGGCTCAAATGGTATGAGGTAACTGGTTATATTCTAGCTGGAGGGAGGTTACAAGTGGAGAATTGCAGAAGTCTATCCTGGGACCTGTCCTGTTTAGCCACTTTTTCACCTGAAAGAGGTGAATGAGTGCACTTTCATCAAGTCTGCAGATGAACTCAAACTGGGGACACCATCAATACCCCCCAAGGAGAGGGCTGCCACTCAGAGACCTGTAGATAAGCAGGAGGAATGGGCTGGCAGGAACCTTTTGAAATTCATCAAGGACAAATGTAAAGTCCTGCACCTGGAAAGGAAGAACGCTTGGCAATGATGTAGGCTAGGGACTGGTTGGGGAGCAACTCGGTGGGGAAGGCCTGGGGTCCTTGTGACGGTGACCTCAATACAAGCCAGCAATGTGCCCTGGCAGCAAAGAAGGTTGAGAGAATGGATTAGTGCTCTCTACTCAGCACTCACTGAACTACCTCTAGATACAGTGTCCAGTTTTGGACCCGTGATGATGAGAAAGACATCAATAAACTGGACTGAGTTCAGTGGGGGGGACCCCAAGGTTGCTGGTTTGCAGCACTTGTACTCTGTGGGGAGGGTTAGGGATGGGGCTGGTTGAGCCTGAGGAAGAGATGGCTTTCGGGGGGACCTGATGGCATCCCTCCCAGTACCTTTGTAGGGGTGGGTGACAGGAGGGATCCAGACTGTTCCCAGTGGTGCATGGCAAGAGCTTGAGAGAAAATGGGCATATGGTGAAAACAGCTTTCGCCATGAGGACAGTCATGCAGGGATGCTGGTTGCTCAGAGAGGCTGGAAGCTGGACCAGGGGAACCCCTGTGGTCCCTTCTAGCCCAAATTGTCCTGTGACCCGATGTTACCATAGTTCCCTGTTACATTACAGTTTGTTTTAAAAGCAGAAGAAATACTGAAAGCGTAATGTGGCTATTAGTGATCTAAGGTGGGATTTTATTTCAGTCTGCTTTAAAGAGGCAGAACATGCTCAGAGAAATGTGCGCATGGGTGGCCTGCTCATTTGCACTCTGCTGGGGGAAGAAGAGCTTGGAGACTTGCATTTGGGCTGGGGATGGGCCCTACATGGGGAAGGGTGAGCCTGAGGGACCTCTCTGGTTCACAGGTTAGCCCTGGCTTCATTTACTTTGTTGTGTTACTCAGAGAGGCAGGAATCCACCAGAGAATTCATTATGAAGATGAAAGAGGGGGACAACAGGACAAAAAGAAAGATCGGCCTAGGCTGATGCCAACTTCAGTAGTAGACCTTCAGTTTTCCTTTGAGAAGCCATTACGTAGTATGCAACTGGAAGAAGAGGCCATTGTAGAAATTGAAAATAGCTGTAAGTATATCAAATGCTAATGGGACGCTTCGTCTGTGAGCAAATGCTGCTGGTTGTTCATTTTCTGTAAAAAATGGCTATCCCTTGTAATAAGGCAGGCATTATGCACATTCAAATTACAAGCAAAGTTTCTAAAGTATGAAGAATCAAGTCTAATAAAAGAAACCATATCTCACCATCAGTTTATTATAGACTAATATAATCTCTGTTTCAGCAGACTAAAGGATACTGCTTACACACGACGATGTCACAGCATAAAGAGATGGATGGTTTAATAAGTACTAACTGCGTATTTTAGCAGTATTGCTAGCAAATTTAACTGGGGCTCATGCTTGTAAAAATGCAAAATATCTTAGGCTAGCTTGTTTTGAAGTTACCAAGAAAGTGAGAGACTGTTAATTTTCCCACTGGATTCCCCAGCTTGCTGCTGATTCCTGCCACAAGAGTTTCTGCAAGTGGCACCTACTCCCACCTGGACCTGCAGAAACATTTCTGACATACACGTGTCTTCTGTCACTATCTCGCTGGGGTTTGCATCACGAACCAAGTGTGGGCCCCTCCAGTCTGCACTGCAGGAAACAACATAGAAAGTCTATGACAATAATTTTGGAGTTATTGTGTTGCGAAAATAATAATGGAATGAGATATTTGAAGTCTTTTGTCTTTGATACACTGCACAACAATGCTGCAATAGATAAAAATGATGCTAAAGGTGGGATGCCTCCATCACCACTACAGATGAGACAGTAAATGCTGGAACTATCCCATCTCAGTCTGTAAAGACATATTTACACACTTAGCCCACCTTGCAGCACTAACTAGACTACAGACAGTGGACCGACCTTTATTGCAGAATAGCACACTCTTAGTGAAAAGGACACCATGCAAGAAGAGGGGTGGACCTAGTTTATACAGGAACTAAACCAGAAGTTCCCATGGATGCTGAAGTTCAGATTTTCAGGCTGGATGCTGTTTGCATTTCATCCCGTAAGTGAGCAAGGATTCAGAGACTGTTTGGAGGAGCAAACACATTTTCTAAGCTGATTTGCTCATCCCTGTTCAGAGGTGAGCATTGGATACAGTCTGTAGTCTAGCAAAAATAGTAAAAGTAGTCATCAAAATCAATATTCATTATGAGCCATTTCATACTCAAAACAAAATGTAGAGTTGATTTTCAAAGGATTCCTTAAATTAATCACTTTGTATTTTGATTTTCTCTTTGTCTCATATTTGACGTGCTGTACCATTCTTTACTAGTTGGATTTAGCTGAACAGGATTTTTAAGAGCTCTGACTAATCTTTATAGTTTGGGAAAAAATTCTTCTGTGAACAAGGGGAAAGCAGGCAGAGATAATTATCTCCAGTGTGGAAGAACTCTATGTCAAAGAAACCCAAGCTTTGAAATATATTTTTCTGTCAAAGCTTGGTTCATTAATATGCTTATCAACCATGTACATATTCAAAGTATGTGTCATATAATACAAATCTGAATGCGTCAGTGTCATGTGGATGAAATACACAATCCTTTTTTTTTTTTTTAATTAAGAGCCTTTTCAGAAATGTATTTATGCTGTTCTGTGGTTGTTGTTCTGTGCGTCTCTCTCTCCTGCCAAGTCAGCAGGTGGGGGAGGGCTTCCTGCACACTACGAGGTTCTGGCTTTTCCAGCAGGAAAACTCAAGAAACCAATATTTTTTCTGATCGTGATGTCAAAGATCAGTAAGGGCTGATGTTCATCTGTGTGGCAAAAAGCCTTGGCATTAAAATATTTCTCCTTTTTTCCCTTCCCCTTTCCTGTTGTTTCGTGTAAATATCAGACACCATAAACCACCTCAGAAGACCAGCCATTTGAAATAAATATTTTCTTAATGTGTATACTTCTTCCCCTTGCGCTTTTTTGCCATTCACATCCTCAATCTGCTGCCAGCTGGGTGCACCTTCCAGCAGAGCCTTTGCTGTGGGCTGGACCAGGACCACCCACACAGTCCCTGCAGCAAAGCAGGAACATGCGTCTTGCCTGCAGGTCTCTGACTCTCATCTCCTGTTTATCTCCCTGCCCCAAAACCAGCAAGGGCTGATGTAGCTGAAGGAGGTGACTGCAGCTAGCAAGCTGTCCTCCTGTCCCTGGGTGGGCAGCATGCGTGTGTCCAACACATTTCCCATCCTCATTGAAGGGGTTGATGACCTGAAGACCTTGGCAATAGGAAGGGCAATGGGACATCTGGAAGGAATGCTACCAGGACCTCCACAGGTGCAGCCTAAACAGCATATACATAAGAAACCTTCTCCTCCGGTATGTAGAGGAGAGCAACCAGCCAGGCTCCTGCCACCATCAGAAAGCTTTTGGGCAGGTGGATGGCATTGATACCTCTTGGAGGGCTGAAGAAAATGAGCAGCTCTGCATGGTGTTTTTTTAAAGGACTGTAACACGGATAATAGTTTTGTTCCTTACAGTCTCTCTTTGCCAGCCCCCATACATGATGGTTATCCCTATGTCCCATGTTATGGCATCAGGTCAGTTTGTACAAGAAAGAATGAAGTTTTGCCTGATGTCACCAAGCTTCTCCCAGCTGGTTTTGCAGCAGGGGTCAGCAAATGCATCTGGCAAAGCTGCCAAGCAGGGAACGCAGGTGTGTGTTGCCTAAATCACGTCTGTCACAGAGGTCAGAGGGCAGAACTAAAAGCACATTTCCCCTGAAACCTCCTGCTTCTGGAGCACTCCTTGTACTTGGCGAGTGAACGCATGTCTCAGAAGAAGAACAAGGAAGAAGAAAAAGGAAGAATGTGTTTTTCCCCATGCATGTTCTCATTACTTCATTTAAAGCTATCCGACAAGCACAGGCCAGGATTCCCTGAAATTACCTGAATGGCTGCATACTTCGGCTTTTGCATAGACTCAGTAAAAAGGGGATTAAAGTCATGCTCATATAAACAGCAGTAGGTTAGTCCTCTCTCTTCTTCTGGTTTCTTACAGTGAAGGAGTACAGTCAATATTGAAAATACTGTGGAGATTTTTTTAACAAAAATGCATTGAGTTAGAGCACCTTATTTCAATATTACATGCTCTTCACAATTTTGTCACTGTGAAGCAATTTATTACCATGTTGAAAGAAGAAGGCTAGTTAGTTTGGGCCTACATTTCTGTAAACATATGACTTGTGTCTTCTAACTTGCAGCTCCTTGGTTTTAGCCTCCATGCCCTGGCTTAAAGCAGTCCTGGTGAAAAGGCTGGTTGATGTCTTCTACCTCCTACGAGGCTTGTCCATCCACATTGCTTTCTGTGCAAGGCCTGAAATCCACAGCAGACTAATTGGTTGCCCTGACAACTTATTTCTGGTTTAGGGCTTTTTTTGTCCTCCTTGTTATTATAGTTACTCACAAGAACAAATATGTACTCCTTGCTCTACCTGCTGTCTGAACAGGTACAATTTCCTGTCAAGGGCAGTGTCTACCTTGAGAGTACAAGGGCTACATGTTTTTAATGAAGCACTATTTAAAAATATGTTATTGTCCATGAAAAACAGATGCCACATCACCAATAGATACTTGCTGATTATGGTCACCCCTCTGGCCCACCTGATTGATGTACTTTTTTAATGTGTTAGGTGGCTAACATTAAAAGCTAAGACAGCACTTAGTTGAAATGCATAAAATTGCATTTTTTTGATTTAAGCAATCTCAAATCCAGCAACTGATGGGGTTTCGTGTAAGAGAACTGTTCTTCCATCACTCCTGGTTTTGAATATCCAATTTTCAGACTACACGAAGCTGAAATCTGCTCCTGATATGCAGGCTTCTAAGACAAAACAACTACATCATCATTATTATTTTCAGCTAGATAAATTAGTTACAAGGGACATACTGATACGTGCACTTCCTCTTCCATCCTAAATTCTTGACTTCTCAATCTAAAATTAATCTGGCTGAACATTTCGTTTGAAATAAGAGATTGGCATATCTATGCTGTGCATTTTTCACACTTACATTTGTTTTTCCCATATTCCTCCAATATTCCAGCCCTATTTTCTTTGAATTCCTTGGATATGTACTGAAGGAAATCCCTTCTTTCTGCATTTAGACTACACACTGGCAGTGCAGGTCAGGATCTTGGATTGCTTCTTTTATTTATGTTAAACTTGCACTGAAATGAGACCAGAAGCTTGTTTGGGAGGCAGAAGCGGGCACTATTCTGCTGGCAACACTCAAATCTCAGCCACCTACAGCCAGCCCAAGCCCTGGGATGAGTTGTCCTGGGCGGTGGGTGGAAATGGCCATGTGCCCCAGACGGGACATGGCGTGTGACCCTGCTGCTTCCCCAGCCAGCCTGTGCGCAGCAGCACAGGAGGTCACACCCCGTCGGACGCAGGGCTCAACCCTCACTGCACCAAACTGAGCCAGAAGATGCTATCAGGTGCTCCTTCGCCATCCTCACCACACACGTCACACTGAGTTTTTCATCACTTGTGCTGTTTCAACCTTTAATTACCCCAAGTAATGGTGAGTGGTGGGCATTTAGCATATTAGAAAAGAGATCTCTGAGTCTGGGTTATTGAACAGCTGTACAGAGCAGTGTCCCTCAGGAGCAATGAAGGGTCTCTAGAAATCACAGACATGTATGTCTTTATTGACTATTGTCTTAATTTTTGTAATCAATAAACTAACTGAGCAGAGCCAGTTTGCTCTTCCAGGCTTTTATTTCTAATTAGAACGATTGAATAGTCAAGAGAACAACACAGAGGAGTCACTGATTGAGTCACATAACAGATTTCTAAATAAATAGGTTATTTGGTTCCCTCTGGGAAAGAAGTCAGCAGCATGTCACTCACAGAGGGTGTTACACTGACAGGTGACAGGGATAGCTTTGTTATGTAATATTTAATCCTAAAAATGTTTCTTAAGGCACTGACAGAGCAGAAGTTGAAACCTGTGTAATGTTATATTTCCTTTGAATTCAGAGACAGAAGACTTTGCAACCATTTAAGATCACAATTTGAAACCTAGCAATTTAGTTTGGGGTTTTAACCAATTTTGGTTAAAAGAAGAATATATAACTTTTCCACAGAAAGGTAAATGAACACTGTTTCAGAACATACCAGAGAAGATTTGCTCTTGTGACTGGTTTGGATAATACAGAGACTGCTTTTGAAGTCAGGTTGTTTTGTTTTGTTTTAATACCCTGTGGCTTACGCACATCTTGCAGAATCCAGCCCCGTGTCCTACCAAGTTAAACTGCTGATCCTCCAGAAAGAGAAAACAGTATAGATAGCTGGCAGGAGGGCAGGACAGATAAGCATGCTAATGTCAGACCAATCCTGTGGCACTGATTCGAAGGAAAAAAATCCCATTGGTGTCAAAATGATTTTTTAGTCAGAAAGGTCTAGTCTGACTGTATTTTCAAATCTATGGAATAAGCTTAATGGTCAAAAAGGGAAAAAAAAGAAAAAGGCAAACCAAAAAAGCCAGCTAGCTTCAAAGACCTTGAAGTAATAATAATTTCTATACTCCTAACTGACAAAATCCATGCAGGGATTTATGCAAAGATGTCCTTAACTCTGATCTCACGTGACAAATTCCTAAACCAGAAGGACTGGGGCAGGGGTACAGCGGAGAACTGGTGTTGGACTCCGAGGCCAAAGGAGTTCTCTGCTCATCATTTGTGTCTAGATTGCAACATCCCTGGCACCTCAAGAGTGATGCAATAGAAGTCACGATCTAGTTTAAAAATTCCATCTCATTGCACCAAACATGTAGGGTTGTGGGGCAAAAAAACCTTTTTAGTACTTCTTGGTATTCCTTACGATCGACATTGTTTGCTTTGATCTTTAGTGTACAGTTCTGCATCAGAAAATAGTAGATTTCACCATGAATGGTTGGCGTTAACAGCATAGGGTTTTAGACACAAGTTCTGCTTGCATTTCTTAATGAGTACAGCTGTTACCTGATGCAGTATTTTAAATGAAAAACTGGAAATCCCAATGGGATGCACAGCTTTTGCACCAAGAATATAAAAAGCCTTTGTTTCTTGGGTACAGAGCCATTTTTTCATGTTTTTTGATTACTTGGTTTTGTGAGAGTTTAATACATTTCTGTGTCCTAATGATCCTTGCAGAGATCTTTTGGATTTGCTTTCTACTATATTCATTCTCCATCTTCCTTCTTCTTTATATCTACTTTTTCTTAATCTTTAGCTTTACTGCTACTGTTGTTACTGGTAGGGAGATTTTGGAAGGGCACATCCACACTGTCCTCTACTGCAGAGGCAAGGACAGAGGAAACACAAATGGACACAAAGAAAAGGACACAGTGTCTATGAAATCCTCAGATTGGAAGAGGAAAAGCAAATAAAGTAAGAGGAGAAAAATTTGCATTTTCAGATGGAGGGATTTTAATAATATTGGGCATAAAATTGTAAGATACCATACAGTATTTTAAGCTAATTGTGTCTATTTTGAGATGTCTCACCCCAAAAGCATTGACCTAACTTTCATCCCTTAGTACCTAAATGTCACTCCTACTATTCAGCTACACAAGTCTAAAGCTGACAATATATGTTTCCACTGCATGTTATCTTTGACAAAACCAAGACCCAGGTGCATTCATTACTCATGGCTATGATATACCAACGTGATACAGTAATGAAAGGAGCTACTGAAGCTAAGGACAGCATTGTTACAAGAAAATAAAGGTAGGAACCAGCCATTTATAACCATGACCTGGAAACTGGGAGAATTTCTAAGCATCAAAGCTGTGAAGTGCTGCTATGCCTTCCTGCAGCATAGTGAGGGATAAAACTCAAATTCCACTTAAGGACAGCACTTGAATACTTTGAAGGAGGTACTGCACAGCAGTAGCAGGACCTAGACCCAATGGCCCAGAAAGATCCTCATGTCCTATGCACCTTGGAGAAGGGGGGATCTAAGTCCACAGCATACAGGACACACAGACCAAATTCCTGCACTTTCTTGCTTTCCTCCTCTTCCTTTTTCATTTTTTTCCGTTTCTTTTCATCCCAGCCTGAGACCTTTCATCACTTTTCCTGCTTCTGTCCTTCTCTATGAGACAGGAATATGCCTGGCTTGAGGAAAGTGGGAAAGCAGAGTAAGTACCACGAGAACAAGTAGAGAGGTGGAAAGATGAAGAACAGACTTAATGAAAACAATCAAGGGCTGTATCTTAGTGTTATTGGTGATTGCTTTTTGGTATTTCAGTCTCAAAGTTTGGGGTTTGATTTTTTTATTTTTCAGTCTCAAAACTATACTCAGAAACTTTGGGATCAATTCTCTTTTTTTTTTTTTTTTTTCCCCTCCCCAAATAATGTGAGAGTTTCTGAGTTTTAAAGGTTGAGTTTGCATGGCAGGAATTTATCTGGAAAAGCACCACGAATCCCTTCCTGTCATCAATGTCATCCTTCCCATCCAAGAAGGAAAAACTTGTTCTTCTCCTGCAAACCCTTGCTAAAAATTCTCTGTGAAGAATGGTTGCAGAGTGTCTGCAGGACTAATCTCTCCCAGCTTTGCCTGTAAATGCAGTCCCTGAATGTAGCTACCTTCCTGTTTTGAAGCCTGCTGTGCTCCACGAGGGAAAGCAGTGGAGATCGTGGCAGCGTGAGAAGATTTCACAGACTTCGCTTATAATTCCTTTAAACAAAAATTTTGCTATGAAGAAGTCAATGCAATTTCCTCCTGACACACTTTGATCTGTCAAAAAGTCAGCATTTGCCTTTGCACACCAGCGGTAGGCAGTATTTATGGATTTGATGGTGCGTTATGCATGGGTGTCTGGCACAGTGACATGCCTGAGAGTGCCCGGAAAGCACCGACCGATGTGGCATTCAGCCGCAGGGTTGCACTGGCGCTGGGCTCTCTCTGTTCTTTCTTTCCTGGGTGGCAAGGAGCCATGCCCTACCACAATGCCTTCCTTGTTGAAACATAAAGAACAAAACGCGCATGTTTAGCCTGATCACTACTGGAACAAATCGCTTGTGCTTAGCAGAGTGCAAGGCCTTTCATGGGAACAGAAATTTGGGGTCCTCAAAAACTCGAGCGAAAAAACCTCAGAGTAAAAAGCAACAGTCAGGCGAGTCAAAATACAGTGAGATAGCTCTACCTTTGAGTCATGGTGTTTCACCAGTTGCTCATTTATGTATTATAGAGCTAGGGTGACACACACATCCAGAGACCTGAACTGGAGGAAAGCAACTTTCTTATCATTAAATACTAATCCTTACTGCCTAAAAACAGATTTCTCCCTGTTAGGAAGGCAAATATGAACTAAAAAATCAGGAATTGCAACCTGGGACAAGGCTAGTCCAGTGTTCTCTCTTGCACCACTCCACGCCTGAGAAAGTTGCCAAAAGGCCATTTGTGGGTAATTAATCCCCAGGAAGTTCCTTCCCCTACCAACACGTCAGATATAATGCTGATGCCACATGCTTCAAGGCAAAATACCCTAGCATGTCGCAAACTGTGACACAGATAAAAATCAAATATATGTCATCTGGGTAAATGGTTGTCCTTTATTTAAATTTTGCCTGGTAAGGAATGGTCGACGTTTTCATTAGTCCTAAAACTAACCAAGCTTAAAGCAAAGCACTTAAGAAGAGGATCACCTGATGCAATTGCTGGAATCTGTGGTTCAGTGACCTTGGCAGTCTCCTTCAGTTTTGTATTACTTCCAGGTCTCTGCAGGCAGATGTTTGATTGTTACTAGCCATCTTCTGCATCTCTAAGTAAGCTATTATATGGCTTTTTCCCCAAGTTTGGTGCCAAAGAGCCCTTATGAGCAGAGACCAGTCAAGTATGTTCCTTGTTGAGCTTCAGAAATAATCTATTTATACCCAGAGCCTGTCCAAACAATGTTTTGCTTTTCTTGGAGTGTAGTTTATTTAGTGTAACAAGTTCCCTAAAGTGAGTGGAGTCAAGACTTCACAGCCTTCCTCCTAGTGTTGTCTCTCTAATGCTGCCTTTCTCAGCCCAACAACTCCACCTTTATGCTTAAGATCTCCACAGCTTTTATCCTTAGGGTTTCCTTCCTTCCTTCCTTCCTTCCTTCCTTCCTTCCTTCCTTCCTTCCTTCCTTCCTTCCTTCCTTCCTTCCTTCCTTCCTTCCTTCCTTCCTTCCCTCCTTCCTTCCCTCCTTCCTTCCTTCCTTCCTTCCTTCCTTCCTTCCTTCCTTCCTTCCTTCCTTCCCTCCTTCCTTCCCTCCTTCCCTCCTTCCTTCCTTCCTCCAGAAATGGATTTTTCTGAGTCATCCAGCCAGTCCTAACCTTAGCTTTTCTCTTACCGGGTAAACCAAAGGATCCTAAATGCCCAACTCTGGTTTAGCCAGGAGAAAGAGATTTAGTTTTCCTCCTCCACTCTAAATAGCACTCAGATATCTCAATGCAAACAGCTCACTGCATTTGGAGTGCATATTTTGGTATTATCTGTAGTGTTCACAAAAAACTTTTCAGTAAATGCATCTATTTTTGCTCTTCAGCTAACATAAGAAATAAGTAAAATAAAGTAGTAATTCTTTTCTGTTCTTATTGCCTTTTTTTATTCTTTTTGTTATTGCTAGTTCTTTTTTGTAATAATTCAGTAAAATTTCTTCAGTGCAACTCACAGCCTCCCTTCAGCATACGAAAAAGTGCTGTATTTGGATATTTAGGGCATAATCACAGTTTCCATTGACATATGCGTGAAGAGTGTCATTCCCCTCTTCCTAATGACTGGGTTAGGTCCTGCAGGTAGCAACTGCCTCTGGCTGTGATGTCTGAAAGAAACTCTATCTTTTTTACCATCCTGGGGAAAAAAAGTTTTTTACTGGTTGTCCCACTATACTAACTGGTTCCTTTCTGTTAGTTCCACAAAAACAGCTAAGGAAAGTGATTAAATGTGACAGATAGATACTGTTTTGTTTGGAGATCTTCTCATTCCCAACAGCTGGACAACTGAAAAATGAGATTTGTGAGCAGATAGCAATGCTGTCTAGTACAGCCTGAAAGTTTTACTATTGATTTTTATAGGATTTTGCAACATTCTATCTCAGTCAGATAGAATGAGGTACAACCCTAAAAGCTGTTCTGCGTATGTTTGCAGATGTGTCTAAAAATACCAGAAAGAATAAATCTGATCAAATGCATTCCCATGATCCCCTTCTTTCTCCCCTGTCTTTTTCCTTAAGGCTCTTCTGTGATTCACACTGGCAAAGTAGCACCAGTGATACAAGTGATACAAACCAGTTGTTATTAATTTGTAGAAGTTACAAAGGCAATGTCAATTTTGCGGCTACAGTTTAGTTCTTGAGGTTTTACTCTAATGTGTGAAAGATATCTTTTACGTATTTATCAATCCTTCACAATAAAAAGACATAATTGGACAAAACAGGTGTTGATTTCCCCATCTATACCTGACCCTTTGGCAATGTTTTCCTCATTGGCACAGAAATGCTGGGGCTGGAGAAAGCATTTAAGGAGGACTCACAGACCATGCAAGCCATTTGGTTTGCTGAAGGAGCCCCTTGCAGGGAGCCTCTGTGCTCCCCTTCTGCAAAATAACCCCATGCAGCACTACAGCCTTGGGAAGAGTGACTGGAAAGCTGCCTGGCAGAAAAGGACCTGGGGGTGTTGGTCGACAGCTGGCTGAATATGAGCCAGCAGAGTGTCCAGGTGGCCAAGAAGGCCAACAGCATCCTGGCCTCTATCAGAACTAGTGTGGTGAGTAGAATTAGGGAAGTGATCATCCCCCTGTACTTGGCACTGGTGAGGCCTCACCTCAAGTGCTGTGTCCAGTTTTGGGCCCCTCACTATAAGAAAGACACTGAGGTGCTGGAGCGGGTCCAGAGAAGGGCAACGAAGCTGGTGAGGGGTCTGGAGCACAAGTCTTATGAGGAGCAGCTGAGGGAGCTGGGGTTGTTTAGCCTGGGGGAAAGGAGGCTGAGGGGAGACCTTATCACTTTCTACAACTACCTGAAAGGAGGCTGGAGAGATGTGGGGGTCGGTTTCTCCTCACAAGTAACAGGCGATAGAAAAAGAGGAAACAGCCTCGAGTTGTGCCGGGGAGGTTTAGATTGGATATTAGGAAGAATTTTTGCACTGAAAGGGTTATCAAGCATTGGAACAGGCTGCCCGGGGAAGTGGTTGAGTCACCATCCCTGGAGGTATTTAAAAGACGGGTAGACATAGTGCTTAGAGATATGGTTTACTGATGGTTTTTGTCAGAGTTAGGTTGATGGTTGGACTAGATGATCTGTAAGGTCCCTTCCAGCCTAGGCAATCCCATGATTCTATGATTAATTGTGTTAAGATCTCCCTTGACGAAAGCAGTTACTTCATTGTCTGTGAGCCAACTGAGGTTAATGGTCCCTTTACAGCTAGAGGTAGGGGAGAGGGGTTTGAAATAAAAGAAGGGCACAGGAGGGCCATGTCCAAGCTAGGTGTTGAGAGAAAGGAGATTCAGCAATTGTGATATTTCAGGCCCTTTTTCCATCCTTCCCTGGGCTTTTGTGCTCCTCATGCAATTATTGCCCATGGTGATGAGGGTGTCTGGAGTGAGAAGTGGGTCTAAATTCTTCAGCTGCAGTGACAAATTCTGCTCCCTACTAACCTGATTCATGTTTGAACCAGTAACCCAGAGCTGGGAGGCTGCCTAGCTCATTAAAAATTCCCTGAGCGAGTTTCCTGACCCAGTTCCAAAACAGCCGAGAAAGCTTTTTAAGTTGGTTTTTGGAATTCATGTCATAAAAGATTCAGGCAACATATGGATTATTTATTCACATAAGGGATTTAAAATTGCTGCTTTATTAAGAAAAAAATGCATCTGATTTCCAGTACTGTCTTCATTTTACAGCTATTCAGGCAGTTACTAAAGGAGCGGATGGAGTGGGAAAGGAGGAAACTGGGACAAGGTCTTGGGCATGACTACAAGGAGCCAACAAATCCAGTTCTAGTGCCAAATTGTTTTAATGAAAGAGCGGACTTTACTTTCTGCTTGCTTGTGAAGGGTAAAAGGGCACATTTATTATCTCAGCTATTTTATTTGATTCTTTCTATATAAAGGCCGTATCCCATTCTCCATGTATTTTGGATTAATCAGAAAAAACAATTGCTCCCATATTTGCTTGTGCAGCATGTCCTTCATTTCAGAGTCAGACCCACAACAGATGTCACCGGGGACAGGTCCATTGAAGACACACCAGCTGTCCTGATCTGTACCAGCTTCAGCTCTACTCCATGCTCTGTTAATGAAAATGAATAGAGGTTTGTGGCTTCACCAAAGCTATTGTTCTTGGCTTTGGGCTCTAGTCGGAAGTCCGCTCCTATTGCAGGTGTGATGCACATCTAAATCCTTTCGAGGAAACCAAAGGTAAAAATAGGAAAGTAATATTGTCATTGCAGACAAATCTCAAGCAGGCAAAAGCTTGTCTCCATGACCTTCTTTTGGGGCTTTCTGTGGGTTATTAATCTGTATCCTAAACACACCATTCTGGTCAGGGACTTTGTGCAAGGGAATAAACGGACCCATGTGTCCAGCTCCCCTAGTAGGGCTTCCCCTCATTCCTCCCCCCAAATTCAACCCATGGGGCCTCTGCACAATGTTGTCCTGTGGTGTGCAGGATGGAGAGGGTCAACCTCACGAGCAGCATTTATGGTGAGGAGTGGACAGCGATGGCTGGTACTCGTGAGGAACCCCTCTGACCACAGGCTGAAAAGGCATTTACAGATTCACACAGAGGAATATGTGGGACGTTAAGAGCCCTCACAGTAGGGATGGTATCTTAGCCTTATCAACATTAACCTCCACACATTTGGAGCCTAAGCATTCCTGGCTTCTCTCCTGGATGGAGGAGTCCTGAATAGCTAAAGAGCCTCAGGACGGACAGGGGTGTCAACTCCTCCCTACCATCTGCAGGCAGGTCCCACTCTGCAGGTCCCATAATGCAGGGACCCCAAAAGCAGCACTGCTACTGCGGGGCTCCCAGCTGTGCTCCCCGCACCCTCGCAGCCTCCCTGCACTCTCTCCCCCGGCTCTCCTGGCATCAGACCTGAGCCTTTCCTTCTGGATAAAACTCCTATGACCTTGGAGGACAAAGAGTTCCGTTTCTGAAGTTTTCAGCCCAGGAAAAGCAAAGGAGCTGTGCAGTGGACCAGAACCCAGCAGCTTCCCAGTTGAAAAAAGGCTGATGTCTCACGCACTCATCTTGTAGTTCAAAGATTCCCAAAACAGTCTAGCCGAGGTCATATTATAACTTGGATAAACATCTAGCAGTGCACCTGTGGAAAAAAACAAGTAATCAGCTGTATCTTGCCAATCTTCTCAAGCAAGACAAATAAAAGAGTCCGTGTAATTATAATCTTGATAGCCTGAAACTTAACCCAGCTAAAATACTCTATAGCTGATCTGAGATTCAACTAAAGAAAAATTAAAAGAAAGTGGCGTATTTAATGCTGAACAAAGTGCAATTATGAAAAACTAGCTTCTTATCTGTTGATAATATTATGAGATTGATTGCAAAAGCTAACTGTGGCTGTTGTAATAGACTCTGCAGGGTATGTGGTGTGGTACAGCATGGCATTTTGATTAAGAGTCAAAGTGGATTAAAAAATGGTTTATAGGTCTCAAAATGTAATGGGGATTTTTGTTCTAATGGTTGTATTTCTACTGGTTCCCACAGAGATAATTTTTTAGCATTGTGCCATTTAAAACTGTTCATTAACAGCCTAGAGAAATGCAGTAGTTTGCAAATGTTAAAAAAAAAAAAAAGGGCACTAATCAATTATGAAGAAAACACGTCTCTGATACAGAGAAATATGTATCAGTCAGTAAATGAGATGCAAGTAAACAGTATACATTTGCGTGTGGCCTGTAATGAAAGTATGTCTCTGCAAAGACTGCAAGTTAAGTCCTGAGGAGGACTCTAGCGGAGGCTGGAGGTCCTGGTGCCTCATCTGCTGAATGTGAGCTTCACAGTGATGATGGCAAAACCACCTGATGCTATCTTTGCTGTATCCTGATTATAAAAGCACAAAGCAAAAGGTACAGAGAGGTTTGTGTCATGCCCGCAGGGAGGCTGCTGCTGAAATGTTTGTCCCATCTGATGGCTACAAATTCCAGGAAGATGCTGACAAAATTGGAGAAGATTCAGGAAGGAGACACATAAATTACTGAGGGACTGGAAAACATGTATCTTGAGAAAGAAATCAAGGGATTTAACTTATTTAGTTTATTCAAAAGTATGTTGGCCAGGGAGCTGTTCACTTTTTAAACATGGGGAACAGCGATATGATAATCTTCAAGCTAACAAACAGATTCAAAAGCTGGAAAATCGAGCTGGCCAAATATAGGGCATTTTTCACATGGTTTCCTAGGAATAACAAAGTCTACGCGACTGGGCTGTCCATTCATCTTTCAGATCCATCCCTTGTTTTTTCTCCTCCTCTCCCACCCAGGCAAGTGTAAAATATCTTTAGCATGTTTGTCCAGCTACAACCAAACTTACTGGGGTGACACACTGGGAAAATAGAAATCTCAAAGATATGACAAGTCCATAAGTGTCCTGACAACGAGCGACTGGGCAGAGCACTGTGCAGATTCAAACTCTTACGCAGAGGAAGGCAGCTGGTGATTACGCTTCATGTTGTCTAGCACAGATGCCAGCTGGCCAGTCAGTGCACACACACACACACACACACACACACACACACACACACACACACACACACACACACACACACACACGTACTGCCCAGTTAACCAGCTCATGCCCCATTTGGCTTATACTAGATTTTTCTAAAAGCCTGACCAAGAGTGTAACACAGACTGGATCAGAGCAGTCCTGTGGTTTGTATATTATAGAAGACAACTGTGGTAGCCTTTCTGGTCTTACAGCCTCTGAATCCATGACCATCTGACTCATAAAAATGAAGCCAGTGAAGAAAGCAAAAGGAAAAAAAAAAGTTAACCAGTCAGCTTGTCCAAGGGAAATAGCTATGCCAGAAAACAAAGAGGAGTTTAAATGTCCCACTCCAGTTTAAAAGTTACCACTGGGTCTGACTTTGTACTGCCCTCCACAGGGATGGCTCAGAGCCGTGTGAGAGGGGCTACCAAGGACGTCAGAGATGTAGCCATGGCATTGTCTCATCTGTGTCAGACTTGAGCTGTCTGATGTGGAAATGGGGGCTGCCCTGGCTGCTGTCCTGGCCTTCAGCTGCATGGACAGCACAGACATCTCAACAGGACATCCTTCCCCTCACCAGCATCTTGGCTCTACATCCCAGCGCAGCCATGGACTCTGCCAGTGGCTCCAACTTACATGTAATTCCCTGGGCTGGAAGCTCCACCATCCCCTGCTATTTGAGCAATGGCTTGCGGGTGAGCAGCTGGGGCATTAACCACGGCACCTCTGGCTGAGGCTGCCCGGCCAGCACAAAGGCAGCTTGACCTGCCCCACGCAGCCCACGTCCTGCTCCCCTTCCCTCTGTGCTGAGGCACGCACTCACCCCGGCACGGCTGCCCACTGTTCGTGCTGAGGATGCTCAGGGAGCACTTCCAGCTTGCTTGTTCTTCGGCTGGACCCGGGTCACGATGCGACTGCAGAAGCGACACTGCCAGCACAAAAGGACAGGTAACACAAGGGCGGGAGCAAGCAGTTGGGGGATGCAGGAGGTAAAGGAGGCTTGAGCCAGGCATGAAACACCCCCACAGCAACACTGTCAGCCAAATCCACAAGCAGATGCAATTTGCAGCCCCCAGGCTGTGAGCCCAGGCTGAACTCAGCTGCTTCAGCGACACTAGTCTTTGAGCTGCCACGTTTAACACTGAGGTATAACTACACGAACTGCAGTCACACCTTTCAGTCTCGTACGGGCATGGCCTGTGAGACTCACGTACACTGTAAGGAAGCTTTCCTCCCTAGGGCATTTTATTTATCCTGAATAGTTCACTTGCAAAGCAACCTCCACAGGAGGAAGGAAGCATCCCGGGCACCGGGGCTGTGGGGTGAGCTGGTGAGGAGCGGAGCCCCATCAGGTTCTCCTCAGCCAGTCACCTGGAGCCTTTGAGAGAGACAAAGCATTGGTTTGCACAGCCTCCCTCACCAGGGAACAGCGTCCAGCACTCTTTTAGAACATGCTGAGAGGTAATTTAAGACTGTGATTGACACATTTATTCCTATTTCCTTTTCAGATAAGCGCTTGGTAAATAGGGGTCACAGTACTGGAGCTGTTGTAGGTGCAGTGACAGACCGGCTTTACTTGAGTACACATGTGTAACTTTGGTGTTCGGGCTGATTACAGCCATTTAAAAAACTGGCTTTGAACCAGTATATTACCTCATATATTTTCAGTACTAGAAATGGGGAAGCTTTTGGTTTGAGCGGGCCTGTTCCACCTTTCATCTCCCAGCTTGAGCCATACATGGGAATTGGAAGGTATCACCTGATGCCACAGGGCTCCACTCTAGACAATGATGGAAAAAACTGGACAATGCAGGTATTGCTGCTTCTGAATTCAAGGCGGGACCTACGCTCCTGCACTTAGCAAGCCAGCGTTACACAGCTCCATCAGGAAAAGCAGTGTACACCCTGGCTGGCCAGTCACCTCCCCAGAAGACACAACCCTGGGTAGGTTGCCCAGTGCAGCAAGCTATCAGCTCAGGCTCAGGTTAAGATATAAGCTCTCCAGTTTTGTATGGTGTAGGCACGCTGCTAATAAGGCAGTCCTTATTGCCAGCTCTGGGGTGAAAACCCAGCTGAGCCCTGGAGAACAGCAGGGTCACTTTGTGTCACCTATTTTTCTTCAATATTTGGAAGGTGTAGGGCATAATTAATTTTCCTATAAATGTAAGCAAATGAATAAGAACTAGGTAGCTTTTAAAAAGTTGTCCACTGCACTTGAAACACAGGAAACTCGCAGGGCCCTGGTGGGCCCAACAGTTTCTCCAGGTCTCCAGCCCCACCAGTGCAGGTATCTGCAGGCTGATGGGGCCACCTTCGGGATGAACCCCGGGTGCAGCCCAAATTCTCCCTTTTTGGCATCGCAATGCAATGCCGTAGCTGCTCTGCTATTTCAGCAGCACCCCAGCCTCCAAATACTTTGCAACGGCTTTGAGCCACGGTGCAGCCAAGGCGTTTCGAAAGCTCACTGAGCTGCTATGTGGGCCCCAGCAGATGCCTTGCAGAAGACCTGTGGGTAGCTCTCCTGACGCTGTTCGCTTCTCTCTCGCTACTGCTCTGCAGACACCAAAGGGAAGGGGCTGCTGACTCTTCCTGAAGAACCTGCAGCTCAAAAGGCCTCATGCCAGCCTAGAAAACATAAGATAAAAAGAAGAGTCTGGTTTTTGTGCACAGAGAAGAAGAAGTTTACAGGGGTTGTTCCACCAAAAGGTAAGAAAAAGCTCTGGGGGATGGTGCAGGAGAGATCTCTAAACACTGTAAAAGGTTTTAATAGCAGTATATCTGCCTGAATCAACACAGTCAACCAATAGTGTTACAGAGTTAAATATCACACTGACTTCCTTCATATCTTCCTCCCTATGGTCCTGACCTTTACTCTTCCATCCCTGCTACATGCATTCTGTGTTTCCTATCTTCTTTCTCTTTCTGAGCCTGTTCCCCCTTCCCTGCTCAATGCCCACATGTGCTCCAGCAGTAAATACCAGCTGTTCCTTGGCAGTCAGTGATTGATGGGGGGAGGAAATATGAAAAAGCTGAAGCCAAATTTTCTGTGGTTGTTAAAAGGCACTAAACCTGACCCTGGAGACTCACCAGTTTGAAACTCCAGGGCTCTGTTGTCAAAGCTGTCGGACAAGGAAAATGTGTGTGGAGGGGAAAGGCTGGTGGTCTGCACATTGCCCACAGCTGTAAATTGAACAGAGCAGAATTGAACAGAGCAGTGAATTGAACGGAGCAGAAGGCAGCACTGAAATTTTGCTCCGCTTTTCTCTGGCAGCCAGAAAGAAGTGGAGACTTGCTTTCAAAGCCGTCATCCTTCCCTGCAGAGACCTCAAAGGACACATCTGTTTCTGCCTCAGGAGGTGTGTTAGTGAGGGATGGGTCCGGAGCTCCCAGCTCTTTGACCACGTTTCATCTAATTAATAATGTGGTCGTGTGAAATTTCCTTACCTCAAGCAATACAATGTCTGTAATGGGCCTCAGAAGGGCTTTGGGAGGAGGCTTTGATGGGGATTAAGCTGTGCAGCATAAAGGAGTTGCTTTTCACTTTGGCAGCATGGACAACCTTAGTAGGTTTTCCACTCAGCAAGTCCTGTCAGCGTTTAAGGATTCAGATACTCAACCGGGATTTATTATTTGGTTGAAACAGAGACAAAATTAGCAGGGATAAAAGGGAATTTACAACAGCTATGTGTAAATCTCCATCAAACACGCTTTTTGCTCAGAGCTTAACCTACAAATGTGCCATGTAGTCATCCTTTTCATTGCCGAACAAGTGCGTGGTGTCTTTATAGTGGCAAGATCTAGCATAAGAATAAAGCCTTTTTTGCATACATCTTCAATCACACTGATGTAAACATGCAGAGGAGTCTATAACTGTGCTTTAAGTGAAGAGCTAAGAAAACTGCCATGCATGTATTTTTTTCTAGACTCCCAGGAGCTGTGAGTGAATCACAGCTGAATATGCATAGAAAGTCCCAGATAACCTTGTTGGAATTTCATTACAGACACTGTGTAAAAATCGTGCAGAAGTGCAGAAGTTCAGGTAGTATAGGGAGATCACAATACAGTATTTTAAACATTTAAAAACTGCTGGTAAATGCAAAGGAGTTCCCCAGCCAGCCTTTTTTAGTAAAAAAGATGGCTAATTTTTCTCCTGCTATTACTACAATGTTTTGCTTTTCCATCTTCATTTCCTCTAATTGTTTCAGCGTTAAACATAACACCAGTGTTAACAAAACTAGTTTTCCCTTGCCATCCTAAGGGCTCGGAGTGACTGTGGCCCCTGAGACCTGCCGTACATTGGTCCATGAGCACGATGGTCCCTGTGGGGTCCTTGTGGGTGCTGCTCACCTGCTCTTGCCGAGCTGTGCTGCCACAGCTCCTGCCAGGTGGCTCTGCCTCCTCCCACGACGGAGACAGATGTGTAAAAACATGTCATTGCGAAAAATGGGATGGCACTGACTCAGGTCATGGCTTCATCATCTGCAGGGTGGAAAACCATGCTGGGAAAAAGGCTTGCACCACCAGCTTCCCTCAAGGAGCAAGCGGAGAGTCAGCCCCTTGCTCTGGAGCTGGGTTAGGAACCTGCGTGGTGGCTGCCCTGAGATGTAAGCAAATACAAAGGCACTCAGAAACAGTCAGCCCTGCAGGCTGCTTGGATCGTTTTCTCTTCTTTGCTTTTCCTTCATGCTAAGTACCATCCCTAAATAGATTAATGAAGCACAGCCTATAAACTCTGCCAGCTTGACAAGCCAATAGTATATTAATTGAATAAGTTATTTTAATAGCAAGGCACGTGGATAAATAGATTTATTACTGAGCAAGAATTTAGAAGATATGTTATTCATTATGTTCTGTTCAAAGATATTTCTCCTAGCTTGCTGTCTGCATAAAGATGTGTATATATTATAGTTAATATCTTATACATTTTGATATTTTTCCACATGCATATACATTTGGGGGAAAACAAACCTGTGCAATTAGTTTATCAGATATTAAGTATGCACTCACTGTAAGTATTTTGCAACACCTTTTCCATCAAAAGAATGGTTATTTTACATGCTCACAACTGGAAAGGCACAAGTATTTGGCCTACAGTTTTCTGTGCCTTAATACCCTAACCAAGAATGTTGTTCTTGAAGGAATAAATAACATTTCTTGAGGGTTTTTTTTTCATGATGGAAAAATAAGAACTGAACATCTTCTGTCATTTTTTTTTAGAACTTTGATACTGAAATTCAAAAGTTGGCAAAGATACTATTTAATAACTTACTGAGGATTGAGATGTGAGAAATACAACATCATAATAATAACAGTAATAGTAGTAGTAATAAATAATAATAACAACAATAATAATATTAATAAATAACGCAGAGAGGGCCTGGGCATCCTGGGGATCCCCTGCAGTGCAATGGAGGGTGCCGTACCTCACTGCCAGGATCCACATGCCCTCTTGTGTGGCTGCTCTGCAAGGGGAAGGGAGCCAGGGGTACTCTGCTTTGCCAGGACTTCCTCCTGCAACTTTACCTTAAGGAGAAAAGTTTCATCTCCTACAGTTTCTGGTTAATCTCAGTGGATTTTTGACAAGCCACGAGATTCATACCTTACATTGTCCATGTTCACACCACTACTTCAAGTAGAGGTGTTAACTTGACTCTGCCTTACCCAGGCTGAGAGAGATCCAGGATTTTACTCCTTAATTTTTGTGTTTCCTCATCTTGAGATTTTGAATCAAAGCCTAGAGAAATCAGTGGCACTATTTTACAACTTCAGTAATTCATTAATGGTACTTTCTTGTCTTATTGTATTCAGGACAAGTGATTGCCTGGGTGAGCTCAAACACCTATTACAACACGCTGTATAGGAAGTGACCCAGTGCAAGCCACGGCTTTGACAGGGAAGGTCCACGACTGCACTCAGTGTTGCGTGGCTCAAGGTTCTGCTCTGTGATCTCTTAAAGCTGATTTAAGGGTGGACTAGTGTCAAAAGAGGTGGTTTTATCTTCCCTCAGTCGCCTTTCAGTCTGCCACTGGCCATATGGTGTTGTGGTGTCCCTCAAACTGGTACCAGTGTTCACGTGGACGTGCAATGAGCTGGATCCCACAGTTTATCTGGCTCAAAGCTAATCTTTACTTTTGTAACTGCCATTGACAGGTTAATTTTCAGCAGCTGGCTGGGCGAATGTAGTGTTGGCTCAAGGAAGGCAGTAAGGAGAGTGAGGAGAAGGTAGTGAGGTCTACAAGACCAACCATCTTAATAAAAAACAGTACACATACTGATTTTAAGTGACCAGGAGACAATAACACCCTTGCAGAGGATGGCTTGCAATAGGTAGTACTGTTAAAGGGCATTTCCTCCCTTCCCCTCTGTTAAATTTGCTCTTGCAAAATACGCTATTGTATAGACAACTAAAATACTATAAAATCAAGTCTGTTTTTCTGTGCTTCACTGTTCCTAAATTCTCAAATAAAGAACAGAAACGGAGGGAATTAAGGAAAAGAAAGAGAAGATAAGGGAATTTAAAAATGAGTCTGTGACCTGCAAAGCAGTGATGAAAAGAAAACATTCTCTTTAGTTTATGGAAATTAGAGTCTGCTGCCTGCAGATAACTCTGCAATGTAACTTCATTCTTGCTGAGCTTTTCTTTCTTTAATCCCGCTGACTAGAAACAGTCTATTTCTGTACTGTAAGCATCATCTACTTTAACTGAAAAGCCTTAATTTAATTTTTCTAGACAGGACTGTGAGATGTCTCTGTGGTTGCTGTTATGAACAGAAGAAAGCTAGGTAAAAACTATTTATTTCTCACATCAAATACAGTAGTGACTGAAGATTTAAATCCCATGAAATTGGACAGCATGTTTTTGATTCTTCCATATCATCTTGAGAGATTCATATATGTGACTACTGTTTTCTGGCTCCATAGAGAGAATAAAATGCATAAATCAGGTACTGAAGTTCATCCGCATTTCATCTGCTGGGAAAGGGAGAATAAGAGGGAGCCCTTGTGGAAATTCATTTGATAACAAAATTATAAGCAAGATGCTTGCGTGGAAGCAGCGGTTGTGAGATGAAGAGTGCAATGCAGAGTACAAAAATGCATAGCTAGCTCATGAACTAGTCATAGCTGGCTTAATTTCACTGAAGTTGCTGGAATTGCACTCGTATTTTTTTCCAGCTGAAGAGCAGAAAAGTGAAGAGCTTTCATCAGAAACAGTGTAAAAATCTATTTCACAGAGACATAAATATAGGGATAATGGGTGTGAAAGACGCAAAAGAGAAGTCTGTAGTTAGTTTTTCTCATCTAGGAGAGAATTACTGCCACAGACTGCCACAGCACAGACAACTGAATTAATCCCCTCAATATCGCTGTAGGAAAAGATGGAGGAATTGCTAATGGTGGTGGAAGGGCCGGCAAGACAAAATGCTGCAATGCTGCAAGAAGCACTTCATTATGCGGCCCTCCTGCCATGGTCATCCATACAAATATAAAACCAGGATGGTTGTTTTTCCACTGTCGCTGTGGCTTTGCGAAGGCTCTGACCGTGGCTCACCGCTCCACGAGCGGGTCCCAGCAGCCGGGCTCTCCCCGCTGCATCTCCCGCAGCCGCAGCTGCTGTACATCCCTCCCCTGCAGAAAATGACCCTGCTCCCCCAGTGATACATTTATCAAATTTTAATCTCCAGTGTTAGCTAGAATTTTTCTCAAATGTCTCTCAAGTTTTGACATGTGTTTTTTTGTCATTGTGCTTGTCTTTCCTGTGTTCCTCACCTGCCGGCAGAGAGTCCCGTCACTCTCTGCAGCACCTGGTGCGGAGCTTTTAGAGGGTGTAAATCATGGAAATCGTGACCCAGTTATGGATACCATGGATTTGTCAGCAGCAGGTGACGTGCCTGTTTCTAGAACATTTGTTGTAAAACATGGACGCTGCTCATGCCATCACAGGAGCCCTGTATTTTATGTTTGCTGTCAGAGTTGTTTTTACGAGTGAGAAAGTGGAGCAGCCAGGCAGCAGCTCTCACCTGTGCCCGCACTGCAAAGAAGGGAAGCCTCATGGGGGAACGGAAGCAAGCAGAAAATGATGTCCCCTCTTTAGGTCATTTGTAAACTTCCACACGCAATGAAATAGAAGGTGATAATCTTAAGAGAGGCCTTTTGATGAGAAGCAGAGTGGTACCTGCAGCCACAGCAGCAAGCTAGGACCCAAACAAAGACATGGGTTTCTGTCTCATGTAGCGCATGGCTGAAGTTAGGTGAGAAGCAGGATTTTAAGACCTCCCTCCTGTAGTATTTTTTGGCGAGGAATTAGACCAGTGGTGTCCAAACTTTCTTGATTGTGCAGTAAAAAAATTTTGAGCATGCACCCACAATATATATATATTTATTTATTTATAAATTATATACATGTATGACTGTACAAATATAGTATGAACATTATAAAACATACACAAAAATAGAAATTAAAATAGAATGAGATAAAGGTGAAACAAACACTATTTACATTTTATTTTATTTTTAAATTTAATGAATTAATGGTACAAAAAGCATTTTCTTCACACAACCCAGTGTCTTGTCTTGAGCAGCCTTGGTGTGCTCACACTCTGCTTTGGAGACCACCAGTTTAGACAGCCCCCATACTCCCTGTGCTCTGAAACCCTCTCTGGAAATCAGCGTCTGTCCCTTCCCCACAGGACACCATGGACGTTTGCCTTGCGTCTGGCCACCTCCTCCTTCCCACCCATCCGGTTCAGTGCAGAGATGACTCCACTCCTGCACTGACGGCTACTCCTGGCAAGCATCGCCTCAGGAATACCCTGCCCTGGGCACCTCTGTTAATCACTCTAACGTTGCTTGTATCAGATTAATACAATCACTTAAGCAGCAGGTGCTGAAGTTTTAATTACACCCATGGCATGTTCAGCCTGTGCAGCACACAGATGTGTTATTTTTCTACTTGATATACCCATCAGTTCTAATTATTCCAAAGAGCTGGAGGCAGAACAGTGCAAAAATGTTAAGGTATATTTTTTTGACTTTTTGTATGACTGGTGTTCAGGCAATAACCTTTGGGTCCAAAAATACCAGACCTCTTCATCATGCACTTTATCCTGAAGAAGCAGACCCCCACCTGCCTTCTGGAAATACTTTCTACGTCCTACCCTAAACATAATGCCACCACTAGTCACAGCTCAATCACAACCTGCAGAGACCTTCCCCAAAACCAAGCAACAAAAAGGCCTAGACTAACATATCCATGACCTTCTCCACCCTCTCCAGCTCTGCAGCCCTAGGAGGGAATCAGTTTACGGGCCTTCCCTATAAGATGGGCAAAGCCCTCAGCACTCATCAACCCCAGCTTTCTTTTTACACCACCTTGCAACCTTCCACTGTCCTTCCCTCTCCTAACCCTAAGACCAATTTTAACCTCAAAGACAGCCTGTGCAGACCAGACACCTGGGTATGGGCCAACTTGCAGTGTCATCTACTGTTTTCTTTGCTCTTGAGGGTACTTTTTTGTGTAACCTTCACAGGAAATCTAACCACAGTTATTCCCTCTGGAAGGTGCTAAATTTGTTCGGCTCTGCTCTGTGCTAGGGCTGCCCCCCACCCACCAGGCCCTGGAGGAGGCAGCCCCCACCATGGCTTGGGGGTGCAGTCTCCCATGCCCAGGGAGCGGGAAGCAGACGGTTATCCTAGGGGGCAATGGCTTTGTTTTTCTTTCTCAGTAGACTTTGTGTCATGTTATTGTTTCTGTGATGGTTATGAAAAATGGTGCAAAGCCTAGAAATTTTTCACTAATTTAGTAGGACTTTGACTAGTCCACCAGGAATGTGGCTGATGGGTTTTGTTTCATGTGGATGGGTCTGTGGGCTGTCATTCAGCTTAGGGTTAGGGTTTATCTGGTGTTTGATTTAAGCAATCCAAATCTTCCAGTCCCGCAGCTGGGGACCTCACTATGTAGGCGACTGAGCTAGGAAGGACGGCAAGGCTTGGGTCCAAAGCCTTTTCTTTCCTTTTGCAGACTGAGTCCCGTGGTGTACCTCAGTTCTGTAAGCTGACTGCAAATTTAGGGTTGAACCCCATGGGGAAAGAAGACTAATGGCCTCATCAAATATCCCCACTTGCACTCTTCATAGCTGCTCATGTCCTCTAAAATCTGATAACTAACTGAGGATGTTTGCTCAAATCTGCAGCACCTGAGGGGTTATGAAGGCGGCTGCCTTCAATTGCAGCCCATCTTTTCTCTCTTTTCTCAAGTGTAATTCTCTGCCTGGATGGACTTAAGGACAGGGTACTGATTAGTGCTGGAAAATCAATAGCCTCAAGAACGAAAGTCATTGTTGGCATTTAGATAAACTGGAGTTTCCAGGAGAAGAGGAGCTGGCAATATTAACAAAGGTTTTTGTTCTGTTCCTTTCTTGCAGTTCCCGAGTGTGTTACTCAGGCTAGGTTAGGCTTTCTTCTAACTGGGAGTTAGGAAACCTGCATCCTTGGGAAGCCAGATTGCTCCTGGGCAGCACTGGCCGGGGGAATATTCATATGCTGGAGGAAGGACCAGTTCCCTGGTTAGTGTTGGAGTTATTTATGTTTTGCCCTAGAGTCAGGCAAACCTGGAGACTTACAGAACACCTAAGTCCTCCATACATGACCTCTTCAAAACAGTTTCTGTACCAAGATGAAACTAATGGCTTTATCACTCAGCCTATTAGAAAACAACCAGGTAAAGCAAGACTGCTGCTGTTGATTCTGAGGTTCAGAAAACATGCCTTGAAACAATTTTCTGGAAAGGTTTCATTTTTTCTTCCTGAGAATTATTTATGACAGGACTTAAGTTTGTAAAAAGAAAAATGTTGATCTGTGGCAGAGCTGTGTTCTTTTAGTATCTTAGAAAAATAGTTTCAGGAGAAGACATTTATATAATGAAGCAGTTTGTCTGATTACTTTCCTGAGTACTTGTCTTAATTTCTTGGCCATGACAGTAAAGTGATAAACTTTGTTGCTAACACATAAGGAGCAGTCATGTTTCAGTCTCTTTGGGCTTTTCAGGTAGCCATAAGACAGTAAACCTCCTTCTGTTTCACAGCTTTTATGGTTGGCCTTATTTTAATAGTTGTATCTTTGAAGAAGGTGAGCTTTTTCTGGTTCCTAGGTGAAAATATCAAACTCTGAAATTCTCTCAGCATGTCCTGTTTGTCCTCTGCTTATAGCATTTTTATGGCACACATTAATAATTCATGGGGAAAAAAATAATTGTGGTTAAAATTCTACTCCTAGCTGCATAAAAGCAGCTTATTGACCTTTCTAAAGGCTTTTCTTTCCATTTTTTTGTTGGCTTATCCGTAAGTTTTGTTGAAAGTTGAGCTTCAGAGGTTCCTGACGCAAAGCACAACTTCTTTGTGTGACAAGAAGATAGCCTAGAAGTACCCTGAGCCAACAGAAAATTTGGGAGGGAGAAAACAGAAATAGCAAATTGAATGACATATCCTTTTTCAGGTGCATAGTGTGTGCCTGGACCAGCAAGACAGGTAGTACACAGTGGGGTATGTTATCAGGGATGTTTTGGGACTATTTCCATTATGCAGAGGCCTGTCATCAGAATAAAAGGTGAGTGCTGACTGCAAATACTGTCAAGAAATGTGTTCTCAATGGCACTTGACATCTGGAAATGCACAAATATTTGACATGCTTCAGTTCTTACAATCGTACCTTGAAGTAGCAATATTTTACCTAGCTGCATATAAAGACGGGTAAACTGAGGCATCAAAGATCTTCCTTGTCTTACTCTAAGGCCATTGCCCTGAGTGCCCTGCTCTGAATTCCAGTTTCTGCTCACCCCTTCAGCTGTCAAAAAGGCAAATGGAAAAGACAGCTTGTGGGCACACAAACAGCATCCTGGTTTTGGCAACTGCCACGTGCTGCCAGGCACACAGACTGATGCATTTTGAACCATCTGATGTATGCGACACAACGCCAGTTTTTCAGGTCTGCTCCTGAAGCTATAGCACTAGCCACTGGAGCTTTCAAAGTAGTGGGTTATTTGTGATGCCACATGGAGACACAAGCACCAAAAATCTCAGTGATTTTTTTGAACTATTTTTGGGGTGGGAGATGAGAAGAAGGCAGAACAAAGTAGTAATAATCTGGAAGATTTTTTTTCCCTTGAACTATCTGCATCCTATGTAAGTTCTAAGGTCATTTTCAACACTGCATCCAAGATTAATTGTGTTGACGGTATACAAGGACATCTTGTATTTTTTTCTCTTCTTTGCTCTGGCCTATGCCTTAAAAATGGAATAGTTTATGGGCTGACTGTATGGAATTGGAGCCCGTGGAGAAACTGTGGCTTTTTTCCTAGAAAACTTCTTATTCTGCTTCCACATTATCATTCAGCTCTGTGATTGAATCTAGTCTGCAGTAAACAAGAACTTACCGTAAAGCAATCAATATTCTGTGCTAGCTGGGTCTGGAGGAAGAAAAGGTCGTGATGAGCCATTAACATCCGTGGTGCCAGCAGAATTTACACTATCTGATGATCTGTCTTCTACAGTCTGCTCTCAGAACTGTTTTATTTCTTACCCTTCCTTCCATTTCCTGTGTTATTGAAGCTTTTCTTGGAAGACATCCAGCTCTCCCCCGGGAAGTCAGCTTTATGGTACCAGCTACACCAACACAGACTTCAGGCTGCTGTGGATTCAAGTTTAGCACGTAATGAAGCTTCTTCCACTGTTGCATTCATAACACATAGTGAGGGGTGCCAGTTAACAAGGACCCCGCTGGCCATGCTGGCTGCAAGCTGCTCACACCTGGAGAGCAAATAAAAGCGCTGTGTGCCTCCCCAGTCTATAGGTACAGCCAGTTGTTTTCACCACATTCAGCATCTCTCATTAAAAAAAAAATCACACACACAAGGCCCCAGGGAATTCAGTTTCATTTGTACGTCTGGGGATTAGCCCACTGTAAATACACCAGACACAGCAGTCAAGCTAAATGCTGAAAGGCAATGCTGTACCATCACTGCATTAATTCACCAGGCTCATCAGTATTTTAATCACAAGATCCAGGTGGGTTTTCTGAACCGTGGGATTATTAAAGCACAGTGGGATTTCTTATATCTGTTGCCGCTTTATTCAGGAAGCAAATATTCTGCAGCAACAATAGCTCTACTTCCTACAGCTGTCAAACGTTGCCAGCAATACATATGAATGTTTCTGAATTCCTCCAAGCTGGAGTGTGTTGGACCACAGGGTCATAACCACAACGCACATCTCAGATCTGCAGCCTGTGGTCCAGGAAGGCTGAGAAATAGATTCTGATATTAAGAAACTGAAAATAAAGTCATGTTTTCACGTGATCTTGGAAAAAAAACTCCAGTCTCAGTTTCAGCCTCCCTTTGCACTGAATCTGCTACCTGGAACAGCTCGGTTTAGCACAGGAACATGGTGAGGAAAGGGACCGGGCCAGGTCTGTGTGCCCAGCTGTTCCCAGCTGTTGCCCAGTGCCTCAGCACCGCTGCATCCAATGGCACACATGTACCATCAGACTGAGGAGAAGGACAGAGAACAGCAAAGATGCTCTGGGGTGCCAACGTTACACGGGGGCTTGTCCAAGCCCTGGGCTACAGGACCATCAAGGCAAGGTAAAACACATTAATGTAATGCTTCACATCACATGGACAAAGCCATGGGAACAGGCAGGGTCCAGCTGAAGGCAAATGATATACAACACCACAAAATTTTACCTAGTCCTCTTTAAATTCAGACCATCAATTAACCCATTGTGGAGAAGGGTTGTGGACTCCTCATCCTTGGAAATACTCACAACTAGACTACATAAGGCTCTGAACAACCTGCTATAAGTTACGCTACTCCAGGGTCCCCTTCCACCTTAAATTGTTCTATACCCAAATAGCTCAGGATAAGAAGTAGATAACAGATAAAAATAGATAAAATATTTGCAAGAGGACATTGTTGTGATCTCTGTGGTTATAGATATTGGTGTGAACCCTGAAAGGTGACAGTGTTTCTACTTCCAGAAAGGAGCTGTCTATTAGCCACACCATTAGAAGTAAAACTTCACAGTATGGCTTTCTAAAAAGACGTATCCCATACTGTATTTTCCTCTAAAAGAATAAGCTCTTGCTCACATTTTTCTGTATATATATTTTATGGTTCTTCACTGAGATGCAATACTGAATACTATTACTTTAGACTAAGTAAATGTGCATTAGTATTTTGGCAAGACAATAGCAGATCAGTGGTCTCAGCATTTGGATTTGCTGGAAAACTCTTCTCTTAGGGGGAAAGCAACAGCTTTACTGAGTCTAATTAAGCAGTAGATGGGAACTGAGTAGACGTCTTTTCTCATTTTGACCAAAAAAAGTAATGATTTTCCTTCTGCACTACTAAGGACAGGTCACGGCTCAGCTACAGTCTAACAGCACCAAGCTCCACTAGGTTCATGGTGGATTCCTGAAGTGCTTTTTTGTTATGTGTCTAAGTTTGTATTACATACCTTATATATTACACTTGTAATACTGTTCCTCTTTTAGTATATATATGTACCTTTAGCCTTGGGGTCTTTATAGAGCTGAAATATTTTTATTGACGTTGCACAGAGGAAGGTCACTGGGAGTCGATTGCATGATCATGAGCTGAGCTGGCAAGCTGCACTGGGTAGACACGACGCCTTTGTGTAGGAACAAGCCCTTTGAAGCCAAGACCTAGTATAGGTTCTATTGCTGCTTCTGAAACTCAGGTAACAAATGATCAGATATCTTTGTACATATGGGAAGTATTTTTCCTAAGTATTTTCACCTAAGACATTTGCAGACCTACTCAACTGCACTTTAATGACATTTCTCACTCACCTTCAACAAGAAGAATGAATGCCTGACCTGCCTGAAAACTAAAAAAAACCCAACATTTCCTCTCCTTTTCTGTTCCTAGTATTAAAGTATTTGCTTTTATACAAATTTAATATCCAGAAATCTAATATCTTTCCTTATCGGACATTTTTTTGGCTGCCCTGGAATACATCAAATGACTGGAGTTTGTTTATCAGTAGAGAAGCTGAAAATGGTTACTTTATTTCTCTCTTCTGGCACCAAGAATGCCCTCTAAAATTCTAACCTCACCATTACTGTCACATTCATCCGTCTTAGGTTTTAAAGTGGTGCAAGGCAAAGTGCATCAGGGCCATACTCAAAATCTTACTCTGATCCTCAGCATCACATAGCTTCTCAGCAGAGAGGGCTGTACTGTGAGAGGACATAGGCAACCAGTGACAGTGGTGGTCCTTGCATGTAAGGGGAAAAAGAAGCCAAAGGGCAACAATGACAATTCAGCTTCCAGAAAACACTAATGGGAATGTGCAGCCAGCAGCAGATGGTGGCAGCCACGAAGGTTGTTCAAGCATCCAAGCACTGTAAAAGTACTTTACAGTATAGTATGATATAGTTATAGTATAGAACTATTTATATAATTCATAGAATCATAGAATGGTTTAGGCTAGACCTTAAAGATCATCTAGTTACAACCCCCCTGCCATGGGTAGGGACACCTCCCCCTAGACCAGGTTGCTCAAAGCCCCATCCAGCCTGGCCTTGGACACTTCCAGGGGTGGGGCATCCACAACTTCTCTGGGCAACCTGTTCCAGTGTCTCACCACCCTCATAGTGAAGCCTTTTTTTCCTGATATCTAATCTAAATCTCCCCTCTTTCAGTTTAAAACCATTACACCTCATTCTGTCACTACTCTCCCTGATAAAGAGTTCCTCACCATCTTTCCTGTAGGCCCCCTTTAGGTACTAAAAGGCTGCTATAAGGTCTCCCCAAAGTCTTCTCTTCTCCAGGCTGAACAGCCCCAACTGTCTCAGCCTGTCCTCATAGGAGAGGTGCTCCAGCCTTCTGATCATCTTCGTTGCCCTCCTCTGGACTCGCTCCAACAGGTCCATGTCCTTCTTATGTTGGGGACTCCAGAGCTGGACACAGTACTTCAGGTGAGGTCTCAGGAGAGCAGAGTAGAGGGGCACAGTCACCTCCCTTGACCTGCTGGCCACACTGCTTTTGCTGCAGCCCAGGATGTGGTTGGCTTTCTGGGCTGCGAGCACAGAAAGTTCCAACTAAAGGTCTGAATGGATGCCGTGCTTGTTTCTTCCCACTTTCCCATGACACAGGGAGGGCCCTCGGAGTCATTCTGCATCCTCTTCATTGCAAGGTTTGTGGCAGCAGCAGCTTCTCAAACCCCCAAAAACCAAGGTAGAAAAGGGGAGAGAAGGACAGGAATAAGTGGTGCATAATCATCATGGTAAAAAAAGTCTAAAAGAATAAACAACAGCAAAAGTTTCTTTAAAAAAGTGTTATCTCTGATCAGCTCTGTTTAAAAAATAATGGGAATTGAGCTCCTGCTCTTGTTTCTCCCCACTCCAGTCCCTCCAAGCATTACACAAGCCTCCACAGGGCCCGTGCCAATGTCTCAGACACTTGTTTCCGGAGCAAGGCAGGACAAAGAAAGGTAATGCCATGGTTCTGCTTTGGCATCTTCCTGCACTCTCAGTTTACATCAGATCATTGAATTGTTTTATTTTAATGTGGGCTTTTCTATTTAGTTAGTGTAGACAAATCTAAACTGATCTCAGCCTATTCAGTATGCCAATATAAGCCAAAGTAATTGTCCTGAGACAGATTGATTAAAGAAGTACCCATAATTGTTTGTTATAAGGTTGGACCTGCTACTGCTTTAGAAAATCCTTCACTGGAATTAAGTTTCTGTAGAAGAGAAACCCATCCTCCCTGTTTCACAGCTGGGCACAAGCTGCCACACGATTCCAGGAGTTTAGCAATATCTGACACCCGCTCTGAATCACTTCATTGTATGGACAGGGATCAAATGAAAAAGAAATACTTCAGTCATCATTTTCCACTGCTCTTTTTATCGCTATGAGAAGATTAATTAAAATATCAAACTTATTTTAGATGTGCTTATGTTAAAAATCTTGCCAGTCTGTTAACAAACAATAAAGAGTTTGTTGGTTTCAGTCAAAATATTGTTTTAAAAAAGAAGGAAGCAGTAAGACACGGAGAGAAAACTTCACTCCACACAAAACTGGTGACTTTCAATCAGGAACATTTTAGAGAAGAGTCACATCATAAAAAAGTAGCAGTTTACTCTTAGACACGTTGATAAGTTAAGATTTGTAGGTTCAGTTGATCATTTACTGAATGAAGTAGCTTAGCTGGAAAAAAAAGAGGGTTTGGATACATAAACCTTCTTCCCAGTCACTGAAGAATCTGGAGATTTGAGGATTGTTTAATTTGTTGGTATCTGTTATTTTAAGAGAATTCTGTTGGAGAAGCCCCAAACCGACTCCTCTCCTTAAGATGCTTCAGCTTGAACATTCAGAAACTCATTTGAAAAACTGCGTTGTGGAAGATGTAAAATAGGCACAGTAAGAGGGATTAGCCATCTAAATAGAGTAGTTAGAAAGACACAGTTAAGCTAAATTGTATCTTCTTTAATTTCATGGTCCTTATTAACTTCTGAAGGAGCTTGGCAAATATATCCAAGGGCACGGTTTTGTTTTTGAAGTGTAAATTGACCCCTCCCCATCCCAGTTGAAAGCTCTGGTGTATCAATTTGCAAAACCTAAGAGTATTTTTTTCACACTACTTTGGTAATATATTCCACAAATTGTATCTGCAGTGGCAGTGCTGTTACCGCTCACGAGGCAGTTAAACGCGCAGCTTCTCAGACACCGGTGCACAGAACTCACCCCCACCATGGCCCCGCTGGAGGCAACGCCGATTCCTTTGAAGTCAGTTGAAAAACTCCAGAAATTCACCTTGAATTTCAGTGGAATCGGTGAAAGGTGGGATGAAAAACATCTAGAAATATCCTCAGTGCCAAAGGGACTAATAAAGACTGTTGCTTTTGTAATTGCCGCTTCATTAGACATGTAATGATTTCTTGCCTGGAGAATTTGAAGGAACAACGTAGCAAATACACACGCAAGCACACACTTTCTTTGCTCTCTTCTGCTAAAACTCTATGTTCTGACAGCATTTCTGAACAGCTGGAGGATTAATACTCATTTCTGTAGTTTACTAAAAGAAATTTAACTCCTCCCCTGCTGAATCTTTTCTCTGCAGCAGTCTGCACTTCAGGCCGTGTGGATGAATATGCTCCTGCTTTATAATAACTCCGTTGCAATCGTTTATAAAAACTCCTTCTATGCTTGTCTGAAAAAAGACGTTTGTAGGAAATGAAGACTAAAAAAAGATACATATTCTACCTCTGTTCAATTCTAATCCTGTTAAAAAAAAAAAAAAAAGCTCTTGAAGGATCTCTTATGATTATTTGAAAATAAAAAATTGACTAAAAAGGCAAAGGTATATATTATTGCCACCTACAGTGGGAAAAGAAACACCAAACATCTAAGCTGATCATACCTAAAGCTACAGCACCTGCAATTATTTAAGCTTTTGAGCTGATGTTCAGTAGTTTTCAGATTGATATTCAGTAGTTTCACTTCTCTTTCCCTTTAGCTGCTCTCAGCTCCCCAAGGGCCACCAGCTGGTGACAGTCTTTGTCACCTCTGGCTGCCAGCCCGCTTTCTTCCTCCACCATCCTCTTGCAGCCAGTCGCCCTCCATGAAGTCTGGGCTGGCCAAGAGAGAGGGGCAGGAGCTGCCCCCCGCTGGCGTGAGCAGAAGAGCTCACCCCACAAAGCCCAAGTGGCGTTTTTGCTGTATGGATCGTCAGCAAGGCACATGGTCGGCAGCCACCAGCTTTTCCCGTCAGCCCACGTCTACTGGGAGCAGCAGGACTTGCAATGCAGGGGGACAAAGGGCGTTCAAGAGATTGAAGGGAATACAGTGTACTGAAGGCAGCCCAGCAGCACTTTGATGTCCTTGGATAAAAGCATAAAATACTTTCTGACATACACCGGATAGGTCAAGGTGGGGTTAGTCTTGTTTCTCAACAAGATGACTTGTTACATTTTGATCTTGGAAAACAACTTTCAAAATTCACAGAGTTTTCTGAATACAGACTGTGCCACTTTCCTCACTCTGACTGAAACGGTGTCTTATTAGTCTTATTTTTTTCTCCCTGAATGCAACCAAGAATAACCTACTATGAATATGCTCCTAATAGCTAGAAAAAAACCCTCATGCTCAGTGACCCCCTCATTGACTTTACAGGGAAGCTAACAGGAACGGGACGAGGGGACAGGGATGGGGATGCCCTCCCTGCTCCAGGAGTTAGGAAGCAAGGTTCAATTAGAAAATGCTGAAAGTCTTATGGGCGGCGTCTCTGCTGCAGCTGGTGTCGGCACACAGTAAGCCCCTGAGGCTGGAGCAGAGTAAGGGAGAAGCGAGTCGGGCTGTCTGGCTTTGTCTCCCTGCAACCTAATTGCATGGAAGTGTTTTGGGAACACACAGCTGCCGTTACACATGGCACTGGCCCATATTGGAAAGCAGACAGAAATGCCTATTTAACCAACCCCAGGATTTCTACATGGCTGCGGGAAGATGGGCTTTTTCTAACCCCAACAGACAAGCCCTTGACAATTTATCCATCCACAGCAGCCATCTGTTTCAATAAGGACCATCTGCACCCAAGGACAAGTGGGACCCCAAATCTGCATGGCAAAGCTAATGTTTCTACTCTGTCTCTTAAGACAGAGAGCTGCCAAGTGACACCTCTACCATCACCAGTCCTTTAATGAGGATCAGTGATTGCTGGAGGCACTTTGGGAGCCCATTAACATCTAGCCTTTTCTGACCCTGAATCAGCACCATTGATCATCAGCAAAACTCTGCTCTTTGGTACTTCACCTACTGCTTTCTCCACTTGTCCGTGCTGCTCCCACCCCAGAAACATTCTCCCTCCATCAGCACTGTGCTGCCCGAAGTGCCGTGCACCTGCCAGCCCCATGGACATGCTGCAGCCCATCAACCCTTGTGCCCTGTGCTAGGAGGGAGACCAGGGACTCCAGGCGAGGCCTGACCCTTGGCATCTCTTGCTCAGCCATTCGCCTCTTCAGGGAGAGGTTACTTAGCTCACATTGCCTTTTTTTTTTTTTTTTGGGGGGGGGGGGTGTATTTGTACTTTGCTTGCTTTGAATTTTCCCCGTCGTCTTCCCATCATGGCACTTCAGCAGCGGTGCCTGTTTCCTGCAGCCCGTCTGGAAAAGACACAGGGATTAAGGTGGTGAAAACATGGCCCTGATTTTCTCCAGCCTGCTAAGCCTACTGTTACTCAGGAGAAACAGAGCAGTTGCTGCCTGCATGCAAATTTAATTGTGAGGCTTTTTAATGGATTTAAATGGGCTTAGCTATTCCAAAGCAGCTTTTATATGTGTCTCAGCTGCAGAGTGTTTAGACCTCCATGGAGAATTTGACTTCTCACAAACTAGCTTTGTTAGTTGGTTTATGTAAAGATCTAGGCATTTGGGGTGTTAAAGAAGCTTTAAAACATTATTGGCTGCAAAGCAAAGGGACCCTGTTGTTGGCCCAGGGCAGAGGCAATAGCTGATCTGTCTGATAAGAACAGTTTATTCAAAATTAAATTGGTCATGCTTCAGGCTTACCACGAAAAGTGCTCTCCCTGATCATCTCCTAAATCCAAAGGCAGGCCTGTGCTCCAGGATAAAGACTATGCACAGAAATTAAGTACCTTTTACATGGAGGCAGAGAACAAATAGATCACAGCCTGCCCTAAGATCTTAAACCAGTTCAGTCCCCTAAAGTTTTCAGCAATGACAAGAGCTGCCTGGAAAATGTCCTTTTCGAATTGCAGTCACTGCCTGAGATGTGCACATGCTGCTCAGCCCCTATAAATTGCTGTTTCACACTAGCTGCTCCATTTTCTTCCCAGGATTGCATCTCGCTGGATTTGCCCGAGAGGATCATGTTATCTCTGTATAACTCCAATGGTTTTTTCATACCGGCCTTATCGCTCACAGCCACATGGAGTCTGGCGGCTGCACTGACCTTTGATATGTTTATTATTGCTCACCGCTGAGGTAACCCTATAAATTTACATAACATTTTACAAACATAAATACGTTGTTCCTGTTCCAAGGAAGGACAGGTTTTAAAAGTGCTGTGCCAGGAGAATAGTTGGATCAAGGTTAATGAGCTATTGAAGTATGATCAGAGAAGCCACATGTGTAAGGACGTAGGTGACTTTATTGATCTCAGCCTGGCAGAGCTCAAACTAATGCCACTCTCCCCTGGTATCACCAGAAATAACAGCCAATCCACCACCTGAAATGGCAGTGTTGAAAAGTTGAAGTAGCAAAGCATTCAACACCAGGCATTTTCCATCCTGCAATAAAATCTGGCTTTGCATGAAGGAGACTGCATGGAAGTGAAAGCAACGTGGACAGAAATAGTGATGCCAAGAGAGGCAACTTGCACAGCATTTGCAGCTGAACAAATTGGTCGAAATTCTTGTGTTGCTTCAGTTCATTGGGACACCCGAACACCCACCCACTGGTGCTCCCTGCTCTCCCCACACCACACCTGCTCTCGCAGCAGAAGGGGTTTCTCCATCACCCACCCGGAGGCCGAAGGAGGGGTGGCTGGGGAAGAGGAGGGGGCTCGGTAGAAAACCTCTCCAGTGCCTCCCCGTTGTGTGTGGGAGATGCTGAAACCACGCATCTTATCCCAAGACAGCCCACGGGGGGTGGGGGGGTGGTGGTGGGGAAGAACTGCATCTATTTTGAAGTTTTTTTGCCGTTGGAATAAATTTGACGTAAAAAGTTGCTTGGAGCCACTGGTGCTCATTTGTTCTTCCTCCGTACCTTTTTCTGGAGCAGAACAATAAGCATCCAGGTCTGAGGCCTTTTTGTCTTCTATCCGGAGTTCTGGCATTTGCAGGGTTTTACCTCAGGTTTCAGAAGCATGCAGTTTTTCTGTGAATGTTGAACAAACTGTAGTGCACAATTACCTACAAATTGCCATCGGATGGATGTTGATTACAGTAAATAAGAACTGAAGAGGTTGTACAGAAGCAACTTAAAAGCCACACAAATGAAGCTCATTTATGTTTTCTCAGCCTGCCTTCAGTAGCTTTGTTGCATGTACACTACACTTTCTACCCTGATTGAAATTCAAATTAGTTTCTATGTGGGAAGGTCTAAGGATACCCTTCATCTGCAGATTTGGGAATCTTGTATTTAAAATGTGTTGTTTAGCCAAAAGGCAGGTTGTCAAGCCGAGCAGCTTGACCTCAGCAAACAAAGGGGAAGTACTTCATCGAAAGGAAACCTTCACCACAGGGTTTGGGCAGAGGAGACCCTTGCCCCCACCCTATCTGTTCCTTCACAAAAATCTTACTGGTAGGATGGATTAGACAGGCACCACAGCAAGGAAGAGCAAGGGAAAGGCACAAGAAATGAGTCTCATGTTCAACATGTGTAACTCAGCAGGCCTCCTATCTGCAATTAGTCCTTTTATATCATGGCTCCTCCAGCACGGCAGAGCCTGCCTGTGAACTGAGAGCCATTACTACATTTTTTTCTCGGTTGCTTGCTGTGAAATTGCAGTGACACAGTACGAGGGAAGGAAAGGGCTGGTGTCACCAGCAACGAAAGCACCAAGATGTGTCTTCGAAAGAGGATGAAATTTTACGCTTCCAAAGGAGAAGAGGCAAGAAATAAAAAAGGCAACAGCTCCCACCACCTGCTCCCACTTCAGCAGTGAGGAATGTCTGGAGTAAGTGGATGCTCTTTAATATTTACAGTGCCATATGTGAGAGAAGAGAAAGCCCACTAGCGCATTGCTCGGTGTCACGCTCCCCGTTAGCACCAGGGGAAACGTGGAGCTCTCTCTGCCTTCTGAAGTGCAGGGATTGTTTTTGAAAAGCCACTCGCCCCTGAAGAGTACTCATGCAACACAAGCTGAAGTCATCCTTTCAGAAAGAACTTCCTGTCGCCTGACATCAGGATGGTCTCTGCCTGCAGTGACCAACTTTTTGGTTCCATCATCTTGAATGTTCATTTGTGAGCGGATCGCTTGATTCTTGCAGGGAAGAGTTAGGACTTGCAGTCTATACTTTTGTTTTCAGAATGCTGGCTGTGTTCTCCTTCCAGTGCAGCACGAATAAAACCTGTAACATGTGGCACTCTACGTAAGGACTCAAAAAACCCCAAAAATTTCACAAGTACTTGTCCCATTGACTTCCTGCCCCTAGAAGACCCTTCCAGCTGAAGCTATGCAGTGGACGCAGAAGAAACAGCACAATTAGACAGTAATGTTGAGAGATGGCATCTGTTTAATTCAATACTTTCCCACTTGCAGAAAAAAAAAGTTGTATGTTTTTCCCCTTTCGCCCTTTGATTTTAAATGATTGATGCCATAAATTAGCAGTAATTAGACTCTGTAGGTTTGCATTCCTCAACAGCCCCTAATTAGCGATGTAGCGCGCTGCACAACCGGCCCGGCCCCCGGGGCGCTGTGTGAGACGGCTCTTCTGGGGCACGCTGCAGCCTCATCACCCGGCTTGTGGAAGCCATGCCTTTCCCTTCGGGAAAAGGGCACGCCGCAGAGGATGCCTCTCCAGAGCCTCAATGGAGCTTTCCTTTTGTCAGAGTTTGCAGTTGTGTCCCTTGTCCCTGTCCAGGGGATGGAGCTTCCCAGCTACAACGTCTCCCTCGGGGCCTGCTCCTTCCCTCCCTCCTCCTCCTCGTTCACAGCTGTCTGCAGCCACCTTGGTGGTGAGGGGGAATACTGACAACGTGAGGAAACGTAAGACTGTAGCAGACGTCCTTGAGCAAAAAGGCCTCTGAAAGCTGTAGATGTGTCTTGACAAATGGTAATTCTCTTTACTGATAACTCCAATTTCAAGTGACAGTTTTTAAAACCACTTTTGGATCTGGTTTTCAAGGTGGCCTGAGCCATATTTTTTTCCCTTTGGGCCATGATGAGGGCAGGAGAAATCTGGTGAACATGAACTTCAGTCCTGACTCAGATTCCAGAGCATGGTCACGGTAGAAATGAACCTATTAACAAAGCTGGAGATGTGCGAGGTGCCTGCCTATAGATGATCCTGCCTCTCTTCTGAAGGTGATCTTCATGTATACAAATTAGGGGTTTATATATTTTTTTAAATTTTATTTATTTATATTTCTTTTTTTCACTTTCCTAGACCACAAGTGCCCTGAGAACCTGCAGCTTATGAAGAAAAGGCTTTTGTCAACTCTCTTTCAGTAGGATCGCTCCTCCCTCTTAGGTTTAGGGGGGAAGAGAGCAGAAGTCAAATCACCCCATAGGGAGGGCTATATGCCATGTCCTTTTGCATTTTGTATTTGCCAGTTTGGTATTTATTATTTTGCTGTTTTCCCACCTGGATTTTATCCCGTGATTATGACCTTTTCCCCATAGGTAAGAAGATACATTCCCCTTTTTCAGTTGCAGTTGTGATTTCTTCCTTGCTACTCCTGCTGTCGGTGTCCTCCTCCAGCACGCCTCAATGCTCCCAACGTTTGTTCCCAACTCATGCTCAGTACGTGCCCTTCTCCCTCGGGTACTTCTGATGTTCATGAGCAACAAAGGTTATACTACCCAGCATTAACAGTGCTGCAAGTGCTAGGCAGCTGCTGCTGGTCCCTGTCACGCCTAATGCTAGCAAAAAGGCAAGTACTGTAGCAAGGTCTTCCCTTGCACCACTATATGCCGTGCAGGAGGATGAAGTGATGCAGTTGCGCGCGGGGCTTGTGCAGCCCGGCTGAAAGCCCCAGGCCAGCGGTGTGCAGAGGAACAGGGATAACACAACCAGACAGGTCTGCTCTGGGAAATGTAACCTTGTGGTTCATGCTCCGGCATGGCATAGTGCATTGAGAAAAGGTAGCTGAAATATCTCATGTAAAAGCAGACTGATTCTGAGCACAAGGAGGATGAGCAAAGAGAGAGGAAGCTTTGCCATGAAGGGCAATACAATAGGCAGTAGTCCTCTTTCAGTCATAAACGTGACCCATGTAGCCAAGATGTACGAGCAGTGATGATTTCAAGCTGGATGGACAGAGCTGTGCAGCAGCGTTTTCTTGTGCTGCATCAATGAACTGGGAAGGCATCAGCTGGAGTCGGCCAGGGATAGCGAGCCCAGCCCTCCCCTGGCTACAGCAGCCACCCTTCTATAAGAGGTCTCTTTCCACAGTTTTTGTTTAGGGGCTCAGCCATGTAACACTGACAATGACTTCATCTGAATATTGCTTTGTGCAGTCCACAGTTTTCAGGCAATAGGAAAAAAGACCCACCCACTCTGCTGGCTCCATGTGAGAACTCCTAGCGTGCTTTAAGAGAGGTATATATTTGATGCGAATAAACGGTGTGTTCAGAACTTAAGAGTTCCACCCAGCATTTGGGTTTGCAAATTATCATAATCATAGCTAACCCACACAAAACATTCCTGAGGTGTTGTGACTGATGGGAAAGCTTTAATATCTCATAATGCCAAGGTCAGAGTACAGATCTGCAGCTTAACTACAAGTCTTTGGAAGGTACTATTTGGAAAGGCTCTCCAGTACTTGAAAAGCTTAATAGTGGTCAGCAAACTGTTTACTCATCCACATTTATTTCAATAAGGATTTCAGAGTACGTAATGCTTTTATGCTAGCACTGCTGTCCCACAACATTGATCTTGTTATTGCTTTCAGGAAATACAGATGAGACTTTTTCAGTCTAAAGGCAGCAATTTTTTTTCCTGACAAATATAAGGTTTGAAGACCAAATTGTCTTCATGGTTAAATCACAAAAACCCAGTGTGCACCATGGTTATTGTATGACTGCATCTTTGCAACATACAGCTGGAGGGTCCAGGAAAACAAGCTGGTTGGCAAATCCCAGCCTGGCCCAGTCTGGTCAAAGGGACCAATCTAACTGGGGTGGGGGAAGACAAGCCCAGGGTGCTGGGTAATGCCCCCCTCAACTCCTCAGGAGTCTGCAGGGTCCCAAGAGCAAGCTCAGCTGAATTTTTTTACTTGGGTAAACAAACACTTTGCCAGTCAAACATGAGTCCTTGGCCCTGGAGCACCCCTTCCTAGATCTACACCACACCCAGCCACATGTGCTCTGCCAAGGACAAGGAGAGATATTCCTCTGCTCCTGAGCTGGGGCATCCCACCACATTCAACTGCCGCAATCTCCCCAGGGCTACCACCAAGGTGGTTTTCTTTACAATAGGAGACATTGAATTAGTAACAGCAGGAATCCTGTCAGAGCAAACAAACTCTCTTTGATTGATGTGTTTGTGGCACCGCAACGATAGCAGTAAGGCAGAAATAATCTGGCCTATCCTTGGCTAATTGAATCATCTGGAGCACTTTAGAAAATTGGCCCAACTGATCTAATCATGCTGTGGAAGTAGCCTAATGAACCATCAGAGGTCAACTGGAAACACAGCAACTGCATCTCTTTTTCCCACACTCCCACTGTCTAACAGAGATGCCGGATGTGGCTCTTTGCTCCTGTTCCTGGCATCTTCTCTCCACTTGCCAAGAGAGCAGGCATCTCTGCTCTGCCTGATGGATAGATGGGATTCTGGTGTGTCTCTTCTCCAGGCTTTGAACCTTACACATCTTTCAGAGGCATAAAAATATGTATCTGGGAGAATGGAGAGCATGGGAGGAGGTTTCTAATAATAGGACTTCTTTTAGGAAATTCTGAGCATTTTCTGTGCCTGTGGTGTCACCTGCTCACAGAAAGAGCCGTGAGCACTCCTGGCAAAACACGTTTTCTTTTCACATTCATGAAAACCATGTTAATGAAAGACTACAAAAATCTGACTGCTGTGTATTTAGACTACATGATAACCATAACAACTGAAAAACCCTTCCCTTCCTGAATATATGCTCTTTATACTGCTTGCATGGGCTATTCAACTGTACAATTGTGTAAATATTGGGCAAGTCTTGCATAGATTTTCTAAGGTGTAAAACCAACTGGCGGGGGGCGGGGCGGGGGGGGGGGGGGTGGAGAGGAGGGGAGGGAAATCCAAAGGAAGCCATTGGCACAATGTTCCTGTAATCTGATTGTGCTTGCAATATTTTCCTTTCTGATGCCCGAAGCAATGGTTTGGTCTAACAGAGGTACGCATGTTCAAAGATCTGTCTCTCCTTTGATGTTGTTAAATATAATCACAATATATATCAATGAAATTGTTAAAAGCCTGATTGATTATTACTGCCAACAGGATCTCTTCATTTTATCAGTCCTCACACTCGGTCCAGATTACTATTGTTATCAAAGAAATAGGCTGAATTAATGATGCAATAACACATTCTGGTTTAGATCTTTGCTATTAGAGCAAAGAAAAAACCAACTTCAGTCCAGAATACTGAAGGTTTGTGTTAATGGACAAACCTGTACGCTTATTTTATGTTCATGTTCTAGACCGGTAGGACACAAGCTACCTCCAGGCTAGAAGCTGCAGAGCTGTGACTGAGCAAACGAGCCACAGAGCCAAATTTGTTTACACGGTGTCCAGACTGGACCTGCCTTATGTTCAGCCAAGCTGGAGTGCTCAGAGTGGGCTGTGTCTGTGAGCACACACCTCTCTGTGTGCTCTTGTGGGTGGGATCCATTAATTATAAAATAATTTTACTAATTTTTAAGCATTTTTTATTTCAAAAGAAAATTTATTATAAATAGATTCATTTGCTAAATTAAAAAGGTACCACAAACGCTATGCAGTTATTTATAAAAGCATAGTTTTAGAAACTGGCTCTGCTTGTTGCATTTTTTTATTATTCTTTCTTTCTTCATTTCTTATGTCCTTCCTTTCTCATCCTTCTTTTCTCTCAAACTTTCTTCCTTCCCTCTTTCCTGCCATTTTTCTTTCCTTCCTTTCTCTCTTTGTGTTTTAATTCTTTTTTTTTTTTCCAAGCAGATTGTATTTGTACAAGATGGCTCATTTTTTATCCATTCTCCTGCCACACACTGTCGTCAGCTGGATGGGGCTGTCCAGGGAGGTTGTCTCCTGAAGGAGCAGCTCCATTGCCAAGCCGGAGAAGCCGTAGGTGCCTCCTACCAGGCAGCACCCTCAGCTTTGCCGTTGGCATAGCTGGCAGGGCCAGTGATACACCCTGAAGTGTCTCCCTCGAGAGAGAGTAACTCACACATTCAGGCTTGGTTTCGTAAGGCCCCAATTTTTTCCTCATGGGATTTTCCATGTCTTTTTTTTGAGTCATCCTAATGCCACCGACTGCAGCCAGGCTGCACTGCACCCTCTGGTTTGGTGACCTTACCTTCCTCTGCATGGAACCAGCTCACAATTTCTTCTAATAGGATTTCCCCCTCCCTGCCGCCTTTTATGTTGTTCTCAAAACATACTTCCCATAGCAACCACCACATCAATAGCCATGGATATCATCTCACACAGTGCTGCTGGCTACGAGATCTCCCAGAGTGTTTTTCCTACAGCTAAAAACCGGCAGACAGTTCTCACTCACAACTGTTTCTCATGCCATTCATAGCTGGCCTCTCCCCACGGATCATCCCTCTGACATTTGATGCATTCAGCGCCACTGTGCCATACCTAATTGTTGCAAACCAGCCGTACGACTGAGATCCACGAGTGCTGGTATTTGGCTCAGCAGTTACAGCGGGACTACTTGGCTGGCAAGGGATGCTGCCCGTGGGTCAGCAACATGACCCTCATCTCCCAGAGGAACGTGGCTGTAAATGAGTTTTTTCTCTCTTCTGAGCACATTGTGCCGATGGCCCGTAGGCTCCCCCAGCTGCAGTAGCGTCACTTCTGCTTGGTCTCCCATGCGCTGGCTCTGTTGCTCAAAGTGACACAAACCCACTGATGGTGTTCAATAAAGTTATTGGTTTTAAGCTCTCTGGTTGCTTTTGAAATATCCACCTCATAACAAAAACTGAGGGACTTCTTAGCAAAAGGTGTTGCACATACCTGTGAATCCCATTGACAATTAGTCAACCGTTTCAGTTCTATGAAAAAATAAAAAATTCTGTATGTTCAACATAGCTTTTGTTCTGTATTTGGTAATAGGTTAAGCTACCTATAATCTATTAGGTTGCCACTAGTAACTCCTAAGGAGGTTAAGCAAATTCAGGGAATATATTCAATTCAGTAGATGTAACCAATCTATTCCCAACTCCTAAAAGAGTTTGCTGAGAAGACTTTTCCCCATTAACAGCACAGAAGTTCCAGATGATGTGGAAGAGTGATAATATAGTTTCAATAGTTTGTAAAAGACTACCAGTGTAAACAATGTAATATACATATATAGCAGCCTGCCACAAATCCTAGGAAAAATAATGATGGAAAATACAAATGGAGAATCACTGCTGTTAGAATTTGTTCAGTCCATTTCAGTTATCAGGTGATGAACAGCGGCCTGATTGCAGCACGTGTGTATCTTTCTAGGAAGAAAATAAAAGATACAAAGAGCTGCTTTAGTCCATCAGAAAAAAATAATCAAAAAACCATCCTGGAAGGCAAATTCAGAAGAATTCAATTAGCAATTAGGATCACATTCTTAACAGTAAAAGCACTTAGTGGGACAGGTTGCTTATGGAAATGAAGGGTTTGCCATCTCTTGATATTTTCCAGAGAAAGTTGGATACACTTGTATGGAACAGGGCTGCGACCCACAGCGGGTGTTGACCATGTCAAACGAGCAGGACTGCACGGGGCAGGGAGGCAGAACCGGTGCCAGCAGCCCTGTCGCACTGCACTGCCGGGCACGGGCAAGTCACCCCTCTGCTCTTCGGAGAGTGTCCTAAAATCTGATCTGCTGCCTTTCAACTCAGAGGCTTTAGTCCAGGTGGTGGCTGAAACGTAAATGCTTTGAGGTATCCGCAGGTGGGTACTTCGGTGAGCTGCAGCTTACTTCAGATGAACAATCTCCCCTTCCGCAGGGGCTACGCAGCCGAAGGCAGGGCATGGACACCCTGGTACCCCCAGCACAAACAAACACCTGGGCAGAACCATGCTGATTTTGTCTGGGGATTCCTTCCTGCGTGTCAGTGTGCCAGGACTCCACGCAGTGATGGTTCGGGGTTGGTTCTCACGTCTTTCTCTGGCACAGTCCATTTTCTGTGATTGCCCAGGAGTTTTATTTAATATATTCCCTGCAGCAGCGAACCTAGAACACGGGCAATGCCTGTGAAACTCTACTCTCCTCTCCAGCATGTTATACAAGCTGGTCTTGACCTTTTGCAGCAGGTTTTCAATTTGCTACAAGCAATTGAAAGTGGCTTCAGTAAATGCCCTTGGATTTTGCTTTCTGGCCACCCATTACCTGTGCGCAAGCTGGTCCCTTTCAGCTCAGTGGTCCTACAAAGCCAGTGCTTGTGTGCAGTGACTGCAGCGTTGTGTTTTCACTGTTGTTTCAGCCCATTAGAAAACAGTTTCCAAGCTGCCCTTCAGCACTGCCTCTGAAAAGACGATGATTTGGGTTCTTTGTTTGGTTTAGTTCTGGTTTTGTCGTCCCCCTTCCAACAGACGGTCACGTGGACTGCACAGAAGTGGGAAAACATAATCCACACCATCTGTGGCCCCTGAGGGTCTAATGACAGCTCACCTCAGAGCCTCGGTGTTCATCCCGTGCCAAAACAGCCCTGGTGATTTCTTCTGCTCAGTTAGCTGCTTCCCAAATTAACTGTGTGACACTTAAATGCTCGCCGTGCTCAGCGCCGGGTAAGTGGAAAGCCAGGAGCCACATTCCTTGGCTAGCCTTTGTCTGCGGGGGCTTTGAGCCCTCATTTTGTGGCGTGAAGTGAGGGTGAGAGAAACTGGAGGAGCCTCGAGCAGCCCTGCAACGCGGCACACGCAGCCCGGCTCTGGGCTGGGGGGGCTGAAGGAAAGGATTTATGCTGCAAAAAGCTGAGCTCTCACAAAGGTGAAGAGCATGCCATTTTTTCTCTGGATGCCATTAAAACTTTGTCATTCATGCAAGCTGCAGTAGAGATAATTGTGTTTGTTTTAAGGATTGGAAATGGTGAGGACTGTGTGGCTGTAACCCATCCTGCTTCCAGCCATCACCAGAAAACATGTAAGTATGCCCAGGCGTATGCCCCGGGGGCCTCAGAGACCACCAAGCACTTGGTTTCTTGGAGACTACTGACGTCATTTTTGAATGCACGGGACGGCCCTAAGGGGCTCTGCAGGGAGGTGGTGGGTCTGTATCAGGGGGCTGGGCTGGAGGGCCCTCAGACAGCCTGGGAATGGCCGTGGCTCACACGGGATGTGTTTTCCTTGAAGGAAGATGAAGAACTTGTCCTAGACAAGCTCAGTGACTTTGTTTCCATGGAAAAGAGCTTTGCACTGAATGAAGCCATTTCTGGCCAAGCCTGGAGATGAAACGGAGTGTCCCAGCCAGGTGGGAGGTCTCCTGCTTCAAGGCAGTCCACTGTTTCCCCAGCCCGGCAGCTGCTGGCCTACCAGCATGGTGGTCAAGAGGCACTGTGTGCTGGCAAGGAGAGGAGACAGCCACCGGTGCCATGTCCAGGGCAAGGAGATGCCCTGAACATGACGAGCTGCTCCCTCATGTTGTTGGGGGCAAAGCCAAGTCAAAAGGGCCAGGTGATGGGGGCCCTTCCCTGAGGCTCTCGCTGTCTCTAACCTTAGTCTCGTATTTCCTCCTTTCCCTGCCAAGTGTTCAGGCCTCATTACTGTCAGCAATGACTGGTACAAAACCGAGATGGAGCAGGACTCTCTCTCCAGACATCCACCACATGACTTGCACCAAAGCTATTGCAGTACAACATGGACCTTGGTTGCCGAAGTATTTTGCAAGATGATTTGAGCAACTTGGTCCAGTGGGAGGTGTCCCTGCCTGTGGAGGGGGGTTGGAACTAGATGATCTTTAAGGTCCCTTCCAGCTTTAACCATTCAATGATTCTGGTGGTGACGGGCACCAGGAAATGATTTTTTTCAATAACAGCAATGGGAAGAAAAACCAGACGAGGCAGTTCAGCACAGTTTTTCCTTACCAGCAAGGTCAACTGTCCTGTGTCCCTAAATCTTAGTACACCTTTCAAAGTGTATGTTGTGAGTCCCAGTCTTGCTTCTCGTCCGAGAGACATTTAAGGTCATTAAGAAAATTGTGGGTCTCAGTAACTCATTAAAAACAATAAATTAATATATCTGTAAAACAGCCTGAAGACCATGACGCTGTCAAATGGCTACAGCCCTTTTATTTGCTGGCAGTTACCATACAGTGACATAGTACAGCTGCCCGCTGTCTTGTGATGCATCTGTTGTGTCAGATGGGGGCAACCACCAGTAACCACCAGCCCAACAATGGTGTCCCTGTAAACATGTGTCGGTCTTCAGTGGAGACTGATTGTGTCTGGCAGCAGCAGCAGCAGCTGCAGGACATGTTGGCAATGTCCCCTAGATACCAGCTCACCTCCATCTGCAGTACTTGGTGGTGAGCCACAGAATGGGGCATACTGTGCGTACCAAAACATTTGTATCTTTAGCTCTTTTAAGGTGGTTTGGTGGAATATGTTGCTCTCTTTCCCCACTGTTTTCGTTCTTTCAACAACAGACCCAGCCTGCCTGGTGGGCCCTTCTTGGGTCTCTCAGTCAGAAGTGGGGTGGCCACAGGCACTGCATCCTCTCCTGGGGGAAAGCAGCTCCCCAGGAACACGAGAGAGGTCTCTGAGGTCACACCACCCCCAGAGACCTCTGTCCCTTGCTACTAACACCAGAGAGAGCATGGGGAGGGATGGGGACATGTGTCTGAAATGCCCAGACTTTGGGGGATCACCTGTTCTAAGGGGGCAAGTTGTTTCCTCAGTAGCTACATGGACTTTGGGACCATGTTCAGCTCCTGCCTTACAGCTGGTCACTGCTCCAGTAACTCACCTAAAGGCTCTTAAATCCAAATATGAACAATTTAAAAATAGTGTATGTAAAAGATATCGTATGAATTTGTTGGCGTTTACTGTAAAAAAAAGGTGAAAGAGGTTTTTAATTTTTCCCCTGTGTTACTGAGCACCTAAACAATATGTTCTCCTAGACCTTTAGTTGCCTAAGCTGTTTCAAAAGCTCAAAACTCAACTAAAACAAAACAAACCAATCTCAGAAAAACTGTTGAAGTGAATGAGATTTGTAATTTGAAAACTGAAAACAGAAAGTCCTACTCTCCAAAGACTACAGAATTGGAGTTGAACACAAAACACAAGGCAGAGGCATCCCACCATGACCATGGGGAGCCGGGGAGCCTGGTGTAGTCCCAGCCACCGTGAGCATGTGGTCACCAAAGGTGTGGATTTTCTTCACCGAGTTGGAGGAGCCCTTTTCCCAGGGGTTGGGAAATGTCCTAGCAATAGAGAGGAGGCATCAGCTGGAGAAAGGGGCATACCTGGATGGGAGTGCTGTGGCTTTATGCCATGAAAGAAAGCTTAGGTCTGTATAAAAGTCTGTATTTTAAATTAATGTATCGTAGTGACCTCGTGTAACACCCCCTGGCTGGAACAAGGCAGGTCAGGGTTTTCCCATGGCTGCTCTCTCACCTGGCTCCAACGAGGTCGCATGGCAATCGCAGACGCTTCTCTGAGATCTTAGAGGCCCCGATGTCCCAGCTAATGACATCTGCAGTGTGTCAGGGTGCCGTACTTCCCAGCATACGCTAGAGAGTAGCCTTAGAGACCATGCTACAACATTAGTTCATGAATGCCTTCAGCTAGGTGAGGAAAGGCTCCATTTCCCAGCCCATTATTTGTTTTAATAGGTGCTGGGAGGGAGGCAGGGAGGAGAAGAGATTTGCTATGGGTTCGGAGTAAAAGAACTCACAGGGACAGGTAAAATTGCTTAAAAGGTTGATTTAAATAAAATGTTAAATAAAAAAGCTGCTTTAAGTACCACTAGGCAAGATTAGCATCCAATATCATCAAAATGCCAAAGAAACAGTACGAAGGTTTCATTAAACAGCAAATAGCAAAAGGAAATGTACCTTTCTCTGCACAGCAGGAAGGAAAAGGAACCAATCGATAGGGGACTAATGAATGTATTGAACAATTAAATTGCCTCCGGCATTGCAAATGAGAGCTGTAGACAAGTGTATATATAAAACTCAATTTACAAGGTCAGGAGAGGACTCCTGCAGCATGTAAAGAAGTAGCATCTGATCACACTTAAGAGATTAAGAATATTTTAACTGAACAAAGACCCCCCAGCTGGAAAAACCTATGGAGGACCTATGGTTGTTTCTTCTTGTTTTCAGCATTTCTCTGAGGGAAGAGAGATCAGTCCAAGAAAAGAAAGGTGTGTTTTCCTCAAACGAAGATTTCCACGTCAGATTTTTGTTTCAAAATAATAACTGATGTAAAAAAAAAAATTCATGGGATTTTTAAGACTTTTGCTAATTTTTGGTTTTGATGTTTTGTTTTTTTTTTTCCTCTGTTTCACAGGTGCTGCTAGGGCTGGAATTGCTGCATAGTTGTGTTAAACTGTTCCCAAAGTATTTTGAGCCCAAACAGAAACAGGAAACCCCAGTAACCATAAGGAGAACTTTGTTCTCATCCAGCCACAAGGTTTAGGTGCTTTTTTAGTTGCTTATCTAAACACCTGCTCTTATCTCTAAGTGGATTTTCCAGGATTACTTATCAATGGCAGCTGTGATATCTGGAGGCATGAGACTGTTGCATTTGTTTTAAATTTATTTTAAATATTAAGACGACATACCCTGTGAGCCAAAGTTCAAGCACTCGTACTCTTGCAAATGAGGAGATGTACTCTGTGGACTATGTCTAAATAGATAAGAAAATTTTTGTCTGGATAGATCTGTTTCTCTGTCATTGTGGGAAACGTAACCCTATAGGCACATTTTCAGGTAGGTTTGTCCTGAAGTAGAATAAACTCAAGTCAATAAAACTATATTTGCATATGCCAAAGATCTTCCTTGGTGCTGAGTCTCGCATTTGAGAATGAAGACTTAAATTGGATTCTGGCATCTGTCACTCTTGCCACATCCCTCAGAAGGCTGATGGAGTCTTTCAAGCTTGCTTTCCGCAGTGTTAGAACAGCAGGCAGCATGGCCACTCCATGAGCAGGTTCAGGATCAAGCCGTGGGGTGAGCTCTGGTTCTGTTCCTAGCACTAGCGGAAAGGAAAGTGCTGTAACGGGCTCCTTGTCAGGAGAACAACTTGCACACTACAGAAATGGAATCTCTGAAGAAAAAAATCAATCTAGTATTTGATGTTCAATATTTAGTCTGACTCACGCAATATTATTATTGTAACTGAGTTTTAGAGATCGCTGCAACTAAGAGATGAAGCTTACACAGGAATGAAAATATTTCCTGCCTGAAAACAGGAACAGAAGTCCAGATGGTACAAAATGGCTTTAGCATGACAATTGAAAGCAGCTTTCTTTTTGAAAACCAAAAAGAAATTTTCTTGTCTGAAACATTATTAGCTTCAGCATGCGGCACTTTCATTTTTGTTAAATTCTCTCTCTCTCTCCTCTCTCTCTCAGATCCTTATTTCCTACATCTCAAATTGCCTAGATCTAAATACAGTCAAGGGGAAACGAGTCTAGATCAAAGCTAATGTAAATGCTTGGAAGATCTCCCATCTTCTCTTTCCTACAATGAACAGCTGCCTGAGTTTGTGCCCTGCTTTCACCTGCATGAGCCTTGGCAGAAGGATAAAAGGGGAGGCCCGTACAATTTGACCTCCACCAGTATCTCCATTTTCTCCCCTTGGGAAACTTGGGAGCTTTCGTTAGCCAAACTACTAATCTGAAAGAGAAGAAATACTCTTTTTTTTTTTTTTTTTTTTTTTTTTTTTAAGTTGCAAGTCCATGTATGATCCAAGGTTCTTCTGGTTATTATTGAATTGAGAAGTAGGTAGTTGCACACGAGCTCAACTATTTGAGCTCCTCATACAGCAAAATAAAATAATTCTTGCCAATTTTGTTAAATTTGTTATTTTGGAGGATCTAACCCAGTTTTCACAGCTTATTTTGACACAAAGACCACTAAAACCTTTCCATTGGAGGAACACTGTACTCTCGATTAAGGCCACTGGCAACAGGTACCTGTTCTTACTGCTTTCTGTCAAGTCTTTCGAAGTATTCGAACAAATCCAAAATAGTCCTGGTGTTGAAAACAACTGATACAAATGAAAAGTGTGCTCATCTGCAGGTGGATGAGGTGCTAAGCTTGCAGTGTGGCATTGCTTTTCCTCTGAAATTTCCCACAGCAAGGCAGCAAAACAGAGAGAGTGAAGTCAGGCTACCAGACCCTCAGTAATTTCTGCTTGAGGATGGTTTGAAAGGACCAAACTCTAACCCGTTGCTTAGAATTACCTCAGATCCCAAGGACTGGAAAATGGTAAATGTGGCATGAATATTTAATAAGACCCCCTGGGGAAATTTGGAAAATTACAGGGAGATAAATCTGCCTTCTCTACTGAGCAGATTAACAGAAAAAATATTAAAAAATAGATAAATATGTTATATAGGAAATGAATCAACATGGCTTTTAGAGTAAAATCTGTTGGAGTTATTTGAAGATACCAGCAAACACACAATTAAGGATGAGCTAATCACCAAATCATTTTAACAATGTCTCTCCTGAAAGCGCATTAAAAACACTAAGCAATTATGAGTATAAAATGAGTAGAGTAATAGGAAATGAAATAGCTCTAGAACTCCATAAATGTTTGCAAGTGTTCATGAAAAGAACGTGAAGAATCAGGAGACACTTTTTGCAGATAATATTGAATTATTCACAGTAGTCAAACCTAAGTCCATCAAGAGCTGTAAAAAGGTTTTTTAAGAATATCAGTAAATAATGCAATTACTCAAGAAATTCAATACTGATAAATACAAAGTAATGCAAAAGCTACCCTAATTACACAGTCACAAAAATGGTCTCTATATTAGCTATTACTACCCAGGAAAAAGATCTTGCAATCACTGAAGATTTCTCTGAAAATTTCAGCTTAGTCCAGGGCAGTGATCAAAAGGATAAACTGAATGTTAAGAATTATTAGGAAAGAAGTAGGGAGTATAAAAGAAAATATCATCATGCCAGACTGTATATGCCTTTGAAATGACAACGGCGTCGTCAGTTCTAGTCACATCAGCCCAGAGGGCCTGGCTTAGAGAGCCAGAGAGAGGTATTGCAATGGCCAACAAGGGTAAAAATACAGAAATGCAGAATGGCTACAGCATGAAAAGAACACACACTCCCCAGTAAAAGAGAAATAACAAGTAGGTTATTTGTATTAGTAAGGAATTGAACTAAGGGGCAAAGGGCGAAGGAAGGTAAATCTCTGTGCCAGTGGTAGGAGACATACTGCTGAAGCATGAAAATCCCCTCAGGCTATAAAAGAGTGACCTGCACATCTTATCACCTCCAATAGGCTGTCCTGAATTGACCAGGTCCATGATTATATTTTTATTTGTTATCTGATCACAGCTTGGTAACAATATTTTTCCTGTGTATAATCAAATGTATAATACAGCAACTTTCCAAAGCCCAGGGAGTAAAGGCGAAAAAGCTCACAGATTTTACTGACTGGCTGAATTAAAAACTTAAATAATTTCATATTTTGAAAGACAGAAATAGCTTTACAATTGGGGCTTTCCTGGAGTGGATCTGGTTTCCATATCAATCCACAGTGGATTTCCTCTCAAAGTACTCATCGATTCGTCCCCCGGAGCCATGTAAAGATTTTCCACTAACAAGATCCTTCTGCAATAGGTTCCACAGGTCGATTATCTACTGCACAACAAATCCCTTCTCTTTGTTTTGTGTCCTGCCAGCTTCCTCTGACGCCCCTTACTGCAACACAGTATATTGAAAGGACCCAGGCTGTCGAAGCACAAAATAATAATATGCACCCAGCCTGTTGCCATGTATTTGAGAAGGACCATAATTTAGAGGAAGATAAATAGGAAAGGAGCATAACAGAAAAGGAATATGAATAATGCTTTCTCTCCAGTTAGCATGTTTGGTGCATTAAGAAGAACCAGGCTCTTCTGCTAGCTGTGGCAATGCTATTTCACCCCCAAAGCAACTGGAAAAACAAAAGCGTCATTTCAATTGTAACTATTATTCCGGCCAAATTTCTCCTGACCTAATAGCACAGTAAGAACATTTTCTTTCAAAATATGTCTTTATTTTCTGCAGTTACAAATCTATCATACATTAGCTATTTTGCCTAATGTATTGCATTTGACCCTCTGGTCTAGTTGAAACCCATTTGCCCTCGGAGGGTGTAAATTAGTCAAATTGCTTGCCTGTGAGAAGGAGATCTTGCTAATGACACCACATCCATGCCAGGCAGAACCGCATGACTGCTCCTTGCCTGGTGACCGTGGCCTCTGGGCCTCCCAGGTAGCAAGGATTTGCAGTGTCCTGTTTAGAATCATAGAATTGCCTAGGTTGGAAGGGACCTTCCAGATCATCTAGTCCAACCATCAGCCTAACTCTGAGAAAGACCATCACTAAACCATATCTCTAAGCACTATGTCCACCCGTCTTTTAAATACCTCCAGGGATGGTGACTCAACCACTTCCCCGGGCAGCCTGTTCCAGTGCTTGGTAACCCTTTCAGTGTAAAAGTTTTTCCTGAAATCCAGTCTAAACCCCCCCTGGTGTAACTTGAGGCCATTTGCTCTTGTCCTATTGCCTGTTACTTGTGAGGAGAGACCGACCCCCACCTCACTACAGCCTCCTATTTGAAAAACAGAGCTGCCCACCCACTTGTTGCTGGGAGCAGTCTCCTTACCACAGCAGCCAAACATTTCTGATTCAGCACGGCAATAAAAGGGCAGCTGTCAATCTCAGTATTTAAGTGCTTTGGGCAAGGCTTGCTGCAGGATGCGAAGAAATGTGGTGTAGTATGTGCTTTGCTGTTCCAGGTGCACACGATGGGTACAGATTCATAGCTGATAGTAGGCGGGCATGTGAGCAACCCAAGCCACTCAGCATTTTGCAGCCCACCTCTGCTTCTGTGAGAGCAGGGACTATACCAAATAATGCTCAATTCATTATTATTAAATAGAACTGAGTTTCTCTCTAGCTTATTAATTCACTTATGACTTCAACTGTCTGTTATTATCGTCTTCTTCTGTTTGCTCTTTGGAAATCACCTTCGTTTTTGGTAATCAGGTTGGTAATCGAAGCCTCCAGCTCCAGATGCAAGTTTCCACTCACAAAATCCCTGATGGGTTGATTGCTGGAAACTGGGAGGATCTGCCAGGGAGAGAAACACTCGACTGCCCCCATTTAAGCAGCTGCCACTGGCTGCTCTTACAAGCCAGCAACATGGACCTTGGCTCTAACTCAGTTCTTAAGTTCACATGAGTGAAGTACATGGGGAAAATTTCCAGTTTCAAATAATGTGTTTATTCATGTAAACAACGGTTTGATACGTGTAATACCTGTTAAGACAGGGGATAGAATTCCTATTCTCATTCAGCTCTGAAGTGCTATAAGAAGGGTAACAGTCAAAACCAGACAAAAAATGTTGAGTTTCCCTAATGTTTTGTTTGTCATAAAAACTGGGCTGATTATTCTTGCATAATCTTATGCATAATGATTTTTGAGCCCATAAAAAGCAATAATGTGCCTTGTGGAATGAATGTGTAAGTATGTCCACAGGTTTACTTTGCCATTGTTTAACTGCATTTATCCCAGAGGCTCAGAACAGGTTTTAAAAGTATTCACTATTGGCCTAAGTCTACTTCCATTTCCATTAATGTAAATGTCCCATCCTGTGTACGTTTTTCCTGTAGCCTGTTAGGTGAATTTACCTCAGTTGGGTAGCAATGGCATTTTCAGTTTTTAAACACAGTCTAAAGCAGTCTGATTAAAAATAGGGCTACTTTATACATCATGCCAGCAGCCCAGTCTATAAACAACCACCTAAGAAATATTTACTGGTTCAGGTCTGGGATTCTACTCCTACATCTGTCCTCTCACCACAGAAATCTGAGTGACGAAAGACCCTCCTGAAAGTTATTTTGATTTGATATCAGTTTCTCTAACTTTGGTGTCTCCTAGCCCAGGTTTGCTTAGCTTCTGGGTGTGCTGCCGCCCTGAGCTTCTTTTTCTCCCCACCTTATGCTGGTCACATGTATGGGCAGAACCCTTCTTGTCACACAGGTAACTTACGTGACGTGGACTTCTGCAGCTGCAGCAGAAAGTGGAGGGAATACAAGTGATTACGTGAGCCCAGGCCCATGCGTGACCATGCAGGACACTCACCCATAGCCACCAGGTGAGACTCTTTGGCCTGTGCTTTGTGCGTAACCTTGTGTGCCCGCTCGTACAATTAATAAAAAGTCTGAATAGCAGCTAACCCCTTGGTAAGCTTTTCTCTGTCTGGTTTAAGAAATGGTTTCTTTTGAAAGTTTCTTAAATTATTCGTATGATTTCCAGGGTAAGTGTTGGTAGGAAATGAGGTTTCTTTAATATCGGGGAGCGTAACTCAGTTGCTGCAACATGTTCACACCAGGCTGTGCTCTGTTGGGCTCGTGTTTCTTTTTAAACTGCTCTTACACAATCCTACAAATCTAAATAACATGGATAGCGAGGGATGAATTACACAAAACAGCTGAACATGAGCATTTCCACATGGCATAGCCCCCACCAGAGGAGCACTGCAAGAAGACTCTCAGGCAAACCAGAGAAAGGAAAAGATTATGTGCAAAGTGGAGATTTTGTCTGTGTGTTCAGTGTCCATCTCCCCAGGTTTCCATTTGATTTTGGCCATATGCCTCCTGTGCCTCTGCCCCTAACCCTCTGGGGCCAGCCATGGCAAAAGCAATCTTCTCTTTGGATTTCTCTAGAGTGAGAAAAGGAAACAGAGTAAGAAAATGCCAAACATTTTGGCGGAGCTAAGTGCAATGGGATTTCTTTCAAGAATAATGATTAACAAATGTCAGCTAACACTTTTCTGAAACCTCCTTTTTCTAATTCTTGCAAGGACCAGTTTGAGTCTGGAATATTAATAGTAACATTAATCCACTCATGCATAAGCTAATGTAGTATTTGGATGGAAATGCGTGCTGGTACGGGGAACAACTCACATGCCAGCTGTGGACCTGGCTAGCTTGCCGGTTGCGTTGGGGCTGTGGGGGTGATGTGGTGCAGGACCGGCCAGCTGAGGCTGTGGGGAGCGTGCTGTGACTCACGCGCCATCGCTGTCCCCACCTCTCTGGGGTCCCGGCTGAACACACACTGAGCCCATGGCCCGGGATGGGCACCTGAGCACACGCCAGAGGCATGGCTGGCATTCCTCAGCACTGGTGCTTGCTCCTGCTCCTCCAGGGAGGAACAGCACGGATGTCCAGCCAGGACTTGACTCTCCTGCCTGGTACAGGCCACCTACAACCAGGTCTTAGCTCCTCTTCCCTGTCTGTGACTTCGCCTTTGGCTCACAGCTCCCCCCAGCTGGGGGTCAGCTGCTCACCCGCCCCGGAGCCAAGGTCCTGCTCTCACACGGGCCCCTGCACAACTCTGATTCAGGCTGCCAAGGACGATGTGAGACACTGTGGCAGGAGGTCAGCAATGCAAAACGGCCCTGCTGGGAATCGCTGGGTTGCACAGTCGGCGCACCAGCGTTGGTGGAGGGGGTGGCCGGCGGCAGCTCAGCACTGGGGACGCTCTGGTCCAGGGCACTGCGGAGACCAACCCCTCTCCTCCTGTCCAATGCCCACCTGGCCAGCAGAGAGACTTTGGGGTGGGGACCAGGATAATGCTTAACTTAGTAGTTATCAAATCCTAATTTTTAATGTGTTACGTAATAAATGATCACTTTATGCTTTTGTGTTGTGCATGTCCTGTTTGCAGACTCTCTTTGTGCCTGGTTAAAGACGCCCAACCAGACTGACCCGAAAGACAGGCCATAACACATTTGGAGCTAGGACCTACTTGTGTTCACCTTCCCAACCCGGGTTTTGCTGTGCTGGTGGGGTAGGTTGTTCACCCAGATTGGTAGAGCACATTGCTCTAGAGAGACTCCCCATCCATGGTCTTTTAGTCTCTCTTCATGACCCTGGTGACTTCAATGACTACAGAGAAGATCCTTCTTCCCTTTGATCCCACACCCTCCAGCCTCTTTTACTCCATCAGACTCCCTAGTGTGAATTACTAATGTATATAAATTATGAATTTGCATTGATAATCCAGAAATGCTACCCTAGTAAAAAACCCAGAAGCTTAATAAGTAATTATGAAGGAGTATCTTCGCAGTTACCACAGATGAAAGTGGTCTTCCAATAGCCTGAAGCTACAGGATGACAACAAGACAAAATCATGCAAATTGATCTGTGGCTTCTCTGTACGTATCTTTTGTGTGACCTACTAAATCCAGTGATGTCCAGTAACACGCGTTTAGTCTGTGTTATTCTGAAAGTAAAAAACTCTCATATACTGAAAATGCAAGAAGTGTCTAGTATATAACTAAAGTTAATTTCCAGTCTCTCAAAAAAGCGCATAACTTCATTTCTTTTTTTATAATCTTCTTTTAAGGTACAAATTAGGTGATTGTCCTCTGTATTTCAGTGCCTTTCCTGTATTTCTAGAAAAACTATTATTGTGTCTACACAGAAAATTATAGAATACATGTGTAACAAAAATGCCAGGTAATTTACAATGAATGTTGGCTTGATGAGCAATGAGTCTATTTCTATATGTCTGCTGCATCTACCCCTAAGACTAGTTTCAGTTATGTGTTTCCTTGATTAACACATTTTTTATGGTTTAAGTGTAATGGAGCTATACACATTAGAGCCCTGTCCTGCACTTGGAAGTTTTGCCGGGAACGCTGAAGTTAAGAATATCTGGATTTACCAAAAAATTAATCCCCTTTTCCCTTTTTTGCACCTTCCCTTTTTAAACATCTTCCTTATCTTTGCAGTACTATTGATTTAGTATGTTGGTTTAGCCATTCTCCACATACTCCTTTGTTAGCAATTGTTCTAAAAACCAAGAGTACCCACCCCGGTGCAGTGATACATCTCATTTTAGAGCATTACAGTAAAGCGGCTTTTAATTTATCTAGTTGTTGTATTTGCTTGATGATTCCGCCTGGTTTTGCAGTGGAACTTTTTTGGTAATTAAGCTAAATAAGTTTGCTGACGTTACCTACACAAAGAATAGACATTTCATTTCCTCTTACCCGTGATTTCTATTCCAATATCCTGTACTTTACAAGCACAAAATAACGCAGCCAGCAGCTTGATGCTGCAGCCATCGCACGTGGCTGTTTGCAAGCATTCAGCCATGCCCTCGCTTCCCGCTCCGCTCCGCTGGCTGGCAGCTTGCACGCCCCAGAATTTAAGATTATTTGCACTGAATTTCTGTAGCTCTCTGTCCACATTTAAGGATTTAACTACCTAGTCCACTCTGATTTCTAGACGCAGAAGTTCAGCGGACCTACACAATGATAAAACGTATTAGTAAAAGGAGCTCGAAATGTATGTTTCGATTCCTTGCTTCTTCCTGCTCCTCTAGAGATCATCTCCCTGAGCTTTGCCTTGACTCTGCCTTGACTCAGCCTCCACCCTGCAATATTTCCTGTAGCCCTTCACGTCAGGGCTCTGCCAGAGCGGCATTTCACAGCCACGTGCCCGTTCAGCCTTCCCTCTCACATGTATTCGATTGGAAAATGTGACCAGGAAATGGGACATTTGCCTGTAGAGTACAGCTGAGTGACACACACAGGTGTGCACCATTTGACTGACCAGATGCAGAGAACGCGATCGTTTCGCTTCATCCTTTATTCTCCTAAATGTTTGGACTTATTACATCTTCTTTACACTGGCAGCTAAGTTTGAATTTTATCAGTAGCTGCTGGCGTTTCCTCTTGGCTTTGTTTTTCTGTTACATTTTTGTTGTCTGAGTTATGACTGATGTTAAATCATATCAGCATGTTTTCTTCTTCTCCTCTTCTGACTGTTTCAGTCCCTGAAGTTTTCTGTATGGCTGGGGAAAAAAAAAAAAAAGAATTAACAATAAAAAGCATTCTGCAAGTGCAGTGCTTTCCCTTAATTTTAATTCAAATTGTAATTTTGCTAAAGAAACCCCACCAGAATCTCTGGAGTCAATCCTGACCTGAAAACATCTCTGCCTTTCTTATCTGAAAGAAAAATTCCTTTTATTTCAAATAAGCTTCTGTTGAAATCCTCATGTCTCGTTTCTTAATCAACTCCTTTTAACTACCCTAATTCTGCATTTTTGAGTGGTTTAATCCTTAATCACCAGGGGCAAAAGGGGGGGTTTGTTTTCCAGCAATGAGGAGCGTCCCTTGCAAGGAACAGTTCCACGTCCCAGCCTCTCCTGATGCATTTTTGCACCCAAGCGTCACTGAACAAAGGCCGCAAACAGCAGCGGGAGCAGAGACCAGAAGGCAGCAGTCAAACCCCAGCCTCTTGCTGCAGGATTTGCTTATCAATGCCGGAGTGCCCTTTTTGCCATGCCAGGAATGGCAGGCATATCACTTTTTGTTTTCCCATGTACCGTTCTAATTATTGCTCCGCTACGAGCGCGCTTTATTTCTCAGCCCAGATATCTCTCAGGACTGATTTTCATTGAGTACAAATGTTCTCATTATGAAGACTGAACATGAGGAGAATATAAATGAGAAGCTGAGTGTACGCTAAGAACTTGCTTATACAGAAACTGTATTGAGCAAAGGAACAGCAGAGTAAAACACATGTCAGCATTAACGTGCTCCTACTTCCAGGGTTCAAACAGTTTCCTTTCCCATAAGAATGGTGTGACTCCTTGCCTCTGAAACCAGGCCAACACAATGATTTTGTTTAACTGAAATGTTCAGTTTTGGTCCCTGCTATACAAAAAAGATGCGGACAGCCTGGAGAGGGTCCAGAGAAGGGCCACCAAGATGATCAAAGGACTGGGAAGCCTGCCATAGGAGGAAAGGCTGAGAGAACTGGGTTTGTGCAGCCTTGAGAAAAGAAGGCTTAGGGGAGACCTTATCACCACATCGCAGTATTTAAAGGGTGGCTACAGCCTTTAAGGGATGGAGACTCCCTTTTTACAAGGAGTCACATGGAAAAGCTGAGGGGTAATGGGTACATGTTACTCCAGGGGAGATTCTGATGGGACACAAAAATAAAACTTTTTTCACAATGTGAACAACCAGCCATTGGAATAATCTCCCCAGGGAAGCGGATTCCCCAACACTGGATACTTTTAAGGTTCAGCTGGACAGGGTGCTGGGCCATCTTGTCTAGACCGTGCTTTTGCCAAGAAAGGTTGGACCAGGTGATCCTTGAGGTCCCTTCCAACCTGGCATTCTATGATTCTATGAAATAAAAAGTGCAAAGTGTTTCTATAGAACATTATGGTACAGCACTCATGATCTCTTTGAAAGCAAATGCAGCTTCATCAGTTGCAACCCCTTATCATTATGTGAAAACTTATGGAGGAATCAAAATTCCAAAAGTTTTTCAGAAATTAAATTACTACATGACCATGACTTAGAACAATTTTCAAAAAGCTAAAACAATGCTCACTTTATCCTGCCCACTAACTATGCAGCTGACCCACTCACCCTCTCGGTTCCGGGAGGGTGTGCCTCTCAGGAACTGCTTTTGCCCGGTGGTTTTGGGCCATCTCCGCCACCTCAGGATCAGACAGTAGTCACCTGTAGATGAAGACTCAGCGAACAGCCACGCAGGCCCTCCCCTGACCTCTGGCAGGGTGAGCGTGACCAGAGGTGTCTCTGCAAAGACATCAATCAACCTCTGGGACTTCAGTGACAACTTCCATCCTCCTCCGAAGGGATGGAAACATCTGAAAGCTCCAGTACTGATTCAGCCCCTCATTTTCTCAGGCCAAGGCAACACGCCGCTAGCAGCTGAAGAGAGGCAGGGGGCATTCACAGATAAAAGACCACTTTGAAAAAGATTGCGTAGAACAAAGTCCCAGGCTAGAAGCAGAGTGAAGCAACCCTCAGGCGCCCGGCTACCAGGTTCCACCTGAGGCAACCGGATTCCCTCCTGGCTTCTGTGGGGCTGCAGCTGGCTCTGCAGGCAGTATTTCATCTGCAGTGAGAAAGTTTCAGTTTACACTTCATTTCATGGGCATATTCTCAGACATAACTGAATTTAAAAAGTAAATGTGTGTTTTTACTAAACTTCAACTTACAAGCTGTACTGAGCACGGTGGTTTTGCTCTTCTATTTTTCCTGCTTGCTGATGACATAAATGTGTAGGATATTTCTCAAGACTTTTACAAAATCAGAATTCTAACAAGAATACATCAGTCATGTCTAGACTGACATAGAAATGAAACGGTATCATTCTTGTCACCAGGACGAAGCATGGCTGACACTCTGATCCATGATATACTCACATGGCCGTTAGGCTAAAATAGCATGCACAAAAGCGTGCACAGTTATAATCTGCAACTTCTATAAATATGTAACATGAAGCCTCGTGAGTCCTAACTTCCAGATTGTACAACCTTGCCATGAAGCAGTATTTTACCACTCAAAGCATCATACTTACTTCAGTAGAAGCAGTAGTGGATAGAGGGCATTATCCAGAGCGGATCCCAAAATCTCTATATTTGGATGCAGCATCTGAAGTTCCAACCCCTGTTTAAATTTGTATCACCTTCAGTCAACACAGAAATAGTATTTACTTTCCTTTTCACAAAGAGCTTGATGCACATTCATCTCCTGCATTACTATCTATCCATCCACCAAACTGTGCCATGTTCACCCGCGCTTGGAGACATCGGTTTCTATAGCTCTCTTCCTACATCCGAGAATTGGTGTCTGTTGCTCAGGACTCACATGCGTTTACTGATCTCTTTGGTTACCCTGTCAGCTCCTAAACACCTCTGATGCACAGCTCAACGGTGCAGAGAATTCATGGCAAGGGCTGCTCAAATGTACACACATATCAAATGTATGGCTTCTGCAACTTTTGTGCTCTACACCTAGACCAAGCGTAGATATGAGGACCAGTTTCTCAGTGGGTCCCGGGCAGCCCAAAGCCTTCCAGCTAGCCTAGCCCTGGAAGATGAGCTACTACTTTTAAAGCTGTCACAGACATCTCTACAATCAGCAGTGTAGAAACACTCTTGAGTATGAGCAAGCTAGAAGGTAGAACTGAAAACAAAACATGGACAAACTTGCACCATCTGTTTTGAAATGCCAACGCTTTCCCAGAATAACCTGTGCAGTACTACCTCAAGACATTCCCCAAAAGGAGCGCCTAATTAAAGAACAGAATTGTTGTCTGAAAATGATTTATGAGTGTGAGAAAGGCAACGTATTTGTTCTGGTGAAGGCCAGAGCTTCACACCTGCCTGTATTAGGTTCAGTCTCCACGTATCTGCACTCTTCAGTGCTCATCCCACAGCTCCATACAAAAGATTTATTCTTTAATCTGGCAGCCAGGCTTCATTACCAGTGGAAAAGAAAAATTAGAAAAAATAGAGAACGCAAGAAGAAGGGTTGTCATATGAGAATGGCTCCAGATGCAGGATTTTTTTCACTCTATTTTGTTTTCAGTTTTGAGTAAATTAATATTGGTCTCTTGTCAAAACCGGAAATAAAGGCTATGGTTGGCATTTTAAAAAGAAAGCCAATGCTTTAGAAACAAAAGCCCTGATGACTTCCATGGGTCAAAACATCTGAAAATCAAAGGTAGGTTTTAGCTGCTTAAACATAGGTATCTAGTGTCTTTTTAGAGGCTCTGGGGGATCCTCTAGCCCACAGATCCTGATCCCAAAGAACGTCTCCCATAGGGTTTGTGTCATATTGCCAGACCGATGCCAGGCCCACTCTAGGCCATCTCAAACGACACTAGCTGCCTATGTTCAGGCCATTAAGTCCCCTGCACTTTATTTTTTCAGAGCTGCTATTCTTGATGCCATCCATAAGAACTGACAATGAGCAGAGTCCCTAAAAAGCAGGTCACCTATCAAAGTGTCTGGACATAAATTCAGTGATTAATTTCTACAGTTTTACTTGAAACTTGAAAACAATGACTGTTACAAGCTGAACTATATAAAAAGGCACTTAATCACGGTAATGACTTGTATGGAGGAGAGGGAGATGACGACCTGAGATTCAGATAGAATACAATAGTTTTCCTGTTTTCATACCCGAATGTCTGGTTTTGTGTTGTCATCTGGATTTAAATTTCTTGCTACCATATGAATAGCTATCTCTGAATGAACTAGTACTCAGTAATGTTTGATATGACAAAAACTTCGCTCCTCAGCCTACGGAATAAGGGAACAAGCTGGGCTCAGATACTCACCGTGCAGGTACGTATAGATCCACTTGTGAAAGTTTGGGGTTTTTCTGTCCAGGGATGATTGTAGATTCAGATTTATTTATTTTTTAAAAATGATCATTCTTCAGTAAATTTGAGACTACTCATTAAACTCAATTTTTTGTTTTGAATAGTGGATATGGACCTCTAGGAAGTTGCACCAGTACTTCCTTCTAAACCTACGCTGCCCAGAATATAAATTAATCCCTAGAGTTTCGAAGTTTTGCCATTTAAAACAGTAATGACTTGGGACTAGCTTATCTGCATGAATTTCTTCACATGATTTCAGCACCCAAGCTCTAGATCAGTATCTTGGCACAACACCCAATGGTGTGATTCATACAAGCACCATGTCTGTCAATCCTGTTACTTGCAAATACTTCATTTTATTAAAGTCCATTTGGAGATGGGTGAAAAAGGTACACAGAGTGCAAAGGAAAAAATACTTTATTGTGGACATGGCATGTATGAGACATTTCCAAATATACTGTTATATAGCAAATGAGAAAAAAAATAAGCTGTGATGCGTGAGATAAATGACCAGTAATTGAGACCAATGAAGAATATGCACACAGCTGTTCTAACAGCACAATTCTGATACCAATCACAATATATATTATATAGCTTTTTATGATCACAGGAAATTTTAAACAATGTTTATAAAAAATGCAAATATTGGACCTATTCCTGCATTGCTGTACATCCAATGTTTCAGTGAATCTTGCAGGTGTGTAGAGGGAACCATGAGAGCAAACTGACACCTCAGGCAGCAGAAGGTAGAGAGGGAGGAAACATCAAAAACAAAAGACAAAAACACTGTTCTACAAAAGTAAAAAGGCAAATATTATCCCAAGGAATATTACTATTTTCAAAAGAAATCTTAATTGCAGCATCCTGACTCCATTAAAGCCAATGAGAGTCTGCCATTGAGATCAGTGGAGCCTGAATTTCATTCTGAAATTTAAAACATTCTTGCATTAGTGTAAACATCAGCGGAAACAACATATTGGCATCTATACAAGTATTCAAGTGCTGTTTAAAAAAAATAAAAAACAGACAGTGCTAACCCAAAATGCCAGTATATATCCAAAAGGCAGATAATTAAAAGAGGGTTTAGCTTTTTTTTTTCCCAAATATACATTGTTAAGTATTTAAAAGCATTCATTTTTAAAAATTTGTATATCATTGCTAGGGAAGGGATCTATGAGAAAAATCTGAATTATTTGCAATGATAAAAGAAGGGCACAGTGTTTGCTCAGATTTATTTGAAACTAGTATTTTTCCACTTTGGAGTCACGACATATACCTGCACACTGAAGTGTGTTTCAAAGCAGTGCTGAGGAGCAGCTGTACTTCATCATTATGAAATATAATCCTGCTGTGCAAGTATTTCAGCATGATTCCTCATGAGCCATTTACACCCATTCATATTTTCAGTAAAAAGGAAGGAAAATTTCTTGAAGAAATTTTTTTTGTCTTCAAACAACCCAATGAGATTTTACATCATGGCAATTCACAATCATGCATTTGGAGATCCAGAGTCAATACAACTTTTCCATTTACTATTAGATCTGCGCCTGTCTTCAAGCAGTTCTTTGCTTATTTTCATGCGGATCTCAGGACTGGATAACAGCTCCTTTATCTGACTCAGTCTGGATAACAGGGCTTGTGTTTCTCTGTGCAAAGCTTCCTTTACTAAGTCTGCTTCATGGCTCTTTCCTAAAGGAAAAGAACAATATAATACATTTTATAACAACTAATGTCATTTAGCGTCATTAATGTCTGGAGATAAAGAGATCCTATCTGCTTTGGACAATATTAATTGCTCAGCCTTTTGCCCATATCCATTTTTTATAAAAAGTTACTTTGTCAAAAAAATATAATTTACATCAACAAATGCTACCAAAAAGTAAAGAACAGTACAGAGTCACACTTAAGAGAAACTCCTGCCATATTACATACTGTGTAATAGTATCTGCGATGAGTATCTGTAGTGGTAATTTTTAGCTTGGGGTTGACTGCTGTTGACTAGGAAACAGCATGTGCTCTCACACGGAGTAAGCAGCCCTGCAGCAGTGCCAAACCCTCAGGCGCAGGACATCGATTCCACTTATGGCAAGGCCTCTTCCACGGCCACTCATGACAATCCGAAAGGCAAACACAAAGGGTTCAGTTTCTCCTCAAAAGCAAGGAAGGGGCTCTTGTTATCAAGAACCCATGAAGACTGGAGCCGCCTGCTTCACCATTCTTGTCCTTTTTCCACCGTCCATCCCTCCCAGCATTCAACAAATTTTCAGCAGTGCAAGCACTTAGTAAACTGGTAGACAGTGTCCTTCGATTCAGAACAAACTTTTGATAAGAGACTCACAAAGCAGAGTGCCTGTCACCCAGCACCTCTTAGCAAATTTCAGTGGGGAGCTGGGACATGTTTTTGTGGTTATTCTTGGTGGGATATTTGCTCCCGGGCTTTTTGCACAGTGCTCACTTGCTGTTATCATTGTCGCTCTCATTCTTACTGCCGCTTGCTGCCACTTCAGTTTTCATGGGGCTCCCATCAGTCTGTCTGGTTTTGTTTTGTGTTTCTTCTAAATATTGCTGTACAGCCTTCAGCACCGCGTTCTCCACCAGCCTTTTGCTGAGGCTCACCAGCTCTGCATCGTCGGGCTCTGCTGCATGTTTTTCACCTATGTGTCACAACAGATAAGAGAAGGAATTCATTGCCACACCACGGAAAGATAGTAGCCGTAATATCAGGAGCCTCTGGCTGAGCTGGATTTTAAGTTATTAGCTGCTTCTTCCTGATTGTAAAAATCAATTTCCTCCTTCTCAAGCTCTGAATCAAAAATGTTTCATGAAGATGTATACAGTATATCAGATCCAAAATATTTCATTGCTCGTCTTTATTGTAACACTCCAGTAAAAGCCACTGGCTAACACTATAAGCACCCACTCAGCTTAGAAGAGTAAGAGCACAAATTTAATTTCTTCTGGCCAACAATCATCTATGCCATCTGGCAAAGATGAAGAACATGGCACACGATGAATTTACATTTTAGCAACATTCTTAAATTTAGCTGCCCCTGATTTTTGATTTTGCTTAATAAATTTAAAATCTTCTACCTATTTATTCACTGCTTGTAATTCAAGAGTTTCTCATGGGAAAAATGACTAAAATACTCTAAGCTCAGGTCAGAATTTTTTTTCTGAACAAAGCATAAAACTTGGAAAAACCTTATACTCCCTCCCTCTCTCTCTTCTGTCTTCTAACTTAAAGCTCCTGACATTGAAGGAATGCAAGGTCCAGCAGTCTATTCTCAGGTATCTCTTGATAAAAGCAAGAAGTTGGCATCTCCCTGCTTTGTTAAGAGTTCACATGAATAAACATATATGATGAAATAACTGTATATATAGCGAGGATTCTTATACATACATGTATGTTGAAATTGTACTTTTCCATTAGTCATTTTCGTAATAATCTATACAGCCGACTACAGCATCCTCCTTTTATGAAGAATACAATCCAGGAAAAGCAGATTTTACTGTCCAATCTCCACTGGCCATGTAATTTGTCACTTTGCAATTTCTTGCACTGGGTAAATAACTGTTTCTCTCCATCTGTATTTAAAGGCCATACGTTTAATGGCCTTTTCTGGAGTTAGCATTGTGCAACCAGTAATAAGAGGCTGCTTAGTCACACGCATCTGGTGAAAGAGATACTATTGTATGCTCTCAGCACAAAGCTTTCTACTGTTCAATTATCTAAATTTGCTCTTTTTCATGTACGTAAATTTATTCAAGTTTGCCAGCACATATAGATTATGGTTATAAAAGGCTTTTATTAGTCTTCGTAGTGGATTGCACAACCCAGGAATGATTTCACTGATAAAACATAATTCATATGGGGACTCAAGAGGGAGAGGTAAACAAAACCCTTCATTTTGAGAGGCAGCATCTTAATTAGCTGTTAGTATGAGCATCCTGCTCTGAAACAGCAAGACAAACCAAACTCTTCCAGTTCTGGGCCTCCACGGTGCTGTCACTGTGGGGAAGGAAGAACTGCGCTCTCCAGCTGAAGAGTTATCAGACTAGACCTGGGTAAAGCATTTCATTATATTTTGGAAAAAGTTTGGAAAAATACTCTGAAAAATATTTTAAAAGGCAGCTATGGCAATAGTTTTGGTTAAAAGAAAATTTAAAAAAGAAATCAAAACAAACTAAGAGAAAACATCAAAAATGGGTTTAGCATTTCCAAGAAGAAACATTTTAGGTTAATATGCGAGTCCAAGGGAAGCACAGGCACTATTCCCAAAACCACTCAAACAACGGCTACATACTCCACATTCTCTAGCCCACTGCTTACCATGTTCCTTCACTATCTCTAAAACCTGGGCTTAAGCCTATCCTTTAACTTATTTAGAGGAGGGACTTAATTCAGGCTCTTATCTCTCCAGAGCCCTAAGATATATATGAGCAGCATCTCCTCCCAGCTTTTATTAATTGGTCCCACATGCTCCTCTGAATGCAGTCCTTTGATTCCAAATTTCCTTTGCTTTTATTAAAGATGTTCAACAAAATGTTTTGGTTGTCCCAGTCTATTTATTTACTAGAAAAAAATAACACTGTGGTTTCCAGTTGGAGAGTTTCTTATTTTTCAGAATTGCTAGTGAATCACAGAAATGATCTGTCACTAATGATCTGTTCACGCAACTCTGAAGAAAATCAATAGGAAATATGGTGCTCAGCCACTCTGACACTTGACCCTATAGTACTTACTATGCAGAATATGACTAATCAGTCACAGAGGCCTCCAGATAACACAAAACAGTAGTGATTATATTTACTCACAATGTAATTTTACTTGGAGTACATTAGATATTACTCTTAAAGTCTAAAAAAGGACAGAGCTCTTATCTCATAATTTCTGCAAAGCTTTTCTCATTTACATATATACATATAAAATCCATATATCTACTATCACATTTAGAACTTCAAATTAAGTAGATAGCTCACTGTGTAAGTAATTTCTCAAGCATGAAAAACATCAGACTACTTAAGGTGAGCATTTTAAAAGTACGGTTTATATAGCTACAGAAGAATATTTGGGGTTTTTTTGTTGTTGTTGGTTGTTTGTTTTTAACATTTTGAGACATTCATGGCTCACCAACAGTCTGGAGTTGAATCTGTAGCACCTCCTAAGTGAGCTCTGCACTCCCACTGGGAAGACATGCACGGGATCTAACTGACATATGAATGCAAATGCCTGCACATCCCTGTATGAAGAGCACCCTTGGATTTATTTGTCCAGTCACTTTGGTGGGCAAGCACGTGGGGCTATATGATTCATTTATGCTCTGTTTATATTCTCAGACTCCCTAAATAGCAGTTGTGTGAGTGTCTGTGCAATGCTGAGGTTCATTGGCAAGGTAGTAGTATAGTATTCTGTCATTCCTATTTATGACTGTTGACAAAAAGAAATAGGTCATGTAACAATAACAAGTATTGATCATCTGTATTTATTTGAATATTTAACACGCATATATGTCCTGTTTATCTCTCTCTCTCCATGCTGAACCTGCTGCTTGCCTGCTTCTTAGATATATACAATTCCCTTGCAGCAGGAAAATGCTTCTTTGTGTAGACTGTCTTATGTTATAGGAATTATCAGAATATCAGTAAAAAGTCATTGCAGATACAAATGTTTTAGATTTAAAAGGGAGGTTTGACAATTTGCTTTGTTTGTAAACTCTGTTCTGAAAAGGGAGCAGATATACCATGTGTGCTGTATTTGGATCTACACTGTGCCTCTCAGAATGGACTCTGTCACTACTTTATTTCTGTGCCTGTGAATAAAAAACTTCCACTGCCTTCTTCTGCATGTGGCTTAGAATAAAAATGAAAAAAACCCTTTCATTTTGTTTATCGCAGAATTCTCTTCTATAATTCTCAAAAGATGAAAACAAATTCATACTCTGTGAATGTATCTCCGTGCATCCATGCTAAGCAGTGCTTTTTATTACTGAAACTGAAGCGTACCTATTGTCCCAAAATGACCACCATTTTTTACAAAAGGGAACTGTCAACTGCATAGAATTATTCAAAAGGGGCTTTATGATCCTACAGAGTGCTGCTAGCAGTTATGGACATGAACCAGATCCCTGCAACCAAATCCAAGTTTAGATTCAAATTCACTGCTGTATCTCTCTACTGGACTAAGTTTACTCTCCAAGTCTACACCCTCTTACACTTTACAAGACTGTGATCTGGATTTTGAAATACTGCATTGGAAAAAATCAGATTTTGTGGTCCTGGTACAGCATTTTCAAGGTCCTGACACAGCCTGTTTTAGAGTCCATGTGGATATCTCAGATTTGGAGAGAGACAGGACAGTTACTTGGATCCCTCTCCTGTTTACACTGCTAGTCCATTTTTTGTGAGAGATTTAGTTGAAGGAACCAACAGTGGATCCTTTCTACAGGAAAAACCAGTTTTACAACCTTTTAACAGCTACACTCCAGGACAACATTCTGCAATCCTTGTCGCATGGCCTCAACACACTGGGTTTTGTTTTTCCCCTCCAACAACCTTTCATCACAACAAAATGATGCCAACATGGGGCAAATTATAAAAGAGACTCTTGGTATTTTGTATAGGTGACTGAAACCAGCTGGGAAGTCTGTACTCAGGCAGCAGAGGTTACAGCCTCCGCCCTGGGGAGGGCTGTGGTAATAGACATGCCTCTGCACTTTTGTTCATCGATTTTCTATATACTGATTTCACAAAATCTAGAAACAAAAAAAAGTCCACTAGGGACTCAGTCAATCTTTCAAAAACTAAACATTAAGAAATTCCTTCTGAATGCTGGAAAACTTCATTTTTCTACTTACACTGTGCCTCTTCCTGACACCAAGAGGGCGAGCCAAGTTGCTGTTGCATACACACAAAGCTTTCACCACAAGATTTCCTTTCTGTGGGTGACTCCTCAGTGGCTCCAACTCATAATAATCCCTCACTGTAAGATAACTGATTATGAAACCCTCCATACAGGGGCAAAAGCTTTGCTGGTGTGCAGTATAGTGGGACTAGGAGGAAGGAGACAACTACCCTAACCATTAACAGACTATCAATTATTTCTGCATATGGTGGGGTTGGAAAAAACAAAGGAAAGCCAATAAAACAAATGCCAGACAGATGTCAGCGTGTGAATTTATACAGTTTGCAATGTCAATGGCTGTGCCTTTATCATGGTTCACTATCTCTACGTTAGCAGGAAGAGGCCCAAGAGTGAAGACACCATTTACACTCACAACGCCCAGGCAGATGTAGACTATTGCAAGGCTGCAAGGCCCAGTGGCAGCCTGTGGAAACATCTAGCTTTTGCTACACTAGACCTTTGTGTCTACAGAATCTGATTCAAAATTAAATTAAATCTCTTTGACTTCCATGGGAATTGGATGAGGTTTCCACACTTGCATACAGAAGTGCCATGTCCTATGCATCAGACCAATGTGATGAACATTTTCTTAACTGAGGAATTTCAGATAAATTTGGTAGGCCCTATATGTTAACAGAACTATAGCATTAGAGAAACACCATCCCCCCTCGCCCTGCAAAGATAGTGAGTCCACAGTCCATAATAAATTAAATATCAAGCTATAACCAGGCACCAGACCATATGCTTCCCACCCTTGCAACAGACTGTGAACAAGCCAGCACATTCAAGATCATAGTTTTGAAGTAATGAACACAAACATGAGCATGTGCCCGTATCTAATCAACACGATAAGCATAGACAGGAAAATCACAACTCTGAACATTTCCTCGTTAATTAGGAAGGACTTCCATGAAATGTCTTGAGTGGTCACTTAAAGAATTGGCACAAATAAGGGACTGAGACGAAGGGTGAAATTATAATCTCATCATGACATGATGGTGATGAAATTTGTGTTGTTGGATGTTCCCACCTGATGTAAAGCAGCCTGTGTATTTTAGCTGTCCTTTTGGCAACTTAACAAACTTCTTTAGTTTTACATATGTTGCTCTGTAAATAGAGGACTGTCTAACAAGGGAATACCAATCTGTCCTTTGTGCTGACTACATGAGTTTCTAGTTTGCTGGCCCACCATGGAATAAACCCAACAAAAATAGGGATTTCTAGTAAAGAGGAAATTAAGGGTGTTGCAGCTATTTAGGGAAAATGGTGCTATTGCCAGTTTCAGTGATGACAGCCAAAATACCTGCAGCTCCCTTTGAGCTGGGGACTTGGCGAACATGGCAAAAGTTTGTTTTGTTTCACACAAAACCCTTTGAAGCTCAGTGATCTAAAATTTCTGACCACCTCTAACTATACATGGAGAAACAGTACGTGCTCTGCTAAGCCTACTCTTCCTTCTATGAGCACTGAAGGGTGTGATGCCACAGGCATGAGACTACAAAAAAAAAAAAAAATAAAAGCAACTAAGACTCTACTCCTGGCGTACCAGGAATTCTGTTAAATATCTTGGGCTTATTTTTCTATTAAAAGAGACCTCCTGACAGAGAAATTTCCTGACTCCCCTAATGTAGTTTAATGCTTAAACTTAATGGATTTATAAGTCTAGTGTAACAGGAAAAAAAGAAACAAAGATATCATAATGGCTGAAGGAAAGAAGATGGCTTAAAAAGCTGTGAGTTTATTTTCTCACCAATACCCAGGCAGAGAAAACAGCCCAAGTCACAAAAGTGGTTTTACATAACCACAGGAACATCTACCACGCACACCGACAATAGGAGAACCAAGACTTCCAGGCAGATTGAGATAGCAAACATCTACACAATATTATTCACCCCCCTTCACCATCCACAGCGCTGCCTGGGGCTAGCAGCTCAAGGGAAACAGTGAACAGGAGCCACCTGGGCCAGCATGGCTACCGGGGAGAGCGGGAGAGTTCCTCCTCCCTCCAGGACACAGCCAAGCAGGGGCCTCCCGCTGTTTTCAGAGCCTGGGAGAAACCAGGCTTCCCGGCTTCACAGGGAAAAGCTGAATTCCGGTAAGGTAAGCAACAAATTCAGACACCTGTTTGGTCATGATAAATTGCTCTTTGTCATAGGGCTCTTGGTCACTTCAGCCATATGAAATCAGAGTAGCTGCAGCTGAAGTGTTAAGAATGCTGGAGGTATGCCTACAGTTCACTTCATCTAATTCACATGAACTTAAAAATTGTTGCTAGAGTATAGTGTAAAGAGAGATCACTTAATGAAATCTGTGGATGAAAGAAATTGAAACATCACCACGTCATAAACCTGAATTTAATGCAATCAATCCTTCACATAAAGTAAGCAGACTTTATAATCTAGGACAAGAAAAAATTAAAGAGTAAGAATACTAGAGGATGACACTCTTTTTTTTTCCCCATCCTATTTTCTTTATGAATAGTGCATGTATCTGAAGTTGATGAACAAGCACCTAGTAATCAAAATTAACGTTATTCTTGAGTCTGCTTCACCATTAGAAATCAAGAATAATTGAGTCCTGATTATTTGTTTAAACCAGTAGGCCTTACTTTCACATCCTTCCTATGCTAAATATCAAATAGTTGTAAAAGCATTTTCTTTGTGAAAGTACATAACCAACATTTCCCTACCTAATAGCAACAGTTCTTTCACGAGTGTAGTCCCCTAGAGCTCTTACACTGCGCTCTAGCAAAAGAATAATTCCCTCTCTCTCTTCCCCCATATTTCTACTTCCTCAAACTCAGTGAGTCAAAACCTATTCTAGCAGCACTCCAGTGAAATCAATCCAGAAAAATACTTCTGCTATGCCAGAAACTGAACTAATCCTCACAACTTTTAGCAACTTAAGCTCTGTAGCATAACGGATTGCTCATTACTGTGCCTTAAAATTGATGATTCTCTTCTCTTTTCACTCCTTTTTCCATTCGCAAATATTGTTATCTCTACCTACACAGTGTTCACAATTCCATCCCTTCCTCTTCAGCATCCTAATAATCCTAATTCTGTCCCATTAACATCAATGGAAAACTGCTTACATATGCCAGCTGGTCTTCTGGTCCTTTATTTTTATGAGGCTAAACAATTCTAATTCAGAATTTCATCTTTGTTTCTTCATTCCCTCTTATTTTATAGTAATATTTTTCTCGGTCTTTCTCCACTCAGAGTAAAGGAATAAACGTCGGATATTTGTGCCAAAAACAATTTTTGTCATTTCTCTTCACTACATTCAGAAACAACTGTGAAATCAAAAGCAGGTACTTTCTCTTCATTCCTGCTAAACAGCAATGCATTTGATTCCATATTGCCTTTATGTTTGCCATGTAGAAAAGTTCTCCCACTTCCATGTTTGGCTGCAGGGGCCAAAAAAAGTTCATTGAGGATGAGAAGAAGGAAGGAGATGGGCAATGTTTCCCCTCAAGAGCAAATTGTATCATTTGCGATTTTAAGATTTCCCGAGATGGGTAAACACATGCAATAGTTGCATGGCACAATGCAACGTGGTTTTAACTCCAAGAATGCAGATAAAGCTATATATCAGAGGGTTATGCACTGTTACCATGTGGGGCACCTGAAGCAGTAATCTAGAACATTTGAGAATTAGCCTGTCCTCACAGCCTGGGTGCCAGCACCACATTGATCCAGCTATTCTGCTGCTCATGTAGGAGCTTTGACATGGACGTATCTTACCACATAAAATGTTTTTATCCAACATCTAATCCTGTAATCTCTTCTAATTTTATGCCTTCTATAGAGAATATGGCTAAAAAAGGACCAAGGGAACGAAATTCATCTTTCAAAGCAAAATTATGTGCTTCATTTGAAATGGAGTTAGTATTATTATTCAGTTGCACTGAAGCAGGCATTACAGGCAATGCCTCCATAATCTGGCTTGCCCTTGTGGCCAAGAAGGCCAATGGCATCCTGGGGTGCATCAAAAAGAGTGTGGCCAGCAGGTCAAGGGAGGTCATCCTCCCCCTCTACTCTGCATTGGTGAGGCCACATCTGGAGTACTGTGTCCAGTTCTGGGCTCCCCGGTTCCAGAAGGACAGGGAACTGCTGGAAAGGGTGCAGCAGAGGGCTACCAAGATGATTAGGGGACTGGAACACCTCTCTTATGAGGAAAGGCTGAGGGATTTGGGTCTCTTCAGTCTGGAAAAAAGACGGCTGAGGGGGGATCTTATCAACACTTATAAATACTTAAAGGATGGGAGTCAGGAGGATGGGACCAGGCTCTTTTCAGTAGTGCCCGGGGACAGGACAAGAGGCAATGGGCACAAACTTGAGCACAAGAAGTTCCACCTAAACATGAGGAGGAACTTCTTTACCCTGAGGGTGTCAGAGCACTGGAACAGGCTGCCAAGAGAGGTGGTGGAGTCTCCATCTCTGGAGACATTCAAAACCCGCCTGGACGTGTTCCTGTGTAACCTGCTCTAGGTGACCCTGCTCAGGCAGGGGGGTTGGACTAGATCATCTCCAGAGGTCCCTTCCAACCCTATGGTTCTATGATTCTATGATTCTATGATTAAACCAAGCCCTCTGTCATTATTACACTTGACCCTCCTTCCAAATTTTTCAGTCTAATTATAACAGAGAACACACACAATGTGTGAATAGGGCATACAGGTGGGATCAACAGAAAGTAACATTTATTTCATTAAATCAGAGGATCAACAGTGTTTCAAAACATGCAAACACTACACTAAATTTCATCTTAACAAGAGAAAGGTAAACCCAGACTTCAGGAGGGCATTCAATCACCATAACTCACCTTAGTCACAGGTTATATTTTGTAGAACAACAAAAATAAACTTCTCATGTTGTGCTGGGAAAATCTCTCACATTTTATTGACGATGTGTATGTGAAAATTAAAAGGGGAGCTGAGAGACGAGAGGAAGAAAGGAAAACCTTTTTGATGATTGCATTAGGCTATACTGGATGGTAATGGATTTTTAAGACAGTAAACAAAGTTACTCATTTGCTGATTGTCCTCAGCCACAGTAAGTGCTGTCGAAAACATGCCTGATACTTAATATGTTTTTGTTCAATCCTTGCGCTTTGTACTAAAGTGGAAAATTGAATAAAATGCCATTTAAAAAATTATTGCTATGATATGAAACAGAATGAGTAACACAATAATAGACCATGACATAAGACACTTCTCCTCTTAGCAAAAAGATACAAGCTCTCTAGCAAGAGCAAATGAATTATCCATGCCTGAGGATTTTAACTCACAGGAAACTCAGCAAATGCCCAGATGAAGTTCACCTGACACGGGCAGATATTCAAAGGGATTAAGTCATCAGCTAAAGATAAAGTTAAAAGTGAGTAAAAACTCACTTCTAGTAAGAAGTGAGTTCTCTCTATACCAATTTAGGACAGCAATTCCTAAGGTTCATGAGAGTTCCAGGCAGGGTCAGGAGCCTGACAAAAGTTCAGCTGTGTATGCTAACAGAATTACAAACCTAAAAGCATCAATTATTATAAATGTTTGGCAGTGCCAAATCTATCACTGGTACAGTGTACTTTTAGCTATTTAAGGCCCAAGGACTTAGTCTATACTCAAATGTTTATCGATGGAATGTATCTAAATTTTAAATAATGTGGCTTCCATTCCATTTTCTTTTTGTTAAGGCAGGATAACTTCCTAGCCCTATCTCCATCCTAAGTACGCATGCTAATATACAACCCTCTCCTACACCCCTCTAAATTCCTCTAAATCACAGTCTCTTCTGTCGATTCTACAGTTCAAGCTCATGGAAACAGAACCACTCAAATTTTAGGAACAGCAAAACTGATTAGGTATGAAATATTACTAAACCAGCAATAATCAGCTGCTGAACAAGGTGCCAGTATGCCTTATTACGATACTTTTCAAGATACGTTGTTTTCCACTTTGCCTATAATTCCACAAACAATAACAGACCACTGACATCTAAAGGACAGCCCCTCACTGGACAAAGACCTTTGTTTGCCTTGTTTTCTTTATTTGTCTGCATTAATCTGAAAATCTTGGGCACAACACTGCAAAACATAGAGAGTCTCTGCAGTCCAGCATCTGTCACTGACAGGAAGCTTTCCCTGAAATATACACAAAATGTTCTCTCTTGTTCTTATTGCGTATGATGCAACAGAAGCAATCCCGTGCTATCTTAACAGTTGCTTAATCATGTTAACCAGTTCCTCCTCCTGCCTTCTGGCTCTGTAGCTTCTTTTCCCAAAACTAGCTAGTTCCTGCTTTCAGAGCACATGGGCCGTCCCCAAGATGGAGCTTTGCAGTTCCCCAAGCATTTTCTGGAAGTTCATCTCGGGGCCCTACTTTGTATTTTGAGCATTATCTTCATTTGAAAACATAACTCTTCCTCCAAACTTCTTCCTCCTCTGCTCCATGGTTGTGCCTCTTGAACTTCTAGGAAAAAAGTTATACTGCATGTATGCCACTTCTGCTAAAAGGTTGCAGGTCTGGTGGCACACGATCTTGCTGGAGGGGAAAAAGAGATAGGATTTTAGTTTGGTTTTTTTTTTTTTCCCCTCCCAGAGGTGTACCTTTTCCATATTTGAAATCTGTTTTCCCTCCTTTTTCAAAGAGGACTGAGTACAGCCTCCTGGTCATTCCAGGTCAGTACAGAAATGTCAAATTTGAGAGTCTGATTATTTGTTCAGATTTTGGTTTCTAGAGACTTTTAATGAAATAAAATAAAATAACTTATTTTCTCTTTCTTAATTATACGGTATCTGTAGGAGAGGCTGTGCAGACCAATTCCATAATATTTTTTAATTTTAATGGTTTCTGGAATCAAGGTTAAAACATGCCTGCCTGCTTCCAGGAATACCTCTCTCCATTAGGAAAACAAAGCACTCAATTAGCTAGCATTAAGCATCACAAATAAGACAGTATAAGAGAAAAAAAAGAAAGCACATTTAAAACATCAGGTTAGGAAGAAGTAGACAACCACCACATTTTGGTTGTATAACACTTTCCCACTCCCAAGTGTGGCTATTCTATTTCTGTAATAGATGTTTTTTCCATATGTTACAATTTCTACATTGTGAGTGGCTCCACTCTAAACTCACAGGGATTAGGTTACAGTAGGACCTGTCATACAGCAATACAATAGGTTGAAGCAAATGAGTATCTAAATTAAGGTAGCTGTTCATATATAGCAACAGGGAACAGTATTTCATGTTTAGCACGTCACACTTCTTATTTGCCTGCAAATGCTCGCACATCACTTGAGCAGAGAACGAAAATTCAGCTTAGGTTCTATGTTGACATTAGATAAAATTCCTGTCCTCAGTAACATGAAAAGCATCTCTGAAACCCAATGTCTCATTCAGAGGTACCCGGTTATGTTTACACTGGTGAGCTCCACAATGCCAGTACTTGTTCTTTGGCCATGAGGCCAATTAGCACAGAGTAGCTCAGCTCCAGCTCTGCTAGCCTCTGAAACAGCATGGCTGCATCCAGACTGCCTACTGGGACTGGACTTGGGTTGGTGCTAACTCCCAACCAGCGCCCAGGAGTTGCTGCAGAAAGTGCTATTTTGCCAGGGCCAGAACCATGCCAGAGTCCGCAGTAACAATTTAGGCAGTCCCAGCACCCAGGTGCACCCCTAGGCACCCCTTCATGCAGTGCACAGGAGTTCAAGACACGTAGAGTGGGCTGCGAAGCCATGGTGTGTCTGTAGGTAGCAAAGCTGAGAAGTACACTGAGCTGAATTCTGCATTCATGAAACAGTTAACTTCTGTAGATTTCTATTGGCAGAGGTTTCGATTCTGAACTCCAAAGCAGCTCAGCACAAATGAAAACAGAAATACAAACTAATAACAGTTTCAGAGAGTAATGCAGTAGTACCTAGAGTAACGGGTGTGCCAGAGGATAAGATTTGTCTTGTGACTCCAGTAAAGCTGTGGGAACAATACAATTTCTGTTTCCCCTTCCACTACAATCAAATCCTACTGCTGTACTGCAGACTTAATCTCCAGAACCAAGGAAATGGAAAGGTAAAATTCGTAACTAAATATTTAGACTTTATGATGCTTTCTACTTTTCAGGGCAGGTCTTACAGCACTTCAGAAAACCACGCTGCTCCGTCTACTGTTTGGTGAGTAATAAGTGGCATAATTTACACAGTGAGTTGAGAGGCACTGTGCCAGCGTATACATAAAACACAGTAAACTGAGAAAAGAGTATATAATAATGAATATGAGAAACAGTACTAAGGGGATTTCCATTAGAGAGAATAAGGTATTTGCATGTTGTTCACTGGGAACATAGGGCAGCTTTTAACATTATCTGATAGCAACAGCCTGTAATTTACCCTTTGGAAATCAACAAAAACATGATGTTGTAGCCTTTGCCTTATTCAATAGTATGCTATTGAAGCAGAGTTCCTCTGAGAACCCAGTCTGCCTTTTATTGTGGCAATGGTGTTACTAAGATAATCTTTAAATCATCTTAACAGCTTAAAAGACAGAATATCTCATATCTAGGTGTATATGGGGTGAATACAAAACGTATTTTCCACTAATGAGCAAAAATTTTTAACCTGAATACTTATAAAAGTATGAGAAATCTAATACAACACTTCTTCTTAAGTGGAACATCTGCATACAGGACAGTCAGTGAAGTTACTCTCTTCAGTTCACCCAAGACATGTTTATGTATGTTTACTTTGCCTTTTGCCCTTTATTCTCCCTTTCAAACCCGAAAGGATATGGGATAGCAGCAGACACACTGCTTAAGCAAACTAGTGTAAACGCAGAAAATTTAAAAGTGATCTTATTTTGATTCCAGGCTCACTCTTGCTTTAAGAAATCATGTTGGAAGTCTCCTGCAGGTGCCACGGGAGCAGACTACCAGCCTGATTTTTAATATCCAGGGCTGCAAGAACAGTATTTCACCCGGGCTCCTTGCCTTGCTATGTACATACTTACAAAGAGGATTCCAGATGGAGCTGGCAATTTGTTGGCTTGCCATCTGAACCAATCTCTCCGATATTATTTATAGAAGGTCTGCTTTTAAATGGGCTAGCTGATATTCTCATCCATCTCGCTGCAGCCCTTGACTCCGGGGACTGCCAGTGCACTGTCACAGCCATGACACTTGGCAGGCCTGGTCCTCGGTTGGTATAAATCAGCACTATTCTTGCTTACTGCTGCTAAGGGTTTCACTTGACATTTTCACTAACACTTGAATCATGGCCCAGATAATCTGTCTCACTTTCATGGTTTTACTTGCATGTTTAGCAAAAATCCTTAAATACTGTTAGCTTGCTTCTAATTGAATATTCCAACTGAAGTGTCCTTTTAGACAGTTTCCAAGCACTGCAGGATCAAGTAGTATATTATTATTTTTAATTAATATAACCCTTATTAAAATTCCCGGTTCAGTTATGGTACACTGGAAATTTTTCTGAGATTTTATCACTACCAGAAAAGTATAATTTTTATCATACAGAAACAAATTCATAGGCAAAAGCAACATGTATTCTTATTTATGTTATGTTGCAAACTAATAGAAAATAGTTAACTGTCAATTATTTCCTCTTTACAAACGATGAAAAGCTATTACCCATTGCAGTATATTTTAAGATTTATTCATTTCTATTCAAGTTGTTCAAACTTTATGCTGGAGATTTACAAAATAAAGCAATTGCATTTGAAAGATCTGGGCTGATGAGAAATGGTATTCACTGTTGTTTGGTCTGTACTACTGTTTGGTTTTTTGAACCAAGAAGCAACACAATTTGTAATATTAAATGCAATTTTCATCTGTAATCTGCCACTGCAGCTGGTGGCCCACAGAAATGCTGAGGGCTATTTGAATGCTATTGCAGCAGAACTCACTCATATTCCAAATCCTTGTAAAGCTTTTTTCCTAGACTGCCATATGGAGTGGTTTTGGATATATTCTTGGGCCTTTTTTATCCCCCCCTAACAGGGCAAGGAAATGACCTGTGGTGGATGGAATTTAAACTGATAAAACCTGAGAAATACAGGGCTCAATTCTGCATCTACTGAAGCTTCCTGTCTCCCCAGATGTTTGCCAATCAATTTAATTGAAGGAGCACCCGTGTGGTCAGTAAGGGGATCAAGGAAATACTACTTTTCCTTTGGAATCTGCTCTTTTATTCATACAGTTCTTTGAATGAAATACCTTCCGGAAACAATGAATAGAACGTCTGGCTAATGTCATGGTCAGAAACTTCTCCACATGAGCAAGCTTCCAGCACATTACTTCTTCACGTGGACTGCCTGACCTTGTAGCAAGGCATACTAAAAAATTACTTGGCCATAAATTTTAAAATAGAGAGCAAAAGCAAGAAAACAAATGACAGAAATAATTAATTGTGTCAACGTGCAGTAAAATAAATATTTTAAAGAAGGTCCCTCTCCTTGACAGAGAATTAATTTTTTCTTTCCTTTACAGTGCTATACATATAACAGCAGCAATACTGCATGCTCCTGATCATCATCTCTTACCGTGTTTTATTTCCACCCAGAAAGAATCGCATAACCATAGTATAACTAATACTGCATTTTTCACAACCCCCTCAACCAGCAGCCTCTGTTAGTCTGACAAGTATGCTGGCTAGTTCCAGCAGTGGTGACCTTTGTATGGACTCACTGAGATCGCCAGCTCAGTTCCCATAATCTGCAAAGAAGCCTTCAGCTGTAAACAAAACAATTTTAATGTTGTCTCTCATCTTTGCTCAATGAAAAATCTCGTAACAGAGTTATTTACTGCAGTACTAACACGACTGAACAGTGAAGAATCTGCTCTGATATAATTAAATAGATTATTTTACCTAAAAATCCACAAATGGCTCATACAATGCTGTTCACAACAGAAATGAGGTATAAACTTGCATCAGTTGTTTAATTTTCTTCCATGGCTCTTAACATTCCCAGACTGGCATTAAATAACTATTACTTCTTTGTCAATAAACTAATTTCTGGAATTCTCTGGAATTATGGTTTTGCAAGTCAGAAGAGGATGGGGAAGCATACAAATATGAAGATAACCTTCTTTTGAAATATAAGCATGATAAATGCTACAGCACCTTGGAAATTAGCCAACCAACGAGAAGTACTGCACTTTATCCCGCAGGGCAGCAGCCATATGAGGCAATACAACTGGGAGGGATGGCAAAAAGGAGATATATAGTCCATACACTTCTCAGAGATTTGCCCTTCTAATTAGTCTTGCTGCAGTTCCTGAAGAGGAACTGCAGGTTCCAACTGCAGTTGGACTACAACCAGGCAGGTCCTCCTTGTTCTCTCGGAGTGCAGGGTAGGTACAGAGACACCTTTTCACTGTCCTGAGAACCCTGAATTTAGCGGGAAGGCTGACCCACCTTATGTCTACATGATTTAATGTTTGAGCCACAAGTATCAGTGGATCAATCTGCAAAGAAACAGTTTATTACTTTAGATACAGTAAAATCCCTTTCATTGCACCAAGGGAGTAATACAGTTTTACTTTATCTCAATTTAAATGTTACTAATAGAGTCTTTTGAGAAGGACATTGTAATCAACCTGTTCTGGTCAATGCCCCCTCTCCCCACACCGCAAATCCTTCCCACATGCAAGCAAAGCTTCAGCTCCTTGCCACCCCAGCATCCTCTGCTGGCAGCAGCAAGCCAGCATCGCCACGACTGCATATGTTCACAAGATATCGAGGCTGCTCAGCACTTTGCAAGACTGAGCCTGTGTCTTTCTGAAGCAACAGATACTCTTTACTAGAGCCAGTCATACAGTGGAAGAAGTTACTGCGGCTAGGTGATGCCTACCGTCATCTGCCCCAGGGTTTTTGGGGATTCCTTAATCCACTTCAAGCAAAATTAGCCAGGTTAGTGAGCCAACGATGGAGAAGACCTCACTGGGGTGATTTTGCCTTAAAGGAGTGCTCACATAACCTGCTCTGCTATGGATCAGCGTACAAACCAGCACACATCGCCAGCGCATGGTGTACATGACTGGGGATGGTGGCAGCAATGACTACATGGGATCAGCAACTTCTTCTGTCAGCACTTTTGAATCTAGAAGAGGATGGTGTTTTATGACCGTAGAGCCATTATTGTTTTGCTTATCTAACAACTGCCAGCATAGTAACTTTGTTTCTATCAACATTTATCTGTAAAAAGTAAGGTTAATTAGGACTGTGTACAATCACCTATTTCTCGCTAGAATTTACTATGAAAGAAGGCAGCTTGTAGCAACCCACCACAAAGTACAGGCAGGGTTACCAAAAGTGCAGCCAGTTTTCACCGTGATAGTCTTACCAGGGAGGCAGGTATGACAAAGATCACACAACTGCCACAAAAAGGGTAAAGAGCACTGTGATCATAGCAAAGGTGAAAGCAAAAGACAAGAGTTAACTTATGCACTTCTGCCAGTCATTTAAATGGATGTAAATGATATATATAATTCTCTCTCTCCCAATGTGTTTGGGACCTAATACAGTTGCAGAGGTACTGACAGTAAAGTAATAGTAGCATGCCAAATATAGAATGGTGCACTTGGCCTCAATACGGAAAATAAACGCAATTTCAACACTATAGGAAGAATCTATGCAAATACTTCTGCAAAATATTATGTGTCATCTGATAGCCACAAAGTTCCTTTATCCCACCTATCCTTTATCCCACCTATGCAAAGTGATGGTTTGCCAATTATGCTGACCATAAGATGGACATTAAGCTATTTACCCTTGAATCCTTAAGCTAATGGACAGTCTAGATACAACAGACAGGAACAAACAGCCCACAAAAATATCCAGGAGGGAAGTTTTAAGAGGGTCTTAAACATCAGCGCAGACATTTTCTGCAACCGGCTCCTGGTGGCATCAGTGGAAGACAAGAAACAACCAACCTACTGCAGTACCAGCAGGCTGTGCTCAGGGACCTGGGCAGTTCTCACCTTGCTACACAGTCACAAATCACTGGAGGCTGGTTCTCTGCCAACACACTTTTTGAAAAGTGATGATTAAGTTTATTAAACTTCCAACTCCATCAATGTGGAGTCAATTTTAGCAATCTTATCTCCATTTCAAAGTTTCTCATCAGGGTCTTTCTTATTACTCTTTTTCTTTCCCATCTTCTCTTAGTGAGATCAAGAAGTGTTGGTACCTGTCCCATCATGAAACTAGTCACCTATACCAATTAGCTAGTATCGGTCTTCTGCTTGCTACAACTGAAATGAAATTAAATCTCTTCCTAACTTCCCATGGGTAATTCTTCAGGTCCTTTACTACAAACAGGTTTGATTAAGGGCTTTTCTCAGGTTTCTGAGTGTACAGTAGTTACAGATCACTGTGGTCCAAAGTACTCTCAAATAAAGCTGTCAGCCCAACATACATCTTCATTTCATGTTACATAAAGATTAGACTTTTAACTGAATTTACAATTTTCACTATTTTAGAACAGTTACAAATTAACCTGGACATTTTTTGATTACAAACCAAAGAACTTCCTGTCTTCGCTCATGTTTCCTTTCAGGAAAAAAACAGTTCTGAAATATCGCTAAATAAATTATATCATAAACACTGCTGCTTTTTCCCCCCCATCAGTAACATAACTTAATAGCAAGACAGTCACATTTGACTTGATTCATCTCCAGAATTTCTAGCTGCAATTCATTTTACAATTCCACCAGGAAGGTGGAATGGAGCCTAACATTTCCAATCTAATAGATTATAGAGCAAGACAGCCTGCTGCATACTCATGAAATAGTAAAACATAGAGTATCAAAAAAAAGATATAATTCTGTGCTCAAAATTCCTTACACCCAAATAAAAACTGGTACAAAAAATAAATTCAGGAAGCTAATTTAATCTCTTTCCACAGGCCATATATGCTGATAGGATTTAAATTTGGGCTTATATATGTTTGTATTAAACATGAAGGGAGAAAAAAAAATTGAATTTCACTTTTCAATTAAAAGTCAAATGCCATCTGAAATGACTATAGATCAGACACTGGAGGAAATTCAGCAATATGTATTCATACAATGTAGGGCTATTTTCTAAAAGCTGTTATTAATTAAAAAAACCCCAAACAAATAACACAACACAAAAATATAGACACATTTTAATTTCAAGAAAGATTGCCTAAGGCACATGGATATATTTAACATAATTTGTAAAAAATCTCCAATTTCGCATTCACCATTATTGTTATTCTCTTTACTTCAAGGTGACTATATTTCTCCATTTTTTGAGACCACAAATAGGCATCCACTGCTGAAGGCTTTTAAAAATCTCCTTCCTCCTATTTAAAAGCCTGTTCTTCTATCACCCACTCCTGGATACCTTGCAATAAGGTTGAACTTAACAGTCCATCTAAACCCCCTATTTTCTCTCTCAGATTTTCATTAAATCTCTCCTTTCTCTTTGTCTTCATTGGTGTGTACAATTCCTCTAGCAGTCTAGCCTCATTACTGAGGGATCATTTTTGACAGCCAATGTCAGTCCCAAAAATGGACATACAAGTAGAGATACTTGAGATCCACAAACACTAATGACAGTCTTGGTTGTCTGATCAGGCCTTGGTTAGACTTATTGCCTTGGTCATCAAAGCTAATGTTGTTGGTTGCAGGAGGAGAAAGACTTGTGTAACTTTCAACTTTGACATGGTAAGTATTCAACATTTAGTTTTGGTTGGGACCGCTAAATTTTCTTTCTTCTCTTCCAATAGAGAATGGAAGCAAAGTTAGCAACCTAATCAGGGGCACACTAAAGTTCTATGGGGGAAAAAGAAAAATAACATGTAGTTGTTATTCAAAATGTTTTTTCGAGGAATGCACCTTTCCTTCAAACTGTTTTTTCATCCACATCATGCACCTCTTTGTCTGTGTATATCTTGTGTGTATGAGTGAACGTATGCGTAGGAGAGAAGAACTAACATTAAACAGGGAGACTGGCAAGACAGAAAAGAATATAAGCACTTGAGAACTGAGTGTATATAGGATTCACCAAGCTCAGCTGATGAGTGTGTGTTTTCACATTTAGGGAAGAAGAAGGGAAAAGGATAGCATCTTTACTGTACCAGAGCAACTAAGAGTTAAAACCTCACAAAACAGAACTGAAAAGGACACACAACCTTTGTGGTAAGCAAACCTGTCATGTCTCATGACAGAAAGCCAGACAATGCATCTTTTATGTGGCTATAGTACAAATGGAACATAATTCATGTTAACCTACAACAAACTGCAATTTTGACCAAGTCATTGATTCACAAATTTCAGGATTTTCAAAATTGGTTTCAGGTTTCAAAATTGGTTAAGGTAAATAAAACAGTTGCCTTTCATTCACTGAACTTTCCTTTACCCTCAAAACCCAATCCCTAGTTTGATACAGTTGGGCAATTTTTGGTCAGGCCCAAAAGAGCAAGATCTGGACCAAATTTTGCTGACCTTGCTGTGTGTTGGAGCTTGCCTGGTTCCTGCGCACAGGGTACACAGCCCCAGGCCCTGTGTTCATTTACTTATTTCCACAACTATTTGTATGTGTTATATTCAATATGCACCACAAGTAATAGTGTATAATAGCTATCAAACAACAAATTAAATGCTTAATCTCATTAAATCAAAACATGTAAGAGTGCTCACATTGCTATGCTCTGCCCTCTCAAAGTTGTGAATCACATCTTTTAGAATGCAAATAAGTTCCATGTTCTATTTTGATGTGACCAGCCTTATTTCACATCCCATCCCACTGACATGGGAATTTTGTATGCATTCAATATTTAACAGCCTTTTTAAACAATTTCTGGCCAGTACAACAAAGAGTAACTTTTGGTTTCCTGTCTGGAATCAAGTAGCAAATGGGCTAACACATATACAGCTAAAATGAAGTGTTACAATGCTTATTTTGTAAAATGCTTTCTTTTATGACACATTAAAAAGTGTCACGCTACAAAGTTAACATAAAAAAACAACTTTAGACCAAAAATAAGCTTCCAATGAGATAATCTCAACAAGCAGTTAAAGATCCTTAATTTCTAAAATGAAAAAGCGTTTATTTAGCATTGACATAAGCAAATAAATATGAGGTCTAACTCCAGAGTTACCACACAGGGAATTCCTTCATGATCTCAGAAATGTGAAGAATTATTTGTTAGACTACACACTATCCTTTTTTTGAATAGACACTCTTTCAAAAGCCCCTTCTTAAACATAGCAAGCCAAATTTTGAACCCTCCACCAACTTCACTGTAATTTAACATTGTGGAATGATAGATGAAATAAAGTTGGGGTTTTTTACTTTTTCTTGTTTTTAAATAAACTGTTTTCTACCCTAAGACTTTACTTTAGAAAAAAAAGTCTTCATAAGTTTTAGCAAAATTTATCTAACCTCTAAAACTATTATTTCCATCCATGAGCATAATTTCCTTAAAATTTATAGGAACCTGAGGGATCTCTTGTGCAAGATCAGGATAATAATATCAATATGGCTTCATTTTATGTACCTAAAAACAAAGAAAAAACTAGTTAAGCCACTGGTTATTTAAAAAGGGTCGTCTGGTAAAGGACTCAACATAGGATGGTTAGATTAATATACATAAAGACAGCATTTACAGATGCTGAATCAGGTATCTGCATCCCTGTAGAAAGCTCCCCAGCCTCAGAGTGGTTACATGATCATCCACTGAGACAACTGAAAGAATAGTTTGTGAAGGTCCTAAATGCCTAAGTTATAACAGCTTCTACCCATGCTTTATTTGTACCTCTGTCCCACAACCAGTGCTGAGGACACACACTTCTTTCCTTCATTTCTCTGCAGAATACTCTAGCTCTTTGCTCCCCAGAGTACATTCTGGGAACTGATTTCTATCAAGTGTGGAAGAAAAACTGTTTATTTAGATAGTAATCAGTAAATCAAAGTGTATTTGTTGGCACAGCTAATAACTTCCATCATAAAATACGTATGTAAGCTGTAAAGCTCCTTGACAGAAGACAGCACAGATATTAAAAGTTTGCATGGATTCAAGAGGTGACTGGAAAAATTCCTGGAAGAAAAATTTATTGAAGTCTTTTACTTATCAAGGATGCCACCCCACTTCATGAAGTCCACAAGCCTTGAACTGCTGCAGCACTGGAGCTGTATTTTGAGGAAACACCTTCTTATGCCTGCTCTTTTCTATGGGTTTATCAGGCCTACGATGCTGGGGAAAGGATCTTAAATCTGGTCCAGAACAACCACTCTTATGGTCTTACCATAACGATTAAACTTGGCTAAATGTTTTCCAAGGTTATACCTGTATTTGAAGAGAATAGAGGTGGATGTGAAATCCATACTGTGTGTGGATACAAGATGTAAGGAAGTGTCCGTTTATACTTAATAACACAACTCAGCTTCCACTTGTCACTACTTTGTTCCATTTCAGTCATAGGCATCTCTTAATTTTTCAGGTTAAATGTATATATTTTTATATATAAAAAAATTTTTTTTTAAAGTGCAGATTAGGCAATGGGTTGAAGCTAAATTCAATTCAGACTTGATATGAAATAGATCTAAACTCAAATTTTAAAAGCACGCCATGAAAGAAGTGAGCTTTCCCTTCACTCAACACAAATATGTACTATGTAACAGTACCAGATAATATAATCTACACCACCATTTGAAACTACACTATATATGAAATGGAAACATTTCCTTACTGAGTAATAAACTCTCAGCAATTCAATAACTGGCATTTGTCAGCTGTGTTTAACTTGAGGCACCTCAGCTGAAACAAAACTTATAGGAAGACCATAATAATGTTTTCATCTTCACTGTGACTGAAGTGAGTCAAGTAGCATGCGGAGCTGCTGTTTACTGCAAATGCTTGCCTTTATTTAATGTACTTTTCGTTTCTTGTATGCAACAATCACATGACTGATTTCCACCTGCACGTTTGCTAACCGGGATAATTTAGTGGCAATAAACAGCCCAGGTTAACTTCCCAACACAATTAGTTTAAAGGCCATCATGACAGTATGATAAGAGGATGAAAAATGGATGTGAAAATCATTCCCTTCTGCCTGTTCCATGTGCCCAGCTTCAAACTGTCAGCTTAGCTGGGGCACAGCCACAAGCTGCAGTGCTTCCTCCCGCTGCCCAGAGGGAGACCCAGGCATGGCAGAAGAAAGGGAGGGAAGCCAAGGGACCACTTGAAAGGAAAGCCCCTTCTCTTCTCCCTCTTTTCTCCAGACTGTGCTGGACTGAGGGAAAAGCCAATTGTATCCACCGTGCTCATCACATACTTCCTCTATCTTGAAGATGTCTCAGTCTATCTTATTTCCCCACAAACTCTGGTAAAACAGTGCCACATCTGTTTTTTTCTCTCCTTGTTTCAGACACCACCCTCTTAGCTTGTCCATAGCCAGACCTCTTTGTTTCAGATTCCCATCGTCCTATAACTATCCTTTTTGTCCCTTCCTCATTCTCAGGGGTTTGTGCCGCACCTTTCGGTTGATACATGCCAAAAGCCCACCTCTTTCCAAAGCCTTTGTGACTTTGCAGGCAATGACATCTCCCAAATGATTTTTTTGACTACAAGCAGTTTGAGGTCGTGCTATGCTAAATGTTAAGTTCCATTCACTCACAGGAGCACATATAAAGAAAGTTGGTGCAGGACAGGTAACACCAGAAGAAAAGTCAAAAAGCCGTGAAGTGAGGGGACCGAGAAAAGCAGGACACAGAAGAATCTATGGCTCTTTCGTATCTTTTGTTCTGTGTCAACAGAACAATCTTAAAAACAATTTTTATTTGCAGTCTGACAGCAAAACAGAATTCACCTATTCTGTATATTAGAAGTGAGATGCATTAGCTACTTGCTTTTCACATGAAAACGTTCTCTACTGACTATATGATAAAAAAAGTTTTGAAACATAAAATACTCCTAGCCATTTTCCCCATGCAAAATTTACAACATTTACCCTCATACCATGACCAGTGAAGGAAAAACATTTTAAAACAGCCAACTCATTTTCTTGAGGCTGTCTTCTAGATTTCTTGCACTATTGGTGGACACATTCGTTTTTTAATTGATGGTATAAACTATCATTTTATTTATGCCTGCACAGCTTCCTGAGTAACAAGAATGAAATATAAACCAGATCAGAAAACTGTATTTCCTAGCCTACAGCTAATGAATTATGTGATTTTAGTTAAAACTGATTTCAGACACAACATGACAGAAATTTGGCTGCATCTTCTAGGAGAAAGGTTGAAAATATTTCACTAAGTAAAAAGTCAAGAGTAAATATTTTATTGTGTAAGCAAACTGAGGACAAACATCATTTTCGGCACATAATTTAACAGAAACAACATTCCAGTCAAATTAGCTAGTTCGACTCAGTGCACCAAAGGATAAGGCAATCAGAACTGCTTCCTCTAATTCAACTTATATTTATTCAACTAAAAGCATGACCAGAGATATATACTCAACAGTCGCTCCAGACACTACCAGATGAATATGTGGAGATAAAGTGCAACTATTCCCTCACTCAGTCAGCTTAAAACTATACATCCAACCAACACCCAAATGGAAAATGAACTGATGATTTCCTTCATTATCCGTCAACATTGCCATCAACAAAATCTCCATTCTGTCTAGCTGTTGCTAATGACGATCAGCATGCCTAAGCTATCAACATCAAAACCTTCTAATTTCTTACTCTAAATTGCACTGGTTAAAATCACACTCGCATCTGTCATTTTAGTGGCCAGTCCATCCCAAAACACGACAGGTCCTTTTAATCTCTTACTCTAAATCTCACTTGCTAAAAAGGAAAATTAAAATAATCACTTTGGCTACGTTTGCTCAGAGAAATGGACTGATAGAGTGCTCATAAGCAAAATCAGACATAATTACTTATCTCTATTACAAAGAAATCTTAATCTACTTAGTAGAAATATTGCTCAATTTGTCTCCACCTCTCCCCATCCTTTCTCTAAAAGGCAATCAGTTAATTTTCCAAAAGGAAAAAAAAAAATAAACCAACCCAAGGAATGCCTGTCAGCTCTCCGCAGCTTCCCTCTCCCCGCGGCGGCAGCCGCCACGCCGCAGCCCGCCGCGCCGCACACCGCTGCCCACTTACTGATTTTTTCCTCCCCTCTGGAGAAAGGAAAGCAGCAGAGCTGGCCCATGGCATCTACCGCTTTAGCTTCTTCCTCGTCCTCTCTGCCTGCACCTCAAACCAAAACTGTAGATCAGGCTGTAGTCCGTGAAGAAATTGATTATTCTGCTCTGGGAGCCAGCGGGAGACCGGGAGTGAGCGGCAGGCTCCGCTCCGCCCTGCCCCGCCTGCGCCCCGCCTCCGCCCCACCGCCCCTCGGCTCCGGCTCCGGCTCCGGCTCTTTCTCCGGCACCGGCACAGGCACAGGCACCGGCACTGGCACTGGCACCGGCACTGGCACTGGCACTGGCACTGGCACTGGCACTGGCACTGGCACTGGCAGCCCCAGCCCCCGCCCCAGCCCCAGCCCGTGGTTTCCTCCCTGCCATGGAACTTATCTTAAAGATAGCTGCCCCATCTCCCCTTTCTCGTCCTCTGTTAGAGGAGGGATGGGCACTTAAAAAAAATAGGCACCATTCGGCCACCTTAAATAAAGCACCGGTCGTTTAAGAAGTCCAAGTATGGTTGTGTGCCCTCTGCCACCACAGCTGCCCTCCACTTCACAAAACTGCGCTGAGAAAGGGGAGAAAATATGGCTAATTATATTTTAAGTATATATATTAAGTATTTATACTTAATAAATGGTCTCTCCTTCTTTCCTCCAGAAGCAAAAATGAGGTTATAAGACTAAGCAAGGAAAAAAGCTGGTCGAGCCACTGGAGGAGCAGCAGCCCCAGCAAGAGGTGCTGAGAAACAAACTGGGATTATTGCTCTCGGTTCGGTGGGAATTCGCTACCAACTTCAGTAGGAATAGAGCTGGTCACCTGGCTTTACTCCAGGTTACCAGCCTTGCTTCTCAACAGGGTATGTATTACAAGTGTGGGTGATGAAATGGTGATCATCATAAACTTAGGCTTTTCTAAGGTAATAAAAAACTTATGAGATGCACCACCAGTAAAGAGTAAATTAGTGATTAAAGATGAAAAACAATCAAAGACAGTCCTACAGGGATTAATACTAGCCCCAACATTACTCAACACAGTCATTAATTACTTGAAAGTAAATAAGTAATAAAACACCTAAGAGTGGAAGTTTGTCATACACAGTGAGACGGGATAGCAAATGAGCACAGCCTGTACGGCTTTGGCAAACTGATTCTATTCATCCAAAGTATGTAAATAAAACCAATTGTAAAGACATGTATTTTGTTTAAGTATTCATGTGTTCATCAGAACCAAAACCGCTTGGTGTCCTACGTATGTTGTCTTGTGGTTCATTGAATTTTTAAAAGGCATTAGACAAACACTATTGGGGTGTACATAGGCTGTTAGTTATCAAAGCATCCTTGCAGGGTAAGTATATTGTGAATATCCCAGCTTTCACTGCAAATAGCTGTTCTGTTAGACAACAAAGAATGTACATGAGCTACATGGCTGAGAAGCAGCTCTTTGGTGTCCAGTGAACTCATACTGAAGACTGACCCATGGAAAGCCATTCATAATGACAACAGTCCCTGCAGATGCCTTGTGTCTCTTAAAAGTTGAGCTCATACTGCAATCTTTCCTTCATCGTCAGAGTTAATAAAATCTCTCCTATCTGGATGTGCATTTCTGCTATCATGTAGACATTTAATATTTTGAGACTTCTACATCTGTTTAATTTACCAGAAATTTGCCAACAACTTTCAAAGTTATTGTTGTAATGGACAGATAACACACGCACACACACATACATAAAACATGATCCCACAAGCCTTCTATCATTAGGCTAATAATGAAGGAACGCAGATATACACAGAAATTGTGGGATCACAGTCCAGAAAGTCTGCACACCATTTGCTGTCCAGGAGATCCAGGCAAACCACAGTGTTTCACTGAAAGATCATCTGTGTGCACTAGAAAAGCAGCCTTTTATGGCTGCAGTCACTTTGCTTTTGAAAATAATTTTTTTACCTTCAGAATGTAAAGAAAAAAAATTCAGAAGAAACCAAATCTACAAATACTCTCCATTTAAAGTCCTGATCTTGCACACCTTCTCTGGTAATACCTGCAGTCACTGATACATTTTGAGCACCCATTGAATATAACAGAAAGCCTGTGGTAGCTATGGTTCTTAACATAGGATATTAATATGAAGGGTGGATAAAGCATGCACTTGTTTTCTTTATCACACCAATAAAATAAATGATAAGGCTTAGATGAAATTTTTTTATATTCTTGTTTATATTCTAAAGACTAATATTTACAGTTGAAAAAAGAATCCATTTAACACAAAATGAGAGTATGAATTCTGCTACTATTAACCTGCACTTTGTAAGTGTTCTAGTTAGTATATGACACACTTTCCAGAAAAGCAGTAATTTAATCAGTGGCAGAAATTCTCCAGAAAAATGTCTAGTGCTTCATACTCAAACTACTATTTGATTCACCAAATTACATGTTGGTTTTCCTAGATATAAGAATCTCAGACTGAAGAATCCTATGAATATTTCATACTTCTTATAGAGATAAATCAGCTTATCTGAGAAGAACACGTATAATATATTTAACATATTTGTAAAGCACTGTTCCTTATGAAAACAGAATTGTCTTTAAGCTAAGTACTATTCCAAAACTAAAATGCATTAAAATAAGGTTGGCAGGTTGTAATTCTTTTACTCTTTTCTATCACTACTCTGTTATCAACAATAATTAAATCATCTAATGTTTTAAGAATTATTATCTTCCAGTAGCAGAAACAAAAAATCAGGATGGTATACAAGTTTTTAAAATAACAGTAACAGTTATTAAGTTCTATATTCATAGAAATTCATGTCAGCTGTGCAGTTGCCTCACTTGAGGAGATGCTGTCAGCCTAACCAAGAGCAAAAAGAAAAGAACATGACCCATATTCTGCAACATAAGTGAATTAAACATGAATACTACAGGGCATAAGTAAAGCCAGTCATCAAAGCACAGAGACTGTTTCTAAGAGTGAGCAGTATCTTCCATTCTGCTCAGGATCAAAACAAGAACACAGGTGATATCTTAGGCAAGAGAACAAATATTCTTCACCATGAAAAGTTAAAAAAAAAATCAAGAATGTTCAAGTAATACACCAAACAATAACATACACTTTTCAGTTTCGTATAGGCATAATCTCCTTCTATATAGACAGATCACATCTACGTAGTACCCAAATGAATACAAAACTCCTGGTGCCATCATCTTTTGACAAGCATGTTTTACAAAGCAGCACAAGAAGCACAAAGTCCTCTTGTACTGAAAACCAAGCATCCTTCTGTTAAAACATGCAATAACCATAGTTCTTACTGATTGCTTTCTAAGCACTCCTGGCGATTCATGAATGTTAGGCTGACAATACTCTATTAAGCAATTCTGGAATAGTCACAACCAGTGACAGACCTCTTTCATCCATTTACAAGCTGTATTTTAACCCAAACTAACAAAGTACATAAGCACAAATGTGGATACAGGAAAGAAACAGAGGATTCAAGGAAGTTCCTGGCCATTTAACACAGGCCAGCTCAGCGTATGTGCTTTAATCTGCAAGATGAGGGTAAGGATCATGAAGTCAGTTGAAACCTCCTCAGCTGGACAAGGTCCATCTTAAGTATTTGGGCATATATTCTGTGAGAAAGGTGGGCCTGATCACATTTGCAGTGCTTTGCTAGCTCAAGGCCTGTAGTTTGTTCTGTTTTGACACCTCTTGAAATTCTGGTGAGATACACAAAGTACACTTTGACAGATGTTACAGCACAGCTGCAAAGCTTTCAGCTGTTTCAGGCACATTAGAGTGACTGGATATAGAATTATAATAAGTCTAGCCATATGAGGCCTAAACAGACAAAGTATTATTAAAAATGAACAAGTCCCAAGAGACACTGGTGTATTTTGTTGTGAGGCAGGGAAGCTGGAGGGCATCTTGGGATTGAAGCTCAGGGGTGGAATTTTTCCAGGTAAGGGATGTCAAGGTGCCATCCTTTATCAAGGACAGTGTCTAGACTAGCCAAGACAAACTGGTGCAAAACCAGCAAACAGGACTACTGGCCTCCACCAACCAGAAATTACAGTTTTGAATCTTGGAAGTGTCTCTCTTCAGAGCAGATAAAGATTAAGAGAAACTAAAATGTATTCATTATAAGCAGAGGCAATTTCAGTCTTCTTAATGCTCCTGAATACTGTTCAGCTGATCCAGAAGAAACCTAGCAAAGCTTTTTTTAGATGATGCTTGTGGTGCAAATTATGTAAAAAGTGGGTGAGGAAGAAAAGCTGATCTGCATTTCAACTTAAAAGTATTTCTGCACTCAGAACCTAAGCTGTTCCCAAGCCTATGTATATGAACACACATACATACAGAGTGCAGAAGACAGTGCACCGCTGTAAGTGTTTTTTTGGGAGCACCTACCAATTCAGAATTACACTCTCCATTTAGAAGAAAAAACTGGGACAAACAAATCATGTGTTGGACTTCACAAAATGCAAACATTTTCCTACTGTGTTTGACAGTGCAGACTATGCTCCCATTTCTTTCTGATACGTGGTTTGTAATGCAATGTGTAATTCTATCAAATTTTCCATTGTGTCCTGAAAACACTTGCAATTCAATTTTTTGAGAAAAAGCTTAAATGACTAGATTAAATTAATTTTAATGCATTTGATTTTCTTATTCTTCAATGGCTTAAGAATACTCCTAGAAACATGTACTATAAAGAAAAAGATGATACTGAGTTGTCATTTGCATTCTAAAATAGAAGTGCCTATTTTAGCTAAGCTTTTTTAAACCACATTAAAATACTTTCAGGGAAATCTCACCACTAATACGTGTTTTACAACACTGCCTTCTAGAGAGAAAATCCTGCTCCTATTCACTGTAAATCACTATTTCTGTGAGTTCCATCTGCTGAGTGCACTGTATGTTTTAGCAATGGCTGGGGCGCCAGCCACGGATATGCCTGCCTTCTATTTTAAGTGCAACCTCAGGGCGAGGCTCAAGACCAAATTTGCCAACTGTCCAGCTTGTTTAGCCTCAGGAATGCATTCAGAGCTGTATTTAGAATAAGCCATACAGCACCTCTGGGTGAAAACCCCAAATATATTCAAGCTCTGCAGAGTACTCATAGGGTCCTTCTTTGCAGAGTGGATGTGGATATCTGTGGTGTGTACGTCCCAAGGTATCCCATCTATACCTGCAGTGACTTTGCCTGAGAGCAGCCATATGAGATGGACTTTGTAGAGGATGCCAGCAGACACGTGTCCCCCTTGACATATGAGACTTGTAGATAAGCCCCAAGACAATGTGAAAAGCTTGGGCAAGGTACACGTCACATTTCAGGGTCTTCCTAAGGCTTGCTTTACAAGCCTAAGCCTCTGAGACCTATCAAGCTTTCATTTAATTCAATATTCCTATTGGCTGCACTGGGGTGCTGAGATGATTATGTCTGTGTCTTGATAATGCTGTATCATTAAATAATACCTAAGAAGTGGCAGGATAACCTTTTAAATAAGAAATCTTTTATTTGAACTGTTCAGATAGTTCCTGATGTTGTGGAAAAAGGGAAGGGGGAGACCAGAAACTGAAGGATATATTAGTTATAGTGGGGAAAACCCCCTCCAAAATCACAGAAAGAAATTGAATTTCTTAGCTTAATAAAATTTATTAAATGCCACGTGAAAAAATGGCACAATTTAAGTCAGGGAAAAAAAATGTTGGTACTTATGTACTTTTTCCTCCTAAAATTTCAAAGGTAATTTGAACAGCTGAGGATAATGAGGCTTGAAACGAGTTATGTTCATAGCCCGGCAGCCTCTCAATGGTTCTACCAAGCAGTAAGTAGCTAGAGACAGCAATCAGTGTCCAATGATGGTTTACTGACAGTTAACCTGACAGTGAGGACACCAAAAAAGTTTGAAGGAGAACATAAAAACTTTCCCCTACTCTCAACTTATTTATTATAGTAAAATAATGAGAAATTTTTTTCTTACATGTGTAGAAATTAAACAAGAGAAAGAAAATCAATGGCAAGGCTCTAATGACTAGGTTCTAATATCTAAATTGGTAAACCTTAATTTCCAACAAATTATCACTACACTGTTTGCCTTTTTTTAAGAGGACTTCCATTTTTTGGCTGAATGTTGTTTTGAATATTTACTGTCATGATTAGATGTAGCATTTTTAAATGCTTATTTTGATGAACAGGAAAACCTGGCTACCAAGAAAAAGTAGTTAGAGGTCTGGTTTTTTATTTCCTTTCCTCGTTCTCCATTTAAACATGACAAATTTTTTACATTTAAAATAAAATGCAATATGAACATAGCACAGTGAGGGTTTTTTGCAATGTTTATATATTATTGATCACATTATGTTAAAACTTGCTTTCTGGAAGACTGAGTGTTGTGCACAACCTAGAAGAACAAATCTTCCTTAAAAAAAAAAAAATCAAAATGAATTTTCCACTAATACAAACAAATTGAATAAACTTTTTTAAAAAGAAAAAAAAAAAAACTTAAAATAAATGGTGACTACTAATATTCTTTCCCTTCAAATTTGTCAAGGAATTGTAGTGCAGTTTTGCATGTCAGATCTTCTAATGCTGCTGACCCCAGTCAGTATTTTATTGCTGATGTATTGCTCTTCATTACCTTTCTACACTAGAATTCTTCTGGGATTTGGACCATGTATAGTCAGGACAGAGTTGAGATTTAAGGTAGTCCTTTCTGTAGAATTTTCATTTATTGAAGAGGTACTTGACACTACAACAGCAGAAGGCTCCTTAAATATGTATTTTACAGTCTGAAGAAAAAGTAAATGTTGAATAGGCAGATGTCCTATGCTCTTTGAAGTTCTGAAAATAAGTAGTAATAGGTTATTTCTGCTAACTTTCTGGTCAGAACAAAACCCCAGCATTTTATGTCATTTTTTTCAGTCTTTTGCCATATTATTCTGGTGTGCCAGTGAAAATGTGGTATTTGGTGCTGTGCAAATAAATACTTAGCATTAAAGAACAGAAAGTGAAGGACCCAATGCTATTTACCGTGCATTACAGCTATGTTTTTAAGATTGTATCAAAGGCTTTTCATGATTCATGCGAAGAAAAAAGGAAAGTAGCATAAAGTCAGCAAAAGAATTCATGTAAAACTTAAATTTAAAAAAACGCGATTAATAAGGTTTTGTTCTTGTCAGCTGATAGCACTTGCGAGATTGCTGCACCTTAATATGGTTCACTGAAATCTGCCTGTGTGCTGTCATTTGCTTTAGTAAACTGTATAGCTAGCCAAGGAACACACCTTAACTGATCTGTTTGTTCAGATTATAAAGAAAAAAAATATTCTGAAAAAAAAGATTAACTCTTGACTCCCTTTCCTTTGAAATGGAATGGATTGAGAGCAGCCCTGAGTAGATGGACTTGGGGATGTTGGTTGATCAGAAGCTGGCAATGTGCACCCACAGCCCAGAAAGCCAACCACATCCTGGGCTGCAACAAAAGCAGCATGGCCAGCAGGTCGAGGGAGGTGATTGTGCCCCTCTACTCTGCTCTCCTGAGACCTCACCTGGAGTACTGCATCCAGCTCTGGGGCCCTCAGCACAGGAAAGACATGGACCTGTTGGAGAGCACCTCTCCTATGAAGACAGGCTGAGAGAGTTGGGGTTGTTCAGCCTGGAGAAGAGAAGACTTTGGGGAGACCTCATAGCAGCCTTCCAGTACCTAAAGGGGACCTACAGGAAAGATGGTGAGGGACTCTTTATCATGGAGTGTAGCGATAGGACATGGGGTAATGGTTTTAAGCTGAAAGAGGGTGATTTAGATTAGATATTAGAAAGAAATTCTTTACTGTGAGGGTGGTGAAACACTAGCACAGGTTGCTCAGAGAAGCTGTGGATGTCCCATCCCTGGAGGTGTTCAAGGCCAGGTTGGTCTAGTGGTCTAGTGGAAGGTGTCCCTGCAGGGGGGTTGTAACTAGATGATCTTTAAGGTCCCTTCCAACCCAAACGATTCTATGATTTTATGATTCTATGAGTCTATGAAATAACACATTTCACCTCAAAACTTCCCAGAAAAGGAATCTTTAGATTTGAATATATCCTTAAATACATCCTTTTCTTCCACAGCTGAATGTCCTTCGAAAAGATCAGCCATAGTGGGAAGAAGGTCTGTGAATGGTGTAGGAAGAGAAAAGGATGCTCTGACCAGTGACCAGATTCAGTACAGAGAATCCTCAATTTTAAATGTTTGACTGGCACACACGTGAAACGTGCAGGAAGTCAGACTGATTACCAAGACTGATGCCCAGAGGAATTCTAGCCTCCTCCATGCCAACGAGATGAGAAAGCAGCTTAGTTTTCCAAGAAGTTCATTCTCCACCATTGCTAGGGCTTTGACCACTGTCAGCAGTCAAAACATCTGTGTTCCATACCTGCACCACGCACCTGTGAGACTCCATAGGAACATCATCTTTTCAACATACCTAAACCAATTCAGCTCAGCAAAGGGCCAGGTAGGCTAACAGCCCACGCTACAGCAGAGGTCAGGCTGGACTATGGAACCACATCTGGCTTTATACTTCATGCAGCTTCAACAGCTATTTTTCAGAAATTCAGCACTCCCCACCCTGAGTTTCAAACAGAAATCAAGTATGGACCCTTTAGGCTGCCCTCTTGTTTGAATTGTTCTATCTGATTTATGTGCAGCACCATGGCTTTCATCCGAGATGCACAATGTAATTTAAAGCAGTATGTATAACGTTAAGCCCATATGTACCCTAGCTAAAACTGATAAATGGAGTACAATCTTTTGCAGATGGCAAATGTGCTAAACTGTTAAGCTCTGCTCTGAGTATACTGGTTAAACCAAACTTATTTCTGGAACAGCTTTGTTCTCAGTCCTTCCTAAATAGACAGAAATGGGCCAATGGAAAATATTTCAGGATCTAGCCCACATATTCTAGAATATTGTAAACAGTCTAGCAATCACTTATTGACTGTAATTTTAAAAACCTTTTCTTCCCTTTTACAATTTTTTTCTTGCTATTCTATTTTACACCATGAAAAGGAAGGGGAAAACAGCATGGAATTTGAAATGTTCATTCTCACAAACAGGCACGAAAAATGCATTAATTTTTCATGTATCTTTGCAGCAACTGTACTGAATAACTTGCATTTATCACTTGCAGGTGACCCCTTAGCATACCTATGTATCTCCCAACACATCATAAATCCATTACCAAAGGAATGAAATTTGGATAACTGTTGGTGTAATTTTAACTAACAGGTATTACACTGCCACAGTTGCGTGTGAATCTATTGGATTCATCATTGTGAAGAGAAGCGCCAGATAGTCTCTACTAAAAGATCAGGACAGGCAGTAACACTGACTCATTTCTTATGGTATTCTGTTCCAAGGTTTTCTTGAGACCAAAGCAGAAAACTTATTCTAAATGGAAAGGAATGGAGAACTGGGAATGCCAGCCAGCTTTTGCTTTCTTGGATGACTGTGAAGTAAACTCCTTTTGGTTAGTCATACACAAATTCTTGTTATTCCTTTCATATATTCTCAGAAAAACTTAAGTAACACAAAAATCGTGTCCTTCCCAAAAGTTAACAGAAACTTCTACTGGAACCCAGCCATTCTTTTGCTACAGATCAACAGCCTCCTAATTTTAATATTGATTTAAATAAATAGTTCTGCGAGTTTTTCACTGGCCTGCAATTACAGATGAGATAAAATACTAGAGTTCATTATAAAAATGTAAACCTAATTATACTACTTACCCAAGAGACTCTAACATATGTTTAACATAAGAATATACTTACAGATTTAAAATTAAAATACGTGCATTTTCAAATAAATTCAAACCAGTAAGTTATTTTGTAAGTCACTACGTATAAGAGTATCAACAATTAATCTGAATGTTATGTATACCTCAAAGAAGTATAAAGTAAGAACAAGGAAGCAAAGTTTGTGCATTATGATTTTCTATCACATCTCTACAAAAAGATGTAAAAGTGATATCTACTTAATATGAAGTTGGTAACACTGAAAGTCCTCCTAGAAATCTAGGGAGTCAAAAGTGAGCTAACAGCTAGGAGTCATTTACTGGAAGGTTCTCAAAAAAAGCCAGCTAGCACTACACCTAGAAGACTTCCTCATATCTTCATCTAGAAACATGTTTATTGTCTTTCAATCTCAGTTTTTAAGATTTATGAGGGAAGTGCATTCTGGAATTTTAGTTTCATATATGAACACTTATTTGTACAAAAATTATATAATTTTGAGAAAAATATTTTCCTTCTTCAAGGAAGAATTGGGAGCTTTGTCTGAGATGTCTGTATTGACCGAGTACAACATAAGTAAGTGAGTGGGCATTCCTACATATTTCTTTACTCCAAGGACACGGTGATATTTCTAAAGGTCAAAAAAAAGGGAACGCGATTCTGCATTTGCTGTCAGACTAAGCAGAGGATACAATATCTACTAAGTGAAATGACAAATTCTTTCTCCCTTCCTCAATGTATTGAGAAATACTTCTTTACAAAATGTACTCATGTATAAACAGGCTTTAAAAGAAGTAAAATGGTTTCCTTTGTTTGCTATGGATTCTGTTTATTTCCATAAAACTTCTGTGTACTGTACAAAGTACAACTGTGTTTCCCTCCTAGAGAAGGGAAAGAGACATTTGTTTTCATCCTTAGCAATGATAAATATGTTTTGGACATAGGAGAAATCACTGGTTAACAACTTCAATATCTGCTCTGATTTTTAAATTGCTGTTTTATACTAACTGATAAAATAGGATTTACCTATTTATTTTAATTACAATGTTAAACATGAACTTTTTATTTCAGTGCTAATGAAGCTTTTATGTAAGGATGCAAAAGATAGCATAGCTTGAAAAATAAGCTAGCAACATACAACAATCAAAAAAGATGGTCCTTTAAATGGACATTCATAAACATGTCAGTGTATCAGACCCTCCAAACTGTTTTCAAAGAAAAGGAACATTTCAAAAGAAAAGGAACATTTTGAACAGGTTGCCCAGGGAAATGGTTGAGTCACCATCCCTGGAGGTATTTAAAAGATGTATAAATGTGGTGCTTAGAGACATGGTTTAGTGGTGGACTTGGCAGTGCTAGGTTAACGGTTGGACTTGATGATCTTAAAGGTCTTTTCCAACCTAAACAATTCTATGATTTTACGATTCAGTGAAACATGTACTAACAATACATGAGAAAATTAACATCTGGGCTGTTAAGTCCAAAGCCTATGATGGGGAATCTCCTGTGCAACTGCTAGGAAGCATGTCTGATATATGTCAAGGTACCATACAAGTTCCATAGTCAAAGGCTGTCCAAAACCACATTTATTCAATGCTTTTCTGGTGTGCTTTTTCTTAAGCTCCTCCATGCGAACACCACCCACTTCTGTGGCTAAATTGATTAAAAGGTTTCCAGCAAGAAAAGAGCTGCTTAAAAGGAATGTTTTGCATTACCTCACAGTACAGTAAGTACTGTGAGTTATGCTATGTAGACATGCATGCATGTGCATATACAAAAACATGCAAGCGCACACACACACAGACATATATATATGTATGTACTGGTAATTTGTCTCTGATGTATACCAAAAAAAGACAAGCACCAAAAAGAGCATTTAGATAGGAGAGTTGTGTCTGCCTCCAAAAACTGAATAAAAACCACATATTCTACTATTGTCCAGCAGTAGAAGTAGTCATGTTTAGAACTAGCTCAGTTTGAACTGCCTGGGATCCATCTACTTAGCATCCAGAAACTGGACACTCCCTTTCCTTTATCAGCCACAAGATTAAAAGTCCGGTGGGCATTTTAACATTGTACTTGTGACTCCCTTAAGACTAGATACTCCAAGAAATAATCACAGCATTACAGAGTCTGACTTGGGGCAGGGGGTGCTCATTCTTTGGCCCTATGAGATGTCAGCCCTCCTTGAAGAAGGAGATTCCATGCTAAACTGCTGGTTGTGGCTTTTCCAGCCTTTGGGGGCTTGAATTCCCCCAATCTGGGGGAAGAAAAAAGCCCCGATGTCCAATTTGAGTGGGAATTGTAATCAAACAATACATATAATAAGTATTTCCTCTTCAAAATAAAAAAAGTGAAACGTGATTTAAGTACCCATGTATCATCCGCAGAGGATACAGGGGCTTTGGATCCCAGTAGGGTGAGATGCCTAACTCAAAAATCAAAGAAAGACAGAGAGGTGTTGATACAGCGTTTTGGCGGGTGTTTCCCACTGGCTTGTTCAATGTAGCATTTAGTTCAGCCTGCAATTTCTTGACTCTGCTCTGAGATACTGGACTCTGCACACAACTGGAAATGGACGCTTCTTATTCTAGAGCCAAATTCCTACAAAAGATATTGACCTCAAACCTTTCTTTGACATGTAAGTTTTGTTTATACACAAAGATATATAACAAACCCCTCCTTTAATACAAAACAGCAGGACTTGTCAATATAATACACCTATGAAATGCACTTTTCAGTCAGGCAGATAACACACATTCAGTCCATGTGTTGTATTTCATGGCACAAAAGACTGAACCAGGACTGTGGACCAAAGTCTGTTTGGAAAACATCCCTTAAGAGAGAATCTATAGAGAGAATTCTTACTCTAATGGCACTAACTGCAGAAAGTTATTAATATAATTGCACTCATGGACCATTACATTTGTATTTGCACAAATGTAAATTTGCATTGAAAAAATTTATACATGTGACAGAATGCAACCCCTTACAGATTCTTCCATTAAATTAAAGAAACCAATAAAGACAAAGTGTTCAAATAAAAAGGCCATAGTCAGAATAGCTACCACTCCAAAAGATAAACTTATTAAATATATGTAGCTGACTAATTCCATGCATTTGAGCATTGCAACTCATCTAAAGTCTAGAAAGAGGATTGCTAAGTAGAAGCTCAAAAACATTCAAATATTCAAAAATATTTTGTACTCAACTACTGCACTCTACTGTATAATTCTTACCTTAAAATCTACCCTACTATAGAGCAGTATTCTCCCCAAATAATATTTTTTTCCTTAGAATTTCATTAGGTAACCTTCCCCACCACTGGCTCTGTACCACTGAAGTCCCAAACTAAGAAAGAAGTGAAGAAAGGGACTGAAAGTGATTGGAGAGTTTAAAATTGAAAGGGCAGATAAACAATGAGAAAGAACTAAATTTTTAAAATCTCAGCCCGTGTTCCTCATAAGCAACCTGGATAATTACAGCATCATGGTGAAAATTGGTAATATAAGCCAACAAAGGCCCCATGAAATAGAGAAGTGGTAAAAATACAGACTATTCTTTATCAGGAAATAATTTATAATAGTTTAAAAATAACTACGGCATTATGATTTACACATCTGTATTTCAAATTACGGATTTAGGCTTACTTTGAAATACGTTTGTTATGCCTATAATAGAAAGAATTGTATTATAATATTTTAAACTCCATTTGGAGAAACAGTATGTCTTCAAGTGTTTTGTGTTCTTCAAAATTAAGAAAAGCTATCCCCAAGAACATAATTAACCACTAAGTACATTCAAACCAATCCAGGTACTGAATTATGAAGAAGGATAAACCAGATGTTCTGGATATTTCTGAAAATAAAAAATACATATGAAAAGCTCTGACTACATAACTAGATAACTACAAGTCAATTGGAAGATGTAAATGACTGAGGTAACAGATAATCCAGATTATGGATGGTAATTGAGTAATTTGGAGATTAGCATCTTTACATTTTGGGTATTACATCAGGAAAGGAAACTATAATGTATAGAAAATGAAATTCACCGATAATGAAGATCACAAAGAATTCAACATATGCTTCTAAAAGAGTACATCCAAAGTAGGTATATTTGCCATGCAAAATGATTGCTTTTACTTGCTTTCATGTGAAAATAGCATTTCTAATATTAAAGATACACTAAAGACCCTCCTCTTCTGTCAAAGGTTGTATAACATCCTAATCAAATGACGTAAATTTTTAACTTCCAATGCGTTTTGTGTTTGAAATACAACAGATAGGAATGGGGAAGAAAAACTATAGGGCTTGCCTCCATTTGAAAGATGAAATAACACTGGCTGGGAATTTTAAAATACTGAGAGCTGTTTCTGAGCAATTCCATATGTGAACACTCTTATTTTGGAATAAGAGTGCTTTTTTCCTGTTCAGCTTGACCCACTTTCCAAGCATATTGAATTAGAACAGTTTTATGTGTAAGAAGGCCTTTTGTTTGTTCTCTTGATTAAAGCAATAAACTTCAGTATCTAGGGTTTCTAATTCAAAACACCTTAAACATTTTAAAAAAACAAACAAACTATAGAAACAGTGTCTAGGTATTAAAATGCAATTGTTGCATTTTCACTGCTTCCCTAAATGATTTCAAAGTTAAAAGTGTTTTTAAACAGTCTTCAGTCAATAATTACCTTCTGCTGTAATCCATAGGCTCTGGATGGTTACTCAGAATCCTTGAAGACAAATCTGCTCTTTGCAAAACACGAAGTTACAGGAGAGGCTTTTAAAAGTGTATGCCAAACTGTAGTGTCTCAGCACTTCAGAAATCAAGCGATTGACCTAAAGTAAAACCATGCAGTCTAGAGAGGACAAGAGGAGCTCACTCTTCCCATACTCAGAGCTGACCTAAATCCAGGTGAACAGAATCTGTGGTGCCAGGTCAAGCTATCAGGCTCAGCACTGTGCCAAACACATACACCCAGGTATCTGCTTAGAAAGCAAGTGGTGTAAATCCACATCGACTCAGAAAATACAGTGTAGACATGTTTAGAAACTTCAAAAATTGGAAGTCTAAATTCAGGTGCCTGTAAGTATGTCTAATAAGTATGAGTATGTATGCACGTTTGACCTAGGCCTGGCACCACAGCTTTGGACACATAAGTCTCCTGACCTACTGATGCTTGTGTAGAAATTAGTACATAGCTAAACACTATAGCATCAGCCTGGAGACGGCAGCGAATGCTTGAGAAGCAGGAAGAGCAGCTCATTAAGCATTGTCATCTCCACCTGATCCCACGTGCTCCTTGTCTGTTCCACAGCACAAATAAGCAGTGTACCTTAAACCACTAAAGTAATACCACATAGTTTATGTCATGAGCGGTTAACACATTTAATCTTGCAATGGAACAGCGGAGGAATGTTCACATAGCATGAAAGGCAGCATAAAAAAGTTATTTCTTATGCATTGCTCAGCCATTTATTATCAGCTGTAAATGGCAAGTTTTGGCACTGTTCTGCTTACAGTGGTTCTATTCTAACCCATGTCGTCTGGTAAATTTTCATGCTGTGGGGCAGGGGGATTAAGCCCAATGCTGGACTGTCCACAGCTGGATGGCTGACAAATAAGGGCCCACAGGTGGACTCAGATGTAATTCACTAAGAAGAAATAGAAACTCTTCACCTATGAAATAAAACAATATGTTTATGAATTGTATGTTGCATCCTCCAGAAGGTTCTCTATACTCCATGAGTATAAAGAACCAACTATTCATACCCAACAGATCCATGCAACAGAGAGATGTTTCAGATTTCTCTCCTGTCATTAAATCTTAATTCAGATCTTAAATGTTCGATCTTCATTTGAAAAATCAGAAGATTTCATACAACGTATTCAGCAGGTACTGTGATGGCTCTTTCTGATGTGTTTAAGAACAGATTAAACTTTAAGTAATTTGGCAGGCTACTATTAAGACAATAACAGTATGTTTTAGCTTGTGGTTGATGTAATCTTGCTCTTACATTCTACTTTCATAAGAAAAAACGCATTGCTGCTTTCTAGGAAAAAAGAAATGACACTATATGCCACATTAATGATGCTTCTTTAAAATCTGCCACATTTTATCTTGAAATTATTTCCACTGAAAAGAAACTACTTTTACAAATACTAGGGGCTTCAAAAATATTTAATGTACAAAATAAGAAAATTACTGGAAATGAAATTATCACCTGTTTCTATTCATTGCTGAGTACTGTTCTGAAAGAGAAATGTAAGTTGTGGTATTAAGCAAAACCAAGTCCTTTTCCTCAACAACTGAACTTTTATGTCAGTGTTTGTATTATTCCTGAAGTACTGTTCTCTATTGATTTGCAACCATGTCTTATTTTAGAATACCTCACAGGATTAGGTAGGAAGCTTAGCTCTGTGTAACCATGCAGCACACTGGATAAGCTCTTCAGATCTGCACTCACCATCAACAACTGAAAAACGGTGACATTCAAACAATGGAAAACTGGTTTTCCTTTCACTCTACATCTTTCGAACTACTGAAAAAGACTCTTCACAGGAACTGCAGAAAAGCTTAATTCAATTACAGGAAATCAAACGTACCTTCCCTTTGGTGTTAAGACTATACAATAAATATGTATCAACAAAAGCAACATCCTAGCTAGGAAAATTTTAAGTATAAAAAGTAATTATCTTTTATTGATCTATTCAATGAAAGAATATTACATATTTAATTTACTCCACACCTCCTAGGCGGTCTGCTTACTTTTTGCTATTAACATATCTTGAAATTAATGTTTTACATATTTTCAATGTATTTTTAATATATTAAATTCAGGAATAAATTAGTTGTTTGGACACCAAAGTCTGCTTGAGGAAAAATGTCTTTACAGCATAAATACTTAAAATACAAAAAAGCTGCTGGACATTATTAAATTGTATTTTATAGCATATTATGTTATATTGTAAAAAATCAATTCTCCCTTTTTTACATCCTCAACTAAATTTTTAGTCATGAATCACATTCTTAATTATGTCAAATATGCTTTTGTGTTTTCCTGTCAGATTTACTTCATCAGTTTTATCCCACTGTTTGCGCATATTTTTGAAAGTCATTTGTGGAAAATCTCATTTTCACTTATTTTCAACTACCGATAACAGCTCTGGCATTAAAACACACCACTACTTCAAACACCTTTTTGATGAAAAATAAAAGGACAATAGTCTTTAGAATAGAATTATATTGTGGTATTTTTAAAAGAAAATTGCAAAAATTACCCTGTACAATAAAGCAAATACTATATACCTCATAATCACAGAATCACAAATCACAGAAGGTGATGAGGTTTTACTTACTTTCAGTATTAGGAGACACATGATTGAATACTAAACATCACGTTCCTGTCTTTAAAGCTCCTTGCCACTTTCTAATGAGAAGTTTGTTACACATTTGCCAACATCAAAACTCAAAGGACAAAGGATGAGGAGAAAAAAGGATGTGAAGGCTGAGGTACTTAATGCCTTCTTTGCCTCAGTCTTTAGTAGTAGAACTAGTTGTTCCCTGAGTAGCCAGACCCCTGAGCTAGTAGATAGGGGCAGGGAACAGAACGAAGCCTCTGTAATCCAAAGGGAAATGGTGAGGGACCTGCTACAGCACCTAGACATACACAAGTGTGGGGTCCACCCGAGGGTACTGAGGGAGCTGGCGAAGTGCTCACCAAGTCACTTTCCATCATTTACCAGCAGTCCTGGCAAACCAGGGAGGTCCCAGTTGACTGGTGTCTAGCAAATGTGACACCCATCCACAAGAAGGGCCAGAAGTAAGATCTGGGGAACTACAGGCCTGTCAGTCTGACCTCGGTGCCTGGGAAGTTCATGGAACAGATCATCCTGAGTGTGTTCAGAGCGGCCAAGAAGGCCAACAGCATCCTGGCCTCTATAAGAACGAGTGTGGTGAGTAGGATTAGGGAAGTGATCGTCCCCCTGTACTCGGCACTGGTGAGGCCCCACCTCCAGTACTGTGTCTGGTTTTGGGCCACTCACTACAAGAAAGACACTGAGGTGCTGGAGCGGGTCCAGAGAAGGGCAACGAAGCTGGTGAGGGGTCTGGAGCACAAGTCTTATGAGGAGCGGCTGAGGGAGCTGGGGTTGTTCAGCCTGGAGAAAAAGAGGCTGAGGGAAGACCTTATTGCTCTCTACAACTACCTGAAAGAAGGGTGTAGCGAGGTGGGGGTCGGTTTCTCCTCACAAGTAACAGGCAATGGGACAAGAGCAAATGGCCTCAAGTTGCACCAGGGGAGGTTTAGACTGGATACTAGGAAAAATTTTTAAATTGAAAGGGTTATCAAGCATTGGAACAGGCTGCCCAGGGAAGTGGTTGAGGCACCATCCCTGGAGGTATTTAAAAGACGGGTGGACATAGTGCTTAGAGATATGGTTTAGTGATGGTCTTTGTCAGAGTTAGGGTGATGGTTGGACTAGATGATCTGTAAGGTCCCTTCCAACCTAGACAATTCTATTCTATAAAGTCAGGGACATTAGAGTTTGCCCTCAAAACAATGAAATATCATTCTGAAATTAAAATTTCCACTTTCTAACCATATTTACATTGGCTATTTCACTCTCAATCAACTTATTCTCCTCCTTATCCACACACGGAATTTATCAAAATAGCTTTTAAGTTATAACTGGTAGTACAAAATTAATATAAAAATGCTATCTCATTCTGAAAAATGCTATACTAATGGCCAATGTTTCAATAGCAGAAAATCACCAAATACAGAAGAAACTGCCCAATGTAAGGATACAAGATGAGATATATCACTAGAGCTAAAGAGAACATCCATCAATTTATAATGTAAGACGATCAAAATGTAATCAATAGGGGACCACCACTCTGTTCTCAGTAGTGAATGCAAAATATTTGATGTGTGTAAGAAACCACCGTATCACCACTTTCTAGTCACTGTCCCTAAGGAGACTGGCTTCTAGACTATTAACAAATTGCGAGCCTTTCTCTGCCATGTTTAAAAGAATCATTTTTATAAGTCAATATTCTACCACATGACACTGCTAAGACATAGTGCTTTAGGGAAAGACTTTACTGATTACCACACAATACCTGTTGCTTTTTATGTAGGCAAACAGCTATTCAGCATACTGCATGCACAAAATTGCAGCAGCTGTGGATAAACTCATCACAGTGAATTAATTACTAATTTGAAATGTTAAGAAATAGCCCCTGGGAAGCTGCCCAAGACATTTTTATCCAAAAGCAGTATGACTGCCATATTATTAATTAAAATTTAGGAAGAGTGCCATAGATATGCAAGAATCTCAAGAGCAGTTACTTACAACCTAATAGAGTGGAGAAGGCAGAAGCTAGTGTACTTCAAGGAAAGGAAAATTAAGGAGTGAAAGAAACAGACCTACGCGTATTTTGAAATTATAGAAAAAGAAGAAAGAAGGACAAAAACCAGATAAAATCAAAGAATGATTCATTATTTTAGAAGTGTGTCATGCGAGTAAGAAGGAGAGTAAAAGAAACCAACACACAATACGCATCATTTTGGAGGATGTAGAATCTGGACAATCAAAAGAGCATTTACTTGCTCCAATGTGAGAAATGTTTAATTGCTGTATGAATAAAATCAATCACATTTAGGTCAAACCATCTGTTGACAGAGAAGTAGGAGAGTATCTAAAGGAGACAAATGGCAGTCTTTCTCTTCATTTAAGCCAGTGCCACTTTAAAAAGATTTCAGACAAATTGGGCAAACTTTGTATTACAGACTGTATTTGAACCCTCTTCTTCCTTGATGATGAAGGCAAAATATTACTGCATTTTTTGCTTGACACTGTAAGTGCATTTTTTAAAAAGAGCCAACTGAGGGATGTTAACAATTATCTATTAACAAAGACTATCATTATTAAGAAAATCTACACAAGAAAATAAAAAATCTTTTATTTCCAGTCTTCAGTTTCTTCTCAGTATTATTTTGAGTTCATAAAGTGACGTTATCATATCTATTTTCTGTTTCAGGTACAGATGAGTCTTTTCTTCCATTCTTCTTTCTTTTGATTCTTTCTTCTTGGTGGGTATCCCCAAAACCTATTGCTGACAAACTTGTCTTCAGTCTGGAGAGCTCTTATACAAGGTACCCCCAGGAGCATCTTGGTTTTTGTTTGAGACATGGGTGTTGAGCAGCTGACTGGCTAACATTGTAAAATGTAATGTGGAAGCATAAACTGCAGCACTAAATCCTAACTCAAGGCTATTAAAGTTTAAGTAACTAAAAATTTACTTAAGCGATTCAACTAGCCTATCAACAGCAATCTGCAAGAATAAATTTTTTGTGACGTTTCCGTTCATAATGTTACCGATCTCCCTCAGAAACATGATGCTTACAAATATAATGAACTTTTTTGTCATTTAGTTAAAAATTTGTATCTTTATACATACAAATATAAAATTAACAAGCAACCTAATTAACAAATATTAACAACTGTTCAAGTAGCATATCTTACTCACACCTTGTCTATCTATCTTAGATACCTCTTAGATCTTGCCTGTCTTACACACACATTTTAGGATGGGATGAATGACTTTCTGTAGGTGTCTCCCATTTCAGAGAGACTGCAGAAGGTACCTTGATGACAAGGTCAGACTGGACACCGAACTTATACATAGTTCCATTGAAATGTAAATCAACCCACTAATGTTCTGCTACTTAATGAGGCATCTATTTAAGGTATTATTTGAGCAGCAAGGAGAATTACCTCTTACCATATTATTATGCTTTTATACAGATAAACCAGATGTTTGTAGTCTGATATTTCCATTTCCATATTGCTACTGCTAGATTGCAACTGTTAAGGGGAACTGTAACAGCGCTTTAACCTCCAACTTGGCACACATTCCAGATATATCCAGATATATGAGTTCTGGCTGTGCAGAAAGTAAGAGTAACCTGCTGGGTGGTTTCCACCCAGGAACAGACTTCTTGAAGGTTTTCTACCTCAGAGATAGCACAGGGGAAGTCTGATTATATAAACTTCTCCTTACTAGCCACTCAGGAGAACCTTATCACAGTTTACAGGCTGAATACAGCTTGGCATGTGATAGCTTTCTTTAATGTGTATATAACCTCATTTTACACTATGTTACTATAAAAAAATATTCCTTGAAACAAGTCTACAAAGATCTTCATCAATGGATCCTGAAAATATTTAAGTGAGATACTTAATGCTAAAGGCATGTTTAACATAAGAAGATTTACCTAATGCTTCCTTTGATGGTCACAGGGTCTATTGAACATCTTCACTGTGATATAAAAGAACTGACCAATCATTAAGGTGAAGGTGTATATACTGAGAAGCTCAACTCATTTCAGCATTCACTGGTCTTCTTTGTGATTTGAGGTGACATAAAACAGTTGCCATGAGGTGAGTGGTCTGAAGGACACTTCGTTGTCTTGCTGTTTTGTCTGCTTTAAAGAATAAACTGAACTCTACTTTGAGGATGAAGCTTCAACATTATTGTCACCATCACGTCAAATTTTAACTCCTGAATACATATCCTGTGGGGCCAGCATGCAGATACAGAGAAATCTTGTGGTGCAGATGTCTGTAGGTTCTGCTGAAGATGCTGCTCTGTACCTGCTGCATACTGCTGCAACTCAACAGGTGTTTTACCTCTGCCTTTATTCATATCAAGCTTTTCTGCTTCCCATATTTTTAAACATGCTTTTTAAATGCGCAGCTACCAAGGTGATAGGTGTTGTGGCACTATTAGCCATGGTAGCATGCAATTCTTTGTTGTGGATGGATTTCTGTTTCTAACGTTAGTTCTGATTCCTTTGTAGATCTTTTCATCTTATTATATGCATAAAACTCAAATTTGGCCCAAACTCTAGGTGACAAAAAGTAAAAACTGCTTTTGTATTTTCTGCGCACTTCAAGGAAAGAAGATAACTGCTTGAGTACACGCACACGTAGAAAAAACTAGAGCTGGATGCAGTGTTTTGTCTATATTAAGTAATTTTCAATTTTCACTATTTCTGATTAGGGTGGTGCAACCTTCCCCACCTCTCCCTTTTAGGCCTCTCAGTGCTTGGTGTGATTTCTACCCCCACCTGGGCCACGTTAACAATACAATGCACCAGAACGTTACCTGAGACACATAATGGTCCAACATAAAAACAAAGAAAGAAAATGAAAGGTAATGGACCAGAATGCTATGGTAATCCCTTAGCATACCTGGCTCCCGTGACTCCTATCACTTGGGAACAATAATGGTAATTGATCACTCCTGACAATAAATGGATCATGGCCCAGAGAGGGGGGTGATACCAGAACTTCAAGATCTAGCAAGTTCTGGGCTTGCACAACCAGTGGAAACTATCAGAACATCCCACTGTCCGAGTTGGGCTAGAGTGGAAAAGGACCTGATGAAAATCAATTATCTTGGACCCTATAAGTAGTGATTCTAGTGAGACCCTTTGAGTTCTAGATCGCAGCGGGCTGTGACCAGCATCTCCCTTGAGTTTGGACGCTGCTCAGGCAGACATCTTGGGGATTTAAAGGCCAGGGTGAGTTAACCCTCTCGAGTCTCAGTTATCACCTGCTGAGGAATGCTGATGCATTGTGAGTATTTACTCCAAACTCAAGAAGAGAGAAATTTTAGCTATAGACTAGCCTTTCTTTCATCCACCTCTCTGTCCATGTGTCTCTAATAAACACATTATCTCTTAAGACTGTGGGTGTTATACTTTACTGGATCCAAATACTTTCTGTCCAGTTGTTTGTGCATGTGTTAAAAAAGGGGCAGCCGTCGGCTCATTGGAGTTGCCCGTTATGAAGGGACCTTTGGTCCTAGCAGTTAAAAACTCAGGTGTGGGTCTGTGCGCAGCCCCTCAAGTGGTGTGTGTTTGTATGTTTGTGCTCATATGTGTATGTATTGATTTGGGATACCTTATAGTAAGTTAGTGTGAATCTTGCCATTTTCAAATCTGTAATTAAGTCATTGTTCAATTATTTTGTTAAATCATCTTGTAAATCCTTAAGTCAGTTCATGATTAAGTGCTGCTAAAATTTAGCCTATTGATCTACCTCAAATCATTAATAAATTTTGAATTGCTGTTAAATCATAACCATCTCAAATATTTCCATACATGACACTGAAATATTAATAGAACTGCATTAACTCCCTCCTGTGTTTATTTTAATATCCTAGCTGCCTATAGTTACTAAAACCATATTCAAATCACAGTTTAAAATGAGTTTTTCAATATCATTAAAATGTAGTTTCTTCTTCTCTGAAATTAAAAAATAAGTAATTTAAACTCTGTTCCAATACAACTGTTTTCCTTCTCCTTTGGCTTTAGGTAAATATATATTAACATGTACAAAACCAGAATAATGAAATGCATGTATTTGGGCAAGATGCATCTATGTCCATATAGGAATGAGAAAAGCGGGGATAATAATACTACAGTTTTTTAATGATGTGGTATCAGTGGAGAACATCCATTCAAATGCTATGGTTAGATGAAGCCAGATGTAGTACTCATGTAAAAATAATTCAGAGGAATTGAACTGAATTCTGTTTGGACTGTGAAAATGACACTTCCCATAAATTCTTTATGCTTTGTCACACCAGGAGCGAGTTAAAGCCAAACAAGCGTCTGATTCTTGCCTTGATTGACTGCTGTTATAAACCACTTAATGGGACTTATATTCAAAGAACAGCTGAAAGACTGACTGTCTCATTTTAGCATCTGAGATGTCAGTAACAAGACAAGTTCAAGAAGAGATATTTAAATGTTTCAAAACAGATGTTTTGAAAAAATATTATCAATATCTAACAAATATACTACTAATCAGCTTTTATTTGTAATGAGTTTTTTACCAAATTCCTTAATCAGATACATATTCCAAAATATTCTGAAGTATATTTGGGAATAGTGGAGCCTCAATTTCACCCAAAAGAAAAATTTTATACCATGTTAAATAAACTTGTAATTTCTCTTTCTCTAAGTATTTGGGTGCATATAAATAATATCTTCTGTACAAACATGTACAGAAGAAGTATAGTTATATACACAAATATAAACATGAGACATGCATAACACAAGGCAATAAATATGATAAAATATTTAGATAGAAAGATAGGTAGGTAGGTAGGTAGACAGATAGACAGATGATAGATATGTATAAATATATCTCACTTTAATTTTGACTGATCTCTATTTTGCAATAGTGTTGTCACTAATTTAAACAAACATCCTACGCTTTTTTCCTCTGTACTGCTTTTGATTTGTTTTGTTAACAGCCTACCTAAACTAAATAAAGGTGGCCCTAAAAAAACCAAAAAACATTAACAGCAATTAGCATTTGTAAAGTGCCTGACATGTTTAAAGTATTGTATAAGTATTTAATCAAAAGTCCTCAAAACAGTCCTCAAGACCACTGAGCACTTCCACCAGCAATGCTGCAGCGTAGGGAAACACGTTACCACAAGGCAGAAACCAAGTTGCCACTGAAGTCGTACAAAGAGCCCTGGAACCAGCACTAACTTTTAATAGCAGTATTTATGTAAAGCTAGTCCAAACAACAGGAATGTAGCAATAGTACTAACTGTTCATGAACACTCCTTGTCTCCAACATAGTGTTAGTTTTATAGCATTAAGAATGAAACAAGCCAGATCTTGAAAAGCAGCCGAAAAACAGCAGATGAGGCACCAGGTATAAACAGGTATAACCTGCCTATTAACCAGGTATACTTTTAGGATGACAAAAAAACCAGTATGCGCTAAGGAAAAATTGAATATAATGCAATATTCACATGTATTTCTGTCTACTATAAGCCCTTGAAAGTTGGATCTTTCCATCAAAATTAACTCAACTAGAAAAGGTTCCTGGATCAGAAGTTTTTCTTTTTTTTATGCTCATCTTATCTTCAAAGGTTTCACAGAATTTGGGGTTGGAATGGTACCTTTACAAAATCTTCATCTTCTTGAGATTTCTTAGTCCTTAACAATGTATCTTCATTACAAACGGAAGTTTTCATCTTTTTGAGATTTCTTAGTCTTGAAGGATGTATCTTCGAAACAAATAGAAGTTTTCATCTTTTTGAGATTCTGTATTACATAAGGATGAAGGCAGGACTTTCCTTTAAAACTGTCCACACAAGAACAGATGTCAGTGAAGACGTTTCTATTCAGCTAGTTGGGATGGCAACAGTCTTGGAAGATTTCCCTGATGTTGTATGTTTTGTTAGCTTTTTCTGAGGATATGATCATTCCTTGGTCATGAATATTTTCATTAATAAGGCTAGTGTGTTTTGGATTGGAAAACGTTAGATCCACTGAATAATTTGCTTATTGGAATGATTTCTGGTCACTTTTTTTCTTTTAATATTTCTGCTTATTACCAGAAATCCGGAAAATGTTGCAAGGCATATGAGAACAAATTTATCATAGTCTTTAAGTAAGCATTTTGTTGCTGTAAAAGATTTTTCATATTTCTTTTCTATTATTAGAGGATCCATACAAGAACAGATGTTCTCTTTTCCTTAAGTAGGTCAAAGTTAAGATTTTGTCATATTAAGATTTATTAAGACCATCCATATTCTTGTTGAGATGGACATGTTGCTTATTGACATCATTGCTCATTGACAAATAGAAGTTTGCTCTATTTCTAAATGTCTATTTCTAAAGAAAAAAGACACAGTTAAGTCTTCATGTGAACTTTTAGTATGAATTTCAGTATCCCATGTCTTTCAACACCACTGCATTCAACCTTTGACATGACTGCAGCAAAAAAAAAAAAAATAATCCCAAAAACATACAACCCAAGCAGTACAAAGAGGAAAAAAAATAAACTGACCTCCGAAGACCATGACCTGTTCCCTGCTATAAACCTGTCTTTTGAGACTCACCTCTAATGTGACATATGTAAAGAATCAGCCTAATTAGAACAGGTGAAAAAAACACTTAATATAAAAAACTTTGTATTTTGCTATATTACTACTTGACCATCTTCCCATGTCATCTGATTTCTTAAAGATCTGCAGGTGCAGGAATGGTATTTTTAAAGATATTCCCAGCACATCACAAAAAACATTCCTAGATTTAAAGGGGTGACTGCATTTAAGAAAAAATCCTCAACATTCTCTAGTTATTCCACTTAGAGTGTTTTAACTCATGTTCTCAATATGACTAATAGCAGCCCCAAGATCAACTATCAGCTACTGAGAACTAACCATCACAGAGAGTTTATCGTACAAGCCATTATCCCATAGTCTCTCAGTCCATAGACCTTCCATACGTATCATCTGAAGTTCCAGCTATACAAGACTTGCGGCAGAAACGAGAAGACAAGCCTAGAATCACAGGGATGTGAAGCTTCTCTTCAGACAAAGCAGGAGGATGCAACTGTGATTTCTAGCATTGTAATGATCTAGGCAAGGTGTCTGTAAAATGTTTAAAGTCTTGATGGTATTCTGAATGTTTATTATGAAATCTGTTGTACCACTGAAATTCTCTCTGTATATGAATACAGTCCAAGTAAGGTTACATCTCTGTCAAAACAGAGACATTTCACTCAGGTTTATTCATATATAATTACCGTGTCTAATCTAACTCAGTCACACAGTCTGTCTTTATAGCCAACAGAGAGATGAGCAGTTCTGGAGAGTGATACATCTCACTCTTAAACACTCATTTTAGGATGAGAAATGGAACTGGATTCCGGGGACGGATAGTTGAACATAAACGTCAGCTGTCAGCAAGAAGCACTGCACAATGTTCTTGGAGGGCCAGGATTGAAGGACAGGCCTCTGTCAGAGTCCATGGATATTATTACAAGAATCGCCTAACATATACTCCAGAAAAAAAAAGGCTTTTCAGGCATATAACTTATAGACAAAACTGATATAAAAGGAAAAGAAAAATGTACTTACCAAAAACAATAGAGGACTCACAGTAGTAGTAACCATTCTGTTGCTTTTTTTTCAACATGGAGCAAAGATCTAGGCGGTGCAGAATCTCATCTCCAAAATAGTGGCTTTTAAAATCTTCGTACAGGCTGGAGTCAATTTTTTTCACCTTTAAATAGCAACATAAAATTCAATTAGGCATTCTACTAGAAGGATGAATTTTCATATTTAATTTCTATGGTTTTCATTTTAACCAGAGGTATAGTTAGGACGTAAAACTATTTCAAGATGCAAAAAGAAGACTGAAACAATAATGTGTTAAATCTTCTGTTTTATTTAAGCACTGTCTGCTGCAGAACTTAAATAAGGAAATAAAAGTGTCATTACACCTCCTTTCTACCCCTCTTCAGTCCTGTAGGAAACAATGCTACATACACAATGCGACAAATGCTTTAATTTCCAATGGTTTGCCACAGTCTTCATGGAACATGTAACTGGAAACTATTCTTGCTGTCATCACTGGGCATGCTATTACAATGAAATATCTCAAATGTTTCTCAAGGGCAGTTTTCTGGGTCTTTAAAATCACCAAACAGGAAAATGTGGTTTTATTTAACAAGCACTAGGCTTTTTATCTCAGCAAATCTAAAAACCTACAGTGATTTATAATATCACTATTGTGATGTAGCTTTGCATATATGAAGTGGAACGTAATAAATATTCTATTCGTCTGTTTTCAGAAAACCTAATTTCAGTAGTTATTTTAAGAGTTTAGAGTTTCTTATTCCATTGTATTTTCAATAAAAATAGATGATCTCTGTAGAAATTCAGTATTTTCTCCTTCAACCCACCTTAAAATAATGCTGTTTGCTTTTTTAAAATCATTACTATATGCTAAGGGATGTTAGGAACAACCACTGTCTCCAGCAGCTCCAGCCCAGCTGCTGGAGCCCAGCCTGGTGCCCCAGGGTCTCAGATGGATATACCTGCTGCTTTCATGTCCCAGAGACACATACACATGCTCAGAGGACATGGACATGTCCAGCTACACAGGTTGCCATTGCCACAGCCTTCAACAACACCCACGTACAGGGCTCACATAAGACACAAGTGCAGATAGCCCCTGGCAGAAACAGAAGGTCACTAGTGCAGGCGTGCACATGACTCTCTTCAGGTTCACAAGGACGCACACATTTGTGCATCCCCCAAGCACAGTCACGGCCCCTCTGTCCGCCCGGCACCCCTGCCCAGATCCCAGGCACCCACAGGTCCCCCGCTCACCAGCTAGTCCAGCCTGAGGTTTGGTAGTGAACACCTGCACCCCTCACATGCACACGGTTTGGGGAAGATACAGACATTTGCCCCCAGCAGCCAGCACACCAGTTCAGTCAGACAAGCATGCCTGTCAGCCCCACACAAAACCGGCCCCTTTTATACCCCTTTCTGTCCGCTCCTCCTTTGTTCCTCCCCATCCCTCCCCTGCACATCCCTCATCCTTTTGCACGGGCCCACCGACCCCCCCAACACCCTGGACCCTCAGATTTACCTCCCCAACAGCTGCAAAGTACCAGTTTGCCTGCAGTTTCTCAATAGCCCATCAATTAGAGTGACTGACAAGGTTTTTTTCTTGGTTTTGTGTGTTTTGTTTGACAGGTTTGTGTCTCTGTATATTTTGTTTATGACTTTCCCCTTTCCCTGACCATCCCATTTGACAAGGTCCTCAACCAGACTGTGGCTGACCAGCTCTGGCTCTTGCTACTGTCTCCCTTATCGTACATTAGTCAGGTTTGTGTCTCTGTACATGTTGTTTAGGGCCTCCTCCTTTCCTTATTAAACCCCTCTGCACTGAAAAGGTTCCTCAGCAGACACCCTAAATGGGACAGACACTGTCTCCTTCCTCACACCCTTACACTATACCCATTCATTTGAGCATCGCACTGACACATTTCTTCTGGTGCTTCATTCACTGCCGTGAACGTGCCTGACGAGCTTTTACTTAGGTACAAAATTACTGACTCCAGAAGCACTTTGCTTGAGTACTTGCACATTTATTTCTCTAACATCTAATTCAGAGACTCGTGGTCCCCTTTAGTAAATTAGACTTTTGGTCTTCTAAAGTCTAATTTAGTGAAGGTCAAATGTCTTTCCAATTCCTTAATTTCTGAAACGATGACATCTAGTGGTGGATGCTTTTCATTTCGGGTACACAACCTCCTTGGAAGTCTACATTTATTCCATTCTCACTGACGTTATTTAAGATTTGATATTCTATGGCTAGATTAGTCCTTATGTACTAAGGTTATTTTGAAATTAAATCATCATTCTTTGCTGTTTGGCTGACAGTTCTTTGAAATACACTGGGACATTAAGCAGTAATAAAAAAAAACTCTTCAGCCAGGAGAACACCTGTCAAAATGTGAAGCCTTGAGTACTCGTGGAAAGAAATGAGGAAAAAATCAAAATCACTACTTCATGCTCCAATAAAAAAAAAAGCACTTACAAGAGGTTGGGATGTTGCTTGTCAAAAACAGATTGGTAAAGCGTGAATCAAATGTTGAATGCTCAGGACTTGAGTTATGCTTGTGATGCACTATTGAAAGATATTCGGAAAAGCAGTCATGGGAAAACTGTATATTTTTAATAACTTGGAGCAACTTCTGGAACGCTGTTTGCAATGGTTGCAATTAGATGTGAAAGGATGAAACAACACAGGTGCAGGGGAAGGTCACAGTTCCTTTCTTAATTGAAAGGGTCTGGACAATGGAGATGAGAGTTGTTCCCACATGGGAAAGTTATAGGTGCTGATTATAGAGCTATGCTATAATTGGGGGAGGGTGAGAAACAGAGTACTTGATAGGCCATTTTGAAGCATTTGGTGCTGGAAGGGGAGGACATGTGCCTCTTGAGGAAGCACTGTAACGAATGGATGCCTGTAAAGGGACATGGCTACGTAACATGGGCCTGGAGACGCATTGCATGTGGAGCCCTTGCAGGCCCAGCAGGGCACCAAGGCAACAGCATTTGGTAGTCCTGTTATGTCTGTTAACTTGCTGTCTGTGTCTCCTCTGTATGTAGGTGGGGAAGGTGCAGCCTGCCATCCCCAGCCTGCAGTTAAACCACGGAGTCCGGGTGGCTGCTGTGAGCAGGTGGCCGGGCAGCGCTTGCCCCTCTGTGGGACCAGGGGAAGGAAGCCTCAAGGATAGGCCTTAACATGGCTGCAAAGTGAGGTGCCCAACGCCCTCCCACAAGCAGCTTCAGTTTCCATGTAACACACCCCACAATCAAAATGCCCACCTCCCAGCACCACATGGCCACCTCTCCAAAGGTGAGGGCTGCGTATGAAGATTCATTTACAGTTCCTTGCAGTAGCTCATTAAGTGAACAGCAGATGCCCCAACGGTTGGAAGGGGGGAGCCGTGGGGAGCCAGGCAGCTGGTAGGGACCACCACGGGTTCTGCTGGAGCACTGTCAGGCAGTGCAGAGGCAGGTCATGGAGATGCCAGCTGGCAGCCGATGCCTGGCATCCCTTGCCGGCCAGCGGGCTGGGCTGCTCAGGGGGCTTCTTCCAACCTCCCCCTCAGCGCGGAGGTCCGAGGAGGCTGGGGAGGGAGGTGGCAAGCTGCTCCTGGGGACGGGTCAGGGGCTGGCGGGAGGAGCTCGACCCCCGAGGAGAGGGGTGCCCCATTCAACCGGGAGGCCGTAAGGGAGGTTAAGGGTCCATTCCCTGCCGGGAGAGGGCTGGGGTGGGCCCCCGGCAGCGGGTGGCGAGCGGCGGTTAAAGGCAGGGGCGGGGGCGAGATGGCGGCCGGGCCCCGCTGCGGAGACGGGCCTCAGCGCCATAGCGCGGCGCCACCCTGACAGGACCCGGCGGCGGGGAGGCCTGAGCGCAGAGAGCGCCAAGCACCGGCCCGGAGAGGGAGGGGAAGGGGGTCAAGATAAAACTTTTGGGCTGCAAGGAGACGCAGCAGCCGAGACGAGCTGCCCGTCCGTGGTGAGGAGGGTGAGTAGAGGGGGGAAGAAGTGGGAGAGGGTTGGAAGCGGGCTGCTGACAGCACCTGTGGATTCTGTAGGGGAAACTGGCATGGTTGATCCCTGCAGCAGGACCTTATGTACTTGTATAGAAACCGGTACTATGTGACAGTGCTGCATAAATACCAGGGTAGGACCCTGAAATGATGAGTGGTCTGGATGGTTTCAGTCTGGAAAAAAGACGACTGAGGTGGGATCTTATCAACGCTTGATAAATACTTAAAGGGTGGGTGTCAGGAGGATGGGGACAGGCTCTTTTCAGTGGTGCCTGGAAACAGGACAAGAGGTAATGGGCACAAACTTGAGCATAGGAGGTTCCACCTAAACATGAGGAGGAACTTTGTTACTTTGAGGGTGTCAGAGCACTGGAACAGGCTGCCCAGAGAGGTGGTGGAGTCTCTGTCTCTAGAGACATTCAAAACCCACCTGGACGCGTTCCTGTGCAACCTGCTCTGGCAGGGGGTTGGACTAGATGATCTCCAGAGGTCCCTTCCAGCCCCTACCATTCTGTGATTCTGTGATACGTATGTGTTTACTAAAATAAAGGATACAGAGAAAAACTGTAAAACTATTCCAACATTGCTGGTCATTAGCTCAGTTACACCTTGCTTGGAAGCACGATGGTGGCTGTAGTTATTGGCTGCATCTTTTCACTTGAACAGGTATCTTTAATTCCTGGTAGCATCTTAATTTCTCAAGGGTTGGAAGAGTGAGTGTGAACCTGCTGTTGTCAATTACAGTTACTTATCAGAACTTTTTGGATGAGTTTATTAGAATAAAAATATCTTTCTCCAGCAGAATGAGTACCACATCAGCCACGAGTTGTGCCTTGCCACCACCACTTGGGCCTGAACAAGAGGACCAAGAGTGCTCTGAGACACACATGTCTGTTTTGTGGTATGCAGGGCAGCTAGCAATTACTTATTATGATACAGAAGACTGCTTAGTGTACTTCATGCCTGACATACCTGATAATGAAGACCTCAAGCTACTGCAAAAAGTGATTGAGGAAGTTAATCCTCAATGCATAGTGACCAGTGCAAAACAGGACCAGAACATTGCCAAATTCCTGACCAACCTAACAGCTGCTGCTGGTGATAAAGATATAGGAAAACCAGAAATTGTCCTGTTTCCTAACATAGATTTTGGCCTAGAAGTCAGCAAGCAACGAATCCTATCCAGGCAATTTCCATTTATCCCGTCTCATATGACTGCAACAGAGAAAATTCTCTACTTGTCCTCAATCATTCCTTTTGAGAGCCCACTCGTGATACGAGCCCTAGGTGGACTCCTTAAGTTTCTAGACAGGAGAAGGGTTGGAGTTGAGCTTGAAGAAAACACTGTTGCAGTTCCTATTTTGGCCTTTAAAAAGTTTGTACTGTCAGATATTGTGAATATGGACCAGGACACTTACTGTGTCCTGCAGATATTTAAAAGTGATATCCATCCTTCTGTGTACAAGTTGTCGAGTGGATTAAAAGAAGGATTCAGTTTATATGGAATTTTAAACCGTTGCAGGTGCAAATGGGGAGAAAAACTGCTGAGGCTGTGGCTCACACGACCTACTCGGAACTTGACAGAGCTGAACAAACGGCTAGACGTTATCCACTTCTTCCTGCTGGCTCAGAACCATGAAACAGTCCTCACTCTTCAAGGTTGCCTCAAAAATATTAAAAATGTGCCTCTTATTCTAAAAAGAATGACTCTTTCCCACACAAAAGTTAGTGACTGGCAAGCACTCTATAAAACAGTGTACAGTGCAGTGTGCCTTAGAGACACATGTCGTGCTCTGCCCAACACTATTGAACTCTTTCAGACTATTTCGCGTGTCTTCACCGACGATCTCCACTACATTGCTAGTCTTATCAGCAAAGTGGTGGACTTTGAAGGCAGCATCTCAGAGAACCGCTTCACTGTGAGACCCAATGTGGACCCTGCCATTGATGAGAAGAAACGAAAGCTGATGGGACTGTCAGACTTCCTTACAGAAGTGGCACGAAAAGAACTGGAGACCTTGGAGAATCATATTCCCTCCTGTTGTGTAATCTACATTCCTTTGATTGGGTTCCTTCTCTCCATTCCACGGTTACCAACTATGGTGGATAAGAGTGACTTTGAAATCGAAGGCTTGGATTTCATGTTCTTGTCAGAGGATAAACTGCACTACAGAAGTGCTAGGACTAAGGAGCTAGACAGCCTGCTGGGTGACTTGCACTGTGAGATCAGAGACCAGGAAACACTTATTATGCATCAGCTGCAGACAAAGATCTTGGAGAAGTCTGAAGTGCTTAACAGTGTGATTGAGTATACTGCACACCTAGATGTGCTACTAGCTTTGGCGGTGATGGCCCGGGAGAATGCTTACTGCCGGCCACGCTTTACTCACCGCCATGGCTTCCACATCAAGGATGGAAGACATCCGCTTATGGAACTATGCGCAAAGACTTTTGTGGCCAATCCTGTGAACAGTGGCGAGGCTACCAGACGAATAAAGATCATCACAGGGCCCAACTCATCTGGAAAGAGTGTCTACTTAAAGCAAGTAGGTCTTATAGTATTCATGGCTCTAATCGGCAGTTATGTCCCTGCAACAGAGGCAGAGATTGGAGTAGTTGATGGGATTTACACAAGAATCCACAGTAGGGAATCAGTTTCTGTAGGGCTCTCTACTTTCATGATTGATCTTAACCAGGTTGCCAAGGCAGTAAACAATGCCACAGAGAGGTCCTTGGTACTTATTGATGAGTTTGGTAAAGGGACCAACACACTGGATGGCCTGTCCCTTCTGGCTGCTGTCCTGAGGTACTGGATCAGTCAAGGCACCCAGTGTCCGCAGGTCTTTGTCTCCACTAATTTTCACAGTTTAATGCAGCTAGAGCTCCTGCCTGACACACCTCTTCTGGAGTACCTGACCATGGAAACCCACCAAGATGGAGATGAGTTGATATTTTTCTATCAGATCAAACAGGGCATGTCCACTGTTAGTCATGCTGCCAACATCGCTGCATTAGCAGGAGTGCCAGCCAAAATTATTGAAAGAGGAGTGGAAGTCTCAGAACTGATTCGCAATGGAAAAGCTGTCAAACGCATTGATCATCCTTCAAAAGGAGATCGGATGGAAAAATGCAAGTCTGTTGTGGAAAAGTTTCTTCGCCTAGACCTTGATGATCCCCAGGTGGACTTAGAAGAGTTCATGCGTAAAGAGGTGCTGCCTTCTGCAGCCTCAGTCCTGTAACAGGGGTATGTGTAAAAGCATGGATTACATCGTATCTACCATGTTCAATAGGAGAGTGGTAATTTAAAGAATGATAACTATGACTAGTACCTCACACTACATTTAGCTTGTAACAAACTGTCTATAGTGTATATCCTTTCTTCGTCTTCTTTAAAAGAAGTACCATAGTTACATATCTCTGCAATGTGGTGTATGATATGAAAGGAAGACGACTGAAAGAAGAGAATTCAAGAGCCTCTTCCAACTGTTGGGTCACCCAGTTTGTGCGTTTTCTGCCCCTGTTGTTAGATGTTCCTATTAAAAAAATACTGTAGAAAAATCACAAAACGTGTCTGCTGGTCTCATAAAACTGGGAAAGCAAAGTGTTATTTTGTATTGTGCCAAAGTGATCATTTCAGCTCTTTAAGGATCAGCATTAAAATTCCAAATAAGTATGTGCCTGAGACTCCCATACCAGCAAGTAGCAATTGTCACAATACAAACCACTGGCATAGAGGCTAAGTGGAAATACAGAGGGATTTAATGACCTCTGCCTTTTCTTATACCAGCATTTCTGTCCAAAATGCCAGAGATCCCAGGAGTTATACAAAGTATGCTGGACATCAGAATCAGCAGGGACTGATAAAAAGTGGAAGTGCTTTGGTTTTACTGAGAATCACTCTCTTCTCATAAGGTCCTATATGAAACAACTATGCATCTATGCCATATGGTTATAAAGAAAAGCAAAATTACAAATCTAGGAAGCTGAAAGCTATACTAGGGATGTAAGACAGAAATTCACATTTCATATTCTATTTTTGAGTATTGAGTAAAACTTGATATTAAAGGAATAATACCAGAAGGCAAGGATTCCCTTTCACTTCTCTTGTCATGCAGAGGATCTTTACTGAACACAGTATTTGATGTATGCATATGTAACAAAAATTCATTAAAAAATTAATGAAGCGGAGATGTGATATGTAAGTACTATAGAAGTAACAACCTTCGCTGCAATAAGTGCCTGAGATTCCTTATCTAAATAAGACAGAAGAGCCATTAGATAGCTTATTGTCTGACTCCCAAAATTTGCTGTAACTGCTTACAGTATAGCTAATAAAAGACATCAGCAGATATACCACATCTCTCTTCAGCTATATTTGATTTCAAGAAGCCAAAAATACTAACATCACATAAATTGAGAAAAAAATTACATGAGAAAAAAGTAATTACCTTCATAATTATCAGTATTTAATATCTAAACTGGTATGTCTTTGCTGAAGATAGCAAAAAGATGAACTTGAGTGCACATCAAAAAGATTTGAATTTGGAGACACTGCCTTGGGTTTGATTCAGTGCAGAATAGCCTCCTTTATGATGGAGGAATTATTATTACAAAATAAGTACCTTATGTTATCTCTATATGAAACTAGAGTAGTGGCAAAAGTTTAACCTAATGTATATTAAAATATACAAGAATAAGTTATTGAATCATGCAGTTACTGCTATTTCCAGTGCAATCATACTGTCCACAAAATAATCTTGACCGTGTTACCACTGAAGTTGAATGGTAACAGTGAATCAGGCCCCACACACCACTTGCAAGTGTTGTTAAATACAAATGGATTTTTTTCACTAATATATTCTCTTTTACTAATTATACATATAGCATTCTAAAGATATACTGTACAGGAGAATATAATATATTAAATATTCATAAATTATATTTTGGGCATTTTTTCTTGTCAACCACTGTCTAGGCTAAGGATAGCAGATACCATCAGAGCAATTTAGCTGCCAGTCATGTATGCATGTATGAAATCCATTTCACAGTATTTGCAGTTCAGGAATCACTAGGTATCAAAGGATCTCCACATGTCACACAGCATTTATCAAGCGTGCCTCACAACACGCCCTGAAATAAACAGCAGTCTGGATGAATGAAAAACAAAGGGCTTGTGACTGACCTCTGGCAACACAGCAGGCTAGTGAGGGAAGCACCAATAGAAACGTTATCTTCAAGTGCACAACTCCAGTTGCTTCTTTCATTGTGTTTCATTAGGTTCTTTGTATAGAAGATAACGATACTAACACAAGATTCTTATCATCCAAACAATCAATTGTGGAAATAGCTAAACATGTGCAAGTAAATTATCTCCTTTATTTCCTTCCAGAAGGACACCTAGAGGCACTGTAGCTCCTGATTTTGAGGAAGTGTTCAGTGGCACATTTGATCTCAGTTTGTCCAACTAAGCATGAAGAATAAGTTGCTCCCACTTCTGAGTAGGCAAATAAGTTCTTTAACCTGACAAGCTGAAGGAGGTAGAGTAACTCAGATAATGTGGGTTAGAAAAAAAGTTCTCACATTTTAATCCTTTATTTTAATGTCTGTTTCCAAGTTTTTTGCATTTACCATTTTTATCTTAATGCTGTGCCTTCAAAGTGGAAAGCTGATCTCTTGAGATCTTTAATAATTTTGAATTCTCAAACTCTTTGCTTTGTAAATATCAGCAACAATTTGGGAAAGTTAAAATATTTTCAGAAGATATGCATTTCAAAAATGCCTGTAGCTATATTAAGGTTTGAAAAACAGATATTTTTTTTCCCCCAAAAGATAACTTGTGTGGAATTTAGAAGTCATTATGAGGAGAGTGGCTTAGCAGAGTATTGCTTCAAATAAGGAAACTTACATTAAAAAAATATTAATATAATTATAAAGCTGTGAACTACACTCAACTTCTTTAGTTCTGTTTGCTCTTTTATATGCTTTCTCATGTAATCTTCATCCACTTCCCCTTTTTTGTTTTTCATACTGTTGTATGATCTGAAAATCCAATTAGACAGTATATTAAAACCTATTATAAAATAGTTATTCCTTTTATGTTTCATGTTTTTATTTATTGTTTTCAGTAAATGCATTAAACTATCTCACTAAATGCATGGACACGAGACAAAAAAAAAAAAGATAGTAAAGACTGATGCTTGTGCCTGACAGTGGATTGACAGAGCAAAATTTACAGATTTTTAATACATAATATCTTTTTATACAGTGTATCTTTAGAATACCATATGCATTATCCAGCATTATAGAGGACTAAGGAAGATGATTTGTAATGACATTGACCTGGTTCTGTCAGCAGCAATGAATATCACAACACAGAAAGCATGCATCCCGGCTAATAGTTCATGCAAGGTAGATAAATGTAAACAAAACAAACAAACAGCCAAAACAACCAAAAACCAGAATAGCAAAAACCCCACCCTATCTCAGATGTTTTAACCAAAGAGTTAAATTATTGAACAGCTGATATTCTAGAAGAGTTGTGGATTTTTAAAATGAATGTTTTAAAAAACAAGTGTTAATACAAGCAAAAGCTTATGTGCGCCTACAAATTTAAGAGCTATAATATACCACCTACAACCTGTGGACAAGTCCTTATTTCTGTTTCAGAGCAAGTATATGTGCCCTTGAAGTATCTCATATCTCACTGCCTTCTTCCAAATGATTTCACAATACTACTCAAAGTGTGCACCTTCAGCATTTTTTAGAGTTATTTCTAATTAAATTTTAAAGTATTTTTCTTTAATCCTTACTATTAAGGAAAAAAACACTTAAAATATTTATATTATGCACTTTAATTCTTACTTTAAAACATTATTTTTTTTTTCTAAAAATTATTTTCCTGGTCAATGTTAAAGGATCATGTAAAACATTCTATACAATGCCAGCAATAAAAATTTATGGAGATATATCTCATGTTAAATAATACAATTTACTGTGAAATTAGTATAAAATAAAAAACTAGATATACTAGTACTGGTTCTAATATATTTATCATCACTTTTATAACCTACTTTCATTATTTGTGTATTTTGTCAAAAAAGCTAATAAATAGGCAAGAAATAACTGCCTGCCACAAAGAATATAGAAGCTGTGTTTCATCACTACTCTGAAATTCACCAAAGCATATTCGATAGAGGGAACTGACAGTTTGCATATTATGCATAATCCAAATATAAATGTCGCTGTTTATTTGCTTATTTTCTCCTATACAATAATAAAACAAATCTGTCCAAATAAAGTGCATGCATATAATCTACACCCTAATAATTCTTCTGTAATTTTGAATAAGTACTTACATCCTTTGGTCGTGCATAGTTTCATAAAAGAAAACAGACCCTGATATTACTGTACTGAGAATATCAAGAGTGGTAGCTTAAAGTACAGTAGAGGACTACGGTTTATATTGTAGATGTACTAATTATTTTTTCTAAAAAAAAAAAAAAAAAAAAAAAAATCAGTATTTTCAAGTCTTACCTTTTCAGCTGGTTACAAAGTAGAAAGTATCTTGCTACAGCATAAGCAAATCCTTTGTTCATCTCCAAATTAAACTTTCTAGATTGCTGCTGAGCTATGTGAAATGTGAGCTCACCTGCTTACGTAGCTCTGTTGATTTTGACAACTTCATGAAGGTCAGATGTGGTTTGAAAGCTCTTTCTTCTCCTGCCAAGATGCCCTTTTCTTGAAATATCTTCTTTATAGTCTCTGAGAGGGGGAAAAATGTAGAGGTGCAAAGGTATTACATGATAGAATGCTTAAAAACGTGCTTTCAACTGTAGTATGAGTCACAGCCGCTCCACATGGGAAAAACAAGATGATGAGTACTGAAAGGCAGAGGGATTTCTAGTTAACTTCAAAGGTACATATTATTTCATGTGAAAATAGTCTTATATTTGCAGTTAATATGGGTCACAAATTTGGCTTTACTAAAATAACGGCAATTAGAAAGCTGTCCATGCTGTCTGCTTTTGCTATCAAAATAGGAACTTAATGTTAAAACTGTTCAGGAGTTACTCTCACTGAAGTTTTGGAAACTTCAGGGAAACTCTGAGTATGTAACAGAACTGTCTGTCTTCAAAAATTCTATTCTGTAGTGACTTCTATTACCTGTATTTGGGTAATCTCCCACTCAGACCAAAGGAAATCTGAAATTGAAAGCTATAAATTCTGGCACTGGATTTACATGGCGGAACTAGAGAATGTACTGGGTATGCTGATGACTTTTGGTTTTTTTAAGCTTCACTCTTGCCTTCTAAGCTAATTTCCTATTTTTAATATACACTTCTATCTGTCTACAGCCCAAGCCAAAGCAACCCTGCTACACTGACCTAGTTTACTATTTCCCAACTCATCTGCCCAATGTAACATTTCATTTCTTGGAAATAAATTTTGGTATAATTTTTGAATTATGTTCCATATTCCTTTCAGGTGAAATACTTTACATGAAAAACTTATGGTTTAATTTTGAAAAAAAGTTTAGCTAAAATTGATAAAACCTGTGGCAAAAATAATACCAATAAGTAGAATATTTCTATTACTGAAAAAACAGAAAAACTGCAAAATCTTTTTTTTTTTGCTTTGCAAATACAGCTTCCAGTTTTTCAGTAGCTGTAGGTCTTGCTGACTTATACTATCCCTGAACTAAAAATCAAAACAGTGGAAAAAAATAAAATGAATCCTATCACATGAATTTAATCAAACCCTACCATAACAATGTATTTGCATTTAAGCGTATTACTTTCTGGCTTGATAGTTCAGCTGTAACAGAAAGATCCAGTGCTTTATTCTCCTACCTGGAAGTAAATGCATTACACTGGGAAGCGAACAGAACAGACGGCCAAAAAAAAAAATAGGGAAGGCCCAAGGAAGAGGAATACAGGCATATAAAGCTGTCTCATACAAGTCTGCCAGTTCACGCTCCTGTAACATGTCATTCCAGAGTCCTTACTCTTACCATTTTTTGTTTTCTATACTAACTATTTAAGTGAACTACTTTGAAATCACGCTTACGAAGAGATTTTACAAGTTTATACATTACTTTCCAACAGAGCTATAGACCTACTATATAGCTATATCTATACACAAGTACAGCTTACCTACTTTTACTATTTTAAATTGTGTCTGCGGGAAACATTTCTAAATTTACACTGAATCCCCACTAAGCTATTGTGCAGCTGTGCACACAAATGCTGCTGAACAACAGATTAACATATCAAAACAGAAGACTACAAATAAATGTTTGCTGCTTCTTCAAACTGAGATATGGAAGTTGAAATTAAGTCTTTTAGTTATGGTGTGCATGTACTTCCATGCATCCAATGGCCAGCTTATTTTCTGATGTTAGTAAGCTAATTTATTTAAAACTGAAATTATCTGTAACAAAGCGATTTTCTGGTTCCTTTGTTTGGTTCTCTGAACTGCATCATTGGGCACTCATTGACTTTGATGTTCCAGAAAAGGATTGGCATTATCAAAACTAGGTTTATGCTACTCTGTGATATTCTGCCTCAGTCTTGGGGATTGTAGTCTTTTTTCTCCCCTAAAAGCTCAAATTCTTTCTGCCATCACGTCTTATGCCAATCAGCATCTTACCTCCCACTCTGCAACTATGATCTGTGCTGGTGAAGATCTGCACCTCTAAGGGTGTCCCCCCACCTCCACTGAGAGCTTAGCGTCGGACCAGTGGTTTGCCAACGTGCATCTGATCACAGAATTTTAAGCCCAATGTTTTCAACAGCATAGACTGATCACTATAATCGTATGTTACAGTGGGACGGTAGGGCTGAACAGCAACCACGTGGCTTACATGTGTTCATTTTGTGCTAGATAGCTTTGTTTGATTTCTGCTTCTATTTATCTTTCTAAAGTCATCTTACTTCATACCTGGCAATTCTAATCAAGAAAAAACATAATGAAAAACTGGGTCAGAGGAAAGAAAGCATAACCTCAGAGAGAGACTGCAGTTTTAAAGTTAATAGATTTAAGGGGGCGGGGAAGGGTGTCCACACATATTCTCATGGTGATCTGACTTCTTACACAGCTTTGTCATGGCATAGATTTATTAAACGTCACAGGCTCAAGAGATTGGCCACACTTGCTGGTACTACAGATAGCCCCAGTTTTGCAGTTTCAACACTTGGGGAAAGTGTGACATTTTACTGGTTAAGGTGACTTACAAACATAATTAGCACAATGTTTCCTTCTTCAAAGACAACAAAAATAGAAACAAAACTGAGTAGATGGAAGGGGGGGGAAAGAAACAAATGGAAAGGCAAATGTTTTCCTGAGAGCACAGGAAGGTTAAAAGATAATGTAATGCTATTAATATCCATGCAGCTCTTTGAAGAAGTGGCCACAAGAAGGGTTTTAAAAGAAATGGGGAAGGAAGCATGGATGCTGTGGGCAAGAGAAAGTTCCAGGCTTATGGGACAGCATGAAAGTGGATTTGAAGACTGAACAAATACACAAAGGCTAAACTTTACGATGGGGATTGCCTGAACTGAAAGAAATTAGACGCTGGTTACAAGAATCATACACAGACAATGCCCATGGCATTGAGGATCTGCCATCTTTCCCCCAGACATCAACATTACTAGCTAGACTGAAAAATCAAACAAGATCTGTGTTTTCCCATATGGTTCTCAGGCTAACCAATGTTTGCAGCTTCAAAGTATACCCTAGAAAAGTTAAGGCTATTTTTACAAGCTCAATGACTTCCTGGAACAAATTTCTGGACAGCTTTCAGGCCATCTTTCATGCAATTTGAAGTACTCTGCAATACCATTTTGTACCTTATTTTTATAATGTCAAAATTACTGAATTTCATCTGCCTCTCTTACATTGGATGCAGCTGAATCCATTAGACAACTGTTTCCCCATAATTAGACTTGAAATGTGATATATGAAACTTACCCAGAACAGCTATACACTGGAAAGGCTCAAAAATTCAACAGCTAGATCAATACAGAATGATTCATAGAAAAATTGCACATTGAGCCATATTCAGCAATACAAATAGCCATCATCTTTTCCAAAATTTCATTAGATGTGTAAAACTGCTACATATGTACATTTTCAGCCAGTCTGTTTATTTCTGCTTGTCTCTGAACCATGTTCCCTCAATTAAAAGGTTTGGAATTTAGAAACAGTATTCTGTCTCTTTATTGAAGCTAAAGACCAAGCTAAGCATAGATAACTTACAATTGTAACTAGCATGTTGAGTCATGTTAAAATTTTTTAAGTCCTTAATTGTTTAAGAGTATTCTATTGGCTATTGGTTAGCAGAAGTTTGGGTTTTACAAAGAAGATATGGTCGTCCTTCCTTTCCTAACAGCACAGAGCACAATGCACTTGCAAAGTCTTACAAGACCTAATTTCCAGGGACTTGAATGCAATCTATTAAAGAAGCTAATATTTATCACTCAACTATATGTCACCAGAGGTGAGCACCATGAATTAAAAAAAAATATTTTAGACATCATGTTATGCTTGGAATATATAATCAAAGGATGCATCAAGCACCAAACTCTCTACCGTCAAGACCATTATGAAGGATAGTATCAGCCTGAGGAGTGTCCCCTGGCTGCTGCCTGACAAAAAACTAATGACTCCTGAACACCTCAGCAATCCCCAATCTCTGATGAAAAAAAAAACGTTGGCTAAACCAGGGTTAGTCACTACCTCAGTTTCCCAATGGTTCTTCCACTACTACTTGTTTCTATATTACTTTGGCTTTCCTACAGTGAATTGTCGCTGTACCATGCCACTATCATATATCAGTGAGCTATTTGGTTATTTCAAACACCTATCAGCAGTATGGGTGGGTTGTTCTGTTTCTCTCCATCACCATGCACATATATAGAAGCAAGATGTGCTCATTCATAAAGTAGGATCCAAGGAGCAGCTGGACCATGCAATCCCCACTTTGTGCAGAAATGCCAATATGTAAGGTAAGCCTTACAAGACAAACAATGATAATGTGAAGGCTCAAAGTGCTGGACTGAAATAGAAACTCAGGAAGGATTTCATGATGAAACTCAGTTCTTTTACTGGCTTTAATCCATTCCAATATACTTCCTAAAATTTTGTCACGGTCACAAAAGAAGTGGGTGAGAATACCTGCTTTTAAACCACATCAGAGTTATTGTTATTCAGTGTTTGCCAGCACAATATGAAGAAGAATGTAAATGAAAATCTAAAAGCATTTGCTGTCCTTGCTTTCAGACAACCGTACTTTTCATTTTTAGCATTAAGGAACAAATGTGGAGTTCCTGGGTGTTTTAGAGGAACAAAGGCAATGAAACATAGTGAACTGCACATCCAGTTTCATTAAACAATACAGCAGTGCTCAGCAGCCTTTGACGAGTTCATTGTATGTGTTCTGTACAGCAGGATGTTAACAATCAAAAAATATCTCATAATAAACAATCAAGGAGAAATTAAATGGCAGATTCAGAGCCAGGCATGCACACAGTTAGTTTGTTTTATACATTTCACATACACAACTACAGCAAGAACAAAAACCATAATAAACATCAAGGTGCAAAGATAAAATACGACGACAAACTGAAGATGGTTCAATCTCCCTACTAATTGAATAAAATCCTCGCAACAATTTAAAACTTTGCTTCCCATCCCACCTGACTACACAACAGCAAATTAGAGATCACCTGGTCTGTAAATGACAAAATCCTCCCCTAAAATTTACTTTCTCCTTGCCTTACAAACATCCTCTACTTATTCCTGCTACCCCAACTTCCCTTCTATTAAACCCTCATTCTTCTTCTTCTGTCTGCCCTCTCTGTACCTTGCTGAAAATGCCATTATACAGCCAAATCACATTTTTCTTAGCAAATTGAAAAGATTTTTTTCGTTCTTTCTGACTCCTTTCACACACTCCTTTCATCAAAATTTTAAGACCCTGCGTGAAGAGTAGTAGAGCCCAAGGGCAGGAGAGGCACTGCAATACAGTGCTCCAAAGCTAGGCCCCATCTCAGCCTATTGTTCTTGCATATCTACTGCAGCCTCTCCTACTTGTCACATGTCACACAAAAAAGGCAAGCTAAGAGATTTGGCAATACCACAGCATTTCACATTCACATGCAATAAATGTTGAGCTCCAGAGCAAACTGTATTTAATAACTACTACCTGTTGAAAGCACAAGCTCATAAAACTAACTGGTGTTATACTAAGTCTTAATAGTAACTCTTCATTTTCACTAAAATGTTTGTCCCTGTTGTCAGCATTTGTCTAGGGGTCTAAAGGGTCTAAACCGAAGAAAACTGTCAGGTAGTGCAAAACTAATATAGAAAAGGTTGCATGCAGAAAACAACGTAACATCAAAAGGCGTGAATAGTGCTCAGGTCTATTGGAATCAGTCCTTGATGTAAGTAAGTACAGCAGGTCTGGGCTTTTGTAACGGAATCAACGAAAAAATTGTTGGATTTTTTTTTCTGCTGGTGATATTCATCACACAATACAGCGTATGTATATTTACTGACAGAAGACAATTATAATCGTGAAACAGCAGAACACTGCCACTTTCAACTTTAGAACATGCTTCTCTTGTTACTGTGGGTGAGCCAAGTTCCTACACATCCCAGTTAAGTTCCACTACACACATCAGCAGGAACTATAACTAATGGCACATGAACTAGAAGAAAATCTAACATGTCACAGCAGTACATTTTCAATGCAACTGTTATGTAATTGGACTGGCAGCTTTTTGCACTTTGTACAAATCAGTTGTTTTAATGGAAAATTATAAGTTTTGTGTTCTCAATTTTTCCATCATGTGAAATGACAAGAATAACTGACGAGAGGCAAAATTCATTTATCTTAGCTTCGGCCATCTGGAAGTAAAGTGAACTAAATTAACTGAATTAAACTATTTCTCTAGGCTCTCTGAAGTCAGGGCAACGTAACTCACCCTAAAAAAGATGCTAAATGTATGGCTTCATAATCTTTAAAGAAGCTCATAAACCACCATCCTTGCCAAAACAGACTGTTCCTCTCCAGCCCCATGCCAGCAAAAGCTCCCATCTTTTGTGCCGACAGTCATGTAGCTGTACAGTAAACTGCGCTGGCAAACTGAGTAGCTTAAAAATTAGCTGGCAAAGGTAAAAATGTTAATTTAACCACAGCTGAATTCATCACGTGGCTGCACAAATCCCCAGCACAACAAAAGGGGCTGGACTGCTTTGGTATGGTGGCAATGCCAGGTTATGCTTGAGTAAAGCTGTGATGTACCTGGAGAAGAAGATGGGCAGCATAACTCGCTTTCCATTTATCTCTCTCTAGTATGGACTGTTAGGAAAGTCAATTTAGTAAGATTAGACTAGGTGTCATTTTTAGAAAACTGAAGTTGGAGGAAATGACTAGTTAGGTGTACTACATGACCGTCTGGTGCAGTCCTAGCAGTATGAAAATATTTAACCCAACAAATCAACATTTCTTAAAAACAAAGGACCAAAAGCAAATTAAATAGTTATCTGCATAAACAAAAGAATAACTTTTTTGTTCATGAAATACAAGCTCCCTCTGACGGTCAGACCATAACATGCATCATTCCTCCATAAAACTAAAATCTGCAAACCCTGCAGGTAAAAAACAGGATTCACTTATTCATTTTATCAGCTTCAAATAGCATTTACATTATAATTATCAAAATGAAAATCGAAGCCAAACAATGCATTACCCTTTCTAAATTCACTTAGCACTTTGCTACCCTACAGAATATTGAAGCACAAGATATTAAGAGGTTTTTTTTTAAAAAAAAAAAAAAAAAATCAATGTAAGTGTATACGTTGATTTTAGCTCAGAATTTCTAAAAAGACTTGGACAAATTGTGATTAAAGTAGTCCTCAAATTTCTGTCATAACAGTTTTCCTGTTAGTATTCCTGGTAGATAATTATACGATGCTAATGCCTTTTAATGATTTGTTGGGAAATAACTAGCAAATCACAACAGAAGATCCATATTAGCTCTGCTTTTCCTGTACTTTTGTCTCAAACTTACATTTACATTGGCATTAGCAGACATGCACTTAACATTATAACGCTGTACCACATTCAGATGTTATTGGTATCAAATAACTTTCCATATAATTTATGGAACTAAATTGGCTCTTACAAGAAGCCTATTTAACTTCACATATTTTCTACTGTTTGTGTTATCAACATCCTTCAATATCCACGTAGAACACAAAATAACACATTAAGTCAAAATTCACCTTAGAGCGTAACAGAAACTAAATACAATCCTGAAGTAGCAAAACATCAATTCTGTAACAAACTAAACTTAGGTCTTGCCAAAAATCAAACCAGCTAAAAATCAAACCAGCTAAAGAAGTGATCTCTCTTTACTGTCCATGGACAAAAACAGAATTATTAACATCCTGCAGGCAACACTGTATATTTATTTTCTTTCTGCCAGCTTCAGTTTTAAAATTGCAGTTTTCTAGGGACCCAAGTGATATCACAGGCAAGCCGTACTAGGAGCCAGAATAAACTTGTGACAATTAATTTCTGTCAAATATATATAACCTCACAACAGTATGTATGAAGAACTGATAACAATCTTCACACAGATCCTGACAGTAGCAGCCCAGCAGAAAAGAGTTTCCAACATTTTCTCTTGCACGTGTCTCTCTAAAATTGTGTATCCTAGCCACAGAGCAGGAATAATAGGCATCATTTTCACATGCAGCCTGTTTTGAATTAATACGTGAAATGTATTACAGAAAATAAACTCAATGGCACATTTCTGCTAATATGATTCTTTATGTCAGAAGGTATATCTATTGTGTCAAGTACAGCCTAGAAAGTACTACGTGCTCTTTTCCCCAAAATGCAGCACCTTCAGCAGGAGGTTTGGCACTTAGAGGACTATCTGCTAATGGTTTGTAAAAACTGCATAAAAACTAAACTGTGTTGTAATTAACGCTGTAAGTGTATTCTTAAAGGAATTATACGTGTGATACACTTAGGGGAGGAGGGAGAATCCTAATGACTCTCTTGTTTACATCATCAGTTCTAAAGAGTTCACATGGATTCTTTTGTTTAATATTTTTTCATATTCCAAAATGCACTGCCCTGAAGGACATCTGTGTAATAAGAAGTAATCTATTTTTATCAGGTTAGTTATATTAAATTATTTGCAATTTAATCTAATGAAGACATACATAGAAACTATTTAGTGTATTCATTTTCTTCCTACTCATACTTGGCCTTTCCACTAATTTAATATTTAAGTAAGCTAACTTTTGAAACACACTTGTATAATCTTCAGTGTTACGTAATTACAGATCTAAAAAGTTTTTCTGGGACAAACTTCAATACAAAAACTGAATTTGCTTCCATGAATTATAGGTTACCCGTTATGAAATTATATTAGCACTTCCAAGAAGGCATAAAGAGATACTCTGAAATCAGGAGCAATTCAGAAGCTACAGTTACGACAGTCACTAAGAAATGTTAAGATAGCATATCCTGAAGTCATATCCATTAAACATTTTGAGTCATTTTACTATTTTCTTCTGGTACTGTTCAGCTCCCTACCTTGTTTCAGAACTAAATCCAGACAAACAAACATCACTGTATAAGTTTACAGACTGAATGACAGGCCTAAGGCCAAGAAATGATCTATTTGGTTGGCAAAAGTAAGCACAGAAATAAGAAACATTTTTACTAAACAGTGATGTTAAGTGAAAATAATAACATACAGCTGTAGTTCTAAAAAAAGCAAAGAATGCTCACTAGTGAGCATCAGCACTTATGCTTTACAAAGAAAATATAGGTTTGCTTGTTTGCTAAATTTGACTGTACTGGGTTTGTCTACTAGGAAGGACTGTCAAACTGAAAAACAAAGGTTGAAATCTGATCTCATATTTTACTTGTCTAATTCTGATCAAAATCTGGTTCACTAGTCTAAGATGTGGTAGGTTGGACGTGGCTGGACACCAGGTGCCCACCAAAGCTGCGCTATCACTCCCCTTTTTCAGCTGGACAGGGGAGACAGAATATAGCGAAAGGCTCATGGGTCAAAATAAGGACAGGGAGAGATCACTCACCAATTATCATCACAGGCAAGACAGACTCAACTAGGGAAATTTAATTAGATTTAGTACCAATCAAATCAGAGCAGGGTAATGAGAAATAAAAACCAAGTTTTAAAACATTTTTGCCCTACACTGCCTTTCTTCCAGGGCTCAACTTCACTCTCAAATTCTCTGCCTCCTCCCCTGCAGTGGCACAGGAGGATGGAGAATGAGGGTTGCAGTCAGTTCATCACGTCTCTGCCGCTTCTTCCTCCTCAGGGGGAGGACTCCCCACAATCTTCTCCTGCTCCAGCGTGGGGTCCCTCCCATGGGAGACAGTCCTCTATGAACTTCTCCAACATGAGTCCTTCCCATGGGCTGCAGTTCTTCACGAACTGCTCCAGTGTGGGTCACTTCCGCAGGGTGCAGTCCTTCAGGAACAGACTACTCCAGTGTGGGGGGTCACAAGTCCTGCCAGCAAACCTGCTCCAACGTGGGCTCCTCTTTCCACGGGGTCACAGGTCCTGCCAGGAGCCTGCTCCAGTATGGCCTTTCCAGAGGGTCACAGTCTCCTTTGGGCACCCACCTGCTCCAGCATGGGGTCCTTCATAGGCTGCAGGTGGGTATCTGCTCCACCATTAACCTCCATGGGCTGCAGGGGGACAGCCTGCCTCAACGTGGTCTTCAGCATGGGCTGCAGGGAAATCTGCTCTGGTGCCTGGAGCACCTCCTCCCCCTCCTTCTTCACTGACCCTGGTGTCTGCAGAGTTGTTTCTCTTCCATATTCTCACTCCTCTCTTCAGCTGCAGTTGCACAGGTTTTCTTTTTTCCTCCTTAACTATGTTATCCCAGAGGTGCTACCACCATTGCTGATGGGCTCGGCCTTGGCCAGCAGTGGGTCCACCTTGGAGCCAGCTGGCATTGGCTCTTCTATCAGACATGGAGGAAGCTTCCAGCAGCTTCTCACAGAAGCCACCCCTGGAGCCCCCCCCACTATCAAAACCTCGCCATGCAAACCCAATACAGATGTGCAGAAAATCACTCACAACAAACTCTTATTTCCTGCAATTGAAAGATATTTGGCTCTCCATGTCTAGGAACTTCAATTACTTTGGAGTTCTTAATTACTAATCATAAACTTCTCAAAATCAAAAGTTACTGTCACTAACAGAAACCATTCATCTCCTTTCACAAAAGGTATTGAAAGGGAAGACAGTTTATGAATTATCTCACTGTTTATAAAACAGCATACATAGAATATTCTGTCACCTTTAAAAGAAATCTAAACACAAACTCAGGGACAAGGATGAGGAAGCATATAGTCCAAAGGACTTAAGAAATACTTGGTAGATTCAATCTTGGAATAATTATGGGATTATTTGACAACTGAAGCCTCCCTGGAACTGTAAGTATTGTTCAATTTCTACCATATTTAATATTAGAAACACTTCTCTATTGAGCGCTGCTTAAAATAATAAAGTATCGCCCAATAACAGCATAAGCAATTTGGTAAGCTGAAAAGCTCACAGCCTTCTATTCAACCTTTCTTTAAAATGAAAGTTAAAAAATACTAAACATTTTCTAAAGGCACTTCAGAAACTAAACTAATAAATAGCTACAGAAGGCACTGTATTAATAAAGACTTCTCCCATTTTTTCTCTGTACTGGACTGCAAAGAGGTAGCGTGACAGCAGCAGTCTGCTACTCTGCAAAATGTCCTATATGGGTTATTGCACTATTAAAAAATCGTGTGACCTCACATTCCTCAGAGCACAATAGATAATTCATCAATACTGAAAAACTCTTTTAAAGAGTCTTTTCAAGGAATAGTTGGAATTGCCGGGATAGTTTTAAAGGACACCAATGAATTACAGACAGTACTGTTCTCAGAATTTTTATTTAATATCTGTAAACAACATAGTTCAAGTATAGACTTACAGACAGATTAAAAACTCCACTCTACATTGTTTTGCTATAGGTACCGACTGCTTTTTCTTAGCTGATATTTACACTCCTTTTAATTTATATATTCTTAGTGACTTAAACTGTATCTCTGGATGCATTTTATCTGACTGGCAAAGGCAGTGGCCTGAGCTCCACTGTTGAGATAGAACAGAGAGTTTAGCTCTTGAAGTGAATATATGGTTGAACATGCATACAAGCATGTACCTGCCACATATTTCAGTAACTTCCTAATTGCTAAAGGAGGCAATTAACTCTGAACAAGCCACAGACTGGTTCCACAACTGCTCCAAAAAAAATTTTCAGGCTAAAGCAGCTTGGAATCCAACTCCATTCCTCTGGCAGATGAGTCATGTCCTCCGGAATTCCACTTATCCTCCAGGAGTGCAGAGAAAGTCCAGATTTTACTTTATACCTAAATGGAACTATATGCATCAAGTACATATATATACACATATGTAAGTGTGTGTCCATACGCACTTATACATGTGTGAGTGGTAAGTTACAGTTGATTCACTGAGATTTAAGAGCGATATGTATAACATACAGGAAACACAAAATGTAGAGTCCCCAGAGCACGGAAGAAGAAAAAATGTCACTGTCTCAGTGCTCTATTGAGCAAGAACACAAAGGAGAGAACTATGTGACTTTGCAAGTCAAGTAAGATGCATCAAAGATACAGTTCTTAAAGTCAGTAAGTATGAATATAAAAATTCAAAGGGGTACAAATATCAGCTGAGAAATAGCACACAGTACTTGGACCAAAACAAGGTAGAATTGAGTTTTTATATCCATTTACAAACATGCACTACATTTTTTACATATACTAAATAAAAAGGTATCAGAGAACAGTACTGTCTGTAATTCATTAATATCCTTTTGAACTACGCTGGGAAATTCATCATATAGCCTTTGCAGCTGTTAAAGATAAATTAATGTTGACTAAATTAGCACCAGCTTATCTTAGTGCTCCATTCTCATGTAGGTAGTCAAAATGTCTTTAAAGCACTTAAACTATATTCACAAGTTGTACCTGCTATTTCCATAAATATAGTTCTGTGATCATTTTCCACCAACTTCACAAATCCAACTTCATTTTTGAAGTGATCAATTCCTTGAAAAGACAATTCCACGGTTTTTCCTTTCAGGAGTTCTTCTACAAAATCCTTGCTGTCTGAAAGAGCACCAGCTGCTCTGTCAAGAGGAAAGGAAAATATCTATGTCAAAGTCAAATATATTAATACTGTTTACATTGCTATTAATCATTCTATCCAAAAAATCTCACAAAGATTTATTAGTATCAAGTTATTATCTACTCAGGTACTTTTGCACTACTTCCTATCAATGCAGTCAGCATTATTATTACCATTCTATAAAGGTAAATTGGTTCATACACCCTGCTGTAAAACCACAGAAATAATAAGGCAGACCTAGCAGCAATTCCTCAAAAGAATTTATCTCTGTCTTCAAGGTGACTAGATATCAAGATGATAATTCTCTGTTACTCTGTGCATCCCATTTAAATAAGATGCTTACTCAGAAGCATTTGGTTTTACATTCTTAAATTAATTCACTTTTTTCATCTCTTGATAGCTCAACTGAACACTCTTAAGATTCTGCTTCATTCAAAGTTATTAGAGAGTGTAGTGACTACATATATAATGATAAAATTACATGGAAATTACTATTAAGCTCATTGAAAGCTATTATTAAAAGAAGTACTGTCTAAATTGATACTTCCTTTAAGAGATAAGTAGCATGCACAGATAATCTCCATATAACTTAAGAAACAGGAGCAAACCTGGTAACCTTTTAATAATCACTTTAATTAGCCATATTAAGTGCATGTACTATTACATGAAATATTTGTTTTGACCTGCACTTGAAGTGATTCCCATGCTAAGGAAAAACCATGTAAACATTCTCAGTGTCTTCTAAAAGATGTCTCACGTGCTTACAGTTTTTAATTCTATTCAACGAAACTGAATTTAAACTGTTCACTAAATGGATGCTGACTTTATAAACGCTAGATGGCAGTGACAGGTTAAAAACTCTCAACAGAGTTTATTTTACTTTTCCTGTCCTAGCTGGATGAAAGACCTCACCATGATTTCTGAAGTAGGCTAAATTATATTCTTTAAGCCTGTGCAATTACAAACAACTCTACGCACGTTTCCATTGTGTTTAACAAGATAGACTCTTGATGACAGCTACGCATTTAATTGAAACATAGGCCAGGTTAAGAGTGACGTTAAGGTTGATTACATGATGAAATATCCTTGACTGATACAGTCCTCCTGTGTTTTATTTACAGGGCTTAAATCTACAATCTAGAAGTACTTTAGCTCCTATATAAACGACATTAAACAACAATGCCATTACTTGTTCCTTGGCAAAGATATTTTTCTTTGAGCATAGTCTCTGCCACTTACCTACACTTTTATCAGGATTAGACAAGCCTGTTCCTATGTCTTCCATATGTTGCTATACTTCAAGACCTTTCAAAATCACCTTCTAATACCGATTATACCTGTCAGATTACTTCACAGGGAATCATGTATAGATTTATTTACCATCGTGAACATGAAAATTGTTCCAAAACAAGTACAGATATTTCAAATACACTGGGTCAAAGGCTGCAGCAGGCTTTTAAGTAGTGAATTGTGCATATACCTCAAACCCATCTCTGGATTTTTTGCATCTGAGAACTGGTACACAGAGAGTTATGGAAAGCTCTGTTCCCCAGCTAAACAAAGATTTATATTTCCATACTGTAGGGTGTGCTGCAGAACTCACTGACCTGCTGAACTATACCTGATGAGGTCTATGTGTCTCTGAAGATTAGCTTGTGTCTCTGAAGATTTAGTTCTACTTTTTCTTTTATATATAATCTTCTAAACACTAAAATATTTAGAAAAATAGTTGTCATCTGACTCTATAATATTTCGTATTTTCATATTCTATCAATCACTTTACTCTTAACAAAGCAATTGTTAGATATTATAATCCACAAGGATAAACATTTCCAGTGAAGTCAATAGCAACAAACACAACACTGGTATTTTCTTGTTATTCCATACCAAATAGTATTTACGATGCTAAACAGTAGTTACACTCAGTGCAACTAATCCACAGGGATAACAAAAAAGTTCACAAGCATTTTGCTCCAAAGTGGAGAAAGGAAATTAAAAAAAAAAAAAGAATTAAGCAGCATATTCTAAGTGAATACAAACTAAGATTATAGAAGCAGTGACTGTTTTTTTCTATATTGTTGTAATGTAAATATTATAGCACTTAAAATAGACGTAGTTTCTTTTTAGAAATTTCTGAATTGCCAATTTTGATTACTTCTTAGAAAAAGCAATCTTGCAAAAAAAGCCAAACTGAATGCTTTCAGCTCTCATATTTATAATGAAAAGCCTAGATTCACAAATAACAAGCAAGAAGAGCTTGACAATATAGTCTGGTAATGAAGGCATTTAATGCGAAGGCAGGCATCCCGATTTCTAGTACCTGATCCCGTGACTATACATACAGTTAGTATGGGCTAGAACTCCTTTGCTTGAAAGGAGCGCTCTCATGACTCTTTCTTGTTTGCTTTCTTTCTGGTTTTTAAACTCTTACATTAATGATTTCATATAGTCCTCCAAAAAGAGATGTAAAGTGTGTTCATGAAGAGTAGACCACAGCCAATGAGTTAGGCAACTCACATGGCAATTGCAGGTCTTGATTCTTCTAGAAAGAGCAGCCTAGAGTACAGATCTTCATTTTTCAGTGTGAAAGATGTACGTACTAAAATACCATACAAAGGGTTTGTGCTGAACTGAATGTTCATTTAGTTTAGCACGTTCTTATCACCCGTTTTGACTTCAAATAGCATTCAACACATTTCATTTCTGTATAGACAGAGGCACTATTGTGCAAACACAGCAGAAAAACTGTAGATATCTAAGTAACTTAATGGATCCAAACCTAAAGATCTGTGACCTCTCAGATGCCCAGTTGACTAGCTGCACTTTGAGTGATTACTCTCACCCTACATTACACACAGGTTCTTTTGCCAGCCTGGATCTCCGTTTCTTTCTATTAACCTGGTATCAAAAATTGGTGAAGCAAAGAAAGGAAGGAAAATTCAACTTTTTACTCTTCAAGTTCTCCCAAAAGATTAAACAGAAAACATCAGCTATTAAAAAATAAAATAAAATAAAAAGAATACCATATAGTAGAAAATGCGATCATGCAATCTAGAATACCTGAGGATAGCTGAGCTAGATACCTGTAGAAGGCATCTGGCCAGGGAAGGGATGAATCCCTGGGGAAGCTCTGCTGACTAGAGTACAGCTCCTGGGGTGCCTGGACTGTGGAGTTCTGCTGGGAGAGGCAGAGAAGAACTCCGTAAGTAAGTGTTTGGGTGGCAGTCAGACAGTGAGAGCTGAGAACGAGCTCAAAGAGTAGCAGAAGATACTGAACTTGGGAATATTTGTTTTGATATGCAGTCTAGGACTCTAAAATATTAATGAGAAGGCATACTTGCCTTGCAGATATCCTCTCACATTCCCTTTTTTAAGAAGTTCATACTTCAAGCCCTTTTAAAAAAAATCTTGCACGCACAGTCAGTGGTTGTTCTCACCGACTTTCAGGTGCTACCACAGTTTGCTCATCAACCAGGGCAGCAGGGAGCTGGTGCACCTGCTCCAGGAGACAAAAGGCACATAGAGCAGATCTAGTATCCTTTGCTTTCCTTTCTATTCTCTGTTCCTGGCTATATGTTTCTTGCCCTTTAGATCAGGCCATTGGAGATAAGGATGCTGACAGACTCGCATCCTCACAGAAGAGGTAAGAGTGTCGAGACCTCAAGGATATAGCATTCAAGGAAACAAATACAAAAAACAAGGAGGGCAATTGATTTAGATATACTGATATCACATCATTTTTAAGTGTGTTAAATGTTTTTAGCCAAAATACTTCTACTTATTAGACTTGACTACCAAATGGTTCCTACATTTTATCTTGGATTCTCACTTTCTTACGAGCAATCTGCACTTTAACAGCCAAACCTTCTGGGGAAAAGAATTATTCAACACACGCTTATTAGACACATTATTTTGTAACTGTACTACCATAACCAAAGCAATGTCTCACTGTACTTATTCATTATTTGATCTAGATAATCCATGGACCACATGCCTGCTAACACTACAGAGAAAACCAGTAAGTTATACATATGACGCAGGGCCGCTGAAAGAACTGAGCTGGGGGAGGTGAAGCTGTAAGGCTTCTCTTTCACAAATTTATAAGGATCTGACGATTTTTGATTCGTTAGCAATTCACTACAAAATTCACACATAAGCAATGGAAGGTTCCCAGATGTTCATATAACGCCATTAGGCCATTTATCAGCACTTTACATAATGCTCTGTTACAGTTACCGAAGTGTTTGCAATCTCAATTCTGCAATTATAATGTGCAAATATAGAAACATTACATATGCAGGCCATTGGGCACCACATCTAAACAGAAACTGTTGAGAAAGTCCGTATAAAGCAGGACTATAAAACACAATGTATGTTTTCATTTCAAGTCAAAATTACAGCTAAACACACAAATTATTATTTTGAGCATTCATAAATTGCAGTTATATTGACAGACTTAAAAGTCTGAACATCTTCATATTAACCATTGAACTTGTATATTAAAGTAGGCTTGTCAGATAGCAGTACAGCATGTGATAAACAGTAAAAAACACCAAAGATCTGCATTTTTATAAAGCAAGTAGTCACATCTAACACATGACATCATTGTATAATACATACACCTTTCCACAACTTCTCTTCCTTTTATATGATAAAAGAAAATAAATCAGCTATATCACTGAAGCAACATAAAAATTATACTTTTCATAATGCCTAATAGCCACCTCTCTTTTAGTGTACTTAAATTTTGTGTATAATAAATTCATTTAGGGACATAAAAAAACCCAAACTATAACTGCATGAGGCATTAGCTTGGAGCTAAGGTTTATTTCACTGAAGTCTTTCAGTGATAATTACTAATTCAGCTTATAACATTTGCTAAACTATGAAATTCTGAAAATTCCCCTGTTAATCTGTTTAGTGTCCCCTATATCAAAACATTGCTTTAAAATAATTACTTTATCAAACATGAGATTTGTGCATGCAAGTTCAGCACACTATGAAAAATGCAATACTTTTTATTCAGAGCTCATGACATACCATAAGTTATGAAAATGGCTAATATTAAGATTAGCATTTTAAGAACAACATGAATTAAATGTTCAGTAAGCCTAGTAATTTAGGGCTGACAAAAAATAAGCATCAGTTACCCCTTCTAGTCTTTTTATGAACTCCTCCAGCAAAAATACTTACATATATTTAATTTAATACCAAATACCTACAAGGTAATTTCTTCTTCATTGGATAAATGCATCACTAACATGGTGACATGGAACGAGCCAGAGCGAACCATTGCTTTGGAAAGCCTTTGATCCTTTTGTATTATTGCATTTTGGACAGCCTGAATATTGCTGGTAATCTGGGAAGAAAGACAGACACAGAAACAACAGTTAGCCATTACAATTACGGTATCCCGTCATGCAAGCGAACAAAAAAGCACACAAAATGAAATCAAGTGTTTATGTAAAAACCATTCTAGCAGAAGAAAGTTTTATCCTCTGACAAAACTGTGCTAATTGACCCAAGTGAACTCAAAGTGGGTACAAATGGAGTGATTAACAAATCACTGGACACTCGCTATCACATCTTAATAGGAGTTTGCTTCCATAAGTATGAAATATTCCTGGAGCGTATTAAGATCATCCAGTTTTACACTTCTTCAAGGACTTTCTCTGCCCACTTTGCTAAACTTTTATGTTGCTATGCGCAGAGAAGCATCTGTAAAAAGAAAGAGATCTTTGCAGGATTGGGCACATACAAAACAGGAATATCCAGTAAATAATTGGCAGAGATATCCGATTTACAATTCTGATTATACTGTCCAATAGACAGTATATACTCTCTTCAAACATATTTTAATGAATTTCCATACATGTATACATTTCTAACTTCATCAGTCTTTTTCTTTAAAATGATTTGAATTACATTTTCTTTACTGAAAATTATTTGTATGGTTATACATAATTTATAAATTGTATCCAAAATTTTAACTGTGCTTGCCATTATGATAGTAGTATTGTAGTGATTTATAAAAAAACAAACAAACAAAGAAACCCCCTGCAACAATTCTTGAATATGTTAGTTGAAATTAAATCAAATCAAATAACCTTGACCATCTGACAAAATGAGTTATTTCCCAAAGCATGGTAAGCAAAGACATTACAGACTAATCAGCTTCGGTGTATTAAGTCTAAAAGAAGCATGTAGAAGGCTTCAATCTGATTTTTTTTAATTACTTTTTTTTTAATTTGAAACTCAGTGCTGAATGCTTCACAGATATTCTGTACATATTCACTTTTATAGCATAACCACAAGTAGCTCTTCGGTTAAAAAAAAAGAAAAAAGCCTTGGTATATTTTGGTAGCTCTGTTAATTGTAAGGAACACATACATTTCCTGAAAAAACATAATCTAATGGGAGTGGTCAGTATTTTCCTGACCAAATCTCTCAAGATGAGTTTTGCCATGTGGGAGTTTTACCTAATGTGCCATAGATATCTAGTAGTGTCATATAAATAAAACCAAATTATAACTGAAAGGAACCAACTCTAGGGAGAGCGGGGAGGAGGAAGGAAGGTAAAAGCCACTTGCCAGAAAAAGGTGATATGGCATCTACAAAACCACAAGTGTCTTAAGTAGTGTAAGACATATGAAGAAAACTTCACCAAGATTTTGATGATAAATATGTTGTAATAAGACCATCTTCCTTCATATGTCAGAACTGATCTTATCCTGGATAAATAACACTTCTATTGTCTCAGATGTAGGAGAAATTTAACCAACATTTAAGCAAAAAACTGGTAAGCATAATCATCCCTGATAATTACAATGTATTGACTGCATAATTATTTAAATTTATAAACTAAAGCAAATGCAGTTATCCCTGTAAAGAAAAAAGAAAAAAAAATAAAAACAAAAACCAAACAACACAAAACCCCCCAAACTTCAAAAATGAAATCACCTATCATATGAATTACAATTTTATTCCATTTTCAACTATTGCTTCTAAATTTAATTTTCACCCAAGAGTTGGCAAAAAAAAAAGTATAAGAAGTAAAAAAAGTAAGTGTACAAGCCCTTCAGAATATAGAAGAAAGGTGTGGAACTGTGTTATCCATCCTAGCTCTGAAAAAGATCAATGTTATTGAGCATTCAGATTACCAGTCAATATCCCCACACCCCCTTACCCATGTAGTTTCCTTCAGTAGTACTTCTGACTCCCTTCCTGCTCATGTCCTAAACTACCTCCAGCTCCCTCATATAGCTCAGTTCTGGCTTGGACGAGAAGCCACACATGCTGTGGCTGATTTTCAGCTATAAGGGGCTAACTGGCTAAAAAACAGACAGATATTCATTCGCCAGCCACCAGGTCTAGAAGAATAGGTAATTGCCACAGTCACACTACAGTCTTCAACAAAAGCATGTTCTTTCAAGGCTCTCTCTTTTACACAAGCACCAATTGCACAAAAATCGTAAGAAATTAGTACCTCTGAGATGTCCATTTTTTTATCCAAATTTGAACAACAGGTTGAAAACCCATAGCAGGTTCAAAACCCACAAAACTCCAATGGGGTTATAACAAGACAGATAGGCAGGCTCACACCTGTATAAACTCCATTAGGAAACCAAGCAAAAAACTAATGAATAACATACCTTTGGAACCAGACTAATTCCAAAGATGGCCAGTTAGCAGTTCCAGAAACAAACTATTGCTGAGCCCACCAGGAAAGTATGAAATTAGCTGCCTTTATCAAAAAGGCAAATAAAAGAGGACTGAGCACATTCTCTGTCTCTGGCTAAAGTGACAACATTCTACCTAATCTACACTATTTGGAAAGAAGAAAAAAAGTTTTCAACTACATTTCTGTGAATTTCAAGAATCTATTTTGAATATGTTTTCCCAGAAGTTACGCGATCAAAACGTAACACAAAAGCTGTAGCATAGCTGTGCCCTCACAATCCATAATATAACTTCCAATTTGTTCTGTTTTGTTCAATAAATCTAAGGTTGAGTTGAGTGTGCTGAATTTTATTTAAGCAAACCAGGACTCTTCCTACATCTCTGTATAACTGGTTACGACCCACTGCATAAATAAAAACTTTAAATTGCTATTTAAGCTGCTATTTACATTACCTTACAAAGTTTTATGCTGCATTTCAACCCCTATCATGCTATTTCTTTTGAGATTTCGTAACTTAACTAAAAGTAACATCTGAAGGCAGATCATACTCAACAATTACCCGCTCAGATTATTTTTAAAAGTGCTCCAAAATAAGGCCTGAAAGACTAATTTCAAGGTCCACTCTCCCATTCTTGGAATATGTTATTCTGAAGAGTAATAAGATAACTTAGTTTTGCTTATTGCAAGGATACTACTAGTAAGTGAATATGAAGACTATAAGCTTTAAAGAGTTAACAGACTAATTATAAGACTGAAGGACCTTGAAAGGCTAACCTACCAAGTGATAACACACCAGATGAAACAAACAAAAAAAAAAATTACCAGAAAAGGATACAATGATAATCATCCATTTAACTATTTTTGCACAAGTAATAATGCAAAGTTCAATATAAATTCGAAATTAATGGAACACCACACTTACTTCTGAACATTCAAAACATAATTTATATGAAAACAAGGAAACTGTTTGATTTCCATGAGAAACAGTTCATTAAACACTCCAGAAATATCCCTTGTTATAAAATGGTTCTCTGTGTAAACCTTAAAATACTACATAAAATATGAATAAAGCATACTAATGTCTAAAACACTTCACTGGAATAAACTCAGATCCTCAAAAAAAAGAAAAGAAAGGTCTCTCATTACTAACTGAAATACTTCCAGTAATTACCAGATTCCCTCTGGCTATCAAGAAACCAGGTGTCTTAACTCTAAATTTTGGCTAAAGTTGCCTAGACAAATTCCAACGTGTATTTTCTACTTTCAGACCAACTCTACATCTAAGGCAAGTATAAACAAAACTTTCTAGCAAAGTCCTGGAATTCCCAAATGCTCTGAGATTTAATATAGCTGTTCCTTTAGCTCTGTAAATGATGTAAGACTAAATAAATGACATATAAAAAAACAAGCATAGTTAAGACCTTTCCACTCAACCAGCCATGCAACATAATAACAATTGTGAGCAGGAATTCTCAATTATCAGATTATATAACCCTTACATTATTCTTCCACTTGTTAAATCATGGAACAGACAGGAAGAAAAGATATTTCAGAGTAAGACAGCACAAAAAATCTCACACAATATTCGTGTCAGGCTATCCTGGATTTTATAAAACCAGCCTTTACAATCTCTTCTTCACATAGTATGTTTTGAGAATCAAAGACTTCACTGTGATTTTCAAACCTACTATGATTTATTTTCATTTCAGATTCTCTTAATCCTTGACTTCCTCAAAGAACAGATAGTACAGATGTAGGACGAGTTAAAATTCACCTGAGAGAGCTCCTGGTATTAAAAAATAAACTGAAATTTGGAAATGGTGGTAAACTGTTTGGTTTAACTTTTTAAACGTAATGCACCTACTTTCCTTGTTTGCAGACACAAAAGGTGTACCAGAGACATGCCACAGCATGTAAGAAATCATTCCCATTCACTGTCTAAATGAGACAACACATGCTAACTACAACAAAATACATTTGCTTAAAGAGCTCTCTGCACTTCTTGAATCCATTTGAACATCATCTCACTAAAAAAGTAGGTTGCTTGAACTTTAAATAAGATGATCGATTTTACTGGCAAAATTTAAACTACAAATTGCCTAGTGAAAACAGCAACAGACCCAAATTTAAATTCCTATCTATAAGGAGAGCTAAAAATATTGCTCGGGATTTTGTTATTACATTAAATAGGAATGTCTCTCTTCGTTATTCTCAGTGAATGACAAAATAAGCAATACTAGACCAGTACAGAGGGGAAATTTGAGCCAGTTTATGTCAAAATAATGTGAAATCCATAAGATTAACAAACTGAATAAAAAGATAAATATTTTTCCTCTAGTCTTTTCCAGATAAGAAATTTTATTCACAAGAATGTTACATAAAATGAAATTACTCTCTGGATAGGCTGCTAATTTTCCTTTAAAAATACCTGAAAAAAATTATTTTGCTCAAGATCCAACACTGATCCAACACATACAGCTGTTGAAGTGATTGTGGTTATACCAAATTAGTATAATAAAGAATATCACCTTTGGACTAGTAATTGGAAGAGAAATGAAATAATTCGGATGATACTGTTTTTTCTTTGTCTTCTTTCTCTCACTGCCTTCTTCAATTTCTCTTCCAGTAGTCCTCTTTCTTTTCTTTTTTATATTTATTTCAGAGGTTGTACACACTGAAGAGAAAAAAAAAAAATTACATTCAGCATACAGACAAATCAAAACAAAGATACTGGTGGAAAAAGACCTGGGGGTGTTGGTCAACAGTTGGCTGAATATGAGCCAGCAGCAAGCCCAGGTGGCCAAGAAGGCCAACAGCATCCTGGCCTCTATAAGAACGAGTGTGGTGAGTAGGATTAGGGAAGTGATCCGTCCCTCTGTGCTCGGCACTGGTGAGGCCCCACCTCCAGTACTGTGTTCAGTTTTGGGCCCCTCACTATAAGAAAGACACTGAGGTGCTGGAGCGGGTCCAGAGAAGGGCAACGAAGCTGGTGAGGGGTCTGGAGCACAAGTCTTATGAGGAGCGGCTGAGGGAGCGGGGGTTGTTTAGCCTGGAGAAAAGGAGGCTGAGGGAAGCCCTTATTGCTCTCTACAACTACCTGAAAGGAGGTTGTAGAAAGGTGGGGGTCCGTCTCTTCTCCCAAGTAACAAGTGATAGGACAAGAGGAAATGGCCTCAAGTTGTGCCAAGGGAGGTTTAGACTGGATATTAGGAAAAATTTCTTCACTGCAAGGGTTGTCAAGCATTGGAACAGGCTGCCCAGGGAAGTGGTTGAGTCACCATTCCTGGAGGTATTTAAAAGACGTGTAGACGTGGCACTTAGGGACACGGTTTAGTGGTGGACTTGGCAGTGCTAGGTTAATGATTGGACTTGATGATCTTAAAGGTCTTTTCCAACCTAAATGATTCTATACACTTAATATCATGCCAACAGGTGTTCAGGACTTCAGACAACTGACTGGAGCGTGTCTCTCCAGTCATCTGATCTGCCCATGCTCTGAATTGTCTCACTGGGATCCTATTCCAACCTGAATTAATGTACTCACACAAGTGGAGAGCCATACTTGAACTAACAGCCTACACCTCTAAGCAGGGCTTATAAACTGCTAACATAGACACGCAGATTCCAAACTACTGTGTTTCATTCAGCCAACTCACACTGCAGTGTAATAGGCCTCCAAATTGTCTACATGTGAACTCGGACATGACTTTAGAGCAAAAGCACCAACATTAAGTTTCAAAAATCCCATGCATGCTGCATTTTTAAATATAAAGCAAGATAATACACAGGATTATTAAAGGTTGTATTAGACTAGGACTGGCCAACCCAGAGTTCAAGGATCAAACCCAGCCAAGAAGAAAATTTAATCCAAGCCAGATCTACTCTTTACCTCCTCCTTTCCCAAAGACCCCTTCCAACATAGATAGCGAAAGAAAAGTGCTTGTCCTCAAGTCTTCCTTTGCACCGTAAATTGTTTTTTCACAGCTTATTTCCTCAAGACTTTGCAGACCCTCTTCCACCATGTGGCCTGATACATAGCCATAAGCTGACCAGGCTGCAGACACCCGCTGTTCAATAGAAGTGCACTTCTAGCCCCATGCTGGGAACACACATACTGGAAAATAGCTCATAAAAGCCACCACGTGAGAACCTCATATACGGTAATGTGAACTGACATACAAGATGTCTTTATACTGTGACTCATTGCTGCAATGGATCTAAAAATGGGACACTTCTAATATGCTCAAGTATTTGCCGAACTGAGCATCTATAAAAGAGGTTCTGGACTGGATCCTGTTCGCTGTGAGACTCTGTTCCATGTGCACAGCCCATGTGTACATGCCAACAGGCAGAACCAAGACCCAAGTACGTGATGTGTCTATGCTTCTACACTACTTCTACTAACAAATTCATCTTCAATATATACTTACTAACAAATTCATCTTCAATATCTGTGTCAACAAATGGCATTTCTGCCATCAGAGATTCTACCGAATCAGCAGCACATGGCTCTTCTCTCTGTTGTGTCTTTTTCTTCTTCTCTTTAAAGATTTTCTTTTGCTGTACATTTTCAAGCCCATCTGTAACACATTTAAAATAATACACTGGGTGTTAGTTTTTTATATAAACAGCTAAGAGACATTATACACAAGGAATATACCAAGTATACATTTCTCTAATTACCAGCAAATGAATATTGACATATTACCCCTGTAAGAATGCTGCTCTTCTTCCTTGTCAACGTATCAGCAAAAATACTTTAACAGTTTATGTGGAACAGCAAAAAAAGGGAGTTCAGCCTTCTGTATTTAATAACTTAAGGTCTTGTTCAGTTCTAAGTAAATGCAGTTATGTGCAAAAAAAAGGGGGAATACTTAAAACCAACAATAAAAAAAATTAAAGTCTTCTGCCATCATGTAAAGTTCACTTTAGATAACAGTAATAGCATATGAAATACAGTGCAGACAAACATTGGCAAATGAATTCCAATGTAAACACACTGGAAATGAGGCACGAAGGAGCAGGAAGGGAATCCCACCATTCCAGATATAACAGAGTTCTCAGCTGACTACACCATTCAGGAATGAGATGATTATTCTACTCCTGCATCTCCCACACAGTATAACATGTAATAGACAGCAATGATCTGCACTTCTGGTTCTAAAAACTGATTTTTAGTGTTTAAGCTAAAGAAGGAATCAATATATATCAAAACTCATCTTGCATGTATAAAGAGATACATGAAGTTCTATCTCAAGAGTAATACCACAATGACAGAATAATCTCCAGTAACAACTTTTTAAAAATGTCTTTTTCCCCAAGAGTACTAAGCATGAGTCATTTCCTTATGTCTGCTTCATGTTCCTGCATCAGTAAACTCTTACATTTGTGTATTAAGTTATACCTTAAAAATGAAAAGGTAAAATCTTCTCTAGCAGCAAAAAACGTGCACATAACCAGGCACATCCAGCAATATTCTTTTGGGACAACTCCACAATGGGATTACTGTAGTCGAAGAAGCCTTATGTCAGAATTGCAGTTTATCCCAGGACAGCTCATTACTACAGACAACGCGCTTTCAAAGCTCCTCTTGTGACCAGTGCAGATAGCCCAAATCTGGCCCAAGGGGAAAACTTGCCAGCAAAAGTGTGTATTATGTTCTTATGGCATGCAAAGCTACACTACATGTATAAAATCAGTATTACAGACCCAGTCTGGGTTATTAACAGCCTGTGGACTGTTCCTTGCATATACCAATTTATGGTAGGGAAGAGAAGTAAAAGAATGACCTGATTAAATGCTAATTCACTGCAGTCTAAAGTAGAGAGGCATAAATCACTCTGTGGTTGTGCACTGACACCTACCTTTATACCAGAAGCTATTAAAAAGAAACAAAGTATTTACATGTTGCTTGTTTCCCCTGTAGACACTAAAGAACTAGGCACAACAAACAGATGTTTAAGCAATAATAAAATTATTACTTAACATTAAAGTCAAGCTCACAGAAAACAGATTGTTGCTGTTGATCCAGAAGCATACAGAAAACAACAATCCTTCCTTACAGAGATCTCAAAGGGAAGGACAAGACAGAAATAAGTCCACAAAACTGACAAACAAGTAGGTCGGTCTGGGGCAGCAAAGATATCAACAAAATTCAGAAATGCAGAATCATAACCAGCTGGGAGAAAAAGGGATTTGTGTAGCTACAGAACAAGGACTCACATAAATCTGAGGGGTGGGTATTGCAGATTACACATTGAGTTTGCTGTCTGCTCAAAAAGCAACATACTTGTGCCACTTTGAAAAATTCTATCTTCTCACAATAGCAGATGGGTATAGCAAAGGCACAGCTAGCAATTAACTATAACCCTTCTCAAATCAATTAGCTGAACTAAACAGGCACTGCTTCTAAATTCTACAGGTTATGCCTCAAGCAACAAACCTCCATCCCTCACCTTTCCTGAAATACTTATTAAAGAAATCAGCAACAAAATTCAAGAATGGTGTTCTAGTCACTAAAAGAACCCGAAAACAAGATTTTTCAAAATTCTTGACATGATATTGGTAATCTGAGACCTAAGTAACAAAAACAACTTCCATAGGAACTCCTTGACCATCAAGCTGTTATAGGATAAACACTTTTTTCTTAATCGCATGCTTAATTATATTAGCCTGAATTTCATGTATGAGCAGGTGCATACATTATTCCTGTACTTGTATAAGTGGCTGCTGATCTTCACCAGTATTCAAGTCATCTGTTCCGGCAGAAAAAAAATAATCGCGATTCATCTAGCTCATGAAGAACACATATTTAATTGCATTCTCTTCACAGCCCTCTTCTCTCCATACTTACGTTTTAGTTTCAGCTAGAATTATCTATTACTTGACACCTACACGTGAGAGATCACAGTGAGATTAGGTCTCCAAGCACTGTTCCCTGTTTAATAAGTTTATCTTCCTATGTTTGTTTATATGTCTAATAACAAATGAATCCTTTGGAGACAACGTAACTGAAAGCTGATGTAGAAAGAGATGGTCTTACTCTCTAGGAATTTTGAACTGTCAGTAGTGTTTACTGAAAAAGGTTTAAAAAAAAAGAAAAAAGAAAAACAACACACACACACACACAGAGACACACACAAAAACCAAACCGAAAATCAAACAAAAAACCAACCAAACTTTGGACATAAAATGATAGGTTTGGTATTCAGCCAGGTCAGCTGCTTACACCAACTGCCAGCCTGCGGGGACAGAGGCTGGGGAAAAATAAAAGCAGAATCCCTTTTAGCAGCAGCCCACTGTTCCCTTGACCCGTTCCCCCCCGCCCCCTACGACCACCACAAAGCCCCCTAGGCTGCGAAATCCACCTCTTTCTACTCGACGGCCGAAAAAACCTGGGCACAAGCCGCGGTTTCCACAGCCGCCCTACCGCAGCGCGACCGTTTAACGCCTAACTGACACCGGCAGCGGAGGGCGCCCCGGCCTCGCCGGCGAGGCCCCGCGGCCGGTTCCCCCGTCGGCTGCGGGCGCCTGCGGCCAACGGGGGAACCGTCCGCGGGGCCTCGCCGGCCCTTGCCCTCTCCCCGCCACCGTCCCTCAGACTCCTCACCGTCCTCCGGGGTCGCGCCGGCTCCGCGGGGGGGACTCCCGCCCGCCGCCGGCCGCAGCGCCATGAAGCGCGGGAGGGCGGGCGCAGTTCTCCGGGCCAAGGGGGTGCAGTCCGCCGCGGGCCGCACCGAGCAGAGGGCGGGGAGAAGGCGCCGCAGCAGCCGCTGCATGCCCGGTTAGGGCGAGCGGGGAAAGGACGGCGGGAGCCCGGGGGAAAACCGGGGCCGTGGGCCCACCGGACTACAGCTCCCAGCGTGCTCCGCGCCGGGAATGGCGGGAGGCGGCCCCGAGGCGGGCGCGTCCTCAGCCCTCAGCTTCTTCCACCTGGTGCTCTGTCAGGGCGGTCTGTCGCCGTACGTGATGAAGGCACCGAGATAGTGTGTGCCGAAACGTGGGATCCGCGTTTGCACGCGTTGCTTTCGGTCAGGATTTTAATCAGAACTAGCGTGGTGAGTAGGATTAGGGAAGTGATCGTCCCCCTGTACTCGGCACTGGTGAGGCCCCACCTCCAGTACTGTGTCCAGTTTTGGGCCCCTCACTATAAGAAAGACACTGAGGTGCTGGAGCGGGTCCAGAGAAGGGCAACGAAGCTGGTGAGGGGTCTGGAGCACAAGTCTTATGAGGAGCAGCTGAGGGAGCTGGGGTTGTTTAGCCTGGGGGAAAGGAGGCTGAGGGGAGACCTTATCACTTTCTACAACTACCTGAAAGGAGGTTGTAGCAAGGTGGGGGTCCATCTCTTCTCACAAGTCATAAACGATAGGACAAAAGAAAACAGACTCAGGTTGTGCCAAGGGAGGTTTAGACTGGATGTTAGGAAAAATTCCTTTACTGCAAGGGTTGTCAAGCATTGGAACAGGTTGCCCAGGGAAGTGGTTGAGTGACCATTCCTGGAGGTATTTAAAAGACGTGTAGACGTGGCACTTAGGAACATGGTTTAGTGGTGGACTAGGCAGTGCCAGGTTAATGGTTGGACTCAATGATCTTAAAGGTCCCCTCCAATCTAGACGATTCCATGATTTGATTCTGTGATTCTAAGAACTGTACACAACCCAGAGCAATAAGTTCCTTCTGTTTACCTGCAGTCCAGCAGAGACTAGATGGCCTTGCTCTGAACTTGCTCTGAACTCCTTTGCGCAGCTGCCCCACGCAGCCCTGGCCCTCTCTGAGCGCTGGCACTAAGGCCTCTGCTGTGGCTGTGCGGTCTCCTGTTGGGCATTGGTCCCTGGGGGTATGGGAGAGGCTGCTTCCCTGAGGCAAGGAATGGGGGATGCTCTTTTCCTGTTTAAATAAAGGCTCAGTGCCTCTTGGAAGCCAAATCCTGCCTCTGGGTTCCGAGGGGAGAAGCCCAGCCAACTGTTGCCTGGTGCTTTTGCAGATTGATCCATGCACATAGAGCAGATCTGAAGGAGCCAATTGTTTCTATGTATGTGTAGATTCCTCCTTTTGCTTTTAAAGACAGTAGGGACGTCCAAAAAGCAAATAAATAAAATAGGATGGCCATAGTAGGGAGGAAGCTGCATGTCTGCAGCTGGATGTTGGGAGCTGAGACATGAGTGAAAATAAGGCTAGTTTCTGTATTTGGCTCCTCTCTGCCTTCTCTTTCTGGGGGATAAAATCTGTTTGGAAATATTTTACCACTGTTTTGACCCATTTCATGCTGTGTTTGCCTTCACTGTCTTTCAGACAGTATTTTCATTTGTTCTGCATAGTTCTGTGGAGACCAAAGACTGAACATGACACAGGAGTCCAAATTCTGTGGGACCTGAGAGAAGCTTTAGGATGAGGCTGCTGACAGTTTTTCTTACTATACACATTTCATGCAAATGTCATCTATTGTTAGGAGACTAAATACATAAATGATCACCTCTTCCTAGCCTGCTAGCATTGGCGAGTAAGATAATTCCATAAAAATTTGGTTCCATGGAGCAATAGATGGGAGAAAATCTTTTGTGTTTAAGTGTCTTTTTTAAAAATACGAATTTAAACACAGTTTTGGATCTGAAGGTGCTCCTAATCAATTCATTAGGTGTTTCACAGAAATCTTCAGCAAGCAAACTCTAGAAAGAACATTTCTGTTTGTACAGTTGACAGGGGAGTCCAATGCAATGTTTAGATAAGTTAGCATTTAATAGTCCTCTTAACAATTGAAAACACAACGCCTTTTTGTGGAGCTAAAATTGTATCTAACCAATACCCACTAGCCTAGCACTAATATGTATGTGTATTTTTTGGGTTCATAAGGTTCCTGAATATAGCATCTCCAGGACGAGGGGAAGTGAGAAATCAAAACCACCTTAGCTGGAGCTAGTAGCAGTTACCATGTGTTGTCTCTACAAGTCAGTTGGAGGGAAAATGTTCAATTGAGGACAGAAAGCTAAGTAACAAGTTGTGATTTTTCTGCCTGCCCAAATACTGCACAAGTATCATAGGGGTCACTGACCTGGTGCCTGGCAGAAACTGGTTTTCACTATTGCTTAGGTTTGAGCTAAAGCCAGCACTTTATCAATTTTCTGTGGCCTTGCCTTTATTAAAGAGAGTTTCTGATTAACCTCTCAGCGGTACAGTTGTCCTTTTGAAGAAGCAAAAAAAAAAATCATATAATGACAGCTGAGTGACGCTGAGCTGAGTGAACAGAAAGAGGAAGCGCAATCAGCTCTGCAAATGTGTTTGCTCACACAACCACACTGCCCATGCCTGTTAGCCTCTCACCCACCTTACCTTCTCTTAATTCACCCTCTAACTTCAATCAAATTTAGTAGAGCGTAAGAGGATTCAGAGGTAAAATATTCCCTCACCTTTCCTGAAAACGAGTGGTGTGGGAGAGAAGAGAGACTCATTTAGCTCCCACATGAGGGAAAGAAGAAACAATGCCATGCGTACATTTTTCCGTGAAACAGTGGCTGGCCATGAGTACTGGTCAGCTCGTTACACGATAGGTCACAGTACAAATTATGTCTTATCTTAGTCAAGCAAGAGATATGGGGGAGCTATGAGTAGTTGGGACATGATTCACTGTGGGACGTTAGGAAATAAAGGGTCAGGAACAGGACGTTACAAGGAGGACTAAATATCGGAAGGGGACATTTGGATATTGTGTAGGATGTGGGAGAGAGTTGAAGGTATAGTAATGGGATGGCATGGAGACTAGGGGAAGCTTGGATTATTGTGATAAGAAGGGCGGACATAACTGACACGAAACAAGGCTTCATCACTGACACTACTGATACAGCAACTTGTCTTCTGGCAAGTAAAGAAGAATAGAATCTGGTAGTAATAAGACTTTTGCTAGAGAAACAAAGACAAGTGTGAGCTGCAGAACTACAGATAATGGAAAATGAGAGGTAGAAGAGTGCCTGGGATAAAGTAATTTAATGCAAAGATCAAAAAGCAGATAGGCTAGGGTTTCTACAGTAACTGGTATAAAAGGAAAAAGCTCATGAAGATGCTCTCAGTTGTACTTAATGAATAGAAACTACATTTGATGGACATTTAACATGAATATGAAGATTAATGTGAAAAGTATTAACATAAAAGGATATTTTCATGTTCTGTTGATCACAGGCAGTTCATTTACATTGCAGGTGGAGGGAACAGAACAGTAGGAATCAGCTGAAAAATTAACTGATTACCCAGAGCAGTAATTCTTCACTTGCTACCCTCTGGATAGTTATGAGGGACACTGTCTGAAGATCAGCATAGACACTCAAGTGCTATTAATGTCAAGGTATTGTTTCAGACATTTCCAGATTCCTCCAGGCTTTTTGAGGAATGGTGACTGTTGGGTGGAGAGAGGATTCATGTAACAAAACGGGGCATGAATGTCTTTGCCAAAAGGCTTGCCAGCCTCATAAGAAGGGCTTTAAACTACATTATTGAAGGATGGAGAAGCAGTCCCATCAGACCTAAGCTGGAAGAGAACTGGAAGAGCTAGAAGAGAGGTTCTGGCAGAGAGGTAGTGGTAGATAATGGGAAAGTGGATGCAGGGTAGTACGATGGCACAGGCTGTCCCTCTCTGCCTCAGCAAGGAGCATGCTTGGGGACCCATCCTGTGTTCCTGCACACAGCCTAGCATTTAGGGGGACCTTAACAGGCTGGAGAAGTGGAAGAACAGATGCTTGCTACGTGAAGTTCAACAAAGACAAATGTAAAATCTTGCATCTAGGACAGATGGGTTTTGGCAAAAGTCGCTGGATGCACATCTGCACTAATTTACAGTCTGTGACATTTTTTACTAACTTGGACTCTGCGCTGGCTGTTATTATTAGGGTGTAATCTTTAGCTTGAACTCCTACAGTGCTTGCTCCCTGAAAAAAAGCAATTATTAGAGCTAGTTCCTTTACCCATTTGCCCTGCAAATTGGCTAGTTTTAATATTTCCTCTTAAATACTTGAAGCAGCAGATTAGCTTTCCTAATCTAATTTTTTTTTTCACTTGTCAGCACAGAAAATCCACCAAAAGTCATCTAGGCAAATCCTCATTCTGCAGCAGAGTTACATCATCCTTCTATAGTCAACAAAAGCAGTCTTCCCTATGTTGCTCCACCATCAGGTTAGAATTTTCATTTCTTTACCTTTGTCTCAGAAGCACAAATTCCATCAAACAATAATGGATATACATAACTTCAGTTTCTGAAATATAGGATAACTAGAATACAAATAATATTATAGAATACTTCTACTACTTCATATTTTGTGATGTGAGTAGCTAGCTTTCTTATTACTAAGTATTTATACACACACAAACAAAACTATAAAATAGAAAATAACTTTTAAGTTGTTTTGATCTTGTTTCTCTTATTATCGATACCTGTAGTTCGGACTTAAGCAAAAATTTGCATTTTCTGGAGACCATTGAGAATGGCAGTCTGCAAAGTAAGACACCATTCAGTTTGATAGGAAACCGTCACAGATCTGCAATATGAGAGACTGTACACTGAAATAGAAGCACATTTCTCTTTTAGGAACTTTACTAAACCTGCTGGACTTTTTAGCTCCAGAGGTCAAGTTAAGTTTGATCCAAAATCTCCAGCTTCCTGGAGCTGTTATTTTCTGACTGAAATAGAGATTTTAAAAAAGTATGTGCAGGGGAAAAGTGGAGCGAAAGTTTTTTATTTAAAAAGACGACACTGTCTGCAATTAAAAAAGCTTGATTTTGAATGCAGTGAATATTGCCAGCTACATGCGGAAGTCATACAGCTGAGACACTAGATCCTGCATTCCTTGAGTGAAAGACACTTTACTGGGAGTCTTAGGCAAGTAAAGAATGCAGTTCTGAATCCAAAATTCATATTATTCCAGATGTGGGTGGGGGAAATACGTATTTACTGACTAAACTGAAAAATCTTGATTCTCAGCTGCCTATCTGTTGTGTTTCTTGCTCTCCTCTCCCCTCTTGCTCCTCTGTCTCTCCCTTCAGCCACAAACTTCTTTTTAGCACTGGCTTTCCTACTTTCCCAAGCTCCAGGTGTTGCACAAACATGCTATGTGTTTGTCACCACGGTGCAGGCTTCATGTGTGGCCTTGCATCTTTTTTCTTGTTTTATCTATGGACTTTTTGCAAAGTTGGGATGTCTGAGGAATAGGGGCAGTATCTTTCGTGCACTTTTGTAGAGCACACAAGTCCAATTAAAAAACCCCAAATCTTAGCTTCTTATTGCCAGAACATAGTACAGTCCTTCCTGAAGCTCAGATCATCACTCTTACCTCCACACGCATTTCTGGAGCGCGCCTGCCTTGCTTCCCAAGAGCAGCTGAGACATTAGTTCACAAGCACTACCAGAACTTCAGCCAGTTGCTCATTTAGTCTAAGATGTGAATGTACCAGCCCTGGGACTCTTCACCAGTCAATAAAGACAGAAGCTTCTCCAGAGGGAAATTGTAATTCACATAACAAGTAGAGGAGTTGTTCTAGAGATGCTCTTCTCTCTCCATGGACAACAGAGATGGCCAGGACAACCAGGCTTGTGTCCTGCTTAGGCACGTCGGTTAGAAGGCTCAAGTTGGGTGAAATGGATCAAGGCCTCAATGTTGTGATCGCCTGGTTCAGAAACAGGAAAAAAGCTTTGTGCTCTGGCCCAATGTTTCAGGCTCTGGCAAAGCCTCTTGGAGCCCAGACAATTAAATTCAACATCTACTCTCTAACTGGAAACACTTGTGTCAAAACAGCGTTTCTCAACTGTTATAGTAACCCTCATCCAGTTGGAAGAACCTGATGATGGCTATGGCTAATGCTGCAAAGCTCAAGTGCTCAGAAAACTTCATGCAGTGTAGGTTTTGGGACTCTGCCAAGTTAGAGCCTACCTAGGAAGAAATGATGAAGCGTTGTTGTTTTATGTTTCACATGAATTTTGAAATTGATTTACCCCGGGTATTGCTGTGCCTAAGTGTGCAAAAAAGTCGCACCCACTGCTTTCGGATCAGCAGTCTCTTAGGATGTCTGTTTATATTTAACCAGAAGTGTAAAACAAAAAACCAGTGATGTTCAAAATACCTTTCCTACAAACTATTCAGGGAAACAGTAACTTATTGTTTGAAGTAGAAAAGGGTCCCTGACCTAAACAGAAATGAGAGATCTCGGTTCTAACAGCGTTTTAGCTGCCACTCACACCTGGAGGAATGTGATCTGGCATCCAGTTTGTCACTGAAATCTCTTACAGTTATTGTTCAGTCTGTATGGATTGCTCAGAGGGTATTCGCTACCTCTTTGCTGATGGTGGAGTTTCCTGATCCTCTTCTTGAGGCTCAAGGTTTTAATGTATCAAGTCACAAGGGTGAACCAATTTAAAGCTCCCTTATTTGCAATCATTATTTTAATGTACATTAAGTAAAAGACTTGCATCCACATTCTAGAATTATGACAAAGCATGAAAAAGGAAACAAATACAGTTAAACAAAAACACCTAAACACATTCTGGCTGCTGGGGGAAGAGACAGGTTTTAATTCTCCAGCTTAGCACATTGCTATGTCTTTATTAGTTGATCTCTTACAGTTATTAGGTCCTGCAGGCTTTTGCTGAGCCACTTTCAGTTCACATTCACTCATACAGGAGCACTAAATATGCTGCAGAACCTGAAAGGGAGGAAACCATTTCCATTTCCACTGGTAAATCTGACTTTCAGTCCAGGCTAGAGCAGTGTTTTCAGCACTCCTATTGAAAGGACCAGATTTGGGTCATTTTGTCAGGCATTTTGTCTGTCTCTGTAAGCCAGCATGTCCCCATTACCATGTATCTGTGAAAGTGGGCTAACAGCTGTTTAATACAGTTAGTATAAAGTAAGGAGAGGGAGGGGAAGAGCGTCTCCCCAGGGCTCCATAAGAACTGTAGTTCACTTTGGCTGATCACAACAGCTATTTGGTCTCACCACAAGAACTTGTACCCACATAGGAGAGAAAAAAGGTGGTGATTTTTCTGGGTGATTTTCATTTTAAGAGTAGAATTTGCCAGACTCCCTTGTACGTAAGAACATCAATCTACAGCTTAAAAGTCATGAAAGGTGGCTTACACATGTTTTGAAACACTGAAAGGAAGGAGCTCAGGCATACGTTAAAATGCATTCTGTCAAGAACTCTTCTTTTGGTGGGCGGCCAGAGAATCAATAAATTTTTTTGACACATAATTCATACTCAGTTCAAAATATTTCAGTATCAGATACACTTGCATTCAGTTTTGACCAAATGATATGATAACTTCCCATGTAACATAGCATTGTGACATGACTGCTCTCTTTCTTTCTGATTTGCACAGGTTCCTGGAAACTTCATCGTCATTATTTTGAGCAAAACAGATAAGCATCAAAATTGCAAATAAAGAGCACATTGAAAATAGCAGACAAATAATACTGTGGGACGTGTAGTTGTCTTTCTGCTGTGTCTTGGCACAATGGTATTTACAATCCTAAGAATATCATTCCTCACAGCATAGCTGGCTGAGACAGGTAAGCTGCATGGAGACTTTCAAAAAGTGAAATCATACCCAGAAAAAGGTTGCTTTATGCTTTTGGGACAGTTAGGAAGGCGGTAGTAGGATCCCTCACTTAAGGGGCATTCAGTGAAAGAAGTCATGTTTTCCTCCAGTGGTATAATATGGCCAGGACCCGTTCCCTTAATTGAAGAGGAGCAGGACCAGCAGAAGAACAAGGGGGGGGAAAAAAGCAAACTGAGTTGACAAAGGAAATGTTGAGTTGCACTTTTGTCAAATCTATATGTGGATCTATGGCAGGTGTTAGCAATTATGCACTGTATTTGGAGGACTCCAGAGACCCATGGGAAGTACCACTTACAGCAGTTGACTTATCATATCCATGTCATTAGAATGACTAGGAAGATTTCAGAGCAAGAGAGAGAGATTAGATAGAGCTCACTGACTTCCCATGACAACTGGCAACCTAGGGGGCCTTTGTCCCTTTGATAATAAGTCTGTATGTACTGGCTTTTCTGGATGTTAGATGTTTTACCCATTCAGCTACAGGTTTAGTCAATATGTTGTTTACATTTGCCATCTAAATTTTTCTCAAATTGCGTGTTCTACAGTCCAGTTTCTGCCTTACAGCTGAAACTGTTTTCACCTAGGTCTCAAATGACAAAGTCCCAGAAACAAGACTCCATCTTTATTCCTGGTGGCTAGTTGACATCTTTCAAATCATATGGTCGGATTTCTCTCACTGAAATCTTGTCTCACATGCTTTTTATTACAACATTGACTCATGATTCTCCCATTTTTCAGCATTGCCTTTGGAGGATTTGTCTTACTCCACCCCTTTCTGTGTACCCTTCACTTGTTACCCTCTTTCATCTAAAGCCCAAGTTACCATCTTTATCAAAATCACTCCCAGGTCTTTCTTTCCTTCGTATGTGTTTCCTTATTTTCAAATTAAGATCTCAGCCTGTCTTTGATTGCCAATCTGCTTGTGAATGTCTGGCTTTCAGCACACATGCAACATCATTGAACACAGTTCGTCCTCCACAGTTCGACCAGGGGCCACAGCTTCCTGCCCTGCTATCACATAGGCATTATGTTTGTCTCAACCTCTCAAAGCTTTTCTCTCAATCTGTCATTGATGTGTTACACAGAAGTTAACTTTTTATCTAAGATAGAATCTTGTCAATGTATTCTGTAATGCTTACTATTGAAATTCTTGTCCAGATCTTCACCTTATGCCTCAAGAACTGAAACATAATTTCTTGTGGCCTTGACAAATACAATTAAATTCACCTATGCAGTAAGTCAGAAAGTCTTTAGAAAGGTAACTTTTTTTAGAATTTCAACTTTGAATCGTCACCTATCTTTAAATTCCTCCAGAGCTTCTGTATTTTATCAGACAACTTAGGTGTCATGACTTTCATTCTTTATGGTTGATGCCTGCCTTAATTATCTTTTGTTTAATACTGAGAAGGTTGATTTCTTTTTCTGAAAGGACTGTAACTTAATTTCTAAACAGGAGCTATCAGTTGTGCCTGCATAGCTCAAGAGAAACAGTGCAGATCTTAACGACCGGTCATGGGTACTGGAAACTGGACGTCTGTGTACCTGTGGCAGTACATCTGGATGGATATATTGTGCCTCTCAGCCGGGTAAGCAACCCAAAGAAAATACTGCCCTAATGAATTTGTTCTCCTTCCAGTGCCATGTTAACTCATTCAGAAGCAGCTCAAGTATCTGTCCACATCATTACATTAGTACTGTGCAGACATAGAATCCACGTTTCTTCCTATTCTTCCTCTTCTGTTTGGAAAAACTTTGCTGTTAGCACCAGCAAAACTACTTTGTTGTTCTTCTTTAAACTGTTATCTGCTATGATATTGCCAGAAAAAAATCCCAAACAACAACAACAACAGTAATCCTTACAACTGCTGAGCTAGTAATGCACTAAGACAATCTTCTAAGCCGTTTAACGCTTGTCTTATGGCTCCCTTGTATACATCCCTTGCTTTAAAGCTTGCCTGCTTTCAAACTGAAAAAAAAAAAAACCACAACAATAAAAATCTGTCTAATGAGAACTGGACAAGAAAATTTCTTGTTTGTGTGGTAAGTACCATCAGTTCAAGCCTTGACACAAGAGCTGATATCTCTTTGTAAACCTTTACTTTAAATTCTCATTTTAAATTACTAGTACATCACTTCAAAAAGAACCCATAAGAATTACAGTAAGTCATATGTCATAATAGACACATCTTCCTGCACATACCTATTCCTGAATCTTTTAAAGTATTATTATTGGAGAAGGTTACTTTCCTCCAAGTATATTTCCTAATGTTGATTTCTGAGTGACTCATTGCATGCTTATACTGTTGAAAATGATCCAGTTTCATTACATGAGATGACATCTATGTTGGTGGAAATCCAGGATGTAAAGCGGTAATAAAATCTGTACCAGAAGGAATTATCTAAAGAATGATAAAGTCCTTTATATTTTATTTAAATCAGCTTTTTTTGAAAGTAGCATTCTTATTCTTGCCCTGATTTCCACCACAAAGAAGGAAATGTGTATATTGGCTCTACAATGAGGACACTAGAATATTTAATTAGTCCTTTGCAGGCAAAAGGTGTGTATGCTTTCTGTGATAAAGCTAGACAGATTTTTTGTGTATGATCCTCCTCTTGCTGGCAAAGGATGGGTAAATCACCCTTTTTTTTGCTAAACAATTACTATGAGACTACTAACACACTGAAAGGAGATGGTAGCTTTTGGAATACCAGGGCAATTTCTGCCAAAAATACTGTCCCCTTAGGATCAGAAAAAAACACTGTTGCTGTTGTGTTCCTGCTTTCAGCCATAGCCTGTACGTGCCCAACAATGAGTAAAAGTTAAGCACAAATGCATTTATTGAGTTACATTATTACAGTTTCTTGACTATATTGAAATATCTGGGTATAAACCAGAAGATAAAATATCTAAATAAGATGTTTGGAAAATGTATTTAATGTGTTTTTCCTTACCAAAAACTATCTTGTGCTAGCTTTTACATGCCTTGTTACTGAGTGTTCACTGTGAGGGTTGCTCTACTCTCCTTATTCAGGAAAAAGGAATTTTTGCCAGAATTAGGACTTCATAAGCAGGTCCTGTACATTATGAACCAACACGTGGAAGGTGATTAGGAACCGGCTGAACACTGTGCACAAAGGCTGACAATTCTTTTTCTCTTTCCTTATATATCCTGCCAGTACCTGATTTTTTTTTCTTACATATCTGAAAATAATATTTTTAATACTGCCAAACTGTTTACATTTCTGGTGTTCATATTGCTGTCTGCACTGTTAATCCCAGTTTTACAGAAAACGGGTCACAATCTGCATTAATTGATGCTGGTTTAAGAAAAAAAATTGCACCAGTTTAAATACTTGCATAAAATATTCGCCTAAACTATGAATGTAAAAGTAGGCACAGTAGAATTAAAAGTTTTTTGTATCCTAACTAATTTCTGAAAAGTCTGGATCAATATTAATTTTATCTTTTGGTCCTTTAATAATTCTTTTTCCATAGCTATGATTGGAATTTGTAATGGCAGGGGAGGTTCTACCCACAGATAATGTTTCACAGGTTTTCCTGCTACCCTAGCAAAGAGTCACAACTATTGGAATTTACTCTGTGCCAAGCTGTTGAATTCACGGGATATTTTACTCCTGATGTCGGTAGGGCCTGGATTCTTGCCCTTGCGCTGTGGCTGCAAAAGATGAAATTCTATCCACTCTGCAGTAAAAGACAAACTTTCTAGTATCTTCAGTCAGGAAAAAATTTCACACTTCAGGGGTAACTCAAACTTAATTCCCCTTTGGTAGCAGAAACAGATTAAGACTCATCTCCTAGCTCCTTTCCCCACTGCAGCTGTGCACATTTGCCTCTGCACCACTAAAATGTAAGAGATGAGAATGAGAATGTTGGAAAAATTTGGATTAATAATACCTTAAAAAAATTAATTTTTTTTTTTTTTCAGTCCCAGTCATTTTAGCAAGCCACCTTAGCCTGGTGTCCACAGACAGCTCTGTTCACACAACTGATGTGGATGCAAAGCACAATGCAGATTTGATCAGATGGGGAGCAGTAGAACAGAGCCCATTGCTTGACTTGACTTGACTTGAGCTGGCTTTGCTGCCAAAAGCAGTGCTACATGGATGCGCAGCCTTCATGTGTAACGTAACTTGTGCTCAATGGGAAAAGATGCGACGTTCTTTTCAGTGATACATGGAGAAGAAAAAGAAGTTGAAATTTGGGGTAAGAAGATGGTGCTCGTCGGGTTTTTACTTATTATACTTCTTGGCTATCATGGACAACATAACCAATGGTCAGAAAACTGTGGTCAAAAGTACTGAGAATATAAAATATAAAAAAACCACATTGAAAGCGATTCGATAGCCTAGTTTCCTATGGTGCATGTGACTGTGCTGTCAGCCATTGCCTTTTAGCTTTTGGAGTCAGTGACCAATTTCAACCATATGTGCAAGAGGATGGTGATCTTAAAGACAATTAACGTCTTACAAGCAGCTTTGTAAAAAAACCCACAGCTGGCTAGAGGAGAAAGGAAAATAATTCTTTAGCAGAGCAGAGGTAGGCTCAGCCACCGTCCATGGTCTCTTCAGTGTCGGGCAGGTGCCACAGAAGATAGAGGAGGACCTGAGATTACTGCAGTGGGGAAGGAGATTTCAGGACCAAAAGACACACATCTTTACCAAACCAGACTCATTTAGTTGTGATGATCAGCGAAACATTTGTTGTTTCCTCATTAACGGCTACTGTACTTTTCTGACATGAGCGCAGTTGAAAGCCCACTGGCTCAGGATTCTCTGGCAATGCAAAGAAACTGATTTTCATTGTGAGGTAAAAATAAAACCATTAAAAAAGAAGTAAAGAAATAACTTCCTAAACAGCTTGAAGGAAAGAGGAGAAAAGACCTCCCTTTTTTTCTGCTTCTCTCTTTACCGGATACAGGGCTCCCAATACCCCGGAGCATAGCACCTATGAATGAGCGGAATCTGATAGCCCATTTTTAATTACTGCCTTTATCTGCACTTCTGCAAAACAAGCAAGCAAATTAAAAAGCCTAAAGCTGAGCTTGCGCAGGGAAAACCTAGGTGTTCGTAGGACTGAATTCACCACGCTTCTCCTCTCTGCACCGTCTCTCTTTTCTTCGTTCTGACTTTTGAATCTGCCCTGATGCCCTCATCTGACACAGCAACTACATCAGGGAGAGAGAAAACAGGATAGGCTTTCACTTTTGTCTGGCAGCACAAGCTTGCATTCTGTGCTTTGGAGGTTTTCAGAGGCTCTTTATTCCATGCAATGTTCCTGGAGTGGAGAAGCGTATCTTTTGTTCTTCCTTATAAAGGGATATTTTTATACACAAAGATATACAGTACACTGACTTACAAGAGTTTTTATGTATTGGATTGTGAGGCTTTAACACAGAAATTTCTGATGATTCTTTAATTCCGCCTTATCCAAAGCATTTAACTTCAAAACCTTTAAAGCATACATGAATCAAAGTCTCAGAATCCATCCAACACATCAACTAATTGTAGTGACATCAAAACCAGAATGAGGCTCTTAATTTAAACAGATTTCACTCCTAGCATGCTAAACATGCAGCCCGCATATATGTGCTAAGCTGTATTATCTCGGTATACATATGTATGCCTCTACATACTTGCAAGTAATTAAAATGGGGGAGGACAGACGTATCTTCTCTGCAAACAGAAGTAATTCCTTTATGTTTAAGCGTATCCCTTCTTGTTTTAAATGTAACTTCCACGTTTTTGCTGCAAAATGCTGTATATCCAAAGTGTCGAAGCCTGTGTAGGTCTTTTGATTCCTTTAATATCGTTTCCATATTAGATAGCCAGATGGTGGAGAGCGATAATGCTCTGTACTAATCACTTAGGAAGTCTACAGAGTGGTGCTTTGAGATTTAGACCCACAGCTACTGCCATCACTCTTTTGATGGGAAGCCACAGATACTGTTCCAACCAATTGAATGTTTTTAAATATATCAACACTGAAAAAATTTATCTAAACAGGAAAAAGACTGATAAATACCATTCAGTGCTAATGAACAGAGGGGTTTGTCCAAAGGAAATAATTGCTTTTCCAATGATCAGAGATCAACATGACATTGTGCAACAGTATTTATACACATCTGAAAAAATATTTTTGATTCTTTATAGCCATCACAAATAGGAGAGAGATATGCATTGCTAAGTTACTTTAAAAAGAAAAAAAAAAAGCCTAAGAAGCAGAATAACTACCTCAATGAGTTTCTTAGTGCTTGATTTTTAATTCCATGCTGATCTTCTGTTCTGCCAATTTTAAGACTTTCTCATTCTGACAGATTAATAAACAAAAACCTTTTCCCTATAGCAATATCCATTTATATCCAGGAATACTTTCTTGTTTTGTGTTTATACCTTAAAAGTACTTGGTTTTCTTTCTGAACAATGCATTGTTAATCTGTGGGATGCATTCTATAGGAATGAAATGTAGATGTGCCCATTCCTAATGCCATAGATTTTTTCATATGCTTTATTGCTGCAATTTCTACATTAAAAAAAAAAGGGGAGGGAAATATTTCCCTGTGAATTTTATTTTTATTTTTTAACCTTTTATAAAAACCCACACTGCAGGCTTCACTCCAGCTGGCAACCAGAGGCACTGGAAAAAGAGACTGAGGCAGCACTAATCAGTGCTCAAATACCATAAGCAAGCAGACTAAACACGTAAACAAGTCCTGTGCTGAGTGCTTTGTTTTGGTAGCACCGATTGTCATTCAGTAGAGGAACAAACAATCCACTTCAGCCTATATCTGCCTTATTAATTGTAGAACACTTTAAATAGTAAAGAGAAAACAGAAAACAACGTTAAGCAAAAAGGTTCGTAATCCACTTGGCAGAACTGGGCTGCTCTAGCAACAATTTTCAAACAGCAGCCGTGTTTTACTCCATCCTTAGGGTAAAATGAGCATCTTCATTGTCCTGACATTTGTACCACATTGTACAAATGTTGCAAAGATGGTAGACTTCGTAGAATCTACCTATTCAGCATTATTTTTTCAGCACTACTGAACAAATATTTGCTCAGCATTTCTGAAAATAAGGTTGTTTAACACCTGAGAACAGAAAACTAAAGATGAAGTAATTATTTTAAAAATGGTAATACCCATCTTCTTAATTCAATGTGTATTTTTTCCTCTTACTGTGCTTCGTAAAAATAAATTAGTTTTTGAATGCCAGTATTAAATTGCTAATTTTAATTAGAGTTTTTCTCGTATCCTAAATCCCTTACTCTGTATTATATATAGTATGTATCATTGTGGATTCATTAGTTACATTACCGTGCAATGTGGTATTTCGTGATGCTGCCCAGGCAGCCTGAAGCCAGAATTTAACCTTGAATGACTTCATGGAGTTATTCTTAATACACACTAATATATTAAAAAACAAATACAGGCTCATAAATTGTATAAAACCAGCGCTCAGCACATGCTACTGTTACAGCATGCAGTTGTGAAATATACGTGAGAAATAAACAAAAGATTAAGGAATGTCTTTAAAACGAGGATGGTGCAGGCACATGGAGAGGAAGAACATGTAAACAAGTGGTGGAAAAGAACAGATGTGTGCTGTTTAGACACACAGGCAACTCGCCCGAGGGAAGTTTGGATTATTGAGCTAACATGGCAAAGACACATAGTCTGTTCACATTTAAATCATAAGAGGTTCTGTGCCTGTTCCGGCTACTTCTCCGAAGTATGTGATTTCTTAGAGTATGCCACAGTCATGTGTATAGCCAATTTACACCTCAGTTTGCCTAGAAGTTTCCTCAGAAAAGCTGGTAAATGCTGTCTCTGGTACAAAATTCAGCAGAGATGCAAGTTACAGAAGCCTCTCCAAGATTGCTTCAAGTGAATAGAAAAAAATGCTTCAGTAAGGATTTTCAATAGGTTTCACTTCCACAGATACAGCATCCCCATACTAAACCCTGACATTTTTCAGAGAGTAGAGAATGCAGTTCAATGCTGTTATTACCGTATGCAGGTGGTCCTGGATATACTTTTTATTTGTGAGACCAGCTTCCCATGACAGCTGTTCACCATAAAAAACCCAACTGATGGAGCAGGAAGGGGAGAAGAGAGAGACAGGTAACATCTCCAAACACTCCGAAGGTAGTCCAGAGATTCACAGACCACAAAACTCATCTGACATAACTTTCCTGCCTTCACAGTAGTTACGATCCCAGTAAAAAAAATAAAATGGACCAAAGAGGAAACTTACAGTTTCATCCACATTAGGAGAGAAGAAAGACATTTTTTTTTTGGTTCTATTTTAGGTCTGTTCATAACAAACAGTACCTAAAGTATGGCAAGGCACCAGAGTACCTAGGGAAGGAGAGAAGTGATTATATAGGAATAGCAGCAATTTGTCCATAGTGAAATTAGCGTTAGAACTGAAGACTGCACAGCAATAGTCAGTAGTTCCTTGTCACAAAAATTACTCTTCCATAGACTCAGGCTTGCACCTTCTCGCCAACATCAGAATCTTCCCTGCCCCTTGTCCCTGCCACATTTTATCGCTCTGCTGAAGCTTTAACAGAGAGTAGGGATCGAACACAGGGCCCTGCAGCAAGTCAGACAGGGAAGAGGCTGCAGATGAGATAGGTGATGCCGAGTGAGGTGCAAGTTTTAAAAGGAAAAGTGCTTTGTGCAGGGTGCCCTGGAAGGGCCCGGAAGGAGTGGACAGACATGACTTTTCCCAGCAACTCCAGCTATAGCATTTTCTCCTCTTAAAGAAGGAGAACTTAAGAGGATTTGTAATGTGTTTGTGAGGTATGCAGAACTGTTTGTGTGTATCTCCACGTGCTGTCTGCAGACTCTTAGGAAAGCATTTTGTTACCCTTTCTCCCTGCACAGCTCCCCCCCCCCCCCCCCCCCCCCCCCCCCCCGCCCCAATCCTTCTGCAGCACCCCATTACTCCTCTCTCCGTCTTGCACTTCACACCCCACTGCTTGGCTCCAGCCCCTCTGACTGAACGAAAGAAAACAGTTCAGTGCTCCATCCTTCCATACTGTGAGTATATTTTGGATTTGCGATGGTGGCTTCCCATGGCAGCTGGGCACAGTGGGACTGCGGGCTGATGGAGTGGAAGGGGGAGGAGAGGGGCTGCCACCACCGTGGGTTCCGTGCGCCTTGCACAGTAAGACCAGAAGAAGCTCGAGGAGCCTGGGGATGGACTCTCCCAGTTCTCCTGATCTTGCCTACAGCAGCTTGCCCTCTGGCTCGCCACAGAAAAGTGGAGGAAAAGAGGCAACATGATGGTGATGGGTAGGGAAGAAAGACAACAAATGGTGAGATTAAAGGAAGTCAGTGAGTCCTGTAAATTTCTTCTCCTTTGGAATTAGTCAGGACTGCTTTCCAACAGAGCCGTGCTTGCCAGAAGATTACTAGTAGACCTTACAAAAACAGGGCGATTGAAGCCTGCAGGAGCAGGGCCGCCTAAGACTGTCAGGCATCCTGTAGGATAGAGGCTTACTGATTTTATTTGAGAGAGGGAGAATGAATAACGCTGCTAGGCTGGAAGCCAAGCCACTAGAAAAGGGTTGTGGAGCAAAGGGGAATCCAGGCGAAGTCCCCGAACACCACCGCCTCCTGACAGATTTGTGAGAGGCTGCCAGTGTGCGAAGGAGCGGCTGAATGGGCTGAGAGATACTTAACCTCCCTTAGCAAGGTTGTGAAAAACTGGCTATAAGGTAAGCATGCAACATGCTGTATAAAACTCTACCATAAAGTAAGCATAACATTATTTATCCATCTTGTTTAACACCTATTTTTTTACACCTGTACTAAACAAGGTTGACAGTACACGGGATTGCAGACCAATGCTTGCCAAGAGTTAAATTGCGTAGGGTCTGCAAGCAGTGCGTAAGTACGCTATATGATACAGCAGAACGTCACTAATCCACAATAATGCAGGGAAGCCCCAGTGCAGATTAGTGGGGTTTGTGGATTACGCACTGGGAGGGCATTCGAGGGGAAGTCAGCCATGGCTCACTCCAGACTCCAGACCTTCCCTCTCAGCAGGGCGGTGAGTCCGTGGAAGGAGGTGCGAGGGGCACGGCTGCTCCGCGCCGCTCCAAAGGACGTCGCAAGCCACGGCGATGCCGCTGTCGCTTCTTCTTCCAAATCTGTAGCAGGCCTACTCCAAACAGAGAATTGCACTCCTGGTCCCCCTTCAACAAATTTAAACATTTAGCACACACACCAGCTGTGCAGACACATTAAATCAATTTAAAGTGAGGTTACTTTGTGCATCGGGAATTGCCAGGAAACTCCAACCTGCTCTGAGCACAGCTTGCCTGGATATACGCTGGGGTGTGGGCAAGTCAGACCTTGAATGCAAAAACTAGTTTCTGAGCCTTTCTAGGCAAAACAGTAGTGATGTAAACAAATACATTGTGTTACTATTAGGCTTTGATTTTATATATACAATGGCTGTTTCCACTCACTCCAAGGACAGCAACGCTGCCTAATTCACATTAGTCTAAAATTGCGTAAGGGATAACCATGTTTCTCACTAATGATACAACCAGTCACATAAATTTGTAACAGCGAAGGGTGCTTTTACTCGTATAAAACTGAAATACTGCTGAATGTCATGTCATGTGGATAATAACCAAATTTAGTTTCATGATAAAATATCACTACAGTAACCATTTTGATTAAACATTTTATAAATGCATGCAATGTTAAAGACCTTGAAATTGGATAACTGGACCCAATATTGATATTCGCTGTCATTTCTTCCTTTCAAGAAACAAAATGAATAATTCATATTGAAAAAAGAGAGCATGAAGCTTTTGGCTTTGGGTCAGGCAAATTTTAAATTCTCTGAAAATTAGATATTCATTACTTTTGATACAAGAAATCACAGATGTCTTGGCAAGGTCATGGCTATACATGGCATGCTTTTTTATGCTAAAAAATTACCTGAGGCAAACACTTGAGACAGATGATTTTAAAGAGGTTAGCTCTTTGTGATGCACATTTTCCCTTCAGCACTCTGTAGGCTCAAACAATGAGTCTGTGCATTTTGAGTTTATTGACCTTTGTGAATATAGTACTTGAAAACTGGTAGCAGATTTCTTTGAAAATCAATGCCAGTTGTGAAGCTATTTGTTATCCACTGTTTTTTCTTGAGTGTGATTAATAATAAAAAAACCCCACGTAAGTGAAATTGGAAATTCTAATTGATTAAAAATGAAATATTCATTCCATTCTGCCTGGGAAAAGCAAAATGTTAAAGAGATGGATGTTTTATCTGGATCTCCCTCAGATATATACACTAATGTAATTCATCACAGACCAAGAAAACTTCTCATAGTCAATCCTGATCTTTCCATGAGAAAAGAAAACACTGTGTGGAAGTTTAATGTTATGGACAAATGCCGATGTAGTAGTAGGAAACAACCAGCAAGCTAATTTTCTTCTTCAGGTTATTTTTACCTAAGCTCTCAAAAGAGTTGATTCACACTACTGGGCCATATTTCAGTGTAAAATATACCGGATAAAATTCAGGCCCAGTTGCTGTCAAGAGAGGTTGTTTTTTAGCGATGCAGTGAAACCGGGATTTGACCTTAGTTTCTCTTATCACCATTAAAGTCTTACATGGAATAGTGAGAATGACAAAAATCGACATAAGTACCAATTTTTCTTCAAAATACATTTTTCAGACACATTTTCTGACAGCAGCGCACACGGCCTTTTGTCAAGGAATTTCCTATAAAGGTATCCAAGCTGCATGGGAAATCTCTCGTGGACAAAACTAGTTTCTAGCTCTGCAAACAGACAAAAAATATGAGCTATGTACCTAAAGGTCTGCAGGACTCAGGTCTTAGCAGCCTTGGGCCAATCAATACAGATGTTAAAACCCAGTTATAGGGTAAGTTGTCAATAGCCAGGTTCCCCGAATCAGCTGTGGTTGTAATATACGTGGGCCCCTACAAGCTATTCAAAGAAAACATTGCAAAAGCTGCTTGCCATTTAATGATTGCATTAACACCATTATCTACCACCTAATCGATGCTGTGATTGACAACTTTGCAAATCAGATTAGCTTTCAGTCTGCGTATGAGAGCAAGGTGGCTAGGAATGGAAAACTGCGTGGGCCCCAATTTATGGCAGATGAACAACAGTCAAAGGTACAAAACAGAAAATCACTGATATTGCAGATTAGTTGTAAGAACCAAACCCCAGAATCTATTAAAATCACCCCCGTGATTTTATTCACAACTTGCGTCCCATCACTCCAATGCTGCTCGCGTACAGTGAGGGGAAGTTCCCACCCAATGACATCATAGTTTGTCTTTGGCTACAGCCAGCTACATATTTTTAAAGAGGTCCTGTTTGTTCCATAACTGAACTCTTCACCTTTTGATTATATGTTTTGTTGGGGAGGGGGGGGTGTTAAAGGGAAAAAGCCTGCTGGGAAATTTACTTAAACTTGGCGTTCACAGGCTGAGACTTGGGTGGGCTGCATTCCCTCCTCCGGTTACACCCTACCTGAAATCCTTGTATGTTAAATCACTTGACTAGTTCAGCCTTAATGATTGGGTCATACCCTGGGAAACAAGTTCAGAGATACTGGAAATGTGCGCTTACAAAAACACACATAATTGTAGAAAAATATGTGGATAAACTAAGACAGGAACATTGTGACTGTACTGAGAAAAAAGCAGTTATTTGGGAGAAAAAAAATTATCTCTTAGTCGTGATGAAGCGTCACAAAATTACACATAACGTGCTACATTTCCAGTGACACATTTTTATGAATAAAAAGAAAAACCCTGCTAATCAGGAAACTTTATTTTTTCATATTAACGCCAGCCAACTTGAATATTCCTCTCTTCTTCAGCTGCTGCAAATGCATTCCCTATTAGTTATATTTTCTTAGCTTCCACAAACATCACACAAACACAGTCACATCATGAGGGCTAGAACGAAGGAGGAGCTGGGTTGTCATGTAAGTACTGGTATAAGAAAAAGGTATTTCTGTGAATTTCTAGATCTTCACGGCATTGGAGTGAGCTATCGATAAGCTTGAACTACTGGAGAAGTTTTATGTCACGATCAAGTGAAGTGGATTTATTATTACAGACACACAACTTTGTGTTTTCGGTAGTAGCAATCTCCAAGATGGGATCTGCAGGCAATTTTCTAATGGTCTGTAGATAATTGATAGGATGCTAGTGCTGCTTCCTTGCTTCCAGATACTTGGAGGAGTAGCCTCCAAGGAAAAGAAAAGTCAGGAATCTTATTTAAGCACTTGGAATGGGATAGAAATAAGTATCTTAACTGCCTCTTGTATGTGATGTTCTCGCAGAGAAAGTGAAGGCCAGAACCACAGCTGGAACAGTTAGGAATGACTAAATATTTTCTTAATGTTACTTTTCCATTGGAGCAGTTGCTCTGTTTGTCCCTGTTTGATCCACAAATTAAATGGGAGATGACCCACACCATCGATATTCTGTGGTCCTCACTACGGCCTGGGAAAGCCTGCTTTAGAGGATCTTCAGCACATACCCCAAAGAAGCGAAGCGGAGCAGATGCTCGATATGATTTTTACGTTGAAAAAATTTTAGCTTTTGGGAAACAGGTGAGTGCTTGGATACGGTATCAAATTTGTGGTTTTACCACTTTACTAAAATTGGGAGGAGAAGAAATGGGTAAGTACTATTGCTACTTGGGTTTTTTGGTGGTCATTTTTCAGAGGGAAAAGCAGGATGGCCATTTTTCTGAGTTGCTGATTTGATTTTGTGCCTATGCTGTGAATTCCTGTTTTTAACTTCTTGCCATTGGAAAGTCTTGAAAAATTAGCAGGAAAATAAAGTCAGTGACTGGTATAAACTTAAAACATTTTATAAAGGAATACGGAACGTAAAGAAATATTCTGTTCAAAGCCGTAGCAGGAACTTGACTTTATTCCTGTAGAAGTATTCTGATACATATTCGGATTTGTCTTTGTTGGAGTAATGAGGCCAAGACTCCCACGCAGAGTTGTGGGGTTAACATGTAACTCATCTAATTAACCAATGTCATCTTCTCTCACTGTGTGGTCTGTCACATTGCGATATGCTCTTTCCAAAGCACTCTTAGTGAGTGGTTTGGCTTCCTACCATAGGACACTGCCATACAAGAACTTCTTTCAAGAATCCTGGTGAGTCTGTTCCTACGAGGTGTTAAGTGATTTACACTAAGTTATAATCAGCCTCAGTTTCTTTGAACTTTGCTAAGTGGTAAGGTTGCCTACAGCTTGGCCGCAGGTTCTTTAGCTGTATGACTCTAGGAATATGTATGATAGATACTACGCTGGTGACATAAATATCAACATTAGCATTGAGGATAATGGGACCAGGGTGGGACCCTAGCCTGTTTGGCACAGCTCTCGTGGGACTCCAGTATAAATAAAAAACATCCCTCCCAGCCTACATTTTTTCCAAGATTCTATGTATCATCCCCGTTAAAAAGCTTTTCAATTGTGATAATTATACATAGCTTTTGTCAGCTAAGTGAGAGCCCTCTCTCACATAACCCCATCCGCTCACTCTGAAATTGCAAGCTGAAAGTCAAAACACTAAAACCTTTACCCTTAGGAGGAAAACAGATCAGCATGATCAGTGTGGTCCACAGGCCTTTTATAGCAGCAATTCTTCAAGCAGGAGTAGAGCTCAGAGCTTATATGGGCACACAGAAATCTCTTGATGAGGCAATAGCACCTATGCACATCCCCGCACAAAGAACATGTAGGCTACTTCCTTGAATTATCTTTATGAGGTAGCTATCGGATATGCCTCTCTAAGTTAGATGATGATGATTATTATGATTATTAATGCACGTGTATCCATTTTATCTAATCCTTTCCACACTAATATCAATATCTTAGAACTTTCTTCCAGTCCTCTCTTTTATATTCAGCTTCTTTCTTCTACACTGTACGAGTGAGCCAGTGGGTTTGGCCTCTTTAACAAGGTGTTTGTCCTCTCGTCCTAAATGCTTTTCACTTTATGGCCTTACATCTAAAAGCTGTAGCTAGTGTCTATGTGCCAAATTTATCCATCACGGCTTTTGACTTGATGAAGGCAAGCTCTCTCCAACCAGATTCCATTAGCTTTCATCAGTACTTAAATAAGTTAGAATCAGAAGCATTTTAGAGAGATGTTAACAGAATTGTATATGAATTGAGAATTATTGGCTTTGCAATTAAAATCCCAGATATGCAGCAATCACGTTTTCACTAAGCTGCAAAAGACACGCATCCTTTGCTTTTCTTGAAATTATTTTTTCCCCTGGAGTCTCCATTGCTTGTTATGGTACAGCTATGAAATAACTAATTATTTTCTTTCTTAATGGGCTTTCATCCTCTACCTTATTACCACACAATAATGTTTCAATTCCATTTCTTTTGGCATAACTGATTTTGAGTCCTGGTTGGCCTGCCAGGTTGGATCTTTCTGTCTGTTGTGGATGTTTCCTCTACAAACAAAATCTAGGTCTTCAGCGACACTTGCCACTTACCCATGCCAATATTTGTTATCCGCTTCACTACTCAGTCTGTAGCAGTGCCAAGCAGCAACATCAAGAGAATACAGGCTTTTCACATCAGCAGTCACTTTGAACTACTAGTTGGTTTTTGCCGTTCAGGGGAATTATGTTGTGGCATTGGTTTTGATGCTTAACAACATTACAGAATCAAACAAATGGGGAAGATAAAAGACAAATACCACCTATGGGTATCAATTTCACAACCAATGCGATACATTTCCCATGTGTTTCTCTCCCCCTCCCTTATCTCCAGTCGAATAAAGAGTTTAAATTCATTGTGATTACCTTACATCACATACTGCTCATCTTCTGGATTTTGTTATTTTGTGTTTTGCCTTTAGCACTTGTAACTCTACAACTTCTATTGCTATTAAAGGCGCAAAGCCCTTTAAGGTGTGCCTTTTCTTCCGGAGGTAAAAGCAGGCATCTTTTCTTTAATGGTATGGTCTGAAAACCAACATCTCCTTCTACAGGGGTGACATGTCCTAACTTGAGGACAATCCTCAAGTCAGTATAGCAGTAACCAGGAAGAATCTTAGCAATTCAGAAGGTGCACTCACAAGAAAGAGTCTTTTAATGAGTAGTGTCTGCAAGATTGGAATCTTAGTAATTCCAAAACCCCACAATTACATTTATCATCTTATAATCACCATACAAGAGCTGTCAGAGTGTCATTGCTGCATTTGTCCTCCCTGTCAGCACCACAGCTGGGGTGTGAGAAAACTCATGCCTTCACACTGCAGCAATATAACTTGTCTCTTGTTTTGGGCTGCGTCTGATGTGTCAAAATCCAAGGCCAGAGGGAATCCACTGCACGCTTCTCCTGCCAGAGACGCAAAGCAGAATCACACATTAAAAAGTACCCAATTGGAAGGGGCATTCCTTGACCAGCAATCAAATGTAGTAGCAACATCCACTCCTGCGATGCCAAGGGGTACCTTTCACATGACTTCATGCACGTGTATTAATTGTGTAACTCTGAGATGCTCCATGCAAATCATAACACTGGGCACATGAAGCCTCGTGTGCTCATAGACTGAAAATGCTGTCCATGAAGAGGATTTTGATTGATAATGCAGGTTTATCGCATTAAAATTTCAGATACAATGAACTTCTTTTCCTAATGCACATTTTTATGCCGTAGCACATTTTCTATTAATTATGGAAGATATTGTCACATGCTTTTTCAATGCTTGTAAGCTTGCTGGATGCCAGCAGACAGAGCTCTGGACAAAAAAGGAGATAGATACATCTCCTTTACAGAAAGCAGCCTTCTAGAACTTTATTCCCACCTATAAGAAAACTTCATGGAAGAAGCGCCAACACGCAAGAAGAAGACATACACTTTCAGGAGACCAGTTTCTAAACCACTCAGCATTTTATGCACACAATGTTGCGTAACCACAATAGTGGTGCTGAATAATTAAACTAAAAATTAAGCTTAACAGTTGTTATATTGTTGTAGTAGGACTAAATTTTGCAGGTTTTGCATTTACATCAGCATTTACAGCAGTATTGCATTTACATCAGCCATTTCTTCCAACTTTTTTTCATTCTTCGGAATCTCTAAAATGGAGAAATCCTTACAAACAAGAAGGCGGCATGAGTATTTTTCCCTATGCCCTGTTTTCTAACATCCAATAGTTTACAATTGGAAACGGGTATTTTTCCCCTCATTTATTTTCTTCTGTAACAGGCAGTGCTGATGGCTGTGCCGACAGGCTAATGTGTAGTCTTTGTTGAGTGAACGTTATAAAGGAGGAGTTACATTAGTGTCATGTAGGTAAAGCCAAGAAGCAGCTTACTGGCGCAAGAGTTGAGCAAACAGCCATTTTGACTACAGATTTATAATCTGTACAGAGAGCAGCTCCAACACAAGGTTTAAAATTTGCTATGCTTACCGCCCGTTGTATCGCGGTAGTCTTTATTTCTGTTAAACAGTGCTTTGGTTGGATCAGCACATTCAAAAAATTTCGCATATTGAGTGCAACAACAGATTGGTAACAGTTCTTATCGCTGTGGCACCTACACAAAATTTAGATGTAAACTCAGAAAAGCAGAGAGAGGGTGGAGGAGAATATTTAAAACTGGATTAATGGCATTTCTCTAATGCTAGTGCAGCAGCAGTACATCTCCTAAAAAATTATCAGAGTATGAAAACCACCACCTGACATGCTGTAGACAGAATGACATAGACTTTATTTGGCTACCCAGATGTTTCATCACTCTGCTTATAAAATTCTCTACATCCTTCTACTCCTTAGGCCATGTGTGTCCCACAATAAAAGAGTTAAGAAAAGCATACACCAAGAATTGTATTACATTTTGTATTTTCTAAAACATAGCTTTTTAAACCAATGAAACTGCTATAATATTTACTTTTGCAAAACTGTACATCAGCGGAGAAGAAAAGTTTGTTGTAAGGCAGCAGATTTTTCCAGAAACAAATAGCCTAAAACCAGTGTGAGAAGAAACATCAGTGTAAATAAACCTCTCTGGGGGTTACTGCTAACTGGGGGTCTCAGCAGAGCTGTCTGAGGAGCAGAAAGAGGCAATTCTGAACTAGTTCTTTTTGAAATCTTCCTTAATTTTCTAATCTAGAGAAATTTCACTACAGGCATTTCCACTGGTTTTAGCAACATTGTGAACCTTATTGAAGACAAGATTGTTGCAGGCGCAGCTGTTTTTATTACTGTGCCAATTAAATTTGCTCAGCCCAATGGTATTAAATACTGGCAGCCACACAAGTGCTAGCAATAAGAAAAAGCAGTTTGGATGGTGCAAAATCAGGTAGCTTATGAAAGCTACAGAGACCAAGTGTCTCCCATTGTGTCTGTAAATTCAGCCTTTAAAAGTAGTAGTTACTGTTTTTAAGAAGGCATGTGAAGCTGCTGTATTATTTTCTTGAGGAACTGGAGCATATTCTGCTATCATTCCTTCAGGCTTAGAAGATGTTAAAGCATCTGAGGAATGAACCAGGGAAGATCATACATGGAGTTTTAGAGACTGTTCTGTACATAAAAAGCATCTAGAGGTAAAATCCTAATCCAGTTGGTATTGTGGTAATTGTAGCATCTGCTATATCAAAGAAAGAACCACAGTCACTGGTCTTCCTGAAAAAAAAAAAAGATACTCAATCTCCTCTTTGAAAGAGCTGAAGGCTTTTTTAATGCTGTTTTTGAACATGGAGCAAGAGATACTGAAAACACTTCATTAGCTTTATTTAAATTATACATTATAATAATTAAAACATGAAGATTACAACATCAAGCAATATAGGTATTAAGAATTAAAACTGCTTGTGCACATGCATTATAATTCCTTCTTTAATTATTGGTCCCTAACCTCTTTCACTGGATGCAGAATGAACAATGCTGAATTAAGCACAGATATCTAATACTGCTTGGTCTCTATTCATTGCCGACTCATTGCTTCTCTGTGCGCTTACATTAATTTCCTTTAACAGCACTCTCATGAGCTGCAGGGTTGCTTTTAGTTCTGAAGCACCCAGATTAAAGAAGAGATATTCATCAGTATCTAATAGGATTTGATTTCTCGATTTCATGCATTACGAAATACCCAGAATATTAATGGTATATTGCCTGTTGACTTCATTTTCAGTAGTCAGCTACCCTTAATGAGACCCTAGCATCTTAAGATTGGCATTGTGAAAACACATCCCTCAACCTCTTCGCAAAATCATATTCCAGTAATGTCGCACATGGTATCACACAGAAATTTTTGATAAAGAAAACTTAATATCTTACAATTTCTTTAGAATTCTGTAAAGGACACTCCTGAGCCTGTAAAGGACAGCCTGAGTCATGATCCTGCTGCCACACACCCCCCCCCCCTTCTAATTTTCCTAGAAATGACACAGGGATTCTATGGAAAATAGCTTATTGTACACACAGCTCTGGTCAAAAGTAGAAAAGTCTGTTCTGTGCACTCAAAAAGTCATGTCTCGGTTTGCATTAAGAGAGTGAGGTGGGAAGCTTGTAGTTAACTTTAGGTTATAATGCATAAAAGGGATGAATTGAAGTTGCACAGGCAACATATACTGCCCAAACCACGACAACTACATGCTGGATTTGCAAATTCAGTATGAGTGCATGTAACGTAAATAATTTTCTTAATGAGAAAAGATCAACTCTAAAAGTGGCCTTGCTTTCTTAACCAGACAGTTGTTTTGTTGGGATTTTGTTGGTTTTTGGTTTTTTTACACCTGTTAGTACTATGTTTCTCTCCCAACTTTTTCTGTCCTTCTTGTACAGACATGCACAAATTGCAGGCCAGAGCATCACCTCTTGGTCCAAGATTTTACACGCCGTTCATATGCTGGAAGGAAAGTTATAAAGAGAACGAAAAGGCCCATACATGGTTTAAAGGAGAGCTCAAAGGGCTAAGGTAAGAGTTGCCCTTAGGTGGGGAAGGCGCCAAGGGCGGACAACTCACAGCACCCCTGGGGCTGCAGCCCATACAGTGCAGCAGCTGCCCTTACACTCCATCAGGCTGTTCGTATCCAGGCCTTCCAGCAGTCAGCACCCACAGATGCATCCAGAAGATCTTTAACAAAGCGGAAGACAACCCCCATCAAGACTGTAGATCATTAGAAAATTCAGGTTGTAAGGAGGTCTCCAGCCCAACCTCCCGCAGGCTGTTCGGGGCTGTGTCCGCTCCGGTGGGAAAAAACCCCGAGGAACCCACTCCGTTACCTGACTGTCCTCGACATGAAGAACCTTCTCCTGACACCCAGCCTGAACCTCCCATTTTAGCTCACACCCGCTGTCCCACAGCCTCCCACCGGGCAGAGCCTGGCTGCGCCTTCTCGACCCCCTCCCCACGGGTGCTGGCGGGCTGCTGTTACCCTCCCAGCAACATCTCTTCCCCCGGATGAACCAACCCCGTTCCTCAGCCTCCCCGCACGGGAGGGGCGTTGCGGCCCGGCCACCTCCGGGACCCCGCTGAGCTCCCTCCGGTGTGTCCGCGTTCCGCCCGGGCAGGGGGCCCGCCTGGAGCCAGCGCCAACGCAGGGTCGGAGGAGGGCTGGGCCGAGAGGGGCGGCCACCTCCCTCCGGCCGCCGCCGCCGCACTCCCCGCCCACACAGCCCCCGGCGCCGCTGGCCTCCTCCGCAGCCGGCAAGGGCTCATTCCGCCTAGCAGCCGCGGGTTACGAGCCTGCCTGGGGACCCTGCTGCCACAGGCGCTGCGGGTACAGCGGGACCACACCGCCCGCACGGCCGTCTCCCAGCCCGGCGAGGGGCGAAACGGCCCCTGCGGCACCCCTGCACCACTCGCCCGGGGCCCTGGCCGGCCAGCGGCACTGCTGGGCAGCCACCCCTCCGGTGCGGGCGCCCACGCCACAGCAGCGTTCCCCGAGCCCAACTCCGCTACTCGACCACAGGCGCCGGCCGGGCCAGAGCCCCCGCAGCAGCCGTTGGAGACGGCCCAGGGAGGGGAGATAGGGGGCGAAGCGCTCGCTCCGACGATTGACGAGCGCCGCAGCCAATGGGGCCGAGGAGGCCCGGCTGAGGCGGTGCCGAGGGCGGGGAGAAGGGGCGGGCAGGGCGCGGATTGGCTGGGGGGCGTGGCCGGCGGGGGTTTCTCCCGGGCTGGGCTGACGGCTGCGGTTGGGGAACTTCGATTTCGTATGTGAGCGCGAGCGGTGGCGGCAGCGGCCGTTGGGGCGGCAGGTACCAGCGGGTAGTCGGTAGGGAGCGGGGCCCGGGAGGAGCGGGTCCTCCCACCGCTGCTGGCGGGGAGCACCGGGGAGGAGGGCGCCGGGCAGCCGCAGCGCTGCGGGGGATGGGCGGCCGGCCGTGCGCCGGGGGGCCGCTACGCCCTGGACCCGCCGGCGTTTTTCCCCGCTCCACTCCGTCTGCCGCGGGCGGGGCTGGGCTGGGAGGGAGGGGGCAGCTCTGCCTGTAGGACGAGAGCCTGGCCCGGCCCCGGGCGGTCTGGGGGCTGTCAGAGCCGCGGCCGGCCGTGGAAGGAGCGGGGACAGCAGGGGGCGGCAGCGGTCCCCGAGGAAGCGTGTCCGGAGCGGCGGCCTGTGGCGGGGGAGAGCCCCTCCGCCCGGTGGGGCCTTTCCCTTCTCCTCGGGCGGGGAGGGGGGTCTCTGAGGGGGCCGGCTCCTCCCTCTCTCCTTTCCGTGGGGTTCCGGGCGCTGGTCGCAGCGCGGCGAGCCGTGCGGGGCCCGCTCTTCACCGTCCCATTTCAAATCTCCCTGTCGGGGGCTACCGCCCGCCCGCCCCGCCGGGGGGCGGCACGTCCGGGCGGCCCGGCCTGGCCCCGGCTGGACCCGCTCCCGTCGCCGTCCCCGCATCTGCTGTGCTTTAGGGTCGTCCGCTTCCTGGTCTGAGGCTGCCAGGCTGGAAGGAGAGGGGTGTTTTCCCCCCAAAAATCTGTCCAGACTTCTGTCCGTGATTCTCCTGCACCCGTCGTGTGCATGCTGCGCGAGGAGAGGAGGCTTTTTTAATTTCTTTTTTTTCCCCTGACAGAGCACTACTACTCATTCTGATAACTTCATCTGTTTACATTTTGGGCTGTTTCTTTCTTTCAACTGTAAGCGAGCAACTGCAGGAAAAAATGAGCTAAACAGGACCTGGCACTGAAGCTCTTTATTAATAATTAGGCAGGGGATGAAACTGGGGAAGACTGTACATTACTAATTTCCTTCCTCTTCAGGAGTAGAATAAAAAGAACAGTGTAGAATCCTATTGTATGTTCTTTATCTGTTATGTAAAAAAGAAATAGTCTGCCTTTCAAGATGTGATGACCTGGCCTCTGTACCCATACTACGCGCTGAGATCTTTAAAAAAAATGAGGTATTACTTATAAATTTAGGTCCAAAGTTCTTTTCCTATTATTGTCCTTTTGTAAGGGTTTGATTACAGCGCTGTGAAGTCTGAATACTCTTAAAAGAGCTGTTAACACTGAAGTAACATTTTTAGTGCAGCATTTTTCCACAGATGAAGATCCCACTGAGTTGAAGTTAATCCCTTTTGATGTTAATAGTATTGTGCATGCATGTGTATGGCTAGAATTGACTTAAAGGAGGTTACTGTATGAATGATTGCTGATTGACCTAAAGCGAGTTGGTTTGAGGGTTTGTCATCTTAATGATTATGATTTCCAGAAACAGCTTCTGAAATAAATCACTGCCAGGGAACAAGTAATAGCCAGCTAGGGAGTAAACTTAGGTTCAGGTGCTTTGATACCAGTAACGACTAGCAAACAGTTCAATTAGGAAGTTTTTTTTCTTCTTGTAAAGATGTCTAAGACCAATTTTTAATTAAAACCATGTAATTTATAGCATTTTCATTGACATGTAGTGCTTTGCTTAGCTTTACTGCCTCATTTTCCTGTCTGCTAGCATGGGTGCTTCCAGAGTGTTAGTGAAATGCAACAAGCATGTAATTCTGGAATACTTAGCCTTCAGCAAATTCTCATAAACTTGCATGTTTCCAGGCCTGGGGAGTTTGAAATGGCAAAGTACATTTTTAACAGGATCTAAAAAATAAAGCCATGTCCTTTGTCATCATACTCTTAAGTTTCAACCACAGATTAATGCAATCCCTAAATTACAGAGCCAAGCAGTTATATAGAACAGACCCAGTTCAGACCCAGTTTCGTAGCATCCTGGGTTATGCAGGAACAGCCCTGAAAGGATCTTCAGCTGCTACTCTCCTCCCTTCCAACAAGTTTCCATTTCTGCTTGCCATGCTGTTTTCTATCTGGTGTTAACCTCTATGGTGGGAAGTTGAGCTGCTTTCTCTTGCTTAAATTGCAGCATTCTGCTGAGTTTGATTCCCTTTGGGCTTAGAATATGACCTTCCCTTCCGTGTTTTCTGAGGTTATGGTTCTCAAAGTTTGTGTCAACAGTTTGTACCTGTGTCAGATGAGCTCGCATTGTAACAATGTCATTTAGAATGGTCTAGACAAGACTTTCAAAAACATACATATTCGGCATGCGCACATGCTGAAAATGGAGGAGAGAGAGAGTTCAGACTTCTTAACAGCTAGGGCTGTGTGGAGTAGACTTCCAGGCTTCATTCCTTTGGAAGTACATATTTTGTTCCACTTCTAATTTGATAAGTCTCCAGCAACTGCAGTCAATTCATACAAAGTTTCTGATTTTTATTACCACTTTTTTGATGTAACTTAAAAAGTAGGAGCAAAGGCAGCTCTCTGAAGCCAGTCAGACTTGCTGATGTCTGTTAATGGGGTTTCAGAGACAACACTGAATAGCTCTCATTTAGAAAGGGTAACCTGAAGAATAATTGTATTACTTATGATTCAGATCATATTGAATACAATTTAGTAAATGTGGATATAGGCAAAATATGCATTTTTCATGTTGCCAACTCCCAAGTCATACATTTAAAGATGAAGAACATGAGTCATGGGTGGAGAATCGGAAAGTGTTCTGGGAAGTACAGACATTTAAAGGAGGTATTGTGGGTTGTGATTAATAATAATTTGAACATAAGATCTCTTTAAGTAGTTCAAAAAAATCAAACTAGGTATGTAAACAACATAACTTATATGACAAGGTAATAAAATATTTCTGTGTTTGGTGCTTGTGGGATTCCTTTTTGAATTCTGTGTTCACTTTTGGCATTAAACTTTATAGTAGTAACCTGAAAGAATTTTAGTAGTTACAAGAACTGGGAAACATGTTTCAGTATGAAAGATTGACCTATTTAAGGATTAAAAAGGGAGGGAACAAAATAAAATGGTGATAGATGTACCTGTAATGTGGATGAGAGCAGATGATAGTGGCTATAAAAGGATTCAGTGGCAGAAAAAGGATCTAAATGGCTTACGTTTTTAACAGTTATGTCTGTAGTATACAGCATTACTCTAATCCTTGAAAGAGGACAAGTTTTCTACATTTTAGTTTACTATGTGTAAATTTCAATAGGGTAAAAATGATTTTGCCAAAGGTGGTAGTGTGTAGTTTATTTGCTGTTAGATATTTTTAAAGATTGAATGCTTTCCTGAGAAAGATGTACTAATTCAAATGGTGTTTTTATTTTTGAACTGATCTTAAGCTGGGGGAGAATTAAAAGAGGGAACACGGGCTTTATTCCTCATTGCAGGCAAAATTAACCCAAGAAAAGCAGTGTTGAAAACTGTTCATTGTATACTCACACAATGGCTGGACACAAGAAAGAGGATGGGAGAAAGAAAAGGGGATGTGGAAGTGTGTGATTGTGTTATAGCCTGAGTTGTACGAGAAGTCAAACTGCATCGTAAGGGGTTGCTTCTGGCCTTCTAAATTGAAAGAAAAGACTCCTCTTGACTTTGAGACCATTAGAGTTATCATGAACTGCTACACTTTTTTTTTAAAGAGATAAAAATTGAAGTGCAAGTTAAATGATTGTGTATTTTTTTCTTCCTATTTGAAAGCGTGTTCACATTTTAAAAATATATTTCTCATTTAGGCACAGTTCAGTTTCACTTACCGGGTTTTCTAATTCATTTAGTTGACAGGAAAATTTTTGGTGTAATTTCACTCCAAATTTTACTCTCTCTTATAGGTAAAGAAGATACTGTGCTGTTATCCAGTTGTCGTAGTTGATTTGATTCTACTAATCTTCAAGACTTGTACTGGAATTAGAGGTAACTTGTGATCTATTTTTTTAATATCAGAAAATTCTCTGTAGGAATTTACTAAATAGATGAGGTTCTGTGGTTTGTTTCAACTTCTGAAATATTTTTGCTGTTAATGTGATAAATTTACATGGTTTAAGTTGTCAGTTTTGTAGTATTGTACAAGAAAGAAACACATTGATGATACAGTAAATATTTTGACTTTCAGGAAGTCTTAAATCCTTAATGAAAAGTTTGTGATATAAATTCTGTGAAGGTAATTTTACTAGTGAATTATTTCCTCCCTAGACTTCACCTTGTATTTGAGTACTTTGTAAAGATTTACAGACAGTGAAGGCTGTATCAACAGAATATTGATTAATTACTATTGAGTAATACAAAAATAGTCATTCTGTTTGGCTAGTGAAATGAGAAAAGTATGTTCTGTGTATGGTATGAGCTTATAATGCAAGTGGGACAGCTCAGTAAGAATACATGCTTGTTTATTTTAGCATACTTGGGGGGAAAAAAAGTTTGTTTCCATTGCATTAGTGTCTGATATTATAGTGGCACTATGCAAACACTGCATTACAGCAACTCTGTAAGTGTTGCTACCTGCTCAGCTCGTTCTGTAGGCATTGCTGACAATGCTGAATAGTACTCTGTAATTTCAGTTTACGGCTCATGGCTTTGTTTCTCCATTTTACATTCTTTATGTAGTTCCTTACATCTGACATACTACTTTGAAAATAGAAACAATCAGAAGAAATCTATGGACTTGATATGTAAAACTGCAGACCCCAACAAAACAAAACTCAAATCCTGTTTCCCTTCTCAAATAATTCTCTTCACCTTCTTGCCTTCTGCACTCCTGTACCCTGGGTTTTTTTCCTAGTTCTGGAGGAAAGCTGGGGCTGGATCTTTTCTCATTCTGTGAGAGCAGAGGACTTGATTATAAGTTAGAATTTTTTTTTCTTTTTTGCTCTGCACAGCACAACTTCCTTTGGTGGCATGATGTTTCATGACTGGACTCAAGTATGAGATGCTCTGAAGGCCTGACTTCTGCTAAGTTGGCCTCTTGTATAAATACTGATTGGATGGCTCTGAATATTCTCAGAAGCAGGTAGTAGTGTGGTGTTGTTGTTTTTTCTGATGGAGATAAGGTACTGTTGCCATTCATCTATGTAGTGCTTTTATTAACAGTAGCTTGGCTCTTCAGAGACCTTCTTGTGAAGGAGCATTGCAAAATCCTCTCTTTAAAACTGGAGACTTCAGTGTCTAGGCGGTTAACTGAATGCATTACTTGATGTTGTATATACCATGGTGCTCATATTCGTCTGTGTCTTGGTTTCCCCTCCCTGGATCCTTTCTGAAAGGTGTGATATGACCTGTCTTTTAACTTACCTTGCTGTTACTAAGTGACGCAACCGGTGTGCTCTGTAAGGTCATTGTTAGAAGACTGGCATTCAATAGTAAAATAGGGTTAGCTAAGGACAGTTTAAAGGGAACTATGGATTGCTTTGGTGCTCTAGGTTTGAATCTTCCCTTTTGCTTCTAACATTGTCTGTGCGGTTTTCTCTTTGCAAAGCCCTAGTTCTGGAGAAATATTCCGTTGGATAAGATGTTCAGTTACCAGAAAATAAAAATAGACTCCAAAAAAGAAGTGTGGACTGTCTGAAAGAGTGTTTTCATCTTAAATTGCTTGCACTGATGACAAAGCAGAGTTTAACCAAATATTTATTGTTGAAATGACTCTGTAATTAGTAGTGTTGTACAGCTAAATGTAACACCAGATTTTACTGCACAGATTTACTGTAAATTACTGCTATCCCATTGCTGTGGCTTGAGAAGTATAGACTATAACTGTGGTATTCTTTTTAGTGGCCTGGATAAGAATTTGACTACAACGTTTTAAGAACATAGTTTTTGTATTTTTAATAACATTCTTCAGTATGTATTTAAAATGCATGATGTGATCTCTTACCACAATGGAAAATTAGAACAGCTTTTTCTAATTTGAAATGCTCAGTTATCCTGTATATGTGATTTAAAATATATATTCTTACTGCAAGCTTTTGAATTGGTAATAAGCAGACCTTTAAATTCTGATTGACTCAGCATGTATCCTACTTCTTCTGAAAATCAACCAAAATTAAAATCTGATGATAAATACACACTTGGGTTTCACATCTGTTGAAACATTTTTATTGCTTCCAGTTACTCACAAAAGCAAGGATTCATTAATAAAGTGTTTTAGAATATACTGAGTATGTCCTGCAAACTTGTTTGAGGCTGAATGTTTCAATTTTGGATCTGAAAGTTCTTGTTCAATTTCCAAATGCAGTGTTTTGTACTTTGTAGACAATATTTGTAAATGAACTATTTACGGTTTCCTCAGCTGAGAGAAGTTGTTTTATCCTCTGTTTGGCTTCCTCCTTTTGAAGTTCTGCTTAAGTGTCCTACTTAAACAGTACTGTAACTGCAGTTGTTCCATCATCAATCAATTGAAGAAAGGTGACAAAATAGTAAGCCTGTATATCAGTGATCTCCTCTTAGAGGATTGGATCCTGTTTCTTGTATGGCTTTTTGGGTACTTTTCCCGGTAGGATTTTGTGTTATTGGACCACGAATCTGAAGCAAATCCAATGTCTGGAGGAAAAGAGGAGGAAAAAACCCACAACCAAAACCCAAAGAATGTCCTAGCATAAATTTCATACTTAAGACCATGTTTGGTCCAAAGACTGCTTTGCCCTTCTGTAGTCAACACTTTTGTATTGTAGTAATCTTTGACAAGAGGTTAGCTATGCAAGGGTCAGAGGCCCCTTGAGTCAAGCCTGGGATAGTAACATATCAATGATACTACCCCTTCTTTACAAACCCCAATTGCAAGTGATTTTAGTATTAAACCTGTTTTGGACCTTTAATTATGTCATGTTAGTTAACTTAAGCTGTTGGACATTTGGACTCACTTTCCGCATTCTGCTTTTTCTACTCTGTGTGCTTGAGGATGTGTCTTATAGAAAGCCATTAATGTTTAATGAGATCTGTGCACTTGCAGATTTTTTTTTTTCCCCTCCCCCCCGCCTTGAATATAGTATTTCCTTACAACAGGAGACCATCGTAACTTTTTCTGAATACATGGAAATATTTTCATTCATAAGGATAAGACACACTTCTGAAGACTGAAATCCATATTCTCAGTCTTTATCTCTTAATTCCATTCAGTAGAAAAGGTGAAACACATAGTATGTTAAAACATTACATTTTTTTGGTCAGTTGAATTTAGTCCCAGTGTCATTTTGGAAAGTAAGGATGTTACTGAAGTTCCATGGGATAACTGCAGAATAGAATAATGACTTAAAGTAGAGACCAAGTACTTGAGGTATTAGGGGGAAAAAGTTTACAGTATTATCAGCACATTGTTCTTTTACTGAAGCAGTAATGAAACTCTATATAAAGTGAATTTGGGAGCACTTCAATTCAGTGTTGTAGGTGAGAAAAAAGCTTGGAGACAAACTTTTTAGCAAGTCTCTTTCTCAGTGGTAGTATAGTTAGCCTCTGATCCTCTGTATGCTCACTGCAAAACCCTAGGGGTCCTGTTGCGATAGGACAAAGGGGTAATGGCTTTAAACTAAAAGAGGGAAGATTTAGACTAGATATAAGGAAGACATTTTTTACGAAGAGGGTAGTGAAACACTGGAACAGGTTGCCCAGAGGGGCTGTAGATGCGCCATCCCTGGAGACATTCAAGGTCAGGTTGGATGGGGCTCAGCAACCTGGTCTAGTTGAAGATGTCCCTGCTTGGTGCAGGGGAGGTTGGACTAGATGACCTTTACAAGTCCCTTCCAACCCAAACTATTCTACGATTGTTGTTTAGGTGTATGTCAAACAACTTTCCTGCAGTTTAGAGTGAAAGGGAACCTAACAAAACCAAGTTGATTAAGGTATTGTAAATCTTTTGTATTGTCTATTTCATGGTGCATCATTAGGAGAGATGGTTAACTAGTACTTTTATTTAAAAACTTAAAGGTAGACTGGTTGACATGAAAATAGTGTTGATATAAAATTTCCTGTATCTTCTATAAGAAGCTTTTAAAGTGTCTGGGGTTTTGATTTTTTTTTTTTTGTGTTGTAGGTCTTTTTGTTTGTGTTCTACTTCACATGTTCATGTTGGAGGTGAATACTTTGCTCTGACCATACTCCCCCGATATTGGACCGTGCTTTTGAAAAACTACCACTTCAGAGCTGAAATTGCTGTATTTTCAGTAATGATAAAAATCAAAGCAGGACTGAAGGACTTGAATTTTCTGTGTTAGAATTTGTACTACATGGTATATGAAGAAGTTATTCAAGTTCCTGTGATAGGGAAACTGCTTTACATTTTAGGCATTAGGAGCTAGTGCAAGACAATATTATGAAATGCATTTATGTTGTCATGGGTTTTCTTTTTGGCTTGCTTCTAACCTTAGCTAACCTTAGTAAAAAACCATGTCTCTCTCTTATTAGGGATTCACTGTATTTTCCTTGGGTGCTATTTTCTTTTGGTCTACCTTCTATTTGTCATTGGATGCTGTTCTCTATTAAATTTGAACCAATTTAATTAAAAATTTTGGAGTTTCCCTCTTTGAGGTAACTTCTTAGTGGAAAAGGTTGGTGTGTTTGTTTTTTTTTTTTTAATTTTAGTAAAGTTAGATGATTTTTTCAATATGTAATTAGTAGAGCTGAAATTTAGTAGTGCAGCAGCCACTTACAGCTTCTTTTAGAAGAATACGCAGTTTTATCGACCTTTTTGAATTATACCATGTTACTTGCCTGTGGCTTCTGCAGCTTGTCAAATCTTGTTCTTCCCTCACCCTTTTTTTTTTTTTTTTTTTTTAGTATAAAATGGAATAAAGATGATCTTTCTTTTTTGGGGGAAGCAAAGTTTTGGTTGGTTGTGGTTTGGTTTTTTTGTTTGGTTTGTTCCCCGCTCCCCACCCCCACCCCGCCATGGGTATGGAGTTTTACCATTTCTTTTAGAGCAGAGCAGGTTCTGCTGACTAGCTTCAGGCTCTGCCTCCCACCAACATGTTGGAGCCAGTCACCTCCAAGTCTATTGGTGCCGTGTGTAGAGTCTGGAGGACAGCCCTGTGTTGTGAAGGCATTGGTCTGCTGTCAGATGACACTGATTCTTGGCAGTATCTCCTGATTTGAAGAAGAGGGCTCCTATATACTTACGCGTTGCAATGGTGTTTCATGGCAGATGAGACTCTTGGATTAGGGTAGCGTTGTTCTACAAATGCAAAAATGTCTGATTTTGTGCAGTTAAGGCTTTTTTCACAGATGTGTCCAGGTATAGTGTTATTCTCTGATAGTTCAAGAATGCAACTGATACTAGAATAATTGTGTGGAAATTGTCTTAAGTTTCTTGGTATTTTAAAGACTTGAGTAACTTTCTAACAACAGAACAATGTTAGTTTGATTTCTATATGGAAACAAAGTTGGAAAGTTTTGCAGTGTATATTTCCTCTATAAAATGAAAGAGAAACAAAGTGATAAAATAGCAACTTTGACATCTGTCAAAAGAAAGCTTCCTGACTATTAAATATTCTTATTAGAACAGCAAGATTCTGCTTTAATGGGAATTCCACCTGTACCTTTTTTCTACTTGTTTGCTATTGTTAGGGTATTAACAGTTGTCTTTTTATAGAAGACAATGTTTTGCCATCAGATTTTTGCAAGCTTAAAATTATAGTTATTTCTACTTTTCAGTAGTAAAAAGTAAAATTACAGAAATTTGTTTTCTTTAAACATATTTTTGCAGAGCATTATTAGTCTGAAATGATACACAAACTATGACGGCATGGAGGGAGAATGTACTACTGTAGGAGTGAACTGGAGCAGGAGACACTTGAGACATTTCTGACTCTGACTCATTATTGCTTTGTCTGGTTTGGTGAGCTTAGAGAGCAGAATGTGACTTTTGTACCTTTGATCATATGTATCTTGTATGTGCAAACATTTGAACAGCAAATTTGGCCACTAACTGGGTTGTAATTTTTTTCTTCAATACTAAACTTGAGCTTATTAGTGATGTCAGTGGGCAGCTCTTTCCATGGACCATTCAGGGACAGTACTTTTGAACTGTTGCTCCTATCATGGGACCTTTAATACAAGAATGTACTTAGGCCTTTAAGTTAGCAGGCTGAGCATCTGTAGTCTGTATGGGGGTTACGTTTAAGCAACCAAAGTTGGGCTTCCATTTACAGCAGTAGATGTAATAGTTTGAGTATGATTTCTTTTCCCTCTCCTCCATTTCAGTTTATCCTCTTAAAGGCATGGTTCCCTGTATTTTCTTTCCCCTTCATCCCTTCAGTTCCAAGCCCTTTGTAACCTTCTCCTCCCCACTTCATTTTCTTCTGTTCTCTTGTCTTTTTTGTTCTCCTCTTGAATTAACTCTAAAGTAAACACTGGTGTTGTTTACAAAGTCCTGTACTACTGAAGAATTGAAGACGGCTTTTGCTCAGCTAGTCATCGCTAAAGAAACATTTGTAATGAGTTGAGAGTGGTCTGATTGTGATACTCTGCAAAGGTATGCAAAACTCCTTGTGTCTGCTGTGAGCACTAAAATGTCACCTGATCCACAGCTGGGATTTTTAAATGCTACACATTCAGGGTGTGGCTGAAATTGAAGCAGCCACCTCAGAATTCTTTGTTTAAAAATAGGCAACATAGCTATTGCTGCAAATGAGATAATCTAATATCAACGTGATGACAGTATAAAGACTCTTCTCTTGCAATATCAAACTAAGCTGAATATGCTCCCATGCAGCGCTTCTAACCTTTTGTTTTGAAAACAGTTGTTGCTCCTTTCACCCTGCTAGACTAAGGGAGATACCTTGTTATCTTTTGAGGTATATATTCCTTTTCATGAAAAACCTGTCAATTTACTGACCTGTCTCTATGCTTGAAAAGCACTGCCATAGGCTACACTTACTTTTCAAGAGTATGCAAGTCATTCACATGACAAAACTGTCTTTGATGCTGATACCCCTGAAGGGCTGGTAATTCTGCAAAGGCTAAAATAAAAGCACTGAATTGCTGGCAAGAGTTTTGCCAGCAATTCAGTGCTTTTCAGCCAAGAGAGCATGTGTACTATATTCAGTTTTCCAGCTGGATCCACTGATTTGGTTGTACTTACTTTTTTGAATCATGTGTATGCTTTGTTGTTTTGCTGCTATTCTTCAAAACGCATGTGGAAATTTTAGTTTAGATGTTTTGAGGAACCAAGCACAGCTATAAAACTCTTAAAATTCTTAGCTTGCTGCTGCACAGGGAGAAGTGATAGCAAGAGAAAAGTCACTAATGCACGTGGAGTGTGCCCAGGAACAAGCTCCTGGGCTTTGACTTCCACTAGCTTTCCATTTCTGATTGCTGTGCTAAACAGGGCATAACTTTTGCAGTGGGAAGTAAGAGAAAAGGAAGAATTTAAAGTTGCGTGTTTATTTATTTGTTTATTTTGTTGGGGTGAGGTTTTTTTGTTCCAAAGTTACCTATGTTTTTTGTTCTGCAGCCTTTTGTACCTTGTTAAGATAAGCTGTACTTATTCTATCTCATGGGCAAATGCTGCTAGTCTTTTTCTTCTTACAGCTAGTGGGCTTTGTGGCTATTTGTCTAGCATCATAGTGCAAGTGGTGATATTCAAAGATCTGACTGGCAGCTAGTTTTTGAATAGCATAAAGTACAATAAGTGAGAAGTGAAGAGACTTGCAGTTTGATGTAATGCAGTGACTGCATTATTGTGGTTTTGTGCTCACAAGACATTTGAGTCAGCATTACAATCTATGATCAGTAAGATGCTGCATTGTTTCCTGTGGGTGGTTTTATTTCCTCTTATGTAGGGAATTTTGACTTAAACATTTAACACAGTCTATAAAGCTAAAGTATTTCTAAAACATCTTCACTGACTGTTGTTGCTGCAGACTTACAGAATGTATAAGAAATACAGGAATATTAATTAGCAGAACTAACTTCTTCTGATTCTGATATACTGTCATTGCTTACAATAATATCATATTTTTAAACTGTGTGACTTCTCAGTTAAAAAGGTCCTGCATGAAAATGGTTAGTTACAGTGACTTTCTAAAATCGTTGCCAGCAGTTTGCACAAGAGACGGTGTTGAAATATAGCAGTTGATAGGTAGGCAGAAAAGTACCTCTTTGGGAGAGATTTATTGTAGTGAAAACTATGATTCTTTTACCACAAAAATACAAAGACAGATGCATTAAGAGATTTCTGAATGTTTTCTAATGATTTTATTTTTGGTGGTCTTATGACTATTGTATCCATGTTGTTCTGTAGGTTATGTAAGTGTTAGGAGACTGGAGTGTTATTAAATATGAGGTATCTCCTGACTTTTCTGGAAAGGTTGAGATGCCATTGTGAGAGTTCTAAATCAGATCTGCTGAGTTCTTGTAATAAGATGCCAAAGACCCTTCACTTTTTTCTCTTTCCCATGGAGTCTCAAGAGTATTGTAACTTGATTTATACTTTTGTCTTCTCTTCCAAGTCAAGAAACTTAATTAAGCAGCTTAAGCTCTACACAGGTTGCAAATAAACTTCTGTAATGTATTTTAGGATAGATACCTCTAACATAGCCTACTGACCTTGGTGTGTTCTTCAAGAGAAAAATATATGGAAGCTGGTGTAGTCAGCTCTCTGGGTGAGACCAAAGTGCTTCATATATTGCCTATATGTGAAGATGTGTCTGTGTCTAAACTATTATTTATTGCAGCTTTGTAAGTGTCCGTTAGTGCTCAGATCGGAAGTAGCTGTGAGTAAAGGTAACCTTTTGATGTGATGACATCAAACAGAAGCAGTGACACTTCTGTTTCCGTACACAGTGGTTGTGCTCTCTGCTTCCAGTCTGAGATCACCATGCCCAATAAAGTAAACGGCAACAAATTCCATGCCCTTGTGACAAGGGTACAGAAGTGATGCCATGAGTTAATTGTAGTCTGAGGAATTGCTTCTGCCAGAATTCCAGGATGGCTGTCTAATGCTTTGTTTTCTCAGATTTGTCAGCTGTAACAGTTGAGGTACATTGATAATCAGTGTGAACTGATTTAGTTTGAGTATTTGCAAAGCCATCATGAATATTTGACCAAAATTATCAAACTAGCCCTTCGTGAGACAGATGTTTTTTATCTACATCATCTTCTCTGCATTATTACTTCAAATACCTGCAGCAGGCAGAGCTTCACAGCTCTATCTTTGTGCTTTTATGATCAGCTAACTGTCCACCTGTTTCTGAATGCAAATTCTTTGGGTTAAAGGCACAAATTAGTTTGCATTCTGAGTGTAATGGTGGGGTTGGGGAGTGGAAGGAAGAAACCTAGAATGCAAAACTCATGAGAGTCCTGCAAGCTGAATAAACTGGATTTAGAGATCCCATCTATCTAATATCAACTGTAATGGGCTTATATTGCTGAATTTGCTTCTGCTGACTTCTTTCAAAAACTTTCTAATGAATGTGGTAGTAGTGTGGAAAAGCAGGACATGGCCAGTAGAATTTTAAGGTAATAATCAGTTTTTCATGTATTTGAAATATTGCTTCACTCGCGTTCGTTCTCCTTTTTCCTCACTTTGTGCTCTGATGCTCCAGTGTACAATATTCAGTAATAGTTGTAAGTAGTAATCTGGGAATACTGAAAATACTAACCTCTCTTAGCTAATGGTGACAAATATGTTGTTGACTTTCTTGTAATCCTCCTCAGAATTAATTTCAAGTTTACCTGAAAGCATCAGGACTTTAAATACTTAAAACTAAGTTCTAATGGATGAACTCCATGAAGGATGTTTTTCTATGACTTTGTCTTGCTCTCCTTTATAACAAAATGTCAGCTTTCTTCCTGTCACTAATACATGTTTTTGTCCTGTCAATGCCTCCTTCCTTTGTTTTCTTCCATTATTTCCTAATTATACTTGATGCAGAACTGTCCAGATGTCACTAGGTAAGTATCTATTTTGTCTTGCTGGTAAGTGCTGATGGTAAGGCCAGGAAGCCAAATAGAATAGGTTACTTATGGGTTCGTACTAGACACTCCTCACTTTGGATTTCTTTCCTGCCAAACTGCTTTTATGAGTCATGTAGAAATTAAGTATTATTGGGACCTCTGGGCCACTGCTAAACCTGGTTAAAATTGACCACTGAATGAAACATTACTAGAGGAGGATTACAAACAGATAAACAGTAAGTATGATTGCACAGGTCTCATTTCCATAGGAAACCAGGCCAACATTTGTATTATTAGCTGGTTTGAGGTAGGGATTCTGGTTTTATTTTTGTGAAGTACTTGGCATTTGTCATAGGAGAACACAAAGGCATTCTTGTCTTAATTTTACCTACTGCCTTTTTCCTGCTTCCCTTGGAAACCATGATCAGTCCTGTGCCAGAAGTCATAGAATTGTTGAAGTTGGAAGGGACCTCTGGAGATCACCCAGTCCAAGCCCTTCTGCTGCTCAGTGCAGGGTTACAGAAACTTGTCCAGTCAGGTTTGAATACTTCTGAGGATGGAGACTCCACAACTTCTTTAGGCAACCTGTTCCAGTGTTTGATGATCCTCAGAATAAAAAAAATACTAACATAAAGTTCATATTTGGTTCTGAAGACCAGCTTCCAGGCTTGGATAAGGTATTTCAGATGGTAGTAAATAGGGTAGGAGAGGATTTGTCAAAAGAGGATCAATACAGAGAATGGGGTTTACTTTTAAGTATATATGTGTACATATATACATAAAACGTTTGCCTAGCTTATGATTTATAAACAAGTGATTGAAAAGTTACATTTTGAGAAGTTTAGCTTCTAAAGTAAAGGTGAGATTTCTTCTGTTTTGTTTCCTTTTGATCATTATTTATTTGTAGAGATATGTCTTGAGGAGATGCCACATCGGGCTTAAACTCAGTATGTGAGGCACAGTAGTTAGACCTACAGCAGTTATGGAAATCTTACTACTGGGAGACATAAGTCAATGTTTCCAATTTCAGTTGAGAATTCTGGTTTACTTTAGCAGGCTTTTTTTCCCTCTGAAATCATTTACCCTTTTGCCTGCTTTTTGCTTTGAGAATGGTTAATGGTGAAGAATTCACATTCAAGAATGGTTCTGGTAAAACTGGGTATTGTAGACTGCTTTTTGCTGTCAGGCAAATTTTGCTGCTGTATGAGCTCACACTGTGTGTTGTTGACTTTTGTTCCAAAAACCGTGTCAACTGTTTTGCTATATCCTCTGTGAGCTTTTAACTTCACTCAGCGGAATATATCTTATTTAGCAACTGAAATCTCTGACAGCTTGTCATGAGTAAAAGGTCTTATTTCCTCCTTTTTTACAAATAGGAAAAGATGTTAACTAGCAGAAGGATGTTGCAAGTTAGGGAAAATACAGTCATTATTGTTACCTTATTAACAAGTCATTTGCTGGGCATCTTTCAGTATGTGGACAACTCTTCTCTGTTAGACCTAAATGACAACGGATTCTTCTTCTTTGGAAGTCTTACTATGAAAGTAAGAATTTTCTTAAATGCATTCAGATTATTTTTGACACAGAGTTTTAACATAGTTATTAATACCTTCTTCACATTTGTTCTTCAACAAGATCTTTTGAATTTATTGTTAGCTACCCTTAGTTTTTACTAAATGAGGACTCTCTTGAAATCCTACCTCCTGGTTTGTCTAGTATTTTACTAGTATTGTTCATATGGCATTATACTAAATTAGTTACTAGAACATTGCCATGCTATAGTAATGAAGCAAACTGAGTGCCTCAGCGCTGTAATGCTGTCTGTTATTTGATTCCCTGATCCATGTATTTTGGCTTTCTACTTACTATCTTTCTGTTGCCTTTTTAAGCATCAGAAGCTATCCATCTACCTAGGGCATGCTATGACTCGAGTACAAAACCCATAGTCCTTCACAGGTATTCCTTTACTGTTTCAGACCAAGGGAGAACCTACTAGTAGACCACACAGTAGAGTGGGCCTGGTGACAACTGGGGCCATATTCACCAAATAAATCTAACCCTCCAACATGTTTTGAAGAGTTTCATGAGTAATGGGAGACAGAGTCTCAGTATTAGATTACAAAACTTGTTGTGGTCGTTGTCATCTGGGTTGTTAAAAAAAATACAGAATATGCTTGATCAAATGAAACTGAGTGTTCCAGGCAGGGAATTAACTGAGCTTCTTTTAAATGTGGAAGCTGTGCCTTTTCTTTTTCTCTGACCTTAAGCACGTGGGAAAGAAGATAGTTTCTAAGCAAAGGGAAAAGGAAATTGTCTCATATTTATTAAATCCTTTTCCTATCAGGAAGTATGCATCAGGATTATATGCTTGGCAAGCAAGAGTACATATTTTGGCACATACTTCTCTCTTTGTAACTTTAACAGCCTGCCAGCATTGCAGGCAACACTAGCAGCAGTCTGTGTCCCAGACAGTTTTGATTACAAATCCCAGTGCCTGCAGTGGGGGAGAGAGCTCCATGGGGATGGGGGTACTGTTTGGTCTCCTTGGCTCCATTTCCTTCCCTAGTGCACTGGTGAAAGAGAGGATAAGAAGTAGCTGGAGAAGGCAAGAAGATGGTCATGCAGGTAGTAACCCTCTCTGTATCCTAGTTAAATATCCTGTGAATATTGCCGAAATTTGAGGATGTTCCAGGCTTGTTGTGATGGAACCAACGGTCTGCAATCTAATTGTATTTGAAAGATCTTCTATAAACCATTGTTTGAGTGCATCAGCCCCCAGAATTACAAATGGCATTGCCTACACAGGCATTCCAGAAATTTTGTACGCAGTCTTTTCTTGCTTATCAAATGCAAAGTTGATTGTTATTTCCAATTTTTAAGTATATGGCTAAATCTTTTGTAAAACTCCTCTCAGGCCAAAGTGTCATGAACTTTAGTCCTCAGTCAGTGATCAGATCTGTATTGATAACTGTGCCATTTAATGTGACAGTGGCTTCCCCATTTGCATAAGAATAGGGGCAAAAACAGTTGAGCATAGTTCTGTTTTCTGTTAAAACTTCGTGTGATAGTGATGACTATGCTATTAAAATATTTCATTTAAAATATTTAAGCTAAAACTTCTGAAGCATGGAGAGAGGCAAATGATGAGAGTAGGTGCACCTGCATCGGAAAGATTCTGGGGGAAAGACCGGATATCCAGTATCCTTTGGTTTTCAAGAAGTCTTTAGTATCTTCTTTTATGCATGTTTTTTTAGAAACTCCAATTTGTTAATATAAGTGTTTAATAAAGCTTAATAAGGTAGCTAAAGTCTTATGTTAACACAGTTTGAGTATTTTATGTAAACACGTTTTAAATAATTTGAATAGAATACAGTTCTGAAACTTTATGAGTGTGTTCCATCTACAAATAATTTTATCATCGTTCTGTGGAGTGAATATGAAGAGTACCAAGTAATGGAATCGCATATGTCTTTCCAACTTACATCTTCAAGCAAATTTTATTGTATTTAAAACTTGCTTTAAAATGCATAAAGCTTGCATCTTAAAATCTAGTGTATTCCCTTTAATGTTAAAGTTAATTCTTCAAAGTACTGGAGACAAATGTGTAAGGAATATTTTTAATAACTTGTTTGACTGTAAACTGCTTTTATGGAGCAGTTAAATACATATTCTGGTTTTGGTTAAAATGTGTTGATTTTTTTTTTGTTCTGTGTTTTTTAAGAAAGACTTTTAAAGCCAGTCAGTTTTCTCAAATACTAAGGAGGTATTTACGTTTTGAATAGCATCTTAATATAAAATGGAAACTTATCTACTGATGTTGTTTTTAACTTCGTGTAAGCTATGCATTGTGGTGTATTTTTGTGGCATGTAAATTCCCTATCTACGTATTTAGTTGTGTGAAATGTCTGACAATTACAAATTATCGGTGCTCTTAGCTCAATTTTATCACATATCTGTTAGTCTGCGGTTTGATCTCAAAAGTAGCTTTTTAAGTCTGCAATAAGCAAAGCCAAAGCTACAAAGAGTAAAAACTTTGGTTACTGGGCATATAGACGCTAGCCACCATAATTCAAAGGAATTGGATTAACACAGCAATGTATTTGTTTTTCTTTAAGGGAGCACTGAACTGCTGCCAATAAAAGGACTGTTGAAATAACTGTAGAGTTATATCTATCTATAAATGTGGTATATCTAACACGTGAAGTGTTTTGTATCTTACTAGAATCAAGATATTAAACACAACTTAGTCATGAAGACAAGGAAGGGTTGTTTTTTTTTATTTAGTGTGAAGTCTGATAATTGAGTTCATAACTTCACTAATGTGTCTGTGCTGCTTCCTGAAGATACTCATAAGACTAGATTTCTCTGTATGGAGATTCAAACAGTAGATTCCCAAAGCCAGTACCACAGCTTGTAAAGCTTGATCTTTATCTCTAGATATCTCTTTTGAGTCAAGGAATCTCATTTTTGAGGGCTTGGTATTTCACAAAAGACTGTAGTCATAGACAAAACAAAAAATACATTACTATTATCACTTGCTTTAACCATATCGTATAGTTCACTCATTAAGTTGGTATTGACTAGCAGGAAATGGTTATTGTTTATTTCGCAGATTGTCTCTTGTCTTTATAGCATAAAAACAAACAGAAAGATTTGATTACTTGTAAAAATTCTTTTGGCAGTAATTCTCATTTAGGAAACTTCTGCCACTGTGTACGCTTTCCCTGTATCCCCCCTCTGTCTTACCACATAGAAGACTGCTGCTTCAGCTTTCTCCACACTTACTACAAAGACAGAAATATTGTCCTTTGTTTATTTTATTTAGCTGTTTAGGTGGCTTCTCCCTAAATTGGGTATGTGAAATAGTTCATTTTAGACATCAGCTGGGGAGATGCATCTTAAACCAAAATCGCAATGAGTAATTGTAGCCTTCCTAGATGGTACCAAACATACTTTTTCCAGGTATGGAACTGGTGTTCATGCAATTTTTTAAAATTAAACTTGATTAGGAATGGGCACATTTGATGTGCACTGCAATAAAAAAGTTGTAGAATTTTTTTTTAGGGGTATCAGATGGTGTAACATTTACCTGGATGGATACCATAGTTTAAAAAATAGTGCTGTCTCGCCTACCAGTGCAGTCATACATGTGTTTGGTATTCCTTTATGAAAGTAATAATGCTGCTTACTTTATAATTAGACACAAAAATAACTCTTCGAAATTATTATTGAAAATACTTTATGCCTATGGCATAATTCTGAATAAACTACAAAGCTCTTAATGACTGACAGATTGTGGAAAATAGTAGAGAATAGTTTTTAAACACTTAAGAATGAACCTATGGCTGAGAAATTCTGGCAAGTAACAGATAGTGCAGATACCAAGAGCGCTACTGAAGGGAAAGTGCAGATGTCATATAATAGTTCTTAAAATTTATATGGCCTGAGTGTGTAAAACTCAGGTAGCTGATGGCAGCAGTTCAGTTAAGTGCAGCTGTAAACAGAGACAGCTGTAAAGGGATGAAGAATTTATAGTATAGCTTTGTAGAGTAATTGCAAGCTTAACGCAGAAGAATGTCTCCTGAGGCACTTCAGGAGGTTCCAGTGAAATAATTCACTGTAATAATTTCACTGTAGCTGGAAACAAACTAATTTCTTTTTGTTTTGCTCTAGTAGTAGTGTTAGCCTGACTTCCTCCTCTACCTGCCCTTATCCCCCAAAAAATGAAGTTTGACTGAAATACCTAGTTTAAATTAAAAAAAAAAAAAAATTAAAAAGAGCTGATAGGAATGATTACACAAAGGTTTGCCAAACAGCTGCTTTTTTTAACTAAAAGTTAATGTTGGGGGCAAAGTAATAGTTTTAATATTTTTGTAAGGAGAAGGTATAGACCAACATTGCCTTTGTTATATGCTTTGCTTAATTGTCTTTTGTCACAGAATTGATATGTAGCATGGGGGCTGATAAGGGCAGCAAAACCTGAGCCTAAAACAGAAGGATGAGATTTGCTGGGTGGAGGCTCTGTGCTTTGCCTGCTCTGGCACAAGAGCTGTGTGAATGGCTCAGGGTGCTGACACTGAGCGAGGTCTGCAGCCCGTGCATCTTGCCCCATCCTGTATTGGCGGTTATTAGCTCTCTGTTGTGAGAGGCAGAGGCAAGCGAGAGTGAAGCTTGATTCTTGCAGTATCCTTACCTCTACCTGAAACTGGGCAGATTTCTGGGAAGCTGTCAAAGGGTGGATATTTGGACCAAGAGGATCCGGGAGCACAGTGTGAGGGCAGTGGGACTGGAGTCACTGTGCCAGCGAGGCTGGGGAGGTCACTGGGGCCCCTAAACTATGGGAGGAAGGATGGAAGTGGGAGCTAGTGCTGCTGTGGCAGCAAAAATGGATTTGACGGGAAAAAGTTGGTCTTGTCAGTACTGTTGAGAAGCTGTGAATTTGTGCTGCTCTGTCCTTAAACTTTCAAATTAATTAAATGGTTAGTGGGTTTATGCAGTCACATGACTTGTGTGTTTTAAGAAAATAGACAAATCTTGAAAAACTGAACGTCAGCTGTGTTTAAAAGTGTCTGTGTGATTTGCTTTTGAAAATGCATCCATAGTAAGTGATATCATGCATGTCCTCATATAGCCTTGCTTTTCTTTAAAATGTTTCCATTTATTTCTTTGTCATATCAAGATGCTGGAAATAGGAGAAAAGGTTGAAGGAATCTTGAGAAGCTCTAGTGTTTCAATAATGTGTACAAAACTTAAAGCTAAGGTAATTTGAGAAATGTGGTGCTTGACCTATGATACTGTTGTAGCTTGCTGTTGGAATCAGATGAACTAGCCAAACCAGTCAATCCAGTGTTTAGAAAACAGTATTCTGGAAAAAGACCTCCTTCAACAAATACTTTATAAATCAAATAAATATGCTAACTACCAATAAAGTCAATGCAGAATAACTAGTTTAATACTGTAATAAAGATGGTTGTGTCACGACAATAGAAAAATTTTTACTACTAAAAATTTCACATGTCAAAATTGCTCCTTCCTAGTATTTCTGGAGGTACTAAATGTTAACCTTTAAAACTGTTTTCTACTTGTTGTATAGTATGACCATTTAAAGAGAATTTATCATTAGTATTTGTTGTGCCTGTTGTGGTGAATACAGTTAAATCCAGTTGGCGGCCAGTCACAAGTGGTGTTCCCCCGGGCTCAGTATTGAGGCCAGTTCTTTTTAATATCTTTATCAAGGAACTGGACAAGGGGATTGAGTGTGCCCTCAGTAAGTTTGCAGACGACACCAATTTGGGCAGGAGTGTTGATCTGCTTGAGGGTAGAAAGGCTTTGCAGAGGGATCTGGACAGGCTGGATCGATGGGCTGAGGCCAATGGTTGGAGGTTCAACAAAGCAAAGTGCTGGGTCCTGCTCTTGGGTCACAACAACCCCATATAGTGCTACAGGCTTGGGAAGAGTGTCTGGAAAGCTGCCTGGAGGAAAAGGACCTGGAGGGTGTTAGTTGACAACTAGATGAATATGAGCCAGTGGTGTGCCCAGGTGGCCAAGAAGGCCAACAGCATCCTGGCCTCTATCAGAACTAGTGTGGTGAGTAGGATTAGGGAAGTGATCGGTCTGTCTGTGCTCGGCACTGGTGAGGCCCCACCTCCAGTACTGTGTCCAGTTTTGGACTACTCTCACTACAAGACAGACATTGAGAAGATGGAGCGTGTCCAAAGAAGGGCAATGAAGCTGGTGAAGGGTCTAGAGCACAAGTCTTAGGAACAGCTGAGGGAGCTGGGGTTATTTAGCCTGGAGAAAAGGAGGCTGAGGGGAGACCTTATCACTCCCTACAGTTACCTGAAAGGAGGTTGTAGCGAGGTAGGGGTCAGTCTCTTCCCCAAGTAACAAGTGACAGGACAAGAGGAAATGGCCTCAAGTTGTGCCAGGGGAAGTTTAGATTACGTATTATGAAAAATTCCTTACTGAAAGGGTTGTCAAGCATTGGAATAGGCTGCCCAGGGAAGTGGTTGAGTCATCATCCCTGGAGGTATTTAAAAGATGCGTAGTTGTAGTGTTGAGTGATGTGGTTTAGTGGTGGACTTGGCAGTGCTAGGTTAATGGCTGGACTCGATGATCTTAAAGGTCTCTTCCAACCAAAACGATTCTATGATTACTTGGCTGTCAGTCTTTGGGTTGCCCTGCCAATGAGTTCTGAAATGATCAAATGCATCCACTGTAACTTTTAATGCATGTAGTGCCATATCTCATTTTCAGCAATACAGTATGCGTCAAACAGGAATTGATTATAAACTTACACTATATTCCAAAGGCAGCCTCACGTTAGAGATATTGAGAAGTCAGTCATTGCAAAGGAAAGCACTGTGTGTTCCAAGATAAAATAATTTTTCCTAGAAAACTTTATTTCTGAGGAATAATTTTCTCATTGTCCTGTGGAGTCTGATGCAAACAATGGCATTGTGTCAATCTGTTAGAATTTTGATAAGTAGATTAGGAGAATCTATCTTATTTTCAATACAAGTCTAGTCACTTTCTTCCCCCCACCCCCTTATAGTTAAGTATTCCTTTAATTTGACAATTTCAGAAGTACCCATCATCTTAAATAGACATTGAAACAAATCTGGTTTAACAGTCAGTAGGAAACTGAATTGTTCACAGTTGTCTAGGGCCATCCTAAAGTAGCACTGCTGTTTAAGTGACAGTAGACTTCTATGCTCTGTGAGTTTACACCAAAATTGTTGTCTGTCTGAGAACCTAGGAGTCGCACATCCTTCCTCAGAAGGAGAGGGAAGCATCAGCAGTAGCTAATGGGTGGGAATGCTGAGTGCAGTGCATCCCCGTGGACCCACTCTGCCATTGCTGAGTTTTGGGATGATGCTGTGATGTCCCTATGACTAGTGGGGATTCAGGTGACTGTGTCTGCCACTGTGATAGCCTGATACTGATAATCAACTCGGAAGAGGAGCCACTAGGCTGCTGGGAGCTATGTTTGCTGTAGTTGTGGACTGGCTGGGACCACGTTGTTGCTCAAGGGGTAAAATGGAGTTAATTGGTTAGACTTTTATAAGTCTTATATAAATATGATTGTTTTATGCTTAAGTCCACAGAGACATTTCTGAAAAGCAACATTGCATTTCAGATTTAATTCTGAAACTCAAGACTTCTACAGAAGTGACAACTGGCAGTTTCTGGGAGTTTAATAATCTATATTCAATGTCTGTATGAGTTGTATATAGTGAGGTACACGGTCTGGCTGCCATCTGTGTTTTCTGATAGGAAACAACTTACTTAGGGAGGTAGCAGGGGCATAAAAGTAAAAAGTTAACAACCAACAACCAAAACCCACCTTTTTTTGAAGAGAAGCCTGATGGCCTAATTTTGGGTGAGACTACTGGGGTGGATTTTTGTGTTGCTTTGCCGTATTCAGAATTTACATCTATTAATTGACGAGTAGCAGAACTATGTTTTTAGTGCGTGAGTCCCAAACGTGAATTTTTCTGAATTAGAGATTCTAACCATGGCAAAGGCTTGGTTTATTTGCCAGTGTTTGCTTATTGAGATGCTAGTGTGTCTGACCTAATTGGGTAGTAAATTCCAGCTTTTGTTCTCAGCCTTTTCTGAGTGCTCAGCCGACTTTAAAACTGAGCATTTCATGAAAAATTGCTTCTCATCCACTCCTTTGGAAAATTCAACAATAGTAACCTTTGTAGCCTGCAAAGGTTTCTTGTAAAGTATCTGCTTTAATGAAAAGTTACTTCAGTTCCTTCAGGTGCCGCTCTATTGCTTTACAGTTTTGACCCCTGAAAGTTGAATGGTATAGTGATTTGTAGCTTCGTGACAAAGTAAGCAGGAGTTCTGCTATATTGGTCTTTTATTGCTTATAAAGAAATAACTCAAAGTATATAATTTGCAGTTAACTGAAAAAAGTAATATTTCATGACAGCAAACATTTCCAGAGGTTAAATTTAATGTCTTTAAATGGGGGAATAGTCATGATGCTCTTGATACCAGTTTTGATGTATATAGTATATATACTTTCTTAGACACCCTGTGGAGTTCTTATGGAAGTCACTTATTAACTTCCATTGTGAAAGCAGTTGCGCATAAAGCAAGTTTTCTTCTAGCAGCCAAAAATTCACTTTAAGACAAGAAATACCTAAGCGTCTGCCTAGTACATTGACTCTATTAATTAACTAGAGTGCATTGTATTAACGGATTGAGTGTCCATGAGGAAGATTAATTATACTCTGACTCATAGTCAAATCTTACTGCAATAAACAAAAACTTCCTCTGGCTTGTCTGGGAGTCTTTTCTGGCAAAGTTAAAGAAATACCCAGTCTCTCTACATTGTGAGAATTGCATTGCTGTTTTGGTCAGGTACATTGTGGAACACAGCATAATACAAACCAGAGAGTGTTCCCAATTGTCAGCATCTGCAGTTCTTCTGCAATTTTTCTCCAACTAAATAAGTGGAGCTTTGGCAGGATGTACAGTGATGTCTGCCATGTCTTCCATGTAGGTTACCCATAGCATCATACTCTGCCAAAAGGATGGGTGGGTGAGACTTCTGTAGTTTGCCAAGGACCTTCAATGGCTGAGTACTCACAGTAATGCTTCTTTACTTGGATTTCTTTTTAAACTTAGTGGTAGACCACTTCTAGGTTTATCTGCATATCCTGACTGAAAATGTTAATGCTGGAAACTGGTCTTTTTTTTTTTTTTTAACACTATATTTTTAGTTATATCCTCTTCTTAAAAGGGAAGAGATGAGAGAACTTTAAGGAGCTGAGTATTGTGCAGGTGTTCTGCATATGGCACAAAAAAAGGCACAATTCAATGAGGTACTCTATGTGAAATTATTATTATTGTTTTTCAACCACTCAATTTCAAAAACTAACAGTTGAAAATACTTACAAAGCTTTAGTATGTACAATAATCTGAATGATTTTCTGACCAGGCTTTATTATAATAGAAATTTGTATGACGTCTCATGTAGGAGAATATTTCCTGAGGAATTCTTGGCTAGTTGAGAGGTAGAAGAGTATAGTATACATACATATGTGTGCAAAAATTAAAAAAAAAAAAGGTGTGTACACATGCGTCTTGTGTGTGTGTAGCTTCTGTGGTACTCTGTTAGTAACTACTAATACATAATAATGAATCTTGGATTAACGATGTGTTAGTGTTATCTCATAGCTGTTGCTAATACTGCTTGTGTGACTTCATTAGCCTGACTGTGAGTAGGGCTTGTTAAATGTGTGCAGGTGTATTGATCTGACTACTATTTTGCAACTCATGATTGTTGCAGTCTGATAGCTCCCAAGCCTTGGTGTACCTTCTGCAGCTCCAAACAACTCCTACACTTCCGATAGCAGCTATGCTTTTAGTCTTTCAACACAGACAGCTATGCTGCTTATATCAGAGGACCTGTCAGCTACTCTGATGATATCAAGATGACAGTTTCTTCCCTGAGCACCTGATTTGAAAGAGATATTATTACTGTAATTTAATATTAAAATTTGAAGTTGTAATTAGCCTAATGTCTGTGTAAACATGCATTGAAGTAAACACTAAAACTATCGCTTGAAGACTTTCCTTTGTTTCTCCTTTGAAAGTAGTATGAAATAGCATGAGACTTCTGGATTTAGCCTATGGATAATCAGAGGAAAGCAACTTGTTTGTTCACAAACTTTCCAGCAGCTCTGTAATAGATCTCTCGTGGCTGATACATGTGACTATGCTGCTCATAAATGGACTATGCTTGAGTGCACTGATGATAAAATAAATGAGTGGATTATTTTTCACAATAGGCTGTTATGACTGACAGTGATTAAATTATGAGAGATTGCAGAACACATTCTTTTAGTGGCTACAAAGAGAGTTGTCTGTTCAAAGCAGCAGAGAAAGTACACTGCGTTTCTGTATTCCTATTCTGAAAGAGTAAAGTGGCGCATAAAGGGGATGCTGAGCACTATGACAGCAGTATAAGTTGATGAAGTCCTAGTTTCAGTTTTGGTGAGCATTAGGATGTTTGAATTCTTACCTATTAAAGACTTGGAATAGGTCCCCTTGGTCATCAAGAATTGAAAGTAAACACATAATATGTTTCAAGGCCTTTACAAATGCTATTGAAAGGTTGGTTTTGTTTGTTCATCTTAGTACTTTTTAGGGAACGTGGCCCGAGACTCTCATTCATTTGTTGTATGAAAAAACACTTAATTATATTTAATATAGTTATCCCAGAAATGTATACCTATTCATGTTTATATCAGAATTTCTCAATTAAATTGTTTACAGTTTCTTTCCAATGTAGCGTTACTGTATAGTTCAGGTTTCCTCATCCAATGGTAGAGGAACTCTGAAAGTTGCTGTAGCTTTTGCACTACAGCAAACGAATGAACTTAACATGTCTATGTGTGTTTATAACATGCTTTTCTTTATTTTATGATAATATCACTTTTAATCAGAAGTAATGTGATGCAGAATATTCTGTAAGTCAAGCATATTTAGAGACTTCATTAAAAATTAACATTAATCACTTCAAGCATCTTGAGCTGTTTTGATATTTTTTCTCTTTTTTTGCATAAATAGAACTTCTATTTTGTGTACTACAATATATGATGGGCTAATCAATACTGATTGTTGTGGTGACTAGTGGAAAAATAATGTCAGTTACCATTCATCCTTTATTTATATGTTTTTATACTCTTTTCCCATGAAACTTACAGAAGCGAGGCAAATGGAGTTCTGCACAAAGCAGGAGAATGTTGTAGTCTGTTAGTACAGAGTATTACATGAGCTAGGGAGCAGACATCTAAGTTGGTTGATGTGGTTTCCCTAAAGTCATATTACTGGCACAGATATGACTTAGTTTGTCTTCTCAGTAAGCATTTGTAAATACTTTTCTTCTACTACTGTGTCTATTTTTTTTTAACCTAGGAGATGGAGAGAAACAGAACAGTGCTTGCATGCCTTTATATGCAAAAGTGATGTAGGTATTGACTAAAACATGAAAAGGACTCTTCACGGGGAATCGCTTTTCCAGTGTACTTTCTGTCAGAGTGAATTAGCATTTGTTATGTATAGCTCACTTTCTAATAAGTCTTTATCTGCTATTTTGTAGATGTTGTTTGTCAGGCTTAATGTGTTTAGTGAGCTTTGTATATTACTTTTTTCCTGTACTGGATCTTGTGCAGACTGACGCAGGGTGTCCCTCCTAAAATGACTGTTCCATTTTATGGGTATATATTCAGTTAAGACTTAACCAAATGATGTGGGTCATGAAAGTATGCGATACAAAACAGCAGTGCTGGCTGCTGCTTGGGGTGAGCCTGCTAGACTCGGCGCAGCACTCCACAGGCTGCCTTGTTCTGTGTGTCAGCCTCCATCCTCTCCTGACACCTGACTTTTCAGCTCTTGCAGCAAAAATGATGAAGCAAGAGGTGGGCTGTGCTGTCTGGCACCTTGGTTTTCCCCTGTCTCACGTTCCTTAGAGGTAATGTGTGTGGCACTCCAGCAAAGTGCTGGAGCAGAGCTCTGTTATGTGGAGAAGGGCTGCCAGCCTTGTGAAGGGTAGCGTTGGAGTCAGTATCTCAAGATACTGAGGTGACATGAATGGACAAAGGGAATATAGCAAGGAGAAAGGAACATTCACCTTAACTAACTTTTTTTGTCTAAAATATTTAATGTTATTGATAGATCTGGTGGGTTTGAAATACATTTCGATAGAACTGTTGGGAAAGATTTAAATTTACTAGCAATGCATACAGATTAGCCCCTGTTTACTAGCAATGTGATCTGCACTGTGCAGAGCACTAGAACAGCTAGATTGTCACCTTTTAGCTGTAGCTATTTGATCTGAAAAAAAAAAAAACAACCCAAGAAATCTTAACAGGAGTGACAAGCTGAGAAAACACCGGCTTAAAATAAAGGGTTGTTGCTGTTCAGTCTAAGTTCATCCTATAGTTACACAGCTCCAATACAAAGGGAGTCACTTGCTTGTGAAGTTGTGAAGTCTTCTGGCAAGATGGAACTACCACTGGCTCGTGGACAGAATTGTTCCTGTTTTACTTTTACGCTATTCAGCTGCAGAATTTGTATGAAAAGCTTCCTTGGAGAGTTCATGATGCTGAAGGTGCAAAATGCACTGGATTTTCACGTGTGATTTGCATGAAGGGCACTACCTGGGAAATGAGTTAAGGGTTCTATTGAAACTCCACCCGGCTCATTGAGACACTTTTCAGAACTGAGCACCTGGTTCAGTAATGGTCTAGTCATTATATTTTCCTTTTCGCTCACTAAGGGTACATACACGACTTCAAGTATGAAAAGAAATCCCCCTATTTAAGGAAAAATCTGTGGTGCTGCTCAATTTAGCAAACTTGTCTAAGATCGGAATAGGATAATGCAAATTAAGGCCCTGTTCTGTTACAGTTTGGGTTAGAACAATATGGAGATTTGATAATGTATCCTGCAGGGATCAGAACTCACTGTATCTTTTTGGCATGTGTAATTTCCTACTGGTGATATCTAGGTTAAAGCTAGGAAGGGTCTTTTATCCGTGTAGTAATCATGCTTCTTGTTCATACTGGAAACAGATCTTTTGGCTCACTAAGGGCATCTTTAACTCAAGATTTCAGTTAAAATACTCTTATTTCTGCCTATTGATGTAGCTATGAGAATTGGCCAAAATACAAAAAAAAGCTGTAACTTGGGCTACTGGCCCCAAAATGTAGCAGTTGCATCTGAATTTTATAGTTCTTGTTTCATAGCCATTGTTAGTTGCTGAAGTAGTTTGGTTTATACAGGCATGTAGTTGCTGCTTTGAGACAGCAGAGACTACCACAACAGTAGCTATAAGACCGTAAGTTTTATAGAGATACATGATTTTAAAATGGAAATTTTGGATAAGAAATTCTTGGCTTTAATTTATGTTCAGTACCATTTTTTTGAGATATAGTTAGGTCAGCAAAAGGGTATGTAAAGTACCAATGCTTTTCATTTAGGTGCTGATCTACATACAAGTTCATGTGCTGATGTATGTGTTCAGAATTGTGATATAACATCTTCTGTCTGAAGCTGTATGTAGTTTAGTTTGGGAACTAAATGCTTGTTTTTAAGTATTGACACGAATATAGATATTTGGGCACAAAGCTTAAATTCAGAAGAGGGACAGATCAAATTCCTGTTGGATACATCTGTACTAATAAACCAACCCATGTCAAGCTTCTACCAAGCCTGGTAGAATCTATAATAATACCCCATCTTGTTACCCTTCAAAATAGGATGATGGGCTTTACAGCTCTAGCACTGCTCTAACAGAACAAATGGAATTATCAGATAGGTGTGCAAGAGACTAGGGAGTAGGAGCGGGGCAAAGACCTTGCTGCTTTGTGTACTTTAAGTGACTGTATATTAAAATGCTGTCAGCATTTTCAATGTTGGCAATTTTTAAAAGCATGCTGAAAAGTGAGAGAAGAAAACTAATTTTAAAGCTCTTACATAATAGTTTTAAAATATTTTGACCTGTTGAGTTTACAAAAACTAGTTTACCAACAAGAGATTGAGATATTTAATATGAGAAGTACATTAACAAGGGAAAAACAGTGAGGACCTGTGGGCTGCCTAACTTCTGAAAAGGAACATTGTCTTTAGAGTCTGGTTGGAAGCTGGGCCTGAGACACTCAAATTAAAAAGCTGGTCACTATTTTTTAGCAAGCATGATTAGTTTTGAAATCAGATTTGAGGACAGCGATGCACTTTGTACACATCAAGTCTGTAAGCAAACTGGGTATCTTTGCAAAACTTTCATCTCACTGATGTAGTTTTAGTGTTCTATGCCTTTTTGAAAACAAATTTCAACTTCATTCTAAAAAGTATGATCCATTAATTGCAAGTAAAAAATAATTATTATCATTCAACATCATAAAGTGAAGTCAAGAATAAAAATAAGTATATATTAAGGTAAATAACTACTTGAATGTGTGGGTAATTGATTACCACAATCATTTGGCAGCAATGCCAAATGTAATATTAGCCTTGCATTCTGCTAAATAAATCCATTTTACCAACTACTGAACAAAAAGAAATGGATGTTTCTTGAGAAAAAACATGAAAACATTTATGTGCAGGCATATGCACACAGTTTGATAGAGCATTACTGCCAACCAATTGAAATCAGGGGATATATCATTAAGATAGTTTTATCTTCAAATTAGTACAGCCTGCATGTTTAGTCAATCCCGAGAAATAAGGCCTTTCCACAGACAGTGCTGACCTTAGAGATAAGAAGTTTTTCACCCCCTTGTTGATGGACTTGATCAATGAATACTGTCTACGGGGCAATTGATTTAAAGCTAGGATGTATGATATATTGGGATGCTTACTCCAGTTGTTAAAAAATACCACAATAAACTCTGTTTCAGTCCATAAAGTAGTCAGTTCTAGCTCTATTGAGAATGCAGCTCAAAGTTGGCATCTAAACTTGAGGTGTTTCTTGCTTCGCCATACACGCAACTTTATTGTTCCTGGTTATCCTTTTTCCGAAAAACCCCTCACTTTATTCCTAAAAGATTAGACTGACTACTTTAGAAGGACTTCACAGATGTCTCCAATGACAACTTTGAACATTTTTAGGAAGTGACTTTACAGAATCTTATGGTCACTTCATTAATGAACTTGGAGACTTTTAACATTTTAAACCCAGCTGTCGGATCTGTTTGAGCACCTGTGACTAAAGCAACCTAAAAGAATTTTAAAAACACAGCGACAGAAACCAGGCTATTTCTTTATGAATTGACTTCTTTTTTTTCTAAACAGTGTTTATAAATACTAGCTTTTTTCCATCGACTTAATTTTTAAACCTTAAGGGCTTTTCTTGGATCACTCTCAACAAAGTGCTCAGAAATAGAAGAAAAATTTGCTATAACACAACTTCTTAAAATTTGTTTGCATTCCTCTTATTCTTGCTGTGTTTCCTGAAGGGATTAAATACTAAGTAGAAGAAATATTGCACAGGTTCCAAGAGACTTCAGTATTCTTCCTTTTTCTGTAGGCCTGTAATGCTAGGAATTAGTGAAAAGACAAATGGCATCTCTCCCTCTTACAGTTTTTCTTTTGATAATTGATTTTTGTTCGTGCTGGGTTTATTTTCATTTACTAAAGGCTATACTAAGGATTAGTTAGGGCCAGTTCTTAAGGTAGTGTCATGGTCAAAATTGAGAGGAAAAAGAATCTGATATTTCTACCACCTCTGCATGAGGTCTGCAAGCAGTAAAACCTGCTCTGAGTTGAGTAATGTGGAACATATATTTTTCCTGAAACTTCTGTACTTGTTCTTCGAACTGGACAATTTACTCCTTAAATAAATGCAGTCCTCTATTAGAGCAAAGACGAGGGATATTCTTTGTCTGCTGGGCATGAGCAGATTGCAGCTCTCCACGTATCTTAACTTGTAGACAGATTAACATAGCCGGTGCAGCACAGCATGCTGCTTAAACCCTGGCTCAGATTGAGCAGTCATAAAATGGATTGGTGACTTAGGCTATTCATCCCAGCCATGACAGTTTAAAGGAGGTCACTGACAACGTCAACAGAGCGTACAATCCTTTTCTTCTAGATAGGCTTTGCCTTGGGTTTTTTGTCAGGCAGATTCTTTCAGAAGTATTAAGGCCTTCCACTTTCATCTCCATTAATCAGGGACTGTTCTGGAAGAGATTCCTGATGAAGGGAGCTCAAGTGTTGGTTTTTGATGCCTATAATCTTTTCAGTTAGGGAATGTGGAGGTCTTCATAGACTGTGGATCAAGAACATTATTAATTCACGTTTTTCAGAACAAGATACCTCAGGAGATTAGAGTAGAAAAATCTAGTGATTTCTATCATTCTCAGATTTTATCATCTCTTTGTTCTAAGAAGATTTCTGTTATTTCCCCAATTATTGAGGATGTTGAAAACACTAATGAACATATGTTGTGATGCACAAAAAAGGAAGAACCAAATTCTCTTTTTTTCAGCCTCCCAAGACTTCATTGATATATTTGCTATACTGGTTTCCAGTTGCTTTTGGTAGGAAAAAAAAACCCCACCCCAGTACTAGGTAGTAGTATAGTTCTGATTAAAAGATTAGCTGCAGAAATACATTCTCTATTTCTGAAGCCGTTTTATTCATATTAAATATTTGACTCTGGCATAATTTGTGATTAGTTGAACAGCTTTTCTGTAGTACATTTGATTTTTTTTGTTTGTTTTGTTTTTGATCAGTTAGCAAATGTTTTTGATCATTTACATAATTTTGTGAACAGCTTATTCTGCTTGTTCTCCTGGGGATATGATTTGATAGAAAAATACAGCTTGCGTATTGCATCACTTACATTCTTTTTGTTCAGGTGAGATGCTAAACTGTCGGATGTAAGCCAGTCTTTTGACACAGTTTGGCACCCTGGCTTTCTAGCAATGGTGATGGAATTAAGAGTGGAAGGCATAGGACTTAATTGATAATCAGGAACGTTCTAAAAAAAGTAAATAAGATTAAGTGAAGGTACAAGAGGGGAGGGAGAAGAAAAGAGGATGAAAGAGATGTTTACACATGAAACTAGTACGAAGCGAGAAGGGTGTCTGTGTATTGCAAATGTTGAAGCCTCCACATCACAGCTTAAAAGAGCATTGTTGCTGTGTCTTGGGAATTTTAGGGAATCTGTTTCCTGTTGCAGGATTATGGAATGTTGTGCTCCAACATAATTATTTTTTCACCATTTCCATCTAAATGTCTCTTTATCGTATGGCTATATATGTATATATATATTTGAAAGGCTTATCTATGCATCTTAGCATGGGGTAACACAAGCTGGTAATACATTTTCAAAATAAGAATTGTATAAATAACTTCTCAGTTTCTTTGAAATCTTTCTGTATCACTTAGCATACTTCACATTTCATGTGAAGTATGGTATGATATTTTGGTTCATATAGCTTATGTGGGATGAAAAATTATTTTGTCTTTTCAACAATTTGGAACTCTTACTTGGAAGTCACACCAAGCATGCTATACAGATATCTTAAAAGGAATGCCTTAAACTACATTTCTGTTTCTTTTTTTCCAGTAAGCTTACTTTAATCTTTACAATTTTTATCTCAAGTGTTGCAATATATTTTGCAGACATGTGCAGTCTAAAATCCATTCTCCTTTGTTAAAGAAGACAATGAAACATTGTTTTAATTGGCATAAGAAATGTATGAGAAATGCCACAGTTTTTCTGTACGGAAAAAAGACTGCTTATTCATTTTGCTTCAAGTATTGAATTGTTTATGTGGAAATGTGGTCATGGTGATTAATGAAGTTGCAGGGAATCACTTGATGACAGCAGTACCTCTTAAAAGGAATCTGCCAACATGGAATTCTTTCTTCACCTGTTGTGGATGAGAACGTGGTTCATTTGTGTATAACTGGTTAATTCTAATTCCATTGAATTGGAATGTATAGTTAGTGGTTCTGCCTCTTCCAGACTCAGATTTGACCTCGTATTTTTAGTGATGTCATACAAGGATGAATTAGTTTGGACTGTTCAACAGGAAAATGTTACATCACTTGACAAGAACGAACTTTTAGCTGGTATAATAGTTATTTCAGTGGAAATTGAGCTGGGAATGCTTCTGTTCCAGGCTATAATTTTAAAAGCAAAAAAACTCATTTCGTAACTCTTTTTATAGTTTTCATAACTCCCACGTAAGCCAGTACCGACACTCCGTACATCTACTACAATTTTTGTGCATGTCTAGAAGATGTAATAATGTAAGTGGATTAAAAAGCCCTGTCTCCACTTTCTCTTTTCTATATGAAGTTTGGAAGTATTGCTATTGTCTAAGCAAAACTAAACCTCCTGTGGACTGTCACACTTATATTTTTGGAGGGAACTGACCTCTGGGTTTCGGCTGAAAATAAATGAGAGGCTATAATGTTGTCTCCTTATGTGGAACGTCTAGAAGAACTTGAAGTCAGTATGTAAGAGAGGAGGCCTTGAGACCTAGTTTTGTTTTGGTTCTACTGCTGTCCCAGTGAGCGTGTTTCGGGTGTCATTTCATAGCGCCCAAGTTTCTCTATCTGTAAAATTATTTTCCATCAAAATCAGAAATATTTTTGTAGATTAACTAATGTTATAACTACCACAAAACAGCTTATGTCTTCAGATAGGTATTTGAGACAGGTGTTTGATCTTTGAGCTCTTCAACAAAAAGTAAATGGGATATAATTCATGGTGTGTTTTAAAACCAGAAGTAAGCTTACTATGGAGGAACTGGTGAGCTGATGATGTAGTTAAATTATTGAAATATTGTCCCTCAAGCCTTGGTATTGAATGGCACCAAAACACAGACATGTAGATATGTCTGAAAAACAGAAGTGAACTAGTCAGAATTCTGTCATTCTAGGGATTTGGGGATACAGTAACCCAGTCTCTCTAGGAAGTCCTACTTCTCACTTAATCCATTAGACAATCCAAAACAAGCTTTTGCTGCTTAAAAATAAATACAGACATAAATAATTACAAGTGCAAAGGAAGAAGCACTCTGCTTAAATCTTACAATAGAGGAACGGGTCTTGAAACTTGTTGTGAAGTTAATGTACAAAAATAAAGAAGCTACTGGAAAAGTCTTAAAAATATTACTTCTTGTGAGGCATTTGATTGCATAGGAAAGAGATTTTAGTCTCTTAAAAAGACATTCTTCTGTGGAAACAGTATGTAATAGGGGTAGTGGGTTTAAGGGTTTAGCTTTTCCTGCTTTTTCCCAAAGTGCATTTGCCCCTTCTTGCACAAATACTTTTGTGGTTAAACAACTTTACTAGCAGGATTTTATATGTGAGGGTGAAATGATAGTTGCTGGATCTCCTGCGGCCTAGCACTTGAAGGACCAACTCTTGGAGATCTCGTGTTCTGTTCGGTAGCCTCTACAATGTAATTTAGCCCATACCCGGATTCTGGTGTATTCCCACCCTGCCCCCCGCTCCCGCCTCTGCAGTTTTTTTGGCTGTTACACAAATCATGACCTTTTTTCCTGTTTTGTCTTCAGTGTCTGTTTCCTGTTTTCTCCTTCCCTCCCCCACCCCATTTTTTGCTTCTGACTTTCTCTCCAGTGGTGTCTTTACTTTCTTTCACTGTTAGCTTGTTTTTCCCAAGTTTTTTGTTCATAAAAAAAGAGAGAATTGGGAGCTATAACGTAAGTCCTTCCCCTTTACTGTGTTTCTGTATCAACACTTTTTGCTGAATGTATTGAAAAACAAAATTCAAGTCTGTCATACAGATGTATTTCTCCCATCCTGACAGAGATGTACACGTTTTCTAAGTACTAGAAGTTTTCACTCCTTTATTTTTTGAGGATCCTATGTTCAGGTAGACTTCTAGAGTAGCATGTCCCAGACTACATCCGGACCAGAGCTCCAGTTCTTGGTCTCTGACATCTCACTTGGGGAACTATTGTACAAGTAATCTGGATTTCTGAGACAATATGACAGGATTTCAAACAAGAGTCTGAGTCTTTTTTTTGTTAGTCTATGCTTCCTATGGCTTCCACACAGGAATACACTCTTGCTGAAAAAGAACAGTTGTTAACCAGTATACCATGGTCAAGAAAAATTAGTTTGGTCTGTTTATATGTTTATACCAATTCTCCTTTTCTTCTTGCCTTATATTTCAAAGTGCTTCAAAGGTGAATCCAGAGTTAAAGAAAATTTGGATAGGGTGGGGGAAACCCATGACTGTGAGCTCAGACATGGTCTTGGATATAAGTTTAAATGCGAGAGGCATACCCATAGAGAACAGCAGTACACTTGAGGGTAAATATGCTTTTAAGCATTTGTTCAGTCAGCATCTAAACTGATGAGCCCAAAAGGAGGCAAAGAAACCCCTAAACCCATGCAGATATTCAGAGTTTAATTCAAACAAATAAGTCCTGGTTTTGGCATGGAGTTCATAATGTTGTGCTATATGTGTTTGTGGAATAAAACTGCTGTCAACTTGGATTTGTGTTTTCCTAGGACTGTTTCAAAGCTTTGAAACTTCTCTGATTATATAGAATGAGAACTGAAAATGTGTCCCAAGAAGGCAGAATAAAACCTCTACTTAATTTGGCCTGAAAACTTACTGTAATAGTACACCATCCCCAAGTTTATGTGAACATTAAAAGGCTTTTCTGCAATGGGTGAGGCTGCTTTGGTAAACTGCACTTTGTGATGTATATTTATATGGACATGGCATTGCAGTCGTGGTTTGGCAAGTAACCGTCTGTTTTTCCTTGTCTACAGGACAGTTCTAAATACTCCTCCCCACTCTGTTCTTGGTGTTCACAACTGAGTTATTCTTTTAAATCTTTCTTATCTGTCGTCTTTCTCTAACTCTCCAAATAAAACTTTGTTTAAATAGTTACTCCCTTGGGACTTTCATGCATATCCTGTTATCTGTTTTATATTACAATCTTTCATGCTGGGAATGTCCTTCCAAAAAGCACAACACAGCTAAATCACTCAGATGGCTAACAAACATGCTAAGTGCTGAAGTCCAGGCACAAAACCAGAATTATTAGCATATAATTATCTTTTGCCTTCTCCCCGCCAAGTTATCATTATTATACTTGTTTCTCACCTTTAGGACATCATTTAATTTTGTCTAGCCCAGAGATGTTGCAGTGGTCGAAATGTTGTTAGTGGTGTAGCCATTGCCATGAAAAGCGGGAAACTTTTAGAAAGTTGCTGATATTTTCACTCTTCTAATCAAATACCAGCATTCAGAAGAGCCTATGGGAGTGATGAAGTTTTGGCTGCTGATTTTATTTGCTCAGCTAAGAGGCATCTCTCCTTCACTGTTTTTTGTTGCTTGGGATTGGCAATGTTATGCTCCCACAAGAGCAGCAGATGCATACTTTTCCCGAAAAGCAGTATTATCTGTAGTTTCAATACTTTGTTATATGTTCAAGTAAACTTAAGTATGTAGGAAAATGTTTGCAGTGTCCTGCTTTACATATATCATTTTAGGTGCATTCTAATTATTTGGGGGGGTGGGGACGGGACACCATTGAGCAAATTGGTTCTGCTCTTTGAAGGGAATACTTGTGTTCCAGTAGCACAAGAAAGACTCAGCTAGCTTGTGCTAGCTGCAAATATAAAAATTAAAATGCTAACGCAAGACATCTCAGGTGGCTAACCTCTGAGGTTTGGGGAATGTGGGATAGCTGGCAGGGAATATGGAATAGCATTTATTCATTGTAGCTGCAGTTGTGAGTTATCATGTTTTTAACTATTCTATTTTTGGTTTGTTTATTTTTCATAAAATATACTGTACAATCAGTAGCCTGGATTTTTTTACTTGCATGTGTGTCAAGACTTCTGCAAGTCCTTCAACAGTTGATTCCCATACTGGTAGCAACATACCCAGCAAAGAGACCACTAAAACTTACCTGCAGAAGTCCAGAAATATTTCACGTATAGCTTGAAACTTTGCACTTACTTGGCTTTTGGATTACCTTGTTTAAGATTAATTGCCAGGGATGCCATTCAACCAAGTATTTCAAACTGAGTTCACTATCGATAGGAAGTGGTGGCAGTATCAATTTTTGTACTTCAACTTGTGTCCTGCGTCAGGAAAACTGACATAAAAACAAAAATAGAACGAGAAGATTCTACACCTGTTGCCTATATACAATAATTTATAATTTTAATGTCACTTTTTCCAAGTTTTTGCTTCTCTCAGTAATGTGCAAACATCAACCAGTATTGTTAAACTGGCTTGCCGAAGAGAACTGTTGTCTCTATAATGCTTGTATTTGACAATAGCAAAAATGGAGTGCACTTTACAGTTGAAATACAGAACTGATGTTGCTGCCAAAAAAGGCACTTCTGTGGCTGTGTTTACACCCTGAAGCTTTGTAAACAACATTTGGCTATTGAACTCTATTCTTGTACATGACAGAGCAAACTGTGTTAATGCATTTGTCAGTTGGTTTCTGGCCATTGTTGCTGAGTTGAATTAGCTGAAATAAAAAGCCAAGAGGCATTTTGAATGTGATCTCAGTAGTGCCTGCATCTGTATGATGTTCAGCCTCGACATACTGGTGAAATAAAGTTAATGGTTTTATCTGCTTATGAAAATTGCAAATGTGTTCTGTTTGTAGGTATCTGTGGGTAGTATTCTACCAAAACCACAGTTTAGTCAATTCTCCTTTCTTTTTCCTGACCTTGAATCCTGGTATTGCAGTTATTTCCCTCTTTTGCATGCTGTTGTACATTTCCTAAACGTGTGAGATGGTAATAATTCTCTATATGACTTCCACTGAGGAGGAAATGGATACTTGTCAAAACAATGATGTGTGTCTGGGATTCCAGCATCCAGGAGCTTTATTACACTGAGGGCTCTCAGTTTGTAGGAAAAAAATAATCTCAGTTACTAGTACATTATTTTTCAACCTGAGTTGGAAAGTGCTTTGATTAACCACGTTATTGTAAGTGCATTGGAAGCATACCTTATGCAAGAGTAAACTTAATGTTTTAAGTATAAAAAGAAACTGGTTTTAATCTTGCCATTACATTATAAATAGAATCAAAGATGGAAATGAAAAATCTGTTGTGGCATCTGGAAATCATTCACCTCCAAATCAGAACAAGCTAAATAATTTACAGAACCCAAATAGATTCCCCCTTCCCTGTGCTCCACCCCCCCCCACCCTCCCACCCCCCAGTTTCTTTAATAAGAATTGGAAAAAATGAAATGTTTGCCTGTGCTTCAGTGGAATTGTGGCACTGTTATAGAAACAGCCATTTGGTGAGGTGGGATGGGGTGGAAGGAAGGGAATGGAGATTGGAGAGGACAACATTGCTTGGAGCAAATGATTGCTTACTGCTGTTCTTAATCTCTATAAAATTGTGGTTATCATGAGTGTTTACTGTGAACAGTCAAACACCACTGTAAACTTGCATTGTTGATTTTAAAGACAGAGCAGAGACTTTTCTCAAACTGTTCTTAGTTTGTTGGACAGATAACAGGAAAACGGAGCTGTCTCTTGACCCATGTTCATTTTCTGGCTGCTGGAATGAATTTGGAACTAAATCCCGGTTTTCCACTGAGCATGCCCTTCTCAGCAGTGTCAGGGCTTGGGTGGGGTCACTCTTGTTCAATACAGCTATTCAAAAAGACTGTGGGATTCTTACCAGTTTACAACATTTTTTTCAGTGCTGGGGAACAGCACAAAGCTAGCTTGATAAACAGATTATATATGTGCATATACACTCTGGCAAAGAGAGATTTCTTGATTTGAATTAAGTTCCTCTTTGAGATTTAATTTTTTGCCTTGATATATCAGTATTTGTAGATGGAAAATACAGAAGGAACAGATTCATGTTATCTCTGGATATGGTCTAGATAGCACTGAGAGCACTGCAGGATGTGTATTTGCTTAAATGTAATCTCAGAGAAATTTCGATGTAGGCATCACAACGTGGCTACGTGTAGCACTTGAAAGGTATTTATGCTCTGGTTTTGTTGAAAGTTTTAGGGTTGTTTTTTATGATGAGCTTTACATGTTGTGTGGGTGCGGTTATACAAATGATGCAGTTCTCAGTGCATTTCATTTAGTTCTGGAAACAGCACTTTCTAATATTATTTTCTATGTTTAATAAAACACTTTTAGGCTGCTACCTAGTGTCAGGAGATAAATTTTGATAAAATAGCATTTAAAGAATTCTCACTTGTTTTCCTGTGTAGTAGTATTACCTTTCCTTTCTGGAGAGTTGTTTCCCTTCAACTGAATTATCCTTTAAAAGTAATCCTTTTAAGTTGTATATGGATTGCAGTAACCAAGTTAATTCACCAGACAAAGTAAAGATGGCCTGCATCAGGTGTTTTATGAAAAGTTGGGAGCACTTGAGTGGTAGGGAATAGATACATGCTGTTGTACTGCTTTAATGGGAGAAAGATTTTGAAAAATAGTCGCATTCCTGGATTCTATTTTGACTTTACAAAGAGTTGAGGTAATCTCCCTAGAGTTGCTTTACAGAAATCTGTCAGCATAATAGTTTTATTGTGAAAATATTCTATCTAGGCTACAGATACTCACTTCACAATTTTAGACAGAAATAGCTTTCTCTTTCTTGTTTCATTTGCTGTCTGTGTCCTTGATTTCTTCAGTGATCTTCAGAATTATTCTAGTATTAGTCTTACACTGTTGTTTCAGGTGTATCTTTTAAGTTCATACCATCCTATGTAGGGACTTGCCAATGTTTTTCTGGTGAGTCCTGTGTATTGCAAGGCATGATGACACATTTGCAGTAAATTTCTAGCACTACAAAAATTAGTTCTAGAGACTTGATGATATTTCAGTATTTATATAAGGACAAAAATGTCTTCCTAGTAATGCGTGTAGGCTACTGTATTTGGGAGGGAAGCATTGTATGCTTGCAAATATTCAGCTGTAGGATGGCATGGATGTAAACTCAAAGGCTAAAAAAACCCCTGTTATTTTGAATAGTGACTTCACTATCTAGGTAAAAAGATGCTTATGAGTATAGTTGCCATTAACTCTGGGGCTGCTAGCCATTGTGATGTGCCTGGAATATCTACTGGATTTCACAGACATAGGATCCTTTGGGAAGACACCATTTTGTGCCATTTCTGCTCTTGGAGATAAGCTTAGAGGCTATGTGAATGTGTGTATATACCTAGACACACACCTGTTCATGAAAGCACGTAACTTAAATATTTATTGTCTTAGAGTAGTAATTCACTGTCCGGCTCTCAAGTTATATTTATTAACATATGTTACTACTGATATGAAAAGATTTCAATTAATTGTCGAGACTTGGGAACTAAACTTGAAATTGGAATAGTGTTGCCGTTTAAAGTTTGACCTTTGAAATGTGCTACTGATTTTTAGAACTATTATGGCACCATCTGCTGACCAATGTACAGACTGACAATGACAGTTTGCTCACCTGGTTCCCCCCTTGCAAGTAAGCTTCAGTTTAGGAGGCAGTTGAGGCAGAATCATAAGGAGAAAGGGTGATTTTTAGTTGACTTATGTTTGGGATAAATATTTTTAGCAGGAGATACTATCACAGTGGCAAAAGTCTGAATCATAACACATCTTTCGTTGTCTAGTCACCTGGGTTATTGCATAAGGCTCTTCCATGAACTGTGAGGCTTTAAAAGAAATAATCTTGGGGTTTTTTTGGCTATATGTGGCATGGGATTGTTGGTATTTTGTTTATCAATGTGCTACCTTCGAAGTCTACAAAGAAGAGCTCTGACAGCATGAGATCAGTTCAGGCCCCAGCTCTGGTGGTCTTGTCACAGCGTGGGCAGCTGATGAACAGGCTTTTGCCCTGTGGCTACTGTTGAGACCCCCCCCAAAAAGCAGTCTGCAGTGTGTCTCCTCTTCAGCCTCTGTGGTTAACCTTGATTTTTGTGCACAGTGATTGTCAGGGAAGGAGCAAACCAAAACAGTCTCCTCCTTGTCACATTCAGTGTGTAAATAATAGGGTTTGGTTTCAATTGTTAGAGATCACCTTAATTGTTTGAAAATAGGTGATTAGATTTCATACGTACAAAACATTTTTTCCTGTGGGTTCTCTGATGTAACTTTTTAAAACATGTTCAGTAGTGTGCTGAACTGTTGATCTTTGACTTCAGTCTCATCTATTTCTTCAGCAATGTGCTTAAAAATTCACTTAATCCAAATTATTAAATTCAATAGTCAAAGTACATCTGTTTGTATGTATATACAGTCCTCTGTGTGTACAAATACAGAGAAGGATGCAAGTTCCTATGAGAGCGTTGAGGCTTTTTTGAGTTGATTCTTGACTGCCAATCAATATTTTATTGGAAGCCATACAATGTAAATGTGGGTTGCTGTAACTAAGACAATTTTAGGGATGTTTTTGCTTCCTTAAGGATTTCAAAATTTGAAAACTATATTCTTTAGTTGTTAATTTATTTCCTTGCATTCAGAGAGCTCCATATCTTTGCAATTGCAGTAATCCACCTAAATAATGACTAAAAGGTGAAACTGGATTTACCTTTTGCTTTGTCTGCTAATTGAATGCATGCTAGTTATATTGGCACCTTCAGCAAAATGATGCAGCACTGTGGTGTGCTGCACAGAACCATGTGGTGCCATGAGTTTTCTCCTGTTATATACTGACGATAAAATACAAGTCTTAAAGTATATTCATCAGTACATTCAGCCTGATTTGAAGTATAAAGTATTGTACTCTACAGAAAATAATTGAGTTCTACTTTTGAAAAATCTTCTGGGGGTAGTACCAAGTTCCTCAGGTGTTACCTAGTGGTTAAACCAGACCCTTTTACACTCTGTAAAATTTGAATGACTGTTTCAGCTAGGATTTTACTTCCTTTATGGCTTTTATGTCAACAAATTTTATGTATTGAGACCAGCAAGCATATTGTTCATAAATGATCTGTCCTAACCAACTGTGAAATGAAGAGCAGTCTCCTGTGCTTCAAGTCAATAATACAAGAAGAAATAAAACACATTCTTTAAAACAAAACAAAAAACCTCCGAAATAAGCAGTGGAAGTACGCATGACATTGTTTCAGGTTTTCATACATATTTTTCAGATGTTCTTTGCTCTCTTTTTGTTCTTTTATGTATACCCCATGTGAGCACTAATATTTGGAAGTGCAAGTGTATTATTAGTTATTTTTTATGAAGATAATGATTTTTAAAAGGAATTATTAATAATATGGTGATCCAGAAAATTCGATGACTTGTGCAGACACCCATATTGGCTTTTAGTACGCTGAGTTGTAAATTATTTCAGTAGAAGCAGGAAGGTTTTTTTGGGTTGTGGTTTGTTGTGTTTTTTTTTTTTTTTTTTCTTCTATGACATGATGGTTTGATATGTTTATCAAGTTCTCTAGAATTTTTTTAGCTACTTTCTGAGAAGAAATTGGTTCTTTCTTGGAGATGCATGAGAAAAAATGACCACTTTCTCTGCTAATAATTAAACCTCCATTTTTGACTTTATTAAGCAGAGTGGATCATTATTCTCCAATCAGTAGGAGTTTGGATTTTTCTCTCAGGGAAAGCTGATTTTGGTTTCCTATATGTTGTTCATTTTGATAATAAACTTCTACATTATTATTATTATTAAGATTGATTAGGAAAGAACAGCAGCAATTCTGTGTAAGATACAAAGGTGATAGCGAAATCTAATTTGTCTAGTAGCACCTTTAAAACGGCATACTTTAAATTAGCATACTAATATGTGGCCTGAGGTAGCAAATTCTTTAATCTTAAGAGCTAGTCAAATGGAAACCTGCCTTTCAGAGGCCTGTTACCTCTGAGATAAACAATACTTACATAAATATTAATACTCTATCACAATAAACTTTTAGCAGTATTAAAATCTGAAGAGTTTTACAGAAAGTGAAGGAAATAGTTACCTAACTGTAATATTTAAGCTTGATATGTGTTCGGAAGTCTCTAGTATAGCAGTAAAGATACAAACTTTTCTTTTAAATTCCCCATTGGTGAATGTTTTGGTTTAGATAGTGAAGTTTAAGGTAATGAACACAGAAACACCTGCTTTTGGTCTCAAGATGCTTTCTTAATATGAATTTGCCTGTAGATGGTTCAAGGCTCCTATGTCTAAGCTTCTTACTAAGATAACTGTCAAGTTTGTTTCCTTTGGCTCAATATTGTCCATCTGTTTTGCTAGAAGGGCTTCTCTCATGTATATTTGGGCATTTATAAGTTTCCTTCTTTTCCTTTTTTTTTTTTTTTCCTTCTTTTTGTCTTTAGGAATGGCTTAGTTTCACTATTTCTGACTACTTATGAATGTGCTTTGGAAACTTAGAGGCAACATGCTGCTGCTACCTTGTGATCTAAACTAGTTTCCAGTTGGTTTCAAGTGCTGTTTGAAGTGTTTTGCAAGTTAACTGCATCAAGCCTGAACTAGATTTCCTTCGAGAAGGCCCAATGTTTTCAAGTTATACATGTGATTGTAACTAACCTGCTAACCTTCGGGCCAGACAAACAGACCATCAGTTTAAAACTAATTGTTTGAAGAAGGCTGTAAATAAATATCAGTGACTTCTGATGGGATCTAACCATTTACATTTTGTTGGACCCCAGTGTCCTTATTTTTGTTGGCTCACTTCAATAAATTGTAAATATTAGTTATGTTACACTTTCAAAGTAATGCAGCAAAATCCAGTGCCACACAGCTAACAAAATTTGTTTATTCTAGTTAATATTTTTTTGATGAAACAGCAAATAATGTTAAGATAACAGTTTATTATCGTATATCCTGTTGTTATAGTATTATGATTTGCCTTTAATTTCACTGAAGGAAGAACATGCAGAAGTGGTGAGAGTGTAAGAGTTATGTATGATTCGATGTTGATAAAAGAAAAAAGTACACTTCCTAGCATTATGAGCAATTTCAACAGTCTCACTGACTTACAATTTCTAATTCTTTTTGTACTTGGTGTCATGCTCACTATCCTTTTTTCCTATTTTTTTTGGTAAGCTTGCTCTTTCATTTTCCTTCATCTCTACCACTGGTTCACCGTGGACTAAGATAAGGGAATTGTGAAAATACACCTTTAACTTTAAATGGAACAGATTTGTCTATAAACTAGTACTTAAATACTAAAGCTGTGACTTCCCGTCTAAAATCAATGTCTGCTTCTGGTACAGTCAACTTGTAAGCCTACTGGTTGCTTCTTTGCTGAAAAGGTATGGATGATAAGGAGTATGGAAGAGTTATTTAAGGTCTAAGAGTATAGATATTTTAACTGAGTCTCTTTTAAGGCAGGAATTGCTTTTCCTAATGTAAGAAGGAACAACTAGAAGCATGCACTCTGTCTTGATTTAAAAAAGACTTCCAATATAAAACTTGTGTTATGTTGATAAGTGTCACTGAATAGTAAGAGGGTTGTATCTACTAGTTTAACTAGAGAAGGTGGATGCTTTTTTGAAATTTGAGCTTCTGGGTCAGCCAAGGAGTCCAGTAGAAAGAGAACTGAAATAATCTTGGCTGATAACATTAGGAGTAGCCTATAATAGAACAAATGCGTTTCAGTGAGCACACTCATGTTTTTAGCAAGGAGAAGGGAACTATTGGTAGATGTATCTCTCTAGAGTAGTATTTTTGAAAATCTTTATCTTCAAGCACTAAGTTTTAGCTTACTGGTTTTACTTGGAGCTGAGAATTTGAAAAGAAGTATGTCTTTAACCCTGCTAAGTTAATTAGGAACTTTTGTAGATTATTACTACAAATTACTGCAAATAACGTGTCAGTAAAAGTAGTAATGCTGCTTAACAAAATTATTCTTATTGTTGCTGTTTTTAGTGTTAGTTCTGACAATGACAACTGAAGTTGGCTCAGAGACTGAAGTAAAGAAAGATTCTGAGCAGCTGGGACCAGACAAAGCCAAGGACAAGCCTGAAGAAGCATCAGAGACTCCAGTAAATCAAAAGACCAGGGAAACATCCTCTGAAGAAGTTCAAGATTCTTCCTCTGTCCCAGCACCAACTAGCCAAAGCAGTCCAAGTAGCCAGAAGAAGGAAAAAGCTTCACCTGAAAGCAAGGGTATTTCTCGTTTCCTTCCCCCCTGGCTTAAGAAACAAAAATCATATACCTTGGCAGAGCCCAAAGATGAGACCAAGAAAAGGACCACAGGGGAAGAACAAGTAGCTGAAGAAACTGAATGCCAGACATCAGAGGGGGTGGCTCAGCCAAAAAAGAGTTTAGAAGAAGCAACAGCTGAAAATCAGCATAATGTTAAAGCAGATGACAAGGAAGAAAAACACTCTGTTAGTAGTGCTGAAACACAGGTATGTGTGGGAAGGCTAATGGGGGCTTTGGAGTAATTTAATGAGACATGATTCATGTTGTATGTAATTCATGTAAGGCTTTGTTAGGATTGTATCGGGATCTAGCCTTTTGTGCAGTTGGGTTGATAGAGTTATGAGTAGCATCGCTGGTTTTAAAGGCTCCTGCTATATAGCAGACCATTTTTTACTTCAGCTGTTCTAGATGTCTAATTTTAGTGTAACCTCGCACTTTGTCATAGTTCAAAGGAACATTGAACTGTATTGTTGTGGTAGAAATGAGCAAGGATAAGAGGAGAAGCTTCTTAAGTCAACTTTGTCTCTGAAGCCATTGGATTGCAGGAATACCTCCCCGGTGACTTAAACACGAGAATGGAATCCTTATCTCAATTTTTGTTACCCTTTACCTAGAAACCATGCTTGTGGTCACTGTCCTTAGTGATTCATTCTGGGAGGTTGGTGCTGAGTTCCAAGCCAAATTGCAGTGCTCCAGAGTCTGTCTTTTTGAAAAGTTGCATGTCAGTTCTTAACGCTTGAACCTTGTGTTCTAGGGTGGCAAAGATAATTGAGGGCATAGAATATCTTTCATATGAGGAGGGGCTGAGAGAGCTTGTAGTGTTCAGCCTGGAGAAGAGAAGGGTCAAGGGGAATCTTACAACATGTATAAATACCTGAAGGGAGGGAATGAAAAGGACACAGACTATTCTCAGTGGTATGCAGTTAAATGGCAAAAGGCAATGGGTACAAATTAATTACAAAAAAAATCTTTTTTTTATTGTGATGGTGGGTCAAACATGGGAACAGATTGCCCAGAGAGGTTGTGGAATGTCTATCTGTGAAGATACTCAAAACCCAACTGGGATGCGGCCCAAGGAGCATTGGACTATGATCTCAAGAGGTCCCTTGAACCTCAACCATTCTGTGATTCTGTATAGCTTCACTTTCATAAACACTACTTTTTGGTTTTGTATAATTCCTGGAGCTTCGTGTTAAACTTGTTTCTGTTAGGGAAAAAAACCGATAAAACATTCTTTTTTTTTAAAAAAAAAAAAAAACTAATTTCAAGGAAAGGAAAAAAAAAAAAGACACCTTCTGTGGTTTGAGAGCAAGAATATCTGGTCCCCAAAGGAAGAGCTTAATGGTTACACTGCCTATTGTGCTTCCAGTATGTACATAACTTTTATGAAAATTTGATGTCTTATTTTATTAGTAGCTTATAAAAGAAATGAACAAATTAAAAATATCCATCTTCCTGAATTTCAGTCATTGTTTAACTGTATTTTATATAGCCTGCCAAAGATGGTAAAGAAACAGAAGTAGAGAAAGTTGCAGAGGAAAAGGAAGAAAAACAAGAAGAAAAAGAAAAAAGGGAGACAAAAGAAGTGCAGACAGTTGAAATTAAAACAGAAAACGTTCCTCAGAAGTCTCCCAAGAAAAGTAAAACTGTGCAGTGTAAAGTGATGCTTCTGGATGGCACGGAATACAGCTGTGACCTGGAGGTAAGGCATCAAATCCCTATATAAAGAGCTCTTTTTTCTATAGAGAAAAAGAAAATTTGCTTTCATTGCACCAAGAGTTTAACAAATACATTTTTGTATATCCAGTGATCTCATTACAATGTTACATTCACATGACTATCATTAAGGGCCAGTTAACATTTCATTTTAAAACATCTTTAAGACCTCATCAGTTTATTCTTAAAAATGTTTTCTGAGGTACACTAACAAATAAGATAAAATGCAATGTACAAATCCTTTCAATGGTGACAGTCTGACAGCTCAAACTTGATTTTTTTTTTTTTTTTTTTGGCAAAAGATTAAGGTTTTCCTGAAAGTAGTGTCACATGTACTAATAAAGTTGTCTTGAGTTCATTAGTTTGTTTATTTTCTTTAAAGTTAACTCAGCTGGAGAGCTAAAGTTTAAAAAAATAAAAAGCTTACTTCCAAGAAAAATTTTGTCACAGGTATAAAATACATATTTGTGTTTAAAGTTATGTTCTAGCTCCAAATTTTCACGGCTGCGTGGATTGCTTGTTTACAACTGTAAATCACTGGGTTGGATATGGTGTATATTTATCTGTTACATCTAAATTCAAAATCACTAAATGAAATAGGGATTGTGAGCTGAATGGAGAATGGCTTCTCGGTTTTTATGGCTTTAATATCCTTTGAATTTATCTATAATATATATACACACACACTTTCAATCTGATAATAATATCCAAGTTCTAAGTCAAATAGTAGTTGTTTAATATTTTAGATCAAGATTAGATTATGAAACATGTAATTACATGAAAGCAGGAAAAAAGTTGCACTCCAAATCTTACTTCAGTTAAATAATCTTTGGTTTGATTTATTATGAGAATTTTTATAGGTAAGGTAGTAAGTTGATCTTATCAGCAGATTACTTCAGGGTAGTGTTCTCCCAGAAGAACTTCGTACTCTCTTCAGTACAAAGGTGTGAGAGGCTGTTTTCTATTAGAAAGTTCAATTCTAATCAATCTTGCCAGTGGAAGATGCAACACCGACTATTACAAACTGCATGACTTGTTCAGGCACTCTTTCTGAAGGGTCGGGAATTGTTTTAACAATTATGAAACTCCCTATTTCATACTGGATTGATGGATACCCCAGAAATAAGCTTTGTTTAATGCTGGGATATGGTGCCCCCTTGGAAGGAAGACATTGTGCCTTGTAGGACAGTTTATATTTGGAAACCATACTTCCAGTCACTTAGTTGTAAGACATGACAAAATTTGCTGAGTTCTATTTTGTATTTCCAATAAACTTTGCAAACACTTGAAAACCATGTTCATAAAAAGGTTTAGCTTTGTATCTCAAATTTTGTAGGCAAATTCTTCCAGCTAGTAGTGCCAAAGGTAGATTCAAATAATGAGGCTTGGTTCCCTTGCACAGCTGCATCCGAATCGTAAAAAAACCCCTCTGCTCTTCCGCAATTGCTTCCATAGGAAAAGAGCTCTCGGCTGTTCTTGCATTCAGTTATTTGTAAGCTTCTGGGAAAAAGAGGAATTCAGTGGATTAAACAACTGGTGAAGTCTGTTTGGCTTTCTGATGCTTCACTTCTGCTTGTTGCTTCCAGTCATAGTCATTTCTCTTTGTGGAATTTGTCTCATTGCTGTTTGCTCTAGTGATACAAGATGGCTGTAAGATGGTGAGATGTTTCTATGGCCACATAAGCTGCTAGTTTAGAATGTCATCATTTTCATTGTGGGTTCAGTAAGCTAAAGATCTGACCAAGCAACATGATATGATTCAGCATGTTCTGCAAAACGGTACCTAATACGACACCCACAGCAAGTAGGCTTTTAAGTGAGCATTAGAAGCACAATGCGTTGGTGGTGATGTGGAGAATTAATATTTGTTATAGAGGTGATAGGTTTCCTCACTAAAGTCAACTCCTCATTTACGTTTCTGTTTTACACTTTGTACTACAATATCCATTTGTTTGGAATGGGGGAAAAACAGTTGTTTTGGACTACACTTGTGAACGTAGTCGTTACATTTTGTGTGATGTTTTAACTAACTGATTAGCTGTGCTGTCTGGACTGAATATCTGAGTTATGAAGAGTGGTTAAAACTTGCACCTTTTCTAAAACCAGACAGCTAGATATATCTTTCCGATTGATCAAAGGTCAAAACAGTGGTGGTGATATGACATTTCCTAGACCCAGCTGATTCCTTGAAAATAGTCCTATTTTTGTCCGATGCAAATTGCTAAATTTTTGACTACATAGTAGTGGTAGTGCAGGCTTCTGCTTGAAGCCTTTTGTCTTCTCTTACGCTGTTTCATTTTCCAGTGTCTGTCAGTCAGTCCCTACACTGTTTGATTGTGGATTTCATTAGGCTTCTGAGAAGTTTAATTCCTTATTGTGTACAAATCCTTTTGTGTACTGTAATATAATACTGGATGGATACTGCTCACCTGTCCTTGGAGACCTTGAGAAACTAATAGGGAAGAGTAAGAAAAGCTACCTGGTTTTTTAAGACTTTCAGAAGTTTTATCACAACTTAAGTCTTATCTCGTGCATTAGCACAGCTTTCTTCAAACCTGTTCTCAAATAAAACTCTTTCTATCAGCTAAGAAATTCTTATTTGTTATTCATCAATATGAAATACTCCTTGGGAATGTTCTGTTGCAGTTTGCTGGAATTTTTAAAGGTTTGGTTTATAGTTGTTAATAATACAAGCTTTCTGAAGCCTCCATTTGTTGAGTAGTTCCTATTCTTGATGTTAAAACCAAACCATTCCAATGTATGGTTCTTAAAGTACAGTATTTTAGCCCTACAGCACTGTCAACTGTAGACCACTTCACTGTAAATTGTCAACTGTAAAAAGCAATAGTGAAGCCTTTGTTCATGTTAATTAAGGCAACTTATTTTTTTACGCTGTGTTTACAGAAGAAAAAAATTTATCAGAATAAACAAAACATGAATATGAAAAATATAGAACAGAATAATTGCTCTCCAGAATATGCTGCATAGGGCTGTGCATACTTACAGTCTAAAGTTGCAGGAATTTTGTCACCTAAAAGTTCTTGAAAAGTATTTTTATTTGTAAAATCTTATCAATATATGTGGAGAGATATATAGAGAGAATATATATATATATAAAATAGATATATAGATATATAGAGAAGATATATATATAGAGAGAGAGAGAGAGAAAATATATATATATATATGTATATAAATAAAAATTGACACAGTGTGGTAACCTTGGAGTTCTTTTTAAATTTTTCACATAAATCAAGATGTTTAAATCTAAATGGTATCTCTGTATTAATTGAAGGCTTTATGAATTTTATCTTCCTGGGCTTTTTCCCCATCCAAAATGCAACCCAAATGAAGTTGTGGCTTACTGCACATTAAAAAAGATACCACGTTGCATCTACAACTGAAAGATTCTATTTTGAGTCTGTCATGATTCAGTTAAGTTTGTTGGCAAGAAATATGTTCTCTGATTATTTGTGATAAATAAGGGCTTGCTGTAAGAAGAGGAGCAAAAATTAATTAAGGAGGGGGACAAAGTGGAATGGAAACAATCTGGTTTATATGTTCATTTGAATCACTTATATGACATGAACAGTGCTGACTGCAATTTTATAAATGAATTCATGTTCTTAAATATATGTAGACTCTTTTAGGTGCTATAACTGTATCAAAATATTGAAGATCTCAGTGGCTTCAACTAGTAACTGAAACTTCATTTTGTGCTCTCTGCAGTTTCTGATAGTGACTTTTCTTTAGTCTTCCTTTAATATTTAGTCTTTGGTTGGTTTATTTCTGCTTTACAAAGTAACAGAAATGATACAAGATTTTAAAAGTAAACAAACAAAACCTCTGCAGTCTAAGCACAAAGTTTAAAGCCCAGTCTACCTTTGTTGACTTTCTAGTAAATCAGGCTTTAATTTGGAGCAATTTCCATTGTTGAGACATTCCTGATGCCTCTTCCAGTTTTGACTATGCACTGTAGACCAACTTCATTATATTTTATTTACATTAGACATACTTCTTTAAATATATATACTTGCTAATAAGAAAAGAAAGCTGAAAAATAGCTTGTTTTCATTACTGTTATTTTACAGACAGCTTTTGGTAGAACGCTGTCTTTTTCTAATTGCCATCTTAAACCTTCATTATAAATCAGTAATAAAATCCAAGCTAAAACAGAAAAGACCCCCATAAATAGTGTATGAGTTACAATCGCATTCCTTTTATCTTGTAGAACTACATCAATTTGTATTCATAGAACTTAAAAGGAGCATGAAAGAAAACATAATATGACACAGCAAGTTATTCTCTGTTAAATTTTGTCATTGTGCAGTCTTATTGCAGGTGTGTTTATATAAGACAATAGCTGGGAAAGAGCATAAAAGGAGATAAAGCCATGATGCAGTAGCTTCAGTGTCAGCGTGCCGATCAATGCTGCTGTTAGCATAAGCTGATAGGAGTCTCAGTGGTAACTAAATACTGAGACTTATGTGGTGAATTAGTTGGTGCAACACTCTACAATTAATTTGTAACAGTGGTGTAATCGTAATGTAAGAGGACTTGATAGTTGAGTTCAGATATTATATACCTTAGATTCCCTAGAATCTTAATAGATAATCTTGAAGAGGATAGTAATGCCTTCTTTCAAAAAAAAAAAAAAAAAATCAGTAAATAGTTAATGATAAAAGCCTGAAGATACAATTTGGAAATTAATGGAAAAAAGGAGGGTCAGCTTAGGGAAAACTTAAACTAGAGATACAAGTCCCATGGGACCTTATGGGATGCACCCATAAGTGCTGAGTGAGCTGGATGTTGTTACTGCAAGGCCATTTTTTTAATCATCTTTAAAAAGTCCCAGCAGTCAGGGGAGGTTCCTGGGATCTGGGGAGAAAAACAAATGTCATTCCTATTTTCAAGAAGGAAGATATGGGAAATGTCAGGCTGATTAGCCTTGCCTCAGTCCTTGGGAAGGTTGTGGTGCAAATAATCCTTTCCAGACTTCTTCAGGACTAAAAGGTGTTTGGAAGTAGTCAGCATGGAATTACAAAGGGGAAACTGTACCTTCTACAATGTGGTGACTGGCCCTGTGGATGAGGGGTGAGCTATAGATACAATCTCAGCTTTAGCAAGACTTTTGACACTTTCCCATAATTGTTCTAGACAAACAGATGACATGGGCTAGGTAAATGCACAGTGAGGTGGACCGGAAACTGGCTCAACTGCTGGGTTCAAAAGATTGTGATCTGCAGCCTGAAGTCCAGCTGGAGGCTGGTCATTGATGCTATACTAAAGGCATTGATACCAAGGCAGTTAATGACCTGGACACAAGTGCATCCTCAGCAAGTTTGTAGATTATGATAAAAGTGGGAGGAGTGGCTGATATATCAGAGGGACCTGGACAGGCTGGAGAAATGGGCAGAATCTTCTGAAGTTTCCACAAAGAGAAATACGAAGTCCTGCACCCAGGCAGGAACAACTCCCTGTACCAGCACAGGCTGGACTGATTGGCTGGAAAGCAGCTTTGCAGTGAAAGAATGGGGAGGGCTGGTGGCATATGGGTGTGTGTCCTAATGGACGAGGTGACCATGGGCCAGCAACGGGACTCTTGCAGCAAAGACGGCCAACACCTTCCTCGCCTACAGTAGGAAGAATGTTGACAGCAGGTCGAGGGAGATGGTCCTTCTTCTCTGCTCAGTACCTGTACCTGGAGTGCTGTCCACCGCTAGAGAGACTTGGGCACACTGGAGAGAGTCTGGCAAAGGACTGCAGCATTGATTAAAGGTTTTAAGCATCTAACATACAAGGAGAGGACTGACAGAGGTGGAACTGTTCAGCCTGGAGAGGAGGAGGCTCAGGGAGGTTTTAGCTCTGTGTACAAATACCTGGCTGGGGGATGAGTAAAAAAGATGGAGCCAGGCCCTTCTCAGTAGTGCCCAATGATGGAATGAGGAGAAATGAGAAAAAACTGAAATACAGGGAATTCCATTTGAACATGAATGTGAGGGTATATCAATCGAGAGTGATGAAAACACCAGAACAGATTTCTTAGGCAGGTTGTGGAGTCACCACCCTTTGAAATAGTCAAAATCTTGACCAACATGTTGTGAGCAGTGGTGTTAGACTAGATGACCTCCAGAGATCCCTTCAAACCTCAACTAATGTACGTAATTATAGCTATATTTCACCACTGTAGGAGTGTAATTTAGGAATTACTCTAAACATGTTAGTTGTGTTAATAATTTAATTTAGACTATTTAAGGCATATTACACGTATACTCTGTCAGTTCAAAACTGATGGTTGCATGAATGGTATTAATATACAGTTATTATTAAAGAAATAAAATCAATGGCATAGCTGTAAATCCATTAAATTGACTGTTAATGTAACAATCACAGTGCCTATATGCAAACTGCCTCCAGAAACATTGCACTGATCACTACTTGATGCTACCATCTTGATGTGTGGCAAGGAGCCATCTAACGTGCTAGCTCAGTAACCCTTCTTCCCGTACGTAGTCTTGGTGAATTGAAGCTCTGTTATGTTGGTGAGATAGCACCTACTACCTGTTGTGGTATGGCATCTCATTGAGGTGAAATGATGATTCTGACTTTAGGCACTTTAGTAAAATATTAATCCTCATGCCAGCAATATTTATCTGTGCTCTACAACTTTTAATTTAAAAAGATACCTTTGAAATAATTTGGAGTTTACTGAAAAGGTGCTGTTGCTGAAAAAGTGTAAATGGAGAAACAACATAATTAGTATAAAATGTTTTTTCATGTTTTGATAAGAGTATGAAGGTAAACTAATTTTTTTTTTTTTATGTCTTCGTAGGTTTTCAAAAGTAGTAGTTTTGCATGTGGTCCTCTTAGCAAGATGGTCACTTCTCACTTTTTCACTTGCAGGAAAAAGCAGTTCCATAAAATCTCATCTGTTCATCACTGTTGTCCAAGTGTCTGTTTTTCTCTAGCTTTTTTGAAGTAAGATAATAAATCTCTAAATAATGAAGAACTTCCTTAAGCTTTTTCCACGCCTGTACAATTGGAAGGCTGCACTTTGAGACTTTATAGTGTCTGGGAGTAGAGATGAGTTCAGGCATAATATCCCTATACGGCTTCTAAAACAGCAGCTTATTGAATTCCATGATCTAGGCCAGTTGTTTAGTCTGACACTTATCTTTTTATTTCCCGCTATTTTCCTGTATTTTAAAAATCAATCTTAGTATAGATTCAAGTGCTACCTGTCTTCCTGTGTCTCAGTTCTGACAGGTTTTTTTTACTTTAATTTCCATTCTTTTTTCTGTCTGTCTTGTTTTTCTTTTTTCCTGAAAGAACAGAATATCCACTGAAAATAGTCTGTGTGCTTAGGAAGAAATGCAATTTCAGTAGACCAGAAACTGCTCTCTAAGCTGCTGTCCATGTGGTAGTTAGATTTCTATCCTGTTTATATTTCCTTTTGCTTTGTGAGCTTAATTTAGTTCTAGACATATTTGTGGCTATGTTTCTTCAGCTCCAGTGCATTAAAACACTTCAACATACTTAATTTTTTATAACATGTCTTTTGAATTTTGAATATTAAAAGAACTAACCCTGTTTCATAGAACATACAAAAAAAAGAGCTCTTCGCCCCACTCTGCCCTTCCTCCCCCAACCAATTGAAGCTGATTTCATTCTTTATTTTGCAAAGTGATGTGTTTGGTACAAATTAGATTAGATTAATTTCTCAAACAAAGCTGACTGGATATAGAAAGAATTCTTTCAAACTTAAAAAATGTTATATTTCAATTCAATAAGATGCTAGTGAGCTTTCATAGAATATATAAAATAATTGTATTGGAAAAGAGGTTACAGTTTTTGGTTAAGGTTAACAAAATAAATTTGTCAGGAATTAGTTTTTAAAAGTGTATTATCTTTGAGATTTAGACTAAGCAGCAAAAACTGTATAGAGGTTGGTCTGGACCAGGCTCTCCATGCTTCACTAAATATGTTTAGAAATTTAGTGTTTATCAAGTGACAATATGATATCCTAACTTGCTGAAAACTGAGTTCAGCTATATTCCTAAATGCTTGAATTCCGTAATACGAAGCTGAGATAAGTAGAAGGATTAAATTAATTGAAGTCTGTAATTGTGCTATGACTGAAGCCAATTTCTTTATTTTGAGAGACCTGTTTTTTTTTGTCCTGGTTACCACAAATTGGTTTTTATAAGAATAATCCTGATATTGCTCAAGGATCTTCTTGTGTTGTCAGGTGAGAGCTGTGTGATGACGTGTGGCATTGTCTTTGTTTTTAATTGAGGGAGTGAGGGAAATTAATTTCCAAGGCAAGATTGAGAAAATTATAATCTTTAGCAAATGCTGTTGGTTACGTGAAGCAGGCTTACTGTTTTGAGTGAAAGGTACTCAAATCTAATCCTTCATGTGTTTTCATGACCAAACTCAAATGTTACCATTTTATCCTTCAGTGCCTCTCAGCCTGTTAAGTGTTCTGCAGCATCTGTGTTCAAAAACATAACAAATGGTGTTTAATTATGTGTATTATCAACATAGTTCTGCTCAAAGAGGGAAGAGTTAAATTTTTTCAAGAATAGCTTTCCCTTAACACAGTTTTTACAGAAGTTGCAGTATAGCTAAATGCTGTGCTCTTGTGTGGACACAAGTTGCTGCAGGGTCCACTCTATGTTCTTGATCTGTTTAACTAAGATTGGCCTTTCAAAATAATTATTTGGCATTTGAAATACCAAATGACTTAAACTGTCTCAGTTACTTTGAGTGTAATTCTTTAGCGTGGCCAGTGACCATTTAATCAATCTGAAAAAGTTTTACTTTCCTGTCTTGATTTTTGTTTCTTACAAAGATGTCAACATGAGAGTCCTTGGGGGAAAAAAGAATCAGGAACAATATAAGTTAAGGATATGTTTTTTAAAGCCCTATTATCCCACTGAATAGCTTGTCCATTCATGCATTTTTCTGGTGTATTTGAATGGACAACATGGTAGTTTTTCTTTACAAGTGCTAATTTATTTTGGAACCATGAGAAAAGTGAGAGATGAGCTGTTCCCAAAGGTCATCTGAGGAAAAGCTATGTTCTTAGCTTAATCATGGGTGTTGTTTGTCCTATGTCATCCTCTGGTTGTGGGGGCAGAAAGTTGTATTTTAGATTTTGTTTTCTTTGCAGAAAAAAAAAAGTCCAAACCTTACCTTTTTTTTTTTTTCCCCCCCTCCCTTTTTTCCCCCCCCTCAAGACAAGCAATAGTGGTGACTCATATTCTTTGATGAAATATACTTACCAGATCAAAGTTTATGCATTTTACCAGGTCTATGGCACTCTCTGATTTCTACATAGCCCTCTTGGGAGTCTCCATCTCTGGAGACATTCAAAACCTACCTGGACATGTTCCTGTGCAACCTGTTCTAGGTGAACCTGCTTTGGCAGGGAGGTTGGACTAGGTGATCTCCAAAGGTCCCTTCCAACCCCTACCATTCTGTGGTTCTTAATTCTGTTATTTTATATGTTACCTGAGTTCCTTTCTTCTCTATGCACGTGGTAAGTCTGGAAGAAGTAGTAATGGGACTCTGAAGAGGGCACATAATAGGTGTAATGAGGGGAAGAGGGTGGAAAATAAATTTCCTGCCAACTCCAGGTTCAGTTTACACACAAAACTACTCCAGTCCTCTTTTTTTGTGGTACTGGAAGTTGTCGAAAGTTCTCTGAATACATTCTGTGTCCTTTTTTTAAGATTTCTGTTACAGAGTTTCTTGATAACATCACTTGGAGAGAGTAATGAAGAAGCCCAGGAACAGTTTGGAGGTTCGGTCTCTGGCCTGTTGCATCTTGGGAGGGCTCTATCATGATCACCTGTGTTGCGTTCTATGTGAGCCTACTTTATGTCTCTGGCTACACACACTTCTTAAAGTGGCTGGTGTTACTTATTCCAACTATCTGGATTATTACCTATAAATAATGATGAATTGCAAAAATTTTCTTTCAGAGACGATGTTTGATATTGAAGTGTTTGACATTCTGCATGGTTGAGACTGACATGCATTTAAGTTATTTTTCTTTGAGTACTTCTTGTTTTATGCATGCAATATTGAATTATATGCAGCAAAAATGGTATTTTGGTGTGTTTGCCGCTGCTTGCACATGACATCATAGACATTTCTTAGAAGCTGGCAGTTTTTCACTGAAGAAAAAGCTGTCTGCTCCTCTATCCACAGATTCAGAAAGAAGTTGCCTTTTTTTTTTTTTGAACGGCCTTATATAGCTGCCTTAGGGTAAGATTTCTGCACTTTAATATTAATAAGCACAACCATCTTTTAACAAACAGTAATGTTAAGTTTGTGGAGAAAACATAGGTTTATTTGCAGATGGCTCATGTGAGTCTTTTTTCCCAAGCATCTTCCTCCCCCACCCCAGGACAGTTAGTCAGGTTGACTTTCAAGGGCTGGAATAAGAGGTGTACAGTTTGCTGAAGTGAAAATGCATATGTCTGTGGCACTAACCAGTAGGCGGGGACAGTAAGTAGCTTGTGGTGTCTTGCTAGCTCTTCTATTCTTTGATTGGTTTTTTCGTTTATTTTGGTTTTGTAGCTAAGCAACAGTTGTGAGGATGTTCTGGGATTTGGTTTGACCATGGAGTTTCACAAGCGCGTTGTGAAATACTAATGTAAAACTTATTCCTGTTTATACAGGAAAAAATGGAGTGTTCTAGGGCTTGTTATCCCTATGCCCTCGTAAGCAAGGGTTAATGCTACATTATCATCAACTGGAAAGGGCATGGGTAGAGGTAGGTTTTGCATAAGGGAATCGTATATCATGTCACTCTAACTCCCCCCCCCTTTCCTGGAATCTTCAGAAAGGAGTTGAATTTTGGGAGCAAATATTTATAAGGAACTCGGATGAATCTATGTACTATCAATTAAAAAAAACCAAACAGCACAAATTGCAATGCAACTACAAACTTAGTTATATCAGTACAAAATTTGCATGGATGTGCACTTTGTTCTAATTGGAATTATTTTAGCTTATTTTGAATGGATTAGGTATTTGTGCAAATTTACCCCGTATTATATGAGTAAAATTGGGATTTATTACAATTTAAAGTCTAGTTAAAATTAAATTCACATAACTTCTGCATAGCAAGACATTTTCTCAGAATCTATATTAAGTCAAAGCACTTTCTGGAAAAAAAGTGTATTTATGTGTGACATGCAGAATGCATTGAGAGATATTTCAGAGTAAACAGAAATTGGTTTCTGAAAGCAAATTCCTGTGTATGTCTTCTTGGCGTGTTGTGTCATTTGTTGGTGCGTGCTGCAGACTAGAAACTGATAGGAGGTGCTCAGTTAGGGGGGAAAAAAATAGCTTTAACCTGTTGAAATAAAAGGCTTATATATGAAGTTGTTAGTGGGGAACAGAAACCAGTTCACTTACAGTGAATGTTTTTACTGTGATATAGAGACATCTTTGCAAGTGACTATAATTTGATGCGGTTCTTTCGTAGTTCAGAATTTGTCATCAAATGCTGCTGTAGGAGTACAGGTACATTTGTGCCCTTCTTGTTTCTTTACCACTTGTTTTGTATATTGGTAATTGCTTTAAGTTCTATTTCTCAGCCACCTAGTGTTGTTTGACAATGGAATTATTTCTTCTGGCTTGTTTTTGCATGTCTTTCCTGTTGCCCAGGGCATGCCTGACATGGTTGATGTTTGGCTTCCAACGTAAAGCACATCTTAGATATTTCTCTTTTGAGAGTTACTTTGTAAATTAATTTATCACCTCTGAGAGTAATCTGTTCATTCTTTTGCCCTTAGAACTCTTTATTTTGCCTTAATAGGTCTTTTCTGACTGGTGTCAACTTGCCAGTTTGAACTTTAAGTCAATAATTCTTTCTACAGAACTGTTTAAACAGGTATTTCATCTTCTTTTGTGATGATTTCCTTCATTTTTTTTCTCATCTATCTTTGTAGTTTTATTACTTTGCTTTTGTAGATGCAAATTTGAAGGACCTGGTTTAGAGTCTTTTTCATGAGTATAGCTTCTCCAACTATGCTTGTCTGAATGTCAGTGTAGATACAACATTTAAGGTACTCCACTGTTGCCCAAAAAAGTCCATAACCTGTCAGCGTAATGAAGTTAAGCCTTGTACCAGGTGAAACCTATTCCTCAGTTCATTGTAATTTGAAATTCTTACTGTAGTGTTTCATGGTATTTGATTATAGCCCTGCCTTCTGAAATGAACTGCAGTCAATTCTGTTGTCAGCATCTCTGCGTTGGTGTCTTGGATAGTTCATAATATATGTCTATGGTCTGCAAGTGATTACTTCGTATCGTGGCTACTTGTTCTAAGGAATTAAAAACTTTTAAGTGGGAGTAGTGTTATGAACTTTGATACCAACCACTCTTCAAACTTGCTTTATTTTGTTTTTTTGGGAACCTGGAAAGTTTCATAAGGAAGAAAAATAACCTCCATTGAAATGTTATATTTAAGCCCTCTAACTTTTAGTCTAAAATGTATACAGTAACTTAAGTCCACAGGTTCCATTTAACAAAATAGATTGATTTTCTGCGTTCAGTAGCATGAAAGTAGAAATGTCCAAAGCTTTTTATTTCTAGGAAACTTCTGAAATGTATTACGAAATAATTTTGTATGGAAGTATTATACTAAAGAAGATGTTACGTGTAGACAGTATGTGCATACATACAGAGCATGAACAATTAATTTATTTTAACATTAAAACTACTGTAACACATAGAGATAATGTCCATGTAGCCTCACACTCCTCAGAGTAATGTGTGAATGGCTGGAGAGGAGGAAAGAAGAAGAAACTCGTTTGAATAGTTCTGGAGGAGCATGACTTAAAACAAGTTTCACAGGCTGTGAACTGGTAGAAATTTTGAATTACCTTTTATTACTTTCTTTAAAGAGAGTTCAGTTCACTTACAGGGATAACAACATGTAAGTGTATCAGAGAGACTTGTCAAAATATGTGACAAAGATACTGAGTAGTATTTGTCAAAAATTGTAAATGACTAAATCTTTGTGCTTACTTGAAATGACAGAACCGTTTTAACGGATAAAATAACTTAGCTTCATCATTCAATAATGTAATACTGGTGAGACGTAATGGCAGTTGGGTTTTAATAGCTTGAGTGAGCAGGTGTTGGAATGTTTGAGATTTAATTTCTAGAAGCAATTCTTAATTTTTTTTTATCACTGCAAATGACAATTTTAACCTGCTCCCTTCCTGGTAATTGACATCTGTAGGAGCAGGTGTAAGTTACTGATCTTTTAGGGTGATCTACATGTGCCTCTTGCTTTCATGAGGGGGGAAAAAATCAGCTTCCCTTTTTTTCCTCCCCCTCTTATTCTATGGTTTCTTAGATAGTTGAGAGGAAATTCTGTCATTAAATTTGAAATCTGCACTACAGACTTGTTCAGATTTTCTGCTTTGTATATAATCTAGGTTTTAGTAGAGGATAGCACAGTTTAAACCAATAAAAAGAAGTCCTAACTGCATAATGTTTACTAGTTAGAAGCCAATGAAGATCCTATTGAGTTTGTTTACTGCAGTCAGTGTTCTAATGAAATATTTATAACAAAAAGCATTTAAAAGATGCCAGCGTTGACTGTATTTTATGCACGTATGAACAACTGAAATATATTGGAGTTGACATAGGTTCTATGGTTACTTTCAGTTTGTTAATACAAAGTAAAAATATGTTTGCTTAATGTACAATTGAGATCAGTTTTTAACCCTGGATTAAGAAAAGTATGAATGAACTTGATATGAAACAGATGTTTAATTGTATTTGGGTTTTGATTTGCAAATTTTTATTTCCTGACTGCTCAGATGTGTAGACTAGTGTCTGAATAAACCTAAGTGGTCTGTTTAAAGTACCACATCTTTTATTTAGAAAAAGAAGAATAGGGATGACATTAAATTTGACACACTTTAAAAATACTTGTCCATAGTGGGCCAACAGGCACCACTGAAAGTAATGTTTATGTGTGAAGTCATCTCAAAGCCAAAAGATCCTCTCCACATCTCTGCAAAGTTCATGCAGAGGGAACTAAACCCCTTTCTTTCACCTCTGGCATCACTACAACGAAATGAACATATATGGTATAAATTCCCGATTTACATAGTCTAAATGTACATACCAATTTTGGCACCAACATATGAAATTACAAGAATAGTACCTTCCTTGCTCTTGCAGTACTCAAAATACTAAATCCTGAATGAAAAAGAATTTGTCAGGGTTTTAAAATAGATCTGAACATCTTCCCACAAATAAAAGCAGGCAAGTAACTCAGGAAGGTTAAAGTCACTGATGAGCTCTGAAAGTGGCTGAAATGAGTTTTATATCCCATATAAACATGGCCAACTGCATGGCTTGGTTTCAGTGGAAAAAGGGGATGTCATGGTGATAGCAGCAATGGGCTATTTTTACAGTTCAAAAGTCATCTTTGCTGTGCTTTGAGCATGGATCCAGATGTTCTAGGTCTGAAAATGACCAACCTTTCCGCTGCGGCAGTGTAACTTCTGCTCACTTGTGTTGGTTTTTTTTTTTTTTTTTGAAGCCTGTGTTATTTCCATGGTGGTCTGTTGGCACCATCCATCCCAGCCTATGGCTATGGTTACTCTTTGGCTTTCCTCCAGGCTGCAGCTGACAAAATCCACCCCTGTTGTTCCCCCAGAAAAGGGCTTGTGTCCAGACAGATGGAGTCCCTGGGTCCTCCTAACTGTGTGACATGGCCATGATGTAAGCTCTAGCACAGAGAGGAGATGGCTAATAGAGATGGTCTCTGGGCTGCAGAGTAGGTTTCTGCCATGGCCTGAGGGAGGAGTAACAGCACTAGGTTTGTCCTTGAGAGCTGAGGGGCAGAGGATGCATTGGTGATGCCCAGCAGCTGTGCCCAGTACATGGTCACCAAGGGCAGGGACAGCTCCCTGGGCACAGAGGCTGCCTCAGGGCTAGCATCCCAAAGGTCTTCCTCCGAAGAATGCTGGACAAGAGGTCCATCGCAACAGGCCCTGCTAAAAAGTTTGTCCCCATCTTTCTTATAAGCCCCCTTTAGGTACTGAAAGGCTGCAATAAGGTCTCCCTGGAGCCTTCTCTTCTCCAGGCTGAACAACCCCAATTCTCTCAGCCTGTCTTCGTAGGGGATGGGCCCACTTCGTGAGCTTGTGCAGGTTCCTCTGGATGGCATCCTGTCCCTCTGGCATGTCAGCCACACCACTCATTGAGCCTGCTTGTCAACCAGCACCTCCAGATCCCTTTCTGCAGGGCCACTCCTCTCCCAATTTATGCTTGTGCCTGGCATTACTCTGTTCCAGGTGGGGAATCTAGCGCTTGTTCTTTTTAAATTTCATGACGCTGATGATTGCCTGATATTCCAATCTATCTAGATCCCTTTGCGAGGCCTCTTGCCCTTTGAGAGAGGCAACAGCAACTCCCAGTTTGGTATCATCCGCAAACTTGCTAACAGTGTGTTCAGCTCCTGCATCCAGATCACTGTTAAAAACATCGAACAGAACTGGTAGCCCTGAGGAGCATCACTAGTGTTTATATTGCATTTATAGTTGGCAACTCTTTTATAGCCAAACAGATCCATACTACCCTATTCTAATTCCTAACTGCATAGAAATTTCAATTCTGTATGTCTGTTGCAATTGCTTTGCTCTAGTTTGCTGTTTTTGTGAGAAGGAGGTAAAGGACAGAAACCTTGTTATTCCAGGTTTTGTGAAGTTGTTGCATTATGAGGTGGCATCTGAGGTGTCTATATACAGACATGGAATTGGTACTGCAGTAATCTTTGTTACATATGTTCTTTCTATGTTCTAAAAAAACCCCACAAACATAACTTGAGGGCAATACTGAATACTGCTGTTCTGAGTACTGTCATGTTTTAAACTACTGTCTCTGGGAGCCTGTCCTCACTTCTTCTCAGCCTCTTTGAATTGCTAGGCTGAATATGCTCTCCTTCCTGGGGAGGCTGAGTATGGACTAATGCTTTTACTGCCATTTCAGCATTAGAATCTGGAATAAGGAGATTTCCTTGGTTTTGGTACTAATGTTTGCTGTGCTATATACACATATATATGTGTGTGTATACCTATATGTAAATGCATATCTATACATACACATATAGGGTTAGCAATTATCATTTTACATATTGCTTGTGACTATCACTTGACAACTCAACCAACTGGTAGAAAAAGAAATAGAATCCAGTTTGAAGAGTAATGTTAAACTGTGTAAACCACGATGCTGCCTTCTTAGAGTTCCCTGATGTTCTATTAAACAGTTTCTAACTTCTGAAAGGACTGAAACACAACAGTTTCTTCTCTATGTAACTTCAGTTCTTGTTTGGAGACACTCTCCTAGGAACACAGGGTTTTCTAGAAAAATTATGTTATTGTATAATTTAAACTATGTAGTAAAGCCTGTCTCCAAAGGGATTACAAAAAAATTGCACTTGAAAAGTTTGGTTTTGCAAATTAAATGCTTTTGCAGATTTTTAAAACTGTATCACAATGTAAAACAAAATATTAAAGATCTAGGAGTCTTTTAATTTTGAAAGAAGGATTTTATAATGAGAACTGTTACTGAGAGGCTTCTTATGCTTTTGAATCCACAACAGAGCTCTATAAATGTCACTTTCTGATGCTATAACTTCTTCGTATTGTGCTGCTGTCTAGAATGTAGACTAAAGTAACTTGGTCTTCATGGCATGGTGGTGGTTTTTCCTTATGTGCAAGAGGTATAAACTTACAAAAAGATGTTTAAAGATACAGTGGACATTGCCAGGGTATCGAAGTTCTGTGTTGACTATGACTTCCTCAGAAGAGACTGTGCAGTGTCTTACTGTTATATTAATATGTTTCCTGTAAATTTGGCTGCTTTATGCTTCTATATGTCAAAGACTTGATGTTACTGTGGTTTGTAGTTTATGAACTTTTTATAAAGCTACATAATTGTTAACTGACTCCAGATATGGACTTAATGATACCATATATTATTTCTGCACTGATCTGTAGATTTCCGTGACTGAAATATGTATACCTGGAACTTGCCTTTGCAAGGTGTGATCACTGACGTGCACAATGATTTAGGGAGAAAAATGATACTTATTGAAGAATCTGAGCCTGCTTAGATGCATGCAGACCCTCTCTTATGCTCTTCCTGCTTTTGATTTAGCTCTTTTCTATATAGCTGATTTTTTTATTAAGCTGAAGGTGAGGCTGTCAAGAAAACTAAGTGGTTACTTCGGACTGCTAGGGAAAACAATTCATCTGTCTTTCTGAAGAGTAAAATTTTTGAAAGTACCAAATGGCTCTGTATTTTGAAAGTGACTCTTAGAGTTCCACTGGCTCGCTGTGATGCTTGGGCTACTAAATGTGCTCATTTTATAAGTGTTTCCTTGAAAATTTTCTGATCTTTAGGACTGCTGAACAATGCAATCTTGAATAAAAAAAGCTTTGGATTCTTGGGGAGCGAAAACAACGCCTTCACTATTTGCTCGGTGCATACCTTCTTCTCTCCTGGCTGCCGGCTGTAACGTTCCGTGCGGCGGAGCCGAGCTGCGGGGAGGTGCCGAGCTGGGGCACGCTGTGAGCCCTCTGCCGCTGCCGGCGGGGACAATGGCTGCAGTGTCGCCAGGGCCTACGCAGGGGCAGTGGCGTTTCTGTGGAATTGCAGTGGTGTATGGCATCTGCTGCAATCTGTAGGATAAGCAACTGTAAAAATTCCTTTAAGCTGACAGGCCTCTGAAAATGCCATGTTGTGGCCTCACTGATAAATGCCACAAATAGCAGAACAGTCATGAAGGAGTTGGTTGAAACTGGGAGACTGCGTGCCATTCATGTTCAGCTTTTAACTCTGGAAAGAAATTGTCATCTTCCCCAGCCCAGAGTATGTGTTGTGAGACATCTGCTCTAAAACTTTGTCTTCTGTCAGCTGTTATCTTCAGTACAACAAATGTTTTCCCTAAAACCTGGTGCACAGAAGTAAGGCCTGGGCCTGCTTTCCATTACTTGCACTAGGGAGACCCAGGGTGCCCTTGTTTACATTCCCAGCTCCTGGTACAAGAAGAACATAAAAAAAACCTTCAGGACTAATTCACATTTGCTTAAGCTGCAGTAATACTGAGCTACAGCAAGCAGCTTTTTAGGAGTGTGTTAAAATTATGATCACTCTTCAATTACTACTATAAAGTAGCAGGCCTGCAATATTGAAACTAACTTCACGTAAAAATGTGATTTTTTTTTTTTTTTTGTTACTGACTTTCACAAGTATTATTTTAAGGAAGAGTGCACTTCTTTAAGACTGTTTTTTATTTTTGAGTATCCAGTGGATTTGTTAGGTTCTGAGAGAGTTCATAAATCTACAGATAGATGGCAGCCCTCTTATTTTCTGCCCCTCAAAACCTCTGCAGTATAGAGAGCTTACGCTCTGCGTACGCTTGGATGCTACTTGTAGTGGTCTGATCACTGACTTCCAGTAGTCTGCTTGTTCTTTTGGTCTCTTGAAAATGATAACATGCTTTATTTTTCTTGGGAGTACATGTCACATGATTCATAAAAGTAATTGAGATGTATGCCAAAGTGCTTCAAATGCAGAAGTTAACAGAAATTAACACTGTAGGAAGTATATTAATTTTTAGAAGATACTAACGTACAAAAAGTTGGCTCAAATGAAGGAATCTTGGGTTATTTTAAAAATAAAGATCCAGAAAAACTGATTTAAGAACTAATTAGTGAGGCTTAATGGTGCAAAATATTTAAATCAATTTAGGTACTGAATTTTCCTTCTGCATTCAAGTCTATTTTTTTGATGAACTGAAAAAAATTGAAATGTCTTAATTGTTGTCAGTGATATATATAGCTTTCAAAATGTTGTGAACAGTGTATCATAAAAAAGATACAGCTTTATAATCTGTTTTATTGATATTTTACATTTTCCTAATATTATTGAATTACAGTACCTGTAACTAAGGTTTTTACTCATTTACTGATAGTATTCTTTTTTTTTTTCTTCCCCCTGCCCCCCCAAGAAAAGAGCAAAAGGCCAAGTGCTATTTGAGAGAGTGTGTGAACATCTCAATTTACTGGAAAAGGACTACTTTGGACTGGTGTTTTATGAGAATTCAGAACAGAAGGTAAGCCTGTATGAGGGTGTTATTTGTTTTTCTACATTGCTACCAACTTCAGTGCTTTAGTGAGGTATATTGTTGTAAATGTATACCATTACAAACATTTGAGTAAACTGTTGCAAAATGTCAATTCTAGTCTGCTTTAAACTTGCAATGTGTATGCAAAATGTCAATTCTAGTCTGCTGTAAATTTGCAGTATGTGCAAGGTACTGATGTGTATGTTGATGTCTAAACAAAGTGCCCATTTAGTCTTTAGAGTGGGGGAACATTTGAAATATCTGCATTTTTGAGAAAACTAATGAAGTAATTGCTAGGCTTAATAGTAAACGAGTACAATAGCAAGGTAAAACAGTATGTCATCCCTGCAAGTGAAGATAGGACATTTTAACTAATATCCTTGTCTTAACAGTCTGACAACTCCCCAGATTTCATAACACTTCAATTGTTTGCATTTTTTAAAAAAAAAAACAGGCAAACAAAACTCTGGATGATAAATAATTAAAAAAAAACCCCTTCTAACTGTCTTTCCAACTATTTTGGTGTCTTTTCTCACGTGTGTTTAGTAATGCTTTGAAAAGGAACATGAAGGAAATCTTGCCCCTAAGTCTGTAACTATTAGGCATTTGAGTTCCTTTTTTATTAATTTTAATCTTATACAAAATTTTGGCATTTGTAAAGATGAGACTGGAGCTAGCCCATCACTAGGGGATGCTAATTTTAGAAATGAAGAGGTGTTTTGATATGACTTTATTAAAATAGGTTCTCTTAAGTACTTTTTGGTAACTTATTTTCAGTCTTCTTTTGCACTTGCTTACATGTTGGATGGTTGAGCACATATACATCGCTGAGCTGAGAAAAATCTTAAATCAGTTGGTGGCATGCATTCCACTAATTGCCAAAAGCCAATTTAGTTTTTTCCAGCACCTAAACATCTACAGTTAGTTATGGACTAGCTGTTGCTTTGTTCACGAACTAAAGATACACCTGTGGTCATCTTTTCCCTCATAAAGAAAGCAGACTAATAATTACAAATTGAGGTGGAAAAAATTTCTTTTAATCTCTGTATTTGTAGCAGGAAACATCATCATATAACTGCGATACTTAGTCTAGAAGCTTTTTCTTTTTTCTGTCATGTTTCTCATCTCACTGTTGTGTTTGAAATGAACTCTAATTTAGTGGTCTGAATAAATCTGAATTTCTGGCAACTTCCATTCAAATAGTTGTTTCCTAGAGTTATTTGCTTAGCTGCAAGGCTTTCTGTGCAGCATTGAGCAAAATATTCAATCCCTCTGTATTAAAGATCTCCATATATAAAATGAGCTTGATGTATTTTTACTTGGTTATTTTATTTTTGTTCTTAATTTGTAAACTATTTGTAGAAATGATACAAATGTAACAATAAAGAGCATCTCAGTTGATGCTCTGAGCAATATCATAATCTTAATTATTATTTGTTGTTATCACATGTCTCTTTATTTGCGCTACAGACTGTAGCGCACAGAGCGAAGTAACATAAAACAACAGTCTGATCTCTGGCAAGAAAGGAAAGGTCTAATAGCAGACCTGGGATCCTTGAACTATACCAGGAAAGAGGCCACTTGAGTAGATCCTAGGAGGGAGCCTTTGGCTTTTGAAAGTAGAGTAGAAAAGTCTGGATTGGTGTAGAGTTATGTCCGTTTTGTTTTGTTTTTCATTCCTTTTCTTTTCTAATGTGCTTTCAGTTGGACTAAGAGATTCTTGGTATTCAGTCATACAAATGTAGGAACAGAGTACCACACCCTAAAAAGAGCCCATCTGTTTTTTCATATGTCTTTATCATTGGACATATTAAAAACTTGACTGGGTATAAGCCTGGTCAACCTGATCTAATTCAAAGCTGGCTCTGCCTTGAATCACAGTTGGCCTCTGGGGATAACTGGTCCCCTTTTAGCCTAAATGAGTCTTTGAGCTCTCTGTCATTGGCTGTGGAGGTGCTACTGTAGCAACACTCATAAACGAGATATTTCTAATTTAATTTATTTAAATATCTGGATAATGGGATCACTGTGGTTCAATTATGTATATGTCCAGGCTAAGTCTAGCACTCTATTCCAAAGAAGAGTAGACCACTTGTGACCTGAATTATGGACAGCAGCAGCCTTTTATTTAAAAACTTCTGGAGAAATCTGGTCCAACTTGTTACGAAGACTAAAAACCCACATTTGTTGGATTTTGTCCTCTTTATCCGAGTAAGTTCTTACTGTTATTTGGAAAAACTGAAAAAGGAGTCAGATTTGCATTTCCCACTTCCTACTTCCTATTGCAGGATTAAGCTTAATTTACGGTGAACTGCAGCAAGTACAAGATTTTGAATGCCAGTGAGTAACAGTGAAGGAGGGGTTTATTTTAGATATTTCCTGTCTGGATAGCCCGTGGGCTCTAGATTGTACCCTAAGTTCCATTATAGAGATGGTACTATGCCTCTGGTGCAGCTCTAAGTTGTGATTGCCAGATGAGTGGGAATACCCAGGTTTTCAAAGAAGAATTTGAAAACATGGGCTTTGGCATGAACTAGTCACTTGGCTAAGTGCTTACAGTCTTTTACAGATTGGACAGTATGTACTGTAATATGTGTACATTTATATAGGCTTGCTTATTTTTATTGCTATTGTCACTCAAGCTAACCTAATTCAAAGCTACCACTTCTGTACAGCACCATGTTTGGAAGCTTGTACACCAGTTATAGTATAAACATATCCTGATAATGTGAAGTGTAGCTCCTGCAGTGTCTTAGTATGGCAAAATTACTGTTTGTGTGCTGAGAAAGTTCCCCCTCCTCAACTGCCATTTCTTTCATGCTGGTAACCTTGAAATTTTATAGCTAGACAGAATGTGCTCAGTAAGACTGGAGCACTCATTTTTGTTAGCAAAGGGATTTTTTTAATTCATGGATGAAGATCATTTAAATTGTTTCCAGTATGTAATATTTGTGGTATGGTTTTAATGAACGCTTCTGTTTTAGGATTTTTAAGTGTCTCAACTCTTTTTCATTCTTTAAAAAAAAAAAAAAAAAAAAAAAACACCAAACTCAAAACATTTAACATTTTACTTTTTGATTTAATTAATAGATGGAAGTGTGGGGGGATGATCAGTTTTGTTCAGCCATAGTTGCCAAAGAAAGCTTGGGGACTTGGAACTCTTACTGGTTTTAGGGCCTTCTCCTTTGTTCACCTCTATAGTAAGTTTGAATTCTTTTTTCATCTCAATACCAGTTCTTTCTGATGCATTTTTTTCTTCTGTTATGACTGTTACCTCTTCAGATTAAAATGCCCCAAATCTTTGGCCTCCAGGCCCATCAGTACTAAATGCTGAATGATGTGTTTTTCTCATTCTTGTGCAGTCATTACAGCCACACATTTATGAGCCAGCTGTTGAACTCGACGGCAGCTGTGGGGTGTGGAAACTGAATGCCAGGCACTCTTTTGAATTAGAGCTGCTCCCTAATGCACCATCGGGGTACCATTGGAGGAGGAGTCCCATTAACTTTTCTCTATGGGTGTTCTGTGCAGCTGGGAGAGATGTGTCTTCAAATCAGACTCATTTTTGTTAGCTTTAATACACATTTTAAAACTATTTAGGTCAAATTACTCATTAATGATTTCTTTCATTGTTTTGCAAATGTTAAATTTATTGATCTAAAGTTTAGTTAGTGATTTCATTGCAATACACACTCAAAAATTCATGAATGCTCCATTCACACTGTAATTGGTCTGCAGAAGTGTTAGAAAGCTTCTGCTCTTATGTTCTGGGCACCAGCTGGAAATGCTGCTTTTTCTGGATTTGTACAAAATACTTTTGTACTGGTAGAGAACATTTTGTTGTTCTTAGACAATTCATTACTTTGTGTCATCTACAACCTTACCATTCACAAATTAAAACAAATAGATTTCTGCCTACTGGAGCAAAGTAATGTGTATACACTTTGTCTTTTGTTTTGAAAGACAGACCTGTCTATTCTGCATTAAGAGGTCTATTTCAGGGTAGATTCTTTCAATAGTGGTTTTTTTATCCATAACAAAAGACACAGATGCAACAAAAACCCACCCCTGTAATTATATGTATAAATGGAATATAAGCATCTGATTTTATTTGACAGAACAGTAATGAAAGTTAGTGGCAAAGTCTGTTTCCAATAAGCTTACTCCAGGAAAATGAAATGTATAACTTCTGTAAAGAAATGATTATTCTTCTCATCTTGCAGCTTATTCTGTATTGTATGTTTTTTTTCTCCTACTTTATAATGATAAAAGATAAAACGCTGAAAGTAACATACACTCACGAATGCTAGTCTTCTGCTGTCGTTAAACCATGCTATATTCTATACGTACTTTACTTCATACTATGCTTACTTTACTTCATGCTATACTTCATCTAAAATTTCAGAGTTTAAGCTACTTGCAGTTATCTCTGTAATTTGAAGCATATGGCTGGGTATCATTTCGGAGTGGAATTCATGCCAAAACTGAAAACCTAGGATGATAACTAGCTGAAGTGAGTCTCAGTTAAAATTGTTTGAAGATTTCTGTTGTCTTCCAAGGCCTTTTCATGTCAAGGCTCTTCCAACAGATAGCAGTTTTTCTGACTTAAGCAGAATAAATGGTATCCAGATTTCTTGGAGCGTTTTGTATCTCTTCCTTTGTAACAATTATAGTAGCTATGAAATGTAGAGGTTGCAAACTTCTTTAAGCAAGAAATGTGAAATTATTCCTTTTTTTTTAATTACATTATAAAAATGATGAGAAGGGTTTTTGCAATTAATTTATAAATGGTGTTTGTCTAAACATACATGCTGCTTTTGTGGCGAAATCAGCTTGGATCAAGGTCATTTATAACAGGGAACTTAATATTTTTGGATCACACTCATAGAAGTCACATCCTTTATCAGCAGAAGTGATCTACGTTAAGGATTTGCAGTAGTGCAAAAACGCGTAGGTCCACATCTCTTAATCCATACAGACCCATAAAACTGCAGACTAGCATGCTTTGTCTCCTTGAAATAAATTTGACTTTGGGTGGAAAAGCCTGTGGTAAAGACGGAGGGATATGATATTAAAAAACAATTGCGTCTGGAGTTTGGTACCACAGACGGAAAGGTGAGTCACGTTATACCTGGTATCCTCTACTTGGCTAGGTAAGCAAGGAACATTGGTAGAGATACGCCTTCAGCAGCACTTGTGCTGGCACTGAGGGTCCCCTCTGACTTTAAAGCTGCTAGTATGTGCAGTGGTTTGTGGAAATGCAAATGTTGTCCTTGAGCTTACAAGTCAGTTGCTGATTCTTCCCTACTTTGCACATCTCTCTTTGAAATGTGCCAAGTCTTGCTGGCAGGCTGGTTGTGTGCATGTGTATTTCTTCCATGTATATGCTTGTGTATGTGTGTCTGGCTGTGGGAAATAAAGGTTCAAACACTGTATAAAGTAAATCCTCAAGAATTGCAGTTAAAAGGCTTATGTTTCTAGTCTCTCATTCAGTCTATTTACTAACATGTATGGGTAAAAGTAGTAAACAGGATTGTCTGAGTTATTGATGATTATACGTTACTGATTTCTTAGTCTCACTTCCCAAAGTTAGATTTTGGATGATCAGTCACAAAAAAGTCTCTTTGCACAGATCAATATTAACTGAAATGCATGAACTATTTAATAGGTTGCCTAGATTATATCAAAATATTTTTGGTATTGAGGATAGAACACATTTATAGTGAATCATCTAAATATGAAAAACTGACTTTGTCTTGTCTTGTCTAAAATAGAGCGGAGCATCTAGATTTAAACCTTGCTAGTGTATCAGTGTTAACATAATACGTGTTCACAGAGAACTTGGCTTTCGGGGAGGTCAGAAAAAAAGCATGACATTTGATTAGGTTTTTCCAAGCATCTTTTAATATTATCAGAACTAAAATGTATATGCCTTAAGACAAATGATGAGAATAGTAAGTGTCTGGAGTTCAAGAGCAATATTGTCTTAAGTAACTCTATATGGGCATATAAGCACAGACGTGTAGAGATTACATAGCCATTCTTAAAAAATTGCTTATGTCAATAAAAGGAGAGAAAATTGTGTTTGTCAAATGTAATTTGCTAGACCACCTCCACTGTAAGACTATCCATTTTTAAAATTATGGGTCATAAATAGTCCAAAAGAATAAGACAACCGTGAAGACAGTGGCATTACACAGTTTCATTTATGTTCATGTGTGGGGAGACATGCTAGCAAATCACAAGTTCAATTTTAGATTTCTCTGGGTTATTTTAAAATAGAATAGATGTCTGAACAATACAAACTTTAACTGCACTGTGTGAAATTATTTCACCATCTACAGTCTGAAATGATTTTAAATGCTGGTTGTGGTTTGGTTTGGTTTTGTTTTGTTTTTCAGAACTGGCTAGATTCTTCAAAGGAAATTAAGAGACAAATTCGAAGTAAGTACTTCTGTATTCAGATGTTATGCTCCTTTTATTTCCTCACAGAAATATTCCTTGTAAACATAGTAGTCTGGATGTTGACTAAATTATATACTTAGAGAATTAAAACAATTCGTATCTGATAATGATGTATTCAGCCTTAGAACAGAAAGCAAAGCTTCTATTTCTGCCCACTGTCGAAGAAGGAGAGAAAGAATTACTCAGCCTTGTGCTGTAGAAGTTAATCATTACACTGGCTGCTGCCCCCAGATTTTGCTGTGTTGTATGTAACTAATAGTTGATCTTTTTGCATCCTGAAACCATAAATGTTTTTCAACTTTGTACTGACATTTGGGTTATGGGATGGAGAATATCATCTTGCAAAGATGGTCATGGTTGTTGCTATAGGATTGTCTAACTTCAAGACTCACCAGAATAATATGAAATTATAAAAAGAGAATCAATATGTCTTACAGAAAATGTATATTCTTCAATGCTGATCAGTCCAGCATTGGCTTTTTTGATGTGTCCATTTCAAGAATGGAAACAGAATAGAGAACATAATCTTGGAATGTCTCTCTACAGTGCTTTTCAGGCTGAATTCATATGAAAAGTCTTTCTGCTTCCTATACTCAATACACGAATAATTTATTTTAGTCTGCATAAAACTCAGTCAAAAATCTTCGCTAGCCAGATAGCTTTTGTAGTAGATAGGGGAGTGGATGGAGAGTAAATTTAGGAGATACTCTTCCTGAGTCTACAAGTCACAAAATAAGTAGCCACTAAGAACTGCTAGACAGCCCTTGACCTTACTGAAAAATCTTATTGCTTTACTCATTTGTGGACAATGCAGGGATTTTTTTATTGTTGTTTTGTTTTTCATGGAAACCTTCTTTTGTTAGTGCCTGATAGAAAATATAAGTGGGGAGGAGGTGATGATGATAATAAGATTTACATGTCTACACTTCCAACACAACAAGAATTTAAGTTATTTAAGAAACTGACTTTGAACCTTTTTGGGGAATGGGATCCAGTGGGAGCACTTGTAGTTAAGAACAACAATGTCTTATTTACAGTGATAAACAGGTAGTTTTTTTACTATTGTTAATTTCCTATTTTAAGGCAACATTCACACTTCTTCAGAAGTCGTAGTGGTGTTAATTCTGCTTTCTTTATACCTTACTAGGAAGGTGTGGTTTGTATTTTCAGTAAAGAAATGGAAGTTACAGAAGTTTCCTTGGAAAACATTTTTTTGATCTAACATGCTTTTGTAAAAGCAAACTAGACCTATTAAAATAGTGAACGTACTAATATACTGTTGCAAGTAGAGGCCATCCTTTTAATTAAGGAAAAGTTACTGGTATTGTGACTTCTTATTTTGCAGGTCTTCAGTAAAAACCTATTAGTTGTCCAAATACATGGGCTAAAGGCTGTTTTGTTTGGGTTTAGCATTTGACAAAATATTGAGGATGTTGATACTTTTTGTTATTGTCTTCTGTAGTGATCTGCATGCTAGCTAGCCTACAAATAAGTGTCATGAATCTGAAATGTAGGAACTGACCTGAAAAATTTTTGGATGCAGTACACAACATTGTTTTAATACTGTATAATATGTACTACAAAAATATTTCAAGGTGATGTGATTTTTCATGCAGCATGAAGATCAACATTGTATACTGGAGATCAAGTCCAGTTTCTCGAATTAGGCATCGTGACTGGAATTTTTCCTCTGGTTTGTAGCACTTCAGAGCTGATAGGTATCATGTATAAGGCAAACAATGAAGTAAGAACACCATTTTAAGTATTTTTAAAATGAAACTTGCTTACACCAATTTGCAAGTAATTGGCATACTGTGAGTTGTGTCCCTCATAATCTGTGTATTAAAGTTTCCAGATATTGGAATGTAATTGCAAAAGGCAAATTTTATCCCCCAATTACATGAGTATAAAGTAATGAGGCTTTTCTTTGTTTCAGGCTTAGTTCTAAATATATTTCTCTTTGAATCCAGAATGGAAATCTTATGTACATAAATACTCAATTATAATAACTTTAAGGTACCTGTAAAACCTACTAGTCCATTTGAATGTTTGACATGAAGAAACTCATTTCTTTTTCTCTTATACAGCACAAACTGAAGTACTAGCTTGCTAGGCAAGCGTATCTGGACAAATACATTGATCTGAACACACAAAGGTGACAAATTTGGAAGTGGAGTTCAGCACATCAGTTTGCAACTTAATACTTATAACAATCTCTGTCTCTCTCTTACATGTGAGCAATACCAGTACTCTGCACATTGGGCATGTATGTACCACCTGTGACTGGTGAAGATGAAATAAGAATACTGTAGTCTCCCCCAAGTCATGTTCTGCATCACACTGCCTCGTGTTAAGTCAAGGTCCTAAAGCCACCTATGTGATCTCTCATTTTCTCTAGATCGGCCTTTGGCTGGGCAGTTATGTTGTATCTCAGCAATTACCGATGTTACTTCAGCTAAAGAACTTGATCCACAAATTACTTGCTCTGTTCTCAGGGCTATGAAGGTGGCAAAAAGCTTGTTTGCTTTCAGACAGCCTGATCTCTTCAAGAAAATTAATTCTTGAGGTTTTTTTAACTTGTGTAATTGGATATCCACTGGCATGTGTTAAAACCTTGTAATTACCCACCTGTCGTTGATTGAATTAATTAAGTTCTGTCACTATCATCTTGAAAATTGCTACACCTAAAGTTGGTTCAGGCTTTTGCAAAATTGAGAATTTCAGCTCGGATATAGTGATGGTACAAGCAGCAGCAACTGACCTTAGAATAGTCAAATCCCAGACTTCACAGAGAGTGGTTCATCCTTATATAAAATTTAATTTGAGAATTTATCTGTGTGAGATGTTGTACGTGCAGTTTATATAGAACACATGATGTTCCACTCAGTTTTGTGTGTGGGTATTTTCATTACTCTCATCCTCAGTGTAACAGGGTTGAATGAGTAAACTACATAAACTTGATTTCATCACAGCTAATTGCAGTTGAAGACCAATCTTTTGTCTACACTTTAAAAGTTCACAGATAAATCACGGGTAAAGATTCGAGATGTGAACATGTAAGCCATCAGTTTTAGGAAACCTAACTATTTGCTCTTGTTTCTGTAATTGAAAGATACGAAACTGAGTTACAGAACTTCTCACAAGTTGTGAAACTATTTTTGGGATATATCCTGGTTTTGGTGTGGATATAATTTATACTCTTCCAAATAGATATTTAACTTCCATGCTTACATTCAAGGTAACGTTATGTCAGTTAAATCTATTTCTAGTCTGCAGCATGATTAGTATTTTTATTACCAAAAAAAAAAAATCTCTATGATAAAATATAGAAACTTCCCTATCTCATATCCTGTCTTTTTTTTCTTCCAAAGAATGAGGATTTGGATGTTCTGAGGGCAGAATAGACTGGTGTAGGGGTGTTCTTCTGTGCATTCTCACCTGGTAAAGGATAAATTTAGCTGGTTTTGCTATTGAAGTTAGCTGTAAAGTTGTCTTATTGACTTTTGTCAGGAGAATGCCTTTTTAGCCAGAAAGATTCTAGAAGCTCATCACTACCTAGAATATGATTAATCTGATCCTAATCTAGGTTAACTCTATCTACCTAAGGTAAGTGCACTTCTTTTCTGAAGGAACAGGCACTTTCAGCAGGCGAGTTGAGTGCGTTCTGAAAGGGGTGCCTGAGACGGGAACCAAACCAGCCTTTGCAAATGTTTGGTTTTTTTCCATTGGCTATAAAGGGCATGAGTTGTGTCTTATGTAGAGAACTAAATTTCAGCAGTCAAGGGTTGAACAAAACTGTATCCACTGGCATCAAAAAAGATAATGGTGATAGAAAAGTTACTTTATTTTCAAAAAGGAGCGATTAACTGAAGGAGTGAAGACAGAAAACTTAATTTCCTTGTTACTTGATTCAGTTTAATTTTTGAGGGACTTGAGAGAAATGCTCTGTAATTCTATAGAAATGGATTAGAACAGATGAAACGGTACAATAGGTAAGGCAGCTGGTGGCAAATCTTGGGCTACAAGTTTAAACCTTACTCCTTATTCATGTTGAAGGCTGTTCTCAGCATCCTTTTGTTCATGGTCATCCAGTCATTCAGATTGGGGAACACAAAAACAGCAAAATGGAATGCTGGCCTTGTGTTTGAGACATAAGTAACCAAGAATTAAGGTAGTTCTGGGAATGTTGTGGAGTTGAAATGGATTTTTGATACTGGTTCTGTGGTATATTCTGCAATACAGCCTAAGCATCTTAAGTTCTCAGGAAAGAGGATGGTATGGAAGGGTAATGATATGGTTAAATAGATATATTTTCAAATTGCACGGTAGACCAAATGGTCATAAACTCATAAATACAATTATGTGAGAATAATATAGCATGAGTTTGAAATTTTGCAACACAGTACACTGAAATATTTAAGAAATTTAAAGTTTGCATTTAAAGTGCTAAGGGAAGTTAGAATTAATTAAGGTATAGTCTTGCATTTTAAATATATGGCTCTGGTTGTCTGATTTTACTGCTAACAAAACACAGTTAAGCTCAGGCATCAAAATACAGTGGTTACTTTATGCAGGGACACTTTATTTTATATCCATCTCTTTTATGTAATTAAATATACATCTGTAAAAGGTGTAGCTAATTTCGATCTAAGCTAATTACACTAGAGTCTAGCTTATAGTTGGTGAAGAGAAATAAGCACCTGTGCTAGGGAAGAGTTGTCCTGCAGAAGTGCTCCTGTATGTCTACTAATTATAAAGAATGATTTCGCAATTTGGAGATGTCTGAATTTGTGAACTGAATCTTGTTAGTCCATCTAGGGCTGTCTGGACTCTGCTGGTTTTCTTATGTATTTTTGAAAATGTGGACTGGATATGGATCTTATTTTTTTCATTTTCTTGAAGGTAACTTAAGCAAAACTATAGAAGAAGTAATTTTCTTAATTTTACAGGACTTTTTTTCATCTGTCTGTGAGCAGTTTATCTGTCCAAATCACACAGTACCCGAAAAATGTTAGCTGAGACATGGAGGTATCATCAGCAAAAGCCAGAAGAAGCCTTTACTGGAAAAAAAAACCCTCACTGATTTCCCAGTTTGAATGGGATGAATCATGTTAATTGTATGCTGCTAGCTGGTTGGTTATTTTGCATTCTTTTTCTCTAAGAATGTGCCTAAAGTTGCCACAGAAGCATTTTTGAGGTAACAAGCTGGCTAGAAAAAATTTTGACATTTCTATTGTCCATACCATTAAATATCAAAACAGAGAGCCTTATCAGGGATAGAATGCTAAATATAATTTTAAATATCAGATTTATTTATTTATTTTTGTCTTGGACACCAATTCAAAGTGCTAGCAATAGTGTGCATTATTGTGTGAAGACAATTATGTTTGTATGCTTCCATTATGTGGCTATAAACAGTATGCTGTAGTGAGAAGTGTAAATATAGACTGTGCACATTGTAATATACTTGCTAGTCTATATTCAGGGAATAAATGTGCTTTCAGTAATCAGCCAAAATATAAGGGCACCAACTGTCCAGAAAACATTTAGTAGAAAGTCAAACTACAACCTTTTTTTGTATGGATTAGCTATGGGAATTAGTATGAGTAGACATTGAAATTTTTCACGTAGTCTATAGATTCTGAGGATTTATGCTCTTTTTAGCTTTCTATAAAGAATAGTATTTATTTATTTATTTCTTCAAACAGTGTCTAGGTCTCCTGGCTACAGTCCTTTCTAAAAGCGAACTGTAGAAATGCTGACAAGAAAGAGAAATAGGTTAGAAGGCATTCGTCTGTGACTAGTTGAACTGCAAATTTAGACCAGGAAAGAATTGTTTCATTCCAGGAAAACTTGAAGACTGGTTTAGTACCTGTGTGAAAGGACACATCCTTCATCCATCTCTCCCCATCCCACAGCCTTGTTAACGTGGCAACCCTCCCTAAACATGTTTTGCATAGAGATTTTGAACCAGTTGCTTCTCTTCATCAGTTTGGCTTACTGAATATCAGAAACTTTTCATTAAATGATGCTAATTCCCTGGGAGATAAATGATGGAAGTGGACTAATCTGTTTCAACTTTAATTCTGTTTGTTCATGTTATACGTATTAAGTAGTGTTAGACATTTTTAAAGGTATTTTTGTCTTAATTCTGCATCACCTACTGCAATCAAGTGCAAGACAATGAGGCATATTTTACCTGATGCAGTACTGTGTGTACAGCTGGTAAATTAGGCTTTCTCTTTTAAGGTGTCCTGCCTTATTTTGTAAGCAAACTTAACATTAAGATACGGTAAAACCCTGAGCTCTCAAAATGAACCTGGTGACTTAGCAGCCAGGTGGAGAATGAGTTCACATTTAAGCAGAAATTGAAGTGCTCCAATGAATAGCCATGTCTGAAAAACTGAAATAATTTTTGAAATGTTGAAGGACATTAGAAATTTTGACACAAAGCACCTCTTCACCTTTAACAGCTGTGAAATTTTAAAATAGGTGTTTTTTCAAGAGAATAACCTTAAACAAAAACGTCAGCACTCTTTTTCTAGCATAATATGGGAAATGGCATGTCAGTCTTTTTTTGGCTCTTTTAAAAATACGCATTTTTTTTCAAAGCGTGATTTATCTGTATAGGACAGATTTTTAAAATGATTTACAGTTCAAAATTCATTATTAAGCTTTTTAAAATTATAAACTTTTCTTACTGAAGATTATTTTTGCTAAGTCTTTCACCATGATATTTGTATTAGGAGAAAAGGGGCAAGAGGAAGACAAAGATGGCTAGCTAATTCTTTTGATAATATTTTGATTTATTTTCTTATCTTTCTTCATCATTTTTAGCAGATCTGCATTGTAGTGTTACTTTCATGATGTTTGGCAAGTTATGATAAAGCTCAACTGCATTTGCTTTACAGCAGCACGCAAAGCCAAACTATTAAATTTTTTTCCTAGGCTCCTATTTTGGGATTTTCTATTACATGTGTATGTCTGCATTGTACTTAATAAAATCTGTTTGAATTAGGAAGTTATACATTTTGTGAAATGACTAGTACTTTCCAACGAACGTATTCCTCTTGCATATAGCTTACAATACTGGTAGAGTAACCTTCTGAGAATGTATTTTAATTATTGATGGGTGACCAGCTTTCAAATCTTAAAAATTGATTTAAAACAAGAGCTATGATGAAAGGCAGCAATTTGTGCGTTGTCAAATTATTAATCTAGTTTTAAGCATGCTTTTGCTTAAAAAGTGCATGTGGTGTTAACAGTTCTAACACATGAGAATTTAAACCTAAAATATCATTGCTATTATGGATGCTAATGCTATTGTTTCAGAAAAAATATTTTAAAGAAGGAAAGGCTAATATTTTTTCTTCCATGCATTCTGTATGAATATGACTAATTTACGTATTCTTTCTGTTGTATGCAATGCAGACCTCATTTTGACATCTCATGTTCATAGTTATTGTACAGTCTCTCAAACTAACCGTTAGTTTGAGCAGAGGGAGACTGTTAGCCTTGGAGGAGTTGGAAATAAACGCAAATTCAGTGCAAGTGTCTTTGAACACAGAATATCTTAAAGGTGTTAACATATTATGGTAGTTTTCAAATTAAAAGCTTATTCTGATATTTATGTAACTTATTGTAAAGCGTCCTTTGAAAATAATTTTTAACATGCTAATCTTTCACTGTATGTGTATATGAGTTACAACCTGATAATGAAAATAATCTATGCTTCTTACTAATATACTGTAAAAATAGGGGAAAAAAACTTTCTTCAAGATTTCGGTGATCTAAGATTTATATGACTGGCTAACATTTTTCAGTAAAGTTCGTTCTTTGCTTACTTCAACTTGTTTGAGACTAACAATCAGACATTTCCCATGTTTAGGTTTACCTTGGATATTCACCTTTAATGTGAAGTTTTATCCTCCTGATCCTTCACAGTTGACTGAAGATATCACTAGGTATGTGTAGTTCCTAATTTTAAATTTTAAAATTACTGTTAGCCTAATTCGAAGGCCATGTAAAATTTCTGTGTCAGTTTCTGGATGCTGTAACAGGTTTGGCTATCACTGTAGAATACTACAGATGTTCTTATATCTACTGCTTTTTGGAACGGGTTGAAAAGGCAAAGTGAAAACTTCAGGAGGAAACTTGAGAAAGAAGAATTTAATGATAAGTGGGGATATGATCTGGGTGGGAGGCAAGATGCGAATGATGATATTTGAAAGAAGACAGTGGTTTCTTGTTGGGCTGCTGCTTTATCATATAGCAAATGAGGGTGTGGAGTATTGATATATTAAGAGCAAAGCTCAAGGGATCCAAGGTAATTCAGTAATAATCTAGGCTAGGTTGGTGAAAACATAGTTTTATACATATGCATTAAATAAAACCATAAAACATAACAAAACCTGAAAATAATTATCTTTCAAAGTTCTTAAATAGGAAGTACTTAGAACGTAGTAGATACTGGGCACTTTAAAAGTAGCATTGTGAGACTAACATAACCAGGGAGCAGAGTGCAGGGAATTGACGCTCATTTTTTTCAGGAGCGATGCAAAACCTAAACACCTAGTTTTGGTTTGGAGCTAGCTGACTCTGCTGAGGCAAAATACGTGTTATTATACATCACACTGTATCAGTCTTCTGCATAAAATAAGATAGCTACACAAGCGTGAAGCTGATATATTACTACAGATAGTCTAAGACATTTAGTACGCTGTGTATTTAAAAGAAGCTGTCTGTTTTCTTTGAAAATTTTGGGCAAGCTGGTTGACTTTCCAATTGCGTGTCCAGCTGATAAAAACATTTTTATCGTTATAGCTTAAAGCTAAATTCCTTAAAATTTAAACTTCACTTGGAAAACTTCTATAAAATTTACGTTATTTACATTAAAAATCTGTTAGGGATGTCTGCTGATTGTTAACTTGTTAAATTTGGTAGAAGACTGTATGCAGTACCTAAAATATTAAATTATAATGTATAGATTGTTTAAGGAAGGCAATTATGGGTTCAGTACTGAACTGGATCTCTTTTGTGTGTTACATGACTTGATTATCTCATGAACTGCAAGGGATATAAAAGTTAGAATTTTAAAGCCAAAGGGAAATTTCAAAGGAAATGCATGGGTTTTAATCTGTAAACCTTAGATACCTGCAAGCTGGAATGTGAAATGAAGGAGTTTCTAAGTCAACTTTTGTTACAAACTAGATACAGTTTTCCATTCATTTATATTGGGATTCAGAATTTTTCCTGCTTTTCAGGTTATTTATGAAAGTAATATTCACTCTTAAAAATGGAAGTGAAATTTACTGTGTGGCAATAATGCTCAAATAATATAAGTCAATACGTTAATAATTCGTTACATCTTATTTTTAAATATGCTTATATGATCACATGCATCTCAGTAAATTCTGCTGTATTGCTCAAACTTGCCATTGGTAACACTTTCTTTGCTCTTATATTTGTTTGTTTTTTTCCTGCTTTCCTTTGTCTTGCAGATATTTCTTGTGCCTACAGCTTCGTCAGGATATTGCTTCTGGTCGACTGCCATGTTCTTTTGTGACTCACGCCCTGCTTGGTTCGTATACCCTGCAGGCTGAGCTGGGTGATCATGACCCAGAGGAGCACCGTGGTGACTATATCAGTGAATTCCAGTTTGCACCCAATCAAACTCAAGAAATGGAAGAGAAGGTAGCTGAGCTACACAAAACACACAGGTGTGTCAGATACAATGGGACTAAATGAAATCATCATCTCACCTTTATGTCAGTTCTCTTAAGAGTATGTGTAAAACTGCTACCCTGAAGTTGTTACTTTGGAAATCTTTTGCTATATAACTAGAACCTCTTACTTTCGTGTGTTTAGAAATTTCAGTTTGAAAATAGTAGCTTCACCAAGATCTCAGAAGAGGACTTTTGGAGAAAATATTTTTATCTGAGCATATGGATTAGTTTAAGCAACATACAGCTAGAATATTTTGAAAGAGTGAAAGCAGAAATCTTTACTAAAGGAATATAATATGCTCTGAAAGAACATTTTCCCTTTAGGGAAAAAATGCTATTGATACTTTACAAAATGAGGTTTTTCTATGTCTCTGAATTCCAGGATTCCACTCAGGTTTGATTCTCAGTTATTTTGTCAATAAACTCAAGGCTTATTCAATGGTTTTAGGGGCTTGACTCCAGCACAGGCGGATTCCCAGTTCCTAGAAAATGCTAAGAGACTCTCCATGTATGGAGTGGATTTACATCATGCCAAGGTATTGGGGATTGGTTTTGTTTTGTTTTGGGATAGACATGCTTAGTATTAAAGAACATAATATATATAGATAATTCTAAAAGTTTCGTACCTTCAGTTCTTAGATATTATAAGCCTTTTATCTCTTGGTCATGAAAATTACTCCGTTTACAGCTCTAATGTACTTAGAATTTATTTTAAATCTAAGATTATTTAATGCATAGATGTATGTGCAGCTTAGAAATAGTATGTTATTCATAAGAGTGGCTAAATACCTTTTGAATGACAGATTTTTGGTGCCAAGGAGATGTGGGGCCATAAAGTAAAGCCTAAAAGAACATTTAATTATTTTTGTAATACCATGAGAGTTAAAAACAGAGGGGAAAGGAGGTCTTGGGGGAAGGTGGTTTTTGGTGCTTTTTCTACTCCTCTGGATAGGTCAAGTCAAATTTGGATTTCTAGTGGGATTTTTTTTTAGTTAAAAACCCAACCAACCAACCCCCTCCCACTCCCTCGTACAAATCCAGAGTCTCAAATCATTAGGAGAATTAATGCATTTTAAGCATATCAGTCGTATGTTTTTAAAAAAAAAAAAAAAAAAAAAACAAAAACAACAACAAAAAAAAACAAACAAAAAAAAACCACAAAAAAAACAAACAGCACCCAAGACTTTTAAGGACTGGAGAAACATTGTTTAATTCTGTTTCATATCGAAACTGTGCTTTTGTTTTTGCAATTTTCCATAGACTTTTTCCTGTGTTCTGTGAACACACTTGAAAGAAATATACTTAAATTTTTATTCACATATATTAACTATGTCTGTAACATTTATTCATTTTTAAATTCAAGTGCAGCATAGCATTTCATTTGATCTCTAGTGTTTTAAGGAACTTAGATTTTTATAGAGTTTTATTGGAGCTTTCTTTTGCCGTAGTGAAGTAACTGCAAACATTAGAATTGCTGTTTGCTAAGATCTGCTTGCAGCTGTTAGTTATGCCAGTGAAGCAACTTTTTAATGACAGTGTTGGCACTTGATGTAGTTGACTTGTTGTTGGGGAAGACATGATATTCTGCTGTACAGTCTATCGAAGCCCTATCAGTAAGTGACTAGTTTTGTAGCCTGTAAAACACACATCAAATGCTGTCAGTGGAACAGGATCCTCAGAAACCCAGCCCACCAGCACTTTGAAATCATTACGTTGATACTTTTCAGCCATTACTTCCATTCTTTACTGAAATAGGAGGTGATTGTAAAAGATCACCATGATCATCAACTTGTTCAGATTTCCACTGACTGTGTTTTAATTTGGAAAGGCCTGTTTTTAATTTTTCTTCTTTTAATAGTTGTTGAAATTACTGGTAGCACGCCCACCATACCTTTCCCTATGTGTAAGTTCTTGACTTAGTCCCTGTTGCCAGAATATCAAAGAATTTCCCAGAACTGTGGCATATGCAAGGGCATGAGTGCCAAAGCCATTACTTAAGAGTCCAAAGCCTTTCCTATAAAATTAATATACTTGGCTATTTCTGCTGTAAGAATCTCATTGTCAGGGTCTTTCAGGTTTGAATATGAAAAAAGTCCCAGTTGCATTATTCCCTCAAGGTATGCCAATGATAATTACTTGTTTGGAATGTTATTAAACTGATTTTTATGAAATTGTCTCATACGTGCTAGGATTCTGAAGGTGTGGATATCATGCTGGGTGTATGTGCTAATGGACTGCTCATTTACAAAGATAGACTCCGGATCAACCGCTTTGCTTGGCCAAAAATTCTGAAGATTTCCTATAAGCGAAGTAATTTCTACATCAAAGTCAGGCCAGCAGAAGTAAGTAGTACCTTTCTGTCTTGTTTCTTTTGTGATACCATTTCTAACCAGCAACAAGATAACATTCTCATTTTTTTCCCAGATGCCTCCAGAGGCTTACGTTGGATTTGAGCAGAAGTTAAGAGGGTTTTATTTTCCTCTTTAGCTTCTACTGATTGTATTAAACACTTGTCTTGACTAGTAAACGCAAACTAAGAAGGCATCTTGTTAATAGATGCCATCCTGTAACTTTTTTTTACTGTCTATACAAACTTGCAATCTGGGGGGAGAGCCGGCCTCTCTTCCTCTTTGGGCATAATTGTTCACTAAATGTCAGCGTATCTAGTTGTATGGGTGTAACCAAAGGCTTGAGTTGTCCTGTAGGATGTCATAACTCTTTCTGTTAGCTGCTGTGGAAATAGTGAAGTCAAATTTCTTTTCAGATACCATTATAAGTTTGTGGGAGTTCCTGAAGGAGTGGGGATTACAATCTGAACACATTGTAACTGGAAATTAAAAAAAAAAAAAACCTCAAAACAACAAAATGTCAAATACTATAATGCTTTTTCAAATTATACTTTAAAATGTTTAAGATAGCTTTTACTGTGTGAATTAAAAAAAAAAAAGTCTAAATACCAACAGTACAATACAAATGTTGTAGTTCTGTAAGTTTTGGAACAAATATGTTGTTCTTACATTTATTGATGGTGCATAGATGTAATATTTTTGCTAAGGAACTATTATATAGTAAAAAGGATCAGGTAAGCTTAACACTGCAGTATGGATTTCAGACTTATTAAATCCAAGGAAAGTGTATAGCACAGCCTGCAGTACAATTACTTCATGAAATTAAAAAATAAATACATTGGGCAACTAGTCAGAAAATTAGCAAGGAACACTAAAGCATTATTGGATTTCTCAAAAAGAGTCATTAGTACAGCAAGGAAGTGATAACGTGATTATTACCCATCATGACTAGCCTGCCAAGTATAATTTTATTAAGAGGCTGGAAATTCTGACTTTTTTTATTTTTTTTTTTTTTAAATCTTCTGAAATCTTATGAGAGGAGGATTACAGCTTGTTAACAGTAATGGAACTATCTAAACTCTGCTTAATAGCCAGCTGTGTTAATTTATGGGTGGATTTATTATGGGTTAATTTATTTGTGGATTCTTTCCAGCTGGAACAGTTTGAGAGCACTATTGGGTTCAAACTGCCAAATCACCGGGCTGCTAAAAGGTTATGGAAGGTTTGTGTGGAGCACCATACTTTCTTCAGGTAAATGGTAATTCTTTGCTTCCCCTGCTTTGCCAGGTATGCTCATATCTTTGAAAGGATAGGAGGAAAGTTGAGAAGATTTCCCCTCTCTTTGCCCTGATTTCTCAGTCCAGTAAGTCCTTCTTAAACAGAAGACATGCTACCCCAAATTGACCCCAAATTACCAATTCTGAAGGTCTCGGGTACAATTAACTGTTTTATTTAAACTTTCAGAGTGCTGACAATGTGGAACTAAAATAGTGATCATATGTAAGACTTGCTGAGAGATCAGCTCTTCAGAGTGACCACCTAGAAAGCCACTGTACTCCTTCACAAGAAGTCCTCAGGGCTTGACAGTAATCTTCATTCATTTCACTTTTCAGAATATTCTGCTGAGTGTAAATGCTTACAGATGAATTTTTGCTTATTTATAAACTCGTCTGAGTCAACAGTCATTCTTTAAAGAACAGAGAATCACTTCAAAAGGAGACTACTATTTGTTTATATAATAATAACTTTGCATCTTTTTCCCCAGTAACTGATAAACATAAATTCTGAATTGGTCATTGAAACTGTGGTCTATTTGTAAATGAACACTTTAACAATAGGCCACAGAGTTGTTTCTCTTTCTGCTTCCTCCATTGAAAAGGAATTTGAAAAATCTTCATTTGATTTTTATAATAGCACAAACTCCATGAGGGAGTGCATGTGCCCTGTGCAGCCTAGGAGTCACAGATTTACGTTGAATCTATTATGCATTGAATAGGCATTGAATCTGAGTTTCTTGCTTCAAATGAGCACAGTAACTAGGGTATGTAAAAGGTAAGCTTTCTCCTTCTGCAGCCTGTTTTTTTATTAAAAAAAAAAAATAGTTGTGTTTTAAGGTAGATGTGATCCTGTCTCTTCATACTAGTCTAAGCTGAATATACTTGCAAGACTGAGACCTTCAAAGAACTTGGGGAATATGAGACCTGAGCAGTTCATTACTTAAACTCTCTCCCTGGATAGTTTTCAGTAGTCAGATATTCATTGAATGTAGAATATTCTTGAATGCTGTATTAGAATGCATGCTGAGATTGGCAGTCGGTCTCAAAAAACTTAATTTTGAAGCACTTCTCTTAAATCCTGATCAAAGATTTTTTTTTTTCATGTTTGATATAATTACTTGGTTAGGTTTATTACGATGTGTAGTCCACCATTCTGTTCTTTAAAATTTGAAGTCTGCTTTGGCTGGTGATGTCCATTACCACAAATACCGTGCAGTTCTGTCTGCAATGAAAAGTTTATCAGTGCTCTTCAAATAACTCATGCAGTGGTTTGTTTTGCTGGGAAACTGTATTTCCTAATTTTATAGTAACAAAATGGACCTCAATAGGGAAAAAACAAATCCTACGGAAGTCCAAAATCCTAAACTGAGAACTATCATTTGCAAATATAAATTTCCAGGAGCGTTAATAGATATTAGATAAATTTACCACAGAAATTCTGACATAATAAAAATAACTGGATTTTATTCTAATCAGAAGTGACTTTTCTGAAGCAGGAATGACATTATAATGAGAATTATGTAAGAAGTACTTGAAACATTCTGTAAAATCCATATACTCCACTGATGTCATCAGACAGAAAATCCTCAGAACGTCTCATCCTGATTTAAAAACAGTAAAATAAATCTAGCTTTATTTTTCTCCAAAGATAAAAAGCAGAAAGCAATTGCTACAGTTCAAGAGAGTATAGCTCATTCAGAGCATGTGTAAAGCTTGTGTGTGATACTACAGAAAATTGTATTCAATCTAGATGTCATTTGTAGCTTCCAGGTCTCTTTAGCATGCCCTATATAACACTGTAAGATTCCTTGTGTTGTCTTTTGCAACGTTTCAGTTTTTCTCAAATGATTGCATTAAGATCCATCTTCTTATAATGTACGGAAAATTCAGCCAGCATGGGAAGTTATTTATAAAAATTTGTAATGAACTATATTGAAAATGACAACCAATAGGCATTGGATTCACTTGTATCAGCTCAACCTTATAGGATTCCAGTAACATTTTCAAAGAGCAAGAGTCTGCTTTAAGCAATGCAGTCAGACTATGTACCTACATCGATCTTTTGAGGTAAGCTTAGTCTGCAACTCTGGATCTTAACCAATGGCTGCAGAAACCTGCTTATAATTATACTTTATGATGTCTTATTTGAAATTTTCATGATTATTTCACTGTCTCCCCAGAATATCTTAAAATGGTAAAAGCATATTCTTCAGTTATTTCATGTAATTAAGCTTGTAATATAAAAAATTCATTCAAATGCCCGTAATCAGGAAGTAATTAGTTCTCTTGTTTTTTTCACGTTAAAAGATTAGAAGTTTATCTCAGCAGGGTGGAAGATAAAAATGGCAGTTAATGCTGTAGCCTTGCCAAGACTGGAAAAGAACAGAAAGAACCTTGGAAAAACCCTCTTAGCCTTCTTCCTCTTAATGCATAATACACTCTCTCTTGGAAATAATGTGGAGAAATAAATTATCACAAAGATTGCATAAGGCTGCTTTATAGAAGCAGTGAAAGTGAAGCTTCAGATGGTTATGATTTTATTATGTAAGTGGCCTTAGTGCAGAAGGATGGATTAGTCTGTCTTGAATTCTGTTTTCTTTAAAAATGTGTTGGAACAGATTAGGATTCGGGTGTTTGCATATGCATCTCAGGCATGCAGGATTGGATCCTTCTGGCTCTCAGAGAAAATGGTAACCTTCTGCTTAGCTCACTGTTCTTTTTGCTTAGTATCTGAAAATCCTTCAGGTTTTCTGAAATATCTTTAGAATGACTGGCGGTTTTCAGAACTCACCACTGGATACTGTCTTAATATATGTTGGGTCGGATTCCACTGATACAGATATTCCCTGTGCAAATGCATCAAAAAAGTAGAACAAAGTCAGCATACTTCTAAGTCTTGCTTGCCCGTTTGTGCCATCCGAAGTACAAAGGGTACAGTAGTTGCTGATTCTGCTTGAAAGAACATGATGTTCAGTGAGTTTCTCATTCCTTGCAGATCCTCAAATCAAAAAGCTTTATCTGTAATAGTCTGATGGTTTTATAGAGAGGGAGACTAGGCCATGGAGACTGCCATGCTGGGTGAGCATGCATGTGCAGCACTACATTGATCCAAGGACAATATCAAGGACCTTTCTAGAGAAGCTGAGACTGAGGAGAGGTTCCTGCAGTGATGACTGTTTATCCTATCAGCAAGGATGGCGCTGGAACAAACAATACAGATGAGGGTTAGATGAATAAGAGCTTGAAGATGACATACTAAAGGAAATTCAGGGAGGTGTAGAGGACCTGTCTCTTCAAATTCATGTGGCATCAAAAACTGGTGGAACAAAGCAGAACCCCTCATAGCAAATTCTGACACATTGTTACTTATACTTCCTGACATTAACACTTCGGTACAAACATACATACCTCACATTAATAGCACTTGTAAACTAATCTCTTTCTTTTTCACCCTTTTCACAATATGCTTTATCTCCTCCTCCCCTCCTTATATCCAGCAAGCATCAACTTATACAAATCTATAAATGACATTGTAACGCAACTGGAGTCAGAATCTAGCTTGTTAAACTTCTTACTGTTGGGTCACAACTTTCCAGCCATCTCAAGCTTTTTTTCACTTGATACAGCCTTCTGTGCAGCTTTGAGATGCCATTCCATAACTTTGAGGAATAGCAGCTGCTGTATTGGTACCTCAGAATACAGGAAAGGCAGTGGAAGTGGGATGTATAGTTTCTACAATAAGTAACACTCTAAAGAGAGAGATCTGAGAAGGTATTCTACATGAACCTATAATGGCCTCAGCTTTCTAGAAAAAATACCATTTAACCAAGATAGCACCAGAAGATAAGGATCCCAGATGCTTAGTCGTACTGTGGAAAATGTGATGGTTATCAGCATCACTTCAACTCCAACTGCAAATAATAAATAACATGCATTGTTTTAGAAGTTCTTCTCAGAGCTTATGGTAGAATCCTTTCTTGGAATGCACAAATCATGCATGGTGAACTAAAGTTGAAACATAAAAATTAGCTTTAAAGTATCTTATTAAATACATAAAATATAGCCTTTTTAACTGACTTCCCTCATATTCACTTTTTAGACTTGTATCACCAGAACAACCTCCAAAAGCAAAGTTTCTAACCTTGGGTTCCAAGTTCCGCTACAGTGGACGAACACAAGCACAGACACGACAGGCTAGCAACCTCATAGACAGACCAGCTCCATACTTTGAGCGCACTTCAAGCAAACGTGTTTCCAGGAGCCTTGATGGAGGTATGAAATTGGACTTATTTCTTCAGTGTAATGATTACATTATGTGTTGTCACTCAGATCTGACCAGTACTCAAAAATGTTGACGTTACGGATGGCCAGAACGTAAGTTGACAAATTTATGACTTTCAGTTTCTGATGGGTGATGTGAGGAGTAGGCACTTTGGTTATTTGTCGATTTTAGGTGACGTAAACAGTAAGTTAAGTCACTAAGTCGTATGGCACTGCTGTGAATATATGGAGGATTCTATATTGGCCATCCAACATCTGTGTTCACTACTCATATCATATATTTTATGGGATAGGCACTATATGCTGTTGATTAGAATTGTTTAGTCAGCATCACCTTTTGGGCTCTGGGTTGGCCTGAGTACCTCTCTACAACAAACAGAAAAGGCAGAACAAGTTTTTTTCTTCTAGTTTTGTATGATTTTATTCAGTATATTGTTATTCTAGTATATTTATTATTTACTTCTGTGTTTAGTTAACAAGTTTTATGTTGAGGTTGTTTGAATACCTAAAATTTTTGTGTCATTAATGGTGTCTGGTCTCTTTGAGCAGAAATACCTTCTGGTTTCCTTTATTGGAAACAGGCGTGGTTTCCAAAGGCAGGTATAGTAGGAGTATGTGTGAGAGATGTAGAAGCACATGTTTAACTCTAAATCACTTCTGAAATAAATACAAAGTAGAAAAATTCTTCAGAAAAAAAACGATATGAAGCTTGACTTTTATTCTAGTTAAGTTGTGTATGCCTGAATCTAAGTGAACTGTGACAATGGTATGACTTACCTACAATTCAGCTGTTAACTTTACCATTTTCTCTGAAAATCTTTTACTTATAAGACTTTTACTTCTGCAGTTACTTGTTTTTCTATATTGGGACAAATGAGCAAACTGTGACACTTGGTTGAGAAACCTACAAAGTCTTACCTTCTGAGAATCTAAGCAAAAATAAGAGGCAAAAGTGCTTGTGCTTGTAGTGTGTGATGAGTCCTTGTGGCAACCAAAAGGCTCATCACCACCTCAGAGATATTGCTGTCTACAGCTACCTCCAGGGAAGGTATAGAAAAGATGGAGTCGTGCTTTTCTCAGAGGTGCCCAGTGATAAAGCAATGGGGAGTACCTGCAAGCTGAGATACAGCAAATTTCAGTTAGAAATAAGATATTTTTTCTGTTGTTGTTTAGAAAGACCTTGGATATGCTCAAAACTCAACTCAACAAATCCCTGAGTAACCTGATCTAACTGGATCTGCTCTGAGCAGGGGGCTGACTAGCTGACCTCCAACCTAAATTTTTCTGTGATTTGCCAAAAGCTGCTTCTGGAACTTGCAGGATGTATACCCAAGAAATGCTTTATTTGCCACTCAAATTGCAGAACCTACTACTTAAAGAGGCCCTAAAAGTCTAACATCCCCAATCCCACGTTTGCCACTAGCTGGCCTTGGGTTCTCAGTAGCTTAAGGGAGTCTCTGATATGCAGCTGAGACTGTTTATTAAAGTTGCTTAATTTAATTAATTCTCCTGTTTTTCATTACTACTATTTTGACTGAGCCAGTCATCCTAACTTAAAAAAAGCCATCCTGCTCATTAATCCCATTATGCTCAATCAAATAAGTGAAAAAACTAATTTAAGGCCTTTCACTCTCTTGTGCTTTGACTATATTCAAGTATGCATATTCAGTATTGCCGCCTTCCATTTTTTGCAAATGTATAGGGAGAAAAAGTCTTACTTTCACTGAGCGGTTCTTTCTGCAGTTTTCCTAGGTTCCAGAATAAAAATACTGTGACAGTTATATGCATAGCTATTTCTATATTGTGTTAAAACAGTCCTCTCAAAATAGTGAATTTCCACAAAACACAGTTGCATATTTCTCTCTTTTGTTATGGCAATTCACACAGTCACAAGAACAGTACCTTCAATTTGTCTTCCAAGACTAATCAGAAGGTTGATAATTAAATACCTACCTGATATTCCGAGGGGTTTTTTCCCCTTGCATAGTAAGTGCACATTATATGACAAAGGTACATGGCTGTTCATATCAGTGCAATCATAGAATCATAGAATTTTGTGCAGCCAAGAAGCTGAAAAATGTTGTGTTACTCAGTAACTAGCCTGTGTTGCTCATTGCTGACATCACCATAAAATCATTTTGTTAAGTCTTAAAACCAAAATGTTCCAACTTGCCCCCATTAACCAAAATTATTCTGTTCTTTAATAGCTCCCATGGGTATCTCGGGCCAAAGTCTGTTAAGAGATTTGCCTACTACTGGAGGGCAGGCTGCTGGAGATAAAATCCTTGACATTGAAGCTGCTGGTCAGGCCAAGTTAAAAGAAGGTGGTAGAGAAGAAGATGGAAGCCCCCTCAAAACTCCACAATTAGAATTGACTCAGGATGGAAAGGTATGGATAACTTTGACAGCAAAATTATTTGTTCATGTGGTGTCCATGTGTGGTTATTTAGTGCCTATCACTTCTGAGCATCATACAGAACGTGGTATTAAAATATTAAAGGAAAATTGTCAAGTACTTTCTGTAGGTTTAACTTAGTGTAAGTGCATGTAAGCAAAAGAGAATACAAACTTCTGAATGGCACTGACATAGGGTTTCTTTTATTGCTATAAATTTAATTTGAATCCTCATTAAGCTTGCATAAGTTTTTGAAACAAATGTTTCAAAGAGTAAATAACGTTTTATTCATTTACCTAGTTTGTTTAGACTTTAAAAAAAATATTTAGTATATCCATAGTTGTGTACGTTCTACAAGGTTGGGGATATTATGACTGTGTTTAATTACCATAGGTAACAGTATTGTTTTAGTAGCCACTGCAGAATTATTTAATCCTTTAAAAACTTGCATATTGACTGAAGCATAGATCTCTGTGAAAAGTTGAGTACTTTGGTGTGTTCCTGTTGCAAACAACCATTTACTTGTCTTGTTAATTTGAGCTACTGGGGGAATAGATCAAAAAATTAAATTTAGATCTTGTGTGATTTGATGTAAAAATTTCCTTCCAAAGCGTCAGCTAAAATCTGCTGCTCTTCTCTTGTGGAGATCATTTCTTTTACTGACAGTTCTGCCGAACTTTCTTTCCTGTTTAAAGAGTCATTTTGTTTTCAAACATTTTTGCAAGTTAGCTACCCATTCGATGCCTGGGGAGACTGCTGAGTTTCTCTGTGCGGGTCACTTGTTTCCACTGCATTCAAGTGTAGGAAGGGAACAAATACCAACAGTTGCATTTTTTTTGTTTGCTGGCAAGTTGAAATAATTTTGGATTACCCTAGGAAAAAGGCACACAGGAGGAGATTCTTTATGGGAGAAAAACAGTAAAATAAATTCCTATGTTTTGACTTAGGGCTTGGTAAAACGGTGAAACTCCCTTGTTTTCAAGGTGGGAGTATTTTCTATATTTTAATCAAAAGAAGGGAAAAAAAAAGCAGTATTTTGGGAAATTGTTCCAGGAAGCTGTTCAGTAAGGTTTTGTTACACATGCCAATTCTTTGAACAGCTTTCTTTTCCCCCTAGCGCAGATACTTCTTTTCCTTTCTAGCTCTCTTTAAGTCTTAGAGGAAATAGTTATAAACCCAAGAATCAAAGTGCCAGCTTGTCTTTTGTGTACTGCACTGTCCCCTGACCTTTCTGCCAAAGCTCTGAATGTCTGTCTGCTTCTACCTCTTGTAACTGACTATTACAGTTCAAAAGCGCACAGTTCTTTACAGCTTGAGAACAAAACATTAGTAATGGGTTCCTTTCATAATCCACAGAAGTAAACAAGTTGGCTGCTTGTAAAGAAGGGGATTTCTATTTTTATTTGGCATTTCTATTGCGTTAGTAGATCTATCCCTGCTTCTAAGTAAAGATTTTCACTAACTAATAATTTCTTTTTTTCCCCCCTCTTCTTGTGCCTTCAAACTTGCATTTTGTTGTGCTTTCATTTTCCACTGTGCACAGAATTTTTTTCTTCAGCTCACTCACATACACCCATCATCACTACCCATGCATTCTGTGTCATCCCATCTCACAAACTGTTCACCTGTCCCTGAGATGGACATGCTTTCAGATATTTCGGAGGAAGATCCCATGGGGGAGCCCCTCCTTACCATCCCAGACATCTCAGAGTGCAATTCAATGAAAGAAACACCAGATCATAATAAAAATGAAATAGCTTTACCGAATAATATCTTTGAATCTACGAGACTGCTAGCTAGTCAAGGCTGCCCTGCTGTGGAGGGAAAAATCCATACAAATGACTACAAAAGCACTGAGTTGTGTATCTCATTCAGCTTTATCAGGTGCTTTTCTTTTAGTTTCCGTTCGCTGCTTGATGAGGATGGTTATATCACTTTTCCTAGCCTTCCTGATGTTTGCATCTCTTTCCTCCCACCTGGCCTTCAGCACTATATTCCTATTACCTCTCCTTCCTTTATCCCCTCTTTTCTCCTTATCTTTGTGCTACTTCTGTCTGCTTTCCAGTCTATTCCTTTTTCACTCACACTTTCCCTTCCTCTTGCTCTGTCCCTCTGCTACCTGGAGCCTAAGGTGACTTCCTTTAGTGCCTCTAATGACAATGACCTGAATGACAAAGCAGAGGAAGAGGAGGTGTGTAATTTTCTTGCTTAAATGTTGACACTCGCACATAGATTTTATGCTTATGCTCCCAGAGGCTTGCTCAGTTTTGCACACTTCCTAGTATAGGGTTATGTCTGTGTACATGCCTGTATATATAAATATACACACACACATACATACATATGTACTTGTAGATCTGTGTCTTTCTAACTTTTCTCATTTGTGAAAAAGTGCCATTGCAGGATTTTAGTCCATAGATAGCTGGTGGTTTTTCTGCCTGAATTCCAACAGCATGCATAATTTCATTAGATTCCACAGATACTGAGCTGCAGGTAGAGTTGCTTTGTAGTTCAAAATGTTTACTAGCCCATAAATCTGAATACTGAAAGTGCTGTGTAACAATAGATATATTATTACTTGTTACTATTTGCAAGTTGTGCTACTTGCACTATCAGTTGGTGTTAAAATGCATGTGTCCAGCGTGCATTGTCTGGAATGCACCTCTCCAAAGTTCTGTTTATATCTGAAAAGTGAAATTCCTAAAAGCCGAATTCAGAAAATTGTGAATGCTTTAAGATCAGCTTTTTTGTTATTCCAGGTTTCAGGTGTTTCTGCTTACAAGGATGTGTGCAAAGTTGAGTCTGTCCAAGGCACTTTTTATTTTTGAAGTGCTTTTATTAATCTCTGTCAGCAGTTAAGGTCGAGACTGATTTTGTTCATTAGCTGGGATTGCAGGTTGTATCAGGCTTTAATCACTGGAGTCTGAACATTCTTTGAAATACGCAGTTAAAATTGCCATACAGAAGCCTCAGTCACACTAATACATTGCTCTGATCATTTGGAGTCGTTGACAAAATGCCTCCTTTCCTTATGTCTGCTGTGCATGTTACAGCAATACTACTAGAAAAAGGTGGTTTATTTTGCTCTTCAAAGGAATGTTACAAATATTACATAATCAAAAAGGGGAAGGGCTTGTTCAGTGTTCCATTTAACAAAGTTTGTTAAACTGATTAAATCGATACAATGTACATACTAAAACCAAGCTAAATAGAACATGATACCATTAAAAACACCAATCTAAGTTTAAAATAATGAAAAGCATGACTTCAAAGACTTTCAGTTTCTCTCTAGCCTAATTCAATCCATCATCTGTAACATAAATTTGCAGAAAATAGAACCCCAGATAAGCAAGAAATGAATAACAATGTGATTATGTATCACATTATGTGTGCATTCACACAGAATCCAAAATGCAACAGTATGAGCAATAAGTAAACCTCTCTTCAAATTTATGTACTTGCACAGTGTTGAATTCTAAGTGCAACTTTTTCTAAGATTATCAGTTCATATTTCTACCTGTGGAAAGTCTAGGAAGTGGTTTGCTTTTTAAAGAATGCTGTTCTTTAAGGCATTCAGAATACGTGTAGGTAAGATACGAAGGTTAGCTGTCATTCCCAAAAGAGTGCATTGCAGTTTGAGGAAGAATATATTCACCTAAACAGGGGCATGGGGGGGTGCAAATAACTCATCCCAAGACAGCAACATTCTTAAAATAATTAAGACAGTATGTAAATACAGTATTTAGGTGTTTGACTTGAATCCTAGACTCTCTCACCAAAAGAACTCATGCATTAGATTCCATTTTCCCATCAGCTTGTTGCAGAGTTTAAGGCGCTTACCATAGAAATTACGCATATCATTTTTTTTTTTGTCTTTACTCATTCTTAAATTTCCATTTGGGAAAACATGGAAAAGTACAGCAAGAAAGGGATGTAGTGTGAAACTTCCATTTTTCATGCCACTTATGCCAAATATTACTTCAGCCATTCTACAACAATGTAGGTGAAGGAAGACCAAGGTCGCTTAATAATTTCAACAACATCTGGGGCCGAAACAGTAAAGGTCTGTAAATATAGCACGCTTTGCAGCATTTACAAAGAGATGAAGCCTCTGTGTTACTCTGTCAGCATATGTTAACAGTTCCTTTTCTTGATAATTTGCCACGTGCTCACATAGGTGGAATCTGAAGAGGAAGAAGAACAGCAGAAGGTGCATGATTGTTTTTTATAATTAAATCTGATTGTAGCTGCCTGCCTTGTTTGCACCCTGCATTTTCTGTGGATTTCATCTGAATAGTGCCTTTTCACCATACCATTTTGTTTCCTTTATTTAACTTTTTATTTACTTGCTGGTACATTTTATGTTCTTTTTTTTGTGTGTGTGTGTGGCTTAATTTCACAGAGCAATTCCTTGAGAGTAGACGGGGAAAATATTTATGTCAGACATAGCAATTTAATGTTAGAGGTTTGTATATCATAGTATATCGTATAAGAAACACTTTCCTTTCTCACGGGCTGCCAGGCTGCATGGGATGGGGGGTCACTTGCAGGCTGTTATGGACACAGTGCATGAAGTGCATGGGGGAAAAACAGCTTGGAAATGTTGCATGTTATCATCTAGTTTCTGAGTTTAAATTTAAAAAAACAAACAAACAAAAAACAAACAAAAAAACCCACCAAAGCAAAAAACAAAAAAACCAAACTAAAACAACCAACCACCAAAAAAATCCAAACAAACAAAAAAAACCCTCAGCTTGAATGTTGAATGTATATTTTGTATATTTTTGCTAGATATTTTGATGTTTTCAAGGTGGCAACTGGGAATAATAGCCCTATTTAGATAATCCTAAATGGGATTTTTATACATAGCTCCTCAATGTGGGCATCTTCTGTTGAGCAGCATTTCTAGTTTTCACCAGTTAATCAACCTTTATCAAATATGTTATCTGAATAAATGGAGTTAGTAAGGCATAAGCAGTGATAGAAGTATGGAGAAACTACTTCTGGTTCTGATACTCATTGATTTTTAGAAGCTTTGAGAAATGTATGCAAGGATTAGATTTTTAAGGGCAATGTTTAGATATACCTCTGAGATCTTTGCCTTTTTTTTTTTCCACTTTTCAAATGGAAGTAATTCTTGCTTCCTAAAGGCTGGTTTTCACTGAAGATAAGCAACAACAAAGAGCAACAGAGTATGTTAGTGTGTAGTGCTTTGTCACTGAAGTAGAGATTTTTGTTATAAGAATTTCCATATAGTCTGTTAATCTGGATTATTTTATCAAAGACTATAGTTATAATTGGTGTCATTTAACTTGTGGTTAATAACATAAACTAGTAACTGAAGAAATTTTATAAAATCCTACTATTGTCTTTAACGTATTTTTTTTCATCCAGATGGGGCTATAAATAATTCCCTTTGTCACAAAAACTGTCTTTTCAGAAATCATTGGTTTTGTTCAGTAATAAGGAGATGTACGGATCGCAGTAACCCAACTAATACATTTTTTGGCTTTTTGCAGCTTTTGATCACTATTGAAACTTTGCTTGTGTATAACTTACTAAAGCACTGAAAGTGTCCATTGCGTAACTGTGCTTTGATCAAGTCCAAGAAATGTGCCTTGTGTCAAGCCAAGACAGGTTTTAAAATTAAGACGTGATTGTTACGAGCTTCAGTTGAGTAATAGAATGCCTTTGGCATAAGGTTTTGGTTCGCTTAGAAAATACATACTTTAGGGGGACGTATTTAATGTCTCATTTGTCCTAGATTAAAAGTGAAGTGTTGGTCCTGTGACAATATGAACCTACTGAATTGCCAGAAGGGGAGAGATTCTTAGTGTTCAAAGGGCATGTGTGAATATTTGCAGAATAAGGAAATAGATGTGCAGCACCAAACTGTTGCTGGTGCTGAACATACTTCAGTGAAAAGAAATCAGAAACTAATAAGTTTGTATTGGGTTTGGATTTTTCATGACTTAAGATGGCCTGTTTTTGCATTGTGAGCACTGACTAAATTTCAGAATGTTCTGTTACAAAGTACATAAATTCTTTGTACAAAACCCAGATGCTTTACCTAAATTCTTGTATCTGATTACATTATTTTGATAAAACTTCCATTAATAATTACATCTACATTGATATTATTCCATTTTAATCTTCAGTCTTTTAATTCTATACTAAAAATGGATCTGAGGCTTAAACTTGAATTTCACCACAGAATACTGAAAAAATACTCTTGTGTTAGAGTGTGCGTAACCAGCATAGGCTTTTCTCAAGACCTGGCATGCTGGAAGGAGGACAGATTATGAAAGCAGAGTGAAATCTGTTCTTCCCACCAAAGCCCAGAATTGTATTTAAAGGATAATGAATTTCCAAGAGACCTAAGCAGATAGATTTTTGCCTACTTAACAGAACAATTTTGTTTCGTTATAGCTACTGATCCTAATGTCTGCTCCTGCATCTGGTATAAAGCAAAAGACTGGCTTGTAATTATTTGATCCAAGGTGTTACAGTTTAGCCTCAGTGGGTCATCACAAAATCTAATTCGATATTCACGCTGCAGTGTCCCCTTTGGCACTTGCCTAGGTAGGTGTAATTGAGAGCATCTTTTTGGCACTGGTGTGCACAAGAACTATCCCTGCCTGAGTGCTGTGTCTGCCCTCAGGTTCTTAAATGTGGAATTGGCAGGTATCAGGATTTAAGTCTTTAAATCTGATTCTTCCAGTAAGTTGAAGCCTACATGACAGGCACAATGAGTAGTCACTCTGAAGTTAAGCAGGTGTTAGTTGCTTGCATATTTGGCCCTGTAGCAAAGATGTGCGTATATATACGTTATAATGCTTCTTGGGTTAGACTATGCTTTACAGCTGCCTTCAGTCATGCTAGTTGTGCGATACCCCAAAATACTTGTTTCTGTGCTTACAAATTTTAGATGAAAGCAAGCAACTAGTGGAAATTGTAATTGCTTCATAGGGCTGGTAGTTTAAAGTTTTGGATGAAAATAGCCCTCTGTTAAATAACAATGCACAGCATTATTTTCCCTTTGCCTTAAAATATGGAAGAAACAGCATATGAGTCGCCCTTCATTACAAAAACAACCCCCCAAAAAAATCTCAGTTCTCTTCTAGCCTTAAACTTTTTTCTTTTAAGGCACTCCAAAGAAGAATAACTCTTCAGACACAAGGCACTTTCCTTGGTTGGGTTTCTTTTGTTGTTTTCTATCTTTCCAGTTAAGTTTGCTTTTGTTGTCGTGTTTTGTCCTACTTTGTTTTACGTTGCGGGTTGCTAGGACCTGGATAAGACCCAGGACGACTTACTGAAACACCAGGCTAGCATTAGTGAGCTCAAGCGCAATTTCATGGAATCCACACCTGAACCACGCCCAAATGAGTGGGAAAAGCGGCGTATCACACCTCTGTCTCTACAGACACAAGGGGTATGTCACTGTAGACGCTTGTCCGCATGCATTTCTGTACAACCCTGTATGTAATACAGTAAATACAGTTTGACCTTTAGATTAACACTTCTTTGGCTAATGTAATATTTGTTTATACTAAGTATACATTAACTTTTTACCACTTACCATTGGACCTGACTTTAAATTATGCGTGGAATTTTATTCTTCTACAAGAACAATTGAATTAAAATCACTAGAAAAAAATGGAGGTGATGGCAGTATTTTCCTATGTGTTAAGGACAGCTTAAATTTCACTCTGATTGACACAGATTGATGGAGAGAACTTTTCAGTGACAGTAGAGCTTTTCCCTCCTTTTCCCTCTCTAACTCTTCATAGACAGCTTGTTCATAAACACATACACAGCCTGTGTGTTGTTTCAGAAGGACCTTATGATCAGTTAATTTACAGCGTTGACTTCTTCAGGACATACTTAATGTAGTCGTTAAAGTTTACTCACTTTAATCTCCAAAAGTCTGTCTACTTTTTCTGTATACCTCCTTCCTGACTGAACCTTAAAACGGAAGTTTGGAAAATGATTTTCTACAAATACCATCCTGAAGGCTTGTGGCAAGAAAACTACCCAAATAAACTTCTCTTTCTGTTGTGAAACTATTAGTTTTTTGAGAAGTTATTTGCTGCTTCTTTCATATAGTAGAAGAACAAATCAATCTTTGAAAGCAATGAATTTATCTTCTGTTGTTATTGTTTTCTTCCACCATTGTTCCTACCCTTCCCTCTTAAATGTATTGTTGCCCTATCCCATTATATTCTTAAGTATTCTCTTCAGTCCCCAGAGAGGTGAACTTTCAATTAAGCTTGCTTGATGCTACCAAATGATTTTTGTTAATAAGACATTATTTCAATAAGATACTTAAGCAATCTGAGCTGTATGTGCATACAGATAATGCAGTCACTGAATGTATGAATCGCTTCTTTAAAGACTATTTTTTTAATTTATGGTTACTGCCAAGAAATTATTCCTCAGATTTCTGAGTAGGTACCTGAATATTTCTACGCATAGTGGTATATGCATAGGTACAAATGCTGGTCAAATCTTCAAATGTCCACAACACATTGGTTCATTTAAAAGCTGTAAATATCTTTTTGGTTAAAATAGATATTTATGTAGAAGTGTAACTTAATTTTTGTTATGTGGTTGTGTGTATTTTCTGTATTGACTTCGTGTTGAAGTTGAGGCCCCTTCAGGTTCTTTTATCTGCATTTTTTTTTTCCCCTTCATCTAGTATGTTCTGTCACTTTCAGATGGTTTGGGTTTATGTTTATGTATACTGTGTCTGTCTCATTGCTTGTTGATTTACACTGGTTTTATAAAATGAAAACCAAATAGAAAAAAGGAGACCACATTTTCCAAGTGAAAACGCTGCCTGGGAAGGAGAAGCAATGGACTGCAATGCCATGGATTGCTGGAGCAAAACCAGAGGAAACCGATAAGGTGGCTGCCCTGAAACAACCTACTGCCTTTTTGCTTTATCTGCTGTGGGCTAGCTTGGGCACTTCTTTCTCTTTCTTTTTTTTTTTTTCCCTGATGGAGATAACTACTTTAAGCCAGTATTGAAAGGGGAAGGTTGAGTTGTAAACCAGGATATGTGTGTGTGTATGTGTGTAAATATATACACATAAATGAATGCCAGCAACATTAAGCTTAAACGCCAAACTAGCTGTGAAGTTCTACTATTTGAAAAGAAAACCATTTTTTCGCTGGAAGATTACTGTATTTTATGTGACTAGAGTGACAGCAAAACATGCATTTCCATTCTATATGGAAATAATTGTCTGCAGTTATTTGACACTCAGTACAAGAACTTTTGCTTTATGTGTTCACTGTGTAATCATTATTCAAACCAATAATGCTGTAGAAGAAGCTTCGTTTCAAAGGCAGCTGGGTTCTGAGTACCTTCACACTTCCGTACCTCTCTTTTGATCCAGGAAAAGAGGGAGGTTTTCTCCCCCATTAGCTGGTTTAACATCTGTGCAGTGGAAAATGCTATATAACCAGTGGGACTGCTACCAGTGTGATAGTGATAATGGGTAGCAATTGTGATGTTGGTTTTTTACATCACTTCTGTACTATTTTCCACCACTTGGGACAAAAGCAGGTTAATGTGAAGCTGTCAGTCCAATTTCAGTAACATATATAAATACAAGGTCTGGGAAACAGTGTATTTCCATCCTGAATTATTTACTGATGGATGTAGATAAGTTTGCATTCAAGTGTTTTGTTACCCCAAATTCATAAACTTGCTGGTATTAGTAGACTAGTACATTGCTCAGTCCTATTCCTGGACTGTGTATTTCCTTGCCTGCCTTAGGGTAGTTGGACAATAGACGAGAATAAAGGAGGATGCCACTGCTCATATTCTTTCTTTTCTTCCTTCTTTTGCTCCAGTGAAAATACGTGCAAATAAGTAATTTTCTGTGTATAGGAAATGTTAAGTACATCCCATTTGTGCCACTGTACTTCTGTATCACCGTACTCCCACAAATGCACAGCATCTGTGACTTAATTATAACAGGAATTGTGACACATTGATATGTATGTCACAAATTAATATGTGAAATGTCATTATCTTATGTATACCTGCAATATTATTTTTTTTAATCCATCTCCCCTACCCCCGCCACTTGTAAACAGTATTTCATGTTAGTGTATACAACTGTGTCCCAGAAGGAAATCTGCCAGGAATTTAAGCATCTTCACAGGCTGATACGTTATTGTCACTACAGTAGTTTGTTGAAAAGTGCCAATTCTATCTATACACTTAATTATTTTTACTAACTGCCTCCTCAGGGAACAGGGGTTACATTATCAAACAAATTGTGTGATTGGGGCTTTCCTTTTAGAAGACCAAAAAATTTGGAGGTGGTAAGATGCAAAAAAGATGGGTGTTACGCACCTGTCTTTTATTATGTACATATATGGGGAGAAAGATGCACAGTTTGACCACTTTTTTTTTTTTTCCATTGCCTTTTTTTTACTGCTTTCGGTGGTTGGAAAACACGGTACCAGAGACCGGTAGGACTAGTATCATGAACATTTATTGGGCGCAGTAAACTAGGGAAAGAAAGTGGGGTGAGGACCACATTGCCCTGATGGATATTGACTGGTGCATGAGGGCGGATTTAATAACTTGCATTCACAATAAATTTTCTTAGCCACCTTTGAAACAGACTTTTTATTGTAGGGAAAAAAAATATAGGGATTCTCTTCCTTCTCTTTTCTTCTGCATGCTGTATGTATGTGTTGTGTAGCATATGTGCAGTAGCATGGCGTAACTGAATGTCGGCTCAGATCCTCCACTGCTGCTCGCCCGGCGGGTCCACCCGGGCCGCGGCTGTCTGCCTGGCACCTCGGCTCTCCTCTGGCCTCTGCTGCTCCGGCAGCCGCTGTCCTAACGCTTCCTGGGACAGAAATGTGTCTTCTTGAACGTTGTCAAAATGTGTGTTATGTCCATCTTAGGTATTTGTTACATTATTGGCTTCTTATTTTAACTGTTCTAACTTAATGCAAGAGCTCGTGGAAGGAAAACCAGAATAAAGACTTTGAGCCTTTTCAGGGGCTCACGTGCGTACCCACGTGAATTTTGAAAGTTTGCCTTACCATACAGATTTATAGTACTACAGAAAATAGGCCAGACTGTGAAACTGATTTATGCTTTAAAGCAACATACCCTGTTACATATGTTCGAATAAAACAAGTTTTCCCAATAGAATGGGAAAGGCTTTTTGAAAACAGATTCTTTAATAGAAACAAATTTGCTTAGGTTTTTTAGGCATTTGGAAAAAAATAATATATATATATATATATATAAAACATATATTATAAAGCAAATTTCATTTCAGTGTTGTGGGTATGTGTTGTTCAAAGCAAATGTATCTGACTACCCTGAAGCTCTGAGCCAATTAGGCATTAGGAGGTGTTAAAAATGGATTTTTAAAAGGGAAACAACCCAGTAGTAAATACAGAGTTACTGCTTAAGTAAACTTCTGTTTGGAAAGTGCGTGGAAATGTTACTGTGTTTCATTGTTACCGTGCGATATGCCTGGTGGAAAGATGCAGCATTCCCGTACGACTGCGTGTTGTTGGTGACAGCAGCTTTTTGTCGCGTCAGGTGTCACTTCTCCTTTCGGGAGCCCGGTGCCCCTGCGCTCCTGCAGCCTTCTCCCACCCCTCTTTGTCGCCTGTCTCTCTTGCCAGACCTTTCCTTTGTAGGTGGCTGCCGCTCCGTCCGTCACTCTTTAATTCTTTCCTTTCCCTTTTCTAACTCGTCTAGAGCCTAGAAGAGGAGATAACGTCCATTTTATTTAGTAAGGAGGGCTTTGGCGCGAGCACCAGAGGGCCGTTCGCCGCCGCCGGCCCGCGGCCAGCAGAGGGCGCTGCGGGGGAAGAGACCGCCGCCGGCGCCGCGCCGCCCCCAGGTGCTGCCCCGCCGGCCGCGCAACGCTGGGGGCTGGGCGGGGGGCGGGGGGCTGGGGCTGCCACCCACCCCCCCACACGCCTGAAACATGGCAGAAAGCTGGCCGGCAGCTTACTTCTGGTGTATCGGAGCCGGTAAGCTGGGTGCTTGCGTTAGAGGGGAGAGGGTGAGATCCAGCTAGAGACAGGAATTCTGCATCCGCAACACTCAAGATTAGTCGGGGCTTGTTTAAGCTTCGCCGGGAGCGCTGGCTTACACTCTGTAGGTGCTTTGGTTAGTAAACAGCAATAAAAACTAGTATTAAGTCACAGATGATGTGTTGATCTTTGTATTCTTAACGTTTGCACTCAAATTTTGCTGCAAGCTTTTCACTAAAAAATACATTAGATCAAAAAACACAGCCTAATACGTAATTTACGGTGGGCTTTCTGGGATATCCGTCACAGATTATTTTGTTACGGAACAAATACTAATATAACTGCTTTAATCTCATCATTTGGGCTCCAAACTAAATCCTAATGGGATCATCTTGGTAATCATGTATTGCTATTCTGACAACGTATGACCCTAAACAATCTCCCTTCTGTTATTTATTAAGTTTCATAAAGTAATAGACCAGAGATGAACAACTAATAAAATCGTAAAGTCTTTTTTTTTATTTTCTGTGGTGATAAACTGATAGTAGAATGCTAAACAGTTTGGTTTTTTATTTTTCCGTAATATTATTTATTTTTAATTTCTGATTTAACTAAGAGAAATAACTGCTTTAGCATCACTGTGCCATTCATGCTTTTATTTTCAGTCTTTCATAATTAAATTCTTATCCCAATTAATAATGTCCATAATTCTTACCTACTTTTGAATGGAATATTTCAATGAAGTGGAAGGAAAGGAGCATAGTTCTATGTGAATCTTGCAGTGAATACGCAGTATCTGTCTAGTATCAAGTATATATGTTCTTAAAAGCTTGCTTGGAGGATGTTGCGCTGTTGGAAAGAGTTATGCATTGATTTTTGTCCTCTGATTGCTTTTTGTTTCACAGAAACATGCTTCCAGAACAGAAGGGCCTTGTACTGGAGTCAGCGATGCTGATAAGGTTCTACTGATTTTTTCCATAGTTAAATTTGGCTCTAACTCTTCCAATCCATCTTCATTCTTTCTTTCCTTCCTTTTTCAGTTAACCATCACAACCATCTTTTGTCTTCCACATGACTTGAACCAGCCATCAGCTAATTTTGTTTCCATCATTTTAATTTATTCATATACTCTACTTTTGTTTTTCCTCATCCGTGTTTTTTGTGCAGAGTTCACATGAGACTCTGGACATAGTGGAGGAGAAGAAGCAGGCAGAGGTTGGGATAGAAGAAACACTAGTCGTAGACGAAACCAACAAAGGGAAAATGCAAGTTGCCACTGATGCTGGGGAAGCATGTAAGGTGGAGCATCTGTCAAAAAAGGACTCTTCATCATTGCCATCAGATAGTAGCAGCAGCAGTAGTAGTGAGAGTGAGGATGAAGAGGTGGGAGAATACCAGCCACATCATAGGGCAATTGAGGAAGTCATCAGGGAAGAACAGGAAGAAGAGGAAGACGTGAAAAGGAAAGAACGTGAAGAAAAAATACAGCATGTGGAAGCCACAGCAGAAGGCAGTAAACTAAATGTGCCAGCTGAGCACACACAAGTTACGACTGAAGATTTGGTCCAGGAAAATGCAGTTACCATAGCTACAGAAGAAAAGAATGTGTCAGAGGAAATTAAGCAAGACTTAGGTGAAGAAAAAGAGGAGGAACAGCTCAAACTCAATGGAGATGTGTCTCATGTTGACATTGATGTTGCACCACAAATAATTTGTTGTTCTGAGGTAAATGGTAGAACAGTTTGACAACTAGATTAAGCAGAGGTATTTCTTGGGGTGAAAACATACCTGCCTTTCTTCTTCTCCTATTCCTCCAACTCTTCAGGCAGCCAACAAGATTCAGATCATTTGGAAGGGGAAACCACTGATGAGCAGTGAAATTCTGTCTCCTTCAGTTATGGTTTCTGACTTTTTGCTAGAACTGAGTGAAAATCACCAGTAAGGCAAACCTTCCGAAGACTGATATCTCCTTTTTATCTCCCCCTTATTTTATATGCACATACATAACGTATATTTATTATTTACATGTCTCCAATGTTTTAAGTCTTGTCTTGTCTATTTGTCAATTGTTTTTGACATGTAATGTCTATGACATGTAATTGTGATTGGAAAGCTATTGGCAATTGAAATTAGAAAACACCTGTCACAAATTTTTGTTCCTTCCCCCCCCATTGTTCACTGCTTTTCATTATTTTTTTTTATGTTTATTTTTTTTTACTTTTAAAAAATGTTATAGACTAGAATAAGTATATCTAGAAATTGCATAGCTGGGAACATTGTATTGTAAAGGGATGAGGTGTATGGCACGATCTTACTATGAAGTTTTCTAGTGCAGTAGGTATTTAGGGAAGCATGCATGGGTTCCATTTACAATCAGTTGTTTTAAGCCAAACAAGGTTAAAGGGTTCATTACTGGGCAAACTTTATAAAGAAGCAGAAAGGGGAAAAAATTAAGCACAGGAATGCATCTCTTTGTGAAGTTGGCATGATTGTCTGCTGAGTTTTTCAACAATTGGATGGGTTTTTTCCTAGTTATTTACCTGCTTGTGCTTGTAATGGTGGCAAATTATTTTTTCTTTGCATTTAAATCCAAACAACTTACCTTCTTTCTTTTGTTGTCTTTTGCATACACAGGTATTCTGATTAATGATGTGAAAGAATTAGTTTATAAGACCTTTAGAAGTTGCAGGCATCCACACTTCCTAAAAACACAGCTAGTTTGGAGGAAGGGGAGAAGGGCTGCTGGGTGTGCAAATGTGTATGAGGGAAAGAAAGGATTTTTTTTTTTTTTTTTTTCTCTGGGATTCCCCCTCATAAGCATCCAAAATCAATAGAAGATAGCAACTGATGCATCTAGAAAGATATCAAGATTTTTTTTTTTTTTAAGTTCTTAAATATATTGAAAATGTGCTCCAGTAAGATATCACAAGTTCACTGGGTTACAGACCCCTGATTAATTGCTTTGTGATATTGTAAAGACAACGACTAACTCCAAATGGTTAAAATGGCTTTCTAGGATTGTTGTCAAAAGAAGCCATTGATTTCCAGAATTAATACGCTGAATGTAGAGTGCTTAAAATCCAATTGTCAAAGTTGTTTTTCTGTTCCAGAAGTAGTACGTATTCAAAAGTTAAACTTTTACGTAATTTCCTTGGAATTTCTAGTCCTTATTTGCAGTTTGACGGAGAAATGATAGATATTTTCCAGAATTGATTCTAATATGAAGATTATCCATCTGAGCTAGCTATCAGCTTCTTTATGCAAACTAAGATTTTTTTTTTTTTTTTCCTAGTGATGCTTTTTTAAACGTTTTCAAAACCTGTGTTGCAGATTGGTTTTAGCAGTTGCCTTTTGTGATATGTACTCGTGGCTGAAACACAGAACTTCAGTTATTAGGAGATTAAATTTTCCTGCCATGTTATGTAGACAGTAGAGGGCTGGTGTATTAGTCTTCATTTCACTTTGCTTATTTATTGCACGCTTTTTGATGGGGAAAACAGTCAAATACCTTACAGTTATGATTTTCTTTTGATTGTCTTTTCTTGGTCCACTTTACAAACCTTCTTCTGTCTTTTGAATTGATTGGTTATTTCTTGCACCACAGCCTCCAGTAGTGAAAACAGAGATGGTAACCATTTCAGATGCCACACAGAGAACTGAAATCTCCACTAAAGAAGTTCCAATTGTTCAAACAGAAACTAAAACTATCACATATGAATCTCCACAGGTATGGTGGCTGGGTTGTTATGTTGTTTGCAAGCTGGTTTTTATTCCAGTTACAAAATAGATAATGTCCAAAAAATGCTTTTCAAAAGCCTATACTTTTTTCTAGCAGCTAAGATTATACTTTGGCTGTGAATTAGGTAAGTGAAATCTTTGTAGACAAAGCAGTATTACTTCTGAAGTTCTAAGTGTTGTTTAGTTGTTTCTTTTAATGTAAGGGCTTAGTTGCTGTCTGCAAATGTATAAGAAATGGTTTGGAAACTTGATTAAAATATCTCATTGCTCCCGAAAGGAACATGTAACTTTGAGCATAAATTTTCCACAGGAATGAACCATAACAGGTGTCTTACATGGCTTGGTAAACTTGGATGGCCTCTATTTAGATTGCAGTTCTAACTGAACTAAAGAATGTGTTTAGTTAAGAAAACCAGCCTTTTCTCCTGTGAAAACAAAGCTTTTAAATGCCAAAATACAAAAATACTGTTTTTATTTTTCCTTACAGTTTGATGGCAGTGCTGGTGGCAATGCTGGTGTGCTGCTGAGCGCACAGACAATTACATCAGAGTCAATTTCTACTACCACAACTACACACATCACAAAGGTAAAATATAATAATGTCTTTCTGAACTAAAAATAACCCCGAACTCTGAAAATAAAGTCTTACGTGAAGTGTGTCTTACATCTGCTAATTCATTGAGAAAGCTGTCTTGAAATGGATTGGATTAATTCCAGGCATGTGTGAGAGTTAATGTTTCTATACACAGATTTTGAACAGAGAAGCCCTAATGAATAAGCAGGACAGGGAAAGGGAGAAAAATATGTTTAGTTTTTTAGTACTTCGTGTAGGTCTTATTTCTGTGTTTGACAAATGAGTGTGTACCTGAATTTTTACAGTTTCAGTCTGGTCATCACCCACTGATATCTTACAGAATCTTTCTTAATGTAAATGATTTGTCCAAGGTCCACAGGAGCCTTGCTAATGGCATCAGTTATAAGGATGAACTGAAACAATGTTTTCTCAGCCTTTGTGTTGATAATCCTTGTGCTGCTAGGTTTAGAGCATATTTAAAAACAGATCATACCACTAGATTACTTTGCAAGCATATACCTTGCCAGAATGTTAGAACTACCAAAGTGCAATAATGATTATTTTTATTATTGACTTACGTAAATATTTAACAAATTTTAGGGGTGCCCAACAACGTAAGTTTGAACTCTTGTCTTTGAACTCTTAGAATAGTTTTCTGAGAAAATTACAGAAGGTATTATTTAAGGTAAAGCAAAAGGGAAGAGGGAAACACAGGGTGAGAGTTTGGGATTTTCTTCCCCCCAAGACATGAAGTTTCACATCATCGCAGAATGGAACAGTAATTCACTGCTCACTGGATATCTATTAAATGTATATATTGTAAAGATTGAAATGTTCTTAAGATTGAAAGTTGTATTCACGGAATGGCAGTGGAAGGATGATGTTGGAAAACTGTCAGATAAGTCACATGAAATTAAGTAAGCTTAGAATTTAAAATGTGTATGTTTTGTTATACAGACTAGTCAACAGGTCCTTTTCAGTCTCCTGCTCCCTTTTGGAATCATTAAGCCACCACCATTTTAGGAAAAAGTCTTTATTCAATAAATTGTGCTACCGCAGCTAGAGAGGGTGAAAAAAAATGTGCGTTTACTTGTCAGGTTCAGATATCAAGTAATGCTGCTTTTTGGAAGGAACCATTAAAGACAATGGTTTCAGTCTTGTCTTCTACTAAAAAAATCACTGGGATTACCCTAATGCAGCAGATCCTTATCTTTTCTCACCAACTGCTTGTTGTCAATTCAAAAGACTGTTTAAATTTTCTAAACGAACTTTCTATTTTACATCCCAAACTGTTCATTATTGACCTGACCAAATAGTTTCAATATTCTAATGCTAACAAAATTATCTTGGATCTTTTCTAATATGGTCAGTTTACCTTAAGTGGTATTTTATTCTTTTCTCTTATACAGGCTGATTTTTTTTTAAAAAAGAAGCATTTAATGTTATTTCTGTGAGAATTTTTCTATAAGCTAAAATGTTTTAATCACTAGAGTAAGAAATGAAGAAACAAAGCACAAAATTATTTCCATCAGCAATGTGAAATATGTCGAAAATATCTCGCTAAGGTCCATTGTCATGGTTTAACACCAGCTGGCAACTAAGCACCACGCAGCCGCTCGCTCACTCCCTGCCTGGTGGGATGGGGGATAGAATCAAACCAGCCAAAACCAGCGCATCCATGAATGACAGAACTGAAAACCAGATCATCTTTGTATTTAATGGCATAGGATTCTTCAGAGACGGAGAAGAGGCTGATGGTAGATAGGTTGAAATCAAAGAAAACACTCCTGGGATTTCCTTGTTGACGGATTTATGTGGTGGAAGAAGCTGGAACTCCAGTTTGTCTGCATATCAAACTTGGGCTTCAGTAACAGAAGGCATTCTCTATTGCTTGGTTTTTATCAAGCTTAGCAATTGCTAGAATTGACTAACTGTGTAACTGAAAAAGGAAAGGATGATTTAGCACCGAGAATACATACGTACTACTAATTGCAACTCCGTCACAGGAAATGTATTGGCTTTAGTGCAACAGAAAAAAGTGCTTTGTGGCAATATAGGATAATTACAAGGACGTTTTCTTCTTTTTTTGTGCCATCTGTAGATGGTAAAAGGTGGGGTATCAGAAACAAGAATTGAGAAGCGCATTGTCATTACTGGAGATGCAGATATTGACCACGATGAGGTGAGCATGTAAACTGTCAACACATATAATGTGCTTTTTGTAGTCCAGTGAGATCTAGATGATATTTCGGAACCCAGAAATTAGAGAAAGGTAGAGAAGTTAAATAAGAGGACATAGAAAGATGCTGAGACTGTTAATTGTAGCAAAGTTGTTAAGCGATCAAAGTGTGTTGTGAATAAGGAGCCATTAGAATATAACTGAAAGAGAAACAGCATTTGTAACTTTGCATCATAGATCATGTGGATGGATTTCTTACTATTTTTAAATGGATTGCTTTTTTTTGGAAGAGACACAATTTGTTTAGTGCTGCTTTTGCCATTTGGGAGGAGAAGCATTACTGAAGTAATCTTGTTTTGATACATTAATCTGGATAGATGGGAGTCTCTACTGCATTGTGTCAGCAACATCTGAATGCAGCACTCATTTTGACTGAAAGTTTTGAAATACATTCAAGCATAAACTGCTTGATTTAAAAAATAGTTTTTCACTTGTATTTATAGAATTCTGTGTAACAAAAGTAATTGTTCATCTGCTGGAATCTTATGTAAGTACCTTTCATCTCTATCAGTACCAAAGCAATATTTTACTATGTCTTAGAAACTGAGGTTAAAATCACTTCTGCCTGCCCAATTAAGAAGGCTAAATTTAAGCAATACATAGGAAAATAATTGAGAAAGTGCAGCTATCTATTCTTTATGGTGATGATTAGACGATTTTACATCTAAGATACTGTAGTAATAAAGTAGATCAATAGTCACTGGATAATACAAGTGGAAAAGCCTACCTTCTACATAAAGTTGCAGTGAATCCAATTCTAACTTTATGAAGGCTACACAAATCAACATAACAGGATTTAATTTAACTTCTTAATTGTAATATACTGAGAGCTCTCGGGGAATTTAATTTCACATTTTGATTTGCCTCCAGAAAGTGGCTCTTGACAAGTTGAATCTCTTCTTGAAACTCATAATTAAATGACAGGGCTGTTCAGCATCAGGCATGGCTCTTGTTTGCCTTGACACACGTTTAGTGCACTTTGGACATCTGGAAAGGTCACACAGTACCAGACAACATACCAGACAGTTCTCTAAGCCCTTCTTTGTTTTGACATAAATGGGTAATGAAGCAAAAAATTAAATTATAAAAAAGGATGTACAAAATACAATTTTAATCACTGAAGTTTAAAGCAGCAGTGAGCAGCTTTTAGGAGATTTAATGTAAATTTATGTTAAATGCAAAACTACATGCTGGATGTTTATATTCTTTCGGTTTTTAGCTCCCTACATCACTAAAACAGTTTTCAATAGGAAAAAGTACTTTAATTCGGAGTTTCTGGATACAAATGCTTGTATTACTTGTCATTTAACAATTAGAGACTTAAGGTTTCTTTTAAATCCTTATTTGTACTACAGAGATTACACTTGGCATGTTGTAAAAGATGAACTAATAAAAAATTGTTGGGAATAATACATCAGAAAACATCAGTATTGTACCAATGCACACTTCTGTACATACTTCCTAATTCTGTACATAGTCCTAATAGGACTTCAAATTCATTATCATATAACAGTTAAGATGGCTAATGTTGGTGTTTCCAATCTCTCTTCAGAATTATTTATTTCTTCTCCCACTTACCACCTATGCCTCAGGAAACTGTCACTTTTCTAAATTAAGATAAACCTTCTTGTTGCATTATATTTTTCTTGCTACTTCTATTATATTTGGGGGTTTTTAGTTGTGGATGATACTAAGGTGAACAGTGAGCTTACTGTTGCCTCAGAATGCCTTACAGTTTCTCCTTTTTCTTGTGTTGTGTTCCAACAGTAATACAGCTCACTGAACTAAGATTTAGATCGGGGGAAGGAATAGAAGTCCCAGGTGCTCTTTTGCCTTTTCTGCCTCAGAGGGTGCTCTTATATGGTTGACTATAAAGCCTAGAATAGAATAGAATAGAATATTTCAGTTGGAAGGGACCTACAATGATCATCTAGTCCAAGTGCTAGCTGCGTGTATTGGTGTATCTCTTAAGAAAATAAAATTTCTTAAAATGTGGAGGAGGGATTATAAGAAACTGATTAATACTTATATGTACACTTCCCTGAGTTAAGCTAGAGGAAGTTCTTTTGAACTAGTAAAATGAAAAAAAAGGAAATTCTTCTGCTAAGGAAATTTCTGTTATGATCCTCTTCCAGAGTTTCAGTACCATATTTAGTACAGATGCCAAAGTATCTTTCTATTTTGTTCAGGAAACTGAAGGCAACTCTTAATTTTCTGTACTATATATGTTCTTGTTAAGTCTATTTGCTAGATCTGTTGCAAAAGTTCAAAACCTTCTGGGGTATAAGAATACTTTTTGCCTCCTGGAATGAGCGGTAAAAGTTACAGGGTAACTTTATGGTCATTTGTTACTTCCTGGAAATTTTGGTAAATTTTTAGCATACTGTTTTGTTGGAGGTTTTTTGGTTGGATTTTGCCTTTAAGGGGTTGACTGGGTTTGGTTTTTGGTTGTTCTGTTTTTTTTACCCCAAGCCGTCTCAAGTTCAGGACAATTATAACCAAATTTTCCGATGCTACTCTCCCATTCTCTGGCCCCACATGAATGTCCTCTTGCCGTTGCCGAGTTATGTATTTCAAATATATTTGCAGGCCCTGGCACAGGCAATCAAAGAAGCCAAAGAACAGCACCCTGACATGTCTGTCACAAGAGTGGTGGTGCACAAAGAAACTGAACTTGCTGAGGAAGATGAAGAATAAAATCAAAAATGTCCTCAAGCAAATACTTCAGGTAAGCTTATGTATATAGTTAACATAGGAAAATGTAGCATCAGTTTTCTGTTGTGTTCTGTAATAAAAGGCTTGAAAAATATGGGGCGTCTTTGCTATCACAAAATAATGAGTTGGAACAGGTGCTAATATGAGACTATTAGTGTGAGAATTTTTATCTGAAGTCCAGTCTGACATTAATTTTAATTGCAAATTTTCTTGTCTATGTCTACCAGTTTTGTCACGGCACTTTCATGGCATTTCCTACGATGTTGGGTCAAGCTGTTGTAGTTTATATCAAAGTGAGTTTGGGCTATTTCTGCAAAACACGAAGGATGTATCACATTCTTCTGTTTACCTGTACAATTGAAATCCTTGCCTTACATTTTGCTTGTTTACTGGGAAGACTATGTTTATTTCCCAGTAGTGAAAGGGCACACTTGGACATTTTAATTTAGGCAGCTAATTCTTAATCCTAAACACACTGAAATATTTAACCTTTTATCATTTTCCAAGGCAAGGAGGTAAATGCATTGCAAACTCAAGTTTTAAAGCCTCCTATCAGTTGAAAGAGGTATTTCAAGGCATGACATTTTATTAGACCCTCATTTCTAGGAAAAACAGTAAAAGAAAAAGAAAAGGACCCCATCTCTACTTGATGTATTCAACAGAAAGATCAGAATGAACACTGAATAAATCTACTGTTGCAGTGGTTATAGGCTAATTTGGGTGTATAAAGCTTCAGATTTCCTTTGCTTTTCACATTGGTTGATGTCATGAAACTGAAGCTTCAGGTTTTTCAGACTTGATGGTTTTGTTAATTGTAGATCCAGATTCAAGGAAAAGGTTTCATTTGGAATGGTTGAATAACAATGGTAGAGATTTAAAAATAAATAAAGCTTCAAAAGCAATGTTTTCAGCCTTCTTTGGGAGACATTTAGTTTCTACTGATGAGTATTTAGGTAGAAGGTATTAGAAGCTAGAAGGTATTAGCAGAGCTATTACTGGCACATCTTCAGAGGGAAAACTGGTTTAATACAACTTTAAGCTTTTAATATGCATTTTGATCAACATTAATGTAGGGGGAGACAAGGTAAAAGAAATATATTTTGTCTTTTTTAAAGAAATTAGAGTTGTGGTGATTCTTAATTCCTTGGTTTGGTAATTTATACAATGGCGGTTGTGGCCCTTGGAAAAGAGAGTTCTAGGTCCTGTACTGGCATGCATTCCCTTTGTATTGAATGAAGTTTTTTACCAAAGGAAACTATCTGTCATAAACTTCCTCCTGCAGCTTCAGAAGACTTCTAGGTATCATGAGCACTATTCATGAAGTGCCAGGAATATATGAAAATTGAGACACTGACTTGATTCCAAATTTGATGTAAGCTACTATAAAGGGAGGAGGACATATTTCACGTGATGCTGATAATTTCTTGTGTTGAGAAGATCAGTTTCACTCCTGTGCCTGAGTTTCCTAGGAGCTGAAGATTTCACTGTCAGATATCACTTCTGTGATCCAGAGGAGAAAAGAAGCAAGCACCAGTTTGAGAGGATAGGAAGTGCACATACTGAATGCTACTTTATGAAAGATGACTGTTATCAAGCAATCTGAGCCTTCCTGAACTAGTCACTGGTCACACATGCTTATTTTCAGCTGAAAGATATAAGCTAAAGCCTTAATTTATTTCATTTACCCACAAGTGTCTTGCTTTTCTTTAATATCTGGATAGGAGTGGAGGGGCCTGTGTGTCTGAGGAAAGGGACAGCTAATATACATTGCCAACTGTTGATGTGTATACGATCCATTAGAGGCTGCATGTTGTGAGGTATTGGGAAGAGAGTTTTTCTCTGTTGTGAGATATCTGTTGGCAGAGTTGTTGGTTTCCATCGCTGTACACATCAACTCTTCTGGGAGTTTATCCTGAACTCCTGCTATCTGCAGCACTGCATAGAGAAAGTGTTGAATGCCATGGAGAGGTCCACAAGGGTAAGAGTAGGATGCCTGCCCTCTGCCTGCAGAGAGAAAGTTTACCCATCTTCTCCATCACACTGGTTCCAGTTGCCTTTCCTGGCCTCATACGATTGTGCTAGAACTACGGTATTTGTTTTCATTGTGTGAGATTGTAAATTACTTTTTGGCCAGTTTTCCTCTGAGCTGTCTGAGAAGCTAGAAGTTTTACAACAGAGTGAAGCTAAGTTTGAGCTGCCCCCTGAAAATTCCTTCAGTTTTGGTCAGATTATTGTGTGTTTGAAAAGGGAATGAATAATTTTTTCTCATAACTGTGCAAACCAGGAAAACAACATGGATCAAGTTTTGAAGTGTTCACCTGGATTTTTATGTTATAAAATTACTATTTTTGTAATTATTATGACACTATATAATGTTATAAACTGTGGAAATAAAAAAGGGGGGGGGTTGCTTGCGAGGGAGGATTAGCGAAAAGTCACGAAAAATTAGTAACTCTACACAAATTTCTGTATGTTTTTTCGCTTTATTTTTATTTCAGTGTTCAGTTAGATTTGCTTTGTAGCTTTGTTGCTTAGTGACACTGAAAACGGGTATAGCACATGTGTTTCAGCTTTGTTCTGAAAGCACAGGAGAGGACACGGAACTGCGCTGGACTGTGAGACAGGGATGTGTGGATGAGTTCTCACATCATGTAAATGCCCCAAAAGGGCTTGCAAAAACCCACATCACTTTTGAGAGAGTTATTAGTTTGTAGCAAGAATGCCTGCGGTTTAGGTAGTTTCGCTGATCCCTTGATACACAGCAATATTAAATCAAACCATCCTTCTTGTATTTTCAGCATTTACATAGCAGGATCTAAGGTAGAAAAATACAGGGAGGCAGCAGAACAGATCATTTTGATTTGCAAGGATTTGCTATTATAGTAAGCGTTCCCATCACATTTTTCACTTCTTATTTATAAGTGTGAATTTCAAGGTCTTGGGAGCAGGGTTTGCCTCTTTTGTTATGTTTGTGCAGAATGTGCCAGTTTCTTCATGCTACCTTAATCCAGAAAAGTATCTTTCAAATCAGTGTTCAACATAATCTATCCCATATAAGTAATTACAAGATCTTTCTTGAAGGGCCTGTCATGGGAGGAAGAAACAATCTTGGCAGGTTTGCACCACATTTCTACGTTAGTGACTAAGTTGCTTCTGTTCCTTCATCAAATATTTAACTACTTTGTAAAAAATTTTATTCAGAAAAAACATTCAAAGAACTCCTTCCGTCTGCTGAGAGTGGTTTTGTTCTTTTTTGAGAATTATATACACTGTGGAATGGTGTTTGCAGTGCATCGGAGTGTGTCAGACGTTCTTGTCTGAGTTTGCCAGTTGCTTTACAGCTCTTGGTCTGAAACGCTTGTGAGAGAGTAAGAGAGAACTAATATGAAGGCATTTCACCACGCTTTTGTATTTGAGACCTGGTGACTTGATTGATAATGCCTTTCAGTTAAACATTAAGGAATAATTTTAGTTGCCTAAACAGGACGCCTGAAGTGCCTTGAATATCTATCTGCAGCTTGGACCATCAAGAGACCTATGTTCTCCTGTAGCAGGACCTGAAGAGCAGGTGGGACTGCAGAAACAGCTCTAGACAATTGTGTTTAGGCAATGGAATCAGGCCACGACTCTTGATTAGCTGTTTCTAAGGTGATGAAAGCTCTGCCCCGATGACTGTGGCAGTATTGTTTGTGTAGACTTGCTTTCTCTAATAAAAGTGCACTTGATTGTGGATTAAAATTTTCAGTAAACAGTGCAGGCGATGACTATTAAAATACCATTAGAATTTTGGGGAGGGAAAAATATATTAAAGCAAGAAGAGCATTGATAGAAAATGGATTACTCTCTACTTCATGACTGAAGGGGGCTTTAGTTAATGCAACTATTTTTTTATGAAATAACCTTTCCCCAAAATAACCTACATGGGAGAGAGGACTTTTTGACTCTGATGGTGTGACATTCATATAGTATCTGTTATGAATGCTTATGTAATCTTCTTCCTCCTTTTTCTTCCAGAAGTAAAAATGATACTGACCGTGATCATGACCGTGAAGAACTGTAATCATTCCAAGTCATCACTACTCTACCAAGTTCACCAGGCCTAGCAATGGTGACCAGATGTTCAAGACTTAAATGCCAATACCAAACTGCATTTTAACATCTTTGGTCTACATTCCCTTACAACTTTTCTTGTTTATTTTTTATAACCACTTCTTAACAATCTTAGATATTATTTTTTTTAAATGAAGTTTTAGAGGGTATGATCTTCTTTTGCACAAATACTTGTATTTTTGAAGCTGATTCTTTATTATATGAAAGTGAACAAAAAGAAGTCTGGAAAGCATTGTTCACTGGAGCAGGTGGTAATTGTGCAAGAAAGGGGATCTTAACTAATTTAGAGATAGTTTTTTCCAAATATTTCAAGTGAAATCTCTTACTGGAGTAATTTACAGATTTTTTTTTTTTTTTTTTTCAGATTATTCAGGTAAATATATGGTATCACATAACAAAGATTTTTATAAAAATACAACATTTCCTAAAATTTGAAAAAAATATATTTCTTTGGATAAATTTTATACTGATATCTCTGTAACTCTTTCTGTTCTAAGGTTCTCCTCTCTGTGGAGCAGAGATGGTGTGGCAGTCTATAGAGGAGAAGGAGTTGCAGACACGTTTCTTCTGACTGAGCACTGTGTTCTTTTTGCACTTTGGTGCCAATGCTCAACTTCTTGCAGACGTTTTGCTGTCTGCAGCATTCCAGATAAGGAAAGAAGGAAGAACAAAATATCTTTCTCTTCTTCCAACAAGAGATGATCTAGGCAGCTTAAAACCTTAGTGCTTTTTTTCTTACTGTGTCCAAACTTCAACATTTCCATTAGTTGAATACATGTGTAGAATGCTTGCTTTCTATTAAACCGCACTGTCTCCATGTTAGAACTGACATTTCTGTTACTGAGAAGGTATATGTTTCAGATGCTTCATCTAATGGTTGATGCAGGTTTTTAGGATACTGAGTAAAAGTATATGATGGACTCCATTCATAAAGTAGTAAGACAGTACCATCACTTGAGACTGCCATTGAGAAAACCTGTTAATTATTTTGGATTTTATTTTTATTTTGTTCTGCCGGGGGGGGTTGGTTGTTTGCGGGTTTTTTTTGCTGTTGACTCTGTGTATAGTTAAAATGCCAAATTAGATTTATAGCAGCTTGAAGTTGTATTAAGTGATATTTTGCTTTCTGTAATTCTGTTATAAAATAAAGTTGTTTATTCTCTGTATGACTTTGGCACTCAGACGTAAGCTTGGAAGATAAAGTGAGTAGGTCAGTTACAAGAACTGCAATTCTAGAAGCCACAGAACCTTGAAAAGCAGGGATTGGTACCAGTAGTCTCCAGGGTTACCAGAAGGGTGACACAATTGTCTGGCTCCTAACACTGGTACCAAAGTATCAGTGTTCTTTAGACATCTTCCAGTAAGCATCCAGGTTTCTGTGGTTCAGGGAAAAAGATGCCAAAAAAGACAAGATTTGGACAGCACAGTGCAAGTTAAAATGCCCCTCGCTTTAGTCTACAAGTGGTTCTACTGAGTTCATGGAGTTAGGTGCTATGATCTTCAAGTAACAAAACAAATCATAATACTTCTCAGAATGTTCTTTTTCACTTCTGAGCAATGTATTTTTGGTGCTATTCTCAGTTTAGACTGCTGCCATCTGTCAGCATGCTTGTTTAACAGAAATTCCTGTTAGTTTTGGCTTCATACAATTTGGATAACGTAAGACAACAGTAACCAAGACGTTGATCTTGTATGCATGTAGGTTTTCTCAATTACATCCCACATTACTCTGAAAAATAGCAGATAACATTCCGACCTGCTTTTCTTCAAAAAGAGAGACATTCTGCCTTTCACAAAGGGGAAGAGGTAGCCAGCCTAATGACATAAGAACACTACCACAGCACTCTGCCGGAGTCGGGAGGTTGTCAAGGAAGTGTCATGTTTGGGACATGTAAGTGGAGGTCAAAATGGAGATACATGCATTTAAGGGGAGGTCTCAATGGCTTTTTCTTACAAAAGTGTCTAAGAAAAAGCTTTATAAATTCTTTGAGGTATTTCTGATACGGTGTAGTATTAGTTGCAGAACTTGTTTGGTGGGCAGAAAGCGTATTACTTCCAATTCCTTATTGATTTGGATCTTTCCAATTTGTTAGACACTAGATCAATACTGGGTTTTATTGCAATTGTATTTAATCCTTATAATCCTTTAATACAATATTCTTGAAAAAAATATTACGTTCACTGAGAGATGTATTTCTTCAAGTAGTTATTAGAACCTTTTGTCAGGGAAAAATCAGTAGTGCTTTCAGGTCAGCATAGCTTGTGCATAGCTATCACTTGCATTGATTAAACATGTACTAATTAAACAGCTATTGTCATGCAGAAAAACTTAAGCCTTGAGTGCAATCAAACCTAAAAATAGTCAGTTTGTATGGATTCTGGTTGTATGTAATTATTCAAATGTTCTGGAATATTGTGTAAGTCTGAGTTTTCATTGTTACTTTTTTTATATATTATATCTGTAGCAAAAACTGCAACACGCAACAAAAGAAATTGTTCTCGAGGCATTTCACAAGCTGGCTTTATAATACGTAGGCAATTTCAAATACAATTACAGGCCCATTTCATGAGAAGGTATTTCAGTAATTAATCCTGCTTAAATACTGAGGAAAAGCAACTCATGTGGATCCTACACAAAAATATGTAATACGTCTTTCTTTTTAATCATGATAACCTAAGGGTTCATAATAAACGTTGGCATTGTTCTACAGATTGTTTCCTAGATAAAGGTTTCACAAAGGCCAAGCAAGCAACTCTGGTGACAGACTGTGGGTTGTTTCGGGTTTTTTTAAATAAATTTCTTGCTCAAAGCAATGAGCAACTATAATACAGTGTTTATTGAAGTACTCTTCAATTTGACAACTCAAGCAACTTTTAGTTTGGCCACAGAAGAAATCAAATAGATGGAATAAAATAAATGAAGTGCTATGACAGGTCAGATTTGTGAGATTTGATAGCGATCAGAACGACAACTAACTGTACCCTTGGCCAGGATGCAGTGGGAGCTTCTCAGCTTTTAGGAGTTAAACTATGGAAGTGAGCTGCTTGGAGCAGCCGGAGTCCCGCGCTGTTGACCTGACTACACCTCTGGAAGGCTTGAAACTGTTTTGATTTTTCAGGCTGCTCAGGAGTTTGCGATTTTTACACTGCACTTGAAATAAGATACTTGGATTAGTAATATTAGTACAAATTACAAGCATTAGAAATGCTGCTAATACCTGTAGTGCTAAGTTATTCTGTTTGGCGTGAAGCAAATCTTACAAGCGGTTTTGGGAGTAGGTATATATGAATGGCTGTACTGGGCCAGGCTAAACGACTAACGCTGCCAGAGTCCTGTCTCTGAGGCTACTGGTAGTTGCGGAGGGGTATGCGTAAAAATAAGTACTGGACTAGAAAGTAGTACCTTCCCAAATATTCTTCCAGCTTTCAACAATGTTCAAAGACTTCCTGGTCCATCAGTCTTTCATATTTATCTGTCTCTGTGCATTTTTGGCTAATTGCTTTTAAAAAACTTCCTCTGGCAGGCGCTTTCACCATTCCACGTGTCTTAAGAAAAAAAAACACCTTTCATTTCTTTAGAGCCTGCCTCTGCTAGCTTCGTTTGATAGCACCACTGCAGATACTAGAGGAGACACCTAACAGTTATTCTCTCTTCAGACATTCCCCAGCCAAAAGCGATTCCACAATTCTTTATCATTCTTATCACCTTTCTCTGTACCCTTCCTACTTAAATGCTGAGACTTTAACTTTTCTTCATGAAGAACATGGAGAGAAAGCAATCACAGGTAGGCAGCAAGGTTTAAAACATGCATACTGGTTGTAGATGGAGAGGAATCCTAGCTTCGCATTATTGCTAGTGACAGGAAGACAGAGCCTCCTCAGTGATAACAATAATTGAAAACAAATTATTTCCTTGCAATCACTGTTTTCATATATGTTAAGAGAATGCTTTTATAATTTGTCTAGGAAAAGACTTCGTTCTGTGGTGTTACTTAAACATATATTTTAACTTTTCAAAGGAATTATATAAGATACCATGATGTGTTTTATGCCGGTACCATGAAAACAGAGATATTTCTTGACACTATTCAGTAATGGAACTGAAAACAGCAAGGCCTGAGATTTTCATGACATGTTACCGAGTGTTGAATACCTGCATGGCAGCAATTACAGCTCAATAAGCAGTTGTGTTAAAGGCATCCAGTGTAACCATATAGTGTTCTCTTCAGTATCCACACCACCATTTTACAGTAAAGTGCTGTTAAAGAGTGATACAGCGGTTCAACATTTTAACATCTCTCTATTCCCAGTCATTTTGTTAAATCCACAAAATCAGTTTCATATTGTGGTAAGGCTTGCTGAACTTCAGTTCTCTATCTTTACGTATGGTCCAGGCCAGTCTTTTCTTGTGTGGTGGGGGAGTGGGTGTTTGGAATTGGGGAGGACGTTTGCATTACTATTCCTTTAGCCTCTGATCAGAATCCAAAATCACTGCTTTTCTAGGGGCAGCATCTTTCTTAAGTGTAAAAAGTCACTTCTTTGCAGCAGCTGTCTCAACTTCCCTGCAAAGGATTTGTGTAGATTGTGGTTTATAAAAGGAGAGAATATATTACAGAGAGGTTTTCTTTAAAAAGGTTTTCTTTAAGGATACCAATATCACAGAAATTTATGTACTCAGCTAAAGAGTCACTGGTGTGTCTGAAGAGTGGACTCTTTTTCACTTCAAAGCTGCTGGTCTAATTAGAAAGCAATTTGTTGTCTAAGGATTATGTAGGAAAACAGGAACTGTTCCATGGCACAGGATGCTGAATCAGTTGGCAGCGTGTCCTGCGTCTTGCAAGGATCTGTACCAGCTGCTTCTGAGGAGATGGTCAGACACTTAAATAGCAAATGATAAAATAACATACCTCTGGAGAGGTACAGAGCAGCGTCATGGCAGGAGGCCAGTAGGTCAGACTTACTGGTTCTGTACCATGACTTTTCTGCACGAGACAGCTGTAAGCAGAGGTGGATCATGAGAATCAAACTTTCAGACCTCTCTTCTTAGACATCATGTTATACCTGATTTTAACTTTTGCATCTCTGTCATCTGCGGTGTATTTGATCTTTAACATCACAGCCTACAGGATCATTGATGCTGAAGAAACTGAGTAACCAGGAGAACAGACCTTTTTATCTCTGTTAATAATAGCTGTATGAGTTAAGACCACTTTTCTTAAGAATCTTGATGTATTACGTCTTGGTGTCTCAATCTCTGTGTCACATAATTATTCATAAATACACTTCTGATGCTGCATAATAGCTGTCTCTTGTTAATTTTTAGTGAACCTTAAATATTTTACACAATGACATAGATCTAAGCTTAGAAGCATTAAAAATGAAACAAAGCATCACATTCTTTTCCATCGTCACTGCTTTCAGGGGATCGTGATGGATCTTTCAGTGAGAGCAGCATTATTTTGTTTGCTTATTGCCAGCACTTGAAGTGCAAGAGCAGAGTTCGCTAGAGGTAGGAGCAGGCCAACATCAAGACCTTTTGAGACTTGACCTTTACAGTCAAGTCTGGATGTACTCGATGTAAAGAAAGCGTGCACTCCTTCGGTCTATGCAGTACTCGGCCTGCCAGGCAATGTAGAAGCCCAGGTATGAGAGGAGCTCAGGGAGCAGGTGCTTCCCAGTGTCCCGAGCAGCTGTGGATGTAGGGTCTGCTCAGCAGCTGGGCGATGGGGAGCTGTTGCGATTCCCTGTTTGAGAGCTGCTTTTGGAGTGCTGCTTCCCTTTTGCTCTCTGAAACACGTCATGTTTTTCGCTAGTCAAATGAAGCTTCTGGTGTGAAGAACTGAAGGACTGCACACTCCTACTGGGAAGAACAAGTTCATACAAAGAGTAAAATCAGAAGGAAGCGCTTGTGGCATGATCACAGGTGGGGCATCTTGAACACACAGAGAACCTGTTAATGGGCATCTGGAGTGAATTGCCAGCTGGAGGCGGGGAGCCTTGCAATTGAACTGCACATTCCTCTGCCAGCTGACTGAGATAAACTTGTTTTCACTGTCTTTGCTCTTGTGGGTTTTGTTGTGGTTCTCTTACAGGGTTGTGTCCTTTGAAGTCGAAGTCCATATGCCTATCTTGGGTTTAACTTTTGCTGTTCGTGTTGACGCTGTGACTTCTGAATAAATGCCTGGCTTTTTTTCCCCCAGCACCTTCTGCTGATTTCAAATGGAACTACAAAGTACTTTGCCCTTTCAGACAGAGGTAATTCTTTTGGGAACCTAAATAGAGACTACTGGATTGAATTATAGGTACTTGCATTTAAGCATTCTAACCTTTACTTTTATTATACAAATGCTCTTTCCCAATAACAAACAATTGGCTCTTCACCTGCCCAATGCAATATGTTCTATGTTATTTGTGTAGATGTGTAAACCAGTGTGATGCATTAAGTATTTTTAAAAATAGGATAGTATTAAAATGTAATAGAGGACTGTTACATACAGTAAAGGTACTTTCTGTTTGAATCCTGTTTTCATCTCATAGACTTTGATAAATTACAGTGTTTCTTCAACCTGTGGTCATGGCCTCAGTGTTTTTATAAAATGATTCAAAGGAGTTCTTAAAAGTCTATGAGAACTGAAATTGTGCAAAAACACAGGTAATCTCAGACAAGGCATTATCCACTTTGTTCTTGCAGGGTGGGTAATGTCAAAAAGCTGTAATGAAAGGTAATTGCTGACAGCGATTGCTAGCAGATCGGGACTGTGACTATCAGGGACAGTAATGATAGTCGCTTCTCATTCTTCATCAGTTTGGGTTTAAACTTGAGAGTCAGAAACGGAGAAGCCAAAAGGCAATAGTACTTTCAAACAGTTTGAGTTGCATTTTTGTGGGTCACTCGGAGTCAATCTATCTGAGGTGCACTAAAAACTACATCTACAGCTAATGGTGGGGGGGAAGGAGATTGTTTTGGGGTTTTTTGTGTGTGACAAATGACACGCAAAAGAAGAAAACTCCATACTTGTGGGGTTTTTTTGATTTGAGAAATCATCCATTTGTCCTTAAACTAGAATAATAACTGCTTTACAGAATGCTGACTGAGTCTTTTCATGGTTTCAAAATTTAGCACAGAGAAGTCCTTTTGTTTCCCATCACTGTTATATTTCACTTCCAAATTCTATGGAAAGCATACTTTACAAACCCTACAATCTTTCCCAAAGTATACAAGCTAATAAAAAAAAAAAAAAAAGTCAGTTCCCCTTTATCACCCTTCTCGATTTCCTAGATGTCAGTGCTTGATACGAACTTGCTGTTTATGCGTCTTCCATTTAATAAGATTGCCTTCCTTGTATACGCGAGCTCATCTCTCTCGGGAGCTTGTTACATCGCTTTCTTCTCATTAGGCTGGGGAAGGGCTGGTGAGAGAGGTGCCTTCCCTCCCCCCAGATCCTGTGTCCTGTAAGGGAACTGACACAGTACATTGCAGGAGGTCTCTGGTGTGCGGTGAGTTGCATAAAGTGCTGCTTGCTTGGCCTCCTATGAGAAAGCAAAACTGTTAAAGGACCTTTCTGAATGGCAGCAGCTGTTGCATCTGTACGGCACAGCACTAATCTCTGCTCTGTTTTGTTTTCCTCCGTGGTATTTATCTACAGCTGGTTATTTTTAAACCTGCAGAGCTGAGGGCTGGGTTTAAGCTTACTTCGTGAGACATGAGACTCCCTTAGATGTCCTTCAGTTCTTGCATTTCTTCTCTTTTGGTCCAGATCTCCTGGGTTTCTGCCACTGGCCGTGGTAATTCAGGAAGGCCTTTGTGGGGTCTTGTGCCATGGCCAGTTCCTCATTAACTGAAAAATAAACCAAACAACACAAAATTCCGTAAGAACGCGCTACTTTGCAGTGGTTAATTTTTATGAAGAAAAGGAGCTGGCACATACTAGTAAGAACTAATCTTACTAAACTGAAGGTGCCTGAGCAGCATGCTAGTATGAGAGTATCATGCTCCTGGAAGAAAGTCTTCTGAGTCTGAGCTTAGGACTGTGCCTATGCCCAGTGAAGCCCTGACACAAACTCTATTGACATCAATAGAAACACACTGTTCTCCTCTACCTCCACCAGCTTTCAATCAGAATAAAATCCTTAAACAGCAGCAAGGAGAGCAGTTAGCTTTACTGGCAATTTGCGTTCTGCTTTGTGCCGTGGGAGCCTCAGACTGGCCTGATCCTCCCGATGCTGCCGGCGGTACAAACCGAACAGAAAAATGATCTCTGCCCCCATAACCTGCCACCGTCAGAACAGGACCGTGACATCAGAACCTTGGAGAATATTTGGAGTGGGATGGGGAAACAGATAAGAGATTAAAAAAAAAAAAAAAAAAAAAAAAAAAAAAAAAGCCCAGTTAGCATAAAACATTTTGTCACAGGATATTAGCTTCCCTTGTCATTGCTAGCTGCTCCGGGGAAAGGTATGCTGTTTTGTTTGTTAGATTTAGCTTTATTTTTAATGAATCTTGAAGGGATGATATTAAGGCGGGTTTTAATATAATTACATGGAGCTTCTCTCTTGCCGCGCAGAGAAAAATGAAATGCTTATTTGACAATGAAACAAGACAAGCCTTGCTTTTAGTAATGCAAATTTTATTTTTTTTTTTTTTTTTTTAGGCACCTAAAGCCTGCAGAATTTCTGAGGTTTGGTCAGAGAGGGAGGGTTGGCATTTAAATGAGTGTGTTGCCATGCTTATCTGTGGCTAGTTGTTTTGCTCACCTGATGGTCTGAAGCGGAATCTGGCTCCGCTTGCCTGTTGAGGGGGAGCTGCTTGGGATGATTTGTGTGAGTTGGCCGGAGGCCTAAGTGGTAGGCTGGATTCTGGCAGTCTCAGATCGAGCAAAAGAAGGGCTTGGAGGTAGAACTGGGACTGTGATGCCCAAAGCATTAAGTAGGCAGGAATTCATCTCACATCCTCTTGAGAATGCCAGTCAGAACACCTGTGATCTGCAAACTGAGAATCTCTTTCCCTGAGGCATTGAACAGCCAGGTGATTCCTTTCAAGAGTCCTTCTTGGTTATGAAAAGGAGAGCAATATTCCTTTGGCAAATTAGTCTGCCAACTACTCCATTCACCTCTCTGTCTTAAAGCCTTGATTGCTAATCTCAGCAAATTTAGGAAATCACTACTTACTTAAACTCACTACAAATCCAAAGCTAAAAATTCTGTGCTTTAAGAGAAGGAAGATTTAACATCTGGTTCTGCAGATTATTTCCAGACCTGCAGAAAGTGCAGCCATACGAAGGATTTGGGCACTGTGAAACGGGGCAGGCCGGTTCGGTTCAGCAGTTGCTCAGGCAGCACGAATGCGAACATCTGTGGGGTGTTTCAGATGAGCTCTTTTGGCTGAGGGAAGTGTTGTCTGAGCCTCAACAAAATATCTGAACTGGTGGGATCCGTAACCCACCTGCTTTTCCTAGCCGGAACAGAAAAGCAAAAGCATCACCAGCTAAGAATGAGTCAGTAGCATCTCAGTATTATTTCATAATAACTAATGTCTAACTATCACAGATGGACACAGAGATGATTATTTGCTGAAAGGGAGAATCCCCACTTTTATCCAAAGTCTAATGCAATAATTTCATTAGCTTCCATTTCAACCTTTTTCAAGAAAAAGCTCTTAATACTTAGCCTTCCTATTCCCTCACAGATACTGAATTGCGTGATGTTTTGGCACCACACCATTTTTTTGGTAGTTGTTTACTAGTGTGTGAAAAGCTGTCAGCACCTTGCTCTAAGGATAATTTATAACCGAAGGCAGCGCTGGGTTAGGCATGCAGAACAGGCTTCCCTGCTTGATTAATTCAGCATCTGAAAGCACGTCTTGAACAGGAAATGTCTGAGTTTTAGCAGCCTGAAGGCAACTTCTGGTGTACGCTTGTATGCAGACACCCTTCCTCTCTGTTAAAGCCTCGGGTCCAAATGCCTGGAGATACAAAGTAGGAAGGGAATTCATTCTGCATTTCTCTGTGTGACCTTTCTTACTTTATAGAACTGTATTAAATTGCCAAGTTTTCAGGATTTCAGAAGGCTGCAGGATAGAGCAAACTTAATTAATGTACAAATTACTGTGCTTGACGTGGCATCTAGGTAAGGGTTCTTCCCTAGCCTTGCACTGGTGGGTAAATCTAGCCTTCTCCTGTGGGGCTGATGCACCTCGAGCCAGCTCGGGGTGAATGTCTCCACTTACTGGCAGAGCCCTGTGGTCAGGATTGTCCTGTCTGCCCTATCCGAGTCTCTGCTTTTGAGATCATGGGTGAGCTGCTAGAGCCGAAACACGTAGCACGTGCATTGTGGACTGATGTCCCAGGCAGGGACAAGCTGGACCAAGAAGCATCTGAAGTTTACAGAGGAAATCTAGGATGTCATCGTAGCTCCCCCAACACTCCCTATGGAGGAAAGGTTCAAAAGGCAGCTAATCCGAGGAACAAGCTTAGCCCAGTGTCTGCGAGAACATGTTTTGGAAGGGCTGGTTTTTTGTTTTGGTTTTACTCTGAGGACAGATTCTTTTTCAAGTGAGTATAAGCTGATTTTGAAATAGAAAAAGCAACGTGGCAAATGTGCATTTAGGTACAGAGTTAAAAGCAAATACATACCTTTGAAAGAACACAGACGGGTACTCAATAACCAGCTACTTACAGGGTGTAAGTGCTGTTACCTGGCTCGCTGCAGACTTGCTCAGTGAAAGCACAGAGGAAAATGATGTGTACTTTAAAACTACCCTGTTCTTTTTCTCCATTTTGATTGCCCCTTCTGTAGTGTAGTGTATGGTGTAAAATCTTCTATAGTATGGTATGTAACACTACGGAGTTTTAACTGAGGGTTCAGTCCAAGTTCTAAACAAATTCCCATAATGTTTTTCAAATAGAAAATTGTCTAAAGTGCAGTACCACTTCATAAAATTGTTTATGATCGTAGTTCTCTTCAGTTCAACTAATGGTACAAGCCTAACTGTAGCTTATTGAATGAGAAGTTTTGTCTGTCTACCCACTCATTGCCCCGAAGCCTGACTCACCTTCTAATAGTTGGATCCTGAAGTAGGCAATTAGCAGCAGCAGGAGTAAAGTCACGGGCATAAAGATCCAACCAAAGAGAATGTAGCCCGGCAGCTCCCTCAAAAACTCGGAGAATATGTAACTTGCGCTCATTTTCCTCTATGGCAGCCGTGCTGAGCAAGATCTGTCAGATCTCCAAGTGTGGACCTTATTTATCCTGCTTTCTTCCTTTTTTTCCCTGCATCCACGTTCTGCCCTTTGCTCGGGCCATTATCTCTTTTTGGACTTTGGTTTGTTTGTGTAGGCCTGTGATTCCCAGTAGGACTGGAGTTCACTTGCAGAGTTACTCAACCACAAAGTTTAAAAGGGCATATTGAAGTAATGTAGGGCTTTGAAACCTTTGGATATGTCGGGCTGGGCAGAGCTCAGTATGTCTGAGCTGCTCCTTTGGAGCAATATGGGTTCCGTCACCTGCTAATGTTGTACAGGCTGTTCTGAATGATAAGCACCCTCTTTCTAGATATATTATTAATTTTACAACAGATCTCAAATGCTTGCTCAGGGTGAAGACCCTGTTATGCCTACCACGCAGGCACAGGTGAGGTCTCTGCTCTGAAGAGTTTTCAAACCAGACCACTGAGGCAGCCAGCAAGTGACCGAGCGGGTGCTGTACCAAGAGCATTTTTTCCAAAGAGCAGCTGCAGAACAGTGAAACTCAGGAGGGTTTCTTTTTCAGTAAAACTGATAATATGCAATTTTTTTTTTTTTTTTGGGGGGGGGTGGGCAAAGGATTGAAGAACCTTTTAAACATTCAAGTCACTGGATTTGAGGTGTTCAGTGTGTTCAGTTTTTCCCATCTGGTCACCAGCCTATGGCAGAACTGTGGCTAGGACGCATTGATTGGTTTAAAAAGATGATTAGTGATTTGATGGCCCTTCCCTACACCTGCAGGTTTCTGAAAACGTTTGGGTAGTAGACCTGACATCTTGGAAGCGCTATTTCATGCAGGCTGCATTGACTTCACTTGGGGGCAGCGCAGAATCTCGCTGCTTGACCTGCCCGTGTGCTTGAATTGCAGGAAAGACGTGCTTCAGGTTGTTGGAGATCAGGTTGGTCTACCTGAACATTGAGTTCAGGCTTATCAAATCTATCAAATCATTGAGTTCAGGCTTATCAAATGCCTACTGAAGGCATCAGGTAACATTAAGCATTGTGGGTTTGTGGCTTCAGCAGCTTGTTGTGACCTGGACAAAAAGTCTGGCTCATTTCATGTGCATTGGAGAGATGGTAAAGATTTTACTTGTTTAATACCTACCAAATATGAAATTGAACCATGGGCCCATGGTGAAAAAAAAACATATTGAGAGCAGTTCTCTCTGGGCATCCAGAAAGGATGTACAAGATTTGCTTGACTAATTGAGTAGGTGGGTAGGCTGGAGCCAATGGGAAATGCACTAGATTTGTAGATTTTCAGGGGAAAGAGGTATTTATATGTTTGCTATGTTTTCTTCACCTTCCGTATTCAAAAGGCAGATAACCTCACCTAATAATTATTTTAAGTTTGTAATTTTTTTTGGAACTGTAACATATTTGAGATCCTCCCTTTGTGACAAGAAGTGATGGAGAATATCACGTTTGCAGGCAAATTCCTGGTTTTGTTAATCACCTGCTGTTGTGATTGATGAAAGAACAAATGGAGCGTGCCTTATTTCATGCTTATATTTGTTTGGCTTCAGCTTCTAACTATTACATCTTATTCTGCCTTTTCCCACTAGATGTTTGACCTCATTCGTAAAGTGCTTTATGATCTACTGATGAAAAGCATGGATTAAAAGCCAGGTGGTGAGGATATTAATATTATTATAGGCCCATCTGTTGCCAGATAATTCCTTCCTTGCATAGATACCTGTCAGCTGTGATCAATAAATTCCTTAAACTTTTCTTTTTTTTTCCCCACATAAAAAGTTAATTCAGTTTTTTTTTTTTTCAAGCTATCGTGTATGTTAGTGTTCTGGTCTGTAAAACAGTTGCAATATTTTGATGAACCCTCTTCCAGATCCTTTAAAAATTCCTTCCTAACTGGTGTTCTTAAAAAACACCAACAGTATCTTGAGCAATCCGAGAGCTCAGCCTGCGAGAGTAAAGTCTGTGACTGAATTCCAAGCGTTGTGACATTGCAAAACGAGCCAGGGGGGTATTTCTCATTGATACACGTGCGTGGCTCACGGTGACATTAATGGGAACTAAATGCCTGCATACAAGGGCAAAACAGCCACTTGGATTTTTTAATTGGTTTTCCTGGTGCGCCCGAGATACTAGTTCTTTCTGTCAAATGCGCGTCAGGGGAGATGATGGAGTGTGTACCTGCCTTGCTTGTCACACCTGACTCTCGCGGGGCCGGACAGCTGGTGGAGGCAGAGCAGACAGCTTGGAAGTGGTTAGTTTCTGCCCAGGAAGAATAAGAAAAATTCTCAACCCTCAATGTTTGTACAACCTCCCTGTGACGTGGCAGGTGTCCACTCCGGTCACAGCAGCTGCCCCAGGAACAAAACTTGGCTAGCGGCAGACATGTAAAGCAAGTTTCTGTATTGAGGCAGGACAAATGCGGGTGGAAACAAGGTTAAACATGTTTTTACCGGGAAGGCTGGGCTGGCGGCAGGTGTGCGTGCTGCCGCGCAGGGAGTAGTATTGGGCAGAGGGGGGCTTCGGCGAGCCCCGGCCTACAGTGGCGATGCCTCACGCGGCTCCGCTCTGCCATCGCGTCTTCCGCAGCCAAAGGAAAACTGGGAAATGTGGGCCAGGCGTGGATTAGTAACGCAGGAACATATGGTTTCCTGGATGATCTGTGAAGCTTGGGTGTATTTGGGAAAATAGATGGATTCCACGACCTTTGCGAAAATGCCAGTGACTTCTCACCAGTTGGAAGGAAGCGACCGATTGCTCGTCACCCCCCTGGCGCTGCCGGCCCTGCCGTACAGGGCGGACCTGCCGAAAGCCCCTTTTCTGGCTCACAAGAAATTTGGCCATTTAAAAATTTTCCTTTTGGCTTGAATCAGAATCTTAATTTCCTGTGAAATGGAATTTAAGGAACATTAATTTTAGAGCTGCTAAAACTCTTATTTCAGCTGTATCATTTTGATTATTTACACAAAATATGAACACAAATGAATTCATTCAAGCTTTAAATGACTTCTGTTTCCAAAACCTGCCAACTAACGTTAGATATGGTGAACATCACGCCTACCTTGTTGGAAGGAATTACTTTAACTTCTCATCTTTGTGTGCGTTAAGCAACACGTTCTTGTTGAATATTTTGATTCAATTACAGTTTCCAAAGGAAAACTTTTTCTTAAAGTTTTTAGGTGGCTTTACTAGGGAATACAAAAAGGGAAAATAATACCTATTGGAGCTGAGGGGAAGAAGATCTGCCTGTGGAGACTCCTCAATAAACCAAAGAAATCCCTAGTTATTGCAGGTGTTTGAGAGCCTTTTGGGTGGTAACCAAGACGCACACGCTCTGTAAAGGCAAATCGCCCGCGTGCACGGCAGCTGAACTGGCAGAGCTGAGGTTGTTCTTTCTCAGGGAAACATTCAAAAGGCTTCTACGAGAATGAAATTTTTTTTAAAAAAATCAGTATTTCTGTAATTATGGTGGAAAGAGGAGGAGGGGGTTCGGCCCGGGCTCAGTGAGGACAGAGCCTTCTGGCACAGACCAGCAGACTCACGATTCTCCCTGAGCCAGGGTTGAAACTTGACCCCATGGGGATGGATATTCCACAGGTGTCCCCTGGCCCAAGGAGGGTGTTGGTAAACTGTGTCCACTGCTCAGGAGACACATTTTGAATGGAAAAAGGGCTTTAGTTTAACCTGGGCTGTCAAGCTAAAAGGCTTCCTGAAAAGTGTATTAATTTTATTAAATTTAGATCCTAATTGTGCATTTAGATCTCCTCTTTCTCCTGGATGTTCTGCTAGAACACAAAAATCCTTTATTTTCCTCTTCAACCTAAATTCAATAAAGGCTATTAGATCAGATAGTTTGATATATCACTTATATATATATATATAAGTGATATATATATATATATCACTTATAAATACTTAAAGGGTGGGTGTCAGGAGGATGGGACCAGGCTCTTTTCAGTAGTGCCCGGGGACAGGACAAGAGGCAATGGGCACAAACTTGAGCACAAGAAGTTCCACCTAAACATGAGGAGGAACTTCTTTACCCTGAGGGTGGCAGAGCACTGGAACAGGCTGCCCAGAGAGGTGGTGGAGTCTCCATCTCTGGAGACATTCAAAACCCGCCTGGACGTGTTCCTGTGTAACCTGCTCTAGGTGACCCTGCTCTGGCAGGGGGGTTGGACTAGATGATCTCCAGAGGTCCCTTCCAACCCTATGGTTCTATGATTCTATGATTCTATGATATCTTTATTATTACAGGCAATTTCATTTCCTTCCATGTCCTTTGTAAAATGCAGTAAATTGATTGATTGAGACTTGTTTTCCCGAAAAGCATTTAGCCTTGGTTTGAAAACATGAGGAGACGGAGAATCATCTATCCCTTTCCATGGCTTCTTCATGATGTAAAATGCTCGCCTTGTGTCTGGTTTAGAGTTTGCCACCCTTCTGCTTCCAGCTGCTCGTTCTGCTTGCCCCTTCCTCAGTGGGTCAGGGAGAGTTTGGGGACCCCGTATTTTTTCCCTGTGAAAGTACTTATGCCTTGCAATGTCACTTCTTGATCTCTTTCCCGTTAAACCCCATGCACGGGTCTTTTAACTCCTTACAGTAGGCATTTTTTTTGCCTACCCTTGAAACATCCTTGCAGGTTTTCTGTGTGTTCTCTGATTTTTAAAGATACTGTTTGAAATGTGGGCACACCAAAGGCTGCAATCTTGTAATCGTGTCACCTGCGGCACTCCTAAAGGTAAAATTATGTGTTTATTCGCACTTGCTGCTCTGCTGTTCACTCATCAGAAGGGCTTATTAGCTGGGATTGCTGGAGCGTTCGGAGGCACTTGCGGCATTGCACACCTGCACTGGGTCTCAGTCCTCGGCAGGATTGGGGTTTCCCAGGACAATCTTTAACAAGATTAACAACCTGTTAATCTTGCTTCTAAATGTAAAACCTTGGTTTGGAAATGTTGCAGTGCTCTTTCTTGTAATAAACCCAGCCTCTCAAATGATGCGGATCGCGCAGCCTAACTGCTATGTTCTCCTGATGGCTTACCAGGAAGCCTTTGGTCATCTGCACTTTTTAGGAGTGGTGATTTTATATCAATTTCTACTTTTTTTTTTTTCTCTCCTACTTTACCTGTTTTCCTATTTTCTACTTTGTTGCTTTTCTAGTACAAGCATCTGTGTCTTCACATGGTGAATTAGTACAAGTTATTGATCCAGCTGAAAAGCTGCATAAGCTGTTTCTGGGCTTTGAGGGAAAGGTATTAACTAGATTATTTTTTAAACCGGATCTGTTCTCTGATTGAGTTTACTGTGTGGGCATCCGCCAGGGGATGTGGCACAGGCTGTGAGTTGTGCGGAGGGGGTGACGAGCAGCCCTTTAAGAAGGAGCCCCTTCCCCAAAGCGGGGCAGGAGATGGAAAGGGCTCTGCTGCAAAATGCCTGATGGTGGCCCCACCAGGAGCCCCGCGTGCAGCGACTCCCCCGTGGATATGGCTTTTAAGATCCCTGCAGCAATTCCTAATTTGTTACTCGTGTGCTTTATTGATACAGAAGTGTGATTACTTTTTGATGAGCACATCGTGTGTTACTAATTCCAGTGCCTTAGGACATCTAAGTGCATTGAAGCTGCGGTTGCCTTTATCAAACAAACTTGTAATCTCATTAACAAACTAACAGCTATTTTGCATAAAATGTGCGAAGTAGCTTATTTATATTCCAATTCTCTATCTGTCTGAACAATTTTTGCATTCTTCCTGCCTTGCATTTATTTTTCTTACCTATAATTAGGCCAGATCATTTGAGCGTTGGTATGAATATAACGGGTTTCTAATCTCCTGGACGTTATGCTTAAGATTTATGAAAAATGAGCATCAGTGAAATAAAAACCTGGTTGGTCAACTTCTAGCACTCTTCTAAGCTTCTTGATTTTCAAAGTATTTCTGTTTAGTACAGTTTTTCTAAATTTCTGGTTTTTATTAATCACCTGTACAGGTGAATATGAATCTATCTGTGCAGAAGCATCTGGCAGTGGTACCAGTGGATGAGCCTTCTTTCCGAGTACAAACAAAAGTATTGAACAGTAATACTTCCTATATATTATTGTTTAAGCCATCTAGATATGGGCTGCTGTGAAGAGATCTCTTCCTTCCAGTATAGCTTTAAAAGAATGGGGAAAAAAAAGTAACATCCAATTTTTCCTACTCCTTTGCAGCTTTTTCCATGGTGAGAGGAGCCGAGGTGTCTGTTTTCTGTATTCATGGCTTCATATGTGTTGCTTGCAATTCTTCTTTTTTTTCTTTTTTTTTTCCCAAGAAAATAAGTTTATGGGATCACAATATTTCACCTTCCTAATAACTCTTAGCCAACTTCAAAAAAAAAAAATTAAGAGGCATAAAAAGCTCAAAGTTACTTACCAGTAGTGTGAGAATGAGTGGCTCAGCAGAAGAAAAACTGCAGTTAGGGCCCAAACGGAGAGGAAGGAGAGCAGAGCTCAGCTCCCATGTGTTCGGTTTGGGAGCAGGACACCAGCCACCCACGCCGTACCTGCTGGCCACACCACGCCAGCACATGTAGCCACTTGCCCCATTGTGGTATCACAAGGGGCATGGGTCCAACTGTGGAGTTCTTACAATGACAAGGGGTTTAGCAGCAAAGGGTACGAGCTCATAGAAAACTAGGCTTTGCTACTGCTGCTGCTTGTGGGGGAAGATTATTTCTAGCTGCTGCCTTTCCCTTTTAGCCAATAGGGAATTTTACTTGAAGTCATGCCTGTCCTTGGCTGGAAATATGACCCTGCAGAGAGTCAGTAAATGTTTCTTTAAGAGTTCTCATTTGTATTTCTGTTAACTATAAATTTATTAAGTGTGTTGGATGTTTTATTGAGTTAATAAATATTTATTCTTTTCCATCAGGCAATTTTGCTAAAAGTTTTGGAAATAGGTTGATTTCTAATACCCATTTTAGTGTGTGTTCCTGGTTTCTTGTTAGAGTTGCCCACTGTTCACCTGTATCTAATACGACGGGTTCCCAGCGACTGCTCTGTAAACAGCTGCGGTCCCAGCGCAGGGATGATTTCACCTGTACCTGGCATAACCCAGTCCCCAGTGTCCCTCCCTGCCACTGAATCCCATTTCTGTTAGAAGCCCATAGATCTTTAGAAGCCATATGATGAATGGTCGCTGCGTGAGACTTTCGAGCAGCAGTGTATTAAATGGAAGGGTATCTTTATCTTTTGAAATAAACACTGCAAAACAAACCCAATCTCTTTCCATCCCATCTCTTGCACGGCTCACAGCTGCTTCCCGGTGTGCTTTTCCCCTTGATCAGTAAAGAAGAAATCAATGTAACATTCAGACAGTGTAGACAAGTGAGTGGTGAAAAACCACCCTGCTCTGACGTCCCAGAAAGGCAGAGCAAGGCTGAACTGGGAATAGCTGTGCGGCGGTAGCACAGTGCTGTCTCTCTGTCTAACCCATAACCCTCGTCCCCAGCTATAACGGCAGTTTGCTCTATTAGTGTTTGCTCGCTGACAGGTCATTTTTCAGCTGGCAACAAACAAAGCCCCAAGACATGCTTCTAGAAACTGGGACAGATTCAACATTCATCTGGTGCCCCGATTTGTAACTGATGCTGAAACCGCTATGTAAAGGTCCATAGAAGTGATCAGAGCAGTTGTAGAAATTGAGCTGATTGATTGGTTTTTTGGTTTGTTTTTGGTTTTTTTTTTTTTGTTTTTTTTTTTTTTTAGCTGGCCTGATTTTAAATGTGTTATGCCATTTATTGCCTCTTGGTTAGCTAATACTTCTTGATATCACTTTGCAACATCACTGCTACCCTAGTACTGCTACCCTACCATACCTCGGGTGGTTTTGGGTCCCCCCATGTAGCTATAGTGAAATGCACACTTTCTCTGACCGCTTCCCCGCAGTAAAAATGGATGGAGGGCAGGCTACAGGGGCAAGATTTACAGCTGTGCCCTGCTCGCTCAAGAGGCTGGACTGGGTATGCCCCTGTCATCTCCTGTGCGTCTGCTGGGACAGCCTGACCCCAGTCCTGGGCAGATCCCGGGACACCTGGCTGGGGCAGCCACGGCACGGATGGAGAGGAAGACTACTCAGTGCCACAGGTTGTTTTTAACCCCTGTGAACAAGCTACACCGGGTGTCACTAATGCAAAAGCCCCATTTTATTCCCTGGCTAAATGCGCACAGGCGTGTAGGTGTACTAGATTTGAGGCATGGCTCTGCAAAGTTAAAAAAAAAAAAAAAAAAAAAAAGTGGCATCTCCCAAATCAGAGTGCTTTTTAAGACATGTTAGCTTATTTGTGTGCCATAAAAGTGACTTTAGCCATGATGCCTCAGCTGCTTTTCAGGATGGCTGAGGATTTTGCAGTATCTCCGTTTCAAGGTCCTTAGTAGACAAGCTTGAAAAAAAGCCCAGGTTTTCATAGAGTCGGTAGAGTTGCAGAAAACTCAAGATCTGCACTAAAAGTGTCTGTGTCACTGTTGCCAGTAACCCGAGTCTTTTAAAGTTACTCATTAAAGGTCTGGCAGACATTTTATGTAGGTTTTCCCTGTGAGATTCCCTCATAGCAAGCTGAACCATGACTCCCTTCCGGGAGAAAGATGCTCCTCGGTGCAGCCCAGCGCCAGGGAGAAAAGCTGCTGGTTAAACAGGGGTGAGCTACGGTTCCATCAGAAACTTATTGGGCTAAGGCTTAATGTAACCTGGGGGGAAAATAATTTACAGTGAAATGAAGAGTGTGTTACCGTCATTAAGTAATGGTGGAGAGGTGCGTGTGTGTGCACAGCTACCTCCTCTGTCACACTGGCTGGAAGGAAATAAAATCTCTGTGTGAGAGAAATTCTCAGCTTATCTGCTACTGCTAGCAAAAGCTGTGGTTAGTTTAACGCTTTTTGTCAGTTAGGTAGTACTCGGTTAATGTGACATGAAATAAAATGGCATGAGCACATATCATTCTCTGTTATGTATTCCTGGCGAATGCTAATTAATTTGTCATTCCACTTTCCATGCTGTACATTTACACAGTAATGAGTTGTAGCCATCTGCTGGCATGAAATGATCTTTTTTTTTTTTTTCTCTCCCCAGAAAGGAGGAAGGCAGACAGCCCTTCATGTTTTTTCCTTATACTGTAACATATCCAGAAAACCTTATGCTCAACCCTGACACTGGCATCAACAAATGCTGTTTTACCCATGCAGCTATGTAAGACCAAGGAAAGAGTTTGTAACCCTACATTGCTTGACAATTTAAAATAGCTGCTGTGAATGTTTTGACGTGGGGTAGTTTCATGTAGTGTTTTTAAAAAGACACGTCTGCATTTTTTCCCTGGATGAGGAATGCACTTTAAGGTCTTTTACTCATTAGACTGATAAGGTAAATATACTCCGTCCTCGTCAGAAAACCGCCCTATAGGCAGCAGCTTCTTGAGCATGAATATTAAACCACGCAGAGCTGTGGCAGCAGGATAAAGGAGCTGCAAACTGATAAAATAGAAAGAAGGGGAAATAATTGAGACAAATGTTTCCTGCTTGAAAAAGGTATGGCTGCTTTGAGGATCTACTGCCCCAGTTTGCTGACTTTTCAGATTGTGGGCCCGATTTATATGGAAAATGCCGATAGGCCCTGTAAAACCTGATCAATATAATAACAAATATATCTGTAGTGGGGGGCAAGACTATTTAGCTGATTTGTACAGGTACTTCAAGACATTGATTGAATAGTTGATCCTGAAGGATGGGAGTGAGGGTAAATGAAATTGCTTTAAATTGCAATAAAATGCTTAATGACTCAGAACCTAGGGGATGGTGAGGACATAGTTTTCTTATCTTGTAAAATCTGAAGCTCATAAATGCTCTTTTTCCCTCTCTTTTAAATGTTAATTTTAGACTAGAACTAAGCAATAGCCCAATGGCAATATGAGCATTCATTTGTGATAAAATGGTGAGGTATTTTGGGTTGAACAGAAAACTATGGAGCTTCAGAACCTATTGTAAAAACCTTCTGTTGAATTGTAATTGGCTTTGTCAAATTGACATTTTCCATAAAATAATGTTTTGACTAAAAAATTGCAGTCCACCCCTATTTTGGTCATTCTCCATTCCCTTCATGACCTCTTACTGTTGCCAAGCCAGATGCTCAGAGACACTGACTTGCAGGTCAAGCAGAAACCACACACACTGTTCTTACGACATTTGTTTGGCCACTTCAGAAGCTTGTAAAAGAACATGTCCCTTTGCAGAAGCCATGACGGCTCTTCCAAATCAGGTTGTATTTATCCAGGAATTGAGTAATCCTGTCCTTTTATTCCTTTATTAGTGATTCTACTAATTTGCCTAATACAGACATCAGCTTTACCAGTTCTTTTATCCTGGAGTTCCCAGGGTCTCTCTTAAAACTCAACGTCTATTTTGCACCATCAAGCCCTGAGATACCAAGGCAGTTTTAACTGGTTACCCACCACTGTTGGTACCTCACCTATTTTATCCTTAATTTCTCTTAGAACTTCTCAGGGAATAATGGGGATTTGTTAGTGTTCATTTTCACAATTTGTTCAGTAAGTACTTCTACAGCCACTTAAAATTTCACATATTTGCTGCCCCCTTATTTTCTACCAAGGAGTTCCAACACTGGAGTCTACCCAATTTTTTCCAGAGTGGGTATTTACAAAAGGAATTAATTTGACTTCCCTGCAGTGGCTTGGCCAGGGGCTGCCCTTGTAGAGATGTCTGATCTTTATTTAAAAAGTACCTTAAATATATTGACTCCTCGGAGGAATAGAAGTCACAAATGTCAGGAAGATCAAACAAAAAGGATGGGCAGGAAGAGCTGCAGATATGTTTACTGTACCGAGGACTCTAACTCACCATGTGCTATCAAGCCAGCTTTAGTTGCTGTGGATTGAAAAGGGTACGAGCGCAGAGTAGCTCTCTGGCTACTCGGTGGCTATGTGCCCCCAGGCCAGATTTTTACCTGCCCTTTCAACACATGGTGGCAAATCACTAGTCCTGGTGAGCATCCGCCAGGGTAGTAATCAGAGGGTAGCTGTGAATTCACAGCCTACTCCACCTGCTCACACATTTTTGTGTATATGCGTATGCATGCATGGATCTGAAGACTGTGATTTGTCAGTCTTGAGTGTCTGGGCAGTTCTATTGTTTACAAAAACAGAAACAACATGGCATCTGCAGAGTTACCATCATCCATAATTACTGTTGCAGCATGATTCTTCTCTGGTAGATTGAAAGGCTTGAGAGAAATTAGCAAAAATACACCTTTTTAAGTTTTCTGATTGATTTTCTTCCCCCATCACCTATACAGATGTCTCTCCCACACACTGTTTCTTCCATTCGTGCTGTTTTTATCTTGGTAGCATTATCTGTTTTCACTTATAGTTAGTTGTGTGACAGCAACCTGCTGATTTTTCAATGGCTTCCCACAGCATTTATTATCTAGCACTCTTCTTCAATCAGTGGATCACAGAAGCACAGTGCACTCAGGGATACTCAGATAATGGGTTACAATCAACAACATTACAGAGATGTGCTCTCCTATCTTTCTGTAGTGCTTATTTGTGCATTTGGCAGAGAGTCATAATACCAACATTTGAAGCTGTAATAACCCTTTCTACCTAAGGGTCCCCAGGTGTTGTGCAAAGCACTGATAGATTTGCTCTCTCAGATGTGCTGGGGACTTCAGTGCCTCCTGGGAATGATGGGATTAGCGATTCCTGTTTCACAGCCACAAAACTAGTATTTTACCTTGTCTTAACAAATTCATAGGAAGAAAACAGCTTCCTTATCTTCTAAGCATTTAGGAAGGAAGGAAGGACTCACAGGACACCCGTAGCTGGCAGATTTCCCTGGAGCTGGTTGGAGGCAGAGATGAATCTCATTTAATCAGAGTGGCAGGGTATCTTAGTGTATCTTTATTTGCTCATAACCAAAGAACTAAGAAACATGTCCCATGTCACAAATCAGTGTGGAAAAGGTGGGATGGCACATTGACAGAAGATAAACAGGGGCTTCCTCTGGGCTCTGAACGCAAGTGAAGGTGGTGGCTGTAGTTTAAAACGGGCCCGTCTCTCTGAGGAAGAAACAAAAGCAGAAGACAATCCAGGGAGATGGAGTAGAAGAAGTCTGGATGGCTGGGGCCTGAGAGAAATTCTGCTAATGGCAGTGTTGGCTGTTGAAAAGTTGGAAAGCAATGAAATGACCTCCTATTTTTTAGTAACTGAAGAGTCACGTTTCTCAGAAATAAATAGACACTCCTCTACCTAATTAACTTCTCTAACTAATAACGTAGGTTGGATAACATAGGTGTTCACTACCAGCGGAAGTGGGAAGGGGACAAAAGAATGGCTCTTATAACCTCCTGTGGTAAAAGAGGGTGAGGAGCACAACATACGCTGCTTCCATTAAGCTAACTCTCTGCTTGCTGGAAGTGAGAAAAGTAGGTTTAAATACTAGTAGCCAAAATTGCAAGGAGTTAATTGTGAAAGCAAATCTTAAATTCTCAGCTTACTGCTGGGACCCTACAAGAGGGAAGCGGCCTGGACAGTAAGGGACTTATAGAGGGCCTTAAACTGTCTGGGAAGTAAGTCACAGGGCAACAAAAGCGGGTGGCTCTGTTTTCAGAAAAGATCTTGAAGGCTCAGAAAGAGGATATATCTGGGTAACTGGGATCATTCCATGAAAAATGGAAGAAAGACAGCATCTTCAAGAAGACAACAAGTAGGAGACAGCCTAAGGAAGTGGTGGGAGTCTTACAGAAAGCCAGACTTGATAGGATTCCCTGCAACCCTTGGAGAAGAAACTCCTCTAGAAGAGTTCCTATGGAGAAGAGCAATTGGAGAATATTTATCTGGGGAAGAACTCATGGCTTTGAACCTACAGAATGCATTGGAGAGGAAATAACAGGTGGGAAAGGGTGGAAGAAGAGCCAAATATATTGTCACTACCCCTATAACTGAGGGAAGGAAAGGTGTTGCTGGTGACTGTCAGTAGTTACTTTTTTTTTTTTTTTTTTTTTGCAACAGTACAGTATCTCTTCACTTCCCTTTCAGTTTTTGAGTCACCCCCAACGCTGGAACATCGCTTGACTATTCCCCATTTTGTACATGTGCCTTTGAGTTTTGCTTCCAGCACGGTCCTTTGAATTTTGAATTTTATCCCTTTCAGACTATTCCTCCAATTGTTCAAATTCATTTTAAATGCTAATCTTCTCATCTTGGTATCACCTACATGCTAACCCATCACCCGAGTCATTGATAAAGATATGGAATAGGTTGGTCTTAGGACAGACTGTGTGACCTGACTTGAATGACCTTCTCATTTGAAGCGGATAGGCTGACATGTTAATGCGCGTCTACCTTATAGGCTTTCTTTCAAGCTCTTTTCTGAGAACAGAAATGGGACTGTATCAAAGGCTTACTAACATCAAGACGTGCTGCATCAGTAGTTTCTTCCCCTGCATGAGACTAGTCATCTTTTCAGAGAAAGAGATGAAAAGATTTCTTACAGCTTGTTCCTGACAAATACAGCGTTGTTGAGGAAGGACCTGCTTTCAGGGCTGGAAGCTCTGCAACGACACCAGCCAAAATGGTGGAGCATCAGATTTCTTGATAGAAAGTTAGTAGCTTTTTTCTACTCATATCTTTGGACAGATGTGGTTTTGACATCCTCTTTCAGTTTAATTTCTTGTCAAACATATGTACTAGCTGAACTACAACCATTTTCTGAATATGTTAGCTAGCCCGGTGCCATTAGTGGGGGTTTTTCTATTGCTTTAATTGGCCGGGGCCCTAACTGACTGCAGCCAAAAGCAGCTGAAAGCATGTTTCCATGCCAGCAGGAAAAAATAATTACGCTCAGCAAATATTACATCCTGGCAGTTGCAGCTGACAATCTCTGAACCCTGTAGCTCAAGTCTATTTTAGCCTATACTTATTCAGTTAACAGTTGTTTTATCTTGCAGTAACTAAGGTGGTTATAAAGCTATTTTGTTCTAGATATTAAACTGCATAAGTAATGCAAATGAGCTGAAAATATGTTTTCTATATTCTAGCAATAAAAACAAGTAAGCAAGGAATTAAAGCAGCTTTACATGCCTTTCCTGTTTTTCATTAGCACATGCACACAACAGCACTCCATGTCCAGTTCACTTGGCAAGATACGATGTTAAAGCTCATGCAGCGTTTAAATAATTTCCCAGCACGCTTTCCTTCTCGCTTCTTTTCCATTTACCTTTTTATTATATAGTTTCACTTTCCTTCTACTATTTTCTCATCCTCTTTTTTTTTTTTTTTTTCAGTTAAATAGTTTGGCTGTGGCCCATTCCCAGTCTGGCAGTGTGGAAGGAAGGAATTACCGTGAGCTGGAGGAATGGCTTGCCTGACGTTAAGGTAGCGGGTTTTATACTATGCCTGGCAGAGTATGGAAAAGCCCTCTTACGTGCTGCTGGGATGTGAACTTCTCTGAAGGAGCTGGTGGCTGCCTGGTGCAACGTCTTCTGCCTGTTCCTGGCGCGGGGGCTTTCCCATTGCTGATGGATGCAGGAGGCAGCTGGGCAGGGATCTGCATTGCAAGGGCGAGCGGGTGGACTGGAAGTAACCGATACAGGTCGTTTTGCACTAAAAGTCAATTGTACTTCTGCCCAATCTCGTTCTGAGGTAAAATATAAAGGCCACAGCGTGTTTGTGTGCTTTGGAGGGCAACAATGTGTATTTTCAAGGTAAGTCTGAGGGATAAAGCTTGGGTAGATCGTGAGCTGTTCTACGCAAGACTGAAAGGTAGGTATCTTCCAGAGCAAGCCTATATTCTTGCCAAATAGCACACTGCTGCTTAGAGTAGCTTTTGTATTACTAGGTTTCTCCTTTCCCAATGGGCTGTGCTACTATTATGTCTTCCTGCATAATATTTACCCTTTGTCTGTAATCACATCTGTTAGAAGGGACGTTACCCAGCCAACAATACTTTTGATAGCATATGGTGCTCTTTAATTCAATGTAAGCATTCACAAAAGCATAGAGTGTGCTCTAGTTTTTAGGCCTCCAGCTATCCCCCATGGCTCCCTTTATTCATTTAAATGCACTATCAGAAAGTCAGAAAGCTTTTTTCCTAATACACTAGGCATAAAAAATGGAACCTGAAAGCGTAACAATGGAACTATACGGTGTAGCTTGCAAAGTTCAGTGAATTTAAATCTTGGAGTGGAAACCTGCCTTCCCTTGTAAATAAAAAAAATCAATTAGGTACTTCCATATAGACAGATGGTTGCCTTCTACTAAAACCCAAGTATAAGACAGTTGTGAGCTGAATCATGGCCATGATATCCAACATTTGGTAAAACTGTGAGCAGAAATGCAGTCATATTTTATTGTTTAATTTTCTTTATTGGGTTGTTTTCTGCGCATGGAGTGATTCCCTTCTCAGTTCTTATTTTCGTCTCTTCTTGAAATACCTGCTGTGGAAAATGAGGTGTTTTAGTTTTGCTCTTTAGTATTACAAAGATAATTATTACCGAAAATAGCAATGCTTTACTTTTTAAAAAAACATAGGTGTCTCATGCTGCTTTTTTACACCAATACCTATAACACAGCATGCGCTGCTAGTCAAAAACATTTTGCTGTGTTGCGTTAATCTGCTGCCCGTCATGGACTATACATACGTTGTTCTGGAAGCTTTAAATAAAGCTGAATAAAAAAGACTGCCTTGGAGACTGTATAACCCAAGTAGACAGCAAGACAACCAACGGTTAGGTGTAGAAAAAGAAACAAAAGGCCACAGCAGTCACTGTAATAAGCAACAGACATGGCGCAGTCACCATGACTTTTGGTAGTCGTCACAGCAAGGGAAGTTTTAAGAAATAATTTGAACGCAGCTACTGAGGCAATTTTGAGGTGCTACCTTCTGGATCACCTTCCATACGTAAAAGTGGAGTATCTTGAAACTTCATGGGTATGTGACGCAAACTGGCACCATGAGCCTATCAGTCTCTTGGTATTATTCAGAAAAATAGGTCAATGAGGTGGGACAGAATATGGGATACCCTGGAAGAGGAAAGAAGTAGCCAAGACTGGATGCTCTATAGGAAGAAGCAGCATGAATAGACTGCAAGATGAGATACCAAATCGATGGTCTAGAAAAGGATTCTCTGCAGGTGTGCTCTGTATGGATGAGAGCAGATGGAGGAGAGGGCACAGTTCTGCCTGTCTGAGCCAGGAAGGAGGAGGCTGCAGAAACGGATGCATGAAGATGAAAGCCTCTCACTCCAACCCTGCACACGCACTCACAACTGACTTCGTAGATTTTCGTGCTTTAAAGTGCAGACCTCAACTGCCTCAGTAATCTTTCACGGATTAAACCACTGTCACCGGAGGGACCATGAAGGCCAAGATGAGCTCACAATGTTAGGTTTACCCTTTACTGTTAAATCATACGCAAGTTGAGACTTTATAGTAGCATATATTAGACTTTACCCTTAATCCTAAGGGATTCACAAAGAAAATATCTCTTGAAAAATGTAAATTATGTGCAATATCTAAATTGTTCTGCAAAGCAAATGGCAAAGTTTACACTAGCTTTCTGTGTTACAGACTTATTTTTCCCCAGAAGGTACAAAGTAGTCTGGATGAAATCTAGTGACAAGATGGGGTTTGCGCCCCCCTGGGAATGAGAGGGCTTAATTCCTCATTGCACTTTCCCATGAAAATTCACCAGCTATCATGCTGTACCATGATAACAGGTAACAGAGCATCCCTCTCTCCTGCTTATTGAAGCTGCCTAGTCTGTGAAAACAAAACCTCTCTTTAAAATGCTTTGGCAATGAAAACCCGAGAACTGGAGGAAAACTGATGTTAAATAGAACTTCTATTTAAATTCTTGTTTTCTTGTTTTTATTTGGGTAATTTTGTCAGCTCCCACATGATGTGCATATTGCTTTCAACCACCAGCAGAGCTTTCCATTGCTGTGCAAAGAAGCTGGCAGTAAATTATAGATCTCTGACAATGTGCTTTTTTTCTTTATCCCAGTGGCATCCGCCTACTTCACTACCTCTAAGTTGAAAATGCACCACAGTTAATACAGAAATTCATCTTGATGCATGTAATTGGTAACAAGAGAGGGGTTTAGGCTGGGGTTTTTTTTCCTGATTATTTTCCTTTTTTTAAGGTCTTGGCTTTAAAACAAACATCTCTCTGGAGATCTGCATTGACTTAATTTTTCCAGCTATGCACTTTTTAATGGATACATATCCTGTCTCAGATTATTGACCTGGATATAACCTGTAGTATAAGCAGTATAAAACAGGTGTTAGGAGAAATTCATGACTACTTCACGGTAACCCTGTGCCAAAATCTTGAATACATGTATTGGAACAGCAACTACTCTCATCGTTGTCACATCAGTCTTAAAGTACTTAATGTCAGTCTGTCCTCTAATAGTATTTTAACATCTGTCACATCAAGAGGCAGTGTGAAAACTTGCTGTTAAGCTCCATTTAGCTTAAACTGCTTGTTACTTTGCATTGGTTTCCAAAGCACTTCAAATGTTTAGAACAAGAAAGTTTCACTAAATCTTGGTAAGAATTCAATGAGTGAAGGAACTTCAGCACAGATCTCTTGATGCTCTCACAGGTCAGGCATTCAGGCCAGTCCTTGGACTTCTCTAAATTTTTGGCAACCACCACTTCGATTGACACTTGAGCTTGCATATATGAAATGATCATATTAACTCAAAAGATATTACACAATCTAGTGCCACTTTCCTTAGGATGTGCAATGTTTTCCTTTGCAAAACATCAGTGCTTAAAATTGTCAACTATTTCTTTCCACCAAAGCTTTCTAATTAAATACATCTTTCTAAAGTCTCTATTGAATGGCTTTATTAAGTATGTTTTGTCACTTAAGAGCATTTTGTACACAAACCTGGAGAGAAATGAAGGAAATTCCCGAGGAAGGGAATGGGTTTGCAATATCCAGCGCTACTAACTAATTATGTTTTTAATGTTACAACAATGTCTTGGGGTCCAACAGAGTTAGGGAATCCTCCATATTAAGCAGTTAACTGCCGTCCCCATTCTGGCTGCGTTGAGAACAGACAGCAGAGACCAATATTTGAAGGAAAAGGAAGTATTGCTATCTCCATTTTACATGCAGTGGACTGGTGGAGGGAGGCTAAATGACTGGCCAAAGGTCAGATGGATGGACTTTGTTAGAGTCAGAAATAGAAGCAGGATGGCTGGAGCGCTTAGTCCCAAGACCAGCCCTGCTCTCTTAGATCTCTGATTGCAGTTAAGATGCTTGTTTATAACATTAAAAACCTCAGAAAGTTTGGTTCAGATAAGCGTTCATTCTTCTGAGTGCTTATCTTAGCCTGACTCAAACTCGCTGACTCCTCTGAGCCTGCAAAATGGATGTCTTACAAGAACTGTTTAAAAATATGTTTCTGTATTTTAAATTCCAGTTGGAAGCAAGCACTAAGAGGGGTGAAAATGAAAGATAGCATGAAGTGAATAAATTAGCTTGCAAATCCCAATATGATTTGATCTGGCTGGTTTTGGTGAAAGTCACTCTGGTTCAGCTTTTTCACCCACCCCCCCGCCTTGCATTGGAAAAAACCCAAATTCAATTACTTCCATGTGTACTAGAATTAAAACAATCAGAAGGAGAGATGTTTTGCGTGGACTGTGTGCCTAAAAAACTGCTGGCAAAGCGCTCTCGGCCCCATAATCTCTGAAGTGACTGAAATGCTTGTTTGTGAATGTGTTATAAAAACATTTAAAATGGTATGTTTATGATAATAAATACAGTAAATCATGTGTAATGTTTAATAAGTAGTGGGGTTGGGTTTGGCAATAGAAAAGACACAGCACTTTCGTTAGCAGCATAGAGGCTTAGTTCAGTCTGATTTGGCTCTGGCTTCTGGGCAGATTTATTTTCTATTGGATGTGCTTAGAGTTTCAGTGCAGGTATCTGCAGTCTGTCTCCGTGACAAGTTGGAACAGGCTGGTGCTACTATTCAATGCTAGCATCGCTGAGAACTTCCCATTACACAGACCCTGTTTTCACTTGCTTAAATTTCACAAACCTGAAATGGTTTGGGTCAGAGACATGAATCCCAAGTGGAACAGGACATGGAGAGAATAAAAATCTTCAAGGGGTCTGTAGAGGGTCAGGTAGCAAGAGCTGGACTTCAGAAAAATGAGTGGAAGAACATCTGCCCACCTGAGCTGTCCTGTCCCACAGCTGGAATGAGATGTGAGATTCCCAGTCCGCAGCTACTTGAGGCATGACCTGGCTTAGTGCCCCTCTGAGAGGCTAAAAGCCTAGTCTCATTAGACTCTCCATTAGCTCAAGTAGCAGAAAGTTCTGGCATGGTAACCTGCCCATATGATGACCACTTGGAAATTAGATTTCAGCTCATTTTTTGAAATTGGGAAAACATTTAGCTGACCCACATGAAAGTACAAGCCATACACAGAATATAAAAGTTACAAAATCCAATGTGCAAGAATGAAGATGTCCATGTAATTTTAATTAATCCCTGCATGTCCATTATAATAATCTTTAATTACTAAAATTCTGAATCTTCCTGAGCTTGGTAAAAACAGTGCGAAGGTACTTCTTGATCTTAGAATTTCTCTTGGGGCAAATATGTTGTACTTGAGAACTTCAAAACAAGAGCAATATACACGTATTGCTTTTTTAAATGTAGGTTCATGTGCCAAGCCTGTGCATACAATATGGCAATGCAAATTGCACCATAGCCAAGGGTAAGGACACCTATGTGATTTCTTTACGGTTGTGGGAAAAAAATTGAAAAAATTGAGGTAAAATGTTATTTACTGGTAAAGTAGACCACAGAGCAGAACAATCTAATTTCTGAACCAAATGGACTTTAGGCGGATTTAGCCAGGCTTCTAAGGTACTTTCAAGGCTTCTGGCATCTTTCTATTACTGTGAACGAGTTCAGGCATTCTTTACACTTTAGGAATAATAGTTTTAACTCTGTCCAAGCATGTTATAAAATTATTCTCTTGTGCTGCATATGATATTTTAATGCATCTTAATAGTTTAACTAGTGAAACTGTGAGACTTTCAAGCTGCATTTTTACTGATACGAAAGTTTTTGCAAATGTGGTTTTTAGTTATTTTTAACATTTTAAATTCTTTTTTTTAATTATTTTTTGCAGAGTATTTTACTATCAAACCAAGGTTTAGGGAATTACGATCATAAGGGCTCTTGCCAGTACTTTCTTACTGGAGCTGCAAATAATCCACTATTCAGATCATAACAAGAGTTTAATCCTCAATGCTTTTAGTTTAGAGTCAGTTTTCTGCTTCTGTTTCCTCGCTGCATTCCCTCACAAAAAATTGCTTGTTATACTGCTCTCATTAACCAAAACCACTATCTCCTTTAATAGAAGAGAGTTTGAGAGTTTCTCTTGCCCTGGAAAGTCAATACAGATAAAATAATTTCAGCTGTTTGGCTCTTGATTAAGTTCATGGGAATCCAAAGCAGTCTCATTTATTTAGGTGGAGTAAATCTGGACTTATTAAAGAGCAATTCTGAGCAGAACGTAAATCCATAATTTCAGTAGATCCAGATTCTCTCTTCGGTTTTCTTCCCAGTTCTCTGTGTGTGTGTGTATTATGTGTGTATATATAGGGCTATTGTTGCGTACTGACCTCTAGTGTGGTCCAACTTAACTTATATGTTGGTTTGATCCTAGTTATAGCTTCATTAGTACTTGCAACAATCTGTAAGTGCAACCTCCTTGCCCTTATAAACTTCACTGAAATTTTAAGGAAAATCACCATTTTACTTATCTAAGGCAATGAAAAAAAAGGTGTTGAGATTATTTTCCAAATGGCATTAAATACTTATCATAATCATTATATACTGAAGGAAAAGCTGTTCCTGGGGGGTCTTGGATGCTTCCATGTAGTTAAAAAGCAATTCCTGTTTTCTAAATGGTGACAAACATTTGTCTCCAACTTATATTTATGAATTCAGTGTCAGAGAGCAACGTCAGAGACTTTATGAAAAGAGGGGAGAAATTTGTGGAAGCTCTGCAGAAGATCTGCTCTATGTTGTAGTATTTTTTTTTATTTTTTTTTTTAGTATTTTTGAAAGGATTAAAATTTTAGACACCTCTGAGTTTCTGTGTCACTAACTGCCCCCATTCTTGGCCTTGGCCTCTAAGACTGGAGTTATGGCAACATAAGAAGAATGAGTGAGAGCTGCAGTGAGATTTAATTAGGCTTTCTTCTTCAGAAGTTAAAGCAGCTAGAAGCTTTTAAATGTTTCTGCAGCTTTGACATGAAACAGTTTGGATAACTACAAGAACTGTTGGGACTTCAAAGGATACATCTTCACATCACACACAGAAAAGGAATGCATGTATTAGAGGAAGATCTTATGCCAGTTCAAGTTCATCTGGAAAATATTTTTTGTGCTACAGAGGCTGATGCACCAGCAAATTTGCCCTGGTGCCAGGCAAATCTTTTAAATAAGCCTCAATTTCTGTGTTTTATATTGTGGTATGCTCAGGTCCTCCTCGACTTGTTCCCACAAAGCAGAGAAAAAGTACTCTGCGAAGAGAAATTGTGACTCTGTTCTGCCTCTTGAAACCCTTTCAGTCTTTAAATACAGTCAAACGATGGGCTGTGTGACTCTCTCATCTAATGCTTTTCCCTACAGGCAATGACATCCCACACAAAATCTTGAGCACTTTCCCTAGCCCAGAACCTCTTTGGTGAGCTGTTGCCCCTCTTGGCTTGTGAAGAAGTATTGGCTGCTGCTGTCCAAGATCTCCTGACGGTTTGAAGGAGGAGGGATTATTTCAACCCAATAAAGTCTCCATTTCAGGCCAGCAGGAGCTAGCAAGCAGGATGCAGCAGCCAGAGACCACTATTTGCTGAACCTGTTTTGTGCTGTTCCAGGACAAGCAAAAGCTCCTAGCTCACCAGCAGGCTTCAGCTCAGCTTTCCTACCTGGTCTCAAACCACCCTCACCCCACTTGTTAGGCATCAGAAATGCCATAGCAAGTTCTGAAAAGTAATTCTAAGGGAGGATGGGACAAGATAAAGAGCAAAAAGCCAAGTATGAGAGAGATGTACAGAGAAGTTGGTATGTTTGAGAGCAGCATCTGCTGTGACAGGCTACTGCCCAATATTAGCCATTCATTTACCATTCCTGTTGATCCTTTTCAGCTGAGCTGCTCCTGGCAGGACTTCCCTAAGGGATGGAGCATGACAGCATTGCATTCCTTCTCTCGCAGCCAAACTTCAAGAACAACTGGATATCACTCTGTGTTTTTGGGGTAACATTAGCCCTGAAACTTTCCTGTCTTCTTCCAGGCTTTGTCCAGTTTTTATAGATCTCTTCCTCTTCAACCACTCCTTGCCTTTTGCATCATATTACGTGATAGCTAGTGGAAGGCTGTGTAGTTTCCTGGGTAGGGATGAGACTGATATTCTTTTTGTCTGCAGGCCTATCTTAGGGAAAGTGTTTTGGTCAGGTATGGTTTCTATACATGCAGAAGCAAGAGCCTTCCTCCACAAAGCCTTTGAGGATCTAGAATTGAGATGTGCTCTAATGGTTACTTTGTCTTTACTATCAATTCTGGGCAGTGGCCCTAATACTAACATCAAGACTTGCATGAAAAGTGCCTCATACCTTTGTTCTTGTCAGGTCTTCTACAACTTCCTTGCCATTTCTGTCCTTTGAATGCCAAGATGTCCTTGCGTTGTCTCTAAAATATCTTGTTTACTTCACAGTTATATTTCTGGGTACAGGCTTGCGGGGTGTTAGATGTTCTTGGTCTGTGGTCTAGGCCCCATGTGTTACTGAAATACAAGCACATTTAAATGAGTAAAACCATAAACTCATGCCACTGACACTGTATAAATATTATTTATAGGTGACTGTTTAAAGGGAGATACAACCCTCTTTAGCAATAATGGTTGCAGAATCTTTCTCACCTCTATCACCTTTCCATTTTCTACATGTAAAGAAAAAAAAACAGTATTTCCAGTGCTTAATTAATATTCTTTGCCTCAGATAGGTGTCAGCCATTACACTATTAGCATATCTCATTCTTCCAGTATATCTCCTGAAGAGCAAGCAAGGTTATTCACAGACAATTAAGTAGTCAAGGACTAGAGTTTGTCTTATAAAGAGATTTATTTTGCTTAATAAGTTGCTGTTAGACAGATGCTTCCTGAATCAGTGAATAATCCCTTTGATTTTGTCATGGTGGCAGTGAAAGCTGATGCTTATCAGCCCTAGATAAATCATAGGCCTGCAGAGATCTGCTGCATTAAAAAGTCTGCAATTAGAGTGTCAGCTTCCTAAGAGGAGCCCTGCCCACAGCTGTGTCGCCCCATCCAAGAGAGAAGCTCCATCCTCTGATCTAACAGTTGTCAATAGAACTACTTAGAAAGTTAATATTTGAAATAATGTACCTTGGCAAGACTGTATGATAAAGCCCTTGAAACTCTATTTATTACTAGTTTATTATGTATGTATCTGCAGAAATAATTTCTTATTAAATGTTGCTCCAGCTTCTGTTTAATTTTGGGGGATTTGCATAAGTATTAGAAATGCAGGTTGACAAGAAGGCAGGATAATTATGTGAAAGGTAATTCCAACTTAATGAAGCACTGAAATACTGTCATGGAACAAGTCTCCTTAAAAAGTTATAAGCTGGGAGTGCAGTACAGAGTTTCATATTTAGTCCATGGTAATGAAATATGTTCTTGTTATCCTTTGAATGAATCTATCAAAACTCAAAGTGGTGCTGATTGTTCTTACTTAGCCTGCTAAATATCCTGAGAAATGCAGGGCTGAAGCGAGGAGGTTTTGTTGCACAGGAAATGTGATTTCCTGTGTGCTAATTCCACTCTACCCATTATCACCTGAGGCCTTCCTTGCTTTGTGTACCCTCTTTGTTCCCTTGCCCACCCAGTCTGCATCTCGATATGACAGTGAACAGGGGAAATGTGGCACAGGATCTTGGAGATCAGCCCTGTAGAGTTGCTGGGGGCAATATTTTCAGCCTGAGAAGGCAGCGCCTGGGAGCTGGACGCGAAGAGAGTCCTCCACCACCCAGGCTTGACCCTCCTTCGAATCCATGGCTTTTATGGCAAAGCTTCCCTCTCACCCTGCCCTCATTTCATACCTGTTCCTCTCACAGGGAGAACCCTGAGAAGGTGCTTTCCTTGGCCATTTCGAGGCCTAAGCTGAAAACTGAGAGCAAAGTCAACATATCCCACACTGTGTCATACGAATGAACGTTTCCCCCGCCGCTTCAGTGGTAGCTGTGCTCCTGGAGATTCCCTTGCATCCCCCTTCCTTGGATCTCCTCCTCTTGGCATCTTAATTCCCTGGAGGAAAAGCTGCTCTTAATTTATCCATTTGTTTCACTTGAGTTCCCCCAGCAGGTCTCAGCTTTTGAAATATGTTTCTGTACAGCAGATAGTTGTGCTGTATGCGTGAGGATAGGAGACTTTGACGTATTTACTGCCACAAAAAAATGGGACAGCTCATCTCTGCGATCTCTGTGGTCTCTTTATGAACCAGAGACACCGCGTGTCACGGTGTGTGTGGGGGACAATATGTGAGCAATAACTCTCTGCTCTCTTTCAGAAGCTCTTGCTCAGAAGGATCAGACCCCGAGAGGAGTCCAAGTGACCTTACAAATCCATCAGGATATTGTCTTAGCGAAGAGATGAGTCTCATGCTGTGCTCTGAAAATTGAGGAAGGGGAATTTATTCTGCTGCTGTCACTAGTGAGCGCCAAAAATAGCAACGAACACTTGAACTGGTGAAAACTAACTTTTTCCACCGAGCAAGTAGGGTCCAGTTTTTAAAAAGCTGCTGTGTTTTTCCAGCATGTTTGTGCTCTGACTCGCCAAGTTCTGCCTTGCATACGACTGTATGTAATATGTCTTCCAGGCATGCTGTTGGCTATGGTGACTTCAGGGGTTTATGTGATTTGTAGTACAGGAAATGGAGTACAGGAAATACTAAAAGGATTAGTGTTATAGTTTCCTTGCAATGATCACATCATTGCAAATTTTCTTTTAGTACTTCTGGGCAAACAGGTCATAACGTCTAAAGCAATTTAGAAAGCTTTATTAATTGCTTTTATGCTTTCAATAAATTCTCAGAGTAACATTAGCACATTGACATCTTTGTGCTGGGGTGAGTCGGGTAATTTGCCATGTGTATGTATGTGATCAAATGCAGTCACAAAGTAAAGAAGAACCTGTTCCTGGATCAGGGGATGGTAGTACTGGTATCTGGCAAGGGGTATTTCCACAGAGGGCATCTCCGTCTGGGCTCTCTATTCCAAAAATGATTGTGAACCAGGCGTGTGTCTGTAGTCTTGTGTGTTGACTCAACAAGAAGGAGTGAATGGAGAGCTTGAAGGTACGTTCCCTAGCGCTGGTCCCTTAATTTGAGTCAAGGCACAAGCACGTGCAGGGGTAGAGAAGCTCCTGTTGCCATCAAAGAGTCTAAGAGGGCTGCCCCCGTTGGGCCAGTTCAGCTCCTTTACAGTCCCTGTTGCTCTTGGTGGAACATCAGGCGTAGTCACGGTACAGCTCTGTGTCTCAAACCGCTTTCCTTCTTTTCAAGACTTATTTTCAAGATATCACAGTGCAACCACAGCTACTGAACAAACCTGAGATGTCAACCTTCTAAACAAGTTTTAAAAATTAATTATTAAATTAGCATAAGTCTCAGAGCTAAAAATAGCTGCATTTGGATTAAATACACACAGCTGCTTAATCTGTTTGTAATCCAGTTTTCCCCGTGGTATCTGGCAGTCAGAGCATAAAAAGGCATTCTTGAAATTAAATTACTTCTAGGACTCTTATATACAAAAGCATCTGGATACTTGGGAGGAAAAAAAGGGGAAAATGAACATTGCTCAGACATTGCAGTGTTTATTAAAAGATAAATTCTTTCCAGAGATGTAATTCTGCTTAAAATAATCTTGAAAAATCTTCAGAAGACAATAGGTGTAGAGAATGAACACAGCATATGTGGCACAACATTTCCTTGCAATCCACCCATGCTTGAAGCAATAATAGTATTTTAAGTTACTGATTGCAACTAGTTTTCTTGGAAGTCAGGGTTCAATTTACATTTACAATTGCCTGAAGCTATTTTAATGAGTCCAAATAAAAGAATAGCCCACCTTCAAAGCTGTCTCAGAAATGACACAGAAAATGTTAAGCATACCTGTGGCTTGCACTTGTGTCGTTTGTTATTATTAAACTTATATTGCCTCTGGTTTTGAAATCTTAGGGGAACATTTTTTCTGCAAAGTGGTGCCTTAAAATGTAAATGTGTTTTCTGAAATGTATTTTGTTATCACTTCTGAAATATTTTTGATCTTTTTTTTATTTCTGCTTTGAAAAAAACCAAAAAATCTCTACAGAAAACAAACACGTTCCTTGCCCTTGCAGGAAAAGTTAAGAAAGAAGGAAACAAACCAGCCAACCAGGAAACCTTTTCATGACTGTGGAGTTGAAGTAGTTGTCATGGTAGCTCTTCAGAAAAGGCAAATTTTGGAGGCCTTTAAGAGATATGGGCCTATTTTAAAATAAGCTGCAAAACCACAGCAGCTCCCATACTAAAATAGGGCCAGTTGGCAGGGACTGGGCCTGTGGACCAGATTAGCAACTGCATGCCGGCACTGCACCTCCTTTCCAGGAGCACATCCAGCACAAGTGGTCCTGGAGCCCTCTGCCAGGCACCAGCTCCTGCCTCGTCTGCGCCACTGCTAACAGCGTGCCCTCCTGTGAAGCACCTGGAGCATCCACCCAGGGAGACAGGAGAACGAGAGGATAGCAAGCTTTGCCCTACTGAAGTACTTGGGTGAAAAGACCCAGCTGAGAGTTGTGAAGACAGTATTCACCACGTATTGCTGGTATAATTCACTCGAAGGGGTTGAATTTTTAGCGGAGCTGGGAGGGGTTGGCCAGTGCTTTGCACTGGAACTGCTGGGGCCTGACTGTGCTGTGAGCATCCCTAAAAGGCCAAAAAGGTTTCAAGATTTGACAAGCCAGGTGCTATTAGAAAACAAGCCGTGATCGTCAACATTTTGTTTAGAGAAAACTCTGCATCTAGGGAAGAGACGAGAGAAGTAAAAGGTCTATAAGTCACTCTCTCCCTTCCCTCTGCAGGATTGATGCTTTCTGCTTTAATTTCAGACAGCTCAGTGGATTTCTGATTATAGCAAACTCTGTGCAGTCCTCTGTGGTCCCTCGGAAGGTTGTTCCTGTCACCTGTATGGTGACTTCTTATCTCTGTCCCTCTCAGCAACCTCCCTGCTAAACCTGTGTCTCTCACTGCCTCACCACTACCTTCTCTATGGCACTCTCCGGTCTTCCCCTGCGCAGCTCAGTTGCCTCTTGGAAGACAATCGACCCCCTTCTCTCAGGGGATTTCACACGCTACCATTCCTTTTCCTAAGGGAAGAGCTGGGAACGCAAAACCAAAATGCACACAATCTGCCACCAGTGCTTCACCTGCATTTCATCAGAGCCCTGGGTGAACAGAAAGGTGTTTCTAGTGTTGTAGCCAAAGGGGACCTGGCAGTCAGTGTCCTGGTCTTATCTCAGGGGATGTGGCAAACGTGTCCTGGAATAGCTATTAGCATGCGCTGTCATGCATTCCCATTTACAGGAATAAAAAGGAAAGCAAGAGAGTGCTTCTGGTGGCTGACCTTCCCCCAGTCTCCAGCAGTTTCAGTGTATGTTTGAACTAGTCGGAAATAGCTATTAACTCTGAGGAGTTATAGGGGATAAAATTTGCATTTTCTTTATTTCTTCAAGGTCCAAAAGATAAAAAACATCCTTATTAGCAGCTTCTCTTGTTTGAGGTTTTTTTTTTAGCCTGGATAAATGCTACTTGTATCAGTCAAGAAAGGCACCGAATGCTCTGTAATCTCACGAGATATTAATTTGCAATTTATGGATTATCATACAGCTCTCTGTGCATTATCTTGGGCACAGAAATGCAGTTAAGAAGTCTTTGTCCTCAGTCATTTATTCACAGTTTCCTCACTTGAGCTCATTCATTTCTCCATGAAACTGAACGGGAAAGTGGATTGCTAAGAACATCAGAGTTTAAGTAAGTCAAAACCGAGTTTTATTTTGGTTTTCTGTGTGATGGAGATGGAACAATTAGTGTTTAGCTTTGGGCAGCAAGGAGCACAGGGGAGGCAAGAAGTTTTGCAGCCAAAGAGAAGGTACCTAAAACTGCCTGAATTCAGAACATAGTACTGCGGTACTGAGTCACACCTTTTAAGCTCGTCTAGGCTCAATATCTTGTCCCTGAGGGGTATCAAACCCAGAAGTCTCAAAAAGACTCTCATCACTAAGGTATCTACTTATACCTCTCCATGGTATTCCCAGATGTCTGGGCTAGGGCAGGGTACACTTTCCATATTAACCCATCAAAGGATTTTGAAAGTTTACAGTAGCGTTTGTAAATACAGAAGTCAAAGGAACAAGCCTTTCCCACCAGTTGCATCAGTTATAAACTGCTGAAGTGGAAGATAGTGAATATTTCTGGACTGCTGATTATCAGTGTAGAAATTCTGATAGAATACATCAGGGGACCCAGTTCATTTCCAGCTTAACAGCATTTTGAAAGCCATCACATAGTTTCTTTTGAATGACAACACCCCCTCTGAAATTGAAATCTGTGGAAGTACCTTCATTGCATTCTTGCCTACCTCCCCACTGGCCTCCCCAGGCCACTGCCAAGGATTGAAAGTGATCCCATTGTCATGCTGCCAAAGTAAATTAACATGATTCACAGTTTTCCATAATAACTATTCAGAATTAAAGCAGTTGGTAATTAAAGTAATCCTTGCTCCCTGGTGACACGTGCAGCATGACAAAACAGAAGTAACGCGACAGCAGCAGAACCTGTCTCCTTTATTTACTTGCTGCTTCATTGCCTTGTTCTGCCGAGTGACTGATCTATTGAATTACAGAAGAGCAACTGAGTTAAATTAGAGTGAATATTTGTGGTGAAAACATTAGCATGAAAGTATCTGCTGTGATAGTCCATAAAATAAAATCAATATACTTCCAGATTCACCATGCCCCTCCTGGGCCTGTGGTTAATTTCGCTGCGGTTTTCAGGGAAGCAAAGGAACTCTGCAGCTCATCTGCAGGATGGAGCCTGGGAAACTCTAACCTGGAGAGCCCAAATAAGATGCAAGGCACAGAGTGGGTTGCTTTGAAACCACCTCCACCCAATGTTACATCAGCAGCCTTGGAAAAGGCACTTTTAAGCATAGAAACCAGTTAAAAATGGAACAAAACATTAGTTTAAGTTCTCCAGGCCAGCCTGGGGAGGTCCTAGCAGTGTTGCCTTCTTTAGGGTAGTCTCCAGGAGAACTGTAGTGCCACAGCTCTCTGGGAGGAGGTCTTCCTCCATCCTGCTGGACCAGGTCTGCTTGCTGTATCCCAGGTGGTGGGGCTTGTCTGTACTCAGCCTTCCAGGCCTGGAAAAACAGCACCTTACGACAAAGCAAAGTTGTGCCTCTTGCCTCGTAAGGACTGATTTGACAAAAAGATTGCTTTCTTGTATGATTAGAAGTCTTAGTTTAAATAATAGACTGAATTCAGAATAAACTGATGAAGGGCAAAGAACAGGCTCTTTTTTTTTTTTTTTTTTGAGTTGTGAGATTTTTGTCTTTTTGCATTCATTCCCCAAAATAAGAATGATGACATCTGGATCCTTTGTGTTTTTGTACTGTTCCAGTAGCATAAATCTACACTGCAGTTAAGAAATGTAGGCTCTGGGGAGACCTTATAGTGGCCTTCCAGCACCTGAAGGGCGCCTACAGGACAGCTGGGGAGGGGCTGTTTGCGAGGGCGTGTAGCGATAGGATGAGGGGCAATGGTTTTAAACTAGAGCAGGGTAGGTTTAGATTAGACATTAGGAAGAAGTTCTTTACAATGAGGGTGGTGAGACACTGGCACAGGTTGCCCAGAGAAGTGGTGGAGGTCCCATCCCTGGAGACATTCAAGGCCAGGCTTGATGAGGCTCTGAGCAACCTGATCTAGTTGAAGATGTCCCTGCTTACTGCAGGGGGGTTGGACTAGATGACCTTTAAAGGTCCCTTCCAACCCAACGCATTCTATTATTCTAAGGTTCTATGAAAGTGAAATGCAATTTGTCCTCAAGAGACACTATGTGAATCAGGACAAAATAACAGTTTGAGGTAAAAGATGAAAAATAAGCTTTATTGATGAGTGAAATATTAGGCAAAAGTAGCTGCTTACAAAGTCTTTGGAAGATGGAGATTGAGCACGCTTAGCACAGTCAGCGCAGTCCTTCCTGCAGAATGCTGGGCAGAGGAGTCCAAGGAAGCACAACGAGAAAAGGCTCGTGAGCGAGCTGTGGTGACAGCAGAGATGGGGATGGGATTACACTGATTCTTTAAAATGGCTGCTGAAGGAAAGGCTTGACACTCAGAAACAGTGCCCAAGGAGCCATCAAATGAAGGAGTGGGAAACAAAGTTAAATTTAACTTTAGCATAGTTTGGAGGGAAGATTGAACTGAACAGAAACAATTGGTTCCATCTCATTGGTGTTGCACAAGATGCTACTCCAGGCAGGGCAAAAGCCTCAAAATCATAAACCTTCATCTCACAGTCTGGTCTGACGCAATCCTTTTGTATAATGCTGGCAAGACTCTTGTTCTCCACATGCTTCTGCCTTCTCCCTGTCTTCAGTGACATGAGGGTAATAAATTCCTGAGGGTAGGAAAGGGAGATGTGGATTCAAAACTTATGGAGCGCTCAGACACAGTAATGTGCTCTCTGCCACTAAAAATCCTGTATTCGTTTCTCCATTTGCTAATTGGAGTTGAGGCATGACTATTTACTCGTGTAAGCTAAGTGGAAAATACAGTTTCTCACTCTAGATGTGCAGCTCCATAAAGACAAGAAGCTTTATTTCAAAGGCTAAACTATGACCAGCTGATAAGTATACCTGGGAAAAGAACAGCTACTATTGTAAAAGATTTTATTCTGTTGCTATAGAAACCTCTACAGCATGGAGTGTCTTATATGTGAATGGTACAGAAGAAGAAATAGAGGAAAAAACACTTTATTATACAAGACCAAGAAAACATGGTATTTCTTTTTGTACTTGTGGAAAACAAGAAATACATTTTCAGCAAAGAGTGCAGTTATTTTAAATATTTTGTTACTGGACCATTTGTTCTTAAGCGCTACCTCCTCTGAGTTTTAAGAAAGGAAAGTGCTAGCTCCACTTTGATTACAAGCGGTATCCTGTAATTCTCTCTCAGGGACCCTTGAGAGACCTTTAAAATACTTAATATTCACTCCCTCTGCTCAGTGTTTCTAAATTATTTAAATGACATGAAGAAAAATGCAATTTAATCCACTTCTGTGTGTGAAGGTGTCTGGACAGGAGCTCAGACAGAGAAAAACACAAACAAGACAGTTTATATTTTCTGAGTTGTTTTCAAAAGCACCTAAAATGCTCCCAGTGCAACTTGAAGTTATGGGTCCATATGCAGATGAACATGGTGGCCACAGCGGGAAGGCAGCTAACTAAAGCACAGCTAACTAAAAAAAGTTTAATTCCTCCTGTTGTTACCCTAATTAAAATCCTGCATGAGGGGTGAGGCGGACTGATGTCTCCTTAATTTCAACTCTGATCCATGCGTGAAAAAAACTCCAGGTTGAAAATGCCTCCCCCCCATCCCGGTGAAACCCACCCAAGTTCAAATCCTCAGGGAGACATTTGCAGTAGTTAAAATGTCCAGGCTGTAATTCTGCTAGAATTCACGCAGCTGTCCAAGAAGCCAGCCTGGCTTTTTTGCTTTGCACAGATTTGCATTATGCTTTCAACTGTATCTGCAGTGATTTGCAGCCTTCTGCCCCCAGGTGACCTGCAGCACTGCTCAGACTGGGCAGCACAGATTGCACTTCAGTCCATCTTTCCAGATGTCAGTGTGCCTAAGCCAGTGCAGGAGGCAAGTGCTTTCTCAAGGTCGTAAATGAGTGAGTTAAAATTGCCTCCCTGCTATCAGCTGAGCTGTGATATCAGACTGTGTATGCCTCAGCCGTGAAGTAAAACGAGTTAGCTGAAATCACTCAAGTCAGTGGCTTTACTGTTAAGAGGTGAATTGCACTCACAGTGTGTTGGTTTTGAATAAGCCTTAAGTTTTAAAGCAAACATTGCACAAGCTGAGTGATGCTCCACAGTTTTCTCCCAAGAAAAATACTCAAATTGCTGATGCATTTATTCTGTCTTTAAATCACGCCTCCCCTAGCTCACTGCAGTCTGTGTTTACCTAGCCAGCAAAGTAAAAATGTTGAGATGACAATCTAGCAAATTTTCTTGGTTTTTAGCTTGACCTCCTAATTTGAAGAAGTACAAATAAGATTGGTCTGTGTTAAACTTCTGAACACTAGAAGAGATACCAAGATATCAAGAGATGGGATGGCGGTTGTGGCTGCTGTTGTGGTGTTTAACTTTGTGGGTCTTCAGACAGCTTTCAAAGTGGTCAGGTTCATCTCTGAAATTCAGAGGCATCTCAGAGTGAAGAAAGGCACCAGAAAATGAAAACCTGATCAATCTGGTAAGTGTGCTTTGCTCTAGCTATCCATCTCCTGGCCTGGTTGTTGCAAAGGGGCCACCACTGTTCTTACAGGGAGCGTTGTTTCAGGCACTACCAATGCTCAACATGTTTGAGACCTTTTAAGACACAACCCTTGTGAAAATCAGATTATCTGTATGCTTAGCAGTGAGATCAGATCTATGTCCTTGGCTGAATTCCCGTTTTTGCTGAGAGCAGAGCAAATGGCTCAAAACATGAATTGCAGTCATGAATGCAGGTCTTCCCTTTCTGCTCGCAAACACCCAAGGGCAGTTGTTTCTCATATTTTTTGACTTTTTCGGTGTGGTGAAAATTCTTTCAAACCCCATATTAGCATATTTCAAGTCACGGATAGCTTCTGAGCCTCTCTGTGTCCTTGGTTTTCTGGATTTATTTTTTTTTCTCCAATTAAATTTTATTCTGCCTTTTCAATTTTCAAGATGTTTTCTGTTATTTGTGTGAGTAGACAGAACAGGATTTAATTCTTGATTTTCATGTTATCATGACACTTAACAGTCCAAAGTCCATTTCCTTATAAATGGATAAGTAGATTTTGATATAATTAGCTAAGTAAGCATATGGTAAAAGGCATAACTGATGTGTGTGTTTATGAAAAGCAGGTCAACGCGTGATTTACATCAGAACACACACGATTTGCTCTGAAACTATTAAAATGCCTTTTTTTGGGACACTTTAAACTTATCAGTTTTGGCTCCTGTGTTTACATGACTCATAATGCTTCTTACAAGTGACTTCAATTTTTTCCCAGGTTTTGGTACGTTAGGTTACGACACAGTAACACGCAAAGAAAGTTGGATGTTCTTTCTTGCTTGCATAAAGCCAATATGCTCCTGTCTTGTTCACGTATGTAGAAGTGTGGAAGTACGTGGCCAGATTCTAATATCCTGAATGTACCTCATGATCTTAAGGTAGAAATACGGTTTTCTTGACTGAGGTCTGAAGAACCACCCTTCTAATAGTCTAATAGTTGCCTGTTACTGTCATTGGAATAATATTTCATGTTATGTGTCTTATCCTTAAGGAGCACCTATGAGCATGTCTCACTGACTAGACCCTAATTAACAGGGACTATAATTAGCCTTCTCGGAAATGGTTATAATTACTGTTGCTGAAGGGATTGGCCCCTCAGCTGAACTCTGTGCTAGCCAACCAAGGATTTTGCTGTGAAGCAAATGCTTCACACTGGGAAGCATTACTGGAGCTGAGAAAATCCATGCTTTTTAAACAGACAAATCATTGCAATATTTAACTAAATTAGAGAGAATCTACTCTATAACAAAGTATGTTTTTTAACATTTCTATGTGCTCTGGTATAGTCTCTCATATTTTAGACATCCCAGCTGAAGTTTGGGAGAGAAACGTTTGGGGATTTTTCCCTATCTGTATCATTTCATCAAGCAAAAGACTAGAAAAGCTCCTAATGAGAGAAACCCTCTCCCAGATTGGAAATGGAGGTGGAGGACAAATTGTTGCAGGTTCAGCTTGAGTACATCATCTCTTGGACTGCCTGAGAAAGAACCTAGTTGATGTTATGGAACAGAGTCAGAGACTGGCACAGAGAGAAATAAATGGCAGAGGCGCTCATGGTAGATGGCTGAGAAGAATCTATTCTAATAGAATTTTATGTACAAAACTGGTTTTATTGTTTTACACAGAGCTGGATTGATGGTGCCCAGTAGTCTCAGGGTGAGGGGTGGGGGGGAGGAGAACAGGCTACACCTCTCTGATTTTGCAGAAGACCCAGCTCACTATAGCTTTGTGTTTCTCTGAACAAGAATGCAATACATGCTTGTTATCAAATTGGTTGTCTCTTTTCACAGTGTTGTCAGTATAAAAAAAAAATCAGCATCATTAGAAGACATTGAAATCACCCTTAATTTTATTATCCTAGTGATCCAGATAAAGGTATACAATGTTTGAAGACATTTTTACTTTTTCCTTAATGTCACCTTTCTTCTACTTAGTGCAAACAGACATCGTAACAGCGCAAATTTATCTGTATTTAAATCCCCTTGAACTGAAAGCGTGATTGAAAGCTGAACTGTGATATCTTTGTGCATGAAGAAAAGACACTCATTTATTTATATTAATGTCAAGCCTGTCTACTGCACTTTTTTCTTCATCTTAATTGAATGTGCCTGCAGTAGCACACAGGGCATGTGCTTAAATAGGACGGACTAATTGGAAGAAGCTGTCAGGTTAACAGAGATTTAGCTGGATAGATTGCACTTCAGTAGAAAAATCTCCTCAGGATAAGTTTGCACAGTTTATGAAGGCATATGATGGATGCATGAGGAAGGGGATAGGAAGATACCTTTTTGGGAAATGTGTAAGGCTGCTGTATAATTACAATGGGTCTTTTAATCTAGAATGGATAAAATACTAAATACATGAGTTCCCTGTATGTTATTGAGGCTTTCACAGTTTCTTTTTCATCTTATTTCAGCTCCTCTGTAGGCCTCCTGCACTCTAGACAGGGGATTTAGTTGGTTTCTTGTGTCACCACTGAAGTAACAGAGGTATAACAGGCAAAAGAAGACACATTCTCCATCTGTTATGTCTCACTGTTATGGCTGCAAAGCTGTGAAGGCTTGTTTCTACCATCAACTTACTGAAAAAATATCTCACGCTAGACTGAGTATATAAACACAGTGCTAGTCTTGTAACTCTTGACTAAATTCCTAGAGAAGATAATGAACTGCTCCTAATGTTAGTATGTCCTTATTTAAATTAAACTCAAACCTCTTTTTTTTTTTTTTTCTCCCAAACACATCTTTAGCATGTTATCATAATAACCATATAGTTTAATCTTTTAATAGTGGGTATCTAAACACTCTTCAAGCCTAGCCTTATAAAAATGGTGGCGTTGATGCAGACCTTCCTTTTTGAGAGGTCTCAGCTGCTCACTGGTCTCCGATCTGGCCGGCTGTTTTAAAGGCCATATCTAATAGAAGAATCTGTTATTGCTGACGCTTGCGCAGTGCCCTAGCTTGGCAGCGCAGCTGCGGTATCCACTGGGAACAAATCTTGCATAGTCTTCTAGGAATGGGAGCAGAAAAATGGCAGGGGGAGGCAGGGGAAGTACTTGCTGCTGACCTTTGAAGTGGGCAGGGTGACTGTGCCCTCTCGCTGGACCCGTTAGCCACGGACAGGCCACTCAGAGCCTGAGAGCCTCAGGAGCTACGGGCAAGCGCTGGGGCTGCTCTCAGCGCAGTGACCTATCCTTAAATGGCGCTTATGTGCTGGTTTTATATGGTGATACATTTTATTGTCATGTTAGTAAACAGGAAGACCGTTAACCTATTTTTAGCTTTTATTTTATACCACTGTTTACAAAGAGTGAGCTGCCCCCAAGCTCGCTGAATAAACAGACTGAGTGTGCAATTTTCCAATGCTTTACATAAAGAATGGCTTTGAGAGAAAACTGTGTTACTCTGATTCTTCTGAAATGAGCAAAAGCTTTTTTTCCACTGAGAACAGTCTACCTGTTTGCACCCACATTCCCAGCTCTTACTGCAGCTACAGATGGCTTAACTGCATTGCTCTTTCTTTCTCAAAATAGATTATACAGAAGCCCTCCTGCTCCCAAAGGTTACTTAGGCACTTCCAATGGAGGAAGACTTCACTGCAATATTTATACTAGGAGATTCCTGCTCTGATTCTAACAACATTTTCAGCTAGCTTGATGGCTATAGTGCACTTGCACTAAAAAACTACCCATTTTATTTTTTTTAAAGAATGCAAGCAACTGGTTTATGCTCTAGGTAATTCCATCTGGAGAATACTCCAAACATAAATTCATGTTCTGGAAATGTATCTGTGTTTATTTCCCATAGGAAAACATAAGGAGAATCAGCCAAGAAAATATTTGATGTTGCACTAGGATCTGTACCACTGTCCCTTTATTTACAGAAACCTGAAAAAGTTGGGAAAATACTTGTTCCAGATGGATAGATCGTACTTTTGCTTTTTTGGTATCTCCCATTTTGGTATCTCCCATGGTGACCTGCTGGGGCCTGGTAAAGTTCATACGCTCACAAAAGTAATTCAGTGCTTTATGAAACTGCAGCCATGGTTTACTTGCACTATTTCATAATTACATTGTATGAGGAAGAGGTGAATATTTTTCCTCTCATTAAATTATAACAGAAAGTAGCATCAGCCTATTGGAAATTTCAGGTTCCACCCACTGATTGTCTGAGTTAATTACTGGTATCATTGGTTCTAGCACAGCAAGCTACACCTGTTGAGCAAGGCATTGCAAGCAGATGGTCTTAAAATTAAATATGCGCTTAATCCCTCTTTCTCTTTTCAGTAGTTTTTACCATGCACTTGTTACACTGAATAGACTTACGGATTTACACATATTTAAATTTTTGCTCTGTTGTGAACTTGTCCCCTACTTGGATCATTTAGCATTTGAAACAGATAACACTCATTCTTATTTTAATTTGCAAAATCTTTGTACCTTAGCCCGTTTGAGGGCTTTTTTGCTCTCCTGCTGACACTGGAGATTCTGGAGAAACTCCGGTTTCTTCATTGGTTGGAAGTGACAATCGAAAATAGTTCTATTAAATTTTGCCACTTGGTGGCACTAAGAAATAACGCAACTGCCCTTGAAAACGATGCTGTAAAACACGGCCAAGTGCCTGGTGATAACTAAGCCCGGTGGCCCTCAGAAAGGAAGACATCAAGCGAGCAGAAATCCCATCGCCGTTTTGCTTGCTGTAGATGTTAGTATATTTTCAGCAGAGAACATGCCCGTTGGGATGCTACTCTTGCACTCTGACGTGCACAGCAAATCCCTTCCCTCCTCCTTCGCTCTGCTGGCAGGTGTTCTATACTCATCTTCCATTTGCCGCTTAAGAATCAGCTGTACCTACCTAGAAGGGTTTTTGCTGGAAGTCAAGGAGGAGAAAGTCGCAAAGCTTTTGTTTCCAGTGCCTTAGTTCAGGCATCGCTGGAGAGTTTCTCTTGGACAAGGAGATTTGCATGAATCTCCCTGGGGAGCCCCCCAGTGTAAATATTATTGCCTGCTTGGTTAGAAGAGGCACCGCAAAGCCATGTAAGGAATAAACTCACTCCAAGGTGTGTGTATGTGTATGATTTTACCGACTTACAACCACTGCTAGTACAGAAAATGAAAGAACTGGACCTAGCATTTATCCAGGTTCTTTCGCATTTTGGTCGGTAATGCTCAGTAAAGGTCAAGTGCCCTAGGAGCTGATTTCATTTGCGGTTACATTCCCTCTCCCTGGTGCAGCTCTTCGTTCAGATCGTAACTGAAATATTGTTTTTCTCTTTCCCTCCGCACAAGGTTTTTCTTGCTGGGGTTATTTATTCATAACTGAGAGCTGGTTTTCTGTCTGAGTTTTTTTTCTTCTGTCAATGCTCCTTGTAATGTGTCTTTGAGTCCCTTTAAAGCTCCTATTAAAGAAAAAAAAAAATATAATTTGTCTAAGCCTTTTAAACAGGGAGAAGTTTTCAGAGTGGAAACAGCTTGCGACAAAAAGGGAACACGCATCTGAAAAGCTGTGTCCTTATTTAATTTCCCTGTATTTGTAGAATTAAGGCTATGTCTACGCTATTGAGTAGGAGCACGTTTATAGAGCAAAGGAGTTGGTCCTGAGGACTTGGTGGGCACCCCGCATAGCTTTCAGAGGGCGTGAGCTCGGACACGGGTCTGCCCTGTGGAAGGAACAGCCGTGGAGGCTGGAGCAGACCTGCCAGGTAGCTTTGGCTCAGGAGGACTCCAGCCCCTGCCGTCCCCTCCTGCTCAGCGAAACGAACCGAAGGCCAGCAAGCAAGGACATTCACCTCGGATGTGGCCTCAAGAGCCGAAAAAAACTGCTTCTGGTTTCTGAGACGAGAGCCAAATTCCCTGTCGCGCCTCTCAGGCTGTGGGCGACACAATGGAATTGCAAATTGCTGCTATCACAATATGTTAGTGGGGATAATGAAGTAGGCTGGCCTGGGAGTTTATTACTGACAGAAATTATTCTTCATCAATGATTCAAACCTATCTGTGGTGACTGGAAGTTAGCATCAGCACATAAGTGAGTGTCTTGCTGAGTTAATATAACTGGTCCAGGAGGATGGTGCCCATCTAATGTGTAACAAGCGCTGCTGGCAGTGCCCCAACCCATGCTGAGAAGCAGATTTTTGTGTTTTGGATGTCCTGGAAAACCCTTTGGAAATTGCAAGAGCCAGAGATGAGACCGTAGAGTTGACAGACTCAAGGAAGGGCAGGGACAGATGTCATGTGATGGGTCAAAAGAGTCAAAGAGGGGGTGAGAAGATGGATGGGAATATAAACAAGAAAAATCAGTTTTTGCCACCCTGAGCTTGAAAGTTGGGGGAACTTCCACCCTGATGGATAAGTGCACAGCCAGGAAAAGCCATATCTGCACAGAACTGCTTAAGTTCAAAATAAAGATGATCCAAAAGTAATGAAAATAATCTCTCTGAGTAGAGACCCAAATGAGCCTCTGCAGGAACAGCCATTATCATCTGGTTTGTGCAGCACCTGGCAAGCTGGAACCTCGCCCATGGCAGCTTGTAGTTTTTACAATATAGATGTTTGAGGCTAAATATAAACGATCAGATCCATGTTATTCTTTTAACAAGCAATAACTGAGTGAAAAGCATTCTTGCAAGAGCTCCTCAGTCTTTGTGAGATTTAATGTAGTTAATAACTTTACCCAATTATTCATTTGTGGCTTTTACATAGCCCACCATAACCGACAATACCAATAATAAATATTGTGTTAGAGAGACGGTCATATAACTGAAATATAGACATGAAGTTACGACTCCTGGGTACATTTCTGGTGTGTCACTGTCTGTCTCCTAAATGTTATCAGAAACTCATTTTTTGAGTTTTACCACAATAGGCTATATCACTGTCAGCAGCAAACACCAACTGAGAAAAAATGACCTTTAGAAAAAGGCCTTTAAGAGGTTAAGTTTACTGTGTACTGCTGACACTATGAAAAGTAACAAACATATTGCAAAAATCACACTTTAAAAACAAAAGCCAGACAAAAATATCTGTTAGAATTATTCACTCAGCAAAAGCAAAATTGCTGAAAGGTATTCCTCTACCATGCTCATGCAGCAGCAGGTTTACTTGGTCATAAACAAGAGCTGAGGCAATCATCTTGCCAAACACCATGTTAATAGCACAAACTGCCTTTAGTAGTCAAAAGCAGTGAAGCAGCAGGAGGGCTCTCATTAAAAAGGACACATTCCTCTTTAAAGCAGACAGCCATTCAAGGCAGTGGCTATTTGGCAGTAACTTCCACAAAAAAAATAATGAATATATATATATACATATATTTGAAAACTTTCTAACATTTGATGCTCACTGAGCATGAAATTTTATCTTGCATTCTTGGGCTGTGACTTTCTCCAGTGATTTGCTTCTTGTTTACATTTGATTTACGTCTCATTTACGTGGGAAATCAAATGTGTGAACTGCCTTTGTGTGAACTTCTAAACAGACGGTTTTATATGTTGAAGGGATTCACGTCACTGGGTGATCATACAAAAATAGCAAGTAGACCACCAAAAAATAGTTGCTTGCTTTACAAACTCCCTTCCTCCTTTTTGTTAATGATGATGGAATATGCGTCCTAAAAATTTCAAGAATTACAAGATAAACTACAAGATTACATCCACTCTGCTGTAGCCCAAATCCATCATTACCAGGTATCAGCACCAGGGTATCATCATCAGAAACTAAGGATGGTCACCCTTGCTCCAGTGTGGGAGTTCAAACAAGAGGTGGGAACAGGCACAGCCTTCTTTATAACAGCCACCAGAAATGATGGAGCAGTCTCCGAGTTACTATAGGAAACACGTTATCATAAGATACATTTTTTTTCCGGATAATTGACAGCCATGTAAAGGTTAATGCTAAAATCAACTCCCAGGAAATGCTATAGGTAATTGTTGTGAACTTACAAACTTTAATTATACCTCACGTCATTCTCTACGGGGCATTCAATTAACAGATGAACAATTAAGAACTTAACATCCTGATCCCGCTCATACCAAAAACTGTATCACAATGCAACTGGTTCCAAAGTACCAGAAGCTTCAATATGAAAGCAATGGAAGGTGGCAAGTACAACAATATTTTAAAACAGCCACTAATACAAGGAAGTAGAGATCACTAAGTCTGACTTTCATACTAGCAAAGCTAGATGAAACCACAATAATATAAAGAACTGATTTTTGCAGGAGCATAGAAGAAAAATATAATAGCTTCAACAGTTTACCATGAGTATATGCTGCAATCTGTATTGTAAATGCTCTTGAAGATGGAGTGAATAGAGAGAGACATGATGACATTTTCACTATGGAAAAATAAGAGTAATCCAAACTAAAATTGATTGTAAACTGCCTCAGAAAAGTCACGCAATACTGAATGACTGGGTAAAAAAAATGCCAGGTGAAACATAAAGTGATACAGATGGAGGGGGAAGTGATGCATTTGTGATGACAGATTTTGTCAGCTATTACCAGCCAGAAAAGAGATCTTGTCGTCATTGTAGAAGCTTCTGAAAACATCATCTCATCACTCAGCAGTAGCCAAAAGGACAAACACAGTCCAATTAATTGACAGGAAAAGAAGAGCGGCAGAAATAGAAAATAACTCTGTGCCTATATAGATAGCCCACATATTTCTCACATCTTGAGTGTCATGTACAATTCTAGTTACTTCCATTTCTGAGAAGATGGAGAAAAAGCATAGAGAAGGCTATTATGGTGATTAGAGGTAAGAAATTTCTTCTGTAGATGCTGAAATTTAATCTCTTCATCTTAGAAAGATTCTCTCTCGGAGAGAATAGGTGAGAGATTTACTAAAACAAGACTGGTATGAAGAATGTGAGCAGGGAACTATACACATTTCATCACAGTACAAATTTAGAGACACTAAATTAAATAGTTTGGAAGCAAATTTAAAAGAAAGAGAAGAAAACATTTTTCATATGATCTTAGTCAATTGCTGAACTCATTGGCAGAGGAAGCTTTGGAGGCCAGGAGGTTAAATGGGCTCAGAAAAGTGATTAGTTAAATTGAGAGAAGTTTGTCAGAGGTTGTTAAACTCGATAACCGTGATGATACATCCTCAACTCTGGAAGCCCCTGAACAGGGACTAGCAAGGGGCTAGGAGTTGTGGATACATTGCTACATATTCAGCCTGTTCATATCATCTTTCTCTAATCACACGCTGCTTCCCTCAGTATCCTCCCTTTAGCCCTATAGGCTATAGGTAGACCTTTAACTGAAACAGTATGGACACTCACAGGGTCCTGAATCTTTATTTTAGCCAAGAACATGCCGTTTTTTTTCAAAACTGAGAGTAGCCAAGAATCCTGACTTCCATTTATTTGTCTCGGAAATCTTCTTCAGGTTGCATTTACTCTGTGGTCATTGCCACATACCGCAGGCTGAGTAGCTGGTATCAGACTTTGTGGTGGTATTTCTTGGTGGTATGAGATTTTTTTTGTTTGGTTGGGGTTTTTTAAATAATGTTATACATTTAGGTAGTAATAGAAACAACCCTTCTGGAGAAAAATGAAACTTGTATTTGTTTTCATCTCTCGTAATCTCAGGCTGCTTTAAATAGGATATTGTGCTACAAGGATTTTCAGGAATGGAAATTACACTATTCTGTAATTACTGCCTTTCTCCTCAGGTACCTGCCATTTCCATGACTGTGTTTTTCAATATTTTTTTCTGTTAAAGCCTTGAAGTTTGAGTTGACAGTTATATATCTCTTTTATAGTGCCCGAGATAATCTGCTGTTTCTTTAGGATGGGGCTAAACCTATTCAAATTTTTATTCTTTGCTACTTTTTGTAGCTCATAATGCAATTAGAATATCTGTCACTGAATATATAGGGCACCGCAGATTTCAGCTTTGAGTTTAAAATGCTTTGAGGAACTTGCATTTTAGACAACTGGAAAATTTAGCATTTGACCCCCATTTACAGAAGAGTTTTCCCTCTAACTGGAGATAACATTCATGCCCCATGATTTGTATGTTATATTCTAGACTGTCTAAATCAAACTGTTTATTTCTGCCTTGTATTATGCTAAATCCCTTGTTTGAGTGCAACTGTTAGCATAAGACACACAGTTATCTGTGTGTTTGTGTGTATCATGATGATGGATCATTACAGCTGACACATGAACCTTTAATTCTGGGCATTGCTAAAACCAGTGTTTAAGTTCTTTGGTTTTTAGTCTTCAGTGCATCTATGTCAGAAAGGAACAAACCCGAAACCGGCAGGTGCAAGGAGTGCTGATGTTCTGGTCCTATTCACTTTACCTTACGGCAAAACAGATGAAATTATTGAATCCAAATAAGCCAAAACTATGCAAAAGGAGACAAGGAGGTTTGAAGCCTGGATTCTCCCTTATCTTCTGTTGTCTCAGTGTTATACCTTTCCCCACCATGCTTCCCTGTACACTTTTGTCTTCAGATACAGGGCAAATGTGCTCCATCTCCTCAGTCTTTGCAGATGAATAAACAAGAAAAAGAACCTGTCAACATCACAATATTGACTTTCTCTCAACCTGACTTTAGAAAAAAACAGCCTTCTTTTCACATCTATCTTCCCATCTCCAGTTTTCTCTCATCCATGTTTCCTTTACCAGCTCCAGTGGTGCCTAAAGAGTGCAGTTTCCCTGCTATAGTTCATCCTTGCAGAGTGTGTTGACAAAAGGAGACCATAAAGAAAAATCCTGAACCCCGTCAAAATATGAAGCCCTTTTGCGAAATGGAGGAAAGGGTTCAAAACTGGAGTCCCACACCAAAACTCTTCTCAGTGTATTGAAAGAAAAAAATGAAAGCCATGGCATAAAATAATCTTTAGCATTTACTTTGTTCCATTTTGTACTGGACTTGGCACGAATAATGGGAATTTGTCCTTAGAGACTACTTGCAGTGTCCTGGAATACGAGAGAGACCATTTAGATTTCCACAATACTTACACTCCAGCGGTTGAATCCTATATTCTTATGTAAGCTACTTTCCTACTGGAGCTGACAGGAATTTTGCCAAGCTATTGCCTTGAACTGAAATGATATGTGTGGGAGGACTGTGGAGTGACACTCTGAGGATATTTAGGCATGGTAGATACTCATTATGCACTCAGAAATATTTCATAATGAAATGTTATATATTACAGGCAGTGATATTTCCTTCTAAACTGTTTCAAAAATAAAACACATCAAGAAATTTATCTATAAAGCTGCCTTTACATTCCTTGTCCTTCAAATGGATCTGTCAAGTATTTGTTCCACATTTTGCAAGTGTCTTAAGCTGACTTTTTTCCCCCCTTTTTATCTCCTGTTGGACACATCTATTTAATGCAAATTCTGTGAATGAGGGAAACATCAGGCTTCCCACTTAAAAGGAAGCCAAGCTCATGCTAATCAGCATATCACTCTGAAAACCGATGTGGAAGGAGACATTTTTGCCTCACATTAATTCTGAAATGTGCTTGAAAGCTGGTTTTTTTTCCCTGAATCTTATTGTTGGAGACAGTTATCTTGCTAAAAGGTGACATTCACTGTGACATGGGCAGATAGGGACCCTCACTGCAAGGAAAAGTTGCCATTCTGTTTTATAATGATTTAGCTGCAATGGAAAAACTTGAGTTTATGTGATTTACAAGCTTCTGTGTAAAACATGGTGGGGTTTCTTCTACTGAGCTCCACCAGTGGCTCCATTGACTCTACGGATGCAAGATGAGCACCCTCATGCATCGGTCCCTCAGATGCCTCCGCTGGCTGAGACAGCAAAGTTATATACTGCATGGAAAAAGAATCAGGATCAGCAGTGAATGGTTTGCTAATCCTTCCCTGTGGTGCATATTTTTAGGTCTTGCTTTTGTACGAGTTTTAGGACAGGAAATTTAAGGACAACTGGCTGTTGCACAGCTAGCAAACATGCTACAACAGCCTGTAATGGCAAGCAAGGCTGCCTTGAGAAAAAGAATTGAAATGTAAAATACACAGAACTCCCTTAATTTGCGTAGAGTGAAGTAGTGTTTACTCTCATGAGAAAACTGTGGGTGCCAGAGGTTTATGTAATGAGGAAAAGCTTAATAAGAACCACTTGTCAGAAGCTGAAGTTATATTTGCAATTCAGTAGCTCTCAGGTAGAGAGGCAAATAAAAAGTCTGATTATGAGGTTTGGCAAAATGATGACCAAGTGAAATATAATGAGATTTGATGCCGAGGTGTCCAGAGTAGATGATGCAATGGTTTCTTCTGATTTCTTAGGTGCTGTCAAAGTGTTCAGACTGTTGCTTTGGCCACTTGTAACAGTGTGTCAGTATCTGTCTGCTGAAAATTAATATGCCTTGCTGAGAAATACGGTTTCTGTTATCTTGAAAAGGTAATTAGACAACTGAGATAATAAGTTGTTTGTTTCTGAAAAGACTAAATCTAAAAATTCTAATGAAGTCAGGGATATTTTTATTTAAATTATTAATTATATAACTCAGAGAAATTGGTCTAAGCTATTCCTTCCTATCAGAATTTCTCCTATTTTGCCTGTTTAAGGCCTTGCTTAGATGTACTGTTCCTTCGTACGGATCATTGTTACATTTTGCGTAATCTGAAAGATGATGCTTTCTATATGCAATACAATGAAGCTGTAGAACTCCATTGGTAGTCAAAATACCAAAACTGGTATTTTGGCAGTTCATCTCTTCACAGGGCTTCAAACAATCTGGGAAGATTAGACTAACTGAGAGCTTTGGTACTAAATAACCCAGTTTGCCCACAACAGTGTTCTGAGTTTCATTTAAAACAAGGAATTGAATTTCAGGGCATATCTGCTGACCTCTAAAGCTTCTTAGAGTCTGATTTTTTCACAAATGGCTGTAATCTGTTGGCATGAAGAGATCCAGCAGGATATACTTATTTCAGATGGGAGACCTCACCACAGAAACAAAAAACAAGTACACAGTCTGCTTCATATTTCAGCTGAAAGTGGACATCTGAAGTAGCCAGTAGCAGCTGGTAGATGATGTTGGAAACATCATGTGTCTTTGTTTTTAACTAGTTTATCAATTAGCTCACTTGAAAAGTGAAGACTTGAGTTAAAGATCCTCAGTAATGAGCACGGCGTAAATTGCATGTATTGCTATTGCATTCTGTTTAGAAAACACCATCCACATAGATAAATTATGCTGCTGCTGTTCTTCTGAAAAGCATGACAGGACATTAGTTTAGTAAAAAATATATGTTTTAGTTGAAGGGTTGGAATCTTGCCTTAATTCTATAAGGAATATAAATGATCATTGCATCTTTGTAAAAGGGAACTATTCACATGAATTGCCACAAGGGAAACGTGCAGAAATTATGAACTAGAAATGCCATCACTAAATCAGCTTCAACGTATTTATTAATGATTGCAAATGAGGAATAGTGGGTTTTACCTGCATTAGCCACTATGAAATTTCTTTAGAGAGAAGAGATAGGGATGCCTTAAAGCAGCTTGGAGGATGAAACTAAAATTGACTGCCAATACCTTTCCCCTCTACTCTTGACAATACAGATAATTCTGCTCTAGGATGTGTTCGTGAGGATTTAACTTGTGTATCTTAGACGAAAAATTGGCCTTTTGTAAGGAGGTTAGATCTTCATGTCCTGATGGCTGAGTAATACAGGACAAATGACAGGATATTTCCTTAGCTCCTTTGGCATTTCCTTAAATTGCATGTAAAAATGGAATGAAAATAAAAGTCATATAATTGTAGCTGATTTTATAGCTGATAAAAAAAGAAACTATTTACAAAGAACAGTGAGAAAAATATGGAGTTTGGTTCTCTGTATTAGCATGAAGATACAAGTTTCTGGCAGAACAGAACATTCCATACAAAAACTTCCACTCAAATGCACATGATTGAAAAATCCCCACCTCTCTTGCTCCAGTGGATACTTTACAAGTATCTAAAGAGTGGGTTTAAGGTGGAGGGAGCCAGACTCTTTTCAGTTGTTCCCAGTAACAGGACGAGGGGTAACGAGCACAAGTTGGAATATAGGAAGTTCTGATCAAATATGAGAAAAAACTTCTTTACGGGGAGGGTGACAGAGCACTGGAACAGGCTGCCCAGGGAGGTTGTGGAGTCCCCTTCTCTGGAGACTTTCAAGATCTGCCTGAATGCAGTCCTGAGTAATGTGCTCTAGGTAACCCTGCAGAGGAGTTGGACTAGATGATCTCTAGAGGTCCCTTCCAACTCTGAAATTCTGTGATTCTGTGATTCCGTAAAACAATACAATAGACCTCAGGCAATATTTGCCAGAAAGGAAAGGGTTAGTAGTTGTCTGGAAACAGTTAGGATAGCCTTGCAGGCCTCAGGCATAAATTCATAGGGGATTGAAAGGACTCTGAGCTGAAAACCTTGGTAATTAGGATCAACTGATCAATGACAACACTGGGTTGGTGCTCAATAGGAGTCTGAAAAGTTACTTCTTAGTATTAGGAATTGTTGGGAAAGAAATAGAGACTGAAGAAGAAAATGTCCTTCTGCCATTGCATAAATCAATGGTTCTCTCACATCATGGATAAAGCAGGCAATTCTGGTTACCTCATCTCTGAAAAGATACAGAAGAACTAGACAAGTTTTGGAGAAAGGCCACAGGCATGATCAGAAGAACTAAATATTTCCCACATGAGAAGTGATCAAGTCATTTGGGGAGAAAAGAAGGAGAAATTTGAGGAGAACATGACAGATGTCTACAAAATTATGAGTTCCACGGAGAAGAAAGATAGAAGTCAATTGTTCCCTGTCTTTTCCAGTAGAACTAGAAGCAATCACATGAATCCAGCCAGAAGCAGATTAAAAACCAAAAAATAAAATCTTTTTCACTCCACAGTTTGCAGCCCTGCCAGTGGATGTGTGGGCAAGAAGGTTACATGGCTTCTCAGGGAGACTGGATTGCAGGTGACCAAAAAGACAAACTACAAAAAAGCTCAGGGAAACTCTAGTCTGAAAAAGGTGAGAGGCTGAAGGATGATTCCTCAGGGAGTGTTTTGCTAGTAAAAATTATCCCCTAATGACCTAGGATAATCAGTACTTCTCCACCAGCCAACTGTGAATGTTGCTCAAGTTGCATAATTTTGCTGAAGACAAATAAACAAGTGATAGCCAACCATATCCTGGGCTACATCAAACGATGCATGGCCAGCAGGTCAAGGGAAGTGATTCTGCCCCTCTGCTCCTCTCTACTGAGACTCCACCTTTTCCACAGCATAGCTTTTCATAGAATCATAGAATCACAGAATAGTTTGGGTTGGAAGGGACCTTTAAAGGTCACCTAGTCCAACCTCTGCTGCAATGATCAGGGACGTCTTCAACTAGATCAGGTTGCTCAGAGTCCCATCCAACCTGACCTTGAATGTTTCCAGGGATGGGACATCTACCACTTCTCTGGGCAACCTGTGCCGGTGTTTCACCACCCTCACTGTAAAACAATTCTTCTTCATATCTAGTCTAAATCTACCCTCTTTTAGTTTAAAACCATTACCCCTTGTCCTATTGCAACAGACCCTGCTAAAGCATTTGTCCCGATCTGTCCTGTAGCCCCCTTTAGGTACTGGAAGGCTGCTGTAAGTTCTCCCTGGAACCTTCTCTTCTCCAGGCTGAACAACCCCAACTCTCTCAGCCTGTTGTCATAGAAGAGGCGTGCCATCCCTCTGATCATTTTTCGGCCCTCCTTCACATTTCCTTCTCATTTACAACATCTCCTTCAAAATCTACTAGGAACAGCCATGTTGGATCCCAGTTTCATAAATAAATTGCATACTTAATTACCCTAATTACTTTGGGTTACTAAAAAAACTGATTTAGGTTTGCAGCTATTGACTGTGTAACTACTCATATGTACCCAATTACACCACTTTTGAACTGCCTTTTCTTTCTGTGGCTAGACGTAATAATAACTCAGGAAGATCACAAGCAAATTCTGTTCTTAAAATAAACTCGATTTCCATGATAATCTTTTGGGTATATCTTTTATGCATAATTACTCTATTTTTTCCTTTTTATGCATCATTTATTTTCACAATTGTGACATTCATTTATCGCACTTATCCAAGTATCAAGCCAAGCTGGTTTTGCTGTTCTTCAAGAAAACTCTTCTTAGAATAATAGAATGTGTTGGGTTAGAAAGGACCTTTAAAGGTCATCTAGTCCAACCCCCCTGCAGTAAGCAGGGACGTCTTCAACTAGATCAGGTTGCTCAGAGCCTTGTCAAGCCTGGCCTTGAACATCTCCAGGGATGGGGCCTCCACCACTTCTCTGGGCAATCTGTTCCAGTGTCTCACCACCCTCATTGTAAAGAATTCTCATGGCAGGTGTTTCACATTGTACTTGCACCTATTCTTACCTTTCAAGTCAAAGTTCATGAGTGGCAGCAACCAACATGCAGGAGGGGGGAACTGAGGGCAATCAGGGTTTAAATGAACATAGGAATCATCCCCACTTCCATCTGTCCTATAGGTGATGACTGTGGTGTCCTTTGCCACCCATCCGTTCCACTTCAAGTAGGCATTGCTTATGAGAAGCCTGGCTGTATTTCTTTCCGAGATATTGCCTGATGAACAAAGGGCAAACTTTTTGCCATTTAGGAAAGACCAGAAGTATGCCATTACTTGGATAAATATGCTGCTTGTATTTCATGAGATAGCTCTACAGGGCAGTGCTATGCTCCACAGCATCTTCGTGAATCTCTCTCCTATTTCCCCCATCTTTTTTCCCCTGCCCCTTTGATGCTTTGGATTTGGAATTTAACTGTCATGAAATGAAAGACTCAGTTAACAGACTTTTGTTAACACAAGATCTTATTTTTTTTTTCATCAAAGCTGTGTGACATTTTATGTCTTTGGTAGGAGAACAATTTGGACCAAAAATACTTCTGCTAAGAATTCATCTTATCCTATGAAGAACAAATAAAAAAGAAACAGATGCAGGCATCTGGACACTGAAAAGAAAAATCTCAGCAGGTTCTATAAAAGATGACATTCACCTTGTTGCAGAAGCTTACACACAAAATCCTAAGGTACCCCTGTTTGGCTCAGCGGCAGCTAGATCTAGGGATACTTGATTGTCCCTGTGGCAGTTGAAGCCTCGCAGAGAGCAGCCTCTGAATGTGCCCTTCTGCCACAGACTGCGGAGCTGCTGCTGCTGCTCGTGGCAGGAACAGGGGAAAGGAGAAGGGAGGACTGTCCCCTCTGCAACCCTCCAGCTCCCTCGTGCCAGATGCAGCCAGCTGTTGAGGTCTAGCTGCCAAAATACGGTACTTTGAGGTCTTTATGCAAATCTGCTTCTTGAACAGCTGCATTTCATCCTGTCTGCATCGATGCAACAAGACGGGCAATGCTGGCTCTTTTTCTAGCATCTTAAATCTCTTGCAAGTTGGGAAATAAGGGCAAAGGTTGTATTTTGGAAGACATCTTTAAGAAAGGGAATTTCATCGCAAGTTATCGTAGTTTTTCTTCTGATAATCTTTATTTGAATTAAAACTGTAGGTATTTCACAGAAATAACCTGAAAATTAGCATTATAGACAGTCTGGCTCTGTTGCTGTTGATTATATTTTAATACCAAAGTGTCAAGATATTTTGCAAAAATGTATCTGATTATTTTATTTGGAAAATTAATAAAATCCTGACAAAAGGCTGGTGGTCTAAGTTTCAGGAAATTTCCTAGGAAAGTCTTCATCTGAGACAGACATGGGTCCCTCACATGCCTCCAAAGTCCTCTGAACATCAAGCAACCTCTTTTCCCCAGCATTTTAGTTGGCCTTGTTTGCCTTTGGATTCACAACAGGTTTTTCTTCTTCTTCTTTAAGCTTGAAAACATTGGCAAAATAGTTTTCTGTCGGATGTAGTTGTATTCTTTAATCAGATCTTTCATTATGAGCTGCCCAAAATCGAGTGTCTGCTTTTATTAAATGACAGGTAGACTGAAGAATGACAAGTTGACAGGAGAAGGAAAAATGTGATAAAAGATTTGGATAGTTAGATCCATTAGTCTGAAGGAAAGATAGCTGTACTGGGAAAGGCGTGCCTTGGAATAGGGATAGGAAAATTGAGACCGAATAAGCTTCAATCACAGAAAGTAGTTACATGGAAAATGGAGCCCGGTTTGTTTGCTAGACAATAAAGGTACATGAATAAACTTCATGAAATGATTCAAGGAAATCTTTGCTTAATTCTTTTGTAAGTGAAAAGGGGTATTTCAAGCAAGGTGCGACATTTCCTGAGGGAGATATGGCATATTGTTACAGTAACAATGAGAGTTATAAAAATGAGATAGGAATAATCAAATTGACAAACCGAAAAAGCAAAATTTACAGCTGTGAAAACTCCTGTTCATCCATATTCTTATTGTATTAAGACTCACCACTGCAAATTTAAACTGATCTTTCAAGAAAGTATCTGACGTAAGAGTGGTGAGGGGCATGGAACAGAGCCCATGTGCTGGTGCCTTGCAGGGTTTCTGTCTGTACAACATCCACACAATGCAGAATGGACAATAGGTCTCCCCAAGAAACCAAAAAGGAGCAGTAAAAGTGGATACGCTATCTTGTGGCAATTATGTATGTTATTTAGAGGAAAGGCACCTGATGGCCAAGTATGAAAGAAAAACCTTGATTGCCAGATTCATGATCAAAGACTGCCTCACGGCTGCCCAAATGCTACCCCACAGTCTAATCCAAAGCACTCTGAAAGTAGCGAGTCTTTTCATCCATTTGAACAAGCCTTCGATCAAGCCTTGTGTCTCAAGAGAAGAAGTTTATACACTGTTAATGCTAAAACCCAAGGAAGGCATGTAAGTGTTCATTACATATCAAAAGGATGGGCAAACACTTCTACACTTTACATTTCCAAATTGAAAACAGATAGGAACACCCCAGTGGTGATCTTGGATATTTAGTGGAAAGTAAAAGCTGGCTCTGACTAACACTTCTTTTATGTAACCATTATAGGCCATGGGAAAACTCAAAGATTTGCCATACATTCACAGCAGCAATCTGTTGTCAAGAGGTTTATGCAGCGAGAAATGAGGTTTTCATAAAACCGAAGTTTATAGGTTAAAAAAAAGCTCAGTTGCTTGTCACCTCAGATCTAACTTTGCTGCATAGCACATTTTCGGTGACAGCTTGCAATGCAGATCAGATAATCTGCTGAATGTCATGGAAATGATTCAAAATGTCAAAACAAAGCATAATTATTAAAACAAATCAGAGTGAAGAAGAAAATGTAACAGAGCACAAAATGAGCATACCTATGAGAAGTTATTTTGGTCTGCAATTTTTTTGAAAGCAACACCAAAATGGTAGCACTTAGCATGTATGTTTCTTTTATAGCACTGACTTCTGATTTTAATATCACAATGTCTGTGAGCACACCTATACTTAAAAATGTTTTGGAAGAAACAGTTTCAGGTATTTCCTCACCTATACTTTCGGCGCCTTTTGAGATGCACGTACTTTTCTGTATAGCACTGGCCTTCATGACTTAAGTGGGCATGTTACCATGGCTTTCAATTCAGCAATTTCAACACATGCAGAAGGACAAATGCATAGCTAAATGCAGTGAACGATGCTAGACTAAGTGACGCTTATGGGCCATCTAGTCAAGATTTTTTGTTCGGGGGTAACAAAAGGAAAAGTTTGTCTCAGAGGTACTTAAAAATGGCAATATGACCCCCATATAATATAGCTGATATAAAGGAAATGTCTTCTTGTCTTTACTAATACCGTGAGAATTGCTGAGACAAGGTAGAAGAGGTTTAGGTCAGCAAATATTTTGTTGCTGTTTTCATGGCTGTACAATAGAGCTGGACAAATAATTTGCAACATTTATTCTCCTTGTCTGCTACTGGAATATCAGTGACAAGATCATGATTTCCTTCAAATACATCCACACCTATATCCATGCATGCTACTGTGCAATGTTACGTATCAGAGAACACTCATGCCTGTAACAGGCATGCTGTCAATGGTCAACAAGGACAGAGATCGCTGTGGTCCCCATCACTGTTGTCCTTGTCAGGTGCTACTCAGGCTTCAGTGCGGAGGTATCAAGAACTCCAGTGTAAGAAAATTTACATTGAAGAGATCTCAATATTTAGACTACTCTGAATGACCACAGGCTTTATTCTGTGGCAAAGTTTTAACCAGGATTATTGCATCAAACCCAGATCAGTACACTTATCAGTACGTTAGGATAATTATTATTCTAGTAATTGTCAGGTCAGGAGTTGAAGCCCATGTTCCTGTGACAAAGCGGTTTACATAACATCTAATGGTGTTCCCTTAGCCCGCTACATTCATTGCCACGTCTTGTTCCTCTTTTATAGTGGGATCAAACAACACAGAATATTACACTCCATTTGAATCTTTGTTTAAAGGCTATAATGTCCTCAATGCCCTTATTCCAGCCTTATCTGGATCGCATTGTGCCTGGTCCAGCCTTCCTTGCTTATGACTCTGACAAGACTGCACAGCTGGGGCAATGGCTTGCCGAGCCTCCATGGCAGCGATGCACAGGGACCAGTGCCCCAAGAAGACTGGCAGCCTCTCCGGGATACACTTCAGTACAGCTCCTCTGGCCGAGCACATGATATTCCTGTTGGCCTCCTCTAGGCAAAGGCAAAGGCAAATGAAACTTGCCCAGTCTAATCAAGTGGAAAGAGTCTGTGACTGTAGCCATTTAAGAAATGTATTTAATCGGCAAATGTGTGTGGTAAGGCATGCAGAGTACTTGCCTGGACATAGGTCTATATTCATTAGCTCAGAATGGCTAGCAAGGAAAAGTAGCAACCAGCAAAGCATTCCCCAGCGTGGAGGCTGGAGTATTGGCAGGTGAGTCACCATCCCCAGAGGTATTTAAAAGATGCGTAGATGTGGTGGTTAGAGACATGGTTTAGTGGTGGACTTGGCAGTGCCAGGTTAATGGTTGGTCTTAAAGGTCTTTTCCAACCTAAACGATTCTATGATTCTGTGAGTCAATGATTCTATGACTGGAAAAATATGAAATGGGGCCAAGAAGTGATATCTGCTAAGTTAAGATAATTTATATCAGTTGATGTAAGGGCACTGTTCTTCATATTAGTGAGCTCATACTGATTTACGGCTGTTCTGTCTGGCCTACATCTGCAATTCTTCTATATTTTACATATTTGGGTGGAAGAATGAACTGACCTCATTCAGGTAGATGATCTGTTTCTCTTACATATGCCAGGAGACAAAGATATCAAACATTTATTTAAGCTTGCAAATATTACAAAATAAAAGAAAAAGTATGCTTGAGCAGTCAGCAGCAGAATGGTAATGTTCTCTGAGAGCCTTATGTTCGCTGCTCCCCGGGAAATAAATAGTATCAGCTATTCTAATATTGATTTTTCGTTCTTCATCACACTTACTCAAGCCTCTCCAAACTAGGCATCAGCTATCCTAACAAAGGCTGAGCCAAGGAATAGGAGGAGGGTAATATATATACTCGGTGCAGCCTGTTCCCCTGACTACCCCAAGTGATCCATTTTAGCAATTCTCTCTGCTTCCGGTGACCTGTGTCACTGATGGTGGTGCAAACACAAGCTAAGCTCTTTAGAGCCACGCCAGCAATTTAGTCTCAGCTTTTATTACAAAGGCATTTTCTTCAGTTATTAGCTCACTCATTTTTTCAGTTAATGTCCTGGTCTACTTTTATATATAACTTTCAATGAATGAAAATAAGAAGAAAAAACCCTAATGTGAGATCAGATACTGACTGTCAGGACACTGCCATTGGGCTGATGCCACTGTTCCTGGGCCCCTCATTGGTGCTTCCTTACCCCATTCCACTGGTGAGCGTGTACACGTGTTGGAAGGATGAGGAGAAACCTCTCTTCGCTATTCCCTTTGGCACGTGGTACGTGCCACAGAGCACTGGCAGAGCAGGATACCTGCAGGAGAGCACCAAACTGCCTTTGTAGCCAGCCCCTACGTTAAGTAAAAGCATGAAAATGATATCGTGGACGCATTATAGTGCTAAGCATTTTCCTTTTACAGCTGCTTTATGAAACTTCTGAAGACAATTACATCAATCCTGATGCAGTGAAAATCCCTTAAAAATCAAAAAGTTAGTAGTTTTTTTGGCTTAGGAGATTCTGGCCCCAACAGCATCCAGCAATCATGGTTTCCCAAGCCACTTCTACTTTTAAGGTGAATGGGAGTTCTGCCAACAGGCGCTTATCGGAGTGGAAGGAGGCAACTGCCTACACACCTTGACTTTGCCTACCTGTCCTTCTGACTCCACTGTGAACTCTTCTTATCTCACATGGAAAAAAAAGAAAATCAAAACAGGAGAAAGACTGGTTTTCTTGGTAAGGAGAACAATGTGTTTAACATTATGCTTCTGGCTCCTAGATAACCTACACAGTCAGGATGGTCTCCAGGAAATAAAAAGGAGGGGAGAAACTGTGAAAATGTTTTAGAATAAAATTCTATTGGGACCCATACTTTATAATCTCCTAACTAATATAGTGGTTGTTATGAAAATATCAACATTTTTTCATTACATTATTTTTTTCTGCAAAGTGATTCTCTGTAACTAATAAAGTTAACAGTGTACATAAAGATAATGACGGCTATTAAAAAACCTTTAATTATTACTATGAATTAGGGAGGGTAGAAACAGTTAACAAGTAATAACCAAAGTTGCATTACTGGAATTTTTATTCCTCATTTTTCTGAGGGCTCAACAAAAGGTGTGACTATGCCACCACTGGAAACCAGAAAAGTTACCAGATGGCAATCATTACAAAAAGAAAACAAAATTGTAAGCCATATCCTCAGCAGGTATAGGTAAAAAAATCCTTTGGAGAGCAGAGGGGACCTGGACCCCATGACTAAACCTTTGTGCCCAGGGAAACGTTGTGGCTGAGCAGAATGACAGGTGGGATGCTCTTTCCCTCCAGAAGTTTCTCTCTCTCTCTCTCTATCATGGGTGCTGCTTCAGTAACTATTTCCCATGCCTGATACTCTGTTTTTCAGACATATTCATCTGAGAAAAAGCTTTTACCATCCAAATTTTAATAATAAATAAAGTTCTTCATATCTGGTTTTACATCTGCTCTGCCTGCCCTCTTGGTACTGCCCTGAGTAGCACTCTGCGCTGTGTCTGCTGTCTGTGTCTGAGCTGTGTGTGGGTAGGGCTATAACTCCCTTTCCTCTGTCTAAGCTTCTCTCCCTCTTTCATTTTCAAATTGTCATTTATTTCATCACTGATAAGCACTAGAAGTCAAAGTTAATCCCAAATGTGGACTCTCTTAAATGTCCTGAAGTGGTGCAGTTTGAGTAGAGACACTGCCAACGTTTGCCTCCAGCACTTTATACTAGAATATGTGGTGCTCATGATTTGATTTTTGAGATGACAGTCTCCCACTGAGAATTAAAGGAGTCTTGAGTGTTTGGCATGAGAGTCCTATAATCAGCCTGAGAAAACCAGGAGGTAGAACTGCAATGCCCTGTTGCCAATGGGATTTTAGTCTCATTTAATAGTAATTTCACTGAATCTCTACCTTTATGGAATGTACACAGGATCTGCCCTGTGTTTTCATGTGTTCTTCCAGGACCTCATCTTCTCATGTTGAAGCTCATGGGTGAATGCCTACTGATTAAATAGGGCTAGTGTTCTGGTCTTTTAGAAGGAACATAATATTGGGAGTTGAGAGGTTTGTGATTCTGCAACACATTTCCTGAGAAGCCATTAAATCTCTTTTTGCCTCAACTCCGTTGCATTCTTTAGCAATAATAAAAATACATAGATTTGATATATAAAACATGCAGGTGCTATTGTAATAATATTTTTTCCACCCTCGATTCTTAAGTTGTCTTCTGAAGAATTTTGTATTCCATTAGTAGTAAGAGAAGCTTTTGAAAGCCACCCGGATAAAAGTTAATTCCATCTATTTTACGACTCTGCCATCTTCCTTCTGTGCTTGCCTCTCTTCTTCCTTGTGGCGACCATGTTAATTCTTTCCTGAAAAACCTGATTTGCCTCCCTTGTTTTGTCACTGCTTTTTGGGGCAATGTTCTGTTTCTCCTTTCTTTCATTTTTTTCTGGCCTTTGAGCCTTATACTTACACTCCCTCTTTCTTTCCTTTTTAGATATATTTCTTTTTCTATGCCTCTTTCATTAATTCTCTTACTTTTCCTGTCAGAAAATTTAAGAATTAGTGATACTTTCTAAATGCTATTTGAAGTTTTTTGATGGGCACATTATAAATCAGCATAGTTTCTCTTGTCTTTACTTTCCACCCTTTTCCCCACCTAAACTGCAAAACTGATCAATGAAATTAAGCTTGTGACATTTCAAATCTCTGAAGTAATGCCTAGGGAAAGAAAAAAAATGAAATTTTACTGAGGATTTTTTTAGATTAGTCTATTGCAAAATACCTCAAGAAAAGAAGAATTCTCTACATGAATTCTCCAAGTACAATACCCATTGCACTGAAAGCTCTCCAAGTGGGTTTGCAGCCTGGGTTCAGTTATTAGACAACTTGTTGCTGCATGGTGAGAGAGGTGGAATTATTACAACCATAATAATATAACTTAAATTTCTCCATTTTAGGAGAATAAAGCCCTGAAATTTACTGCGTGAAATTATAAAATGTCCAGTAGCAATGGTTATAAAACATAGGTTAGACAATCAATTGTCCAAATGATTTAGGTGTGACTGAGCTTGCTCTGAGGAAGGTAGGTGACTTAGAAAACAAATGACCCCATCCTACATTTGGATGAGGACTGCAAATTCTCGATCACCATATGCATCTTTTATTCCCTTTTCACATCATATTTCACACATGACTTGTGTGAAAGTGGAAGGCAGCTGCATTTGCTGCAATGTCCTTCTGAGATCTCTGTTAGCCTGGGATCATGCTGGAGAAGAGAGCTCCATGGGGAATAGACATAGGGAAACTATTTCATCCCTCTTTGTCAGTCCCAGGGAGATTTCCAGAGAAGTGTTACTTTTGGTGCAGTATCTTTTCTGCAGGATCTGCTCCCACAGGAGCTGCAGGTGGACTCACACTGGCTGGAGCAGGACTCACTGTGGAAAGAACCCTATGTCAGCCATGATGCAAGGAGGCTACTGGTTGTGTGGATGGAAAAAAGGCCTCCACCTGGTCCTCAGAGCCTGCGGGGCTGCGTGTGCATCCCCAAATGCAGAGACATAAATAACTCTCCCACTTCAATGAGACATCAGTCAGTGCGTAGTTGGAGGGAGTACTACAGATCAATTAGGATCACAGGGTAGAAGTAATTTTCTGCAGAGCATGACAAGCACCATGCCAGGCAGACATTTTTTTCATGCGGCCTGTTCTTATACTGATATCAAGAATGAAGAGTTAAGCTGCAGATTTGGGAACATGCCTGTTGTACATGCATGCTGGAGTAGTCAGACCTGAGAGGGGTTCCCTGTGCAGTGGAAGTGTGCAATATCTTACAGCAGTATTAGCTGTCATTTCTTTAGACATGTTGGCGTGTAGAACTTTACACACAAGTGAGTTTCCTTCATAGTCAGTCACAGTGAAATCCCACCCTTAACAACGAACTTGGGTGCCTCAGTTTACTACAATAACACAAGCTTTGTTGTTGTTGTCACCTTAGCCAATGGCTGATTGTTCTAAAAACTATTGTGCCAAATCTCCTAAGAAGAAGATTGTTTAAACAGAACCTGAAAAGTCTTAATATGCCAAAAAATGAGGATTAAAGAAATTAAAAAAGCAGAAAAAAACCACATTAATTACAATCATCTTTTGTTTAACAATCTTCTTATTCTGGGCAGATCTAAAACTTTATTTGGCAGTGTGGACTGAAGCTTAGTGTTCACATCTGCTCAAGCATCAGTTATGGTAGTAGTACCATCTGAACAGATGTTCTAAGCAGAATCTCTGCTATGTCTTAATTAAGCCTCCATCACTGTCACCTTCCTGCCATTAGATGGAAACCAATTCCCAGAAGCTGTCCCAGCTGAGTATGTGAGCTCCAGTTAAATAAAGAAGCTTTTCAGTTCAGTATGGTTGGAACATGAGCCTTGGTTTGTATTATTAACTTCTATATCCTAACAGAAACACGCAGTTAGTTCTTAATTGAGAAACTATCTTAGATGCATGAACTCAAGAGGCATTTTAAATGGAGTCTAGCTTCTCCATTTATTAAAACCTACATTATGTCTGTCGTGATGACCTAAAATACTCAGAAATGGAAGCATTCTTCCTTGAGCTAGCACTAGTCTCATCTATTCTATCACATTAGCCTTTCATGAAACAACAGAATAAGATTAGAGAACAAAATCCATTGTACTGTTCATATAAATTAATTGCATTCAGGAACACGGTGTACCACCAGAAATCAATGAACTGGTTTCATTAATGGTCAGGCTTAGACACAGCTTTCTGCCTTTTGTGATTTGTAGCAGCTTCGCTAAAGAACAATTATACTTATCAAACAGAGCACACAGAGAGAAATAATAGCATGAATCATGGAAAATCCCTGTTCTTTGAAACCAGGACTCATTCTTCAGTTTTAGGGACTGATCCAGATACATGAGTGCTTCAAGTGGGACATAGGCAGAGACTGAAGTCCAACATGTAGGTACAGAGTACCCACAACTCATGCTTTACCCCCTCAGCCCTGCAAGTGCTTGGGAGTTCAGAGCGCTGCCCAGAAATGCCTCCAAGCTGGTGCTGCAGAGTGTCTCAGTGTTTATTTTATGCTTATGCCAATTTATGGCTGACAACCTTGTCACTACCTGTCCTGAAGCCCTGTTCAGTAGTTATGCTCACAGCACAAGTCATCTATAGCATTTGTGCCCAGGGCTTGTCAATTGGCAGCCATTTGTATTAAAAATATATCCCAAAGGGATGATGCTCCTGCCCAGGTCCCTTTTTATATATTAGCATAGTGCCTATGGTACTCAGCCATGACCTGGGGAGTCTGTAGGCTGAGAGGGTTCAGTCCCACATGATAAACTGTTTCCACAGGACCTCTCCCCCAGCTAGAAGTGCCCCATACATTGATGCTGAGACTGAGAAGGTCATCCCTTTCCTCCTCTGCTAATCCCTGCAGAATGGCTGCTTTGAATCTGTTTTCATTTGGGAGCCTCTCTTGATACCAAGAATTCAGGGAACTAGGTGTCTGGAAGTTAGATACAAAGACCTTCAGGGTCACTGCATCTTTGTATCTATCTATAGGCCCGAGCCCAAGAGACTCCATGTGCCCACACACCTGAATGAAAGACACTGCAGACTTTTTAATTTCAGCACTGCTAAAGCCATCCCACTTCAAGGTAAAGCAACTCCAGTGAGTAAGCAAGATAAGTCTGGTCAGTTTTCAGTCTCCAGAAACCACACACAACGAGCTGTCTCCTTTCAGACCTCGGTCACTGCCTTCATTAAGACTGCTGAAGTTAATGAAATGGTCAGGATTTAATTCGACCCAGGATTTCCCACATTTTAAACCAACAAGAAGGATATACAGACTGAATGCTTAATTTATCAAGGACTTGTGGCTAGCAGAAAGCAGAAGCTGACCCTATGCATCTCCTCCTGGCCTAAGGTGCGTTTAGGAGCACGAGGCACCATGACCTACAGCCCGATGTGCCCCATACAGAGCAAACTGGGGAGGAGCCATAGAGCCGATGTCGCCAGCTCAGCTACCAGCACTGCTGGAGGAGCAAAACCCAGCCCTGTCCAGGATCCCCTTGATTCCACTTGCTTCTGTTTATCTTTGGAGTGGGCAGCAGCAGGGCTGCTCAGACGGACCGACAGGGATGGCTGGTCCTGGGCCAGTCTGTACGGGTATGTCTGTCATGTCTCTATTGCACTGCTGAAACCAAAGGGATCTCCCTGGGTTAGCACTTGAGCTCGCCGTAGACAGGAAAACTAGTTTATAAACCTTGCAAAACTAAATGGAAGGTGTTCAAACATCATATTTCTTTTTTCTTTTTTTTTTTTTTTTTTTTTTTTTTTTTTTGCATGCAAGATCTTTAGTCAAAGCACCATAATAGATTGTTGAGGACTGTCAGGAAAATTATACCACATTAAAAGATTTATGTCTGGAGTATTTCTGGACTGTCTGATGGGGCTTACTGCCATAAATTAAGGAAGAAAATGATCTTTAAGCTTAGTTATCAACCAGAAGAGACAATACTTTTCAAATCTTGATTTTGATTTTTTTCAGATGAAATCCAGCCGGATAACAATAAATATTCCTTTTTTTGCACCTTAATGGTGCTTTTTAATTAAATACTGCAGTAAACTGAATACTAAGCAAATTTCGTGGGTCAGAGGATGAACCATTTGCAGATGGTTACTTGCTCAAGGCTTGTTTTGAATCCCACTGAAGTTAAAAGAATTCTTTTCAACTACTTCAGTGGGTTTGGGACTAGGCAGTGAAGTAGTTTGGAGCAGATGAGAGAACTCCATGTAAGGGACTACCATCTTGTAAAAGAAGGGATTTGAATGTCTCATACAACAAATAGATAGAGAGACAATGGTTATTAATGTAAATGTTATGGAATTAAAAATCAGCTGGCACTAATGTGACAAACTATTTTTTAACAAAAGAAATGGCAGTACGGCTGGCTCCAGAGAACATGAGTTTATCAGTGTCTACTCTGTTGTATTTGAGGTCACAGGAATGCTTTTGTATAATTAAGAGTCCACAAAGGGCTCATATTTTATATGTGTATATATGTACACATACTTACATAAAAACATTTATATAAAAAATTCCAACTACCCTTCAATTACGACAATCAGCAACAGAATTTTGTAACATTTATGGCTTTTCATACTCCTCTGTCAGATGCTGTCATGTGGGTATTTTCATCTCCGCCTTTAAGTGCAAAACCTTTTATTTATGCAGAAATATGAAATCAGTGGCAGTCTGTGAATTAAAATATTACTCACTCGGGGGAAAATGACCTTCTAAAGATTGATGGAACAACCACCAGAAACTTAAAGAGATTATGTTTACCATTTTCTAAATGATAACAGCTTGAACTGATCCTGATCTTTCCGTATTTCACATCTATCTCCAACTCATTTGTAGCAGACCAAAGAAAACAAACAAAAGAGCAGATAGATATTTAATCGTGTGATGTTAAGTCATTATTCTCTTGCAATTTCCTGCCTTTTAAATGTGTACACGTTTATGATATGACTCCCTACTGAGTAATGTAAATAACCATTTTTTTTATGATTATTTACAATCATAACCATGGGAGGTTTATCGGTTTTGTTAATGTTATTGTGAAAGCATTTTAAAGCCCTATTAAAGATCAGGATCTTTTGTACCAAAATCTGTCCTCACTAGATATAAACAGTTTCTATTCCAGAGAGTTCATATTTGAAAGACCCAGTGTGGAGGTTGCAAGCATGTGGTCACCAAAATAAGAGGTAAGAAAAATAGACTGTAATCAAGTATTCACTGGTCATTTGTAACTGGCTCCTTAAAGGCTAAAAAGCCTATAACTCCAAAAGGTTTAGCACAAAACTTGTTCTTCTAACTCCATAAATTATTCCTGGTATGGAATATGTTAGATAATGATCTATAGGTTCTTAACCAAAGAACAAGTCTGAAGCCATCTTTCTCCATGAAACCTACTGTTCAGTACCAACCAGACTGCAATTTATTACAATGCTTAGAAAACAGACCAGTATCCTTTCTTACAGAAAAACCAGCAGAGATGGCAGGCAAGCTCATAAGCCATAAGAAATGTTTACCAAAAAGAAGAAAATCTGTGAAGGATTTATAAGTCCTCGTTGTGGGTTAACCCTGGTGGGCTGCTAAGCACCACACAGCTCACTTTCCCTTCCTTCAGTGGGATGGGGGAAGAAGAAAGGAAGAATAAAAGCAAGAAAACTTGGGGGTCAACATAAAGCAAACAAAAAAATTTGTTTAATAAGTGAAGGATAAGTGTAAGAATCATAGAATCATAGAATGGTAGGGGTTGGAAGGGACCTCTGGAGATCATCTAGTCCAAGCCCCTGCCAGAGCAGGGTCATCTTAGAGCAGGTTGCACAGGAACGTGTCCAGGTGGGTTTTGAATGTCTCCAGAGACGGAGACTCCACCACCTCTCTGGGCAGCCTGTTCCAGTGCTCTGACACCCTCAAAGTAACGAAGTTCCTCCTCATGTTTAGGTGGAACCTCCTATGCTCAAGTTTGTGCCCGTTACCTCTTGTCCTGTTGCCGGGCACCACTGAAGAGCCTGTCCCCATCCTCCTGACACCTATCCTTTAAGTATTTATAAGCATTGATAAGATCCCCCCTCAGTCGTCTTTTTTGCAGACTGAAGAGACCCAAGTCCCTCAGCCTTTCTTCATAAGAGAGGTGTTCCAGTCCCCTAATCATCTTTGTAGCCCTTTGCTGCACCCTCTCCAAGTTTCCTGTCCTTCTTGAACTGGGGACCCCAGAACTGGACACAGTACTCCAGATGCCCCTCATCAAGGCAGAGTAGAGGGGGAGGATGACCTCCCTCGATGTGCTGGCCACACTCTTCTTGATGCACTCCAGGATGCCGTTGGCTTTCTTGGCCACAAGGGCACATTGCTGGCTCATGGTCATCCCGTTGTCCGCCAGGACTCCCAGGTTTCTTTCCACAGAGCTGCTCTCCAGCAGGTCAGCCCCCAACCTGTACTGGTGCATGGGGTTATTCCTCCCCAGGTGCAGCACCCTACACTTGCCCTTGTTGAATTTCATAAGGTTTCTCTCTGCCCAACTCTCCATCCTGTCTAGGTCCCTCTGTATGGTGGCACAGCCTTCCGGTGTGTCAGCCATCCCTCCCAGCTTTGTGTCATCAGCAAACTTGCTGAGGGCGCACTCCATCCCTTCATCCAGGTCACTGATGAATATATTGAACAGGACTGGACTCAGTACTTACCCCTGGGGAACATTTGACCTCCAACGAGACTCTTTGCCCCTAATCACGACCCTCTGAGCTCTGTCTTTCAACCAATTTTCTATGCACCTCACTGTCCATTCATCTAACCCACACTTCCTAAGCTTCCCTATGAGGATGCTGTGGGAGACGGTGTCAAAAGCCTTGCTGAAGTCAAGGTAGGCAACATCCACTGTCCTCCCCTCATCTATCCATCCAGTCATTCCATCATACAAGGCTATCAGATTAGTCAGACATGATTTCAGATTAGTCAGACAGAAGAGGGAAGAAAACAAAAGAAGCGATGCAAAGGCATTCACTCACCACCTCCTGTGGGCAGATGCATGCCCAGCCAGCTCCCGAGCAAAAGGTGGCTAACACCCTTAAAACCTCCTCTTTTATTGCTGAGCATGACATTTTATGGTATGGAATAACTCTGGTTAGTTCATCTCTTTGGTCAGTTTGTGTCACCTGACCACATATGTCCCCTCCCAGCCTATTGCACACCCCCCAGTCTCTTCCCTGGAGGGGCAGAGTGAGAAACAGAGAGGGTCTTGATGCTATGCAAATGCTGCTCAGGGAAAGCTAGAACAGTGGTGTGTTACCAGTACTGGTTTGGTCACAAATCTAAAGCACAGCACCATATGAACTGGTATGAAGAAAATTATCTTAACCAGGCCCAGTAAAGTCCTTTTAATTTTTCCTCCCCAAATACAGTTTTAGCAGATGTCTATTAGCAGAAATCTAAAATATTATTGTTTTTACAAATTTTACCTGGAACTTCCATCTATTAAGACAGCACCATATAGAAGACAAGAAGACTGCCCTCCTTGTGGTGCTTCTTCTCTTTCTGGGGAAAAGTTAATCTTCTCTTTATTCAAAAGTCTTTTTTATGGGGGGCTGTAGTTATTGCTCCCTGTCCAATAGACAGCGGATGATTTGTACTGCCTCTCTGAATAGTCTGATGTTTCACATTTTAACATTTTGCTTGTGGAATATGGAGGACATCAGGAGAATGGGGGATTCTCGTATCCTTCCAGAAATCAGAACAGGCCCAGAAGCTGTCACCCTCTGGTAGGCAGCGCCTGACCTCACTGCCAGCTGAATCGGAGGGCAATCCTCCCTTTGATGTGCGTGAGCAAGATGGGGACCCTCGAGAGCCAGCACAGCCCGATAGTTGTCACCCCAAGAGACACAAGAGTTTCAAAAGGTCAGGGAAGATTTTTGAGGCATATATTTTGCACAAAGCCATGTCACATTAGATCCCCGTTGCTAGGGAAGTTACACCAAGCTGTGCATGGAGCCTACAACTGCTGGAAATTTCTTTCAGCTCAATGTGATTCACAGGCATGAGGACTAATAAGAACATAGTGTATTATTAAAAATATCAGCTTGACAGGGCTCAGCAAGTGCCTGTAGCAAGCGTACCTTAGAAACAGGGAAAAAGCCTGACTCCATTAAATCTCCGCATCTGAGCCTTCTTACTTATCTGCGGAGAGAGGCAGAGAAATTACATGAGGTTGAGATTTTAATGAGAAGAAGTAGAGGACTAATGAAATGCTAATGAGATCGACATAATCCAGTGTGTCACTGCAGGCTCTCAGTCCTTTCAAGCCTGGTAAACAAAATAGCAACCATTAATTTGCCTGAAGTAGATTCATGAATTTAGCAATGGAATTTAGAAAGCATTGAAAAATACCCCATGTGCTCAGCAGCGAAACCAAATCTTGTTTTTTTAAAGATATTTCCCAAAGGTGGAAGTAAGGCCTCCATTTTTCCACCTGCCATGGACTTGCTAAGAAGGTTTCAGAGTCAGCCAGTCGCCAAATGCGGTGACTTGATGGTTTACACAAGGTTTCTACTCAGCTAATAAGTTGTTTTGGGAAGGACACCTGACAGACAAGTAGAGGTGGATGGTGGGTTTTCATGGAAAACATCCATTCAGAAAAGCAAGACGTCTCTAGGTGCTGGTGCTGGTGGGCTGTCTGCACAACAAGGGCTCTCGCTTCACGTCCGACCAGCTCGTCCCTCCACTTGAGGCCCAGCATATCTCAGGCTTACAAGGAGCTTTCAGGCAAGAGCTTTTCCTTCCAGAGCAACTGAACTCTGGGCCCAAATAGGCTGTGTCATAAGACTGGAGAGCTAAGAAAAGCAGAAGTAGGTTGAAACTATTTTTACAGCTCTGTGATCCAACGGCAATCTTTGTCTTACACAGGAGAGAACAAGGTTCAAGCTGTTCTGTTTTGCTTTGGGTTTTTTTTACAGCCCTTGGTAGCCCGCGCCGCTCCTCAGGGATCAGTGGGACATGGGGCCATGGCTGCCACTCATCTTCCTTCCAGCAAAAGGACTTGAATCCACAGAGGAATAATTTAAGTCAGATCTCTCCTGGTACAGAAACAGCCAAAGGCACTACAGAATATGTCCAAAATTACTCTTTTGTGTTGCATCAGCTGATTTCTTTATACACGGTTCCTAAAAAACCTTATATGTGAACTGAACTTTAAGTCAGATTTCAATATTCCTGTCCACCACAGATACATTTGCAAGTTTGAGGCCTTATTAAAGAGGACTTATAACTAGTTCTTCTAACTCAGAACATAATTCTTACCTTAGCAGCTAACTGACTGACTGACTGACTTTCATTTGGATCCTCCATTTATAGCATCAAATTACTGATTCCAAATACTTGTTCCAGACAAATTGCTCATTTCCCACAGGGAGAAGAAAAATACAGAGAAAGAAAATAAAAGCAGTCATTCAGAGGATCTTCAGACATATTTTACCTTGAATCTGTCTTGTTCTAGATTTTAATTTTTGTTCTTCCAAGGAAGAAATCTCTTTCCTTTTCAACATTTATTTTCAGTTATACATACATCACAATAATTTAGCATACATTTCTCTAATCTTTGATTAATGTCTTACCTTTTTCTTAAATACCCATTAACATGAAATTGTCACAGTAATTTTGGTTGAATCCCCATATCACTGACATCCTGTTAATGAAAACAAGATTAGCATCTGAAGCTTTCAAGGGATGATTGCTGTGGTGTTTGGATTCTTTCCTGACAGGATATGCTCTCTAATTCTTTTCAGCAAGAAAAAAAAAGCATCATATGCTTCCACCCAGACTTCCACACTTCTTTATGTGCAGAGTCCCAAGTCAAGTTAAGTGCACAATTCACAAGAGTTAGGGATTCAGTATTGGGGCAAAAAGCGTGCTCAGGTCTGACATGCTGACCAGCATCTGCCTGATGTGCTGACCTTGCAATTTCTCCATTTTTTCCTGACTGATTTGTGTGTCTCCATCAGACCCTTGTCTTCCATCTGGGTTTTAAAGAGTCTGGGACAGGGATTACCTCTTATGGAAACACAAGTAACAACATATTTTATCTTCTAAAATTCCCCTTCTGAAACAAATTTTGCCTTCATTTATATGGAACCACATGCAAATCACATCCATTCTAAAAAGTCCTCTTCAACAAAAATAGTCCTCCATATGCCTTTGTTGATTTAGTTACCTGCTATATTAAAAATAATTTTCAAGTGCCATAATTCAGTGATTGACAGTGCATTTGTGTTTATAGCAAAAACTTTCAACATCCACTGAAAATCTCAAAGGCAGTCCTGAGAATGGCAAAAAATAACACTCCCAAAGTCCCTCTACCTTTGTTCTCTCGTACATAAAATGAGAATAGTACTGACTTGACAGAACTACAACGCAAGGCTTGAATTCGTCAGTATTTGTAAAATACTTCAGGACTCCAAAGTGAAGTTCACTTAAAATGCTGTTACCTTAAGGAACGTTGATCTTTTTTCTTGTCTTTTTCTAATATTATCTCAGACCTAGAACAATGTAGGTTTAACCCTGAAAGACAATTTGTGCGTGAAGAGTTTTTTCACTACCTTGTGCTCCAGTACCGCCCTTGTCCCTTTCCTCATGAGTGGTGTGATCCACTTGGACGTACAGGTAATGGCTAACACTATCTGCCCTAGATGTGCAAAACCAGAGAAGAAGAATTTGTTGGGAGCCACGTGCTGCTCTTTCTGGCAGCGCAGTGTCTGCATGAAGGAACTCAGATGCTTTTACTTTGAATGCAAATTGGGTCAGCTGCCGAAATTGTCCCCTGATACCACTGCTGAGGCTTCGCCGCTGCTGCTCCCTCCTGCTGTGTAGATTCATCTCTTTCAGATATCAGTAGGGGAGGACCTCTGTCTCAGACAGAGAAAAGGCTATCCTTATCCACCTCTTGCCCTTACTCTGATTGCTACTGACCCTGGGTTTTTTCTTGTGTTAATGAGGACTGACCTGTGTTTTGCTTTGGGCGGGGTCTGATATTCAAAGCCCAGTGTGAGCTGCCCCTGTGCTTTGCCTGGTTTAGCATAGTCGATTGTGTCATGTATTTACATGGTTTGCTACACTCCTTGCACTGTTTAATTGAATGAAAATTACCTGAGGTTCAGTTTGTCCTCCGTGCAATCTCAGTGACTTGTATCCTGTGGTTAAAAAACACTGCTCTTGTTTGCTGGACTTGTCTTTCTCCTGCATTAATTATTAGGATGTCCACTTCACACAGCCACCATTGTGGTCCTCAGCCTGAATACTCTTGTACGCATTGCTTACTGTAAGCATGTGAATAGCTCTATGGAAGCACTCTATGGAAGCAAAGCCTTAAGTTTTTATATAAATATCACATAATATAGCATAATTATAACGTAGTATTGGGGCTGTTTCTAGATTATTAGGATGTTGTCTCATAGGAGTGATGATGTCACTTAACTCCTCATCCTGCTCATGTTTACCTCATGCTGCATTTTACTCATTTGTAAATCAGAGTCTCCATCTTATGTGGTCCACATCACAGTAATATCGTAGCAGTATTATTAGAAGTCTTATGCAACACAAGTGTATTGGTCTCTAAATAGTGTCACCTGCACCTTAGATGTTTAGTAGAAAATTAGTTATTACAATAACAGAAGCACTAGGCTGATTTTCGCAATGATTATACCAGTTCAAAACCACTAAAATGTTTTCCTTGCGTCCTGGAAACAGTTGAACAGTTAAATAAATCATAAATGCAGAGAACAGAAGAATGCAGTTTGAGGAGCAATTGGTGAAGACAAAATGAAGAACAAAGAGACAATTTAGAAAGCAAATTCAAATGTAGTTCAATGTTAGTCAAGGGGAAAGAGGGAAAATTAAGCAACAATGTGCTACTGAAGAAAAGGATTTGGGGGTGCTGGTGGACGAGAGGCTCAACATGAGCCAACAGTGTGCACTAGCAGCCCAGAAAGCCAATCGTATCCTGGGCTGCATCAGGAGAAGCGTGGCCAGCAGGCTGAAGGAGATGATTCTCCCCCTCTACTCCATGCTCGTGAGACCCCACCTGGAGTACTGCGTCCAATTCTAGAGCCCCTAATACAAGAGAGATATGGATGTGCTGGAATGTGTCCAGAGAAGGGCCACGAGGATGATCAGAGGGATGGGGCACCTCTCCTATTAGGACAGACTGAGAGAGTTGGGGTTGTTCGGCCTGGAGAAAAGAAGACTCTGAGGAGACCTTATAGTGGCCTACCAGTATCTTAAGGCGGCCTACAAGAAAGCTGGTGAGGGACTTTTTAGGATGTTGGGTAACGGTAGGACTAGAGGGAATGGATTAAAACTAGAGATGGGTCAATTCAGACTGGACGTTAGGAAGAAGTTCTTCACCATGAGGGTGGTGAGACACTGTAACAGGTTGCCCAGAGAGGTGGTGGAAGCCCCATCCCTGGAAGTTTTTAAGGCCAGGCCGGATGGGGCTTTGAGCAGCCTGATCTAGTGTGAGGTGTCCCTGCCCATGGCAGGGGGGTTGGGATTAGATGATCTTTAAGGTCCCTTCCAACCCTAACAATTCTATGATTCTATAATTCTACTCATATAGATTTTTGTTAGAACAAAGGCCTACATTTTAGTTTGTTTATTTTCAAAGGTCCTGTATAGCTGATGGAAAGAGAGAGATACCATTCCAGTGTGGATCATACATCCCTGAAATCAATGTCTAAAATATCACCCTTTTAACTTCTTTGTCTGTCTCTCCAACAATGGATCAGGGAATACATCCTAGTTTTTGTTACTGTTACAGAGATAATGGTGCGAGCTTCACCTTGCAAGGATTTCCCAGATTATTCTTATGACAAGTATTCATATAGGGCATACCAGAACTGTAGTGCTAATGAGCTGGGGAAGAACTAGATGTAATTAAAAAAAAAAAAGGAAATAAAAGAAAGGTACTTCTAGGGCTTTTGTTATTTTTCAGAAGGGTGGTTTATGTGCTGAGTATTTATAGAGAGGGTCAACATCCAAGTATACTGTTTACAAAATATTTTTAACAAGATAGGATTTTTTCCCAATTCCCAGTCCTAGATAAGAAATGTGAATATTTTCACAAAAAGTCCTTATTTGATCACTATTTGCATCAGACTTCACTCAGAAAAATGGTGCAGTCAGTAAGAAAATGGAGTTCACACATCACATTGCCTGGCTTGTAAAACGTGGAGGGAGAAACCTGGCATTGCAGATGTAGCTCAAAGCTCACACCTCAAGAGCTACAACAGCCTTTAAACTACCTTCGCACCCTCCAGCCCAAATGGTATCATCCAGTTAGAGCCCGAGAAATTAAGCTGGGCATGCGAAGTGCAGATAGCCCTGAAACTGAAGCTACACATTCACTGGTTGTCTAAGGACAGGAGCACTGTTTGAAGTCCCCTGAGCAGAGGTGCCATATCCTTCCTCAACATGGTCTCTTGCCCCATCCCTGCCAAGCTCCTGGCTCCCAGGCTACATTAGGAGTGTCTTGCATCTTCCTTACTTTGTGCTGGAAGATTTGTCCTTCAGCAGAGCCCCTCCACAACCTGTGCTGGGACCCTGGAGGCAGGGCACTTCTCTCTGGATTAAAGGCACTGAATCTAACCTGGAGGCACCAAGTGCCTGAACGTCTCACAGGAGGTGTGCCTCTAACCAGTGAGGAGGCCCATGAACACCAGCACATGCTAGCACCACTTTTGCCTGCAACGCAGAATGGTGCAAGGCTATAGATTTGCTGGGAATTCATAATAACTTGGTTTACTGAAGAGGTGCCGTGGTAAATAAGACAAGCTTGACTCTGTCCTGGATCACAGGACTCTTCAGGCTTCAGCTGGCCTTCCCATGAGAGTCCAAAGCCCAGCAGATGCCTGCAGGGTGACACAAGCCCTTCGCCTTCACTCAGGTTGGCTTTGGTGGTAGGGAGGCACAGTGTGGCAGGCACAGAGTGGCAGGTTCTGGGGCTGTTTCTGCTGCTCTCACCAAAAGAGGGAAAAGGAGACACACTGATTTCAATGCCAAACCGTCCCTTTGAGAGCAGCTCAGTAGTGAGGGTGGCAAGACAGAAGCAGGAACAGCCCTGTGTGGTTCAGAGGTGGTGGAAATGGCCAGCACTGGCTCACGTGGCACATCTAAATTGTTTTCTTCCTTGACACTCTTTCTACTTTTAGACGTTTTAATCTTCTGTAATCTTTACACAATCACATGTGGGCAAGTAAACAAACTGTTTTGAATCAAACAGCTGTGCTAATTTATTGCACTGTTTAAAGCAAAGCTTGAACATGCCCTTAACTACACACAGGGACTGGATGTACTGGCAGATATGAATGGATACTTATCTCCCTTCAAATAAAAACATCCACAGCAAGCAGCAGACCGGCCAGCAGGCAGGTTGGTTTCTGGCCATCGGATTCCTCCTGGGTCTGTGTGTGGAGGAGGCTGGGACTGTACCTGAGCTATGGGTGGGAAGGGGCCTGGGGCCAGCTGTCCCCAGGGCAGGAGGGGACAGACCCCCTTCCCCGGCTTGACAGTACCCTGCTTGGTCCTTGCAGCACCTCTGAGTGAACCATGACCATGTCCTGTTTTTGGGGCTGGTGGGGCTCCTGGAGGGATTTTGTAAGTGCTGGGGGGCTGTGTCACTCAAGGCAGCTGGTTTCCAGCCTCCCACGACACGGGGCTTGCAAGACCTGTCCCCTCCACGTTTTTCCTTCTTGTTCTGCCATGTCTCCTTGGCAAGGCAATGAAGATTTTCTTGTCCAGAGCTTGTGCTCTGGGCCAGAACATAAACAACCCGTAACAGAAGCTAAAACGGACACTTCACAGGGTGGAGCTCCCAAGTTCTTACAACAGTTTATACTCCACAATTGAGACCAGAGCCAATCAAAGGATTCAGGGAAATATCCTAAAACCACAGAGCAGGTAAAACTGATTTTGAACTCAGGGGCTCCCGGTGGTCAAGGTCACTCCACTATTTATATAGCAATTCTGCCTTTTCCTTATGTGAGGCACAATCTCAAACATGTTGCTTTTCTATAAATTCTTCTTTCTGCTTGGAAGGCATTTCGGGTACCCCAAACATCTTTATTAAATGAGAAGCGTGAGAAATGGAAAGCCATTATCCCCTTGTGAACTGGTCTGGAAAAACAGGTATATGAAATGAGACTATGGAGGAAGCCAAAGGAGGTTGCGGTCAAGATCAAGTAACATTTTTTCTTAGTTTGGGTTTTTTTGTCATTAGATTTTGAGTTTACTCTCCTTTGCAATTCTTACATCTGAGATTGAATCTTCTAAAAACTTCCCTCAATTTCTACATCATGCTTCAGTGAACATTTCTACAAGGAGCAAAGGAACAAAATTGCAATTGCATTCCTAATTGTCTAATGGCACATGAGATATCTGCCTGTATTTACCTCTGCACCATGTCCTGACTGCCCCTGACCTGACACAATCTTAAGAGAAAAGTCCAATTAGCCTCCCTGATAGGTAAACAGCAGTTTGAAAAGCAAGTTCCAGGTTTCCCCTATGTTTATTCCTAGGTTAGCAAATCGGGTATTTAAAAAAAAAAAAAAACAACCAAAACTGGGCTACTCTCTCTATATATATATTTGTGGCTGTTTCTGCAAGGAAACGCCCCAGAATGATGTGTTCTGCAAGTGGTATACTGAAAATAAACAATGTGGGTGGATCCCTGGCTGACAAAACCCAACAATGTTAGACACGAAAGAAACTTTGGGGGGAAAAAAAAAAAAAAAGATACAGAGAGAAGGAAAAAAGGAAACAGGTGGCTTGTTCCAGGCCTGCCAAGAACATTTTGGAGCCTTGAGAACATGCACTCCCCTGCTCGGCTGTGTTGTTTCTGTCTCGTCCACTGAGTGATTTCTTGTCCTTCCCACAGCTTCCTTCTGCCGCCTGCAAACAACCTGCTCTCTGCTCATTTTATCTGTTCCCTCGGGGTGGGCCTTACCATTTGATTCTCCACCTTTCCTCGTCTTGCTGTCAAATCTTCCTGGTTTGCAGACGCCAGGTACTGACAGATGATTGCCCTCTTTGTGCTCTCACTTTCCCCATTCTTCCCATTCTTCACCCCAACCAAATAAGTCAACACTTCAAATGCTTTATTTTGTGGCTGAAAATGCTGCAGTTTCTGTGTGATATCTTGACAGTATTGGCGAACACAGATGCTCAGGGCAATCATGAGCAAAGGTATGATCTTCCTCAGCTCACCTATCTTCCTCCTTCACCACTGAAAATCAGTCCAGCACTTACAGAAAAAAATTGTCTTTTCTTTTTACTTTAGTAGGAGTCCCACTGAGTCCCTTGGGCTGCAGCTAGTCCTCTGACTTTAATAAAAGCAGGATGCTAGTCCTCAGTCCTCATCCATGCTTTAGAAATCCAGTTCATTCTAACTAGGAGTATTACAGTGAATTGCAGCATTGACAAATAGATTTATTTATGCTTTTTCTTGCTTAGTAGAAGACCACATATTCCCTGAAATGCTTATATACTCCCACGTTTACCTCCGTAAAATCTCTACCGTACTTCATGAATACAGAAGTAGTGCTTTCATATCTTTTTGTATTTCTTAAACATAAATGAACATGCATGTACCAGACAACATTGTGCAGTGAGTTCAGTGCACCCGGGACACATTAAACTCCAAAGCTTTCATACAATTCGTGTATGCATGTGCAGTGTCTGTCCTTTGGGATTTCCAGATGTCTGGAGCCTGGCCAAAGCTACTCCTTCATCATGGCATCTGGACATCTGGAAATTCCAGACAAGTGGCTAAAGACCACTTTTTATGTGGGCAACAGTTCTGGGGTGAAAAAGAGAACATAAGCAGAAACCCAGATGTATGTATGTAACTTATCCAGAAACCTTAGAACAAGATGAGGATACTTTCAGTGTAGTAAAAAAGAGAGCATCAAAAAAAAAAAAAAAAGACATCAATATCCTACTGAAGGCAAATAGCAGATGAATGCCAAATTCCTCTCTGAGGCTTTCAAAACCTACGTCATATCTCATTTTGCCTTGGTTTTATTACACCTCCTTTCATTCCGTGCCTAAACAGACACCCTCAGTAACTTCTTTCCTTCCATCTTCACTGTGAAAACATTTCTGAATATCGCATTATGCAATGAACTTTAAAGCTCCCATGCTTGCTCTCCCTGTATGTTCAGCATCAGTCCTGTTGTGTTGGCTTTTTCTTCTCCCATGGCTTCGTAATTTATGCTTCTTGGGGGACCAGTAGGCTATTTCTTACTGACACACCACCCACTGCATGGTATGTGTGTACGTCTTTATAGTACTGCTGTATAAATACTTGGTATGAGCTGTGCATTACTTTATGAAACTACAGTTGAGTAAGCTACTGTTTCAAAACCAAACTAGACCTATTTTTGGTTTTTAGGGATCATGAATACACTGTAAACTGAGTTTAATTTGTGCTGAAAACAGTGTGGTCAAAGGGAAGGTTCGTGCTCAGAATATTTGGGATGACTAAATATGCATGGACACTTTGCTACTACTGTGGTAAGAATCTAAGTCCTGATTAATGGATATAACTTCTGTGGTCAGAATGATAAATTAGACAGTAAGATTGCAGAGAAACTGATTTTAAAAAAGTTTTATGGACCCATAGGGAAAGCATTTGCATGCTGGAATTGTCAAAGGAATAATGGAACACCAGGTGTTATTTTTGGCCAGATGGTTTGCAGTTAATTTGATATACTTAACCTGTAAATTAACAATTATTCAGGGATATAAGAACACACTAATAGTTCAGAAAAAAAAATATAGATAGATAAAACATAAGCAGTATCAGAGTTAGGAAAGTAGGAATTATTTCAGATCATGAACCTGTTAAACCTCACACCTGTAGTTAATGTCAGGAGTTGCTTATAATGCGTGCATTGAAGGGTCTTTTCGGATAGTTAATTCTGTTACTTACAGGTTGGTAATCTGTGTTGGAGCTTTCTTTATATTCTTGTTTACAACTATAAATCTATTCTATTCCTTCGTGCAGTATTTATATCGGCATGTTTTGCTTGCAGATATTATGGCTCAAAGAATAGTAATTTGTAAGTTCCTTACCATTCTTGCCAGAGGCGGAATTTTCTTTAATGGCATGAAACTATTATGAGGAATCACAGAAAGAGACAACAGATCAAGAGAAATAACTGGCGCTGTATTGTAAGAGAACAAATAATTGCAGGCAAAGCTGTCTGTAGCCTGGAGAAAGTATAAGAAAGTTTATTTTAGGATTAAATTGTGAATAAATCAAAGAATGTTTGAAAACTGAAATGAGTTCCTTAATTGTAGATGGGCACTGGACAATGGGGGTGGGTGTTGCTATTGCCCACAGTAGGTTGTGTTCTGCTGTCCAAGTAGTGTGGCTTGGTCTTTATTTAGCCCATAAGTTAAAATTTTTGTTGTTGAAAACTTAAATATGTCATCCTGGTATTTTTATATGTTCATTAAATATCCTGTTTGAAATGAATTTGAGAAGAATAATTATTACTGCTTTCTGAGCCTATGAGAATGAGAAAAAAACCCCCATGCTATGTTTTGAAAATTCTGGTGGAAATCTTTACATCTTCATCTGGCAATTTTTGTTGCTGTCCTGATATTTTTCTTGCCAGCAATTTTCTTCTGCTAGATTGTTCCATCTTTTAATATCAATATCATGTCCAGTTAGGACTGCTGGGTTTTCCCAGGCTGCTTTCTGTTGTTCAACAAAGAATTGAGTAGCAACACTCATGGGCATTTCAAATAAACCCAGTGCACCTCCATGTTGGCACAGGGGACAGACTGCCTAGGAATAAATTCTAGAATTAAAACTTATTTTAAGTTAATCTTAAATGTGTCTTAGTTTTATAAAAACGGAAAAAATCCTTTTCTGTGTAAGATCCTGGAAAGCTTAGGTCATCCCGAAAGAAAACCAGAATGTGTTCTGTATAGGGTGAAGGGTTCACGTGTTCATTTTTAGACTAAAGATCACATGCAGAATCTTTCTTTTCTTACTTTTTAATATGTCAGAGCAGGTGAAACTAGGAAGATAATAATGAGTGTATATATATGTATTTAAAAGAATACGAAGGCATTTTAACTCAAAGCAAAGAACAGTAAATAAAATAGTCTGATCTCTCTTTCTGTGTTGTTGGGTTTGGGGATTTTGATTTGTTTGTTTTTTGGTTTTGTTTTTTTTTTTTTCACACAGTGGCTCTTGTAAGCCCCTTTTTGCATTTACTCCCTATGACAACTGTAATACTGGCTTTAAAATGAGGGAGTGATATCTTTCAGTGAAAGATTGTATTGAAATGCAAACATTTGTATTGATAAATGGTCATCATTCATTATTAGTATAATCATCGCACTCTAAGCAAAAAGAAATTGAGATTTAAGTCCCATAATTAAGGTTTTTATAGTAATAAGATGTAAAGGAAATGGACTCTGAAGAAAGTTAGGTTTTTTATGAAATATATGATAAAGATCTCTAGCTGATGAGTTGATGGAAATAATGGATTCCAAAGCAGGTTTCAAATGGATTTCAGATGGACTGAAATAATGATTAAAAAAAAGGGGGGGGAAAGTCTGCATTATCCAAAAATAAATGTAATCTGTAATTTAATGCATAATAGTTACTCTAACCCAGATGTTACCCTGCCACAATCTGACTCATTATTGTATAAAAATGAATACCTTGAAAATGCTAAGTGCTATGTGAAATCAAGTAGTATTTACATTTTGAGTGGCAAAATCTTCAGAAAAAAAAAAACCAAACGATTCTTTCCAGATCTTTACCAAATCACACAGCTGACCACGTTAAGAAAGGCAAGATAATAATTGTGCCCACATACTGTGAATAAAAAAAAAAATCAGAGCTCCTTTCTGGCAGTTCTCATTTTCAGGAATTAAAAGCCTATTTCTCAACCTACAGGTAAAAGCCCATATCCTGCTCATCCCATGTCCTGTTAATCCGGATTCACTTGAGAAAGCAGATGGGATTTCCAGAATGAGTAAGAACTTGCATCATCGGGTTCTTTGACAGATTATAACATTTTAAAACTCAATTTGAATGATCTTTCACTGTAACACATAGTTTTGGGAAGCGAAATGCATTTTCTATCTGTTGCTTGTTTCTCACTGAAAAATTGTTCCATATGAGGAGCAATTTTCTTTTTATTTAGAGTGAAAAATAGAGATCAGATGAAAGATAATTTAATTCCTTGTTTGAGAAATCCCAATTGTCACATTCAGTTGTTAGTTTTAGGGAGAAAGGTGAACTTTTAATTGCAATTCTTGAAGTGTACACTTAGAGTTTTATTTTCAGTAGAAGTCTACAGTAAAGGAAAAGTTTAATTTGTTTTCTTATAAACATTAAAACCTATTTCTAAAAACCTTTTCCTGAAGGTCATATCTTGTCCTCAACTTGATTCATCAAGTTTGAAATATTTCCTCCCAAACTGCCTCTCTCCAAACCTCTATTGACTGACACAGTCATTTAGCTGTCTGAAAAGCATGGTGGGTCTGACAGTGGAAGACTATATTTCTTGTTGCTTGTTCTGTTGAGTGATATTGATCATGGCATTTGGAAGCAAAATTCTCCTTCATCTCTCGTAATTCTTTTCTCTCATGCATTTTCTTGACTTTTGTGTTTGGATGTATCTACACAACATAACGCAGAGCCTTGGAAGTATATGCAAGCTACCTTGGGCACCAAAAGTAGTACAGCATCATTAACACAGTGTCTAGGTTAATTGACCCCACTGAGAAGACATGTAGGTGGAGCATCACACTGATACTGTAGCCTTTATTGCATCAGAATTAGGTTGCAGGATATTTCTGAGCAATAGCACAGACTTGTCCTTTGACATTGGTAGTGCAAAGAGACAAAACCTTCAGCATCTCAAGGATGGAGCTCTGAGGGGCAGAAGACTTGCTTAGAGAGCACCTTGGTCTGCCCTGGCTGTCGAAGCCACTGCCACAATTAGTTCCTGACAAACGCTGATGAAGACTGAAAGTAGCTCTCTGCGAGGAATACTGGAAGACAAAGAGTGCGTTCATGACACTTGGCCATGATTATGAAAATGAAATCTTACAATCTGTGAAGAATATCAGTGTGCCAGAAACAACTCACATTTTCCAGAGGTATTCTCTGAAGGATGCTGTTCAGCATACCAGGTCCAAGTCTTTTGTTGCTAATGGTGACTGCAATGATTGTGTTGCTCTTGAGGTCAAACGGTTCCACGATTGTGGGGCTACATTTTTGGCTACTCTGTCTCACGATAGTCCAAAAAGAGAAGGAAACAGACAAGCATTGTATGGTATCTTGAATTTCACTGGTCACCATCAGTGTGCACCAGGTGGTTTATTTCCAACCTTGTACAGTATAGGAAGAATCTTGTTGAAGATAATATTTGAAAAATTTGAAAACAGTCTAACTTCAACCTGGAAGAAATTCAGAGTAAAAAATTTCTCCCCAAAAGCCAACAACAACTTTGTTCAATATTTTAAAAATTATCTTAGTCTCTCTAATGGCTGATACGATAAACACATGAAGCCAAAAACAGTCTGTAGACTCAAACAGACCATAATGTGACCATACTTTTATGAATGGCTACAAATGCAACTAATTCAATGGCTTTGATTTGTTCTGTGGGACCTGAAATGGAATCATGAAAAAGAAAATATTTGGAGTAAAGTTATGGAAGTGCATGTTTGCTGACAAATAGGTTGGAAACAGAAGTCTTTCTCCACATAAACCATCTGTATGGATTGCTCCATCTCAAGGCTTCAAATGAATGCAAAAGAAACTACACCATATTAAAAAAAGTTGTTGTTCAATGAGCTGTTGGAATACTGAGGAGTTATACAGATCCTTTTGCAAAAAAGGCAGGCAATTAGTAAAGTATGGTTGTGTTTACTGCAAGTCTGGCTATTAAACAAACTTTGGTTTGCAGTAGGGACACTGTAAGTTACAACCAAAACAGAATTAAATTAACAGAAGTGCTGTTAATGATCATTAGTGGTTCATTAGTGTTCCCTTTGGAGAGAAAGACAGTTCAGAAAATATGACATTTCTTCTTAAATTAAAATAGCTGTAACTTGCAATGGCATTGACTGGAGTTGGAATTGTTATGCACTGGGAATGTGTTAGCTGCAATTTTACATAGACAATTTACACCAAAATTATTTCTAGCAAGAACCTGGTTTGGAGCTGACCAGAATCTCAGAAATGGCACTTTAAGCAACTCGGGGATCTCTGTACTGATGAGCTGATCAGGCCGTACCTAGAAGACACAGGCAGGACCATGCAGGATGAGCTGTTTATGTTGTCATATTATAGGCAACCGCAATTCCTGATTCATTTAATCACCTGAGGTCAGACCTGGTGTGTCTTGGGAACCTCTCGGAGAATTAACACTGGGCTTCGAAACCACATAGATATTACACTGTGAAATTTACCTGTTAAATGTTTACTGTAGCTCCTAGAAGTGCTATTAAAATTGGCTTGCAGTTATCGTGTATCTATGAAATGCTGTCCAGAAGGTGAGTTAGCAGCATACGCATTTACAGATCATTTTTGAATTAACACAGCTATATTGCTTAGTGGTTCATAGCTACAGTGGTTCAAACATTTATGTTATTTAATCAGATTAAGTCAAAATGAAGGCAAATGCCTCGCATTCTAAATTGATTTCTTATCAGAACTATTTAACAGGCTTTAGAAATTTTCTTCCAAGTACTTAAATATTTTATCTAGCATTTATTTTTAACCCTGGTGCAAATCTTTGTCATCCATAAAATTATCCAGTCTTTTGTAGATTTGCCACGGAATGAAATGTCATATATAAATAAAGAATAAGAACAAGCAAGATATCTGACATTGCTGATGGGTCAGCAACAGCCCCACTAATCACTGCTCCTCTTGAGCACCGTGAGATTCTTGTACGTAAACAAGACACCAATTCTACCTGCATGAATGAAGTAAGTCACAGGAACTATGGTCTCTGAAAGCAAATGCCTGTACTAAACCTCTTTAACCCACTAGTCATCTATCCTGGCCTGAATCTTGCTTAGTTGAAGTAAAGGGAGATGGCAGATCCCAGAAACTTGGAAAGGTGGATGTAGGGTCAGAAATGTCGCCATGGAGCCTTCAGTGGAGCCAAAGTTTGTGGAGGTGAAGCTTTGTGTTCAATCATGGTATAACCACTGGGTGACAAGGGCTTGTAATGGGGGAATATAGGCATGATGTATAAAGTGTAAATAAGTGTTTTACGGAAGTAAGGAAAGGAGAGGGAGAGGGCTTTGATTTTGAGGAGTTAGGGAAAAGGAAGATGAAGAAGGCTATAGTGGTTATAGTGAAAAGCAAGGAGGGGGGAAAAATAAAATAGAAAAGTAAAATGAGGAGCAAGAACGAAACACCAAAACTAGGGAGACAGACATCTTCATTTAATTTGATGCAATATAGAATAAACAAAGAATTATTTCCTATTGGTTTACCCATGCTCTGTTTCTATGACCTGAATCAGTACCAAAATTTTCAAAAGAATCTCTGACATATAATTTCACTCGGGATTACTGTGAATCTGATAAATTGAAAAAATGTATACAGGTTTTTGTGGGCTGTAGGGAATAGCTTCACTAGACTATGGGTTGGCTGCATGGCTAAGCTGGATGTACCCAAGGGAAGGAGCTGAAAAAAGGCACCAAAAGACTAGAGCAAAGCAGGTGAGCAGACAGATTAGTCTTGAGGAGGCTGCACATGCAAAAACAGTTGGTGTAGTTTTTCTTAATCCAAGATAATTCCTGAACCATATCAGGATATAGAAGATTAACAAAGCTACTAGCCAGCCTGCTGATACAGCTCCTTCTCAGGAGTGAAATCCCTCATCAAACCATAACATTTAGAAAAGCTCCTAGAATTTATCCTGTGTAACATTTGGACACCGATTAAACAGGATCATCAAATGGGATCATCAGTATCCAGTTATACAGAGCAGTATTTTCAAAAATTAAATCACTCTGATTCACAACAGATGCACTTGTGATGTAAGCTGCAGAAGCGAGCACTAGTGAAGAGCCTGGGACAGACACAGGGGCTCCAGCAGCTACATACTAGATCAGCAGTTAGAGCTGAAATAATTTTTTTAATGTACTCCTAGCAAGTGTCAAAATGATAGTATGGATCTGAAACGACATTTATTCTCTTTTACTAATTATATATAAAATGCTACAGTCACTGCATTAGTGTGTAAGAAGATTGTCAGAAAACAATTTTTTTTAATAAATATGTATGTCAAGGATTTTTGAGGGCACAGATTACTCCTGTGTATTTTTCATGCAGGAATCCACAATGCGGAGCCAACTGTGGTAGAATGATTTATCTTCACCCCTGACATCTGTACGAAGTTTTTGTGTCTGTGTGCATGTGTGTGTGTGTACGGATGCATGAAAAGGCCCTCTGGTCGCATTCTTACTGGTTTCAGACTCTTTCAATGTACATCCATAAGAAGAAGCTGAAGGCAGAATTCCTTCAGGAAGGTTCACCCGCTGTGGAAGCCATTTGGAAGGTGCTTTGTTTGACAGGGTTCTCAAGACACTTTTAACATCTTGCAATATTTTTTTTTCTTTTTTTTTTTTTTTTTCTTTTTGATCTTTCATGCAAGGATGGAAGACGAGAAGGTCTTACTATGAATAAATAAAGACTGTCTTCAGTAGCTACATGGTGCAAGTTTTGCATTTTTAAGGTTTTGCGTAGGCTCCCAGGAACTTAAATCTATTGTCAAACCTGCTCCTCATGTAAGTGATTTATTTACAGTGTCTGGATGACGTGGGCACACAGAGTTCCCGTGCCTTTGATGTCAGTACCTACAGGTAGTGTGAAATAGCCTTGGTTTAGGATTTCCTTCCAGGAGGCCTTAAGTAGTTTCCTTAGGATTTCATGCATCCAGTTCTGTGACTGGAGTTTGCCAGATGACTGGTCGCACATTCAAATGTTCAGTGCAATGAATTCAGCGCACAATGTGTACTGTACAACACATGTAAGTTCTGGTGCAGAGCGCTACAGAAATAAGTATCATTCTAGGCATAGTAAAGTGGACTAGAATGTGTTTGTACAGAAATGTATAGTTAAGTATGTAAAACATGGAATTTTTTCCTATTTTGATCTAGATAATGCTGCCTCTTCCTGCTCTGTTGTGCTCTTGGGAATATATCTGTTGATGTGGCACAGGTTGAGTTAAGAAGATTTCCATTATTCATGCTACTAATTGAAATTGATGGGAAAACAAGAGGACTTTCTGCATTGTATTTTAACTTTGTATTGAAAGAAACAGAAGCTGGAAGTTATCCAAAGGCTAACACTTTTCACTCTGAATTTTCATGTGGAGGTTTTGTTTTCCAACTAAATTCCAAAGTCTTCTTGGGCAGCACAGACTGGCTAATGCCCTGACTCAGTCAATGAAAAGAATCTTTGGCGGACACATTTCCAGCAAGGTGTGATTTGTCCACGCATTTGAGATCAGTACACATGGAATGGTTCTTGTACCTTGCCACATCCTGTCTTTAAATGCTGATTTTAAGGAATTGAGCAAAATAGTACATTTGAGGGTCTGATCCTCTGCATTTACACGGGCTTAAGTGGTCTTACTTAAGGTTTCATTCACCTGTGTGAATAACAGGCTACCTAGGCCACACCCCACTGGATGATGACATATTGATGATTTTAGTTAGATACAATTAACATTTTAATAAAAAATCTTCAGAGAAAATCCAAAGCCTGAGCAGAAACAGATCTTTTTTGTGCTTGTCCTGAAAGGTGTAGAGAAGTCTTTTAACAAAACTATTTGAACGTGCAGAATAATTGACCAAGACTTTTGTGCAACCTAGATTTCAGTGAAAGTAATGATTTCTGTGTGCCTATACATTTCTTATGTTTCCTTGTATATGTGCCGCATGTGCACATATTATTTTGTCTTAAGCACTTAATAGGTACTGATCTTTAACTATTAAAGGTTCACTCAATAATTTATAAATGCGAGACAGCGAAGAATTCAGTCAGAGTATTTAATATGTCCTTAGAATAGAACAGGTGAAGTTCAAACAATTATAGTTTTAACATTTGGCACTCCATGCAGAAATAATTCCAGTCCTTTTTCTTCCTCCTGCTCTGCCCTTGTCTTACTTCTGTACGGTCCTGTGAGGGTTAAGTCGCTATTGCAATATGGAGCCCACTGGAAAGCTTCCAGCTAAATGCTAAATAACAAGCGTTCGCACAATGTAATAAACCCATCTGTGGGTATAATGATGGACAGCCTGGACAGTCTAATAATTCTGTTCAGTTTACTTTCATATTTTCACCCAGACTGGGCATGTTTCACTTGGTATTAGAGTTAGCAACTGGTTTCAAATATTTGCTGAAGAGACATTGAATGACTTTCTTGTAACAAATTTTTACTAACTGTTACTGTTTTGCAGTGTATGCAAGTTTACCTGCCATTAATTCTTTTTAGAAAGAGGAAAATACTCAGTATTTTGTTAGAGTGTAATTGGATAGGCCCTAATTTATGACTTTTAGGAAAAAACCCATCAGCTGACATTATAATGCACAAGACTACATTCCACTCAATTATGCTGATATAAATCCACTGTAATTCCATTAGTCAATGAAGTTTTTTCCAGATTAATGCCAAAGTGACTGAAATTCAAATGCTTCCCATAACTTCTATTGTCATCTTGAAGCAAAAGGCAAAGTCTCTTCATCTTTTTCTTTCTTCTCCAACAGTTTATAAGAGGGACTGAGGAAATATTAGGTGAAGATGAATAGTGCATCTCCACATGGATTTTTAATATATGAAGGCAAAATTTTTGGATTCCTGTAGAAGAAAGTGGAAATACTGCATTTCTGCATTTTTTCTTGACAGGGAACAGGCAAAAAGTATGCTGCACCTCTGCTCTTGCTCTGCAAGAGACCTGAGTGGAGCACTGCAGACATGCTCGTCAGGCTGGGGGTATTCCCAGGGGGCACAGAGCCCATCAATTAGCTCTGCTCTTTCCCATATGTAAATATATATGCCTGGCCTTTTTCCAGGTGTAATTATGCAGTATCACTGCTACTGCTTCCTACGTGTACCTACAGTTGACCAGGCACCAAAGGCTGGTGATTCCAAGCCTTTTTCCAGATACCCATCCATTAATTAGATGTTTGCCATACTTTTCTAAACCAGTTACCCTGGAGCTGTCCAATTATTTTTTTCTAAATCAATTATAAGCAATAGAAACCAGGTGACATTATGGCTGTGCTTCAATTATGGTGAATAATTCCTTTAGTATGACAGGAGATTTAGTCCTGAAAAACTGAAAAGTACTGTTATACCTAGAAATGCTATATTGCCTTTATGATGAAGAGGTAAATGACATTCTACTGCCTAAGGACAAGAATTTGAAAAATGGGGAAATAGCTCCGAAGAATATTTTAAATTTAATTATTTTTAAAATTTTATTTTATCACAGTGTATCTGTTTGGGAGAACTTTTCCAAGATCAAGCATGCTTCTGCAATCCATACCAGAAAGTGTATGTGCACATTTTAGGAATTTCAAGAAGCTCTGCAATGTGGTAAGTATAGCTGGAGCAAAATACAATGTCGTGCTTGAAGCTACATGTTTAAGTCTCTCTCAGTTATATACTTCTGGGGGAAAAAAGAACCTCTGAAAAAGACTTTTACACTATATCTAAATTCTGTAAAATGAATGCTCAGATGGGCTGCTTTCTTCATGGCAATCATGCATTACTTTATCAGGCAGTCCTATGAATTTTAACTTCTATTGTTCGCTTCTTCACAGTTTCCTGAGGTGAGCTCATTTGGAGTTGAGGTTAGAACACAATCACATCAGATTGCTTTGAAAAATCTGGTCAAAACTTTCTGAAGTGATTATTGTCATGAAAACTTGAGGGCAGTTGGTTCAGTTCCTCTTCCATTTTCTGTGTGCTGTGAAGGGCAGAAATCTCTTTGCCTTATAATCAAAACCATTGGGCCAGATGCTGTCACTGTGCGATATCAAGCATAGAAAAAACATGCTTCAAACGGTCAGACTGTGTGTCAGTTCTTGAAACGGAGGGACTTCCACATTTGATATGGAAATAGGAGAATAATATCAGGTACCTGCATCTTCTTATGCTATTTGCATTAATGCTCACGCAGCCTACCTCCTTCATGGAAAGAAAGTACGTTTAGAAATATTAAAGTCAATAGGGATAGGTAGGTGCTTCAGGGTGCTCATTTATTCAGGTTTTCCAAACTGATCTTTAAAACACGCTTCATCTTCACCTCGAGAGATCTGACATTTGTTAAGACTGCTTGCCTCCCGGTTGACTTAAATTGGAAATCATTTCAATTTTAAGTACACTGATATTGATGAAAATATTCTGAAGCATAAAATTCAAACTGAAACTAGGAATGACATTAGAAATTTACTCTCTATAAAAAAATTATACCAGTTCAGTTCTATCCGTTTCTATCAGACCTAATTTTTGCACGTTTTCATTTTTTTAATAGCTCTTACTTGTTTTGGTTTCGGAATGATAACATGGTATGTGGTTGAGCTTCAGAGATATGCAGCTGTGCCAGTACACAGAGCGGATGCTTTCTAGATAAGAAAATGTTGCCTAAGCACTGACTGTGAAGATATTTATAATATACAGAATCACTTACTGGCATCAGAATTTGCTGCCTTTCACACAGCATGTTTTCTCTTTTAATAAATGTGATTCTTGCTAGAAAGCCTAGCTAGCTTTAGTCCGCAATGCAAACTAACTTGGGAATAGGTCAGTGGTCATCCTGCTCACTGACACGGAACACAACACAACTTAATTTTCCCAAAGAAGCTGTTGTCACTGATACAGAATGGCATTCACCTGGCATCTGCACCTTAGGAGTTCATGTTTCTATTCATGTTCTGAAATTAACAGTCCATATCGCAGGCATGCAAATGGAGAGTCTCAGGTTCAAACTCACGTGTAATAAGGTCTATAAAATTCCTTTCCAAGCAGAAAACTGACAGATAGCTCAGGGAGTTTTAAGACTTCTGACCTTTTCTAAACATGAGATTAGTGTTTCATTGCTGTATATTTAGAATCTCTTGCTATTTAAACTTTTTTGGGTTTTGACTTCCAGGCGAACGTCTGGGAAATGTGAAAACAGGATTGCGAACAGTAAAAAAGTGGAAGGAGGGATTTTCTTTTGTATTTGTGAAACATTCAAGTTTTAGTTTCTTTTCATTTTATTTTCCTATCGAAATTATGCTTTGCAAACAGTCAAATGGTCAATACTACAGTGTGTGCTTAAGCATGAAAGCTTCTTATTTAGGAAATAAAATGGTCTTAACTTGTTGCTGACACAGAAACCAAAGTCATTGACAGCTTATCTATGAGAGCATCAGAAAAAGAATCTGAATCTTCATCATTTTCAATCAGTAGATAGCGGCGTTTTACCTTAATTTTAGTCATTATGGCCAAGTGAAACAGCTAGAGCATCACAGAAGCATTTCCTGCCTTCATCTCCTGACATGTGATATCAGGGCAGGTTACAGCCACATCTGTCTGTGGTAATGAAAGGAGGACATACATTTCATACCAAAGTGTAATGCTTTTACTACAGGATGAGTTGCAATTACAGAGCAGTTGCTCTGATAATCTGGTGCTAGCACTTTCCTACCATTAGAGGGGGAATCAGGTGAGACAAAAATGCACCCTCACCCCTTCTCCATGTTTTTTCCTTCATCTCCTATTAAAATTTCACTACAAAGCAAAGCAGACTGGAGGGTGTAGAAAACCCCCCAGGGATTTTATTTTCTATGCTAAATTGTACGACTCCTAATTTCTTCACAGTTTCTGAGACTCTGGTGATTGATAAGCCTTCACTGATATCAGTCAGTGATGCTTAATGGGGCATACAGCTGACCAAGTGAGCTGTGAAGCTCTCCCTAAGAGGTTTCCAGCTGGGAAGAGATTCTTGTCAACCTCAAGCTACTATCTCAGTTTGCAGTTTAATTTCGTTTGGACTGCTGTCACACCACATTAGCTCTCTGAACATTTCTGATCGTAGCAAAATACAGATTTGTGCCATAAAAATGACATAGGAAGATACGGATTTTCTGTTATTCAGTGACTCAAGTATAATCATTGCATAAAAGAGATAATTCCCCCAAATTGCCTAATTGGTAGTCTTAAACCCCTAACTCAGGATCTTAAAGCATAGGTCTTTCTGCAAGAGGCAGTGGGTGATCTGACTGCCAGCAGCTGCTCTGATCTGAATCCAGCTGTGGCGGTGGGACAAGTGGAAGGGCCACTTATCCCTCACTTCACTTATCACTGTTCCTCTATGGGAAATTACTGCCCATCAGACTTGGTGGCTGAGCTGCTTTTTTTCTGCTAGTTGTGTAAACTGCTTCTTGTATAAACTGCACCTTAATTTGCTTCAATCAAAATAAGCTACTTTAAACAGTTTATAGAGTAGGCTTTACTAACCTGGCTCTGCTTGGTGCAGTTACCTCAATACCCTCCGGTCTGAAGAGCCCACATTCCCTGATCCAACAGTGGTCAGGATCAGCCAGGTGAGGCACCAAGGGGTTACAGACAAACTCTTCCCTTGCCTGTGATAGAGTATATATTTGTCTGCATCCATGACTGATTATTGATGGGAGATAGTATTTCTTGCTCGTGCTGCTGACAGGCTCTGAAAAAAACAAACAAAGCAAAAACTTTCTAAAATGTCACTGAAAGCAGAAGAAACCACATGTACAACTTGCACGAGGAAGAAGATGCTGTTTTTCATAAAAAATTTACCCTATTTTTGCACTTTAACAAGACTCTATTACTTATGAACAGGGGTTTTTCTCTGTTTACCTTTCCATGCTATGCCCAGGAACAGAGTCTTTAGTTGCAGCTCACTCTTTGCTGTATAAGATTGGCGTGGAAACTTGATCGTTTGCCAAATGCAGAGGTTTACCACTTGTTCTTTCTTGAAGGCTGCCTCCCCCTGTTCTAGTACATTTCTACTAGTGAAGTAATTTTTGTTCCAGTCCAAAAGCACTCACGCAATGGGGCAATTGGAAAGATGCAGGGCAAGTGGCATTTCCCTCACTGAGACCTTTTTTAAAATGTCTGTTGATGTCTTCCTTCAGCCCACAGTGCCAAAGAGGGTCTGCTCCAGGCTAGAACCCATCTCAATGTCATGTAACTGTCTGCAGAAAATATTCCAATTCTGTTTTTACAACTGTTGTTTAAAAACTAGGCCCATTTTCTCAGTTTCTTGACACACTTTATGATGCTGTGTCCCTGGTTTCAGACTTGTAGTCATGCTTTACTACCTTCCTTCGAAATTTACTTCATTCCTTTTCAAGTCATCTTCTTCAAGGGACTTTATTTTACAAGTTCTAAAACTTGAAATACACTATCCAAACAAGATCTTTGCTCTGCAACAAATACTGCTGGGGAGTTCAAAGCTTCAGCTTACATTAAAGGCAATTTTTCACACATCTATTTTTGTCTCCAAAATCATCAGATGGAATAATTTGTGAGAATTTGCATAAGACTATCAATTGCTTGTTTTTCTTCTCAGCTCCACCTGTAACTCTGCTCATTTCACTGTGGTTACTCCAGGTTTACACATCGGGCTCAACGTGAAGTCAATAGTGGCTGGCCTTCAATATGTAACGCCAAACATGCTGAAAAATCAGATCCTAGGTATTATAGTGTAGCCATTCAGGGTTAGTAGATTCTCTTGGGTAAAATCTCTGTCCTACATCCATAAGGGGAAGGTCCAAGGACATATCCAGAGGTGTAGTATCCAGATGGTATGTACAGCTAGACCTTCTACTTTTTGCTATGTTTATGCAGAGAACCACTTACACCCTGCCAGCTCTGAGTTGCTTGAATCATCCTCCACAGGTTAGCTGGCTTCACAAAACAGGCTCAACTCTGATCCAAAAATTTCGAAATAAAAGGGAGAGTTTTGGATGATGAGACTGAGCATGACAGGAAGAGGAAAGGTAGGTTGTAGTCCCTGCTCTGGTGAAGAGGTGCTTACATAAAGTGAGCTTCAGAGGGAGAGACTCATGGCTCAGATTAATCATGGACAGTATACCAATACTATAGTAAGAAATGTCTGCTGATAATAAACCTACCATATTCTGCCATGATGCTGAACTGTCAACAACGCTATTTGGATGCCCTGAGCTGGGGGCACAATGAGGTGCTGTGCTGCCCAAATCCGCTGGGCTCCTGATTCAGCCCTCTATTTTTCCAGACGTAGTCGATGCTAGAAAACCAGGGGAGTGTTGCTGCACAGTTGGAGCACAGGGCTCTCCTCTCCTGAATCCACAATGTGGGGAGCTCAGGAAGGGTCTCCGCTTGGTTTGAAAATCCCACACTTTTGAGGAGAGGAGGAGAACAGTTTCTAGGAAAAAATCCACAGGGTCAAGCCCCAGCTCTACAGCAAGGACAGAGCAGTGGGAGAGCAGCGGGGCAGTGAGGAGAAAAGAAACACTCTCTGAAACCCTGTCTCCAAAAAACGTACAAGTACTGCAGTACCTGCTGGTGTTATGATAGGATGTATTTTTTTTCAATTTCAGTACTGTCATATCCAATTAACATTGATCCAAATTAAATCTAGTTATGCAGAAGAAGGATTTGAATCTATTTTCTGTAATATAGGTAAAAGCAATTACCTACAGACTACAGAGCACAAGGAGAGTGGCACTGACTCCATCAGCCCAGTGTGCTCTCATTTAATCCCAGAGGTATGTCCTTTGCTGTGAATCTTGAGGGGAATGGAGGACTCTCAGTCTTGGAAAAACAGTGCTGACTCTGTACCCCTCTTGACAACATTTTTCCTTGGCTAGCTAATGACGTTCTTTACTCTGTTTGCTGTGGGCCAGGCACTAAATGGCAGGGTATTTAAAAAGCAGATGCTGCAAATTTCATCCTAAGTCTTCCTAGGAAACTAATTCCCGTGTTTTGGTTCTCAGTTTTCAACATGAGATAACTACTCCCTCCTACCTTGCATGGATGTTGAAGAAATGCATTCAGGTCTAAGAAGAACTCAGATACCATAGTGGGGGGAAAGGCAGAAAAGCCTATAGACATATTACTAATTCTAACTTCAGAAGAGATTACAGAGTGTGGTAAATGACATTTGGTGAGCTGCATGCTGAAAAACAAGGAGAAATCAAAACATTAAATAGCTGGCAGCTGCATAAAATCCTTGTGCTGAATGGGAGTGAGGTTAAAAAAACAGTAAATCACAAAAGTGTGTCAGAATTTATAGGCATACAGTGAAATAATGAAGATTGTAGTGGCTTCCCCTCAATGTCAATATGTAAAAGCAGTAAATACCAGATTTTGTTCTGGTGTATACATACACAGTGTTTTTCTTTGAAAATGAAGTCATGTATTTCCCTAGAGAGCTTGTCCTTGCCTTGTCCCAAGATAACTTTCTTATGTAAAAGTAAACATGAAGGGTGTCCTGTTGAAGGAGTGGGCTGGTTTCTCTTATTCTGTCTTTCACTTTGTGTGATACCTTTCTCCAGGGCAGACCTGCACAGACAGGTCCCTGCTGCAGCTCTGTGGTTCACGCTGTGCTCACCTGGATCATCAGGCTCCTGTGTCCCCCACTCCCACTACCAGGCTATAATTTCCTGGACATGCACCCTGCAAGCTGGGGACACCTGCAGATCCCTGTGGGGTGGCTTCTCCGTTGCCCTCCATGCAGGAGTGTGCAGAGCCCAGCTATGTCTGGTGGCTGCATGGCCCTCTCCTCTCGTGTCTGCAACCAGCACCTGGTTGGAGAAGACCAGAGCAGCTTCTGCCAGCTGGGGGTGTTGCTCATATACCCACAGACACAGAGCGGGCAGAAAAGCATTAAACACATCCATGTCCGCTCATCTGCATCCTACCTACCTTTCGTAGAGCTTAGGTGGATGTCCAGCTGTCTCAAGCACACACAGTCAAGTCCCAACTTGCCCTCCATTTCTGCTGAAGGCACTAGATATATGCCAGGGGTGTATATGTATATGTATGTGTATGTGTATATGTATATACACTTTTATATATGTATATGTATATGTGTGTATATATACTTTTATATATTTATATATATATATATATATAGGTATATACTTATCTCTTCCCAAACTACTGCTGCTTGCTCACCTTCTTTTTCTCTTTTGTCAACATATTATATTGTTTTTTCAGGATGGCATTTGTCTGAACTCAGATTTGACCTCAGCTTGCGTACCTCACAGCGAGCAGGTAGGTGTTTTCGGATAACTAGCTCTCTTCTTGCTCCCTGAAGAGCCCTCAATTCTATTGTTCATCCCTCTGACCCACACCTGGCAGTCTCAGAGCCAGCGGGTACAGTGAAGAGCCATGCAAAAGTCACTGACTTCCTCCAGCTTGGGCAGACTTTATAATGCAGAGCTAGTGAAGGTCTCAGCTTCTTTCCATAGCCATATTATCTACCCAAATTCTTTTGCATTGAAAGCTTTACCGTTTTGCATCAACATGACCAGGCTTTGGCCTTTGCCAACTTTAATTAACATTTTGAAGAGCTCAGTGTGGTTCCCTTTTGAGGTTGTCATGCTGATGTAGGAGGACTTAAGAGATGACTCCTGCTACAACAGGCAGCTTTAGGAACAGTGCTGGCTAACTGCGCTGGGAAACCAATGGCGCAAAAGAGGAAAAGGGGACAAAATTTTCTTTGTCCTTCCTGCATGCACTTTAATCTTCTGTTTGCCACTGAAAAGCAGAAGCTTGGAAACATGTAATTAACCTATCTTTCTATGAATTTCATTTTCAAGCTGTGACAGAAAACAGAAAAACGGTGATAATGTGGTATCTGTAGCAGATATTTCAAAGCGGCTCTTCCTTTGCTTGAAACACACTGGAACAAAGCTTCCAGAAACAAGATCAAGATATGAAGGCCATGCACTATAATCAGTGTGCTAACAGAGTGCTGCAACCCCTTCTGCTCTAGAGGAATTAATTAAAAAGCATCATTTTAGCTGGCCAAAAAAATAGGGGATCAAAGGAGTATTGTAGTTTGCAAAATGTCTCACGCTGGCTTTAAGACTTTTTTATATCCCTGAGCCCAGACCTGTGTTTTATATCAAGCCTTTCAAACCCTTTATATCTAGATTACGTGCAGATCCTGAAACAGTAGCCAGAGCACGATGGCCAGGCAGTTCCTGTATTTGGCAAAAGTAGCTCAGTTTCCTCGTGTGGTAAGGTCCATAGTTTGTAAAAATGTCTGTTTTACCAAGCTCACTGTTTCCTGTGCCCTCAGGTGGAACTGGAAAAATGGGGAGCTCAGTTTTGGGTTTGTAGAAGACACAGAGAAATTATGCTTCAAAATCGAAAGAGAAGTGATAATGAAACATGTACAGCTCCAGCCCCCTCTTACTAAACCACCCTTGTACTTTTTATATAGCACGACATGATTAGCTGGCTTTTTAGCACCTAACATATTGTGTTCGGAGCACGGAGATGGGGAGCTCTCCTCATACCTTACCCAATGTGCCATTTACACTGTTGACAGCTGAGAAGGCCAAGAGTAGCAATGACTTTAACATCCGTGTATAGAAATCAAACAAAAATAAAGACTTCAGCTTTATCATATCTAAAAGTATCTCATGGCATTAGGATTAACCACAGGAGATATGAGTAGATAGATAGCTATACATATTATTTTAATTTTAAAGCTTCAGTAACTTCCTGAAATAAGGCCTTGTCTTCTTGGTACCACTCAATTCTAATTTCAGAAGTTTCCTCTTGCTGTCTTTATTTAGTCTTTCAAAGCTTCAACAGTAAGCAAATATTTTTGGTTGTGAGATGGAGCCAAAATTATTTCTCTGTTCTTCTGTCAGAATAACGGCAAGTAGCATCCTTCAAGATCAACTCAGTTAAAGGAAACTTTGGGTTTGATTTTTAACATAAAAAATACTCCAGAAGAACCTATGGGTAGGGGGTAATGTTTTTCCTCACAATTTCTTCATGAATTAGCACAGAGTTAATAAAGCTTTAAACAGGCATATCTAATGATCTTTAACAACAGGTGGTAAAACTCACTTACCCAGTTTACCCGATACTAGCTGTAAATGAGTGTCCCTCAGGAGAACCAGCCACAGAATGGCTCACTTCTTTTAATAATACCAACCTCTGTTTCTATGGAAACAGCACATCATGTTTGCTGCTTGCAAGACATGTGTTTAGCCCCTTTTAAAATAAACCGTGATCTCTTTACATTGTTTTTAAGACTGAAAGAAGCACTCTGCTTCCAACACACCAAATTATTAATCCTTCTCTTTCCCCTCTAAATAAAAATAAAACATTGGATGCATAGCCTGTAATTGCTAATTATCATGAGAAATAACAACATTTTTGTAGGTTACAGTTTCTAAGATGAATGGATATCTCACTGCTTTATGGCAAGGCATTGGAAATTTTGGAACTATGGCTAAAAAGGAATGCTATTGTGTTAAAAATGGCATCATTTGGCTTCATTAAGCACATATTCTCCTGCGTGTTTTTCCATATGTCAGAATTTGGTGTCTTGCATCACCGCACTTTGAAAGTGCTTGCTCTTCATATCGCTAGGTTCTTAAAGATGTTAAAAGGCCATCTGTCAAATACCTAATGTGTCGCATACGCATGCGCGTACTTACCTATGCTTGTACCGGGCCATCCGTTTTTCAGCCTGAGTCACCACTAAAATTAATGGGGTTTTCTTCCCAAATTGCCAACAGGAAACAGCACTGAGCATTTATATTGCAAATAAAATAAGATGTTAAAAGCTGCAACTTGTCTATTTCATCAATGGGTGCTTAGATCATACTGAAACAATTTTATAATATCGGATGAGTTTACCATGGAAGCTGTTTTTATAGCTTCCCGTATCTTGAGTAGTGAAAATAGAACTGTCTGTTTCAAGCTGTGATGGAATGAAGATTTACAGAGCTTGGACAGTCAAAAGGATGGCATTATAGGGTTGTCAGAGTAACAGGCCTTGGGAATCTGCACTGTTTATGTTTAAAGGGAGAAGTCAGCTGGAGGCAGACATCTGAGGCATGTTGGATTGATTTGCAGCTTAAAAGCAGATTGTGTTTGGGGAGAGAAGAATGGAATTCTGGCTCTCTTCTGTCTTTCAGATAATATAACAGAAAGACATTTTCTTGAAAAAAGGTTATTAATGCAGCCCCACTTCAGCAGCAGCACTTTTAAACACCTAGTGAAACACAGCCCCGCCTTCCCAGTAGCTCATTAAGAGAGAAAGTTGGTGTCATGACTGAAAGCAAAGCAAACCAGTCTAATCCAGTTAAAAACTCAAAAATAAAAATAATAAAAAAAAAAGAGTTATTCAAGTTTTAAAGAAAGATACATATTTCACACACCACTTCATATGATGTTTGAATATGACTGTTTGAAGTACGGACGAGATTTGATCCTACATTTCTCACTCAGCTCATGGACTGGGGCTTTCTTCAATGCTCATAAGCCAAGTATAAAAGCATAATTTGCATATTGAACTTAGAAACTAGCATTGCGGTGAATATAGGTTGGGATGAGAGAAATCTCAGATGTTGTAGAGCATTGCCAAGATCAAATGGAGGATTTATGAAATCTATAAATTAACTCCCTTGATTCACAGTACAAACATGGCTGATAGAAAAGTAAATGTCTCTGTCTTTCTCTTGTGGAAAATAGAAGTTTTACAGTGTTACAAGGCTTTTGATACTTCTGTTTCTCTAGCACTTCCCAGAGTTATTCTCTGTAATTCATTACTGCAATGGAATTCCTTGCCTGTTAGTTAAATGAAACTGCTCCTTAGTCAATTTGTGAAGATTTTCTGTCTACTCCTATTGTGCTAAATTTTACTTCGACTCTTATTACTGTAGCGTTTTCAATTCTCTATTGATCAATATGGTGCACTGTCATTTAAAGGAGAATATTTTCGCTGGAGTTGAAAAGGTTTTGTACAAGCCACACAGTAATTTTCTTTCAGGAGAGTTGTCTTTCCCTCTTCCTCGTTCTACGCTGTTTCTCTGAGTCTTCCTGTTACTAAGAAAATTTTTAATATGAGCTTTTAAAGACACACAGGATGTATCTCTATTACAGCCAAAACTGTTGATTAAATGGGTAGAGATATCACAAACTTTTTTAGTCGATTCTTCATAGCTACTTTAACCCTCAATTCCACATAATCCAAGCTACTTCTAGAAGCACTTTTATAGTCTATAATAATGGGGTGTTTAGGCCTCTCCATTTTTAGTTTCTGTTTGAATAAAAGTGCTTTCTGGAATCACCTGGGCATTTCTATGTCATTCTGTACTGGGAGATAAGGACCATCAATGTGCCTTTTGATTTTGTCCTCCTCTCTTCCTAATGTTTTTTTCTGCTTTTTGTCTCAGAGTGCTGGGATGCATGACTTGTACAGCACATCTTCTATGGACCCTTGTCCTGGCTTGAGTGACACAGGACTAATTTCTCTTCTAATGCCTGGGAAAACTGCACTTTTAGAAGACTCTAGTGTCTGTATTTGTGAAAATATTAACTTTATAGCCAGCTATGGTATGTGGATTTCAAGGTCTCAGCGTTTTCGAGCCTTGCCAGGTGCAAGGATGAGGAGGAGCGAGACCCATGCACTTGACCCAAGCTGGCCAACGGGATCATTTCATACCATGAATGTCACATTCAATATAAATTAGAAGTTTGCCGTGTAGTGCACTCTTTCTCTCTCTCTCTCTCGCTCCCTTGATGGCAGTGGTCCAGAGAACTTCTTGCCCCAGTGCTGGACCCCTGTGGCCTCCTCTTCCTCCCAAAGCCATAGCACTCACAGTGTCCAACATTTCCTGTCCACTGCTGGGATTGCACAGCTTCCCACTGATAGAATTGGCTGAGCAGAATCATTTGTATATTTTATTTTGGTATCAGGATCAATACTGGTTCTTTAGTAATATTAATGTTAATTATTTAGCCTTATTAAATCTGTTTACATTTCAACCCTTGTGTTTCTTTGTTTTTCCACAACTCCCCTTCCTGTGTGGGGAGGGGTCATCGGGTGATAGAATAGTTGTCTAAATGACTATAAAGTGTTGTGGGTTTCTCAAACCATAACAACCCTCTAGCTATCTATTAAACAGATAAATACAACAGGCAGGGACAGTGCTTTTGTGTTCGATGAGCAGAGCCTAAAACATCAGAGAAACACATATATGCAACTTATAGGTTGCAAGCAAAAAAAACAGCGCTGCAGCGGGGAGGAACCGTGCACTTTGTGAGGTCTTTGCTCACACGGGAGAGCACCCCAGGCCTCCCCCTGCACCTCGGGTGTCCCACACGGCTGCAGCTGCTAGAGCATCCCTCTGACATAACAGGCATTGTCAGACTGTGTATCATCTTTTCTAGTACAGCTGTAACAGCCTAAATGTTGTGTCCAAACCGGTATTTCGTGAGCTGACATTTTCTTTGCTGGTACCCAGGCTGTCAGAGAGGGCTCTCCTTCATGCTCCTTCCTCTCAACATGTGTTTAAGAAGTCACGATTGGATGCAGAAGGAGAAAGTACAGGTAAAAAAATGCTTTTCTTTCATCAGCAATAGCCAGAGTAAAATACTTCTCTCTCTTTTTCCAGCTGTTGAAAAATGTAAGCCTCTGAATGAACTTTTTTCAATAAGCAGAAGAAGAAATGTGGTTTTGCGAGTGTCATGGAGTATTATTCTAGGCTTTACTTGTTAAATTATCTCTTCCTGTTTGTTGTTCCTCAGCAAATTTTGAAAGGCTGGCATGCAGGTTCTGATACATGTCCAAAAATATCATCTGAAGTTTCACAAAGTCAACTCTTTTAAGGCCAGGAGGTACTATGATTATGTTGTTCTCCTGATAAAGGTAAACCAGGAAGATGCATTCAGTAAATACAAATTCATGCTGAAACTCATCAGGTCTGTCTGTTTGACTTCAATCTTTCTCACATGATTAACTTCAATATTACTTCTTCACTCTCAAGTATCAATTACAGCAGTGCAAGGATTTCTTTTCATATTTAAAAACCTTCTTATTTTATAAAATCTCTACAATTTGTATGACATGATATGACAATGCTTGGTTGTACTTAGAATTGTATTTTTTGTGCTACCTTTGCACCAGTAATAGCAGTTTGTCCCATCCATGGACTGTGGCATAGCTGAGAAGCTGTAATGAGAGTTTAGGAACTGGACCCCTCAGTGGTCAAATGTGGTTCCAATACATAGTTCAGCAGTGAAGAGGAGGATGTTTCTGCACCCATGTTCACCAAAGAAGATAAGGAAAAAGGGTCTTTTATTACTTGCAGCATTAAAAGATGATCAACATTGTACACTAGCACATAAAGGGCAACTTCAATTATAAAAACCATTATCAAAATCTTAATTTTCATTGAAGATAAGAACTGAAGGAGAAGGGAGAAAGCACTGATGAACCATTTAAATACAGATTTCTCTCATTTTAATAATTTTCTCTTTTCCTTTTCATTTGAGCTATGTGAAATATTGTATGGGATGATTTGCAAGGACATCACCAGCTATTGCACTTCCTTGCAAATTATTCTGAAGTAAGAAAGACTTTTAGCAGTGCTGCCATGTTCATGTTTAGCGTTTAGGTTGCCTTTCTGGACACAGCATCACAACACTGAGCCAAACAACATTGCTAGAAACTCTAGTACGAGAAGAGTAACCATGGGGAGCAGTGGAGAGAACGGTTGCTCCTTCCAGCCTTCCCTTCTTCTCCTATTCAGTGGCCATCAGATAAACAACACTCAAGCACAAAAATACGATCTGGTTAAAATTAACTGTTTCAAATACAGTCTGCTGGTTTCAGCTACAAGATTTCTCCCATTTCTAGTATCTTTCAGATTACGATTGTTTTTCATAATCTTGAAGACCCTTCAACACAGCTCTTGTAACATTCAGTTCAGTCATCTTGGTTTTTTACACTGGCCTACAAAAAACTGTTTCACAATCCCGAGTAGGCTTCTGCTATCTCAGGCAACTTAGAATAAAAGTCCCAGTCCCTGAACCTCATATGAACTATCAGATGCAGCTCAGCAGCAATTCCCAAAGCTAAATGCCAAGGTGGTGCTGTGACCAAGCTGTGAACTTGAAGAGAAGGCCCAGACAAAAGCCAGGACAGCCACTGCTGCTTCCTATGTCCAGCAAAAGCACCCAAGCAACTACATCCGCAATTCTATTCTTCAGTTGTGCTCCCTTTTTCACTAATCAAAGCATTCCAGTGCAAGTTTTGTGGCACTACTTAGTATTTTGCCTGGCTAGGGACAGATAGCGACTGAACAAGCACTAGGATTTAAAGAGGGAGAAAAGGAGAAGTATAATACAGAAACCTTTCAAGAAGGTAATGAATTAATGAGTTCGAAATTGTGGTAGTGAGCTGTGATAGTACAGAAGCATAAAAATGTCAGATAAAAAAAACCTGACTTGATTGCCTCCATTCTCCAAACAAACCCACAATAATTCTCTTTGTTCTTCCTTGTTTGGAAGAGCTGAGCTTGACCTATACCAAAAATCAAAATCATGCATGTTCTTATCCCTTTTTCTAGAGTCCCATGCACCGATTCAGCTGAGATGAAAGGGGAGAGTTAAGATTCCAGTTGAAAGTCTTTTCTCTTGAAGTTTGTTGTGTCAATCCATAGGACTTACAGTTTGGATAATATATTGTAGTCCCAGAGGCACCCCAGTTAAACCTAAACCAGCTGGATAATCGGTTGAACTTTGGCAAGTTTAACCTTATGGACATTTTCTTAGTTATTTTTTTCTCTTTAAAAATCTGCATTTTATTAGAAACCTACAAACTCTTTTCTGTGTTTTATAAAATAGAAAGATCCTATGTCACTGCGTTACAGTCACTTATCTTAATTTTTTTTCAAGATCAGTGTTTCCCATAAGTCTGTACATAAGTCTGTGAAAGAGTACTGAAGTGAGAGGAAATTCAGTACTTCTTTGCTGACCATTATGAAACCCATACAAACTGGGACATAGGTGTGTGCATGTGTTTGTGTGTGCCTATGTGTGTTTATGTATTAAACCTTCTTTTCACAGACTCTGACACCTTCAGCTTCCATCATCTGCATTCCAGCTTCCAGGATAGGCAGAATGGAAAGCAAAAATGGTGCCAGAACATAACTGTAGGTATCTGTGCAGGGAGATTTAAGTTTTCTTATATAGAAATCCAACCACAGATTTTAAAAACTATTTTGTTTTTCTACTAACCTGTGCAAACACCTGTAAAAGTACAATGTCCCTAGAATGCCACTTCTGGATGAACAGCTTCTGCAAGAGAAACTGAAACAAACTGTTCAGGTTTTCTTTTAAGCTGTGTCACCAGTGTTAGCAACCAGATCTCTGTTTCTTCCCCAGTTATTATTCTTTACCAGTGTTCATTAGCATAATTGCATCAATCTTTGCTTCTTGGCTTATGTAAAAAGAATAAGGGAAAATAAGAGGGATTTTTATTGTCACCTACATATCACAGACTTGCCAGAGACTAGAATTTGCAGTAAAGGATTGAGACTATAATTGTTACATGATTGCTAGGATAAATTGCCAGGATCTCTGTTCGTAAGGATAGGATGGCAATTAGTACACTCTTCGTATACTTTTATCAGAGACTGGTAAAGGCAGAGATAAGCGGGGACTTGGCTACGCACCTCGGAGGTGCAGACAATATTGCTCTGCAGAGTTGGCTCCGCTGCTCCTTTTGCCAGCCCAAAAGAACAGCAGGAAATGCTGCTTTTACTGGGAGGATTTCAACCTTGTAGCTTTCTCTAAATGCATAACTTCAAAATGTTACATTTATTTCAGAGTAGATTTCCTGTGGGAATACGAAGCTGGAACAGACCTTCTGATTCATCAAGGCCAGTGCTCTGCTTTGTCTGCAGTCTCAGGCAATCACATCACACACTCCCCTAATAACTGTTTAAGTGCCGTCTTAAAGCTAGATGCACTTAGATATTTTGTGCATTTGGAGACTCTTCTGGAATGGTACTTGGGCTAAAACCTCATAATTTCTTAGTCTAACAAACTAAGTAAAAGCATTTGTAACTGGATATATGCTTTCATGACCCAATAGACTATAGACTTGATGGGACTAGATGACCAGTTGGACTAGATGACCTCTAGAGGTCCCTTCCAACTCTGAAAAATTCCGTGATTCTGTGATCCCTGACTTAAAATCAGTCTTGTTTCCACCTCAGGCTGTGTTGTTCCCATTCCCCTTATTCACTCAGCCTTTGGCTTGGTGTCCCCATTTTTGTATCAGTCCTTTCCCCTGCCCTGTAAGTTCTCTCTGTGTTCTTAAATATTCTTTTTTTTTTTGAGATGACTTAAAGATTTTCCGTAAATATTTCCCCTTTTTGATGTGACTGAAGTTCCAGATAGGTCGTAGTTAATCTCTGGCTGATCTTTGACGTTAGCTTTCAAACCCTTGAACACTCCAGGGTCCTTCACCAACTTTGGGTTCACCACCATTGGCTTTGCCTCCATTCCACCCTCATGATTGTTCCCAGGATTTGTAATTCAGCAGGAAGGGTTAAAAGCACTTGGGCTCATCAGGGCATGAGGCTTGAAAGAGTTAAGTATAAAGTGGAATAAAAATGCCTGAGATAAAGTCCATAGCAATCTATCAGCAATAAGAGAGTGGACCAGACGATTTGGCCAGATTTGATCTCTCTGCATCCTCATAACTCAGTTTTTATGCTGGGGAGGTTTGTTCCAGTGAAGGGAATAAGGTGGGCTGGCAAGAGGTCGCACAAGAGTCTGCTCAGGACAGCACACAGTTGCTTACAAAAGCAGAAATACTCTGGCTGAGGTATGGCAGCTGGTGAGGAAGTAGCTGAAAATGGTAAACCATGTAAATTCAAAATACATCAAATTGCAATCAAACACAACTTCCGAAATGCACACGCTGCCAGTCCCACGGCGTCTGCATTGTCTGGCAGTGCAGAGGTCCAGTATGTGGTCAGTTTTTCACCACCTCCTCCTGAAGCTACTTGGAGCTACAGGAGGCAATTCTCTAACTAAAAAAATGATGGAAAATGTTTTTTGCCTTCAACTAAACTGTGAAAAGACTGAACTGCATAGAGGATGAATGAATACTAGGGAGGCTTTGCCTTTTTATGCACTTAATAGCATAGCAATCTGTGGGGGTCATGTTTTCTATCAGCTGAAGGAAATTGTGTACGTCTAATGCGTACCATCTAGCTGAAGGCATACTTGCAATAGATGATCCTTCACAAAGTGTCTATGTATTCTTTAAGTGTTCAATTATTTCGGGTGTTTATGGTAATTCTACGTCTCAGGCTCAGTACCATGAGATGAAATACACTTTAGTGCATGATTCAGCTTCTGAGAGTGTGTTGCTCTAATATTTAAACATGGGGAAATGAGTTGCTGATTACTTTTCAGTCATTACTTTTGATTTCTTGGTTTTGTAGATTTAATCAGATCCTACTTATTTAAATACTCAAAATTACCTTGTGATTTAAAACATGCAGCTGGCTATGCTGGTTAGTGTTTAATACAGTGAACAAATCACTGCTTTTTCATGTTACAGTTTTTCTGATGTTTTATATCTAATATAAATGACACAATTTTCCCTCAGTACTTTTGATCTTAAAGAGCTGTAAAGCCTTATCACAAGTATAATAGCAATGTGGGGTTTTTGTGTCTCCTTCATTTTACAATAATAAAATAATGTGAAATCTTTTGGCACTATTCCAAGTTATGACTTTTCCAGTATACATATATGTGAACTTCTTTGTGCATAGAAAAATCTCCTTTATGCACTGCATGAGATCTACTTAAATCGGTGGGAAAAAAAATTCTTTTAAGTTTGTTATACCAGTGAATGTTTTAACCTTCCAACATTCTTTTTTCTTCCTTTAATCACTATAGGAGTGGCACTATAAGTAGAAAACTTATGCCACCAGCATCATAGTATCTATATTATCTTAGTCTTAATGTCAGTTAAACTTTAGAAATCTTCAGTTAGGCTCTGAAATTCTTCTAAATGACTGTCTTGTTGAGGATTACTAATACAGATCCAAGTTTAAGGAGTTCTTCCAGTATTTAGCATTCTGTTCAAATGCAGTTATAGTAGCTCAAATTGGGGCATACTGATTTTAAATTTTTATCACCTGTTTCACAAAATGAGGAAGAAAGTAGTAACTCCTTATGTGCCTTATTATGTTGTGCCATGTTTAAATTTTATTTTTGCAGCTCACCACGGTAAAATCATCACTGAGAGGTAAGTAATTTAGAACAGCAAAAAAGAATATACCTGAAGCATCCTGCCCCCATCCCTCCCCACACAGCAGGCTCTGCTCTGAGGAACACTGATCCCTGAGGATCTCATTCAGTTCCTGACTCTGAGGTTTTATGTGAATATAGAGTAGGTTCCTGTGTACTTGAGGGTTCTGTACTCCATGGTAAACCCAAAAGACCTAATGCACGTGGCTGCAGGGAACTTAAGCTGATTCACAAAGCATAGCCCCAGCAGCGACTTACGTTTTACAGCACCTGGTCTGTTGATCATTCTCAATCTTTTCCCATGTGGGTGCTTCATTATCTTGAATGAGTAACCCAGGACAACACTGAGGAATAGGCACACCAACAAAAGAGGAGGTTCAGTGATGGAAGTGTATCTTGAAGCATGTTAATGGCAGAGAACAAAACTCCTCTTCTGTGTGTATTTGATCATGTATGCATTCTCGCTACAAGTGCTTCTAAGGGGCAAAATCCCTTTTGGCTTATTTGGAGGAAGACCTAGAAGTCTTCAAGCTAAGAGCCACTGCTCCTGACACACTCTGCTACCAAAACTGACACTGAACATCTGTTCTGTTCTGTTCTGTTCTGATATAATGCACAGATCTCTCTGGCGACTGGAGAGATCAGGTGTCGGCAGCTTGCTGTGACCACAAAAACCTCTGCTTGCTACATAACATGTAGGCATACACAAGTTTTCTTTGTGTTTCTAGAAGGAAGGATGACGACCCAGTACTGATGAGTCCCAGCCTCTTGAGGGCTCTGGGGAAAGACCCTGGTTTTAAGTCATTGCAACTGGCACAAAACCAGCAGCACCGCCAGTTAGCCTGGGCTCTTATGGAGGGACCACGTTTTTCTCAGTGGCAGGATGGGTGATATTTGCAGGAACAACAGTAGGGAATTGTCTGCTTGCAGCCCACAGGAATGATTACGCTTGCCTCAACTGAGGGAGTGGACAGCAATTTCACGAAATGATTGTGTTTGGAGTGTGCTTGTACTATATATGTTGCCCATTGATTACAACAGCCAGTCACTGCACAAAATGACTGGAATTACAGCATTAAACTATTTGACCATTCCATGCTGTGATTACATGACACCAAAGCATTTTGAGCTTTCATGTAATGACTACTGTGTTGTTGCTGTAATTCTGTTGCGAAGCCGGGTGCCGTGACATCCCACTGCATGAATGTCCTGCTAGGTGGACACTTCTCCAGAAAACAGAGTCGCCAGCAACTGATCAGTGAGAAGTTCATCACAGTGACTTTTATCATGAGGCAAGCTAACCTCACCAATAAGCAGTCTGCGTCTCAAGATACTTTCCAATGGGAAACACTGTACTGTAGCCATTCCACAACACACAGGTGAGCAGTACCAGTGGCTGTTCAGATGGTGACCTCTTCCACCTCCAAGTGCCCCCAGGTGCTGGGGTATGGCAATGGGACTGAATTCAGACAAACATAATCTGAGCCTAAAAGCTTTTGCTGCCTGAGCACTGCCTGATCCATGTGGACATCCTCGCAGCCAGGGGGCTTTCCAGTGGGGATACGGAGGGCATACTTGTAGCACTGATAGCACCTCATAATTCAAAGGACTGGGCAATCCCTGTAGAAGTCTATGCACGATATGCAATAACTCAAACTCAGATTAGACACTTGTTTAGTGTTCACCTCACCGTGGATTTACTGCAGCCTATGGATATCAATGGCCACCTGCACAGGGAAGCTGTCCTCCTCTTCACACCCATTTCTCTTTCTGTTATCTGCTGTCTTTCAGAAGACAGTCCTGTCCCTCTGCCTGAAACTGCTCTGGATCACCGTGCTTATACTAATATTACTGTTCTCACTGAGGATACACCATTTCCTTTTGATGAGTCTCTGAACAGATTCAGCAGAAAGTGCAGAGCTGCAGAGTGAGAGGACCACAGCTCCTACCTGTAGGGATCCCAGGTGTCTGGCAAGTCCCTCCCAGGGAGTCCTCCCCCGGGAGTCATCCGCTTTTGCCAACAAAACACTACTGGGGAAAGTGCGGGAGACCACGCAACCTGAATTTCTGATACAGAAATTTCGGTGAAGTACAAGCATCAGCAGCGAACCTGGAAGAATATGGTCTTCCCTGTTGCAATGGCTAACAGAGGCAGCAGAGACCTGTGCTGCATGGCAGGCACCGCCACAGGCAGAGGTGAGATTACCCTGCTATGAGAAAATGTGGTTCCCCAAGAAATGCACCGAGCATCATTTGACTTGTCTTGCCAATATCTTCTGATGATGAGACTATAAAGAGAAAGAAGCTTCTGTCAATGCAAGAAGCTGTTCCCAGATATTCTGTCAGCAGCAGTTTTGAAAAATGTAGCTGAAACAGCCTGAGAAAATATGAAACAAGCAGATGAAAATGTTTCAAAGCAAAACAGAAGTGTAAAAGTTGATACCTCAGTCTGAAAAATAAACTTTACTCTGTGAAGCAGCATTTGTTGCTGTAGGCTTAGAACTAAATATATGTCCATAAACATAATAGAAAAGTAATTTTTACATATCCTTTTGAACTGGAAATTATCAGGAAATAGTTTTTTTCAAAATAATGCCTACCATTTTTTTCCTACCCCTTTTGCATAGTAACTGATATTTTCAATCTTTTTTTTAAATGACCAGTTGCTCAGTGTGACTGTAAAGCATAAACTCAGAAAGAAAAACTGAGCACAGTTTGATTCAGAATGCAAAGTAAATCTCAAAACTGAAGTTGTGGTTTTATTACTAAGTGTGTGTTGGGGAGCAGGCGGAACCCCATAAGCATGAAATCACTTTCTATGTGCAGTCATAAATCTCGAAAGCACTATTTTTTTTCAGCAAGAAAAATAAGTCATGACTCATTTTGACTTTGTGCATTTGTATCTCATCTTGTTTTCTTTGGTTTTGGGTTTTTGTCTTCCCTAAATATACTCTCTTCAGAGGGTCAGAGCATTGTCTCTACCTATTTATATTCTCTAAATGCCACCAAAATGCATGCAATGTTTAGAGGAAGGACGAAAGCTTTGTGCTTAGCATAGTCCATTGTACTGATAGGTCTGTTAGCTGGTCAGCTAGTGATAGGTATTGACAGGATTCCCAGTAAAAAATCAAGAGATGCGGGACAGAAGATCAGGTGAGGAAAGTCTAGGGATTTAGCATAGGGATGCATAGCTTTACAGATGCTGTGTAGCCCCTGCCCCACATATGCATCCCAGGGTGATACAGGAAAGGCTGCTGAGGAAAAATGGCAATCGGGAGCAAGACTGCCAGATTTACATCTGCCAGATTAATTCACCCTGCCTGAAGCTGAATGTCCAGAGGAGGCAGCCAGAAAGAGGACCAATGGGCCAGGTGATGAATTTTCTCCAGGGTTGGATTTGAATCACAGACTGTGGGCTGAGCGCTCCTCACTTTGGGAGTGCAGGTTTGACTTCACCACAGGCCACTGAAGGTTGGATTGGTTTCAGCTCATAGGAAAGAGGCCAAAATGGATATTTATAAAGTCAAAAGTATTGGTGTATTATGCATGAGTCACCTGCTGTATAATCCCGTTTGGTGGAGAAGGCAAGAAGGAAGTGTTTTTTGGAGTGCTTCCTTACTAGCACAGAGGGGCTTGAAGCCAAACTGGACACATTCCTTGTGATCTGCTTATGTCTGTATTTTCAGTGCCTTTGCTATTGCTGCTCTGAGGTCATATGTGCTCTACATGTCTCCAAATCTTTCTCTGCAATTGTTTATCATACAACATATCTTTCCTTCAGGTAGCAATTTAATAGAAGAGTAATCAATTAACATTTTTGAGAAAGATCATACTTCTCAGATGTTGATCAAGCCAAACACAAATCACATTTTATATTAAGGTGACAGATGAAGGAAGTGAACGTGCCAAGGGAGAGCACTGCAGTGGGCAACACTTGCACTGTAGTTGTGAATTCTTACTGTTGACCCTACGTTTTTCTGATTTCATTCCCCAGGATCTTTGTTAATGTTCAGATCATGATATCATAGAATAATTTCAGTTGGAAGGGATCTCTGCAGGTATGTCATGTTGTATCCTCCTTGAGAAAATAATATAGAATGACACTTTCAAATGTCATGAGAGTAGAGTGTTTGTTTTCCCTTTCTCTGTATGCAGGAAAAGGTTTCATCAGAAAAAAATGTTTCTTAGTGATTATACTTGGGGTCAATAAATCAGATCACATGCTTACTAGGACCATTCCATTAATTTCTGAAACTACTAGGCCAAATATTAACATCAGTTACACCATATTCACTTAGCTGCGTTTGGAATGAGAATCTAGCTTTCCTACCAACTTACTTTTTGAAAATTGTCTAAAAATAATGAAGTGGAATTATAATTGGTGGTGATCTATCCAGCACCACGAACTAGAAATAGCTGTTAAAAGTAGCTCTTTGCCCTCCTGCTTAATGCTGTGAAATCTGACACAGAGATAGGGTAAATAATTTTGACTTACAGTATTTATACTTCAGAACTCAGAATGCTAGATTTAGTGCAAGGCTTTGTCAAAACCATAGTGTTCTTCTGAAGGTGTTGCCCTCAGAACTCTCTGGCCCTCAAAACACAGGCGCCACCAATGGTTGTAGAGGAGAGAGAAGGAGATTTGTCCTCAAGGAGATGCCCCAGCAACTGTCTGGTTAGTGTGTTCACCTATTAATGTGTTGAGAGAAGATCCACGTGATGCCTGCTGAAAGCTGAGAGTGCACACATGAGCATGGGTCTGCAGAATGCATGAACTGTCAATAGACTTATGATACAGGGCACAGAGTTGTGCAGCCCACAAATGATGAAGATGATGACATGTGCAGGTCACCAGTGGTGCAATGGGTCCTGACACTTATCTTCCTTATAAGCAAGGCCAATGTGGGAGAGACCCTATCTATTTGACTACATAAAATCTTATCAGAGAAACTTTTCCTCTGGTTTTTCTAAAAAGCCTGTCGGAGAAAGTGGATGCAACATGACACTGACAAATACAGTTTCAGCACAATACCCAATCCACTTTGCATGTGGCTATTGCTCAAATGAGAAAAAATGAGTGTCATGAGCCAGCTGGACACATCTTTTGCCCATCTGTTCCATATTTATTTATTTTTTCAACATTTCATTTACTGTTTAATGTTTATATTTCTCATAGTTGGTACTCAGTGGAGAACTACAAAAAGCCGTCAACGCCTCCTTCCCTTCCAGCCACCCTGGAATTCCCACAGTCAAAAATGGCTGCAAAACCAAGCACAAGCTTTGTCACCAAGCGGACTGGTGTTTTATTTATGGGCTTATAACAGTTCCAATAACAGTATATTTTCCAGCCATCTTCAGGCACTTGTCACATCAGCAGCATAATGATAATAATCAGCAGTTTGAGGGAAGTGATTCTGCCCCTCTACTCCACTCTCGTGAGACCCCAGCTGGTGTACTGTGTCCAGTTCTAGAGCCCCCAGCATAAGAAGGACATGGACCTGTTGGAGCAAGTCCAGAGGAGGGCCATGAGGATGATCAGAGGGCTGGAGCACCTCTCCTATGAAGATAGGCCGAGAAAGTTGTGGTTATTCAGCCTGGAGAAGAGAAGGCTCCAAGGAGAGCTTATAGCAGCCTTCCAGTAACTAAATGGGGCTACAGGAAAGATGGGGAGGGACTCTTTACCAGGGAGTGTAGCGATAGGATGAGGGGTAAAGATTTTAAACTGAAAGAGGGGAGATTTACGTTAGATATTAGGAAGAAATTCTTTACTGTGACACTGGTCAGACACTGGAACAGGTTGCCCAGAGAAGCTGTGGATGCCCCATCCCTGGAAGTGTTCAAGGCCAGGCTGGATGGGGCTTTGAGCAGCCTGGTCTAGTGGAAGGTGTCCCTGCCCTTGGCAGGGGGGTTGGAACTGGATGATCTTTAAGGTCCCTTCCAACCCGAACCATTCTATGATTCTATAATATTCTCCAGGATAAAATAATGTATAATTTGAAGTGGGAGCTTTCTCCTTTCCTTTCAAAGAATAAATAAATTTCTAATTGATGAACAAATCATAATCCCAAGACTAGTACTGGAGCAATCCTAAATCCTCAGACCCCTTCTTCACTTCCCGCCTTTAACACAAGACAAGAAACACAATATGTTTATTCTTGGAAAATTTAGCAGATATTCTTGGGGGAAGAACTGGAGGGAAATGAATCCTAATGCTGAATGTGTCTCATAGGATGTGCCTTTCAGTTCCGATTTCAGTCAGTCATTGTATCTCTGGGAACTGTCAAGGCTGCTAACCTGCTTTGGAAATCAATTTCACAGATACAGTCTCAATAAATTAGTTTAGCTTTGTTCTTACAAGACTGTTTCTTCATACTTGTTAATATTTGTACTGTAGCTCTATCGCCAGAGGGACACAAGAAAAGCGAACTGGGAGAAGAAAAGAGTTACCAAGTGACCATAACCTTAATCAGCATTTAATGATACAAGAGATCCCCTAACAATCACCACTCCTGGCAGCAGGGAGAGCTAGAGCCAGATCAGGTTATTTTGGCTTTGAACAGCTAAATCTTAAGCACTCCCAAACATCTCAGACCTGGCAAGTCTAGGAAGCCTACATGCAGGAGCTGCAGTTTTGAAGGGGCTGCAGACCGTGACACATGGTTTGCGATCAGCATTACTGCAGTTCAGCACTGTCACACCACTCTCTACCATTTTGCTGGGTCAGGAATACAGTCTGAAGTTACCAGTTTTATCAGCACTGCAGGGAAATCTGATTTTCCCTGGAAGGAACAACCACTTGAAGTGTTATCCTGCATGTCTAAGCTTAGCAGTGTCTGCTATTTTTTCATTAATCCATTTCACATGCTGCTGTTTGGAAGACCACAAACAACAGCCCAAGGGCTAGGCAGGACACAAATAGTTATAGGGCACATGTTGAGTCCTACAGATCTTGAAAATGATCTGAAAAGATTTAGGTATGTTTGTCATATGTTAGGGCAGCATCAGGCACCCTATCCCTTATGCCAGCTGCTTGGGAATTGCACATTGTGACATGCTGGGGACATACGGTCGGGCTCAGTAGGGCCCTATGGCCTGCAACCAAAGAGGTGCATTCCACCTGATGCAGCTTTTTGCCTCTTAGATGATCTCTGTCAGAAGAGGAGGGGATGATTTAAAGAAGTTGTAGTTTTTCTCCATCCAATTTCATGACACAAAGTCACAAGATATAGTCAAGGATCTGTTTGGGAAGAGAAAATTTATTTTTGAAGTAAACTTCTTAAGCTCTGTTGCTGGTACCGTGCCAAGATTATCCTTATTTGTGTATGTGTAGGGCCCAAAAGTTAATAACATTATATTTAATAAGCAGAAAGCACTTCCACAATTAACTTTATTTAGAACAGTGTCTGGCTTTGTAATGTTGATTTTACACTTCATTGGATTGATTACTACATTGCTGTAGAAGGACTACAGCATTTTATGTATGATTACTATTGTTAAAGACAAAGCAGAGTTAAAAGACTTACCACCTGTCGTGGCTACTACAGGTAACTAAGATAAAGTAGAAACAGCTGCAAAAATAAGAATCGCTTCCTCCATACCCACTCCAACTTTCCTGACGATCTTCACGACCCTTGTCATGAACCCAACAGAACTGACTGGATCTGATGCAAAGTGCTGATATTTTCTTTTCTCTGTATTAATATCCAGCACCAGTGCCACGGGATCAAAGACAAAAAGCAAAATCCTGGAGAGAACAGGAAAGAATAAGAAGTTCCTCCAAACAAAGCCTGTGGCTATGCTTCCCTCCCCAAATCTCCCTCACAGACCAGCCTAGGCAAGGTGAATGCTACCTGATGTGTGGTACCAGCGAATCCACATGGCTGGTCCCGAGCACAGTGCATGAGTCCTCATTGGGCTTCATGTACCTGATGGCAGCTAAATCTCCTGCACCCACTTTAGCCAGCTCATGTGGGAGGTATAAATGTAGGTGCAGGGAGAAAAATGATCAGATATTATTCTATACATTGTTCTTCATATTGTTAAAGGGAAAAAAAAGTTCTATTGTGTGTTTTGGTACAACGCATTAATTAAAGTATACAGACACACCCCTGGAAGAATGGAAACAGTGGTTAGAGAGAGTAAAATGACAGAACCACTGTAATCAAAAAATGCTTAACTTATTAATACCTTTAAAAATATCTTGACCAAAACTCTACTTATATGACTAGGTCGTGTTATCAGTTTAGTAACTGCTCTCTTCTTCTGTTCATCGGCTCTTTGTTTACTCGTGTATAAGAGCATTTTTGGGACCAGATCCTTTTGGAGGCAGGGTCCGTGTCAGAGTTATGTGTGTACACAAATAACCAAGAGTCAGTCTGTCTCTGTGGGCAAACGGCAATGTAATAAGATGTGGGGAAAAACTGGGAACTTGGAGACATTGTTGTTGAATGGAGCCAAGCCCCTGTCTTGTCCAGAAGGTTGACACATCCCTGAGACGAGAATAGTAGTCTGTGTGGTGGCTGGGAACTCCAGGACTTATATGGCTCTTCTGCTTCCTTTTCTGTCTGCCAAGAGCTATTAGCCACACACATGCACAAACAAACCAAGAATAGTTAGACATGCTTTTAAAAAGCTTTCACTTGATTTGCTGCTTAAAAAAAGCATATTTATGCAGCCAACAAAGCCAACAATATCGCCCAGCCAGTCAGTTACACTCACTATTTCTTGTAAAATGCACGCTAAATCCTCCCCTACTCTCCCCCATCACTCCTCCCACACCTCACTGGAGAGCCGCTGGTTGCAGCTTCCTGCCCTTGCACTCCGCTTTTGACTCTATTCGGGCAGTATTCAAAAAGCCATGCTCCATCTTGTCACTGGGTGGATCTCTCTACAGGACCAATGGCATTCCTCTTTCATGCAACAAGAAGCAACACTCAGTGCTGGGGGAAGGGGAAAAGGAGGTTTCAGGTCCAATAGTCTCCCGCGTAAATTCACGTGCAGACTCAATGCAGTAGAGCTCGCTCTGGCTGAATCCTGCAGAGCGTTTTGTGCCGAAGAGCATCCTTGTGTAGTCTGCTATGCTCCTGAAACATCTGTCGCACTTTGATGCTCAAAATGTTTTACTGCAAAGTGACTGAAAAGAAAAGAATTCATAGGCAGGAAAACACTGAGCAATTTACAGGACACAAGAGAGATACAGCAGGAATTGACTGAAGGTTTGATTAGGTTCATTAGTCTATAGATGTTGAAACTCACTAATTAATACTGAGTGATGATATCGATTATTTAATTAGCAGTCTCCAATGCACAGCAGCTGCTGAATTTTGTATTGTAGTCATTTCCAATAAAGGCACATTGCTTTTCTTTCTTACCTCTTAGAAACAGAGCTAAGAAAAATTAGATTTTGGTGCAAGGTTCCAGAATAGCAATTCCAGGGAATCAAGTCATCTAATTATCTAAAGCGCCACAGTGCAAACTTTCCCAATTGCCACGACAATGTGTCTAACACTGCCATGGAGAAGCCTAGCATAAGGTGTTGAGTGGGTGTTTCGTACTCCTTGCTTATTAAAACCTTGGTCTCTGCTCAAACTTTCACAATGGCTCCCTATTAGTGCCAATTGTGGTGATGGTTTTGACCATGCGGACGCTTTTCCTCCAGGAAGTGGAGTGAGGTGCCACTGCAGCTCTGAAACAAGGATTCTTCAGTAGGAAAGCAAATCTAGGAGTTCCAGGAACAGCATCTCTGAATGCAGTTTAAATTATATATTTGCATTGTATTAAAATCCTTCAGATAGCAAGCTTATAAAAAATGTATTATGAGGAAAACAATGATAAATAATAATACCAAAATATACTCTGTTCTTTAAGATAGCAGTAGCAATTACTTATCAGAAACCAGAGGAGAGCAGTGATAGGGAGCAGTTAATATAAGTGACAGGCTGCAAATGTGAGATAATTTTACACAAAGCCACTACTATCACAAGGCATTACTTAAATTATTTGCTTGTGTTCTAAAAATCATTTGGACCAGCCATACCTGACTCTTAGTGCATATCAGTATCTGTTATTATTAAAATAAATCAATTCTCCAAAGATGTTACTGAAATAACTTTTTGCATTTCAAAGAGGTTTTGAGCAGTATTACTTGGGTTACTTCTGAAATTAAGGCATGTAAGTGATGAGCATTTCTGTAGAGACAGAATGACTTGAGGTCAATGCAATTTTGTCTCTATCAAAATTCATTATACATGTTGGAAAATGTAACAATGAGAGAGGACTGGGAATCTTCAGAGGATGTATAAAGGTTCAGACGCTTTCGGCTTGGCATCATTAGCAAATTCTTACTCATACAAATTGAATAGAAAGAAAACAGAGAAAAAGAATAGAAGAAAACTCCTGCATACATGCATGTTAATCCGTGTGAGCACGCAGAAAGCAGAAGTGGCAGCAGTGGAGACACAGCTCAGAAAAAGGCTGAATGGCCTGTAAGCAGTCCCCAATGTAGGAGAGAGACCAGATCAGAGCAGACAGGAGTTTACTGCTGCTACCGAATTTCAGTGGCTTTGATGCTTCCCCCTTGAAGTTCCAGACCTGTACGTGTGGACTGGGAGGTGGTATTCCTGGCAGACAAGAAGGGTTTTTTGTTTTATTAGAGCAACATCATCAGTAGCACATTATTAACAAACACCTGGCCAGAGGTTCTGAGAAAGGCAGCGGGGAGGCTCAGCTGTGCAAGTACAGAGTTCTTAAAAGAAATCATTCTCAAAACAAATTTATGCATCCCTCTTAATCTAGAAGCCTCATAGCAAAATTATTCTTGTAAAATACAAATTTCATCCTAGCTGGAACCGTCCTGATAAATATGAGTAGACATCACTTGGATATTTAGGCCAAAGGCAAAAGGCCTCCCTTTTTCCTACTTGAGCTTATTTCTTTAAAAGAGCATGTCCTTTTTGTTGAACCAGAGGGATCAGTCACAGCAGAGGGAAGGCGGGAGCTATGTCAGTGCACAGGGAGAAATGCTAAACTGTTTTTTTTGTCCCCATATTACCTTTTTGTAACAGGAATTTCTCTGGGAACAAGATAATTTAATGAAATTGTGTCTTCTCATGTTCACACCACATAATCCCTCTGCATTTGATCTAAATTTGGCTCAGGTGATCATTCAGATTGTGTATGCAACTAGTCAAAACACTAACAGCTGAAAGGGAAAGATGAGCAGATATTTGTTCTGGAATAGCTGTACTGTAGAAGAATGATTCAAAGACCCCTATAATTTTTTTTTTTTTTTTTAAGTATTGAGGGATACCAGATATTTTCAGCTTTTGAAACATTTCCGTTCAGTATCTTTCTGTTGGTTTAATGGTTTGTTTGATTTTTCCTCACAGGCTGTTCTGAAAAAAGTTATATGATTGGCTGTGCTTCAGAAAACCTAAAATCTGACAGAGAAAAAGAAAATTGACATTTCCACATATCCACTAGATGAACTGGTCAAGTAGTTGGATTTATGCACTGTTAGCATAGAAATGGGAAGTTCTGTTTTAATTCATTGCACGCAAACTTCAGCTCTACGAGGATGGCCAGTTCTTAGCACAGAATCAGCTTTATAGCCCAGTCTGCGCCTGAGCAAAACATAAATTTAGTCTTTTGTGCAGAGAAGTATGTGTTCAGTCCTTTCCATACATCGTGCCAACACCTTTGGATCAAGCTACCAAGCAGACTTTGGTCATCTTATTTTTCTTCCGGGTACCGCCAGCACAGTGGGAAAATTCTGTGATGCATTAGCACTCCTGGACTTCTGCTTACACTAGATGTTGACAAAGAGCCATGCTCAAACTATTAGTCCTAACCAGGAAGAGATTTCTTCCCATCTCATCCCACAGTGACCTCATCTCGTTATTTATGCTCTTGTCCCCGCCAGACCACTTCATTGATCTTCAGGCCTGAAGACCTCTGTCTTCAGATCAGCATGAGCAGCCAGAGCTGCTATTTGTCCTCTGCCGTGGATTTTGATGGAATGGAGTCAAGTCCAGGATGTTTGGAAAAAGCTGGGAACTTACATTCATGCTAAATTTAGGCCTAGTATCCCTTTACTAATTGGTAGACAGAGGAGCTTTCTGAGGTGCTCTGAATTGCCCTTCTGTACACTCTACTGTTTAGATATCATTTCTGGGTTTGTAGGGAGCTAAACTGGGTTTCACGTGCGACTGAACAAGCGCACAGGGGTGAAATTCATTAACATCTGCTAGACACAAAGACACTGAGTGGGCAGCAAAATGTCATAGGCTAGGAGAGAAGTCCCAGGGAAGTAGCTTTACGCATTTTCTCTATTTTTTGACTCTTTCTGAGGCATTTTCTGTTGGTTACTTCTATGAGTACTTTGCATTTACTTGTATCTATGACGTGAAACAGCCTGAACCCAGAGAAGCTGAAAATCTTCACCTGCTGCAGAAGATAAATTATATGCTGCAATTCAGCTCTCCCAACACATCAGAAATTTCCACAATAATGGTAAACCTTGTCTATGGAGCTTTTGAAGATCTGACTCACAGACACCTCTCCCTCTCTAATCATTTAGCAGTCTGACCACCAAGCTTATGAATTCCACCAGATGTCTGGATGCTGATGTACTTCACTGTTGTCAGTGTTAAGACTGAAGACACAGCTTTGTCTTAGTCTCAGATGGGCAGGAAAAGGGAGGTTGTAGGTACCTTGCCCAACAAAGTCTTAAATGAGCAGCCTGCAAGAAAAGAGACTAGAGCTCTAAGAGTGAAAAGGATTAGCAATCTGGAGCATGCAAGGACACATGACACTTTACTATGTTTAGGACAAAGGATGCGTTAAGCATGTGTTTCAGTTACTTAATACGCAGTAACAATCTATTTTAAGGAAAAATGTAGTTATTTTCTACACTTAGGACCCGGTCAGAGTACACTGAAGATAAAGAAAAAAATGTTTATGAACTTTGGAGGGCTTTGGATCTGGCTTTTGCAAGACAGCAAACATCAAAAAAAAACAGGTCACGTTGTGTTTGAGCTGTGCCCAGTGCCAAGGACTGCTTCCCTTTTTAAGAGTTTTTTTGGTATAATAAAGTCATAGAGAGCATCCTGAGAATTAATTTGCCTCTTTTCTAGAACCAGTCAGTCTACTATATAATGTAAATGACACTTTCAGAGTCTGTAATGGCTTTCATACTTGGTTATAAATCAGTCACTGCTGAGATGCCAGGAGGGTTATAAAGCACTCTGCAGTGTAGCGAAGCCTTGGGGTGTGTTGATGTGTAGAGCAAACAAGAGCACAGTTGCAATATTCCTTCCTGAATCAAAGCAGTATTTCATTTTCACATCTTGACCTACCTTAACCTACCACCAAGAGATGAGGAATGGGAAACCCATAATTAAAATCTTCTGCCTTTACTATCACTGAAAACTGAGGGAAAAAGCCATTGAACATATCTGTATTTTCGTCAAGCTCCCTCATATCTGCAAAGCAACAATGTTCAGAAAAGTCCTAAGACAACCTCTCAAAAACATTTTACCTAAAGTTGCAATGCCTAATTGTGTTGTGACACAAGTCTGAAAAAATTCTTCCCACACCAAGCAACATTTCATGCCAGGATTATATAACATTTATAGTATGTTCCCTCCTGTCATGGATGGAATGATGCACTTCACTCATAAGATGGAAGCAGCAATATGTTTATTGATATAAAACAGTGATTTAACAAAGTTTGATAGTGAGTGTGACAGTGGTATAACAAGATTTGATGGTAAGTGCCCTTGACTATTTACTGCATAGAGGATTGGGTAAGTCAGACGCATCAGGGAGACTCTCCCATTGAGTCACGAGGTTCAGAGAGGACCCCCTTACTTTCTAAACTCCTACTCAGGGGAGCCTGGGTGCAGCTGGATCCAGTCCTAGTCCCAGACTTGGTCAATGGTTTATGTCTAAAGGATTATATGTGCAAAATCAATCTAAGATATAATCTTTGCGAAGCTTACAAAGTTTAGCAAGCTATCAGTCACTTATCAAGGATCTGTTGTGGCAAGGAATCTCTCAGTATCAAGGAGTAAGGGATCTCTGCGGCAGGCGTAACCTTGAGAGATGTCCCTGCTCAAGGGGAGATGCAGCCCGTTGCCATGCAGGAGAGCTCAAAGGGCTCTTGGGCTGCTCACAATTTATGGGGTAAGATGATTGACTCATTGTCATATTTACATACCAACAACAGATGTTAGTTTCTTCCAAATTTGGCTTGAGTCAGACATTGATCAGCACTGTGGATAGGTGGGTACATTGCCCAAATTAGTCCTTGGCTATTGTGGTGTTATCTGTCTCCCCCAAATTCACTTTGAGCCGGATGCAGCCATCACGACCAGACACATCCATTACTACCCACCGCCACTGGTGGTTATCACTTGAGCAGGGTTACGGGAAATAAAGGACAGGTTGCTGGGGGAAGCACACCGTCACACCTCCACATACGGTTGTGTCTGGAGACTATCAAAGTAAGCTTTGTAGGGAATTCTGGTAACCATATTAAATTAAGGAACGGGAAGGTATGTTTTGTTGCAATGAATCTCATTTTGCTGTTTAACCCTGCCACATGCTCAGTTCAAGGAAATATGGTACTCCTTCATTACAGTTGTACAAAGAGGAATTTTTAGGTTATTTATCTTTGAAGACTCTATAGACTGAATTAAAATACATTATTTCTCCATTTTGACATAAATGCACACCCACATGTGAGAAAGTATATCCCACAGCAAGACATATTTATAGAAAAGCCAGCTATACATATTGTGCTGCATCGACAATGATATCAGTGGAAACAGAATTAAAAAAAAATCAGGTTCACATCTATGTTTTGCCTGTGTCCAATTATTGTCTGAGTTGGACAGAATGACAGTTTGTAGCACCTGCTAAAACCATTTTTTTTTTTGATGTCAAAGAGAATTGCCTTATGCAACAAGAATATGTTTCAAGAAAATCTTGACAGTGTTACTTAGGAACCAAAAAAAATTGTAAGCCTCTTGCATCCATCCTCACCCTGAAAACACAAACCAGTAGCTGCTTATGATAATAGTTCCTAAAATAGAAAATTAAATATTAACTCAGAATAAATTGGACCTGAAATGAAACAGCTACACTTGCCGCAAGCAGCTCAGATCTCAGCCTTGCTCCATAAGGTTTCAGGTTTTGCTAGGCAACTGTACATGCACCTTTTAAATTTTAAAGACATTGCATCTATTGTCTGTGGGAGTAAAAAATAAATGTTTCACATCACTTGGCTACCTGGGAGAGGCTTTATACTGAGAAACTAGCTATGTAAGTGTGGTCAGTTTATAGTAGCAAGCGAAAATACAGATGAAATTGTTGGGCATTTTCAGCAAAGAAAGAACTTTGGACAAAACAGACTGGACAACCCAGTGTAAATTAAGAAAGACAGTTAATTTGGTATATGGCATAACACAGTCTGCAGCACTTCAAGCTCAGTGTTAATGAAACATTTCTACTAGTTATGAAAAATAACACTTTCTAATTACAACTAATGTAAGTAAAATGTACACACATCACTTAGCAGAAGCAAAATATCCTACGTAAAATTCTGAAGAATTCTGATCAGAGATTGTTCTTAGTGTGATTCTGGTTATGAAATCTTGGTTTACTAAATTAACAACATGAAGAACATTTGACCAGGAATTCCATAGTTTCTTCCCTGAACGCGACATTAACTCTGAAAGGCTTCACCTGATTAAAAAATAGTATGCAAAGTAGGATGATTATATTACAATACCTTGCACTCATTATGTAATTCCTTTCATCAGGCAGGAAAGAGAGCAAGTCACTAAATCCCTGCTGTCCCATGAGAGACAGGACATGGTTTGACACCAGTAACGCAACGGATCATTTGTATTGCAAAGAATTCACGTTTTAATCTCTAAATTACACACATATTGACAGTGATAGGATTAGATCTTCTTTCCAAATATGTTGGTGGTGTTGGTTTTGTTATTAATAGTATTAACATTAATATTAATGGAGTGTTTGCACATCCTTAATCAGGACTAGGGCTTTGTTATGTCAGATGCTGCAAACGTGCACACAGCGATGGTAATCCCTCACTGAAAGATCTTTCAAATCAGAGTTTTTCAAGCATTTATTTATAATTACATTATTTTTCTTATGAGTCCACCTGTTCCTCAAGCCAGAAACAGTTTGATATTTGGAGGAGGTCAGAGTTGAACCATTATTGGAAGATGTGCCAGTAATAGTCTTCCTCACATTAATGCTAGTGAATATTTATTTAAGACCAAATATACCATGCCATAATGTTCATTAATGAGAATCTTTTCTTCAGATCAGGTTAATGCCAGAAATTGCTTAGTGCTGGCTTATACTTGACATTTTTACTAACTATATTTCTTAGTTGTTTCAGTAGGAGAGTCATTAACTGAACTCCATTATTAGTTTTCATCGTTTCCCTGATTTTACTCTGACTATAGGAATAAACGAGTTAAATGTTAGAACAATACTACTACTACTGCAGTTTTGTTTAGTAAGTTTGTTTAAAAGCAAAATCAAAGTGTAATTGTCCCTGAGAAAGTAAACATTGCAGCTCATTCCCCAAATAAACAGAAAACCTGAGACAGCAAAATTATATGTTCCTTTGACCAAAAAAAAAGTGTCTATTTCTTTCCAGTCTGTTCCAACAAGCGTGAATATTCTCACTCGCCCACAGTGGCAAGTGCAGGAGTGAAGAAGCTGGCACTTGCAGCTGGAACACCTGCGTGCCTGAAGACGTTGCTTTCAAAAAAAATACTTTATTTTCTGAGATAGCCATGAGATAATGCCATGAGATAATTCAATCCTGCCACCCACTTCTGACTAACTCCCAGCATGATTAGAAAGCTGAGATTAAAGCCTTTCACTTCTCAAATGAAATGTCTGCAGGACTAAGCCTTAATAATTACAAAGTGGGAGGAATCAGGCATAGTGTGTGGAAAATGCAAATGCTACAGCAAGTGGCCTGCAGGTAGATGAATTATTTTGGCATGCCTGTTTTAATAACGGCTACAGCTGGGAGGAGGCTGCAGGCCCCCAGGCCTGCCAGAAGTGTTTTCTGAGTTTCCTGGGACCAGTCAGGTAAGTAAACAGGAGGAAGAACCTAGAGAAGAGGTTGAGCTAGAAAAATATACAGGAAGGCTGTTCGTATCTGTCACCCTCTCAGACGCCCTTCAGACAGGAGTCCACAGGAGGCAGCTGCCTTCAAAGCCTTGCAAACCATTTAGAAACAGTTCTCGCTGGATCCCCGCTTCTCTTCTCTTTGTGTACTCTCACTGCTCTCAGATGAAAAAGTAAATGTCTTCAAATAATGGCCTGGAATTGGCTAAAGTTCTAGAAAAAATACTGGTAAAATCATACTGTGCTAATTAGTGCTGGGCAAATTTTTAAAGACAGAAGCATAAATATGGAAATGATCTGTTTGTAGTCATGCAATACAAAATCGACTTAGTGTGGCAGTTGTGGTAAGGCAAACTGGTGTCGAAGAAGACAGAAATGAAGGCTGAAATTTGACATACAAACTAATTAGCCAACATGGGAGTAATACATTTCAAAGTTTCATGGATTTTCA